>JAKELP010000030.1:213492-5191599 GCA_029929735.1 Mimosa pudica | reverse complement strand
AAAATGCAATGGGTGTGTGTTTAGGTTGATGAAGAAATGAAAATAGTAAAGAATGGGGGAGGGGGTGTCGGCCATGATGTGCATAAAGGAGAGGAAGGGGCTGTGGGTGTGTCTGAAATAGGGCAAGTTCGGCTTTTATATTAAGTTGGAGCCTTTACATGCGCTTTAAGCGCATGTATTGGCTTCCCTTTGTTATTTTAATATTTTATGGCTTATACATGCATTTAAAGCGCATGTAAAGATCAATGTCCATTTAATTATATGGATTTTCATATGATTTGGTGCTTTTCAACTAAATTGTTTCAATACTTCATCTCAAAATGCTCAAATCTTGTGCTTGACAATGTTATAGTGGATTCCATTGAAGAACAAGCCTTTACATGCGCTTAAAGCGCATGTAGAGGCTCTACATGCGCTTAAAGCGCATGTAAGTAGAGACACCCTGTACATGCGCTTTAAGCGCATGTAAAGGGTTTTTCTACCTCTACATGCGCTTAAAGCGCATGTAAAGGGTGTTTCACCACCCAAAAGTGGTAATGGAGCCTTGAAACACTAAGTCTACAAGCAGGGACACCTTATGAGGTCTGAGGAGGACCTCTTATGCATGACTCCATGTTTTGCACTTCAGTAGTGCCTTTACATTTACATGCGCTTAAAGCGCATGTAGAGACCAATGTCCATTTAATTATATGGATTTTCATATGATTTGGTGCTTTTCAACTAAATTGTTTCAATACTTCATCTCAAAATGCTCAAATCTTGTGCTTGACAATGTTATAGTGAATTCCATTGAAGAACAAGCCTTTACATGCGCTTTAAGCGCATGTAGAGGCTCTACATGCGCTTAAAGCGCATGTAAAGGGTGTTTCACCACCCAAAAGTGGTAATGGAGCCTTGAAACACTAAGTCTACAAGCAGGGACACCTTATGAGGTCTGAGGAGGACCTCTTATGCATGACTCCATGTTTTGCACTTCAGTAGTGCCTTTACATGCGCTTAAAGCGCATGTAAAGGGTGTTTGTGCCTTTACATGCGCTTAGAGCGCATGTAGAGATAAGGCCTCTACATGCGCTTTAAGCGCATGTATAGATTCTTACCTGTACATGCGCTTAAAGCGCATGTAAAGGACCCTCTATACATGCGTTTCTTCTAAGCGCATGTAAAGGTGCGCTGGTAGAGGCAAGGAATCATTTAATTATTATTTAATCCCAAACTATTTGTGAAAAGACTGTCATACCCCTGAATTAAAATACAAAAATGCAAAATAAGGTGTCTGTGTGGGTGCCTCAAACCACTTTCCCTCCCCTCTCCAACTTCCAATCTGCTCCTCCCTCTCTCTTCCCACCGTTCACCCCCACCCGGCCACCCCCACCGCACTCCCATGGAACAGATAGTAGAAGTTATTTGCCGCCTAAAATCCAATGTAAAACATTTAGTGAGTTGTTGACCTGGAGAGTAATATTATTCACCCAATTCATTTGAAAAACAAACAAGGATTTATTTGCTTAGTTGGGATCATTTGTGCCAAACATTGCAAGAGGGCAGATTAAACTTTTATCATTTAGACCTTTTCAATTTAGCTCTATTGGGCAAACATCGTTGGAGAGTAATTCAACATAACACCAATTCCCTCGTTATTTATATCATGTCAAAGAATTATTTAAAGGATGATACATCTTTCCATTTCTCAACAACTTATAACAGCATTAGGCTTTGGAAATGGATTATCAAGCATTGAAGTTTCATCACGGACAAGGTATGCCATATGCCACACAAATTATAGATATATTTTACACATAATTATAAAATTCCTTTGCCATCAAATATTTGTCCACTCTTGCGCTAAATTAGCTAACGTCCTCGTAGACGAACCATCTTCACTTAGGGCTTTAGCAGCAATTTCTTTAAATATTTGAACTGTTCTTAGAAGCTCTTTGCCTTCATCACCTTCCATCAATATTTTCACAACTCTAGCAACTTCCTCTCTCATTACAATCCCATTCTTATACTCATACTCTCTCGGCCCCATTGCAACCTTAAATTGCTCAGTCAGCATCTTCGCATTCATTCTTTGTTCTGCAAATAATGGCCACACAATCATTGGTTTCCCATAGACAATAGCCTCGAGTGTGGAGTTCCAACCACAATGAGTCAAGAACCCACTTGTGGACTCGTGTTTTAAGACTTCGATCTGTGGGGCCCACAATGGGACCACTAATCCTTGATTCTTGGTCCTCTCTGGAAACCCATTGGGCAAATAATGAAGTGGATCCTCCTTTTGTGCACTCAAATAAGCAGAATTAGCCAATTCACTTGGAGCCCTCATGACCCACAAGAACTTATGGCCGCTCATCTCTAACCCTAAGGCTAGCTCATGAAGTTGGTCATGTGACAATGTACCGCCACTCCCAAATGAGACATATAGAACTGAGTTTCGTGGCTGATTATCCAACCATGTTATACACTCTGAATCAGACTCACTTGTGTTTGTTGACCTTGTCTGAATAATAGGTCCCACCGGATAAACCAAAGGATGGTTAGAATTACTTTCTTGTAGAGCTGTTACTACCTCTAGTTCCAAATCTACGAAACTGTTCACTAAAATTCCATCTAGTAAACGGAGTTTTTTGCATGCTTGAAGGATTGTTTTGTATGCTCCACTTGATCTTACATGAAATGGTTCTGGGAGATCCTTTCCTTCAAAGCTTATGCAGCCTGCAGAAATAATTAGAATATAATATGATATTTAATTCAATTTGAAACATATCCACAACAAAGGCTTTGGCTAGGGATGCTTATTGCCAAGGCTAGGAACCTCTCCATTTAATTTTCGATCAAATTTCTCCTTTAAAATAAAATTATGTTGCTTTATTCAAAATAAAATATTGTGGGATTTTACATATGGAGGGAAGGAAAGAAATATGGCCCTAAATGGAGAGGTTCCCGATGGCTTATTGCAACCTTTGTTTCTCTTTTATTTTTTTTTTCATATTCTCAAATGGTTTCTTATTCTTTTGATAATTAAATTTTACATAAAATATTATTGTCATTTTAATACTACCTCCCAAACATAAAATCACTTTAATTTTTCTTTTTGAGATTTAGGAGGCAAAAAATATCACTTAATTTAACGTAATTTACTTTTAATTTTATTAATAACAAATTTAATTAGTTTTGAAAGAAAAAGGATAATTACAAAAATTTTTAAATTAAAGTAATTAATTTTGTATCTCTAATAATCTTCAAAAAATTTAAAATGATTTTATAATTAGCACGAAAAAAGTGGTGAAGTAATTGTTACCAAAAAAAAGTGGTGAAGTAATGAATTTTTATTCATGATGTTTTTAAGTTTGCAAACTCTAAAATAAATTTAAAGCTGGACTCTAGTGAATTGGCAATGGATATTAAGATGTTAGCCAAAAATTAGGGGCAGTAGGCACCCCAAATCCAGGAGAAAAAAGTATTTATAGTGTGAGAATCAAACGCAAATTTAGCAACCTGGAAGATTCAAGGGTTGTGACATGTCTCTGAATCCAGTAGGAACCATGTCATGATCCTCATCAAGCTCTGGGAAATGTAAGCAGAGGGACAACACAACCATTGCAGAAGCAAATAAAACATATGTCTTGAGATTGAGTTCTTTGGCTATATCTAATACATCCATTGAGAAGAAATCAACAACCACAGCAACAAGCGTATGAGTAGGAGAATCGCTTAAACTCACAAGATGACCATGAAGAGATGGAAGAGAAAGCGTGACAGTTTGGTAAATTTGTATTGCACCATCTTGACCCTTAAGGTTTTCCATGTTGATTTCTGGAAGAATAACGAAGTCTATTTGTGGTGGAAGAGATTTGAAGATGGAATATGTAGTCTGAGAAGGAGGGCCAAGTGTAGGTATGAAGAAGGAGATGTGGAAGTGAGGATGATGAACAACAAGTCGTTTTGAGAACTCAATGAGTGGAAGAAGATGGCTGAAGCCTGGAGCTGGAACCATTGCTATGCATGGCTTCTTTCTCTCCATGGAAAAGTGATAATAATAGCTAGGGAGCTCTTTTGGGAAAGAAGAAAATTGATAAAACAACTTATCTTATGGGTGGCTTTTTTATAGGATTTTTGGGTGGCTTTCTTTTTGTCCCATTTTTAGAGAAAAAACACAAATTGGTTAGTTATAGTAATATTGATATGCTTCTCTAAAGTTTCAGTGACTAAAAGAAGAGACATTAAATATTGAGACCCACGTATAACTGCTAAGATGTGGCAATAAATTTTCAGTAATACTAGTAGGGTTATATCCCTTCTCCTAATGAGACCACTTCATGGAAATCAAAAACACATCTTCATCTTTATGAGAGGTTGAACCCACTTATTTGTTCAACCAATTGCATCTTTGGTTCAGCAACACTTTTACATTTTAAAAGTGAAATTTATGGAAGGTTTTTTTTGTTAATCACTGCCCGGTAATCCAACTAATCCGTATTCGAGGGTAGGAGTGTTGTCCATAAGCAAAGTTGTCCCCTCTCCCAATAAGAGCACTTCTCGGGATTCGAACACGTGTTATCTTCCTTGCAGGGTTTATAGTCTACTTACCAGCTCAACCAACTACCTATTAGTAGCTTGGCAACTCTTTTGGAAAAAGAGAAATAGATAAAACTTAATTTCTTAATGATGCTTTTTTTCATAGGATTTTTTGTATAGTTTTCTTAGCTTTTTGTGCCATTTTTAAATGGAGAAAGAACATTTTATAGTTGTGGTACTTCCTTTAGTCCTATATAAGACTCTTTTATTTCGGTGAAAACACTCTTCTTGACTTGTAAATATTAAGGAAGCAAACGATATCATTAAATGATAACATTTCACATGTAGAATAAATTATATGATAGCTAGGTTAGTTTATATGTAGAATAAATTATTTTTGAAAAATAAAATTAGTCATAGATAATTTAAAGTGATTAATTTTGCATCCTTAATTAATTTCTCTAAAAGATTTAAAGTGATCTTATAATTAGAATAAGAGGAAATAATATTGATGTGTCCAACCGACTTTAAAAAGAGAGAGAAAACATAATTATCCACATACTCCCTCCGATCCTATTTATAAGTCGCCAACAGCCACTAAATTTTTGTCCTTAATATAAGTCACCAACTAATATTAGCTAACTCATTTATTAAAATTTTCCCAATATACCCTTAGTATTGGAAAATGAACATTGGAAGATGAGAAGAAAGAGAAGATGAAAAAGGCACATGTATGCTTATAAAGACGAAAGAGGTAGTGGGTCATAATAATAAAGGTAAGAGGGGCAAAAATGGAAAAAACAAAAAAATAAGACCAATTTAATTACTCAACTTTCATTAACCTCCATTCCTTGGTATGTACAATTTGGGCGGTTGGCGACTTATAAATAAGACCGGAGGAGTATAACTTAGTGATAAGATGTGAATAATTTTTTAGCAATACATCTTTTTCAAAAAGTGGCATCCTCATAATTCCTTGGTGCAGTTTTCGATGCACTGTCTAATTAACAAGATGATGAAGACATGAGGAAGACAAATCAAACTTTGCAACCTCTCTCCACGGCGGGACCATCAATACCATTGTGGCAGAGTGATCATAATCTAGAAGACATACAAGATAGATAGTCCAATAGTATCTTTCAGCTCTTGGTTGAGGGAAAGAGTCCAATTCATTTATTAATTGCTTTGACGAAACGAGAGGCAAAATCCGCATGTAACGATTGTTCATCGAAATGGTTTCTATGATGAGGTAATACGTCTGGTTATTTACACAAATTGTAGCTAGATAACTAATCTGCAAATGCTAAGAAAATAGTATTATTTTGTAATAAATAGGCGATCATCTTTCCTACATACCCTCTTTAATTATATATATTGAAATCACACTTTAATAAAATCACCGTTATATTTAAAATCAATATGGATATACTCCCTCCGGTCCTTAATATAAGAGACAAAATTTGAGTGATTTTGCTCCTAATATAAGAGCTCATCTCACATTCTCTCCTTAATGTGTTTTTTCCTACTTAACGCATCACTCTATTTCATATTCATTAATGCTTATGTATTTCTCTCTCTAAAAGTATCATAATAAATATGAGCAATATTGGAAAAGAAACATTAACTTCAGACACTCAACTAACATTCATATGTTTTCTTAAGAAGCGTTTTTTTGGCAGCTGACTCTTATTTTAGGAACCGGAGGAAGTACTTTTGAACAAAAATTATAAATTTGAGGGACAGTGGATTGAGATCGTAAGTTTAAAATCAAAATAACCATTTGTCTAGTTCTATATAGGGAATGAAGGGTGTTGCTTAACATCACTTTCAAATTTCAATTTGTTCCTAAATATAAACAACTTTCTAATTTTTCCCAAATAAACCCTAATAATACTTATTTATAATAAATAAGAGAGGTAGAGTGAGAATAAAGGTATATAGTTAAGATAGATTAGTGATATTATGTGCTAATAACTAACTTAACTAACATCCTTAATCTAATCAAATTAGAAAAAAAAAGATCTTATATTTAGAAACCAAGGGGATATATTATATGTACGAATTTCATAAGCTGTTCAACTACTATTATAAATTTTCTTTCAAAGGGGCAAAATTGACCGGTGAAAACTAGAAGACGTCATCATTCTAGTTACAAAAGTAGAGAGTATAGACTACTCACGTGCATTTTGACATTCAACCGTTATGTTTCAGGAGATGATGACTTTCTTCCAAAAATGTATGATTTTGTATCTGTGTTTCGAAACAAAGTATAGTATCAATGGTCTATTCTGTTTATGATAACTGTATCAATGGCCTATTTTCACAGGAAAAAATCACATTAAGGTCCTACTACTAACAAATAATACTCAATAAATTGATTAAATTCTTTAACTTACCAATGACATGTAAAATGGCCATCATTGACAAATCGTGGGACTTGAGTACTATTTGTCTTGCGTGGAACCTGGTGAGATTTTACCTATCACACATGCTTCGTATACTTGTTTAAGCAACTCTCGCCTCTATAGACCAGTTCAGCTGTGTCATTTTTGAAAAATTATTATGTGGTTCAACCAAGAATTCTATACACAATTGATATGAAGAAGAAAAAACAAAAAAAATTACTTAAAAAAATCTCAATCAAGTAAAAACTTTTACTCAAATGTGATTTGCCCAAGCAGAATGACAAGTTAATTCTGTGAAAGCCTTATGTGGTAGGGAAAAGTTCGTGCACAAATCCAAGGAGGTAGCCCTATTTCAGCTTCCAGCAGCATAAAGAATAGACAAATTTTACATTTGCAATAATACCAACAATCAATCAAAAAGGTTTATTCTTAACTCACTGGGAACAAAAATGGGAAAATATTGCCTCATTGGATGCTAAGATTCCCTAGTTTAGATATGAAGAACACTTCATTCACATACATGAAGTGAGGTTCCAGTTCCAATCTATACTTCCAAACTATCTTCTTTTGCTAATATCAATGGTTTAAGGACTGGGGAGAAAGTAGCCAATGCCAGTTTGATCTGAACGAGTGAGCACTTCAAACTCTCCAGCTGTAAAAGATTGACCTTCCTTGAAAATGGGTCGTTTAAGTTCTACATATGCACAGTAATCTACTTCATATACTGTGGCATTCTTTAAGAAAGCAGAAACAGCCACTCCAACCCCTTCCCCTGCAATTGCGCAAATAATGTACAATTCAAATTGGCACTCTTATTCAGTTAAAAAAGAAACTGGAACTCTTGTTTTCTTTTTCTTTTTCTTTTTTCTTTTTGGGTGGGGGAGGGACTAGCTCACTGATTAGCAAGTCTCAACTCAGCATTCTTTTTCAATTGAAAAGTTATGATTTATCCCAACATCCCTAGGTAATATGGTCAGTAACCAGTTTATCTCTTTGTGATAGAAGAAGTGAATTATATAGGCCCCTATAGTTTATTTAAAATAAACTATAGGCTCACATTGCAAATGGTTTTTTAAATAAACTATAGGGGCCTATATAATTCACTTCTATCACAAATAGATAAACTAGAACCAATGGGTAGTTGGTTGAGCTGGTAAGTGGGTTACAACCCCGTAAGGATGAGAATGCGTGTTCGAATCCTGGGGAGTGCCCTCATTTGGAGAGGGGACAACCTTGCCTAAGTGGGCAACATTCCTACCCCTCGAGTTCGGATTAAACCGGGCGGTGATAAACAAAAAAAAAACATTTGGTATTCACACCCATATTTGAACAGATATTACTGTATATAAAACAAAGTGAAAAAAAATTACATATTTGGAAATGATATTCACTCATAAACAGAATAGTTTCGGTCTTCTGAATCTGTGTAGGTGATATTTGGAAACAGAGTAGAAGCATAGTCCTAGTATTAGTCTCACAACACAGAAAATTGTTTGCAGAAGTTGAACATAAAAGAAATTAAATCTTCACCATGTGTGACAAGCAGCAAGTTCTCTGTATGATAATAATCTGCAAGGTCCTTAATTACTTGCTCATATCTAGCTCTTGTACCCAAAACTGACTCTTCCCATTTGGGCAACTGGTGTTTAACAGGCAAAAATATTTCATCAGTCACAATTGAAACCTGTATTTGCATAAACAAGTAGCAGCCAATAGATTCTGCATTCAAAAATACAAAGTCCCCTAAGCATACCTCTTTGTATACCCTTTTTGTATTACTATCCACTGTCCCATCTGGGAGCATTGCTTCACGCTCCGTGACATCAAAGCCCCAATTACCGTCTTTAGGAGCCAATGCAGGATTGATAGCTTCTCTGCTCATCATCTCACATAATCCAAGTTCAACGGAGACCTAAAGTTGGTTAAGACAATTGAGAAATAATTTTAGCACCTTATTGCTACCAGAAATTACGACCCGCAGGCCGCAAATAAGCATATAAAATAAAGGCACGCAGAGAAAGAGTGGTAATATTATCTCTTTTTTATTCTACATATTTAACGTATCTATGCACAATTCACCATAAAGCCAAGTCCAAAAAATTACCAAGTACGTACAATACAAGTATTCATATATATAAATCAAAGCAATTAATCTAAATGGAACAACCAATAATGGATTACTCTGTATATGAGCACTACTCTGATAAGAATCTGCAGTTTCCTCATCTTACTAATCATCTAGTGGTGAATGGAAGAACCATCATTGAAAATCAATGGCCTACCAGTACATGGCTTTGAGGTGAACTAAAATATGTACTCTTGTGCTGATAGTTAAAAGAAACAGAAATCTCTGTAGTGCCATCTAGGCCACTATGGTCACCCCATCATAAATCCATTGCTTTGTAAACATTTGCTTAAAGAGCATCATTTGCAAAGAAAAATTAACTACAAACCATAAATGTCATCATTGTTGAACCTACAGCATATGAGAAAGAGAACTAAAGGTCCATAGAACCTCTTTCCCAGAATAGTAATAAATGCATAATTGCAATACAATGATAAAAACACATAAATCAGAACATATCATAGCCCAAGTTCCAACAGGTCATTTGAAAATTATTTTTAACACATACAAAACAAACAGGAAAACTGTAAACAAAGGACTAAAAGCTTCCATTATGATACCCCTAAGCCAACAAACTCACAGCATATCTATTGTAGTTTTAATTAAGTTCATTATAATTTAAGACATGTTTGCTCTCAAATTTTCAAAAAGAAAAAAGAAAAGAAAATTATGACTAAATCTGAATTTTCTTTCACTAAGTAACTTCAGATAATTGTATAATGCTACACTCATAGAGTTAGATTTAAGCATAGTAAATTCCTCAGAACACAGTTCTTACAAAAAGCCATTACTTTTCGTTACTGGTGCTCCTGGGAGCACGTTCTGAAATGCTTATATTGTAATATCATATTTGAATAGTCAAAAGAGAAAATTCCTTAACAAAGTTACAACTTCCATCAAAAAGACCAATGGAGATATCTATTTACTGCAGCACCTAATGATTGTTGAAATCTGTTACTTTAAAAGAACTTTAAGATCAGTCACATGACATAGATCATTGAACACCACATAAACAGCACTACATGACATTAGCTTTTCCTTTTTCAATGAGCCAACTAACTTTATAAGGAATATTTTACCAAGCTAGCCAATAGTGAAAAAGATCTATTCCAATGTGAATGTATAGTAAAATGCCTTTCCTGAAACTTGAAGGCCATGTTTCGATTCTTATAAAAGACATCAAGCTAATGAGATGGTCAGAGGTGAATGAAATGATAACAAGTAAAGAAAGATTGTGTTAAGCATAAAAAGGGGAGTGTGAAACTGTATATTTATCTTGTAAATGATTGGCATAGTAAAAACCAAAGAACTGGGAAATAAACGAAAGAGAAATGGAAATAAAATGTGGAAACAAAGATGACTGTGAACATATGTTTAGATCAGAAAATCATTGGGGCAGTTTTGGAACTTACATAATAGAGTTAAGGTGCAAATTTCATACCGAACAATTAGCCAGAGTGCACAGAAAATAGTTAACAATTTCAAAGAGCAAATGTAGTACTACCTCCGGTCCTAAATATAAGACTTGGTTGACTTTTTTTGGAGAGATTAAGGTTGCGAATCAGGTTATTCAATTTCAACATATTTGATATATTTTTGGATTATCCATTAGTTTATATGTAAAATAAACTAGTCTAAATGAAAAAATAGGTAAATCAATTTTGTAATTAACTTATATTTCTTTTTTAAGATTTTTCAAAAAAGTCAACTAGGTCTTATATTTAGGACCGGAGGGAGTATCAATTTATTGTGAAATGATGCAAATGTAGTCTCAATTCATTGCAAAGTGTTAGCATGTCTCAATGATTTCGAGAGGCAAATGTAGTATCACTCAGCCAAAGGCTACGTGGGAATGTCACATTTGCATTCATCACTCAAATTATATAAACAAACGGTCAAATCCGTTATCATTGATAAATTGCTACATATGCAACACTTCGCAATAAATTGATACTATATTTACACAACTTTGAAATACATTTTGTATCTTGATTTCTATAAAGAAGTTTGCCTGGCATTTTCCCTTAGACATGTTAAAGGTGTTTAATTAAAAGGACTAAAAACACACCTTTCAAAATTAAGGGATTATTAAAACATGATTTTGTCCAAAACTAAGAGACCAAAAATACACTTTTTGAAGTTAACTGATTAAAACATGACTTTGTCTCCAAAGTTAAGGGGGCAAAAACATACTGTAGTAAATAAAAAATAAAAGCAAATCAAATTTACATTCTAATCCTTACTACTTACTCCTTAAATAAGCTAGCTACATTACATGTTTCAGAAATGAAAAAAAGTTACTAAGCTTAAATACTCCCTCCATTCTTAAATATAAGATCACTTTCAAATTTCAATTTGTTTCTAAATATAAGCAACTTTCTAATTTCTTTCCAAATTTTTTTTTTCAAATAAACTCTAATAATCCTTATCTACAATAAACAAGCAAGAGTATGAGAGTGAAAATAAAGGTATATTTAAGGATAACTGACTTAACTATCATTCATATTCTAATCAAATTGGGAAAGTGATCTTATATTTAGGTACAGAGGGAATAATTTGTTCACGAAAATATAAAAAGATAGGAGTAAATATAGATATTTAAAGTGATTAACTATACGTGTTAGCAGTGTTGTAAGAACCGGACCAGACCAGACGGTTGGACCGGTCCAACCGTCGACCGCTTCACATCCCGTCTCAACGGTTATCCGATTCAACCATCGGTTTGAGCGGTTAGACCGTGTTGAACCATGACCCGAATCCTTTTCCGGCTCGCCTTCCGGTCCGGCTTTTACAACATTGCGTCTTAGTTTATTTCCAAAAATAAAAACAAATCAAATTTACTTACCCATTAAATGAGCTAGCTACATTACTTTTTTGAGAAATGAAAGAAGCTAAGAAGCTTAAATATAACACATCTCTGTGAATTACTGTTCCTAATATAAGAGCTAACCGCCAAAAAAACATTTCTTAAGAAAACATGTGAATGTTAGTTGAGTGTTTAGAGTTAATGTTTCTTTTCTAATATTACCCATATTTATTATGATACTTGTAAGAGAGAGAAATAATAAGCACTAATAAATATGAAAGAGAATTAGGGGCAAAGCAGAAGTAGAAAAAAACACATTAAATGAGGAGAGAATATAAAATGATCTCCAAAACCATTCAAATTTTGCCTCTTATATTTAAATTATATTCATAAAATGCTTATAGTTTTATATTTATTTAAAGGCTAAAGTATATTTTTTGTCCCTTATATTTGCATCAAGTTTCAATTTACTCATTTATGTTTCGAAAGTACACTTTTAGTCCTTTTTGTTTCACACTATTAGTTTAACTTAAAGGAAAATGTTAACTTAACAATTTTAAATGGTTATTAAATACTGAAAAAAAATGTTCAGATTAAAATATTTGATTATAAATATTATTATATTTTCAAAATGTATCATTTTTATCCGATTTCATTATAAAATAATCATTTAAAATTGTTAAGTTAGTATTTTCCGTTAAGTTAAACTAATGATGTTAACAAAAAAACTAAAAGTGCACTTTCTAAATATAAAAGACTAAATTAACTTGATGCAAACATGAGGATCAAAAGTATACTTTAGCCTTTTTTTTAAAAACCAAACCTTGACTTTAGAAGAATCGATGGGCAATCCATCGGCAGTAACAAAGGCGGGATCATCGTGGAGGACACAGAGAGCAGAAACGACGTCGTAGGCGGTCTGAATACAACGAAGAAAAGGAGAAAAAAAACGCGGTGGATTGGGTAGCCAAGAGTGGACCGGAGGGTCCGACCCGAATTGAAAGCCCGAACCCGGCCTTCGTGGATCAGTGGTGGGTCCCACGGGCGAGACGCTTTGGTCACCCAGAGAGGGTCGAAGTTGTCGATGCGGTCGCCGTGTCTCATTACGACGACGTTTTGGTAGAAATGAGGAGGAGGGGTGTTTTGGGTATTGTTGGAAGTCATTTCGGAGGGATTTATAATGAGATTGAAAAGGGAAGAAATTTGTTTTGTGCAGAGGTGAAATGATAATGGTTGACGTTGATGGGTTTGTTAGTTGAAGAACAGTGATATGTCAGGTTAGCTATTACTCCTTTCCTCTTCTCTTAAATATAACTTGACTTTTTTAAAAAATCTTAAAAAAAATAAAATAACTTAATTATAAATTGATTTATCTAATTTTTTCTCTTACACTAGTTTATTTTACCTATAAGTTAATGGATAATTTAAAAAGATATCAAATATGTCATCATTTAATAACCTATTTTGCAACTTTAATCTCTCCAAAAAAAGTCAATTAGTTCTTATATTTAGGACCGGAGGTAGTAGTATTATTTTTCAGTCCAAAAAAAAAGTTAGCTAATATTTCAACAAAAAAAAGTTAGTTATTATCAACGTTATTAAACCTGGATGGGTCACCTGTGGTTGACTCAGTAGCTAGCTGGATGAAAATGAAAATGTACTTAAAGTAAGATCACATTTTCCAGAATTATATCAACAAAATATTTTATTTAACCTCCTTGAATCATGATCTAAAAATAATTTTAGTATCCATCATTTTTTAATATCCCAATATTTTGCGCATATTTATGAAGATGATAAATGGGATGACCATTGGATGAGAAAAAAAAATGAGAGTGTGTAGAAGATGAAAGAGAGTGTAAAGGTGGAAAAATACAATAAATGCTTAGACAAAAAATAGTACTCTCTGTTGCTATATATAAGATAATTTTCTAATTTTTCCCAATTTTTTCTCAAATTAACCCTATAATGCTTATCTATAATAACAAACAAAAGAGGAAGAGTGCGAATAAGGGTGTGTGTGTGTATTTTATTACATAAGATAAGGGTATATAGTTGGGATAATTGGTAATATCATTTGTAAATAACTAACTTAACTAATTTCCTTGATCTACTCAAATTAGGGAAATTGATCTTCTATTTAGGAACGGAGGTAGTATTAGCTTATATTATGAGAAAAATCACTTCCAACACGTTACCTTATATTGTGGGACTGAGGGAGTATTAACTAGTATTAAATTATGAAAGCTTAATCATACTAGGATATTTAGTCATCATCATACTATGATTAAACATCTCTCATTTATTGTGAATGCAAATGGCAAGAACAATAAAATTCAGACCACTCTACTTCCTAACAGAGGTTTATATATATAACTGAGTAGCACTTAGTATCCATGGACCATGGTTGGGTAAACAAAATCTTTAGGCCCTCAAGTTTTCCCTTATTTTAATTTTAGTTTTGAGATTTCAAAGAAGAGATTTTAGTAAGCCTTTAAGTTTTATTATACTTTTTTTTTACCATATGTTTTATTATACTTAAAACATTGATCTTTATACTCCCTCCGTTCCTAAATATAAGATCACTTTGGGGAAGTAGATAAGTTCCTAAATATAAGATCACTTTCTATTTTCTACCAATTTTTGCCCAAATTACCCCTATATTCTTTTACTATTTTACATATAGACTTGTACGCATCTACTCTGCCATCTCCTTCATCAACTCTGTCAGCCTCCTCCTTGAGTAGTTCATCACTACTCGAAAGCTCATAATCACCAGCCTTCCAAAATTGCTTACAGTTCTGCACTTTAGAATTCAACTCTCCATCTCCATTCGCTTGACATTTTCAGAAAGAGGCGGAAACAGAAACTTAAATGGAGCATAAGGACATTCATTTTAAGGAATATACATAAGCATCTTCATTGTCGTTGTTTGAGTTTCTAACCAGAGAAAATCAAACGGAAGCAGGAGTTAATGGAGGCAAGTGGAATCGGCGATTTCCGAGTGGAAATCAGAGACGGCTGTGAAGATCTTGAATTGGCTGGACAAATTGGTGAATCCTAACTGAAATTCAAAGTAGAGATTGATGGAGCTATGGTATATGAGTTGAAATCGAAACTGAACAGAGTATCAATTTCCCTCCATCTACTGTCTTTTGGCTGGTCAGAACAGGAAATCGGGAGTGGATTTTTTCGCTTGAGTTTTATAATTTAAATATTAGGGGTATTTTGGGAAGATCATGTAATTTTAATGTCTTCCTTAATCTCTCCAAATTAAGCAAAGCGATCTTATATTTAGGAACGGAGGGAGTATGTTAATAAGAATAAAGACCATTTCACCTCTACAAAATCAAAGACCCTTATTGAAATCCTTAACAAAGCTAAAGGCAGCATTTAAGAGCAAGTATTATAGTATTAAAGTTATTAATTAATTAATCCGTCTTGGCTTTGGAGTGTCGAAGAAGGGTTAATAACTAAAGATGCTTGCCCAAGGAGGCGTAGACCAGCTGGTAAGAAAGGGGAAGGTAAGGCACCGCGTACCCACCAGGTCATGGGTTCGAACCCTTGGGAAGTCGTCACCCCCAAAATGGGGAATCTCGGCGGCCACTTCGGATTAGTCGGTTCCCTAAAGGGGGCCGGACACCGAAGGCTCTAAGCAAAAAAAAAAAAACTAAAGATGCTTACCCTTTTGGTACATTTTCCCTGTGAAAATAGTACAATGGAAAAGGTTATACATTATCTTGAGAGTCATTTTCCCAAGAAATGCTACAGAGTGTTCTTTTTTTTATTGAAAAAAATAAAATAAATAGGTATTCTTCTGGAATGTTTTCACGGAAAAAAGCGAGCTACAAAAAGGGCATATTTTCTGTAGTATTTCCATGGGGCAAAACTATAGATTTTTTTTTTAAAAAAAAGTGTTAATCTCTATAATGTTTGAAAGGAAAAATTGAACATCTCACTTTTTTTTTGGTTACAGAACATCTCACTTTTAAATACCGTTTTATCATTTCATGTAGATACATTACAGAGTTTTTTAATTATACAGAGTTTTTTATTTAAGTGAAAACCATTAGTTTTCTAACCTTTTGAAGTTAAGGAGCAACCAATTATTTCATTGTAAAGCACTGAAGCAGAGTATATATCTCTCTCTGATGCCACAAGTGAAATAATATAGGCTCCAATCTCCTTAGCAAATTGCTGCAGATACCATACCATTACATAGTGTTTTTCTCAGTTTATGTGACAATGCTTTTCTCAGTTTATGTGACAATTTGAGAAGCACTTTTAGCTCCTCTGTATCGTTTTCTTCGTACGTAAACAAGTTGCAGCAAAGACAATAGTTATTGCTTAATCTCATCCAAAGACCGATTGGCTGAAATTCTAATCAAACCTTTGGTCACTCAGTGTAACATCTCAGCGCCTCGCTCTCGAAATTGTCCGCTTTGGGGAATCCTCACCCCTCACGGCTTTAAAACGCGTCGAGAGGGGGTATCCAGGCCTATATATAGCACCTTTCGTTCTCCTCCTCAGCCGATGTGGGACTTTACACTCAGCATTTTCTGTGGTTAAGATCAAGTCAGCACGTCAAACCATTCAGTAAAAAAATAATTACCATTTGACTCGCAGGGATGTTAACAAAGCAAGCACTCAAACAACAATCAAAAGCCAGTTGAAGCCCAAGTCTTATGAACCTGAAGCCCAACATAAATAAATAAAATTGTAGATAGACTCTAGTCTATAGTAGAACCATATTTGTCATTACAAAAGGCTATGAATACATGTCATGTAACAGAGCTGATTCAAGAAATGGAATATACATTATTTCATGACATTTGTTGTTACTTGGTTCATTGCTTTCAAAGTATTTGACGTTAGCTAGAATGTAAATCCTATTAATTTCATTATCATCGGCTAGTTTATTTTTGCAAAGCAAGTGGTTTACTACATAAAGTAGTATGACAGCATTCATAATATGAAATACACAATTCGATAACTACATTTTGACAGGTATTACTCGTAGAGGTTGAGCCTTGTGCAACGTAATTGCATAGCTCTCACTCATATCTATGGACTCTGGATTTAGCCCATCTGGGAGCTTCCAATCAAAGTGGTATATAAGAGAGGCCAACATAAAGTCAAGTAGCCTAGAAGCCAAGGACAGCCCAGGGCAAATTCTCCTTCCAGCACCAAATGGAATAAACTCTATATCACTGCCCTTAAAATCAATCTCACTTTTCAAAAACCTCTCAGGCTGAAATAAATTAGGGCCATCCCATATGCTTGGGTCTCTTCCCATTGCCCACACATTTGTTAGAATCTGTGCATTTTTGGGGACTAAGAAACCACATAATTCTACATCACAAATTGCCTTGTGGGGTACGAGAAATGGTGCTGGTGGGTGAAGTCGTAAGGTCTCTTTTATTACTGCTTGTATGAAAGGTAATTTTGAGACCATCGACTCGTCAAGTTTTGCACCACTTTCACAAAATTGATGGAGTTCTGCTCTGGCTTTTGCCATTTCTTTTGGGTTCCGTATTAGTTCTGCCATAGCCCATTCTAGTGTGCTCGAGGTTGTGTCTGTACCTCCTAGAAATAAATCCTGGAAAACAAGCAATGGTAATTAAGTTAACTATAAGCTAAAACCCTTCAATATGATTTTCTTAGTTCACAAGATGTTAGCATTGCATGCATGAGTGGTTGTACATATGATAAGTCTTCAGACCCAAATAAAACAGGATAAGTCACCCCCACCAAATAAACAGTGTACAAAAATGTTGTTTTCTAAATTATATTAAAAAAGGTTTATTACATGAGTGCTTTTATGAAGGAAACAAATTAGATATTTCTATTTTGTTTAACTTCCATGCCGCCACAGCTGGCACGAGCTGTCTTTAGTAATAGAAATTGAAAACAGCATTGAACTTTTGTTCCACGTTGGTCAAGAGATTTAACTTACACAAGAAGAGAATTTAATAACATGAATGAGAAGTTTAACTATTAGTTTAATCAAATCAAATTGGATCTGAGCACTAAAGGTAAAATTCATAACACTTAAATTATTCGTTCATTCTCCCTTTCTTCATAAATTAAATTCTAAATTAACAAATACAATCGTAAATTAACGTTCAGCCGCTTTGATAAGAACAAGTAATTTATATAAGTGAACTGTATATTTTCAGAGTGAGATATAGGAAGAAAAAAAAACCTGAAATTGATTGATTTTTGGAGGAAATAATCTAATTAAATAAATATAATATATATACTCACCATGAATAAATGATGAAAATCATCACGGCTCAATTGAGAAGTATCGTCTTGGATGAGTTCAATAACTGATTCCAACACGTCATTATATTCTTTGGACCCCATGTTTGAACTTCTGAATTTCAATCTCTCTTCCAAAATATTATCAAAAAGTTCATATAACTTTTTATAGTGACCCAGAATCCTCCCACGAACACCTTGAAGATCAAGAAAACTCAAAACAGGAAACGCATCTGAAATATTAGGCCTTCCAGCTTCATCCATTATCCCAAGCACACACTTCTTATACTCCTGAGTCTCATCAGAACCATAACAAGCCAAATCCATAGAGAAAAACATGTTGGATATTAAATTGAGAAGTGTCGTAAAAGCAGCCACACCGAGATCAATAGCCTCACCTTTGATTGAATATTCATGCAAATGATTGATCAAGTCCTCAACCTTGCTTTGGCGTAGAAACTTGGTGGAGTCTAATTTTAGAGTGGAGAATAAATGTGTAACACAAACTCGTTTTAGTGCTCTCCACTTAGACGAAATTGGAAGCCAAATGATGGATTGGTGGTGATTAAGAGCTCGAGCACAATCGGGGAAGGCTCGACCGGAGAAGTCCATGTCATGTTTGTGAAAAGCTTCTTTTGCTATTTCTGGAGAAGATATAACTATGGTAGTTCTTGTGCCTAACTTGAGTGACATGATGGGTCCATAAGATTTGGAGAGGTTGGTTATAGAAAAGAGAGGGTTGGAACCAATCTCCAATATGTTTCCAATGATGGGGTAGGGATTAGGCCCCGGTGGGAGCTTGTGAATTGCGACTGAATTATGTTCTCTAAGTTTGATGATGAATTTGATGTAGATAAGAATAGTTGTAAAGAGAATGGAAATGAGGATAAGTGTTGTGCTGTCCATGGCTTCTTTCATTGTTTTAATTTGCTATGGCCAGCCATTACTTTAAGAGTTTAAGTAATAACAATGGCGGTCTTTTTCTTTGTAGGGTCCTCATCCAAAATAGAAAAATGTATGTGCTTTCACATCGCAGGCTCGCCAAACATGAAAATCAGCTAATAAAGCCAAAACTGCTTTCATCAAGACATCAACAACTAGTTATTTAATTTGACTCGTATATGCAGAGATAAAGCAGATAGTGATGTTTAATTTGACATGATTATAATATTATTGATGACACAGAATTTAATGTTTCAAACACATATAAATAACTTACACTGTTTTTTTTAGGTTCAATATTAATGAGCACACTAAATCATTACACTATGAACAATTTATTGTGTTGAATTATCATTCTAAAGTATATTTGGGTGCAATTAGAACTCCAAATTTTGTTTGAAGTGCAATAAACAAAAAAATTATTATAAAAGATTCAATCTCAACACACACACAGATATAAAACACAAAACAATTTCATAAACAAAGGGAAAACAAGCCATTTAAAACGACAAACACATATATAAACTAAAACATAAATATAGCAATAAGATAAAAATGTTATCAAAGAAAATCAATTTGGGATCTAGAAAAGCAAGAAATCTCAAGTTTTGATTCCTGCTCCTGATCTTAATTATTATCCGAATGCGTAAGTTTAGAGCAAGACACGAAGTTGGAGTATCAAAGTTCAAAAGGCTGTAATGCAAAAAAGACATGACAAACCCAGTCAGACGACAAGCAAATTAGTGTACTCAGTACTCACTACTGTTATAAGATCCTGCCATCTAGAATAATGAGCCCTAAAAGATTTATCAAGACTCTAAAACAATGGGAATTAAAAACTACTTCCACCATTAATTCGAAAAGGCGTCTTTACTTCCTTCACTCGTATATGATTATGGTGTCGCTACAAATTTGTCAATGGACAATAATTATCATGGGAGCATATGACACAAAAATTGTTTGGAGTGCTAATTTACCAAGGAATATTTAATTAGATGATTTATAGGGACTTCATGGTACTAAAATTTTAACGGAAATCATCAAATTTAACAGCAGTATTACATTTTCTCCATGTTTAATAGATGAGTATCATTGGTGCACCTCATGAAGCTTGAATATTAGAAACGCTCCTAAGAGCAAAGTTTAGTATCAGATTTGCACATTTGCCCTAATTAAAAGGGATGTAATTTTACTAACGCCTTCAAATTTTAAACTTCAAATGTTAAAGTCAACATACTATGTAGCCAAAACAATTTAAAACACAAAGTTCGAAAGTTGGTAAGTAAACGGTGTTGACAAAATTGCATTCATTTTAATTTTTTAGTAGTAAATTTGAAATAAGAAACACTTTATATGCAAAATGGTCCTATAGTAATTATTCATTGGTAAATTTACACATTTGCCAAAAAAGAAATCATACTAACCTCCTAACTAACATTCTCAGTTCAATCAAATTAGGTACATTAATTTAGGACATAACAAGCAACCTATTCTTGTAGTGTTGTGTAGTGAAAAATGGATTCAAGTGTAGTTGCAACACTAAAGGATGAGAAAATATGTCCCTACATTCATTAATATAAAATCTAGATGGTATTTTGGGAAAATCCTAAGAAAATAATTAGGCACCTTATTTAAATTCTTTAAACGCTAAAATAGGCCAAGTAGTTGTTATACTCTCTATAGTTGTTTAATTAATAATGCCATACATATAAAGCCAAAAAAATCGTCTCCTAGTCTCACCTCATCACAGGTGTAAAACAAACAAGAAAACTGTATACATACTAGTCTCATCTAAACCTATTTCACAACCGTTGACACTGGCTTTATAAAAGAAAATAACTATGACACAAATACATAAATGAAGAAAAGAAAACTGTATATACATATTAGTCTCATCTAAACTTGTGAAAAAGAAAACATTGTCAGCTAACACTACATTTTAAAAGTTTATTGCATACAAGAACTTAACCTTTAAAACTCAATTATTTCAAACCCTCCAGGGGGCCAACATTTGATTGGCTAAATGTACCTTAACCCTAAAAGAAATAAATGTTACACAAATAAATAAATAGTGTCCCTCCCTATAACCAAGTTACAAGATTCTAGTAATTAAAGGTTTATTTGAGTAGAAAGCTTCAAGGTTCTGTCCTAAAACGTCAATAGCACCCTTTGTAGATTCTAAAGTTAATGCACTATTATGTGGAGATAAGACGACATTATCTAAATCAAAAAGTTCCTTAGGAACATTAGGTTCATCCTCAAAGACATCTAATCCAGCCCCTCCAATCTCACCTTTCACCAAGCACACAACCAATTCCTTTTCATCTATAAGAGCCCCTCTTCCAACGTTCACAATTATTCCGTCTTTTCCCAACGCCAACATCACTTCCCTGCTAATCATGTGCCTTGTTTTCTCGTTTAATGGACAACAAATCATGAGTGCATCGCATGAAGCTGCTAATTCAACAACACTGGAATAATAAGTGAACGGAATTGTTGACTTCTTTGTCCTTGAGTTGTATGATATGATACATCCAAAAACTTCAAGTCTCTTAGCAATTTTAGACCCAATGCTTCCCAATCCAACGATTCCAACTCGCTTGCCTCTCACCTAAGTAAATTATATTATTGCAATGTATAATTATAATCACTGACAAATGTCTAAATGCCGGAGGTATTATTATATATTATCCTATTTTATGATCACAATGTTTTTATTACTGTATAGACTTCCTATATCTAATAAAAAAAAATCAAGGAAGAAAACTTCTTTGATAAAACACTCAGGATGGTTGATGGTGGTTTATTTGTGAAATATAATGTTATAAACAATTAAGAAATAACTCTCCTCTATCTTTCTTTTAACTAAAACTCTAGCATATTTAGGTGGAATCACTCAAAATAAGCTAAACTGAACATCCACTTAAAATGTAGAGTTCACTCATTAGTGAAACATATATTTATATTTTTCACACTAGAAAGAATATTAAATCAATGTCATCCATAATTATTTTTATTTATTTTTGAATTAATTATTTTCACAAGCAAGTAATCTCTTTATAAAGTTAATTCCAAATAAAAAATTTAAAAGTAGTGACTTCATCTTCTCCAGATCTTAAACCAAGATCTAAATATTGCTACAGTAGTTTTTCTGTCGTTTTCCACTAACTAAAGGACATAATCATGGCGTCCTCCAAATCGTGCATTTATTCAAAGAGAGAAGGTGAAAAAATGACACTTAACTTTACTTAAAATTGCGTTTCTAATATTAAAGCTTCGCGAGGTATAAAAAGAGTAACAACTTGGGGTTTAGGTGCAAATATAGTATTTTCACTTGATGGAAATAAAATTTAGATATGAAAAGACCGATCATATTTCTCCCTCATTTAAATTAAATTTAATGAGGGAATAGTCTTTTCGTATCTAAATTTTATTTCTCTCAAGTGAAAATACTATATTTGCACCGAGACCCAAGTTGGTACTATTTTTGCACCTCGTGAAAACTTTAATATTAGAAATACAATTTTAGGTAAAGTTTAGTATCATTTTTACACATTCACCCTTATTCAAAAGAAAATAAAAAAAGACCAAAGCTCATACATAATAAAAATTGTAAAGGCCACAAAAAATATCATCATCAAATAACTAAATAATGAATAAATAGTAGCCACAAACATTCATGAATGCTACCTAACCTTGGAACCAAGAGGGAACTTGCACGTGGCCGCAGTCAAATCCAGCCGGCACCTCCTCATGTAGCGATCACCGGCCGATATTCTCCGCAACAGATCAATAAACATAGCCACAGCTACATCAGCTACATCCTCCGAGAACACTGTTCCTACATTGGCAACCTTTATTCCACGCCGGCTACACTCTTGTAAGTCTATATGGTTAGTTCCAGCGCTGGGAGTTACCAAGAGACCAAGTGATGGAAAATGGCTAAGAATATTGGCGGTAATGGGAGCAAAGCCAGATACTATGGTATAGATCAAAGAAGGGTCATAGTTGTGGGAAATAAGGTATTGGTCTATTGGGGTAGAAGAAGAAGGAAGGTATATGAAATGGAACTTGTGAGAGAAGGATTGTTGAAGGTTGTCAAAGATACGTTGTTCATAAAGGACAAGAACTTGAGGCAGATCTTGATGTTGTTGGGTATATGAATGATCGTTTTGATATGCTGCCATTATTGTTGATTTCGTTTGAAATTTCTGTGGAGTGGGAAGATAAAGTTGGGCTGCTAGTGTGACTGAGTATTAAGAAAATGTGAGGTGCGTATGGAAGAATGGGAACACTTGGTGGGGTCGTATTGTGCAAAGTTGACTTCTAGAAGAAAGACGATTATTGTTGATATTACAATTTTAAAATGTTAATATTTATTGATCGTATTACAATTTGCTTGCTTTCAACTATTGTTGATATTACAATTTTAAAACGTTAATATCTATTGATCTATTACTCGTTGGATATATAAAATATTTATATTTATATTAGATCTCAAACATTGAAAACAAATTTAGTTATAGAATATTATATTAAATGAATGACAAAATTTCTTTTCTTTCAAAATATAGGTGGAGGTCGATATGCGAGTGACCAATTGCTATCTATCCTATGAGCTAATTTAGCAATAAACGTATCATCCATTACATAATTATCTTATAACAATGATTTAAAGTAACCTGCCACTAGCCTCTTCTTATAATAATAAGTCGGTATCAATATCATAAATAATTTCACAAAAAGAGTATCCTATTGAGATAATATTTAATTTCCTCCATTATTACAGATAATACCAATTTGGTGAAGTAGATTTGGTAATAAATATAATACAGTATTTTATTTTTCCTCAAGCTATCTCAAATTATTTATATGAATAACCCTCAACAATAATTAAGAGAGGGAAAGTGGGGATAAAAATATATAATTAACATGTATTTGTAATATTATATTATATTATAATAATTTAACTAATTTTACCATCATTCTTTTTTTTTGATATACTAATTTTACCATCATTCTTAATATACTCAAATTAGGAAAATATGTCTTATATTTAGAGTCAAATATAATATATTAATTGATAGCTTCTAGATAATTTCAAGAAAGAGAGTGATGTTTATTAGTTTAATTTTCTTCGCCCTTTATTCTACTAGAGGTTGAAACCGCGCAAAAAATCCTATGAAGTTCATCAATTATTAGAGGAAATGATACAAGTTTACTACAATTAAAGGTGAAAATCTTTGATTTGTCAAAAAAAAAAAAAACAAGCTGCAAATCCATCTTTTGGGCTACACTCTACAAAAAAACACGATATTAGTGATAGAAATCAATGATGGAATTTCCGTCACTAATCTGTTTATTGGCGGATAATATATATATTGTTTAAAAAAATAATTATGCGCAGAATTAGAAAGTGAAATTATTTCAGATTCTCAGGCGGTTTGGTATGCTGAAAGTGTCAATTTCAGTTTCCCTCCAAGATTGAATTCTGAAATTTAAATTTGGCTTCCCATCAAAATTGAGTGTGGGTCCAGGTGCTAAATACCACATTGCCCTTCATTTACTCTCAACAAATACATCACAAACTGAGTTGGGAGCTTCACGCAAGACACAGGCAACCAAAAAAACGAGTGAGGAGGTGTTGGTTGTCTCTGACGAGTAGGTGGTGTTGAACTCATATTAGATAGCTGCACATTGTGCCAATTAAGGAGAAGAAAGTAAGGGTGCCCAATGTGGTTTCATATTGGTGGTGTCGTTTTATTTTTGTCTTGGCATTGATGGTGAAACACAACCATTATTGCATTCCTCCTTCATGACCCTGTTTTTGTGTTCAGTTTGAAGTGTTTAGTGTGTGTGATGCGTGGTTTTTGTTCAAATGAATGGATTTTCATTTTAAAATTGATGGGTTAGCAATTATTGCTTTCCAAACTATAGTTACATAGTTAAAATCTTCATGTGTGTTGTTTGAAATTGTTGCCCAGGTGCTTTTGCTTTGTTTAACTGCAATGTTGGGAAAAGTTTGGGGATAATGTCAGTTGAAAAGATCCAACTTGAAAGTACACTGATGATGGCTAAAATCGATTTTACAATGGCAAAATCGATTTGCGCTAGCAAAGTTGAAAATCAATTTAAGTTTTTCAACATGTGTGTGGATGTGTAAATACCAACGAAAAGGTCGAACCCCAAACTTGTAAACCTCCCCAACTTCGTCTCTCACAACTCTGTCCCCTAGTTTCCATAATCCATTCTCCAGTTGGCCGCTTTGTTCCTCGGCACACCGCCTCCTTTGCCGGATACAAGCTTCGAAGCAAAAGAGATGCGTCACAAACTCACAGTTGGGGTTCTTTTTTCAATAAGGGACTTTTTGGAAATGTTACAATAGGGGGAGGGATAACACTGTCATTTAAGGTCCACATTCATTAAAGAAAAAAATCATGTGCCTTAAAATACTTACTTTCAAATTCATCCATGTGCCAACCAAATAGACATCCCTCATTTTCTTTTTTGGTAAAGTGAAACACTTTCATCACTTTCAGATTCATCACTTTACTTTCCTGCTTCCAAACGGGCCCATAAGCTTCTTCTTCTAGTTTGTCCCTCGTTCTCGGGTTCTTCGTTTCTTCTTCTTCCTTTCTTCATTCACTCGTGCTTCAGATCTGAAGGAAAACTATGGTTATTGTTTTCATTTTTGCTTTGGCCCAACTGTTTTAATGAAGGTCCTTTATTTTTTATTTCCTTTTTCTTCTGTTTTGGAAATTCTACTGGTTAAAGTGAATGACATTGATTTAAGTTGATGCTTGCGTGTTAAAGGAATATATGTCGTAGTAAATTGATTATTACATTCATTATTTGATAATGCAGTCAGTCAATGACCTCGCACTGCAATGTCAAATAATAAGTAAAATTTAATAGAAAGATCGTGTCTTCAATTTTTCATGATTTTTCAAATGTTAGTTGCTAGAATTGTTGTCAAACTCACAAGTTGACACTACGAATTTAACTTTTTTACGGCACTACCTGACCAAAACGTGTTATGAGTCACTTAAATTTTCAGTCGTTGAAAATTCGGTAGAAACTCACGGGTTTACATTGTAAATTCAACGTTTTTACGTTTTTACCTTAGAAAAATTGTATTAACTTGCTCATAAATTCATTTAAATTATTTTTAATTGATCAATTTCAATAAATTTATATATGAATTTCATATAAATTTATCTATCAAGGTTGATATAGTATGAATATTGATATATTTAAATCTATTATCTACATTTAAAATATATTTAAGTCAAATTATTATTATGTTTTGTATTTTTATTTAATTATATAAAAGAAACATATGTTTACGATTTTACTCTTCGAGTCTACTATCCGAGTTTATCTTTTCACCACAAGTTTACTAAAACTGACGAGTTCGACACCCTTAGTTGCTAGAAGATTTTGCAATAATTTTTCATTTTTAGAGTACATAATCTTTGTGAAATCATAAAAAGCGAAAACATAACCTATTTCACTAATAATATGCCAAAATGTCATTGTTTTGATTTAGAACTTAATAATATCAAGAAACACAAATACAAGAATATATGAACAATGCCCAAGTCGAGGGACCAAGTCCGCTTACACCCTCACCTTATTCCTCTAATCAAAATTACATGAACCAAAATTAATATTCTCATAATTTAAATTTAAATAATTAAAAAACTCTCTCCCGAATAATAGATAGAGACTTCATAAAAAAAATAACATACAGATTGGAGAGTAGTGGGTGAAAATAACGTTTAACAATAGCAGCCTCACGTGGAAAGGGAAAAGCTATTAGGCCAAAAAAGTATTTTTCTTTTTAATTTACTCCTACTATTTACTAAATATAAGATTTAGTTAACTTTTTTTTTGGAGAGATTAAAGTTGCGAAATAGGTTATTAAATTATGATATATTTAATACTCCCCCCGGTCTCTAATATAAGAGCTAGCCGCCAAAAACACGCTTCTTAAGAAAACATATGAATGTTAGTTGAGTGTCTGGAGTTAATGCTTCTTTTTCAATATTGCCCATATTTATTATGATATTTTTAAGAGAGAGAAATACATAAGCATTAATAAATATGAAAGAGAATTAGGGGCAAAGTGGGAAAAAACACATTAAATGAGGAGAGAATGTGAGATGAGCTCTTATATTAAGACCAAAACCATTTAAATTTTGGCTCTTATATTAGGGAACAGAGGAAGAATATTTTAAGATTATCCATTAGTTTATAGGTAAAATAAACTAGTATAGGGGAAAAATTAGGTAAATCAATTTATAATTAATTTATTTTGCTTTTTTTGAATTTTCTAAAAAAGTCAACTAGATCTTATATTTAGAACGGATGAGTATTATTTAATATTGTGCTTGTCGTTTGACTCATTTCTCCACACACTTCTAAACCACACATCATTGGAATGTTCTCCCATAGTCTCATCTCGTGAAGTGGTGAGATATAAAAACTAAAAAGAAAATAATCTGATCTGAATAATAATAATAAGAATTAAACCCACAGTTTTGGTCTTTGAGAACCCAGAATTGCATTGCAGTGACCTAGAAGCTAGATCTGGACTACTATGGTCACTCACAGCTAAGCAGTCCACTTAAACTATTTTGGTCCCTATCACATCACTTTCTAATCTCCAAGGTTATTTTTATTATTATATATATAGCATTTGCTTAATCATTAATTTTCCCACACTCACACTCACTTACTCACTCTCTCAGATCTGTATGTGTAGCAAATTCATCACTATATTTATATTTTTCCCTTTTCTTTTTCTTTATGCTTATTTCATGTTCTGGTTTTGCTTTCTGATTTATCAATACTGATTAAAGTTTGCCTTTTTGCTTTCTTTCTTTGCAAAGCAATTATGGGGTTGTTGTAATTTCTGTGTTGTGTGTGGTTTGTTATTGATGATGCTGAATTTTGGGTGTTAATTTTGGGCATTGTAGTTCATACTTCATACTAATGTTATTGAATGAGATTTTATGCTGAATTGAGTTGATAGTTGAGATGTGGAAATGGTTAATCACAAGTTTGAATCTTTATTCACTTTAAGAATTCGGAAGGATCCAAAATCACTTTCTTTATTTGATTAAATTAAAGGTGTTAGTTTGTGTGTTGTGTTTTTTCAAAGACACCCTAATCATCTTTCTTTATTCCCTCCCTTATTTCTTCATTGCTGAACTTGTTCTTCAAAGTTGTGCCACTTTGTGTTTCATTTTATCTCCTTATTTGTATTTTATTTTTTGTTTTGAAGATTTTCCTGTTTGATTTTTTAAGTTCATTATCTTTCTTTGAAATCATTCTGATTTCTTAGTTTTCTTCCAATTTTGTGAGGCATCATCTGCCTCTTGAAGTTGTGCAGGACACAGTAAAATGTGGTCTCTCTAAAATGTCTAGTTGAATGACTTAATTTTTGTAGACCTTAAAAGTCCATTAATTTGAATGTGTCCTGCTGACTCTTGAATATTTGTACTCAATTTTTAAATTGTGAGGTCCAAACCCATTTACATACATGCTTCAACCCTAAGATCCTCCTCTTCCTTATCCCTCGTCTTTGTCCAGGTTGAAGGAGAAGTTGATGGAGAAAAAAACACTGTGGCTGATAGTTATTATGGCTGCTTGACCTTCCCATATTTAACTTTCATCATCTCTCATAACTTATATTTCTCCAAATCATGATATTTACAGCTGACAAGGGCATTGAATTGAGTCTTATTATTCTGATTTATGTTTGAAGCATGTGATTCCATTGATTCATTTATATCTATTAGTAACATTGCAATATGTTATGTGTACCACTACCAATCCTGTTACACATTTCTTGGAATCCTTCATTTTCACATTTTAATATCCAAGGTCATTATATAACATGTCATCGATTTGCTCATACTCACACTCACGCTCTCATACTCACTCTCTTACATCTTATGTGTTGTAGATTCATTACTATGATTATTCTCTAATCTGAGTTCATCTTCTGATGTTTTGATTACTTTTCTTTTGCAGGGAATATAAATTGGGTCCAGTTTCTCATGGAGTTAGATAGCAAGTTTCTGAATACTGGTTTTCTTATAGTGGTTACCATTGTTGTGGCCAGGCTGATTTATGCTTTTATAGTTCCAAAATCAAGGAAGCGTCTTCCTCCTGTGGTGAAATCATGGCCTGTGGTTGGTGGGTTGTTTCGATTTTTAAAGGGTCCGATTGTTATGCTTAGAGAGGAGTATCCTAAGCTTGGGAGTGTTTTTACATTGAACTTGTTTCATAAGAAAATTACTTTCTTTATTGGGCCTGAAGTTTCTGCTCACTTCTTTAAAGCTTCTGAATCCGATCTTAGTCAGCAGGAGGTGTACCAGTTCAATGTTCCTACATTTGGACCTGGAGTGGTGTTTGATGTTGATTACTCCATTAGACAGGAGCAGTTTCGATTCTTCACCGAGGCCCTAAGAGTGAATAAACTCAAGAGTTATGTGGAGCAGATGATCATGGAAACTGAGGTAATTATCTTCCTGTGATAATTAAGTAAGCAGCTTGGGATTAGCAGCTTATGATTAGTAAGTTTGATTTAGAAAATAATAGTGGAGGATACTTGGGATTAAGAATTATGCTTACTGTGTTTTTCTCCAGATGCATATCACTAAGAAAATTTTAAATTTATAAATGCTCTGATATATCAACCTCTGCATTTTTAAATGCTTGATTTGCCAGCATGCCCATGTTGTTTGATGTGTTTGTGCTTCATTATTTGGTACCATTGTGTTAATCACAAGCTAGACCAATGGTGAGCGGGATAAATTGCATCTTTCTTATGTCCCTGCTGAACTAAGCTTGATAGAGTGGGTTGGATTACCTTTTAAATTCACAAGTTCTAACCTCATATCATTGCACACCATATAAGATGGCCTGCTTATAGTGTAGATTTACTTCATGGTTTTTGTTTTTTCTTTGCTCCCATACACAGTAAACTTATGTTTGAGTCTTTGGTGGGTGCTCATATAATTAGATGTAGTAATTGATCATTGTCTTAGATAATGAAGATGCTAGTTTTAATTAAATAATTGAATGGTCTGTTGAATGTTATGGGTTCAAATCTCTTTATTTGCAGTTTCTATCACATGACCTGTTCATGGAAGATATCACTGCATCTCTGTTTTGTTCCCCTATTGTTATTATTTTTTGTTCTTTGATGAGCTGTTGACTTTCTTTGGGCTTTGATATTTTTGATGTTCAACAATCAACCTGTCTGATATGACAGATATCTGGGGCCTTTATTGTTATCAATTATGTCCTGTGGTCTATTAAGCAGCAGTTTGGATAGAAATGACTTTTTGAAGAGTTGTTTATAGTACTTTCTTTCCTTATATTTCTTCATTTATGTGATTGTGATAATTTGACATTTAAGACATCCTATCTGAAATGTGAACTTAATTTGCAGGACTACTTTTCGAAGTGGGGACCTAGTGGTGTGGTAGACTTGAAGTATGAGCTGGAACATCTGATCATCTTGACAGCAAGTAGATGTCTCCTAGGCCGGGAAGTTCGTGATAAGCTCTTTGATGATGTATCTGCTTTGTTCCACGACCTAGATAATGGAATGCTACCTATCAGTGTCCTCTTTCCATACCTGCCCATCCCAGCACATAAGCGCCGTGATCGAGCTCGCAAGAAGCTTTCTGAAATCTTTGCTAGCATCATTGCATCCCGCAAATCCAAGGGTGTATCAGAGAATGACATGTTGCAGTGCTTCATTGACTCTAAGTACAAAGATGGTCGCTCAACAACTGAAGCTGAAGTGACTGGATTGCTCATTGCCGCACTTTTTGCTGGACAGCACACCAGCTCAATTACCTCCACTTGGACCGGGGCATATCTCATGTGCCATAAGCAGTATCTTTCTGCTGTATTAGAGGAGCAGAAGGAGCTGATGGGTAAGCACGGCGACAAAGTTGATCATGATATCTTGGCCGAAATGGACGTCCTATATCGATGCATTAAGGAAGCCTTGAGGCTCCACCCTCCTCTGATCATGCTCATGCGAAGCTCGCATAGCGATTTTAGTGTCAAAACAAGAGATGACAAAGAGTACGATATTCCAAAGGGTCATATAGTTGCTACATCCCCTGCTTTTGCAAACCGCTTGCCTCATGTTTTCAAGGATCCTGATAGGTATGATCCTGATAGATTTGCCCCAGGAAGAGAAGAGGACAAGGTTGCTGGGGCCTTCTCTTACATATCATTCGGAGGTGGCAGGCATGGATGTCTCGGTGAGCCTTTTGCATATTTGCAGATTAAGGCAATTTGGAGTCATTTGCTTAGGAATTTTGAGCTGGAGTTAGTCTCACCTTTTCCTGAGATTGACTGGAATGCCATGGTTGTTGGTGTCAAGGGAAAAGTTATGGTGCAATACAAACGCAGGGAGCTTAAAGTTGATCAGTAGGACATTTTTTCAGCTTTTGTCTTAATAATTTGGTTGCTGGAATCAGACAAAAGCTTCAAAATGCTATTTCAATGATAGGCAAGTACAAAGTGTTAGTGTTTGTGCTGCTTCAGATGAAGTCCAACTTACTGCTTGATTGACCTTGAATTTCTTCTAGATCTTGATTTGGCTCTTTTCTCTTTTCACTTTCCTTGTAGTTCGTTTTATTGTGGATGTACCCTCCAAAGTCCAAACTAGTTCATTTGGTTGCTCAGTGTAATGTTGAGTAGTGCCCTTAAGCTCTAATGGTTCATGTATGAGTTTCTTTTATTTCTGCCTATAGATGTTTTTTTAATGTGAAGGTTTACCTAGCAATCTTTTGATACTTCCTAAATATGAATAAGAAATTTGAAAAAAAAAAAAAAAATCAGCTACGTTAAACTGGTTTTTAAAAAGCCTATGGTACATGTGGACTTTCAAAATTAAACTTAGACACTTGTTCCTTGTCCATTTATTCAACTGTAATTAAATTGTAGTGGTGTTAATTATATTAATATACGTTATTTTAAGTAATCAAATCTCAAATGGAAAAAATAGAATTAAAATGTTGGGAAATTTTAAAAAGTAGACGTTAAGGTCCATGTATTGTATGAAGTTCCAACTAGAAGGTCTTCATGTTCATGGTTTATGTGTTTAGCATCACATCATGTATTCATTTTCCCCCTAATGAGAGCACACGCCCTAAACTCGAGTTGCAACTTACAAAGGAAAAACGGGGCCAAAACAACAAAAGGAAAGATTAAAAAAATGATAGACTCAAACCAAGCGTGGTTGGTGTAGTGGTTACCTCACTTTACCGCTTAACCAGAGGTCTCGAGTTCGAGCTCTGGGAGTGCAGCCTGCCCCTTGGCCAGCACTTTACCCTTAAGTGGAGGCCCCGGTGCGGATCTGGATTAGTCTGAGCCCGTTGAGTTCCCCGTGACATTGGGGCTGGCCCAGGATACCGGATTAAAAACTCAAAAAAAAAAATGATAGACTCACATCACATGCCAATCATGAAATTACTTTTTTTTTTTTATACATGATCAAGGTATCCCCTCACTCGACAAGTGAGAGACTAATCCCCCGCTGATTTGTAGGCACCTCAAAGGGTGAGACAGCTGGCCTGGGAGATTTAATGCTTCTCCATACCCAACGCCAGGGATCGAACCCCAGACAATTGGTTAAGGGTGAATGAGTCCTTACCACTCAACCACACACTCCAAGTTCCAATCATGAAGTTACTGAATCCTTGGTTTCAGATATTTCATTGGCAAACATCAGTGAGCCCAAGGTGCTTACAAACTTCCTAACCAGTTGATAGTCATTACCTCAAATCTGCAAGGTTATTTATTACCCAAATTGTATACATTCTAAAATCATGTGCTTTGATCACTTGATGAATTCTAAATTTGTTTTATTTCAGGAAGTACAACAACCCAAATATGAATACGATCTATTTGACCACTGATGTTTGTACGAGGAATAATGTAACATTATTCCAAAGTTGACTTGGCCATGTGGTAGAAAATTTGCTTTCTATATTGAAGATCCAAACTGGATTAGCTAACCAAGTTCAAGAGAAATGTTCATCAAGATTAAAGTGACTATGTTGGGTTATGACCATTTTCAAACTACAAAAGAGAAACACAATCACATCACATCAAAAGGCACATCATTTCAAAGAAAGAAAACTTATCATACATTAAAAAATTCCACAAGGGTTGTAACCAAGAAAAAAAATTCCACAAGGCAAAAATCAATTATGAACTTGTTGAACAAACAAAATGCAGATGTTAACTAACTGCAAAATGAAATGTACAAGGAAATATTTCATAGCTGCACTGCTTTACCATGCTTTTCCCCACTTTCTCTTGCTTCTATTTCTATGTTTTGTTACAATTTGTGCAACAGAATGAATCTTAAGCCTTTCAACCAAAAATCTCATATCCTCTTTCCCTAATATACAACTCAGCAAAACAATTCCAAAGAGAAAGCCTAAAAGCCATTCCTTGAATGCTTTCCTTCTCCACAACTGAATCATGGAAAGTCCAACAAGGAAAAAACATGAAATCTTCAGCAACATGTCTAACTCCGAAATTTTCCAACACATGAGACCCACTCCACAGATTAATACTAAAACAAACAACGATAGTTTTTCACTTGATTGTTTTTTCCTTCTCCATCCATTCAAAACTCCCCCTCTAAGAGCTTTTTGGAATTCAAATAAAATACCATTTCCATCCCTTTGGGCAAATTCTCCAATAAGCGAACTTATCGGTTGTGGTAAGATATTAAGATTCAGTGCAACCATGGATGCTAGCTCAAGCATGAACTTTCTTGATGGTAGAGAGCCTCCTCGCCTTCCAGTCTTTCTACTAGCACATGTAATTTGTTGTTGTGCCCGAATCAAAGGAAGAAAACAGGGACGGTCTGACACAGAAATGGAATTGCATAGACGATAATCCCAATGCTCATGAAAGACAATCCTCACGGAAGACAGTTGCAATGCCATTAATCAGATTTGCAATATAGCGACACTGAAAAAAGAAGACAAGAATGTGACTAGGGGCAAAAAATACAGCAGAACAGAAAAAGTGGAAACCTACCAGGTCTATGCAAGTAAAGAATAAATGGCAATCTATTAATTCAAAACAATGCAATGCAAGATATATTTACACATGAATGGAGAACAACCAGACAAAGATTTTGGCATTTGATACCTTACAAACAAAGTCACCTGGATAATCTATAGCTGCTAGGAAATTTGTGCCATATAAACCATGTGTCAGGCTTTATGTAACCAAGGGCGTGTTTAATGAGAAAACCTTTTGGTCTAAATGAATGAACAAGTAGTCTCAAATAAAAGTAATATAAGTCTCCTGAGAAATTCTTGCGTGAACCCGGCACACCACGTCATTTGTGGTCTAACCAACTACAAATAGACACATATGATCTGACATGGAATTTTTAATTTAACGTGGCACCCTTAAAATAGAAACTAACCGATAAAAAAAATTAAATTTCATGTTTTCAATGTTTTTTCATTTTTACAATGTAAATAAAAATGTTTTTCAAAACTAGTTGAGTTTTTTTAGAGTGCCACGTCAAACTAAAAATTTCATGTCAGACCTTATAAATGTCCACGTGTGATTGGTCAGACCACAAATGACGTGTGCACCTTCACACAAGAATTTCTAAAGTCTCCCTAAATAAACAAAAGCAAACGCAATTTCTGGCATACACCTTTTGTCTCTAAACATTCCTTCTGTCTACAGAGAATATGGTATAAAAAAAATTGGCAGAAAGATTACTCAGTTTGTAGCACAATCAAAAACATAGGAAACCTCAGCTAAATACAGTTATACAGGGTCCTAACATTGAAGTTGAGAATCAAACATTTGTACAAATCAAGCTTCACTAAATTGCATAATGCGTAACACAAAACTTGTGCTTCCAAATAAATGTACAAACAAGAAGGTGTATCACTTCTAACTTGGAAGAATTTCAATGCGAGAAGGTGATGCTATTGCTACCATTTTTTTAATTTGGTAATGACTTCATTAGTTTATTGCTATGAAATACAATGCTCATTTATTCTTTTGCTCATAAAAGCTTATGGCATACATTACATTCAAAGGGACAAAGCACAACCAAGAAATTCTCAGTATTATTAGCTATTGTAATTTAATTTAAGGGTCTTAAAAATGAGTAATAAATTTATTTAGAGCTAGAAAACTGAATATAAAGAAAGGAAAATGAAACCCCAATAAAAAGAAAATCAAAATCCCTATACAAAACAAGACTAACAAAGAATAAAGAGTCAAATATATTTTTTTTTTTTTTGCATTTCAGGGAAATAATTAAAAAGAAAAAGAAAGAAGGTACTCATTTTAAAATGTACATAAAGCAGTATAAATATAATTATGGACCCAGTAAGTAAAAAATGGAATATTTAGGTAAGTTGAGTGGCTCACATTGAGATTTGGAGAGTGGAGAATGAGAGAGAGAAGCAGAAGAGAAGAGGAGGATTTTATTTTTGGGGTTTGTAGTGCAGATCTGGAAGATGGGGAATATTCCGGTGTGATGCTCATACAGTGGAGACGAAGTAGTAAAATTGAAGATGGATGAAAATGGGAGAAAACAAGAAGGAAGAAGAAGGAATTTGGGTGATTCAAATTTTGATGCCGTTTGTTTGTTTTAACGGATGGGGAAGAATTAAACTGAATGTCCAAATCCAAACTCCCCAAGTCTTATTTTAATGATTTTTATTCAAAGAAAAACTTTCATGTCATAACCTTAATCTTCACTAATTGGGTTAAGGGTCACAAATTATCTCACACACATATAGACACACACATAAAACATCATATCTACCTCTAAATTGTTAAATATATGATTTTTGTGCATACTTTAGAGGCAAACATGACCATTCATACATATTTCTGGTTCTGGAGCATATGTGATTTTTAAAATGTACCCACTTACCCTAAGCATTTATATAATTTGATGATGGGCGCGACTGAAAATATTTTAATATTCTCTTTCTAATACGAAGAGATTTAAACACATTTAAATGAATTTTATAGTGTCGGATGCCCCAAAATAAATATACTTTTTAAGTGCTTTGCGTTGCGGCAAATAATGGACCCTAAGGGCCCGTTTGGTGCATGGGAATTAAGAAATTGAATTGGAATTGGAAAGTGTAAAGAGTAATTTACATTTATTGTGGGACCTACAAGTTTTTCACTCCCCATCTCACATTTTTTCTGGGCCCCACAAACTTTACTTTCCCATCATTACTTAATTTACAGATACTTTCCATCTTTACCCGTTACACTCAATTCCATTTCCATTTCCATTATACATTTTCCGGTCAACCAAACGAACCCTAATACTTTTTGTGCTGCAAATCATTTTATACTTTTATTCATATATTCATTCTAGTGTTTCAATTTCAACTTACCTTATCACGATCTTTTGTTTATTTAGGTGACATTTGCGTAATTATAAAATGAATTTATTGCGAGTTGAGGAAATTTTAAAGTTACTCAAGACTTGAAAGTTCTATTCTCCTTTTTATAAAGTCAACTTCATAAACGTAATAAAATGCCCAACAAGGCGAAGATGTGACCAAACCCATATGCCAAGGATTTGAACATAAATTGGCGCATGAGTCTGATAGTCCAATGATCTTCCATGTTCCTCCATAATTGAAAACTTTCGACGAAAAATTTGAACTTGTTCTCCTCTCTTTACAGGGACAAGGTCGTCAACCACCTCAATAATTTGTTGATAACTATAAAATGAATTTTATGAACTAAATTAAATCAAATTATCGATAAAATGTATAAAGAATTATACTAATTATAAAGGTATCTTATTGTGAGATAATTGATATTCAAGTTAATCTTAAAATGCAAAATGAAAATTCCAAAACCCACTATGAAAAGAATTAATAAAATTTGAAGATATGCATCACACGGCAATTCGTAAGCCAAATCATGTAACGCAAGGAGTTACCATAAATAATTGATAACATTATAGTAAATATTAATATTATTACTACTAAATTCCAAGAGTCATGTGAGAACTACAAATCAAACACTAGAAACTAAACTAACAAATGTCCAAGTGATAGATGACATAATCCATCAAATTTGCTTGCGCCTAGTTCTAATGGCAAAATTGAGAAAAGCTATCACTAAATCCAATGCACGGAACAAGCATTCAGCGGTTGAACCAAGTACGGTGACCAGCATGACTTATTAGCAAATCAAGGTCCTTTGTTAGGCAAGTTTTGTTGAGGCCTTCATTCTGTCATGAAGGAAGCCACTCAATTACCAGCGAGACTCATGACTGAATATTTCGTCCAAGTCTTTCTACTTACAGAAATATGCAATAATCACTATGTGGAAGACCTGAAAAAGAAAACAAAACACCTTAAATACAAAAGTCAATGCGAAAACAAAAAAGAACAAGCCCACGAGTAACGAGTTATTCAATATAGTAAATAAGCTACTCATTCTTCACAACTGTAATTACTATCTAACAATGTCGGATTCATGCATTGTTAGGCCCAGCTGGGGTACTTCTACCAAAAGTATTTTTTACTTTCACACATACTTGAACAATCAAAGCCTCTTCCACGGACAAACACCAATTGGTACCATGTATATATATTAATATGATGTTATTAGATATAATGATTATCCACTACCTCCCGCTCAAATAACTACATGGTTTATACTCCATTCCCCCCTTGTAACAAGTTCTATTTTACATATTGATAATATGAATGTTAAATGTATGTATTGGAACTTCAAATTTCAAGCACAAACTTCAGTGACAAGTTTTTTGGGCATACCCTTCAGACCACCTAGATGAATGGTAAAGAAGATTTTGGAGATAAGACAAGAAAGGGTAACTGGAATTCTATTCTTGAGGGAGATTATTGGAATATCAATGTTTTCTTTTCTCTCTTTTTTTCCCTTTTAGCAATGGTTGTTGAATATGTACAATTAATCATTTCAATAGGCATTTAGCAAAAAAAAAAAAAAAAAATCAGGAAAAATGACTCAGGCAAAATTTCTACATCAAAATGAAAGTGCTTACTTATCCTGCGCTCGTGGAGGCAACCCAAGTCTTGCTCTTATATCTGCACCTACTTGCATGACATCTTCCACCTATAAACAAGAGCACTTAATTAATCAGATGCTTGATTGTAAGAAACATCAAAAAATGCCTTCAGATACTATATTGCTTTGATTGAAAACAGTTAAGTGAAGACATGGCCACTTGGGGCTCAAAGCTAATTCCAAGTGCCATTTTCCAATATTTTTCAGCTAATTATTACCGTTAAAAAAATCATAAAAGTGTATTTAGAAACAATCAAACAAGGATTAGACTGTAGCACTAGATCCTAAAAATTTTCACAATAAAGGTCAGAAAAGGCAAATGGACCCCAAAAATTAATTTTTCTTTTAACTTCTTGTCTAACAATATTTTATATAGCTTCATTATCAAAAAAAAAATATTTTATATAGCTTGAAATTATCCATATGCTAAAGGCCAAGTGATTCCAGAATGCTCCGGACAAATTTTCATGAATGGAGAAAAATGAATAACTTAAAAAACTTCAGGTTCCCGGAAAGAATTATAAAATGAACTACATATAATCAGATACCACTTCTAGATTAAGTGGGATGAAGATCAATCATTTAGAAGGTCATACTAGCTTCTCCTATGAAAGCATTTGATTTGCACCTTAAATATTTTTCAGTTCCGGTCTGTTTGTCAACTATATCATTGATACAAGAAATGGTAAAATTAGTCCTTAGAACCATGAATTAAAAGTAAAGGTCACCAATGAACTTAATAAAAACTTATATATAATAAATCCAACACTAATACCCTTTTCACCATTCTCTTAAACATGTGGAATCAACCCAGCCCTCATTTGACACAAGTTTCCAGCATTCTTGATCAATTACACCAATATATTACAGTTCTTTAACATAATTCAGTCACATAGTTGACCAACTTCTTCTTCATGTGTAGTTCTAGCTTAAATTTTTTTAGTACATTTCTGTAATATTACCATGCTACCATTGCTACGCCTTAAATCAAAGGGTAAGCCACCTAAAAAAACAGGGGTTAGGTGAGTGTTTCTTACATTCATAAAGGTGTGTGCAAGGTAAAAATCTGTTATGAAACAAATAAAGAAATTTAAATCAGAACCATCTTTGAAGATCCAAACTTCATGTAAAGCTATATTTGGTATCAAGATATCATTTAAGTTAAAGACCAGATCGCAGATGCACAAACGCAAAGAGATAGGAAAGGATAGCTTTGAAAATTAATTTCAATATAGTCCACTTAAAAATTGGCCTAATTTCAGTCTCATCAATATCCAAGGCTTCTTCATCATTAAAAAACGTTATAGAAGACCTCAAGCCTTGTTTTCATTACCCACAAGGCAGTGACTACAATAGATAGCCTTCACGTATCTGCTGACCAAAAAAACTGACAAAGTACCTCATACTCACTACAAGGCTTTGATTAGTGACTTATAAGAAATAAAATTGACCAAAAGCTCATCACAACCAAATGACGACCCACAGAAACGTAGGGCTCTCGCATAGTATGCCAAAAATCCCTATCTAGTGCTGATAATATGATTATAAGCCATCATGGGGATCACTAAAAAACAAATGTAGAAGTGACAGAATTCATAGAACAAAATATATCATTCTTTAAAAGACTTGGCACTGTTATTCATAGAACATATACTTCAGGTGTTCTCTTGAGGTTTTGTAACTTGTAAGTGGCTTAGCTACACAAGACTGTCACCAAATCAGGATTTTACGTTCTTCATTACATTCCACACAACCTCTTAACAAAAACATGCTACCTTATCTGCATCACACTCACACAGAAATTTCCACTCACAGTGAATCTCATAACAAAAAATCAACACAGCTATCAACTACTCCCTTCATTACTTTTGTTTTTCGGAAAAATATGAGCCACTTAATAATATGTATTATAAAAATAAGCCACTTAATCATATGTACTACTCCCTCCGGTCCTAAATATAAGACTTAGTTGACTTTTTTGGAAAATCCTAAAAAAGCAAAATAAGTTAATTATAAATTGATTTACCTAATTTTTTCCCTTAGACTAGTTTATTTTACCTATAAACCAATGGATAATCTAAAAATATATCAAATACTCCCTCCGTTCCTAAATATAAGATCACTTTGGAGAAGTGGATAAGTTCCTAAATATAAGATCACTTTCTATTTTGTCTCAATTTTGGTCCAAATTACCCCTATACTTCTTAGCTCCCTCACTTCTCTCTCAAATCCCTATTTATCTTTTAGATTTAAGTGAGGGGTATTTTGGGAAGATCATGTAATCCTAATTCATTGGAAAGTCTTCCTTAATCTCTTCAAATTAGCCAAAGTGATCTTATATTTAGGAACCGAGGTAGTATGTTATAATTTAATAGCCTATTTTGCAACCTTAACCTCTAAAAAAAAAAGTCAACTTGGTCTTGTCTTATACTCCCTCCGGTCCTAAATATAGGACCTAATTGACTTTTTTGAAAAATCATAAAAAAAGCAAAATAAGTTAATTATAAATTGATTTACCTAATTTTTTCTCTTACTAGTTTATTTTACCTATAAACTAATGAATAATCTAAAAAGATATCAAATCGTGATTTAATAACCTATTTTGCAACCTTAACTCCTCAAAAAAAAAAGTTATCTAGGTCCTATATTTAGGACCGGAGGTAGTATTTAGGATGGGAGGTAGTATGTATCATCACATTAGTATGTGTTAGCTAATAAAAAAATCGACTGTATATATCAAGATTCTGACTTGAAATCAGCAGCCAAAGTAATGAACACAAAAAAACATTAGATAGAGAAATAAATACCGTATGAACGTGATGGGCATGAAGAAGAGCGAAGGAAGCAGAAGCGGCGGCGCCAACGAAGAGAGAAGCGACGGCAAAAGCGTTTAAGGGCATGAAGCGAGAATCCCCACCGTACCCTTTCGCAACGCACCGTATGCCCCATCCTAATTGGGCCCCACTTGCCAGGGCCCACCACCACTCGTTCCCACCGCCACCGATGCCTCCCTCCATCTCATCCACCACACTCCTCACTCGATTATACTACTAGTGCGATTTTTGGGCTTTGCCTGTTTTGTGGGATTTTGTTTTTGGGGAAATCGTTATATAAACAAAAGAAAAGGGAAAATTAATTATAGGTCCCTGATAAGGGACATAATACTAGAAAAGTCTCAAAAACTTGAAAAATTAAAGTGGAGTCCCAACTTTTGAAAAATAATTTAAGTGCAGCCCCAATGGACTCTACCTAAATTATTTTGAAAATGTGGGTCCCACAATTAATAATATAATAATCTCTCTCTCCTCTCTCCTCTCTTTTCCCTCCCCCTTCTTCAAAATAATTGTGGGGCCCACATTTTCAAAATAATTAAAGTAGAGTAAGGGACTCTATTTTAATTATTTTCAAAAGTTGGGACTCTACTTTAATTTTTCAACTTTTTGGGACTTTTCTAATATTATGTCCCTTACCAGGGACCTACAATTAATTTTCCTAAAAGAAAATGTATTTGTTTGTTCGTAGTAAATGTGTGATTATCACAAAGCTAAAGTGATTATGATATTATAAAGTAATTACATATATATACGAAAAGAAAGAGAGAAATAATTAATACTACCTCCGGTCCTAAATATAGGACCTAATTAACTTTTTTTTGTGAGATTAAGGTTGCGAAATAGGTTATTAAATGATGACATATTTGATATATTTTTAGATTATCCATTAGTTTATAGGTAAAATAAATTAGTTTAAGGGAAAAATTAGGTAAATCAATTTATATTAATTTACTTTGTTTTTTTAAGGATTTTTTAGAAAAAGTCAATTAGGTTTTGTATTTAGGACCGGAGGGAGTATATTGGTAATGTGTGTGATTCTTCCATCCCTAAACTAGCGGTGTTCAATTCAGTTCAAAAAAAAACTAGGGGTGTTCAACTTTGTCTCGTCCTGTCCCATCCCATCCCGATGGGGACGGGACAAGATTCGAGATGGGACGAGACACAGGACGGAAACCCCGTCCCGAGCCTTTTTCAGGATGGGACACGAGACAGTGGTATCCTGATTCTGTCTCATCTTGTGAACACCTCTAGGACAACTGCTAGAAGTGTAGTTGACACAATTGACAATAAAAATGTGTAGAATTACCAATCGGCCTTTTAAGCATGAACATATTTACCAAAAAAATTCTATTTTAGGTGAACAAGTTTTCTCTTTAAACCCTAAATTAAATAATTGACTTTGCTCTTATTATGTCCTCTATCTTTAATCTATTAGCAATTAGCAATTTAGCATGAATAGCATGTGTATAAAAAGTTAGTGATGTTGAAAATTAAAATTAAAGCATTTCATTACGATAAAAATATGCGTAGGATCCATTGTTTATGTGTTCAACTAGTGAAAGCTAATGGTTGAACATTAGACCACATCATGTGTTAAGAACCCTATCCTTAATTATGGGTGATCCCAATTCCTTTATTAAAAATTTATGTAAGAAAATACAAATAGCTACCAGAATCAAAACTAATATAAGTAATTTTGCTATATATTAAATACTAACAAATGTATTTTTCCTATAAATTAAATACAAAAGTTTATTTTTACATGAATCAAAGATAAAATCTTACCACTTTAACTTTAAATTAGTTTTTATGTATAGTTTCATTAACCAATAAACATATATGAAGCGAGGTTTTGTTCTTCTTTGAGTTATAGGCCTTCAAATCTTCAATGGATCTTTTTATGAGTGTTCAATCGTTAACGTCATAAAATATGAATGAGGACTTGGCTAATTACTTAAATGTATATTGGAGATTTGTTTTCTGTCATTGAACAGAAAACTGACGGAATGATAATCAAAACAAATCAGATAAACTGTATGCCGCCTTTGTGAATTTCAGTTGGTGGGAAATCTTGCAGCTACAACTAGTGTCTATTTGCTTAATAGTCATCTTAAATATGTACAAGTGTATGCATAATTTCACCTTGACTAATAAATTTGTCAAGGTTTTTATTTTGAAAGTCCTCTATCTAAATGTTGTTTTTTTTTGGAATATCTCATAATATTTCATAGTTTAAATGGTATTTTTGGGTATTGGAAATTAATTTTGTCATTAAAGCTACTCTGCATTGGATGCTTAATTATTTGCATATCTTTATTTCTTATAGTCTCCTTTAAGTTTTTTTTTGTTCATATAATGCCTGTAGAATTTACTCGACTTACAATTTTTTCTGTATCCGAGAGACTCGAATTTGAACCTGAACTTGAACTCGCGAATATAGTTCCTATTATTAAAACAAGAACAAGAAAGAGCAATGAAAATATTTAAATTAGGAGTCAAAAATCTCGAAAAATTCAGCTCACACAGTCAGGGTTATTAAATTACGACCCTTACATTTTTTAGACTTTCAACTTTATGGGCAACAAAAACCGCATCCCTCAAGGGAATTGTTATGGAAACACTTACAACTGAGAGTAGAGGGACCATCAAAATTTCTCATGGAAGAACGGTCTAAGTCTCTCAACCCCCTTATTTGCCCATGGCTCCACCTGGCTTTGTACAAAAACAAATAAAGCCTCTTGATGAATCCAAGTTTGAGAAAATGTTAGGGCCATTTCTAGCTAATCAAGAGGTCGCCAATTCAAAGACCTCACTTTACTTCAAGAATCTTGAGGTTTAAATGGGTTAACTTACTGCTCAAATGAGCATCTTTCATTTACCCTAGCATATTGCCCTCTTTCAATTACTATTTTATTATTATTATTATTATTCTTTTGGGCCAGAGTATTAATAATCCCACCTTCAGAGTTTTCCCTATTATATTTTCAGTCTCGATCGTACATTTCTCTTAGAAGACATGCATATGAAGGATTAGTATTTTTACCCACACCTCAACTTCCTTACTTTATATTGCAGTAAGGATTAAAGTTAGGGTTCCATCATTGCACCGGTAGGCAGTGTCCTTGTATCACCCAATAAAGTCCATCAAAAAACAACTTTCTACTCAGCTCCTTATTCTCAGATTGGAAAACATAGTAGTTGTTAATTCGGCAAATCGACCGGCTCAAATTGGTTGGATTTTAACGACTAAGCTATTCTATCCTTCATCTTGTCAAGACTAGCCAATTTCCCTAATAAGGTAACTATAATAACATCCTTCTAAGGTGAGCAAAGCTCTTTTAGTCTCTCATCTGACATAGGAAAGTGAGGTGGTGATGGATCAATGGGTTAATGTTCGTTGTTTCTTTGAAGCAGCCTGTTGCTCCTTGCCCATGAGTTTGGACTTGAAGAAGATTGGTGCTTTTTTGGTTCACCATGGTCGGAGCCTGAGGTTCATCATTCACCACCCTGTCTCCTCTGTTTTTAAGCTTATCACCTCCCGAGTTACTACAAAAAACAAGAAATTAGTGATGGAATTTTGTGACAGAACCATGGTCGGAGCCTGAGGTTCATCATTCACCGCCATGTCTCCTCTGTTTCAAGCTTGTCACCTCCCGTGTTACTAAAAAAAACAAGAAATTAGTGATGGAATTCTGTGACAGAATTTCCGTCACTAAAAAGATTAGTGACGGAAATTCTGTTACTAATCGCCGCACAAATACGTTTGAGATGAATTAGTGATGGAAATTATTCCGTCTCCATAAACCTTGTCACTAATTTTTGTTTGTGATAAGATATAAGAGTCCGTCACAAAATTGTGACGAATTAGCGATAGCTATGACGTCCAACTATGTGAAGAAAAGTCTGTCCCTAATTATGAATTTCATCACTAAGAAATGAGTTAACTCAACGTGTATTTGAAATAGATCAATGACAAAAATGTCCGTCACTAATTATTGGAATAAGTTGTTTTGTCGCGGATTAGTGACAAAAAATGTCGTCGCTATTTTATCATGAAAAAATATTTTGCAATGAACTTTTCGTCACAAATATGTGACAACATGTGAAACTCAGTGACAAAATTTCCGTCACTAATAATATGTCTTTGATTTTATTGTACTTAAATCAATTTTAAATTTTAATACACGTTTTTGAAAAATAGAAATTCTCTATGAGCCAACGATTTGAAATAAAGTTAAACAAAGAACATATTATAATAATAATTTAATGCTAAATTATAAAAATATATTAGTTATGTATAACAAATATATCATCCAACAAATTAACTACCAAATAAAATAACTAAAATGCTGAATTCAAATTGTATCAAACAAATGTTGAATTCAATATGTATCAAACAAGCAATATAGTTTTGGTAAAAACAAAAACAAGCAATATTAGACCTTGTTATGGTCTTATTGGCTAACATATATAATTTATTCAGACAGATTACAAATTAGCTAGTCAGTCAGATGTGGATGTTTTTTTTTTTTTTTGGTCAGAAGATGTGGATACTTTTGACCCACAAAAGAATTGTTAGTAATATTTTTTTTTTCGGAGGATATACTCAACACAAACTAATATTTCTCTTTGATTACTTTTTGTTTTTAAAAAAATCCTTTCATCTACCAAATTAAAGCTTGAGCAGATTATTAAAGTTTCTCTTTGAAGATGTGATATGTCTGGGCCTACCATCTAGTAAATAATTTAGCACTTTACTAAATAATTGATCTCTACTTGAAGGATTCATCATTGGTTCTCTTCAGTATCCTCCAACAAATATCATCTCTCTCCCTGCCTCCATCTAACTTCACGGCCACAGATCATATTAATCCCTACAACTCAGATTCCAGATTAGTCATCCAACACAACACAGAAGGAGGCATCAAACTTTCTCAGGTTTACATGTCTCTCTCTCTATATATACACTTTCGTTTTTGAATAATATTTATAGCCTAGTGTAAGTGGGTTTTGTGCGATTTTCCTAACTTCCAAGTCTGTACCTTGTTATTTTGTTTAAGAATCACCACAAAAATCATAAAACAACTGATAGAATTTTTTTAGTTGAAAATTCCGGACGCATTTCCCGTGGAACTTTCATCAATAATTTCATCGAGAATCATATATAATGATGGAAAATTGGAAATTTCGTCTTCAAAAGTTGAACAACTCAAGGAAGAGGGTGAGAGAGGGATAAAAATGGAAACATAAACAATGTTTGTTAGGAAGAATTGATTATGATGAAAACAAAGAGGGAAGTAAGTGGATTAAAATATGTTGGCGTAAAATTTTATTTTTGAAAGGATGAGAACTGTAGAAAAACAAGTAAAAAAATTATTCAAAAACTATATTATTTTTAAATAATAATAAAATTATTCAGATCTACCGATCCGTCGGTAGTGAGGAAGTCAAGACTTCTGATGGTGGCAAAGTCAAGACCTCTATTTTTGAAGTAGCTTCATTATTGTCTTCTTCCTCACTTCAATTTCAAGATCTAGAGTAGCTTTACATGTAAGTTTTAGTAATTTTCTGCAAAGAGAATGACCCCTTTAGTAATATGTTTCTCAAAAAACGTAGTCTAGTTATTATCAATTTTTTTGTCAACCCATTGTTTTCTTCTATCCCATTAGTTCCTAACAGTCAACGTTGTTAAAGCATAACATAATTACCAAAATTACATGAAATTTTATTCTTCATGCTTAAAATTGAGACAAAAATAGTTTATTATGCCTAATATTCCTTGCGTTATTGAATGTTACGAAACTAGTACTTTACCCAATATAAAATTAGTTAAACAAAGATTGGGAGTTCACTGTATTTTTCTTATCTTTCCCAACATTTTCAGGGTTCTAAATTAAACCTGCTATAAGAAAACACATATAGGAAGTTAAAATATCTATATTTTTCATAATCTATTTCTTTCATACCAAATTTCATAATCTATTTCATTATCAATCATATTAGAATTTTTTTCCAATTCAAAATAGGTGCCAGAGGAGCACATAAAACAGATGCGCCTGATATCTGGGACCACCCAAACACCAAAAGTTCGAATTGGTGATAAGGTAGAGTAAAAATTTCCGACCAAAAAGATAAAGTAGAGTAAAAATGCTTGTCGTCACTTAAAAATATCTTGAGATAAAGTTAGAAACTTTAAGGGGTATTGGGGTGAATTTACTTTTGTTACATGGCTAATAATTGTCCAAGCAGAAGCAACAATTCGAAGAATTTTGATTTTGTTAGTTGTAAAATATTCCCAGAATAATTAATTTAAAGAAATTTATGATATTTGCGAGGAAGAATAATGAGCCAAATGAAAGGGGACGATGAATAATGATGAAACAAAGATTATATTATTTGAAACATGTTATATTAGCCAAATATTAAATATATGTCTCAATCAAATTAAAGTGTACTAATAAAAAGGCAAATCACCGAAATAAATATGGTAGAATTTTAGTTTCTCTCAAATAAAATCAAATTTCACTCCAGCCTCTAGACACAAATAGTAAAATAGTAGTAATAATAATACTAATAATAATAATAACTACTTTTTACCAGAAAATAATAAAAATAATAATGTGTGCAAGCAAAAGACATTAGTTTCTATCATGATTAAAAAAATAGTCTTCCTCTCGGCCAAAAAAAAAAAATTTCTTCCCCATCTCTCTCTCTCCCTCCCCCCCAAATCCCAATCTTCCTTCCTACCTCTCCTCCCCAGCTTCATTCATCTTCATCGTCCTAGTGATCTCCTCCCCTTTGCATTCCAATTATTTGTCATATGCTTACTTGCAGAACAATATTTTAGTTGAAAATGTAAGTCATTTTTGTGTATAATTAATGCTCATATTTTGCATTCAATATTAATTGTTTTTTGTATCATTAATCCACTTGGTCATGAAGTTTATTTAAGACCTTGTTCATGATGATATATGCACTAGTTTAGGAAGAACAAATTACTTTTATCTTGTTCAAATTAGTGTTTTCCTGTTTCATGATCAGCTATATGTTTGTGTTTAAAATTCATTACTAATTGTTCAAATGATCTTTTTCCTTTTTTATATGGAGTTTTTCTTTGTTTGTGGTCTACTATATGATATGGTTGTGTTTAAAATTCATTGCTAATTGTTTAAATAACATTTTCCCTTGTTCATATGAGGTCTTTCCTTGTTCAAATTAAATGAGTGTTTTCCTTATTCAAATTATATTATATGTTTGTGTTTGAAATTAATAATTAATTGTTCAAATACTTTTTTCCTTGTTTATGAAAGGTTTTTCTCGTTCAAATTAAAATAAGTGTTTTCTTTGTTCATGGTATATTATATGCTTGTTATTTGAATTCAATTTTAATTATTCAAATGATCATTTGCATTGTTCATATACAAGTTTTCCTTGTTCCAATGAGTGTTTTTCTTGTTCATGGTATGGTATAAGTTTGTTCTCTAAATTCAATACTAATTGTTCAAGCGACCTTTTGCCTAGTTCATATGGGGTTTCGTTTTGTTCAAATAAGTATTTTCCTTGTTCAAAGTTTACTATATGTTTGTGTTTAAAATTCATTATTGATTGTTCAAATGACATTTTCCTTGTTCATCATATATGGTGTTTCTTGTTCAAATGTGTGTTTTTCTTTGTTTGTGTATGTATGTATCTGGTGTGCCATATGTTTTGTATAAAAATTGATTCTTAATTTTTCGAAGAGCTAAGGTGCAATTATTCCAAAGACAATTATATGAAAGTGCGGTTGGCAAAAAAGTTAAATTTGAGATGCAAATTTAGCAAGGGATAATATTTTTTGTGCAAATTTACCGAAGGACAATATTTTTTATGCAAATTTCCCAAGTATTAATAACTTTTGTGCAAATTTTCTTAGACGTTTGTTACTCATTGATGGAAGTTAGCATATACACATGTGGCGTGACGCGTCATCTTCAAATAATAAATCTTAATGACGTGACACTATCTTTAAAGGCTTTACCGACTTCAAAATGAGTTACTAGCTGTGTAAAAACTCAGATGATATATTGAAGAAGCGAGGAAGGAAAGAAACCATATAGAAATTGTGGGACCATAAGGATGGTATGAAATTTTTTCAAGATCAAGTCAATTGTTTGTGTCAACGTTGGGCCCTCTACATGTACATTTGCTAGCTTTCGTCTGTGAGTAACCAAAGTCCTTAACAAATGTGTACAAAAAATATTGTCCTTGGTAAATTTGCATCAATATTATTGTCCATTGGTAAATTTACACCTCAAAATAATTTTTGTATCAACCACATTTTCATGTCATTGTCTTACCCCACCCCCCCCCCCCCCCCCCCCCAAATTTCAAATAATCTTTTCTTTTTCAAGTTTATTTATGAGGTTTCTAGTATCAGAAATCTCATTAGATCATAGACAGATGGTATCCCATGTGTGATTTTAACACCTCTTCCTCACTCTAAAAATTGAGTATCCCAAAGCCATTTTTAGATATAAAAATTAAAGTTTCAATGAACACATTCCAATCTCTTCAAAAAACTGTTGAAACTTGAAACTCATCAAGAATACCTATAAGGCAGTGGTGGATGACTCTGGAGGAATAAAATGGCTGGAAACTTGGAACATTTCACGACCAAGAAAATGTGAAAATTGATGATTTAAAAGGGAAAAATGAGTTATAATTACTAAAATTTGTGAATTGCTGGATGCTTGTTGGTAGAGAGACGAAACATAGGTAGCTGAAATAAATATGTGGGGAATATAACGAACAAATAACAATGGTATCTATGCATAATGGAGGAAATGAAACGAGGATGAAATAGTAGGAGTATTAAGTAGAGAAGAAATTAGCAGAAGAAGCAAGACCAAGCTTGGATTTGGAGCTTCACCATCATCACCCTTTGAGCCTAAGATTCATCAATCCTGTCCTGTGAATGCGAAACACCAAAAACAACATCAACACTAGTATTCCTGTTCCTGATGTGGTCAACCCTCCTCTGATACTCTTCTAGGCTTCCACCTATTTTTCCTACTTCTTAAGTGATGTTTCAGAATATTTTGGTCATACTTTTAAATTAAATACCTACATATGTCCTTAAATAAATTTTCCCTAGCTTAATTATATATGGATTTAATTTGTACAAATCATGGAATTTTGTAAATGAAATCTTATTCATTTATGGAATACAGCGAATACAACTTTAACATTAATATTTTCTCACATTTTATCATCATTTCACTTGCAGGTTGGGATTCTATGGCGTCCAATAATGATCACACAGACATTTCTAGTCAATCAAATAATCCTTCTTATGAGATGCTGAAACATATTATGGTCGATATAGAAAGCAATTCAGAAGATTTGGACACAAGGAAATGGATCATATACAGAGTTCCACACAATCTTCGGAGTTTGAATGAAGATGCCTACACTCCTCAATTGGTCTCAATTGGACCACTTCACTACGGCGAAACACAATTACTTCCAATGCAAAAGCACAAATTACGGTACCTTCATTTTTTCCAAAACCGTCTAGAGGGCAATGTTAAATACATGGACAAATTCAAGGAGTTCCTTAAAAGTCATGAACAAACAATACGGGATTGTTATGCAGAAAATCTCTGTGACAACATTGACAAGGAAAAGTTGGTAGAGATTATGCTGTTGGATTCTGTATTTATCATGGAACTATTTCTGAGGATTTCAAGGCAAAAACTAGAAAGAAAACACCACAAGAGTGATGCATTAGGAATGAGAAAAAGGTATTTAGATGATAATGATGATATTATACTGAAACGGTCGTGGCTGAACAAAAACATCCAGAGAGACTTGATTCTTCTTGAAAACCAGATCCCAATGTTCATCTTACAAGAGTTGTACCAGGAAGTTGTTCCGCACTCTGACCCTTTTAAGAAGAAGCATCTCGAATTTATTGAACTTGCCCATGACTACTTCTGCAATTTTTCTCCTAATGGCAATTGTTGTTTCTACATAAAAGAAATTCAAGGCCCCGGTTATCAGAAGTCAAATCGTTTTGGTCAGAGTAAGAATTGTAATCCAATTCATTTAGAAGCACAACATTTCACTGATCTGAAAAGGTCCACATTATATTCTTCAACTTCTAGTGTTTATAATAAGAATTTACTACTGTTTTCAAGAGCTTATACCACTAAAGGTTTTTGGGCATCTATAGAATGCTCGTGACTCACTTGCTATCCACACAAATTCGGACCATCAATTTGGACTATGAATATGTATATACAATGGAACACCATGGGAAAGAGAGAAGAGACTAAAGAATGGGGATTTTGTTAGTTTTTCTTCCACACAAACCTCTTAATTTATAATTATCCTATGGAAAGTCATATCCAGTGTGGAATGTCACATTAATTTAATTTCAAATTATAAAGGGAAAAATTACTTATTTAACCCCATATATATCAATAATTTTATATTAGCCCCAATTTCAATCGAGCATGGGCCTTACCCACTAAGGGTTGATTAGACATTTTCCTACATTTCACACTCACACTTGGTGGGTTAGATGTTATGGGTCAAGTCCGTTTCTCTTCTATCATTATTTCATAGAAATAATTGTTTAGCTATGCGTAGGCGGTAGGCATGAGGTCTCCTTTTATGTATTTTGTACTAGAAATTCCTTTTTTATAGAGGTCAACACGAAACAACCATGTAGTCATATTACATGCATGATATTTAGGGATTTCCATTCAAGCAACCACTTTGGTCATCTTTAACTTTATCATGACCCTTGTTCAATTATAAGTCAACATCTACTTAATTGTCTGAGACCTTTCACTATTAGATATCACATTTACCCCCTTAAAGTTCGAAGTTGTGTTGTTGTTCTTGGTACCCTTTTGTCACGCCCGAAATTTTAAACGTGACCGACACGAAGTTTAAGGTAACTCAACTTCGTAAGCCATTTCCATTAACCAATACTTCCAAACATTCATCATTTCACACATTTAATTATATCATTTTCATATTAATGCATACAAAGATAAATATACAAAGTAATTGAATGTATAGATAAGTATTATTGTTTACAATAATAATAAGAAACAAATTTTTTTTTATAAAGCTAATTATACCTTCCTTTGTCTTAAAGCACGAAAAGTTGTTCCACATTCTTCAATCTGAAATACAAAATATTATATAAATATTTGCAATTTCGTTACACTCACTTCAAATTGCAAATTCCCAAAAATAGATTAATAAATAAAGATTTGGAATATAGAAACCTCAGTAGTTTATAACCATACTTGTATTTGAGAATAAAACCCAAAAGGGCAAAATCAGCATCATAAAAGTAATCCCTTTAAAGGTTTACAAAGTAAATATGAAAGTTCATATTTATGAAAAACTTGTTTTCTATAGAGGAACTAACACAAGCGAAATAACAGGCGTGGACACACAATCCACGAGGGTAAATCACCAGGCGTGACACGAAGTCACGAAAACAGGCGTGGACACACAGTCCACGAGGGTAAATAACCAGGCGTGACACGAAGTCACGAAAACAGGCGTGGTAAAACCACGAAACAGGCGTGACACGAAGTCACGAAAACAGGCGTGGTAAAACCACGAAACAGACGCTTTGTGTCTAGTTCCTCTAATAAAAGTATATATCGTAATAAATAGATCAATTTGAAATCACATATCAAATCTCATTGAGATCATTCTAAAATCAAATGACATTATTAATCCCTCCCACCTCCCAACCTTCAATTTCGAAAAGAGAATGTACCATAATTTTGACATCATTATGTGAGCATATATGTCCATATACACAAGTAAAGTGGACCATTTTCATCGAGTTGAGACAATACTCTACCTTTTAATATTGTTGAAATATAAATCAAGGCTACCTAGAATCAACAAAGTTCCCAACAATCCAACTTCTCTTAGACTTTTTCACAAACACCTAGAGTGCATTCAAAACCAATGAAATCATTAACTCTCTACCTTACAAATCCTATGCCCGAAATTTCCAGCTTCAATCCAATACATATTCAGCCATAATGTGTCAAAGTTAGATAAAATCATTCCTTATACTTCAATCTTTCTCCTGCTAACCTACATAATTTATATTGCAACTCCCTTATCCTTTTTCTTACCAACAATAATATGGTATGAGAAGCTATTTGACCTACCACAGAAGAAAATCAGTTTGTTACTGCCCAACCTTAACCAACAAACATGCTCAAGGGGAAATTATAGAAATAAAATCAGCAGCATAGATCCAAGAAGAAGCTAATTCAGGTTCCATAAATTAATTAGTGGTTTTCGTAAGATAATTCCTACCATCTATAAGAGGTAAGAAATAAACTCTCACTTATATTCTTCCACTACTTGGGCGCTGAACACAGGAGGAAAGACATCCAAATAAAATACCATAGCATAATTAAAACCAACCCATCATCTCATATACCCAAACAAAATAACAGAAGTGAATAGCATACTCAAAACTGAACGGAACAGCTCATACTAGCAAATGAATTCGATCAACACTTTTGTAGAACTCCAATAAACCTATAGAAACCATATTTCAGGTTTAAAAGTCCATATTAAAAGGATTTAGTTACTGCACTTGATCATGAACCAACTTTAAGCAAGCAAAATTGCACATATGATTATGTATAATTAATTTAAACAAATGATCATCATCATATAACTTAATTAAACAAGTTGAAACTATCCATTTCAAGAAATCATGCTGAATTTTCGAAATTGTCCCCAAACCATAACTTTTCAACACCAAAATTTCTCAAAACTTCATTCCAACCAAAATAAAGCCAACCCTAACCCATAGACTACTAAGAAATTACTTCAATTTGGTTTTCAAACCACCAATTTCATACCAAAAAGCACAGAATCTAATTTACACAAAAACCCTATCGTATACATGCTTTTGATTAATAAAAATATCACATGGGTTCAAATCCAAGGAGCCCACACCATTTGGAATTCTCAAAAGGGCCTAATGATACTTATGGTACCTTAGAATCCCTCTAACTACTCAGAAATTTTGAAACCAAACAAATCCTAACAATTTCACTTGGAAATTCAAAAAAAAACAAGGAACAAGAAAGAAAAGGGGAAAATATAACTTACACGCTCCAAGAGCCGCCGGATACTTGCCGGAAAACATCATATACACCGCTAGAGCTATTGGAAATCGCAGAAAACTGAGAAAGAAAAGCTAGGTCGAAAATGAAGATAGAAAAGTGAGTGTGAAGAAGAGAAGATAGCATGCTTGAATGGTCCGCCTTCGGCGGCCGATTCCGCCGTGTATGTGGCCGGCCTGGACTCGTCGGGAATCATGGAGAAGAAGAAAGGACAAGAGGCAATTGAAATTTCTAGAAAGAAAGCAATGCCTGCCCGAGGATGAAGGGAGGAGTGGAAGAGTTTTAAAATAATGTTTCCTTGCAAAATTACCTTTCTGCCCTTCCTATTTGCTTATATTTACTTTCTTATTCTCTACTAATTTAAAGATAAGTTATAGAAATAATTCTTTGTATAGATTCATATATTTCCTTTCACCAAATTTTATCTAGGCTCCAAACCCCAAACTATCTTTCATAAAAATTCACTTCTCAACTTATTTCTAAAGAAATAAGCACATTAATTCTAAAAAAATTATATATATTTCTTCCACACTTATTATTTACAATGATTATAATTTACTAATGACATCCTAAGACCTTAATAAATTCTTCATTATCTCTAAACCGAAGACTGGGGTGTTACACCTTTCTTGGCTTTATTACTTCAAATCAACCCACTACTTATTTGACTATTCACAATTTAATTTGAACCAAGAACTTATCTATTTATGCACATCGAAGTATACAATGTTATGTACTTAGCTTGTATTATTTATAACTAGATAATAATAACACTATTGAGTCCATGATCTATAAATACGTTCAGATCTCCCTTCACATAGATTCCAATAACAATACGGATATCTAAAAAAAATTATGCAAATACTTTCTAGAATATGCTAAGTTATATCTCTTAGAAAACTTAATTAGTTTCTAAAAGCTCTCACTTTGATAATGCAATGTGATTAGCTCCCACATCGATTAGAGTACTTGCCATTGATTGCCACTTAAATTGAGCATATGAAACTCTTAGAATACTTATTATCTAATATCTTTCACTTAGATAGATCATGATGACCTTGCTCTATTGGTTATTGGTTTTTGTGCATGCTTACATTTTGGGGTTGTTGATTTTCGGTAATTTTCTTTTTTGATTCATTGGTTGTGGTTTTTTCAAATCTGGAATCTTTATCTAATCTACCTAAGGGTCTATGATATCAAATTAGGACAATATCAAATTAGAAACAATTGGACCAATATTGCATTTTTAGAATGTTAATAGGCTCAAATATACACATTAAAAACATAGAAATCCAATCATTTTGGTCAACTCCCCTACACACTCCTTGACAAAGACAAGTTTGAAAACTTTTAAGAACAATGGGAGGCAAGGCATAAGTGAGATCAAAATAAGTTAAATGAATATGAGATGATGCAAATTGGTAACCTTTAATTGACAATCAATGTGGAATAGAGTTATGATAAAGAGTTAGTCAAGAATGTAATGAATTGAATAGATATGAGGCGAGGAGAAGATCACTAAAGGATAAGTGTTTCACAAATATGACCATATCAACTTAATTATCATGCTTTACTATACTATATGCACCAAGTTTCAACCAAAAATGTGAAGAAGTTCTTGAAAATAACAACTAAATGGATATCACACAAGAATAAGTAATAAAACTCAAGTAAACCTCACAACATGACTAATTCTCCAAAACTCAAACAAAGATTAAATATACACAAGATTAACCATAAAGCATATATCCAATCACGAAGATACGCCGATAGTATCAACAACTTGTTCATTAGAATAGAGTAATCCTCACAAAATATCCAATACACAAGTCTAAAATATAATCCCAAGACCAAGATTAACAAGAGCTAAAATAAATGGAAGTTCAAAATTTTGTCACTTTTAAAGCTAATAACATAACGAAGATACAGTAAACTACAACTCTCGCAACAAACTTTAAACATAACCCCTATATTCCCCCACACTAAAATTTTGCATTGTGCCAATGTTAAAATAAAGTTAGACAAGAGCACATGCAATAGGAATTTGAAACACCATAAAGGTTTTTCTTTTAATTAGTTTTGGAAGTGTTATTTCACCTCATTTTCCCTACCATGAAAATCAAGCCAAAGTGTTGCATTCTCATGTTATAATATTCGCAGTGGAATTTTTAACATTATTCAGTAATTTTTCTCTAATGGGTTAATTTAATATTCATATCTATATCTAAGTTGATGATATTATATATCATAATTAAGTCATAATACTAGATTGGAAGGAGTTGTCAGCTGCCTCCCTCTCAACTGCCCTTGACTGCCCCATTAATTTGGGTCAGTTCCCTTATTTTCTTGGGTTTTTATATGATTAAAATATAAATCAAAATAGAGACACTTTATTATATATTATGGGTGAACAATGGTTATGTTTTCAATTTTTATGATTTTTCATTAGTAACAATAAAAAATTGAAAACATTTCCATTTTTTAGCCAAAATATATCAAAATGTCTCTCTTTTAATTTATACTTTAGTCATATGAATAAAGCTATACGAGAACTTCCCTGAATTAATGGGGCATTCGAGAGCAGCTGAAAGTGAGCAGCCGCCCCCACCTCACCATTAAATTCACCATTGGGAACATTGTTATTGATGAAAGTTAATGGAAAACTTAAACTAACAAGTTGATTATTGATGCTAACATTCTAACTCATTTTTTGAGAATTTGATTTGACTAGATTTTTCTACGTTCGTCTTGGTCATAGCCATCGCCAGAAAGGGCCGCTATTAAAGACTGCAACAAAGCTGCAGGATGCAGGAGTGAGCTTTGAGAGAGCTATCAATAGGCCCTTACTTGACATAAGGTTCCAAAAATATCCAATCTTGAGCTGGTTCCTATGCTTGGCATGCATACCGAAATTCAAAATGTTTGAGGCCCGCTTGGAAATCCCACAATTAACATTAACCCAAAAAGCAGAATGTGCTTTTAGAAACATTATGGCCTTTGAACAATGCCACTACCCCGATGAGGCTTATGTTTGTGACTATATTGCTTTCTTTGACTCTCTCATGCGCACCAAAGAAGATGTTAATTTGTTAGTGGAAGCGGAAATCATTGAGCACACACTAAGCGATATGGAAGTACAGACATTAGTGCATGATCTTTGCCGAAATATTGAGACCAATGAAACGTGCTATAGATATGTGATAGTTGAATTGCATCGTTACTACAAGAGGATGTGGTGGAATCGCAATATGGCTACACTAAGGTTGGTATACTTTCGTGACCTTTGGAGAGTAAGTTCAGCAATCATTGGAGTTGTCGTCTTCATGTTTACTCTGCTCAACATCTACCAAACCATCCGTGATTTCAATAAAGTTAAAAAGTAATGAACAATGTGTATGTGATTAATAAAAATAAAGTGGAAATGTCATGTGATATATGTGTGTGTGTGAGAGAATTTTATCCAATTAATCCATCTCGTGCTTATAGTGTGTATTGATCTAAAAAGTGATTGTATGTGTAATATGAGAATATTTCAATGGGTTAATAATAATTTTAGCCAAAAAATAATTATGGATTTATTAGTTTCGCCAAAAAACAATAAATAGTATCAAATTACCTAAAAAACTGTAACATCTCAATTTTCAAATTAAAAATAATATGCAATTATTGAGGTGTTAATAAGAAAATTTAAAATTTTAAGGAAGAATTTATGATATTGGGATAATTTATTGATATTTAATCATACTTATCTTAGATCTTAAAGAAAAATATAGTTAAAGGAGTCATTTGGAATTAGAAACTTACATGAAAAATATTTTGGAATCTAAATAATATTATGATGGAAAGAAAGAGATACAATAATATATATACAAACTTTTGGGTTAGAAATATAATTAAGAATAAACAATAGGGTATTTAATTGAAATTTTCCCTAAACTACTTATATATATACCTCAAACACCTCCTCCTTCATTCTGGAGCAGCCTAGCCGCCCCTCTCATCCTTCTTCTTCTTCGTTCCTCTCCCTTCCCCGGCGACGGTCACCGGCGACGACGGCAACGAAGCCGTCCGTCTTACTTCTCCCCTCACCCTCACCGAAACCCATCTCTCCTTTCTCTTTCCGTGTTTTTCATCCTCGTCACTCTCTACCTCCACCGTCTCTGCTTTTTCGGCGAAGAAGCGGCTAGTTCGCCGTCGCACAACAGTGGGAAAGAGGTAAAACTTTAGCCATGCCTTGTATTTCTTGATCTTTGTTGCTTTTTCCGTGCGGGTCTCTCATTCTTTTTGTGTTTTCTTTCCCAATCCCTTCGATTTCCTTCTTTTTCCAGCGACCCACGGCGGCTCCGGCGCCTATTGGTCATACAAACACATACCCGAGCTTTCCTCTCTTTCATTTTACACTCTTTCATTCGACTTTTGGGCGAGATTGGAGTGAAATCCGAAATTAGGGTTTGATTTTTGGGATTATAAATCATCTAAGTAATATCTTAAGTTTGAGTTAGGGTATTCTAAACGATTATTTGAAGTTTGATTAAGGTTTTGTGAAGCTTGTGTAAAACCCTAACCTGTGGGATTTTCAAATCTGAAATGGGTTTGGTTTCTAGGCATTATAAGGAACTAACACAAAGCTAAAACTTGTTTCTTACTGTTTTGATTTCTAATTTGAGTGTTTGTACCCTCAATTGGTTTCATGAGTGGGAATATGTTCTTTTGCTGTTGTAACTTCTTTGTTTGGTTTTGAATTGGTAGGTATGAAAGAATTTATGTGAAGTTAATTTTGATAAATGATGATGATGCTGAATCTGTTTATTTTTGGTGTGGAATTATGGAAGTGGCACTTGTCACCTTGCTGTTCAAGTTCTTGAAAAGGGGTAATATAAACTCAATGGACAGATCAATAAAGACTTGAGTTTGTACAAAATGATTTGAGTGTTTCATAGTTACTTGAAAAGGATTTCATTAATCACCATTATGCAATTGATCATTATAGTAACTTATATGAATTTCTAAAATGCTTCTAGATAAGAATCATTGTTACATGTGATCTATATCTCTAAGGTTAAGAAACTGAAACTTGGTTAAAATTCAGAAATATACGCTTAATTTCTCATAGGTCAATGTAATGCTGAATCTAAAGTTCTATCTATGCTTGTATATGGATTTGAAACATGTAATTGCATTTTGCTGCATGGGCTAAGTGATTATGTTAGGTATTCTCTATTTCTTTGATTCAAGTAAGTGTTGAATTTGTGTTATGAGCTAGGAGTTTTGCTAAGCTACGTGAGGAGTCTATGAAATTGTTAGATGACTCCATTGAATTGATGGAATAAAATTTATGAAGAGTGAGTTGATATTTCGGTAAGTTTTGTTGGTTTAAAAAGTTGTGTTAGTAGTTCTTTTAGTCCTTAAATGTTAAATTTGTTCCTTCTGATTAAAGAAAATAGGTAGTTTAATAAATGAAGTAGTGAGAGGATTAATGTATTTGAAGTTGGTTTTATTCAATGTACTATAAAGTCATACTTGGTTGATTGTCTGTGTTATGTTAAAGGAATAAGTGTTCTATTTAGTTAATATTCGAGATAGAATAAATTAAGTGAATAAGGAGTACAATTGATAGATTGATTCAAATAAGAATGGAAAGAAATTTCAGCATGGTTTGTTTTTTTTTGGGTTTCATGGTTTGATATTGTTTATTATTGATCTTGAAGTGACTAAAGGATAGTAGTGTATGTTTTAATGGTTCTTGTTGTTGATTTGTTAGATTCATTAAGTTGATTATTGATTCATGTGAAATGGAGCCTGGAAGATATATGCTTGTTTGTTTTATTGTCGTTGAGATTTCTTTGTGCGTTCTTAAATGAATATTGTAGTTGATTTGGTGGAGCTGAGAATGTATGAAATACGATGTTACGTTACTTGAACTTGTTTTTAGTAAATAAACGAATAATTATATTTGGTCATGGTTAAGAGACTTCAAAATATCCACCAGAAATCAGTAAAAGGGTGGGTAGTAATACAAACGAGAGAGACGTTAGTTAATCTATGCCTTAGAATGATTATTAATCCACTATTATTACATGATGTAATAATAGGAAAGGATGTGCTTTGCGTATTCCTTCAGGCATGGTAAAGGGAAAAGGCAACGGAGTGCTAAGGGCGACAGGTAATCACACTTAAACTGACTATAACATTGAGGGTGACGTTAGTTGGGGATTTTCAAAATCCTTCCTCACCCTCTATATATATTATCTTTGAAAAACTATTTTTACATAAAACAGGCTATCGGGTGCCTTTCAAACACGATTATTTTCGTATAAAGATTTGACTTACTATATGTAGTATCCTGGTTGGTGATATTGTTGGAATCTGTATGTGAGTGTATAGATATTGGGATCTTGGTATTTTGACAGGGGTATTGAGAGGTACGGTGGATTTGATGTATCATAGGTTATGTAGAGAAAATTAGGGAGTTATGTTGATGGAAATTAATGAAAGTTGTGGATGGAATATAGAATAGGGATTGTGAGCATTGCATGACACTGATTAATATATGTACCATCGCGCGATGATAACTGTCGATTTGCCGATCGACAGTTATTTGTACTAATCCTTTTCGGATTGACTGGATCGGGGATCATATGTCGACTTATTGAGAGAAGTGACCTACGGTTGTTTTGGCATTTTAGAGCCCAACCGCCCCTACGGTTGTTAAGGCATTTGAGAGCCCAACCGTTCCCATTCTGCAATGGAAACAGAATTGGGGTTCCCTCTCTGGGGATTGCCAGAGAGGGAAATTTGCCCCCTCGTCATAGAGAGGGGCACAATGTCAAATCATATAGAGAAGATTAGATGCTTGAATGCCCCGTGATGGCACAATGCATCTATAGGTGAGTGTGAGAGTTATGGTAGTATCATTAGATTGGAGACTGGGAGATGATATTTAGTTAATGTGGAATTGACTGAGGGATTTGAGTGATATGTGGAAAGTAGAGATGATGAATTTGAGTTGACTTGGATGTGACAGAGGGACTTGAGTGATGAATGGAAGGAGACTTGACAGATATATGTATATATTACTGAATTTAAAATGTGGTACCCTTTAGACGCCCTCGCTACCGCACATCTCACTGTTATAGTGAGTTAAGCGGTGATTACTGGGACAAATTTTCTCATCCCCCGATTACTGACATTTTTGCAGGTATTCATGCACAGGCGCAAGCATCAGGAAAGGGAATTAGGTAGTGGAGGTTGTGTAGTTTAGTTGGAATTGTATATTGTCAATTTATAGGTCTGCATTCGCTTCCGCATGTATATATATATATATTGTTTAATATCAATCAGTTTTATTTATTAACCATGTTAGGCAAATCCTTTCTAACATGGTTAGCTGTTAATTATCCATGATAGTATACGTATTGTATTAGGCAATTCTTTTCTATCATGGATAATGTTTATTCACTAGAATGTTCTTTTTCTAACTATGATAGGTATATTGATCGTATGGAAAATCGTTTTTCCTATCATAGTTAGTAAATAGATTATAGAATTAAAATGGATATTATTAGTTAACTTGGGATTAAGTAACAGAATATTACAACTTGGTTATCAGTATTTGGTATACGATAACCTAGGACTGTGCTGCATTGCATGTAGATTGGCAATATACATTCTTAGTATTCCCTTCCTTATGTGCATGAATATCTGGCCTTTTGAGAGGAATATCACTCATCCCGTGGTGGGGAGAGAGTGATAAGAGAAATTGAATAGGTATTGTGGAGAGAATGAGAAGAATATAGGAAGAATGGGAACTATCTCCTCATTTCTCATTTCCCTCCATTTTGATCATTTCCAACTCCAAACTCTAATACTTCTTTGCTTTCATGAAGTGTTCTTATTTTCGTTATCAACTTATGCACCATAATATCTAAACTTCTCTATACTAGCAATTTAATCAATTTATAACCACTTTAATCAATTCCGCTAATATTCTATTTTTCATTTTTCGATTTTTCCTCTTTTTTCATATTTCTTATTCATTACATCTAACTTTCTTGTACAAATGGCTTCCACAAATGTAAGGTTGCAAAAGCTACTTATCAGTTATATAAATAGTGTATAACAACCAAGCTGCTCAAATGGGTGGATAAAGGGAAAATATGGTAGGGTGTGTGTTTGGGATCAAAATTGATGAAAATATGTCTCTATCATGTCCAATTCATATGAATAATTTTGTTTCAATCAAGAATTGATACATGTTGTAGAAACTGACTCATTCAAGATAAGTGAGGAAAGAAACAACCTTACACTTAAAACACTTAAAACTCTCATAAGAGAAGTCTCATCCTTAATGATAAAAGTTCTCATCCTGAATGAGATGTCTTCATATATAGAAGCTCTTTCTCTCTCATGATCCTTCCTTGGTATTATGTGTTTTGATACATGCGAGAAACATTGTACAAACATAGCAGTACCAGATTCTAGTAAAGGAAACTTTATATCAAACTATGTATCATAATCAAGGAAGTCAATCATACTAACACTTCTCTTTATAGATAAATCTGGTGGAAGATCATAAGAAAGTATTTGTTCAAAAGATCTCTTTTCAACAACAATGTCAACATCAATGCATGGAGAATCTTTTATAAGTGCACTCTCAATATCATGTAATTCAATTGAACAAAAATCACTTTCATTCTTATCCACAATAGAGCTCTCAATCTCAATTATCTCATCCTTAGAAAACTCAACACTCTGAGCACAATAGATGCATCATGTTCAAAAGTAGAATAATTCAATGTGGAACAATCATACTTAAGATATTAATCCAAGAAAAAATTAATTTCAAGTATCGCCCAAGACACATAATTATCCACAATAGAGCTCTCAATCTCAATTATCTCATCCTTAGAAAACTCAACACTCTGAGCACAATAGATGCATCATGTTCAAAAGTAGAATAATTCAATGTGGAACAATCATACTTAAGATATTAATCCAAGGAAAAATTAATTTCAAGTATCGCCCAAGACACATAATATAGAAAAGGTCCCACTAGTTGGCCAAATTAAAGAAGGGTCTCAATGGACCTTACTTTAATTATGTTAAAACACGAAAAGACTCTTATCAATTACTGAGACCTATCCAATATAATGTGTTTTGGGAGGGAGCTAAAATTAATTTTCCCTTCATCTAATAAATGCTTTTTGACATCATAACAATACACACAAATTTCAAATTTCATATATGAACAAGTTTTTATCACATTTGACTCAACAACATCATCACTAGTACTAAGAGGAGAATCATGTGCATGGAGAACCAATAATTTCACAATTGACATTCACAATTGAACTACTACTACTGAATAAATTCGGGCACATTCATCAACAAACCAATGAGGAAATTCACAAATGAATTCCTCATCCACCTTATCATCTCACTCATATGATTAGTAGTATTTTCAAATAATGAATTAACCAAAGATGGTTTAATCTCCACAAGGATAGGAGTATTACATAGTGTTGAGGTTCAGTTTCTCTAGCGGTTGTGGCGTAACTCAGTTATCTCTTCAACTTATGTGAGTACATCACATGTAGGTGTACAACTAGATTTTACCCATGGTAGGAGTGGCACAATCATTGCTTTAAGCTTTTCTTTTAGGGCTAAAAGACGTTGTATCTCATGTTGTTGCTACTGCACGACATCACAAAGTCCTTCCATTATCATCTGACTTTCCTTGCGACTTTCTTGTATGCAATTATAAAGTGCGAAAATTTTTGGTATTTCCTACTAAATAATGAAAATACTCAAGCGGATCATTTATTGTAACAGAAATTTCTATAATTCCAAGACATAAAAATTAATTATTTAGTTTCAAAGAATGAAGCAATCAATTGTGAGCACAAAATCATGAACACTATTTTTTTTTTCAAGTTAACAATGCAAAACTTCAACCTAAAACTATATGAAATTCAAAATGAACTATATGAACTAAAAGAAAGCTAAAATGATACTAACCCCTTGTAACGCCCTAACATTCGTGTTAGAGATAATAAAATAATTATTTAAGGTTTTGGGATGTCATTTAGAAATTAAAAAGCCTTATAAACAATTTTATAAAGTTTGAGTTAGTTTTTAGGTTTATTTCTTCATAAATTGAGGAGAAAGAGATAGAAAATGAAATGAAATCTGGGAATTTTAGGGAAATTGCTTTGAGAGTCAAAACAATTCATAGTTGAAAAGAAATATCTTAGTTTGACATAAGGATTGAATTCTAGGAATAATTTTGTGATAAAGTGTGTAAAATAGTACTCCCTCCATTCTGAATAGGGCAAAAGCGCTGTTCTAATAATTAACTATTTCAATATGGTCAAAAATAATAAATGATTATTTCACGGTGCATAAATAATAATAAATTTTGTGAACCAGTGAAAAAATAATAAAACCGGTATTAAATGTTAATTTGTAGTTTTGTGGAACCTTTCTTATATTATTTTCTAAAGTAAAAATACAATTTTACCCCCTCACAATTATAAGATCACTTTCTAATATTTCTCGAAAGGAATTACATGCATGGAGGTTTTGTTTAGATTTCAAAATTATTTTATTAAAGTTACTGTTTATTCAAGAAGAAGGGTTCGATTACGACTCTAATAGGATGATAGCAGTGATTGAAGGCTTATAATAGCATTTTAAGAGTACACTAGAGTGTTTAAGGTTGTTGCATGCTCTCAATTAGATTTCTGTTCAGAAATATCAGTCCTTTAATTACTGCTCTGTTTTAGATTTGGTGATTTGAGCTTAAAATGGATTTAAATTTGTATTTGAAAATTTCTTCTTGATTGAATGATATCAGCTCATATGATTAAATTATTTACAGTTTTCCTCTATTTTCTACAGTAGCTCATTAAGAATTAGGAGTTTTATATCATGGATTTGATTAAAGGTACAATATAATTTTTTTTTGGGGGGGGGGTTGCATAAAAGTAGGATAAGGTCTTGAATTAATTTTAATAAAGTCGAGTTTCTCAATCAACTTTAATGCTAGCACATAGATCATTGGGGAAGTTATGTTATATATGTTGCTGTTTGATATTTGGAACTTATCATTGGAATTGCCATTTGTAACATCCCAAAATTTTATTAGCACAGTAATTTAATTTAACAAAGAGCCCGAACATTATTTCCCAACTTTAACACTAATGATTCCAAGGAGTTAAAGAAAAAAAAAATAAATAAACATTTGTAAAAATTATTTAGTTACAATATTAGAAGTAAGAAGAAAAGAGAAATTTTGAGGACCACATAAATTAGGAAAAGGATAAAATGGGTATTGGGTCAAGTTGTCCTTATCTAAAACAAACATAAAAACAGTCCCATCCCTTTACAAAGCAACCAAAACTCGGCCTCCCTCTCTCATTTCTCCTCTTCACCGACACTCATCTCTCTCTCTCATTTCTCCATTTTTTTCCCTTCCTTCCCGGCCTTAATTCCTTCGTTTCCCAGCAATCTCTCACTCGTTTTTCACAAGAAATTCGAGATTCTTGTTCAGGTAAGCATCCTTGATCTTTACATATAAGTTTTGTATAGTTTTGGGAAGAGATTGGGATTAATCCGAATTGGGAAATCTGATTTGGGTTTGGGAAAAATTGTTAATAACTTAACTCACATATGGAAGTGAGTTGGGAATTTAACATCTAAGTAATTTTTATGAAGTTTGGAATGAAAGAAGGGTTTCTCACACTTCTATGTTTCTCTTCTTTATTCTGTTCGGCCAGCAATAGTGGGGGAACTGATTGGAGTTTGAAAATCTGCAGCAAAATCTTGAAGTAAACAAGATAAGCTTGGTGAGGTTTCTTTCTTCATTCCCATAATTTCTGTAAGTTAGGGTTTTGAGAGAGAGGGCCAAATTAAATATAGGATTGGGGTACAAAAACTTCAAATTAATTGTTGTGAAAACTTACTCTAAGTTGGAGTTAGTAAATGCTTGTTGGTTGCTTGAGTTCTTATTGTATTAGAAAGGGTGAGAGTTCTTTTGTTGCTTCTAGTCGAATGAGGTTCTGTTTTTGTAAATTTTACATGTATAATGGGGATGCAAAAGTAGTGATGCATGTGTTAATTAAGGCTTTGTGGTTGTAGTGATGTTGCTGCATGTACAATTAAAATTTCTCTAAGCATTTTCCATTGATATGACATATTAAATTAGGAAAGAATGAAAGTAATTGCTTGAGTAAAAGTCTGATTCTGTTTGGTGTGTGCTTGATTAATGAAATAATGTATATTAGAGTTCACGGGTTGATTGGAAATTTGTAACTTTTCCTTGCTACGGCTGAAAGAAACCCAAGAATAATAAGAAGACAATAACTGATTGAAGGGTGTTATAGGCATGTCAAAGACTGATTCCATTCACTACATATGATTATAGGAATTTTTCTAAACTTAACTGACATGGCTGAACCATTTTGGAAAGTTAGGAAGGTATTGATTTGCATAAACATTGTTTTGTTGAAACTAAAAACATTGTATTGGTGTAGAGTTGGTTGTAGTGAATTGGTTAAGGATTTTCCTCTGATTTGCTGCCATTATTGGGTGTATAAGCTGAATTAAGATGCAGGACATAAATTTGTGTTAACAAGTATTAAAGTTAGTGTTGACAATTAGGAATAACTCATGTAGTGTTATAAATTTGCTTAGAGAATTTCTGCAATTCTGTTGTAATTGTGGCTGAATGACTTGAGTGAGCTGATTGTGGTGAAATGAATTGAATATTCACAAGAATGGCCATGAAAATGTGTGTTTGAGTTATGTTTTTGTTGCTTCAAGGATGGTTGCAGAATTCTTTTGCCTTTTTGGTATTGGCTGCTACGAATTAGATTGAGAAATTACAAATATAGCAATACATATATGTGCTTGGACAATGGTTATGTTGCTAGAATTTTATATGTAAGAACGATGTTAAATGGTGATTGTTATAGTTAATGTTGAATTATAGGTTTCTAAATTGGTATATTGATTGCTTTCTATTTGATACATGATTTATTGCTAATGGAATGATGTTATGATTTTTGTGAATGACATTGCGAAGGTGTAACTGTCATGGTTACGTAGTAGTCTATTTGGAAATTTATATCATGAGTTACTATTTGATTCATGCTTGTTGAATGATTGGAGGATTCTTGAAATTTTCAAGAAACCTTCGAATGTTTAATGATTAAGCTTTAAGAATTTTAATGATTCGGAAGAATAGAATAATTACATAAGTGTATTGGGTAGTAATACGGGATATGAGAGAGACGTCAAAGCGTTATAAAGTGGAAATGATATTAATTTATCATTTTGTTATTATCATAGGAGTGGATGTAGGTAGGCTTTCATGGCATCAAGAAAGAAGGTTGGGAAATCACGTAAATTGCTAAAGGGCGACAGGTAATCACACTTAACCTTACTATAACATTGAGGGTGGTGTTAGTTAGGGATTTTGTAAAATCCCTTCTCACCCTCTATATATATATTATCTTTAAAAGATTATTTTTATACAAAATAGGCTATCGGGTGCCTTTCAAACACAATTATTTTTATATAAATGATTGATTTACATTTTATATATATTATCCTGGTGGTGGTGGTAGTTCTTGAATAGTATGACATACAGGTACCATATTCTGATTAAAGAGGATTGTGGTTTGAAAGGGCGTGAATTGTTGAGTTTGAGATTGTGAGGGATTTATGTAGTACTTGGTTAGGGATAATGATAGTTAGGTTGAGGGAAGGAATTGAATGGTTGTGAATGGGATGGTGATATTGAAAGGAAATGGTAATTGAGATGTTGAATATTGTGAGATATTGAAAAGGATATTGTGAGCATTGCATGACACTGGTTTATATTTGTACCATCGCGCGATGATAACTGTCGATAGGCCAATCGACAGTTATTTGCACTGATGATCCTTTTCGGATTGATTGGATCGGGGTCATAGGTCAACTTATTGAGAGAAGTGACCTACGGTTGTTAAGGCATTTTAGAGCCCAACCGCCCCTACGGTTGTTAAGGCATTTGAGAGCCCAACCGTTCCCATTCTGCAATGGAAAACAGAATTGGGGTTCCCTCTCTGCGGATTGCCAGAGAGGGAAATTTGCCCCCTCATTGTGGAGAGGGGCACAGTGTCAAATCATATAGTGAAGTTGGATGCTGGAATGAATGCCTCCAGGATGGCACGATGTATCTATAGGTGAGTGTGAGAGTTGGTATAGTAGTACTGATGGATTGGAGATAGAGATGTTGACGTTATTGTTTGGAAAGTGATAGAAAAATGTGAATGATTTATGGAGAGAAATCTGGAATATATGTATTATTGATTTTTAAAACTATGGTACCCTTTAGACGCCCTCACTACCGCACATCTCACTGTTATAGTGAGTTAAGCGGTGATTATTGGGACAAATTGTCCCATCCCACGATTACTGACATTTTTGCAGGTATTCATGCGCAGGCGCGAGCATCAGGAAAGGGAATTAGGTAGTAGAGGTTATATAGTTTATTTGGATTTGTATATTGCCAATTTGTATAGGCCTGCATCTGCTTCCGCATATTTTTCTATCATAGTTAGATAATTAATATCAGCTTGCTTCTATTTCTAACCATGTTAGGTGAATCTTTTCTAACATGGTTAGCTATTAATTATCCATGATAGTAATCATATTATATTAGGAAATTCTTTTCTATCATGGATAATATATAAAAAGAGATTAATGAATTGAAATAGATAATATTGGTTGATTAGGGAATTAGTAACATAATGTTACAACTTGGTTATCAGTATTTGGTATACGATAACCTAGGACTGTGCTGCATTGCATATAGATTGGCAATATACATTCTTAGTATTCCCTTCCTTATGTGCATGAATATCTGTCCTTTTGAGAGGAATATCACTCATCCCGTGGTGGGGAGAGAGTGATAAGAGCAATTGAATAGGTAGTGTGGCGAGCTTGAGAAGAATATAGAAAGAATAATGAAATAAACAAAGACACTAATAAGAATTTAGGAAGAATAACGAAATAAGGATGATTCTCTGGGGTCTCGAGTATAGTTATGTGCTAGCCATAACCATAGTCGAGGCATCAAGAGATACCTTATTGGGTTATGGGATTAAAATGATTCAAAAAAAAAAATGAATGACAATGAATATGATGTGGAATAAGAAATGATTGACCTTGTTTCTTGTTTTGTTTATTAATTTGTTTGATTTATTGATGATTTGACTTGTGCTGTTTGATTGTTTTAATTGAAATCTTATTGCAATTATTGTTTGTTTGGTTATTATTGGTGTTATTCAAATGTCCAAATTATTCATATTACTTGTTTTGTTCTGTTGATAGGTGATGGATTTGTTGATTAATCATGAAGTTATTTGATCTAATTGAATTTAATCATACTCTTATTACAATAATTGTTATTTTATTATTCTTAATCTGTATTTTAATTATTTATTAATTAATAATTGTTAGAGATCACATCACCATTGATAGTGAATGGTTGTTGCCCATTTATATTAAGCGGCTGGAGGCTTCCTCACTATATTTAGTGACTGGAAGCAGCCCCCTTAATAATAGATGTTGGTGGCCCTCACTAATTCATGAGTGATGTTTCCGAAAGGTAAGTTTTTGTTTAAAAGTAGTTGTTAATTGAATTTTTATGTAGCTTATTGTAGAAAATTGAAAAGTTGCGCTAGTCAATATTATGTAATTCAAAGAATTTGGCTAATAATACTATGTAAATAGGAAATTTATAGTTGATAGTTGTCGTTGAAATTGTGAATTGTGATTATATTTGTAAGTTAATTTCAGTTTGAGTGAATTTTTGTTAATAGATTTCAAAGATATTGATCCATGTTAAAGTAATTAATGTTGTTGAAAACTGAATTTTGCTCATATGTTTGTGTCAACAGTGAATTAAATTGGACTTTTTTTGAATTCATTAGCAATGCTTGCTGTTTATCATCACACTTTTCGATGTTAAAACTACAATAAAGTTGATTGGAGATGAATCTACGATTTAATGAAACTAATTTCAAGTTTTGATATTTCTCTTTTGTTCTATAGCTGATTAAATTCTGCCATTTATATTACACCTGAGGGATTTGAAAGTGATGTTTGAATGACTTAATGAAGAATTTTTCATTTGTCCATGTTATCAACATGTTGGTATGTGAGTATGATGATACTAAACTGTAATACATTAATGTGTTTGGTGTTTTATTATAGATAATAGCATCTAAGTTGAGTTAAAAATATAAAGAGAACCTAATTAAGGTAAATTTTTACTGAGTGTTATTTGAACATTTAGGGAAAGGTATCAAGGAATGCTTGGATGTTCACGAAGAGAAATTGTAAATTGATTGTGGTTACTTTTCTATACTTTGCGATTTGCCAATATATGTGATTTGACTTGGCTGTATAATTGAAGTTTGATGAGGTAATGTGTCTTTGAAATGTTGAATTGAATTATGTTTGAGTTGAAGAGAATTGCAAATGTTTGTATGGAAGTAAGAAAGGTTACAATCTGACATCTCCATTGTTCTTTTCTGCAATAGATAAACTGAATTGGTAATAATGATTTGAGTTGTATGTCTAGCTTTTCTCATGTAGTAAGGGGTTGTTTTGCCTTGAGTGTAAGATAGATGTTCTACCGGTTGGTTTTAATATATATAAATGATAACTAAGAATAATGTTTTGTTTATGTAGGGAAATAGCGAGGTTTTGTGATAGGTTATTATTAGAGTTTTATTGAAAAGGTTAAGATGATTGACGTTAGGGACAAATTTTGATGTTGCAATCATGACAGGACTAAATAGATAGTTGAGATGAAGAGTCTAGAGTGGAGTTTTAGTGAATGTTTTTAAATAGATTCCTTAAAATTGAATGCAATTGGAAATGATTTTGATAAGAAAGTTGACATATTTGGGCATGTACTAAAATAGAGTCATGAGGTAAAGTAAGAAGCGAAATTCTAGGGCTAGAAGAGGACTAGAAAATTTGATCTGATGTTGATATGTACTTGTTTGGAAAATTTATAAAGAATGATTGGAATAATTAACATGTTGTTAGTATTAGAGTTACATCAAAAAAAAAAAAAACAATAGTTTGATAAAAATTTGGGAAAGATAATTGTATATGTGTTGTCACTCAGGATGTCAGACTTTTATACGAGTGATTTGAGGTTAGAGTAGTTAGTAAATGAAGGTTAGTTAAGAAAAGCGGGATGAGAATTAATGGAGTACCGATAGATTGATTAAGGATGAACGGTGAAAGATGATGTTGAGTGGTGAAATAATTAGAGTTGATATAAGGAATACAAAGTGAAATTGTATATTTCTTTGTGATAGATGATTAGTTTTGGGACGGAAGTAAATTCCGATGAATTTTATTGTATGGTTTAAGGTAAATGGCGAAGTAGACCAAAAAGAGGCTTGCACCCGTAGTTTTCTTACCAGTGCTTCTAACCTTGTTCAAAAGATTATATATATCCAAGTCAGTCTGACTTGATTTCACCTCTTTTGAACCTAAAGGAACTTAAGAATGTGTGTTAGTATTATTAACCTCACTTTTATCATAAGAAAATATTGTCCATACCTTACACATGACTACACTTTCTAGAATATTGCGGTCAATAGCCTCAGTTAGAATGCTCATAGTTCTTCTAAATCATCAATATCTTCTCCATTGTGTTACATGGATGACCCTTATGGCTCCATTATATCCAATTTTTTTTTTCATCCTCTTGAAATAGGATTATCAGTCCAATGAACTATTTCCTTCCTTTTCTTATCTAATGTTAATTTCTCTTAATTTCGAGGACGAAATTATTTAGGGGGATAGAATTGTAACATCCCAAAATTTTATTAGCACAGTAATTTAATTTAACAAAGAGCCCGAACATTATTTCCCAACTTTAACACTAATGATTCCAAGGAGTTAAAGAAAAAAAAATAAATAAACATTTGTAAAAATTATTTAGTTACAATATTAGAAGTAAGAAGAAAAGAGAAATTTTGAGGACCACATAAATTAGGAAAAGGATAAAATGGGTATTGGGTCAAGTTGTCCTTATCTAAAACAAAAATAAAAACACTCCCATCCCTTTACAAAGCAACCAAAACTCGGCCTCCCTCTCTCATTTCTCCTCTTCACCGACACTCATCTCTCTCTCTCATTTCTCCATTTTTTCCCTTCCTTCCCGGCCTTAATTCCTTCGTTTCCCAGCAATCTCTCACTCGTTTTTCACAAGAAATTCGAGATTCTTGTTCAGGTAAGCATCCTTGATCTTTACATATAAGTTTTGTATAGTTTTGGGAAGAGATTGGGATTAATCCGAATTGGGAAATCTGATTTGGGTTTGGGAAAAATTGTTAATAACTTAACTCACATATGGAGGTGAGTTGGGAATTTAACATCTAAGTAATTTTTATGAAGTTTGAAATGAAAGAAGGGTTTCTCACACTTCTATGTTTCTCTTCTTTATTCTGTTCGGCCAGCAATAGTGGGGGAACTGATTGGAGTTTGAAAATCTGCAGCAAAATCTTGAAGTAAACAAGATAAGCTTGGTGAGGTTTCTTTCTTCATTCCCATAATTTCTGCAAGTTAGGGTTTTGAGAGAGAGGGCCAAATTAAATATAGGATTGGGGTACAAAAACTTCAAATTAATTGTTGTGAAAACTTACTCTAAGTTGGAGTTAGTAAATGCTTGTTGGTTGCTTGAGTTCTTATTGTATTAGAAAGGGTGAGAGTTCTTTTGTTGCTTCTAGTCGAATGAGGTTCTGTTTTTGTAAATTTTACATGTATAATGGGGCTGCAAAAGTAGTGATGCATGTGTTAATTAAGGCTTTGTGGTTGTAGTGATGTTGCTGCATGTACAATTAAAATTTCTCTAAGCATTTTCCATTGATATGACATATTAAATTAGGAAAGAATGAAAGTAATTGCTTGAGTAAAAGTCTGATTCTGTTTGGTGTGTGCTTGATTAATGAAATAATGTATATTAGAGTTCACGGGTTGATTGGAAATTTGTAACTTTTCCTTGCTACGGCTGAAAGAAACCCAAGAATAATAAGAAGACAATAACTGATTGAAGGGTGTTATAGGCATGTCAAAGACTGATTCCATTCACTACATATGATTATAGGAATTTTTCTAAACTTAACTGACATGGCTGAACCATTTTGGAAAGTTAGGAAGGTATTGATTTGCATAAACATTGTTTTGTTGAAACTAAAAACATTGTATTGGTGTAGAGTTGGTTGTAGTGAATTGGTTAAGGATTTTCCTCTGATTTGCTGCCATTATTGGGTGTATAAGCTGAATTAAGATGCAGGACATAAATTAGTGTTAACAAGTATTAAAGTTAGTGTTGACAATTAGGAATAACTCATGTAGTGTTATAAATTTGCTTAGAGAATTTCTGCAATTCTGTTGTAATTGTGGCTGAATGACTTGAGTGAGCTGATTGTGGTGAAATGAATTGAATATTCACAAGAATGGCCATGAAAATGTGTGTTTGAGTTATGTTTTTGTTGCTTCAAGGATGGTTGCAGAATTCTTTTGCCTTTTTGGTATTGGCTGCTACGAATTAGATTGAGAAATTACAAATATAGCAATACATATATGTGCTTGGACAATGGTTATGTTGCTAGAATTTTATATGTAAGAACGATGTTAAATGGTGATTGTTATAGTTAATGTTGAATTATAGGTTTCTAAATTGGTATATTGATTGCTTTCTATTTGATACATGATTTATTGCTAATGGAATGATGTTATGATTTTTGTGAATGACATTGCGAAGGTGTAACTGTCATGGTTACGTAGTAGTCTATTTGGAAATTTATATCATGAGTTACTATTTGATTCATGCTTGTTGAATGATTGGAGGATTCTTGAAATTTTCAAGAAACCTTCGAATGTTTAATGATTAAGCTTTAAGAATTTTAATGATTCGGAAGAATAGAATAATTACATAAGTGTATTGGGTAGTAATACGGGATATGAGAGAGACGTCAAAGCGTTATAAAGTGGAAATGATATTAATTTATCATTTTGTTATTATCATAGGAGTGGATGTAGGTAGGCTTTCATGGCATCAAGAAAGAAGGTTGGGAAATCACGTAAATTGCTAAAGGGCGACAGGTAATCACACTTAACCTTACTATAACATTGAGGGTGACGTTAGTTAGGGATTTTGTAAAATCCCTTCTCACCCTCTATATATATATTATCTTTAAAAGATTATTTTTATACAAAATAGGCTATCGGGTGCCTTTCAAACACGATTATTTTTATATAAATGATTGATTTACATTTTATATATATTATCCTGGTGGTGGTGGTAGTTCTTGAATAGTATAACATACAGGTACCATATTCTGATTAAAGAGGATTGTGGTTTGAAAGGGCGTGAATTGTTGAGTTTGAGATTGTGAGGGATTTATGTAGTACTTGGTTAGGGATAATGATAGTTAGGTTGAGGGAAGGAATTGAATGGTTGTGAATGGGATGGTGATATTGAAAGGAAATGGTAATTGAGATGTTGAATATTGTGAGATATTGAAAAGGATATTGAGAGCATTGCATGACACTGGTTTATATTTGTACCATCGCGCAATGATAACTGTCGATAGGCCAATCGACAGTTATTTGTACTGATGATCCTTTTCGGATTGATTGGATCGGGGTCATAGGTCAACTTATTGAGAGAAGTGACCTACGGTTGTTAAGGCATTTTAGAGCCCAACCGCCCCTACGGTTGTTAAGGCATTTGAGAGTCCAACCGTTCCCATTCTGCAATGGAAAACAGAATTGGGGTTCCCTCTCTGCGGATTGCCAGAGAGGGAAATTTGCCCCCTCATTGTGGAGAGGGGCACAGTGTCAAATCATATAGTGAAGTCGGATGCTGGAATGAATGCCTCCAGGATGGCACTATGTATCTATAGGTGAGTGTGAGAGTTGGTATAGTAGTACTGATGGATTGGAGATAGAGATGTTGACGTTATTGTTTGGAAAGTGATAGAAAAATGTGAATGATTTATGGAGAGAAATCTGGAATATATGTATTATTGATTTTTAAAACTGTGGTACCCTTTAGACGCCCTCACTACCGCACATCTCACTGTTATAGTGAGTTAAGCGGTGATTATTGGGACAAATTGTCTCATCCCACGATTACTGACATTTTTGCAGGTATTCATGCACAGGTGCGAGCATCAGGAAAGGGAATTAGGTAGTAGAGGTTATATAGTTTATTTGGATTTGTATATTGCCAATTTGTATAGGCCTGCATCTGCTTCCGCATATTTTTCTATCATAGTTAGATAATTAATATCAGGTTGCTTCTATTTCTAACCATGTTAGGTGAATCTTTTCTAACATGGTTAGCTATTAATTATCCATGATAGTAATCATATTATATTAGGAAATTCTTTTCTATCATGGATAATATATAAAAAGAGATTAATGAATTGAAATAGATAATATTGGTTGATTAGGGAATTAGTAACATAATGTTACACCATTGAGGTTTTCTTAATGTTAAGTGCATGCTGTAACATTCTGTTACTAAATCCCTAATTTAACAATAATAACACTTTCAATCCAATCATTTACTTTACTAACTATGATAGAGAAAGACTTTTCCATAATATTAATAACACTATCATAGTTAGAAAAGAAATTTCTAATAATTTATATGCATTATCCATTATAGAAAAGAATTTCCTAATATAATGCTAATACTATCATGGATAATTAATGACTAACCATGTTAGTAAGAATTTGCCTAACATGGTTAGAAGAACAAACACATATCACTCAGAAATCTAACCATGTTAGAAAAGAATCACCTAACATGGTTAGAAAAAGGAAGCAGCATAATACGCAGAAACGAATAACCATGCTAGAGAGGGGCCCATCTAACATGGTTATATGAGAAAAACAACCTCTATTAACCTACAAACAATCAACATTCACATAATACAATCAAGTTAAAAAAAGAAATTCCTTAACTTGATCATGACCATTCACCTGTAAAAATAATAATATTACCCAGTACAATGGTGACTTAATCACCTAACACAGCATGTGTCAACAACACCAGTAACTATCTTCATTAAATCAACACATCACAAATACACAATTCTCTGACTTAACATGTCAGTATCACAAAGCGAAATCAAACGTCGCTAAGCTCAATCAGTAAAAGGGATTGCCTTTCCATTAGCAGGCAATCCTTCTGTAGCAAATGATCACATACAGTATATAATCAATCATCACACTAACAAAGTGTGTGATATAGCCAAAACTATCAAATACGACAATATCAGTAACTAAACAACAATTAATAAAATCGATTAAACAGTCAATTAGCAATACATTTCACCCAAAATATACAACACATGCGGAAGCGGATGCAGCCTACTTTATGGCAATATATATATCCCTACAGTGTACCTCCGGCCTACTCACTGACTCAGTGCAGCTGGCCGGCCCCTTTTTCCCTTCCTCTCAGACTACCTCTTGGCATGATCACCTGCAAAAATAAAGGGAATGGGGTGAGACAAAACTATGTCTCAGTAATCACTACTTAACTCACTGTGAGACTCAGATGTGAGGTAGCGGAGTGTCTACAGGGTACCACAGTTTTCAAAACCTGCATAAACCACGTAATATATGCATATATATATAGAACAGATACATCCATCTCTCAATAGGCAAAAATAAACGTGATTGATACTGTGCCCAGTCTCAAATCTGAAAGCATGAAAAAGGGAGCACTTTAAAATGTGAAAACATCCCTGGTTCCTTTACAATTCGAGGAACCTGTACAATTAACCTATCGATTTGCGCAAATCGATAGGTTACATCGGCCGACGGTACTAATAATCAGTGTCATGCAACATACAAAAGATTTATATAGATATATAGATATAAAGTACAGTTTATTTAGAAAGGTACCCTATAGCCCACGTTTAAATATAAAGTAATCAGAACACATTTCATTTATATATAAAGTAGAAGAGGATTTTAGAAATCCTCAACTACCGTCACCCTCAGTATCACAGTCAGTTAAGCGTGATTACCTGTTCAAGCTCAAAAACAGCACTATATATCCTCAGTTATTATCATCCGCGAGCTCCACTCGAAGCGCCGCCGTTTACAATCACATAATGAGCTGCTGATGGTCAAGACACAATATCAGTGACTTTGACCACCAATTCAAACTAATTCTAAACAATTATTGCAGTAATGATTACTTCCAATATCAAAATTAATCTATATCCTTCAAACCTCCATAATCCCCTTAGCCAATTATAACGTCTATAGTATTAAACTTTACCATTTCTCCTAACTCTTGTAAAATTAATTGAAAATGTTAAAGTCCACTAGAACCACTTCATTACATCAATTTGACAACTCAAAATGTCTTTCCAATCTTCCATACTTTCCATTACTTTTCCAACATACTCTTACATGATCAATTCCCCTTTTTCTTCAACCCTTTACTTCCAAACTTCCTTCCAAACACCAACCTAACCAATTCCAACATCATTAAATAACTTCAACAAGCATTCCTAAACATAAGTTTACATAACCAAATTTTCTAAACTTTATTTACCAACTTCCTCCTACACACCATTTCAAACAATTTCACTCATTCAACATCTCCATAACATCTACACAACATTTATTAACTCCCACTTTAATCCATACAGCTCACATAACAACCTTAACTTTAAAGAAAACAAAAATGCTCATAAAAGTGTAAAATAATCATCAACCACCAAATCACCATATTAATATCAATTCTACAACTTAAAGTAACTTCCTAACTTCTCAAACCTTCCACCAAACTTCAACCTATCTTTATCTAATCAATTTCCTCTTTATCCAACACTTTAATTATTAAAATTCCTTACAAACATCAATCCATCTAAAACCTAACCTTCCAACATCACTAAATAACCTCATCAAGCATTTCTTAACCACAAATTTATTCCAACACTTCTTTATGAACAAATACTAATTTCAAAGAGTCATAAAATGTCCAAAAAATTCCCAAATAACATTCTCGTTTCAAAAACAACATGAGTATTTTGCCAAAAATCTCCAATTACCCAACCAAGCATTCCTAATATTTTAATTAAACTCCTAAGGTTCAAAAATGATCAAACCTACACTTCAAGAACCACTACCAACTTCAAAAATTCCCAATTACTTCACCTCTTCCAAAATTCCTTTTTCTCCCAAGAATACCCAAATTCAATACATCTCAATTTCAGTATTACAACATTACACTCCCAAAAATCCAACAACATACCTAAATCCCAACTTAAAAAAAAATTCCTAGATATTCTTCAAAACTTCCCAAGGTAATTTCTCACTTCCATAAACATCAAATATGCTCACAAAACTTCAATTAACAACTTAACAATCATTATGGTAGCTTAATAATCCTAAAGTCCAATAAGAAAGAGCTTTAACCAAAAATCAAAGTCATACGATGATCGGAGGACTTACGGAGCTTAAGGATGAGAGAAAGAGCCTCACCGCCTCCGGCCGCCGCCTAAGATCGCCGGAAAACACCTCCTCCTAGGTGGTTGGCCGAGTAATGAAAGGGATGTGAAAGGAAAAATGAGAAATGAAGTTGGAACATGAAGAAATCACAAAAATAACACAAGAAACCATCACCTACCTTCAAAACACTCCCTTCGCCGGTAAAAACTGTTCGCCGGCGCCGGAAAAAGTGGAAACTCGAAAAACACACACACCCATGGATCGGACTTGTGCTTCACGGCTTTGTGGAGAAGAGAGAGAGATGAAACGAAATGAAGAAGCTTTTTGGAGGAGGAATTGCCGAATGGTGAAGTGTGGGTGAAAGAGAAAATGAAGTGGAGAGGTGAGGGAGGAGGCCGGCGGGTTTGAGAGAGAAAGAGGGGGTCCGTTTTGTTTAAGAAGAAGGGAAGGCTAAGGCCGCGTTTGGTTTTGCATTTCTTCACCGGGATTGCATAATTTTATACCAGAAATTACCATAATGTCCTCTTTTAATTTAAAACCACTTAAACCAGTCTCAAATCTCCTAAAACTTCAAAATATTTTGAATTCCAATATTCCCTCATGATTCTATTTCTTCAACTGTTTAATTAATTATTTAGATGCTTATTTCCCAAAACTTCTAAAATATCCCAAATTTTCAATTTTTCCCGCTTATTACCTTCGAAAATACTCTCTAATCCCGTATTTAATTTTTCAGGATGTTACAATTCTCCCCACCTTTTAAGAATTTTGCCATCAAAATTCACTGTCTCACAACTCTGAAAATAATAAATAGCATAACCCTCTCAATATAGCCCTAAGAACTTGAATTAAGGAAGCAAAACTTCAAATTCTAGTCAAAGTAATCTACATCATTTCTCTTATTTCCAAATTTTCATGTCATATTCCAGCTTTGCTACACCTTGATTGTTTAATTTCCTCGACTCATATGACTATGAGAGTCATTCATTAATCACGTACCAAAAATTTCACCCTAAATAACCATACATTGCCAAGTCCTTGGACCAATTCTTGTGGAACGATCTCATAATTAAAGACAATTTCGCCCCTTGGAACATCACTATCTTTTAGCTAACAAATGGTTCACCAATCTATTTCCACTTTCCCTTTATAACCATAAGTAATGAGCCAAAATGGGTACCAACACCTAAATAGAAAATCTTAATTTATAATGCTTTCTTATCTAACAATCATAGTCTTTATCCAAACTTCTAGTTTAACACTAAATTAAATCACCCTAATAAAATCTGTAATGACCTACCTATTCATAAAATCACACATTTTATACCTATAGTCCTTTGAATAGATCACTAATTCAAATTTCCTCATCCTCCATATCTAACTCATAACACTAACTTGAACATTTATTTACATGAACAGTTTCTCGACAAAATTTCACTTATCATCAAACTTTTGAATTCAGAATAAATCTATTTAAGCAAAGTTGTTCATTGATTGTATGCCAAATCCTAAAGAATCATACTCCTAAAGTGAGAAGAGCTTCCTAATTCCTCATAACCCAACCGAACTTTATTTACTTTTTCATTTACATTTATTTAACTTTATTTCTTATAGATCCCTTTCTTTTACAATAACTGCCTATTTACCTGGCTGTTATTTATGTCCTACTCCTTCACATCACTTAAACGGCAATTGCCTAACCATTAAAGTCAATCCTAAAATTAAGATTATACCTCCTCTATCTATATTCCTTCAACGGATTCTGAACCAAATAACTTATACAAACCATCCTTTGATTGTTCAAAAATATTTTCTATTACGTGCCTTCCCACTCACCATACTCCTTTTTATATACACCCTCTCACTATTCTTATCACTCGCCTTCTAGGCTACCCCAATTTATTACTTTACTGTTTAAGCATCATACAATACCATGGTGAACTATCTTGTCTTCTCAAAACCCCAAGAAATCTCTGATCATTAATCTAACTTCTTATCTTATCATACTGTCACATCATCATCATAACGCACGCAACTATAACCAACAACTCCTTTCACTCAATACAACAACTTAGGTCTTACCGACTCATGTCCTCCTTCATCCTCCACACCATCAAACTAAATCTAAATCTAATCACTATAGATGGCAATCACAACAATTCACACAAATCTTACTATTTCATTTCCCAACCATCATTCCTCAATTTCAAATATTAGCACTACTCATCCTAATCACCTAAAGCCTCTCATCTCTATTTCATATGCAAACTGAATAGCATCAACGAATCACGTTCCAAAAGTGCTTTTCCAATCCATTTCCTGAGTCTCTCACATAATTTACGTCCATTTGAATATCACACAAATCAACTCAAACCCATCCATATAATTCCTTAATTTCATACCAATACTTACCCTTAATAATATAAGAATCATAGAAACTTCATGATTAAAGAGAATTTAGAATCATTATCACTCTAGCTAATTTAGATTCCCAGTCAAATGAAAACATCAACAACTCAATTTGCGTTCATGCACCACTTTTCTAAACATTAACCAAATTTAATTACTCTCACCTTCCTGGTATAAATAAATTAATTTCAAGGATAAGGATATTCTTAAATTCCTACTTAAAGTCTACAACAAAATTAGCCGAACTAACCTCTTCAACCATAATCGTTGAACCTAAATAAGTCCTTAGATTACATAACCATAATTCAAATGCCCATAATTAAATACCTTAATGGAAACCAAGCTTAGTTAACAACCAAGAGAAAAATTCAAACTCACATCCAACTTCAAACAAGCTAGGTCTCACCTAGAGTCAACTATAGGGGTCCTCTTAACTTGCTTCCTAAATATATTAAATCGTAGATCCATCTTTACAGATCAACATCCCAATAACCCAATAAAAAGTTCGGAAGCCAACATCGTTTAAGCCCAAGAACAATCTATTTAAGACTTCACTAGTCCTCCAACCATTAATATAACTTTTCCCACATAAATTACTTTTTGATTCCAATAAAAGCACATAATTAAACTCATTTAACTCAAATAGAACCCATGAATCTCTCAACTATTTGGATTTCAAGATTACTCCTTGATTTCAAAAATCACATCCTACTCTAATCTCATTTAATTTATTCCAATCAAAATTATTGTTGCACTGCACCTTCTAGAACAAAATTTCCATTGAACCTCCTACATTAAAACATTGCCTTTATATTCTACTATACACTTAAAATTTCAAACCTAGGATAACTATCCAACAATAAGAGTCCCTTAATTTTGATAATAGTCAGGCTTTCAAGTTAGGATTTTGTTAACCTAGAGAATATAATCATCAATCACTTAGTACCTTAATGACCAAAGAGAAATATTAAATCTAAGTTGAACGAAGAAAATTTGTAATATAGATCCCAAATTTCTAAAATCAAGCTCGACAGCTCTCAATTGCCATATCAATCACTTAGTACATTTTCTCTATTGAAGAATTCCTAACAACTTATTCTCATCTCATAACCTCTACACCTATCATTAATCCTAACATAAATATCTACTTGGACTTTAATTGCTCTTATGAATTTAATCACTAAAATATAACTACATTTCAACCTTTTCCTCTAGGTTTAAACAAATCCAACTTCATTTCATTTTTTTTTCCAATATCCAACTCAAATCAACATATCAATCCATCCACATTTGCTCCCCTATAACTTGACTAAAAATGCAAAAAGATTTACTAATCACATATCCAAGCAATTGAGAAAACTCCTTCGAGTGCTAATCCCGAGTAAGCATGAAGAGAGATCAATGCTACTACCAATTATACCTTGCTCATTTATATTTCTAAACACAAATTTTCTTTACTATTCTACCAAAAATACCTTCACTTACATCATTTGTAACATAGTGTTACTAATTCCCTAATTAACCTGTGGCATCTCTTTTAGTTCAATAATATCTTTACTAACTATGATAGAAAAAGGAATCTCAATAATATCAATATCTCTATCATAGTTAGAAAAAGAATATCCTAATGATTGAAATATTATTATCCATGATAGAAAAGAATAAACTAATACAGCACAGCTGCTATCATGGATAATTTATTGCTAACCATGTTAGAAAGGATTTGCCTAACATGGTTATTAACAAAACTAGTTGATATTTAACAATAAATAGATATATACATGCGGAAACGAATGCAGACCTATACAAATTGGCAATATACAATTCAAAATAGTCTATATAACTTCTACTACCTAATTCCCTTTCCTGATGTTTGCGCCTGTGCATGAATACCTGCAAAAATGTCAGTAATCGTGGGATGAGACAATTTGTCCCAGTAATCACCGCTTAACTCACTATAACAGTGAGATGTGCGGTAGTGAGGGCGTCTAAAGGGTACCACAGATATAAAAACCAGTAATGTAATATATATATATATAAAGACTTCTTCTATGCCCACTCAAGTCCAACAATCACCTTCAAACCAAATCAATTCAACATCTCCATACTCCAATCAACTAATACTACTACGACAACTCTCACACTCACCTACAGATGCATTGTGCCACCACGGTGCATTCAAGCATCTATGCTTCACTATATGATTTGACACTGTGTCCCTCTCCATAATGAGGGGACAATTTCCCTCTCTGGTAATCTCTAGAGAGGGAACCCCAATTCTGCTTCCATTACAGAACGGGAACGGTTGGACTCTTCAATGTCAAACAACCGTAGGGGCGGTTGGGCTCTTCAATGCCAAACCAACCGTAGGTCACTTCTCTCATTAAGTCGACCTATGAACCCCGATCCAATCAATCTGAAAAGGATCCTCAGTACAAATAACTGTCGTTTGGCCTATCGACAGTTATCATCGCGCGATGGTACATAAAAAGCAGTGTCATGCAATGCTCACCATATTCCTGTCAACATCATATCCACAATATTCAATATTTCAATCACAATTCTCTTCCATATCCATATCGATTCATTTCAATCTCATCATCAATATCATGCACTCTTACCATTCCATTCAATATCTCAACTATTCACTCATTCCCTCTAACCATCAATATCCCTAACAGAATACTATATAAATCTCTCACTTCATACCCAGAACTGCACCAATCCAGAACCACCATCCACACCAGACAGAATAGTATTTATAATGTTTCAAATTTCTTTTATACGAAAATAATCGTGTTTGAAAGGCACCCGATAGCCTGTTTTGTATAAAAATACCCTTTTAAAGATAATATATATATATATATATATATATATATATATATATATATATATATATATAGAGGGTGAGAAGGGATTTTACAAAATCCCTAACTAACGTCACCCTCAATGTTATAGCAAGGTTAAGTGTGATTACTTGTCGCCCTTTAGCACTTGTTGTTTTTCCCCGTTTTCTCAGCCATACCTTGCGAAGTAGGTGCTTTCACATCCTTTCCTATTATTACATCACGTAATAATAGTAGGTTAATAATCATTCTAAGTCATAAATTAACTAACGTCTCTCTCGTTCTTATATTACTACCCAATCCCTTGTGATTATATTGTTCCTTATTATATCTCCTTATTTTCTACCTTGTGCCGTCGCCGATAGCTATGATTCTAGGTCGCAAGCCATTTGTAACCATGAAGAAAAAGGACGGAGCAGTGGCTAGAAGAGAAAAGAGTAGATTGAAAACAAGGAGAGTGAGGTGAAAGAGTGAGTGTGAGTTGGAGATATGAGTTGGAGATGATGGTGAAGGAGATGAAGCAGTGAAGGAGATGAAGGAAGAGAGAATTTGGGCGGGAGAGATGGGAGAGTGATTGTGATAAAGATGATGATGGTGATTACACTAAAGAGGGAGTAATATATATAAAAATAAAATAATAAGATAAGGATGGAAAAATTAGGGATAAGGATAAAGGGAAAAATGAGAAGATATTTTAGAATAAATGAGTTAGATTATTTGAGGATAAAGATAGATTAGTAAAAGAGTGAGGATAAATGTAGGAAGATATTTGAGAGTGAGAGTGATGAATTGAATGAGGGTGAGTTGGTGAGAATGATAAGAGGAGATAAATATTAAATGAGTTAAATGTATGATTGAGATTTATTTGAAGGGATAAGGATGGTTAGGAAGATGAGAAGATATTTTTAAATGAATGGATGTGATTAAAATGAAAGAGATGAGAATGAATTGGAAAGATATTTTGAATGGAGAGAAAGAGAAGATAAGATGAAGAAGATATTTTAATTGAATAGATAAATATAAGTTTAGGGAAGATATTTTTAGTCCTAATATAATTTATCTACATATGTTTTAATTCTCAAATTTATTCCTAAAATTCTTTAAATACTAAATAATACATTAAGATTCTAAATATTGTTTTATTTATTCTATTTTCAAAATTTGGGGTGTTACATATAAGGTGTAATCAAAATTACATAAGCCAATAATTCTCTAGCTGCAGTTTTATCAATACATCAGAATCAATAATTTGGTCAAAATAGCATGTAACAACAATTCTTGAGGTAAATATTAGTCAGGCATTTAGAAATAGATTAATTGGAATAGATTATTTTTAATTGACCTATTAATCTTTTATGGTCAAGATAGTTATAATAAATCATAGTCTTCGATGAATAAAAATAATTATTAGTACTCCCTCCGATCCTAAATATAAGATCTAATTGACTTTGTTAGAAAATCCTACAAAAAAGCAAAATAAGTTAATTATAAATTGATTTACCTAATTTTTTCCCTTAAATTAATTTATTTTACCTATAAACTAATGTATAATCTAAAAATATATCAAATATGTCATGATTTAATAGCCTATTTCGCAACCTTAACCTCTCCAAAAAAAAGTCAATTACGTCTTATATTTAGAACCAGGGGTAGTATTAAGTAATTAGGATTTGAGAGAGACGTACAATACTTATACAAGAATAAAGACTATACCAAGTTCTAGTCCTCCCCACTTGGTAAGATTACTAGAGAAGTCAATATACTAGGTAACTATACCTCTTCTTTATGTAGAAAGACTAATCCGAACTCACAACCTTAGACCCACGACAAGCGAGCTTTCTGTTGAGCCAAGCCAACCCTTATAATTATACAAGAATGTATGTATTTATTTATTTATATACTATATACAAAAATAGGTTCCAATAGCGTTACAAGTTCATCAAGTAGCAAAGAGGAAAGAAGCTAGTTGAGGGGTTAAATTTTGATGACCAAGTAACAATTTATTTCATAACATTATAATTACATGTATAATATTATAATGTCACATTTTTGTGTATGATAAGTTTATTCCTTTAGCTTATTATATCATGAAGTGTGTATAATTCGGAATGTATAATATTTCAACACACTTCCACATAGGAGTGAGTAGCCTTTTCATCTCAATTTCCCCACAGAAATGAAGAGTAGCCTATTTTGGCTTTATTGTGAAATCTCTAAATTTGTTCCTGGTTGGAAGCAACTAAAATCTAAGATCTAATTCTTAGATCAGATCATCTCTAGCTCGCTAGAGGGTTGCCCTCTTTCGCCTCAGACTAGCCATAGAGACTAGAAGTCCTTCACTCTCGCCAATTTCATTATTATATCTCAAAAATGTCCTGGACATAGACACAAATAGAGATATGATGAGATCAATTATATAATTCCTATACAATAGGAAAATATAAAAGTAACACAACTAAATTCAAATAAAGTTTAGAGGTCTCCTGATTCAGTGAATCTTCCTCTAAAGAACGCCATAGCAATTTATGCCGGATATAGCTCTTAAGATTGTTGGCGTTTGCTCAAAAATCTTCAAATAATTCCATGGATATCTTCTAGCTCCTCTCCGGTGCTAACATATCCAGTCATCAACAGTACCTACAAATAATGAAAACATAGTTCGAGTCGACACTGTCCTTAAGAGCTATCCCGCGACTACCGGAAAAAGAAGTCATGGTGCTCCCCAGGATTAAACGAACCCTTCTTGTAATATATACAAGGTAACAGAACTACAGAAGATAATTTACTCAGTAGGCCAGAGTATTCAAGAGGAAGAGTAAAGATGCTTCTTAACTCAAGCACCATACAGTATGAACACTTTATATAGGCCTTATTAAGCTGAATTTCTAAAGCCTCAAAAATCACCATGTATTGTCAGTTTTATTCAACATAAAGTACCATTAAAAGTTCAAATTCAATGGTAAAAAACGTTGGGTATTTGAAGACAATTTAAGGCAATGATATTATGGTCATTAAAACAATTAAATTGTATTAAACAATCAGTTTATAAAACAAACTTAAATAGCCAACGTTTTTCCTCCATGATAAAAGCTATTGAATAGCATTAAATCCTCATAAGAATGCCTATTATGGAAATTTAAAACTGCATGCTAAAATAATGGCATATTTGAATAAGTTCAACAAATTGAATTATTTGCAAAATGCCTCCAATAAAAGTGTTCATTCCTAATGTAACTTGCATAAAAAGGGTGGAGAATATTAGCCGGATTTGCCTCTAGTGGCCCATTATTATGCAAGTTCATTCATCCTCTTAACTCATATAGTAATCCAAATTCACTTATAATTTAGACATCACATTCCCAAACAATTTGAGACTTGTTCCTATGACACACCCACTCAATATTTTCCACAGTGTCTTCTTCTCCCAATTCAAACCAAGTTCTCATTCTTCACCACCATTTTCGAAACCCCACAGCCGCCACCTTCACTCACTGTCAATGCTTCCTCGCCGTGTCCGGCAGCCTCTTCCTCTAGCTAAGCTTTCTGTTTAGTGCCGCCACAAACACTTCACGTCGTTCACCTCCTCCCAGCTGGACCCATTTCGATTTTTTCCCTCCAACTTCAAGAAGTTGAGTTGGGATTTTTTATTTGAACCTTCAACTTCTTTCATTTTGTGAAGAGGTACTAACTTAAAATGATGAAAATTCTGAGATAAAGGGTGTAAAATAGTAGTTTTCCCCCTCAGAACCTTTTTAACCCATCCATCTTCTTCCTACGGACGAGGAGTGTCCTCTCTTCTTCTACTATTGGTTCTTTGATAAGTGTCGTTTTGAGAGGAGGGTTTGATCAGGCTTTTGAGTGTCAGTGGTTTGTACTGGCTAAATCAAAGATAAGGCTTGGAAATCATGTTTCTCAAAAGGAATTCATACATGCATGGAGGTTTTGTTATTTGATTAAAAGTTACTGTTTATTCAAGAAGAAGGATTCGATTACGACTCTAATAGGATGGTAGCAGTGATTGAAGGTTTATAATAGCATTTTAAGAGTACACTAGTGTGTTTATGGTTGGTGGTATGCTCTCAATCAGATTTCTGTTCAGAAATATCAGTCCTTTAGTTACTACTCTGTTTTAGATTTGGTGATTTGAGCCTAAAATGGATTTAAATTAGTATTGGAGATTTAGTTGATTGAATGTCAGTGAATGGCATGGTTGTTTAGAGTCAGACCCAAATCTGTCAAAAATAGTGACTTCAAAGTAAGTATAATTAAAAAACTAGAGTTGATTCTTAGGCTTGTATGTAATTATTTACCGTTTTCCTTTGTTTTCTACAACAGCACATTGAGTAGTATGTTTGGTTGTTAGAAAGTAAAGAATTAGAGTAAGAGATGGAAAGTAGAGGTAATGATGAAAAAGTAAAGTTTGTGAGCCCCAGGAAAAGTGTGAGATGGAGAGAGAAAACTTGTGGGCCCAAGATATATGTAAATGATGATATTACCCATAACTTTCTAATTTATTTTCAGTGGCATTTCGCTACCTTTTGGCAACCAAACTTACCCTAAGATATTTTAAATGTTTTATAATCATTTGTTTTATCATAAATCTATCTTTAAAACAATTTGTTAAAAAAGCCCATTTCAAAAGAAATGTTAAATTATTCACGTTTTCGGGTTTTTTTTAATTATGGACAAAAGTGGATATAAATAAATTAAAATATTCTATTTAAATTATATAAAGTAAGGTGTTACGCCCCTTGTCAATAACCAATTGTCACTTGGCTAATATAAGGAGAAAAAATAATTGTCCAACTATCTTACGCATTTAGGTTCAAATTCAAAAATTAACCTAAGATTGCATTAACATTTAACGGTGCTATCCGGGATCTTTTCTCGTTGAGTCTTTAACTAAATAACTAAATTAATAAAGTGTATGCAAAAACTATAAATGATGGGCGGGGTATGATTTTAGTAAACTAAAATCTACACTACTTATTTTTTGGGGTAATGACCCTAATTAGCACTTCAAATAACCATAATTGACCACTAGGCACCCTAAATTAACAACAGCTCCTAATTTGCCCTTCAAATAAATAATGTGGTCAAATTTTATCCTCACTTGACAATAAATGGCGTTTGATCGTTTAAAAACTTCGCGAAATTGCATATTGACCACATATATTATTTTTATTTATATTTTGGTCTCTATAGTTTGCTTCAATTTTCGTTTTAATTCCTGTAGTTTGAAACAAGAGGTTTTTGTCCCTCAAGTTTGGTTCCTTTACCACAGTTAGTCCCTATAGTTTAATAAGGACTTGAATATGGGTTAACAGTGTTAAATATGGGGCCCTGTCGCTGACGGTGTTAATTATGATGACATGATTATCTGACTAGGAGATTGATGTGATCAAATAAAATATAAATTTTTAACCTTCTTAAAATCCAAAATTTATATTTGAAAACTATAGGGAGTAACTGTGCTAACGAAATCAAATTGGAGGGACCTAAACCTTTTGTTTTAAACTACAGGGACTAAAACGAAAATTAAAGTAAACTATAGGGACCAAAATATAAATAAGAATAATATATGAGGTCAATATGCAATTTCGCAAAATTTTTAAATTATCAAACGTCATTGACCGTTGGATGAGGGTAAAATTGGACCTTTGGTTACTTGAAGGGCAACTTAGGGCCCGTTGTTAATTTAGGGTGTCCGGTGTTCCATGGTGTTTACTTGAAGGGAAAATTAGGGACATTACCTTTTTTTTGTATATAATAAATTGGTGAATGCAATATGAATTATTGGATGCTCTTCTGTGTTGAGAATAATATGCAATAAATATATCTTGCAAAGTTTTGGAGAATTAAGAGGTAAATGATTAATCTCATATAAGTAAACAAAAAAAGGTCTTTTTAAATGAATAATTTGTTAATGAAAGCAACACTAAACCTCAAATAAACCAATTATTAGTCACTTATAGAGTTCAACTTGCTTACGCTTATGCACATAGATTAAGTAATGATATAGTTTTTTAGACGAGTTCATTTAAATTTTTATCTCTTAAAATTGAAATAATTCATGACCAAAAAATGTCGAATAACTCATATATAACTAACTATATGGGTAAAGGTGCAAAAATGGTAACAAACTATTACGCTAGGAGCATTCAGAGGTAACAAGTATTTTCGGTCTCAATTATGGGAATCAAGAATAAATTTTGGTGCAATTTAGGTAACACTGTTCAATTTGACTGACATTGACCGTTAAAAGCTGACGTGGCGAGGGAAAGAAAAGTTTTTACTCACATGACGTGCTTATGTGGCAACTATTTTTGGGTAAAGGTGCAAAAATGGTAACGAACTAATACGCTAAAAGCACTCAGGGGCAACAAATATTTTCGGTGTCAATTATGGGAATTAAGAATAAATTTTGGTGCAATTTAGGTAACATTGTTTAGTTTGACCAATGTTGACCGTTAACAGCTGACGTGGCGGGTGAAACAAAATTTTTTGCTGACGTGTCGTGCTTATATGACAATTATTTTTCTAAGTGTGTGGGAGCCACATTATTGAAATTAAAAAAATATAAAACTCCCACCTCCCAACATCTTCTTCCCTATGGCACCACCTACCCATCACCCCCTTCACCCCACCCACTGTCACGCCCTAAATTCCATAACGTGACCGGCACGAAGTATTGACTAATATCACTTCGTAAGCCATTTCAATTAACTATTCCTCCATCAATTCTGCATATTTTCTTTCCAAAATACCAATATACTATTAATAAACAGAAGAAAAAAAACACAACTCTTAAGCTTAATACACGATTTCTTAGCATTTCTCACAACTTAAGCCAAGCCTTTCCAAAAATTCACTTCATGATTGCATAAGAGATCAGTCATCCCTAGATAATTATAGGATACAACTTAGAAAGCCAAAACATCATAATCTAAACTTAGTAAAGCATCAAAACCATGGACTTTCATTCATAATCAAAACTCTAGCATGATAGACAATTTAAATCTACAAGGCATGCAAAGTCAAATACAACTTCAATAAGTTTATTGTCACATTCCTCAAGAGTTCAAAGTCATATTCAAAGCAATAAAACATTTGACATATTTATGAATGAAATTAGTTTTGCTGAATAAACCTTACAATATATACACTTCCAATCATTATGAAAATACTGTTATCTGAGAATAATAGATCCCAAAGGGCGAAAATTAACATAACATTCAATAAAATAATTCCTTTCATATATAATAAAATAAATATGAAAAATTCATTATTTTGAAAAACTTGTTTTCTATAGAGGAACTGACACGAAGCGAATAACAAGCGCAGCTCGAAATCTACAAGTCAAGCGCAGCCCTAAGGCCACGAAAACCAGCATTTCTCGAGACTACGAAAACAAGCGTGGACACACAGTCCACGAGGGTAAATAACCAAGCGTGACACGAAGTCAAGAAAACAAGCGTGGCAAGCCACGAAACAAGTGTGACATGAAGTCAAGAAACAAGCGTAGCTTGAGATTACAAAATAAAACAGGTCAAGCGTAACCCAAGTCTACGAAAACAGTTCAAGCGTAGCTCGGGTCTACGAACACAGTTCAAGCGTAGCTCAAGTCTACGAAAATAGTTTAAGCGTAGCTTGAGACTACGAAAACAGATCAAGCATAACCCGAGTCTACGAAAACAAGTCAAGCGTGGTAAAACCACGAAACAAGCGTGACACAAAGTCACGAAAACAAGCGTAGCAAAGCTACGAAACAAGCACAGGTATATAACCCACGAGAATCAAGTGTTTTGTGTCTAGTTCCTCAAAAAAATAAGTATATATTTGTATAATAATGAATATTAAATTGATTTAAATGATAATAAGACAAAATCTCCTCTCATTCCAACTATGGTACAACCAATGTATTTGTTCAAGAACATTTTCACATTGTAAATCAACTCACAACCTCTAATAATATATATTTAGCAATATTTAAAATACTAGTGTTATCCCATTAATAAATGGCATCACCAAAACCAACTTATCCAAATTTGCTTATCACTTAAACAGCCAAAGAACTAGGAAAATACACAATACTCTCTCTTAACATCTTTCCAGTACAAAATTCCCAAGCCTTATTTGAAATCATATCCCTCTTATACATTAAATACTTCTCCTCGCACACTCCGATTTTTCCTACACAGAATCAAACCAACCAAAAACCAACAATGAGGAACTCGAATACAAGCTTGTTATTACACTTTAGACACCATTTGACACATCTCTTCCAAGAAATCATGTCACCCAAAACATAAACCTTTTCAATCATTGTTTTAAAAGCTCCTCAATAACTTTAAAATTTGGACTAAACAAATCAAAGAACACAATTGCATTTTTCATTTGTAACACATAAACCGAGTAGGTAACACAATTATGTGTTTTATGATTTCTTCCTCATGAAATCAGCTTCGTAGAGCATCGAATCAAAACAGAAAATATTGGATTAGTCTTCACATTACATCACAGGTCAAAAAAACGTAAATTCCCAAAAGTCTAACAATCCTCTTCTTATGAAACATTATATCGAACACTTACAATGCATTCAAATTAAGTTAATAAGAAAATTTCTCACTTCCAAAGCTAGAAATCATATCCCTCTAAACATAAAAAAAAATCAATAATATACTTGGTAAGATAGTTAACACATAATGTAAACACATCCCATATCTACAACAACATAAAAGGAAACACTTGAATAAAACCACCACACCCACCCCCATATATCAATACTATATTTTCAGTAACTTTATGGTTTCCAACTCACAAAACTTAATCTTTCCACAGTACAACAAAACAGAGCAACAAGATTCCATTTCAAGAATTGTAGCAAAAATCAAACCCCATGCCCGCCACCCACTCATATAGAAAATAAGAAATAACAGAACCTCATTCCTTCATGACCCTAAATAAAAATCGAAAACAAAATTTGTTTCTTGACAAAGAAATTGGATAGTGAAGGCACATGGTAACTTCCTGCACATCATGTTGGAAGAAAGAAGACAAAGAGCTTGCTAATATTGCTGAAAACTTTCTCTTCAGTTTTGTTTTGCTCCCATTAAACATGATAATAACGTTGTACACTAGACAAATTGTATCCCTTCACTCTCCTCTGCTCTCGGCAGCCCACTCCTCCCCAAGTTACTGGAACTTAGAATCATCAATATATGAAGAAAAACGATGACAGTGAGCAGACCAAAAGCTTACACGAGTATCACACACAAGAAGGGAAAAGATTCGGCTTGGCCATTGCACATCATGTTATGACAAGGAGGATGAGAGTCATGGCAATTTCAAATTCAAACTAGTGTCAATGGGAATGATCAACCAAGAAAAAGAAAGAATAATACATCCCACTCAAGCAAGAAGGAAGAAGAATGATGATGAAACTCATCTCCTCCCCCCTTCTAGAGTTTTCGTCACTCTTCCTCTTCTTTTTCTTTTCTTTTCTTTTTAAAAAAAACCAGGTGGAAAAATAGTTCTTTTTTTTATCTTTTTAATTTTTTCTATGAGGATGCTACATAAATTTGAACAAGTTAAACAATAAAATCACCCATTAACCCAACATGACATTCCAACACATAAGCCCACTAATTTTTGTTATATAAAAAAAATCTACCACATCAATTAAAATATCTCATGTACTTATATTTACAGTAGAAAGATTTGAATATATTTTCTGTCGGGTTTTTTTTTTAACTTTTTTGACTAATTATTATTTTTTTTTGAAATTTTCAAATATATATTTATACATATATTTTTTTTGGGTCATTACACCCACACACCCTCTTCACCCCACCTACACACCCTCTTCACCCCACCCATTCATCACTATCGATCCAAAATCCCCCCACCTCCGTAGATCAGTGCTTCCCTCGTCGATCATGTCAACTTCAACAAGCTCTCTCTCCATCATAGACAGTGTTACCTAAATTGCACCAAAATTTATTCTTCAATTCCATATCTGAGACCGAAAATACTTGTTGCCCCCTGAGTGCTCCTAGCGTAATAATTCGTTACCATTTTTGCACCTTTACCCAAAAATAATTGTCACATAAGCATGCTACATTAGCAAAAAAATTATTTCTCCCGCCACGTCAGCTTTTAACTGTCGATGTCGGTCAAACTAAACAGTGTTACCTAAATTGCACGAAAATTTATTCTTCATTCCCATAAGTGAGACCGTAAATACTTGTTTCCCCTGAAAGCTCCTAGCATAATAGTTCGTTACCATTTTTGCATCTTTATCCTAACTAGATAGCATCAATCATGAGCCAACTATTGTAGGCTTGAACAATCTAGTTCGTAATTAAAATCTAATTAGTATTACCATGACCAATGAGCCTAAATATTTCTTCACAAATTAAAAATTCTAAATACTTTATTTGACCATAAAAAAATTCTGATGACTTCATTTGATACTTTTTGCATCCTTCTCACAACATAATTTAGAACACCTAATTAACCTCAATCAAATAAATTTGTGGATCAAAACGTCCATATATAGTGGCTGCCCATATCATTCATATTTGTTTTTAACTTTAACACTTAAACTCCACTTTTACCCATAACATACTACTTATTACATTTGGCTAAAGAATTGGACACCAGCCAAATAGGACAGGAAACGTTGGGTCAAAATTCAACACCGTTCTTATTATATAGAAAAAATCATCACTGTTCAGATTCCAAAAGCTCCTTCAATTCCAACAATGTTTGTTTCAATACATTAAATCATTATAACCGCAGAACTAAATCAATTTAATAGTACGTAGGGGTGTTCAACTTCTTCCCGTCCCGTCTGTCTCGTCCCGTCCCGTTCCAAGGCATTTCGGGAAGGAACAAATCGGGACGGGAAAAAATTCCTCTTTGGCACGGGACGGGATGGGACATGGAACGGGGTCGGCTCAATCCTGTCTCATCCTGAATACATATATATGTCTATTTATACTCCCTCCGGTCCTAAATATAAGACCTATTTGAGAGGATGAGTTTGCTCCTAAATATAAGACCTATTTTTAACTTTTACCAATTTTTTCCAAAAATATCCTTATAAAATGCCCCCTAATAATAGACAAGAAAAGAGGGAGGGTGAAGTCAAGGCTCCTTAATGGTAGACAAGAGGAAGGGGAGGGTGGAGTCAATGTTCCCTAATGGTAGACAAGAGGAGAGGGAGTGTGGGGGTGAGGGTGGATAGTTAGGGTATATTGGTAATATCATGTTATTTTAACTAACTTAACTAACATTCTTAATCTAATCAAATTAGATAAACATGTCTTATATTTAGGACCGGAGGGAGTATAATTTTTTTAAAAAAAAATGTATGTGTCATTTATACCATGTATGAGTATACATGACATTTTTTTTGAAAAATATGATCATAATAAAATTTTACCTTATTATGTTGCATAACATGTTTCTTAAAAGTAATATTGAACTAATTTACTTATTTGTTACAAATACAATGTGTCATATTTTTTTACAAGTAAATATTTTCAATAAAAAATTCTAAAAAAAAATTGGAATTTCTCGTCACAAAGTTCGGGACGGGACATGACACGGGATAAAAACCTCGTTCCGAGCCTTTTTCGGGACGGGACACGAGATGGGGGTGTTGTTACATCCTAGCTTTTTCCTACTATATTTATAGCAATTTAATCGATTTATAACCACTTTATAATATTAGAAGCCCAAAAATACGAATGAATTAAAAAAATTTCTCTTTGAAATCTGGATATAATATATCCTGCGTAAACTTGGGCTTCCAAACCACTTTAAAAAAATATAATTGTTCCCTCAAATCCGCAGCGGTTTATAAATTCATTAAATAGCTAAATTAGTAGTTACGACTTAGATTTTACTTTATCTATACCTGAACAATCTAATGTAACTACAAACGTGTCATATTTAAATATAACTATTATAATTCTGTCTAAATATAATTTGTCTATCACAGAGGATAGACTTTACCTAATAAATCACAAGCTATGAGTTTGTATAGTACAACCTATCTCACAAAATCAATCTCACTCATCTTCGGGCCTATCAAGCATCCTTCCTATCCAGTACTGCTTATCTGTAAATGTTTTGTTGAAAAACAGTGAGATTCAAAGAATCCCAATAGTAGTTATCATTTATTATCATGCATAACAATTGATGAACTCATAAAATGAAATTGTGATTTAGATTACCTTAATCCTGCTGCTCACACAACACTGTCAATTTATTTTCCCGATTGTGTGGCATATGAGGCACAACCCCCTGAATATAACTTTGCAGTTATATCAAATAAACTAGAAGTAGCGAACCTCTAGTCATGGAGAACTCCGATAAACTCAATGTTCTGACAGGATTAGAGCGACCTTTCGGCCCTGAGGTTAGAGCGACCTTTCAGCCCTGATGTGATATAATTTTAAAACATGTTTCATGCAATTCTCATACATCATAATAAACAAAACTACTACATGTCCTCCTGCAATTACCAATTATCTTTCTTTAACTTCCTGGTGCTACAAGAACTCATGGCATCCGTTCCTAAACTCGTTCTTGCCTTCCCCTGACTCGTCGGAGTTCTGCCGTTGCCGGAAATGGCCTTTTATCGCCGCTGGAAATGACTGGCCGAACAAGAGAATGGAGGGGAAGAAATATTGAAAGTAATGGATGCACAAGAGGGGGGGTGAATTGTGCTTCAAAAATAAATGCTCAAATAAAACAACACAAGAGTTATACTGGTTCGGTCTACCTGACCTACGTCCAGTCCTCAACCACCCAGGCCGAGTTCCACTATATCTCAGGTTTTAAATCGGGTTCACCTGAAACCTTACAACCGCAAGTTTTGGACGGGATCACTTGCAACCTTACAACCACAAGTTTCACAAGGCTCACTTGCAACCTTTCTACCACAAGTTTCACAAGGCTCACTTGCAACCTCTCTAACTAGCTCCCCCTCACACCGAGCAAGGGGTTAACCTTTAGAATTAAAGGATTTTACAAACTGAGTTCTCTCAAAGAACAGATAGTGCTACACACTTAAGTACAATCAATGCTCTTATAACAGGAAGAGACTTAACAACAAAGAGTACAGAATATGTAGATGAAAGGATCACTCTATGTGTTAAATGCTCTTTACTTTTCTGGGCAGCTTTGAATGCTTGAAGATGTTCTTAGTTTCTCGCTCTAACTTCTCTCAAGAATATTCAAAGATAATAATTAACCTCATAAATGAGGTTTGAGTCTCTTTATATAGTCTTCAAGCAATCTGTCTCTTGGTAGGTGGGATAGCCGTTTGAATATGGCCGTTTATCCCTTGTTACCGTTTGCCCATTAAATGCTTCATCAATGCATAGCAGGGTTGACTTGCTTTATCTCTGAAAAGTAGTCCTGACACCTCTGCTCTGACATAAGCGTTCTGACACTGCAACTTCTGACATTCTGATTGCTAGCGGAAGCAGATTCTCATCCGGAAGCAATTCTACTGAGTGTGCTGCACTGAGTGTTAGTCTAACAGTATAAAAACATATAGTCACATGCAGTGGGAGTGTTCTTAGTCTAAGAGGTCGTCCTTGCATCAGGAAGCACTTCTACATCCGGAAGTGATTCCACTGGATGAAGGATTTTGTTCATTATTACTCACTCTCGCTCAGTGTCTATTCAATCCAACAGTCAGCGCTAGTCACTAAGCTATCGGAAGCACTTTCACTTGACGAGGTAAACTTACTGACGCTTAGGGTTATATCTATTCTATCAGTCTGCGCCAGTCAAAATCTATCAGGAAGCAATTTCACTTGACGAGGCTGATTCACTGACGCTTGGGGTTATTCTATTTTATCAGGCTGCGCCAGTCTAATTCTAACAGGAAGCAAATTCACTTCCGGTTGGAACTTAGCTTAGTCTTAAGGTTTTGCATACTTAATGCTTATGAACTAAGTCATTTCCCTAGTGGTTTACTTGCTGCCGCTGGGGGATGAAAAATTCATCCGCGAGCACTAGTCCTAGTCTATCCGGAAGTAAGTCCACATCCGGTTGTACTTTTACTTAGGGTTCTATGTTCACCTGTTGCTTTCTAAGTTCTTTCATATTTTAGTCTTCATCAAAACTTAAGATTCTAACATTCTCCCCCTTTTTGATGATGACAAACTTAGTCTTATCGATTACGTTCATATGAAAGGATTAGGAGATAAATAGAAGCAATAGATAAGTGCAAGTAACTTAGACAGATATTATTGATAAACACAAATTACACGTTAGAGTATACAAACAAATAACATGTTAAATCACATATACAAGTAAGAATGAGAGATGCATGAAAACTAAGGAAAAATTTCTAAGTAAAAAAAATAGGTTTTTTTTTTTTGGATTGGGGGTTAGGGTTGGTGTTTCTTTTTCTTTTCCCTCTCCTTCTGCCTTTCCTCACTCTCTTTCTGGAGTCTGGCTAACTCTGCTTCATGCACGTTCCGGTCTATCTGGGCAATTATTCGCTGAAGCTCTTCTTCCTCTCTTTCCCTTCTGAGCCTCTCTGATTCAATAGACTCCTCGAATGCCTTCTTCATGTTTTCCACTTCTTCATACCCAGGGAACCCTGTGGCGTCATCGAAGTAGGCTATCTCTCCATTGGGATAGTGGACAGCCCGGATCTTAACATTCCAAACTGGGAAGCTGGGATCTTGCTCAACTTCCTGGGCTTTCCTTTTCCCTTTCCCCTTACTCTTCCCTTTGCTCTTGCTGATTGGGGGAGTGGGCATGGCACTTGCTCTGTCAGCATCAAGGCATGCCATCTGACCAAAGGAGAGTCTGTCCGTGAACCCATATCTTTCATATTCCTCAGGAGTCATGTCTTCTATTTCCAACTTGATCTCCTTCAGAATAGGGACAGCTTGTACTTCTGGGATCCCTTGTTCAACACGGGCAGATGAAGACTCGTGCATGGGCTGGCCAGAGGGAGTCTCTTCTTCCTCACTCTCAGATTCAGTGGAGGCAATAATGTGCTTGGCGCATTTCCTAGCAACGGCCTTCTTTCTAGAATTACTGAACTGGACTGTCGGCTCAGATGAGGAAGGAGGGACAGAGGATTGCTCAGACGAGGCAGAAGGTGCAGGGAGTGGCTTAGCTATCACAATAGGAGGATAGATGGTTTTCTTCAGTCCCCATCTCATCATAATCTCCTCTAGAATATTTTCCCTTGATTGAGTTGGAGGAGACTCTGATGAAGATGACTCTGGCTGTGAGGGATTTTCACTTGGCTCAACAACAGCCATTTCCAATTGTGATCCTTACTCAGTCACCCTCTGCTGCTGCATGAACCGGATGGCTTCCCCCCTTATTAGGTTCTCAGCTCCACCCAATCTTTGGGATTCCATAGCACGGCGAAGGGCAGCCGCGATATCTTCATCAACCCAAAGTGATGGCTGGCTAAGACCATTCCTGGTGTCCATATGTAGGCGGAGCGCAAACAGCATATCTCTCCCCCTTTTGTCATCATCAACAAGGGAGAGGGCCAGGGATGGAGCGGATGAGGTGGAGGGTGGAGGTTCAGGGCCAGATTGTGTTGAGGGTGAGGTTTCTGGGGAGGAGGTAGGGAGGTTAGGCTCGGGGGATGAGGCAGTCTCGGGGAACCAGCTGGGATTCACAAAGAGTCCCTCAAAGGGATAGGTGGAGGAGTATTCAGTGAAGGTAGTGGAAGGGGTGAATGGGGTAAAGGGTTCATGAGGATTTTCAGGGATTTGCTGAAGGCGGGGGTAGTCTCGCAGGTAGATGTGGCTGAGGGGGTGAATGGCGGTGTGGAAACCAAGGTGGTCTGCCAAGGGGTTTGATCTAGGTCTAGAGGTAGGGTCAGGGAGGGATGAGTCTGAGAGACGGAGAGGTGAGCGAGCAGGTGCGTTGGGGCGAGTGGGTGAGGGAGTTGAGGATGGTGAGTTGAGAGGGGATTGGCGAGGAGATTGTTGATGGGATTCTTGGTTTTGTTGGTCATGGGTGGGTGATGGCTGAGGTTGGTGGTCATTGCCTGGGGATGAGTGAGGTTGTTGGTCATTTTGTGGGGGTGGCTGTGGTTGTTGAGTGTGGGAATGAGGAGGAGGGGGAAGTTGTGGGTGACCAGGAGGAGGAGGAGGATTTTGTGGAGGAGGAGGTGGTGGAGGTGGGTTACCTTGTGGAGGTTGAGGAATTTGGAGATGTTGAAGGATAAGGTCAAGTTTGGCATCCACCCTGGCTATGTGATTCTCGACTTGGCCAATTCTGTCCTCAAGTCGTTGGATCCGCTCCCTTTGCTGTTGGAACCCAGCATCACACTTATCTTGGAGAGGAGCCATCAAGGAGTCAGTCAGCCTAAAGAGGAGCTCTTCCTTTACTTCCTCAGCAAAGGCTCTGACTGATGCTGGCACTCTTGCAGCACGGCCTGGCCCAGCGTGGGAATCAACTTCCTGATCCCCTGCACCAGATGAAGAGGGGACGAAAGTCTGAGAGCCACTGCTTGTCTGTGATCTTGAGCGAGTGGGCTTAGCAGGCTTCAGATATTTGATCCCCATCTTGCTAATGTTAGTTGCCCCCACAGGAGCACACTTGACATTCTCTTCCTCCACATCAGATGTCGCCTTTATCAGTTTCTTCTCAAGGAGGAAGGCAAGGATGGTGGGATAGGGTAGATAGTCTGACTTGTCATTAGATAACCATCTCTGAAGCTCAAGACAAATCAACTGCCCCGGGTTAATTGGCTGCTGGGAGAGGAGTCTGGGGAACCATGGGTTGTCCAATTGTGTGAACTCATTGAAGTTACCCCCCTTGTGTGTCATTATCCGGGAGTAGATGTAGTACAGGAGCCTGTAAGAGTCAGACATTTTGGACACCTTCTTCTCTTTGGTGTCATACAGCTGCTCGAGTTCCTCCTTGCTGTACTTCAATGACTCAGGGTACAGCCACTCGTTCATACCCTCATCTGTGATTCTCATCAACTCATTCAACGTCCTCCAGGTGAATCTGAAGGATCTCCCCCGTACAGTGGCAGTGAAGGAGAGTTTGTGGATTTGCTCCTTTCCATCAACCTTCTTGTATTTAACCTTGCCTGCGAGGGATTGACAGAAGGCTCGCAGGACGTTGACGTTGTAGTCCTGGTTGATCCCCAGCCAGGGCATGTATTTCTCCAGATATGGGCGAAGATGAGAAAACCCTAGATCATCTACCTTACCCAGATCTACGAACAGCCCGTTGTTGAAGTAGGGCTTAATAGTCTCAAACTTTGAGACGACAAGTTCCAATGCTCCATCTCTATACACTGTGGGGTCACCTTCTTCAACCCGCTGCTTCTTGGAAGAGGGCTCTTCAGCAAATTGAACCTTCTTCTTCTTCCTTTTTCTCTGGGCTTCCCTCTCTTGCTCATGCCCAGAAACCACTGACTGTTCTGCCACTCTCCCAGAGTGTCCAGGCTGGTCCTGGACTTGTTCAGTCTGCCCCGGTGTCTGCCCAGAAGTTTGAAGGCGTTCATGATGTTCTTCATGGTGTACACCGTTTTTCCCAGACTTTCCAGAACGTTCATGTCGAGTTTTCCCAGATTTCGACTTGGGTTTCTTGGATGAAGAGGGTTTCTGTGTAACTGGGATATTTTCATCGGATCCGGCCATTTTTGTGTAGGGTTGATATGAATGTGATGAAAGATGCGAAGAAGAGTATGAAGAAGATGAAGAACACAGATGAATGTATGCAGAGAGAATATGTGGGTAAAAATTTTCAAGTGAAAAGTGAAAGTGAAAAAATGGCGCCCTATTTATATGCAAAGTTACTGAGGGCAAAATGGTCATGTCGCTTCAGATTTTCACACATTGGGTAACGTAAACAATTTAAGTTGGAACGACACACCTGATGACACGTGTCTCTTCATCTTATCGGAGAAGTCATAACGTATCATTGAGAAGTTGAAGCGTTTTCTGAAGGGACGTGTCCCTTGGACTGGTGCTGGCGCTCTCTTGGTTTCGTCATCCAGTGGCAGCGATTGATCATCCGGAAGTGGTTTTGCTTCCGGTTGCAGTTTCTTAAGATTTAACATTGAGGCCCTGCAAGAACACATGTTGGCACTCCGATGCCTAAGTTAGTATTGTTGTAAGTTTTAAGAGTAAACAAGTATAGCAAGTAGAATTTAAACTTCATTTGGGTTTACCATTCTCAAATCACCTCTTATGAAAGTAAATTGGTCAACCCCCAGAGGCTTGGTGAAAATGTCAGCAAGCTGTTGTTGTGTGGGGACAAACTGCACTTTGACATCCTTCTTTTGAACATGGTCTCTGATGAAGTGATGTCTGACATCAATGTGCTTTGTCCTAGTGTGCTGAACCGGATTCTTGGCTAGGCTGATTGTGCTTGTGTTGTCACAGAGGATGGGTGCCTCAGGGAATTCCAAGCCAAGATCTCTTAACTGGTTCTTCAGCCACAGCACTTGGGCACAACAACTTGCTGCAGCGATGTATTCTGCCTCAGTGGATGACAAGGACACGCAGGTCTGCTTCTTGCTCGCCCAAGACACCAGACAACCACCAAGGAAGGCGCATTGTCCACTGGTGCTCTTTCTGTCAGTCTTATAACCTGCATGGTCAGAGTCAGAGTAAGCCCACAGGAACTCTTGGTTACCTCTGGGATACCAGAGACCAAGCTCTTGCGTTCCCTCAAGGTATCTCAAAATACGTTTAACACATGTTAAGTGTGATTCCTTGGGGTTGGCTTGAAACCTAGCACACATGCCAACACTAAATTGGATATCAGGCCTGCTTGCCGTTAAGTATAGGAGGGAACCTATCATTCCCCTGTACATGGGCAGGCTGACAGATTTACCCTTTGCGTCAGCATCAAGTGCGGCAGTGGTGCTCATGGGAGTATCATACTCCTTGCATTCATCCATCCCAAACTTTTTGAGTAGTTCTCTGCAGTATTTGGCTTGGGAGATGAATATTCCATTCTTCTTCTGCTTAATTTGCAGGCCTAGGAAGAACGTTAGTTCTCCCATCATTGACATTTCAAACTCACCCTGCATAGTCTTAGAGAAATCCTCACAAAGCTTTTCGTTAGTTGCTCCAAAAATGATATCATCAACATAAATTTGGACAATTAGCATATCTCTATCTTTGTGAAGGATAAACAATGTGTTATCAAGTTTGCCTCTTGAGAAACCCTTGCCCAGCAAGAAGCTGCTGAGTCTCTCATACCAAGCTCTAGGAGCTTGTTTGAGGCCATATAAGGCTTTCTTTAATCTATACACATGTCTTGGATGTTTGTGATCTTCGAAGCCAGGAGGTTGTTCTACATATACCTCTTCTTTAATATAACCATTAAGAAAGGCACTTTTAACGTCCATTTGATATAGTCTAAAGCCTTTCATGGATGCAAAGGCTAGAAGAATTCTTATTGCTTCAAGTCTAGCGACTGGAGCAAAAGTTTCTTCATAGTCAATGCCTTCTTCTTGATTATATCCTTTAGCTACTAGTCTGGCTTTATTTCTTGTGATTAGCCCTGTCTCATCCAGCTTGTTTTTGAAGACCCACTTGGTCCCCACAATGGATTGGTGAGACGGCCTAGGAACTAGTTCCCAGACTTGACTTCTATCAAATTGATTTAGCTCTTCCTGCATGGCAATAATCCAGTCGCAGTCCTCAAGAGCTTGTTCAACTGAAGTTGGTTCTATTTGAGATAGGAAAGCACCAAACTCAACTTCATTTTGAACTTGTCTTCTGGTTCTGACACCAGAAGAAACATCACCAAGCACTTGATCAAGAGGATGATCTCTGTGATGCCTCCTAGCTATTGGCAACTGTGCCTCATCATGCACAGTCTGCACTCTAGGTTCATCGCTGAGTTCATCTTCTTCCTTAAGATTGCTTGCTGGTGTTTCTTTTGGTGGTGATGAAGATGATGGTATTTCATCATCTTCTCTGGATTGTCCCCATGTAGGAATTTCATCGAATACAACATGCATTGATTCTTCTACAATTCTAGTTCTCATGTTGTATATCCTATATGCTTTGCTCCTAAGGGAGTATCCTTTGAATATACCTACATCAGCCTTTGGATCAAATTTACCTAGATTTACCTTTCCATTGTTGTGTACGTAGCATTTTGATCCAAAAATTCTGAGGTGGCTGATGTTGGGCTTCCTTCCTTTGTATAGTTCATATGGAGTCTTGTCTAAGCCCTTGCGAACATAGGCTCTGTTTGAGATGTAGCATGCAGTGCTCATAGCATCCGCCCAGAATACTTGAGAAACCTCTTTCTCATTGAGCATGCTTCTGGCCATCTCAGTCAGAACCCTGTTCTTTCTTTCGACAACTCCGTTCTGTTGAGGGGTCCGAGGAGCTGAGAAGTTGTGTTCAATACCATTTTGCTCGCATAGCTCTGAGAAGCTATGGTTCTCAAACTCTCCTCCATGGTCTGTCCTTATGGCTGTGATTTTGAGCTCTCTCTCATTCTGCACTTTCTTAGCCAGGACAACAAAAGCATCAAAAGTATCTTGCTTAGAGGCAAGAAACATAGTCCAGGTGAACCTTGAATAGTCATCCACCACCACTAGAGCATATAGGTTTCCACCCAAGCTCTTCACTCTTGCTGGCCCAACCAAATCCATGTGGATTAGTTCCAAGGGCCTGCTGGTGGAGACTTTCTTCTTGGTTGTGAACGAGGACTTTGTTTGCTTTCCTCTTTGGCAGGATTCACAGATAAAATCATGCTTTACTTTAAATGATGGAATGCCTATAGCTAGCTCCTTTTTAATTAGCATGTCAAGTTGAGAGAAATTAACATGAGCTAGTCTCTTGTGCCAAAGCCAACTGTTCTCATCACTAGATATAAAGCATTTTTCTTCTAACTGTTGGCACAAGTCTAGTGTATATAGGTTTCCATTTCTATTAGCCTTAAGTTTACACTTTAAGTTGGCCTTATCTAAACTTAGATCCTGCTTATCAACTATTATGCACTCATGTGAGTCAAATATTACCCAATTTCCTTTGTCTGTGCTCTGGCTGACGCTTAGCAGGTTGTGACAGAGACCGTCCACTAGGTAGACATCTTTTACTGGTCCGACCTCTCCAACTCCAGTGATCTTCCCACTTTGATTTCCTCCAAAGGTTACTGTGGCTCCATCTTTGATCACCAGAGATTTGAACTTGTCTCTGTCTCCAGTCATATGTCTCGAGCATCCGCTATCAATATATCATTTCTTGTTCTTGGATGCCTTGAGACACACCTGGAAAAATCAAGCAAACTTAGGTACCCAACTTTTCTTGGGTCCTCGATCATTAGTTTTCAATGCCCTTGGTTTAGAGTCATCCTTGACCTTGGGCTTGTGATTATTTAGATCCTCTGGCCGAGTGCTGGCTCTGGACTCTTGGGTTTTCCCTTTGGAGTAATTCCAGGCTTGGGATCCTTGTCCTCTCTTAGTTTCCTTTGCAGGAGGAGGATCCTTTGTTGCCTTGGTTCCTTTGGGGACCCATTTGTAGGAGCTGCTTGCTCCATGCTTCTTGGCATTACAGGTGGACGTGGAGTGTCCCTTCCTGTTGCAATAGTTACAGAAGCTGAAGGGTGAGGAGCTATGACTAGAAGCTTTATGGAAGAACTTTAAGTAGGGCTTTACTTTTGGTTCTACCCACTTCTTCCCTCTAGGAGTATATCCTAAGCCAGTTCTATTCCTATAGGCCCTTTGATTCATTAAAATTATATTTAACATTTCCGAGCCATTTGTAAACTTCTGCAGGGCATTTTGCAGCTTATCCTTCTCAGCTGAGACTTTGCTGCAATTAGGGCAGCTCTCAAGTGTTGGGTCGTTGGGTTCTATTTGGGGAGAACCATGTCCTTCCACTAACGGAAGTGTTCTAGCTTTTGCTAGCTCATCACTTAGTGAGTCCACCTTGGACTCAAGTGATTCCTTTTTAGCTTTCAACACTTTATATGTCCTACATAAACGAAAAAATTCTACATGCATCTCATTATATGCCTCTTGAAGTTCAGGGAAGGTTACCTCACTATCCTCATGAACAGGATCAAACTCTGTGGATACTTCCTCATCTTCTTCTCGAGCAACAAGGCAGAGATTGGCTACTAATTCCTCATCACTTGCTTCATCATCCGAGCTATTCACCCAGATAGACGATACAAAGGTCTTCCTTTTGTCTTTACCTTTCGACTTCTGCAGGCTGGGACATTCAGCCTTAAAGTGACCAGGCTTCTTACATTCATAGCACACAGGAGCCTTTTCCTTCTTGTAACCCCTCCTTTGGCTGGAGTCACCCTTTTGAAAGCCTCCTTTCTTTCTGAAGAACTTTCGGAACTTTTTCACCATCATGGCCATCTCTTCATCATCCATTTCCTCCTCATCATCCTCATCATCCTCTTCAGTCTCCTTGTTGGGTGCAACAAGGGCAAGATTTTTGGCCTTGGATGAGGCTTGAGGGGCTCTCTGAGCTAATAGTGTAGGCTCATACTCAGCCAGGGAGCCAAACAGGGCAGTGATGGAACTAGTTGATTCACCCTGGACTTCCTGTAAGATGGTCACCTTGGTGATCCAGTCACCTTTCAAGATTTTCAGAATCTTGCTTACTTGCTCCCTTTCAGGAATGTCCTTACCCAGCGAGGCCAAGTTGTTGATGAGGTGAGTGAATCTGAGCTCCAGTTCTCTAATAGGCTCAGTGGGACTGAGCATGGCAAACTTGTGGAATTCTTCCACCAGCATCTCAACACGTCTTGCTTTCACTCCCTTGGTTCCAGAGTGAGCAGCCTCAAGTGCCTCCCACATATCCTTTGCATTTTTGTGGTGGCTGATCCTATGAAACTCCTTAGGGCTAAGAGCACACTGAATGTAATGCATGGCCCTAAAGTTTAGTTGGACTAGAGCATAGTCCTCACTGGTGTACCTGGATCGTTCCTTTGCAAAACCATCATCGTCTAGGGGAGTGTGATCTCCTCGTTCGATTACATCCCAGAGTCTGAGGTCGCTTGACTTGAGATAAGTCTCCATTCGAAATTTCCAGAATGGATAGTTGTACCCATCAAACCCTGGAGGCTTGTTGGGCTGAATAGAGACGTCTGGTAGAGAGTAGTCAGTATCCATTACAAGATCTTTGCTTTCTTGATTCGTTGGAATCTAGTGAGAAAGACCTGCTCTGATACCAAATGAAAGTAATGGATGCACAAGAGGGGGGGTGAATTGTGCTTCAAAAATAAATGCTCAAATAAAACAACACAAGAGTTATACTGGTTCAGTCTACCTGACCTACGTCCAGTCCTCAACCACCCAGGCCGAGTTCCACTATATCTCAGGTTTTAAATCGGGTTCACCTGAAACCTTACAACCGCAAGTTTTGGACGGGATCACTTGCAACCTTACAACCACAAGTTTCACAAGGCTCACTTGCAACCTTTCTACCACAAGTTTCACAAGGCTCACTTGCAACCTCTCTAACTAGCTCCCCCTCACACCGAGCAAGGGGTTAACCTTTAGAATTAAAGGATTTTACAAACTGAGTTCTCTCAAAGAACAGATAGTGCTACACACTTAAGTACAATCAATGCTCTTATAACAGGAAGAGACTTAACAACAAAGAGTACAGAATATGTAGATGAAAGGATCACTCTATGTGTTAAATGCTCTTTACTTTTCTGGGCAGCTTTGAATGCTTGAAGATGTTCTTAGTTTCTCGCTCTAACTTCTCTCAAGAATATTCAAAGATAATAATTAACCTCATAAATGAGGTTTGAGTCTCTTTATATAGTCTTCAAGCAATCTGTCTCTTGGTAGGTGGGATAGCCGTTTGAATATGGCCGTTTATCCCTTGTTACCGTTTGCCCATTAAATGCTTCATCAATGCATAGCAGGGTTGACTTGCTTTATCTCTGAAAAGTAGTCCTGACACCTCTGCTCTGACATAAGCGTTCTGACACTGCAACTTCTGACATTCTGATTGCTTGCGGAAGCAGATTCTCATCCGGAAGCAATTCTACTGAGTGTGCTGCACTGAGTGTTAGTCTAACAGTATAAAAACATATAGTCACATGCAGTGGGAGTGTTCTTAGTCTAAGAGGTCGTCCTTGCATCAGGAAGCACTTCTACATCCGGAAGTGATTCCACTGGATGAAGGATTTTGTTCATTATTACTCACTCTCGCTCAGTGTCTATTCAATCCAACAGTCGCGCTAGTCACTAAGCTATCGGAAGCACTTTCACTTGACGAGGTAAACTTACTGACGCTTAGGGTTATATCTATTCTATCAGTCTGCGCCAGTCAAAATCTATCAGGAAGCAATTTCACTTGACGAGGCTGATTCACTGACGCTTGGGGTTATTCTATTTTATCAGGCTGCGCCAGTCTAATTCTAACAGGAAGCAAATTCACTTCCGGTTGGAACTTAGCTTAGTCTTAAGGTTTTGCATACTTAATGCTTATGAACTAAGTCATTTCCCTAGTGGTTTACTTGCTGCCGCTGGGGGATGAAAAATTCATCCGCGAGCACTAGTCCTAGTCTATCCGGAAGTAAGTCCACATCCGGTTGTACTTTTACTTAGGGTTCTATGTTCACCTGTTGCTTTCTAAGTTCTTTCATATTTTAGTCTTCATCAAAACTTAAGATTCTAACAAATATATGGTTGGAGAAGAGATGAAAGAGAGAGAGGAGATGTGTGGCCAACGCCATTTTCAACCGAGAACTGGCGGGCAAAGCTCGATGGAACGGAGGAGGAAGAAGAGAAAATGAAGAGAGTGAGAGAGAAATGGTGAGGTTGATTATGATGATGAACTAAAGGATGAGGGAGTATAAAGAAAATAAAAGAATAAGATAAGGATGGATTAGGGATAAGAATAAGAGAATAGAGATATTTGTTAAAGAGGAATTACCATTCTACCCTTACTAGATATTTTGAAATGGATGGGTGAGATTTGATTAGGGAAAATAAGTATGGATGGGGAAAATGATAAGTTTTGAGATATTTTGAGTCCCAATATAATTTATCTAGGTATCTTTTAATTCCCAAATTTATTCCTAAAATTATTAAAATACTAAATAATACCTCAAGATTCATAATATTGTCTTATTTATTCTTTTAGAAATTTTGGGGTGTTACAGGTGTCCCGATCCTGTCTCATCCCATCCCGTGAACACCCCTAAATAGTAGTATACAATCATTCAATATATAATTTAAACATTTTCCCACTCCATATCTTGACAAGCTCTAAATTGCACAATTCTCTAAAACAAATAGAAAAGTCCAGCTACTCACCCTTCTTCTAGACCGAACAGACGCGTTTTTATTTAAAATGTGCTAGCTGCTAGAAAGACCTGTCTTTATTATCAAGTATAAATCAATCAACAACAGCCACGCAAATATACTTATATTTTCAAGAAGAGTAAAAAAAATGCATTTCCCCACTAAAAATAATATCTACGATGAATTCTTGAAAAGAGTACAACCAAATTAAGAAAACTTAAAGTATTAGAATAAAAAATAGAAGAAATCTTACTTTTGAATGAAAGGAAAGAATTGCATCCCTTCACTAAAACAAAGTTAAATAGGTAATTATACATATAAATATATACAATATCTACATCAATGATTATATATCTCAAACATCTACCTCATTAATTTTATATTTTAAAGAGTTTAATCAAATTATAAAAACCTAGGTATTAAAAAATGAAGAAAACTTAAAAGAGGCATTTCTAAGTTTTTATCAATTTATTCTTTATTAAATGTATGTTTGGTAATAAAATATAACTAAGGGCTAAAGTGCAAAAATGTCCATGTAATTGTCACTAATGAACAATATATCACACAAATTACCCACCATCAGTTTTACTATAAATATTTTGGAGCCCTTTGTTTTATTTGCACAACATAAGGTCAACAATGTCTTCTAAACACTTACTAATGTTCCTTCTTGGAGTGGTTCTTCTTATCACTTCCACCTTTGCAACTTTACCTCCAAGACCCACTCACAATGATATGAGTGCAGTTGTAAAATCACATTATAATCAAATTCTGCCATCTTTTGATGTAGCTATTGCAAAATTGTCAAAGGATGATCGTGAACCTGAACCAGTTCCTGAGCCTGATCCAAAATCTAAACCTCAACCTATAATAGATCCTGATATTGGTCTTGATCCCTTTCCTGAATATCCTGGGACCACTAATCCACCACCAACTACAAAGAATTACAAGCATGTATATAAAATATCCCATAATTCTAAGACCATGTTACCAACACCTAATGACAATCCCATCAAAATTGCAAACTTGAAAGAGCAATCTAATTACATTCCAAAACTTGAGCTTCCACCGATTGATGATCTTGTTTAAGCGCAACTTGTTTACAAGCCACACTATTGAAAACCATTAGGCTTCAAATTATGTGGGGAGAAACCACCAAGTTTTTTTTTTTTTTTGATGTAAAACCACCAAGTAAGATAGTAAAGAATATCATATAACTTTATATACATGTATTTCTCTATTGTAAAAAGAACTGAGAGTATAGGATCTCTCTACTAGTTCTCTTCAAGATTTGGCTGGCCAATCATATTTGTCTATGTTGGGCTTCTTTCAAAAGTATGTATGGAAATCTAAGTATGTATGGAAATCTGAATGGTATTATATATGATTGTTGATAAAACAAAATTACATGCTTCATTATTTCTCCATAGGCCAAACAGAACTTGGAATCAAATAGAATAGAGAAAATAAAATTAAAGAAGATAGAAATCTGTAAATGTGCCATCCCATTAACATGTTACTCCCTTTGTTCCTAAATATAATATCACTTTGGTTAATTTGGGGAGATTAAGGAAGACAATAAAATTACATGATCTTCCCAAAATCCCCTCAATTACTTAACTTTAAAAGGAGGGGTTTTCAATGAAAAGAGGGAGTATAAGGGTAGTTTGGGCAAAACTTGAGATAAAATGGGAAGTGATCTTATATTTAGGAACTCATCAACTTCCCTAAAGTGATCTTATATTTAGGAACGGAGGGAGTATAACCTTTCTTCATTATCATTTACTCATTTTTAAATGATTTCCAACTTTCCTTCTCAAAGTTTTAAGTTGGTAATTCGAGCCAGTCGGTTGGATTCAGCCTATGATTAAAAAATCTTGTAGAAAATGGACTAGGCCCAAAGAAGCTCATTTTAAATATGGACTTGATTTTATAGCCATATTGTTTAAGTTTCAAGCATGTCCATATTGAAACCATTCATTTAATTAATTTCCCCGGGATAAAGTGCGAAAATACTCATGTAATTGTCATGAAGGTGCAAAAAATATTCATGTAAAATTATTTGAAGCAAAACTACCTATCAAATTTCTAAGGTAGGGAAAAAGTGTATATCACCATTAATTTAAGGTAGCAGATGTTTATTATGTCATCAAGTGCCATTTGGTGGGTCATTTGTATCTGAAATGAACAAATAAATACATAAGCTTACTACATGTTTTGGTGAGTAACACAACAAAATAAAATAAAAGTCTAGGTATGGGAAATAAAAAATACAAAAGAAAACAATACCACAAGCCAATTTTGTAAATATTGTATAGGGGCAATTTAGGAAAAAATGAGACAAATTTAAAAGTGATCTTATATTTAGGAACAAGTCTACCTTCTCAAAGTGATCTTATATTTAGGAACGGGGGAGTGTGTGTGTGTGTATGAAGGAATTTACCCTGGCATTCCTAGATCTCGAAGGTTGAAAACCGTGAGAAGGAAAGACAGAGAATGCAATGGTTGGGGTGATTAACAATAGAACGGAACACCTTTATTTATCATTTGATTTTTTTAGAAAATCCTAAAAAGCAAAATAATGCAATTATAAATTGATTTACCTATTTTTTCCCCTTAAAATAGTTTATTTAACCTATAAACTAATGGCTAATATTAAAATATATCAAATATGTCATAATTTAATAACATATTTTTTAACCTTAACCTCTCCAAAAAAATTAAATAGGTCTTATATTTAGGATCGGAGGGAATATTTACTAACCTTCACGCATCTCGCGTGCCTTGCATGACAACTTGCACATTTCTGTTACTTCTTCGTGGTGGGTCCTTAGTTCCCTCAAGCCTATTAGTCTCCTGGTCCTCTTCCGAGCCATTGGGCTCATACATAACACAGTGTCCATATTCACACCTTAACCCTCAATTACTAATTTGTAACGTGTTGGCAAACAAGCCCAGCTTTGTTATTCATGCATATACGCATAACTAGCTTCTTTTCTTTGTCTCATGTGCAGCTCCAAATTCCCCGGCTCTCTCTTGGCGTTAATTTTCCCGGCTGGACGAACAGCTCCTCTGTTTCTCATAGTCTCGGTTTCAAGAATAAAACCTAGCTCCATCTCATGATTTATGCTGTAATCCCAAAATTTTCCTTGAAGAACAATGAAATACCAAAGTCAGGTATACAAAGGCAAATTTGGATTTCCATATTAAAAGCACTATCTCAATTCTACCAACCTAGTGCACATTTTAATCATTACAACTATAATGATCAATTTCACAATCAAATCCATCATTTCAGTTCAAAATGCATACATAAGCAAGTCAAATACATAAATTATCACTTAGATAGGTTAATTACTTTATGTGAGATGATCTGAGATCACACATTTGTTGCTGATTGGCCTTGTCCTAAGGCTCTCAATATTACTAGAATTAAGCTCTATAGTGTAGTAGCTCAACCTAGGTCAATCTCACAAGGAAGCTTGTCACTGAGAATTTTAGCATAAATGAGTGCCAAAACAAATTATTAGTGATAGAGAGAAATGACATTATCTACCCAAGTAATCTAATTTTTATGTAGATTTTTCTGGTTTAGAGTGTATAGAGGATGTCAACTATCAAGAGATTACAAAGATGAATAAAATCTTTCTAAGAGAATTACGTAGCCTTCATAGCCTAATTAATGTGTATGAAGTATTTGTCTAGCTCAATTTCAAGTCAAGAATCAGAATATGTTTATTAATATATAGAGTACAGAGAAAACTGGCATTTAGAAATCTTGTATGAACGCCAAATGGAATTCATCTCAAATTAATAAACTCAATCACAAAAAAAATTCAGTTTGAACAAAACAAACAATATGAGAGAATCTACTATAAATCAGAAGCATTAAGCTGCATCATAATCTAATCCATGTAATCCAAGTATAGAACACAAATATGAGATTCCACAGAATTACAGCTCAAATGTTCATAATAGACACAAGAATTAGAAGTATGAGAAGAAATTGAATTATAACTGGCACTGTTTTTGCTCCCTCTCTAGTTCTATCTCTGCTTCTTGCATTCAGCTTCCTTTCTTCCCTCTGCTTTCTCGTCAGTTTCGATTCCAGCTTTTTTTTTTAAATTTCTCTCTTTCAAGTGGAAATTACCATTCACCCTTTCTTTAATTGTTATGTTTACAATTCTGTCTCATGCTTCATTATTCCAATTCTGTCCCTGTAGAAATATGAAGGGAATGGACACAAATAAAATGGATAAATCTGGAATTGTACAATTAATACACTAAAAAACACATTTAATTCATAATTTCACCAAGCCAGTGTACATTTTGATTATTCCAACTATAATACTCAATTTCACAATTAAATCCACTAATATCAGTCTAAAATGCACACATAAGCATGTCAAATACTTGAATTATCAAATCAACCCTTGGTTATTTTGACATCAGAACCTCAAGGCGAAACGATAAGGCTCAAATCAATACCATAAGCAATTCATTGAAGAAAGACTTGTCAATTTTAAATAAGCATAGCTATCTCTAGCTCCTTTATTGATAAATATTGATGGATAGCTTTGCGATTAACATATGAATTGACTTACATAAATCATCTTGAATGATGACAAATATCATATTTGTAAATGGATGTAATTAAATTGTTCTTTTTGTTACTTGATAAATTTGATTTATTCTAGAATCACAAATTTCTTAATGAAAATCTAATGCACCAATTTTGTTATATTTGCTTACTGCAATCTAAATGCACTACTGTAAAACTTGTTATGTGAGTCTAACCAGATACTAAGTTGATAAAATTTTAGTTCCAATAAATGGTTATAAATTGAAGAATATTCTAGAATGTTTTGCGTATTTTAGAGCTAGATACTTTTAAGTTTTATATTGTACACCCAATTCACGCCCCTCTTGGGTGAACAACTAATGCTTACATTCCTTCTACCATGAATTAGACATTGGAGCTTCATTGGGTGGCTTCCTCTTCTTCCATGTGTAGATAGATCTTCCCCAAGCGCTCTTGATGATGTGTTGAAGTGGCTCAAGTTAGGGTTCTACAGTAGGGGAGTTCTCTTGTTTCAATTTTGTGTTTTGGATTCCCATGCATGTATTCTTTTATCTCTTTGTTGATTTGCTAAAGTATATGTATGGTTAATTTTGAACTATGTAATTGTTGATTAGAGAATTATGTTGATGAATTGGATTTTTTTATTGAGACTTCATTTCCTAAGTGTTAGTATGTTAGTTTCTCGGTAGTGTGAATTTCAATCAGTGTTGTGGTTTTATTGTCTAGCATAATTATATGTGGGATGATTTAATCATTTAGATTATATTGAAATCCAATTAAAGTAATCAATGTCATTGCCAATATAATCCACAAGAATAATTGAGACAAGATTTCTAACTAGTTGCCACTTGATTTGAGTTATTGTTAATTGGTCATTTGGTTTGAATATGTTGATTAACTTGTGAGAAGTCACAAGTGATTCCATTAATAAACCTAGCATTCAATTAGCATAGGCTTAAGTTATGTGAACTAGGTTGTTAAGTAAAGTTGGGTGGTGTTACAAGACATTGTTGACTCATTCCTTTGGTCTGTACTTAATGAAGTCTATTTGAATGATCTTGGCCCAATTAGTCCTCCCTCTCCCCATTTTGTGAACCTAAGTTTACCACCAAAACCATAACCAAGAGAGTCGACATCCCATTAATCTTTACCCTAATTCCTTATTTCCCAAAAATCCAAAAAAAGCACTTACATTCAGTAGTTTTAATTTGATAATCTTTTACAAACAAACTAGATGGTAATACCCCGGGTGATGCCCAGGTAGCATTAACTTTTGAGGGACAAACTATACTTAATCTAGAAGGGGGAGACAGTAGTTAGAGTTAATTTATGCATGGGAAGAAAGAGTAATAAAGCTGTGAATTTCCAAGGTAAGAGAATGTACATGTAATTGGAAGGCGGATGATTAAGTAAACCGAAGGAAAACACAACTTATACATTGATATGCTAAATGAAAAGCAAATTACAATGGAAAATGGTATATTAAATGCTAACATTCCAAAAAATTTCTCTGAAAGCGAGTTGATGACAAAGTAAAAAAATGCATCAAATGATGAAAGAATGTAAGAGTGAATTCTTATATTTGTAAAAAATTATTTAAATTTTGGGCTCTTATATTACGGATCAAAGGGAGTACTATTCTTTGATGATAACGATAACAATAATATTCTCTTTGCCCTTAAATATAATGTGAAAAAGACCACTTTGTTTTATTCGGAAAAAACTATTAAAAATAGATAAAATATTTAATGTGTCTCAAATATATTTTATTTTTCAACTTTATATCTATTGATAAGATAGGATGTATAGGCAAAATAAGGATAAAGTGTGTAGTTAAGTAGAGAAAGGACAAAAACCTAATTGCAATATGTAAAGTCAGCAAAGAGTAAAATTGTAAAAAAAATATATTAAATTGTGATGGATATATATAAAGAGAGACAAATCATAACTTTTTTTTAAAAAAAATTCAAATCTCAAACCTCTTTATTAATTAAGTTTTTTTTTAAAAAAAATAGTGTAATTAATAAAGAGGTTTGAGATTTGAAAGAGGCTAGGGCAAAACCTGCCCCATTTCGTTGATGGAGCCATTTCGTTGACGGAGAGAGCCCAATTGGAATTGCTATAAGGGAAAAGGAATAATAATAATAATATAATAATAAAGCATTGAAAAAGGGAGGGTACTGTTAAATGAACAGTTTTTTCCCACTGCTTTTAGATATTTAGGATTTACGATACCTCCAATTAACTCCCTTGTTTATTTCAACTGCATTTAGTTAGTTTAGGTAGTTTATCAGACTCTTTGTGAACGACCCGGAGTTGCACCACTTGTTTTAGCCAAAATTGGAGTGATCTCGCATTTAACCGCAAGGCACGTTAGGCACATTAGGGTAAAGGTTAAACCAATGAGCGATCAATATTAGCATGCAATCCAATTAGAAAATGCACTTCATACTTTTTGCATGAATTTCTTTGATAAGTTATGCAAGTCTAATCTAAGCAGAGTCTCATAAATCACTAATCACTAATCACTAATCAAGAAAAAGGAGATCCACTCGAGTGTGTCCAACGCAGAGTTCTAAGTCTTTAATTATTATCATAAATAAAATCAATCTTACATCTTTAATATGTTTAAAACATTTTTTAAGCCTTGTAAAAACATACAAATTTTGTTTGCTATTAGCAATAGATTCATCTTTAAAGAAATAACTTTATTCACTCAAAAGAAATAACTTTATATAGATTAAAGGTTCAAAAAATGAAATGATTGAGTACATTATATGCTATTTTCTGTCAATAAAATTTATTCATTTTATGCTGTTTGTATTTCATTGTCGTACGAAAATACATTGTATTAATTCATGCAGTTGGCAAAAACAATTTGTCTCGATCAGAAACTGCAAACTGTAAAACATAATCAGATAAGTTTATATGTAAATAAATAATTGAGAAGGCCCAAACGATATTCGTTTTTTCTCATGATTGAAAGTTCAATTTGATCAGTCCAAGAAAAAACTCATTTTTGTATAAGCCAATAAAAGGTAAATTAATTAATCTAGAAGAAAAGAATGAATCAAAGCTGGAGAACAAAGGACGACAACATGCACAATACATTACATAGAAAAGGTTTTCTGAAAGAGATAAATAGTTTACAGATCATTATGATTTCACTCAATTTTCAATCGGGTCTCAATACTTTTCCCTTTTCCCAACAGGTACTTAAACATCCATAATAAGATCTTTGTAGTTTTTCCTTGTTATCAAGTAACCACCGTGAACCACTATGCACCATAAATTAATAACAGGTTCTAATTTACTTTTTAAGTAATCAAAGTGGTTCAATTTTACCCTCACCTGACGCTAAAAGACGTTTGACCGTTTAAAAACTTCGTGAAATTGGATATTGACCCCATATATTATTCTAAAGGCAGAATGGGAAAGAATAAAGATTGAGGACAATAAAAAGACGATATTGCATGTGGTAGAAAATTTCTTTTAATTATGATATAATGAAGTTTTTTATATCATATGAGATAAAAAATATTTAGGTTTATATATTTTTGATATTTTTTGTATTTATCCATTTGTGGTTTTACTATGGAAGAACTCTGTTACCATCAAATAATTATCACTAATTATTATCACGACTACATATCTAAGAATTAAACTTGACTTTACTAAGATACGACAACTAACTATTAGTTGATCAAAACATTTGGAAATGACTTTTTAACAATTTTATAATTAGAATATGAAAATGGATATTTCAATTCAGTAATTTTTTTTCTGGCAAAAGAAATAATTTATTAATTTTTACAATTTTCGATATCATTTAAAAACACTACTATATAATTATGAGGAAATTCGTTAATTACTTACATTTTACCAATAGTATGAACCTTTTACTATTTTTTTTTATACATAAGGAAGTAAAGATACAAACTTAAAAGTAAACTAAAACAAATTTTTTACTATATACAGCTTCTCGAACCCTCTAACAACTCTCTGGCCCTTACCATGCAACGAACTATGTCTCTTATCTCAGTCACGCCTTCATCAAAATAAGGACAAGAATTATTGTGAATGACTTCATTCCTCCGCCTCCAAATCAACCAACAAGCCACACAATAAAATTACATTGAATCCGTAATGAATCTACATTGAATCCGTCTTCCAAACTTGTGAACTTGATAACGGATTCAACGCACACCTTCCTCCTTTTCATAATGATATAACGCCTCAGATTATGAAAGAGAATATATTCTATAAATAAAATTACAAATCTATATATAAAGATGTCTCCACGTTTAAGCAAAAGCTCTTATATACCATAAAGTTTTTATCTGTAAATCATCACAAGCACGACCATGAAGTTTTTCTCTGCCTCTCTTTGCTTCTTCCTCGTTCTCTTCATTCAAAGGTATGAGACACGTTATGTAAATATATAGTTTATCTCTCCATAAAGAAAAACAAAATTTAAATTTCTTGAAACTCTTTTTAGTGCCTTATCTCAAGATCCAACGATCAAGGAAAATGCTATCTATCCACCAAGGGGTTGGAACTCATATGACTCGTTCAGCTGGACAATTGTTGAACAAGAATTTTTAGAAAACGCCGCTGCACTTTCATCACTTCTCCTTGATCATGGATATGAGGTTATTCTTTAGTCCTTAATTTTTTTTTATGATCTTTTTTATGATTATCCTTGAACTTTTATATCCACACAATTGTTATTGAGATACTTTAAATTAAAGCTTTCTTGGATATCTAATGTATGTGTATATCTTTTCAATTCCCTATACCTCCCAAATGCTTTTCTTGTTTCTTTTGATAATTGGACTCTATATAAAACGAGTGACATTTTAATAGTTTACAGTGGTGAAGTAATACAGTTTCAAATTTTTAATCATATATCAAAACTATTTATATACATAATTTTGTGGCTTTTGTTTTCTGAAAGATGAGAAAAAATTCAAATTCCCCATGATCATATATCCTCAAATATCTCAATTTTCCTGGACATAATAAACTATGTTAGAAATACCTAATTTTCAATGTTGTTTGACAAAATAATCAATAATTTAAAAAATATTTTGGGAATTGTAATACCTTAACTTTTTCTACTATATTTATAACAGTTTATCTATTTATAACTACTATTGTAATATTAGAAGTCCGAAAATTGTAAATTTATATGAAACCTTTTTTATTTGGAAAGAGTACAAACTCCCTTTTCGGTAAACTAGGCTTCTATACAATATTTTAAAGTTATAAATTGCTATTTGAAAACCTCAGTGGTTCTAAATTCATCAAATAGTTAACTTAACAATTGTTATTTAATATATATATATATATATATATATATATATATATATATATATATATATATAATTCTATTAGGATTCTATAAATAAATATACATATGGTGATTATAACTAAAACAACATGGCTCTCTCGCTTGATAGCTTCCTACTTATTATGTACATTACAAGCTATTCTTGTTATACAGTAATAAGGTTAAATAACTAAAAAAAACAAATTCTATCAAATTTTAAGCATACATAGGCCCTATTAGACATCTCTCCTACCTTCAATTGATCTTACCCAAGAACTATTCTTCTCTCTTCCCCTCTATAAAAACAATTATAAAAATAGTGAGATTCAAAGAATCTCATTAACAATTTATTTCATTTGTTAATATTTATTTTCATTTAATTATAAATAAATATGAATAACATAACTCTTATAACCTTTTTGCGTATATAACACCAAGAAACTATAGTTAACAAATATTCGTTAACAAGGAGGTTGCCATGCCGGTGCTAATCACCCTCCTTACTCTCATGTGTCCTAATAATCGTAAGACTACCCAACCTCATCTAAATAAGTTATTTCATTAAGCTTTTCTTGACGGTAAGAGCTTTGAGGTAATTAAATTACTCAAGCATTCAAGCAATAAATATTACATGTATTTCAACACAATTATAAAAACAATTTGATCAAATTCATAATCAATCAAGCACCCTCTGTATATTCCCATGTCAAACCAACATCATTCATTTCAAAATTATATTGAAATCAATCATACTTATATGAAATCGTTAATCAAAGCAAGCAACTGGCAATAACTTAGTCATTTTATTTAATTAAATAAGCATCAGACTTCTCCTTTATAACCATTCAAATTTTCTAATCATTCACAAAAGCTTTCATAATTATTCAATCACACTTCTTTAACATGCTATAACTCTTAAAATCATAGAATTAATCAATTCCTATACCATACCAATACCACATTACAATTATACTAACATGTCAGAGCGCTTCCAACTAACAAAATACTAGGTTTTAGCAACTTCCTTTAAGATTTGGATTAAAACATCATTAATTTTTTCTGACTTGATAACTAATGTATTTATATGGAAACCAATCTGCAACATTACCAGCAATCAAAATACAAAAATCAAATTTCAACTTAAGTTTATTTCCTTAAAAACAATTAAATAATCATTCATCTAACTTTGATTTGTAACTGAGAACCATCCTAATGAATAATAACAAAGCCTATAGAAATTTGGGATCGAATTGTAGAATTTCTTGCATGATCAAATTTCTTTATCACCACTATCAAACCACATTCACACAAATTTTACAACTAATGCCTTTCTTCAAAGGAACCATTTTACTACATCATATATGCTTAGCAAACAAACATGCACCAAGTGAAACACACAAACTCAGACACCTGCAAAATTCATATACGTGACTCTCTATCACATTTCCATCATCATTCTGTTAAGCCATACTTCACAAAGCAGCCAAATACATCCAATGACCAATCATCAATAAATCAAAATCCTATCAATCAAAAGTTAACCTAAATGGAAAAACTGATTCCACAGTAAAACCAAAATCACATCATAAATCGAACCAAGTTACACATGCAACAATAACTAATTTTATGTTCTATTATTTCTTCATCATTAACCGAACCAAAAGCCAAAGTACTCACTAAACAACAGATTCTATGTTTACCAATCAAACGCCTAACCCTCTTGTTTAAGAGTTGAGAGTACTTGTTACTCACGCCAGCTCGCTAGGTTCAAATTTCAACAATATAATCTTTAGACACAATAAATTTAATTAAACATAAAATAAATTATAACTCAAGCATAAAACCAACAATTTCCCTCATTCAATTCTAAACTTGGCCGTACTTTATACACAAATAAAGATACAGATTCCCTTTGCCCCTTGTCCTGGACCGAACAGATCTTATAAAAAAAGAAAGAGAGAGACCAACAATTTACTCGTGCTTCAAAATACATGCACTCAATGATAATTCATAAAGCTAACAATAAAAACCATGTTTCACTCGCAATAAAATCAGTGAAATCGGCACCTTCCTTGCCTAGTTCAGATCAGCGAATTTAACAGAAACAATGAAGAATTATAAGAGGCACAAGGCTATAACTTGAACTAAACAGAATATGAAACGCGGAGTAGGGGAAAAATAAAAATCAAGAAAAATTGTAAATTACACAAGAAACTTGACATGCATAATAAAAAACAATTAAAATCTTCCATTTATCATGCTTTAATCATAATATATGAGACATACCCAACCCTAAACCCGACAGAACAGAGGAAATAAGTGTTTAAAAAAATTGGGAATCAATAAAACTCAAGCAAATTACACATGCATTACAGTTGATCAACTTCATTTTACTCCTACTTAGATGAATTAGGAACTTTGAACCCCAAATCAATTGAAACCGAAACATACAGAAAAAGAATAATAGGAGGAATTTCAAAATGTGTAAGTCAATAAATTTCACCTAATTCGAACATGCAACTGATAAATGCTAACTCTAATAGAGTCCTACTTAATTTAATTCTAGTTTTGGACCCAAAAATCTCCCAAAAATTTGCTGGAACAGTGGTCTCTGAAATTGTGGCTTTGTACAAATTTCATAAATTTCAATCAATCCCAAATTAACAATCAAAACACTAAGAAAAGAAAATTTAGCTTCGTTTTTTTCATTATCATGCCTATAACCAAAATACCCAGTTCGGATTCCTCCCTCAAATTCGGTCAAATCGGGAGGAATGAGGTAGAAGCCGCCGTGTGTTTAGATGCATATATTTTATAAATTACTCTTTTTGCCCTTCTTCACTTATTGTATTTATTTTTTTTAACTTAACTCTTAATCTATCAAAGATAAATTACATTAATAAATAAATTAATATAATCTCTTCCACCATTATGTTTTTATAGCAGTGAATTATCTAAAATTCTCAAATTAAAATTTATCTTTTAGCTATTTTTATTTAATTTTTAAATAAAATAGATATTAAATTCCTAAAAATACTTTTATTCTCAATAATTTATTTATAATTATGTTTCATTTATTAATGGTACTCCAAAGTTGTTGACCCAAATTCCATTTTTGAGGTGTTAAAAGAAAAACTTTTATGCTCCCTGATTCTAAGTAAAATACCACTTTAATTTTTTTGTGTGAGGTAAAGAAGTAAATTATACCACTAAATTATATTACTTGTTACTTGTTGTAATTGGATTATAAATTAGTTTATAGGTAGAATATTTTAGTTTAAAGAAAAAAGAGATAATTATAGACAATTTCAAAGTGATGAATTTTATATCCTTAATTTCTCAAAAATGTCAAAGTAGGCTTATAATTAAAATTAGGATTGGAGGACATATTTTTCATTCCATGTAAGATAGACGCCGATGTCTACTATGATTATGGATGTCATTTTTCTGATTCCTCCCCATCCTGACTCTTTTTGCAGATTGCTATAGTAGATGCTTACTGGTATTCAAATCTTGATAGTAAAGCTGAATCAGTTGATCAATGGGGAAGACTAATCCCTGACCCAGAAAGGTGGCCATCTTCAGTCAACGGAGTAGGATTTCGTGACGTGGCAGATCAGGTCCATAGACTGGGTCTCAAGTTTGGAGTGCATCTTCATGGAGGGATAAACGCAATGGCAATATATATCAAACACTCACCAATACTGGATATATCTACGGTATGTCTCCATATATAGAAGCTACCTTTTTAGTGAGATCACAGTTATAAGTTATACTCCCTCCGTTCGTAAATATAAGATCACTTTAGTTAATTTGGAGAGATTAAGGAAAACATTTAAATTATATGATCTTCCCAAAATACCCCTCACTTAAATTTAAAAGACAAATCCCCACAATTAACCATTTTTGCATGCTCATCTCTCGCCATGGCACTGCCTAAAGCATCGTCGCCATCTTCAACGTGTACTTCCTCCTCGTCTTCTTCTAAGCCAAGGATCAAGATTTTTTCTGCGTGATATTTTTAAATTCTCATTCTGCGTATCTCTCTGGTCAGATATTCTATTTTTCAAATTCTCATTCTCCTCCACAATGGTCAATGGCTATCATTGAGGAAATTGATGTTTGAAGTAGATGGCTTTCGTTAAATAAAAAAATTACAGCTTCAAACAATACTCCTTCCTTTCCCAAATATAAGATCACTTTTGAAATTCAATTTGTTCATAATTTTAAAATCACTTTCTAAATTTTCCCAACTTTTTCTCAAATTAACCCTATCATGCTTATCTAAAATAACAAGTAAAAGAGGGAGAGTGAGGATAAAGTGATATAGTGAGGATAAAGTGATATTGGTTGGGATAAATTGGTAATATCATGTGTAAGTAACTAAGTTAACTAACTTCCTTAAACTACTCAAATTAGGCGAAAGTAATCACTAATTTAAAAATTTATAACCCCAAGGAACGAAGTTCAATTCGTCAAAGAAAGAAATAGAAAATTCAAAGGCAGAGGACATTGACCTTGAAAGTATCGCTCCAGGGACATATTGTTGAGTTAAAAGAAGAAAGAAAAAGAGGGAGGGAGTAATTTGTTTACAAAAGGAGCATAGGGGTGATTTAGGTAAAACTTGGAAAAAATAGAAAGTGATGATCTTATATTTAAAAACTAACTCATCTTCTCAAAGTGATTGACTTATTAGCCGTTTCCGGTCTTACCGTAATCGTACGGGTCGTCAAAATTAGTAGTATAAATTATTGTTCCACGGAGACTAAGACAAAAGTGGATTAATTATCGCAATTATACTATCAAATAAGTTTCCGGACTCAACCCGCATGTTCGACCCATATTCCCGGTTCAACCGTTGAGTAGAAATATATGGGTTTTTGAGTTCTAAAATAACTAAATTGAAACTAATTTAATTAAAACTAAACTAACACTTAAATTCAAGAAAAGGAAAGTCTATGATTATTTATCACCATTTCATTTCATGAAACCTAATTAAAATCCTCTCAATTAATTTATAAATGAAAACATGTGTTTGTCTAAGGTTCATAGGCATTTGAAAAAGCTTTCTCAAGTCAAGTTCACATTTCTACTTGTATTAATTGCACAATTTCTTGTCACAATTTAAAAGCTCTAATTCTAAACCTTTTTAAAATAATCCTAGATAAATAAATTTAAGGAATACATAAGTTACATAAGTAACTTATGTAATCCTAGATAAATGAATTTTTAAATACATAAGTTACTCAAATAAGTAATTTTTAAATCATTTTTATGAATACATAAGTAATTTTTATGGATCATGTAAACACTCTATTTTTTCCGGGCCCCACTAAATTAAAAATAAGAAAATAAAAAAATAAAAAAATATATAAAAAAAATATAATCAATAAAAAGTAAAATAAAATATGATACTCTCTTGATTCTTTCTTGTGAGGCAAGCACAAGTCAAATTGTGTAAGGGTCAAACAAAGATTGACAACTAAGTGAGGAAATTGGAAATAATTGTGATGATTTGATTGTGGTCATAAAAGAATGATTCCTCATCATGTAGGACAATCAATGAGAATTTGACTTGATGAGTAAGGTAGGAAACTTTTTGAAGGAAATTTGAGTAAAAGGGAAAATTTTTTATTGGCCAATCAAGTCTCATAATGGATTTTCATCCGTGAAAGATTGAATTATCTTCTCAGGTTGAAAGTCGATTGTTTCTCCGAGAGAGATTATCTCCTCAGGCGATTCAATCAAAATTGTGAAGTGTTTTCTCTTTAAAAAATAAATAAATATGCATTTTCATAATATAAAAAAAAACCAAAAATAATATATATTTTTTTCTTCTTAAATTTAAACAAATGTCTTTCTTAAAAAACACAAACCAAGTGACACACATTTCTACCCCGAACTACGTGGGCTTTGATCCCTTAAGGGTACGTAGGCCCTAGGTCAAATCCTAGGTCAAGTCCAAAAATGTAAAATTTTTTTTTTTTCCTTTTTTTTGTTTTATTTTTATTTTTATTTGTATATATTAATTTCTCTTGATAATTTAAAATAAAATTAAAATTAAGGTCATATTTATTTTTAAACAATTAACTTAGGGTAACCGTTTTCTTCAACGGGTGTTGTGGGGTGCCTAACACCTTCCCCACGCACAATCGACTCCCGAACCCTATTTTTATTTTTTTATTATTTTAAAAGGTTTTCCAAAATATCTTTTTTTAAAAAACATTTTTGGTGGCGGCTCCATTTTTACATCATAATTTAACCTAATTTTTCGGGCGCTACAGATCATTTAAAATAATCCTAGATAAATGAATTTAACTATTCATACTCAAATATAAATTACAATCCAAAAGGAATGCATAGTCATAAATATGCTTGCAAGGTAGAAATTAAAAATGGGAAGGGAAAACAGAAAAAGAAGCTTTAAATTAAATATATTTAATGTCTCCGCGAAACTTCCCAACTTCTGATCTTTAAACCTCAGCTCACCCAATTACAAAAGACTAAAAAAGAGGGTGATTACCCAATGCTAAGAGACTCAACAAGAGAATAATTTTTAGCCCTAATATATGCCCCACAATTTCTACTCTCTAATTTTGAAGTTATAGAATGATCTGTCACGTGCAAAAATCGTGTGCTCACTGTGGCCAACCTAGGGCGAGCATAAGATAAAATTGGTAGAACCTTTTTATTGGCTGTGGGTTCGCTGTGGCCAATCCACAACCAACTAAAGCTGAAATTGACAAAACATTTTTGGTGGTTGTGGGTTCGCAGTTGCCAACCACGACCAACTACTCTTTTGCTTTTCATCATTTTTTTGCTTCTATATGGATCATTTGCTTCATATTCTTTGTCTTTCTTGTTCTTCTAAACTTTTCTACCTATCCACTTCTTCCTATTTACAAAAGAAAGAGAGTTGATGATTTCCTTAATCACTTATGAACAAGAAATTAATTTCACAATGACACTCATATAAGTATTTTCATTGTTTTCTTTTCACTCTGAGTATTATTGTTATGTTTCTATCTATTTATTTACCAAAAAGTATGTGAAAGATAATGAAATTGAGATGAAATGTATATGAAATTGTGGATTTCATCAGTGGTCGAAGGTAGAGCTCCGGCGCGACGATTGGCGGTGGCTGCCTGACTAGTGGTTGTTGGCCCCTCAAATATAAAAAAAAAATATCTTACGGATATTTTAGACTTCCACTTCAAATTTGTCTTTGGACACCTTGAACAATTCCACTAAATGGTCCTTTATGAAATTACTGGAACCATATTTCATACATATTTTTCACATTTTTCCCAACTATCGTTTCTTTTCATTTATAATTTCTTTAAATTTGTATTGAGATTTTATAGTATAAATGATTTCAACTTTGCCAGGGAAAACCTTATCAAGAAGGAGGTAGAGAGTGGCTTGCAGAGGACATTATTCTAAATACAAACTGTCCTTATGCGCCTAATTCCTTCTATATTAACACGACATTGGGAGCAGGAAAAGCCTTCCTCAGATCTGTCTTTGATTTGCTTTCCTCATGGGGTGTTGATTTCGGTATTGTTCTTCTTTGACTGAGATATTATGCCATTACACTCATACACACACAAACACCGACACACACACACATATATACTTATATATGTGTGTGTGTGTCGTAAGAAGGTATTTCTCAGTTGATAAACTGATATATATGAAAATTTATTTGACAAATATCCATATATATTGCAAGCACTGGAAATCATTTTTTTTCAATGAAGTTCAATCATTTTCATACTATGGAAAAGATTCGTTAATTCATACGGATATTTTTTTAGAGATTTCGAAATTGTAAGAATATTAACAGAGTTTAAGTAAATTTGTAGGTAGGCCAAAGAAACTAATTTAAAAGGTTTATATAAGTATATGAGTCATTTGTGAGTTACAGTTATAGTCAATGTCTAAGAAATGCTTGCTAGATATAGGATTGATTGATTCTTTTTGCAGTAAAACTTGACTGTGTATTTGGAGGAAGTTACAACTTAGATACAATCGTTGCAGTATCAGAGGTATTCTCATTAATGTGTTAATATTAAATATTTGCCTTTTGTAAACTTTATATGTATATAGAAACAAAAACATGTGAAGTATCACTACTCCAAACTAACAGTAAGACATATCTTGATGATTACTTATTCATAGATTTTGGAGAAGTTGGATAATCCCATAATACTCTCTTTGTCTCCCGGATATGGTGCATCAGTAGAAATGGGTAAAAAAGTGAGTGGACTTGTCAATATGTACCGTGTGACTAGTAAAATTTGGGATAGGTGGTCAGATATTTTATCGAGTTTCGATCCAGCCAGGTGGGTTAGTCTTTTTTATTTTCTTAATATTAGGAATATTGGATTATTATTCAATCATTCTTGTTTCTAAATATATATGAGAAATTCTAGATGACCAGTTTTGGTTTACCAGATCAAATATGTATTTTCACACACTGAAGTCATTATTGTTTTAAAAATCTATTTATAAATTTCTGACAAAAAATTATTCATATATACCAATACTAATACTAATACTAATACTAATACTAATACTAATACTTGTGAATCATTATCATAGATACTGAACATTGTTTACAAATAAATTTGCCAAAATGTTAGTGTTTAATATACTGTTTTCCATTGTATTTTTCCTTTCTTTCAGCATATTATGTATATGTTGTATTTTCCTTCCGTTTGCTTAACCATTTATCTTCCAATTACATGTACATTGTAAATGTGCAGCCTCAATCATTCTTATCATGCATAAATTAACTATAGCTATATGACCAGAAAAAAAAATTAACTGTAGCTATTGTCTCCCCTTCTATATTAAATATAGTTTGTTCCTCTCAAATTAATGCTACCCGGGCATCACCCGGGGGATTGAGTTCTAGTTTGGAAAAAACAATTTAATCATCCTGTCAATATTAAATGCAAATGACCCAAAATTTATTAGGTGTTGGTTCTCACTACTTTTATGACTGTCCAAACAGGTCTACCAATATTTTTACATAACTACTTTGAGTTTATATTGTATGGATAGATAGATAACTTCTTCATGTTTTGGAGTCTTAAAATGAATACCCTTAAAGTCCTATAGACGGATGCAATTCCCCTATTAATGATATTTTAGTTCATTAGTTATACACACACATATATATACTAAAATTTGGGGGTTTTATATACATTTAATAATTTAAAAGAATGTATAATTGATTATTGGTTTATAATGAGTTGATAAGTTTCAAAATTTGTTATTTAGATTATTTGTATATTGTTCATATTAAAGTTCGAGAGATTATTGAGCATTTAGCACATACAGATATATCGCTTATGGACTTGTTCAAAAAATCTAATTCATGTAACTTCAATTATGGTTAATTACTTTTCCTTTTTAGGAAGTTTGCTCTTGAAAGAATGAATGGAGCTGAAGGTTTAAGGGGAAATTCGTGGTTCGATTTGGATGCATTACCGTTTGGACTACTAACTGATCAAGGTTATAATTAATTCAAAGTCTTTCAAAAGTTTTAAATTACACATAAAAAATGTCAGTCATAAAGTGTGTTTTCAACATCAGTTCAAAATAAATGCATAAGGAGAAACCACCTCTATGTTATGTTTTTTTTTTGCGACTTTCATTAATATAAGAAACTGATTACAAACACTAAACCAGAACATAAATTAACAAGAGACAGATCATAGCACCAAGAGAGCTATGGACACTAAGTGACTAACATATAACATAAAACTTAACCATGACCACTTAATAAACAAGCTAACACAACAAAACAAAGGTCATGTACTAGAAAGGCTAAACAATCCTAAACTAATTAATGCAGGTTACTAGTGAGCATACTAAGATACTGAGATTCCAATCCATTATGACCAAAGGGTAAAACAATGGAGGGTGGTTGTCCAAGACATGCTCTCCTAAGCCCACCCCCTTGATACAAATGCTCCAACATAAGCAATTCCACAATCACCTCTAGGAGGTGAAGAAACCTATAGAGATTGTAAAAAGACTCTAAAGGAATTGAGATCATAATATGGATAGACCAGCACTTAGCACACACAAAGTTAAGCCATAACAAAAGGCAAAAACAAAAACAATAAGGTACCCACAAAATGAGTTTATTAACCAGACCACAAATCCTACACCTAAAATCTAGTAGGGGACACCAGGACTTTGAAAGCTCTACCATAGCTTCCCAAAAACCAGGTAGAGTCCTAACTTGATATTCATGGCGTTTTGGGGGCTATGGACCAGCCACCAAATTTCAAATAGAGTCCCCAAAAGGTCCCATAAAGTCAGATCAGTCTTCCACTCAATATTGAAGCTTCCCTTACCTGATTTTGTCATCTTGTTCCCCTTGTGGAGCATGAGATCAGAATTCAGAACACCCATATTAGAGTTGGAGGTAAGTGCTTCTTTTTCCATCCAAATCTGGTTTCCTACTCCCTAAAATTATAGTGTTACCCTTCATTTTTTATCTCTCAAGATGTGGGGGACTTGAGCTGATTCAGAACTACATGTTTTTTACATGGTTTTTGGTGATCATAAATATGATGTAACAACCAATGGGTAGTTGGTTGAGCTGGTAAATGAACTGCAACCCCCGTAAGGATGAGAACGCGTGTTTGATTCCCGGGAAGCGCTCTCATTGGGAGAGGGGTACAACTTTACCTATGTGGGCAACACTCTTACCCCTCGAGTCCGGATTAAACCGGGCGGTGATTAACCAAAAAAATAAATATGATGTAACAAGAAAAAAAACTGAATATAAGTCTTTCACTTGCAGAAATGAGGACTCAAGTCCACACATAGGTTTACTATATACATTGTATTTATTATCGATTAATAAAGTTTTCTCGTGTTATTCATCTCTCAAGAATCGAAGAAAGGACCATACAGGAATACAAGTCTTACACTTGAAGAAATGAGGACTCAGGTTTAGTGCTTCATACATTTATATAAACATAAGTTAACGAGTTGGTTTCTTTAATTATCTCAACATTTGCAGCTACTATTGAATCATTAATTGAATAATTTGTAAATATTTATTCTCAGATTACTTTGTGGACTATGGCAAGATCTCCTCTTATATTTGGTGGGGACTTGAGGAGCCTTGATTTAGATATACTAAATTTGCTAATAAATCCTACCCTCAAAGACATACACTTTTATAGCTCAAAAAATAAGATGGTAAGTACGAAAATTATCTTGTGAATTTTTTCAAGAAATTTTGTTTATGACTGCAAGGCTCTCCTCAAAGTTTTTTCTTTTAATCAAAAAGAAACGGCAAAGGTTCAACAATTGAAAATATTTTGTTTAAGTTTTGATATTAATGTCATTGCGTTATGGTAGAGAAAAGGCGTTTATAAAATTAAAGAATCAACGAGGTTTGGGTAGAGAGAAAATGTTTCATTAAATATTTCTAGTGAATGCATAAGTTTACCCTTCATTTATTATATGTTGACTTTGTTTTCATGTGATATAATGGATATTAAATATGAGTAAAATAGATAGGAAATTTGTTAGATTTTAGTACAAACTTAATGACATTTCATGTTTTCCTTGCTATATAAAACATGCTATAAGTAACTTATAAATATTTCTAGAGGAGTAACTACTATGAAAGTATTGCCATTGTTGTGATTGTATGTCTACATTTCCCATCAATCTTGCTTATGCTATGTGGTTGCATTTTTTATAAAAGGGAAAGTATAAAGAAGATGGAAATCAAATATGAATCTCAATGTATTGGTCTGTCAAACGAGAGTACTAAAGCAATACTTTTGGATGACAGATTGAACCTAACATTGGTGAGGGACTGATTGTTTGGATTGCGACCGGAAGAAATGGTATGTTTTCTTGCCAACAAAGTTTAACGATGAAATGTTTGATCTCGAGTTTTAATGAAATTAACATATCTTTTCTTACCCCTACAATAATTGAATAGTCGTTCATGATAATTTTTTTGTGAAGCTGTTTTATTATTCATATTTAAGAAATCCTTGGTCAGACAAAACCAATTTTTGGTTCTGATTGAAAATGTGAAACCAATGTTTGGATGCGTAGCATGCTACGTAAAAAACTAAAAACACTTTATCCTCTTGATTTTCGTTTTTCTTGACATACATAATATCATAAGCTTGACTATTCTTAGTTTGTTGCTAATTTACTTACAGAGACCGGCGAAGTTTATGTTGCAGTTTTCAATACAATTGAAGATCATCGTCAGAGGAATTTCACTACTGACACAAAATATTTGGGAACTTTCTTTCCCGAGAAGAATTTCACCGTCTGCAAAGGCGTTGAGGTATGGCAACAAATAAGAGATTTACCACAAGATAGAATTGGAGCGACACTTGGACTTCATGACTGTGCATTGTTTGCCCTAAATTGTACTAGCTAAAATCGATAAGTTATTCTAGCATTTAAAGGAATAATAAATTTTATTATCTTATTAGAACGTTTGTGGTGTAAATTAATGTAATTTTCTTGCATCATATGCAATAAAAAGAATGTTATTCAAGAATTAATAGCTTGGTGGGCACATACAGCTAAAGTCGCGTAGGATAAAAATATGATGAAAACATAATATCGTTTGAATATTTAATTCAATTACATGAGAATAATTATCATTATAAAATTTCAAATTGTTCTTTTACACTTTTGAACATCATTGCTTCAAAACTATATGTGAATAGTTTTGTTATCAACATGAAATTTAACAATCATTTATAAATGATACTCCCTCTAGCCCCTACTATAAAAATGCAACCGCCAAAACACACTTCTTAAGAAAACTTATAAAAGTTAGTTGAGTGTGTGAAGTTAATACCTTTTTTCCAATATTTCCCATATTTATTATATTACTTATATGACAGAGAAATACATAAACATTAATAAGGATAAAAGAGAATTTGGGAAAAAGTAGGAAAAAATGCATTAAATGAGATTTCATTATCCAACATAATGAGTCTTCTGTTCTTGACTTGCTATGATGTACCCTAGGTTGTCAAACTCATGAGTTTAAGTAAAAATACTAATAATAATAATATTTTACTTGAATATATTTTAAATATTGGTAGTATATTTAAAAAATATCAATATTTATTTAATATCAACAACAATAGAGAAATTTCTATGAAAATTATATATAAATTCATTAAATTTGGTCAATTAAAAGTAATTAAAATGAGTTAAGTTGTAAGTTAACACAATTTTTTATAAGATGAAAACGTAAAAACCGTGAATTCACAAGGTAAGCACGTTAGTTTCTAACCGATTTTTTAACCAATTAATATTTAAGTGACTCTTAACACATTTGGCTTATATAGTGCCATAAAAATGGTAAAATCGGAATGTTAACTCGTGAATTTGACAACAATGCTCATCCCTGCAAGATAGGTCAAGGATGACTCTTTTTCATCTCATTCCCTAAGTGTAGGGGATGTGTCATTGTGACAAGCTTGATATTAATTTTGATTTGTGTTATACAAAATTCTAGTTTTTAATTTTAAGGTCCTTTTGGTAACACCTTGAATTGTAGAAAAGAGGAAATAATGAGTCATTTAACATATTAAAGTATTACTTATAAACCAAAAAGTGTTATACATACATTGACAATGTTTAACGCATATTAAAGATTTTAATGTTTTATTTCTCTATAGACCAAAAAATTGAATTTACATTTAATCTGAAAATTCTTTCCGTCATCAAAGCAGTGAGTCCCCCTTCTTAATTCTACTCTTAATTTCTCTAATTTGAGTAATAGGATAGTATTATTTATTCTAGCATTTGTATAGATTGAAACACTTGTTGTTTAGGCGGTTTATGTTGCGCAGGAACTGTTTGAAGAAAGATATATGGTTAAGTTAAAGGGCGAAGACCCAAAAATGATACATAACTATTGGCCAAGGAACAGAAATAGTACATAACTATTTCGGGACACAAAAATGATACTCAACTTTTACATGTGATCAAAAATGATATTTTCACTAATATGACAATAATATTATATATGAAATGTCCAAAATGCCCTTATTATTAAACAAACTTTTACTGGCCGGCGATTAATTTAGGGCGAAGACCCAAAAATGATACATAACTATTGGCCAAGGAACAAAAATGATACATAACTATTGCAAGGTACACCAAGGGTACCCAACTTTTAACATGGGATCAAATGGTACCAATGGTACACCAATGATATTTTCACTAATATGACAATAAGATTACACATGAAAAGTCCAAAAGTCCAATAAGATTTCACTAATAAATTTTCACTAATATGACAATATGACAATCTTATTGTAATTTGAGGAAGAAAATTTATTTAATTTATAAGCACATTTTGGACTTTTCATGTGTAATCTTATTGTCATATTAGTGAAAATATCATTTTTGTTCTCATGTTAAAAGTTGGGTACCATTGGTGTACCTTGCAATAGTTATGTATCATTTTTGTTCCTTGACCAATAGTTATGTATCATTTTTGGGCCTCCGCCCTAAATTAATCGCCGGCCAGTAAAAGTTTGTTTAATAATAAGGGCATTTTGGACATTTCATGTCTAATATTATTGTCATATTAGTGAAAATATCATTTTTGATCACATGTAAAAGTTGAGTATCATTTTTGTACCTCGAAATAGTTATGTACTATTTCTGTTCCTTGACCAATAATTATGTATCATTTTTGGGCCTTCGCCTTAAGTTAAATTGGTATAACTATATGATTTGAATTAAATTAACTAACATCCTTATTCTCATCAAAATAAGTAAATATGCTTGAAATGGGGGAGTATATTGTTTTGCATATTGACCTTTATTAAAGAATGGAAAGTTGAGTTATTGAAGTAGAAATTTTGAATCTACTTCGTTTCAGTTTTGTTTTGACAGATTGAGTTTAGTTTTATGATTTGAGAGGTGAGGAGTTGATTTCTGAACTTGTTTGTTGAACTTTCATTAAGTAATGAGCTTGTGGACTGTAGGAATGAGCGCTCTGTTTCGGTTGTAAGTGTGTTGGAATCTGTTTTACGTTCTCTGATCAAAAGCTGTTATAACATGAAATTGTATTGTACTATTGAGTGATGGTTAGATTGTGTTTATGTGATTTCAATTCTGTAAAACAATTTTAGATTTCAATCTTGTGCTGTCTAAAGTTATAGAAGTATATTGAGGTTATTCAGTGAATATTGAAGCAAGAATCTCGTGTGATATAGTAAAAGGTGAAGTACTGTTTTATGTTCTTGAGTACAAGAAAAGCATTTTGATTGTGTAAGCATACTATATATTCTGATATGATGGCTGAAATAAATTGGTACTGTTATGGCTTGTACATGTTTGGTTTAAACATCAAATTTGGATTTAAGTTATAGATGATCTTTTGAAGATGGAATTGAAGGTTGTTGTTATGATAATTAATGAGATATATATGGTTGGTAGTTATTAACAAGCATTTGGGAGCTGCTTTGATCTGATTCTAGCACAAGCTACGGAAACATAAAAAACAAGTAGATGGTAAACGGTTTTCATTCCTAAATTTGGTGGTTTTAGATAACATCCGAAAATGAAAAACTTGATGATAGAGAACAGAAATCTATTTTCAACGACAATGAATGTTTATTGAATCTGCCAATGACTATTTAAATACATCTTATCATGATTACAACTGAAAAATATACTCTCATCCCACTATGACAACAAATGTGGTTAAATATTTAGAACAAACTTTTGTAAAATCAAACTATTAATTTTATTTTTCAACTGCATCTAATTTTTTTTAGTTCCATGTCAGCCAATGTTGAGGCATATTTCATGCAAAAATATCTGGTCTTTTAGTTCCTGGTTAAATTTGCCTTTAAATAGCGATATCATGCCCCTAAATGACCATTTTACATATTTTTTCATGTATTAAAAATTAGATTGTGTAAGTTTATTATTCCTAGTCTCAGTGTACTAGTGGTGGAGGGAAAAAACTCTTCAAGATACAGGAGCTTTAGACTTATATATCTATATGCCTATTCTGGTTATGACTCTTCATAGGGATGAGGTTGATGTCTTCGAAATAGATTAATGCATCTTTTATTTCATTCCCATAAAAAATTTAAACCACATACAAATAGTATTAACCAGCTAGGAATGCATTAACTCATCATTTTGTTGTACTAGTACTGATATTTTAATTCTTAGTCTTGAATTCCTTTCAAATATAAGTTAATATGTATTAGTCATTGTTGAATGTTGTTACATGCTTTTAAGCTTTGATTTGATTGCCACGCTTTGAAATATTTTGCACCAAATTTTTATTATTTGGAAATATAATATACTTGTACTAATGCAATCACCAACATCATATAAAGCTTAGGTAATATTTGTTGACATTAAATAGGGCAGCTAAAAGTTAACTAATTAGACTATCAAATAGATTACGATTTTCTTGTATCCATTATCTAGATTTATGTGTGTTCAAATAAATAATACAATCCTCTCTGCAGGGGTGTATATAGTTTCAGATCTTTTGGTCCTCTTATCTTTTCCTACCAATATCCTTTGATACAAGATTATTACTATTCAGTATTGGGTTGCCTGCTAATTATTATATTGTTTCTATATTTCATTGACTTTTACTTATGATGTAGAGGTCAGTTGTTCTGTGCTAACCCATAAATAGGTCTACATGCTAGCATTGCAAAGAGAGTTTATAGGCTTTTATCCTTCCCCAGCATTTACAAGCTCTCTCCTCCACGTTGCACATTCTTCTCCATTGGATCGGAACTTTCTTGTGCTTCTTCTCAAGAACTATGGCTTAGGACCTACGCAATTATAGCTCCTCTTATGACCAAAATGGCTTCACCAAACAATTTTACATTTCAACAACAATGAAGCAAAGTCCAACAGTGTTTTTCAGAAGGAATTCAAATAGGTCTTCAAGAAGTGACGGCAGGTTCAATCAGCCTCTATTTCCGAGAATATAACAGATCGAGGTCCTCGTCCTTTCACCCCAATATCTGATAACTCAGTAGGGTAGAAATTCGAGCTTGGTTTTGATAATAAAAGTGAAATGTCTTCGGTGGATGCGGGAAGTAACCAATTAGGAGAAGAAATTAATTCAAGAGCTGAAATGAATCATACAAAGATGGTCTTTTTTTATATACATAGGAAATAAAATAGCAAAACAAAAAATCACTCAGCAGCAATGTTAAGTTATTCCATCTAAAGCTATTAACTCATCTGCTTCCTCACGTGTCAATAGGCGAAGACCTGGTCCCATGTTCAAAGCCTTCTTAGCCAAAATGTCCGCATAAGTATTTTCTTCCTTGCATCTCCATTTGACCTGAACACTCCACTCTTTTGCCAGCAACATCTTGAGCTCATGAATTAACTCCCTGCTTTCATGTCTCTCAAACTCGTTAGTATTGATAAGCACAATAACCTCCCTCGCATCAGTCCACAATCTGCAACTATTAATATCCAGATTCCATGCTCTCCTCAAGTCACAAATACATCCCCACAATTCCTCTTCCAAGCTATTTCTAGCTTTAATGCCACACATAAAAGCTTCCATAGTACCAACAGAGTGCTCAATAATGATCCCTCCACAACCCGATAACCTTGAAGACATTGAAAAAGCTCCGTCAACACACACATCAAAACTCCTGGTCATCCCATTCCTGCTTTGTGTTAAGTCCGAATTAGACAAGACTAGATTGATCGGCTTCTGGTTCAAAAGAACTGCCTTAAGCAACTCCATAAATCTCTGCCAATGCTTCCTCAGTCGTAAGGGTATTTCCATCATGAACTCTCTCATTTCTCCTTCTCCATAAAAGCCAACATGTGATACAAAAGATGACATTCCATTCACTATGTCTTATGTGCTTCTTGTCCTTAATATTCATCCTAACCCATTCGTCCACCGAACTATTCCAGAAAGCATGATTCGAACTTAGGATTCCCAATTCAGTCCATATTTCTCGAGCATATAAACAATCACGGGAGACATGTAAATATCTTCTAGATGTCCAACACAAGCATCACAATCACCGGTCTCATGAAGCCCACACATTTTCTTATACCCATTTGTAATTAAACGATGGTGAGAAAGCAACCACACATGCATCTTACATATTTCAGGGGCCTTCACTTTCCAGAGCTTGGACCAAATACTTTGATCAGACTGTACCACTTGAGTAATCATGCTATAAGCACTTTTAGTAGAGAACACTCCACTTTTCTCCTGCTTCCAACGTGCTACAACGTTATTACTCCTTTGCTCAACCTCGATCTCATTCATAAAAGTATCCCACACTTCTTTAATACCACACCATAAATGAGATCCTCTTCTTCTTTTATCGATATTAGGAATAATATCATCCCCACATCTATATTTTCCTCTAATGACTCTTGTCCACAAAGCATCCTTATTAGTTGTCAAACCCCACCCAATCTTCATCAAGAGAGCCTTATTTCTGTTCCCTTGAGTGCCTCAATCCCAAACCACCTGCCACTTTTATATTACACACTTTCTCCCAAGCAACAAGATGGGTCTTACGGTTATCATTAGTGGAACCCCACAAGAAATCTCTGGCAAGCCGGTCAAGTTCATCACAAGTACTCACCGGGAGAAGAGCCGTCTGCATAACATGGTTAGGAATCGGAGTCACTGTGGATTTAATGAGAGTGCTCCTGCCAACTAACGATAAAGAGTGAACTTTCCAACCTGCTAATCTAGATCTTACTTTATCAACAACGTACTTATAAGTGTTCCTATTAACTTTCTCATGATGAAGAGGAGCACCTAAATACTTCCCAAGATCTGCCGTTCTAGCATAGCCAAGTGCACTACTTAGCTCTTCACGAACATTATGATTTACATTTTTGGAGAAGTAAACACGAGTCGTAGTTGCATTTACTCGTTGGCCAAAAGCATTACAAAAAGCTGTCATAAATTTCTTGATAATTCTAACTTGGTTCATGTTAGCCTCCGCAAAAAGGACAAGATCATCAGTAAAGAAAAGGTGAGAGATCGGCGGGCCACTATTGTTTAACCTTATAGGTTTCCACATTTCTTTGTTCACCTGATCTTGGATTAAATGAGCCAGTTTTTCCATGCATACCACAAATAAATAAGGAGAAATAGGGTCACCTTGGAGGAACTAATGCACCATTCAATCAAATCAATAATACCATTCGGGATATGCAGCTCACAAAGACACTCCAACACAAAAGACCATCTCACTCTATCGTAAGCTTTCTCCAAGTCAATCTTTATGGCCATGAACCCCTTCTTACCCTTTGCATTCCTCATAGAATGAATCACTTCTTGGGCCACAATAATATTATCAGAACTTAGCCTTCCAGGAACAAAGCTGCATTGGTTAGAAGATATAACATTGGATAATATTGGCTTTCTTCTGTTTACAACAATTTTTGTGACCACTTTATAAATCACATTACACAAGCTTATAGGTCTAAAATCTTTCAACTTTTCCGGGAAGTCAATTTTGGGAATTAACACAAGGAAAGTATGGTTGACTTCTCGAATAAGTCTGGGATCTTCAAAAATCTTCAAAATGAAGTTGTAAACAGATGGACATACCTGGTGCCATTGGTTCTGAAAGAAAAGAGCATTGAAACCATCAGGTCCTGGCGCTTTCAAAGGCCCCATAGATCTAACAACCTTCTCAACTTGTTCTTGTGAGACTTGATTAGTCATGGAAGACAGCTACAACGGGTGCACCTCAGGGAATCCCACATCACAAGCAACTCTTGTATCATTAACCCCTTCTTCCATAAAAAGAGTTGTGTAAAAAGAGAGAGCTTCATGTTTAATCTTCTCAACATCATAAAGCCATTCCCCTGACTCAGATAATAGAGTCTCAAAACGATTTCTCCTTCTACGGGCATTTGCTCTTTTGTGAAAGTAACTAGAATTTTTATCCCCAAGAGAAAACCAGTCACACCTTGCTTTCTGCGCCCACATCAAGTTCTCATGTAAAATAATGCCTTTTAACTCCACCCACAAGTCCCTTTGCAAACATCTCAATGAATGTGTCTCTCCATCATTATTAATACCTTCAATATGGCTCATCAAGCGTCTTTTTCTGTGTCCTAGATGCCCATAGACCTCTTTACTCCAAGAATTAATCCTAGAAGTAAAGGCATTCAAGTTTTCATTCCATCCCTTCTCATTGGACCAAGTTGCTTCTACAAAACTACTAAACTCATCATGCATCAGCCAAGAAGCTTCAAAACGAAAAGGTTTCTCCAATACATTACATCTCACTGGCCTTTCCATTTGAAGCAAAACTGGGGCGTGATCTGATTTAAAATTAAAAAGTGTCGTAGTCATGGCATTAAGCAAATGGTCAGAGAATAAACTGTTCACCAACACTCTATCCAGCCTGCTTTCACATCCATTCCTTCTCCACGTGAACCTCAGACCAACAGAATGAATATCTCTCACTTCCATTTCATTAGTCCAACTAATAAATTCTTTATCAGCTTGAACCGGGGAATGAGCAGTAGATCTTCTTTCATGATCATAAAGAACACAATTGAAATCACCACCAATGCACCAGGCATCGTGAATATTGTCCTTTAACTCCAAGAGGCACCTCCACAAGACACGACGTTTTATTCGATTGGGACTAGCATATATACTAGTGATGTAGAAAGAAAAAGTACCATTAACTACTTTAACATGGACAAATTGATCAGACGACTCTATAACAGAAAGTTGCCAAATATCATCTCTCCAACAAATCCATATTCCTCCGCTGAAGCCCGTGGAATCAACAACAAATTGGTTTTTGAAACCCAATTGTCTTGCAATCTTTCTTGCTTTTGGACCACTAGAACGAGTCTCTACTAAAGCCAAAAACTCAACATGGTATCTTTGGCACAATTCTCTAATTAGACATGAGAATGATTTAGAACCAGTGCCCCTACAATTCCAAAAGAAGCAATTCATAAAGAAATATCATTAGAAATATGGTCATTAAGACCCTCATGAGCCTCGGTTAAAATGGTTTCACTATCATTCACTTCATTAGACACACAACTCTTGTTTAGATCAATATACTCATTCATCCCTTCTTTCCATGCTGCACCCATACGTTCAAGCTGCCCCAATTCCTTATCAGGTTGAGCTTCTTGGTGATCCATCAAAACGGAAAATGAGTTTGAAGTACTAACTAAATGGGCTTCCCCCTTGCTAGGCATACTATGTTTGTCTTGTGGGCCAATAATTGAAAGGGACGGCCCAACCGAATTCTTTTCTTTGATTTTTCTTTGCCCCACATTCACTCTTCTGCGTGACTGAGCCACAGGGACCCACTTCCTTTCATTTGAAATCTCCTTGCCAGAATTTCGGCTCCTGAATGATTGACCATGAACAAATTTTGCCACATGAATCTTGCCATTATTATTATTATTATTCCCTCCAATTTTAATGCATGTACGCCTATCACTCTGACTTAACGCAGATTTGGTGCGCTTCCGTAAGCATACGAGTGGTCAAAAGTAGTATAGAAAAAAGTGTCGTTCCACAGAGATTATAGTTTAAACAAAGTGATTAGCACTAATTGCATGCCCAATTACCTTAAGTAAAAACATATCGAGAGTTGTTGTTCAAATAAGAAAAGAGTTTTCAATTTTGAATGCAAAAAGAGTTGGAGTTTCAAACACGAGTTAACAATAATAATTAAGGCCTAGGGTTGCTAATTGTAACAAACTGTTACTAATTCCCTAATTAACCTGTGACATCTCTTTTAGTTCAATAATATCTTTACTAACTATGATAGAAAAAGGAATTTCGATAATATCAATATCTCTATCATAGTTAGAAAAAGAATATTCTATAATGATTAAAATATTATCCATGATAGAAAAGAATGAACTAATACAACACAGCTGCTATCATGGATAATTTATTGCTAACCATGTTAGAAAGGATTTGTCTAACACGGTTAATAAACAAAACTAGTTGATATTAAACAATAAATAGATATATACATGCGGAAACGAATGCAGGCCTACACAAATTGGCAATATATAATTCCAAATAAACTGTATAACTTCTACTACCTAATTCCCTTTCCTGATGCTCGCGCCTGTACATGAATACCTGCAAAAATGTCAGTAATCGTGGGATGAGACAATTTGTCCCAGTAATCACCGCTTAACTCACTATAACAGTGAGATGTGCGGTAGCGAGGGCGTCTAAAGGGTACCACAGTTTTAAAATCAATAATAATATATATATAACCAAATCTTCTTTCATTCATCACTCAAGCCCTTCATTCACATCCAAATCAAAGTCAACATCATCATCTCTATTACCTTATCCCACTCAAAATCCCTCAATAAATCTCATTCCAACAAAACCTCATGTTTCCATCTCCAATCTGAGTATTTTCACTATAACTCTCACACTCACCTATAGATGCATTGTGCCATCAAGGGAGCATCCCAACATCTAATCTTCACTATATGAATTTGACACTGTGTCCCTCTCCATAATGAGGGGACAATTTCCCTCTCTGGCAATCTCCAGAGAGGGAACCCCAATTCTGTTTCCTTTACAGAACGGGAACGGTTGGGCTCTTTAATGCCAAACAACCGTAGGTCACTTACTTTCTCTAGTAAGTAGACCCGTGATCCCCGGTCTCTAGTCCGAAAAGGATTCGTACAAATAACTGTCGATCGACCAATCGACAGTTATCATCGCGCGATGGTACACAAAATTCAGTGTCATGCAATGCTCACATATCCCTGTCAATATCTCATCCACGGCATTTCATATCTCAATCACAAATATCCTTGAATATCTCAATTTCATTCACTATCTCCTTCACAACAACTCAACTCTTTCCCACAACCTACTATCACTATCCTTGATAGCATCTATATAAATCTCTCAAACAACTATCTTAACACTATAACCATAAACCTTTCACACCATTCCAATTCGATAACCACCACCAAACAGAATAATAGATATACAGAGTTTCAAATTTCTTTATATGAAAATAATCGTGTTTGAAAGGCACCCGATAGCCTGTTTTGTATGAAAATAACTTTTCAAAGATAATATATATATATATATATATATATATATATATATATAGAGGGTGAGAAAGGATTTTAAGAAAATCCCAGCTAACGTCACCCTCATTGTTATAGCAAGGTTAAGTGTGATTACCTGTCGCCCTTTAGCACTTTGTTGCTCTTCCTTACCCTTCCTTAGTAGATTCACCTATTATTACATAACAGTAATAATAAAGGTAAACAACTATGCTTAAATCTGTATAATAGCATGTCTCTCTCTCTCTCGGTTCTAATGTTACTACCCATTCTCTTTTCTAATTCAGCCATTAATAAAAGAACCCAAATTAACTTTCAATTTATTAATTAATCATTAGATTCTTGACTAATTCCGAGAGTCTTTGACAATTGCCTTTCATACCATTTCTAAATCACAAAACCTTAATTAGTCATTTCAATCCAAATCATTTATCACCAATCATTCACCAATTTAACAACTTAGCAATTATGAAGGCATACACATTTTAATACGCACTACAAGGAATTTCAATATACTTTCACCAAACAATCAATATCAATCACAATTAACCCAATTAAAGAAAGGTCATTTCGCATCACATGAACATATCTACCATTTTCACGCATTTCATGTAACATAGCATACAAAATGAACACCTTATATCCACAATACACCTCACCAAAATCCTAATACTCCGAGCAATAGACATAGAAAAAGGAGAAAGGATAAACACCATCTTATACACCTAAGTTATGTCCAAGTCTTTATGCTATCTCCTTCAATCAACCAACATTTGGAATAAGTGAATTTATCTTCAATTATAGATGTCCTTGAAAGGCTGACTTAGAAAAGAAGTAGAATAGAACTTTTTCAAATCACTAAACCCAAACGTTTCCAATTTCCAAACAATTTCTAACTTTAGATTCTTAAATCTTCATACCCTTAATCGATCTAATTCAATCCATTTCAATATCATCATAATCATACATTATCACCTATCGTACGTCTTAATCGATTTATTGGCTCTTAATGCTCATTTTTCTTTCTTTATAATCCTACAACTTCCCTTAACCACTTACCTTTCCCATACTCTTACCAAATCAATATTCACAAATTACCCCCCTCAAATATAACCAAAAATCCTCAATTCCAATAAATCATTATCACTTTGTTTCTAAGATAACCCCAATTTAACTTCCTATGTTTAACATTGCAATTTTCCTCTCTTAAACACCTAACACTTTATTCAATCAATATTCCTACCTATCCATGGTTTCACAATCATAAATAAATACCAATAACCCGTAGATATCCCCAAAACATAATTTACTCAAACCTTCCTCCAATATCAACATTCTACAACTATTCACTAACATCAATTAATATTACAACCATCCATTTGTCCAAATTCATCTTAAAATCACCTTTATCTCAATCAAACCCTACTTAATCACACTTTCCAACTCAAAGTTTGAATTCAAGAGTTCCTACCAACCATTCCAACATTTTAAGATAATCTTTTAGCAAATTATAAGCCATAAAGAAGTACTAATAACCAGAACAATGAGAGGATTTTCGAAACCGTCTCCAAACCCTAGCTTTCCAACACTTAATTTTGTCAAATTATCATCCTAACTCAAAATCAAGTAATCCCAACATATAGAACACTTAGAAATCAACCAAATATAGTTTTAAAACCACAAATTTGAACCAAAATGCTGTAGAATCAGATTTGATAATAAACCAAAAAGTTAGGGTTTTGCACAAACTTCACAAAACTATAATCAACATTCAATTTAACAGTTAGGACACTACAAAATGAAGCTTTAGTTTAGTCTTAATTCATTATCATAACTAAAACCCAAAACCCAATTCAAACTCTCTCTCTTAAATTCGTCCAAATCACAAATAAAGGGTTAGAAATGGAAGGAAAATGTTACCTAAACTTGTTTTTTGACCTTCCATGACTCACCGGAGCTTCGCCGTCGCCGCAAAGACACCGAAAATCGGCCCTTTAAGTGGTTGGCCGAGATTCAAAAGCAAGAAAAGGAAAAGTAAGAAAAGAAGGTTGAAAGCAAAGGATCTTGAAGAATCAACGTGAAAATGGTAAAGCTTACCTCCCCCGGTCGCCGTCCGCCGTTGGTTCATCGGAAAACGATAAGGAGGACGACGAAGAAGATGAATGCGAAAAACAGAGTGCAAAAGGGAAAGAGAAATGGGTCGGCTTAGAGGAGTAGATGAAAGAAACCGATGATGAGGGAGGTGGCCGGTGCCGCCGTCGCCCATGGCCGCCGGGAAGAGGAAAGGAAACGAAGATGGAAGGAGGGGAAAAGAAGATGGGTTCGATGATGATGGGGTGGGGGCGGCTGTATCACATGAGGAAGGAGGGAGAGTGAAGTATATGTTAGGGTTTCTAGGCAAATTACAAAAATGCCCTTCTATCTTTACTTATTTACTTTTCCATTTTAAATCCATACTTTAAAGTTAAATTATGAAACAAATTATACACAAACTTACACATTTTCTCCCACTATAATATTGTCTATGCCTTAGAGTATTTTTCATGAAAATTGTAATTTAAAACTCAACATCTAACTATTTTTCCTTAATTTCCAAAGAAAATAGGCATATTATTTTCCTAAAAATATATTTATCTTCTTTTACTTATTTATATACTATGATTTTAGCTTACTAATGATATCCTAATACTTTGATTAATTCTTCATTATCTCCAATTTAAAAATTGGGATGTTACACTAATCCCCTATTTACTTCAAGAACCAAAGTTTCCTCTCCTCTTTAAATGATTAAATGAAAATATGTGCAAGTCTAGGGTTCAAAATCATTTGAAAAAGCTTTCCCAAGTCAAAATCAAATTTATGCTAACATTTATTGCACAATCTCTTGTCACAATAAATGCTAGCTCTTTTCCTCAACCACCCTAATTATGACTATGTTAGGTCAATAACTATATCTCTATGTTATCAACAAACCATCCATTTAAAACTATAAACTTCAAGTCCAACATGTTTTTATCCAAGTTCTAAAACAAAATACACTTTCTCAAGTCATATTTCATTTAACTAATTAAGTGGTGATCAAGCACTTCAAACAAATAGAGAGCAAGATAAAAACTACACATATACTTCATTAATTACTTAAAGAAAGAGAGAGTAGATGGTTCAATCCATAAATAGGTTCATAACAACCCTAGATTAGGGATTTAGTTACACATAAATGTAAATAAAACAAACCCTAAAACTATAAAAGAGAGGTGAAGAAGATGGAGAAAGATATAACCACAAATGGAGAATGCCCAAATATCTTCAAGCTTCCCCACTTGATTCCCAAGAGATCCCAAGGTTCTTCAAGCTCTTCAAGCCTCCAAAAAGTGCCCTAAATATGTGCCAAGTCGTGTTTTTTCAGCCCCCCTTCAAATGCCCTAACTTCCCCTTTTTATATGCTGAAAATCTGATCAAAACGCGCAGTTGCGAACAGTCGCTAGCCAGTCGCTCGCCAGTTGGCGAGCCACTGGCGAGAATACAGAGAGGTCACGCCAATTGCTTGCCTGTTTGCTTCACTGGCTCGGCAGTTGCTCGCCAGTTGGCGAGCCACTGGCATGTGGCTTTTCTAAGGATTTATGATTTGCTATCCCTTGTTCCTTTTTCTCCTTTGTTGTAGTACTTGGGTTTCATCGAGCTTCTAACATCTGTCCACCTCTTCCTACACAAGCTAACAAGAGGGTTGAAGAGTTTCCATGTCTCAAATATATAAGCATTAAACTCCAAATTTCACTCAAATGAATGATTTCCTATTTGCATCACCTTCTTTTAGTATTTGTGTGTTTTGTTATCTATGTATCATCAAAAAGAGTGTGAACTAGAAGGAAATAGAGATGAAATGTGTGAAATTATGGAGTTTATCACACTCCCAATCATATCCACATGATTAATTCTTCCATTATTCCCTCCTTGATTCTCTTGAGATCCCCCACTTTTAGGGATAGTCATTTGTTTCTTAAAAGGGCGCCTTACCAAATTCCACACCCCGATCGTGTTTGCCTCCGGCGGCGGCGCGGCCACAGATTCCTTTGCCTCCCAAGTATTTCGTCCTCTCCTTTCCTTCCCCTTATCCTCTCCATTGACATTTTTGGAGTCCAACGAAGAGGCAGTCTCCTTCTCAATCTCGTCGCTATTATGAATGTCTATCTCCGAGCATAAGTCCTTATGGTGTCCGTATTTTCCACATTTGAAACAAATGAGATGTAAACCTTCATATTCAACATGTCTTTCCCTGCCAAATATTCGAACTACAGAATGAAGCTTTTTCCTAAGATCCAGTTCAATACAAATTCGAGCATATCTCCCTCGTTCCCCTAAATATGTCACTGTATCTACCTTTAAAGTCTTTCCTAACAAACCTCCTATCTTATTCAAACTCTCTGCATTAAAAAATTCCAGAGGGAGCACAGGAACACGCACCCAAACGACAACCTTCTTTTGGCACTTTGCTACCCACAGATCAAAATTTGGTCTCCATCGTTGCACAATTAAGTAATGATCAGCAACCATCCACGGTCCTTCAAAATAAACATAGTTCAAATCCTCTTCATTAGAAAATGAAACAACAAAGTAGCCATTATCAATATCTGGAATCATGAATGATTCCTTTGTCTTCCATTGTCTATTGAGGCTACTTTTCAAACCCCATAGTGAGACATTTTTCCTCATAACTTTAACTATCAAGGACTTCCTCCACGGCGCACACCACCTTTCATACTCTTCCCGCGTAACTTCCAACGTCGGAATATGATTTAACTCTTTTTCGTCGCCTAAAAAGGTCAATCAAAACAATTCAATACTCTAATCTACTAAAGAATAGCAGTGAGTACAGGTCTTTCCACGGTTCAGGTTATCTAGCTAATTTCAAGTACTTAAGTCACGCAAATTAACAAATGGTTTGTGTGTGAGTTTAGATCTACAACTAAATCTAACAAAAACAGTGAATAGCGAAATAAAAGATGTGAAAATATGAATGAGATGTACCTCCTTCTCCAAGTACTTAGTGCTTTTGTTTAATCGGACTTCATATACTTGTTTCACTTAATATAAACTAGTTAAATCCTTGAGAACTCTTTAATCAAAGAAATCTACAAGAGTTTAAATAATTTAATTAAGCCTTAAGCTCTTTCAAGCCAAGAACATACCATAAGCAACTCTAAACACTAGATCTAGCATTTAGGAAACAAATTCTTTCCACAAATGTAAGAGGAGCTAATCGCACACACATACATGTATGAAATTACAAGAATTAAGCCTCGGTTTTCATGTCCTTAACAATCAAGAGAGAATTCAAGCTAACATAAAGTAGAACACCTAAAATAGAGATGCTCTAACCTATATAAGCCTAGATCTAGAAATACATAGGCAAAAATTTACATATAGCTTGAAACCTAAAAAAAAGAAAATTACAAGCATATGAAGCCATAGGTTCTTCAAGCACTTTTCCTTGGAGAAGAAGGAGAGGCGATCTAGCCTGACATGGAGATGGCGGATGGAGGAAGGTATGAGGTTATGGCGGCCATGGAGGTAGTTGGCGAAGTGAAGAAGATGAAGATGAAGTTGAGAGAGTTTGTTAGAGGAGAGAGAAAGTGAGAGTGAAGTGAGATAAGTGTTGTTTCCAAATGAAGTTAGTTAGGGATTAAGTAGGTGGTTAGTTAGATGATGAGCTGGCAAGTGGAGTTAGTGAGCTGTCAATTTGGGATTATGAGCTGTCAAAAGATATGTTTGGTGATTATGGAGGGTTATGGCCGAGAGGTGTAAGGTTAAATGGAAGGAAGGGTATTTTCGGTATTTGGTGAAAAGTGAGGATGAATGTGGTCCGCAAGTTGTCCCCATGCATTTCTAAAGGTTCCTCCTTTTTCTCCAAGTGATTGTACTTCCAAAATTGCCCTTAATGAGGCCTCCAGATTTGAATTTGAAGTTGGAGCCAATTTTGCCTCATTTAGAAAGATACTCCATCAATGCCTTAAAGCTGCACCCCTTTGCCTTTAATTTATTCTGCACAGCAGACTCTGAAAAGTAGCTGACATTTCCGTACATTGTGCAGTCTGGCTCTTGTGCTTGCTGTCAGATGGGCTTAAGCTTCCGGATGTAACTCTGTGTCCACCAGCGGATGTAAATTTACTACCGGATGCAAATCCACTTCCGGATGTAAGCCTGCTTCCTGATGTGAGTTCACTTCCGGATGCACATCCACTTCTGGATGTAAGTCTTCATTCAGCAAGCTCAAAGGCATCCACTACCGGATGTGAATGTGATCTAGCCTTCCTCCTTGCCAACTTATCTCACCGAAGCTCCACCAAGGATGTGTAGGGCCCACTTGGGACCCCCCTACATGGAAAACACATCACATAGTCAAAATGACCAAAATACCCTTAGTTTCATAAAATGCAAGTAATAAGGCTATTATTCTTCAAATATTTACACATAAGCATGCGCATGAAAATATACCGATAATGGTCAAATATAACAAATAAACCATACTAATTAAGCTCAAATGCACATGTTTAAAGGTATGAAATTTGGTCCAATCAAATCCCCCACACTTAATCTTTGCACTCCGGGCAAAGTCATGTAAAAAGACTAACTTAATCACTAAGCATAATGAAGGCAATTGGAATTGTCATAGAGCACAAGTTGACCTTTTTGTACTTTCCCTAAAGCTTCGCATGGGCCAAATCTAAGAATACAAAGTGAATGCAAGTTTAACAAGCAACTAGGCTTAAGGAGGAGTGCCAATTGAAATTTTTCCTCACCGGATAAAGTGTTTACACTCATTCACTCAAGTTAGGAAAAATGCCTAACCAGGGTCTTGTGATCACTCTTTGGCTCAATGCATTTGACCTCTCCATAAGCTTGTAGTAGCTCTAAGTTCTCCACCCATTATTATGCATGACACAACCAAATCTAGGGGACTTTATGGGTTGAATGGAAGGCTAATAATGAATGGTGAATGATGGAAAGTAGTCAATGACCAATGACATGAGCAAGTAATCACCACATATGCATGCAATACAATAAATCCTAGTCCAACAACCATGCTACATCTCTCTATCTTTTTTTTTTCAAGCACTTGTGCTTCTCTCTTATTTTCTTCTCTTATGCCTTTGGCATATCATATATTCGCACTTTGTGCTTTCTTTTCTTAGGACTTTGGCCTTATTTCTTTTCTTTATTTCTTTTGTTTTCCTTGGCCTTTGGCCATCTCTCTTTTCTTTCTTTTCAATGTGGCTCTCGGCCATCTTTTATTTCTCACAATGTAGCATGCTTTACACAAGATACAACAATACAACACTAATATAAATGCAAGCATATGCTATAATCACTCATTCAAACATTGGTCAAGGTGATAGAAAAGAATGGTGAATGGTCCAAAGGGGTTAAATCAAAAGATAATATTTGGTTGGCTTGGTGTTTGGGTCATGAGGGTTTAGAAAGAAACGCCCCTTTCATTTTCAATCATGTCATGCATTGTGATCTTGAACAATAGCTAGGACAAGTTCTAGGAGGTCAAGTAACTATTGGCCCACTCAATTCGGTTGGAGGCTTCTCACTTTTATGGCTTACTCTAATTAGTCACTTCCTCCCTAAGAGAAGTTAAATGAGAAACTAACACCCTCTTTATACCTTAAAAGTGCCCCATGTAATGCCCTAAGTAATCATTCCAAAAATTCTACTTACACACTAGAGGACAATTCCATTTGCTTTCAAGAGCCAAAATCAAGTCAAATTTTTTTTAGAAAATTATGCCAATGAAGTCCAAAAATTAAGTGTGTGAGCTTTGAAATAAACCACTTTCAAGCACATAATGCACCCCCCCACACTTAAAACATGCATTGTCCTCAATGGACCAATCAATTCAAGTAGGAAGAAGCATTTTAAAGGCAAGGCAGCAACAGAAAAGGCCGGGCAGTCTAAGCATACAAATGGCCCATATGTATTATTCACAAGACTACACTAAACACAACCTAAAACAAATTATATACATTTTTTTTTCACTTACGCTCAGGAAGCTCAACTAGATGTCGACTCAAGCTGCTATGCTTCCGGAAGCAAAAATGCTAACGGAAGCAGAACTGCTATAGGAAGTCATTTCTGGGTTCAGATGCTAAGTCTTATCCCCTAGCGGATGTAAAAGTGCTACCTAAAGCAAAAATGCTTTCGGATGCACTGACACTTGTGGAAGCAAGAATGCATTCTCCAGCGGAAGCAAAGTGAGCACATTCTGATCATGAGTAGCAAAGTCTACATGGAAAGCTGCCGGAAGCAAAAACACTTCCGGATGCAAGATCCTCTATTTCTCAATGACACTTCCAAAAGCTTATAGACATCCCCAAGCACTAGTGAAAATTTTTTTTCAGGTTTATTTTCTAACCTAAAACATCATACTAAAACAAACCTAATCAAAATCCTAAACACAGAAATACAATCCTAACTTTTTTCTAATACTAACACCTTCCCCCACACTTAAGAATTAACAATAAGAGAATAAGTGAGGAAAGGAAAGAAACAACCTTTAGGGAGGCTTGAAGTTCTCTTTATACAACTTGAGCAAGTGGCCATTGACCTTGTATACACGGCCGTCCTTGAGATTCTTGATCTCAACCATCCCAAAGTCATGAGACTTGAGCACTTCATAAGGTCCCTGCCACTTGTCTTTAAGCTTGCCTCCTCCGCAAAACTTGAATCTCACCCTATAACACAAGACAAGATCACCCTCTTTGAACTGCTTCCTCAGAATGCCACTGTCATGAATGGCCTTAGTCTTCTCTTTCAGGATCCGTGAGTTCTCAAATGCCTCGTTCCTAAGCTCATCAAGCTCACTCAAAGTCAATTGCCACTCTTGAACCGCGGCATCCATATCCTCAATACAAGATTTAACTGCCCAATAAGATTTGTGCTGTAGCTCAACCGGTAAATGACAAGCTTTTCCATATATGAGCCGATAGGGAGACATGCCAATAGGAGTCTTAAATGAAGTCCTATATGCCCATAGAGCTTCTTCAAGTCTCAAGCTCCAATCTTTCCTACTTGGCTTCACAATTCGCTCAAGGATGTTTTTAATCTGTCTATTGCTCACCTCAGCTTCTCCATTAGTTTGAGGATGATAAGATGTAGAAACTTTGTGATTCACCCCAAATTGGCTAAGCAATGAAGACATAAGCTTGTTACATAAATGAGAACCTTGATCACTCACCAAAGCCTTAGGAACTCCAAAACGGCAAAAGATGTTAGACTTGAGAAATTTCAACACAGCCCTCGCATCATTGGCTCTAGTTGGCACAACTTCCACCCACCTAGATAAGTAATCCACGGCCAGCAGAATATATGTGTAGCCGTTAAATGGTGGAAAAGGACCCATGAAGTCTATACCCCAAACATCAAAAGGGTCACAATATAACATTGGCACTTGAGGCATCTCCTGTCGCTTCCCTAAGCTTCTGAACCTCTGGCACTTGTCACAAGACTTGCAGTATTCATAAGCATCCCTAAACAAGGTTGGCCAATAAAATCCAGCTTCCAGAATCTTTCTTGAAGTCTTTCTAGCACCAAAGTGTCCTCCACATGCTAGAGCATGACAAAACTCCAGGATTGATGGGACTTCATCATCTTGCACACACTTCCTGATTATTTGATCATTACATATTCTCCACAAGTGCGGCTCATCCCAAACATAATAACCAGCATCCCTCTTCAACTTTTGGACTTGATGCTTCTTCAGAGATGGTGAAGTAACTTCGGCAACAAGGTAGTTCACAAGATGAGCATACCAAGGATCTTTCCTTGCATTCAAGGCACACAATAAGGCATCTGGGAAGGTATCACAAACAAGAGAAGAATCATCAACACCTTCCACATCCATTGGCAAACATCTCAAATGATCTGCTACCAAATTCTCTCTTCTGGTTCTGTCTTTGATTTCCAACTCAAACTCTTGTAACAGCAACACCCATCGCAAGAGCCTAGGCTTTGTTTGTGGCTTAGATAACAAATATCGAACAGCTGCATGATCTGTGAATACAGTTACTTTGGAATGAAGTAAGTATTGCCGGAACTTGTCTAGACCGAAGACAATGGCAAATAATTACTTCTCAGTGGTTGTATAATTCCTTTGAGCTTTATCCAAAGTCTTTGATGCATAAGCAATCACCCTAGGCAATGAATTATGCCTCTGGCCGAGCATAGCTCCCAAGGCCTCATTAGAAGCATCACAAGATAGCTCAAAAGGAAGCTCCCAATTAGGTGCAACCAAGATAGGAGGAGAAATAAGCCTGGACTTCAACTCAAGAAAGGCCTCCTTACAAGCACTAGAGAAATCAAATTCTGCCTCCTTTTGTAGTAGATGAGATAAAGGAGCAGCAATTTGGCTAAAGCCCTTGATAAATCTTCTATAAAAGCCCACATGTCCTAGAAAGGACCTCAACTCCTTCAAGCAAGTAGGGAAGGGTAGAGAAGAAATTACCTCAACCTTTGCCTTGTCAACTTGAATGCCCTCCTTTGAGACTAGATGTCCCAAAACAATGCCCTTGTCCACCATAAAATGGCACTTCTCATAGTTGAGTACCAAGCCCTTCTCCACACATCTAACCAATGTCTTCTCAAGATTTACCAACCAAGCATCAAAACCATCTCCATAGAGGGAAAAATCATCCATAAACACCTCTATGCCATCCTCCAATAAGTCATTGAAAATGCTCACCATACAACGTTGAAAGGTTCCGGGAGCATTGCACAGACCGAAAGGCATTCTTCTGTACGCAAAGGTTCCAAATGGACAAGTAAAGGTCGTCTTTTCTTGATCCTCTGGCGCTATGGGAACCTGGAAGTACCTGGAGAAACCATCCAGAAAACAATAGTGTGACTTGCCAGCTAGTCTTTCCAACATCTGATCAATAAATGGCAACGGGAAGTGGTCTTTTCTTGTGGAGTCATTCAGCCTCCGGTAATCTATACAAACCCTCCAAGAGTTCTAAACCCGTGTTGGAACTAGCTCATCTTTGTCATTTTTCACCACGGTCAGCCCACTCTTCTTGGGCACCACATGGATGGGGCTCACCCATTCACTATCGCTGATCGGATATATAATTCCGGCGCTTATGAGCTTTTCTACCTCCTTTTTCACAACATCAAGTATTAAGGGATTGAGCCTCCTCTGTGGTTGTCGCACTGGCTTAGCATCGTCATTAAGTAAGATCCTGTGCATGCAGTTTGTGGGACTCATGCCGGGAAGATCAGCTAAAGTCCACCCAATGGCCCCCTTATATCTTCTTAACACATCAAGTAACTTCCCTTCCTCAAGAGAAGAAAGAGAAGTAGAGATAATCACCGGTAGCTTCTCATTCTCAAGCAAGTAGGCATACTTGAGATTAGGTGGCAAAGGTTTCAACTCCAGAGTAGGCGGCTCAACAATGGAAGGAACCAAGGTGTGCATCTCAACTTGCAGCACTTGAGGCTCATAAACATCATCATTATAATTCGGCAACTCTTCAAAATAATCAGGACAATTCGGTTGCTGCTTCACATCATCACAGCTATTCGACTTCTTAGAATCAGAAACCTCAGATCTTATATTCAAGTTCTCATCTGCACTTCCGCTCAGTGTAGGAACATGTGGATCATCAGCAAGCGCATGCTCTTTCAGATAGAGCTTTTCTCTTAACTTGTGTAAGCGGCTTCTCCTTAAAGCTTCATACTCTTCAATATCAAACCCTTGTGCACTAGAGTTCTCAATCTCCTTGGTGAATTCGCACTTTCCATTTTCCTCCAGTCCTACAAAACTGAACACACTTCCCTCTTCCAAGGGGTTGTAGCTTGACAGAGAAGAAATAGATGTGCAATCATCATCAAAATTATAGTGCACATGCATGGAATCCATGAATTTGGTTACTGTACTTCCTATGCTAGATGAATCATTGTAAACATCATGCAAGCACGTATTAGAAATCAAGCTAGCACAAGAATCATGATAGCACATATGAGCATCAACCTTATCAAACATGTTCAGCTTAAAAGAATTTACATGCTCATCACAAATCACATGCATCAATGAATCAACCACACTCAACCCTAGGAGAGAATAGTCCTCATGGGGATGTCTCATGGCTTCTCCTACATCAAACCTTATTATTTGATTCCCCACTTGCATTGTAACAAATCCCCCTTCTAAGCTTATCACCATCTTGGCTGTTTTCATAAATGGCCTGCCTAAGATCAAAGAAGCATCCATACTAGTGTCACTAGTCATATCAAGCACATAAAAGTCCACTAGGAAAACTAGTTCCCTGACCTTCACTAGAATGTCCTCTATAAAGCCAAAGGGTTTCTTAATGGACCTATCAGCCAGTTGAACTACCACACTGGTTTCACTCAAATGCTTTAACCCTAGTGCAAAGTAGGTGGCTTTAGGCATAACATTGATTGCGGCCCCTAAATCAAGAAGTGCCTTCCCAAAGCTAAGTTTCCCGATTTGACAGGGGATGGTGAAAGATCCTGGATCTCCACACTTCGAGGGCAAGTGCCCTCTCAAGAGAGATGAAACATTAGTCCTTAGCTGGACTTTGTTACTTGCACTACTAGCTCTCTTGTTGGTGCAAAGATCTTTTAAGAACTTAACATACTTAGGCATTTGCTTCACTAGCACAAGCATAGGCACATTAACTTCAAGCTTAGAAAATAGGTCAAGCATATCCTTTTCCAATTCATCATCATGTTTTTTTCTAGCCAGAGCATATGAATTAGGAAAGGGTAAATGCTTAGGGTCAAGAATTTTACCTTTGGGGGACTCATCCCCTTGTTGAGTAGGTTGTTCTTGCGAAGAAGATTCTCCAACTTTGCGCTTTCTCTCTGCAATCTCCGTCCTCTTATCCTCCTTTGAGGTCTCAGCTTCTTCACTTTTCTTAGTCAGGCTCTCAGCCTCATCAAGTAGCTCATCAAGAGTAGGGTTCACAACAGCCTCTCCATGCATATGGTCACCAACAAAATCATTCTGGAGGTTATTGTGACCTCCCTCATTCAATGTACTCTGCTCAGCCTCACAAGGTAGTTGTGTTTCCTCCTCTTCCTCCTCATATTCATATGCATCACCATATTTCCGTCCACTTCTTAGGTGCATAGAATGAATGTTCTGAGGATTAATCACCACATTAGATGACAATCCACCTTTCTTTGCGTCTTGCTCCGCTTTATTGTTCATCATTTGAGACATTAAGGTGGTAAATTCTTCCTGCTGCTTCTTCATGCTCTCAGCAACCTTCGCCATAACACTTGACATCATGAGGTCCATCATGTCTTGTTGAGATATCAAAGAGCTAGATGAAGGATCATAGGATTGAGATCCCACCATGTTGTTACGTGGAGCATGAGCTGGATTATCATTTTTCATAAAAGGAGGAGGAACATTGGCTTGTTGACTCGTCCTGTACCCTTGGGCATTATGGTTAGGCCTCCCTTGGTATGAACTATAGCCTTGTTGTGAGGGATAGGCATTAGAAGCTTGGTAGTTGCCTCCCCCCCACTTAGGATGTTGTTGTGGTTGGAAGGAGCTGGAATTTATGGCTTGGTTTGAACCTCCCCCCCACTTGAAGTTCGGGTGGTCCCTCCATCCCGGATTGTACGTGGAAGAATAAGGATCATATTTGGCTTGAGGCCTAGCATTGGTATACATGGCCGCCACTTCCGCTTGGGATGGACAGTCTGAAGATAGGTGCATCGGAGAGCCACAGTGATCACAAGATGTAGGCACCAAGGCCATAGAATCATCAACACAAGAAGTAGGCTTCACAAAGCGTCCGTCCATCCTGCTGAGGCTCTCGGTCAACCTCTCAATAGAATTATACAGCTTGTCATCACCACTCAGGGAGGCAACTTTTGGCGCACCACCATAAAGAGCATCACGGCCATAAAAGTTCTGGTGATTAGAGGCCATAGTTGAAAAGAGGTTTCATCCCTCATTGGCGGATAAGTTGAAAAGTGAGCCATTAACAGCAGCATCCACACTCATCTTGAGTTGTGGCACGAGGCCATCATAAAAGTATTGCACCAAATTGCCTTTGGATATGTTGTGGTTGGGACATGAGTTCACCAAGGTGTTGAACCGGCTCCAATATTCATAGAATGTCTCCTGAGAAAATTGTTGAACACCAGTTATGTCCTTCCTAAGCTTGGATATCTTGGAGACTGGAAAATAGCGATCCAGGAACACCTTCTTCAGTTGCTCCCAAGAAAGAGTGGCATAATGCGTTGGAAGGTTCAAGAGCCATTCCTTGGCTTTGCCTTCCAAGGAGAACTGAAACACTCGAAGGAGCACATCATCCAAATCAGCATTAGGTGGCTTCATGGAGGAACAGGTGTGGTAGAGGCCAAGCAAGTGTGTGTGAGCATCCTCATGCGGAAAACCTGTAAACTTAGGCAGATGAGCAAGAAGAGATCCCTTGATCTCAAAGTTAGCGGGGTTAGCATAAAAACCTTGCGGTGCAAATGATGCATATGACTGTGTGAACTCTCGCATAGGTCTATCATCATCATGTAGTTGCCTACCCCCCTCAAAATGATGTTCATCCTCTTGCTCTCGCCGATCATGCCTCTCACGCTCATGTTCATGCTCTCTAGCCTCTCGCTCCCATTCTCTATGGTCTTCATGCCTTTCTGCCATAATAAAATGCTGGTCTAGGATTGTGTTATTGGACGCTACAGATGAATTTTGTGGATTTGATGTGGATCCTATAGGTTGCTTATGTGCTTGTCTCGCTTGCGTTTTCTTTCTTAAGTTCTCTAAGAGTCTTATTAATCTCTCTATCCAATGGCACTAGTGATGTGGTAGGGTTCATACAATTCACTAAGTGTGACTATATGCAGTAAAATCCAGCAGAATGACAGACACAAACACCAGCAAAAATAAGTGCAAAGTCCAGCAAAGTGTACACAACTTCTATCAACACAGTACAGCAATAAGAGGCTAACTAGAGCAGCCTAACACTTCCAAAGCACTTCTAAAACAGGCTTAACTATACAGAAGGCAATTCAACCAAAAACTAAAACGAAAACTAACTAAAATATCACACAAGTTACACAAATTAAGATTGTGACTACTAACACCTAAAACTAGCAAGAATTGGCCTAAACCGGCAACGGCGCCACTTGATTTAACTCTTTTTCGTCGCCTATAAAGGTCAATCAAAACAATTCAATACTCTAATCTACTAAAGAATAGCAGTGAGTACAGGTCTTTCCACGGTTCAGGTTATCTAGCTAATTTCAAGTACTTAAGTCACGCAAATTAACAAATGGTTTGTGTGTGAGTTTAGATCTACAACTAAATCTAACAAAAACAGTGAATAGCGAAATAAAAGATGTGAAAATATGAATGAGATGTACCTCTGTAACATCCTTCCAAAATAATGATTAAATTTATCCAGTAAAGAAAAAGAAGCTTAAATAATAAAATTCACAATGGTAGAAAAATCTAAAATTTATATAGTGAGGTTGATCATATCATAATACCCTACTATGGTAGAAAAAGAATTGACCCAATTTATAACTCTACCATAGTATAAAAGAGTAAATCATATTTTTTTTCACTAACTAATCATGGTAGAAAAGAACAAAACATCATTTAAAAAGTCTACCATGATTATTTAGAAATCACTTATTTTCTTCAAAAATTTTGATAAACTAACATGATATAAAATAATTTACCACCTTTAAAATATTTCTAAAATAATATAGTATTTGGAAATTTTTCAAAATCTTAAATACTAAAAATAATATATTAAGGTCTACAAAAATAATATATTTGGAAATTACATTATTTACCAACAGAATCATGTCATAAATTTAGAAACAAATTCCCTAATGTCATGACAATTAAATATAAAACAATATAAATGTGCTCAATAAGCACAAAAGAGCCTTTTAAGCTCGTTCTTCGTACCTTCCCTTGTTTTACTACTGATCCTTCACCTAAAAATGTTAATACTGGGGTGAGATCGACATCTCAGTAACTACTGAAAGCATCTAACATACGCTAAACAAACCATATACAATTACATTGTAAACAATTATACTTCACATGCTATTTATTCTTTGCTACCTCACACATATATTACATACAATCAAACATTTATATAGAACAAATATTGCATACAATCAAACATTTATATAGTAGTAATTTCCTCATGAATGAATGTTTTATGCAACCTCCCTTATATCACACCCTTATTCCGCTGACAGGAGCCATAGGCTAACATAACACATAGTCCAAACAGAAACATATCCAAGCAATTAGATTGTCCCAAGCTCACCAATACTTGAGATATACCCGCCCAAAGGTATAGAGCTCAAGCATGGACTATGGCTCCCCTCCTTAAAAGAACGAAGGAGGTGTCACATGTCTCACCACTCCAATGCAATCCCGGGCAAGGAAAACATTGAAGAAGGGGCCCTGACAAGTGTCATCCACTGTGCACCGAGTGATGACATACCACGTGGTAATATAATTCACTATACACATTCCTCCTCTACAACCTATCCCATCACCATGAATGCAAATGCATAATTATGTCATTCTCAGAAACCAGTATCCAGTTCATGATACTAAAACATTCCCAAATTATATATCATTCTTCCAACATCAGCATGCTTGAAAGGAACAGACTAGAATACATCTCACAAAATATGTAACCAACATAAGCATGCTTAAAAAGGAATAAATTATAATACATTTCACATGATATATAAAGAAGACAAGCATGCTTAAAAAGATTAAACTAATATTCAATGTTCATACAATTGGTCTAATAAATTCTTCAATATATAACATTAAATTTATTCTTACACATCACAGTCAAGTAATAATTATTTATAATCTAATTATACACAATTTGCAAGTATACGTAAGAATTTCCCAGAGTTACCTCTACTCCCATCTTACAAATAGATGTACAAGTGATACTCAAAGCCTCTCAAGTTGGAGTCTTATATCTTTGTCCAGAAACCACGATGCTATATCCTCATTCACTCATGCTTTTATTACTTATTTTCATTTTGAAGGCGAGACACTGTTTTGTATTTTGTGTAAGAAGATGAGTATAGGGCAGGGATAAGAAAACTAGAGTGGATATATATATATATATATATATATATATATATATATATATAAATGGCAGTGGCCAAGGATGAGGGAGTAGGTGATTTCCAAATATACAAACATACCCAATTTTGCTTGAGGAATGAAAAACAATTGGAGATACATATATAGATATAAAAAACTAATATATACACATATATCTAGACATATTATATAAGTGAGCAAAATGGAAAACACTCGTTATTCAACAAAACTAAAACAAGGCCTATTTGTCATCAACCAAAAATATATGGATTATTAAGGAAAAGAAAATTGCACTAAAAATATATTTGGATTGCTATCAAAAAGAAAATTTCCGAGTGATATAAAGATTTTATATATGTGTAGAGTGAAATGACTGAGAGGAATAAACTTGCATAAACTGGGTATATAAATTTTTTTTTAAATCGTAAAATTAAACATAGGCATAAGGATAGGCATAAGATGAAGAGTAAAGGTGAAAACATTAACAACCTATCAATATTAAGTAAAAATAATGTTTGACATATGAAAATACAAAGGAAAATTTGGCATTCATCAAAAGAAGGATAAAAATGTGAAAGAAGAAATACAAAAGAGAATGAAGTTGAAAAAAATAGGAGAGGCATATCTTTTTCTGTTTTTACGGCAATGAGAGGTGTATATGGGGAGGAAAAAGAGAAACTATCATTTAGGGTTTTACATGTATTTTTGGGCTTTTCATAATGGGCTTCTATATGATTTAGATTTTTATTTATCTAATTATTCTATAAACCTTTATTTGAACCTCATTATAAAATTAAAACATACATATGTCATAACCTTTCAACCAATTTTCTTTTATTTGCTGTTACCTTTGATATTATCTTTTTGATATAAATGATATTACCTTTTCTCTTGAATAATTCATACATATACACTCATATATTTATAAACAATCATTCAATAGAAATACCATGAACATACACACAAATTATCCTATATTAATATCAATCCATTGAATAATATATTTATTACCACAATTTCTTTTTACTATATTTTTTGTTTACTAAAAATAATTAGGATGTTACAATTCTCCCCTCCTAAAAAGAATTTTGTCCTCAAAATTCGCTAATTCATACAACTCTAACAAAATAATTCATAGTACAATATCACTCAATATAATTTGTGCCCATATATCACTCTAACTTATTGACTATTAGATAATAATTCTCTAAAAATTCATTCATCTCCTTGACTCTCAGACTTTCAATTTAGCTAAAGCCAGATTAAAATACAATTCATTCACATGTCATTCCCAAACATATTTGTTGACCTCAATGAATCGAATAAATCTTTTACTAGAGCTTCAAACATGGAACCTTGAATTTGACCAACTTCATCATTCACTAACTCAATCATAATCACAACTTCTAGTTCAACAGTAAATCAAAATTTCTTCATAAAATAAAAAAATCTGAATAACTTACACATTTACAACATCTCAAATCCTATACCATAATCTTATGAATGGATCACCATATTGGAATACTATATTCTATTCATGATACCAAACTCAAATCTTTATTTGCCCTTAAATATTTCCTTAAAATATAATTTCATTATTTTCTAAAAGCTGCACGAATGAATATCTCTATTTAAGTAACTTTATTCAATGATTCCTTACCACTCTCTACTTCCCTACTTAATTCCACCAACAATCCTAAGAAATCTTTCATGTCCCAAAATCCTTAATTCATTAGAAACTTAATATATCCACTCATCATAACCATAATAAAATCTAAATTTCCAATAAACTATATCAATATAGTCCTCACTTCATGAGTGATAATTATCCTCCAAAAATTCAATCCAAAAATTCAAATCCAAGATTAACAATTAAGTAAGACTTTTCCAATTCTTAAATCTTCACTTCATAATCAATATAGTATATTCCAATCCTCAAATCATAACCTCATCTCCAATCAATCTAACTCAATCAATTAACCTCAATTATTATTCCCATAATTCCAATATTCCATCTATACATCTAATGAACTTCCATTAGCATCAATACACCTAATGAACCACGAAAACCTAAAAATTTCTTTAATAAATTCTAGCCAATTAATTACTACACATTTACTTCATGTATATTTAACCTTATAATTATATTTCTAAAACCATAAAATAAGTTAGATCCTGCTTCCAATCAACAACATTACAATCCCCCTTTTTTTTATATATGTTCATAAAATACCCACAAGGCACCATTTCTCAACATAAAATGAATTGTATATATAACCACAATCACCCAAATCCTATTGAAATATGATTAATTAAGCACAATTACAAGCCTTTTTTTTCTCCAAAATAATCCTATTAATGTAATCATACAAATATCTTAGGTGTCTTATCGCCAATTAATATCTACATGTCTTCAAAACAAAACTTAAATTTTCACACTTGACACCATGCTCTCTTTTACACAATGCTAACCTAATTATTGTTATGCTCATGAAATATGTCAATCTATCATATGAACTTGGGTTTCAATTGTCATGGTTCCCTCAATACTAATTCATTTCCTTCACAAAAATTTACCTAACTTAATCATCTGGTAATCCTTTTTTCAAAGGTCACAAATAGTGGGTAGAGATCCTCATTGCCTGCTTAGAACAATTATCCTTGGGAGAGAGCACTAAAGGAACTTTATCTTTATTGTCATCTTTTTCACAAATGAACTATTTTCCAATATTATATTGGGATCATACTTTCTCATCTTTCTTAACTAGTAGTTAATCAATTGCTTTCCCTAAAATTCCTTGTTGTCCTGATCACATGTCTTAGCCTCAATCATCCTCATTACATAATACTCTTTCTTTATTTCTTTAATAAAATATTCCATTGTTTTTCATAACAAATTAAACCAAGTAATGTCCTATTTCCTCTCCCTTTGCACTTATCTATAGCTATAACATCTTTACCTCTCTTCCATCTAAACAATTGCTGCTGCTACACACACACACACAACTAGTCCTTACTTGTGGTTAAGCTAATGTAGGCTCACGAGACTTCAAGATAACTTACTCTCATTTACAATATGTTCCTTATAGTAGCATAATTATTAAGCGGTAGTCCCCTAGACCATTCGAATATAAACATATGAACCTAATTCCAAATCTGCTCATTTAAAATTGTTTAGAAATCTAAAATACAAGCCTAAAGTCTCAATAACTCACATATGATCCTTCATAATTCACAAGCTCAAGTCTTAAGTCCACACAAACTCATTTATAAGTCTAACTTTGGCACAAAACTTAGATATGGTTGTTCATATATTGAAGACTAATTTCCCCATATAAACTCACATTCAAGTCTAACGTTTTAACTACTCATCCCATCTTTGCACATTTGTCCATAGACATACCTACATTTACATAAAAGCAATTTATATGTATAGACCTGTTCATCAAGTATTCTTAAAATTTGAAACTCAAACCATATCAAACCTCAAAATATTTATTCCAATCCTACAATCATAATTGACATCAATAAGTAAAATTCTTGACTAGCCTAAAGTCTACAAAGAATTTCATTAGTGTCCGCATAATATAATAAGGTACGCTCCACACTTAATGGTGAAATCATTTTTCTACTAACATAAATCTCATGGTTGCTTTACCACACAATCTTTTCAAACCATACTACACTTCAATATCACTCCCATTATATTCAACTACTCAACTACGTCAAATTTCTCACATTCCATTTTATTAAACAACTCAATTTACAAGTTACATCCCAATAATTTTTTTTTATAACCTTTCACAAGAACTATTTTTTTATACCCTTTGACTCAACAAAATCACACCCAACACTAATACATTTTATTCTTCATTCCTAATTTACCCAATTATTCTTTTTTCAATCAATTTATTTATTCTTATCAATTTTTCTCATTTGCTGATTAATTAATTAAGGGAAGGACTCATATCACAATATATTTTAATTGTCATGACATCTAACAAGAAGATTACAAAACCTTGTTTAAGTTGGTTCCAAAAATCTCATTCAAATAAACATCCAGAAACGTAAAGTGAAATTCGTGGCTGTCACCCAAGAGGGGGGGGGGGTGAATTGGGTGAGGGAATAAAACTTTAAACTCTTTTCGAAAGACTGCTTGTGCTCGGTGATGATGATAATAAATAATGCTATGCACAAGTCAGTATGCTATGTGATGCAAAATAGAATGATCAAGTATAAGTATATGCACACATAAATTTATCCTGGTTCGGTCACCCAGACCTACATCCAGTCCCCAGGCTACACCTGAGATTTCCAATCCACTATTCTTGTTTAAACCGGGCACAAGAGAAGCCTTTACACTTTAGGTTTTACGAGCACGGGTTCACCTAACAACCCACAGGTTTTACAACGGGTTCACCTGCAAACCTTACCGCAAGTTTTACGGGATCACTTGCAACCTTACAAACGCAAGTTTTACGGGCTAACTTGCAACCTATGGAGATTTAGAAAACCTTCTAAATGCTCCCCCTTACAAAATGTAAGATTACAATTATGTTCACTCTATGAACTGATTTTGTTAAACACTTAAGCTCAAAACTAACTCTCTCAAAGAGTGGATGATGTTACTCACTTAAGTACAAATAAATCACTCTCTAAGAATATTACATATCAAAGTCCGAGAGTAGAAGATGAGAGGAATGTAGAATAGTGTTTTTCAGATAATAGCCTTGTTCTCTCTCTCTTTTTCAAGCCCTCTTCTTCAGAAATGAAGAACATCCCTTTTATACCAGCCTCTGAATATCTAACCGTTGGAGAGGCAATAAGACCGTTTGATTATAGACGTTGGGGCCTTGTTTACGTTGTCCTCATTAATGCACAACAGGGTTGACTTTGCTTTATCTAAAAAGGTGCTCTGACCAAGCTGTTCTGTCAACACTGTTCTGGCAATACTATTCTGACAAAAGTCGTTCTGACATCTGAACACTTTGTACGGTCCGACTCTTGCTTGTTGTCAGAGAGGACTTCGTTCCTCAAGCATAAGTCCAGGATGTTAAGAGACTCACTATCGGAAGCTCTCTTGCTATCTGAAGCTCGTGGACTCTAACATTTTGCTTGCTATCACATAGAGGAACTTTGTCTTCCAAGCACTTGTCCATGAATGATAAGAGTGCTTTGCTATTGGATCCTCTCTTGCTATCAGAAGCTCTCTTATGGACTCTGACTCTTGTGGGCAGTATGAGCTTTGACACCTTGAGTGAATCTTCAGATTATGTTCTCATACTCCTCATGCTTGGTAGGTAACAATGTTGTTTGAATGTGTCTGTTATCCTCTTGTTACCGTTGGAAGGAACATCTTCTTAAATGCTTCAGCAGGGTTGACTTGCTTTATCTCTGAAAAGTAGTCCTGACACCTCTGCTCTGACATAAGCATTCTGACACTGCATCTCTTGAACGTTCAGACACTCTTTTTGCTTGCGGAAGTAACTTCTCATCCGGAAGCAACCTTACTGAGTGTGCTGCACTTGAACGTTAGTTTAGTAATATAATCAAATAGTCTCATGCAGTGGGTGATCCCTAAATCTAAGGGGTATCCGGAAGCACTTCTACATCCGGAAGTAAATTCGCTTGATGAGGGATTTAGTTCAATATGACTTGCTCTCGCTTAGTCTATTTAATTTCACCACTCAGCGCTAGTCACTGAGCTATCGGAAGCACTTTTACTTGACGTGGTGAATTCACTGACGCTTAGGGTGAAATCTATTCTATCAGTCTGCGCCAGTCAAGATCTAACAGGAAGCAACTTCACTTGATGTTGCATTTCCGCTGACGCTCGGGGTTATATCTAGTCTATCAACCTGCGCCAGTCTAAATCTAATAGGAAGTGCTTTCACTCGGCGAAGTAGACTTACTGACGCTTGGGGTAATAACTATTCTATTGCTCTGCGCCAGTCTAAGTCTAACAGGAAGCAAACTCACTTCCGATTGAAACATAGCTTAGTCTTAAGATTTTGTGTACCTAATTCTCATGGACTAAGTTATTTCCCAGTGATTTACTTGCTGGTGCTGGGGGATGAAAACATTCATCCGCATGCGCAAGTCCTAATCTATCCGGAAGTGATCTTGCATTCTCAAGTGATCTAACTCAGGATTCTAACCATGTCATCTAATCCTTCCTAAGTGCTGATTATGTTCTCTTAAGTACTAGACCATATCATACCTTAGTCACCATCAAAACTTAAGATTCTAACATTCTCCCCCTTTTTGATGATGACAAACCCATAGATGACTAGAGAACATAATTAAACTTAGATCACTCCCAGAGCACTCCCAGAGCTATAATTAAACTTAGATATCTTATCTATCTCTCAGCTCTAGACATCTCATATCTCATCTTTCGCTAGACATCTTATATCTCATCTCTAGACATCTCATCTCCATCTCTAGACATCTCATCTCTATCTCTCTCCCCCTTTTGGCTTCATCAAATTCCAACAGGTGCAAGCTAGCCTTAGGGATGGGGATACTTTTATCGTTCTCCTCGGAATGGGCTTTCTACCTAATATTTCTCCCTATGTATCGTTAATAAGGATTTGTTCTAGACTATTCAATACAACGTACGAGAATTATCAAGGAAAACAATAATGATTCATGATCCTAAATGATTGTATTCGCCCTAATCATTATGTGGGATAGCTAAACATGTTTTTCAAGGATTAAGTCAAGAGCAAAACATACAAAACATATCAAAAGTAATTTTGATCCTCTCGATTTGATTAACGTGATATCAAAAATAATTTTGATGTGTTTAAAAATGATGATTATGATATCAAATGAAATATGTGATTTTAAATTCAAATGAGATGAAATCTGATACCAAATGTAATCAAATGAGATCTGTGAGTTTGAACCTGTGGTATCAAATGAAATAATTGAATGCCGAATGAAATTTGTGATACCATATGAAATGAAATGAAATCAAATGAAATTTGTGATTTTAAAAGTGCCAAAAATAATTTCCAAACAAATTTCATCACAGCATCTTAAGAGTTTATTATCGATGACAGCATGTGACTCTCTATTTTCAAGGGATCATTAACAGGTAATGTCCACTTACTTCTCTTCTATATTAAGATTAATCATCATTAAATCAAGAAAGGAAGCATATAAGAGAGGTATGTTATCAATTACTTTCCAGCATGTCATTTAGAGGATACAGATGTGTGAGCTAGGATGATTTTCTAAGACAGTGAATGATTTTGAAGTCAATGCAGATTGAGAGAAACATCCTAAGTTGACACCCTTACCAATGCCATGTATGCATCATATGTAAGAGATGGTAAGGTGTAGATGTTACCACAGATGAGGGGTACTCATACTCTATTAGACTTAGGAATCTGAATCATACGCAGATAAGCATGCTTCCTGACATCTTCAAGAGGTGTGCTATCTCAAGTGGAAACCCCTAGCGCAAGTGCTTTGATGATTCGCTTCGGCAAGCTGAGCTACAACCACAAGCAGACATGACTGGGCAGTCACTCTACTCTTCCCATGGTTCAATAGTTGGCCTGCTATCGAAGGCGCTGATTGTTGTGAAAGCAACCTTGCTCAAACTTGATGATTGGTCCTGCATATTCTTGAGGAAACAAATGCTTTCTGATGGTCAGTGAAAGAACTTAAGATTTAACATTGAAGACCATCCTCAGGACATTCAAGTCAATCTGAGTTAATCAGCACAAGTTAATAATTTTAAGAAATCATGCTTGCTAATTGGTTTAAGAAAATATGAGCAATGATTATGTGAAAACTAATTTTGAAATTGTCTATACATTCACATAGTTTCACTATCAAGACATGAACTCTATTTACTCTCATAGATAAATATCAATGTGATAGTACAAAGAGTATCAAACAGGTGGCATATTTTCAGAGTTTCATAAGCAAGTATAGTTCAATAAATATGCCTCAAGGATGTTCATGTTAGATCATGAAGACAAGTGAATTATTAACACTATGAAATTTTGAAAAAAAAATCTTCATCCTCACAAAAATGAAATACTGGAAATTTTCATGCTCACAGAATAGTTTGATTTTAAGACTAAATTCGGTTTACAAAAACAATCAAATTTCAGCATATGATTACGAGAATAATTTCCAAATATTAGCTCGAGTTCTTCTAGATATGCTCAATGTGATCTCATTGTTCTTAGGATATCAACAAGCTTGAAATTAATACAGATTATAGCATGCTTGTGATACTATGCCATGTTTTACAGATCTAGCAGAGTTTAATTCAAGGCATTTCCTAAGATTTCTAATGCATGTCAGACAAGAGAGAGACTATCCATTTAATTTCACAACAGAATATGTAAGGGATAGAAATGCTCATGTGTATCGGCGAAAGTTTCTCAGGTTTGGTATAGCCATTCCACACATCTTGATAAGAGACATTTTCGTTGTCATTCTCTCTTGGTTATATTCATTGTTCAAGCTTCAATAATCTGTGTCAACATTCTTAAACCACAAACTTGAACTGAGATCATTAGTAGATTGAGAACTTAAAGATGTGATTAAGAGGGATGTATTGTTCTCGAAACCATAGCTGCTTATGCATTGAAAAATTTGATGCAAGAGATACCACATGAAATGGAAAATCAGAAATAGCTTTTGAGTCCTATCATGAGGTACGGTTGTCATGTAGGTTTAAAGAGGATCAGAATCTGTTTGCATTATATCAGAAAATGAATTTGATATGATAGGGTCGTTTTTTACAGAAAATAAGTGTTCATCACAGATAAGGGAAATCATATCAGTTTCAGAGAAATAAAAGCTGTTAAGCCCATCATGCATTTACTAGCCAAGTGATTATTCAAGTAAAGAGGAAGGTAAGAATGATATCACCATAGCTCCATTCGCATCTAGCAGTAGCTCGCTTGATTTTGGTTGGCAATGCATGGAATCTATATTTAGAGCAGTACCAAAATCTATGCGTGACGAATGCTTATCAAGACTTGACTAATTGTTCAGATGAGGTACAGTCCTGAGTCTTGCTGAGGCTAATAGGATGGATTGGAGCTGGTGCAGAGGGATGAATTTACTTTGTGATCACTACCACTGGCATCTCTGGCCTCTTGAACCCATACTTCATACACAGCTCTTCACTCAGATTGGGTGCTGGCGCAGAGGGAGACACAGGTTCAGCAGAAGGTATCTCCGCAGGTTGATCACTCAGCGCTATCTCAAGTTTGCCTCTGAGCTAGCAGATTGTTGGGGGCACATGAATCAGATGGTTCACTGTGAGGGGAGGAGATCTTCCTTTTAGCAAGGGTCTTCTTCACCCTTGTCTTGCTGAACCTTCGGATTGCCCTTCCTACAAAATACCAGATAGTTCCTTCCTTTTGTATCCAAGTCTGGATCTGAAGGTCAGTTTGTAGGCTATATATAGTTCACATGCATTTAGATTACGTCCTATGTGTATGGCATGGTGAATCTTTCATGACTATATGCACAAGGATATACAAGGTTTTTGATCAAGATAGTCATGGACAGTATGTAGATTATGAACATTATTTATTTCTTCAAGCTTTCTTCTATGATGAATATAATGTTCACATCTTAGGATGCTTAATGTAAAATCTCAATAAGTCCATCTAACATTAGCATAGGAGATTTTACTACCAAATGCTTCGTTGCTAAGTGATCCCTTGCTTACCCAAGGAGATCTTCTATACTTATCCTTGGTTCGAAGCACTTTCTTCTGAGAGGTAGGATTCAAGAGCCTTTTCAATGATGATCGAGGAATCCACTCTCTCTTGTTCTTCTCAGGATAGTTGAATGGAACTTTGTGATAGCTCATCCTTGAGACAGAACCATTGTCCCTTGTGGTGGCCGACAGCTTCTTATGATTGTACCAGTGGGTTTCAGCAGTTGCATCACCACGAGTTCTCTTCTTTGGGATAAGAGGAACTCTTGATCTATCCTGCACAAGTAAGGCACTAGGAGGATGTTTTGGTACCCATTTGTACTTGGGTCCTACATGGTTAGCACTGGACCTTACTTGTCCTTTAGGAATCCATACAAACTTATTTCTCACATTTGAATTTCTTCTAAGACTGCATGTGTGAGAAATATGTCCTAATCTACCACAATAATGACAGATAATGGAATGATAATCAAAATGAGATTTTCTATCATTATCATGATTAGTTTCTTTTAGAAAAGCTTTTTGTTCCTTTGAAATTTCAGTTTCTTTTGAAAGCTTTTCTTTTTCCTTCAACACGTGTTCACAATCAAAACATTTTTCAAGACATGTTGAAGTTTTCCCTACCGATAGTGGGCTAGCTATCGGAACCACTAGTTCTTTAAAAGAACCCTCGGAAACTTTAGATGTAGAAGAAGAAATTAGTTTTTCAAGTTTCCTATCTTTTTCTTTTAAGCCTAGAAGTTCTTTTGCAAGTTTACAATATTCAGTATATAACTCATTGTATGCATCTTGCAAATCAGAGAGTTCAATTTCAGATCCAGATACCTCACTTTCTGAATCTTCTAGGCAGAGATGGATACTCTCTTCACTGAAGTCTGCTTCCTCAATATCAGCTTCCAGAAGCTCATCAGTAGATGATCCACAAAGAGCACGAGTTGAGCTTTGGACAGCTGTGCTTTCAAGAGATGGGTTAGAAGCATATATCACATCAAGAGTATTCCAAATATCTCTAGCACTAGAGCAATGTTTGATTTTCTGGAAATCATTTTCAGTTAAGCCTTTGTATAAAATTTGCATTGCTCTAATGTTTAAGGAAAACAAATTTTTCTCCCTTTCAGTCCAGTTTCCTCTTGGTTTGAAATCAAAATCATTTTCAAAAATATCCCACATTTTCAAACTAGTGGATTTTATAAAACTTTCCATTCTTGCTTTCCACCAACAAAAATCAATATTTTCTAACACAGGTGGAATGGTATGATCAAAGCCTTTGGAAAACATTTTAACCCAAATCAGCCAAGGTCTTTGCACTTGAGATCGTTTGATCCTTTAAACAAGTGACCTGCTCTGATACCAAATGAAATTCGTGGCTGTCACCCAAGAGGGGGGGGTGAATTGGGTGAGGGAATAAAACTTTAAACTCTTTTCGAAAGACTGCTTGTGCTCGGTGATGATGATAATAAATAATGCTATGCACAAGTCAGTATGCTATGTGATGCAAAATAGAATGATCAAGTATAAGTATATGCACACATAAATTTATCCTGGTTCGGTCACCCAGACCTACATCCAGTCCCCAGGCTACACCTGAGATTTCCAATCCACTATTCTTGTTTAAACCGGGCACAAGAGAAGCCTTTACACTTTAGGTTTTACGAGCACGGGTTCACCTAACAACCCACAGGTTTTACAACGGGTTCACCTGCAAACCTTACCGCAAGTTTTACGGGATCACTTGCAACCTTACAAACGCAAGTTTTACGGGCTAACTTGCAACCTATGGAGATTTAGAAAACCTTCTAAATGCTCCCCCTTACAAAATGTAAGATTACAATTATGTTCACTCTATGAACTGATTTTGTTAAACACTTAAGCTCAAAACTAACTCTCTCAAAGAGTGGATGATGTTACTCACTTAAGTACAAATAAATCACTCTCTAAGAATATTACATATCAAAGTCCGAGAGTAGAAGATGAGAGGAATGTAGAATAGTGTTTTTCAGATAATAGCCTTGTTCTCTCTCTCTTTTTCAAGCCCTCTTCTTCAGAAATGAAGAACATCCCTTTTATACCAGCCTCTGAATATCTAACCGTTGGAGAGGCAATAAGACCGTTTGATTATAGACGTTGGGGCCTTGTTTACGTTGTCCTCATTAATGCACAGCAGGGTTGACTTTGCTTTATCTAAAAAGGTGCTCTGACCAAGCTGTTCTGTCAACACTGTTCTGGCAATACTATTCTGACAAAAGTCGTTCTGACATCTGAACACTTTGTACGGTCCGACTCTTGCTTGTTGTCAGAGAGGACTTCGTTCCTCAAGCATAAGTCCAGGATGTTAAGAGACTCACTATCGGAAGCTCTCTTGCTATCTGAAGCTCGTGGACTCTAACATTTTGCTTGCTATCACATAGAGGAACTTTGTCTTCCAAGCACTTGTCCATGAATGATAAGAGTGCTTTGCTATTGGATCCTCTCTTGCTATCAGAAGCTCTCTTATGGACTCTGACTCTTGTGGGCAGTATGAGCTTTGACACCTTGAGTGAATCTTCAGATTATGTTCTCATACTCCTCATGCTTGGTAGGTAACAATGTTGTTTGAATGTGTCTGTTATCCTCTTGTTACCGTTGGAAGGAACATCTTCTTAAATGCTTCAGCAGGGTTGACTTGCTTTATCTCTGAAAAGTAGTCCTGACACCTCTGCTCTGACATAAGCATTCTGACACTGCATCTCTTGAACGTTCAGACACTCTTTTTGCTTGCGGAAGTAACTTCTCATCCGGAAGCAACCTTACTGAGTGTGCTGCACTTGAACGTTAGTTTAGTAATATAATCAAATAGTCTCATGCAGTGGGTGATCCCTAAATCTAAGGGGTATCCGGAAGCACTTCTACATCCGGAAGTAAATTCGCTTGATGAGGGATTTAGTTCAATATGACTTGCTCTCGCTTAGTCTATTTAATTTCACCACTCAGCGCTAGTCACTGAGCTATCGGAAGCACTTTTACTTGACGTGGTGAATTCACTGACGCTTAGGGTGAAATCTATTCTATCAGTCTGCGCCAGTCAAGATCTAACAGGAAGCAACTTCACTTGATGTTGCATTTCCGCTGACGCTCGGGGTTATATCTAGTCTATCAACCTGCGCCAGTCTAAATCTAATAGGAAGTGCTTTCACTCGGCGAAGTAGACTTACTGACGCTTGGGGTAATAACTATTCTATTGCTCTGCGCCAGTCTAAGTCTAACAGGAAGCAAACTCACTTCCGATTGAAACATAGCTTAGTCTTAAGATTTTGTGTACCTAATTCTCATGGACTAAGTTATTTCCCAGTGATTTACTTGCTGGTGCTGGGGGATGAAAACATTCATCCGCATGCGCAAGTCCTAATCTATCCGGAAGTGATCTTGCATTCTCAAGTGATCTAACTCAGGATTCTAACCATGTCATCTAATCCTTCCTAAGTGCTGATTATGTTCTCTTAAGTACTAGACCATATCATACCTTAGTCACCATCAAAACTTAAGATTCTAACATAAAGCTCTGATACCAAGTTGTAACATCCTTCCAAAATAATGATTAAATTTATCCAGTAAAGAAAAAGAAGCTTAAATAATAAAATTCACAATGGTAGAAAAATCTAAAATTCATATAGTGAGGTTGATCATATCATAATACCCTACTATGGTAGAAAAAGAATTGACCCAATTTATAACTCTACCATAGTATAAAAGAGTAAATCATATTTTTTTTCACTAACTAATCATGGTAGAAAAGAACAAAACATCATTTAAAAAGTCTACCATGATTATTTAGAAATCACTTATTTTCTTCAAAAATTTTGATAAACTAACATGATATAAAATAATTTACCACCTTTAAAATATTTCTAAAATAATATAGTATTTGGAAATTTTTCAAAATCTTAAATACTAAAAATAATATATTAAGGTCTACAAAAATAATATATTTGGAAATTACATTATTTACCAACAGAATCATGTCATAAATTTAGAAACAAATTCCCTAATGTCATGACAATTAAATATAAAACAATATAAATGTGCTCAATAAGCACAAAAGAGCCTTTTAAGCTCGTTCTTCGTACCTTCCCTTGTTTTACTACTGATCCTTCACCTAAAAATGTTAATACTGGGGTGAGATCGACATCTCAGTAACTACTGAAAGCATCTAACATACGCTAAACAAACCATATACAATTACATTGTAAACAATTATACTTCACATGCTATTTATTCTTTGCTACCTCACACATATATTACATACAATCAAACATTTATATAGAACAAATATTGCATACAATCAAACATTTATATAGTAGTAATTTCCTCATGAATGAATGTTTTATGCAACCTCCCTTATATCACACCCTTATTCCGCTGACAGGAGCCATAGGCTAACATAACACATAGTCCAAACAGAAACATATCCAAGCAATTAGATTGTCCCAAGCTCACCAATACTTGAGATATACCCGCCCAAAGGTATAGAGCTCAAGCATGGACTATGGCTCCCCTCCTTAAAAGAACGAAGGAGGTGTCACATGTTGTAACATCCTGAAAATTTAATTCAGGATTAAAGAGTATTTTGGAAATGATAAATGGAGAAATTAGGAATTTTGGGAATTTTTGGAAATTTTTGGAGATTTTTGAGAATATTTTAGAAACATTAAAGTAATTAATATGCATATAATTAATTAAGAAATGAGGAGTTTGAAATTTGAGGGAGTGGTAAAGCTAAAAATATTTTGAAATTTAAGGAGATTGGAGGCTGGTTTAAATGGTTTTAGAATTAAAAGAGTACACTATGGCAAGTTTGGGCTACAAATCATTAGAGAACCCTCTAATTTGAGTGTGGAGTTCTTAATGGATTAGCATTTGCAGCGAATTTTGGTTGTTCTTGGCTGAATGGAAGCTGATTTGATATTGTGTTTGTGCATTAGAGATGGAAAATGACTAAGTAAGCTTGATTTGTGTGTATTCTGTGGGTGTTTGATTAATTATATGCATATTAATTACTTTAATGTTTCTAAAATATTCTCAAAAATCTCCAAAAATTTCCAAAAATTCCCAAAATTCCTAATTTCTCCATTTATCATTTCCAAAATACTCTTTAATCCTGAATTAAATTTTCAGGATGTTACACATGTCCCACCACTCCAATGCAATCCCGGGCAAGGAAAACATTGAAGAAGGGGCCCTGACAAGTGTCATCCACTGTGCACCGAGTGATGACATACCACGTGGTAATATAATTCACTATACACATTCCTCCTCTACAACCTATCCCATCACCATGAATGCAAATGCATAATTATGTCATTCTCAGAAACCAGTATCCAGTTCATGATACTAAAACATTCCCAAATTATATATCATTCTTCCAACATCAGCATGCTTGAAAGGAACAGACTAGAATACATCTCACAAAATATGTAACTAACATAAGCATGCTTAAAAAGGAATAAATTATAATACATTTCACATGATATATAAAGAAGACAAGCATGCTTAAAAAGATTAAACTAATATTCAATGTTCATACAATTGGTCTAATAAATTCTTCAATATATAACATTAAATTTATTCTTACACATCACAGTCAAGTAATAATTATTTATAATCTAATTATACACAATTTGCAAGTATACGTAAGAATTTCCCAGAGTTACCTCTACTCCCATCTTACAAATAGATGTACAAGTGATACTCAAAGCCTCTCAAGTTGGAGTCTTATATCTTTGTCCAGAAACCACGATGCTATATCCTCATTCACTCATGCTTTTATTACTTATTTTCATTTTGAAGGCGAGACACTGTTTTGTATTTTGTGTAAGAAGATGAGTATAGGGCAGGGATAAGAAAACTAGAGTGGATATATATATATATATATATATATATATATATATATATATATATATAAATGGCAGTGGCCAAGGATGAGGGAGTAGGTGATTTCCAAATATACAAACATACCCAATTTTGCTTGAGGAATGAAAAACAATTGGAGATACATATATAGATATAAAAAACTAATATATACACATATATCTAGACATATTATATAAGTGAGCAAAATGGAAAACACTCGTTATTCAACAAAACTAAAACAAGGCCTATTTGTCATCAACCAAAAATATATGGATTATTAAGGAAAAGAAAATTGCACTAAAAATATATGTGGATTGCTATCAAAAAGAAAATTTCCGAGTGATATAAAGATTTTATATATGTGTAGAGTGAAATGACTGAGAGGAATAAACTTGCATAAACTGGGTATATAAATTTTTTTTTAAATCGTAAAATTAAACATAGGCATAAGGATAGGCATAAGATGAAGAGTAAAGGTGAAAACAGTAACAACCTATCAATATTAAGTAAAAATAATGTTTGACATATGAAAATACAAAGGAAAATTTGGCATTCATCAAAAGAAGGATAAAAATGTGAAAGAAGAAATACAAAAGAGAATGAAGTTGAAAAAAATAGGAGAGGCATATCTTTTTCTGTTTTTACGGCAATGAGAGGTGTATATGGGGAGGAAAAAGAGAAACTATCATTTAGGGTTTTACATGTATTTTTGGGCTTTTCATAATTGGGCTTCTATATGATTTAGATTTTTATTTATCTAATTATTCTATAAACCTTTATTTGAACCTCATTATAAAATTAAAACATACATATGTCATAACCTTTCAACCAATTTTCTTTTATTTGCTGTTACCTTTGATATTATCTTTTTGATATAAATGATATTACCTTTTCTCTTGAATAATTCATACATATACACTCATATATTTATAAACAATCATTCAATAGAAATACCATGAACATACACACAAATTATCCTATATTAATATCAATCCATTGAATAATATATTTATTACCACAATTTCTTTTTACTATATTTTTTGTTTACTAAAAATAATTAGGATGTTACAACCTCCTTCTCCAAGTACTTAGTGCTTTTGTTTAATCGGACTTCATATGCTTGTTTCACTTAATATAAACTAGTTAAATCCTTGAGAACTCTTTAATCAAAGAAATCTACAAGAGTTTAACTAATTTAATTAAGCCTTAAGCTCTTTCAAGCCAAGAACATACCATAAGCAACTCTAAACACTAGATCTAGCATTTAGGAAACAAATTCATTCCACAAATGTAAGAGGAGCTAATCGCACACACATACATGTATGAAATTACAAGAATTAAGCCTCGGTTTTCATGTCCTTAACAATCAAGAGAGAATTCAAGCTAACATAAAGTAGAACACCTAAAATAGAGATGCTCTAACCTATATAAGCCTAGATCTAGAAATACATAGGCAAAAATTTACATATAGCTTGAAACCTAAAAAAAAGAAAATTACAAGCATATGAAGCCATAGGTTCTTCAAGCACTTTTCCTTGGAGAAGAAGGAGAGGCGATCTAGCCTGACATGGAGATGGCGGATGGAGGAAGGTATGAGATTATGGCGGCCATGGAGGTAGTTGGCGAAGTGAAGAAGATGAAGATGAAGTTGAGAGAGTTTGTTAGAGGAGAGAGAAAGTGAGAGTGAAGTGAGATAAGTGTTGTTTCCAAATGAAGTTAGTTAGGGATTAAGTAGGTGGTTAATTAGATGATGAGCTGGCAAGTGGAGTTAGTGAGCTGTCAATTTGGGATTATGAGCTGTCAAAAGATATGTTTGGTGATTATGGAGGGTTATGGCCGAGAGGTGTAAGGTTAAATGGAAGGAAGGGTATTTTCGGTATTTGGTGAAAAGTGAGGATGAATGTGGTCCGCAAGTTGTCCCCATGCATTTCTAAAGGTTCCTCCTTTTTCTCCAAGTGATTGTACTTCCAAAATTGCCCTTAATGAGGCCTCCAGATTTGAATTTGAAGTTGGAGCCAATTTTGCCTCATTTAGAAAGATACTCCATCAATGCCTTAAAGCTGCACCCCTTTGCCTTTAATTTATTCTGCACAGCAGACTCTGAAAAGTAGCTGACATTTCCATACATTGTGCAGTCTGGCTCTTGTGCTTGCTGTCAGATGGGCTTAAGCTTCCGGATGTAACTCTGCGTCCACCAGCGGATGTAAATTTACTACCGGATGCAAATCCACTTCCGGATGTAAGCCTGCTTCCTGATGTGAGTTCACTTCCGGATGCACATCCACTTCTGGATGTAAGTCTTCATTCAGCAAGCTCAAAGGCATCCACTACCGGATGTGAATGTGATCTAGCCTTCCTCCTTGCCAACTTATCTCACCGAAGCTCCACCAAGGATGTGTAGGGCCCACTTGGGACCCCCCTACATGGAAAACACATCACATAGTCAAAATGACCAAAATACCCTTAGTTTCATAAAATGCAAGTAATAAGGCTACTATTCTTCAAATATTTACACATAAGCATGCGCATGAAAATATACCGATAATGGTCAAATATAACAAATAAACCATACTAATTAAGCTCAAATGCACATGTTTAAAGGTATGAAATTTGGTCCAATCAGAATACTGTTATCATCCCCATTAAGATCAGTTTTTGGGCCCTCCTCAACAACACCCTCCTTCCAAAAATAATCTTTCAAGCTATCAATATAGCCTTTCCATGCGTCTTCAAATACCCCACTCCATCTTGAATCAGTAGAGCATCCTTTTGGATTAGCATCCAGTAAAGTATCTCTATAGGAGGATTTCTTTTTCCCGCCTTCTAGAGAAACATCTCCATCAATAGGCTCTGACTCCATACCAGAAGCGCCGTAGCTTTTTTTTACCACGATCATAGGTATTCTCAGCTTCCAAGCCTCCTCCAGGTTCACCACCCCCATCGCTACTCAAAACCATGAAGTCAAAACTTTATATGAGCTACTCCTATCATACAAAGATGGTCTTGTGCAAGAGGCCATGAAACTTTTCGGATTGATGCGGGAGAAAGGAACTATTCCAAAAGTTTTCATATACACAGCCATTGTAGAAGGCTACACAAAGGCACTATAGATGAATCATACAAATAGTAATTTATGTTTTCATATAATATCATAATAAAAAAAGTATAGCAGTGGAAGTCAATAAATACTCTCCACATTGCCCTTGAGGAATGAGAGAAAGATCCACTTAAGATTAGAAGATAGAACACTACAAGTAATACCTAAAGCAGTCCTGACTAGAATATGACTCAGTGATACAGTGATGGTATCAGTGATCATAGCCTAACCAGTCGGGGGCGCGGAAATAGAGAGAAGAAAGTCTCTCGGTATTTTGGTTATCTCTTATATCTTACTATCTTTTGGGCGTTGGGTTATTTTCCGATCAGAAAATCCCCTTCTATAGATAACATATGTTTGAAAAACACTACATTTGACAAATTGGCAAAAATGATGACTATATGAGCCTTTTAAACACTTTACTATCAATTCATAAATATATAACTAATATGATAATATGATAATATATTAATAAAATATAACACATATAGCTGATGATAAAATAAGGATTTTAGGAAAATGCATGATAATGGTATTTCACCAAATGCTTTCAGCTATACTGTCCTTGTACAAGGACTATTGAAGTGCATGTATCAGGTTGAAAGATACCATTGAGTTTTGTGTGGAGATGTTAGAAACTGGTCATTCTCCAAACCTATTGACTCTTGTAGGCCTAGTTGGTTGTGTTTGTAAGGAAAGTGGTGTAACCGAAGCTCAGAGAACTACAAGAAAAAGTCTCATAATCACATAAAGGATGTTGCGTCCTACGATGCGATATGTCACAATTCTAGAAAAATGCGATATATATTATTAAAACCGCAACATAGTTGATTTTTCAAAAAATAATAAAATAATGCCATGGCGCGACAGTTGATTTTAAAAAAAACATCCTGCAACTTATGTCACACCAGTTGGTGTGGCATTAGCTCTGGGAATTTTTTAAACTAATTATTATTTCTCGAGATACAAATATAATTGGTTATAATGTAAAAAAAGTATAGGGTTATTGAATATGAATTAGTAGAAGTAAAATAATGAAAAAACAAATATTAGTTGATGAAATAATGTATTCAAAATTATAGTGTTTAAGCAAATAGGTATCATAAATGGTTTACCTGATCGGAAAAATAAATAGTGGGGATAGAAATTATAGTGTTTAAACAAATAACCTGCAAAAAAATGAAAGACAATTAGTTATTTGAGAAGGATGAAGAATGAAATTAGAGAGGTAGGAAAGAAGAGTGGAGAGAGAGGGAAAATGAAAGTGGAGATGAAAGAAATATAAAGTGAGGAAGGGAAAAATTTCTTAGAAGGAGTGGATTTTATATAGGTGATTATCATGTCGGGCCAAATTGTCTTCTTACAATCAAACGGGCCCGAAGAGAGTGGGCAGTGAAGATGGAAAGTGAGTGTGAAGAAGATGACGGTTGGGTGAGTATTAAAGAAATAACAAGTGGTTGAGATTGATTTAGGACAGATAAGGATGAAGGGAAAAGAAGAAGATATTTTAGAATGAATGAGTTTATTTGTTTGAGGATATAGATATTAGTAAATGTGGGAAGATATTATGAGTCCTTATATAATTTTTCTAGATATATTTTAATTCTCAAATTGATTCCTAAAATTTTTAAATAATACCTCCGGTCCTAAATATAGGACCTAATTGATTTTTTTTGGAGAGATTAAAGTTGCGAAATAGGTTATTTTTTTGAACTGAAGGCATATTTGATATATTTTTAGATTATCCATTAGTTTATAGGTAAAATAAATTAGTTTAAGGGGAAAAATTAGGTACATCAATTTAGAGTTAACTTATTTTGCTTTTTAAGGATTTTTTTAGAAAAAGTCAATTAGGTCTTATATTTAAGACCATAGGGAGTATTAAATAATATGCAAGATTCTAAATATTGTCTTATTTATTCAATTTCTAAAATTTGGGGTGTTACAATCACTAAGTTTGACACTGTTTTTCACATTATTACAAATATCTGTATATTATAACATGAGCCACTAAGAGCGACATGGTGTTTTAATTAAAAAAAATGAGCATATTACACAATCAGGCACGACATGTTGTGCTCTAGTAAAAAAATAGAAGTAGTGCCACATGCTGTTCTAATTAACAAAAATAGAAGCAGCATGTCGCGCCACCTTGTGTAACATGTTGCTTTGACAAATTAAAAAAAATCGAGTGTAGCATGTCTGACAGATCCTTGAATTTGCATGGTTTTTATATGCTAAATTTGAGACAATTAAGATAATAAAGATGTAATTTTTATCCAAGTGTGCTTAATCAATGTGTAAGAACCTTAGGTAAAAGTAATAAAAAAATATATATATATATATATATCTATGCATATGTTAATTTAAGAAAAACATCTAATATATATATATATTAGGTCCATCAACCGGGGTAATGGACCTAATCTGGCCCCCAAGTAACCACCAAGGAGCGCTGAACACCCTGAACTAACAACAGGCTCGTATTTGTACTCCAAGTAACCAAGGTGTTCAAAAACTACCCCGGTTGGACGGTCAACAACGTTTGACCGTTACTATGCCTATGTGGCTGCCACGCGAGCACCTGCTTTGCCACCTCTGCTTGCCACGTGTGTATTTTAAATGGACCTAATCTGCCCTCCAAGCAACCACCCAGGAGCACTGAGCACCCTGAACTAACAACAGACCCATATCTGCACTCAAAGTAACCAATGTGTTTAAAAACTACCCCGGGCGGACGGTCAATGACGTTTTACCGTTACTATGCCTATGTGGCTGCCACGCGAAGGCCTATTTTGCCACCAGGAGCCTTGTCATCGCCACGTAAGATATTGTTCATGTGGGTCCAACCCATAATAATAAACAATTTCTCTCTCCCACTTCATCACCATCACCACAGCCCCCCCAACACCCACCACCCCCACCCACGCCACCCTTAAACGTGGCAAGCAGAGGTGGCGTGGGTGGGGGGCTGTGGAGGTGAGGCAGTGGGGGCTGGGGAGGTGAGGGGGTGGCGTGGGTGGGGGTGGTGGGTGTTGGGGTGGCTGTGTTGATGGTGATGAAGAGGGAAAAAGAAATTGTTTATTATTATGGGTGGGACCCACATGAACATATCTTACGTGGCGATGACAAGGCGCGGGGTGGCAAAACAGGCCTTCACGTGGCAGCCACATAGGCATAGTAACGGTCAAACGTCATTGACCGTCTGCCCGGGGTAGTTTTTAAACACATTGGTTACTTTAAGTGCAAATATGGGTCTGTTGTTAGTTCAGGGTGCTCAGTGCACCAGGGTGGTTACTTGGAGGGCAGATTAGGTCCATTTAAAATACACACGTGGCAAGCAGAGGTGGCAAAGCAGGTGCTCGCGTGGCAGCCACATAGGCATAGTAACGGTCAAACGTTGTTGACCGTCCAACCGGGTAGTTTTTAAACACCTTGGTTACTTGGAGTACAGATACGGGCTTGCTGTTAGTTCAGGATGCTCAGCGCTCCTTGGTGGTTACTTGGGGGCCAGATTAGGTCCATTACCCTATATATATATATATATATATATATATATATATATATATATATATATATATATATATATATATATATATATATAATTGAAAAAAAGAAATGATTTATTATTATTATTATTTTGAATTTTCATTTTGTTCCTCCTGGAATCAGATGAGAGACGTGGCAATACTGGCCTTTTTTTTGGTAAGAGGTTGGGCCAAGGTCCAATTACACTACACTCCACATCAGGCGCTGCTGATCACTCTCTGCTGCATCCTGCAGTATCAGATCCTTAAGACCTCCTGGGGGCTCACTCCATATGACATCTTTCAGCTGCTGTGACCTGCTCAATGCAGCCAGTGCATCTGCAATCCTATTAGCTTTGCGAGGCACATGACAGAACTCTATCTGCCAGTCTCTCCGCTTCATATCCCAGAGGCTTCTCCATGGTTCTAAGAGCACACGTGTAGGCTGTTCTTTTTTATACATGTTTATCAAGTTCTGTGCATCACATCCCACTTCAATTTTTCTGATCCCCATATCCCAACTTAGTTGAAGTCCTTTAAGAATTCCCCAAGCTTCTGCTTCAATAGCATCACGGGCTGCAAGTTTTGAAGAGAATCCACGAATCCAATTTCCACTATCACAATGAAGGAGACCTCCACAGCCACTGCCTACAGTGTTAATAAAGCTCCCATCAGAATTCAGTTTTACCCATCCTGGTTTCGGTCTCATCCAAGAGAAGTTTCTCATGTTGTATCTCATGTGGTTGCCCACTTCCATGTCCCATCTCTGAAAATAATTATCCACTCGCTGTCTTATGATTGTGTCTCCCCTACTTGGTAAATTAAATTCTGGGTTCTGAGCTCTCAAATTCCTCCACCACCAAATTGTCCAGCAGGCAGTTGCAAATGTTTCCTGCCATAGTGATTCACCCCTAATTAGTCTTTGTCCACTCAGGTTTGTGCTTAACCATTCCTGATAGTCCGTGCCAAAAAAATTCATTCTGTCCTCCATGGGAATCAGTTTCCTCCATAAGAGAGTTACCTCCGGATCACGAAGGGCATGTATCAAGGTTTCCTCTTCATTACAGCAAGCATGACATATACCAGGTCCACCAGCCCACTTTTTGATGAGTGAGTTGGTAGGAAGTCTTTTATGTATACATCTCCATATAAACACTCGAATCCTTTCAGGAACTTTCAACTTCCATACTATTGACCAAATTCTGTTGTAGTTGCCATCTTCTTCTCCATGCATGCACCCATAGGCACTAGCCGTGGTGAATTCCCCATGACTAGTAAGCTTCCATAGTATATTTTCTGTTAAGTTACCTCCTGTAGTACAAGTAGTATTCTCATCAAAAATAGCCCATAGTCGGGCAAGTTCTTTCCACAACTGTGAATCTGATGCCTTTGTCACTAGCTGACTCTGTCCATCCCATTCTCTACCATATTTCCCAATCGATACTTGAGCCCATAATTCAGAGGGGTTTATATGAAGTCTCCAAAGAAGTTTGAGCATAAAGGCCTCATTCATATGCTTAAGAGACTTAATACCAACCCCTCCTTGTTGTTCGGGCTTGCATAGTTGTTCCCACACAATGGGGTGCCAAACTCTCTTACCTTCTTCAACTCCCCATATAAATTCCCTCTGTAATCTTTCCAAGTCATCTATGACACCCTGCGGAATTTTATCGTGTTGCATCGGGTACAAAACCATAGAGCTAGTGACAGATTTGACCAGCGTCATCCTTCCAGCAAGGGACAAGCTCGAGGCTTTCCAACCTTGGAGGCGCTTCCTCATTTTATTCACCACCTGATTGAACTTATCCCTTCTTCTTCTCGGGTGGTTGATATTGGCTCCTAAATAATTTCCTATCTCCTCCACCTGGTTGAATTTACTCACTTTACATAGCTCGGATCTGTCATTCCTTGCTACATTAGGTGAGAACCAGATGACTGATTTATCTTCACTCACTTTATGTCCAGACATCTCACCAAAGACCTGCAAAACATTCAAAATAGCATTCATATTTTTAATGTTAGCTTCATCAAATAATACCAAGTCGTCAGCAAACATCGTGTGAGTAATAAGGGGACCCTTTTTCCCTGCTCTCAATCCTCTCCATTTTTTTTCTCTCACACTATCTAAGATTAGGTGAGTCAATTTTTCCATGTCAAGGACAAATAGGTAGAAAGATAACGGATCGCCTTGTCTCAAACCTCGAGAGGGATGAAACTCTTCCAATTTGTCACCATGCCATAGTATTCTTGTAGAGTCGCAGTGAATAGAGAGAGAGAGAAGAGAGAGAAAGAGTGAGAGTGCGTACAATTCGTACAATTCGTACAATAGGCGTTCAGATGTTGGCCTCTGAGCGGCCGCCGGCCGAACCAGGGGAACCAGTGCTAGAATGCGAAGCGAAGGGAGGCGGCGGATCTCCCTTGGACCAAACCCTAGGTGCTAATGAAGGGGAAGGGAAAACGGAGACAGCAAGAAGCAAACTACAGAAAAGAGAGGGTAACTTCACTGGAGATATCCTTCTACCTCCTAGAGAAGAAGAGTGGATGAAAGAGGAAGGAGTGAGCCCGCAAAAACCTCCTACGAAGACGTACAAGGAGGCTGTGCGACCGAATAGGAAAAGTGACGATGAGGGCGAGTACTCTTTTGCTGATGAAGAGGATTGGGATTGGTCCCTATTGGTCAGTAATAGTGAGGAATTGCGAAGGGGTGTGACTATTGAAGACTCAGAAAGAGGGCCTCTGATCTCGTTCTCAGAGGAAGAACAAAAAAGGATGGGGTGAAAATGGAAGAACTCTTTGATTATCCGGCTAATGGGTGGTACCATGGGATTTATGCAACTTAATCGGAGGATCTAAACCTTATGGGGACATTCAGGACAGGTAAACCTCTCCTTTCTGGGAAATGGTTATATGCTAGCTACTTTTAGATCAAAGGAGGATTATTTTCATGCTCTAGAAGGGGGACCATGGCTGATACAGAATCATTATTTGACTGTACAAACGTGGAAGCCTAATTTTAACCCATGGAATGAGAAAATCACTAAACTTGCAATTTGGGTGAGGCTACCGGGACTGCCAGTAGACTATTATGACAAAAAAAATTTCTTTAACCTAGGGAACAAGATAGGCACAGCGTTAAAGGTGGATGAAACGACTCAGCTTAGGGCGCGTACTATGTATGCCTGTATGTGTGTGGAAGTAGATCTGGGAGCCCCCCTTCTTCCCACGTATTCTGTTGATGGTAATCTCTTGAGAATTGAATATGAGGGCTTGCACTTGATATGTTTTCACTGTGGTATCTATGGACATAATCAAGAGCACTGTCCAACCAAAAGGAACCAGGAGGTGTCAAAAGAGATGGAACCGGGGAGGAATGTGGCAATGCAGGTGGATGAGGCCCAAACTAGAAGCAATGAAAGGAAGGGATCGGAGAAATATGGAGAATGGATGCTGGTCCAGGATCCAAGAAAGGGGAGAAAACCTCCACAAAAAGTGAATCACTCAGGGCAAGGGCAAGAGAAAACTAGCAAGGGAGCTCAGAGGAAAACTAGTTTCACTGTGTTGGAAGTGGAGGAACCTAACATAGGAGGCGAGAATGATGAGGTGAGTGATCGCAGGCCACTATATGATATTACCAATGTGGGAGAACCAAAAGAGGAGGCTAGGAATAGCCACATTAAAATGAAAAAGAAGGCAGTAGCGAGAACAAAGAAGGCAAAGGAAGGAATACAGGGAGAGACTTCAAGAGTCATTCCTCGTGAAGGAAAAGGGCAAAAGAGAGTGAATGCTGAGGAGAAAAAAGTGAGCAGTCATGGGAATATGAGAGTGGAGCTAAATGGCAATAAGGAGATAGGGTTGGATTTCTCCCAGGAGATGCAGGTAGAAGAGCAAAGTAGCATAGTAAGGCTGAATACACAGGTAGGGATAGGTAATAACAGGATGGATATTGTATCAGAAGGTGAAGTGGAAACTGGAACTATTAGAGAATTGTCTTCTCGGCCTCCAGATTCCAAGCTTATGGATCTGGAGGTGGAGGTTAGTACACCGCCGGACCCGGGAGAGGGAGGAATAGGAATGAAGATAGCAGAAGTGAACAGGCTGCTGGATGGTCAGGGAGATATCCTGGTGGATAAGAGTGTTGAGATTAGAGAAGGGAGCAGGGAAGGAAACTCATCCTTTCCTTGTTGATTCCAGCGTGACTTAGTCATATCTGATCAGTGTTTTAATGATTATTACATGTAATGCAAGAGGAGCAGCTGGAAAGGCATTTTCAGCTACGGTCAAAGAACTAAAAAGAAGGTTTAATCCTACGATTTTAGTACTTGTTGAAACAAAATGTAGTGGGGAAACGGCTCAAAAAGCCATTAGCAGAATGGGTTTCAAATTTCAAGCAATTGTGGAAGCTCAAGGTGTTAGAATTTAAAGTTTTGATGATGACAAATATAGATATCGATGATGTCAAATATATTATGATGAATATGATTAAGTCTTGATCCTAGATGGCTTAGCCTAAGTGGAACGCTATGCATAGGAAAAACGCTTGTGAAAGCATGATCCTTGAATCTACATGATTAGACTTCCCCTAGCAAAAATGCTTCCCATAGCACTCACACTTGCGGATGCAGAACGCATCCCATAGCGGGAGTCAATTGAACACTAAGTCTGATCCTAGTTAACAAAGTCTAAGTGGAGAGCTTCCCATAGCAAAAACGCTTGCGAAAGCAAGAACCTCTATTTCCACATAGTTAGACTTCCGGAAGCAAGTAGGCATCACCAAGCACAAGTGAATCTAACACTAAGCCTAATCCTAGTCTAAGTAGAATAGCTTCCCATAGCAAAAACGCTTGCGATAGCAAGATTCTCTATTCTACATAGTTAGACTTCCGATAGCAAAAACGTTTCCCATTGCTTATACTTGCATTATACTTGTTGCACTAACATTTGTATGCAGAACTAAGTGACTCGCTTCCCATTGCATATTTGCTTGCCGAAGCATATCATCCTTAACTTAGCACATTTTGCTTCCCACAGTGCTACACTAGAAACTAAGTCTGATAGTCTAAATGGAACGCTATACATTGTCAAAATACTTCCCATTGTGGAACCACTTGAATCCACTAGTAGACTATACTTAGCGAAAAGGTTTTCCATTGCACACACACACTGTATACTTGGTACTAACATCTGAATGTGCAGAACTTAGTTCATAGCTTGTGATAGCGCCTTGCACTTGCGCTAGTGGATGGACGTTGTCAGAGATAGTACAGTGTGCAGATGTCAGAGTTGCTTTTTGTCAGAGCAGAGATGTCAGAGTTACTTTTCAGAAGTCCTCTGTGCAGAATTAATTAAAAGCAAAGTCAACCATGCTAAGCATTAATGAAGATGTACTTCTCAACGTTAACAAGGGATCAACGGCTATATTCAAACAGACATATTTCAAATTGCCGCCCAAGCCATTAAGTGTTGGCAGCTGAGTATAAAAGAAATATCTTCAGCATTCATAGAAGAGAGATCAAGAACATCAAGCTTATTGTCTGAGATATTGTAGTCTACATTCTTCTTATCTTCTACTCTCTGATCTTAGAGTTGTAATATTCTTAGAGAGAATTCTTGAGAGAATCATTTGTACTTAAGTGTTTATCACAATCAGTTCATAGAGTGAACATATTATCAAATCCTCTAATTGATAGAGACTGTTCTAAAGCTTGGTGCTTGAAGAACAGTGTTGTAACCTTACAAGAGTAAGGAGGAGTATTTAGAGGTTTTCTAAATCTCCAAGGTTTGCAGGTAAGCCCGTTGCAAAACCTGTGGGTTATTAGGTGAACCCGTGTTCGTAAAATCTAAGGTGTGAACTATACCTAAAAAAATACCCGTGTTCGTAAGCCCGTTGAAATACTGATTTAATAAACTAAAAAAATACAAACCAACATGTCGTGGTTTGAGATTAGGATTACAAATTTGAGGATTCTATACCTAAATTTTCATCTAATATGCATAGGAAGTTAGGTCAAATGATTGAGTCGGGTTTGGGTCCAAATTGAAGTCTAAAATAGGCCAAAAAATAAGAGACAAACGAGGACGTTTGCACCAGTTCACTAGTGGTACTGAACTAATATAATGGAAATTCAATGACTGAATTGTATTTTGGAAATTCAGATTAAACCGGATTGTTGATATTTGTGGTTCTCTCTGCATTTTTTGCAATTTGTCTAGAAACATACATTTTTCTTCTTTTCTTGAATCCTTTAGCTTTTGCTCCATTTTTCCTGGTTTTTCCCAAACGACCATAAAAGTGAAATAAGATAGATAAAGAAGTAGATGAATTGGCTCTAAATCAATTAACAACATGTTATAAATAAATCAATAACATTAAGCTCACAAGTTTTTCTATTTAAGTTACTTTTTGAGCTATCTGCTACTCAAAGGTTAAGTGTTTATTTATTAGCAAGAATAGGACCAATAATGCATATTTAATATGCCTAAAAGTATAGGAATTTTGTTATTTGTCAAATGTTATCCTAGTTTATATTTTCACCAAAAAAAATGTTATCCTAGTTTCTATGCTAATAGCAAAAGATCCAGGTTTAAAGAAATAACTTTTTATAGATTCAAAGGTTCAAAAAATGAAATGATTGAGGATATTGTATGCTGTTTTCTGGTCAATGAAATTTATTCATTTTATGCTGTTTGTATTTCATTGTCATATGAAATACGTTGTAATAATTAATGCAGTTGGCAAAAACAATTTGTCAATGGAAATATGCGTTGTATGTGTAGAACTGAGAAACTACCGACATGCGATAGTAAACATTATCAATTTACTATCATCATCATCATCATCAATCAATATATCAGATAAATGTGTTCCACTAGATTTTTCTCTTAACACTGTGGAACCTCTCACATTTCACTGTTTATTAGCTGTGTGATATCCTCTCACATTTCACTGTTTATGAGCAGTGTTTTTTTACTTATTATCTTTTTCCCTTTTTCTCATTTTTATCTCTCCACCCTTGGATCCACAGCCATATGCCTCCCATATCTATCTCTCTCTCTCTCTCTCTCTCTCTCTCTCTCTCTCTCTGAACCTCAAAGGCATCTCCTCTGTTTCTTTTTTCTCTTCCTTTCCTTCATCGCCATTTTCCTCACCCTCACTTCTTCTTCCCAACCCAATCCCTCCCAAATCCCCAACACTCCTCTAGATCTTCCCAACTTTCCCAATATACCCCTCCCCATCCCCACCGCTATTCTATCTCATTCCACTTCCTTCTCTAACTCTGACTTATCGCGGATTTGGTGCGCTTCCGTAAGCATACGGGTCGTCAAAAAGTAGTATAGTAGAGGGTTGTCGTTCCACAGAGATTGTAGTTTAAACAACGTGATTAGCGCTAATTATATTATTAATTGTCTTAAGTAAAAACATATTGAGAGTTTGTTGTTCAAGTAAGAAAAGGGTTTTAAATCTAGAATGCAAAAAGAGTTGGAGTTCCAAACACGAGTTAACAATGATATTAAGGCCTAGGGCTGCTAATCCCTTATTTACTTCATGAACCAAGGTTTCCCTCTCCTTTTTAAGTGATCAAATGAAAATATGTGCAAGTCTAGGGTTCAAAATCATTTGAAAAAGCTTTCCCAAGTCAAGATCAAATTTATTCTAGCATTTATTGCACAATCTCTTGTCACAATAAATGCTAGCTCTTTTCCTCAACCACCCTAATTATGACTATGTTAGGTCAATAACTATATCTCTATGTTATCAACAAACCATCCATTTAAAACCATAAATTTCAAGTCTTACATGCTTTTATCCAAGTTCTAAAACAAAATACACTATCCCAAGACATATTCCATTTAACTAATTAAGTGGTGATCAAACACTTAGAACAAATAGAGAGCAATATAAAAGCTACACATATACTTCATTAATTACTTAAAGAAAGAGGGAGTAGAGTAGATGGTTCAATCCATAAATAGGTTCACAGCAACCCTAGATTAGGGTTTTAGTTACACATAAATGCAAATAAAATAAACCCTAAAACTATGAAAGAGTTCATTGAAGAGATGTGAAGAAGAGGGAGAAAAATACAACCACAAATGGAGAATGCTCAAATCTCTTCAAACTTCCCCACTTGATTTATAAGAGATCCCAAGGTTCTTCAAGCTCTTCAAGACTCCCAAAAGTGCCCAACAAGTGTGTTTTTTTCGTGCTCCCAAGTGTGTGTAGGCTCTCCCATCAAAACCCTAAAAATGCCCTTTTATACTAATTAAAACGCATAGCTTCAGAATGGGGCCCTGGTGGAGCCTCGGGGCGCGCCTGGGGCTCAAGAACAGAAAGCTTGCATCTGATACATGGGGCGCCACCGGGGCGCCTAGGTGCTTTCCTATTCTTTTTGCTTCTTTTGAGCTTCCTCCTTGAATCTTTCTTCCTTTCAAGACTTGACCACCTCTTCCTATATGAAATAGAAAAATGGTTGATGAGTTCTTACACCTAAAAATATACAATTCAACTCCAAATTTCACAAAAGTATGTTTTTTCATGTATTGTTCATTTCACCTCAAATTGTGTATATTTTCTACCTATATATCCTCAAAAATCATGTACAATCCAAGGTAAATGTGAAGTGAAATATGTGAAATTATGGAGTTTATCAAACTCTCAAAAAAGCTCCCCCCACTACTTCCTCTTGACGACGTTCTCTTCCGGGTTGCCTCCTGGGTCAAATCCAAGCCCAGGCCCAGGCCCAAGCCCTCACCCAATGTTTTCTCTTTTGCAATGCAGTTAGGGCTTCTTCCCTAAACGAAGCCTCACAATCAAAGCAGAGGTACCCCACCGATTCTATATACACCCTTCTTTATCAACATGTTTTCTTTTACAATAATAATAATAATAATTGAAGCTTAAGTGATGTGCCTTTCTCCAATGTTGATGTAATTAGTTAAATAGTAGTTAATAGTTCATGGTTATGTCCTCTTAATTGTTTATTATGTGGATAATAACTTGAGATTTGTTTGGTTTCTGAATATGCTTCACATTTGTTCATCATTGCATTTTGCATGTATTTTGCTAAGTTTGATCTCTAAGTGGTGTGCACGAGAAAGAGGAAGTGGGACCAACCTGCTGAAACATTGGTAGTCCCTGGAGTGCTGCCATTGCTCAATGCTTTTTTTTATTCCTCACGTGCTCACCTAGCATCAGTCACCTATCTCTCATAACAAGAAAATTGGTGAGTCCCCATATTTGTGAGTTTCTTATAGGAAGTTAGGAACCTATTAAACATGTTATATATTTTTTTGAGCTTAATTTGTTGGTGGTTGCTTTTGCTTTTGAAGTTCAAAGGAATTAGAGTAGAGAAGTTAAAGAGGCTTGTTTTTCATACATTATCCACAAAGAAGAATGCAATTGCTTCAGCAGGTAAATTGGTCTTTGATAATTTTCTATGCCTGATTCTTGTGCAATATTTTAATCTAACTATAATTAATCGTTTTTTCACAATTATGGAGCCTTAGTTTGTTTCTAATAGTGTGGGGACTGACTTCAGTTTCATTCTTCCTTTTTGGGTGGTATATGAAAAATAATGAGGCTCTATTTATTCTATCCTGTAAGACTTATGAAAAGAATTATTGGTTATTTTTTTGTTCACTTTAACTATGATGGAAGAATGGGTTCTGTTTTTTTGGCTAATATTGGAAAAGGGATGGTGATTGTTTTCTGGTTGATTGCAGTGATTTGGGTTGTCATATAGATGTGTTTATTGCGGTTGTGGCGCATACTCATGTTCTTTAGGAGGGGCCAGTGATTTTGTCTTTCTCTTAATAATTATTTGGTAAAAGATTTGGAGGTGGGCCTCCTTCCATTTTAGGGATTTGTGAAAGGCATCCTCTGGTCACCGATGTTTTTCAAGACATTAGTGTTCTTTAGTTCATCGCCTTATTTTTTTTTTTTTTGAAATTTCAAGATCACATCCTGAAGCTTTCTTTCATTTATTTGGGATTTTGCAGGTGTGGTGTAGGAATTTTGTAATCTTATTTTGCATAAGATTGCAAAATTGTCTGACAATATTTTATGGCTTTTGTGTTATTGCTTTTTGCTTGAATGTTTTTTATAGATTGAGGAGGAAATATGGGATCTTGCATATGCATATGAAGTTTCTCTCACACACAGACATACACTAAGCGTGCATCATGTTCTTTTGAAGCTTCTTCAAGCGATTATTTCAAGCAATTTTCTGATAACCATTTTTTGGAACTAACTTTTATTGGTTTCTTCAGATATGGAACTTTGTTTGTTATTTCTTGGAAATGTGTTTAACATATATTAATATACTTTGTTTTTGGGAGAATCACCATGAGAGGTCCAAAAGCAGGAATGTAATCGCCTGAATACCCCACAACAAGTGAGCACTGTCCAGTGGTCTATAGGTAAGGTGTTCATATAACAAAAAATGTGTATAGAATGGTTTCTTTGATTTTTGAATAAATCTTTGATTTCAAATTACAAGCCTTTTTTCTAAACAATGCTTTGGTTTCTTTTAACATCAATAGAATGGGATGTGAGGCGAGGTAAGAGTGATTCTGCTACTTGGTTTTGGAGCAGTTTTATAAATAGGCCATTGGCTCTGGGAATGAATTATTGGATATACAGAATATTTGATGGTGTCTTTTGGGTGGAGATTCTCCTAGGGCCTATAGATTGAGTGAAGAGTGGGATACTTACTTGGAACTCCCTAATAGAGCAACTTTTCAGTTTTTACTGTGCATTATTTCTGAGAACCAAATTGAGTTCTACCAAATTTTTGTTGTGATGTGGTCAATTGATTTTGGTGAATGGACTTAAGCTATCTCATGTTAGTTAATGTTTATTGATATTTGAGACATATACAATGACCTTCCTCCCATTTTGTCAAAATTACATTGAACCTCCCTTTTATGCTGTTGTTTACCAGATATTTTAGAATCTGTATTTATTTTGAGGTGTTTAATTTTTCTGCATTTTAAACAGGTTCTGGATGAGACTGATAAGCTGTTGGAACAGAATTTTGAGGAATCTCTCAAAGAGTTTCTCTTACATGTCCCTAAAAGGAGAAGAAGATTTTTGTTTTCTGCCACTATGACAAGGGAGGTATATAACGATAGATTTATTCAAAATTGTGCACTCTCTAAAGAATGCATGATGCTTTTACTATGACTGATAGGTTTTTTTTGTTGGGTGGGGAAGCTCATGTCAGAAGTGGATTGATGTGATTAGTGTGAGTGTATCAAAGTTGGAGTTGGACTTTGTCTTTGAGCAAAAAGATGAGATAGCAAAGGTTGTTGAGGAGGAGCTTGAAAAGGAAATGTCTACTTAGCTCTAATTATATTTGTGACATGATTTTGCTGTTGCGTCAAATATGCACTTAAATTCTACAGCATTTGAGTGAAATGGAAAAGTTCTTCTTGCAGGATGCTCTCATCACCTCTTCTACATGCACTTAAATTTTCTGCAGCATGTGGTAGATTGTGACATGAGTGTGCATTTGGAATTTTGCTTTGGGTGCAGGAAATTCCGCTACTATGGCTGAGAAGGATGTCTCAGGAAAGGGGAATCATGAATATGAAGACGAAGAATGTAACTAAGATTGATGACACAATTAGTTTCAGGGTATATATTGATGTTTTAGGAGTCTATTGTTTTAGTTTATGAACCTAATAAGCATTTGTGTGGTCCATTATGTTTGCTCTTTCTCCATAAATATAGTATTATTATTCTTCATTCTTTTTCCTAATTATTTTAATACCGATGAAGTTTTGAGTTTCAATTTGTATGCTAATTGAGAAGATTCTTATTTCCTCAACTGTAAAATGTTCTTTTGATGTTATTTGGCTGCAAGACATTTTTCATGGTCTAAAACAGTTATTTGCTCTAATTTTTTATGTTCACACATGACCTTCTTTCAGGTTTCCATCAACCATCAGCCACCTATCTAATACATACTTATTAAGGCAAGTTTTTCTTTCCATATACTGATGAAGTTTTGAGTTTCAATTTATATGCTAATTGAGAAGATTCTTATTTCCTCAGCTGCAAAATGTTCTTTTGATGTTATTTGGCTGCAAGACATTTTTCATGGTCTAAAACAGTTATTTGCTCTGATTTTTTATGTTCACACATGACCTTCTTTCAGGTTTCCATCAACCATCAGCCACCTATCTAATACATACTTATTAAGGTAAGTTTTTCTTTCCATGTCTTCATACGAATACCCATTCACCAAATTACATTTTACTAAACACAAGTTTTCTGGCTGAGGTTAGAATTTGGTTTAGATCAATTATTTTGGGAATTAAATTATATATTAAATCGAGATTATGAAGGAAGGTAGATTGCGAATTGAGTGTGCATTTGGAATTTCGCTTTGGGTGCAGGAAATTCTGCTGCTATGGCTGAAAAGGATGTCTCAGGAAAGGGGAATCATGAATATGAAGACGAAGAATGTAACTGAGATCGATGACACAATTAGTTTCAGGATATTGATGTTTTAGGAGTCTGTTGTTTCAGTTTATGAACATAATAAGCCTTCCTTTATTTTTGCTCTTTCTCCATAAATATGATATTATTATTCTTCATTCTTTTTGCTAATTTTTTGGATATAGACATATTTACTGCTATTGGATATTCTTTCTCACTTGCTCCATCTGCTCAAACCCAAATAATACATTTCACTGATGCTTTATCATATATTTTATGTTCAACATCTGTTCAGAAATGTAGGCATGCTTATGTGTTCATTCTCTTTTGTAAAACTATCCTATTATACAAAGCAGCTTAATTTTGTATTCATTCTCTTTTGTAAATGTTATTGCTTCCTTCACCTATATCTCCCGTGCAACACACGGGAGATACCGCTAGTTTGAATAAAACTAATCCTAATGCAAAATCAGATAGTTTTATATGTTAAATAAGTAATGATTAGTTGACAAAAAAATGAGGTACATGCATCACTACTATTACATAGAAAAGGAAGAGACTAGAGAAGGTGTAACACCCCAAAATTTCAAAAGGAATAAATAAGGCAATATTTAGAATCTTGAGGTATTGTTTAGTATTTAGGAAATTTTAGAAATAAATTTGGGAACAAAAACATATCTAGAGAAATTATATTAGACTCAAAATATCTTCCCAAAATCATGTTTACCCGTTTCCAATCCATCTTCATCTCCCCACTCAAATCCCATCCATTCATTCTTAAAATATCTACTCTTTTTAATACATGTTTATCCTTACCATTAACCACAACTACTAGTTTGTTTTATATATATACTTCTTGCTCCTCAATGTGATTATCACCACCGCCTATTGTCTTCATCAAACCCACTCTCCCATCTCTTTCACTACCTAAACTCTCACTCTCTTAACACCATCTTCACTCTCCTAAATCTCTCTCTGTTCGACACTCCTTCCCTCTCTCACCATATCATCTATCCTCTTCCTCTCTTCCCGAAATCGGCTACGGCGTACGATGGCAGAAGCAGCAAAGACGTTCAAAACTCAATGGCCCTTAGGTGAGCTTTCCTTTGTTCTTTTCTTCTTCCTTGCTGGGTGATTCGAGCAAGATTTGAGAGGAATCAAATGAAACTTCAAGATGGGTTTTGGGGTTTGATTAAACTAAAACAAAATGGAGCTTATGCCTTTCTCTAAGGATTTTGTGAAAGGATTTTAGTAGTGTGATGTTTAAGGCTGCTTCTTGAAAATTTTATGCCTATTCTCTGTTGGTTCAAAATTCTGTACTTTTAATTTGATTATTTTGATTCTAAGCATAGGAGAGTGCATTAGAGTTAGTTCTTGGTGATGTATGCTTGGGTGCTCTGTTTGTGATGTTTTGGTTATATTGATTGTAAACTATTGTGCTCTTTTGTTAAATTTTTGTACGTGGGTAGCTGACAGTGATGATGGCTTGATGATATAGTAATATATGAATAATATAAGTAGGCATAATGAGAATCATGTGAGCTTTGGAATGCTTTGAAAAGTTTCTGTTTCTATTATTTCGTTGGTTGCCGTGTTCAATTCGGTTAGGTAATGGAAGGGATTATATGGTTGGAGTGGCTAGTGGCTCTTTTGAAGTAATTGGTGATAGAGAAGTAACTGTTGAGAGCCAATATATCGATTAATACTTAGGGTAGGTGTTTATTTATGGTTAAGATGTTATTGGAATGGATTGGATTAGGATTAATTAAGGGTATGAAGATTGAGGAATATGAAGCTAGAAATTGTTTTGAATAAAGACTTTTATTCGGTCTTAGATAAGTGGAAGCATATTATGGGTCTCATGAAATTCTTGGACAACTAATATTTATTTGAAGATAAAATTATTGTTTATGATTCTAAATATTTAGCTGGAAGAAGATTAGAATTGATTAAAGTGTGTTGAGGAATTTTAAGGTGGGCTATTTTTGGAGTGCACATGAGGGATAACAAGAGGTTGATCGTTCGTGGACATGTTAGTGACTGCACATAGTTAAGAGAAATATCTTTGGTTCAAATAGGCAAAATAAAGTGAGCATGAGCTTGCATAGTAATTGTATATGTTTAAAATTAGAAATAGAATGACACCAAATTCAAGGATTTATCATTGAGATAACTAATATTTTGATTAGAGCTTAGTAATAGTGATAGTAATGATTTGTAAAACATTTTGAAACGAAAAGTTTTAAATTATTGGTATTTTAGGCTTTCTACTATAGAAAAAATATTAGAATATCAATTAAAATGATATAGTATAGTAGTAAAAAGATTAGGTGTTACAGAAGGCCCAAACTATATTCGTCATTTCTCCATATTGAACTTAAAGTTCATTTTGGTCCGTCCCAAAACCCCAATTTGGTATAAGCCAATAAAACGTAAATAAATTAATCAAGAAAAAATGCGTCGGAGAGGGACAACTAGGGGTGGAAACAAGCCAGGCCCTTAACAGACGGCCTTTGGCTCGACCTATTTAGGGCCTAGTTTGGCCTAGCCTATTTATTAAATAGGTCAGGCTAAGGCTTATTGGAAAGTCTTTTTATGTAAAAAGGTCAGGCCTAATTCAATAAAGCTTGGCCTAAAAGTCTTCAAGTTTGGCCCGTTTAATAATTATTATTTGTTGAGTTGAATCTGAGTCATGTTGTGATGACAATTGTCATTTTTGATTTTATTAAAAATAAAATTATAAGTGTTAAGTTTGGTTTAAAGGCTTGAAGCCTATTTATGACCTTTTAAGTTTGATATATAGGTCTTTAAAAGGCTTTAGGCCTTTTGAAAGCCTAAATTCGAAGTAGGTTTTGGTTTGAAGCCTTACATTGTAAGTATGCCTTTATAAAGACTTTTAGGCCTTAAACATTTTTTGTAGACCTAGGCTTTTTTCTGAAGAAAAACCTACATCCAGGCTCAGGCCTAGGCCTATGATTTCTTTTTTCATTACAGGCCCAAACCTTTTTACGTCTGGCTCGGCTCGGCTCGGCTCATTTCCACCCTTAGGGACAACAAAGCACGGTAACATTCATAATATAAATTACATAGAAAAGTTGTTTTAATGATATAAATAGTTTGCAAAAGGACCATGAAGGAACCAGCACCTATATGTCATTTTAAAATTTTGCGAAAAGACAAAAATGCCTCCATCCTAAAATACAAATTCCTACTCCACCCTAACACCCACCTTCTTATCACAATTTGTGTTTCAAAATGGGGGCAATTTTGTCTTTTCGCAAAATTTTAAAATGACAGATAGGTGTTGGTTCCTTCATGGTCAGTTTAGGTTCTTCACTTATCCATTTGGGTATTTGGAGGGACTTATTTGGGATTTTCCCAATATAAAATATATTTTTAAAAATAATAGTTTCAATATTAATGTATAAATAATAATACTTATTTTTAGAGTGATTATTTACTTTTATAGCTAAGGTGAAAAAATACTCATGTAACTTTTGTTGATATGAAAAATACCCATGTGATTTATTTGGAGCAAAAATAACTATAACATTCTAAAATAGTGCAAATGTACCCATAAGTCCATAACATTTCAAAAGAGCTCTTACTTTGAAATGTTATGGTTACTTTTGTTTTGAAAAAAATCACATGAGTATTTTTACATTTTGACCGTAATCACATAGGTTTTTTCGCACCTTACCCATACTTTATAAAGACGAAGTTCAAAAACAATGAATACTTTTATATTTTTAATGCCCAAAATTTGGAAAAAAAGATAAAAATGAAATATTTATAATCAAGGAGTCTACTTTATCATTAAAAACCCTTATATTTAACTTTTTGGAATTAAACATATATTGAGATCTATTTTTGGGATTTATTTTAGACCCAGATTCAATTGTGAAGTAAATAAAACTTTAGATTTAGGGCAGAAATGGAAAGAAGAAAAATTGAGGACAATTTCAGGAAATTATTTCATTTAGTAGAAAATTTCCTTTAATTATGATATAATGGATTTTTTTGATATCATATGATATATCTAATGAATATTCAAGTATAAATATTTTTTATCATATTTGTATTAACGCGTTTATGGTGTTAAAGAGTAATTTCGTTGCCTACAAAAAATTATCACGATTATATATTCAAGATTTGAACTCGACTTCATTGGTATATATAAGCTATGAAAACTAACTACTAGTTGATATTAACATTTGATAGTAAATTTTTTAACAATTCTATAATCAGAATCTGAACATGGGCATTTTAATTCATTACTTTTGGCAAAAAATAATTCATTTAAGTTTACAATTTTTTATTTCATTAAAAAACACTATTATATAACTACGAGTTAAGTTGTCGCTTATACTAGTGAAGTCGAGTATGAATCTGGTAAGTAGCCACGATAATAATATGGAGGTAAGGAAATCCTTCCATAGTACCACGAATAGAAAAATCCAAAATTGTAAAAAAACATTAATGATGAATTACTTAATTTTTACCAATTGAGTTAATAACGTTAACATTTCACTATTTTACGTAATGAATCTACAATCCATCTTACGACTTTGTGAACTTGATAACACATTCAACGCACACCTTTCTCTTTTTCGCAATGATATAATGCCTCAACTTATGAAAGAGAATATGTGCTAAAATTAAAATTACAGATCAGTATATAAAGATGTCTCCATGGTTAAGCAAAGGCTACTATATACCGTAAAGTCTTATCTGTAAATCTTCAGAAGCACGACCATGAAGTTTTTCTCTGTCTCTCTTTGCTTCTTCCTCATTCTCTTCATTCAAAGGTATGTGACACTGTATATAAATATATAGTTTATATATCCCTACCACTACAATAAAAACAGCAAATTAGCGACGGATTTCCATCGCTAATTTGCTAGTCGCAAAAAAATTTAGCGACAGAGTTCTGTATTTAGTGACGGAATTTTTTAAAATTCGTCTCTAAATGTAAAGTTCTGTCGCTAATTTTTTTGCGACCAACAAATTAGCGGGGAAATCCGTCACTAATTTACTGTTTTTTGTACACATAAATGCTATCTATATATGAAGAAGAGAAACAAAATTTGAATTTCTTGAAATTGTTTTCGGGGTCTTATCTCAAGATCCAATGACACCCAAGGAAAATGCTATTTATCCACCAAGAGGTTGGAACTCATATGACTCATTCAGCTGGACAATTGTTGAACAGGAATTTTTAGATAACGCTGCTGCACTTTCATCACTTCTCCTTGATCATGGATATGAGGTAAATTCTTTTGTTAGTTAGTCCTTGAACTTTTTTTCATGACTTGTATATATATAGACACAATTCTTATTGAGATAATTTCAATTAAAGTTTTTTTATATCCAATGTGTATTTATTTTCAGTTCCCTATAACATACCTAATCATAGTAATACGACACAATCCCAATTAAATAAGTTGTTTCATTACACTTTTCTGATGGTCATAGTTTGACTAGTTAAGAGCTTTAAGATCAATTAAAAACTCAAGCATTCAAATAATCCATAATACATTTACTTTGACACAATTATAAAAACAATTTGAACAAGTTCATAAACAATCAAGTGCCCTCTATATATTCTCATGTCAAATCAACATAATTCATTCCAAGATATATAATAGTAAAATCAACCACACGTATATAACATCATCAATCAAAGCAATTAGCATTCATAGTAGTTAGTTAACCATATGATTTTATAATCAGGTCCTAAATATAATATAACATTCACTTTTTATATGGGTTAAAGTGTAAAAATATCAATGTAATTGTCACAAATGTGCAAAATACTCATGTAAAATTTTTGGAGCAAAAAGGTCTATCAAATTTCAAAACTGAGACAAAAATGTTCATCACATTTAACTATTTAACTTTTCACTCAACATCCTCTATCGCATCATCATCATAAAAAGGCAAATAAATACATAAGTATGCAAAATGTTTTAGTGAGAGATGAACCGACAGAAAATGATGCGTCAAAAAATCAAAACTTAACTGTGATGGACATTTTTGCCTCAGTTTGGAAATTCAATTGAGAGTTTTGCTCCAAAAAAATTTACATGAGTATTTTTGCACCTTGGTGACAATTACATAGACATTTTTGCACTTAAGCTCTTTTTATATTAGTTAATAAAGCAAATTATAATAGTAAATTATATCATATGTTATATTTTAAGTAATTAGATCATAGGTTAGTTTATAAGTACTACCTCCGGTCCTAAATATAAAACTTAATTGACTTTTTTGTTGGAGAGGTTATGGTTGCGAAATAAGCTATTAAGTCATGACATATTTGATATATTTTTAGATTATACATTAATTTATAGGTAAAATAAACTAATCTAAGGGAAAAAATTAGGTAAATCAATTTATAATTAACTTATTTTGCTTTTTTATAGGATTTTCTAAAAAAGTCAATTAGATCTTATATTTAGGACTGGAGGGAGTATAATATTTTAGTTTAAGGAAAAAGAGATAATTAACTATAGACAATTTAGTGATTAATTTTGCATCTTTGATTTCTTAAAGTAATTTATAATTAGGACATATATTTTAAACTACACGTAAGATAGACGCTGATGTCTACGTACGACTATAATTTTCTGCAATTCTTCCATATCCTCCTTATCATGACTCTCTTTGCAGATTGCTATAGTAGATGCTTACTGGTATTCAAGTCTTGAATATAAAGAAGAACAAATTGATAAATGGGGAAGAGTAATCCCTGACCCAGAAAGGTGGCCTTCTTCAGTCAATGGAGTAGGATTTCGTGACGTGGCAGATCAGGTCCATAGACTGGGTCTCAAGTTTGGAGTCCATCTTCATGGAGGGATAAGCGGAGTGGCAGCTATTGTTAATAACACCCCAATATTGGATATATCTACGGTTTGTTTCCATATATAGAAGAACTATCTTATATTGAGTGATCATTTTCATAAAAGTATATATATATCCCTTTCATTTTCGTAAGATCTACATGAACAGTTAATTATATTCGTTAAGTTTAAGAATATAATTAACTTTATACCATAGAAAATATTCGTTAATTATATTTTATATTGTTTGTGTGTGTGTGTTTGTGTGTGTCTGCTAAGCTATTATTGAGATTCTTCTATATTTTTAATTGCAATTCATTTAATTCTTAAGAATATTTCTGAAATGATTTGGAAAGTTTAAGAATTTTAACTAATAAGTTCAACTAATTTTATAGGTAGTCCGAAAAATAATTTAAAAGTTTTATATAAGTATACAAGTCAGTTGTGATTTACAATTAAAGTTATGGTCTACACGAAATGCATGCTAGATATAGCATTAATTATTGTTTTTGCAGTAAAACTTGACTGTGTATTTGGAGGAAGTTACAACTTAGATACAATCGTTGCAGTACGTATCAGAGGTATTCTCATTAATGTGTTAATATTAAATATTTTTCTTTTGTAAACTTTATATGTAGAAAAAAAACATGTGAATTATCAATACTGCAAACTAACAATAAGACATATCTTGATGATTACTTATACACAGATTTTGAAGAAGTTGGATAATCCCATAATACTCTCTTTGTCTCCCGGATATGGTGCATCAGTAGAAATGGGTAAAGAAGTGAGTGGATTTGTTAACATGTACCGTATGACTAGGAAAATTTGGGATAGGTGGTCAGATATTTTATCGAGTTTCGACCCAGCCAGGTGTGTTAATCTTTTTATTTTCTTAATATTAGGAATATTAGATTATTATTCAATTATTCTTGGGGGTTTGGAAGTGACGAGGAGAGAGGGAGAAATTATTTATTATTATATGTGGGTCTTGTTCGCAATTTTACAACAGTAAGAGCACGAGTCAAATTTAAATAGTATAGTGAAAAGTAAGAGTGTCATTTCAACATAAACTAGGTTTTAAGCAAGTTCATTGGATATATTGTAATCAAAATTAACTTTGGGTAAGAAGTAAGTGATAAGATTGCAATGAAAATAAGAGAATATATTTTTATAATTTAGTTTAAACAAGAAAGAAAAGTCTAGGCCTATTTATCTGCTTTTATTTCATGATACCAATTTTCTCTTTCCCTAATGCTAATTAATTCCTATTGTGTTGTTGTGTGGAGTCTCTTTTATTTAAATAGTTCTCTCAAGCCTACTTAAACCTTAATTGGAATTAATATGAATAATCTCTTCCTACATATTATTCCAATTAGTCTCTTTAAACAAATCACTTCAATTTCACAAAGTTTGGTTAAATCATATCTCTATCTCACTAACAAACTTCCAATCCTATACTAGAATTGCAAAACAAGCTTGGATTTAACCTAGTTTTTTTACTTAAATAATGCTCTCTCAACCCACTAGCTAAGCTAACAAAGTAAAAGTTGACCACCACTTAAAAATAAAGCCCAAATGTTCTTTTCCAAATCTGAAAACAGCTGCCTCTGCCTCCTTCTTTTATTCGTTAAGATGGATCTGTTTTTTTTTTCTCTTTTTGTGCGGCGTGCCCCCTTTTACCGGCCGGCGATTAATTTAGGGCGAAGGTCCAAAAATGATACATAACTATTGGCTAAGGAACAAAAATGATACCTAACTATTGCAAGGTACACCAATGGTACCCAACTTTTAACATGGGATCAAAAATGATATTTTCCTTTTCACTAAGGGAAATTTGCATTGTAGTCCCTAGAAAGACAAATTACTACTGGGAGGTCCCAAAACATTCCAAAACTATCATCAAGTCCCAAGGGACTTTGGTGCAAATATTTTCATTTGTTCAGTGACTAATTTACCCCTAACTAAGATTGCTTTCTTTTTTTTCTTTGCCTTTAATTTATGTTTCACCATCATCACCTTCGGGTGTGTTTGGATTGCCGGTGGAAAAGTAACTTTTTTTCAATTTGACTTTTTTAGAAGTAAGATTGGAAAAAAGTCTGATTGTATATTGTGATTATGTTTGGATGTGTTGTTGGTATGAGTGACTTTTTTCAATTTGACTTTTAGAAAGATGTTTGGATATGTATTTGAAAAAAAAAAGATTAGATTAAAACATATGCAAATATTGTTATAATAGAAAATACATGAATAAAATTTTGAAAATACTAATTCAAAATAAAATACATATAAATTAAGAATTATACACACACACATACTCCTTTCTGTCCTAAATATAAGACCTACTTCTAATTCTTATCAATTTTTCCAAATTATCCTTCTCAATGCTCCTCATTATTAGACAATAAGAGAGAAATGGTGGAGACAAAAGGTAGATGATCAGTGTATATTGGATATCATGTTATTTTAACTAACTTAACCAACATCCTTAATCTAATAAAATTAGGTAAATAGGTCTTATATTTAGGATCAGAGAGAGTGTCTATATATATATATATATATATATATATATATATATATATATATATATATAGAGAGAGAGAGAGAGAGAGAGAATAAGTTAGAAGCAAAAAGCAAGAAGCAAGAAGTAAGAAAAAGCAAGAAAATTATACTTCTCCTCCCACCTTGCTTTTGACTCAAAAGCAATTCAATTTTACTTTTCTACCAAACATGTTTTAAAGTAAAAATAAGTTAAAAGTAAAAATAAGCAAAAAAAACCATGTGCCACCTTGCTTTTGAGTGCTGCCAAACACACCCTTCATTGCTTCATCCCAAAATTTCACTATCCATATTCATTCATCAGTGTCTTCTCTAGTAGCACCATCGTCACCTTCATCGTCATCACTATTTTTCTTCCTCTGATTTCTTTCACCATCATCCGCCTTTTCTTCCCTAAACTCTAGACCCCATCATCTTCTCTATCTCCAACTCAACTTCCCCATTCCTTCTGTTGCTACCTGTGAGTCTATGGTCTGAGAGCAAGGGAGTAGGCCACCAAGAATATCAAGGTTGGGTCGGACCTCCTTTGGGTAAGATTCTTTTGTTCTCTCTATTTGATTGTTCTGCTTGGTCTGATATGAATTTTGGGAACTTTGCTTTTCTTAAATCATCATTTAGAATGGGATTGGTTAGAAACAAGCATGGTGTTGAATATTGATGTTTGTTCATCTTCAAAGTGATGAAGGTGTGACTTTTGCTTATATATTCTGGAGATTCTAACACCATTTGAGAGTCTTTTGACTATAACTACAGCAAACAATTATTGCTGGTATTTTAATATGACTAATTCATATTGCTCAAATTTGCTTCATTATGCTATTATGTAACAACACTATTTGGGACTCTTTCAATTTTTGATTTCTTTATGCTCAAATCACTTCTATTTGATATAAATAAATCTAATATGCTAAATTGTTGATCTGTTTGATGCTTAAATTTATGGTTCAGTGCTGTACAAAAAATTGTGATGCTTTATTGTTGTGCGAATGCTGTCATAAGTGCTATTGATTGCTTAACCTCTTAAATTTGTGATGGTGCTGTAAAGCCTATGATCAGAAAGCAATTTCGAGAGTACTTCAATCCATGTTTTGGCTCAAATCCTTTTAAAATTTGGTGAATAATTGACTTTACATATAGACTAAGATTTGTTGATCCCATATTGGTGTAAATAATAATTTTGTTGTTATTTGCTGACATAATAGTTTGTTTTAATAGAGATGTGGTTTTCAAATCAAATTTTGTTCTCAATATGAACAATTATGCACTATTCAATTGTGTATGCAATTGATTTGTGTACATAATTAAACCTTGTTTGCAGGAACTCTTATGCAGTGCATACATTGTCGTAGCTGCTAACATGAGATGTTAAGTTCAAGATGATGAGGGTCACACCATGCTCAAGTACACTTTGTAGGAACTTAAGCTCACGTTGCCATGTAAATTCTGTTGTGAAAGAATTCATTTCTGCAAAGTATGATAAAATGTTTTCAATATATTACTAGAATACTTATTTCTGCAAAGTATGATTGGGTGCTATTAAAAGCAGCATGACAACTTGTTACTAGTTGTTGGTTTACTTGATACATGACAACTTGTTACTAGTTGGTGGTTTACTTGCTACTGTCATGTGATTCTGTAGGGTGATATTGTTATTGGCTAGTACAACATGGAAGTATCTGCTATGTTTTATTCACATAGGTGGACAGTTTATAAGTAATGGAGAAGGTCTTTTGACATATACTGGGGGTCGACGAAATAAAAAATCATCAATGAAAGCACAAGTTTCGAAGAGTTCCAGACGATCATATGCTCAATTGTGAGAAAAAGGATTCAATTTCAATTTCAGGATAAGAAGTCTCATTATTGTGGAAGATGCTATGAGGCTGGTCACACTGTGAAGACGTGCAAGAATCCAAATCCAAGTTGAAACAAGTTGATATCTTTGGTAACTTTTGGTGAATGCATCCTCATTTGTCACTTTTTTTTGTAAATGCATCCTAACTTTTCTGACTTTTGGTGAATGCTACCTCTACTGTCACTTTTAGGCCCTGTTTGGTTTGAGGGAAGGGAAGGGGAGGGGAGGGAAAATGAGCCCCTCCCCTTGCATGGTTTAAAAAATTGGAGGGGAGGGAGCCCAAAATATTCCCTCCCTTTCCTTTCACTCCCCTAATTTTGGTTCCCTCCAAATTGGGGGGTTTTGGAGGGAGGCCAAAATTATGTTACTAAATTGCCCTCATCAATTTTATAATATTCCTTATATGCCCTTACTATGGGAATAAAACAAGTGTCTTCCTCCTCACTTTTTTTGCCCATCTTCTTCTTTGCTTGCTTATATGCTCTCTACCCTTGCTTAGTGATTGGTAAGTCTTTCCATTTTCTTCTTCCCCATTACTCATATCTTTGCTACTTATTTCATTTTTCATCTTGTGAATCTATCTTGGTGAGCTTCCACATGATTATATATTTCTGCACCTTTTTTTCTTGCTCTCTGTTTCAGCAATGAGTTTTCTTGCTCTCGTGAGAAAATGGTGATCATTGCATTAGAATCACTTATTTTTTAATTCTAAATTTGTCATACAACCAGTAAAGACGATTATTATGGTGATCAATGTGATTTTCTTGGGCTAAAATTTGTAGTTTATTTCATATGACAAGTGAAGGTTATCTCTTTGACACAAGTGAAGCGGATGCATATGATTTTCTTGAGTTGTTAATCCATCTGCTACTAGTTTGTGCATGTGAACAATTGGGGTAATGATTATGTGTACTATATTGAGGATGAATTAATGATTTCACATGTCATAATGAAGCTCTTTTATGGTTCTCAATAGATGGTCTCTTGACTATTTATTTTGAAGACTTTTGAATATTTTGGCAAACTTTAGAATATTTTGGTACTTACTCAAAAATGACTTTTGAGCCATGGTATTCTCAATAGATGGTCTTTTGACTATTTATTGTGAGGGCTTTTGAATATTTTGGCAACTTTTGTATATTTTGGTACTTGCTCAAAAATGACTTTTGAGCTAAGTTGGTAAATTTTTTGTATATGAAACACAACGTCTTGAAGATTGAATGACCGATTAACATAAGTATTTACATTTCCTCCAAGTTAAATATTCTTATGTCAATATCAAGCATTATTAGAATATTATTATGTCAATTTTTATGTGACTTTAAATAAGCAATTTAATTTGAATCAAGATGTAAGTTAATTTAGATGATAGACAATCATTAATTAATATAAAATTACAAGGATACAATGGTAAATTAAACATTATCACCCTCCCCTCCCCTCCTTAACCAAACAAATAATCATAAAATTCTCCCCTCCCCTTCCATTCCCTTCCTTTTTTCTTATCAGACCAAACAAAGTAACATTAAACCCTCCCCCTCCCTTCCATTCCCTTCCTCCCCTCCCCTTCCCTTCCCTTCCCTCAAACCAAACAGGCCCTTAGTGACTTTTGGATAGCTTCTGTAAATGTCATTAGACATGTTAAAAGTTGGTCATGGATACTTGATGTCTTGATGATGTATTATATTTTGTATAGCTTTTGAAGTATGTAAATATTTTTATAACTAACAGAGCAGTTGTTATTGTAGTCTTCTGCAGTTGTTACTGCTGAAATTTGCACTTGTTACTGCTGAGTAAAATTTTTATAGCCAATAGAGGAGCAATTAGATTTCTCTATTAAACCTAAACAAACATATAGTTCATAAACGGATTAAAGTGCATAATTATCCTCTCTCTTGTGCTTCATTTTAATAGCAACAATTCATAGAGTTACTAACAACAATTGCTAGTAACAAGTGAGGCACTTGTTATTACAGGTGTGGTCCCTTGTTACTATAGGCTTGATCACTTGTTACTAAGCGAAATTAAGTGACCTACATACCATGTCCAGTTTAGATTAACATTTGGAAGCCCTTTTATTTCCTCAATGACCACTTGTTAATGACCAAAAAATCAAGTCTATCATTCGTGATTTAAAATTGCCAGTAACAAGTGAGGAACTTGCTACTACAGGTGTGACCACTTGTTATTGCAAGCTTGACAACTTGTTACTGGTGAAATTATGTGACCATCATCATGCCCAATTTACGTAACATTTTAGGGGGCCTTATATTTCCTCAATGATACATTAACATTAGCAAGTCTTCCAAATGCTAATCTAAAATGGGCATAATATATTTCTCAGTTAATTTTTTGTCAGTGACAAGTAAGTATGTAGGCAGTAACAAGTCACCAAACCTGTAGTAACAAGTACTTATTACTTCAGTAGCAAAAAATATTTTTATTACTTTGCAATAGAAGATTTGCAATAGTACACATTTTTATTACTTTGCAGCATAAACTATATAGTAGCTTTGCAGAAGCTTTTGGTGCTATGAAAAAATTAGAGTAACTACAAATTAGAGTAACTAGATATTCTTAATACAAAAACCAAATACATTCATTTTTGTCATTCTATACATACACCAACCATCCACTTGATACATACATATATCCACTGCCAATTGCAACTACTTCTATTACACCACTACCAACTTCAACTACTTTAATTACACCCTCCACATTAATCATAAATACATTAGAATAAAAGCAAACAAGATTAAACAACTAAGGACCAATACACACCACATGGTCCTTAGGCTACTTTATGTGTTCTTCATCTAATACCAAATCTCTGCAATGTCATGATCAATACAATGTTGTCCACACAGCAAAACTCATTAAACAATTCTCTTTTCTTCTCAGCCATTTCATCCTCCCATAAGAAGAACCCCCATCCTCCCTATCAAGTGAATGAATAAATAAAACATATTAACAATACAATAGCATTTTATAGAAGCTGATTCAATTGATATTAAGTTAACCAAAGTATAAGGATTTTATCACAGCCACCACATAGCTACAACTTTATAAACTAACTCAACAATTTGTATTAAAACAACACTAACATAATTACTGGTTTTATGCATGCCTATAATTGGAAAACCCAAGGGATGAAAGTGAAGTCCAAGGAGCAGCAAGAAATGAGGAATTATTTTGCTGTTGTGTTTTATTTTTGTTTTCAATATCTTTTAGAATCAGGAAGCCTCCTTTGTAATCTGATTTATCATATTATCAGATTGAAATCTCAGTACAACACCAATGAAATGAAATTTTGTCTTATCCAACCTGATTAATTAGACCATTAAGATCATAACAGTGTTATCTTTGCGTAGAGTCTTAAGCATGTCAATCACAGTACCATTTGCTAGAACAGCTTCAAGACCTGCAAGGCAGTGATAACTTGCTTCAAAATAAGGTTAGTAGAATAGAAGATGGACCAACAATGACTCTACAATTGCAATATTTTGAATAATTACGACTCTACAATAATCAAACAGTTCAGCATCTTAGCTGAATTTCTAGAAATGACAAAATCAGTCCATTTATCTAACAGAATTTGTGGTTTAGAACTACTCCCTTACCAGTACATTTCCATGAAGTACAATGCATTACTATAAGTCCAGAAATGACACTCCCACATTCTGTTTTTGGCAAGCAAATAAAACAAATTTTATTGTTCTTTTTCTCTGCTTGGTCTGATATATTAAATCCGAAGGTGTAACCTGCAGAGCACCCAACTACTTGATTCAACATTTTGTGAAACTAATAGTCTAGAAATTAAAGTTCACATTACCATAAGAAACATATAAGATTCCAATAAGAAATTCAAGCTCCATATCACATTCAAAAAAGAAATTGAGCATATAGTGACAAAACCTCTTCTATCACTCTCCTAATCACTTCTAAACACCATTCACCATTTACAATTGCAAGAAATCAAAGGATAAATTCATGAATAGAAACAATAAGAAAAATCTCAAATTCAGCTCCAAATTGCCCAATCTAGTATAATAGAAGAGAGGGGGAGAGGACAAAAATTTTACCTGAAGGAGGTGTGACCCTGCCCTGAGATTTTCAGTGAAGCCCTTCTTCTCAAGCCAGAGATTCCTAATGAATCGCCACAAAACATTTTGATTCATCTCATTTATTGATTATTGATATTGATATTGTTGCTTATCAATTTGATCACCTATAACACACCTAGAACTTCCCCAGCAACAACCACCACAACATGAAGAATAAAATCAATGATAATCAAACCAAAAACAAAAATCAAACCCATTTCAACCATAATGGGAGAAAAGATATCCACGAGTTATGAATAAAGGGAAAAGAAAATGAAAAGATGGAGAACACATACAAATCAAAATCGAAGATTTCTAGCTTCGCTCTCCTCCGTTTGCCAATCATCGTTCCTCGCAGCCACCACTCTTAGTTTCTCTTGTGTTTAGGGCTTGCTTGATCTTTTTTGCGGCTCTTGGCTTTTAACTCAAGGGCAAATAGGTCTTTGGACAAATGGAAAATTTTGCAACAAAGTCTCATGGGACTTCATGATAATTTAGGAATGTTTTGGGACCTTCAAGTAGTAATTTGTCTTCCTAGGGACTACAATGCAAATTTCCCTTTTCACTAATATGACAATTAGACTACACATGAAAAGTTCAAAATACGCTTATAAATTAAATAAATTTTCTTCCTCACCCTCTCCTTCCTTTGCTTCTTTCTTCTACCAACATTTCCTTCAATAAATAACTCGTCCACCAGCGGCTTCAACTCTCACCAACTCGTTAGGGTGATCAGGCTGCAAAAACATGAAAACGGAGAAGTTAAGTGAGAGCAAAAGAGCGGTGCGTGTAGCAAAATGAAATGAAATGATGTGCTTTAAGATGTGTAAGTGTGGGTGATCAACTTACACATCTTAAAGCACCGCTCTTTTACTACACGCACCGCTCTTTTGCTCTCATTTAACTTCTCCGTTTTCATGTTTTTGCAGCCTGATCGCCCTAACGAGTTGCAGAGAGTTGAAGCCGACGGTGGACGAATTATTTATTGAAGGAAGTGTTGGTGGAAGAAAGAGACTAAGGAAGGAGAGAGTGAGGAAGAAAATTTATTTAATTTATAAGCGTATTTTGGACTTTTCATGTGTAGTCTAATTGTCATATTAGTGAAAATATCATTTTTGATCCCATGTTAAAAGTTGGGTACCATTGGTGTACCTCGAAATAGTTATGTACTATTTCTGTGACTTGGCCAATAGTTATTTATCATTTTTGGGCCTTCGCCCTACTAAATAATACCCCATAATTCCAAATATTGTCTTATTTATTCTCTTAGAAATTTGGGGTATTACACAGTACACACTCTATATTAATTAGTTCAACTATTGTCCTACATCCAGGTCTAACTTTCCATTGGGTTGCCCTAAAAATCCCTCAAGATTAGCACGAGCTATTGGGAAGCCTTAAAATATATCACACAAGTTTAACACAGACACTTGTAAAGTCTTTACACGCTCAAGTTTTCTTAAACTCACTTGAGGAATCATCCATCTTATTAGAGTAATATTACAATAAATGTTCGGTCACTCAATAAACTGATTTTGATATACACTTAACTTCAAAGTATATTAATATTATAGAAAATTGATGATTATAGATTATAGCTCAATAATATTCAATGTAGGTGTTAACTCCTTTCTTCACCAAATAATTTTATAGCCACTCTTTAAAATTCTGACCATTGATAAATCTGACATAGACGATATGAGATTGTATATCTTGATTGAGAATTGTGTTAATCTTATTCAAGTGTAGTTTAGACCTTTCCTTTCTTTTTAGCTTCATCACATGTATTCTATTATTAACATCGTCATCAACTTCACAATTTTTTTTTGTATAATTGATCCTAACTATTTAAATTTGTCCACTTATTGTATAGCATGGTCTCCTAATGTAATTTCTATATCCTCATGAGGTTCTCTATCACCAAAACTACAATGTATATATTCTGTCTTATCCCTACTTAATCGAAAGCCTTTGAACTCAAGAGTCCTCCTCCATAACTCTAGTTTCTGATTAATTTCTTCTTTCAAGTCCCCTAAAAGGACTATGTCATCCGCAAAAAAAGCATACATTTAGGAATTTCTTCTTGGATATTTGCAGTCAGGACATCCAAAAGTAGGTTGAACAAATATAGACTCAATGCATAACCCTGATGCAATCCAATTTAAATTGGTAAGTCATTTGTTTCAGTAATCCACTACTTATCTCACTATAGTAGTGAGATGTGAGTTAGCGAAGCGTCTAAAGGGTGCCACATTTTAGAATCGGTAACCTGTAAATAATATATACCAAATGTCACACCCCACAATTTTAAGCGTGATCGACATAAATTTTAAGGTATCTAAACTTCGTAAGCCCTTTAAAATTTATTATAGACCTATTAAGTATAAATTTCTTTATAGATAATATTTCAAAACATTTACCATTTCAATCATTTGGCTATAACATTTTCATCTTAATGCCTATAAAGATAAATACACTAAATAAATGAATGTATCGGTAACTATTATTTACATAAAATAATGTGAAGTTTCTTTTCTCTCTAAATTACTTTTAGGGTAAAGGTGCAAAAATAGCCACCGTAAATTTAAAAATGGGCAACTATAACTCTGGTAAATTGAAGGGGGAAAAACTGTACACTATAAACTAAAATGAGGCAAAATCCTACATTGTAAACCAAAATGAGGCAAAAGTAACCTCTCTGTTAGGCCGAGTTAAACATGCATTTTCCAGATGTAGGCTCCACCATCAGTAAATGATATGTCAATTCCAAAATCTAACGTGAAAGCTAAAATGCATCCAGTTGAACCCTAAATCACTAAAAACGAATTCTAAACCCTCAAATCATTTCGATAAGAAACCAAATAGAACCCAAAATCATGTGAAATTCACCTTACTTCTACGTAATCATTTAAAAAAATAAAATCTCATCAAAAAATTAAAGTCTCATAAACATATTGCACCCTTAAATGTATGACACATCATTTACTGATGGTGGGACCACATTTGGAAAACGTACGTTTAAATTTACGATGACTATTTTTGCACATTTGCTCAATTTTGCCTCATTTTGATTTACAGTATACAGTTTTGCCCCCTTCAATTTACCAGAGGTATAGTTGCACATTTTTAAATTTACGATGGCTATTTTTGCACCTTTGCCCTTACTATTACCTTCCATTGTCCTAAGCACAAAGTGTAGATTCACATTCATCAATCTGAAATACAAAGTACGACATAAATATGTGCAATCTAAAGGATAAATTTTTATTTCCAAAAAAATAGATAAATAAATAATATAAACTTGGCAAAAATAAACAATAAATAAATATTACAATAAAGATATTTCAATTTATTTTGACCATACTTGTATTTGAGAAGAATATAAACCAAAAGGGTAAAATTAGCATATCATAAAAACAATTCTTTTCAAAGATTTCAAAGTAAATATGAAATTCATTATTATGAAAAACTTGTTTTCTATAGAGGAACTGACACAAGCGAAATAATAGGCGTGGACACACAGTCCACGAGGGTAAATCACCAGGCGTGATACGAAGTCGCGAAAACAGGCGTGGCAAAACCACGAAATAGGCGTAACACGAAGTCAAGAAAAAAGGCGTAGCTCGAGATTACGAAAACAAGTGATCAGCCGTAGCTCGAGACTATGAAAACAAGCGCAACCCGAAAGCCACGAAAAATAGGCTTGACTGAAAGCCACGAATACAGGAACATGTACAAGACTCATGAGAACAAACACTTTGTGTCTAGTTTCTCTAATAAATGTATATATATAGTAATAAATAAATCAATTCAAATGATGACGAATTCTTTGGAGAGAAACAAAACAAAGTCTTTCTCATTCCAACTTAAATCCAGTCATTGTATTTATTCAAGTTTCCAAACCTTACTAAGGCTTAATATTTCGTTCAAGAACATTTTCAAGTGTTTATCTAGCAATATTCGGAATACCAGTAAATAGATTCAATCCATATGATATTTACATTATCAATTTAAAACTTCATTGGGTTTCTGAACAGATATCAATTGATATCATATGATATAATGAATATTCAAGGGTTAAGGTGCATTTTTAGTACTCTAGAGTATAGCAAAGTGCACCTAACATAATATACAATATTGTGGTCCATTTGTGGTAACCAAAAATTATTTTCGTGGCTTATTTAGTAACGACGTTAAATAAGTTAAGTTTGACCGTTATGTGTCAAATTTTGACCGTTAAATTGTGGGGTAAAGGAGTATTTTCGGTAGTCTAGAATATAGAAGGGACATCAAACATAATATAAAATATTTAAACACCATAAACAACTAAGTCACAATATTATTCAAAGTGTCAAATAATTAAACACTACAAAGTTATAAAGATCCATAGACTATCCTAGTATCATGCATGTATAAACTAATAAGTCATTAGTATTTTACATATATAAAAAATGTAAGCAAAGAATCATAAACTAAATAGGTTGGCCTTACTGAGTTAAAACGGGTTGGTCATACTGGCTCGACACAAATTAAAACGGTTTCGTAATACTGGTTTGATCCAAATTAATTACCCTATGATGTAATACAAGAAGAGTTACTTCTATCTGATTATATAGTTATAAACTTAAAATAATGTTCGTTAAATTATCATTTCAATATACATATATTACATCATTATGTCACATTAGATTTTATCTTACAAAAGTGAGTTTTAGCTAACGAATTACTAGATAAGTAATGAAAATAATTCTTAGTTATCACAAATGGACCAAAATATTGTATATTATGTTTGGTGCTCCTTCTATATTCTAGAGTACTGAAAATGCTCCATTACCCCACAATTTAACGGTCAAAATTTGACACATAACGGTCAAACTTAACTTATTTAACGCCGTTACTAAATAAGCCACGAAAATAATTCTTGGTTACCACAAATGGAACAAAATATTGTGTATTATGTTAAGTGCACTTTGATAACTAATTTAACTAACTTCCTTAATCTACTCAAATTAGGGAAAATGATCTTATATTTAGGAACAGAGGGAGTATTATATAACTATGAGTCAAGTTGTCATTCAATTCTGATAAAAAAAAGTCAAGTTGTCGTAGCTTATACTAGTGGAGTCGGTTTTGAATCTGGCTAAGTACTCGTGATAATTATTTGGAGGTAACTAAATTCCTTCAACACCACGACTAGGTAAATACAAAAATTATAGAAAAAAATTTATGAGGAATTCCTTTATACCAATTGAGTTAATAACGTTAACATTCCACGATTTAAGTAATGAATTTACATTGAATCCTTCTTACAAACTTGTGAACATGATAACACATTCAACGCACACCTTTCTCTTTTTTGCAATGATATAATGGCTCAAATTATGAAAGAGAATATGTTCTAAAAATAAAATTACAGATCTGTATATAAAGATGTCTCCATGGTTAAGCAAAAGCTCCTATATACCGTAAAGTCTTGTCTGTAAATCTTCAGAAGCACAACCATGAAAATTTTCTCTGTCTCTCTTTGCTTCTTCCTCATTCTCTTCATTCAAAGGTACGTGACACTTAATATAAATATATAGTTTATACATTCCTACACATAAATGCTATCTATCGAGAAGAGAAACAAAATTTAAATTTCTTGAAATTGTTTTCAGGGTCTTATCTCAAGATCCAATGACACCCAAGGAAAATGCTATTTATCCACCAAGAGGTTGGAACTCATATGACTCATTCAGCTGGACAATTGTTGAACGAGAATTTTTAGATAACGCTGCTGCACTTTCATCACTTCTCCTTGATCATGGATATGAGGTATATTTTTTTATTAGTCCTTGAACTTATTTTGATGCTTTTTTTTATGATTATCATTGAACTTTTATATGCACACAATTCTAATTGAGATAATTTAAATATAAGTTTTTTTTATATCGAATGTGCATTTCTTTTCAATTCCCTGTGATATACGTAATGTTTTTCTTGTTTCTTCTGTTAATTGGATTCTATATAACAAGAAATATCTATAATTCAAAGGTATACAATCACGATTTTCTTCTCGATAGATAGCATTTATGTGTATAATCAAAGTTCATTCAAAGGTATTATTTAATTTTATTATGCTAATCTTAATTAGCTTAAAATATCTATACTTCTATTAGGATTCTATAAATAAATATACCTATGGTGATTATAACTAAAACAACGTGGCTATCACCGTTGTTAACTTCCTACTTATATCATCACAAGTTATTTGCTCTTTACATAGTAGTAAGGTCAAATATTTAAAATACAAATTTTATTAAATTTTAAACATACATAGGGCTTAGAAGGAATCTCTACTATCTTCAATTAAAGTCTTAAGAAGAACTATTCGTCATCCTACTCCTTTGTGAAAACAATTATAAAAACATTGATATTCAAAATTTCAAATAATCTCAATTGTAATTTATTTCATTTATTATTATTTTCTTTCATTTGATTCTACATAAATATGGATAGCATAACTCTTATAACATTTTTGCGTATATAACACCCACCATCCATTAGTTAACAATATATTTGTTAACAAGGAAGCTGTAAGTGCTAATTACCCGGGCCCTCTCACTTTCAAGTGTCCTAATAATCGTAATACAACCCAATCCCATATAAATAAGTTGTTTCATTACACTTTTCTGATTCTCAGATTTTGACTAGTTAAGAGCTTTGAGATCAATTAAATACTCAGGCATTCAAATAATCAATAATACATTTACTTCAACACAATTATAAAAATAATTTGATTAAGTTCATGAACAATTAATCAAGCACCCTCTATATATTCTCAAATCAAATCAACAGCATTCATTTCAAGATATAATAAAATCAATCACACAAATATGAAATCATTAATCAAAGCAATTAGCATTCATAGTAGTTACTTAATTATTTGATTTTATATTCTAGTTCTAAATATAATATACCATTCACTTTTTTGTGTTAGTTAAGTAAGCAAATATGATCAAAATAAAGTAAGCAAAGTATTCTACTAAATTATATCATATGTTATATATATGTAATTAGATGATAAGCTAGTTTATAAGTAGAATAGTTTAGTTTAAGGAAAAGAGATAACTATAAACAATTTTAAAGTGAGTAATTTTACATCCTTAATTTCTTCAAAAATGTCAAAGTGATTTATAATTAGGATATGGAGGACTTTTTTTTAACTCCATGTAAGATAGATGCCGATGTCTACGTACTATTGTTATGGATCTGTCATTTTTCCATATCCTCCCTATCATGACTCTTTTTGCAGATTGCTACAGTGGATGCTTACTGGTATTCAAATCTTGATTCACAAATCGAACAAACTGATAAATGGGGAAGAGTAATCCCTGACCCAGAAAGGTGGCCTTCTTCAGTTAATGGAGTAGGATTTCGTGAAGTGGCAGATCAGGTCCATAGACTGGGTCTCAAGTTTGGAGTTCATCTTCATGGAGGGATAAGCGCAATGGCAGTAGTAGTTAACAACACACCAATATTGGATATATCTACGGTATGTCTCCATACATACATACATATATATATATATATATATATATATATATATATATATATAAATATATATATATATCCCTTCATGATCTACATAAACAGTTAAAAAAATTTAGTTTGAATTTAATTCATACTTTAATAACTTTTTGAAAAACTTCCTGCTCAAATTAAAGATTGTGTTTTTTTATACATTTGTGCATCTTCAATTTATTTTATTTCGAATAGTATAGTCAAGAGCTCTTGGTGCTCATCAATGTGATGTTGACTTAAACTTATTAGAAGTAACTATATATGTTATGTGTTTTTCTTATAAGTTCAAAAGAATTGTCTTCTCTTTTCATTTATGATTTCTTAAATTTGTAATGAGATTTCACAATATAAATGATTTCAATTTGCCAGGGAAAACCTTATCAAGAAGGAGGTAAAGAGTGGCATGCACATGACATTATTGTAGATAAAAACTCTTTTTGTCCTTTTGCGCCTCAGTTCTTCACTATCAACACAAAATTGGGAGCTGGGAAAGCCTTCCTCAGATCTGTATTTGATTTGCTTTCCTCATGGGGTGTTGATTTTGGTATAGTTCTCTTCAACTGATATTATGCCATCACACACACACACACACACACACACACAAACGCAGAGCGAGAGCGAGAGAGAGAGAGAGAGAGAGAGAGAGAGAGAGAGAGAGAGAGAGAAGCGCTAGGAATCATTGTTTTTTTTCAATGAAGATCAATAATTTTTATACCATGGAAAAGATTCGTTAATCATTAATATATGAGAAGCTATTAATGAGATTCTTCTATATTTTTAATTGCAGTTCATTTAATTCATAAGAATATTTTTTTTAAAGTGATTGGGAATTTGTAAGAATTTTAACTAAGTTCAACTAATTTTAAAGGTAGGCCAAAAAGACTAATTTGAAAGGTTTATATAAGTATATAAGTCATTGGTGATTTGGTTGCAAGCAACCAAAGAAAGTTGGGTGAAAATAATTAAAAAGTTAAGGGGTAATATGGTCATTTGCATATATCCCTGGGCCCACAAGTTTTCTCTCTCCATCTCACACTTATCTTGGGGCCCACAAACTTTACTCTCTCATCATTACCCCTATTTTCCATCTCTTACCCTTTCCATTTTTAATTCTTAACTTTCTTTCACACAACCAAACGGGCTCTATAGTCAATGTCTATGAAATGCATGCTAGATATAGCATTGATGAATTCTTTTTGCAGTAAAACTTGACTGTGTATTTGGAGGAACTTACAACTTAGATACAATAGTTGCAGTATCAGAGGTATCTCATTAATTAACGTGTTAATACTAAATATTTATATTTTGTAAAGTTTATATGTAGAAACAAAAACATTTGGATTATTACTACTGCAAAACTAACAGAAAGACGTATCTTGATGATTACATATACACAGATTTTGAAGAAGTTGGATAACCCCATAATACTTTCTTTGGCTCCCGGATATGGTGCAAAAGTAGAAATGGGTAAAGAAGTAAGTGGACTTGTTAACATGTACCGTGTGACTAGTAAAGTTTGGGATAGGTGGTCAGATATTTTATCGAGTTTCAATGTAGCCAGGTGGGTTATTCTTTTTTTATTTCTTTTTTTTACCAAAATTCTTTTTTATTTTCAGAATTGTAGGAATGGTAGATTATTATTCAATTATTCTTAATAACAGTGTTTAATTCAAAATATATATGAGAAATTCTACATGACTACTTTTGGTATATATACCAGATCAACTATGGATTTTCACAAGTGATTTTTCTGAAGTCGTTATTTTTTAAAAAAAATATTGTGATGATGAATATGAATTTTAAAGTAAAGATTACTGTTTTGCGATCGTTTAAAAGATTATTCATAAATAAATCATTTAGAAAACAAAATGGAATCATCCTGTCAGGATTAGATGCAGATAACCCAAAGTTTGTTAGGTGTTGGCTCTCACTACTTTGATGACTACCCAAGCAGGTCTATCTATGTTTCTACATAACTACTTTGAGCTTATATTGTATAGATAGATAAACAACTTCTCTTCATGTTTTGGAGTCTTATAATGAGTACCCTTCAAATCTTATAGACGGGCATGCACGCAATTCCCCTGCTAATGATATTTTAGTTCATTAGTTACCTACACAAATATATACTAAAATTAGGGGTTTTATATACGTGTAATAATTAGAATGTTGATGGGTTCAGATTTACAAAGAAAAACATAATTTAAAAGAGTATATATTTGATTACTGCTGTTTATAATTACTTGATATGTTTAAAAATTTATTTTTTAGATTATTTGTATTTGGTTCGGATTAAAGTTCGAGAGATTTTTGAGTATTTAGCACATATACATTTATCGCTTATGGATTTGTTCAAAGACTAATTCATGTAACTTCAATTATAATTAATTGATTTTCCTTTTTAGGGATTTTGGTCTTGAAAAATTGAATGGAGCAGAAGGTCTAAGGGGAAATTCGTGGTTCGATTTGGATGCGTTACCATTTGGACTACTAACTGATCAAGGTTATAATTAATTCAGAGTCTTTCAAAAGTTCTTCAATTGTTCTTCAATTACTCATAACAAAAGGCACTCATAAAGTGTGTTTTAAACATCAGTTCAAAATAAAAGCATAAGGGGATACCATCTTAATGTTACGTTTATATTCACTAACCTTTGAGAACATTTATTTAATTTTTCTTGGTGAAGGTGCAATTTAACAGAAAAATGAGCAAGCGGTATCTTATTTTTTTATCGAACACGCGCAAGAAGTGTCTAATACCATTAACTTTTTTTATGGTACAAACTTTATAGAAAGAGGTCAACTTCTGTTGAAATTTATTTAGCACCATGTATAAATTTTAAGTGATTATTTCTCACTTTGTAAAAGCCTAGAATTGGGAGGGCAGAGTAGGAGAGGGCTTGGGAAGAGAACGAAATAATCATTTAAAATTAACAAGTCATGCCTGCACACAAGAATGTGATGTTAACAACTTTTAGTGTTTATGACTTTATGTTTAGATTTTCTGCCTGTACAGAAGTTATATAGATTTTTATTTACACCACAAAAAAAAGTAATGGTATAGATATTTCTGACAACATATAATTTTTTCGTTGAATTGAATTTGATGCATTTATTTTTTATCTTTTCAGCTATATTGTTTTCTTTTTTGGGGACTTATGCTATTTCAGAACTACATGATTTGTTTACATTGTTTTAGGTGATCATAAGTATGATGTAACAAGGAAAAAAACTAAATACAAGTCTTTCACTAGCAGAAATGAGGACTCAAGTCCACACATAGGAATAATACATTATATTTAATATCAATTAATATATTTTTCCTCGTCTTATTTATCTATCAAGAATCGAAGAAAGGACCGCACAGGAATACAAATCTTTCACCTGCAGAAATGAGGACTCAGGTTTTAGTGCTACATACATTTATATAAACATAAATTAACGAGTTGGTTGCTTTAATTAACTATCTTAACTTTTGACACTATTGATTCACTAATTGAATAATTTATAAATATATATTTATTCTCAGATTACTTTGTGGACTATGGCAAAATCTCCTCTTATATTCGGTGGGGACTTGAGGAACCTTGATTTAGATACACTAGATATGCTCATAAATCCTACCCTCAAAGATATACACTTTTATAGCTCAAAAAATAAGATGGTACGTATGAGAATTATCTTATGAATGTTTGTCAAAAATTTTAGTTTATAGCCGCAATGCTCTTAACAATTCTTTTTAAAAGGGCAAAGGTTCAGCAATTGAAAATGTTTTGTTTGAGTTTTGATATGGTGTCATTGAGTTATGGTAGAGAAATGACATTTTATATATAGAATTAAAGAATCAACCAGAGGTTTGGATCAATATAATGGACTAGATATGTTTCAATTTGTTAACTAAGTCTCTTTTCAAGCTCATAATAATTACTCTTCTAGTCCTATTTTTGGAGTAAAGAGAAATTGTTTCATTTGATTCTATATAATAGACTCATTAAATATTTCAAGTAAATGTATAAATTTACCCTTCATTTATTATATGTTGACATTGTTTTCATGTTATTATTGGATATTAAAAATATGTAGAGTAGCTAAGAAATTTGTTAAATTTTAGTGAAAAGTTAATGATATTTCATGGTAACTTAAAAATATGACTAGAGGAGTAACTTTTATGAAAGTATTGAGGTTGTTGAGACTGTATGTTTATATTCCCACCAACCGTATGTTATGCGGTTGCATTTTTTATAAAAGGGAAAGTATAAGGAAGATAGTAATCAAAGATGAATCTCAATATATTGGTCTGTCAAACGAGAGTACTAAAGTTATATTTTTGAGCGACAGATTTATCCTCAAACTGCTGTGGGATTGCGAGTTTGGATTGCAACCGGAAGAAATGGTGTGTTTTCTAGCCAACAAACTTTCACGATGAAATGTTTGATCTCTTGAGTTTTATTGAAATTACACTAACATATCCTTTCTTACCTACAATAAATGAATATTCGCTTATGATAATTGTTTTTGTGAAGATGTTTTGTTTTTCATATTTAAGAAATCTTGCTCTGTCAAAAACAATTTTTGGTTCAGATTGAAAATGTGAAAAAAATGTTTGGATACGTAGTTTGCTAAGTAAAAACACTTTATCCTTTTATTTTTGTTTTTCTTAACATAACATAATATCATGAGATTGACTATTCTTAATTTATTGTTAATTTTACTTACAGAGACAGGCGAAGTTTATGTTGCATTTTTCAATATAAGGGACGAGAATAATTATTTCTCTATGTTCACTAAATATTTGGGAGCTAAATTCTTTCCCGAGAAGAATTTCACCGTTTGCAAAAGCTTTGAGGTATGGCAAAAAATCAGCGATTTACCAGAAGATAGAATTGAAGCGACACTTGAACCTCATGACTGTGCATTGTTTGTCCTAAATTGTACTACTACTTAACATTGATAAGTTATTACTGCATTTAAAGGAATAATAAATTTTATTATCTTAGCTTTTTTTTTGATACATCAGAAATAAATAATTTTTTATCTTATGAGCACACTTGGGGAGCAAATTACTGTATTTTTTTTTTTTGCATCATCTGCAATAAAAAGAGTGCTATTCAAGAATCAATAGATTATATTGGTGGGCGCGTACAGGCTGAAGTCGCGTAGGATAATAATATGATGAGAACATAATATTATTTGATTTTTTTTAATTATTCAGTTAAATGAGAACAATTATCATAATACAATTTCAACTTGTCATTTTACACTCTTATGAACATAATTGCTTCAAAACTCTTGGTCAATAGTTTTGTTATCAACATAAAATTTAACAATCATTTATAAGTGACATTTTTTTGTTTGAAATTTATAAGTGATATTACTCTAATGTAATGTTAATAATTATGTTAATAATGAGTTAGTTGCTCTTTTGTTAAATTGTAGTCGGTATATTTGTACCTTCATCCATTATTAAATACAAATTCAATAAACGACATGAATGTGAATATAACTTTTTTGCTCAATGAAAATAATTATTTTCATTGAAATAAAATTGGAAAAGACATAATTGATAACAAGCAAGAGAAGTTGCAATATTAAGGGCAAAAGACCAATAAAGACACTAATATTTCATTTTGGACAATTTGGGGCATCAAATTATACAAAAGAGTAAGCAGGACATTGTCCCAAATTGTTCAAACAAAATTAAAAGAAATGACCGAAATACCCCTAGGCTAAATTCTTTTAAATACTTTATAAATGCAATGTTGGGATTCCTTTATATCATTTCTATATTCCCTTATGACATTTTGGTAATACCTTATCACAATTTGGTGATGTAACTTGTAACATTTGAGTGATGTTTTGAAGTATGGTGGTATACTTAATTCAATGTTAAAATTTCCTCACGACATTTTATTTGATAATACATTATCGCAATTTGGCGTTACAAAACTTTACATAGACAATTTGAGAAATAGTCTTGATTGGCCCCAACATTGAACAAAGTATTCTCAACATACCAAAAGGGACAATGTAACACCCCAAATTTTAAAAATAGAATAAATAAGACAATATTTAAAATATGGAGTTATTATTTAATATTTAAAAAATTTTAGGATTAAATTTGAGAATCTAAAACATATATAGATGAATTATATTAGGACTCAAAATATCTTCCCTAAACTTATATTTATCTATTCAATCAACCCCTATCCTCAAATAATCATATCTATTCAATTAAAATATCTTCTCCATCTTATCTTGTCTTTTTCTCCATTTAATATATCTTTCCAATTCATTCTTATCTCTTTCATTTTAATCACCATTAATCTCTTTCCAAAATATCTTCTTATTTTTCTCTTCATCACTATCACTCTACTCTCTCTTTGACATCATCACCGACCTTCCCTCACTCTTTTCTCATTTTTCCATTTCACAACCACAACTCTCATCTTCATCACTTCATTTCCTCACCATCATCTTCACCACCATCATCACTTTCTTTCAATACACCATAATCTTCACTCTCTCTTCCTTCTCTATTCATTTCATCATCATCAATGCTGCTCTCCCTCTCTCTCTCGTCGCCTTCACTCTCTACTCTATCCTTACTTTGCTCTCTCTTAGCCTTCTCACCCTCTCCTCCACTCCTTGCTCGGCTAGTCACCATGGGCGACGGTGAAAGCCCAAGAAATAGGCGGAGACTCCATACTCGGCTATGAGGAGTGGATGAGGATTGGTTTTTGTGACACCAAGAAGTTCAAGAATGAGGTGATGAGTAATTGCTGGAGGGCAAGTAGTAGTTTTGTTTATTATGATGTATGATAATTGCATGAAGCATGTTTTAAAATCATATCACATCAGGGCTGAAAGGTCGCTCTAACCTCAGGGCCGAAAGGTCGCTCTAATCCTGTCAGAATTATTCAGTGTATCGGAGTTCTCCATGACTAGAGGTTCGCTACTTCTAGTTTATTTGTTATAACTGCAAAGTTATATTCAGGGTGTTGTGCCTCATATGCCACACAATCAGGAAAATAAATTTACATTGTTGTGTGAGCAGCAGGATTATGGTTAATCAGGTAATCGAAATCACAATCTTTGTTTATGAGTTCATCAATTGTTATGCATGATAATAAATGATAACTGCTATTGGGATTCTTTGAATCTCACTGTTTTCAAATAAAACTTTTACAGATAGGCAGTTCAGGATATGAAGGATGCTTGATAGGCCCGAAGATGAGTGAGATTGATTTTGTGAGACATGTTGTACTATACAAGCTCATAGCTTGTGATTTATTAGGTAAAGTCTATCCCCTGTGATAGGCAAATTATATTTAGACAGAATTGTAGTAGTTAGATTTAAATATGGCAGGTATGTAGTTAATTAGATTGTTCAGGTGTAAATTTAGCTATTTAATGAATTTATAAACCGCTGCGGATTTCAGGGAACAATATTATTTTTTTTAAGTTGTTTAGAACCCCAAGTTTACGAAGAGAAAATATTTCATACATGTTTCAAAGACAAAGATTTTAATTTATTCGTATTTTTGGGCTTCTAACATTATAAAGTGGTTATAAATTGATTAAATTGCCATAAATATAGTAGGAAAAAGTTAGGATGTTACAGACAACATGCCTTGAAACCACACTAAAAATGGAACGTTACCAAAATGTGTGATAAAGTAATACCAAAATGTTATAAGGGAATACCAAGATATTATAAGGAAAATCCCAACATAGCATTTCTAAAATAAAAGAATTTGGCCTAGGCGTATTTCAGTCATTTGCTTTTAATTTTGTTTGGACAATGTGGAACAATGTCTTGATTTGTCCATTTTATCTAGGCGTATTTCAGTCATTTGCTTTTAATTTTGTTTGGACAACGTGCCACGTGTCAACATTACATTAACCAGAGGGTAAAATTGGACCACTTTGGTTACTTCAAGGGTCATTGTACATGATGTTAGTTAGGGTGCCTAGTGATCCATGATGATTACTTGAGATAATATTGCAGACATTATCTCAAGCATGGGCTACAACTAGAGAACATTTGACAAAAACCCTTGTAAAATGATGTTTACAAGAACATGAGTAGTTTTATCCATAAGTATTTGAATTGTTTTAGATTTCCTTTGTCAGCCACAATTTTTGTGTCTTCCAAATTTTTGAGCTTAAAACTGGAGGATCATACCATCCTATCAACTCCACTAATAAGGGATTCTTGTTTAATGATTTGTTATTTTTCTGATAACAATCATGACCTTGTTAAAATTTTTTATTGGCCTTGAAAACATTTAAATAATAGAGTTGCATAATCAATTTTATATTGATAGAAATCAGGGTTAAGCATTGCAAGATTCATTGTGTTATTTGCACATGATGCAGCACATCATTAGTTGATAGATATTAATGATTGTATATAAGGTCTGCATCAAAAAGAAAATATGTATCAAACAGTCAAATCACAGAAAGTAAAGTAATTAACACACTACTTAAGCTCAATTTACCCCTCCAAATACATTTGGCTGAATCATTAAGCCTCTGCTGCAGAAGTTGAATTCTTTTGTAAACAGATAAATAAAATCCAGCAAAATAGGACTTTTAAAAAAAAAATTATATGAGCTCAAAGGCAGAACAGATGCAGACCTGTACAAAAACTGAGCAGAGATCGCAAAAGAGAAACATTGAAACTTCTTCATCCGTTGCTCCCTCAGAAACTGGAAGAATAAAACTCAAATGGATGAGATAAAAAATAAATTAACGAATCAAAACAACCACAACTATCACATAACTGTTAGAATGTAAGGACTCAATTTCATGTTTTTGGAAGCTATATAGTTGAGCATGTAATCATTGCCCAAAAGCATCACAAATGAAGACATGCTCTTTATTTGCTGATAAAGTAAAACGGAGATAATCATACCTATCAATTCAATCATTGTATGGTCTTGTCTTGCGTTTTCTGGAATAGACTTTGAAGTCAGAATATTGTGAAGCATATATGGGGTACACTCCACTTTCTCCCATGAGTTCACTCTCTTCACAAAATTTGAAGGAAATAATTTGGTTACAAGTGGTGGCTCCATAATTCTTTCTTTTGCCTTTGATGTTTTCCAGGACCGATTTAGATAATTCTGGCCTAGAAAATAGGAAAACATTTCCTTTAGAGGAACCAAAATTAATTGGAGTATGGAATTTCAGTTGATGGGTTGGAAAAACTGCATCATGAATCATTTCACCCCCTTCATCTCTGACAGACAGATCAAGTTGATAGGCATCAGATTCAGATACAAGGCAGAAAACAAAGCCCAATAAATTGTGAGAAGGAGAGAGAGAAAGTTGGACAGTGTCTAAACCATGTTGTGCTCTATTATCTCCAAACCACTTGGGAACCTTTGTTCCTGGATAAATAATTGAAACCTCTTCTTTCTCCTGAACTGCATTACATAACACCCTCATGGCTTGTTCTTCAATGCTCCCCACATCTAACTTATCACAATCCTTGAATGAAAATACCTTATCACCACAATTCTCTAGTGTGCTTGAAATGGACACCCTCTCCAATGATTTGCATCCATAGGCATTCAATGTTCTAAGGGATGGGGGAAGCTTTGGTAGATGCTGAAGCTTATGGCACTTTACTACAGAGAGAAGTTGTAGATGTGAAAGATGCCTCATATTATCTGGCAATTTAGTTAGCCTTCCACAATCATCCAAATACAGCTCCTTCAAACCTAAGAGTTGGGTGATGTTATCAGGGAGCTTCTTTATGTTCCTCTACCTTGTGAGTCGTAGTGATTGGAGACTATGTAAGTGATGATCAAATAGCGCTCGTAGTTCTTCATTGTCATTTTTCTTGACAGTTGATTTGTGAATTTCGAGTTTTTCCAAAGATTTTAAGCAGCTAAACACCTCTTTAGGAAGATTCTTCAATCTTAAAACATGAGGAAGTTTGAGTGTTCTAAGCTTTGAACAAAGCCCCATTGATGACCTCAGTTCTTCTACCTCAGTTTCAGACAAATCTAAAGATGTTAGTTCTTCCGATGATAATGCGAATTCCTTTAACTCCATGCATCCACTTGCATTGACATGTTTGAGAGATTTTAGATGAATCTCACTTTGGAGATTCTTCAAGCTAGTGCAGCCACTTACATCCAAAGAAACGAGACTATTGAGGTGTAGAAGAGATTTTGGCACTTTGCGCAAATTTATGCAATCAGTCAGATCTATGCTTTCCAGCCTATAAGCCTTGGAAAAATCAGGTAACTCCCTCAAATTCATGCACGCACAAAATTTCAATCTTCTTAAATTTGCTAAATCCTAGAAACCAATACGAAAATAATTATTCATATAAAAAACTAAATGAAAACTTTATGTATGCGAGATCTCATATAATGAACTTGAAATTGATAAATAATACCTGCACTCCTTCCCAAAGCTTTTCAACCTGGCTGTATTCCAAGTTAAGTTCAAGAAGAAGCTTAGCACAGAAATTTGATGGCAAGGACTTCCCTGGGTATCCTTGCCAGTGGAAGTATGTTATTTTGCTTGAAATAGACTGCAGGCCTGTTGTTGGAATACTAAATTTTCTTTTGTAGCCCTCCCAAAGTGGTCGTGCATAACTTTTGAGAAATCTTTGATGTGGTGTAGAAATTTTGAGAAATCTTAGTTTCTTCATATTATTAAATGTCTCAGCCGTTAATTCTAATTGAATGATCCTCTGAGAATCCATCATTATCCCTTCAACCTGTTTTCCCTGTAAATCACATAATTTACAGCAATAATGAGAAAGTATACAACATCATTATATTGTTTGACGTTATTGAAAAATTGTTTTATCAAGAGAGTGGATAATGTCTTTTGATTTCTTACCTCACACTTTTTCAAGACATTATAAATTTCATTTGTATCCCATAATCTACTTCTTTTTTCAGGTTCATCGATATTCTCTTCACGAACAATTCGGTAACTCATTTCCTGTATTAAGTCATGCATCTCAACTTCCCCACTGGATGTCACAGTAACAAGAGCCCTGTCTTTTAGTGTTTCTATGCCAGAGAAGTAGGATGAAATCCATAGCTCTTTAATAGCTCTTTTACAAATTCTTCACTTTCACCCTTTAAGAAGCATGCAATGTCAAAAAAAATTTTCTTCTCTTCAATGTCTAATCCATCATAGCTCACTCTTAAAGCCCTTTGAACTACTTCATTAGGACTTCCATCCCGTAATTTTTTCAAAATATCATCCCATAATTTTTTATCTTTAGAGCGAACACATGAACCAAGAACTTTTAAAGCTAGGGGAAGATGTTGGGTATAATCTACAAACTTTTCAATGAGCTGCTCATATCCATATTTTGAATCATCTTGTCTAAAGGCCTTGCTGATGAACAGTTGACGCGCATTGTCATATCCCAGCAGCTTTGCTTCATGTAATTCATATTCGTTTGCCTTAAGCAATTGTTGATCTCTAGTTGTTATAATTACTTTACTACCATCTGCCAAGTGGTTGAATATTTTCTCTTGCAGATCCATTAATTGAATAGAATCATTGACATCATCAAGCACAACCAAAGCTTTCTTTCTTTGGAGCATTGTAGCAACATATGCAGTATCTCTTGGAGCATTTGATGAAACATCTTTCCCTAGAAGCTCAGAGACAATATAATTACGTACATGATCCAATCCATTCCTTTGTATTGTTTCCCTTACATTTTCGAAGAAGCAACGACTGCTATACTTAGAAGATAATCTGCCAAACACTTCTTTTGCCATTGTGGTCTTACCCAAACCGCCCATCCCCCAAATTCCAACTTTGTGAGATTTTTGCAGTAACACTTCAATTGGCTTAATCATTTCATCTATTCCAATTAAACCTTTTGATGCACAATTACATTTATATATATGTTTCAGTTTTGCATTGACATCAGAGACGATTTCTTCAATTAAATTGTTTTCATCCCTATTAAACAAAGCAAAATGGAAAAATAAGTGTTGTATAACATACAAAAAGAGATAAAATGTTTTGATGCATATGGTAAATCAACACATGAACACATAGTTACTAGACCTCTCTCACCTAAAAGCATTGAAAATGGAGCATTTGAGAGACAATCATTCCTATGAACTCAATGAAGAAAAAAATAGCATGATGTATGTAGTTGAAATATATAACAATAGTATTCATACTTATCCATTAGAATTGAAGTATAATATATATTTAAATAAAAAAGGGTTAAGGTGCATTTCTAGTACTCCACAATATGGCAAAGTGCACTTACAGTAATACACAATTTCGGGGTGCATTTGTGGTAAGCAAGAATAAATATCGTTGCATCGATTATAACCCGTTAAGTGGAGCTCACTTCCGTCAATTTCATGCTGATTTGGCATTAATTGTTGATAGGTGGCCCTTATCTAATGCTCCACAGTGGCAGGTAAGATATTTAGTTGTGCATTACTTGAGTGGAAAAAAAAAGGGAAAAATAATTAGAGGTCTCCCACAAGGGAGTTAATACTGGAAAGTTTTGCCCCTAGCCTTAATAAAAAATTACCCCACATCCTCCTCCCTCACCCACCACCCACCCCCCTCCTCCTCCCCCCCACCCCCACCCTCCTCCCTCACCCGCCCCCCCTCCCCCTCCCCCACCCTCCTCCCTCACCCCCTCCAGCGCCACCCTCCCCCTCCAGCGCCCCTCCCCCTCCAGCCTCCCCTTCCAGCGGCCCCCCCACCCCCACCCTCCCCCTCCAGCGCCCCTCCCCCTCCAGCGCCCCTCCCCCTCCCCCACCCTCCTCCCTCACCTGCCACCCCCTCCAGCTCCACCCTCCCCCTCCAGCGCCCCTCCCCCTCCAGCCTCCCCTTCCAGCTCCCCTCCCCCTCCAGCGCCCCCCACAACCCACACCCTCCCCCTCCAGCGCCCCCCCACCGCCTCCCTTCCCTTCCAGCTCGCCCCCCACCCCCACCCTCCCCCCTCCAGCTCGCCCCCCACCCCCACCCTCCTCCCTCCACGCCCCCACCCCCACTCCTCCTCGCGAGGAGGAGTGGGGGTAGGGGCGTGGAGGGAGGAGGGTGGGGGTGGGGGCGAGCTGGAGGGGGGAGGGTGGGGGTGGGGGGCGAGCTGGAAGGGAAGGGAGGCGGTGGGGGGGCGCTGGAGGGGGAGGGTGTGGGTGGTGGGGGGCGCTGGAGGGGGAGGGTGGGGGTGGGGGGGCCGCTGGAAGGGGAGGCTGGAGGGGGAGGGGCGCTGGAGGGGGAGGGTGGCTGGAGGGGGAGGGTGGCGCTGGAGGGGGTGGCGGGTGAGGGAGGAGGGTGGGGGAGGGTGAGGGAGGAGGGTGGGGGTGGGGGGGAGGAGGGGTAAATTTTTTTTAAGGCTAGGGGCAAAACTGTCTTTTCACTTTTCAAATATATTAATGTGAGGTCCCTTGGGACCCTACATTAATATTTTCAACTTTTGGGACTTTTCCAGTATTAACTCCCTTGTGGGGGACCTCTAATTAATTTTCCAGTATTAATTTAATTTGGCCTGACAACTTAATCCAGTCAGCATGCATTGCCACATGTCCGTCCAGTCATTGCCACGTCATTAATAATTCCTCCCCATGTCACCTTTTAATAGTCAAATGTTACTCCTAACGGTCAAAGATGACTTATTTAACGGAGTTATTATAGGGGCAATGATATTTATTCTTGCTTACCACAAATGCACCCCGAAATTGTGTATTACTGTAAGTGCACTTTGCCATATTGTGGAGTACTAGAAATGCACCTTAACCCAATAAAAAAGCATTAACACACAATTAAGTGTAATTAAAGTTGATATAAAATCAAGCATATTATGACAAAACAAAGTTCCAAGAACAGAGTTTCAAATTCGATATGGATAGCCATTTAGAAAAGATAAAATGAGTAGCCAATTGATTTAGATGATGAGGTAAAATGTTAGATTGTCTAAGGAATACTTACGTTACAGTTTGGTTGCAGTGCCTGCCACTCAAATTGGCAGCTTCAAAAAGAGCAGATTTCCATCTAGTTTCCTTCTCATGGTCATGCTTTTTCTCATGGTTTTCAAATGCATTCTCATAAGCTCCGGTCTGATTTCGAACATGGGAGGGGTCAACATTGTAAAAGATCGCTATAACAAACTGACCCTCCTCCTTTCTGTATTGCATTATTTGGGCCAGTTCATCAAGGCACCATCTTGAGGAAGCATAGTCTTGTGATAAGACTATTAGAGATACACTTGAATCCTTGATTGCTTGAATAAGTGATGGTGCTATCTCATCACCTTTCTCAAGCTTCTCACCATCAAGGAAGATCTCAAGGAAAGCTCTCTTGAGCGCAGCATGAAGATGGCTAGTGAAGTTGTGGCGCGTGTCTTCACCCCTAAAACTGATGAACACATCATACTTTCTTCCAGGTTTTGGCTCAAAAGCAAATCTTGAAGAAGCAGAAGCCATCTTAGTTAGTTTCAAACTGCACAAACAACAGTTTAATAACTATACAAACTCTCCTTCAAAATTGATGAAAGGAATACTGCATTGATCCTTTGCTTTGGCATTGACAGACTTTATATGGCCTTCAAAGATAAACGGAACTACCTCCACATCTGAAGCTTCCAGGAAATGAATGTTTTCGTCTAAAGTCTTTTTTAGAAATATTTTTTTGATAATATTTTTTAGAAATATTTTCTTAGCATGTGAAAAGATTGAAGATTAATTATCAGTGGTCCCAAAAGATTATTATGAATGAACTGGATATGTTATTTATATTGGAGGGAGTGTCGTTTATTATGAACATGTCCCACTATACTCCCATCACATGGCATCACATGTTCTCTTAAACTACCATTCAATGCAAAAATTTAAATTAATATTTAATACTTTTTTACTCTCCAGCAAATTTTAATCCACTGATGACGGAAGGTGTGGTAGGACCAATTGGACATAGATAATTAACATTCAGTTAAATCCTCTTTTGATTACTGTATAATAATATGCAAGTCATGACTTAATATATGGACAGCCCTGTAAAACATAAGATAATAAGGTGAAGGGTGTTATATATGGCGTTTTGGTAATTTTAAATTTATAATTACTTGTATTTCTCATTTGGTGCACGAAATTGATTATTTTAATTTGATGTGTTGTAATTTAATTGGAGAGACCGAAAATGAGGTGACAAACTATATTCACCTAAGAATTTATCTTTAACATAATGTTTTGGTCCATGTAATTTCAAACAAAAGGTTTTATTCTGATAAAAAAGAAAACAAAAGGTTTTAACCCCACTGATTGCACCATATATTTGCATATCTTTTCATGGCCAAATCCATTGAATTAATGCATGTTTTGATGATAATTGCAGCTAATTAGCATAGATTCTAGCTATTGCTTAAGTTGTTGGAATTTGTTCTAGTTAAGGGCAATTTTGTCATATTTAACTTGATTTATTGTCATTCATCTTTTTGAGAACTTTGTGATGCTACTTCAAGTATTAATCTCTTATAGGTTAATATAAAAAAGCACTCAAAGAGATCATGGAAGCAAAGCACAAGAATGAGGAAGTACGGAAAGCAAAAAAGGGCAAAAATGAGAGAAATGATCAGTTTGGCGCCCCCGGGCGCCATCTGGGCGCCACCTGGGTGCCATTATAGATTGGTGGCGCCCTAGGCACGCCCTTGGGCGCCATTTGGGCGTCATTGGTGCCCAAGGGGCGCCAATTCTGCAGCAAAATTCAGCTTTCGCGAAATTAGGGTTTCTATACCCTATATAAGCTTCCTAACACCCCACAACCCTCTCTCCAAGCCTCATTTGCACAAAAATAAGGTGGCTATGCTAGGGTTCACTCAAAATCTCTCAAACCCACTCACCCATCTTCTATTTCCATGAGATTTCACCTCATATCTTCCATATTTCCATCTCTATCTCCGTTTCCACTTCCATTTTCACCAACCTTCTTCTTCATCTCACCCCACCTCATGACAACCACTTCTTGGGTAGATTTTGGGCAAAATTCCTCTCCTCCTTCCATGAGAGGATAAGTTCTTGGTGCTTTGGTGGTGTGAAGATGATCAATTGCTTCAATGGGCTTCATAGGAGAGTGTCTCTTATTCCATGCTCTTTCAATGTATATTTTGGGATATGTGGTTGCAATTCCTTGTATATTTTGGGTAGAGACATGACTTTATCTTTCTATTTTCTATGGATTGATATAGATGTATTGGATACTAAGTTTGTATGTTAAATGTTATGGATTTCCTATTTCCTATGTGAATTGATTCATGATGTTTTACATGCTTTAAGTGGTTGCTTGGCTTGAATAACTAGTGTTTCAATTAGGTTGTTGTGGTAGCACTTCCTTGAAGAGGATTTTGATTTACAAACTTGTTTCTAATACACATCAAGTGGAACCTAACTCTAACCCTATGTAATGGCTAGTTTTAAGTGGTTGTTTGATTAGCTATTAATTAGTGTTGGAGGACCCTTAGTGGTTGCTTTGGGATTTTTCTAATAGACTTGATGAATGATATAACTCCCATGATCTTTTTAAAGAAGCAATTGAACCATTGAATCACTAACAAGGCCCCTTTGCATTGCATTTATTTTAAACCTTCATACCTTTATTTGAAAAACACCAAAAACAAGCACTTACATTTTCTTACTAGTTTAATTAATTAATTTAAAAAGCCAAACAAACCCTTTGCCCTTTGTCACTTTTGATTTGCATTTAGTTCATCTTAGGGTAGTTACAAGACTCCTCAAGAGAGACGACCCGAGGTTGCGCCATTGTGTTGCAATCCTTGGTTTTATAAATAACGTGCATTTAACCCCAAGGCGAATAGGAATCGGTTAAATTACCCACAAGTTTCTTTTTAATAATCAAGTTAGTCCCCACATTTCAAAAGTACCTTGACGACTACTACAGAGATGATCACAGCCACAAGTGGCCCTAACAACTTCATGCTCGATCTACTCCCATAAAGTCATATTTAGTTAAGTACTTCAATTACATGAAACATTTACTTAATTTTTAATTAACATGTATATCCTGCAGCATTTTAAAGTTCGAACAAGTGGATATGATATATGGTGAAACAAATCTAGCAATAACACCAATCATCATCATCAATGCATCAATCAATATGTCATGTGTGTGTGTATAAATGTAATGCAAATGAAAGCACAGTATTCACAATCATGAACCTGATTCATTAACTCTGTAATGAATAGTTTGATCAAACTTAAGGTTGACATTTTTGTTGGTAATGGTAATGTATGTTCAAACATAGATATTTGAATAACATAAATGGCGAGGAAGAATATGATCATACCTGGATATAGGTCAAACCTTCAGTGGCAAACAAAGAGCAAGCAGTGATATATATCAATCTGATGTGAGAAGTAGACAACACTATATATAATGAAGGCAGTTTTTAAAGAAGATCAATTGGCACTTTCTGAGAAACTTCATTATTACTCCATGAACCATTGAGTCGTTGACTTTTTTCATGGGAAACTAGAGAGAATGAGCTGGAAAAACAATATTTAAATTAACATGAGGTTCATGCAAGACAAATAATAATAATAATCAGGTCTCGCATAAAATCATCATAATAATAAAGTGAGGTCTACTGTGACTTGGATCATCATCAATATATAATATAAAAGTTTTCCACCACCAAACACTGTTCATAGCACTGTTCATGAACAGTGATATTTTTTTTCTTTACTTTCTTAGGCTAATTTATTTGAATCACATATTTTTTTTAGCACTGTTCATGAATAGTGAATTGGTATAATATAATATATTATTTATTTCTTTTTTTTAAAAAAAAAAATTTACGTTATTATATGATTTTTTTTGGCCAGTTATATGATTTTTTACACCCTATATTTTAGCTAAAAAAAATTGTCATATATTTTTTTAGTTTAAATTTGTTAAAGAAAAAGTTAAAAAAAATTAAAAAATTAGTTCATGAGCAAATTTTTAGTGCAATGATCGACATTCTCTATTACGTATTCTTTACTTTTTTAGGCTAATTTATTTGGGTCTATAATATATTTTTAATTTTTTAAACGTTTTTTTTAAAAAAAATTAATTATTATATGATTTTTTCACCCGATATTTTAGCTAAAAAAATTGTCATATATTTTTGTAGTGCAAATTTGTTAAAAAAGAAGGTAAAAACAACTTAAAAGAAAATTTGTCATATATTTTTTAGGTGTAAATTTGTTAAAATAAAAAGTTAAAAAAAATTAAAAAAATTTTTCATGAGTAAATTATTTAATATTTATATTTGTTATTATATTATTTATATTTATTATTTCGCAATTTTTTAATTATTTAATTATTAATTATTTAATATATTTATGATATTTATTTTTTATTTATATTTAATTATTTAATTATTTATTATTTGTATTTATTATTATATTTATAATTTATTATTATTATTTATTATTTATTATTAATTATTAATTATTATTTATTATATTTCTTATTTATTTATTTGGCCCACATATTATTTGCTTTCTTGGGCGAATTTATTTGGGTCACATATTTTTTTTTTTAATTTGGCTTAAAGATTTATATCTTTTGTGTCAACATTATGATTATCTTTTTGGCCTGATATATATCTGCAATGTTTTATTGTGCCTTTTTATTTGCCTATATATTTGGGCTACGTATTCTTTACTTTCTTGGGCTAATTTATTTGGGTCACATATTTTTTTTGTGTGAATTTGCCTTAAAGATTTAGAATCAGTCATTGAGCAAATCTGGAAAGCTTTACATTGAATATGAATAGCATAAATCAATAGAATGAATTGAATATAGCTGTGATGACTTGAGGTAATTAATATGATGTAAATGTGTGTAAGTTTTAAAGACAAATAATTTGATTTTGGTCTTGATAATTTGTATTCTTGATAATTTGTATTCTTAAAGTGAGGTGACTTTGAGATTAAAAGATGAATAATACACGTGTGCTGTTACATTGAGGTGATGATGCTGTTAAGGAATAACTTAGATAATCTAAGATGCATGGTAAAACATAATTATTGATTGTTGACTTCTAATATGTTATGTTTGGGCTGATTTGAAAACTTAAAGGGAGTTTTGTCTCGGTGCAGTGTTATTTGATTCTTTTTGCTGAAATAGTTGAATATTTGAAGTTATAGTGATTATATTCTCTTTCATGTTAATGCCAAATGTTTATTGGATTGGATTGGTGTTAAAGACACATCTAAATATCATAGGAACGAGAATCTAATGATTAATTGGATCTATTTATGCTAAGATTAGGGAAAAAGGGTGAATTGGTATGATTTTCATGATTTGTTATAAGAAGGGAATTCAAATTCTGTTTTGAACTGAATATGTGGAAGAAAAGAAATGTTTTAGTTGATCCAAATTTAAATGAAAGAAATATATAGAAAGGGGTTTATGTTTTTCTCTTTGTTCTTGTTTTATTCATTTGGTTATGAAAGGTGAATAGGTCATAACTGTTGTTGAATTGTGCGATTTGAGATAAAGTAAAATTGATTAAAATTATGATTTTATTAAATAAAATTGTAAGTGTTTGAAGGCTTAGATGTTCAATGGAGCACTTGTATTACACTCTCAATATAGGGGCTTGGTTGATTCGTTAAGAAGAATGAAGATGAATTCTTATGAGTTTGAAACTTGTTTGGATTTAAGCACAACTTATTTTTATGGTTAAATAATAATTGGTTTTTGATTTAGGTGTATTTTGATTTACTTTTGGCTATCTTTAATAATTTCTCTTGTTCTCATTAGCTTGGTTTCTCTTGGCATGAGTGGTAATCCAGTACTATTTGTTTGATGGGTAAATGTGCAAAAATAGTCACCGTAAATTTAAAAATGGACAACTATAACTCTGGTAAATTGAAGGGGGCAAAACTGTACACTGTAAACTAAAATGGGGCAAAACCATACATTGTAAACCAAAATGAGGCAAAAGTAACCTCTATGTTAGGCCGAGTTAAACAGGCATTTTCCAGACGTGGGCTCCACAATCAGTAAATGACATGTCAATTCCAAAATCTAATGTGAAAGCTAAACTGCATCCAGTTGAACCCTAAATCACTAAAAACGAACTCTAAACCCTCAAATCATTTCGATAAGAAACCAAATAGAACCCCAAATCATGTGAAATTCACCTTAGTTCTACGTAATCATCCGAAAAAATAAAGCCTCATCAAAAAATTAAAGTCTCATCAACATATTGCACCCTTAAATGTATGACACATCATTTACTGATGGTGGGCCACATCTAGAAAACATACGTTTAAATTTACGATGATTATTTTTGCACATTTGCCCAATTTTGCCCCATTTCGATTTACAGTGTACAGTTTTACCCCCCTTCAATTTACCAGAGTTATAGTTGCACATTTTTAAATTTACGGTGGCTACTTTTGCACCTTTTCCCTTGTTTGATTTTAGAATTAGGGCAAAGGTGCACCCAGTAGCATGGTAAATTCAAAATGGTGCATCTAGTAGCATACTAAATTTGAGGGTGCAAATTTAGCAGTTATAAAATAAAATGGGGCAAATTTAGCAATTATAACATAAAATGAGGCAAATTTAGCATCCCGTTAAAAAGGACAAATCATCGTTACTGAGAAGTGGGTCCTACTAGTTTTTAATTGACATGGCATATAGGTGGCATGACAATGTGGCAATAGTTTGCATTTTTAATAAAAAGAAAAATGGAAATTTGAAGAACACTTAAATTTGAAGACACTTGCATATGAAATTTGTAGAACTAGCAGCAGCATAATGAACTAGCAGCAGCAATATCAGAAAAGCTCGAAAAATGAAACTTGGTGGTGATAACTAACGAAGATGGAGGAAATTTGTGTGAGAGGAATTAGGAAGGCAAAGTAAAGAAAATTGAAATTTTCTGCTCCATTAGAAATACCATTGCTTCTATCCTTCCATTCCTTTGATACCAAATCCTTAGTCAGGAATACCTTATAACAACTCCACGAATTGATAAGACGAAGACGAGGCTGTTAGGGGGCTTAGACACTTACAAAATATCTGTAGCCTAGGGTTCCTTTCCGGTTTGTGCTCCACGAAGACAAAGACAAGGCTGATGTCGTTCCCTTCATCATTTTCTTCAGTGATTTGGCCACAAGGTTGAGAAGTGAAGGGGAAAAATGTGAAGCTGCAATTAGAGTTCCATTTTTAGCGATGTCAACAAAGGAGGAAGGATGAAGGTGAAGCTTCTTTTTTTTTTGTAAAGTGTAGGTAAAGCTTTTTATCAAAAATGCAAACTATTGTCATATTGTCATGTCACCTGTATGCCATGTCAATTAAAAAATTGTAGGACCCACCTCTCAGTAACGGTGGTTTGTCATTTTTAACAGGATGCTAAATTTGCCCCATTTTATGTTATAACTGCTAAATTTGCACCCTCAAATTTAGTATGATACTAGATGCACCATTTTGAATTTACCATGCTACTGAGCGCACCTTTGCCCTTTAGATTATTTCTATCAATATATTGTATAGTTGTAATGATAACATATCTTTCTCCTTTTCTTTAAGCAGACGGCGAGGGGAGGATCACCTGGTTGTTAGGTTTTCTAATTAAATATTAACATTATTTCTTTTTGCGATGTATGACTAAAGTTCATTACAATTTTGTATATTTGATGTTTATTCTCTTCTAAGTGTCTTCTTGTGTGTGTTGGTTTATATAAATATTCTAATAATCCGAAAGAATAATGAAGATTTAATAGGAAAAATAATTGATTTGAAGGGCTTACGAAGTTTAGATGCCTTAAACTTCGTGCCGGTCACGCTATAGAATTTTAGGGTGTGACACTAACCTACTTGGATTTAGATTATTGATTCCCTATTTAGTTGATTACACAATCTCACACCTTTAAGTTGACAAGGATCCTCTTTATATAGAACTAGTGGTATCTCCCGTGCGTTGCACGGGGTTTCCCGCGCTCCGCTCGGTTTTGTTTAAAAATTAGCTACATTATCAATAAAAAATCATATTTTTAACTAAAATATAATTTTTTTCACCCGATATTTTAGTTAAAAAAATTTGACCTTAACCTTAGAAGGAAGAAAATTTCAATGATAACTTCTAGTTTATATTATCAAATGACCATTTTTTGGTAAGTTGTAATGAAAGTCGAAATTAAATCTAACTGAACACATCTTCCCTATGTGAAGAAACAACTCTTCTTTTTGTGTTTTATATCTACATGGAACAACTTCTAGTTTGCACGGGAAAGATAGGTAAATAAAAAGACACAATAAAACATTTGCAGATATATATTAGGTCAAAAAGATCATCATAATGGTGACACTAAAGATATAAATCTTTAAGGCAAATTCACACAAAAAAATATGTGACCCAAATAAATTAGCCCAAGAAAGTAAAGAATACGTAGCCCAAATAAATAGGCATAAAAAGACACAATAAAACATTTGCAGATATATATTAGGTCAAAAAGATCATCATAGTGGTGACACTAAAGATATAAATCTTTAAGGCAAATTCAGACAAAAAAATATGTGACCCAAATAAATTAGCCCAAGAAAGTAAAGAATACGTAGCCTAAATAAATTCGCACAAGAAAACAATCACATACAATAGTAATAGAGAATGTCAATCACTGCACTAAAAATTTGCCCATGAACAAATTTTTTAACTTTTTCTTAACAAATTTGCAATAAAAAAATATATGACAAATTTTTTTAACTAAAATATCGGGTGAAAAAAATCATATAATAACTAAAAAGACACAATAAAACATTTGCAGATATATATTAGGTCAAAAAGATCATCATAATGGTGACACTAAAGATATAAATCTTTAAGGCAAATTCATACAAAAAAAATATGTGACCCAAATAAATTAGCTCAAGAAAATAAAGAGTACGTAGCCCAAATAAATTCGCACAAGAAAACAATCACATACAATAGTAATAGAGAATGTCAATCACTGCACTAAAAATTTGCTCATAAACAAATTTTTTAACTTTTTTTAACTTTTTTTTGACAAATTTGCATTAAAAAAATATATGACAAATTTTTTAACTAAAATATCGGGTGAAAAAATCATATAATAACTAAAGTTTTTTTTTAAATTTGCACTAAAAAAATATATGACAAATTTTTTTAACTAAAATATCGGGTGAAAAAATAATATAATAACTAATTTTTTTTTTTTAAAAAAAGAAAAAGTTAAAAAAAATAATATATTATATTCAACTAAATCACTGTTCATGAACAGTGCTATGAACAGTGATTTGGTGGAAGACTTTTAATTGATACATTGATCCTAAGGTAGCTAACTTTATTTTTAGGGCGAAGGTGCAAAAATAATATTAAACTTTACCTAAAATTGCGTTTCTAATACTAAAGTTTTGCGAGGTGCAAAAAGAGTACCAAACTTGATGTTCAGGTGCAAATATAATATTTTCACTTGAGGGAAATAAAATTTAGATATGAAAAGACTCTTATGCCCCTATTCCTCCTTCATCAAAGTTTTATATAATGAGGGGCATAAGAGTCTTTTCATATCTAAATTTTATTTCCCTAAAGTGAAAATACTATATTTGTACCCGGACCCCAAGTTGGGTACTATTTTTGCTCATCGCGAAACTTTAGTATTAGAAATGCAATTTTGGGTTAAGTTTAGTATCATTTTTGCACCTTCACCTTTATTTTCATGATTAACTAACTAATCTAACTCTCCAACATGGGCTCAAGTCGACACTTCTTAGACTAATAAAAGTGTTAGTTTTCTTTCCTCTCAAATAAATTAAATAAAATAAAAGTGTTGGCATACGAATAGAACAATGGTAGTGAAGTGAGAATCAAATCAGTATGATCTTGGGAATGAAACTTTGGATAATATTCTCCTCCTTTGTCTTCATTGAGATCTACATCATGTTCTTTCACTTTTCTAATCTTGATTTTTGACCATATTCTTCTTCAACAGTTTTAATTCTTTAACATTTGTTATGATACTTGGACCTCTGATTTGTTTCTCACTTCCTTGAGGCCTCAACACATTAATTTTAGCCCTCATCATAGCTGGCAACTTTGTGTTGTCTCTCGTACACTTTATGTGAAGACTAACACAGTTCACAAATCCTATCTACCATGTCTTGGCATTTGTTAGTAATTCCAAGCACTATTTATAACTTTTGATTGTGCATCACCATATGCTTCTGTTTATGAGAGTATGTCTTGTACAACCACCCTCTATTGTCTTCTCCTATGATCATGGTAGACAATGAGTTGGCCTTCTCACCACCAATCCACATGAGCATGGCTAAAACTGTTTTGTTTCTTAGGATGTGCTTAGTCTCTGTGATTTGTTTTTGTAGGCTGTAGATACCTCTATAGTATGAGGCTATGTTCTTTGTTTTCTGTAATGAGTCTATGTTTTTACTTTTTAGTTTCCTATCATGAGTTTGTATTATTCTATTTGATCCAATGAAAATATATCTTTTGGTAAAAAAAAAAAAATAAGTGGACAGCTTTTGTCGCATGCTTTGATTACTCAGCTCCAAAACCCAAACAAGACGGTCCGGGTTTTTAGCCCGGCTCGTTTTCTCACAGGCTTTTTTGGGCTCCTCCATATTATCACACCTTTTTGGACCAAATATTTATATAAAAAACACACAAGGAAAGGAAAGGATAAAATTAAGGAACATTTGATTTCTTCGCATCTTCCCCATCCTTCTTATTTATTGATTGTTTGATTATACCTTGCAATAATAATTGTCCAAACATTAAATGCCCCACTTCCTTTCATATTCATCCTTTTTCATCCACTCACCCTTATCTTTTCTATTTTGTCATGCATGCTACACTTAAGGCTTTCTTGGTTGTCATGTTACCATGCATCCTTGACACAATAAAGTTTTTCAATAATTATCACATCTTTTCATTGTTGTAAATTATTGACAAAGCTTCCCTCCTTTGCTGTTGAACACTGCGGACTGCAACTTATACATATAAATATCTGGATCATGATCCTTTTATTATTATTATTATTATTATTATTATTATTATTATTATTATTATTATTATTATTATTATTAATCACTCCTTGTCTCCTCATCATCTATCTATTCCTATATCCATCTCAATAATCCGTTTAAACTTATCCATTGGCTGACAAATCATATGAAAACCCACCGCCATCGTAAGACTTCTCTTTGCTAACCAGTCAGTTGCATGCTTTATTAACCAAACGTCTCACATGATGAACCTCCACCACACCTAATCCATTTCCAGAATCTGATTTGCTATTCGAATGATGCTTTCATATGCAATTTGTTACTGAACCACACCTGTTACCAAAGTGGATCATGTTCCTTGATTTCACTACAAAAAATTCCGGCGTTTTTCTCAAAAACACGAGTAATAAACAACATACCGGCATTTTTTAGCCAAACACCGGAGCGCGGATATCAAAACCGCGGATAAAAAAGGTATGCAGTTCACACCACTTTTCCTTCGTTTACTTATCAGCGTTCGTAGCATGAAAAACGCAGTTTATTTTTTTAAAAAGAAGAGATGCATATTGGCGTTTCATAAAAGGCCAATACGATAGGGAAATTAAAATATAATAAAATCCTCAGCATATCGACGTTTATAGAAATGCCGGTATGCGTTACAAAACAAGGCTATGCATTTTAAGTTTTTTAAAACAATAAAAAAATTTAAAAGAAAAATGCATACCAACGGTTTTGAAACCCAAGTATGCATTCGAAAAACACCGGTTTGAATTTTATTTTTTTTAAAAAATAAAAAACCATTTTGAATTTTTTTTATTTAAAAAAAAATAAAAATACATACCGGCGTTTTTGAAACGCCGGTAATTTTTTTAAAAATAACAAACTTCTTTTTATTTTTTAAAAAAATTGTTTTTATCCTTTTAATTTTTTTAAGAAAATAAAAAATACATATATACGTTACAAAAACACTGGTATGTATTTTAATTTTTTTTAAAAAAATATTATTCTTTTGAAAAAAATAACAATATATAACGGTGTTTGTAGAAATGTCGGTATGTAAGATTTTAAGATAAAAAACATTCCAACGTTTCTATAAACGCTGGTAAGCTTTACAAAACGCCGGTACGTAATATTTTAAAATAAAAAACTTACCGGCATTTTTGGTAAAAAAAATGCTGGTAAGTTTCGTCTACTCCTATAAATACCTCTTCTCCTTCCCCCTCCACAAAATTTGTCCCTCTTCTTCTCCCCTTCGTCGCACTACTTACATTCTTGTTAATGAAATGCCCCATCCATTTAAGTTGTGAGTGCAACTTTAGACAAGTTAATGGATTTGTTGAAGCGAGAAAAATGTTAGTTGGAACTATTATTTGTCATTGAAATAAGCTGTATGAAATGTGACTTAATATTAAGTCCCCATATTATCCAGTTTTTCATAAAGTTTGATATGATTTGTTTGTCGTAGTGCATTTGAATTTGTTTGCCATGAATAGCGTGCCAGGAGTGACCTCTAGTTTTCTATGAAAACCAAGAAGTTACGTCTTTCATTTGGTCTACAAAACACATTCTCGATCCTCTTTTTATTAGGATAAGTTTCAGGGCGACTACACTGGCATGGATCCTTGCTATAGACATTCATAAAGATCATCATCAATTGACCCTTACAACAATGAAGACACCCTCTTTTCTTGACAATCTTCACATGAAGACTGTGTTGTTTCTAGTGACATTAATCACATGTTAAAGTCCTTCAGCAATTTTATCATATGCCCTCTGTATCATGATATGTCGAAATGTCTTGAGCCATATCATACATGGGATCAAAGATATTCCATTTTTTAGCTTTTAATTTAGTTGCTTGTTTGTAAATTAGGTTATTGCACCTATCTAACTTTCCTTCTATAAGTTTTCTCTAAAATATATCTGTGTGTGTGTGATTTTTTTTCACCAAAAAGTTGTTTATTTGACGTATACACTAATACATAATCTAATAATATATCAAATAAGTTATGATTAGTTAATCTATTTTACTTCCTTTTTTCCAAAAAGTTCAACTAAATCTTATATATATTTATGACCGCCGGAAGTAGTATATAATATATACGATGCTTGATGGTTCTCATAGTGAAAGCCATGTATGCTCATCTTGTTTGGATTTAGTTAGGACGACTTTTACAGTCACCTTCAAACTTTTTATCTTTCTTAATTTGTCTTTTGGTGCTACCTTTTCTTGAGGAAAAAATAGCAAAATACCTTTAATATCTATACATAACAAGTTAATGCCATTTTTCAACTAGTTAGAATTTCACATATAAGACTTAAAAATTAAAAATTATTTTTCTATCATTTTCATGTTGAAAAATCACTCCGCTTAACCCATCGTCCGTGGGTTCAGTGGCGAAGGGATTGAACAATGAGCGTCGGATTGACCACCACGTCGTGAGTTCGATCCTGGGGAGTGACACTTTGTTGTGTCTCCATCGCGGCGCTTGGGGAGACATCTCCGTAGCTAAGTGAAGCTGGGAGTAACCTACCTGTGTGGACAGACATAAAGGTCTTACTGGTCATGCTCTAGAGCCCACAGGGACAGGCCCCAGTGGATCATGAGTTAGGTGTCCTGCCCTTGGATTGGGTTGAGCCCAAACCCCTTCCTAAAAATTTTTGTATCAAAAAAAAAATCACTCCGCTTAATTAAAAATAATCTAAAAAACATTAATATTAAATATAAATGACATGGTAACTTATATATTGATTTATGAAATGAAAATAAAAGTCATATTTATATATGAATTTTATTTTTATCGAATTAATTATATTTTTATATATAACTAATTTAATACACCTTCAAACTTTTTTATCTTTCTTAATTTGTCTTTTGGTGCTACCTTTTCTTGAGGAAAAAATAGAAAAATACCTTTTGAATTTCTAAATCCTAGATATGTGATTTGCAGTTGTTAATATCTATACTTAACAAGTTAACGTCATTTTCCAACTAGTTAGAATTTCACATATAAGACTTAAAAATTAAAAATTATTTTTCTATCATTTTCATGTTGAAAAATCACTCCGCTAAAATAAAAACAATATAAAACACATTAACATTAAATATAAATGACATGATAACTTATATATTGATTTATGAAATGAAAATAAAAGTCATATTTATATATGAATTTCATTTTTATCAAATTAGTTATATTTTTATATATAACTAATTTAATACACCTTCAAACTTTTTGATCTTTCTTAATTTGTCTTTTGGTGCTACCTTTTCTTGAGGAAAAATAGAAAAATACCTTTTGAATTTCTAAATCCTAGATATGTGATTTGCAGTTGTTAATATCTATACTTAACAAGTTAATGCCATTTTTCAATTAGTTAGAATTTGACATATAAGACTTAAAAATTTAAAAATTATTTTTCTATCATTTTCATGTTGAAAAATCACTCCGCTAAAATAAAAACAATCTAAAAAACATTGATATTAAATATAAATGACATGATAACTTATATAAATATGACTTTTATTTTTATTAAATTAGTTATATTTATATATAACTAATTTGATAAAATACATCTTTGTAACTATATGTAGAGTATCATCCACACTACCAAAGGGTAGTTGGTTGAGCTGGTAAGTGGGCTGCAACCCCCGTAGGGATGAGAACGCGTGTTCGATTCCCGGGAAGCGCTCTTATTGGGAGAGGGACAACCTTGTCTATGTGGGCAACACTTCTACCCCTCGAGTCCGGATTAAACCGGACGGTGATTAACCAAAAAAAGAATATCATCCACACTAAATTAATTAAATTTATTTAAATGACCGAAATTATATCATTGTACTAAAATTTCGTAATTTAAAGAACTTTTGTAATGAAAGTCAATCCATTCAAACTCTTCCATAGAAAAATGCAACGATTAGATCATTTAATTTATAATTGGCTTACGGCTCAACTAAAACAGTTCATATGTTACTTAATTTTAAGAAAGATATTGGCTAATGTTTTACTTTTTTCAAATGAATGAAGATGTCTATTTTTCCTAAATATAAAAGCAAACAAATGTTAATTGTTTTATAAATCATTATCTTATTAGAACTAAAATAGTTTCATATGTTGTGTTTTTATTTGACATAATTCAAATGATGACTAACACTCATTGAGTAAATAAGTATATCTCAAATGAAGTATTAATGACCAGTAATATGGTAAAATTAGTAATTAAATATAATAATATCCGTATTATTTTGATCAAAACAAGATCATGATGCCACCGAGAAAGTAGAAACTAGCCCCGGTCCTAATTATATGATCATGTTAATTTTGTTGTGGAGATTAAGTAATCAAAATAGACCACTAAATCTTACAATATACCACACATCATTAGATTATATATATATATATATATATATTAATTCATAAGTAAAATTATTTACTTTTGAGAAAAAAATAAATTAAACAATATAAGGTAAATTATTTTTCATTCTCAATTTAACAAAAAATAATCAACTTGATCATATAATTAGGATCTGAGCGAGTAGTTTATTACATGACTTGTTTCATCCTCTTTGTCACATGTTTCTTAAATAATTTAATTTCTTTAGCAACAATTTTCTGAATTACACAAAAAACTATTAATCAATTAATAAAATTAGTTAAAACTAATGAATGTGAAACATATACAATCCTTTTTCAACATTAGCTTATATTCTTAAATTATGAGTGATAGAATGAGTAGGAATGAACGGAAAAAGATAAAAAAATTGCTAAAATAAAGAACCCAATCCATGAGAAAAATTGTTCTCTACAAATAGTAATTATGACAAATTTATTTATTGATAGGCTCATGTATAAAGGGAGCCAATGGTTAAAAACTTGTGTGAATTGACTAAAAACAAACGATGATCAAACGGTTTTGTTTTCTAACACAACTTTTATTTGTTAAAAGTTATTCAACGGTCTTCAAGCTAAGCTAAGTGGGAGAGGAGGTTCATTTCATTGTAAAGAAGAAGGTGAGTCATTCACAAAAGTGAATGTATTTTCATTTTTTTCCATAATATATTGATTTATATGATCATGCGGATGAATCGACTTTCGCAGAGACAACGAAGATGAAATAAGACAACATAATGAAAAGAACCTCACAAAGCAGATGGTGGATAAAAACATAATAGACTTAAAACATACTACATGAATTAGAACTAAGCTAAACGTACAAAAGATCGAGTAAATTAAGGCCATTAATAAGGAAATATAATTAATGCAAGTAAAAACCAAAAAAAATAAGCGAAAGTTGACAGTTTGTAAATATTTGGGAGAGATGCTCCAGAAAAAAATTGGAAGAAAGAAAATTTGATTAAAAACTTGAGAAGTCCCAATGGCAATAATATCTTTCTATACTGTTTATTTGATCAAGGCTAGTATTAAGTCACTTTAGACTTGTACTTAATCCGTTTTTTCATAATTTTTTGAGAATGTTGTGAATGTCAACTGTCAAGTCAATAATTGTTATCATAGGTCAAACAATTATTATTGTTCAGTCAAAAGTTGTTCATAACCAAGAATTTACTAGTTGAGTACTAACAACTTTTAACTAGTCATATATCAACTGTTTGGTTTGATGATAACAATTTGGTGTCATAAAATCGCAACTTTTAAACTTTGTTAATTAGCAACAACTTTTAACCTTGCGATAACAACTTATTATAACTAGATGATTTTGTGGGTTTGAGATTAATTATGATGTCGTGTGACCTCATTTTAATTAAGTTCCTTACATGGGAAATCTAATTACTTTTTTCATGATTTGTTTTTATTTTTCTTACTCAAAAGGTTTATCAATATCAAGCGAGGGTCCAAATTAAATAATTACCTGGAGAAGCAGCAATATGCGCTGCTCGTGTTCATGAATTGCTGGTGAGAATAATCAATCCTAATGCCAATAAACTTTATTGACCCATAACTTAGATGCCACGTAGCCTGTATCATATTATATTACGCACGTAAATTGAGAAGACTTCACTCGTGTGGATGTATAGTACTCTATATTATAACATCAGAGAGGACTATTTATCTTTTCCAAAAATAAACTAATAGATTGTGACTCAATCATGTTTGAGGTAAAACCTTTTGTTTATAACTATCAAAAATGAACTTGTCGCCTATTCCTTCAAAACTACTGGATCTTAATATTGTTACATTTTAGTTGAGACTCAGTTATGATCTAAATGGTTGTTAATATCTACCCAAGAAAATCATTCCGGTGTTAAAAAAGTAGCTCGGCTAACAATAACATTAATGGATCTTGCCATGTGTGGTTAGAAATTGGTTGGGTTTGTATATTCATGCCAATAATGAATATAGTACGCGTGGGACGTGCTCTACTATCTACACACATGGTGCCATGTTTGAAATAAAAATAATGTATTTCAAAATAAATTGGTTGGAGTGACTCTTATTACTGTAGAATCGATGAAAAATCGTTTGAGGTAGTTTAAACGTACATTTCCAAACTATAAATGCGCCAGTTAGGACCAAACAACTTGGATTTTAATTAAAAGAGAGGGAGGGAAACCCAAATAAACGCTTAGTGAATTTGTAAGCGAGATCTATTTATGAATAATATACTCAAAGATTTGGTCACTAATAGTGCACAATGGTGTCATATGATCTATGTAGCCGACCCAAGGTAGTGAGATAAGACTTTGTTGCTATTCTATGTAAATGAGAGAATTAACGAAAAATAATTGAAAATTAAAAATTGCTGGTACATATGGAAAGGAAAATGACACTATAATATATTAAAAATAAAAGAGGACATATCACAGTTTTTTGGTAATTGTCATCCTTTTTTAGCATTTATTTTTCTTTTTTTAGCAAAAAAATATGACAATTACTATTAAAATTATGGTATATATCTTACATTTTTATTAGATAGAGCACAAATGGTATGATTTGATACTCTAAAACTATGTAAGCTTTCTCACTATTTTGATGTGGATCAATAACTAGGAAGCTAATGTGACGAAATAAATTATAAGGTCACAATAATAAAAACAATAATAAAAAAATATTTCTCTATATCAAGTATATGGGCTCATTGTAGTTTTTCCCTGTACCTTGCCTCATCACTTTCCTTACATTTCATTTTCCCTCTTCAATTCCCTTTGCAACCAAACAGACTCTAAGGGTCTGCTTGGATGGAAGGAAAATGGGAGAGGAAAAAAATGGGAAGAGAGAAAATGGAGAGGAAAGAAAAGTGGAGAGAAAATGTTACTCCCTCCGTTCCTAAATATAAAATCACTTTAGGGACGTGGATAAGTTCCTAAATATAAGATCACTTTCTATTTTGTCTCAATTTTGGTCCAAATTATCCTATACTTCTTACTCCCTCACTTCTGTCTCAAATCCCTATTTGTCTTTTAAATTTAAGTGAGGGGTATTTTGGGAAGATCATGTAATCATAATTCATTGTAAAGTCTTCCTTAATCTCTCCAAATTAACCAAAGTGATCTTATATTTAGGTACAGAGGTAGTATGTCTCATCATGTAAATGGGAGAAAATAAAGAGGAAGGAAAATAGGTAAGTGAAGTAGAGCATGGTCATTGGGCAATAATAGGTAAGACTATGATAATGTCTTTACTATGTGTTATAACATACATATTATAACCTAGTTGGTAATAATGCGTAAGACTACACTCTCTACTAACGAGGAAGTAATAATAAATACAGAAAGCAGGTGGGGCTTATTATAAGAAGAGAGAGACAGCAGGTGGGATCCATTTTTGTCTAAGCGTGGTGGATATGCGTTGTTTTTTAGTTAGTGTATTATTTTAAAATCGAAATATTTGTTTTGTCCAGTGAAACATTAAAACTTATTAATGGTGTTATCAGACGTCAGTTTCATTTAATAACATAAAAAAATTTTTAAACTATACAATTGACAATTTTTTTTACAAAGTTAAAGTTGAGGGACCAAAACCTCTTTTTTTTTCTTAGAGCTTTCGGTATCTGGCCCCCTTTATGGAACCGACTAATCTGAAGTCGCCGTCGGGATTCCCCATTTTGGGGGTGACGACTTCCCAAGGTTTCGAACTCATGACCTGGTGGGTATACGAAACCTCTTATTTTAAAGCTATGAGAATTAAAACCAAAATCGATGTAAAATATACATAAGTATATCTAATTTGAATGGATGAGCAGTGATTTATACTTACTTTTGTAATATAAGAGTCCAAAATTTGAATAGTTTTAGTTCAAAATATATTAGAATAAATTTTACACTCTTTTTTCATTTAGGGCATTTTTCCTACTTTTTTATCGACGATAAAGGTATCCCCCGCTCGACAAGTGGGACACTAATCCGCTGATTTGTAAGCATCTCAAAGGGTGGGACAGTTGACCTAGGTGATTTAATGTTTCTCCATACCCAAGATCGAACCCCAAACAATTAGTTAAGGGTGAATGAGTATGTCACTCAACCGCACACTCCAGATTGCATTTTTCCTACTTTACCCCTAACTCTCTTTCATATTTATTATAAATGTTTATGTATTTTTCTCATTTAATTTTCATAAGAATATTTCCCATAATATTGGAAAAAACTTAACTTTAGATACCTAACTAAATTTTACATGCATGCTATCTTAAAAATCATCTGTTTTAGTTGTTGAACTCTTAATGGAGCGAATAACAATGCGTGGGTCATGGTCACTATGCACACCAGCTAGCGTTCAGGGTGGCTGGTGAGAGGTGAGGCACGATCATTATTGTTATTTATATTGATATCTACCTAGTTTTCTTTTCATCTCATGAATCAAATGCCCCGCGCAATCAATATGACATAGGCAAAAATTGGATACCTGACATCACTCAAGTTTATCAACCAAATATAATATAAAAGGGCTAACTAAAACTAGATAAAGGTAATAGATTAAGTATGTGAAAAGCATAATTTATTGTTCAAAAACAACAATTATTTATGGAGAGAGAGCATGAGCGTAGAGAGAAAATGGGAAACCGCTTATTAATGTAATTTAGCGAGACTATTAATAATTAAGGTTGCAAAACCAGAAAAATGATAGGGAAAATAATAAAAAAATACCTTCCAAATTTTAAAATTTCAAATGGCTGATTTTGAATTGTTAGTGTCTTAATGTTAGTTAATTTCTATATTGAAGTTGTTACTGGTATTGATTTTGAGATTTTGAAGATAAAGGTATTTGTTTTGTCATTTTTCCAAAATGAAATTTTTTTTCAAGTACATGTAGATGCCTTTAAAATATATAGAAACATGTTAACTCTACAATAATTCTTTTATATACCTCTAATAATTCCTCTTATATGACACATTCTAGAGATATTGCTTCAGAATATATATAAGTCTTTTGGCAAAAAAATAATAATAAAACCTCACTTCAAGTTATTACCCATTGCATTTCTAAATATTAATTATATTCACCTAATTTGATTGGATTAACTATGTTAATTAAGTAAATTGTATTCACAATGTTTTACCAAAACACACACATAGATAATCATGTGTCTTTGTTGTTATACTCTTTTTATTCTTTGTTTATCATTGATGAGTAGCACCATTACGGATAAAAGTTGAAAAAAAAAAATAGTATTATACGTTTAAGGCATTCAAAGCACATGGCTCTGTTCTCTACCTCCGCCTCCTATCTCTCTTCCTTTAAAAATGTTCTTTCATTTCATCTACCAAATCCTAAGCAACACAAATTTTCTCTTTAATAATGTTGATGTGAAATGTCTGGCCTACCTCTCCCAAATAATTTATTATTATCTCTCCCTGAGATATCTGTATAATATTAATATCCAAGGACTATATTGGTGTCCTCTTCAGTATCATCCAACAAAGACCCTCTCCCCCCAGCTTCCACTGCACAGTCACAGAAATCACTCTTTGCTACTCAGATTTCAGACTATCCTTCCAACACAGCACATCTGAGAAGAGACAACGAACTGTTCCAGGTTCACATGTCAATTTCTCCCTCTCTCCCCCTCTTAATGTGTGTATATCTCTGTTTTGAAGAAATAAAAGCTTAGTTTAAGTGGGTTTTGTTTGATTTCTTCCTTCTGCATTCACTCTTTTGTGTTGAATATACATATGCTCTGTGTTTTCTTCCTTCTTCTCTTTTGTGGTAAACATCGCTGGAACTGAAAGATGTGAAGACCATTAAAATGACGTGAAAGATGTTAAATTATATCATAGACGTATATTTCTAAATACAAAACTTATTTACCTAGAGCTAAGAGTTCAAAATATACAGACATATTTTTTAAAAAAGATCAATCAGGTCCAATTTTTTTTACAACAAATATACATAAGTTTATCACGTTGGGTTCAAAAATCAAATAATTGGTTCAAAGTTAAGTGACTTTTGAACTTCAAATAAAAATTTGTGTATTTTGAACCAATATAAAAGTTTGTTTGTATTTTTTATTTAAAAATAAACATTTGGTGCTAGTAGATCTTTTGGGGAAAACATATGTATTTTTTCACCCTTAATTCATTTACTTAATTTGATTAGATCAAAGATAAAGGTTAATTAAGTTAGGTGAAAGCATGTGTTCTTACCAAAACACCTTAACAATTTGCATTCATTCTACACTCCATCTCTTGTTATTTATTACAATTGAAGATCAAAAATAATAAATATAATTTAAGAGGAAAAAGGAAACAATATATTGAGGTCTTATTATAAAAATTTTATATTTAAGAATAAGCTTTCATCTCTAAATAGGTCTTATAATCTCCTCATTTTGTTCAACTTATGCCTTTAATCAGGGTCAACGATATTTATCTCACTAAGTGTGGTTGGTAACAAAATTATTGTATTGTATTAACAATTACATTTTGAGCTAGATATAGTTTGAATTTGTAAATTAAAACTTTCAAAGATCTTACACAATACTATTTTAGTTAGTGTCATCCAATCATTGAGAAATACGTGCAACAGCGCATTGTTGATTCTATATTGATCTTAATAATAATGTGTCAATCTAGTTCTAGTCCTTACTTGGTAAAAATAAAAATTATTAAATTTCTTACTTAAAAAACTGAATAATTTTAAAACTTAAAAATTATGATATTCAGTTATTAACTGTAGAATATTATTATTAATTAAATCATGATTGAAATTAAATATTTATAAAATATATTTAACAAAATACTTAAAAAATGAAATCTATCAAAATGACATTTTATAAAATGTCATTTACATCAAATTTTGACATTTTAATTTTCTCTAAGTATGTTTAATCAAACTTTTAATGATATTATATTTAGCCATTAGATTAAGAACCAGTGGTGAGAGAGACGAAAAGTTAGTAAAGTCTCCATATCTGAGACGATCCTAGCACGACAAATTTGTCCTGGTGCTATGATACATATACTGATTGTTTATATGAAAATATCATGGTGAAGTTGTACTTGTAAAGCCCCTCTTTACATGTGTTTTTTGAAACGCATGTAAAGGTGCGCAGGTAAATGGGTCAATCTGTAATAGTGAAATTAAAGGGGTATTGTGCTAAAATCACGTTTTAGATATATATGTGCTTCCAAACTTGTTATCTTTTCAGACAAAAAAAAAAACATGTTATCTTATGCATATTTTATTATTCTCCTGTTCTTATATTTATAATTAAAAAAAATTCATTTAACATGTTTCATAAACTAATTAATTAAGGTGGCATTCAACGCCCTGATTAAGTATATTCCTGTAGTACTATGTATACTATGCTTAGGATGTTCATCACTACTAACAAAAGGAAGTTGCACAGAAAATATTTTACATACTAATTAATGTTACTAAAAAATATTTGAAGTGTTGGATTTGTCAAAATGTTAGTTTAGAATAGCGAATGTTGCTTGTAAAAAACCTTAGCTTGTGGATAGAGATTTTATTTACTAATGAGCCCTTAAAAAAGTAACTTGAAAGAAAAAGTCAAAGCATCACCACATATATATAGCTTTATGCAAATCATGTAGTTGTCCAAATCAAAGTTTAGTCATTTAGCAGGAACGTTTTTCTTTTATTTTTTTCTTACTTTTCATCGTCACTTCACTTACAGGTTGACATTCAATGGAATCCAATTATCTCACAAATAATTCATCTTCACCATCATCTGAATATGAGAAATGGAAGCACATTATCGATATAGACGACAAAACGGAAGATCTAAAAACAACCAATTGGAATATCTACAAAGTCCCATGCAATCTCTATAATTTGAAAAAAGAAGCTTACACTCCTCAATTGGTCTCAATAGGACCCATTCACCATAGCCTTGAAAAGCTAAAACCAATGCAAGACCGGAAACTACACTACCTGAAGCTCTTCTGGAGATATCGTGTCGAAAACAAAACTAAAGACATGGACAATTTCAAGAAATACCTTGAAGATCAAGAAACAAACATTCTCCAATGTTATGCTGAAAATGTTTGTGACAACATCAAGCGTGAAAAGTTGGTGGAGATGATGTTGTTGGATTCCGTATTCATCATGGAACTGTTTCTCAGGATTCAAAGCCAAACGTCATCAGAAGATGATATTATAATGAAACAATCATGGCTGAACAAGAGTATCCAGAGAGATTTGCTTCTACTTGAAAACCAAATCCCATTTTTCATCTTGAAAGAGCTGTACAATTATGTTCCAAAATCTGATTCTGTTAAGAGTAAGCATGACACATTTATTGAACTTGCACGTGACTACTTTAAGTGTTTTCATGCCCATAAGAAATGTGATGTTAAGGGTGAGCCATCCAAAAATGACACCGGATTTTTACAATTGATGAACTGTGTTCCCTATAAAAAAGGGTACACTTCTGGTGACAACATTGGAAACTCAGATTCCAATGGCGTAGCTTTAGATGAACCGAAACATTTCACTGATCTGATTAGGTACGCATTTTCCAATTACGATTTTCTATCATCATGCTATTAGACTAGTTATTGATTGATTGGATATATTATGTTGTCACTTTACTCTATGTTTGGGTGAAATTAAAATTATAGAAAAAATTAATTTTAGGTGTGAAAACTCTTCAAAATGAATTTAGAACTTTTCCTATTTAGTGCTCCTTTTCTCATAATTTCCTTCTACTTTTCCCTCTAACCCAAACATTGAGATAGTGTTACATTCCAATCTATCATATTCCAGATAGATGTATATAATTATTTAGCGTAGTTAATCTAATTCTTCAATATTTTATATTATATTGTAGAGCTAGTGTTGCCAGTAATTAAAAAAGTGTTTAGTGAGTAGCATTATAATAATTATTCTTTTCCAGCCAGCAGGAATTATTATAATAAATTCACAACACTTGATCAAGAATTTGGAACATTATTGACTAAGATGTAATTGCTGGATAGCCAGAATATATATATATATATATATATATATATATATATATATATATATATATATATATATATATATATATAGTTGGTCTTTATAGTTGGGCTCATTTTTGTTTTGTTCACTAGAGTTCCAAACCATAGATTTTGGTATATTAAAAGGAAAATGGTCTGATTTTCATTAGAAACAATAGAAACTAAAGTTGAAGACAAAAAAATTCAAGAGACCAAAGCTTATGGTTTTTCACTATAGAAAAAAGTGAATCATAAGGTTCAAATATTGTATTAATCAATATTTATAGAATGCTCACTTAATAACATATTCTGTGAGAAATTTATTTCACCAGGTCTTTCTACATCTGTAAGGGCCTTTCTCATCGAAAGAAAGAGTCGCCCTTAAAGACGGCAACAAAGTTGAGGGAAGCAGGAGTGAGCTTTGAGAAAGTTGAAAATAGACCCTTACTTGAAATAAAATTCCAGAAAGTCCCTATCCTGAGCTTATTTCTGTGCTTTGGCTGTATACCCCATTCAAATTGCTTCAAAGCTCGTTTACAAATCCCCGAGTTGAAAGTAGACGACACGACAGAATGTGTGCTAAGAAATCTGATAGCCTTCGAGCAATGTCATTACTCAGATGAACCGTACATTTGCAACTATGTCACTTTCATTGACTCTCTCATTCACACCAAAGACGATGTTGAATTGCTGGTTGAGAAGGAAGTGATTGTGCATGAACTTGGAAGTGACAAGGAAGTTGCAACTTTGGTGAATAGTCTATGCAAACATGTCGTCACAGACAAGACATGTTACGTAGATATTACCAATTCTCTAAATAAACATTATCAGTGGCAATGGAATCGTACTATGGCTGCACTGAGGTTAGTTTACTTCAGAGATGCTTGGAGAGCCAGTTCTACTTTGGTCGCAACAGCTGTCCTGGTCTTTACAATCTTCAACTTTTGCCGAGTTGTAAGATTGGTCCTCGACATTGAAGGGAGGAGGAACCCTTAATTACATGTGATGTATTATATCATCTTTGAATTACTAGATTACTACCTGGCTATGATGATAGTGTCGTGCGTCTGATAAATAAGTGAAAGGTTCATTCTTGAGCCTTTTCTGTGGATTTCTTCGGTCAAGTTTGGTTGTAGAAGTGTTTTCTTCCTGGTGTTTTGGTTATAGTTTTGGTGAATCTTAATAATATGTATTATTTGTTGATATTTAGTACTATGTTCAAACATTAAAATAAGAGATTTTTTTATGTTGGCATATTATAAATTTATATAAATTATTTAACTATAATAAATGAAATTTTGATATATTAATAATTATAAAGACGAAGGTGCAAAAATGATACTAAACTTTATCCAAAAGTGCGCTTGTAATACTAAAATTTTGTGAGTTGCAAAAATGTACTCAACTTGGGGTCCAAGTGCAAATATAGCATTTTCACTTAAAAGAAATAAAATTTAGATATGAAAAGACTTTTATGCTCCGGGGCATTAAAGTGGGTGAGAATAATGGTGAGAAAATTATGGACATGAAAAGACTTTTTTGGTAAAGTTTAGTATCATTTTTGCACATATAGCATATTTTTTTTAATTATAAAAAGCATGTACTGTAACAATTGTTTGTGTGTGTATAACACATAGGATTCTTTCCTTCCTTCTCTTCCAATTTCATGAAGAAGAAGAGGAAGAGGAAGAGGTAGAGGAAGAAGGTCCTTTCACCTCTGTTTCTTTTGTCATGGTGACGAGTGAGCCAAGATGTGTCATGAAGAAGGTTTTATTGTTTTGTATCAAAGAGGTTCTATTTTTTCACCCTGTTTTCTATTTTGTATGGGTTTGGGTACTATTAAACTTGTTCCTAGCTCCTATATCACTTAAATTGAGTTTTCTTAATGGAATGAGGTAGCTATTTATTTTTTCTTCAATGATGTATTTCTATCTTGTCAATCGTGTATAGCTTATATCAGTGTCAGTGTGTGTGTGTGATGTATAATCTTGTAATTTTCTTCTGGAATGGCTACATGTCTACCGGTCCATTGAGTGACTCACTAATAGAACTCACTATCGCTACTTTGGGGCTCTAAATTATTGGAAGAAAGACAGAGTAAAGTCTTGGAAAAAAACGAAGAAAGAAAGAAAGAAAGAAAGAAAGAAGACAATAAATAAAATCAAGTTGTTTTCCATTGGTAATGCTCTGTTATTCTTATTGATCATGATTTTGTCAAAATGGGAACTTGTGATAACGTTGGATCTGCGATAGTGTGTGTCCATATAAGAAGGATTGTAATTGTAGTTTTAAGAGTTGACGACTCTAATAGAGAAATAATTGTTTTATTGGCAAACTAAATTGGACGCACATAAAATGTTTGTTGAATTGCTTGAAAGACAATAGAGTTATAATCGAGTTAAGATTAGTTATGGTGAAAGTGAAATTTATAAGATTCAGAAGTATGTGATGGTTGTATGAGTTCTTTACCATTATTTAGTTCAGAAGTAAAATAATCAAACTTACACCCTTGTATTTAGGTGTGGACAAACAATTGTTAGATGTGCATGCTTTGTTTTTTTCTTTCTTTTTTTTTTTATCATAATGTGCATGCTTTGTTGTTGATTACACATACGGCATATTTTTTAACTATAAAAAGGGGAATTTGACTTCAACTTATATATCATCTTGAATAGTGGTCATTGCACTAGTGAAATGGTGGTGTTTAATTGAGATTTTTTCAATCATAGCTATTCCTCATATGACTAGTTGTGCTAGTTATTCATTATATTGAAGTCCGATCCCGTGAAAAGAGAATGTATGTTTTCCTAATTTTTCATATGTATTTATACAAGTGATTTGAAAATTTTCAAATACTAGATTTATCTTATGGATTGCAATATTTGAAGAAAGGTGAGCTACCAAAGAAGGATTATCCAAGACATTGATCATTCAAAATGATTTGTTTCATTAGTATCTCTTCCTTATATAAGCTTTTGAGAAAAAGTTGGAAAAGTGGAATTTGAATGTTTTACAAAATCTGTTTATATTTGTTTTAATAGGAAACAAAAGTTAATTTAGGTAGAAAATTGATTTTTTTTCTTGTCAACATTTTTATCAGATAAATTAGATACTAACGCTTGTTTTCGTATGTCTTGTACCTACATTTGTTCTCGTGTCTTTCAGCCGCTCTTGGTTATTTACACTTGTGGACTATGTGTTCACGTTTGCTTCGTGGCCTCTGAGCTGCGCTTGTTTCGTGGTCTTTAGGCTGCACTTGTTATTCACTTTGTGCTAGTTCCTCTACATAAACAAGTTTTTTATTATAATGACAAAAGAATTCTGTTTTCATATTTACTATGTATTACTTAAATGGAATTATTTTGTTGAATGTTATGCTAATGTTTGTCCTTTGGTTTCTATTATTCTCAACTACATGTATGTTTATAGGCTAAGTTTTTATGACAATGTTAAAGATGAGATTCTATTTTCTATTTTTGTAAGGTTTAGTAAAGATAACTATTTTAATTCTTAGATTTTACAAGTATTTTGTTCATTTGAATAAGACAATGAACTCTTGAGAAATGTGATAGATATTGATACAATATTATTTATACAAACTTAGATTATTTCAAGCAATAAACTATATAATATCAATATTTTTAATTTTCTACTTTAAATAGATGCAGAAGAGAGAATATCATGTTTGTTGGGTTTTCTAATTAAATAGTACTACCTCCGGTCCTAAATATAAGACCTAGATGACTTTTTTTTGGAGAGATTAAGGTTGCGAAATAGGTTATTAAATTATGACATATTTGATATATTTTTATATTATCCATTAGTTTATAGGCAAAATATATTAGTTAAGGAAAAAATTAGGTAAATCATCAATTTACAATTAACTTATTTTGCTATTTTAGGATTTTCCAAAAAAGTCAATTAGGTCTTATATTTAGGACCGGAGGGAGTATATTACTATTTTTTTATCATATTTATATAAGCATTAGTTCTTTTCGTGATGGATAATTAAAGTCCATTACAAATTTGTATATTTGATATCTACTCTCCTTTCATATCTACTCGTGTGTGTTAGCATATAAACATAATCTCATAATATGAAAGAGTAAAACAGCTGATAGAGAATGAAGTAGTTAATTGAAATGACTTATAAAGTGAGGTTATTCAATACTTCGTGCTGGTCATGTTATAAATTTTTAGGCTGTGACAAATAATGCGTGAGATTAGATTATTATATATCATAAGTTTTACTGAATGTGGTACAATAAAGCCGTTCTAACAGTGTTTGTCGAAGTGTGAATGATGTTGATTCGAAAACATGAAACAGATAGTAAAATAATAAACTGATGCTTTCGAAAGTTTTTCTTTATGATATTGCCTCACGTTTTCGACGTCTGCATCTGGTCTAGTATGTTTATTTAGAATACTTTTAGGGAAATTTGCATTCTAGTCCCTGGGAAGGGAAATTATTATTGGAAGGTCCCTACACATTCCAAAATAATCCCTTGGGCCTTTTCTGCAATTATCTGCTTATGTGCAATGACCATTTTGCCCTTATGAAAGCATAAAAACCCAAAACATGCAAAAGATAAAATTCAGCCCCATCATCAAGTGATCAAACGAGAGGGAAAAACTAGAAAAAGAGAGGTAAAATTTCCATGCTTGCGTGTCACTGTAGAAGGAAGAAATGAGGAGCTATTTGATCATAACACCATGGGGATTGCTTGGTTCTACTACTCATGTGCCCTGATCAAGTTTTGTGCTATAAAGGTAGCATTTTTTTTAGTGTATTTACCATTAATGGGGTTTAGGAGTTTTGGGTAATGAATGTGACCCATGTGTTTTGTGTGAAGAATTAATGTTGACATGGTTAAATGGAGATGATTTTGTGAAAGCTTATGCTTACATTGTTCTAGTTGGGTAGGGTTTAATAATCATTGCATGAACTGAACACATCATGCTCTGTTTTGTAAACTTAATACTCTGTTTTGTGAACTTAATACTTTGTTTCTCCAATGAGAGTGGAGTGATGTATCTCCTGTGCAAAAACGAAACCTGAGTTGTTAATGGTGGCATATGCAGTTGCTAATAAGTGTTATTGAGTTGTTACTACGACTGTGTTTTTTGGTAAATATTATTTGTGCATACAATATGAGTGTCAATGTTTATGTTCTAATTGTTAATGTCTCGATTTGTTGTTGTATGAGTGGGAATGGTTCAACATGGGAGGATCAATATATTACTAGAATACTCATATGTGCAACGTATGACACTGTGTTGTTAATAGAAGCATGAGTAGTTGCTACCATTTGTGGTTTACTTGCTAATGTAATCTGGTTTTCTAGAACAACGCAAGATAAATGGCTGGTACATCTGGGAAGCATCTGCTATGCTTTGTTCACATTGGTGGACGATTTGCAACTAATGGAGAAGGTTTTGTAACATATGCTGGTGGCACAACAAGATTAAAAATCATCAAAGAAAGCACAGGTTTTGAAGAGTTTAAGACGATGATATGTTCAATGGTGGGGAAACAAATGAATGAATTTATTATGAGGTTCACTGTTTCATGTGATTTATCCACATTTGTGGATCTTGAAGATGAGGAAGGAATGGAGTATCTATTGAATTTTAATGAAGAAAAAGGGAATGTATATGTGGAAGAAAAAAGATATGATAATCCACAATCAATGATTGAAGAGCCAATGAGAGAGGAACAAGTGTAAGTTGAATATACTTGTCGAACTAATTTTGTATATTGTTGTCCAATTGTACAGGAACTGAAAACCAAGTGTTGTAACTTGTCAATATTGAAATGTGGTTGTCTTAGTGAAATTCCTGTAAATTTCTGATTAATAACGTGTGGAATGATTATGTGCAGGACGGGTAACGTGTTTGGAAGCTCCGCTATCTTGTCCGGGTGTACACCAACCTTATTTAATGACGAGTCACCATCATTGGATTGTGCAACACAAATGATCCCTACAATTCGTGCTGAATTGAACTCAACAAAATGGAAGGATTTGATTGTTGGTGTGGGACAAGTATTTCCCAGTGCAGATGTTCTCCGTAAAACACTCTACAAGTACAGCTTTGCCCACAACTTTGCATTCGAGTTTGTGAAGAATAATAGAAAAAAGATCATTGTAAAGTGCACGGGAGCAGATTGTGAATGGTATATGGGTGTGTAACATCCTGAAAATTTAATACAGGATTAAAGAGTGTTTTGGAAATGATAAATGGAGAAATTAGGAATTTTGGGAATTTTTAGGAATTTCTGGTGATTTTTGGGAATATTTTGGAAATTTTGAGTAATTAATGTGCATATAATTACTAAAGAAATGAAGAGTTTGAAATATGAGGGAATGAAAAAGCTAAAAATATTTTGAAGTATAAGAAGATTGGAGGCTGGTTTAAGTGGTTTTAAATTAAAAGAGGACATTATGGTAACTTCCGGTACGAAATAATCCATTTCGGACCAAGGAAGTGCACGCCAAACACGCCCCTAGCCCCCTTTTTGACATAAAACATTCGAACTCATCTTCTTCTTCATTCTCTCTGCGTGCGCCGACCTCCCTCCCTTCATTTTCTTCATTTTCTCCACACCCTCACATATACTCATTCAACTTCCTTGATTCATTAAGCTTTCTGACTTTGATCTTCATTTTCTCTTCTCCTCGGGTCGGTTAAGGCGAGTTCAAACAGTGAAGGGCGGTGGTTTCCGGCGGTGCAGCTTGTCCGGCGACGTGAAGCATTTAGGGAGGAAAGGTTTGATTTTTCTTGGTTTCCTTGAGTTGTTCTTCCATTTCCAACATTTCCTTAGCATTTTCCCAACTCCCTTTCCTTTTCCAGTTTCGGCCGACGGCTGGGTACATTTTCCGGCGAGCTTCTTCATCTTTTCCGGCGGCCGAAGGTGATAAAAGGTAGGAAGGTATTTTCTTTGGGTTTTTACAAGTTATACCTTCCCTTTCAACTCCACCTCTTCATTCCTTCATACTCCTTGTCTTCCAGTTTTTCCGGCGGCTTGGAGTTGTTTTCCGGCGTGCTAGGTGGCGGCCGACGGTGGTGGTACTCTCTTTTGCACCTTGAAAACTAAGTAAGCATCTTCACCTTTGGATTTTGGAATTTTTGGATAGATTTGCCTATTGGGAGTTAGGGTTTTGGAGTATATTGAAATTTTTGACCATTAATGTCTTAATACTGAAATTGGGATATTGAAGTGAAGTATTCTTGGGAGAAATTGGAATTTTTGAAGGAAGTGAAGCAATTGGAATTTTTATTTTGAGTTGGTATTGGCTCTTTGAATTGGGGTTTGGTTAATGAAGGTTGATTTGAATAAATTGGTGGTTAGATAAGGTTTGTCAAAGTTATATGAGGATGTTGGAATGTTAGTTTTGGTTTGATTGGTGTTTAGAAAGAAATTTAGAAGTTAAAGTGTTGATTGAAAGAAAATTTGATTATGTAAAAGAAAGTTTGGAGTTTGGTAGTAAGTTGGTGAATTTGGGAAGCCACCTTGAGTGATAAATTTGATAGTAATATATTGTTTTGGTGGTTGGTGGTTGTTTTGCAAAATTGGTGGCATTTTTGGTTCTTTAAAGTAAATGACAATTTCGTGGACAATAGGAATTAAATTGGAGTTTAAGAAATGTTAGTGTAGATAATATGAAGGTGTTGAAGTAGTGAAATCATTTGAAATTGTGTTTGAGAAGGAGTTGGGAATTAAAGTGTAGGATTAAAGAAGAATTTGTTTAAGAAATGTATGTACGGGGGGAGATGGTGAAAGTTTGTGAGTTGTGGAGGTCACTTGGATCGGCCAATTTAATATGAAAGCGTTGTCTTAATGGAGGTTAACATGGTGGGTTGGTTTTGCAAGAGTTATGAGAAATAGTGAAGTTAGTACTTAAGGAATTCCAAATAAATTGTTAAGGGAATTGTGAGGTATAAAAGTATATGAAAGAGTATGGATGTTTGAAGTAATGTATCACTTCAAAATTATTTTTGAATTAGTTTGAATGGGTGGTCAAAATCATTAATTTTATGTTTTGACTATCAGCAGCGCATTGTGTGATTGTGAACGATGGAGGTTTGAGTGGAGCTCGCGGAATGCAATAACTGAGGATATATATTGCTGTTTTTGAGCTTGGACAGGTAATCACGCTTAACTGACTGTGATACTGAGGGTGATGGTAGTTGAGGATTTTCTGACATCCTCTTCTACTTATTTATATATATATATATATATATATAAATAAAATGAATTCAGATTACGTTATACATAAACGTGGGCTATAGGGTACCTTTCAACTGAACTGTACTTTATATAAATTCATATTTATATATAATCTTTTGTATGTTGCATGACACTGGTTATTAGTACCGTCGGCCGATGTAACCTATCGATTTGCGCAAATCGATAGGTTAATAGTACGGGTTCCTCGGATTGTAAAGGAACCAGGGATTTTCACATTGATTAGAGTGGTCCCTTTTATGCTTTTCGGATTGTAGACCGGGCACAGTGTCACACACGTTTATTTCTGTCATTTGAGAGATGGATGCATCTGTTCTGTGTATATATATATACATCTGTATATATTTGTAAATGTTATAAGTTGTATGCAGGTTTTGAATTGTGGTACCCTGTAGACACTCCACTACCCCACTTCTGAGTGTCACAGTGAGTTATGTTGTGATTACTGAGACATTGTTTTGTCTCACCCCATTCCCTTTATTTTTACAGGTGATCATGCCCAGGGGGAGGCGCAGAGGAAGGGGAAGGGGCCGTCTGGCCCATACTGATATAGTAAGTAGGCCAGAGGTGACCTTGTTAGGGACATATATCGCCATTTCACTAGGCTGCACCAGCTTCTGCATATATGAATGATGTTTTGAGTGAATTTTATTGTATATGTGAATTGTATGACTTGTAATGTAAATTAATTTACTGTCTGGTTGTTATATAGCATTGTTCCTGCTACTGTGATAGTTCAGGAACTACTTTGACTAATATGTCAAGCTTGGTTGATGTATATTCTGTTATACAGGTGATGAGAACCTGAATGGATGTATATAGGAAACTCGGTTTTCCTAATATGTTGATGTGGTAGATGGAGGATGTATTTGAGTGTTTTATGTTTTCCTGTGCGTGTAATCATATTAGATGGGCCCCGCTCTAATATGGTTTATTTTTAGATAGATTGGTTAGTTCCTTTTCTAACCATGTTAGGTGATTCTCTTCTAACATGGTTAGATTTAGGTTATGATATTGATTGTGTGATTCATTAGGTGATTCTTTTGCTAACTATGTTAGGGAATTCTCTTTTCTAACATAGTTAGATATGTAATCTCTTAATTATAGAGAAATCCTTTTGCTAACCATGTTAGGTGAATCTTTTACTAACATGGTTAGTCTCCATATTTTAGATTAATTTGTTTAGCAATTGGTTTAGGTTAAGGTTAATTTTTACTTTAGTAGGAGGTACTTTACAATTTGGTATCAGTTTTATGGTAAACGATACCCTGCCTGTTGCATTGCATATAGAATGGCGATATATAAACCCCTTCCTTCCCTTCCTTTTTATTATGATCACTAATTCTTTTTATGATTATTATCATTATTCCCTAGGTGGGTGGAGAAGAAGATAGTTATAATCAATTCCAAGATTCACAACAATCTATACTGGCACAAAACTTTGGGTCGGAGTTTGTGAATCAGTTAAGGGATGTGATTTTGGAGACAATGGAAGAAAGGTTACAAAAATTTAAACAAGATATGGGCCATCAGCATCAAAGTGAAGGAGAGTTTGAATTGGGCCATGAGAGTGAAACTCACGGGACCCAGCAAGAAGTTACCCAAGAAGACCGTGCTGTTAATAGAGTTTGGAAAGATGTGTCTAGGCACAATCCTGGTACTTTTGAAGGGGGTCGCCAACCTGAAATAGCAGAAGAATGGATCGATAGATTAGAGACAATTTTCCAAGCTGTTGCCTGTAATGAGTACCAGAAGGCCAGGGTTGCTATCTTACTGTTGACTGGTGATGCGAAAAGATGGTGGAAGTCAGCTGGGGGTATGGATGACTCCATGACTGTGTGGTCAGAATTTAAAGAAAAATTCCTGGAGCATTACTTTCCCATTACAATCAGACATGAGAAAGAGCTTGAATTTAATAAATTAATGCAAGGCAATATGCACGAGGATGAATTTATTGCTATTTTCAATAATTTATCACGTTATGTGACTTATCTGCAATATAAAGATGATCCTGAATGGAAGCATACTCAATTGATTCAGAAAGCTAGACCTGTGATGCGACCATATCTGTATGCTAGGCCGTTTGTTAGTTTTGAGGATTCTTGTGAGTATTTTTGTCTTGTGGCCAGAAACTTGAGAAGTTCAGGTACTTTGGATCGTGTTGACGATCAGGGTAAATCTACTAATTACTTAGGGCCTTCAGGAGGTATCTCGAAGAGTTACAGTGCTGGTACGAGTACCTCCGATAGCTCTGGGAGAAGATCTCAAGGGCGAGGTTTTTCACAAGGGTATAACCAGAGGGGTAGTTTTCGCAGACAACACCAGGGAAGATCTGGGCAGAGAAGTCAGTTCAGGGGTGGCAGGACCCAATCTTTTGGTGGTAGAGGTCGAGCAGGTGCTAGTCAGGGGTCTTATCAGGAGTCAGCTGCCTCAGCATCTAGTGTGAGAAGTCCTTGTGATAGATGTGGGAGGTTTCATGTGGGAGAGTGTTGGAGGTGTTATCACTGTAATGAATTGGGCCATACTTACAAGTTTTGCCCTAAGATGGGACAGCAAGGTCAGGCAAGTCATAGCAATCGCCCTATGGCTCCTGGACGTGTGTATGTTACCACGAGAGAGGAGGCTAAGTGTCTCCTAATGTGATTCAAGGTATGGTTTCCATCCGAGGTCATAGTGTTGAAGTGTTATTTGATTCTGGTGCTACACATTCTTTTATTTCCTATGACTGTGCTAAGAAACTTGGCCTTATTCTATCTGCATTATCGTATGATTTGAAAGTAACTACCCCTAGTGGAGCTGTGTTTGTGACTGCTCACGTATGTAAAGGCTTGGACCTTCAGTATGAAGGTCGAGATTCCGTGATTGACCTTGTATGTTTACCCCTTAAAGGAATAGAGGTGATTATTGGCATGGATTGGTTGATAGCCAATAATGTCATTTTGCTTTGTAAGGAACGGGCTGTGAGATATGCAGTAAATTCTTTATCTGTTGGGGGTTCCAGTGGTTCCTTGCTACTATCCGCCACACAAGCTGAGAAGTGCGTGCGGAGGGGTTGTCAGGTGTTTGCTGTTTTCTTCTCAGTTAAATCTGAGGAGGAAATTAGCATTGAAGATATAGATGTGGTTAAGGATTATACTGAAGTTTTCGCTGATATTCAGGGTCTTCCACCTGAGCGAGAAGTGGAATTCACCATTGATTTAGAACCAGGGGCTAGTCCGATTTCTAAGGCACCATATAGGATGGCTCCGGTAGAATTAGCTGAATTGAAGAAGCAGATTGAAGAGTTGCTTGAAAAAGGTTTTATTCGACCTAGTGTGTCACCGTGGGGAGCTCCAGTTTTGTTTGTTAAGAAAAAGGATGGTAGCATGAGGTTGTGCATAGATTATCGTCAGCTGAATAAAGTCACAATAAAGAATAAGTACCCGTTGCCCAGGATAGATGATTTGTTGGATCAGTTAGTTGGGGCTTCCGTGTTTTCTAAGATTGACTTGAGATCAGGTTATCATCAGTTAAGAGTTCGGGTAGAGGACGTTCCTAAGACGGCCTTTAGAACCCGTTATGGCCACTATGAATTCTTGGTGATGCCTTTTGGTTTGACCAATGCTCCTGCTGTGTTCATGGATTATATGAACAGAATTTTCAGGCCATATTTAGATAAGTTCATTGTGGTGTTCATTGATGATATTTTGATTTATTCTAAAAATGAAGAGGAGCATCGTGAGCATCTAGGAATTGCTTTGAGAGTTCTGAGGGATCATCAGCTTTATGCTAAGTTGTCTAAGTGTGAATTTTGGCTGAACGAAGTAAAGTTTTTGGGGCATGTGGTTTCTTCTGAAGGTGTTGCGGTAGATCCTAGTAAAGTTGAGGCGGTATTGCAGTGGGAATCTCCGAAATCAGTAACTGAAGTACGGAGTTTTGTAGGATTAGCTGGTTATTATCGGAGGTTTATTCGTGGTTTTTCGCAGATTGCCCGTCCTTTGACAAATTTGACCAAGAAAGATCGCCCTTTCGTATGGACAGAGCAGTGTGAAGCAGCATTTCAGGAGTTAAAGACTCTTTTGACTACCGCTCCAGTGTTGGTTTTGCCAGATTCGTCTCAACCGTTTGAGGTGTATACTGATGCGTCGTTGATGGGTTTAGGATGTGTGTTGATGCAAAATGGCAAAGTGATAGCTTATGCCTCGAGACAGTTGAGACCACACGAAGTAAACTACCCAACTCATGATTTGGAGTTGTGTGCAGTGGTGTTTGCCTTGAAAATCTGGCGTCATTATCTTTTTGGGGCTCAGTTTGAAGTATTCAGTGATCATAAAAGTCTTAAGTATTTGATGGATCAGAAAGAGTTGAACGGTAGGCAACGTCGTTAGATGGAGTTGCTAAGTGATTATAAGTTTGAAATTAAGTATCACCCTGGGAAAGCCAATGTGGTTGCTGACGCTTTAAGTAGGAAATCGACTCATGTCTTTGCAATGAGTCTTGAGGAACAGGCTTGGCTGGAAACTTTACGTGATATGCGAGTTGTTCCTGGGGTGGAGCAGGCCATTTTGAGAGCGGTAGTAGTTGATTTTGACTTGTATACCGATTTGCGAGTATCACAGGAGAAGGATGACAAGTTGAGTAAGATTCGAAAAGAATTGGAGGATGGTTCAGTCTTAGATTTTGAGATTGATGGTCATGGGATTCTATGGTTTAAGTATCGTATTTGTGTTCCTGATTGTGCTGAGATAAAGCAGACTATTTTGGAAGAGGCTCACAGGAGTAAATATGTCATGCATCCGGGAATCACTAAGATGTATAATGATTTGAAGCGAGAGTTTTGGTGGCCAGGGATGAAAAAGGATGTGACACAGTTTGTACTTAAGTGTTTGACTTGTCAGAAAGTCAAGATTGAGCACCAAAAGCCCGGTGGATTGCTACAGAGTATTGAAGTGCCCCAATGGAAGTGGGATGATATATCTATGGATTTCATTGTGGGGTTACCGCGTACTCAGTCCGGTCATGATTCTATTTGGGTGATTGTGGATCGTTTGACTAAGTCAGCACACTTTTTGCCTGTTCAGATTTCTAGTCCAATGGAAAAGTTGGCTCAGTTGTATGTTGATGAGATTGTGCGTTTGCATGGGGTACCAAAGAGCATTATTTCAGATAGAGATCAACGGTATAGATCCGGATATTGGACGTCACTACAGGCTGCTTTAGGCAGTAAGCTTAAGTTCAGTACAAGTGCATTCCTTGGATCTGTGATAGACTCATTGAGACTGATCCTGACACCATTGCAAAATGTGAACACTCTACAGAAAAAGATAAACATGGACGTGAGTTTCGAAGATTTCAAAGAGTATTCATTGCTTATGGATGCTCTATCAAAGGCTTCTTGGGAGGGTGTCGCGACATACTTTATATAGATGGTTGTCATCTCACTGGTCCCTACAGGGGGACTTTGCTTTCAGCTAATGCACAAGATGCAGATAACCAATTATTCCCTTTGGCATATGCAATAGTCAGTGGGGAGACAGGTGCTGATTGGAGTTGGTTTCTGTGCAATATAAAAGAGAGCATTGAAGGGAGGGAGATCACGATAGTGTAAGATAGACACCAAGCCATCATCAGTGCTGTTCGTGATATATTTGGCAGTGAAAGGCATGCCTTTTGTTACAGGCATTTGAAAGAAAATTACAGTTCTGATTTTGTAAAGATGCGTAGAGGTCAAGGGCGAACTTCAGCCAGTAGCAAGGAGGATGCAAAGAAGTTGCTAAATGCAATTGCTTATGCAAGGCATGAGCATGACTATAATGTAGCTCTAAGAAAATTGACATTGAGGTTTCCACACATGGCTGAATGGGTGCTGACTAATGCTGTAGAGAGATGGGCTATGAGCAAGTTCCCATATAAAAGGTGGGATAATATCACGACTAATATTGCAGAGTCGTTTAATGCATGGGTTGTGAAAGAAAGAAAGCACAACATTGATGTTTTCATTCATGAGCATAGAGAAAAGTTGGCTGCGAAGATTGTTGCTTGTAAATCTAATATGGAAAACTGGCATAATGGTGTTGGGCCAAACATTGAGGCCAAATTGGTAGAAGCTATTCAGAAGGTTGGTGGCATGGAGGCCACATATTATGGCGACAATCGAATTGTAGTTCAAGTGTTGACCTTAAGAGGTAAGATTGATATACCTGTGGATCTTGTCTCACGCAAATGCTCTTGTTTGGCATGGGAAATGAGCGGTATACCTTGTGAACACGCTTGCGCGACAATCAAATTAGTCCACGGTAATGTGTATGAATTTGTGGATGACTGTTACAAACTTGCTACCCAACAGAAAATATATGCAAATATGATGATACCTGTAGCAACACATGATTGCCCACATCCAGAGTTTCCCATAGTTACACTTGAGATGGAAAAAGCCTTGTTAGATCCCCCAAAAACCAAAAGGCAACCAGGAAGACCCAAGAGAAAAAGGATCGAATCTCAATTTCAGGATAGGAGGTTGTACCACTGTGGGAGATGCCATGAGGCTGGGCACACTGTGAAGACCTGCCAAAATCCAAACCCAAGTTGACACGAGTTGACGTCTTGATGAATGTTTTTGTAAATGCATCCTTTGTTGTCACTTTTTGTAAATGCATCCTACATTGTACATATTTGTAAATGCATATTTTGGACATATTTCTAAATGCATATTTTGGGCAACCTGTGTAAATGTCATTGGACATATTATTAGTCAGGTGGCCATAGGTAGTGGGTAAAGTGTTATATTTTGGGTAGATTTTGGAGTATGTAAATTTTGGGAAATAGGATGCATGAAAGGATGTAAGTGAAATTCTACATGAATGATTAATTTATGTCAAGTGTGAGTATTTGCTTTTCATCATTCCTGAAGGGAGATTGGTACTACACATCCGCTGACATGTTACTGCAGACAGGTCTGGACCCAGTTACTGCATGTTTGCTGATCTGTTACTACAGTAGCAAGTCCCCAAGCCTGCGGTAGCAAGTAGGCACACCCGCGGTAGCAAGTCCCTGACTAGTCCCTCCCATCCCATGTGAATAAAATGGTTTTTGAAAAACATGGTGGGGCACATATCGGGGGAATAACAAAAAGTGGTCACTGGCTTTATTAAAGGGCCCTCAGATATGAATGACACTTGGGAGGGAATGTTGGTCACTTAACGTCTCAGTAGCAAGTCCCCAAGCCTGCGGTAGCAAGTAGGACCACCAGCGGTAGCAAGTCCCTGACTAGTCCCTCCCATCCCATGTGAATAAAATGGTTTTTGAAAAACATGGTGGGGCACATGTCAAGGGAATGATAACAAGTGGTCACTGGCTTTATTAAAGGGCCCTCAGATATGAATGACACTTGGGAGGGAATGTTGGTCACTTAACGTCTCAGTAGCAAGTCCCCAAGCCTGCGGTAGCAAGTAGGCCCACCCGCGGTAGCAAGTCCCTGACTAGTCCCTCCCATCCCATGTTAATAAAATGGTTTTTGAAAAACATGGTGGGGCACATGTCAAGGGAATGATAACAAGTGGTCACTGGCTTTATTAAAGGGCCCTCAGATATGAATGACACTTGGGAGGGAATGTTGGTCACTTAACTTCTCCGTAGCAAGTCCCCAAGCCTGCGGTAGCAAGTAGGCACACCCGCGGTAGCAAGTCCCTGACTAGTCCCTCCCATCCCATGTGAATAAAATGTTTTTTGAAAAACATGGTGGGGCACATCTCGGGGGAATAACAAAAAGTGGTCACTGGCTTTATTAAAGGGCCCTCAGATATGAATGACACTTGGGAGGGAATGTTGGTCACTTAACGTCTCAGTAGCAAGTCCCCAAGCCTGCGGTAGCAAGTAGGCCCACCCGCGGTAGCAAGTCCCTGACTAGTCCCTCCCATCCCATGTGAATAAAATGGTTTTTGAAAAACATGGTGGGGCACATGTCAAGGGAATGATAACAAGTGGTCACTGGCTTTATAAGGGGCCCTTAGAAGTTAAACCCACTAGGGAGGGAATGTTGGTCACTTAAACTCGCAGTAGCAAGGCCACATGCCTGCGGTAGCAAGTGGGAGCACCTGCGGTAGCAAGCCCCTGACTACTCCCTCTTATCCCAGTAGCAAGTTTGAAGGTTTAGAGATGTAAAAAAATTGACTTCATAGACTTGTGCAGGAAAATTTATAATAACATCATTTCATTCAACATAACAAGAGTTGATAAACATAGTAACAATACACATGACAAAAAGTTTGTGCTCATTGTGGTTTCATTCAAGCTGATTACAAACATATTATCTCTAAATACTAATGTCCTACTTCTTCTTCTTTTGATCCTTTCCTCCTAACATTGCCAAAACTGTAGTAGAATGTACATTTTCAGGATGGGTAACAAGCCACCATAAGCACCCCTTCTTTAGTTCATGTAGATCATCCATGGAGTACTTGGGCATGGTATAGCCCTCTACATCCTGTTGACTTCCATCCCACATTTGTAGCCAAGACAGTACATGAACTCCACATGAATCCCTGCAAACAAAACTATATCATGTCAGCAAATCACTTGCACACCCAGTTTACAGAAGCATCCAGTGGAACAGATAATTGTACTGACAAGTCTGTTTGGGCGTGAACCTTCGCCCAAATCACTTCACCACTATCTTTATAGTTTTCATCGAACAAATCAGGCTTCACTGCACGGAGGATTTCGAGGAAACACCCCTTCTGGTAGAAAGTAACAAATTACAAATGTGAATCAGATTGTAATGACAGCCAAAGCCATTTCCGTATAAAATGCCCTGATCTAAAATCTATGCACTATATAAGGCAGCAAAATATTATAAAATGACAATAAAAACATACAATGCTCCTGGCTGCAATGCAAATTGCTTTGGATCAATCCCCTTGGATTTTTGGCTCCTTGCTTTCGGGGTTTGCCCTTCCTGCTCCTTCATGAATCGTGTGTATTCCACCAAGGAATCCAACACGTAGAAGCGAAGACTTCTTGGTTCAATCACGTAGCAAAACCAATGATGGTCAAACACTGTGGGACCAAATATAAAATCGCATTCTCCAATATTGTATCCTACGTGTTCGGGCAACACCTTTCTCTCATTTTGCTTGACAGACCATCTTATCGGCTGGTTGATCATTTTGGTCATGAAGTCAGGCGAAAAAATGTGTCGCTTAACTTGACCATGTTTCGTTTGGTCCCCAACCAAAGTCTTCGCAACCATTGACATGAGCTACAATCAACAGTAAATCAAAAGTTACACAATGTAATAACATAGCACACAATTTTAAGACAGAATGCCAAAACTGAATATACAAAATCACAGTCAATCACCCTAGAATCCTAGAATTTGAGGTAGCAATAAAACTAAATGCCTCACCGTATCATTGATCCATTCGTTGCGCTTGAGACACTGATGAAAGTAATGGATGCACAAGAGGGGGGGTGAATTGTGCTATAAAATAAAAACTCAAATAAAAGCAACACAAGGGTTTATACTGGTTCGGTCTTCCTGACCTACGTCCAGTTCTCAACCACCCAGGTTGAGTTCCACTATCCCCAGGTTTTACAACGGGTTCACCTGGAACCTTTACAACCACAAGTTTTAGACGGGATCACTTGCAACCTTACAACCACAAGTTTTACTCAAGGCTCACTTGCAACCTTTCTAACTAGCTCCCCCTTACACCCAGCAAGGGTTCAACCTTTACAAATAAAGGATTTTCTAACTAAGTTCTCTTCAAGAACAGATAGTGTTACACACTTAAGTACAATGAATGCTCTTAATACAAGAAGAGACTTAACCACAAAGAGTACAAGATAAGTAGATGAAAAGATCACTCAATGAGTTAAATGCTCTTTCTCTTTTCTGGGCAGCTTTGAATGCTTGAAGGATTTTTCGTTTTCTCTCTCTAGCTTTCTTCAAGATGTCAAAGATAATAGATGTCTTCATAAATGAAGGTGAGCTTCTTTATATAGTCTTCAAGTATTCTCACTCTTGGTAGGTGGGTTAGCCGTTTGAATATGGTCGTTTTTCCCAAGTTACCGTTTGCCCATTTAATGCTTCATTAATGCTTAGCAGGGTTGACTTGCTTTATCTCTGAAAAGTAGTTCTGACAACTCTGCTCTGCCAAAAGCATTCTGACACTGCACTGCTCTGAACGTTCTGATATTCTGATTGCTTGCGGAAGCAAGTTCACATCCGGAAGCAACCTTACTAAGTGTGCTGCACTTTGAACGTTAGTCTAGCAATATAAACACATAGTCACATGCAGTGGGAGTTCATCTAGTCTAAGGAAGCTTTCTTACATCCGGAAGCAATTCCACATCCGGAAGCACTTCCACTGGATGAAGGGATATGTTCTTATTTTACTCATTCTCGCTTAGTGTTATTCAATCCAACAGCCAGCGCTGGTTACTAAGCAATCGGAAGCAGATCTACTGGACGTTGGGTTATGTTCACTGACGCTCAGTGTTGCCTATACCAACAGCCAGCGCTAGTCTTAATACAATCGGAAGCAAATCCACATCCGGTTGTATCTTAACTTAGTCTTAAGGGTTTTGTATATCTAATGCTTTCTAGACCAAGTTATTACTTGGTGAAGTACTTGCTGTCGCTGGGAGATGAGACGTTCATCCGTGAGCGCTAGTCCTAGTTTTATCCGGAAGTAAATCCACATCCGGTTGTACTTTTACTTGGGGTTCTATATTAACCTGATTTTGTCTAAGTGTCTAAGTTCTTTCATATTTTAGTCTTCATCAAAACTTAAGATTCTAACATTCTCCCCCTTTTTGATGATGACAAACTAAATTTACAAATTAAATTCATACGAAAGAATAAAGGAGTAACAATTAGAGCAAGCACAAATAACTTAGACAATTATTATTGATAATCAAAAGATTACAAGTTAGAGATACAAAAGCAGATAAAATTCACAAGTAATCTATACTATGCAAAATGAACTATGCATGAAAAAGAGAAAAATTTTCTAAGGTAAAAGGGTGAAGTGGGAGGTTTAAAGTTGATGTCTCTTTTTCCTCTCCCTCTCCTTTTGTCTCTCCTCATTTTCTCTTTGGAGCTGGGCTAGATGGGCATCCTTCACATTCTGGTCAATCTGAGCAATAATTCTCTGAAGCTCTTGCTCTTCCCTTTCCCTTCTGAGTCTCTCAGACTCAACAGACTCCTCGAAGGCTCTCTTCAAGTTTTCAACTTCCTCATAGCCTGGGAACCCTGTTGAATCTGAGAAAGGAGTGACATCGCCATTTGGATAGTGGACAGCCCTGATCTTTACATTCCATACTGGGAAGTTGGGGTCCTCCTCAATTTCCTGGGCTTTCCTTTTCCCTTTGCCTTTGCCATTTCCTTTCCCCTTGCCTATCATTTGGGTAGGCTTGGCTGCTGCTCTCTCAGCATCCAGGCAAGCCATCTGACCAAAAGAGATCTTATCCGTGTACCCATACCTCTCAAATTCTTCAGGAGTCATATCTTCTATCTCTAGCTTAACTTCCTTTAGAATTGGGATGGCTTGTACTGAAGGAATCTCTTGCTCAGCTTGGACTGATGGAATCTCTTGCTCACTCTCAGCAGATGCAGTAGAAGCAGTACTCTTGTTAGCATCCTTTCTGGCAACTGCCTTCTTCCTTGACTCACTATACTTAACTGCTGAAGGAGGTGGAGCAGAGGTTGGCTCAGAGGGAGGAGTAGCAGATGTTGGCTCAGTACGAGGAGGAGGAGCAGAGGTTGTTCCAAAGGTAGAAGGGATTGACTTGGCTATCACAATTGGAGGATGGTTAATCTTCTCCAGCCCATACTTCATCATTATCTCCTCAATTATGTTGCGGCTAGGCTCAGAAGGAGGAGGCTCAGAAGATGAAGAGTCTGGCTGTGGTATGTCTTCACTTTGCTCATATACAACCATATCCCATTTGGACCTTTGCTCATCCGACCTCTGCTGTTGCATAAACCGGATGGCTTCCCTTCTGATCAGACTCTCAGCACCACCCAGTCTCTGAGATTCCATGGCTTGGCGGAGGGCAGCAGTGATGTCTTCATCTAGCCAGAGGGATGGCTGAGTCAGAACATCCCTTGTCTCCATGGTATGGCGGAGTGCGATAGCAGCATCTCTCCCCCTTTTATCATCATCAACAAGGGCGAGGGCCAGAGAGGATGGACTGGGTGAAGAGGAGGGTGGAGGTTCAGGGCCAAATCTTCGAGGTGGTGAGGGTGTGGATGAAGAGGATGTGGGTGAGGTTTGTTCTGGTGATTTAGGAGGGTTGGGTAGGAGGGCTGTGTTTCTTTCCCAGAAGGAGAAGTGGGTGAATAGGCCATCAAATGGGTAGGTGGAGTAGTAGACATCGGGTTGTCTAACTTTCCACCGAATAGGGGATTGGTCTCGGAGGTAGTAGGTGTGAAGTGGATGATCAGGAGAGGTGAAACCTAAGGTTTGGGCGATGGTGGGTTGAGAGGTGGTAGGGTTAAGGTGGGAAGGCCCGGCTGAAGTGGGGGGTGGTGAACGATTAGGGGTGTTATGTGGAGATGGGGAGTTATTGGAGTTAAGGGGTGATTGGCGAGGGGACTGTTGGGGTGAGTCTTGTGGTTGGTGGTCGTGGTTGGGTGATGTCTGGGGTTGTTGGTTGTTGTTTGGTGATGTGTGGGGTTGTTGGTCATTCTGAGGAGGAGGTGGCTGTGGCTGTTGAGTGTTGGGTGGAGGAGGAGGAGGTAGTAGTGGTTGATTAGGTGGAGGAGGTGGAGGTGGGTTTGGAGGAGGGGGTGGTGGTAAGTTACCTTGGGGTTGAGGGATCTGAAGGTGTTGGAGAATGAGGTCTAGCTTGGCGTCTAGCCGTTCTAAATGAGCCTCGACCTGACCCACGCGATCCTCGATCCTCTGGATTCGCTCCCCTTGCTGCTGGAAGCCAGTGTCACACTCATCACGGAGAGGAGTCACCAAGGAGTCAGTCAGCCTAAAGAGAATCTCCTCCTTTACTTCCTGAGCAAAGGCTTTGACAGTAGCTGGCACCTTTGCAACTCTGCTTAGACCAGGAAGAGAGTCAACCTCTTGATCCCCTGCACCTGACATAGAGGGGGCTGAGGCATGAGAGGCACTGCCTGCCTGAGACCCTGAGCGAGTGGGCTTGGCCTTCTTAAGATACTTAATCCCCATCTTGCCAATGTTAATTGCTCTGACAGGTACGCACTTAACATTTTCTTCCTCCACAGTGGATGTAGCCTTGATCAGATTCTTTTCAAGGAGGAAGGCGATGATAGTGGGGTAGGGAAGAAAACCAGCCTTATTATTCATCATCCATCTATGCAGTTCAAGACTGATCAACTGCCCGGGGTTTATTGGCTGCTGGGTGAGAAGTCTGGGAAACCATGGGTTGTCCAGCAGAGTGAACTCGTTGAAGTTACCCCCCTTGTGTGTCATCATGCGGGAGTAGACGTAGTATAGTAGCCTGTCGGAGTCAGACATCCCGGACACCTTCTTCCCTTGGGTGTTATAAGTCTTCTCGAGTTCCTTTTTGCTGAGTTTGAGTGACTCAGGGTATAGCCACTCATTCATTCCCTCTTCAGTAAACCCCATTAAGGCGTTGATGTCCCTCCAAGTGAAATTGAAGGTTCTCCCCCTTACAGTGGCGGTGAAGGTGAGTCTCCTAATCTGTTCCTTCCCATCCACTTTCTTATACTTGACTTTCCCAGTGAGTGACTCGCAGAACACTTGCAGGACGTTGATATTGTAGTCCTGGTTGATCCCCAGCCAGGGCATGTACTTTTCCAGAAATGGCCGCTGGTGTGGAAACCCTAGTTCATCTATCTTGGCTAGATCTATGAACATGTCGTTGTTGAAGTAGGGCTTCATGGTTTCAAACTTGGAGGAAACAGCCTCCAAAGGCCCATCTCGATATACCAGAGGATCATCCTCCTCTACCCTTTGTCTTTTGGAAGAAGGTTCCTCGCTAAACTGGACCTTCTTCTTCCCTTTCCTCTTGGCTTGTTCACGCTCAGTCTGCCCAGGCTGTTCTTGGACTTGCTCAGAATGTCCAGGCTGTTCCTGGACTTCCTCGTTCTGCCCTTGGGTTTGCCCAGATTGTTCTTGGTGTTCTTCGCGTTCATGTGATTTTCCAGATTTCCCAGTGTGAGAATGCCCAGATTTCCCAGTTTTGGACTTAGATTTCTTGGTTGAAGTGGCTTTCTTTGGGTTGGGGTTCGATTCATGTGAGCCGACCATTTTTGTGAGGGTTTAGAGTTCAAATGAAAATGAAATGCGAAGAAGAAGATGAAGAAGATGAAGAACACGGTGAAGAAGATGAAGAGAATATGAATGTATGCAGAGAATTTGTGGGTGAAAATTTGAGTAAGTAAAAAGTGAAAGTGAAAGTGACTTCCTATTTATATGCAAAGTTACAGAGGGTAAAATGGGTAATGACTCTTCATGAAAGCATGTGTTTATTCATTGGGTAACGTCAACATTTAATTGGAACGGCGCACCTTTTGACATGTGTCGCTTCACCTTATCAGAGAAGGCACAACTTCTCATGGAGGAAGATGAAACGTTTTCTGAAGTGACGTGTTCCTTGATCTAGGCACTGGCGCTCTTGCTTGTTTTAGTTTAACACTCAGTGCCAACACATGATCATCCGGAAGTGGTTTTGCTTCCGGTTGCACTTGCTTAAGATTTAACATTGGGGACCTGCAAAAACAAGGATTGACACTCCGATGCCTAAGTTAGTAAAGTTGCAGGTTTTAATAAAGCTCAAGATTATTTAAGGAATTAAACTTCATTTGGGTTTACCATTCCCAAATCACCTCTTATGAATGTAAATTGATCAACCCCAGAGGCTTGGTGAAAATATCAGCAAGCTGATGATGAGTGGGGACAAACTTCACTTTGACATCTTTCTTCTGAACATGATCTCTGATGAAGTGATGTCTGACATCAATGTGCTTTGTCCTTGTGTGCTGAACCGGATTCTTGGCAAGGCTGATGGTGCTTGTGTTGTCACAGAGGATGGGTGCCTCAGGGAACTCCAAGCCAAGATCTCTTAGTTGGTTCTTCAGCCACAGCACTTGGGCACAACAGCTTGCGGCAGCAATATATTCAGCCTCTGTGGATGACAAAGACACGCAAGTTTGCTTCTTACTAGCCCAAGAGACCAGACAACCACCAAGGAAGGCGCATTGTCCACTGGTGCTCTTCCTATCAGTTTTATAACCTGCATGGTCAGAGTCAGAGTAAGCCCACAAGAATTCTTGGTTACCTCTGGGATACCAAAGACCAAGCTCTTGTGTACCCTCAAGGTATCTTAGAATACGTTTAACACATGTTAAATGTGACTCCTTGGGGTTGGCTTGAAACCTAGCACACATGCCTACACTAAATTGAATGTCAGCCTGCTTGCCGTTAAGTATAGTAGGGAACCTATAATTCCCCTGTACATGGGCAGGCTGACAGATTTACCCTTTGCGTCAGCATCGAGTGCGGCAGTGGTACTCATGGGAGTGTCATACTCCTTGCACTCATCCATCCCAAACTTCTTGAGTAGCTCTCTGCAGTACTTAGCTTGGGAGATGAAGATTTCATTCTTCTTTTGCTTAATTTTCAGGCCTAGGAAGAACGTTAGTTCTCCCATCATTGACATTTCAAACTCACCCTGCATAGTCTTAGAGAATTCTTCACAAAGTTTTTCGTTAGTTGCCCCAAAAATAATATCATCAACATAAATCTGGACAATTAGCATGTTTCTATCTTTGTGAAGAATAAACAGTGTACTATCTAGTTTGCCTCTTGAGAAACCCTTGCCCATCAAAAAGCTGCTGAGTCTCTCATACCAAGCTCGAGGAGCTTGTTTCAGGCCATATAAAGCTTTCTTTAGCCTATACACATGTTTAGGATGCTTGTGATCCTCAAAGCCAGGAGGTTGTTCTACATAAACTTCTTCTTTGATGTAACCATTAAGAAATGCACTCTTTACATCCATTTAATATAATCTAAAGCCTTTCATGGATGCAAAGGCTAGAAGAATCCTTATTGCTTCGAGTCTAGCGACTGGAGCAAAAGTTTCTTCATAGTCTATGCCTTCTTCTTGGTTATATCCTTTGGCTACTAATCTGGCTTTATTCCTCGTAATTTGACCTGTCTCATCCAGTTTGTTCTTGAAGACCCATTTGGTCCCAACTATGGATTGATGAGACGGCCTTGGGACTAGTTCCCAAACTTGGCTTCTTTCAAATTGATTTAGCTCTTCCTGCATGGCAATAATCCAGTCGCAGTCCTCAAGAGCTTGTTCAACTGAAGTTGGTTCGATTTGAGATAAAAATGCTCCAAACTCAACTTCATTTTGAACCTGCCTTCTGGTTCTGACACCAGAAGAAACATCACCAAGCACTTGATCAAGAGGATGATCCCTGTGATGTCTCCTAGCTGTTGGCAACTGTGCCTCCTCAGGCACGGTCTGCACTCTAGGCTCATCACTGGGTTCATCTTCTTCTTTGGGATTGCTTGCTGGTGTTTCTTTTGGTGGTGAAGAAGATGATGGTGGTTTTGGAAGATTTAGTAATTCATCATCTTCTGTGGATTGTCCCCATGTAGGAGTTTCATCAAATACAACATGCATGGATTCTTCTACGATTCTAGTTCTCATGTTGTATATTCTGTAAGCCTTACTCCTAAGGGAATACCCTATGAATACACCTACATCAGCTTTTGGATCAAACTTACCCAGATTTACCTTTCCATTGTTATGCACATAGCATTTTGATCCAAAGATTCTGAGGTGGCTGATGTTGGGCTTTCTGCCTTTGTACAGCTCATAGGGTGTCTTGTCCAAGCCCTTGCGAACATAGGCTCGGTTGGAGATGTAGCAGGCAGTGCTCATAGCGTCCGCCCAGAACACTTGAGAAACCTCTTTCTTGTTGAGCATGCTCCTGGCCATCTCAGTCAGAACCCTGTTCTTCCTCTCGACTACTTCGTTTTGCTGAAGAGTTCTGGGAGCTGAGAAGTTATGTTCAATACCATTCTGCTCACATAGCTCAGAGAAGCTATGGTTCTCAAACTCGCCTCCATGGTCTGTCCTTATGGCTGTGATTTTGAGGTCTCTCTCATTCTGCACTTTCTTAGCCAGGACAACGAAAGCATCAAAAGCATCTTGCTTAGAGGCAAGAAACATCGTCCAAGTGAACCTTGAATAGTCGTCCACTACTACTAGAGCATACAGGTTTCCACCCAAGCTCTTCACTCTCGCTGGCCCAACCAAATCCATGTGGATTAGTTCCAAGGGCCTGCTAGTGGAGACTCTCTTCTTGGTTTTAAACGAGGACTTTGTTTGCTTTCCTCGTTGGCAGGATTCACAAATATAATCGTGCTTAACTTTAAAGGATGGAATCCCTATAGCTAGCTCTTTCTTAATTAGCATGTCAAGTTGAGTGAAGTTAATATGAGCTAGCCTTTTATGCCAAAGCCAACTGTTCTCATCGCTAGATATTAAACATTTTTCTTCCAGTTGTTGACATAAATCTAGAGTGTATAGGTTTCCATTCCTATTGGCCTTAAGTTTGCATTTTAAGTTGGCCTTATCTAGATTCAGATCCTGCTTATCTACTATTATGCACTCATGTGAATCAAAAATTACCCAGTTTCCTTTGTCAGTGCTCTGGCTCACGCTTAGCAGGTTGTGACAGAGACCATCCACCAGATAGACATCCTTGACTGGTCCTACTTCTCCAACTCCAGTGATCTTTCCACTTTGATTACCTCCAAAGGTTACTGTGGCTCCATCTTTGATCACCAAGGACTTGAATTTGTCTCTGTCACCAGTCATGTGTCTCGAGCATCCACTGTCAATGTACCACTTTTTGTTCTTGGATGCTTTGAGACAGACCTGCATAAATTAGACAAGCTTAGGTACCCAACCTTTATTGGGTCCTTTATCATTAGTCTTCTTTCCCCTCGGTTCAGTATTGACCTTGGGTTTGTGGTTGTGTTGTGCCTCTGGCCTTGTAGAGGCTCTAGGCTGACGGACTTCCCTTGGAATATGTTTCCAGGTTCTAGTCCCTTGTCCTCCCTTAGTTTCTTTCTTTGGAGGATCTTCATTTACCCTGGTTCCTTTTGGAACCCACTTATAGGAGCTATTTACTCCATGCTTCTTTGCATTGCAAGTGAACGTAGAGTGTCCCTTTTTGTTGCAGTAGTTGCAGAAGCTAAAGGGTGTGGAGCTGTGACTTGTAGCTTTATGGAAGAATTTTAAGTATGGTTTCACTTTGGGCTCCACCCATTTTTTACCCTTATGCTTATACCCTAATCCAGTTCTATCCCTATATGCCCTTTGGTTCATCAAAATAACATTCAACATTTCAGAACCATTTGTAAACTTCTCCAGGGCATTTTGCAGTCTATCTCTTTCAGTAGAGATCTTGCTGCAGTTAGGGCAGCCTTCTAGTGTTGTGGCCTTGGGTTCCTCTTGGGGAGATCCCTTGCCATCTGCTATCGGAAGCTTTCTACCTTCCGCTAGCTCTTCACTTAGTGAGTCCACCTTGGACTCAAGTGATTCCTTTTTAGCTTTCAACACTTTATAGGCTTTACATAATCGAGAGAATTCTTCATGAACCTCATTGTAAGCCTCTTGTAGTTCAGAGAAAGTTACCTCATTATCCTCGTCATCATCGTCCTCATCGTCCAATTCCTCCTCATCATCCTCATCATCATCATTCTCATCAATCTCCTTGCTGGGAGCAACAAGGGCAAGATTTTTGGTTTTGGATGAAGCTTGAGGAGCTCTCTGAGCCAGCAGGGTTGGTTCATATTCAGCCAGGGAACCAAAGAGTGCAGTGATGGAGCTGGTTGACTCTCCTTGGACTTCCTGCAAGATGGTAACTTTGGTGATCCAATCACCTTTCAAGACTTTTAGGATCTTGCTGACTTGCTCTCTTTCAGGAATGTCCTTGCCCAGGGAGGCCAGGTTATTGATAAGGTGAGTGAACCTGAGCTCCAGTTCTCTGATTGGCTCAGTTGGACTAGTCATAGCGAATTTGTGAAACTCTTCCACCAACATCTCAACTCGTCTTGCCTTCACTCCCCTGGTTCCAGAGTGAGCAGCCTCAAGAGCCTCCCACATATCCTTAGCAGTTTTGTGGTGGCTGATCCTATGAAACTCCTTAGGACTGAGTGCACACTGAATGTAATGCATGGCCCTGTAGTTTAGTTGGACTAGAGCATAGTCCTCGTTGGTGTATCTGGATCGCTGCTTTGCAAAACCATCTTCATCTAGGGGAGTGTGATCCCCACGTTCAATTACATCCCAGAGTCTGATATCGCTGGACTTGATGTACGTCTCCATTCGAAATTTCCAGAATGGATAGTTATACCCATCGAAGCCTGAGGGCTTGTTGGGTTGAATGGAGACATCGGGCAAGGAGTAATCTGTATCCATTACTGGATCTTTACTTTCTGGATTCGTTGGAATCGAGTGAGAAAGACCCGCTCTGATACCAAATGAAAGTAATGGATGCACAAGAGGGGGGTGAATTGTGCTATAAAATAAAAACTCAAATAAAAGCAACACAAGGGTTTATACTGGTTCGGTCTTCCTGACCTACGTCCAGTTCTCAACCACCCAGGTTGAGTTCCACTATCCCCAGGTTTTACAACGGGTTCACCTGGAACCTTTACAACCGCAAGTTTTAGACGGGATCACTTGCAACCTTACAACCACAAGTTTTACTCAAGGCTCACTTGCAACCTTTCTAACTAGCTCCCCCTTACACCCAGCAAGGGTTCAACCTTTACAAATAAAGGATTTTCTAACTAAGTTCTCTTCAAGAACAGATAGTGTTACACACTTAAGTACAATGAATGCTCTTAATACAAGAAGAGACTTAACCACAAAGAGTACAAGATAAGTAGATGAAAAGATCACTCAATGAGTTAAATGCTCTTTCTCTTTTCTGGGCAGCTTTGAATGCTTGAAGGATTTTTCGTTTTCTCTCTCTAGCTTTCTTCAAGATGTCAAAGATAATAGATGTCTTCATAAATGAAGGTGAGCTTCTTTATATAGTCTTCAAGTATTCTCACTCTTGGTAGGTGGGTTAGCCGTTTGAATATGGCCGTTTTTCCCAAGTTACCGTTTGCCCATTTAATGTTTCATTAATGCTTAGCAGGGTTGACTTGTTTTATCTCTGAAAAGTAGTTCTGACAACTCTGCTCTTCCAAAAGCATTCTGACACTGCACTGCTCTGAACGTTCTGATATTCTGATTGCTTGCGGAAGCAAGTTCACATCCGGAAGCAACCTTACTAAGTGTGCTGCACTTTGAACGTTAGTCTAGCAATATAAACACATAGTCACATGCAGTGGGAGTTCATCTAGTCTAAGGAAGCTTTCTTACATCCGGAAGCAATTCCACATCCGGAAGCACTTCCACTGGACGAAGGGATATGTTCTTATTTTACTCATTCTCGCTCAGTGTTATTCAATCCAACAGCCAGCGCTGGTTACTAAGCAATCGGAAGCAGATCTACTGGACGTTGGGTTATGTTCACTGACGCTCAGTGTTGCCTATACCAACAGCCAGCGCTAGTCTTAATACAATCGGAAGCAAATCCACATCCGGTTGTATCTTAACTTAGTCTTAAGGGTTTTGTATATCTAATGCTTTCTAGACTAAGTTATTACTTGGTGAAGTACTTGCTGTCGCTGGGGGATGAGACGTTCATCCGTGAGCGCTAGTCCTAGTTTTATCCGGAAGTAAATCCACATCCGGTTGTACTTTTACTTGGGGTTCTATATTAACCTGATTTTGTCTAAGTGTCTAAGTTCTTTCATATTTTAGTCTTCATCAAAACTTAAGATTCTAACAATTGAAGCTCACTCCGTGTAACATAATAATCATACATCTGAACCCACAATCTATAGAAAAAGTAACTGTCAATGATCAACTTAAATATACGAAAACACGACATGAAACTCAATAAAAATATTAAAAACATACTCTTCACCCTCCTTAGCTGTGCATTTTGAAATGCACATCTGATAAAGGGCATTTCTCTCTTCAACTGGCCTCTTGGCCCGAGCCTTCCTCTTTGTCTCAATCCAGGCGATCTAATGGCCGGTACAACAACCCTGGTTGATCTTCTTAGAGGGGCTGCCACTTCTTCCCTACCTTCCTCTTCTTTATCATCCTTCTCTTCTTCCTCCAAACATTAATTTCACAACAGAATTCTAATACAACTTACGGGGAATTCTATCAGCTCTTCATTAAATAGGAGTGGAGGTCCAACAACGTTGCTCACACCGCGTAGCAGTCCAATGTTGATGTCCTTCTCCAGCTCTATTCTATCCCTTACTTTCTGGTCATCCCAAAATGCAATCGCATCTGCTGCCTTGTTTGCCTTCACTTTTCCGATTGGAAAGTGTTGCAAGCAATATATCTATGGCACAAGATTTCACATGCATAAGTGTAACATCTATTACATTGATCCAAAACAAATCCGAAATTATAACAATATTAAAGACAACAAACTCACCTGAAAAAAATAAACACAACCACGCACAGTTTCCCTTGTAGATGCGTTTCCTTTTCCCATTCTCAATGTTTTCTTGAACTTTCCAATAGAAGTGGAAAGCTCATTGAAAACAAATGAGCACCAGTCATATTCATGGAATGCATCCGATGTTTCCAACATAATCTTCAATACTGTGTCGGTGACATAGACGCTTGCACTAGGGCACAACATGGTTCCCAATGCATACAAGATAAAAAAAAACTCAAAATTCTCATTATCAACGTCATCAACCAACCAGTTCGCAATATCTTTATACGGAATTTTCCCAAATGTGCGCCTCAATTCCTTCAGGTTCTTATCATCGTCTTTAATATTTATTTTCAACTTCTTCTTCCCACAAGGCAGTCCTAAGAATGTCTTCACATCATTAGGCCCCAGTGTACGCGTTTCACCCCGGATACGAATGCTATTCGTTGGAGTGTCAAAAAAACGCATAAACTCACGGCATAAGTCGCGGTTGATTTGTGGGCAGCTTATATTTACCAATTTATCAAACCCAATAGCTTTTAGCCGCCTCATCTTATCTTCGTCTCGTTTCAGAATGCGGCAGACCTCCATTAATTGCTTCGGCACACACCGAGTACGGAATGGAACAACATAATGACTTTCTTTCGGTCCACTAGCTACACTTTTCTTTGCCATTTTCGTATTCTGTGAACAAACAATTGCACCAATTATAAATTGTACGATTATATGTCTTACCAAGGCAAAAGGAAGCACTTAAAATGACATTATTCATGTTTACATCATTGCACTTTAATATACAAACATGCATATCAACCAGAACAATCTCAATTAAAAGAAGTTGTCAAAACAGAATTCTCAATGTTTCTAAAGTATTTCATATGTTTCTAATTGTTCCCTTAAACCACTTTCAACCACATAACATAACACATCATATCTCATATCTCAGATAAAAAGGCAGGGAATTTCATGCTCACAAAGCAAGTCCAACAACACCACTCATAAGCACACATGCATCTAAGTTCATTCTATAAAACAGATGCTACAAATTTTCCAAGTACAAATTGCATATGAATAAATCATAACAGAGCCTATAAAAGAATTAAGTTCATGACTTTGTTTACGGGATATTAAGTCCTTTCTTCAACAAAACGAAAATCACAACTAACAGAAGCTATTAGCTAGTAGTACTAAAGAACAAGGACTGTGATGAAAAATAGACAAATTTATCATAATAGCCAAATTTCTTCTCAACCCACATACCACCAAATTCAATCAATCAATCCAGAGAGAGATAGAAACTTACCCGGTGCTGCTGAGTCCGACGCCGCTAGGTTTGCCGTCGCACGGTGGCCACTGAAGTAATGGGGGCGGTGGTTTTCATATTCTAGGGTATGGGAGGTTAACACAATGGAAAAGATTTAAATCGGCGAGAGCTTGAAATCGGCTGATGCTTGATGGAGCTGATGGAGCTGATGCATGATGAGCAAAGAAAGGGAAGAGATTGAAATCGGCGAGAGCTCAGGGAAGAGATTGGAATCGGCGAGAATGAAAAGGAATGAAGAGAATGAATGTGGTATGTCATATTTTAACTAGGGGCAAAATGGTCATTTCAGCAAAGCAAATAATTGCAGCAAAGGCCCAAGGGACTTGATAATTATTTTGAAATGTGTAGGGACCTTCCAGTAATAATTTCCCTTCCCAGGGACTAGAATGCAAATTTCCCATACTTTTATCTCTTGCAAGTTGATGATGACCGCCAGCAACATTATTTGACTAACTCGCTAAGCGACGAAATCAATATTAACCATTCATGACAATCAGCATGCGAAGGATATTTGAATATGAATTACTGCCTCACCTAGATGTCCCTATATAGAGGACCTATTTTTTGAGGTAATTTTAATCCAAAATGTGATACCCTTCAATTACAAATAAACAAAAAATGGATGGTTATAATAAAGGCAGATTGGTACAGTAATTAATTTATTTAACATTTTTAATAACCAAATTAAGTAAATAAGTTTTATATTTAAGAATAGAAGAAGTGGATCTTAGATCTAGTTCATTTTAACCATAATACCGATATATAATTAATTTTTAGGAACAAAGGAGTTAATAATGATCTTGTTCAATTCATTTTAACCATAACAAACAGATCTGGTTCATTATTATAAGTTTATAACCATCATATTATATTCTAATTAAGGTCACCAAAACTTGGGGTTCAGAATTCAAAATTCAGTGTAGTGTGCTCAGGCACACCGTACCCTTTAGAAAACTATGCTAGAAGCATTTATTTCTTTTTTTAAGAGTTCTAAAACAGCTACAAACTATATGCATAATCGTGTCCCTCTCACGCCCTTATATTTTTCATATGACAATTAAGCCAACATATGCATGAAGACTAGGAAGAATAAGTGAGGAAAGAGAAGATTTTTGTTGAAAGAGCTGTACAATGTTATCCCTATGAATGATAAGAAGCGTCCCACATTTGTTAAACTTGCCCATGATTACTTTGAATGTTTCCATACCTATAAGAAAGCTGTCTCTTGTCCTAAGCAAGAAAATGATTTGCAAGCTCATGTTGCAAAGGCGAGCCTTCAAAGGACAACAATTGTTCAGGTTCTTCTAATTTGGGAAAGATGTCTTCATCAAGGCAGAACCTGTTGAAGCTGATTTGGGTTAAAAATTTTGATCCACAACACTTTACTGATCTGATAAGGTACACTTTAAAATTACTTTCTATTATAATATTTTCAATTTTCAATTTCAATTCATCAAACTATGAATATTAAGGCATAATAATTTATCACTACAAAAGACAGACTGTTTTGCGGCGTGTTTTGCCACATAGCGGCGTTTTAAAACAATGGTAAGACACTACTGCGTTTTTGCAATACGCCCCAAAAATGTACGTAGGAAAGTTACCGGCAATTTTAGAAACGCGATAGAGTGGAAAAAACGCTGAAACGTTTGCTAGAAGTATTAATATAATATTCACACATACTAGCGTTTTAAAAACGCCGATATGTTTTTATATTAAAATAATACAAACCGGTGATTGTTAAAACACCGGTTTGCATTTTTTTAAAAATAGCTACTTACTGGAGTTTTAGAAACACCGGTAAGTGTTTTTGAATTTATTAAAAAAAACTCTATTTTTCGCCCTAATTTATAAAATTTAAGGCGGAAAATAGAGGGGGGAAATAAAATCCAAACTAAACAAATGACAATTTTAACAATAATTGATAGCATCAATTAATCATAAAATATATGTAAATAAGCAAATGAAATAAATGATAACAAAATCATTACATATAAATTAAAAAAACATTGTTATGACATAAGTAGATAAAAAAATATGGCCCCAAAAATATATAGAAATTGATATTGAGAGAAAGTAAGAAGAGAGAGAAGGAAATAAAAGAGATGAACGAAAAAAGGAGTTTGGGCTGATTTGAATGGGGGAAGGAAGATATATATATAGGAGAAGGTGAAGCTTACCAGCGTTTTAACTAAATTCCTCACATAGTGGTGCTTATAAAACGTCGCTATTGAGTTTTTTCTAAAAAAAAAAAATTCTCAACATTGCGGCGCTTTTTCTAAGAAGCTACGCAATGTTGGGGGCATAAATTAATTTAAATTCTCTACATAGTGGCGCTTTAAGTTTTCTTTATAAAAAAAATTAAAGAAGCACCACAATGTTGGAAATTTAAAATAATTTAAATTCTTAACATTGCGTCGCTTCTTCTAAGAAGGGCTGCAATGTTGAAAATTTAAAATAATTTAAATGCTTAACATTGTGGTAATATTTCTAAGAAGCTCCGCAATGTTGGAAATTTTAAATAAATAAAATTCCCCACATAGTGGCGCTTTCAAAAAAAGCGCCGCTATCTAGTTTTTCTAAAAAACTTAAATATTCCATACATAGCAGCGTTTCTTAGAAGACCCGCAAAATGTAGGGTTTAAAATGATTTAAATCACTCATTGCGGTGCTTTAGCGGCGCTTAAAGCGCCAGTATGAGGAGTTTTTTTAAAAACGTTTTGCCAACATTGCGGCACTTCTAAAAGCGCCGCAATGTTGGGGAATTTAATTTTTTTTATTTCCCCAACAGTAAAGCATTGCTTCTTGAAGCGCCGCAATGTTGGGGATTTTTTAATATAAAATATTTTTTAAGAAAAAACAAAATTTAAATGAATACGCATAGCGGCGTTTCTATATGGAGAAACGCCGATAAAAATACGGATATATTGGCGGGAACTGCGCGTCATTTTTTCCGGCGTTTTGAGTACCTACGTTCTGGCGTCGCTTCTGAAAACGCCAGTATACTAGTTATTACACATGTTTTTTCATAAAACGCCAAAATGCTTATGCAAGTAAGTAGCGAATTGTTTGTAGTGTTTTCCAATGAGTAGTATTGGGCTCAAAAAGATTTTCTTGGTGCAAGTTTACTAATGAACAATCAAAATAGGTGCAATTTTGTCAAAATTGTCAAAGTGTTTGACATGAGTTCTCATTCAGTGTTCATCAAAGTGATGAGAAAGTATTTTCTCATCTTTGAAGTATAGTCTGAATCATCCAAAATTTGATATAAATGGTCTATATTTAAAATTTAAAATGGTCATTTTTTAAGATAAAATTAGTTTTCTTAGAAAATGACAGTTATAAAATTTACTTTATTTATTACTATCTCCAGTCCTAAATATAGGACCTAGATGACTTTTTTTTGGAGAGGTTAAGGTTGCAAAATAGTCTATTAAATCATGACATATTTGATATATTTTTAGATTATCCATTAGTTTATAAGTAAAATAAACTAGTTTAAGAGAAAAAAATTAGGTAAATCAATTTATAATTAACTTATTTTGCTTTTTTTTATGATTTTTCAAAAAAGTCAATTAAGTCTTATATTTAGGACCGGAGGGAGTATTTTATATCTATTAAAAATATTTGTCTAAAATAATGAAATTAATTTAAGTGAATTTGAATGAAGGACACCGGATTTTACGGTCGGTGTAGTGTGTCTTGGGTCTAGTCCTTCAAGAAATTTTAAGACCTCAAGGTAAGCGCAAGTTACCCCGGGTATCGTTCTCAAGGAGCCTATAAAATGTAATTAATTTTCTGGTAACTAAATGCTAAACTTGTTTGAAATAAGGAAAATTGTTATTGATTAATAATGAAAATTAGTAAAAGGTGTGATATGTAAAAGAGAAAATAAGAATTGGGAAAAGGTAAAGATTTGGTAAAATAAAATGGAATTGCTCCTGGGAAATGATTGAGAATAACTATCCTAACTCAATTAATATATTCGGTGAGTCACTATTGTGCTAATTCACTAAATTGTCAAACCTCATGAATCCATGAGTCCAATTACTAATTAGCGGAACCCCAACTAACTAGAAATCGTTAAACCCTTTAGCACCTTTGAATTTTCTCTAGGTTTCCTAAATTACCAAACCTCACCAACCGGCAAGTCTAATACCTAATCTCATGAACTCATTCAATTAGGCATTATTAATTACCCTAGAATGTGATTATTGATTGCAATGCTTTAGGTTCAATTACAATTCAATTCAACAAACTATCTACCAATACCATGAGTAAATAGAAATATATAATGAATTATAAAGAACATATGCATAACCATGCATATTGTTGAGTCCAAATCCCTCATTACAAGTCAAAACCACAAATCATACTCAAATAAACATAGTAATCTAAATCCAAATCTCAATGTAAATGACCAACCTAAACCTAGGAAAATCATAAATACAAGAGAAATGGAAAAGAACAAAACTCCCCTATTAAGCATGTGAGCTCAAGTCATCTCAAAACATTTCCAAGAGCAAAAAAAAATGTTTAGTTATCTCCCATGAGAGAAGTACCAACAAGGAGGAGATTGAGAAAAATCATGGTGAAAAGTAGGAGAAAAAGAGGACAAAATGAAGATGGAAACAAAGGAAATTGTGATAAATTTCCGCGCCTCCCTATGCTCTCTCTCGCATCCCTGTTCCTCACTTCATTTCCCTTCCTTCAATTCTCGCCTTTTGCAGCTCCCCAAAACTGAACGTGCGCCTCCCTCCTTCCTTCCTTTTATTCTATTCCTTTTCTCTTTCTTTTTAATTCATTCTCTTCCTTGGGCCCCCAACACTGCACGCACACTTCACATTTCCTTTCTTTCCTTCGGCAGCCTTCCTCCAAGGTGTGAGGATGATGATTTTTTTAAAGGCACACACTGCACACACACACTAGTTAGAATTTGACATATAAGACTTAAAAATTTAAAAGTTATTTTTCTATCATTTTCATGTTGAAAAATCACTCCGCTAAAATAAAAACAATCTAAAAAACATTAATATTAAATATAAATGACATGATAACTTATATAAATATGACTTTTATTTTTATCAAATTAGTTATATTTATATATAACTAATTTGATAAAATACATCTTTGTAACTATATGTAGAGTATCATCCACACTACCAATGGGTAGTTGGTTGAGCTGGTAAGTAGGCTGCAACCCCGTAAGGATGAGAACGCGTGTTCGATTCCCGGGAAGCGCTCTTATTGGGAGAGAGGACAACCTTGTCTATGTGGGCAACACTCCTACCCCTCTAGTCCGGATTAAACCGGACGGTGATTAACCAAAAAAAGAGTATCATCCACACTAAATTAATTAAATTTATTTAAATGACCGAAATTATATCATTGTACTAAAATTTCGTAATTTAAAGAACTTTTGTAATGAAAGTCAATCCATTCAAACTCTTCCATAGAAAAATGCAACGATTAGATCATTTAATTTATAATTGGCTTACGGCTCAACTAAAACAGTTCATATGTTACTTAATTTTAAGAAAGATATTGGCTAATGTTTTACTTTTTTCAAATGAATGAAGATGTCTATTTTTCCTAAATATAAAAGCAAACAAATGTTAATTGTTTTATAAATCATTATCTTATTAGAACTAAAATAGTTTCATATGTTGTGTTTTTATTTGACATAATTCAAATGATGACTAACACTCATTGAGTAAATAAGTATATCTCAAATGAAGTATTAATGACCAGTAATATGGTAAAATTAGTAATTAAATATAATAATATCCGTATTATTTTGATCAAAACAAGATCATGATGCCACCGTGAAAGTAGGAACTAGCCCCAGTCCTAATTATATGATCATGTTAATTTTGTTGTGGAGATTAAGTACTCAAAATAGACCACTAAATCTTACAATATACTACACATCATTAGATTATATATATATATATATATATATATATATATATATATATATATATATATATATATATATATATTAATTCATAAGTAAAATTATTTACTTTTGAGAAAAAAAAAAGTAAATTAAACAATATAAGGTAAATTATTTTTCATTCTCAATTTAACAAAAAATAATCAACTTGATCATATAATTAGGATCTGAGCGAGTAGTTTATTACATGACTTGTTTCATCCTCTTTGTCACATGTTTCTTAAATAATTTAATTTCTTTAGCAACAATTTTCTGAATTACACAAAAAACTATTAATCAATTAATAAAATTAGTTAAAAGTAATGAATGTGAAACATATACAATCCTTTTTCAACATTAGCTTATATTCTTAAATTATGAGTGATAGAATGAGTAGGAATGAACGGAAAAGGATGAAAAAAATTGCTAAAATAAAGAACCCAATCCATGAGAAAAATTGCTCTCTACAAATAGTAATTATGACAAATTTATTTATTGATAGGCTCATGTATAAAGGGAGCCAATGGTTAAAAACTTGTGTGAATTGACTAAAAACAAACGATGATCAAACGGTTTTGTTTTCTAACGCAACTTTTATTTGTTAAAAGTTATTCAGCGGTCTTCAAGCTAAGCTAAGTGGGAGAGGAGGTTCATTTCATTGTAAAGAAGAAGGTGAGTCATTCACAAAAGTGAATGTATTTTCATTTTTTTCCATAATATATTGATTTATATGATCATGCGGATGAATCGACTTTCGCAGAGACAACGAAGATGAAATAAGACAACATAATGAAAAGAACCTCACAAAGCAGATGGTGGATAAAAACATAATAGACTTAAAACATACTACATGAATTAGAACTAAGCTAAACGTAGAAAAGATCGAGTAAATTAAGGCCATTAATAAGGAAATATAATTAATGCAAGTAAAAACCAAAAACAAATAAGCGAAAGTTGACAGTTTGTAAATATTTGGGAGAGATGCTCCAGAAAAAAATTGGAAGAAAGAAAATTTGATTAAAAACTTGAGAAGTCCCAATGGCAATAATATCTTTCTATACTGTTTATTTGATCAAGGCTAGTATTAAGTCACTTTAGACTTGTACTTAATCCGTTTTTTCATACTTAATTTTTTGAGAATGTTGTGAATGTCAACTGTCAAGTCAATAATTGTTATGATAGGCCAAACAATTATTATTGTTCAGTCAAAAGTTGTTCATAACCAAGAATTTACTAGTTGAGTACTAACAACTTTTAACTAGTCATATATCAAATGTTTGGTTTGATGATAACAATTTGGTGTCATAAAAGCAACTTTTAAACTTTGTTAATTAGCAACAACTTTTAACCTTGCGATAACAACTTATTATAACTAGATGATTTTGTGGGTTTGAGATTAACTATGATATCGTGTGACCTCATTTTAATTAAGTTCCTTACATGGAAAATCTAATTACTTTTTTCATGATTTGTTTTTATTTTTCTTACTCAAAAGGTTTATCAATATCAAGCGAGGGTCCAAATTAAATAATTACCTGGAGAAGCAGCAATATGCGCTGCTCGTGTTCATGAATTGCTGGTGAGAATAATCATGAATCCTAATGCCAATAAACTTTATTGACCCATAACTTAGATGCCACGTAGCCTGTATCATATTATATTACGCACGTAAATTGAGAAGACTTCACTCGTGTGGATGTATAGTACTCTATATTATAACATGAGAGAGGACTATTTATCTTTTCCAAAAATAAACTAATAGATTGTGACTCAATCATGTTTGAGGTAAAACCTTTTGTTTATAACTATCAAAAATGAACTTGTCGCCTATTCCTTCAAAACTACTGGATCTTAATATTGTTACATTTTAGTTGAGACTCAGTTATGATCTAAAAGCTTGTTAATATCTACCCAAGAAAATCATTCCGGTGTTAAAAAAGTAGCTCGGCTAACAATAACATTAATGGATCTTGCCATGTGTGATTAGAAATTGGTTAAGTTTGTATATATTCATGTCAATAATGAATATAGTACGCGTGGGACGTACTCTACTATCTACACATGATGCCATGTTTGAAATAAAAATAATGTATTTCAAAATAAACTGGTTGGAGTGACTCTTATTACTGTAGAATCGATGAAAAATCGTTTAAGGTAGTTTAAACATACATTTCCAAACTATAAATGCGCCAGTTAGGACCAAACAACTTGGATTTTAATTGGAGGGAAACCCAAATAAACGCTTAGTGAATTTATAAGCGAGATCTATTTATGAATAATATACTCAAAGATTTGGTCACTAATAGTGCACAATGGTGTCATATGATCTATGTAGCCGACCCAAGGTAGTGAGATAAGACTTTATTGTTATTCTATGTAAATGAGAGAATTAACGAAAAATAATTGAAAATTAAAAATTACTGGTACATATGGAAAGGAAAATGACACTAAAATATATTAAAAATAAAAGAGGACATATCACAGTTTTTTGGTAATTGTCATCCTTTTTTAGCATTTATTTTTCTTTTTTTAGAAAAAAATTTGACAATTACTATTAAAATTATGGTATATATCTTACATTTTTATTAGATAGAGCACAAATGGTTTGATACTCTAAAACTATGTAAGCTTTCTCACTATTTTGATGTGGATCAATAACTAGGAAGCTAGTGTGACGAAATAAATTATAAGGTCACAATAATAAAAACAATAATTAAAAAATATTTCTCTATATCAAGTATATGGGCTCATTGTAGTTTTTCCCTGTACCTTGCCTCCAAACACTAAGGGCTCGTTTGTAGGCCCTTTTGTATGGATAGAATTGACGTGTAAGGGTAAAGTATGGAAAGTAAAGGTAATGATGGGAAATAAAGTTTGTGAATCCCAAGAGAATTGTGAGGTGGAGAGAAAAAATTGTGGACCCAAGGATATATCTAAATTACCAAAAAAACCATCACTTTCCTTACATTTCATTTTCCCTCTTCAATTCCCTTTGCAACCAAACAGACTCTAAGGGTCTGCTTGGATGGAGGGAAAATGGGAGAGGAAAAAAATGGGAAGAGAGAAAATGGAGAGGAAAGAAAAGTGGAGAGAAAATGTTACTCCCTCCGTTCCTAAATATAAAATCACTTTGGGGAAGTGGATAAGTTCCTAAATATAAGATCACTTTCTATTTTGTCTCAATTTTGGTCCAAATTATCCTATACTTCTTAGCTCCCTCACTTCTGTCTCAAATCCCTATTTGTCTTTTAAATTTAAGTGAGGGGTATTTTGGGAAGATCATGTAATCCTAATTCATTGTAAAGTCTTCCTTAATCTCTCCAAGTTAACCAAAGTGATCTTATATTTAGGAACAGAGGTAGTATGTCTCATCATGTAAATGGGAGAAAATAAAGAGGAAGGAAAATAGATAAGTGAAGTGGAGCATGGTCATTGGGTAATAATGAGTAAGATTATGATAATGTCTTTACTATGTGTTATAACATTAATGTTATAACCTAGTTGGCAATAATGGGTAAGACTACACTCGCTACTAACGAGGAAGTAATAATAATTACAGAAAGCAGGTGGGGTTTATTTTAAGAAGAGAGAGACAGCAGGTGGGATCCATTTTGTCTAAGCGTGGTGGATATGCGTTGTTTTTTAGTTAGTGTATTATTTTAAAATCGAAACATTTTTTTTGTCCAGTGAAACATTAAAACTTATTAATGGTGTTATCAGACGTCAGTTTCATTCAATAACATAAAAAAAATTTTAAACTATACAATTGACAATTTTTTTTTTACAAAATTAAAGTTGAGGGACCAAAACCTCTTTTTTTTTCTTAGAGTCTTCGGTATCTGGCCCTCCTTTGAGGAACCGACTAATCTGAAGTCGCCGTCGGGATTCCCCATTTTGGGGGTGACGACTTCCCAAGGGTTCGAACTCATGACCTGGTGGGTATGCGAAACCTCTTATTTTAAAACTATGAGAACTAAAACCAAAATCGATGTAAAATATACATAAGTATATCTAATTTGAATGGAGTAGCAGTGATTTATGCTTACTTTTGTAATATAAGAGTCCAAAATTTGAATAGTTTTAGTTAAAAATATATTAGAATAAATTTTACACTCTTTTTTCATTTAGGGCATTTTTCCTACTTTTTTATCGACGATAAAGGTATCCCCCGCTCGACAAGTGGGACACTAATCCTCTGATTTGTAAGCACCTCAAAGGGTGGGACAGTTGACCTAGGTGATTTAATGTTTCTCCATACCCAACGTCAAGGAACGAACCCCAAACAATTAGTTAAGGGTGAATGAGTCTGTCACTCAACCGGACACTCCAGGTTGCATTTTTCCTACTTTACCCCTAACTCTCTTTCATATTTATTATAAATGTTTATGTATTTTTCTCATTTAATTTTCATAATAATATTTCCCATAATATTGGAAAAAACTTAACTTTATATACCTAACTAAATTTTACATGCATGCTATCTTAAAAATCATGTGTTTTAGTTGTTGAACTCTTAATGGAGCGAATAACAATGCGTGGGTCATGGTCACTATGCACACCAGCTAGCGTTCAGGGTGGCTGGTGAGAGGTGAGGCACGATCATTATTGTTATTTATATTGATATCTACCAAGTTTTCTTTTCATCTCATGAATCAAATGCCCCGCGCAATCAATATGACATAGGCAAAAATTGGATACCTGACATCACTCAAGTTTATCAACCAAATATAATATAAAAGGCTAACTAAAACTAGATAAAGGTAATAGATTAAGTATGTGAAAAGCATAATTTATTGTTCAAAAACAACAATTATTTATGGAGAGAGAGCATGAGCGTAGAGAGAAAATGGGAAACCGCTTATTAATGTAATTTAGCGAGACTATTAATAATTAAGGTTGCAAAACCAGAAAAATGATAGGGAAAATAATAAAAAAATACCTTCCAAATTTTAAAATTTCAAATGGCTGATTTTGAATTGTTAGTGTCTTAATGTTAGTTAATTTCTATATTGAAGTTGTTACTGGTATTGATTTTGAGATTTTGAAGATAAAGGTATTTGTTTTGTCATTTTTCCAAAATGAAATTTTTTTTCAAGTACATGTAGATGCCTTTAAAATATATAGAAACATGTTAACTCTACAATAATTCTTTTATATACCTCTAATAATTCCTCTTATATGACACATTCTAGAGATATTGCTTCAGAATATATATAAGTCTTTTGGCAAAAAAATAATAATAAAACCTCACTTCAAGTTATTACCCATTGCATTTCTAAATATTAATTATATTCACCTAATTTGATTGGATTAACTATGTTAATTAAGTAAATTGTATTCACAATGTTTTACCAAAACACACACATAGATAATCATGTGTCTTTGTTGTTATACTCTTTTTATTCTTTGTTTATCATTGATGAGTAGCACCATTACGGATAAAAGTTGAAAAAAAAAAATAGTATTATACGTTTAAGGCATTCAAAGCACATGGCTCTGTTCTCTACCTCCGCCTCCTATCTCTCTTCCTTTAAAAATGTTCTTTCATTTCATCTACCAAATCCTAAGCAACACAAATTTTCTCTTTAATAATGTTGATGTGAAATGTCTGGCCTACCTCTCCCAAATAATTTATTATTATCTCTCCCTGAGATATCTGTATAATATTAATATCCAAGGACTATATTGGTGTCCTCTTCAGTATCATCCAACAAAGACCCTCTCCCCCCAGCTTCCACTGCACAGTCACAGAAATCACTCTTTGCTACTCAGATTTCAGACTATCCTTCCAACACAGCACATCTGAGAACAGACAACGAACTGTTCCAGGTTCACATGTCAATTTCTCCCTCTCTCCCCCTCTTAATGTGTGTATATCTCTGTTTTGAAGAAATAAAAGCTTAGTTTAAGTGGGTTTTGTTTGATTTCTTCCTTTTGCATTCACTCTTTTGTGTTGAATATACATATGCTCTGTGTTTTCTTCCTTCTTCTCTTTTGTGGTAAACATCGCTGGAACTGAAAGATGTGAAGACCATTAAAATGACGTGAAAGATGTTAAATTATATCATAGACGTATATTTCTAAATACAAAACTTATTTACCTAGAGCTAAGAGTTCAATATATACAGACATATTTTTTTAAAAAGATCAATCAGGTCCAATTTTTTTTACAACAAATATACATAAGTTTATCACGTTGGGTTCAAAAATCAAATAATTGGTTCAAAGTTAAGTGACTTTTGAACTTCAAATAAAAATTTGTGTATTTTGAACCAATATAAAAGTTTGTTTGTATTTTTTATTTAAAAATAAACATTTGGTGCTAGTAGATCTTTTGGGGAAAACATATGTATTTTTTCACCCTTAATTCATTTACTTAATTTGATTAGATCAAAGATAAAGGTTAATTAAGTTAGGTGAAAGCATGTGTTCTTACCAAAACACCTTAACAATTTGCATTCATTCTACACTCCATCATCTCTTGTTATTTATTACAATTGAAGATCAAAAATAATAAATATAATTTAAGAGGAAAAAGGAAAAAATATATTGAGATCTTATTATAAAAATTTCATATTTAAGAATAAGCTTTCATCTCTAAATAGGTCTTACAATCTCCTCATTTTGTTCAACTTATGCCTTTAATCAGGGTCAACAATATTTATCTCACTAAGTGTGGTTGGTAACAAAATTATTGTATTGTATTAACAATTACATTTTGAGCTAGATATAGTTTGAATTTGTAAATTAAAACTTTCAAAGATCTTACACAATACTATTTTAGTTAGTGTCATCCAATCATTGAGAAATAGGTGCAACAGCGCATTGTTGATTCTATATTGATCTTAATAATAATGTGTCAATCTAATTCTAGTCCTTACTTGGTAAAAATAAAAATTATTAAATTTCTTACTTAAAAAACAATGAATAATTTTAAAACTTAAAAATTATGATATTCAGTTATTAACTGTAGAATATTATTATTAATTAAATCATGATTGAAATTAAATATTTATAAAATATATTGAACAAAATACTTAAAAAATGAAATCTATCAAAATTTATAGAACATTTACATCAAATTTTGACATTTTAATTTTCTCTAAGTATATTTAATCAAACTTTTAATGATATTATATTTAGCCATTAGATTAAGAACCAGTGGTGAGAGAAACGAAAAGTTAGTAAAGTCTCCATATCTGAGACGATCCTAGCACGACAAATTTGTCCTGGTGCTATGATACATATACTGATTGTTTATATGAAAATATCATGGTGAAGTTGTACTTGTAAAGCCCCTCTTTACATGCGTTTTTTGAAACGCATATAAAGGTGCGCAGGTAAATGGGTCAATCTGTAGTAGTGAAATTAAAGGGGTATTGTGCTAAAATCACGTTTTAGATATATATGTGCTTCCAAACTTGTTATCTTTTCAGACAAAAAAAAACATGTTATCTTATGCATATTTTATTATTCTCCTGTTCTTATATATATTATAATTAAAAAAAATTCATTTAACATGTTTCATAAACTAATTAATTAAGGTGGCATTCAACGCCCTGATTAAGTATATTCCTGTAGTACTATGTATACTATGCTTAGGATGTTCATCACTACTAACAAAAGGAAGTTGCACAGAAAATATTTTACATACTAATTAATGTTACTAAAAAATATTTTAAGTGTTGGATTTGTCAAAATGTTAGTTTAGAATAGCGAATGTTGTTGCTTGTAAAAAACCTTAGCTTTTGGATAGAGATTTTATTTACTAATGAGCCCTTAAAAAAGTAACTTGAAAGAAAAAGTCAAAGCATCACCACATATATATAGCTTTATGCAAATCATGTAGTTGTCCAAATCAAAGTTTAGTCATTTAGCAGGAACGTTTTTCTTTTATTTTTTTCTTACTTTTCATCGTCACTTCACTTACAGGTTGACATTCAATGGAATCCAATTATCTCACAAATAATTCATCTTCACCATCATCTGAATATGAGAAATGGAAGCACATTATCGATATAGACGACAAAACGGAAGATCTAAAAACAACCAATTGGAATATCTACAAAGTCCCATGCAATCTCTATAATTTGAAAAAAGAAGCTTACACTCCTCAATTGGTCTCAATAGGACCCATTCACCATAGCCTTGAAAAGCTAAAACCAATGCAAGACCGGAAACTACACTACCTGAAGCTCTTCTGGAGATATCGTGTCGAAAACAAAACTAAAGACATGGACAATTTCAAGAAATACCTTGAAGATCAAGAAACAAACATTCTCCAATGTTATGCTGAAAATGTTTGTGACAACATCAAGCGTGAAAAGTTGGTGGAGATGATGTTGTTGGATTCCGTATTCATCATGGAACTGTTTCTCAGGATTCAAAGCCAAACGTCATCAGAAGATGATATTATAATGAAACAATCATGGCTGAACAAGAGTATCCAGAGAGATTTGCTTCTACTTGAAAACCAAATCCCATTTTTCATCTTGAAAGAGCTGTACAATTATGTTCCAAAATCTGATCCTGTTAAGAGTAAGCATGACACATTTATTGAACTTGCACGTGACTACTTTAAGTGTTTTCATGCCCATAAGAAATGTGATGTTAAGGGTGAGCCATCCAAAAATGACACTGGATTTTTACAATTGATGAACTGTGTTCCCTATAAAAAAGGGTACACTTCTGGTGACAACATTGGAAACTCAGATTCCAATGGCGTGGCTTTAGATGAACCGAAACATTTCACTGATCTGATTAGGTACGCATTTTCCAATTACGATTTTTTATCATCATGCTATTAGACTAGTTATTGATTGATTGGATATATTATGTTGTTACTTTACTCTACGTTTGGGTGAAATTAAAATTATAGAAAAAATTAATTTTAGGTGTGAAAACTCTTCAAAATGAATTTAGAACTTTTCCTATTTAGTGCTCCTTTTCTCATAATTTCCTTCTACTTTTCCCTCTAACCCAAACATTGAGATAGTGTTACATTCCAATCTATCATATTCCAGATAGATGTATATAATTATTTAGCGTAGTTAATCTAATTCTTCAATATTTTATATTATATTGTAGAGCTAGTGTTGCCAGTAATTAAAAAAGTGTTTAGTGAGTAGCATTATAATAATTATTCTTTTCCAGCCAGCAGGAATTATTATAATAAATTCACAACACTTGATCAAGAATTTGGAACATTATTGACTAAGATGTAATTGCTGGATAGCCAGAATATATATATATATATATATATATATATATATATATATATATATATATATATATATATATATATAATAGTTGGTCTTTATAGTTGGGCTCATTTTTGTTTTGTTCACTAGAGTTCCAAACCATAGATTTTGGTATATTAAAAGGAAAATGGTCTGATTTTCATTAGAAACAATAGAAACTAAAGTTGAAGACAAAAAAATTCAAGAGACCAAAGCTTATGGTTTTTCACTATAGAAAAAAGTGAATCATAAGGTTCAAATATTGTATTAATCAATATTTATAGAATGCTCACTTAATAACATATTCTGTGAGAAATTTATTTCACCAGGTCTTTCTACATCTGTAAGGGCCTTTCTCATCGAAAGAAAGAGTCGCCCTTAAAGACGGCAACAAAGTTGAGGGAAGCAGGAGTGAGCTTTGAGAAAGTTGAAAATAGACCCTTACTTGAAATAAAATTCCAGAAAGTCCCTATCCTGAGCTTATTTCTGTGCTTTGGCTGTATACCCCATTCAAATTGCTTCAAAGCTCGTTTACAAATCCCCGAGTTGAAAGTAGACGACACGACAGAATGTGTGCTAAGAAATCTGATAGCCTTCGAGCAATGTCATTACTCAGATGAACCGTACATTTGCAACTATGTCACTTTCATTGACTCTCTCATTCACACCAAAGACGATGTTGAACTGCTGGTTGAGAAGGAAGTGATTGTGCATGAACTTGGAAGTGACAAGGAAGTTGCAACTTTGGTGAATAGTCTATGCAAACATGTCGTCACAGACAAGACATGTTACGTAGATATTACCAATTCTCTAAATAAACATTATCAGTGGCAATGGAATCGTACTATGGCTGCACTGAGGTTAGTTTACTTCAGAGATGCTTGGAGAGCCAGTTCTACTTTGGTCGCAACAGCTGTCCTGGTCTTTACAATCTTCAACTTTTGCCGAGTTGTAAGATTGGTCCTCGACATTGAAGGGAGGAGGAAACCTTAATTACATGTGATGTAGCATATCATCTTTGAATTACTAGGTTACTACCTGTCTATGATGATAGTGTCGTGTGTCTCATAAATAAGTGAAAGGATCATTCTTGAGCCTTTTCTGTGGATTTCTTTGGTCTAGTTTGGTTGCAGGAGTGTTTTCTTCCTGGTGTTTTGGTTATAGTTTTGGTGAATCGTAATAAAATTTATTGTTAATTGATATTTAGTACTTACTATGTCCAAGCGAATGAATTTTTTGTAGTGTTTTCAAATGAGTAGTATTGGGCTGAAAAAGATTTTCTTGGTGCAAGTTTACTAATGAACAATCAAAATAGGTGTAATTTTGTCAAAATCGTCAAAGTGTTTGACATGAGTTCTCATTCAGTGTTCAAAGTTATGAGAAAGTATTTTCTCATCTTTAAAATATAGTCTGAACCATCCAAAATTTGATATAAATGGTCTATATTTAAAATTTTAAAATGGTCATTTTTTAAGATAAAATTAGTTTTCTTAGAAAATGACGGTTATGAAATTTACTTTATTTATTGTTTTATATCTATTAAAACTGTTTGTCTAAAATAATGAAATTAATTTAAGTGAACCTGGACAGTTGAGATAAATTTGAATTATACAAATTGTGATGAGAAACTCATTGCTCATCTTTATGCAATGATGATAAGGGGATGTAAACCCTCTTGGACTTAAATCATAAAAAGTTAATATTCTAGGTAACAAAAAATTGTAATGGTCAATGTCAAAAAGTTAACGGTTTTGGCAAAATTACACATGGTAATTTTGCATCAAGAAAAATATTTTTGTGCATCGTGCTCTTGTAAATGGATTAATAAAAACATTTTTGTTATTCCTTTTAATAAATGAGAGTAAGAACAAACCTTGATTGTGGCATAATGTAATATGATCCAATAATATCTCATATTTACACTCCTAAAATTGATATAGCATACTGTATAACTTGATTGATATCCACAGTAAGTCTCAACACCCCTCAAACTAAAGATGGTTGACAGAAAGGAGTATGAGGTTAACCAGACCAGACATAGTGGATCTCGATGTGACTTTATTTACCTTCAATCATTTTTCAATTACTCCCTCCGAACTATAATATAAGAGCTCATCCGCTAAGTACACTTTTTAAGAAATTAAAACATGCGAAAGTTATTTGAGTGTCTGGAGTTAATTTTTTTCTTCAATATTGCCTTATTTATTATGATACTTTTAAGAATGAGAAATATTTGATTATTAATAAATATAAAATAGAGTTAGAAGCAAAGTTGAAAAAATCACATTAAATGAAGAGAAATGTGAGATAAACCCTTATATTATGTACAAATAAAAATCATTCAAATTTTGGGTTCTTATATTACAAATCAGAGGTAGTAGTTAGTTAATATATGATTTTTATTATATTCTAATTCTAATAAAATATATCAAATTGTTGGTACAGTTTTCAAGGACTCATTAATTAATAGTAACTAGTAGACTCCAATGAGAAGATGTTGATTAAAAGAGTTTAATTCCCACGCTATCATATTCATGACTAGAATATAACATTATTAGGTAGTTTCTCTTATTATTTAAATAATCAACTACTTCTAGGTCTTTATAATATAATGAAGTCTTGCATTCCCATCAATTATTAGGTGTGGCTTTACTTACCTTCAATTTCATTTTTCAATTATTCAATGTGAGATCTTTATTATATTTTATGCAAGGGCATATTTATCGACACCCAACACACCATATTCTGTATTAACCATCATCCTTAAATTACTCATCTTTCGTATATGGTGTTGAGTTTAACTTAGGGCTTACCAGCTTTAATGAACAAACTATCATGCACTATATGACTAAAAGTATCTGTTATTTTTAAAACAATGTTATTGTTATTTTATTTATTATTAATATGTATAGAGAAATTAATAAATGTGTGAACTCTCCATGTCATTTAAAATTTAACAGTTAATAGGAGTAAAATAGACGGTATTAGTACATCTGCCCTTACATAAAATGTTAGTTGGTAGATCTACACTTTCTTTTAGTCAATTGTGTTGGTTGCACTCTTGGTAATAGTATGTTGATAAATATAAACCTCTTATTAGTCAATTGTGATAGATGCACTTGTGGGTAATAGTATGTTGGTAAATATGCACATTTTATTAGTTAATTGTGCTTAGTGCACTTTTGTTAATAATCTGTTGGTATATTTGCACCTTAACCTAATTCTAATACAATATATCAAATTGTTGCTATTGTTTTCAAGGACTAATTAATTAATATCAATTAGCAGACTCCAATGACAAGTTGTTGATTAAAAGAGTCCAATTCCAACACTATCAATTTCTAATATAATATATCAAATTGTTTGTACCGTTTTCAAGGACTCATTAATTATATCAATATATCAAATTGTTGCTATTCTAGTCGTATTCATGACTAGAAAATAACATTATTTGGTAGTTTCTCTTATTATTTAATTAATTAACTGCATCTAGGTCTTTATAATATAATAAAAAGCTGCATTACCTGGAAGTCTTTGTCTTGCTGATATTATTAATTAATAAAATTATTTATTATAATTTCTATTATTATTTAGCAGTTAAATATTTACTATATTTTATGATGTCACACATACTAACGCATGTTTTATGGATGAGTTGACTAGGTCGTTCTACATTTGCAAGAATCTTAATTAATGCATTCAAAAAGGGTTTCCCTTAAAGACAAAAAAGTCGAAAGAATCTGACGTGAGCTTTGAGAAAGTCATCAATAGGCCCTTAGTTGACAGACACTTCCACAAATAAGTCTTTTTTTAATAAAAAAAAAAGGAAGAAGCAATATTTAACTGCGGCACACATTGCTTCGGTTCCATAATATAAGATACATTTTTATTCAAAAAAAATAATATAAGATACATTTTCTCTTAAATATATGTAAAAATAACCATTTGATTATAATAAAGAGGCACTCAACATCATGTAACTTTTTTGATATAAAAATAACCATGACATTTAAAAGTTTAAAAGTTGAGGCAAAAGTATCGATAGTTTTTGAAATATCTTAGTTACTTTTGCTCCAATTTTAAAATGTAATGGTTACTTTTGCCACAGTTTTGAAATATTATATTCCCTCCGTTCCTAAATATAAGATCACTTTAGGGAGGAGAGTTTGTTTCTAAATATAAGATCACTTTCTAATTTTACTCAAGTTTTCCCCAAATTACCCATATACTCCATTCACTCAAAAAATAGTGGTTTGAAGGTGAGAGGATGTTTTTAAAACTTAGGCGAGAGGTATTTTGGAAATTTCATATAATCCTATCTTCCTTAATCTCTCCAAATTCACTAAAGTGATCTTATATTTAGGAACGGAGGGAGTAGTTAATTTTACTAAAAAATCATTACATAATGTTAGGTGTATTTTGGTGACAATCACATGTTTTTTTTACGACTTTGCAGCTTCAATAATAATGATGTGAAGCCCTCCCAAATAATATAGTATTCATCTCTCCATGAAACATTTGTATGCTATTCATAACCATGGTTCATATTCGTGTCAGCTTAAATAGCATCCAGCAAAGACTCTCCCCCCAACCCACACTGCACATTGCACAATCACAGAAATTACTCTTTGCTACTCTGATTTCAGACTATCCTTCCAACACACAGCACGTTCGGAGAAGAGACAACAAAGTTTTCCAGGTTCACAACTCCCTCCCTCCCTCCCTCCCTCCCTCCCTCCCTCCCTCTTAATGTGTGTATCTCTGTTTTTGAATAAATAAAACTTAATTTCAGTTGGTTTTGTGTGATTTCTACCTTTTTCATATATGCTCTTTTTTGTGGAATATGCCTATGAAGCTCTGTGTATTCTTCCTCGTCATATTTTGTGGTAAACATCGTTGGAACTGAAAGGTGTGGAAACCTTTAAAATGAATGTGAAGAGTTTGTTGGCAGCATCTGTCGTTGACTCTGCTCTTAAATTAAAGAGTACTACATATACACTCCACTCCATCTTACACTTAAAGGCACTAGCTATCAGCTATCAGCTATCTAAAGAATTTGATCATACCAAGGGCGTAAACCAGCTGGTAAGAAAGGGGAAGGTACCCACCAGATCATGGGTTCGAAATCTTGCGAAGTCCCCCAAAATGGGGAATCCCGGCGGCGACTTCGGATTAGTCGGTTCCCCGAAGGGGGCCGGACACCGAAGACTCTAAGCAAAAAAAAAAAGAATTTGATCTTTATTACAAAGCACCAATTCCACCACATTAATTGCATTTCTTCCCACTTTTTTTCATACATCAGAAATAAGCATTTCTTCACACTCTAGTCTTGTTATTAGTGAATGTCTAAAGTTGATAAGTTAAATCATCTCATAAAGGGTAAAGTTAAAAAATAAGGATTAAAGGGCAAAATTGCCCTAGAAGTTTTCATTGGGGGGGGGGGTGTTGGGCGCCCGAAAGTTTTTTAGGAGGCAATTATGTCCTGGAAGTTATAAAAATGTGGTAATCTTACTCTTGACATTAGAGATGTTAATTTTGACTGTTACTTTTTTTTCTTATATGCACACATTTTTATAACTTCCAGGGTAAGATTGTTGTCCTTCCATGAAAATATTCGGGGCATTTTTGCCCTTTAACCCTTAAAAATGATATATTCATGCCTAGATTTAATAATTCAACTACCATTTTTGCCCTTTAACCCTTAAAAATGATATATTCATGCCCTTTAACCCTTTAACCCTTAATTGTTTGTTTCCAATCTTTGTCCTCTTTTATCGTGTAGGGAGATGATTTATACTGTCCATTTAAATCGGACAACAAACTAAGCTATTTCAATTCATAAAATACCTAAGTTATTATAAAATGAAAGTAAGAAGATTTTATCACAAGAAGAAATTAATATAATGACTGAATTCAAATCCGGTAGAATCAGAGAAGGCTTATAAGAAACATCTAGGAAACTACATATTGAAATGTGTGTGTAAGTTTTTACAAAATTTCAGCACGAATACTTTATATAGTTCGTTTTTCCAAATAAAAAAAGTGCACCAGGAGAGAAGAGATTCTCTCCAACTGCTCATTCCACATAATCTACCTCCTTCTATCGTGCTTTCCTCTTCCGCACCATTCCATTGGATCTCCAAATTAAAGGTTTAAAATTTTAAATTAAATGTTCATAAAAATAAAAATTATTAAATTTGTAAGTTAAAATAAAACACGAATAAAATTGAATAAAACTTCTAAAGTTCTCAATCGTAGAATATTATTGTTAATTGAATTATAATTAAAATTAAATATTTATATGTACATTAAAAATACTTAAATAAATTTAAACTATCAAAATATAATCTAAATAGTTCACAAATTTATTTATAGGTCAAATTTTGAGAGGGTAAAAATTTTATATTTGAATTAATAGAATATTTACATTAAATGTTGACATTTTAATTTTTTTTTTGGCAGAAAGACATGTTCATTTATTATTTGTGTGTTTAAGCAAACTTTTAATAATATTATATTTAGGCCCTTAGATTAAGATCCAATGGTGAGGGAGACAAAAAGTGAGAAAAAGAGGGATCCGGTTTCTCTCCGTATCTTTTAACTCAGAATCCCTCAGAATCCTATAATCTGAACCGTCTGATCAATCTGAAAGTTGAAAATGCAACACATCATCAAGTGATTGTCACATCATCACTCATCAGCCCCTCTCTCTTCTTATGCCCCATCCCCCATTTATCTCATTTTCTTAATTATTCTCTCCTTTGAAGCCCTCTCTCCTTTGAATTCCCCTTCTGCAATGAAAAATCATTTTTCTTTGCCTCCTAAGTCCTAATCAATCTTCACTATTATCAGCTTTGTTAGTAATTTTTTTATCATCTCTGCCTATCATCATCACCCAGAAAATAAGCAAAGTATAATATGAAATATACTCCCTCTGGTCCTAAATATAAGACCTAATTGACTTTTTCTGAAAAATCCTTAAAAAGAAAAATAAGTTAATTATAAATTGATTTACTTAATTTTTTCCTTAAACTACTTTATTTTACCTATAAACTAATGGATAATCTAAAAATATATCAAATATGTCATGATTTAATAACCTATTTCGCAACCTTAATCTCTCCAAAAAAAGTCAATTAGATCCTATATTTAGGACCGGAGGTAGTATTATTCTTTTTGAATTGACTGGCGATGAGAAGAATATGAGAAGTATTACCTTAACATAATTAATAGACTAGCAAATGCCGAAGTTTTAGTGTAGTGTGTTTGAGAGAAGTGGTGGAGAAGTGACTTTTTTTAACTTGCTTTTCATATGTAAGTTTGGATAAAAGTCAGTTTGTATGAACTAGTATATGAGTGTGTTTGGCTCGACTTATTTTGAGAAATAAGCCAACTTATTTTGGTTGTGTAGCTACTTTCTATGTTTGACTGAACTTATTTTTCACTCAGCTTATTTGAAATAAGTCAACTTATTTATAAGCCACTTAAGGTAGCTTATTTCAGAAAATAAGCTAGCTTATTTTTCTACATGACTTAAAAATAAACTAACTTAAAAATAAGTTTCTTTTAAACAAAAGTCATCCAAACATGTTTATAAGGCAAATGGAAAAATAAGCCACTTTTTGTTTCAAAGTTCATCTAAACATAAAAATAAGTCAACCCATAGCTTATTTTCTAACTAACTTAAAAATAAATCAATTTAAAAATAAGTCATTTTTACACAAGTCGAGTCAAACACAGAAAACTAGTTCACACAAACTGACTTTTATCCAAACTAACATATGAAAAAGTAAGTTAAAAAAAAGTCATTTCTCCACCACTTCTCCCAAACACACTACACTAAACCTTCGGCGTTTGTTAGTCTATTAATTATGTTAAGATAATACTTTTCATATTCTTCTCATCGCCAGTCAGTTCATAAAGAATAATATATGATTTCATATTATACTTTGCTTATTTACTGGGTGATGATGATAGGCAGAGATGATAAAAAAATTACTAACAAAGCTGATAATAGTGAAGATTGATTAAGGAGGCAAAGAAAAATGATTTTTCATTGCAGAAGGGGGGATTCAAAGGAGAGAGGGCTTTAGAGGAGAGAATAATTAAGAAAATGAGATAAATGGGGGATGGGGCGTAAGAAGAGAGAGTGGCTGATGAGTGATGATGATAGGCAGAGATGATAAAAAAATTACTAACAAAGCTGATAATAGTAAAGATTGATTAAGGAGGCAAAGAAAAATGATTTTTCATTGCAGAAGGGGGGATTCAAAGGAGAGAGGGCTTTAGAGGAGAGAATAATTAAGAAAATGAGATAAATGGGGGATGGGGCGTAAGAAGAGAGAGTGGCTGATGAGTGATGATGTGACAATCACTTGATGATGTGTTGCATTTTCAACTTTCAGATTGATTGGATGGTCCGGATTATAGGATTCTGAGGGATTCTGAGTTAAAAGATACTGAGAGAAACCGGATCCGGAAAAAGAGACGCCTCTCCCCCACGCGTTTCGCGATAAACAGTTTCACAAATTTAAGACGATCCTAGCTAGCACGACAAATCTGTACTAGCGCTATGATACATATTGATTGTTTATTTGAAAATAATATCTTGGTGAAGTTGAACTTGAAAGGGGTATTGTTGTAAATTTAATTCTCTAATATGGCTGGTAATTGTTTGAAGACACGCAATTTGAAGGAGTGTTTAGTTTGAAGACATGTAATTTTTGTCATAACTTTTGGTTTAAACGTGTTTACTAGGAAGATAGGGTTCAATGAAAGGAGAGATGACATAATTAAATAACCGATATTGTATTTTATATTTAACTTAATTCATTACGTATTTTTATCATGTTATTGATTTTTTTCTTATCAGTTTTTTGTATTTATACAAGGCCACTGTTATTTACATTCTTATATTAATTTCGTATTATTGTTATGCGTAATGGAAATTATTTTATACTGTTTCCGTATGACTGCATTTACTTTTCCCCAATATAATTTTATTAAAATTCTTATTTTTTTTCCTTTTCTTTTTCTTGTTTTTTTACTCGCCATTACAATCAAAACACCTTTTCTCTCTTCCATTATTTATTATTAAATTATGAAATATGATCATCTTTATTGGCCAAAAAAAACAAAAAATAAATATCATAGTCTTAATGTTCTTAATTAAGGGATAATTACACTTTTGCGAACGGACTATTACGTTAGAAACATTGAGCAGAAAAAAAGATAAGTTTTTCGGTCTTAATTCTAGGCAAGGAGATTAAAAATGGGTGCAATTTTAGTTACCCGTTAGGTTTAACCGAAATTGACCTTCAGAAGCTAACGTGGCATGGGAAATAACATCTTTTTGCTAACGTAACAAGTCATATGGCAATCATTTCTCTCTTTTTTTCTCCACATCACAATTTTTAGTTATTAAATTTTTTATTAACTAATAAATGATTGTCACATGGGTTTGTCATGTCAACAAAACATTTTATTTCCCCGCCACGTCAGCTTCTAAAGGTCAACGTCAGTCAAATTGATGAGATTACTAAAATTGCAGATATTTTTATTCTTCATACTCATAATTAAGACCGAAAACACTTTTTTCCACTCAATATTCCTGACATAATAGTTTATTCTCAAAATTGTACCTTTACCCTAAATAGATCTAATGATATAACACATTCACTTGTTCAGTTGTTTGTGAAAACTATTTCAATTAATAGAGGTAATCAACAACTCTTTGGAATTTGTATAAAACTAAATTTTTTATTTGACACTAAGTGTACAATCATCTCTTTATTAATTATTAATTAATGTAAAGTAACAGTGCATCTACGTAGTGAATCTATAAAAAAGTGGGAATTCCCTTTTTCTTTCGCGTCTCCTATTCAATTCTCCATCAATGTAATAATCGATTAGTAAACAGTAGAATGTAACTATAGAAATAGGACCAATTATGGCGATTGAAAAGGAAGAAGAAATGAATGATTGGATCATCATTTTTTTTGTACCAATAATGATCGGATATTCTAGAACATCTGAAGAAGATAATGTTCTCCGATCCCTTAATTACTAGGGCTTTAGTTGATGCTATGAATAGCCCTCAACACATCTCAATTTATGTCATAAGTGTATTAAGTTTATTCTGCTATAAGTTCCTTTCCCCTTCAATTCGTCTGGTTTGATCCTCTTTTTATTTATTTCCCTTACCTATTATTATTCTTTCTCTCATTCTCACTTTTCTATCTTCCCAAATCCCAATCTGAATCACCAACTTATTAGTTCAATTTAAACTATTATTTTACAATTACCATTGAGTCACATCTTATTGATGAATTGAATTATTTGAATCAAAGTACTATATATGCCTCAAAAACTAAAATAAAAAGTGGTTTAACGCACTACTATTATTAGCATTTATAAGCCTTATACTTTTAACCAATTTTGGTTTTGGTATTGTATATTTTGTTATTGTTATTTTGTATCTCTTTACTTAATGTCTTTCGATTTTGGCACGTAAAATTTTTTAATAACTTTGACAGGTAAGTGTGAACCGTTAACTACAAACTCATGTATAAGGTCTGTTTACAAAATTAAACATGGTCAAAATAAAGTTTCGGGATATGGAGAATCTAGTAAATGAAAGTGTAGTCATTTTGGCATTACAAAATTCATTCAATATGATTTAATTATATAAAATACTTTTCTCACTTTTCATCATTTCACTTGCAGGTTGGGATTCAATGGCATCCAGTGGTCACACAAATCCAAATTATGAGATCGTGAAAGAAATTGTGATGGATATAAAAAATGAACTAGAACATCTGAACATATCGCAATGGATCATCTACAAAGTTCCATTAAATCTCCGAAGTTTGAATGAAGATGCTTACAGTCCTCAATTGGTCTCAATAGGACCACTTCACTATGGTAAGGAAAACCTACTTCCAATGCAAAAGCATAAACTACGATACCTTGATCTCTTTCGCAGTCGTCTGATCAAGAACAAAACGGAGGAAGACATGAACAGATTCAAAGAGTTCCTTGAGAAACAAGAAAAAGAGATACGCCAACATTATGATGAAAATATCTCTTATGACAACATCAATGAGGAAAAGATGGTGGAGATGTTGTTGTTGGATTCTGTATTCATCATGGAACTATTTTTGAGGATTTTAAAGAAAAATTCAGAAGGAAGAGAGATCAAGAACAATAACAATGTTTTGCAGATGAATCATTTCGATGAAGACGTCATAGTGAAACAAACATGGATGAACAAGTGTATCCAGAGAGATTTGCTTCTACTTGAAAACCAGATCCCATTGCTCATCTTGGAAGAGCTCTACAATGTTGTCCCTAAGAATGATAAAAAGCGTCCCACATTTGTTGAAGTTGCCCTTGATTACTTTGAATGTTTCCATACCTACAAGAAAGCTGACTCTTGTCCTAAGCAAGAAAATGCTGCAAGCTCATTTTGCATAGAAGAGCCTTCAAAGGATAAAAATTCTTCAGGTTCTTCTAATTTGGGAAAGATGTCTTCATCAAGGCACAACCTATTGAAGCAGAATTGGGTTGAGAATTTTGATCCACAACATTTCACTGATCTTATAAGGTATATTTTAAAACTAGATTCTATTATAATCGTTTCGATTTCAATTCTTCAACCTTTAAATATTATCAGGGTAAATATGCAATTTTACATAAATACTTTTTTAAATGAGCACTCTGAGCACCAAAAAAAAAATTTCTTGGTATAAATTTATCAATGAACAATCAAAATGAGTGCAATTTTGTCCAAACTGTCAAAGTATTGGACATGGGTTATCATTTAGTGTTTATCAAAGTGATGATAACTTATTTTCTCATGTTTGAGATAAATATGAACCATCCAAATTTGATATAAATGATTTAGATTTAAAATTTTAAAATGACCATTTTTTGAAGAAAAAATTAGTTTTGAAGCAAATGATATTTATATAACATATGCTTTATTTATTATTTTATATCTATTAAAAATGTTTGTTTAAAATAATAAAATTAATTTAAATGAAACTGGAAGATGAGATAAATTTGAATGGTACAAATTGTGATGAGAAACTCATTACTTTATCTATATGATGATAAGCAAGGGATGTAAACCCTCTTGGACATTAACTATCAAAGTCAATATTCTATGTAACAATAATTTTGATGATTAACGTACAAAAGTTGATAGTTTTGGCAAAATTGCATTTGGTAAATTTGCACTAAGAAAACTTTTTTTTGAATAGTGCTCTTTTTTTTTTATTTTGCCCATATTATTGATTGCTTTTAATAAATGAGAGTAAAAACAACAAACTTTGATATTGGAATAATGTAATATGATCCAATAATATTTAGGTCTCTATAATATAATGAAGTGTTGCATTGGGATCTATAAGAACACGATTGGAAAGGAAGGAAATGGGATGAAGGAAATGGAAAGGGAAATGCTTTTTTGTAATTTATATATATTTTTGCGACCACAAGTTTCCTCTCTATGTCTCCCACTTTTCTTGGAGCACACAAACTTTACATCTCATCATTAGCTCTACATTCCATCTTTCCCCTTACGATCAATTTCATTTCCATCATCTCAATTTCTCCCAAGCATACGGGCCTAAGTCTTGCTGATAATATTAATTGATGGCATCATTTACTATATTTTCTCTTATGATCTACCAATTATATATTTGTAGTATTTTATGAAGTTCAGACATACTAACACATTTTTTGAAAATTTGATTTGACTAGGTCTTTCCATATTTGCAAGCATCTTAATGAATTCAAAAAAGGGTCTCCCTCTAAGAATGCAACAAAGTTGAGGGAATCAGGTGTGAGCTTTGAGAAAGTCATCAATAGGCCCTTAGTTGACATAAGGTTCCGGAAACTTCCAATCTTGAGCTGGTTCCTCTGCTTGGGTTGTTTCCCCAATTCCGCTTGCTTCAAAGCTCGTTTACAAATCCCAGAATTAAAGATAGACGAAATATCAGTGTGTGTTCTAAGGAATCTAATAGCCTTTGAGCAGTGTCACTACCCAAATCAACCTTACATTTGCAACTATGTCTCTTTCATTGACTCTCTCATTCACACCAAAGATGATGTTGAGTTGCTGGTTGAGAAGGAAGTGATTATGCATGACTTTGGAAGTGACACTGAAGTTGCAACATTGGTTAATAGTCTCTGTAAACATGTTGTAACAGACAAGACATGTTACAGAGGCATTATAACTGATCTGAATACGCATTATAATAGGCAATGGAATCATACTGTGGCTGCATTGAGGTTGGTTTACTTTAGGGACGCTTGGAGATCAAGTTCAACTTTGGTTGCAATCCTTGTCCTCGTGTTCACAATCTTCAACTTTTGCCGAATTGTTGGATTGATCGTTTAGCCTAGTCAAAGGAGCCGACCATAATAACTTGTTATGTTGTAGCATAGTATGCATCTTTGAAGTATTAAGTGACTAAATAATATGAAAGGATCTTTGTCCTCGAACCTTTTCCATGGATTTCTTTTGTGAAGGTGTTACAAAACCATTGTTGGTTTATTCCAGAAGGCTACGTGCACCACGTGTTATTGCCTAGGCTTCAAGGCAAAACCTTTTATTTTATTGTTTTATTGATTGATAATTGATGTTATTTACGAGTAAATTATTATTCCCATTTATCAGAGGTAATAATTGTTGTTTCAACAATAAAACTTGTGGTGGCCTAAGTGGCCTAGTATTTGGCAGTCATGGGGTCATCATGGCTTAGTGCATTTGTTATTTCTATTCATTGTAAAATCTATAAATGTGTTTCTAAACATTATTGAAGATTATGAATGAAAATTATAAACTATTTCCTCAATTACCTATCTATTTAGGGAAAACTAATATGAGGTCTCTCACAAGAGACTTAATACTAGAAAGGTCCCAACATTCAAAGGATTTTTTTCAAGATACAACTTCTTAAACTATCTTGATCCAAAAGCTAATTGAAAGTGGAGAAAGATAATAAATTAAGTATGTAAAAATATAATTTATCATCCGAAGATACAATTATTTATAGAAAGAGAGGATGAGTATTTAGAGAAAATGGGAGAATATATAGCTAATTTATATTATATAGCGAGAATTGTTAATAATTAATGTGGCAAAAATAGAAAAATGAAACTGAAATTTTCATAGCACGTAGATGTCTTCAAAATACAAACATATTAAACCTAAAATAATTCTTTTATACATCTAATTCCTCTTACCGAAATATTGTTTTTTAATATAACTCACTTCTTTGGGAAAAGATAAATGAGAAGTCACATTATTTCTTGTTCTATTTATATATATATGACACATTTACATGATTTGATTTTTTTTTTTTGATAACGAGCAAAATGATATTAAATTAAGGAAAATTATACAATAAGTCTGGTCTGTGTGCATAAATTAAGGAAGTACAGCAAAGAAGTAGACAAAGTACTACAGTAGTTGATATTAACACTCTTGAAATTTCGCATTTGCAATTGGATGTCTCTGATGACGGTGTTTCCTGCACGTTTGGTAAGTATGGTAGAAAGGTCCGGTCCTTTGTTGACAATCCATTAGGCTAGATCGCTATGCTGGTCATCAAAGAAGGACATGCTGAGAATCCATGATAGTGTTAACCGCACAGATTTAAAAAGGAAGGAGTGATCGTTCCTTGATGCCTTGACAAAATAGAATTTCTGGATTGGTTGATTTTGGAGGCAGATCCATATAGAAAATTCTTTAAAGGTGGAACCCTGTGCTTTCTGAATAATTATGGTCCATTCTAAGTGAAAGTGTATGCCTTCCTCTCGAAGGTAATGTTTAGCTTTTGGGTGTGCTCGCTTGCTCTGGAGGCTGTAAATGAGATCAATGTAGTCAGCTTCTACCTTGATTTCAGCAACTGTTTTGAGGATGTCAAGGTTCTTCCCTAGGTGATGTGCAACATTTCTTTTGATCCAGATGATGTTGAGTAGAATGATGATTTCGGAGATAGCTTCAGGTCTAGCATCATTATGAAGTGCAAGTAGACTGGACTTGAGCCATGTTTTGAATTCCACGAAAGATGAAAAGTCCACTCTGATTCCCAGGCTATGGAACCAGATGGCCCTAGTATTAGGACATCCACAGAAAAGATGAAGGAGAGTTTCATTGCAATCACATCCAAAGGAACACATTGTACGGTTATTTAGATGGTGATGCTGTAAAACATCTTCTGAAGGAATTGCATCATTCAAGAGTTTCCAGAGGAAGAGCAGATATTTCTGTGGCAATGAGATGGACCACATGAATTTCCAGAAGTCATCATGGCGAGGGGGGTTGAGGTGCATGGAGAGGATTTTGAATCCTGCTTTGGCTGTGTAGTTTCCATCATGACTTAATGCCCAAGTAATTTGGTCCACACCTGTAGAAAGTGAAATGGCTTGGTTCAGGATGGTGTCTGATGTGGTCTGATCATAGATCAGTCGCACAAGATTTCGGTTCCAAATTGGACCCTTCCATGAGGAAGAGTTATGCATTAACAAGTCCCCTACATTGAAGTTGAGCTCTTCAATCAGGTTGTTGTGCTGCATTGGCCACCACAAAGGGTGGTTGAGAGGAATGTTGAAGCCAGAGCCAATGGACCATCTGAGGTGGGGAGTGATTTGCTTGGAGCATTGGAGGAATTGCTTCCATATCCATGAAGCATTGTAAGGTGATTGGAGGAAATCCTGTTGATTCCAGTTGATGTATTTGACATTGACCTCTGAGAGAATGAGTGGCTGGGTGGCAGTGGTGGGATTTGAGGAGGAAATGATTCGCCAGAGTTGCTTTGATAGGAGGGATTTGTTGATCAAAGTGGTTGGCCGAAGACCAAGTCCACCTTCATCTTTTGGAAGGAACAGAATGTGTCTTTTGACTAGATGCATTCTTTTCTGCTCAGAGGTTGATCCCCAGAAGAAGTCAGTGCACCTAGCATCAATTGTGTTACATACTTGCTGTGGTAGGAGGGAACAGGACATGATGTGAATTCCAACCGATGCTAAGACTGATTTGATAAGTTGCAGCCTAGAAGCCTGTGACAGTAGTATTGATTGCCAGAAGCTAGTTCTCTTCTCAATGGCCTCTAGTATATGGTTATGGATAATTTGCTTACTTCTTCCAGGGTCAACCCAGGTGCCAAGATATTTCCCAAATCTTGGAGTGAATTTTACACCGAGTAACTCTGAAAAGGACAATTTATCTCTATTGGAAATATTGGGGCTGAAAATCAGGTTGGATTTGCTGTAGTTGATATCTTGACCTGACCATTTACAAAATTTTGTCAAGGTGTTTTTTACCAGCTGGATGGATTCTTGGTTTGCCTCAAAGAAAAATAAGGAGTCATCTGCATAGAAGAGGTGGGAGATGGGATTTGAGTTGCTGCTAATCTTGATGCCTTTCCATTTGTTCTCCAGTTCGAGCTGGTGGATGGAGCATGATAAGACATTGACTGCTAGGATGAAAAGGAAGGGAGAGAGAGGATCCCCTTGGCGGATACCTTGGGATGGCGAGAAGGGGCTTGAGAGGTTACCATTGAAGAGAACTTGGTACTGGACAGTTGAGAGGTTACCATTTACATGATTTGATTAAATTAGAGCTGTTATTTATGTTTTATTTACATTGCATTAATTACCCAAACACATATAGCCATATGTATTTATTCTAATACAGCTTCTTTTCTTTTACTTATTTATTATTAGGGGTCCGTAAGGATAAAAGTTGGGAAAAAATATGAAAATATATTATATTTAGGAGCAATATCAACTCGACAAATAAGTCTTTTTTTTAAAAAAAAGGAGGAAACAATATTTAAGAGAGGCGTATACTCCTTCCGTCCTATAATATATAAAATACATTTTTTGGAATGATGTTATTTCAAAATATAAGGACATTTTTATAATTACTCTACATTTTACTTATTTATAAATAAGACACTTTTTTAATAAAAATGGTATATTTCTAACAAATCATAAGATTTGTATGATTTTATTATGTAGAATTGAGGTCACTGGCATATTTGATATGCAAATTTTGTACCCATCTATACTTATTTTTAGAATTAAAACAAAGAGGTTTTATCTTAGAAAAATCATTAAATAAATAAATAATAGATTGAAAACTAAAAAATGGGAAATGGAAAAGAAATTACAGCATGTTCTCTTTTTTATTCAGGTTAGCAATATGTGATTAGACTTGAATTTACCCATGTGCTGTTTGGGCTTGAAAAGAAAAAAGAAAAGAGTAAAGAATGAATTGGCGGGCTGAACAAAAAGGAGCTGCCTGGACTGTGCAGTGAAGGGGGGGACTAAGCCACGCAAGCAAAGAAAAGAGGGAAGGGGGTGGAGCTGAGCAGAGTGTGGAGGAGCGATCAGATCTGAAGGGAGGCAAGGAAGAGCACGTTTGGTTGAGCAGGGCAGTGAAGGGAGGCACCGAAAGGTGCTTCCCCATTTCCTCCCAAGCCATACTAATTTCATTCCTTCCCCATTCCTCTCAAATTCCTCCATCATTCTCTCTATAAGCAACCATTAATCCCTAATTCTTGATGGTGGGAGCAAGCAAAGAAGGGCTTGAATCTTCATTAGGGGAGTTTGTAGTTCTAATCCCTCTTCCTTTCTTACATTTATGCTTTTCTAGGGTTCTAGGAGTATACTTGTGATGTTTGGTTGAATACTTCATATGGTCTATGTTGTATTAGCGATTGAAACTACTTCTATGTTGTTATTGTCATTTTGTTCTTGTTAAATATTTTGTTAGAATCTTAAGTTTTGATGAAGACTAAAATGTAGAGGATTAGACCAAGTGCCTAGGAAGCAATAGGATAACATAGGATCCCAAGTAAGAGTGCTTCCGGGTGAAGATCTACTTCCGGATAGATTAGGACTTGCGCATGCGGATGAATGTTTTCATCCCCCAGCATCAGCAAGTAAAATCACTGGGAAATAACTTAGTCCATGAGAATTAGGTACACAAAACCTTAAGACTAAGCTATGTTTCAATCGGAAGTGAGTTTGCTTCCTGTTAGACTTAGACTGGCGCAGAGCGATAGAATAGATATTACTCCAAGCGACAGTGAGTCTACTTCCCCAAGTGAAAGCGCTTCCTGTTAGAATTAGACTGGCGCAGAGCGACAGAATAGATATTACCCCAAGCGTCAGTAAATCTACTTCCCCAAGTGAAAGCGCTTCCTGTTAGACTCAGACTGGCGCAGAGCAATAGAATAGTTATTACCCCAAGCGTCAGTAAGTCTACTTCGCCAGGTGAAAGCACTTCCTATTAGATTTAGACTGGCGCAGGTTGATAGACTAGATATAACCCCGAGCGTCAGCAGAAATGCAACATCAAGTGAAGTTGCTTCCTATTAGATCTTGACTGGCGCAGACTGAAAGAATAGATTTCACCCTAAGCGTCAGTGAGTTCACTACGTCAAGTAAAAGTGCTTCCGATAGCTTAGTGACTAGCGCTGAGTGTTGGGATGAAATACACTAAGTGAGAGTGAGTTATAGTGAACCAAGATTCTTCATCTAGTAGTTTTACTTCCGGATGTAAAAATGCTTCCAGATACATCATAGACCAAATCAGAACACAGTCTAAGTAAACTACTCCCCATAGCAAATAAACTTCCCACAGCATGTACAATTCTTATATATATTGCTATGTTGGACTAACCAGTATGTGCAGAACATGGTCACGCTTCCGGATGCAAATGAGCTTCCAGATGGAAAGACTCTTGACATTGGGACTCAGAGCTTAACACTTGCAGAGCAAGATTACCACTTGCGGATGAAAGATGATCATCCGTCAGCAAGAGTGCAAGAGTAAAAATCACATACTCAGAAGTCAGAATGCTTTTGTCAGAGCAGAGGTGTCAGGACTACTTTTCAGAGATAAAGCAAGTCTACCCTGCTAAGCATTAATGAAGATGTACTTCTCAACGGTAACATAGGATTAACGGCACTATTCAAACGTTCATATTCAACCTGCCACCGAAGCCTATGAAGCCAAGTATAAAAGAGACATTCATTAAAAAGAGAAGATATGGAAGAAAGAGAGAGAACAGAGCAAAGTATCTGATATATCATATTCTTCATCCTATACATCTTCTACTACTCTCAGATTCAGATTTGTGATATTTTTCAGAGAGTAACTTTATTGTACTTAAGTGAGTAACATCATCCACTCTTAGAGAGAGTTAGTTTTGAGCTTAAGTGTTTAGCACAATCAGTTCATAGAGTGAACATAGTGTAAACTTACAATTTGTAAGGGGGAGCATTTAGAGGTTGTCTAAATCTCCATAGGTTGCAAGTTAGCCCGTAAAACTTGCATTTGTAAGGTTTGCAGGTGAACCCGGTGTAAAACCTGTGGGTTGTTAGGTGAACCCGTGCTCGTAAAACCTAAAGTGTAAAGGCTTCTCTTGTGCCCGGTTTAAACAAGAATAGTGGATTGAAAATCTCAGGTGGAGCCTGGGGACTGGATGTAGGTCTGGGTGACCGAACCAGGATAAATTTATGTGTGCATAAATTTACATTCATACATTCTATTTTGCATCACATAACATACTGACTTGTGCATATCACTACTTCGTAAATATTATCACCAAGCACAAGCAGTCTTTCGAAAAGAAGAATCAAAAGATCTAATTTATTCTCTCACCCAATTCACCCCCCCCTCTTGGGTGACAGCCACGTTTATCATTTGGTATCAGAGCAAGGTCACTTGTTTAAAGGATCCAACGATCTCAAGTGCAAAGACCTAGGCTGATTTGGGTTACAAAATGTGTTTTGAAGGTTTTGATCATACAATCCCACCCGTGTTAGAAAATGCTGATTTTTACTTATGGAAGGGAAGGATGAAAAGTTTTATACTATCCACTGATTTCAAAATGTGGGATGTTTTTGAAAAGGACTCTGATTTCAAACCAAAAGTAAATTGGACAGAAGAGGACAAAAGCTTATTTTACTTAAACCTTAGAGCAATGCAAATTTTGCACAAAAGTTTATCTGACAATGATTACCAGAAAATTAAACATTGCTCTAGGGCTATAGATATTTGGAACACTCTTGATACTATGTATGCTTCTAACCAATTTCTTGATGATAAGGCTGTCCAAAGCTCACTATGTGCTCCTTGTGAATCCACCGTTGATGAGCTACTGGATGGTGATGTAGTAGAAGCTAGTATCAGCAAAGAGAGAGTGGATCTCCGCCTAGTAGATTCAGAAGCTGAAGAAAATGAGGTACATAAACTTGAAACTTCTGAATTGCAAGATATGTATAATGAGCTACATGTTGAATTCTGTAAACTTGCAAAAGAAATTCTAGGCTTAAGAAAAAGGAATAGGGAACTTGAGGAACTTATTCCTTCTTCTACAACCAAGGAGTCCAAAGTCCCAATCATAAAAGAAGACTTTTCAAAAGACCCTGAGATTTCAAAAGTTAATAAACATAGAGTCTTTGAAAAGAAAACTGACCACCATAATAGTGATAAGAAATCTGATTCTGAACATCATCCCATTATCTGTCATTATTGTGGTAGAACTGGTCATATTTCTCACACATGCAATTTTAAGAGAAATTTAAATGTGAGAAATAAATATATATGGATCCCCAAAGGACAAGTAAGGTCCAGCGCTAACTATGTAGGACCCAAGTACAAATGGGTACCAAAACTCTCTTCTAGTGCCTTACCTGTGCAGGAAAGATCAAGAGTTTCTCTTGTCCCAAAGAAGAGAACTCGTGGTGATGTCACTACTGCAACTACCTGGTTCAATCATAAGAAGCAGTGCGCTACCACAAGGAACAAAGACCTTGTCTCAGGGATAAGCTATCACAGAGTTCCATTCAACTATCCTGAGAAGGACAAAAGAGAGAGGATGTCTCAACTCACATGGAGAAAACCTGCGAATCCTGTCTCTCCTAAGAAAGTGCTTCAGGCCAAGGATAAGTATAAAAGATCTCCTTGGGTAAGCAAGGGATTATTTAAGGTTGAAGCATGCAACAGTAAAATCTCCTATGCAAATGTAAGATGGACTTATTGAGATTTTACATTAAGCATCATAAGCATGAACATGACATGGCTTATAAGATAGTTCACACAATGTTCATACTATATATGCTATCTATGACTATCATTATCAGAAGCCATGTGCATATAGTCATAGTTGATTCGCAATGCTATATTCATAGTGAATAATTCTTAAGTGCATAAGAATCACATACTTCCTACAAACTGACCAGTCAGATCCAAGGTTGGAGACTGAAAAATGGGAAAGAGAAATCATTTGCTATTTTGTAGGAAAGAAGGTACGAAGGAACAACAATTTTCATGATCATACCTGATCAGAGAAATGTATCAAATCTGAATGAGTTGTTGTTCATACTGGGCTCCGAGAGCTACTGCTCCTGAAATTGAGAAGATCAAACAAACTCTACTTGATGCAAATATGGCTTTAGTTATGAAAGCTTGATCGCTGTGGATGCACAAGAGAGAACATCAACGAGTTACTCAATGTTAAATCTTAAGCAACCAGGAGCGTCTGTCCGACCAGAAGCAAAATCACTTCCGGATACTCTTTGGCTAGCGCTGGATGATAATTCAATATGATCAAGAGCGCCAGTGTCAGATCAAGGGACACATCACTTCAGAAAACGTTTCAACTTCCTCTATGAAACGCTGTGCCTTCTCTGAAGCAACACGTGTCATCAGGTGTGTCGTTCCAACTTAAAAACTTACATTACCCAAATGTGTGAAAATTTGAAAGACTATACCCATTCTATCCTCAGAAGCTTTACCTATAAATAGATGTAACTTTTCATCTTCACTTTTTACTTGCATTATTTTCACACGCATCTTTTCTCTGAAAAATTTGCTTCATCTTCTTCATTGCATTCTTCATTTTTACACACTTCTCGCATTTCATCTTTATTTTCACAACATTCATACAAAAAAATGGCCGGTACGAATGAACCCAACCCAGTCATCCAGAAAACCTCTTCTTCTAAGAAAAATAAATCGAAATCTGGGAAATCCTCTCACAGACATTCTGGTAAATCTGGGCACCATAAAGAACAACATGAAGAACATCATGAACGCCAAGAAGGTTCTGGGCAATCACGGGGACAGGGTGAAGACGTTCAGGGTCAGCCTGAAACCTCTGGTAGAATAGAACAGACAGTGGGTTCTGAACAAGAGCGAGATGCTCAGGGAAAGGGAAAGAAGAAGAAGGTTCATTTTTCTGAGGAGCCTTCCACCAAGAGGCAGAGGGTTGAGGAAGAAGATGATCCCACAGTTTATAGAGATGGGGCTTTGGAGAGTGTATCCGCCAAATTTGAGACATCCATTCCCATCTTCAACCATGGCCTGTTCATCAATCTGGACAAGTTGGATGAACTAGGGTTTGCTCATCTGCGCCCTTACTTGGAAAAGTATATGCCTTGGCTGGGCATCAACCAGGACTACAACGTCAACGTCCTGCGAGTCTTTTGCCAATCCCTCTCAGGCAGAGCTAAGTACAGAAAGGTGGATGGGAAAGAGCAAGTCCACAAACTCTCCTTCACTGCCACTGTAAGAGGAAGAACCTTCAGGTTCACTTGGAGAACCTTGAATGAGATGATGGGAATCACAGAAGAGGATATGAATGAATGGATCTACCCTGAGTCTCACAAGTACAGCAAGGAGGAACTCGAGGAGTTGTATGGCACCAACAGCAAGAAGGTGTCCAAGATGTCTGATTCTAACAGGCTCTTGTACTACGTCTACTCCCGGATAATGACTCATAAGGGAGGCAACTTCAACGAATTCACACTGCTGGACAACCCTTGGTTCCCTAGACTCCTCTCGCTCAAGCCTTTCAACCCTGGGCAGTTGATATGCCTAGAGCTTCAGCGCTGGTTAAGCAATGACAAGTCAGGGTATCTTCCCTATCCCACCATCATTGCCTTCCTTCTTGAGAAGCATCTGATCAAGGCTACATCTGCTGTGGAAGAAGAGAATGTCAAGTGTAGGCCTGTGGGAGCAACCAACGTGGCAAGGATGGGGATCAAGTATTTCAAGCCTCCTAAGCCCACTCGCTCACGCTCACAAGCCAGTAGTGCTTCTGGTACTTCAGCTCCCTCTGCATCTGGAGCAGGCGATCAGGAAGTTGACTCTCATGCTGGGCCAAGCCGTAGTGCAAGGGTTCCAGCTTCTGTTAGGGCCTTTGCAGAGGACATAAAGGAAGAGCTTTTGTTTAGACTGACTGATTCCTTGGTGGGTCCTCTCCGTGTTGAATGTGAAGCTGGCTTCCACCACCAAGGGGAGCGAATCCAACGACTTGAGGACAGAGTAGGACAACTCGAGAATCACCTTGCCAGGGTGGATGCAAAATTAGACCTCATCCTCCAGCACCTACAAATTCCCCAACCCTCATCACAAGGTAACTTACCACCTCCTCCTCCTCCTCCTCAAAACCCTCCTCCTCCTCCGCCCAACACTCAACAACCTCAGCCTCCACCACAAAATGACCAACAAGCCCCACCATCACCCAACAATGACCAACAATCCCAACCTTCACCTACCCATGACGACCAAACCCAAGACTCACCTCACAACTCTCCACGCCATTCTCCTAGAAACTTCTCATCCTCACCTTCCTCATCCTCATCCTCACCCATTCCCACACGACCAGGTGCCCCTACACGCTCTCCACTCCGCTTCTCCAACCCTACCCATCCAAGCCCTAGACCCATAGGATCTGAAACAGCCATTCACCCCCTCAGCCAACCATACGGCGAGTATCCCCGCCTTCAACCACTCTCCGATGACCATTTACCCTTTACCCCTGACTCCGCTAACTACAAAGAATACTCCTCCACTCATCCTTATGGGGATATCTTTGTCACCACCAGCTGCTTCCCCGACCCTCCTCAAACTCCTGAACACCTATCTTCTCCCACATCCTCCACCTCTACCCTCTCACCCTCCCCTCCCAAGAAATTTGGTCCTGAACCACCTCCATCCTCCTCCACATCCACTCCATCCCTGGCACTCACCCCTGTTGATGATGACAAAAGGGGGAGAAATGTTATGTCTACTCTTCGCCTAAGTATGGCCACAAGGGATGTTCTCAGCCAGCCTTCACTCTGGATTGATGAAGATATCACGGCCGCCCTGCGTCGTGCATATGAGTCTCAGAGGCTGAGTGGTGCAGAGAGCCTTATAAGAGGAGAGGCCCTCCGTTTCCTGAAGCAGAAGAGAACAGCTGAGCAAAGATCACATTTGGAGATGGTTGTGTTTGGGCAGAATGAACAATCCTCACAATCTGAGTCATCATCAGAGCCTCCTCCAAATAAAACAAGTAGAGAGATGGTTGAGGAGATCATAATGAAGTGGGGACTGAAGAGACCCAACCATCCTCCCATTGTGATAGCCAAACCTGTTCCTGCATCCTCTGGGCAAGAGTCTGAGATCCCTTCATCTGAGCAATCTTCTGATCCTCCTCCCTCGTCTGAGCCAGCTGCCAGATTCAGTGCACCCAGAAAGAAGGCCGTTGCTAGGAAACGTGCCAGAAAGTTAATTGCCACCACTGAATCTGATGAGTCTGAGGAGGAGACTCCATCTGACCTACCTGAGCAAGGAACTTCATCTGCTCAGGTTGTGCAAGAAAATCCAGTGGTCCAAGCGGTTCCAATTCTGAAGGAAGTCAAATTGGAAATTGAAGACATGACTCCTGAAGAATTTGAGAAGTATGGATTCACTGACAAACTATCCTTTGGTCAGATGGCTTGCCTCGATGCTGAAAGAACAAGTGCCATGCCCACTCCTCCAATTAGCAAAAGCAAAGGGAAGAGCAAAGGGAAAGGGAAAAGGAAAGCCCAAGAAGTTGAAGAGGATTCCAACTTCTCTGCATGGAATGTAAGAATCCGGGCTGTACACTATCCCAATGGAGAAGTCTGCTACTTCGACGATGCTACAGGTTTCCCTGGGTATGAAGAAGTGGAGAACATGAAAAGGGCATACGAGGAGTCCATTGAATCAGAAAGGCTCAGAAGGGAAAAAGAGGAAAAAGAGCTTCAAGAGATCATTGCCCAGATAAACCAGAGTGAGCGTGAGGAAAATGAAGAGAGACAGAAAGAGAGGGAAAAGAAAAAGAGACACAGACTCTAACCCCCAATCCAAATATTTTTGTTGATTTTGTTTTCATGCATATCTTCATTCATACTTAGTGAAATTTATTTGTATACATTCTTTACTTGTATATGTTATTTGATTGTATAACTCTGACTTGTAACTTCTGCTTGTCAATAATATTTGTCTGAGTTACCTGCTCTTAACTATTGCTTTTATTCTTCAGCTAATCCTTTCATATGAACTTAATTAATAGAACTAGGTTTGTCATCATCAAAAAGGGGGAGAATGTTAGAATCTTAAGTTTTGATGAAGACTAAAATGTAGAGGATTAGACCAAGTGCCTAGGAAGCAATAGGATAACATAGGATCCCAAGTAAGAGTGCTTCCGGGTGAAGATCTACTTCCGGATAGATTAGGACTTGCGCATGCGGATGAATGTTTTCATCCCCCAGCATCAGCAAGTAAAATCACTGGGAAATAACTTAGTCCATGAGAATTAGGTACACAAAACCTTAAGACTAAGCTATGTTTCAATCGGAAGTGAGTTTGCTTCCTGTTAGACTTAGACTGGCGCAGAGCGATAGAATAGATATTACTCCAAGCGACAGTGAGTCTACTTCCCCAAGTGAAAGCGCTTCCTGTTAGAATTAGACTGGCGCAGAGCGACAGAATAGATATTACCCCAAGCGTCAGTAAATCTACTTCCCCAAGTGAAAGCGCTTCCTGTTAGACTCAGACTGGCGCAGAGCAATAGAATAGTTATTACCCCAAGCGTCAGTAAGTCTACTTCGCCAGGTGAAAGCACTTCCTATTAGATTTAGACTGGCGCAGGTTGATAGACTAGATATAACCCCGAGCGTCAGCAGAAATGCAACATCAAGTGAAGTTGCTTCCTATTAGATCTTGACTGGCGCAGACTGAAAGAATAGATTTCACCCTAAGCGTCAGTGAGTTCACTACGTCAAGTAAAAGTGCTTCCGATAGCTTAGTGACTAGCGCTGAGTGTTGGGATGAAATACACTAAGTGAGAGTGAGTTATAGTGAACCAAGATTCTTCATCTAGTAGTTTTACTTCCGGATGTAAAAATGCTTCCAGATACATCATAGACCAAATCAGAACACAGTCTAAGTAAACTACTCCCCATAGCAAATAAACTTCCCACAGCATGTACAATTCTTATATATATTGCTATGTTGGACTAACCAGTATGTGCAGAACATGGTCACGCTTCCGGATGCAAATGAGCTTCCAGATGGAAAGACTCTTGACATTGGGACTCAGAGCTTAACACTTGCAGAGCAAGATTACCACTTGCGGATGAAAGATGATCATCCGTCAGCAAGAGTGCAAGAGTAAAAATCACATACTCAGAAGTCAGAATGCTTTTGTCAGAGCAGAGGTGTCAGGACTACTTTTCAGAGATAAAGCAAGTCTACCCTGCTAAGCATTAATGAAGATGTACTTCTCAACGGTAACATAGGATTAACGGCACTATTCAAACGTTCATATTCAACCTGCCACCGAAGCCTATGAAGCCAAGTATAAAAGAGACATTCATTAAAAAGAGAAGATATGGAAGAAAGAGAGAGAACAGAGCAAAGTATCTGATATATCATATTCTTCATCCTATACATCTTCTACTACTCTCAGATTCAGATTTGTGATATTTTTCAGAGAGTAACTTTATTGTACTTAAGTGAGTAACATCATCCACTCTTAGAGAGAGTTAGTTTTGAGCTTAAGTGTTTAGCACAATCAGTTCATAGAGTGAACATAGTGTAAACTTACAATTTGTAAGGGGGAGCATTTAGAGGTTGTCTAAATCTCCATAGGTTGCAAGTTAGCCCGTAAAACTTGCATTTGTAAGGTTTGCAGGTGAACCCGGTGTAAAACCTGTGGGTTGTTAGGTGAACCCGTGCTCGTAAAACCTAAAGTGTAAAGGCTTCTCTTGTGCCCGGTTTAAACAAGAATAGTGGATTGAAAATCTCAGGTGGAGCCTGGGGACTGGATGTAGGTCTGGGTGACCGAACCAGGATAAATTTATGTGTGCATAAATTTACATTCATACATTCTATTTTGCATCACATAACATACTGACTTGTGCATATCACTACTTCGTAAATATTATCACCAAGCACAAGCAGTCTTTCGAAAAGAAGAATCAAAAGATCTAATTTATTCTCTCACCCAATTCACCCCCCCCTCTTGGGTGACAGCCACGTTTATCATATTTGACTTGGTGCCATTTAACTTTGAGATTAATGAAATTTATGGGTTCGTGATTTTGTTTTCTCTTGGTGAATATTTTGGGCTAGTACAAGGTGGCTTGGCTAGTGGAATTGTTGTGAGTCCAAGTTATTTGCATTCATGAAATGATAATAGGATTTATTGACTATGTTGTGGCATTAGACATAAACCTTGACTAGCTTCAATTTATTATTTGGGTGGCCATTAATAAATTGAAGCTACATGGTTAATTTAGAGCAATTGTGGGGTGACCCAAGTTGTAGATTACAAGTCCTTCATAATTAATTAATCATTTGGCTTAAAGCTTAATCAACTTAGATTAATTTAACTAATGTTTGGGGTTCCGACATCAATTAAGTTAATCTAAGCCTAGCCTAGAGGGGTCCCTCAAGGGTCTAATTTGGAAGCCAGCAACATTAAAACCCCCGAAAAATATTTTGAAGTGAGGATTTCTTAAGCACCCATCCATCAAGAATAATATTATCCATTTTTCTTCAATTCCACTCATTTTAAGAAAAATACCAAAAAAATATTTAGTTGTTTTGCATCCTTCATCCCCTCTTTAAAAAAAATCAACAAAAATATATTTTCATTACCCAAATTAATCTTGCATTGCATTTAATTTACTAGGATAGTTAGATTAAACAAGGCTCCTTGCGAACGATACTCGGGTTAACTTCCGCTTACCTTGAGGTCCTAAAATTTCTTGAAGGACTAGACCTAAGGCACACTATACCGACCGTTAATTCGGTGTCCTTCAATTTCATCACACACATTTATTTTTCTTAACTAACTTTAACTATTTCTTTAAGTCTTAATTTAGTAAAAGAGTTATGGGACGTACGGAGTATTCTTCTATATCCTCCAAAGACTTTTGTTAGATTTTTTATTAACAATTTGTCAATTTTGTTGTAAAAAGCATAATGACACAAAGTTGAATTTCACGCGTGTCATGTTAGCCAAACATCTTTTTTCAAGACATGTTAAATTTTTTTTTTCTTAGAGCCACTAGTATCCGACACTCTTTGAGTGCCGACTAATCCGGAGTTTGTCAGGGGAGAGCGCGCCAAATATTGAACCCAAGACCTTGAAGGCGGGGAGATGCTTTATCTCACCTTCTAACCATCAGGTCACAAAGGGGTGGTTAAGTATGCCCATACCCGTTGAGCCCGCCCGTACCCGTCCGCATTTGCCCCGTTTAGGCCCGCCCATTTAGGGCCCGTCACATTTTTACGCGGGTATGTGCATGCTCATACCCGTTTATCTTACACGGGTACGGGTATGGGCATACCCATACCCGTTTAAATACCCATTTATTATTTTTGTAAATTTTTTTGTGAATTAGTCTTATTTTACTTTACTCCTCCTCGTAACTAATTTTATTTTATTGGTATTGCTTAGTTAGAATAAGATGAAATTCAAAATTTATTGAAAATTGAATCATGCTCTACTCTTTGTGGGGATTTTTGTTGGAGCTTTTTTAATTTTTTTTTTTTTGAGTTCATCTTACATTTACATGAGCCACCCATTTAACTTTGTTGCCCGCCCATTTATTCTGCACCCATTTATAGCCGCCTGTTTATGGCCCGCTCATTTATCAATATTTAGCCCGCCTATTTATGTTACACAGATACGGTTATGGGCATAACCATGGGCGGCCCGAACCCGCCCGTTGAACACCGTCACTGGTCCCTTGGCAGACATGTTAAATCTTTCATCCCATTCCTATCATCAGCTCTTCTTCTTTTTATTTACCCACCCATATTTCTCTTACTACATAAAAGTCCTTTCATTTTATCAACCCAATCCTGATCAACTTTAATTTTTTCGAATAAGGGGTTATGGTGCAAAAAAAAACTACATGTGATTACGGCAAAGATGCACCTAACATGCACCATATAAATTGTTTTGAGTGAAACTAGTAATGACATTTAAAAATTGGGTCAAAAGTACTTGTAATTTTTAAAATGTCATAGTTAATTTCACTCCATTTTGAAATGTCATGATTATTATTATCCCAATTTTAAAATGTCATAAATAATTTTGCTTAAAAAAATTATCCATTATATTTGGTGCACCACAATGACAGTCTATTTTTACACCTTCGGCCATTCAATAATAATGATGTGAAATGTCTGGGCCTCGCCCTCAATAATTTAGTATCCGTCTCTCCATAAAGCATATGTATACTATTTATAACCATGGACCATATTGGTGTCCGCTTCAGTATATATCGTCCAACAAAGATTCTCTCTAAGTCTCTGTCTCTTCCCCCAACCCACACTGCACAGTGCAAGTCACAGAAATTACTCCTTGCTACTCAGATTTCAGACTACCCTTCCAACACACGGTACTTTCTGAGAAGAGACAACGAGGTTTTCCAGGTTCACAAGTCTAGTCTCTCTCTCTCTCCTCTCTCTCTCTCTCTCTCTCTCTCTCTCGTGCTGTTTTGAAGAAATAAAAGCTTAGTTTCAGTGGATTTTGTGTTATATCTACCTTTTTCATCTATGCTCTTTTGTGTGGAATATGCATATGATGCTCTGTATATTCTTCCTCGTCATCTTTTTGGTAAACATTGTTGGAACTGAAAGGTGTGGAAACCATTAAAATGAATGTGAAGAGTTTGTTAGCAGCATCTGTCGTTAACTCAGGTCCTAAATTATACATACATATGCACTACCTGTAGTATTTTTTATAAGACACAAATTATTTAAAAAAAAAAATTTATTCCTTATTATAAAGCATCAACCACTATTTTCCCACTTTACCTTTGTCAATAAAAAATGTTCAAAATTGATAAGTTAAATCATATCATTTAATGAAGGATAAATTTGAAAAATAAATATTATGGTTAGATATAATTAATTAATAATTCAACTATCAATCTTTATATGTGAGATTGGGTAGTAGTTGGTGATACCTGTACAGGAAGTATATTTCTAAATACAAACCCAGTATTTTTTTTACCAATAATACAAACCCAGTATGGTCCAATCAATTTGCTTACCGGGGCTGATTTTTCGGCCTTAGACTGAACGGGTTATGCCAGATTGGACTGGACAGACTAGGTCTCCAGACTTCTTGAACAGCCTTACTTTCAACAGTTCCCAATAATTTTCTAGAATATAGTAATTTTGATGTGATAAACAACAGTAAAATTTAGGGTTAAATATCTTTTTGGCCAATAAACAATTTTGAAAGGGTCAAATTGGCAAAAAACAATAAATTGGCTCATTCTGGCCAAAGAACAATAAAAATGGTTCATTTTGGCCAATGAGCTACTTAAAAATACCAAAATAACCCTTTGGACCTGATTAAAATAATTAAAATAATTTTTGAAAATGTGGGTGTCAAGGGTTATTTCGGATTTAATTGTTCTTTGGCTAAAATGAGTCATTTTATTGTTCTTTGGCCAATTTGACCCTTTCAAAATTGTTTATTGGCCAGAATGATATTTAACCCTAAAATTTATAATTCCTTATAAAAACTTATGTGATATATATCGTTTTATCTCTATAAATCTTTGTCCTCTTTTATTGTGAAGGGAGATGATTTATACTGTCCATTCGAATCGGACAACGAACTAAGATATTTTAATTCATAAAATACCCAAGTTATTTTTAAATTAAAGTAAGAAGATTTTATCATAACAAGCAAATTAATATAATGAGTGAATTCAAGTCCACTAGGATCAGAGAAGGCTTATAAGAAACATCTAGGAAACTAGCTACATATTGAAATACGTGTGTGTGTGTGTGTGTGTGTGAGTTTTTACAAAGTTTATTTCAGTACTAATACTTTATATAGTTCGTTTTCCCCAATAAAAAAAAGTGAACTAGCTAGGAGGGAAGAGATGCTCTCCAGCTTCTCATTCCATCCTCTATCATGCTTTCCTCATCCCCACCATTCCGTTGGATCTCTTAAAGGTTTAAATTAAATTGTTCATAAGAGTAAAAAATATTAAACTTGTAAGTTGAGAAAACATGATTAAGTTTAAACATAAAATTCTGATATGATCAGTTCTCATGCTTTCCTCATCCCCACCATTCCGTTGGATCTCTTAAAGGTTTAAATTAAATTGTTCATAAGAGTAAAAAATATTAAACTTGTAAGTTGAAAAAACATGATTAAGTTTAAACACGAAAATTCTGATATGATCAGTTCTCAACTGTAGTATATTATTATTAATTGAATTATGATTAAAATTAAATATTTATAAAATGTATTAAAAAAATACTCAAATAAATTTAAACTATTAAAATATAATCTAAATGCTTCATAAATGTATTTATAGGTCAAATTTGAGAGTGTAAACATTTTATAATTGAATTAATAGAATATTTACATCAAATTTTGAAGTTTTAATTTTTTTGGCCGAATGGCATTTTAATTTATTATATGTGTGTTTAAAAAAGCATTCAATAATACTACCTCCGGTCCTAAATATGAGAACTAATTGACTTTTTTTTTGGAGAGGCTAAAGTTGCAAAATAGGTTATTAAATCATGACATATTTGATATCTTTTTAGATTATTCATTAGCTTATAGGTAAAATTAACTAGTGTAAGAGAAAAAATTAGGTAAATCAATTTATAATTAACTTATTTTATTTTTTTAGGATTTTTAAAAAAAGTCAACTAGGTCCTATATTTAGGATTAGAGGGAGTATTACATTTAGGCCATTAGTTACAAAAAGTGGATAAAAGAGAGGCCTCTCCCCCCCCCCCCCCGCGTTTCACGATAAAAAGTTCCACATATTTGAGACGATCCTAGCGAGTACGACAAATCTGTACTAGTGCTATGATACATATTGATTGTTTACTTGAAAATATCTTGGTGAAGTTGAACTTGAAAGGGGCATTGTGGTAAATTTAATTATCTAATATGGCTAATAATTGTTTAAAGACACGCAATTTGAAGGAGTATTTAGTTTGAAGACATGTAATTTTTGTCATAACTTTTAGTTGAAACGTGAATGCTATGAACATAGGATTCAAGAAAGGAGAGATGACATAAAATAACCGAGATTATATTTTATATTTAACTTAATACATAACGGATTTTTCTCACGCTATTGATTTTTTTTCTTATAAGTTTTTATCACGTTATTTTTATCACGCAATTTGAAGGAGTATTATTTTTTTTCTTCTTATAATTTTTATCACGTTATATTTAACTTAGTACATTACATATTTTATATTTACATTCTTATCTTTATTTCGTATTTCCTTTTTCATACATATTTCGTATTTCTTGTTATGTGTAATGAAGAGTCTTTTATATTGTTACAGTATGACTGCATTTAATTCTCGCCAATACAATTTTGTTTTAACTCTTATTTTTCTTTTTTATTTAATTGAACTCGCCATTATAATCAAAATACTTTTCCTCCCTTCTGGTTTTTTATTATTAAGTTATGAAACATCACCATCTTCGTTAGCAAAAAGAGAAAAAAAAGAAGCACCATCATCTTAATGTACTTTTAATTAATGTAAAGTAACAGTGCGCCTACCTAATGCATCTATAACAAAATGCATCTATAACAAAGTGGGGTTTCCCTTTCTTTCTTTAATGAAGTGCGTCTCCTTTTCAATTCTCCATTAATGTGATAATAATAGAGTAAACAGTAGAATGTAAGTATAGAAATAGGACCAATGATGGCGATTGGAAAGGGAGAAGAAATGAATAACTGAATATTCTAGAACATTTGAAGATGATTAAGGATATTTGACAATTATTGAAATAATTTGATAGTATTGTGTTTTTTACTTCCAGTATTTGATAATATCGTGTTTAAATTTTGGTTTTTCATCATCTTTTATTATTAATCTTTACTCACATTAATTTTGCGATTTTATAATGTTCTCTCTTTAATTACTACTGCTTTGATTGATGCTATGAAAAGCTCTCAACACATCTCAATTTATGTCTTTTTTTTTTGCCAGTATCTCAATTTATGTCATAACAATTATATTTAATAAACTGATTATTGAGTTTATCTTGCTATAAGTTTCATTTCCCCTACAATTCGCATGGTTTGATCATTTTTTTTGTTTATTTCCCCTATCTATCATTATACTTTCTCTCATATTCGCAGTTTTCTATCTGCCCAAGTCCCATTCTGCATCACCAATTTATTAGTTCAAAACTTTTAAACTATTCTTTTACAATTACATTGAGTCTCATCTTATTGATAAATTGGATTATTTAATTTCAATAAACATATTATATATGCCACAAAAGTTAAAATTAAAAAGAGGTTGAACGTACTTTTATAAGCATTTATAAGCCTTATACTTTCAACCAACTTTGACTTTGTTCTCTTTATTTTGTTATTGTTATTTTATTTGTCTACACTTAATTTTTTTGATTTTGGTTCGTAAAATTTTTTAACAACTTTAATAGATTGGTGTGAACCGTTAACTATAAACTCATGTATAAGGTCCATTTTCAAAATTAAACATGGGAAAAATAAAGTTTCCGGATATGGAAAATCTTGTAAATGAAAGTGTAGTCATTTTGGCATTACAAAATTATTCATTCAATATGATTTAATTATATAAAATACTTTCTCACTTTTCATCACTTCACTTACAGGTTGGGATTCAATGGCATCCAGTGGGCACACAAATCCAAATTATGAGATCGTGAAAGAAATTGTGATGGATATAAAAAACGAACCAGAATATTTGAACACATCACAATGGATCATCTACAGAGTTCCATGCAATCTCCGAAGTTTAAATGAAGATGTGTACACTCCTCAATTGGTCTCAATAGGACCCCTTCACTATGGTAAGGAACAGCTACTTCCAATGCAAAAGCATAAATTACGGTACCTTGATCTCTTTAGGAGTCGCCTGATCGAGAACAAAACGGAGGAAGACAAGATGAACATATTCAAGGAGTCCCTTAAGAAACAAGAAAAAGAGATACGCAAACGTTATGATGAAAATATCTCTTGTGACGAAATCAACGAGGAAAAGATGGTGGATATGTTGTTGTTGGATTCTGTATTCATCATGGAACTATTTTTGAGGATTTTAAAGAAAAATTCAGAAGGAGGAGAGATCAAGAATTATAAAAATGGTTTGCAGATGAATTATTTCGATGAAGATGTCATAGTGAAACAAACATGGATGAACAAGAGTATCCAGAGAGATTTGCTTTTACTTGAAAACCAGATCCCATTGTCCATCTTGAAAGAGCTGTACGATGTTGTTGTCCCTAAGAACGATAAGAAGCGTCCCACATTTATTGAACTTGCCCTTGATTACTTTGAATGTTTCCATACCTATAAGAAAGCTGACTCTTGTCCTAAGCAAGAAAATGCTGCAAGCTCATGTTGCAAAGGTGAGCCTTCAAAGGATAGCAATTCTTCAGGTTCTTCTAATTTGGGAAAGATGTCTTCATCAAGGCACAACCAGTTGAAGCTGAATTGGGTTGAAGATTTTGTTCCACAACATTTCACTGATCTGATAAGGTACATTTTAAAGTTACTCTCTATTATAATAGTTTATATCAATTTCAATTCTTCAACCTATGAATATTATTAGGGTAAATATGCAATTTTACCAAAATACTTTTTCAAACGAGCCCTGGACACAATAAACATTCTTGGTATAAATTTACCAATAAACAATCAAAATGGGTACAATTTTGCTAAAAAGGTCAAAGTCTTTGACATGGATTCTCATTTAGCGTTCTTCAAATTGATGAGAAAGTATTTTCTCATCTTTGTGATATAGGCTGAACTATCCAAAATTTGATATGAAATGGTCTATATTTAAAATTTTAAATGAACATTTTTTAGATAATAAAAGTTTGTTTTAACAAATGACTTTTATAAGATTTACTTTATGGCTTAAGTATGTTTTTGGTCCCTTAACTTTGGCGAAGGTCATGTTTTTGTCCCTTAACTTTGAAAAATGTGTTTTTAGTCCCTTAACTTTGGAGAAAGTGTGTTTTCAGTCCCTTATTTTTGAAAAGTGTGTTTTTAGTCCCTTAACTTTGGACAAAATAGTGTTTTCAGTACTTTCCAAATAGAATAAAGTATGTTTTTGGTCCCTTTCTTTTCAAAGTTAAGGAACTAAAACATGACTTTGTGCAAAGTTAAGGGACCAAAAACATACTTTTAACCAAATTTAAAAGGACTAAAAACACCCCTTTCAAAGTTAAAGGACCAAAAGATAACTTTTTCCAAAGTTAAGGGACTAAAAACACACTTTTCAAAGTTAAGGGACTAAAACATGAGTGTCTCCAAAGTTAAGGGACCAAAAACATACTTTAGCCTTACTTTATTTATTATTTTATATCTATTAAAAATTTTGTTTAAAATGCATATAAAAAATTTTTTGTTTAAAATAATTAAATTAATTTAAGTGAATCTGGACCATCGAGATAAATTTGAATGATACGGATTATTGTGATGAGAAACTCATTGCTCATCTTTGTGATGAGCAGGGAATTTAAACCTTCTTGGACATTAATTATCAAAAGTCAATATTCTAGGTAACAAAAATTCAATGGCTAACGTCTAAAAGTTGATGGTTTTGACAAAATTACCCGTGATAAATTTGCAGCAAGAAAAGCTTATTTGTGCACGGTCCTCTTTTGGTAAAATTTTCCCATATTATTATTCCTTTTAATAAATGAGAGTAAGAACAAACTTTGATATTGGCATAATGTAATACTCCTAAGTGCTATGATCCAATAATATCTCATATTTATACTCCTAAAATAGATATAGCATACTGTATAACTTAATTGATATCCACATTAAATCTCAACACACCCAAAGCTCAAAGTTAAGATGGTTTGACAGAAAGGAGTTTGAGGCTAACCAGAAGTCATGGATCTCAATGTATCTTTATCACCCTTCAATTCATTTTTCAATCAGTCAATATGGGATATTTATTATATTCTAATCTAATACAATAGTATCAAATTGTTGCTACTGTTTTCAAGGACTCGTTAATTAGTAGTAACTAGTAGACTCCAATGACAAGTTGTTGATTAGAAGAATTTAATTCCCACATTATCATATTCATGATTAGAATAAACGTTATTTAGTAGTTTCTTTTATTATTAAATAATTAACTACATCTATGTCTTAATAATATATATAATGAAGTGTTTCATTACGATCCTGTAAGTCTTTATGATATTATTAATTAATAATGACATTATTTATTATAATTTCTCTAATTATTTACCAGTTAAATATTTACGATACTTTATAATGTTCACACACATTGTTGCCGAACTTGTGAGTTGACATCCGATTTTTCAGTTTTACAGCTCTACCTAGACAAAACGTATCACAAGTCACTAAAATTTTTAGTGGTTGTACACTTGGTAGAAACTTACGAGTGTACATGCTAAATTGACTGCTTTTACATTTATACCTTACAGATAAATATGTTAACTTGTCTTAAAACTCATTTCCATTATATTTATTTGATCCCTATTCAATGAATTTGTATATAGAAGTTTTCTTTATCGAGGTTAATAAAGTATAAACGTTGGTACATTTAACATCAACTATTTGTATTTAACATATATTTAAGTCCATTATTGTTATTTTTATATTTCTCATTTATTAATATACTAAAAACATGTGTTTATAAATAAAGGTAATATAAACAATTACGAGTTCACGATTTGAGTTTACCTTCTTTTCATGAGTTTACTAAAACTCACGAGTTTGACATCCTTAATTGTGAATTCACCGTTTTTACGTTTCTACCTTAAAGAAAACCGTGTTAACTTGTTATTAAACTCATTTTAATTATTTTTAATTGATCAAATTCAATGAATTTATATAGAAATTTCTCTATCGAGTTTTATTTAGTATCAATATTGATATATTTAAATCTATTATCTATATTTAAAATATATTCAAGTCAAATTATTATAATTATTTGTATTTTTTATTTAATTATATACAAGTAACACATGCTTATTAATAAACATAAACTCTTACGAATTTACAATTTTAGTTTACTATTCAAAATTACCTTCTTTTCACGAGTTTGCTTAAACTCACGAGTTTGACAAGCTTGTTCACACATACTAGCACATTTTTTGATGATTTGATTTGACTAGGTCTTTCTACATTTGCAAGAATCTTAATGTATTCAAAAAGGGACTCCCTTAAAGACTGTAACAAAGTTGAGGGAATCTGGTGTGAGCTTTGAGAAAGTCATCAATAGGCCCTTAGTTGACATTAGGTTCCAGAAACTTCCAATCTTGAGCTGGTTCCTCTGCTTGGGCTGTATCCCAAATTCCACTTGCTTCAAAGCTCGTTTACAAATCCCAGAATTAAAGATAGACGAAATATCGGTGTGTGTTCTAAGGAATCTAATAGCCTATGAGCAGTGTCACTACCCAAATCAACCTTACATTTGCAACTATGTCTCTTTCATTGACTCTCTCATTCACACCAAAGATGATGTTGAGTTGCTGGTTGAGAAGGAAGTGATTATGCATGAACTTGGAAGTGACACGGAAGTTGCAAAATTGGTCAATAGTCTCTGTAAAAATGTTGTAACAGATAAGACATGTTATAGAGGCATTATAATTGATCTGAATAATCATTATCATAGACAATGGAATCGTACTATGGCTGCATTGAGGTTGGTTTACTTTAGGGACGCTTGGAGAGCAAGTTCAACTTTGGTTGCAATCCTTGTCCTCGTATTCACAATCTTCAACTTTTGCAGAGTTGTTAGATTGGTCCTTGAGCTTGATCGGAGGAGCCGAACTTAATAACTTGTTTATGCTGTATCATAGCATGCATCTATTAAGTATTGACTAAATAACATGAAAGGGTCTTTGTCCTCGAAGGTTTGGCTGCAGAATCATCTAGTTGCTGCTGGTAGTGTTTTCTTTTTCAATAATTTGATGAATCTTAGTAATGTGTGTTATTAGTGGATATGGAGTATTAAATGTTCAGAAGACTTTCGGCCGTTATATATGTAATTTATGAATAAGGCATTCATGGTTCATTTAATTTTTAGGAAAATAGCTAATCAATTTACCAATCCATCATCTGTGTTTATGGATGGTTGGCCTATAACTTTCTTGCATAACTATAAACAAGGGTTCCTTTAATTTGTGCTTCAAAGCATGAGTTTTGAAAAGGGAAAATCACACTAAAATCTCTCCTTCGACAACAATTTTTAGTACTTAGCAGTTAGCAGTCTCAGCCTGTCAATAGTACTCTTTTACTTGTTAACTGTTGTTATATTTAAATTCTTAAGTTGAATATTCAATTTTACCATTTTTACATTTTTACCTAATTAAAACTTGTCATAAGTTACTTAAATTCTTACTAATTGTAAACTCAGTTAAGCTCACGAGTTTACATACCAGATTTATCGATTTTAAGTATTCACCTAATAAAATAATCTTGTCGGCATTATTTCTCGTTAATTATTTTTTATTTGATATTCGATAAATTTCTATATAAATTTTATGGATAAAACTTACATTTATGATGTGACCAATAATCAGTTCACCCATAAATATTGTTGAAATTGTGAAGATTATCTAGCACCAAGTAAATCTATAAAGGTGCATAAATAATAGGGACAATTGCACCTAGATCCCAAACAAGAGACTTAATTTCAAAGAGGTCACAAGAAGTAGTTAATGAGCTTCATAAATGGGGCAGTTTCAACAATAACACTAGCTTAATCAAACTTCCGTCACTTTATTCAAACGTGGACCCTTCAGCTATTCTTTCTCCTTCCCTCTTCCCCACTTTTCTTTTCTTATTCCTCAATGTCTCACTACACTTCATAGCCTTCTCCTTCAATTTCAACATCTATTTTCAGAGGCCCATTAGATTATAAGTATTATACCGTTTAGAGGTTATAATTATAATTCTGAAAGCCCACCATTTAGGCCCATTAATATTTTTACTTGGTTGGTATTATAGGAATTTAAATAGGCCTTGTATGTGAAAAAGAGTAGACTATATGTCTTTTTATATGGTTGTGTGTGCGCGTGTGCGTGTGTGTATATATTGTCTTTTATAAAAATGAAAAGAAAAAAGTGTCAAAAGTGGGGCCCACCATGCACTACACTCTTAAAAGTTTGACATCTATGGTTACTGTGCACGATCATCCAAAATTATGGATATAATTGAATATACGTAGAAAGGTGCATTTTCAAGACTCAACTTTTGTCACATGGGCATTTCTAATATTCAACTACTTTTGTTCAACAATGATACTCAACTATTATCCTAGAACTAATTTTGATATTTCCGTTAAATTTGGATGATTTCCATGTTATGAAAATTAAAGTGCATATTTGATACCCAACAATTATAGTATGAGTTATTTTAATACATGACATTTTCAAAATTAAAAACCCGCAAACATCTGAAACCACACTTCTTTTCAAAGTCGCCTTCATCCCTACACATTTGAAACATCAAACCATGGATTTTTCTCGCCTATCTAGCTGCCATATTCCACCATTGGCTACCAGTCACACACTCTCTTCACCGCCGAATAGAGCCAAGACCGTTTAGGCTCTAGCCCGAGAAGGATTGGATTTTGATTTGGGTCAAAATGGGGATCAGGTTTAAATGGGTCAGCCCTTCGTGTCACGGGCTTTAATGTGTCGCCTTGTTTCCCTTTTTGTGGAATCATTTTTTATTTATTTTTAAAAAATCAATTGAAAGTATGAAGCTTTAACTCTTTTTCATCATTTCTCCATATTGGCCACATACCATGTGGCACTCTCACTTTCTTTGGAATTTCTTATTGTCTAAAAAATGTTTTTTATAGTCTTTTAAAATCAAACTTTTTAATCTTTTCTTAAATAAATCAAATGGCTGAAATTTTCAAAAAAAAAATTGAATCCATACAGTAATTATTCGGTATCAAATATGCATATTTACCCTAATAACAAAGTGTTAGATTTTAACTGAAATCATTCAAATTTAAGGGCAATATAAAACATGCTCATATCGTAATAGTTGTGTAATATTATATACTAAACCAAAAAAAAGTTGGGTATTAGAAATGCTACTATGACATGATTGTTGATTATGGATGTGTGTGTGTAATTAAAGAGCTTTAAGTTGAAATTTTACTTAAGAAATGTCACCACAACTCATGCATATTTTAAATTGAAAAAGAAAATTCAATTTTAAATTGAAAAAGAAAATTCAAGAAAGATTGTATATTTCATGACAAACAAAACATATGGTTTCATCTTCCTTTACTAACAACACTGATATTGATATCCAATAATAAAAGGACAGATTCCAACTCCAAAAGAAGATCGTTTTAACTGTGATTAAGGATAGCACAATCCATTTCTTTGGGCAGCCCATTGCATTATTGTTTATAATTTTGATAACTTAAGTTCTGAAGAACCGAGCTATAAGCAGGTTAGATACATCTCACCATTATTCATTATTTTAAATGACTAAAATAATCGGCCTATTATTGAATCAACATCCCTATATATACATCAAGAGTCAAAACCAATGTGGAGATGTGTGATGTAAATATAGTGATTTAACAACTCTATAAAAGTTGAAAACAGAAAATATGAGAACAGCAATTCCGACCACAGTTGAACTTGCTCTCCAAGGATCTCTAAAGTACACCAACCTTAGCGAAGCCATTGTATGATTCCAAACCTTGGAATAATGTGCATTAAGACAATCTATAGTGTCTTTATAACATGTCTTATCGGTCACAACATGTTTGCAAAGATTATTCACCAATGTGGCCACTTCCTTATCGTTTCCAAGTTCATGAATGATGACTTCCTTCTCAACTAGTAACTCGACATCATCTTTGGTGTGAATTAGAGAGTCAATAAAATTGACATAATTGCAGATATATGGTTGATCTGAGTAATGACACTGCTCGAAGGCTATGAGGTTTCTTAGAACACATTCAGATGTGTCTTCTATTTTTAATTGTGGGATTTGTAAGCGAGCTTTGAAGCATTTGAACTTTGATATGCATCCCAAGCATAGAAACCTGCTCAAGAATTGATCTTTTACAAACTTAATGTCAAGTAAGTTTTTGTCAAACACTTTCTCAAAGCTCACTCCTGCTTCTTGCAACTTTGTGGCAGTTCTAAGACCATTGCAAGATGATCCTTTTTCACGCAGAGCCAGATCCTTATAGAGGTAGAAGTACCTGCTCAAATCAAATCCTTACAATAGTTGTTTGTGCTTTATTTAACCAAGTACTAAAAATTAGTCATTGAACAGATTGTGACAATGGTTCTAAGGGTCAGTAGTGTATTTGTGGTTGATTAGAAAAATATACTACCTCCGGTCCTAAATATAGGACCTACATAACTTTTTTTGGAAAGGTTAAGGTTGCAAAGTAGTCTATTAAATCATGACATATTTGATATATTTTTATATTATCCATTAGTTTATAAGTAAAATAAACTAGTTTAAGGGAAAAAATTAAGTAAATCAATTTATAATTAACTTATTTTGCTTTTTTTAAGGATTTTTCAAAAAAAGTCAATTAGGTCTTAAATTTAGGATCGGAGGGAGTATTTAATATACAAACTAATCAAAAAGAATGATATTTAAATAAATATAATGGTGTTTTTTCACAAGTAAACATGCAAACTATTCATGTATAAACCAAGCGGAATCAAACAAAAAAAAAAGAATTACTAAAATAATATCAATACGATTGACGATCAATTTTCCTAAGTCTAATCGCTTGAGGAGCGAGAATTTCAGGTAATATTTTAGTTTTGTGTAATTATTATATGATATGATATTGATTCTTAACATACATACATACATACAAATATATATGTGTGTGTGTGTGTATGTATGTATATATGCATATCTTCTACTAAGGATAAAAGTTTAATTTTTAAAAGGTAAAATAATATACACACCTGATCATATCAGTAAAATGCAGTGGTTCATTTTTCCAGTTCTTCTCCGATAAGGCAAACCTGTATGAACAATCTTTCTGGGACTGAACTAAATATTGCTTGCAAGGTTTGGACTTTGAGAGCCTGTGATAATGATCTCTACTTGATTTTTCATCAGTTTCATCATAATATGATTTGCTCTTCTTATAGGGATGAAAACGCTTGAAGTATTCATAAGCAAGTTCAATAAACTTCCCATGCTTCTTATCACTGTCTGGAACTACACTTGTATATAGCTTATTCAATATGAACAATGGAATTTGATTTTCTAGAAGCAACAAGTCCCTCTGAACACTCTTGTACAGCCATGTTTGTTTCAATATGATATCATTTTTGTAGTATTCTGGTTTCTTCTCTTTCTCTTGAACCCTAAGAAAAAGTTCCATGATGAATACTGAATCCAAAAGCATCATTTCCACCAAATTTTCCTTAGGAATGAAAGGCAACTTGTTATTATTATCTTCATAACAATGGCGTATAGCTTCTTCTTCAACTTCAAGGTATTGTTTGTAGATTTTCATGGCTTCCTCGTTATTATTGATACGAACCCAGAAGTAACCAAAGTATCGTACCTTTTGGTGTTGCATTGGATTTAGATGTTCTTGGCCAAAGTGAAGAGGTCCTATGGAGATTAATTGAGGAGTATAGGATTCTTCGTTCAGATTTCGAAGACTACGTGGCACTCTGTAGATGTTACACGTGGATGTGTTCAACAGATATTGGGGTTCCATATTTATGTCGATAATGTGACTTACCATCTTATACAAGTGTTTTGATGTGGCACTAGACGCCATTGATATATATCCTCACCTGTGAGAATAGATTCACAGAAAATGATATTATTACCCTTCACTTAATGTTAAAACCAACGTACTATATGTTATCCTTACATTGTTTTTGGTTTTAAAAATTTGCAGTACTTTTCATTTTAGTCCTTAATGTTTTAAATCATTATTTTGATCTTTTTATAAAAAACTGCATCATTTTAACCTTTGAAGAACCAAAATCTTATATTTGAAATTATTATTATTATTCTGATAAAAAAAAATTATTATTATTATTGGGACTAAAACCAAAATAAGGTTATTAATTATAAAGACCAAATTAAACATTATATTAACACACACACATGTCAATATAAATACCAGCTCGTTACTAAAAAACAGAAAAGAAAAAAATAATCAAGAAGAGAATTTATTCTTGAGAGATAGAGTTAATAGAGGATAGTGTTTTTCCACCACAAATTTAGAGCATGCTAATACATTTACCACAGTACCCTTCTGCAACTTTACCAACATATTTGCTCCATAAACGTGTTTTCTATCTAGAAAAAATAAATAGCTACATATAAATATATGATCTCGACATGCATGTTTAAGTTTTTCTTAACGGTTTTTTTCGCTACGGAATCACATGCAATGAAGAAACAAGCATCAAAATAACACATTACTTGCAGCACAAAATGAAATAATAACATCATGATCAAAAGCTTTAAGTTCAATTCCGCACCTTTAGCAAGCTCAAATGAAAGATGACGAGTTATATATAAAACGAGCTATAAGTTTCTTTTGTCAAATGTTTTTTTCTTATAACAGCATGAAAAAATCGAGAGGTACATGAAAAAATAGAGAGTTATCTCAGAGATGAAGAAGTGTATCATGCTTGGTAAATATGAAGAGAACAGAAGCTAAATAAAAAATTGAAATTTTTTTAATATTTTAGAGAGACCGAGAGAGAGAGAGAGAGAGAGAGAGAGAGAGAGAGAGAGAGAGAAGCCAAGAGGCTCGCGTGATTAATAAAAACCTGGAATAATGGTTTATGGCTTATTCTACGTTCAGAAAAATGGCCTCTTTGTATGTGTTGCGCAGCTCTAATCTCTTTGCCTCTGTTTCTAGCTAATGAATGTCTCTGTAGTTTTCGGTAAAAACTGAAGATATCATATTCTCTTGTTCCCAACTTTAGTATATATAGAGAGAGAAACACACACACTTCTTTTTCCGGAGATTGATGTTACATTTTTTCGGGATTATAAATTTTAATTTTGGATATTAAAAATTAAGATGAAAGTTATACTTTATAAATTAGAAAAAACCAATAGCATGATTTATATTTTAAGAAATTTAATTGAAAATTTAAGTTTTTGAGGAACAATAAATATTTTCTTGGTGTTTTTAAGAATTACTCCCTCTAGCCCTGAATATAAGACCAATTTGAGGAGATGAATTTGGTTCTAAATATAAAACATATTTTTAATTTTAACCAAGATTTCCCCAAATTATCTTAATGAATGCTGCTCAATAATAGACAAAGAAGAAAGAGAGGATGAGGTAAAGGTAGATGGTTAGGGTATATAGGTAATATCATGTTATTTTAACTAACTCAACTAACATTCTTAATATACTCAAATTAAACAAATCAGTATTATATTTAAGACCTGAGGATAAGAGTATTATCATAAACTGTATTTTAATGTTAGAATTCATATTATTATTATTAAAATTTTAAATTTTTAAATTTATGAATGATTTCTCAAACAAGGTTAAAATAAATGTGAGAGCAAGATACAAAACAAAATATGTAAAATCAAGAGCAAGATATTCATGGCTATATATAATATTGGCTTGATCAAACTAGGTATATTATAAAGTTTACTACTTTCAATGTATAATATAAGTTATATTTCAAAAGATTTCACATAAAATATCATAAGCATAAAAAACATTTAAGAAACTCATCAAATTTCATAAAAAATAATTCGTCTTCTGTACTGATCTTATTAATTATAATTTTATTTCTTAATTAAAGCTAATAAGGACACCGCAGGGGAATCATTATTGAAAGTGTTGTAAAAGCCGGACCGGAAGGCGAGCCGGTAAAGGATTCGGGTCATGGTTCAACAAGGTCGAACCGCTCAAACCGATGGTTGGACCGGACACCCTTGAGCCGAAATGTGAAATGGTCGACGGTTGGACCGGTCCAACCGTCCGGTTCAATCCGATTCTTACAAACACTAATGGGGTTTACAATGATGGATCAAGAAAACTTTCCTGAAACACTATACTTAAGCTAGGAGAGAATACCATAACTATACTTTTAGACCGTGTAATTTTTGTTATATATCTATATTGAGTAATTTGTTTTTAATAATTCTTTTTGTGAAACATCAAATTTAAACCGTACGTCTAATAAATTTGAACGATCAACATCTAACTAGTGGGAGGCCAATCAGATGCAGAATCTGTAAGCTGTAAAGCACTTTTTTTTCGAAAGTGAAAAGCACCTCGCGGTCATCGTGGTCCTAGCCCAGTCGTTTTGGTTCATATAAGAAAAATCGCTTATTAGATTGAAAGGAATCAATGTAACAACTAAGTTTTATAACAGGCTAAGCCAACAAATTCTATACTCAGATTATATGCCAAGAAATTACAATAGTCAATAGGCTCATACTACTGCCGTGTTTTTCAATCTTTGTGTGTGTGTGTGTGTGATTATGCATTCCTCTCTAGGGACCTCATAATAAATTTTAATTCATTTTTATTTTTTCATGGATTGTTTTACAAGGCAAAATTATTCTCACATATCTGCTTTGCAAATTAAAAATTAATTCTCCACTAATTAAAATAAAAAAAAATTAAGCTGCACCAAGTAAGTATGTTCAAATTGCATACATAAAAAACTGTTCAATCACATAATATGAATCAGAAAATATTTTAATAACTAGAAGTAAGATGTTAAACCATTTGATGGGAATAAAGAATTTGAGCATCAATATATATATATATATATATATATATATATATATATATATATATATATATATATATATTTGTGATGAATCCCATACATAAATACCTTTCAATATATAAAATGACAAATTAGGTCCTCAAATTTATAAAAGGATAAGTCAGGGTATCAATTTGTCCTTTTAAAATATTGGTGAAAGACAATAATGCCCTCTCACTTCCTTCCTCACCACCACACCCACAGAACGCCCTCCGGTTCAAACCCCACGCCTGATGGCACCACAATCCCCTCACAAAATACCATATGCAACATAAGGTTGGAGGCTCACAAAACATCAATTTTCCATTTGAACAAAGGGGTTTCAGGTATGCTTCTGCCCAAAAAGGAGCTGTTAAACTTTCAACTTTGTATCGATATGTTCGGGCCGTTGTCAATTTTAAACTTCTTTCAATATTTGTGTGTGTATAACCCCTCAAACGTTTTTTTTTGTATGCGTAAAAATTCCCTAAATTTTAATATATGTGCATATGATTAAGTAATGAATCAAATTATTAGTATGGGAGCTATCTACATAAACTTAGGAGTACTTAGGAGAATTCATTGTAAAGCTTCAAAGATTAAGACAATTATATATGTATAGCATGAAATTTTGGGAAACTATAATTTTTTTTATCCATGATAAAGGTATCCTATAACACCCCAAAAATTTGATTAGAGATAATAAATAATTAATTCAGTATTTCGAGGGTGTCAGTAATAAATTAAAAATTTGTTATAAATAAATTTTGATAATAAATGCATTTTAAGAAACTTAATATATACTTTCCTTTGAAGTCAAAGAAAAATTGTTAGAAGGTTGTTATATAAAAAAAAAGAAAGAAAAATTGTTAGAAGGTGAATTTTAGAATGATAATTTTATGTAAAATACCTTGAGGCTTTAATAACATTATAGTACAAGAAAATATGTGAATTCATATATGTATGGACCTATTTTGAAACTCATTTTTGTTTAAGAATTAAATTGAAAATTAAATAAATTTATAGGGAGGACAATATGGTGATTTCACAAGGAAACCCTAATTTTTAACCATCCATTCATCCTCATTGTTCACTCTTTCTTTCTCTCCAAGGCCGCCCCTCACATCCCATCTCTCGCTATCTCTAATTATCTTCCTCCATAGCCTTCCGATGGCAACGAGCTTCATACGGCCGATCACATCCTCTTCCTCACCCAAAACCGAACCTCCCTCCTCCTCCCTTTCTCTCTCTTCGTTTTCTTCAAGCTTTAACAGCTTGTTCCAGTGAAGTTCGGCGGCTTCAAGCGTGGAGAAGGCGAAAATAGCTTTAGGTAACTTTTCTCTCCTTGTTCCTACCGCTGTCCATTTTATTTTGACGAGTTTGAGAGGGTTTCAAATTTAGAGTTGAGATTTTAATTTAGGAATTTGTTTGAGATGGAGTTCAAGATTCAATTTATGGTATTTGGAAAGGATTTTGGTGTTTCATGGATGATATGAAGATTTGAGCATTGTCATTTTGTTTCTCTCCTTTGTTTCCACGTCATTATGAAATAAGGTGCTTAATTTGAGTTTGTATTGATGGTTGTGGATCATTGTTTTTAGACTTATGCTTATCTCTTCGGTTAAATGAAATTAGTCACTGTATAAATAGCTTTAGTGTGGTTGATTTTATTACTTGGAATCATTCAATGTTGAGTTATGAACTTTTGTTTGACCGAATGGTATCATAGGTTTGAGTGGCTGGTTAGTATTGCAAATCTTCTAAATAAGAGATTATTGATTAGTATAAGCATGTATGTTGAATTTATGAGTGGTTTGAATTGTTATTAATTCTTTATTCTCTTACTCTTTTGTTTGAACTTGAAATATCCTGTTTTGTCCATTTCTTGACGCTACTTATGTTTGTTGATGAGTAGAATTTTGACTCTTTCATCTATCTTTATATTGTTACAATGTTTTGCTCTGCTATATATGATGATGATTAGAATTTTTACTTCCTTTCCTTTTGTGTTTGGTTTTGTAGAAAAGAAAAGAATTATGGGGTGTAGTTTTCAATTGAAAACTTATTGTATTCTATTTTCAATTGTTTAATGCTTTAACTTGTCAAATATATTAGTGATTGGTGCTGTTGGATAAATTAAATGGAGATACTTATATTGTTTTGATAACATATTTTATGGTGCAGTTTGTGAAGTTGAATTGAGTGGAAAATGATTGATTTATGTTGACTTTGATATGATTATGAGAGGTGTTTGCCAAAGATTCTTGAAAGTAATCAAAAAGCTAATGTTAATTGATAGATTTGAAATTCAAAATTTATATAACGGATTAGTTACCTAATTGCCCTGTGTATCATGAATGTGTCTTGAACGTTGAGGATTCTATGTTTTATTAACTTTGGTATTGATTTATTGAGAATTAAATAAATTGTTATTGTTTATTATATATATTCATTTAATTATGACATTAGAATCAAATCATGATTCATAATTTAATTATGCTCAATTAAAGTTAGCTATTAGTGAAACATTGAGAAATAAAAAGAGTTAATAAATCAGGTTACATATGAGTCAAGCCAGTTTGCTTTAAATAGGGGTTGGGTAGCATCAAGTCTATTAGGAACGAGAGAGGCGCTGAATATATATATCCACTACTAGAAAATAGGTTTTTCACGACCATATTAAGCGACTAAAAAGCCAATGTTGGTCGTTAAAAAAAATGCGGTGGCATAACATGTAAATAACTGTCCAGGCGGAGACTTTTCACGACCACATATGTGGTCGTGGAAACGTCATCTTCCATGACCACACTTTTATAGATTGTTGAACATGCAATTGATTTTGGTAATAGATTGTTAATTGTTATTTTGATTATTGTGATTATTTTTGGTTCATTTGCTGGCTTAAATATTGCTTCTATTGTTGAATATCAAATTCAGCTAGCTTTTGGTTTGTGCATTTGTGGTAAATTCTGATTTGCACTTAATTTGGCACACTGTTTGGTTGACTATTCTGGACATTTTAAGAGTGTTTTGGGCTGCTCTAGTTAGCCATTAATTGCTGGAAAAAGCTTGTTTTCTTTGCTGGAAGGGGTAGTAAAAATTGCATGCAAATAGGCTCTAGTTTCTTAGAGAGGCTGTTTTTGGTTGTTGATTAGGACTGTTTTAGGTTGCCATAGATAGTCCTCTCATTGGTTCAATTGTCTAATATTCTTTGTAATGAAGACAAGTGTATATACATATTATACACATTACTGCAATAGATCGTGCTTGGATGGATGCTTTGCGAACCAGTGAAGAGTATCAAAAGGGGTGGACGAGTTTATTGAATTTGCCAAAAGAAATGTGCCGAGTAAGAATGGAAAGTACCCGTGCCCTTGTGTGAAGTGTGTGAATGTTGATCGCAAAAGCCTTGACTCTATAAGGAATGACCTTATTTGTGAGGGGATCAATCGCCGATACAGGAAGTGGATTTGGCATGGGGAATTGGGAACTACCGTGGAACATGTAAAAGCAGCGGAGGTGAACGATAATGATGATGATGATGAATATGTTTGCGATGTTGGCATGGACAACATGATAATATTGTTTAATTATGTTGCAGCTTTTGGAGGGACTGTATGGACTTAGTACCGACCCGTTTAAACAAGATGAGGATATTGACTTTGTACGAAACGTACTTGCAGAATTTTTAATCACTATGTGAGGCAGAAATTGTATAGGCTTGTTATACTTGTTTAAGCAGTCATCTTAGTATAGACATGTGCTTGTTTTGGCTTAGATTGTTGTAGCTGAATTTTGAACTTATTACTAGTAAGGCAAAGATATAAAACTTAGATTATGCCTTTTGTATTTTGTTGTCTAAGTAAGGTAATATTTATGGGATACATTTTTGCAATTGCTCTGGTATTCTGTATTGTACATTAGTATATGATTTATGGTCGCTGTATTGAAAGTGGTTTGTAAATGATCTGCAAGAATGCAGATGACTATAAAATGCATTCACAAAATAAAAAAAAAAACCCTTTCACGTCCACATTTTCGTAAATCTGGTCGTGATAGGTGTTTGGGAAAGACATATCATGTGGTCGTGATATGATACTTATCACGACCACACTCTGTAGAGTGTGGTCGTGATATGTCTTTGGGAGGCACCGTTTTAGGTGTCTCCCAAACACCTATCACGACCAAACTCTGGAGAGTGTGGTCGTGATATGTCTCTTGTAACATCCCAAATTTTGATTTAACAATAATGAGAAATTATCGAGGTGTCATTTAGGAAATTTAAAGTATTATGGAGGGATTTTATGGTATTTTGGACAAATTTAGGAATATTAAATTTTATTTATTTTAGAATATAAAGAAATATAGTTTAATGATTTATTTGGAGTTAGAAACTCACATAAAAGTAGTTTGAAACCTAGATAATATTATGATGGAATTAAGAGGAAACATACAAACTTTTGTGCTAGAAATATGTAGGTTGACATATTGAGAAGTTTTATAATTTGCTTTAAGGTAGGTATATAAAATAGAAAAGTAAATAAGCAAAGTTAGAAGGGTATTATGGGAACTCTCACTATATGCTTCATTAATCCATCAAAATGAATAACAACCAAACACTCCCTTATCCTTTCTCCTTCTTTACCATCGGCTGAACACCCTCCCCCCTTCCTTCCATTTTCATTTTTTTTCTCTTCTTCAATCCTTACTCATTTCGTGTTTCTCACCCAAAATCCATACCCATTTCAGTTTTCCCACTTTCTTCTCTACAAATCCTTGCTAAAATCGCGTCAGATCCATGTCTCCATGCTGCTTGGTGTCACGCGAATTTCCGGCGTGTTTTTCTGCTTCTCCGGCGGCGGACGGGGGAGGTCGGCGGCGGTGAGAGGTGAGGCTTGCTATTTCGTTGGTTCTCCAAGCTAACACTCATTCCCAACTTCTTTTTCCTCATTTTCTTTATCCCTTTTGCTGTATGTTTCTGCCAGTCCTTATAATGGCCGTTTTTCTGCGATTCACGGCGGATTCCGGCGAGAATCCGGCAGCACGTGATGGCTATGTACTCCGGTGAGAACCTCCTACCTATTCTTACTCCTTTTACTTCATTTTTGGGCGAGATTGAGAAGGGGCAGATTTTAGGGTTGTAATGGTCAACTGGTTTTGAGGAAATTAAGGTTTAAAATCTCAAATTAATTGTTATAAGAGCTTGTTTGAGCTATCATATGACTGTATATGTGGTTTTTGTTGTTGTTTGGATTGAAGGTTCCTTGAGCCTTTTCTTTGTCATGGATGAACATATCCTAGGAAAGAAATGTTCTTGCAATTTCCTCTGTTTGGTTAATACTACACTGCTGTATATGTGTGTGTTGTGTTTATTTATAAGGTATGCATGTTAGTGGTTGATTATACAAGTTGTAGGATGGATAAGTTGTTGTTGTGTGTATGTTTTGCTTTGGGGTTGATGGATTCCATTTGGGTGTTTAGAAATTTTTATTGAAATAGGTAAATCAATGATTATGGCTGAGATAATGTAAATGAATGATTAGGGCTGTGAATAATATCCGTTCTTTTATATTGGGCATAAATTCTAGTTGTAGGTGGATTTGATGATTTTGGTGGAAAAAGGGATTTTTAATATTTTTGGAGGTTTTTGTATAATTAAATTATTTGAATGGTAGAAGTAAGAGAGGGGTTGTGTATTGGTTATGTTGTATGTTGTGAGAGTGTTAATTGTCTTGATGGTGAGAGAGAAGTTGAGAAACATTTGTAAATTTAGAAGTATGTCCTAATAAGTTTATCATGGAATCTAATGGTAAAGGTTGACTCAATAGCTAAATTTTCTAGTTCCCGATGGTATTATGTATTGATTAAAAATGTGAGATGAAGTGGTTAATTGATGCTTTGAGAATTTGTGTCTAATGTGCATTTTGAAGGTGATTTGAGTGATTATTAACATGGTTGAGTATGCTGGAAAATTCCTTAAATGAGTCAAAAGGGTGAAACATGATCATGGGAGTGGCAAAGTCTAGGTTTGTAAGCATTTAGGAAAGATTTCATGAATTTCAGGGTTTGAGGTCAAGTTGATTCGGAAAATTATAATCATTCATGGGAGGTACAGAAATTAAGGATTTATGAGAGGGAAGATCATGGTTTAATTGAAATTTTGGGGTAATTTGGTTTATTAAATGATGGGTAAAATTTTAAAGGTTAAGGTAAGTAAAAGAATGTTTTTGGAAGATGATGTGAGGTATGGTATGTAAGGTTGCTTTAAATTTGTGGAGATTTTGGGAGGAATGATTTGTAAATGGTTTGATATAAAGATGCCTTCCAATAGAAGCTTGGAAGATGGTTCATAATATGTGGTTTTAAGTGTAGAGATTATATTACTTGAGTTGGTAGAATGGTTTTATAGTTTTAAAAGTATTTATTGGCATTGGATAATGGTTTGAAATGTCTAAACTATTGGTTTGCTACAAATTCAAGTTTTGGATGCAAAGTTTTATATGTTATATGATTATGAAAAAGGGCTTTTCCTTTACTATGCTTTTAATAGCTATTATAATGGTTGTAGTAAGTGGATTGGTACTAGTTGATTTTATTTGGATAATTGGGTATTGGTAGTGTTGTTTTAAAATAGGACGGATACAAGTGTGATTGTTTAATTTGACAGAGGTTCTGTTTGGTTTATGACTTGAGAAATAAAATGATGTATACTCATATATTCGTTTGGGTGTTCTGTTTCGTTTCTCTTGTGTGTTCTTTAGTATGCATAAGTATATTGAAGTAAGAATTTAATAATTTTGAAGTGTTAATCAACTTTGATTGAATTGAAAGTAAATTTCTAGGATAGAGAATGTAAACAAGGGGATTGGGTAGTAATATGGAATACGAGAGAGACGTCAAAGTATTATAAAGTGAAAATGATATTAATTTATCATTTTGTATCATCATTATAGGATTATATAATGGTGAAGATACTTGAAGGAAAATCTACGAGGAAACGGTGAGGAAAGACAGTAAAGTGCTAAAGGCGACAGGTAATCACACTTACCTTGCTATAACATTGAGGGTGACGTTAGTTGGGATTTTAAAATCCTTTTTCACCCTCTATATATATATATATTTATCTTTAAAAATTAGTTTTATACAAAACAGGCTATCGGGTGCCTTTCAAACACGAATATCTTCGTATAAAAGATTTTAATACATTATATATTATTATCCTGGTTGGTGATGGTGCTGGTTCTAGAATGTAGTGACATATACGTAGGTGTAAGGTTTGACAGTGAGGTTCCATTGTTGTGATTGTGACTGAGATGTATGAGAATAGGAATTGGATGAGGACTGAGATTATGGAAAGTTGTTTTGTTAGAAAATATAGAAGTTGTGATTTGAATATGGAAAGGTAGGGTGAGCATTGCATGACACTGCTATATCTGTGTACCATCGCGCGATGATAACTGTCGATAGGCCAATCGACAGTTATTTGTACTGATGTTCCTTTTCGGATTGATTGGATCGGGGATCATAGGTCAACTTATTGAGAGAAGTGACCTACGGTTGTTAAGGCATTTTAGAGCCCAACCGCCCCTACGGTTGTTAAGGCATTTGAGAGCCCAACCGTTCCCATTCTGCAATGGAAAACAGAATTGGGGTTCCCTCTCTGGGGATTGCCAGAGAGGGAAATTGTCCCCTCATTATGGAGAGGGACACAGTGTCAAATCATATAGTGAAGATTAGATGCTTGAATGCCCCGGGATGGCACAATACATCTATAGGTGATTATGAGAGTTGTTGTGGTAGTAACATTAGATTGGAGACTGAGGAGGTGATATTTAGTTATGTGGAATTGACTGAGGGATTTGAGTGATATGTGGAAAGTAGAGATGATGAATTTGAGTTGATTTAGACGGAGGGACTTGAATGATGAATGAAAGACTTGACATGTATATATTACTATTGTTATTTTTAAAAACTGTGGTACCCTTTAGACGCCCTCACTACCGCACATCTCACTGTTATAGTGAGTTAAGCGGTGATTACTGGGACAAATTGTCTCATCCCACGATTACTGACATTTTTGCAGGTATTCATGCACAGGCGCAAGCATCAGGAAAGAGAATTAGGTAGTAGAAGTTATATAGTTTATTTAGAATTGTATATTGCCAATTTGTATAGGCCTGCATCTGCTTCCGCATGTATACATATTTATTTATTGGTTAATATCAATTAGTTTTGTTTAATAACCATGTTAGGCAAATCCTTTCTAACATGGTTAGCAATAAATTATCCATGATAGCAGCTGTGCTGTATTCGTTTATTCTTTTCTATCATGGATAATATTTTAATCATTAGGATATTCTTTTCTTAACTATGATAGAGATATTGATATTATTGAAATTCCTTTTTCTATCATAGTTAGTGAAGATATTATTGAACTAAAAGAGATGTCACAGGTTAATTAGGGAATTAGTAACTATATCTTACATCTCTTATCACGACCACACTCTCAGAGTGTGGTCGTGATATGTATTTGGGAGGCACCTTTTTAGGTGCCTCCTAAACACCTATCACGACCACACTCTCAAGAGTGTGGTCGTGATAGGCGCTACCTATCACGACCACAAATATGTGGTCGTGAAAACACACTTTTTTACGACGCGGGATTCCACGACCATCTATTTGTGGTCGTGAAAAGCCCAATATTGTGGTCGTGAAAGACCTTATTTCCAGTAGTGATCGTATGAGAAAATTTATTAATTCTCTATTATTACATGATGTAATAATAGGAAAGACTGATGAATTATACGACTCAAGGCATGGAAAAAAAAGAAGAAAGATCAGAATGTATTATTGAAGAATTATTGGCTGTAGCCCAGGTAGCGGGTTATTTCAGTCATACAAAGAGCATGCTATAAATGAATATTAAAATTTACTATCTCAGATTTTAATGGGGTTTATTTCAGCATTTATATTTATGTGGAGTACTCCAGGCATGAGGAGGGTCGCTCCCCCCATGCCATATTGTTGAATTTATTTTTATTAGAAAATCCTGTCAGGTGTGCCTACTACGAAAGGTGAACTTATTGCTATAAGTAGTAGGTGGTGCGATAGGCACATGTATTATGTATTCTGCCTGTAACAAACATATTGTTAAGGTAGGGCCCTGTATGAGTGTTTTACTAAAGGTAGTATAACACCAACAGGAGCGCACTATCATTATCTGAGCAGTTTTAAAAGATATATGAATGAAATAAATTGATATTGGGATTCTTTGAATCTCACCCCGTTTTTCAAAATGTTTTCAGAGATGCACGGAGAAGGTTTAGTTGAGTAGCAGGAAAGCTTGCTAGGCCCTATGAATGTTAGAAATAGTTAGATTGTTGTAAATTGATTTATTTTTTTATATTATCATGTAATAAGCGAAAAGCTTGTGATATACATAAGTAGGAAGCTATCACCTGAGATAGCCAATTTGTATTAATTAAATAATAGGTGTATTTATTTAAATAATCCAAATAAGGTCCTGAATAGATTGACTAAATAAGTATCACCTAATAGAGTTAAGTATTAGATGTAATCTAGCCATTTAATAAATTTATATCCACGTGAATTTTCAAATAATATATTATAACTAAATGATTTATTTATTGAAACTCATTTTACAAAAGAAAGATTTTAAATAGTTTTAAATGAGAAAATTTATTTATTTATCTTTAAAAAAAAATTTTAATTTATTCGTATTTTTGGGTTTCCAATAATAAAATCGTGGTTATAAATTGATTAAATCATTATTATTTGTTAAGAAAATTCTAGGTGTTACATATCCCCTCACTCGACAAGTGAGAGACTAATCCCCCGCTGATTTGTAGGCACCTCAAAGGGTGGGACAACTGGCCTGGGAGATTTAATGCTTCTCCATACCCAACGTCAAGGATCGAACCCAAGACAATTGGTTAAGGGTTAATGAGTCCTTGTCACTCAACCACACACCTCAGGTTTGGGAAACTATAATTTAGTTTTGCCTAAGAAACTTGAACTTTAGTGTTTACATTAATTAATAATAGCCTCATATTACATTAAATTCAACAAATTCATGGACATTTACCTCTTAACTAGTAAAGCCCATTATAATTCAAGGGCCATCAAAGAAGAATTATATGGTTCACGGGCTATCAAAGAAAATCTCTTTTTTCCTTTCGATTATTGAAAGGGGGCTAAAGCCCAAATTGGATATGTGCATCAAACTTTCTCTAGATGAGAAACACTCAAATACATATCTTATCTTATCTTAATAAACTAATAGCAAAATTACTGTTCATGAGCCATTTTCATTTTGGATGAGCCGTGTAATGAAATTTGAAACTTCAATCCTCTTTAGAATTTCCCTCCAACATCTTTTTGAATTTGAATTTTAAACATAACATATCTTACATTTGCATATATAGGCTTTGTCTCAGTTTGTCTTCACCCTGTATTTCTTCCTCTTCACCTATACTTCTTCGTCTTCTCTGTTTGCTTTTGATATGTGCACTTTATTTTTGGATACAATTAATAAACAGTCATTGTTGTTTGCCTCTCCAGGTCCTCAAAGTCTTGGTCTTCCTGTAATTTGGTGTATGCATCTCTATTCTTTTTTCTTTTGCTAGGCTCTGTTTTATAGCACATTCTTGAATGGACTCCTTGGTTTCTCTTTGATTTCCATTATGCAGATATTTTGTGAAGTCATGGCCTCGTTCTTTTACAAAGTCTTTTTCACCCTACACATGACGATTTGAAGGTTTCAATGAAGATTGACTGTTTTTTATGTTATTGTTAGTATGAATATAGGGTTTTTTCCCACCTATTTCATCATTTGTGTCTTTAAACGAATGTCTCTGTTTCAGTTATGCATTTGTATTTTCTTTAAAAAAGTTGAAAATGGGGAAAGGTTGAAATTCACTATGCATTCATATTTTTCGTCTCTTTGCGGGAGAGGGAAAGGTTGGTGGCAGTGTGGTTACAGCAATTGGGGAGGTTAGTCACCAACCAATGATATTGAGGTCGGTGGCGGTGTGATTTAGGTTTTTTTTAGGAGTTTTTAGTGTTTTTGTTACTATTTTAATAATATTTTTACCCATTATTTTTATATTTTATATACTAATATTCCAATACTTATCACTCAAAAGTCAAAACCCTCACAGACCTTATTTGTTTCTTTCTGAGCGTCACCAGCGCCAGCGTCAAACCCTCCTTCATCTTCGTTTCTTTCTAAGTCACCTACAAGGTATTTTCTCTATTGTTAAACTGGATCATATTTGAAGATTTGATTAGTGTTACTCTATATGTTATCAATCATCTTCTTCATTTGAGAGCATTGGTTTGATCTGTTAAATGTTCATTTTCCTCTGAAAAGCATAAAACTTTTCGAAAAGTGATCAAACAAAGAAAAAGGGTTTTCAGGGCTTATGATTAATCTTCACTTTTATATCTCCTTTGGTTTTTTTGTCAAAACTTTTCAAGACTTTCTTTTTTCCCTTTAACTTTAAAAGGCTTTCTTATTATTTGTTTTGATCTTATTATATTTATGTGTGATGATTATGATTATGGTGTTTTTGCGTTTGAGAATTTTGTTTTATAAGTAAAAGAAAAATGTTGTAAGTAAAATATTTCAATTGATTTTAATGTTTAATAGTTTTTTAAATAAAAGAAATGCATAGATGCCGTCATGCTCACCCCTCTCTACATGAAGAGGCTATAGAAGAGAGAATGTTGGTGGAAAAGTGTTGTGTTTCTCTTACTAGCAAGTTTTGCTTAATGATTGCTTAGTTTTGTTTGATCAGTTATAACAAATGATTTTACTAATATTGTAAGCTTAGCGACGTCTGGATTTTTGTGATTTTATTTATGTCTGTGAAACCAATATGGCTGTTATAGTATAATTTAGCTAAATTCTGTATCATTACATGACTCTGGGGAGATGTGGGATAATCTGGGATGCCCTCTGATGTTATAGCTGGTCAGGAAGTTGATCCAGTTGTGCTGCATTTCATGGTTGATGCTAAAAAAAAGAATAGGGTCTGCTGAAATGGACATTTTAGATCATACTCAATGACATGCAACTTTTGATGATCCCTATCTAGATATACTTAATTATTCTGATCTGTTTCAGATGTGCTTAATGATGAGTGTGAACCCTGATCATGGGTGGAAAAGCTAGGAAATTTGGGCTGTTTGATTTCTTTGGCCACAAAGACATTCAATCCTGGCCAATAAGTATCCAAGTTGCATGTCATTAAGCTTGGCGCATAGCCAGGTCTGCAAACTATTGCTTCTCATTTTCTTTTTATGTTACTACTATATGGGCAACTGAGATGGTAACAATTTTTTTCCTTTTGGAGATATAATTCATTTTATGATGAGTCTGAAACCATCTCGCATTTATTGTTGTTGACTTCTTGCAGTAGGGAACGCAACATCTTTCTATATGAGTGTAAGTTAAAAAAACATTATTTTTCCAGCACCATTTCACTACTGTATTGCTTCTATACTCATACAACTCCACAATTCAATTCCTTTCCTTATGTTTTTCATAAGTAAGCTCAATTAGTAGGAAAATATTGATTGAATTCATGACTAACATGAGTCTTTACATTGTTTGAACATGCAGGGTCACTGATTGAATGTGTTTTTTTGGAAACACCTTTTTCTTCTGTTAAATTATTATGAATGTACATTGCAATGGACAACGCCTTAACTCAATATTGCTGGTGGCAAGTTTGTTTGGGGTTTACATTATATTGATTAAGTTACTGAGCAATTCTTTAATGTATGATGTCCTTTTTTATAATCAAGCAATATTGGATGACATGTTGCAGGAAATATTTAGTATTTTGGATGTTAATTGATTTCCATAATTTTGTGATAGTACAACGATGATGTTTTTATCTTGGCTGAAGGGTTGCGCTCAAAGCTGTATCTTCGCTATATACTTCCTTTTGGTTTCTCTGAAATTATTACTGGACGTAGTATTGACTTTTTTATGATTGTGACAATGAATTTAAGCGCATTTTCTTACTCATGTAATGTGCTCTTTTGTGGAGACTTTGTTTTTCAAGAAAGTTCTATGTCATCACAGCAAACACTTAAGCGCTGTTTTGTTTTTTACTTTTACATTTGTTTTCATTTGCATTTTCTGCCTTCAAGTATAGAACTTCCGTGCAACGCACGAGAGATATATCTCGTTTGTATAGTGAAGAATGGGATGTGCTACATTGGATTAGTCAGCCCAATGTGATTTCAAAAATATCATTCCAACAAAAAATTAATGACATAAATCTCATTATGGAATAGGTAATTAAGTAACAATTAAGACCCATCAGACTTCTCCAAATTCAGTTGTTTTCATTGTTCTCCGGCAAAATAATTATAAAAATATCAAAGATAAACTAGACATCACAACATAAGTTAGCATACACAAAGATGGAATTGTAAGAAATGGAACCAGATTATTTCTGAACATATAGTATCTATATTTATATGTGTTTATTTAATAAAATTATGTTCTGCCTGCATTTTGTTTTTTGCCAACAAAGAAATTTGATATATTAGAGATAAGGAAAGAAACACAAGTCTGATACAAAGTGCGTAGCAACAAATAAGGATACAGCTATACACCCCATAATAAAACATTCAAAAAAAACAAGCATATCCAAAAATGTTACTTTAATCCAAGATCATCAGCAACATGCAAATTAACCTATCAACACATTTAACGTCTTCGGAGATCTACTCATCCAATCAGCTGGACACGACTTACTCAAAGAAGCATTGGCCACTTCAGTTTGAGGAGGATGTATCATTTATGCTTGCTCACGGTTCATGGCTCTTGTAAGGTTATTTTATTTCTTTGATCCCATGGAAAGCGAATACATCTTTGGTTCATCCCTCTTTACATCACTTTCCAATGTAGGTTCAGGTTCATGGGTTGCCTTTAAGATACCATGTAACACCCCAAATTTTAAAATAGAATAAATAAGGCAATATTTAGAATTTTGATGTATTATTTAGTATTTAAAAATTTTTAGGAATAAATTTGGGAACCAAAACATATCTAGATAAATTATATTGGGACTAAAAATATCTTCACTGAACTATGTTTATCTTCTCCTTATTGATTAAACTCTTATTCTATAAAAATATCTACTTCATTATACTTATTATTTTGTTTTTATTTAAACTCTCCCTCCACCATCATAAACATCACTCTCACTTCTCTCTTTTCTCTGTTTCATCATCCTCACCGCCACTCCCAACCATCATCTTCACTGCCTCCCTTCATCATCTTCATCACACTTGCTTGCTCTCACATCTCTCTCTTCCTCATTTCTCTCTTCACTACCCATCCCACACACTCAGCTCATCACCATCGTTTTCTCTCACCAAAACCTCACGAACACTACTTCATCCTCCCTATCTTCTTCTTTTCTTTGCCCTCCCCGAAGCTCACCGGCGGCGGAGCAAAGCTCCGGTCCAACGTGCAAGATGGGTTCAAGTTCAAGGGAGCTTCTTTTCTCTGAAGACCCTTCATCTTCACTTTATTTTTCTTTCATTCTTTTGCCTTCTTCCTCTGCAACTTCAGTGGTGATCGGTGACCATATATGGCAGAGAAAGGTCTTCGATTTCACATGTTTAAGCCTCCTTGAACAGAGGTAAAGACCTTTCCATTCCCACCTATTTTTCCTGCAGTTTGGGCGAGTATTAGAGTGGAATCGATTCTGATTTTTGGGTTTTGTTTTCTTAATGTTCTTTAACTCATATAAATAAAGCTTAGTTTGCAATATTGTTGTTGTGAGTATGTGAAGGTCTGATTTTTCTTCCCCTGTTGGTTTGTAAAGGAATAAGGATCTTTCTAATGTTTAGTACAGATTTTGTTTGGTTGATGAGTTAATTTATTTCTCTTTTGCTTACTGTGACAATTGGGTGTTTGTATGCTTGAACATAAAACTAGATTAATGAAATGAGTTTCTGGTTCTTTGTCTAAATATGGTTGAATTGGTTTGATGACAAAAGACTCTGTTTTGGCCAATTCTCATGTATTTTAGGAATTTATATTGGGTGCTTGGGCTGCCATGTGTGTTTGATGTCCTGATTACAATTTTGAAGTTCAAAAAAGTCATGATGATAGATTTAGATTTCTTCTGAAAATTCTTCAAGTTCTAATATTTACAATGTTTGGGCTTTAAAATCTGATATGATTGGGAATCTAATTTGTGCATTTGTTTTGAACTTCCAGAGTGTTCAAAAAGTATTTTAAATTACATACTACCAAGTAATTCTAATCTGGAAGTCATAGTTCATGAAAATAAAAGTGGTTATGGAGATTTATATTGCTCCATTCTTTTTATTTAAAAGCAAGACATGATGTTTTTAATGATGACTTGAGATGGACAGTTGATTGTGGAATGCTGTTTTGCATCTTATTCTTCACAACTAGGAACTTTATTATAAGCACTGTTTTGAGTTTCTAATTTGTTAAAAGTTTAAGATCTCAAAAGGACTAAAAGCATGACTAGAGATATTGAAAAGGGAAGCTAGGTACACATTTACAATGTCAAAAGTTTTAAGATGAAATATGTGAAATTATGGAGTTTATCAGCATATATGGGCCTATTGTTAGTTCAGGGTGCTCAGTGCTCCTGGGTGGTTACTTGGAGGGTAGATTAGGTCCATTTAAAATACACACGTGGCATGCAGGTGCTCGCGTGGTAGCCACATAGGCATAGTAACGGTCAAACGTTGTTGACCGTCCAACTGGGGTAGTTTTTAAACACCTTGGTTACTTGGAGTCCAGATACGGGCCTGTTGTTAGTTCAGGGTGTTCAGCGCTCCTTGGTGGTTACTTGGGGGGCAGATTAGGTCCATTACCCTATATAATACACGTAGATATATCATTCTTATGTGATATTGAAATAATAATTATGAACATAAATGAATAAAAATATTTAATTCAAATTCTCTTTATTATAGGGTAGTTGACATTCACGTGTAAAGTAGGCCTCATTGATAATAACCAGTGGTCTCTCTTGCTATCATCGTAATAAATAATGCCATAGTTTGTATATATTGCATAGACTGCAGGGTGTTATTATATTGAAGGGTTAAGAGACTATATATTTTACCAAAGTTTTCAGTTTACCAATTTTTCCATGGCATTTTTTTATTTAAAATTACCCTACCAGTTTTGAAACGTAATCATATTGGCATATTCAATAAATAAAATTTGATTTTTACTGTTAATTTTTTAATGGTAACTTCTATTAAGTAACTTTTCTAAAGTGGCATGTCACATTTTATGCTTTTTATTTATATAGGATTAGTTATATGTTCCACGAACTTTGTTGATATCTGTAAGATTGCACCGACCCGTCTTTTTCCAATAAAACATTTTTTAAAAAAATATAATTGATATCAAATATTTAATAATAGTAATATAATTCCTCTTGAATATTTAGTGCTAAAATAGAGGTATACGTTTTTCTATTTCAGCAACAAATCATCTTGTATTAAAAGGTGCTTACGAATCTAAATTTTATTTGGGTTTAGTCGTAATTGAAACAAGATTTCCAAATATAGTAAATTTTAATTTTCACAAAGCCCCAAAATAAAGTGTTATTGTTTGAACAAAAAATAAAATAAAATGCTACGTACTATGAAATATTGATTTCTTGTATATTGAGTGTGTGGTTGGTAGCATGCGTGGATACAATTAATTCAATTGAAATATTTTTACGGGCAAAACAAATGAGCATAAGTTCTTAAAGTGATAGTAAAATCGGGATAAATTTAATCTTTTTTTAGCCAGAGGAATAGATTTAAACTAAGGAAAGTTTTCTCAACGCTTGTTTCTACATTGACAAAATTTTAATAAATCTTTATTAAAGAAATACTCTCAACTGGCCGCTCAAAATCAGGCCTTCATGGCCAACTTTTTTTTTTTTTATCAGCACCTTCATGGCCAACTTAATCTTCAAGATTCACGCATCTGACAACCTGGTTAAGATCCATTCTCAAAAAATCTCATTTACCTATGTCATGGAAGGCAGGCATTTGCATTACATTTTGGAAACTCTGGCAATGTAGAAACTTACGATTTTTTGAACAGGAGTCAATCTCAGTGCACAGTTTAGTCTCTCAGATCCTAGCAACAAATAAACACACATAATTTAGTTTTAAAATGCTGAGCTGCTGCATGTAAATTTGGGCTCTTCGTTAGCCACAGCTTTTGTTTCTGCCATGTAAACTCGGCCAAGTGTCACTTTTGTAAATTTTGATTATCAATATATATCCATTCATTCGAAAAAAATAATCTATTCGTTCTTAAATATAAGTACCTAACTGATGTTTTTTTAAAAGAAAAGTAAGAAATCTAATTAAGTTATTTCTGTTAGAATCTTAAGTTTTGATGAAGACAAATACTTAGGAAGAACTAAGTTAATAATAGAACCCCAAGAGTACAACCGGATGTGGTTTCACTTCCGGATGGACTAGGACTAGCGCTCGCGGATGAACGTCTCATCCCCCAGCGGCAGCAGGTGCTTCACTAAGTCATAACTCAGTCTAGGAACATTAGTTGTATAAAACCCTTGAGACTAAGTTAGGATGCAACCGGTTGTGGATTTGCTTCCGATTGCTTAGTGACTAGCGCTGGGTGTTGATTTGGACAACACTGAGCGTCAGTGAGTATAATATGATCATAACCCAACGTCCAGTGGAAGTGCTTCCGGATGTGAAATTGCTTCCGGATGTAAGAGAGCTTCCTTAGACAATTGAACTTCCACTGCATGTGATTATGCGTTGTTATACTACACATCCCATAGCATGAGTAAATAACACACTAAGTCACTTAGGAAGAATTAGACTAAAATCAAATCCTAAGTTAGAATACAACCGGATGCAGAATCGCTTCCGGAAGACTTAGAATAAAATAACGAGACTTACGCTGACTATTGGAATAGACATCCCCTAGTGTCAGTAGACAATACACTAAGTCAGAACATAGTCTGAGTAAGATTGCTTCCCATAGCAAACAAGCTTCCCACAGCATGTATAGTTCTTACTGCACTTGATTATATATACTACTCTGTTGGACTAACAAGTATGTGCAGAACTTAGTTTTACTTCCGGATGCAAATGAGCTTCCGGATGCAAATACTCTTGTCACTGGGATTCAGAGACTAACTCTTGCAGAGCAAGATTGCCGCTTCCGGATGAACGATGATCATCCGTCAGCAAGAGTACAAGAGTCAACGTCACATACTCAGAGGTCAGAATGCTTTTGTCAGAGTAGAGTTGTCAGAGTTGCTTTTCGGAGATAAAGCAAGTCAACCCTGCTAAGCATTAATGAAGTTGTACTTCTCAACTGTAACATGGGATTAACGGCTATATTCAAACGGACATATTCCATCTGCCGCCCAAGCCTGAATGTTTTGAGGCCGAGTATAAAAGGAACATCTACATTCAGAAGAAGGGTTGGAAGAACAGAGCCTATTGTCTGAGATATTGTATTTCTACATTCCTCTCATCTTCTACTCTCTGATCTTAGATTTGTAACATTCTTAGAGAGTAATTCATTTGTACTTAAGTGAGTAACATCATCTATTCTTAGAGAGAATCATTTGTACTTAAGTGTTTATCACAATCAGTTCATAGAGTGAACATATTATCAAATCCTCTAATTGATAGAGGCTGTTCTAAAGCTTGTGCTTGAAGAACAGAATTGTTATCTTACAAAAGTGAGGGGGAGCATTTAGAGGTTTTCTAAATCTCCATAGGTTGCAAGTTAGCCCGCAAAACTTGTGGTTGTAAGGTTACAGGTGATCCCGTTGTAAAACCTGTGGTTGTAAAGGTTTGCATGTGAGCCCGTTACAAAACCTGTGGGTTGTTAGGTGAACCCGTGTTCGTAAAACCTAAAGTGTAAAGGCTTTCTTGTGCCTGGTTTAAACAAGAAGTTTAGTGGATTGAAAATCTCAGGTGGAGCCTGGGGACTGGATGTAGGTCTGGAAGTGACCGAACCAGGATAAATCTGTGTGTGCTTAGTTGGTCTTTAACATTCTTATTTCCAGCACCACACCACCATACTTGTGCAAAACATAACGTGTCATCTCCTTCACCAAGCACAAGCAGTCAGTTTTTTAAAAGAGAATTTTAACTTTTATTCTACCACCCAATTCACCCCCCCTCTTGGGTGACAGCCACACATTTCATTTGGTATCAGAGCAAGGTCACTTGTTTAAAGGATCCAACGATCTCAAGTGCAAAGACCTAGGCTGACTTGAGATATAAAATGTGTTTTGAAGTTTTTGATCATACTATCCCACCCTTGTTAGAAAATACTGATTTTTACTTATGGAAGGCAAGGATGAAAAGTTTTGTGCTATCCTCGAGTTTCAAAATGTGGGATGTCTTTGTAAATGATTCTGATTTCAAACCAAAAGTAAACTGGACTGAAGAGGAGAAAAATTTATTTTACTTGAACATTAGAGCAATGCAAATTTTGTACAAAAGCTTAACTGACAGTGATTTCCAGAAAATTAAACATTTCTCTAATGCTAGAGATATTTGGAACACTCTTGATGCTATGTATGCTTCTAATCATTCCCTTGGCAGTAAAGCTGTCCAAAGCTCCTTTTGTGCCCCTTGTGGATCAACTGATGGTGAGCTACAGGAAGCTGATATTGAGCAAGCCAACGGCAGTGAAGAGAGTGTTGATCTCTACCTAGATTCAGAAGCTGAGGAGAATGAGGTATCTGAACTTGAACCTTCTGAATTGCAAGACGCATATAATGAGTTACATATTGAATTCTGTAAGCTTGCAAAAGAAGTTCTAGGCTTAAGGAAAAAGAACAGGAAACTAGAGGAATTCATTGCTTCTTCAACATCCAAGGTTTCCAATGTTCCATCCATAGAAGAACAGCTATCGCTACCGATAGCTAGTTCCCTACCGAGAGCGGAAGCTCCAACATGCTCCGAGCATTGTTCCAATTGTGAACCCCTATCGAAGGGACAAGAAAAGTTTTCAAAAGGCCCTGAGACTTCAAAAGTTGGTTTAAAAGAAAAGAGAGTCTTTGAAAACAAAATTGACCAACAAGATAATGATAGGAAATCCCATTCTAAATATCATTCCATTATCTGTCATTATTGTGGTAGATCAAGTCATATTTCTCACACATGTAGTCTTAGGAAAAATTTACATGTGAGAAATAAATTTGTATGGATCTCTAAATGACAAGTAAGGTCCAGCGCTAACCATGTAGGACCCAAGTACAAATGAGTACCAAAACTTCCTTCCAGTGCCTTACTTGTGCAGGAAAGATCAAGAGTTCCTCTTACCCCAAAGAAGAGAACTCGTGGTGATGTCACTGCTGCAACCATCTGGTCTAGTCATAAGAGGCAGTGCGCTATCACAAGGAACAAAAGTTCTGCTTCTAGGATGAGCTATCACAGAACCACACTCAACTATCCTGAGAAGATCAAGAGAGAGAGGATTCTTCGATCAACATTGAGAAAGCCTATGAACTCTGTCCCTCATAAGACAATGATTCAAACCAAGGATAAGTATAGAAGATCTCCTTGGGTAAGCAAGGAATCACTTAGAGTCAAAGCATGCGAAAGTAAAATCTCTTATGCAAATGTTAGATGGGATTATTGAGATTTTACATCAAGCATCACAGATATGAACATTATATTCCTGATAGAAGAGCAGTTAAAGAAATTTGCAATGTTCATTATCTACATGTTGACTGACTATCACGATCAAAAATTGTATATCCTTGTGCATTTAGTCATAATTAATTCGCGATGCCATATTCATAGTGAATAAACTCTTAGGTGCATGTGAATGATACACTTCCTACAAACTGACCATTCAGATCCAAGTCTGTATACTGTAAAAGGGAAAAAGGGAAATTATTTGATATCTTGTAGGAAAGAAGATTGGAAGCAACAGCAAGACTCAAGACTGTTCCTCATCTGAGCGATTTGTCGTATCTTGATGAGCCGTTCTTCATGCCTGGCTTTTTGTACTGCTCCTGGAATAGAAGAATTCTTGCATAGCCTGCCAAAATCAAGCAAGCTACTGCTTGATGCAAGTGTAGCTTTGGTGATGTCATTCTTACCCTCTCCATTTTTGAAAACCTATAATATGATCAAATAATATCAAATCTATTTTTGTACAGCATATGAATTTGTTTAAGGTATCTGTATATATTGAATAATATTTTTTTTTGGAAAGCTTGTGAACTCAAGAGCAATACATTTTAATCACATCTCAAGTTTCAATCTATAAACGATTTCAATTCAAGCCTGTGCTTTAAGTATGTTGACACAGATTATGAAAGCTTGAACAATGTGGATGTACAAGAGAGAATGTCAACGAATTTGCTCCTGAACAAGATGAGAGAAACTGGCTGTACTGAAATCTTGAGGAAATCTCGCCAGTCATATATGAGCATTTCTATCCCTTACTCCTTCTATTGTAGATTTTAATAGATAGTCTCTCTTGTCAGACATACTTAAGAAGTCCAATGAATTGTCTTGAATTAATTTCTGCAAAGGTTGATAAAACCAAAGGCAAATGGCAATAGGATAGAAGCTTAAGTGAGTTAGATAACTTGCCTGGAAAGAATTAGTAAGAATCACTATCCACTGGCAGCTGTGTATCCTGACACACTATCACAAGCCGAGTGCAATCAGAATTAAGTTCAAAGCTTGTTAATATCCTAAGAATAATGGGATCACATTAAGCATGTATGAAAGGACTTGAGATGAGTTTTGAAAATTATTCTTGTGATCATATGCTGAGAATTTGGCTGTTTTTGTAAACTTGATTTATTCTTAAAACTAAACTATTGTGTGGACATTAAGGTTTTTAGAATTTCATTGTGTTGACATTTCACATGTCTTCATAATCTAACATGAACATCCTTAAGGCATATTTGTTGAACTATACCTGTTTATGAAACTCTGAAAATATGCTATCTGATACTCCCTGCACTATCACATTAGTATTTATCCAAGAGAGTATGAGTAAAGTTCATGACTTGATAGTGAAACCATGTGAAATTGTGAACTAAATTTTCAAAATCTGTTTTCACTGTATTAATATTCCTGTTTTACCAAACCAATCAGCAAGCAAGTTTTTCTTAAGATTATGATATTGAGCTGATTGACATAGTTTATGACTTGGAAAGTCCTCAGCATGTACACTAATGTTAAATCTTAAGGTTTTCCACTGACCATCCGGAAACGCATAAGCCTTCGCCAGCACTTGCAGGTCCACTAGTGAAAAGGCCATAAGAACTGTCAATGTTAAATCTAAAGACCCTCACATCCGGAAGCGGATACACTTCCGGAAGCATGTGCAAGAATGGTTTCTCAACTACAGACATAGCTACCAAACGGCCACTGAGGGTTGATCAATTTATCCTTATAAAGGGAAATTTGGGAATGTTAAAATGAATTTTAATCTTCAGAAAACATTTGTGCTTAATTGTAAAAACCTACCAACTGTGCTAACTTAGGCATCGAAGTGCCAATCTTTAGTTTTGCAGGTCCCCCAATGTTAAATCTCAAGTCAGTCCAACCGGAAGCAAAACCACTTCCGGATGCTCTTTTGCTGGCGCTGGGTGATGACTCAAAGCAACCGGGAGCGCCAGTGCCTGGGTAAAGGACACGTCACTTCACCAAACGTTTCATCTTCCTGCACAGGAAGTTGTGCCTCCTCTGACAAAGTGAAGCGACATGTGTCAAAAGGTGCGCCGTTCCAATTAAATGTTTACGTTACCCAATGAACAAACGCATGTTTTCAATGTAGAGTCACTATGTGCATTACATCGGGTGTGACATTGCATAAATAGGACCAACAGTCATTTTTCCCTTCACTTTTCACTTACACAAATTTCTTGCACCCAAACTCTCTGAAAGCATTTATCTTGTTCTTCATATTCATACTGTTCATCTTCATCTTCTTCATCTTTCTCTTCATCTTTTGCATTTTTGTACATTTCATCACATACATTCCACTTAAACCCTAATCCATACACAAATGGCCGGATCTCACGAATCAAACCCCAACCCTCGGATAGCCTCGTCCTCCAAGAAATCAAAATCTGGGAAACCTGGGCATTCGAGATCTGGAAAATCTGGGCAAGTACATGAACAGCCTGGGAAATCTGGGAAAATGCATGAACATTCTGGAGAATCTGGGCATCAACATGAACACCCAAAGAAAAAGGGCAAGAAGAGGGTTCAGTTTAGCGAAGAGCCTTCGTCCAAGCGACAGAGAGTGGAGGATGATCCATTAGTATACGAGGATGGGCCTCTTGAAACTGTTTCCTCTACATTTGCGAATATCAAACCCTACTTCACCAATGGGTTGTATGTTGATTTGAAGAAGGTTGAAGATCTGGGTTTTGGTCACTTGAAGGAGCATCTCCAGAAATACATATGCTGGCTGGGGATCGACAGTGAGTATAACATCAATGTGCTCAGGGTGTTCTACCAGTCACTCATCGCCAAGACCAAGTACACAAAGGTGAATGAGAAAGAAACCATTCGCCGAGTTGATTTTAAGGCAACAGTCAGGGGGAGGGATATAAAGTTCTCATGGAGAGACATTAACCGCCTGCTCGGGGTCACTGAAGAGAATATGAACGAGTGGCTCTACCCTGAAAAGCTGAGCCAGGAGGAGCTTGCAGTAGTATACGAGACCAAGGGGAAGAAGGTCTCTGCGATGCCAGACTCCAAGCGGGTACTTCAGTATGTCTACTCCCGCTTGATGACACACAAGGGTGGGAACTTCAACGAGTTCACCCAGCTAGACAACCCCTGGCTCCCCCGGTTCCTCACCACGGAGCCTATCAACCCAGGGCAACTAATCAGCTTGGAGTTGCACAGGTGGTGTGAAACCAAGGACAAAAAACATCTTCCCTTCCCTCAAGTCATAGCCTTCCTCCTGGAGAAACTCTTGATCAAATCCACTGAGAAAGCTGACAATATTCTGTGCCTGCCCATAGGATCAGCAAACATCAGCAAGATGGGGATCAGGTACAACAAGCCGGCAAGGGCCACTCGATCTGGATCACAGGCTGGGAGTGCCTCACATACCACGGCTCCTTCAGTTTCTGGCGCGGGAGATCAAGAGGTCGACTCCCATGGCCTAAGCAGAGCACCAAGGCTATCGGTTGCACAGAAGGCAATGCTGACTGAGTTGCGAGAGGAGATACTTCAACGGCTGCCTGAGACGTTGTTAACTCCCTTTCGTGCTGAATGTGATGAAGCCTTCCAGCAGCAGGGGCAGAGAATCCTGAGCCTTAAGGATCGAGTAGGTCGGGTCGAGGATCAGCTAGGAAGGGTAGAGGCCAAGTTAGACCTCATCATCAATCACCTTCAAATCTCTCCACCACAAGGTAACCTACCACCACCTCCTCCTCCTCCACCTCCACCTCCTCCACGAAATGACCAACTTCCTCCTCCTCCTAACCAACCATCACTCTCTCTTCCCAATCCTCAACAACCACCTCAGAATGACCAACCCCTAACTTCACCCAGAAATGACCATCAACCATCACCTCACAACTCCCCTCAGAACTCACCCCAACACTCCCCTCGCCAATCACCCCTTAACCTTACTTCACCAAATAACTCTCCATCTCCACAAAACTCACCTTCACCTCATAACTCCCCAAACCATTCACCACCCTCAAACCCCATAAGGCCCTCCAATCCACTCCCTCACACTCGCCCCACCATAGCCCAATCTCTTGGATTTTCCTCTCCTGATCACCCACTTCATACCTTCTACCTCAGAGACCTTCTGTAACAACCACATTTCTATAACAATTTTTAAGCTATTTTTTTTCTTAATTTAAATTGAAGTCTAACTATATTAGAAAAAGAATTTAAGATAAAAGCGGCTAACATAGTTAGAAAAACAACTTTTCTTATTTTTCATAAAATATAAATTAATAGGCTAACCATGATAGGAAAAATATTTTAAGTCACAAATAAAATAATCTATCATGGTTAGAAAAAAAAGATTTAATGTAATTTGAAATTAATTTTTTATAATAGATATAATTTTAGAATGAAATATAAAATCACAATTAAAAATCATTTAAGAAATTATCAAAAATTGATTTATCCATATTAGATAAAAATTGACTAACATGGATATTTAAATAAAGTTAGCAATACTTGATTAAATTCTTTCACAGTAAGTTTCAAATTAACATGCAACTCTATATTAAGTATTATTTACAGTTATCCAACCTAAGATTATTTACAGTAATCCAAGAGAATAAATTCAAGAGATATAAATTTAATGACAAGAATATGAAACATAATATAAAAACATGTCATATGAGTCTAAAGCTTAGTTCCTAAGTCTCCAGATCCCATCCCATCACTCCTGCCTCGATCTAGTACCTGTAAAATGTTCAACCACGAGGGGTAGACCCTGATGTCGTAACTAACAACTACTCGCCTACGCACATTTTTGCACTACGTGCATGTGCATGCCGGCAAGGTGGTGTGTGCTAATGTCGTGTTTGGTGGTGTGTGCTACATGTTGTGTTGCATGAACATGTTATCTACTTTCTATTCCAAGTATCTATCAATTACCAAATGATACAGCAGTACAAGTATTCATTTAAAGTCACATCACAAACTCAACATAACGAATCATAATAATAATCACATCAAACACAATACACAAGTACACCGATAATGAGTTCAATAGGGACTCACGACTCGATGGTCGATATACCCTCGCTTGAACAAAATATATCAGTTCAATAGGGACTCACGACTCGATGGTCGATATACCCTCGCTTGAACTGGGGGCGCTCTCCCCAATAACGTTTTTCTCTTTATTCATTTTAGTCCTTGCTGTACGGGCAAGGGAACCTCATTCCGGAATGGCATAATTATAATAATATTACTCGGTGTACCACAACCAAATCAGAAGTTTCAATCAAAGTATTTCATAACCACATCAGCAGTAATCATATACCTATAAACTACCTACATGCTTACTAACATACACACACACGCAGACAAGTGAAGTAGTTACCTGTAGCCTTAGCCCTTCATTGCTTTTCTTTATCCTTTCCTCATAGATTTTCTCTAAGTACCTTCCTTACTAAATTTTCCCAAGCTTTTGGCCGAGATCCATGGGTTTCCTCGCCGGAAAAACGCCACCGAGTTGAAGGTTGTGCTTCGTCGTTTAGTATCTCTCAACCGCCGCTGGGTTTGCCGGAAACGACGAGGAACGAAGGATAGGACGAAGGAGATCTCGTCGGAGGGCGTTGCCGTACACCGCTAAGACGAAGAAGAAGGCGGAGACAAAGTGAGGATGCAAATTCATTAAGGTTTGAGGAAGATGAGAAGATGAATTAGTGATGTTGGAGATGATTGGGAGTGAGGAAGGAAGAAGCCGAGAAGGGAGAAGGAGAAAGTGAAGAAGGAAGAAGGAGGCTATGAAGAATAATGATGTTTGGTGTGTGGTGGCGGCTCATGAAATTGAAAGGAAGGAGAGAAGTGAGCATATATACTAAAGGGGAAATTTAGGGTTTATGACCCAAGAATAAAATTACAAAAATACCCTATGTAAGTTTTCTATTTTCATGGAAGAGTAAATATCACATCATTTTATTATTTTTTTTCTTTAATTTGACATTGAATCATACTCATTTAGATTTATTCACTTCCATTCTATATCACATTCTAAATAAAATTCCCTAAAAGTAAACTAAACTTTCTAAATAAATTGTAAGGTTAAATTTCAATTATTTATTTATTAATTTGTTTTATAATTTTATAATAAAAAAAAATTCAGGATGTTACACCTTCCCCTTCTTCGGAGGACCGCTGAACAACCCACCTCTTACTCCTCTACCTACCCCTTCGAGGGCCAATTCACCCACCCCACTTTCTTCCAAAGAAACAAAGCCCTCTTTCCTAGCCCTCCTTCTTCACCCAGCCCCTCTACTTCACCAGAAAACACCACACCCACATCCTTACCAAAACCCTCACCCCCAAAGAAAAGGAAATTTGGCCCTGAACCTCCACCATCCTCTTCACCCACCCCTTCCTCCCTGGCCCTCGCCCTTCTTGATGATGCCAAAAGGGGGAGAGAAATCCTATCTCAACCCTCTTTATGGCTAGGTGAGGATATAGCTGTTGCCCTCCGCCGAGCCATGGATTATCAGAGATTGGGTAGTGCTGAACGTCTTATCCATGGGGAAGCCATCCGATTTATGCAACAGCAGCGCTCAGACGAGCAAAGGTCAAAATGGGCAATGGTATTGGTTGAGCAACCTGATGAAATCCCACCACCTGAGCCTGAGCCTGAGGTTCCTTCTTCTGAGCCTTCTCCCTCTGCGCCTGCACTCACTGTACTTGAGGAGATTATGTTGAAATATGGGTACACAAGGTCTGAGCCACCTGTGAGAGTGAGAGCCGTTCCTATTCCCCCTTCAGCGCCAACTTCTACTCCTGCTTCTCAAGTGGTTAAATTCATCAAAACAAGAGTGAAGCGTGCTGTCAAAAAGGGGACAGACATCTCTGAGCCTGCAGACAGTGAGGAAGAGCCTGAGAATCAAGCTTCAGCGTTTCAGTCCTCCGTCAGAGAACAAGCTCAGAAAGTGATGGATGATATCCCACCAGAAGTAGTTGTAAAGCTTGAGGTGGAAGATCTCACCTCTGAGGAACTTGAGAGGTTTAATGGAAACAACAAACTCACCTTCGAGCAATTCACAGTTCTGGATGCTGATAGGGCGAACGCTTTGGCTAAAGAGAAAGCGAAAGGGAAAGGCAAGGCAAGCTTGGCCCAGGACCCTGACTTTCCGGTCTGGAATGTAAAGATCTCCAACATTCATCTTCCTCATGGTATCATCCCCATCAACGAGACATCACTTGGTTCTTCCTCTTCTGGGCTAAGTGAGGCCGATGATCTGAGAAGAGCAATTGTGGAGTCTTTGGAGCTAGAAAGGATTAGAAAGGAAAGAGAGGCTAGAGAACTCCAAGAGATCCTTGCTCAGATTGATCAGCAGGAAATGGACGAAGCATGGGCCAGAGTGGAAGAAGAGTATCAAAAGAATCAGAGAGGGAAAAATAACAAGCGCAAGCCTTAACCCCCACACACTCATGCATTTATCATAGCATAGCATTTCATCTTTGTTTTGTTATTATGCACTTTGTAAATTTGCTTACTGTGATAATTTTTCTTCATATTTTTCATGCATAGCTCAACTTGCACAGTTTTGATTACTTGTAAATTTTAACTGCTGTTATACATATCTGACTTGTAATCTTTTGCTCATCAATGATATTTGTCTTTAGTTCTTTGTTCCTTATCTGATTATTACATTCAATTCTTTCATATGAACTTAATTGGATAACTTGGTTTGTCATCATCAAAAAGGGGGAGAATGTTAGAATCTTAAGTTTTGATGAAGACAAATACTTAGGAAGAACTAAGTTAATAATAGAACCCCAAGAGTACAACCGGATGTGGTTTCACTTCCGGATGGACTAGGACTAGTGCTCGCGGATGAACGTCTCATCCCCCAGCGGCAGCAGGTGCTTCACTAAGTCATAACTCAGCCTAGGAACATTAGTTGTATAAAACCCTTGAGACTAAGTTAGGATGCAACCGGTTGTGGATTTGCTTCCGATTGCTTAGTGACTAGCGCTGGGTGTTGATTTGGACAACACTGAGCGTCAGTGAGTATAATATGATCATAACCCAACGTCCAGTGGAAGTGCTTCCGGATGTGAAATTGCTTCCGGATGTAAGAGAGCTTCCTTAGACAATTGAACTTCCACTGCATGTGATTATGCGTTGTTATACTACACATCCCATATCATGAGTAAATAACACACTAAGTCACTTAGGAAGAATTAGACTAAAATCAAATCCTAAGTTAGAATACAACCGGATGCAGAATCGCTTCCGGAAGACTTAGAGTAAAATAACGAGACTTACGCTGACTATTGGAATAGACATCCCCTAGTGTCAGTAGACAATACACTAAGTCAGAACATAGTCTGAGTAAGATTGCTTCCCATAGCAAACAAGCTTCCCACAGCATGTATAGTTCTTACTGCACTTGATTATATATACTACTCTGTTGGACTAACAAGTATGTGCAGAACTTAGTTTTACTTCCGGATGCAAATGAGCTTCCGGATGCAAATACTCTTGTCACTGGGATTCAGAGACTAACTCTTGCAGAGCAAGATTGCCGCTTCCGGATGAACGATGATCATCCGTCAGCAAGAGTACAAGAGTCAACGTCACATACTCAGAGGTCAGAATGCTTTTGTCAGAGCAGAGTTGTCAGAGTTGCTTTTCGGAGATAAAGCAAGTCAACCCTGCTAAGCATTAATGAAGATGTACTTCTCAACTGTAACATGGGATTAACGGCTATATTCAAACAGACATATTCCATCTGCCGCCCAAGCCTGAATGTTTTGAGGCCGAGTATAAAAGGAACATCTACATTCAGAAGAAGGGTTGGAAGAACAGAGCCTATTGTCTGAGATATTGTATTTCTACATTCCTCTCATCTTCTACTCTCTGATCTTAGATTTGTAACATTCTTAGAGAGTAATTCATTTGTACTTAAGTGAGTAACATCATCTATTCTTAGAGAGAATCATTTGTACTTAAGTGTTTATCACAATCAGTTCATAGAGTGAACATATTATCAAATCCTCTAATTGATAGAGGCTGTTCTAAAGCTTGTGCTTGAAGAACATAATTGTTATCTTACAAAAGTGAGGGGGAGCATTTAGAGGTTTTCTAAATCTCCATAGGTTGCAAGTTAACCCGCAAAACTTGTGGTTGTAAGGTTGCAGGTGATCCCGTTGTAAAACCTGTGGTTGTAAAGGTTTGCAGGTGAGCCCGTTGCAAAACCTGTGGGTTGTTAGGTGAACCCGTGTTCGTAAAACCTAAAGTGTAAAGGCTTTCTTGTGCCTGGTTTAAACAAGAAGTTTAGTGGATTGAAAATCTCAGGTGGAGCCTGGGGACTGGATGTAGGTCTGGAAGTGATCGAACCAGGATAAATCTGTGTGTGCTTAGTTGGTCTTTAACATTCTTATTTCCAGCACCACACCACCATACTTGTGCAAAACATAATGTGTCATCTCCTTCACCAAGCACAAGCAGTCAGTTTTTTAAAAGAGAATTTTAACTTTTATTCTACCACCCAATTCACCCCCACCCCCTCTTGGGTGACAGCCACGCATTTCAATTTCTAAATTAATTTACCTATTTTTTTCTTTATTAGTTCATTTAACTCATTAGCTAATATATAATACAATAAAATATAAAACGTGTTATAATTAAGTGACTTCTTTCCTTTCCTATATCTCTTTAAATAAAATTAATTGTATTGTGTTAATTAGAAATGGAAAAATAATTCTTTTTGTCCATATTGTAAGTGGCTTGGGGATTATTAAAAAAAGCATAAAATGTTGTACTTTATTCTTGTCACGATGATTAAATATGATTTTGTTGTATCTTTATCTCTTTCATTCACCTCATTAAAATATGTACCCAAAACAAAAAAGAGTAAAATGGAAAACTGATTTTGTTTTAGCCTTTTACGATAAATATAACAAGTCAACTACTTTTTTTGATAAAAAAAGGTTTAGGTGAGATGGTTCTCAGGGGCTCACCAGGGCCAAGGTAAAGAGTGTATTCATTAATTTTTCTTAGACTATATTTACTCTCAAGATTCATATTGATTGTTTTAGTATTCACTAATGGCACCCTTACAACCCTAATTGATTCCTTATTATTCCTAATCCAATTTTCATCTTCCCATTATTTTTCTTAAATTTCTAAATAAAATAACCTTTTTAAAACTTACGAAAATTACATTTCACCTCATAAATTTATTTATAAACTTTCTAATTTGTAAATTCCACCCCAAAACCTTAACTAAATCCTTGTTATTTCAAATCCTAATTTTGGTGTAAAGCCAAAAATTACACCAAAATGAATTTACAATTTGTAATTTCTGCTGCAACACAATAGGACAATATTTTTTAGAAAAAAATGCTATATATCCTCACATATGAGACATATTACAAGTATTTTTCTATACATAGAGAAAAATTTTTGGAACACAAATTTTGCGTCACGAAATGGCTAGGATGGGACCGGATAGATTAGGATAGAAACATGTTTTTTTGTTAATCACCGCCCGGTTTAATCCGAACTCGAGGGGTAGGAGTGCTGCCCACATAGGCAAGGTTGTCCACTCTCCCAATGAGAGCGTTTCTCGGGAATCGAACACGTGTTCTCATCGTTACGGGGGTTGCAGCTCACTTACCAGCTCAACCAACTACTCATTGGTTAGGATAGAACAATGTTGAACACCCTTAACTTGCATTGTGTGAATAGGAGGAGAAATATGAATTTTTCATTTAAAAAGTTTATGTCACGCCCGAAATTTTAAACGTGACCGGCATGAAGTTTAAGGTCTTTAAACTTCATAAGCCATTTCCATGAACCAATACTTCTAAACATTTATCATTTTCGTGTTAATGCATACAAAGATAAATACACAAAGTAATTGAATGTATAGAGAAGTATTATTATTTACAATAATAATAAGAATCGGTTTTCTTTATAATGCTAATTATACCTTCCTTTGTCTTAAAGCACGAAATGTTGTTCCACATTCTTCAATCTCAAATACAAAATACTATATAAATATTTGCAATTTCGTTACACTGACTTCGTATTTAAATTCCCAAAAATAGATAAATAAATTAAGATTTGGAATATAGAAACCTCAGTAGTTTATAACCATACTTGTATGTGAGAGTAAAACCCAGAAGTGCAAAATCAGCATAACATAAAAGTAATCCCTTTCAAGGTTTACAAAGTAAATATGAAAGCTCATATTTGTGAAAAACTTGTTTTCTATAGAGGAACTGATACGCAGCGAATAACAAGCGCAGCATAGAGGCCACGAAACAATCGCAGCTCGAAATCTACAAGTCAAACGCAGCCCTAAGGCCACGAAAAACCAGCGTAGTTCGAGACTACGAAACAAGCGTGGACACAGAGTCTCACGAGGGTAAACAACCAAGCGTGGTAAAACCACGAAACAAGCGTGACACGAAGTCACGAAACAAGCGTGGACACATAGTCACACGTGGGTATTAACCAAGCGTGGTAAAACCACGAAACAAGCGTGACACGAAGTCACGAAACAAGCGTGGACACACAGTCACACGAGGGTAAATAACCAAGCGTGGTAAAACCACGAAACAAGCGCTTTGTGTCTAGTTCCTCAAAAAAATAAATATTTATTTGTATAATAATGAATAAATTGATTTGAATGATAATAATCTCCTTTAGAGAAAAATAAAACATATCTCCTCTCATTCCAACTATGGTCCAAAAACATTTTCATATCTAAAATCATTAACTCAACCTCCAAAAGTATATAGACATTTTCAAGTATATCTGTTTAGCCATATTCCCAAATATCAGTGAATAGTTTCAAATTTTCCTTATTAGGCAAAAATAACCAAACTTTCAAGTTTGCAATCCGACCAGTCTCAAATAAAATCTCAACCATTCAAATCCAAAATGAACTCAATACTCACATTAACATGCAAACCCAGCATATAGATCATCTCTTTACAATCAGCGTCATAGTTGTCACTCGTACAAGCAATTAAACAAATCTAAGAAATAAAAATATAAATTGATTGGCACCCATATCCCACCACCCATGCCAAATCACAAGAAAACCAGTTTTATCCATCCAAACATAATCCAAATATTGGAGGAATGACAAAATCAGTTTCAATCAGTAACTTCATATTTCATCTAACATCATCATTAACTACTAATCGTTGCAGTAAGGCTTGTTTATCATAAAAGAATACCAATCAGAATCTTTTGTACACATTTATAGCTTATCAAAGTTTCAGTTAAACACGCTAAAATGACCAAATCTGATAAACCATCAATCTCAACTTAATCTCTTTCCTTTTTACATATTCATCTCACTCAATCCATCCTTAACACATCCATTCTACACATAACAAAATCAGCATACAAAATGAAACACATAGCTTCACAATCATCTCCAACTTCACGATCAAAGCAGAAATACCAAGATAAAATATATATGCTTATAGTTCCCTTTTTCACAAGATTCACGCATTACTTAAAACTTATTCATCATGATTCCAATAGTGAAATTGAATTGATAACTAAGTTTACAACGACACTGTCACAAAGGACACGATTCTCCAAAATACAAGTAACCATTTGGCCATATTAAGCCTTCACCAAAATAATTAACAAATCACAATTCTCAATAGAAGTCTTAATTGTCAAACATAATTTAAGATGCATGTTAGAAGTTGGAACAATTTAGAGGAAGAAATAGAGAAAGAAATTGAGAGAGAGGAAGAGAGGAAACAAGTCTATATTTTCATTTCATAAAGAGATTCTCGTTACAATCTGTACATATAGACTTTTACAACATAGAAATAACTGACTAGCACTAGCCACTAACTACCCTCACTTCCTAATCCTAAGAGAACGTGGGTTTTACAATGAATAAATAAAACAACCAGAATAAAACAATTACAATTACAATACAATTAAATAACTGAAACAATAAAAGGGAAATCCTAAATAATAAAAGGGAAATCCTAAACAATGACGTGGCTAGTGACTTCTTCCACTAAGTGGCAGGGGTGATGCGTTGCTTCTTTCTCCTAGTATAGACCAATATAGGTCTATCAATGATCAGCACAAAATTTTGAATCTCTCCACTGAATTTTTAAACCAGACATAGAACATTACCCTTTTTCAGATCTATTAGACCTGTAAAGTAGAAGAGTAGAAGACAACATCTCATCATAGTAACAATAAAGAATAAATTTGAACTAATACCTCCACACCCACCCACATGTATATAAAAAAAAATCAAAATTTCTTGAAGTATCATTCAAACAACTATTGGTCCCACCTTCACTTGGACAAATAAGAGAAAGGGTTGTTTGGAATGTTTAGAAAGAATTGACTTAGCTTTCTGCAACCAGCAATGGTCCTCCCTTTTTCCTTGTGCTTACCTTCAACATTTGGGCATTGCAGCTTCAGACCACAGCCCTATCTTGCTTCACACTAAACCTCACTTCAAGAGATCAAAATTGAGGAAGTTCGAAAATCTTTGGTACCAATTCCCAGATTGCTACAAAATCATCCAAAATTGCTGGCTACAGCCAAGAAGAGGCTCCCCTGCCTTCTCTCTCCAGTGTAAACTATCCTCCACACTATCAGCTCTTCACTTCTGGAGCCTTGACCATGTTGGGAACATTCCTGCCAGAATCAAACACGGTGAGGAGAATTTGAAGACTCTGTCCGCTCAGAATCAGCCAAGGCTGACCCCTGATTGTTCTGAAAATTCAGCTTTAGAAGATGTTAGGAATGAACTAGAATTTCTCTATGAATGTGAGAACAGTTTTTGGGAACAAAGAGCCAAAATTAAATGGAAAACTGAAGGGGAGAGAAACACCAGGTACTTCCATGCAATTGTTAATAAACGTTACAATCAAAATCTGATTCATAACCTTTAAAAAGATGATGGAACTTGGACTAAAAATGAAGAGGAGATTAAACACTTGGCATACTCCTATTATTCTCGCCTTTTCAATCAGGATACACCAGACCCTACTTGCCTTCAGGAACTTTGGGCTTTTCCTATCCCAGAGATTGATGATAATGACCAGGCCAAACTTGTCTCCCCCCTATCAGTTGAGGAAATTGCCCAGGCAGTTTTCTCTCTCCCTAAGGATAGTGCTCCGGGTAGTGATGGATTCCATGCCAATTTCTACCAACAAAATTGGGAGTTAGTCAAACCAGATGTTGTGGCTACAGTTAACAACTTTTGGCACTCAGAGCGCCTGCTCTCATCTTTCAACAAGACAATAATTACTCTGATTCCTAAAGTTGACAAGCCTTCTAATCTTACGGACCTTAGACCGATCAGTCTTTGTAATGTTATCTACAAAATTATCTCTAAAGTCCTTGCCAACCGCTTGAAACCTATCCTCCAAAAACTGATTGCTCCAAATCAGAGTGCCTTCCTCCAGGGTAGGCTGATCTCAGATAACATCCTCCTCGCAGGGGACTTAATGAACCAGATACACCTCTCTAGAGTAGGTAGGAAAAAATTGGCTGCTTTTAAGGTGGATTTCGCAAAAGCTTTTGACAAAATCTCATGGGACTTTATTGCTGCCACTATGGAGAGAATGAAATTCCCTGAGAAATGGATCTCCCTAGTTCACCAATGTATCTCCACGGTTCAATTTCAACTTCAAGTAAATGGTGGTCTATCCCAACCCCTGGTCCCTGCAAGAGGGATCAGACAAGGTGATCCCCTCTCCCCCTACCTATTCATCCTTGCCTCAAATGTCCTCTCTAGTCTCCTTGCCCACCTTGAACATAATGGCCATTGGAAAGGAATCAAAATTTGCAAAGACTCTCCACCAGTATCTCATCTTCTATACGCAGATGACTCCCTTTTCTTTTTTGAAGCTACTGTAGAAGGTATTAACACAACCAAATTTGCCCTGGAAAAATTCTGTTTATGGTCAGGTCAGGAATTAAACAAGAGCAAATCGTTTATCATCTTCAGCCCTAATGTTTCCAACAGGTCGAAAACCATGTTCTCCAATAGCCTAGGGGTTAAATTCTCTCCTAGGTTGGGTAATATCTAGGGACCTGGATAGATCCTGGCAGGCACAAGTCTGACTTATACTCTCATGCCCTGAATATAATTGAAAAAAGAACTGCCTTGTGGCAAACTAAGCTTCTCTCGCAAGCTTCAAGACTACAACTCATCAAATCCGTGCTCTCCTCTGCGGAGGTCCACATAATGTCAACCACCTCTCTTCCTCAAAAAGTTTGTGATGACATTAATGCCAGATGTATAAACTTTTTTTGGGGTCACTCGAAGGAAGCCAATAAAATGCATTTACTCAGCAAGGACACTCTCTTCCTTCCCATCGAAGAAGGTGGATTGGGCATTAAACCGGCTGCTATGACAAATAAGGCTCTATTAGCTAAGCAACTTTGGAGAGTCATTGAACCAGATGAATCCTTTATGGGTAAGATCATGCAGCCGAAATATATTGACTGGACGAGGCAAGATTTCATCTCCAACCCATACAATTCATCCTGGCTATGGAAGGGGATTCTTAAAAGTCTTGATCTCATACTACCGCACCTGAGATGGTCTGTTGGAAATGGCTCTCTTATTCCTATCAACCACCCTTTATGGTGGCCCGTGCAGCACAATCTCCAATCACTGAACTGGATTCAGACAGTTGGTGATCTGTTAATGCACACTCCGGGAAGTCTCTCCCCCTCAAGGTGGAACTCAACTCTCTTAGATCAACTCTATGACCATCAGACCTCGGCTGTCATCTCAGCTCTCCCGCTCTCTGTCTCAGGCAATGAGGATAAAATTATATGGACAGCTAATGAATCAGGCTCCTACTCTGTCAAGAAAGGATACAACCTATTGCAAGCCTGTCAACGTAGGGGTACTATCAATCCTTTTTGGAAATTTCTGTGGTCCATTTCTCTACCAAATAAGTACTTACTCCTAGTTTGGAAGCTACTACAGCAGGCCATTCCATCAACTGACATCCTTCGCCTACATCATCTTGAGGTTGATAATGAATGCCAATTTGGCTGTAACGAAGATGAAACCATCCTTCACATTTTCTCCAAATGCATATTCTCTCGAGCGCTTTGGTCACAAGGAGTCAATGTCAGACCACCGCTTCTGTCCTCCACATTAGAATTCACTGTGTGGCTTAGAGAGTTCTTTTTGATGTTAGATGAACTGGAGGAAACGGAGACACTCCACAAATCTATCATCCTTCTCAATATAATCTGGAGGAAAAGGAATGTTGCTTTTCACAATAACCAAATGTCGAGCCTTCATGCGAGCCTCAAGGAAATTGTTGGAGAATACACATTCTGCAACATGGCTTTCCAAAAACTCCGTCCGCCTCTCGTCTCCTCTTCCATACAGCTACTCTGCCATCCCCACAGCTCGAAGGAAAGGGGCCACGATTGGGAACTCCATGTGCAATCAGTGACTCACTCTTGCAAGAAACTAATTTACATCTTGATTTCCCATAACAACCAGTTGCTCACCAAACTGTCTCTATCAAGACTTCTCGCAAGGGAGGCTAATTTCCACCTGAAAGCTATCAGGTTTGCGCTAAATTGGGTCATCGATTCCCCAATGTTCAGGGATGGGGAAAGCTTGGAACTCCTTTTCATAAAGAAGAGGTCCTTTTTCAGCAAGGACATCCTACGGAAGTCAAAAGATTTGATAGCGAGAGACATTACCACTCAACTGGGCCACTTTTCAAATATTGACATATGTTACTTAGACTTGATTCCAGAACTTTTACTTTCATGTTTATTTTCTTGTTTTATTATAAATGATTGTATTTGACTACCTTATTAATATCATTTTGCTCCTATTAAAAAAAAACAACTATTGGTATACACTTTCAAGCAAAACACAAACAACCATCCTTTTCCATTAAACTGACAACCATAAAACTTCAAACTTCCCTCTAAAACTCATACATACCACACTTGCAATACACTTTATACAAACATTTCTAATAAAAACATAGAACACCTATTCAAAGGGCCCATTATATTTCAATATCGAATCTAAAATAGAACCTCATACTCAAGTCAATCCAATTCAAAGATTTAGCCCTCCTATAAGCATTTAAAAGTTCCCAATTCGATCCAGTACTAAATCTAACTCAATGAATCCAATCAACACCGTTGTTGAGCCCAAATGAACCTATAGAAACCATATTTCAAGTTCAAAAGTTCATATTTAAAATACTGAATTTCCGTAGTTGATCGTAAGCCTACTTTAGGCAAGCAAAGTCTTAGGTAAGATTATTTAGAACTAATTGAAACCAATTATCATCATCACAGAACATAATTAGACAAGTTAGGACCACCAATTCCAAGGAATATTACTGGATTTTTCGAAAATGCTCTCAAACCCTAACTTTTTAACACTTTAATTTGCCCAAACTTCATTTTAACCTCAATTCAAACAATCCAAACCCATATGCTAGTTAGAATCGACTCCAATTTGGTTTTGGGGCAACGAATTTCAACTAAAATGGCATAAGAATTGATTTACATCAAAATCCCCAAATTCTTCCTAATGAAAACCCTAAAAATCAAGCATATGATATAGGAAAGATTAGAGGAGCATACATACTCTATGGTTGCCGGAGAATCACCGGAAAACGCCCCAAATTTTCCGAATAAAAGTTCTCACTTGAATTCTCTTTCTTTCATATCGTAAACAAACACACATGAAAAGAAAAGGCTAAGATCAAGAAGGAGATGGAGGGAGCCACGACGGCTTCACTCACCACCGTCGGCGGCGGCTCCGTGGTGGCATGTGGCAGCGCCGCAAGGTGTAACATCCCAAAATTTGAATTAGAGATAAAAGGGAATTAATTAAGGTATTAGGATGTCATTAGTAAATTAAACAACATTGTGAATAAGTAAAAAGGGGGGAAAATATATTTTTAAGACATTAATATGCCTATTTTTCCTTGGGAATTAAAGATAAATAATTATAGGTTGTGTTTAAATTAAAAAATGTAATGAAAAATACTTTAGGACATAGATAATAATATGTTGAGAGTGTTTGAGAAATAATAAATGGAAATTTTGGAACTTTTAGAATTTTTGGAGATTTTTGAGATATTTTTGTAAGTTTTGGGATAATAAGTGTCTAAATAATTAATTAAGCAATTGAAGAATTAGAGATATGAGAGTATGATGAAATCCAAAATATTTTGAAGGTTTAGGAGAATGGAGACTGGTTTTAGTGGATTTAAATTAAAAGAGTACATTATGGTGAAGTTTTGCTACAAATTATAATGAAGCACCTATATTTCACTCAACCAAACACGTCCCTCCTTCTTTCCTCATCAAAACCGACGGACCCCCTTCCCCCACATATCAAACACGCCATCTTCACTCTCCCACCACCATTGTTACTTCTCTTCCACCTTCAACCACAATCATTCGGTCCTCCCTCTCCAAAAGCTTCTCCTTTTCATTTTTCTTCTCCTCTCCTCTCCTCAAATCCATGCAAACCGAACCCGATCTGCTCCTCTGTGTTCTCTTTCGTCTTCTTGCATTTTCCGGCGAAGCTTGTCATTTTCCGACGACGGCCGACGGTCTTAGGAGGTGTGTTGTCAGTTTCCTTTAGTTCTTCAAGTTATTTTCCCTCTCCAACTTCATTTTCTCACTTTCCTTTCTCTTCCCTTACTTTTGCATCGGCCTTAGCTTTTTCCGGCGGATTCCGGCGAGAATCCGGCAACACGTGACGGCTATGTACTCCGGTGAGAATCTGCTACCTATTCTTACTCCTTTTACTTCATTTTTGGGCGAGATTGAGAAGGGGCAGATTTTAGGGTTTCAATGGCCAACGAGTTTTGAAGAAATTAAGGTTCAAAATTTGTAATTAGTTGTTATAGAAGCTTGTTTAAGTTGTAATATGGCTTATATGTGGTTTTTCTGTTTTGATTGAAGGTTTCTTAAGCCTCTTCTTTGTCATGGCCGAAAATACTCTAAGAAAAGAAATGCTCTTGCAATTCCTTTCGCTGTTGATTAATAGCAATTTGTTGAATATGTGTGTGTATTGTTATTTATAAGATATATGCGTGTTGGAGTGCTTGGTTTTGCAAGTTGAGGGAGGATAAATTGTGTTTGGATGTATGCTTTCTTTGGGTGTTTAGAGATTCTAATTGAAATAGGTAAATCATGGCTAAGATAATGAAAATGAATGATTAGGGCTATGGATAATATTTGGTCTTGCATATTGAGCATAAACTTTAGATGTAGGTGATGATTATCTATAAACATAATTTTTGAATGGAGGATTAATGAAGCATATAAGTGGGATTGCACATTAACTTTCTAGAAATTGGGAATATAAAATAATGTCTAAACTTTCTTACCTTAGTAGGTTTAAGTCACTTGTTACACTTTCTATTTTGGGTTTAATTTTAGAGTACTAAGCCAAACGTTGTGAGATCTTAATTAAATTATTTGATTGTCTACAAGTTAATTTACTCTAGCCTTTATATTGCTTTTGTATTGGCTGGACTTAATTGTGATGTTTGCTCAGTTTGGTTAAAATCTAATATAGATTGATTATGTTTGGTTACCTATGGATTTAATATGGATATTCATGTCTAGAGTTTATAACTCTGTTTTGACCAACTTTGAAAGTTTTTGGCGTTTAAATATGGATATTCCAATTGTGAATTGAATGTAGAGGTGGTGATTGGGTAAATGGATGTGCAATTGTATATTTTCAGTTATCTCTCTCATTCTTGGTTTATTGGTTTTGCTTGGGAAAGGATTTATAAATTGTAAAATTTCTCATTGCATGAGGATTTTTTTTAATGACTAAAGGAAATTGAGAGGAGAATGAGGATTCTTGCTCTATGTGAGTGTGAAATTGTTTGGCTTATGATTGTTAATGTTTGTAAAGTGCAATGAGAGTTTATGTGAACTTTATAATGGTTTGCTTTTTCCCTCTTTTTGGTTTATTTTTATTTTGACAAGGGTAACATGGATTAAAATTGATGTGTATATTGTTTATAATTGATTGTGAGTTATTAAGTTAGATTATTCATGTATATGAATACTTGATTAATTTATGTTTTACTGAAAGGAATATGATTATAGCTTTATAAGTGATGTGTAAAGGTGTTATCCTTGTCCTTCCACCATGTGAAATGAAATTCATGTTGTTAAATTGCTCTTTTCTTGCTAATATGGGCTGAAATGGAGTGTGACTACTATATGTTTGCACGTATGTTCCTTGTTTCTTAAATAATCATATTCTTGGTCCGTTATTTATGTGTTTGGTTAACGATTATGTGGCTGATTTTATATTGGAGTACTTAATTGCTTAATGTGGGTCCTTGTGATTAAATATGATGAATGATATTGATGAAGCGGAAGTGATTGAAATAGTCTTAATTACTTTTGAAATCATATACGTAATGTTTAGTTGTAATGGTCTGTTTATATATTTGATGTGGTTCATTAAAATAAAATACATAAATGGGGAAAATTGGGTAGTAATACGAACGAGAGAGACGTTAGCTAATCTATGACTTAGAATAATTATTAACTTACTATTATTACATGGTGTAATAATAGGAAAGGATGTGTGATTTGCATAGTTTCCTCGAGGCATGGTAAAGTAAAAAGGAAAGACAACAATGCAAAGGACGACAGGTAATCACACTTAACCTTACTATAACATTGAGGGTGACGTTAGCTGGGATTTTCTTAAAATCCTTTCTCACCCTCTATATATATATTATCTTTGAAAAGATATTTTTATACAAAACAGGCTATCGGGTGCCTTTCAAACACGATTATTTTCATATAAAAGATTTCGACACATTATATATGTAGTATCCTGTTTGGTGGTGCTGGATATTTTGGAATTGTGTGACATATCTGCAGGTGCTAGATATTGAGAGGTTGTGAGTGTAGAAAAGGAATTAGATGTGAGTTGATATTTTGGAGAGTTATGTTGAGGGAAGATATTGTGATTAATAGATTGAAAGGTGATGTGAAAGTGTATGATGTTGATGTTGATGTTGATGTTGATTATTGTGAATGAGATATTGATAGGGATATGGTGAGCATTGCATGACACTGAAACTGATGTACCATCGCGAGATGATAACTGTCGATTGGCCAATCGACAGTTATTTGTACTGATGATCCTTTTCGGATTGATTAGACCGGGGATCATAGGTCAACTTATTGAGAGAAAGTGACCTACGGTTGTTTGGCATTGGAGAGCCCAACCGTTCCCGTTCTGTAATGGAAACAGAATCGGGGTTCCCTCTCTGGAGATTGCCAGAGAGGGAAATTGTCCCCTCATTATGGAGAGGGACACAGTGTCAAATCATATAGTGAAGACTAGATGCTTGAATGCCCCGTGATTGCACAGTGCATCTTTAGGTGAGTGTGAGAGTTGTGGTGGTAGTAACATTAGATTGGAGACTGGGGAGGTGATATTTAGTTATGTGGAATTGATTGAGGGATTTGAGTGATATGTGGAAAGTAGAGATGAATTTGAGTTGATTTGGACGGAGGGACTTAAATGATGAATGAAAGACTTGACATGTATATATATATATTATTGGTTTTAAAATGTGGTACCCTTTAGACGCCCTCGCTACCGCACATCTCACTGTTATAGTGAGTTAAGCGGTGATTACTGGGACAAATTGTCTCATCCCACGATTACTGACATTTTTGCAGGTATTCATGCACAGGCGCAAGCATCAGGAAAGAGGATTAGGTAGTAGAAGTTATATAGACTATTTTGAATTGTATATTGCCAATTTGTATAGGCCTGCAACTGCTTCCGCATGTATATATATTTATTTATTGTTTAAAATCAATTAGTTTTGTTTGATAACCATGTTAGACAAATCTTTTCTAACATGGTTAATTATTAATTATCCATGATAGTGTTCAGGTTGTATCAGGAAATTCTTTTCTATCATGGATAATATTTAATCATTAGGAAATTCCTTTCCTAACTATGATAGGACATTGATATTATGGAAATCCTTTTTCTATCATAGTTAGTAAAGAGGTTATTAGATCTAAAATGAATATCATTGGTTAATTAGGTAATAAGTAACAGTTGTTACACAAGGGAAGGAGAAATTGTGGGAGAAATTGTGTGAGGAGGTGGAAGATTCTGGACATGAGAAGGGGTGTGTGTTTTTAGGGTGAAGTTGATCCCTTTCAGAAGGGAAAATGAATTCTTTTTATAAAAGGGAATATGGGATAATAACAATTTTGGCCCCCTTAATATTTTGTTCTTCACTTGAACCCTTTTTATCATTAATATCTTCAATTTAATCCCTTCCTTCTTATGCCTACTAATAATAATTGTGGAATATAATTGAATGAAATAGTCCCATAATATTATTCTTGAGCTTCTGTACAATATATACACATAAATCTGATTCTAAATCTCACAAGAGAAATAGTAGGAATCAATTATTGACCAAGCAGAACAAGAAACCTAATCTAATTATATAATTGGATCAATAATTTAATATCTAATATCTTTAATATTAGGATAAGATTAACAATACTGAATTACAGATGATAATTGATAATTATTGATTTACCACAATAAATTTCACTTCTATATTAAGAGTTTTCATCAACCATAATTTACATAGACCTCAAAATATTTTGCATAAAATTTCTAATCTAAAACTATCTTCCTCTTTTTTTTCTATAATTTCTAAAGGAAACAGAACTTAAAAACACTTACAATTATACTTATCCTCATAAATTTATTCCTTTAAGGCTTTTAGTTCCTAAATAACTCCTCCCCAGGACATATCTAATTCAGTATTATCTCTAATTCAAAATTTAGGGTGTTATAGTTTAATTACAATCCTTTTTTTATATGTCCAATTCGTATAATACTGACTTACCAAAGAAAGCTATTTCAAACACTAAAAGTGTCTCAAATTAATAAAGATTTTCCTTAATTTACGACCACTTTATAAATTTTATTTCGCTTCTTTCTTCTCTCTTCATTTATTAATATACGGTAAAATTGTAATATAATATCATTAGGGTGAAGGCCCAAAAATGATACACAACTATTGGCCAAGGAACAGAAATAGTACATAACTATTTCGAGGTACAAAAATGATACCCAACTTTTCCATGTGATCATAAATGATATTTTCACTAATATGACAATAATATTAGACATGAAATGTCCAAAATGCCCTTATAATTAAATAAACTTTTACCAACTGGCGATTAATTTATGGCAAAGGCCCAAAAATGATACATAACTATTGGCTAAGGAACAAAAATGATACATAACTATTCCAAGGTACACCAATCGTACCAACTTTTAACATGGGATCAAAAATGATATTTTCACTAATAGGACAATAAGATTACACATGAAAAGTCCAAAATGCACTTATAAATTAAATAAATTTTCTTCCTCACCCTCTCCTCCCTTAGTTTCTTTCTTCTACCAACACTTCCTTCAATAAATAACTCGTCCACTGACGGCTTCAACTCTCAGCAACTCGTTAGGGCGATCAGGATGCAAAAACATGAAAACAGAGTTGCTGAGAGTTGAAGCCGTCGGTGGACGAGTTATTTATTGAAGGAAGTGTTGATAGAAGAAAGAAGCTAAGGGAAGAGAGAGTGAGGAAGAAAATTTATATAATTTATAAGTTTATTTTGGACTTTTCATGTGTAATCTTATTGTCATATTAGTGAAAATATCATTTTTGATCCCATGTTAAAAGTTGATACCATTGGTATACCTTGCAATAGTTATGTATCATTTTTGTTCCTTGGCCAATAGTTATGTATCATTTTTGGGCCTTCGCCCTAAATTAATCGCCGGCCGGTAAAAGTTTATTTAATTATGAGGGCATTTTGGACATTTCATGTCTAATATTATTGTCATATTAGTGAAAATATCATATTTGATCACATGGAAAAGTTGGGTATCATTTTTGTACCTCGAAATAGTTATGTACTATTTCTGTTCCTTGGCCAATAGTTGTGTATCATTTTTGGGCCTTCGCCCATATCATTATTTACCTTTTAGGTTTACTTACAAGAAGATCTAAAACATTTTTAAGTTACACCACGTACACTTAAAATAAAAGTCGTAATTATGCAAGTAGCAATCAATAACATTTTGAATATGTATAATATATAATAAATGCCCAATTTCGGCTTATAATATGATGCCACCTAGCTACTTTCAAATACTTTTACTGATATTTTATGGGAGGCTTATGAAAGGGAATTATATTTATGGCTAAAGTATACCTTTAGTCCCTTATGTTTGCATCAAGTTTCAATTTAGTCATTTATCTTTGAAAAGTACACTTTTAGTCCTTCAAATCTAACACTGTTACCCAACTTAACGGAAATCGCTGACTCATCAAATTTTAGTGATGATTGTACAATTAAAAGCTGACTAAACACAAATATATTATTTTGTTAAAAAAATAAAAACAATCAGATATTTTTTTTATCAGGAAAAAAAATCTGATTGATTTTATATCTGATTGAAAATCAATCAGAAATAAAATCAATCAGATATTCAAAACCATGAAAACAAACATGGTCTTCCTCTTCCTTCATCGTCCACACTCCACACTGTTTTCTCCTCCGACATCGTCTTCTCCACACTGTACTCTGTTTTAATTTCACATAAGCAAGTAAAAAAAGTTTACTTTTGGGGTCATTGTTCTCTTACAGTCATCTTTTTGTTTTTTTGCAGATGAAGCAGAAACAAAAAATTAGAGAGAGAACAAATGGTTTTTGTATATACAATCCACAAAATGTAGAGCAAAACAATAAGAGGCAAAAAAGTCTTGGTTACCAGAGAGAAGATGAAGATTTGGGATGAATAAGAGAGACAAAAGAGACTTACTTACCAGATGAAAATTTGTGATTAGTGAATTGTATAAATGTTGTCACATTGAAAAACCCTAGTAGTTAAACATCATATTAAAAGATAATTATTTGGGATGATTTTATTTTTCATGATTGATTTTATTTCTTTACCCTAAATAACATATTTGTGCTTAGTCAGCTTTTAATTGTACAGTTATCACTAAAATTTGATGAGTCAGCGGTTTCCGTTAAGTTGAGTGACGATGTTAGATTTAAAGGACTAATAGTGTACTTTTCAAAGATAAAGGACTAAATTGAAACTTGATGCAAACATAAGGGACTAAAGGTTTACTTTAGCCTATATTTATTTAGGTTTTTTCCTTATTAGGAGTATTTCTTAAATAGTAGTAAATCTGAAGAACTGATTGTCTTGAAGAAGCTTTTGTCTAAACAATAAATATACAATGAATATGTATTAGCATTTATTGCTTAGGATTTCCTTAAATCATGGATGGCGCGAATAACAATAGGAATATAGGTTGTACTCCCTCGAGTCCCTAATATAAGAGTTAACCAACAAAAAACGCTCTTAAGAAACTATGCGAATGTTAGTTGGATGTCTGGAGTTAATGCTTCTTTTCCAATATTGCTCATATTTATTATGATACTTTTAAGAAAGAGAAATACATAAATATTAATAATATGAAAGAGAATTAGGGGCAAAGTAGGAAAAATACATTAAATGAGGAGAGAATTTGAGATGAGCTCTTATATTAGGAACCAAAATCATTCAAATTTTGGCTCTTATATTAGAGACCGGATGGAGTAGTTAAGAAAGTAATAGCAATAAAAAGAAGAATCCATGTATAAAAAACATAAAAAGAAGAATCCGAAAAAAAGAGAAATAAATGTTGATAGGAAATCGTCTTGAATCAAACTGTGCCAATGAATCTAAATTTGATTAGGGTTGCAACAAGCTTAATTTCCTAATATAATTATTAATATTTGCAAAACCCAAACATAAAATATTACTGTTTGATCAAGTATTAAAAATAAAATGTTTCTAAAGAAATATTGATTTCTTGTATATTGAGTGCCTGTTTGGATACATTTCCAAAAGTTATTCTGCCTCCCAAACAAAGACATCCAAACACTCAATTTTTTTGGATAAGCTATTTTGAGAAGAAAAACTAGTTTGGGGTTCCAAAAGCTATTTTGAGAAAAACTACATTTTTCTCCTTTTCCAGCTGAAAGCTTCGATCTCTCATTTAGGAAAAACCCTTATTTCAAATAAAAGAAACATGAAAAGCTATTCATCCTAACTACTTTTCAGAAAAGTTATATTCTACTCAAAAGTTATTCTTAAAAGCTATTTTTCAGAAAAGCTATTCTACTCAAAAGCTATTCTCCAAAAGCTATTTTCCCAGAAGTTATTCTCCAGAAGTTGAATTCAAATAGGCCCTGAGTGTGTTCCGTGCTTTTTGACCAAAAAAAGTGTGGTTAGTAGCAAGCGTGGATACAATTGATTCAATTGGTAATATTTTCTAGGCAAAACAAATGAGTATAAGTTTTTTTTATAATAAAAAGTTTAGGTTAGTTGGGTCCTGGGGCTCACCAGGAACAAGGTAGGTCTCCGGGCTCAAAGAACACTTATAGAGGTACTTACAGATCGCCACTTTCAACGGTCCTTACATCGGTGGGATTCAAACTCACAACCACATAGTTATGAGTCAATCTCCTTTACCAACTAGACCAACTTTTGTTGGTTGAACTTATTTTTCTACACTATAATCACAAAATTTAATTTTGAATTTTATTTTTAAGTATTACTCTCATGGATTCAAAAATGTAAGCAACCTGCCCCCCCCCCCCCCAATTCTTAAATATAGTATATAGTTGTTTTTCAAATAATTTTAGAAAGTTAAATAATTAAGTTCCAAATTAACGTGCCTAAATTTTCTCTCTATTCTATTTTGTTCGACTTATAAGATAAAATAGAGTGTAATAAAACATAAAATACCATGCTCATTTTGATTCATCTGTATCTTTCTAAAAAATGTCATCTATTTTGATATTTAGGCAGGGAGCAACAATGCTTTTGTCCATGACGTATGTGGCTTCTGATAAAATAAATGACGTAAGTGGCTTTAAAAGCAATTAAAACATAAAATGTTGTCAATTTATCTTTGTAAACAAATAAATGTGTATACTTGTGATTAGTCATACCATAAATAACATGTGCATATTTATGCAAAATATTTTTACCTAAATTTTTGTCAATATCAACTAAAATTCCCGTGTCTGCACATGTGCAAAGTGTAGGTTGAGCAATTGCCCTTCTTAAATTAATTAAATTGCTCGGTTTTAAACATTGTGTAAACTAATTATAGGTATATGTAATGAACTTAATTCAGATATGTCAATGAATTCACATAACTAAGGGGAAATGAAAAAAATGACATATAAATTTTAAAATCCTGGAATAGGGATTTTTAGTAATAAATGTCTTTATCCATCTAGTTACTAATAAGTTAAAATGATTTTAAAATTTAAAAGGTATTTAAGTGGAATTTTCCCCATAACTAATCTGACGCCCTTGCTATTGGAAAGTTATTACTGATAACAACTTAATGAGCATACGATAACAATATTTTAAAATCTATGATAAATTTCGAAATTTTGGTGTCATATTATCTTAATTAAATTCCTTAAATGGAACCGATAATTGATTACCACTTAAAAGTTTATTGGCAATCAAGAGTTTTTGTGAGATCTCTTTACCAAACCCTACTACTGGCTTCCCCAATATTTTGTTGCCTTTTCTATAACATTTTTAGGTGTGACTAGAAATCTTTAGTATGTCATGGCGTCATAAAATAGAATTAAAACTCACGTTTTCAATAATTTTTATTTTTTAAGTCCAAATATATTTATCAATTTTTTTCATTATTTTAAGGTGTCATATGTCACTAAAAACAATTCTACAAATGTGTATACCTGTGAGTAGGCGGACCACAAATGACGTGTATACCAGATTCATTCAAATATTTTTATCTAAATAGTTGTCAATAACAACTAGGCTTCACGTGTGTAGAGTATAGGTCGATCATGTACCCTACTTATATTAAATTGCTCAATTTTAAAACTTGTTTAATTGATTATAGGTACAATGTAATGAACTCAATTAGGATGAGTCCACGAAATCACTTAACTAATCTGATGTCTCTACTAGAAAGTTATTATCTCATGCTTTCAAATCTTTATTCAATAACAAATTTTGAGTTACCGATAACAATTTAATGAGCATGAGGTAACAACTTCTTGAAATCTAAGATGAATTTCAAAATTTTGGCGCAACGCCATCTTAGTTATATCCCTTAAACGAAATCTATAATTAAACGCCATCTTAGTAGTATTGAGCAAAGAAATGATTTGGAAGAATTGGGAGCTCACTACATTCGAAAGAACTCTCCAAGAAAATAAAGTTTTTTGTCTTCTTGGATTTGTCTTCTTGGGAGAAACGATAACGTTGTTCTCTCACGCAACGAATTCAGTTACAACCGAACTGAGAGCTGAGATTCTGATTTGAAAAGAGGAGAGAGAGGTTTTCATGGCCTTAACTTTGGCGAACGTGGTAATTGGAGCGGGAAGTGATTTTGCTGAGGAAGATGATGTACTGAATAGAAGCAGGAAAAAAGTGAGGGTTGGGGAAGCTAAGATGTTGAATGATAATACTGTTATTCCAAGAAAGGAAGACTGGATGTCTGAGGAAGATAAGTTCAGTTCAGATGATTCTCCTAAGGTTGTTCCTAAAAAATCCTATAGGAGTGTGTGTGTCAATGATGAACCGAGTTTGAATGAAGAAGAGGAGGATGAGGAGGGTTGGTGGTTTGATGACGGATGGAAGTCAAGAATTCGTATTGAGGAGACGGAGAAGGGACCAAATATCATTATCCTCCCGGAATTCCGTCAGAAGTTAGCCAAAAAATGGGGAACCCCTCTGATTGTTAGACTTCTTGGTCGTACAGTTAGGGAGGATTACCTTAGCATGAGACTTCAAAAAATGTGGGGATATAGGGGAGATGTAGACACGATGGAGATTGGTTCAGGCTTTTTCATAGTTAGATTACATAGCAAGGAGGATTATGACTTTGCCTTGACAGAGGGTCCTTGGATGATCATGGAGCATTATCTTGCTGTTCAACCATGGAAGCCTGACTTTAACCCGGATGCTAATGAAGTTTCAAAAATTGCGGCATGGATCCGTATTCCGAAGTTTCCGGTGGACTACTATGAGGAGGGTATCTTATATATGGTGGGAAGTCAAATAGGTAGGGTTTCAAAGATTGATTCCAATATGTTACGCCAATCGAAAGGGAGGTTTGCAAGATTATGTGTCGAGATTGATTTGAGTCGTCCTTTGTTACCAGCTATTCTTATTAATGGAATAGAGAAGAAGGTGGTTTATGAAGGACTTCATTCAATTTGTTTTTCTTGTGGTCGCTATGGTCATGACATGAGGAGTTGTTCTTTCAAGAAGAATGATACGACAGAGGTAAGGAAGGATATGGGTGTGTCGTCGAATTATAATGTGGATGAAGAGAAGTCAGAGTTTGTAGCTAATCCTCATGAAAATAAATCCAATGAATTTGGAGAGTGGATGGTAGTTCCTCGTCGTCGTCGGCAGCAAAGAACGATGGTCACGTCGACGACACAAAAAGAGAATCGTACGAGAGTTGAACCAGTCTTTAACAGTAAGTATGGAAGTAGGGTGATTGCCAAGAATGTAGGAGCTGTTGAGGATCTCGTTTTGTTGCCTTAAATGTAGAAGATTCAGTTGAACAAATTATGGAGAAGCAAGATATTGTCGTCTATGATACACATCGTCGAGTCTCTAAAAATCTCCAATCATGTGAGATAAAACGTGATGTGTCACTTGGGAAAAAGAAAATAGGCAAGCAAGCTGAAGCTTCTTTGAAGAGTGGAGGGGGCCAAGTTTCATGCCCAATAAATAATATGATAAAAAGAAAGGTCCAAGGGAGTCAAATGTTGATAGGGTCATCTTCATCTTCTTGTTCCTTTCCTAGTGTGCCGAATGATGTAATTGTGTATAAGGATATTCTGGACAAGAGTAGGCGCTCTACTTGTATTACTCAAAAGAATAATTTTGATTTAATGGATCCTGGGGCTATTGATAAAGCACTAGAGTATACAACAAAGCCTTTGAAAGATATTGTGCTTGGGTTAAGTAATGGGGCCCTTGGAGTTGTTGATGATGTCGAGATACTTGTGGGAGATGATAATATGCATGATGTTGTCATGTCTTCTTGAAGTCGTATATTGTACCATTCTTTGTATATATATCTTTTTTATGATTTTTATGTCATGGAATTCTAGGGGAGCGGGAGGTGCTCCTTTTCACCGTTTTCTTGGAGAATTGTGTAGGAATAAATGTGTTAATTTGTTGGCATTGTTGGAACCTCGGCAACCTGGGTCAAGAGCTAGAAGCCTAGCACGTAAGTTGGGATGGCCTAATATGCATATTGTGGAAGCTAGGGGATTCAGTGGTGGGATTTGGTTATTTTGGGATGATGAAACAAAATTCTCAGTGTTGACCACGGGGGATCAATTTATTCATGGTGTGATTGATGTTGGTACTGGGAATGAGTTTTTTGTTACATTGGTGTATGGTCATCCGAACATGATTTTGAGGAGATCTTTATGGTCTGGTCTTAATTCCATATGCAACCCGGAGGAAGATAAATGGATGATAATGGGGGATTTTAATGCAGTTACTTGTCCTGAAGATCGAAATAATTCCTCTCAGAGCGGTGGAGGAGTTGATGTGTCTTTTCGAAATTGGGTTTTGTCTAATGATTTGGTTGATATTGGATTTTCGGGTCCAAGGTTTACATGGGGAAGAGGATCAAGTCAAAGTAGAATTGATCGAGTGTTTGTTACATCAAAATGGTATGAATTTTTCTCTGATGCTCATATTGTTCATTTGCCGAAATATAAATCAGATCATTTTCCGATTATACTGGATACGAGTATTTTGAAAAATTATAAGAAAGTTTACAAACCATTTAGATTTTTCGCTCCTTGGGTTTTGCATGAGGATTTTCCAAATTTTGTACAGAATAATTGGAAGATTAATGATAGTTGGAATTCTTCTGTTTCTTTATTCACCAAGAAGTTATCCGCTTGGAATAAAAAGACCTTTGGGCATATTCAAAGGTCTAAAGAAAGAATTTTGAGGCAGCTGGATGTTTTAAATGATACTATTTCTCGTATGGGTTGTTCTTCATCTCTAGAGTTGACGCAAAGAGAATTATGGAGTGAGTTTGAGAAGATTTTAATTAGAGAGGAAGTTCTGTGGATGCAGTATTCTAGAACGAAGTGGTATAATGAGGGAGATCGTAACTCAAAGTATTTTCATGTGATAGCTAATGGGAGACGTCGCAGAAATAAAATTTTATCTTTGAAGTTGGAGTCAGGAGAGTGGTCTTATGATCCTGATGAAATTATGGAGATGGGTAGGAGATTCTTTGAGAACTTATATACTTCATCAGAGGTATATAATGGTTCATTAGTTTATGGATGTACATATCCTAGGATTGATGATAACTCTCTTTCAATGTTGGGAAGAGGGGTAAATGAAGTGGAGGTCAAAAAGGCTCTTTTTGATATGGGTCCTTTGAAATCCCCGGGTCCTGACGGTTTGAATCCTTTATTTTACCAGAGCCAATGGGAGACAGTGGGTGGTTCTGTTGTGAAGTTGGTTTTATCCATGTTTGAGAAGCCAGATTTAATAGAGCATATTAATGGGACGCGAATAGTATTGATTCCAAAGGTTGCTATCCCTCAAACTATTCAAGATCTTCGACCCATTAGTCTTTGTAACGTGATTTATAAGATTGTTACAAAGATAATATCAAATAGATTGAAGCCAATTATTTCACGTGTTGTAGCTCCAAATCAGTGTAGTTTCATAAAAGGGAGGCAGAGTTCTGATAATATTATCCTGGTTCAGGAAATTATTCATTCTATGCGAAATATGAGGAAACAGAATGGTTTTATGGCAATTAAAATTGACTTGGAGAAAGCTTATGATCGTATCCAATGGAATTTTATTTTTGATTGTCTAAGGGAGCTTGAGATTCCGGAGAATGTTCAGAAAGTTATTCAGAAATGTGTGACCACACCATTAATGAACATCTTGTGGAATGGTGCTGATGCTGGCTCTTTTAAACCCACACGCGGGGTCAGGCAAGGGGATCCACTATCTCCTTATCTTTTTGTCCTTGCTATGGAGAAACTTGGTCATTTGATTCAAACAGCTGTGAATGATAAAGATTGGCAACCATTTCAGATATCTAAAAAGGGTATAGCAATCTCTCATTTGTTTTTTGCTGATGATCTTATTTTATTTGCTAAGGCAGATATGGAGCAAGCAGGAGTAGTAAAAGCTATTCTTGATGATTTTTGTGAAGTGTCGGGACAAAGAGTTAATGCTTCCAAATCGAGGATTTTCTTTTCAAAGAATGTAAATCATATTAGATCTAAAGAGATATGTGACTTTCTGGAGTTTACTCCCACGTCAGATTTGGGAAAGTATCTTGGTATGCCTATTATCCATGACAAAGTTAGTAGTTCAACGTATAATTTTGTTTTGGAGAAGATGGAGACTAGGTTATCTAACTGGAAGGTGAACATGTTATCGTTTGCTGCTCGTCAAACACTTGTATCTTCGGTATTATCGGCCATGCCATCTTATGCGATGCAGACAGTCCCATTACCGTCAGGTATGTGTGATCGAATTGATAAATGTTGTCGTAATTTTCTATGGGGAAGCTCGTCATCTGGAAGAAAGATTCATGCTATCTCATGGGAGAGAGTTTGCTCTGGGAAGGAATTTGGTGGCCTTGGCATCCGGAAGGCTAAATACCAGAATAAGGCATATATGTCCAAACTTGGTTGGGCTCTGATTAGTCGAAGAGATTCTTTGTGGGTTCAATTCTTGAGGGAGAAGTATAAGGGAGGGGCAGACTTGATTCCAGAAGTAAAGAAACGAAGGGTAGAATCATCAACATGGAAGGGTATTAGATGCAATTGGAATACAGTGAAGGAAGGTATTGCTTGGCGTGTGGTGAATGGAAGAGAGATTTCTTTTTGGGAGGACTCGTGGGTTCCCCATTTGGGGAAATTAAGTGCACTTACACTTCTGGCAATTCCTGAGGATATAAAAAATTGGAAAGTTGCTGATGTTCTATCTCCTTCAGGTACCTGGGATTGGCAAAAATTTAGAAACTATTTTGTTCAGGATGTGTTAAAGGCTATTGAGAGGGTCTCATTGAGGTCAAGTGAGTGTCAAGACTTCCCGGTTTGGAGGTGGAGTTCAGATGGTGTTTTCACAATTAAGTCGGTGTATGAGCAACTAAAGAAACCCAGTAACGCTACGATATCTAGAGATTGGAAGGTTGCTTGGAGTTTAAAGGTGCCTCAAAGATATAGAACTTTCTTATGGCTATGTCTTCATGATAGAGTTTTGACTAATGAGTTGAGGTTGGAGAGGAAAATTTCTGCTACGAGTGCTTGTGATATCTGTAAGGATTCAGAGGAAACTCTTATTCATGCTTTAAGAGATTGTTGTGGCTCTGATCAGGTTTGGAGGAAAGTGCTCCCTCAGTCTATTGCAGTTCAATTTTTTCACTTCACTAATGTATATGAATGGTTAAATTGGAGTATGAGGCAAAGAATCTTAATTCAAGGTTTTGAATTTAGGTTATGGTTTGCCATTATTTGTAGAAATCTTTGGCTAAGGAGAAATGAGTTTGTTTTTAACAATAATTTGTGGGGTGAATATAATGTAATTGAAAGTAATGAATGCACAAGAGGGGGGGGTGAATTGTGCATCAAAACAAATGCTCAAATAAAACGACACAAGAGTTTATACTGGTTCGGTCTTCCTGACCTACGTCCAGTTCTCAACCACCCAGGCCGAGTTCCACTATCCCCAGGTTTTACAACGGGTGCACCTGGAACCTTTACAACCGCAAGTTTTGAACGGGATCACTTGCAACCTTACAACCACAAGTTTTACTCAGGCTCACTTGCAACCTTTCTAACTAGCTCCCCCTTACAACCAGCAAGGGTTCAACCTTTACAAATAAAGGATTTTCTAACTAAGTTCTCTTTAAGAACAGATAGTGTTACACACTTAAGTACAATTAATGCTCTTATAACACGAAGAGACTTAACTACAAAGAGTACAAGATATGTAGATGAAAAGATCACTCAATGAGTTAAATGCTCTCTCTTTTCTGGGCAGCCTTGAATGCTTGAAGATTTTCTCGGTTTCTCTCTCTAGCTTCTTTCAAGAATGTCAAAGATAATTAATTGCTTCATAAATGAAGTTGAGCTCCTTTATATAGTCTTCAAACATTCTTACTCTTGGTAGGTGGGTTAGCCGTTTGAATATGGCTGTTTTTCCCATGTTACCGTTTGCCCAATAAATGCTTCATCAATGCATAGTAGGGTTGACTTGCTTTATCTCTGAAAAGTAGTCCTGACAACTCTGCTCTGACAAAAGCATTATGACACTGCGCTTCTGAACGTTCTGACATTCTGATTGCTTGCGGAAGCAGATTCACATCCGGAAGCAACTCTACTTAGTGTGCTGCACTTGAACGTTAGTTTAGCAATATAAGCACATAGTCACATGCAGTGGGTGTTTACTTAGTCTAAGATGACTTCCTTGGATCCGGAAGCACTTCTACATCCGGAAGCACTACTACTGGATGAAGGGTTATATTCACTTTTACTCACTCTCGCTCAGTGTCCTTCAATCCAACAGCCAACGCTAGTCACTAAGCAATCGGAAGCAATTCTCCTAGACGTGGCTCATGTTCACTGACGCTTAGTGTTACTTGTTCCAACAGCCAGCGCTAGTCACTAAGCTATCGGAAGCAATTCTACTAGACGTGGCTTATGTTCACTGACGCTTATTGTCATTTGTACCAACAGCCAGCGCTAGTCTAAATATAACAGGAAGCAATTTCTCTTCCGGTTGAATCCTGGCTTAGTCTTAAGGTTTTGTATATCTAGTGCTTCTGGACTAAGTTATTTCCCTACTGAATTACTTGCTGTCGCTGGGGGATGAGTCATTCATCCGCGAGCGCTAGTCCTAGTCTATCCGGAAGTAAATCCACATCCGGTTGCACTCTTACTTGGGATTCTATGTTAACCTATTGCTTTCTAAGTACTTGATTCATTCTTTCATATTTTAGTCTTCATCAAAACTTAAGATTCTAACATTCTCCCCCTTTTTGATGATGACAAACTAAGTCTTATTGATTAAGTTCATATGAAAGAATTAAAAGCAATAATTTAAATAAGGCACAAATAACTTAGACAAATATTCTTGATAAGCAAAAGATTACAAGTTAGTAATACACAAGCAGATAACATATACAAGTAATCTATACTTAAGCAAAAAATGAGATATGCATGAAAAATCAAGGAAAAAGTCTACGGTGAAAAAAGGGTTGAAGTGGAGGTTCAGAGTTGGTGTCTCTTTTTCTTCTCCCTCTCTTTTTGTCTCTCCTCATTTTCTTTCTGGAGCTGGGCTAATTGGGCTTCATGCACATTCTGGTCAATCTGAGCGATTATCCGTTGAAGCTCTTCCTGTTCCCTTTCTCTTCTGAGTCTCTCAGACTCAACAGACTCCTCGAAGGCTCTCTTCATATTTTCGACTTCCTCATAGCCTGGGAACCCTGTTGCATCTGAGAAGTAAGTGACCTTGCCATTAGGATAGTGGACAGCCCGAATCTTCACATTCCATACTGGGAAGTTGGGATCCTCCTCAACTTCCTGGGCTTTCCTCTTCCCCTTCCCTTTTCCCTTTCCTTTGCCCTTGCCTATTGTCTGAGTAGGTTTGGCACTTGCTCTCTCAGCATCCAGGCAAGCCATCTGACCAAAAGAGAGTCTGTCCGTGTACCCATACTTTTCGAATTCTTCAGGAGTCATGTCCTCTATCTCCAACTTGACTTCCTTTAGAATTGGAATTGCTTGTACTGATGGGATCTCTTGCTCAACTTGGGCAGTTGTAGTTTCTTGCTCAGGTTGGTCTGATGGAGTCTCCTCCTCACTCTCAGCAGATTCAGTGGAGGCAGCACCCTTCTTGACACGCTTTCTAGCAACGGCCTTCTTTCTTGACTCACTGAATTTAACTGCTGGCTCAGATGGAGGAGGAGGGGCAGATGTTTGCTCAGAAGCAGGAGTCTCAGACGTTTGCCCAGAGGATGTAGGGATTGGCTTGGCGATCACAATGGGAGGATGGTTGATCTTCTTCAGCCCCCACTTCATCATGATTTCCTCAACAATATTTTTACTCTGCTCAGTTGAAGGAGGCTCTGATGATGATGACTCAGGCTGTGAGGTTTGCTCATTCTGCTCAAAGACTACCATGTCCCATTTAGACCTTTGCTCATCCGACCTCTGCTGTTGCATAAACCGGATAGCTTCTCCTCTGATTAGGCTCTCAGCGCCACCCAGTCTCTGGGATTCCATGGCACGGCGGAGGGCAGCCGTGATGTCTTCATCAAGCCAGAGGGATGGCTGGCTGAGGACATCCCTTGTGTCCATGGTCTGGCGAAGGGCGAACACAGCATCTCTCCCCCTTTTGGCATCATCAACAAGGGTGAGGGCCAGGGATGGAGTGGATGAAGAGGAGGGTGGTGGTTCAGGGCCAAATCTCTTAGGAGGTGAGGGTGAGGAGGTAGATGAAGAAGATTGGTGTTCAGGAGTTTTAGGAGGGTTGGGAAAGTAAGTGGAGTTCCTTTCGAAGAAGGTGGGGTGGGTAAAGAGGCCATCAAAGGGGTAGGTGGAATAGTAGACATCGAGTTGTTTTTCCTTCCACCTAATAGGGGATTGGTCTCGGAGGTAATAAATGTCGTCTGGGTTATCTCGAGAGGTAAAGACTATGGGTGTGTGAGAGGTGGTGGGGTTAGGATTGGAGGGTCCGGCGGAGGTGTTGAGTGGTGAACGAGTAGGGGTGTTGGGTGGTGTGCGAGTAGGGGAGTTATGTGGAGATGGGGAGTTGTTGGAGTGAAGGGGTGATTGGCGAGGAGATTGTTGGGGTGAGTCTTGGGGTTGTTGTTCATGGTTGGGTGAAGACTGGGATGGTTGGTCATTGTTTGGTGATGTGTGTGGTTGTTGGTCATTTTGTGGAGGTGGTTGTGGTTGTTGAGTGTTGGGAGGAGGAGGAGGTGGGTTTTGAGGAGGAGGTGGTGGTAAGTTACCTTGTTGGGGTTGAGGAATCTGGAGATGTTGGAGGATAAGGTCTAGCTTGGCGTCCACTCTGGCAAGCTGAGTCTCAACCTGACCCACTCTATCCTCGAGTCGCTGGATGCGCTCCCCTTGCTGTTGAAACCCAGCATCACAGTCATTCCTTAGAGGGGCCACTAAGGACTCAGAAAGTTGAAGAAGAATCTCTTCCTTCATCTCCTGAGCAAAAACCTTCACAGTGGCTGGTACCCTCGCAGCACGGCTTGGCTCGGGATGGGAGTCAACTTCTTGATCCCCTGCACCAGATATAGAGGGGACTGAGGTCTGAGAGGCACTGCCTGCCTGTGATCCTGAGCGAGTGGGCTTAGCAGGCCTCAGGTACTTGATGCCCATCTTGCTGATGTTAGTTGCCCCCACAGGAGCACACTTAACATTCTCTTCCTCCACGTCAGATGTAGCCTTGATCAGATTCTTCTCAAGGAGGAAGGCAAGGATGGTGGGATAGGGAAGATATCCAGCCTTGTGGTTGACTATCCATCTGTGAAGTTCAAGGCTGATCAACTGCCCGGGGTTGATTGGCTGATGGGTAAGAAGTCTGGGGAACCACGGGTTGTCCAGCAGTGTGAACTCGTTGAAGTTACCCCCCTTGTGTGTCATCATGCGGGAGTAAACATAGTACAAGAGCCTGTTGGAGTCAGACATCTTGGACACCTTTTTCCCTTGGGTGTCATAGATCTTCGCGAGTTCCTCCTTGCTGTATTTGAGTGACTCAGGGTACATCCACTCGTTCATTCCCTCTTCTGTAATCCCCATTAAGTCATTTAAGTTCCTCCAGGTGAAACTGAAGGTTCTCCCCCTGACTGTGGCAGTGAAGGTGAGTCTGCGGATCTGCTCCTTCCCATCCACCTTCTTGTACTTGACTTTCCCAGAGAAGGACTCACAAAATACTCGCAGGACGTTGATGTTGTAGTCGTGCTTGATCCCCAGCCAGGGCATGTATCTTTCCAGACAAGGGCGCAGATGAGGGAACCCTAGTTCATCTATCTTAACCAGATCGATGAACAAGCCGTTGTTGAAGTAGGGCTTGATTGTCTCAAACTTGGAGGAAACGGCCTCCAAAGCCCCATCTCTATAAACAAGAGGGTCATCCTCCTCTACCCTCTGTCTTTTGGAAGAAGGTTCTTCGATGAATTGAACCTTCTTCTTCCCTTTCCTCTTGGCTTGTGCTTGTTCATGCTCAGTCTGCTCTGGCTGTTCTTGCACTCGCCCAGAATGTCCAGGCTGTTCCTGGCGGTCTTCATGGTGTTCATCAGATTGCCCAGATTTCCCAGAGTGCTTATGCCCAGATTTGCCAGATTTGGATTTCGACTTCTTAGATGAAGTGGCTTTCTTTGTAGTTGGGTTTGTTTCATGTGAGCCGGCCATTGTTGTGAGGGTTTAAGGTTTGTTTGTGGTGAAAGGCGAAAGAAAAGATGAAGAAGAAGAAGAACACAGTGAAGAAGATGAAGAGAATATGCAGAGAATTTGTGGGTGAAAATTTGTGTAAGTAAAAAGTGAATGTGAAAGTGACACCCTATTTATATGCAAAGTTACTGAGGGTAAAATGGGCATGACTTTTCAGATGAAAACATATGTTTACACATTGGGTAACGTAAACGTTTTAATTGAAACGGCGCACCTTATAACATGTGTCGCTTCACCTTATCAGAGAAGGCACAACTTCTCATGGAGGGAGATGAAACGTTTCTGAAGTGACGTGTCCTTTGGTTCAGCCACTGGCGCTCTTTCAGTTCAACATTCAGCGCCAGCGGGTGATCATCCGGAAGTGGTTTTGCTTCCGGTTGCACTTGCTTAAGATTTAACATTGGGGGCCTGCAAAAAAACAAGTATTGGCACTCCGATGCCTAAGTTAGTATTGTTGCAGGTTTTAATCAGAGAAGCACATGGTTATTTAAAGAATTAAACTTCATTTGGGTTTACCATTCCCAAATCACCTCTTATGAAAGTAAATTGATCAACCCCCAGAGGCTTGGTGAAAATATCAGCAAGCTGATGCTGAGTGGGGACAAACTTCACCTTGACATCTTTCTTCTGAACATGATCTCTGATGAAGTGATGTCTGACATCAATGTGCTTTGTCCTTGTGTGCTGAACCGAATTCTTGGCAAGGCTGATGGTGCTTGTGTTGTCACAGAGGATGGGTGCCTCAGGGAACTCCAAGCCAAGATTTCTTAGTTGGTTCTTCAGCCACAGTACTTGGGCACAACAGCTTGCGGCAGCAATATATTCTGCCTCAGTGGATGATAAAGACACACAGGTTTGCTTCTTGCTAGCCCAAGACACCAGACAACCACCAAGAAAGGCGCATTGTCCACTGGTGCTCTTCCTATCTGTTTTATAACCTGCATGGTCAGAGTCAGAATAAGCCCACAAGAACTCTTGGTTACCTCTGGGATACCAAAGACCAAGCTCTTGTGTTCCCTCAAGGTATCTAAGTATACGTTTAACACATGTTAAATGTGACTCCTTGGGGTTGGCTTGAAACCTAGCACACATGCCTACACTAAATTGAATGTCAGGCCTGCTTGCTGTTAAGTATAGGAGGGAACCTATCATTCCCCTGTACATGGGCAGGCTGACAGATTTACCCTTTGCGTCAGCATTGAGTGCGGCAGTGGTACTCATGGGAGTGTCATACTCCTTGCATTCATCCATCCCAAACTTCTTGAGTAGCTCTCTGCAGTACTTAGCTTGGGAGATGAATATCCCATTCTTCTTTTGTTTAATTTGCAGGCCTAGGAAGAATGTGAGTTCTCCCATCATTGACATTTCAAACTCACCCTGCATAGTCTTAGAGAATTCTTCACAAAGCTTTTCATTAGTTGCCCCAAAAATAATATCATCAACATAAATTTGGACAATTAACATATTTCCATCTTTGTGAAGGATAAACAGTGTATTGTCTAGTTTGCCCCTTGAGAAACCTTTCCCCAGCAAAAAGCTGCTGAGTCTCTCATACCAAGCTCGAGGAGCTTGTTTCAGGCCATATAAAGCTTTCTTTAGTCTATACACATGTTTGGGATGCTTGTGATCCTCAAAGCCAGGAGGTTGTTCTACATATACCTCTTCTTTGATGTAACCATTAAGAAAAGCACTCTTTATATCCATTTGATATAATCTAAAGCCTTTCATGGATGCAAAGGCTAGAAGAATTCTTATTGCTTCAAGTCTAGCGACTGGAGAAAAAGTTTCTTCATAGTCAATGCCTTCTTCTTGGTTATATCCTTTGGCTACTAATCTGGCTTTGTTTCTTGTAATTTGACCTGTCTCATCCAGTTTGTTTTTGAAGACCCACTTGGTCCCCACTATGGATTGATGAGACGGCCTTGGGACTAGTTCCCAGACTTGGCTTCTCTCAAATTGATTTAGCTCTTCCTGCATGGCAATAATCCAGTCGCAGTCCTCAAGAGCTTGTTCAACTGAAGTTGGTTCGATTTGAGATAGAAATGCTCCAAACTCAACTTCATTTTGAACTTGCCTTCTGGTTCTGATACCAGAAGAAACATCACCAAGCACTTGATCAAGAGGATGATCCCTGTGATGTCTCCTAGCTATTGGCAACTGTGCCTCATCAGGCACGGTCTGCACTCTAGGTTCATCACTGGGTTCATCTTCTTCTTTGAGATTGCTTGCTGGTGTTTCTTTTGGTGGTGAAGAAGATGATGGTGGTTTTGGAAGATTAAGTATTTCATCATCTTCTGTGGATTGTCCCCATGTAGGAGTTTCATCGAATACAACATGCATTGATTCTTCTACAATTCTAGTTCTCATGTTGTATATTCTATATGCTTTACTCCTAAGGGAATATCCTATGAATATACCTACATCAGCTTTTGGATCAAACTTACCCAGAATTACCTTTCCATTGTTATGCACATAGCATTTTGATCCAAAGATTCTGAGGTGGCTGATGTTGGGCTTCCTCCCTTTGTACAGCTCATATGGAGTCTTGTCCAAGCCCTTGCGAACATAGGCTCTGTTAGAGATGTAGCAAGCAGTGCTCATAGCGTCCGCCCAGAACACTTGAGAAACCTCTTTCTCGTTGAGCATGCTTCTAGCCATCTCTGTCAGAACCCTGTTCTTTCTCTCGACCACTCCGTTTTGCTGAGGAGTTCTAGGAGCTGAGAAGTTGTGTTCAATACCATTTTGCTCACATAGCTCAGAGAAGCTATGGTTCTCAAACTCTCCTCCATGGTCTGTCCTTATGGCTGTGATTTTGAGCTCTCTCTCATTCTGCACTTTCTTAGCCAGGACAACAAAAGCATCAAAAGCATCTTGCTTAGAGGCAAGAAACATAGTCCAAGTGAACCTTGAATAGTCATCCACCACCACTAGAGCATACAGGTTTCCACCCAAGCTCTTCACTCTCGCTGGCCCAACCAAATCCATATGGATCAGTTCCAAGGGCCTGCTGGTGGAGGCTCTCTTCTTTGTTTTAAACGAGGACTTTGTTTGCTTCCCTCGTTGGCAGGATTCACAAATAAAATCATGCTTTACCTTAAAGGATGGAATACCTATAGCTAGCTCCTTTTTAATTAGCATATCAAGTTGAGTAAAATTAACATGAGCTAACCTCTTATGCCAAAGCCAACTGTTCTCATCACTAGATATTAAACATTTTTCTTCCAGTTGTTGACATAAGTCTAGAGTATATAGGTTTCCATTTCTATTTGCCTTAAGTTTGCATTTTAAATTAGCCTTATCTAAATTCAGATCCTGCTTATCAACTATTAAGCACTCATGTGAATCAAAGATTACCCAATTTCCTTTGTCAGTGCTCTGGCTCACGCTCAGCAGGTTGTGACAGAGACCGTCCACCAGATAGACGTCTTTCACTGGTCCAACTTCTCCAACTCCAGTGATCTTTCCACTTTGATTTCCTCCAAAGGTTACTGTGGCTCCGTCTTTGATCACCAGAGATTTGAACTTGTCTCTGTCTCCAGTCATATGTCTCGAGCATCCGCTATCAATATACCATTTTCTGTTCTTGGATGCTTTGAGACACACCTGAAAGAATCAAGTAAGCTTAGGTACCCAACCTTTCTTGGGTCCTCTGTCATTAGTTTTCAGTGCCCTTGGTCTAGTGTTAGCCTTGACCTTGGGCTTATGATCATTCAGTGCCTCCGGCCTAGTGCTGGCTCTAGGCTCTTGGGTTTTCCCTGTGGATTGTTTCCAGGCTCGGGATCCCTGTCCTCCCTTAGTTTCCTTTCCAGGGGGAGGATCCTTTGTAGCCTTGGTTCCTTTAGGGACCTATTTGTAAGAGCTACTTGCTCCATGCTTCTTGGCATTACAGGTGGACGTGGAGTGTCCTTTCCTGTTGCAATAGTTACAGAAGCTAAAAGGTGAGGAGCTGTGACTAGTGGCTTTGTGGAAGAATTTTAAGTAGGGCTTCACTTTTGGTTCCACCCACTTTTTCCCTCTAGGAGTATATCCTAAGCCAGTCCTGTCCCTATATGCCCTTTGATTCATTAAAATTATATTTAACATTTCTGACCCATTTGTAAACTTCTACAGGGCATTTTGCAGCTTGTCTCTTTCAGCTGAAATTTTGCTGCAACTAGGGCAGCTCTCAAGTGTTGAGGCATTGGGTTCTGCTTGGGGAGAACCCTTGCCATCCGCTACCGGAAGCTTTCTGGCTTCCGCTAGCTCTTCACTTAATGAGTCCACCTTGGACTCAAGTGATTCCTTTTTAGTTTTTAACACTTTATAGGCTTTACATAATCGAGAGAATTCTTCATGAACCTCATTGTAAGCCTCTTGTAGTTCAGAGAAGGTTACCTCATTGTCCTCGTGGGTGAGATCAAAATCTGAAGATGCTTCCTCATCATCTTCTCTGGCTACCAGGCAGAGGTTGGCAACTTCTTCCTCATCACTTGCTTCGTCATCTGAGCTATTCACCCAGATAGAGGACACGGAGGCTTTTCTCTTGTCTTTCCCCTTTGATCTTTGCAAGCTTGGACACTCAACCTTGAAGTGGCCAGGCTTTTTACATTCAAAACACACCGGAGTCTTTTCCTTCTTGTATCCCTTCCTCTGACTGGAGTCACCTTTCTGAAAGCCTCCTTTCTTCTTGAAGAACTTTCTGAACTTTCTCACCATCATGGCCATCTCTTCTTCGTCCAGTTCCTCCTCATCATCCTCATCATCATCATCATCAATCTCCTTGTTGGGAGCAACAAGGGCAAGATTCTTGGCTTTGGATGAGGCTTGAGGAGCTCTCTGAGCCAGCAATGTTGGTTCATATTCAGCCAAAGAACCAAAGAGTGCAGTGATGGAGCTGGTTGACTCTCCTTGGACTTCATGCAAGATGGTTACTTTGGTGATTCTATCACCTTTCAAGATTTTTAGGATCTTGCTGACTTGCTCTCTTTCTGGAATGCCCTTACCCAGGGAGGCCAAGTTGTTGATGAGATGAGTGAACCTCAGCTCCAGCTCTCTGATTGGCTCAGTCGGACTAAGCATGGCGAACTTGTGAAACTCTTCCACCAACATCTCAACTCTTCTTGCTTTCACTCCCCTGGTTCCAGAGTGAGCAGCCTCAAGAGCCTCCCACATATCCTTAGCATTTTTGTGGTGGCTGATCCTATGAAATTCCTTAGGGCTGAGAGCACACTGAATGTAGTGCATGACCCTATAGTTCAGTTGGACTAGAGCATAGTCCTCATTAGTGTACCTGGATCGCTGCTTAGCAAAACCATCCTCATCTAGGGGAGTGTGATCCCCACGTTCAATTACATCCCAGAGTCTAATGTCACTTGACTTGATGTAAGTCTCCATTCGAAACTTCCAGAATGGATAGTTATACCCATCAAAGCCTGGGGGCTTGTTGGGTAGAATAGAGACATCTGGTAGAGAGTAATCTGTATCCATTACTGGATCTTTACTTTCTGGATTCGTTGGAATCGAGTGAGAAAGACCTGCTCTGATACCAAATGAAAGTAATGGATGCACAAGAGGGGGGTGAATTGTGCATCAAAACAAATGCTCAAATAAAACGACACAAGAGTTTATACTGGTTCGGTCTTCCTGACCTACGTCCAGTTCTCAACCACCCAGGCCGAGTTCCACTATCCCCAGGTTTTACAACGGGTGCACCTGGAACCTTTACAACCGCAAGTTTTAAACGGGATCACTTGCAACCTTACAACCACAAGTTTTACTCAGGCTCACTTGCAACCTTTCTAACTAGCTCCCCCTTACAACCAGCAAGGGTTCAACCTTTACAAATAAAGGATTTTCTAACTAAGTTCTCTTTAAGAACAGATAGTGTTACACACTTAAGTACAATTAATGCTCTTATAACACGAAGAGACTTAACTACAAAGAGTATAAGATATGTAGATGAAAAGATCACTCAATGAGTTAAATGCTCTCTCTTTTCTGGGCAGCCTTGAATGCTTGAAGATTTTCTCGATTTCTCTCTCTAGCTTCTTTCAAGAATGTCAAAGATAATTAATTGCTTCATAAATGAAGTTGAGCTCCTTTATATAGTCTTCAAACATTCTTACTCTTGGTAGGTGGGTTAGCCGTTTGAATATGGCTGTTTTTCCCATGTTACCGTTTGCCCAATAAATGCTTCATCAATGCATAGCAGGGTTGACTTGCTTTATCTCTGAAAAGTAGTCCTGACAACTCTGCTCTGACAAAAGCATTCTGACACTGCGCTTCTGAACGTTCTGACATTCTGATTGCTTGCGGAAGCAGATTCACATCCGGAAGCAACTCTACTTAGTGTGCTGCACTTGAACGTTAGTTTAGCAATATAAGCACATAGTCACATGCAGTGGGTGTTTACTTAGTCTAAGATGACTTCCTTGGATCCGGAAGCACTTCTACATCCGGAAGCACTACTACTGGATGAAGGGTTATATTCACTTTTACTCACTCTCGCTCAGTGTCCTTCAATCCAACAGCCAGCGCTAGTCACTAAGCAATCGGAAACAATTCTCCTAGACGTGGCTCATGTTCACTGACGCTTAGTGTTACTTGTTCCAACAGCCAGCGCTAGTCACTAAGCTATCGGAAGCAATTCTACTAGACGTGGCTTATGTTCACTGACGCTTAGTGTCATTTGTACCAACAGCCAGCGCTAGTCTAAATATAACAGGAAGCAATTTCTCTTCCGGTTGAATCCTGGCTTAGTCTTAAGGTTTTGTATATCTAGTGCTTCTGGACTAAGTTATTTCCCTAGTGAATTACTTGCTGTCGCTGGGGGATGAGTCATTCATCCGCGAGCGCTAGTCCTAGTCTATGCGGAAGTAAATCCACATCCGGTTGCACTCTTACTTGGGATTCTATGTTAACCTATTGCTTTCTAAGTACTTGATTCATTCTTTCATATTTTAGTCTTCATCAAAACTTAAGATTCTAACAGTAATTGCTCGAAGTTATGCTTGTTTGGGATGGGGCAGACCTGTTTTGAATCAAGAGTTGAAGGAAAATAATTTGGATAGATGGGAATGTCCTGCTTATGGGTATTTGAAATTCAATATTGATGGAGCAAGAAATTTGAGTTCAGGATATTGTACGTGTGGGGGAGTGTTGAGAGATCATAATGGGGATTTCATACAGGCTTTTCAATATCGTATTGGTATTGGGTCTTCTTTGTCTGCTGAAGCTTGGGGCTTTTTATGGGCTCTCAAGTTATCATGGGAGAAGAAAGTTCAAAGTTTGATTGTTGAGAGTGATTGCCATGAATTAGTTAATATTTTGCAAAAGACGATTCCAATTTGTCATCCAGATTTCGAGGTTTTGCAGGAAATTAAAAGTTTTTTGAGAAAGAAATGGACAGTGATCCTTAAGATATGCCCAAGAGATGCCAACTGTGTTGCTGATATGCTTGCGGGAGTAGCTCAAGATATGAATGTTGATTTTTTGGTCTATGTTGACCCTCCAGATCTGATTCATAACCTATTGGTTTTTGATTTGAGTTTGTTGTCTTACTGTAGAAACTAAGTAATTGTTGCTGAGTAATTGTTTTATATCTTTTTATCAAAAAAAAAAAAGAAATCTATAATTGATTACCATTTCAAAATTTATTGGCAATCAAGATCGGTTCTTAGATCTCTTTTGTGTTTATTTGTACCAAACCCTCCCACAGGCTGCCGCAATACTCTGTTGGCTTTACTTTAAACTTATTTTTTTTATATACATACTTTAAACTTATTTTATTACTATTACTTATCTTGTTTCTTGTTTCTTGTGTGCTACCCTGGTTGACTTAAGTGTTTTTGATCTTTTGTGTAACAAACTCAATTGTTTCTTCTCCCATAGGCAATTGTCACAAACCGTCGTCCACTTTCAGTCTTCCACACACTTCCTTCCCCTCCCCCCTCTCTTCCCCCCAATTCCTTCCCTTTCCACCCTAATCCAAGCCCAAAAATCCAGCTCATTTATTTAATTCCAAAAGATTACTTCCTTCCCTATAAAACAAAAAACAAAAACAAAAACAAAAAAAAACCATCACTTGATTCATATTTCATATTCATATTCATATTCTTTCATTCAACACCCAAAAACCCCAAACACCTTCCTCCCTACCCATTAATTCCACTGGATTTCTTGCTTCATTAACCCAACCCCACCTCCTATAAATAAAAAAAAAACACACACACACCCCAATTCATTTATTCATCATTTCATATTTTCATTCATACCCAAAAATCAAAAACCCCAAAATGACTTCTTCAACTTTCACTCCTCCAAAATCCCACCACAACCACTCTCCTCTCCACAACTTCCCTCTCTCAAATCTCAAGTGGTCAAAGAACTCACCCAATCCCCACCGTCCACGTGGACCACCCGATCCACCCTCACCCCTTCTCCCATCCCCACCGTCCAATCATTCCCATCCAACGCCTCACAGCAAAAGGGCAATCAAATTACCAATCTGCCCTCCCAAGGGGAAGAAGCCCAAGAAAGCAAAGCCTGATGATCCTGAAGAAGAAGAAGATGATGATGATGATGCTGACGTGGCATGGGGGAATGATGGAGATGATGATGAGGATAACGAGGCAGTGGCGAAGACTTGGAATTTGAGGCCCAGAAGGGTTGTGAAGAAAACGGCGCCGTTAAATGGTAACGGAGGGGCGTTAAAGATGACGGAGAAGAAGGCGGCGCCGTTAGTGGGGGAGAGGAAAAAGAAGAGGGGTTTCTTTTCGGTGAGTCTTGGGAAGGAAGAAATAGAAGAGGACTTTTTGGTCTTTACTGGGGCCAAGCCTTCTAGAAAGCCCATGAAAAGAGTGAAGGGTGTTCAGAAATTGCTTGATGTAAGTTAAATGTCCCTCTTTTTTTTTTCTTTTTAGTTTTTTCCACCTAGATTTATGTCTCAAATTTGTTTTTTAAAATTTGAGTAATTATGTAGTATTTTTTTTGGTTAAATATTGTCCGGTAATCTGTGGCCTACGTGTCATGGAATAATCACGGCTTTAGGGGCCTATGACTTGAGGGGCATATAGGTAGGGTTGTCCCTTTCCCAATAACCCAATGAGACAGGAACATATGTTTTTGTCCTGATGATGATGTTGAAGCGTATTTACCAGCTCAAGCAATTAAAAGTTTTTTTTTTCATGAAATTTATTATTGTCTGGTAAATAAATGTATACTTTTTTTTGTTTAAATATTGTCTGGTAATCTAGAGTGTATAAGGGATAAAATAATTGTGACTTTAGTGATGTATAGGTAGGTTTATCCCTTCTCTATCATGACGGCCATAGAGAAGCATGTTTAGTTAAAGGAGTAGGAAAGATATTTTCTTTTCCATGAAATATATCAATCTTGAAATTGAATTTTAATTTGTTTTTTTTTAAAAGAGCATGTTTTCAATTTTTTATTTTAGAAGCTATTGTGTAGATTTTAGATCTAGATGATAAAAAAGCACTCTTCCACTTTTTTGCTATTTTCTAAAGTCTAGATGATAAGGTTTTAGATAAACACGGTTAACTTTGTTGGAATGATTTTATTAAAAAAATGTTTTGTGAGAAGTTAATTTTTTTTTTAATTTTAGCTATTCTGTGGGATCCAATATTTTTAAGAGATTTTTTTAGCTTTTTTTTAATAAGCTAATTCAAAGAGGTTCTGGGTCTCAAATCTCACTTTGATTATGTGATTTGATGCAAGTGTGGCTATTTGCAGGGTGTTTTGCCGGGTTTGTTGTTAACAACTGTGACTACTGATATGTATAAGGTCCCTGAACCTCCGCTTAAGGTAATATTTTCAGTGTCCTGTTTACAATATCTTTTTGTTTATTATGTGTTGCCCTGCATGTCTGATGAAGAACTTATGAAATTTACTTATGATTTATATTTGATCTGTTTGACATGGCTCATTAAAGTCCATATGAATAGTTACTTCTGGTCTGTATTAGTTTGTGTTACTTATCAGTGTTGACATGCTCAGTATAGTTGATTGAATAGATTATCGTCTATTTTCGATATGTTAATCGAGGAAAATGAATGTTTGTTGTGTATTCAAGTTCTAATGTACATTGAACTGCAATATCAGATGATATTGAGATCTTTTTATGGTTCTTGCAGGGTTAAACTTTCTAGGTTCTGATTCTGGACTTCTGGGATATAGGATGTTTTTTGGTTTCTGACTTCTTCTGACTGTGGAACATTTTTTTACCGTCAGCAGAAGGTATACAATACCATATACAAACAGATCATAAGGAGAGGGATTACAAATGTATCTGGTTTCTTTTTGGGCTTCTTCTGTTGACTGAGGCTTCCAATAAATGTTAGAAGTTATAACAGTAAAGGGTTATCTGTAGTCAAAGGTGTACAGAGGAGTTACATTTTGCTCTTAGTTTCTTTTTAGACAGAATTGTGACAATCCTTATTATATTTAAATTTTCTTTTCTTCAACTCAAGTCTTTGTTTTACAGTTTTTTTTTCTAGTTTTTAAATCTCAACCATATGAGAATTGATTTTCAATGTCCTCTACGTAAGGGGAGAGTTAGTATATGAGGCCGAGAATGGTGAAATGGTGATGAATTCACAAGCATCATTTCAAACTGAATGATGCTTCTTTTTAAATTTTTGTTCTTAAATTGGTAAGCAAATATGTCCTCATCATGCAACAATGTGAGTGTGTGAGAAAGAGAGAGCGACCCCCCGACGAGGGGGTGGGGGGGGAATGAACTGGGTTTAAGAATCATCTCATGATCTAGCTGTCAAATAATGGGATCTTTCCCACAACTATATTCTGTGTTGCTTTTTGAAACGAGTTTATTTTCCCTGCTTTTACTCTAATGTTGATGCTAGTATCTATTTTATACTCCATCCCTTAGTGGATTTAAAAATGTAGTGCTTGTGTCTTTTGATGGCATGCTGTTGAGATACTCAAAAAAGGGTCGTGCTTTGATGGAAAACTCTCCCTATTTGCCTTTCTTCCTCTTGCTTTTTTTTTTTGATTTGGTATCTGTTTATATTTGTTGCATGCTAGCTGTAATTTCTGCTCTGTTTTGGGTGTCATAAGATACATAAATAGAACAGCATTCTTTTCACTCTCGCAATTGTAATGTTGCTTTAATTGAAAAATGTGGTCGGTGGTTGTTAATCCCTCTACCATATATGTACTAATAATGAATCCAAATGCTTTAAAAGAATTTTATTGATTCTAAATATGTGCTTGTTACGACAGAAATACTCTTGAATGTGAAAGAGAAGATACATAAAACAATTTTCTCAAAATTTCATAATTTATGGCAGCTGCAATACATAGACTGCTTTTAAAATCATGTTGGTATGGTACTAACATGAAATGCATGCAAGTTATTGGTATTATTCCTCCTTTCCTCGTTTTGATATTTTTAGTTTGAGTTGATCAGCTTAGATACATGGTGAAGTTTAAATTTCCTTCTTTGGTGTTGATCATGATGTAAATAGTGAATTTTTGCGCACTATTACACTTTACTAGACAGTACCATTAAATAAATGGATTTCAATCACATGTCTATTCCCTGTAAATGGAATGTGGATTTACTCTCATGTCATGATTAGATATACTGTTTCAACTGTTTAAATGCTTTTATGTTGCTTTTTCTTTACTTTATCTCCTTGCCGTGATTAGATTTCCCCTCCGGATTGTTGGCTGCTAAATAGGTTGAATCTCCGCAAACTGGTTATGCGCCCTTATTGAATGATAACCTCCTTGCTTCTCAACTGACATACTCATCAGTTTTAGATTGCTTGTCACCATAAGCAGCTCTCTGAGATTGTCAATACTTATGTTTTTCCATCTAACATTGCTACTAGCAAACTAGTCTTCGAATTGCTATTGAGAAAGCGTATTGACAAATTAACTACTTTCGTTGAATTCAAGAATAATCCAATGGCTTATCCTTTTTAAGCCTGGAAATCAAAGAGCTGATGGATTTGACAAAGACTAACCCCCTTTCCAAAAAAAATCCACTTCTCTCATCATATATTGCAATATATTTTTATCCACAATTGTGCCTACTTTTTTTTTGGTTTAGATTTTTCCTTCATGCAGGTTATTAAGGACCGGACTTCAGTCTGAAGGATTTGCTAGTAAAAAAAATTGAAATCTTGTTTATGCGGTGCAGATCTGTAAACAATTCTCATAGCTCATTCATGTGCTAAAATTTCGCTTGTTGAGTTTAGTTGATTGTGACACACTGACATGATACCATTAATCAATGATGTTTGGCTTTTTTCCTGGTGAAGAGCTGACAATATGTCTAGTTTGTTTCCACTTTGGACAGGTTGATTGTGTCACAGTTTCAATGAGAAACAATTCTTATACTGCATCAGATTAACCCTGGAGTTCTTGTTGCACCTGGTAATGTATTTGGTAGCATCTAATTGCTGGTCAAATGTGCTAACACCTCAATCTCTATTTCTGTTTGAAAGATTTCCATTTTGGTAGCTAAAGTTGATCCTTAAAGAAACTTTCCAGGGGAAATAACAAAAATGACATGAAATTTGAAATTCATAGGGGAAATGAATGCATTATATCGATAATTTTTTTTCCCTTTTGCCTTTATCAAAATTGGTCACTCCTCTGCATTTACAAATCATTCTCGCCTCTCTTCTAATAGAAATTAAATAGGGTATAACTGGAAAAGCTCATTGATTACTTTACATGTGAATTATACTTATGATCAAAGTTTCTTCTACAAGTTACTCATATATAGGAAGAGAAGGATGTGATTGGTCAAATGAAGTCATATCTCATTCTCGTTTCAGTTGTACAAGACTTAAACTCTGGCAGTTAAATGTATCATTGACTTCAGTTTGTAAGGAAACTTAATACTCAGCAACAATATTTTGTAGATTCTTATAATGTAGATCAGTGGTCCGCGCCTGCGAGTTATTGTCTGTCTTAAATTCTTCATGGTAGCCTCAATATTTTTTTAAATGGTGATTAAGAAGTATTCATATTTTTGTATTTTTGTAATCAGTCACTTTTTGCCCTTGCTTCTTGTGTCTGACATGTACGAGTAACGAATGAAAGACTAGCACCGCCACAAAGTTCAGTTTGTGTTGACTGTGCTGCTTCTAATTTCAATAAATTTTCAATAACAGTATGTATTTTCGGTGTGGATCTCAAAATAATGCTCAAGTATTTATTAGAAGTGAAAACATTTACTAGAAAGAATATAGAAAATATTAGGAATAAAAAGAAAGTTTTTCTAACTCTTTTCGGGAATGAAATTGTTTATACTGTCTAAAAAGCATTTAAATTAATATATTTCATTTAGTGCGACACGATCACTAGTTTATTTCTTATTTCATTAAGATTTCATACTTATAATGATCAATCCAAACAACTAAATAAGTACAATAATGTTAATTAGGGAGTAAACGAAGACAAATTGAAGAAGAAAAAATTAATGGAGGGAATTCAACAATTTAGTACAGTGGGTTAAGCTCTATAAAAAGAACTATTTGGTATCGATAGCCTTTCACACTTAAACATAATTATTGCATCAAAGTATTCATTACACATATCGAATACAAACTTAGCTTGTTCCTCGTGATAAAAGGCAAAACCATATAATAGATATAGCTGTTAATTAACTCCCTTTTATTACATATAATATTTCAGAAACAGTTGCTTATTATTTATGATGATGAGAATGGGAAGGGTCCACTGTTGCTGGCAAAGTTGACCTGTGTGAGGTGAACTTCTTGAGGAGGAAGATGATATTGAATGCCAAGGCTCTCAAAGATCCTCTTGAGCTCCAGAACAAGCTCTGATATCCTGCTACATTTCTCACCCATGTTTTGATAGTTCATGGTGTGTTGAACACAGAGGGCCATCTTTAACTTGTCCATGTTTTCTATCTCCTTCACTAGCACCATATGCTTCGGATTCCAGTACTTGGGTTTGCTCTCAATGTATCTGCATTCCAATGTGTTAGCTACATTACTTCATTTATGATGGTGAATATTAACACAATAGCATAAAGTTGGATAGTAAGTACGGTGATATTGAGATAATTAAATGTGTGATACTAAAAATGATTGTGCCAATAGAGTAGGTATGGGGCTTGTCAAAGAGAAAAAAATCATTTGAGGTGTTTTAAATGTATACAGAGGTTATTGAAGTGCTGATGGATGGGTTTTAGCCACCACAAAAGTAGAAAGTTTTAGTCTGAGTTCATTGAATACAAACTACATTTTTTTTATAAAGATACAAACTACATTTTTGGAAGAGCCATCTCCAACTAAATCCAACAATGCTTGAATCTTAGTCCAATTAGATAGCAATATCTACACACACACCCCCTCCGATCCTAAATATAAGACCTAGTTGTCTTTTTTCGGAGAGATTAATATTGCGAAATAAGCCATTAAATTACGATTCATTGGTTTATAAGTAAAATAAACTAGTTCAAAGGAAAAAATTAGGTAAATCAATATATAATTAACATATTTTGCTTTTTTAGGATTTTTCAAAAAAGTCAACTAGGTCTTATATTTAGGACCGGAGGGAGTATACATGTATGTAGATTTTTCTGTTAATATATTATAATGACACCACATGATCTATATACCTAAGCCTCTTTGGTGAGAAGATTTTGTTGCAATTGTTGTGCGTATGCATGTTTGTATGAATAAATCTTTACATCTATATGATGATAAAGAAGCTAATTAAAGCAAATGAATTAAGAATGTAGGAGTAAGTTGATATGCTTACGCTTGAATGGCCTTCTTGAGGGCAGTTATACTGTCCATAGACGTTGAGGCATCGATAGTGAATTCCACAGCTTCACCCATTTCTGGGCTTCTTCTGAAATTGCTTATAGGAATACCCAGAAGAACTGTGTTCGGATAAAATATTTTCTCGCCGTCATATCTCAAGAACACTGTTGTCAATATATTCATCTCTTCTACAACCATCTGCATTCAAAACCGTGATCAACGATCACACACACACACACATCTTCATAATAAAGAGCAAAACACTTGTTTCAATTTCTACGCTAGCTTTGGTTTTTGAGTAAGAGTTTAATTTCTTTTGTATCCCAAATTTATCATTTTTTTTGTTCCTGAACCATTTCTATTGATTATATGCATTCCATTCAGTCCTACATAAGATCTATGCTGGGAGTCCATTTTCATCTTAAATTTAAGACTTTATTCTAATTTTTATTAATAATTTCCAAAATTATTTCTACTGATGCATCTAAATCAATCATCAAGTAAAAGGTGGAGATTAAATAAGATAATAAAAAGAACACTATACTAACAAAATCAAATTATAGTTAAATTATTGGGAAGCAGTACTACATGGGGTCTAGCTTCATGAATATATTGTGGTGATGATTAAAATAAAATTTCAAAAATTCCAATCACAATAACTAATTTAATTATATTCTTTGATATCAGTAAATTAGTTATCTTGTAAAACCGTTTCATCACATGAAATTGTATGTGATTCGAAAAAATGATGGAGACTTTATCAAAATAAAGACACCAACATTTGTACTGTGATGATTTAATAATTTGTGGCCATATTTAATGGACTGTTATGAGAATGATGGATCTTTAGCGTGGTGTTATACTGCTAGTATATGTTTACAAAAAGGCAAAATTAAGTTATGACATGAACGTTTTTTTTAAAGATTTATATTTAATTTTTCAAAAGCAATGACTTTTTAAATAAAAACCATTTTAGACAATGATATTAATATACAGGACCATTTTGACATTTTTGTGGAGGTTAAGAAAGAAAATTAGACCAAAAAATTATAGGGACAACTGTACATAGTTTCAAGGAAGAGATTTAGTTCCATAAAGTTCCTAAGAAATTGTTAATGACCACTATTTACAATTGAATTAACATTCATTAATAAATGAAATAATTGTCAATGGAACTAATGAGTATGTAGAGTAAACCAATTTTGATAAAATTTAAAAAGAAAATTATAAAAATTAAGATGATTAATTTTACAATCTTAATTTTCTTAGAAAATTTAAAATAATCTTATATAATAAGGACTAGAGGAGTATCTAAATAAGATATAGTCTATACATGCATGCTGAACTCTCCTTTATCATATCCTTTTTATGAACAGAAAAAACCGGTTCAAAAAATATCAAATAAAAATATCAAATAGGAAGAGCAGAAGATCAAATAATGTAAGTAGGGAATAGTCATAAATACCTGAGTTCCATTAATGACACAACGATCTCCGACATCAAATGGGTGCATGATGAAGACAAATACAATGGATTCAAACACAGTTTTGCACATGTTTTGGAACACAAAACCTACGAGCAATAGTTGGGAAGTGATAACGAAGAGGACTTTAGTTGTGGCCAAACCCACCACCAATAGTGTTACCACTGTTATGATCACTGAAACCAATACACTCGCAAGTTTGTGTAGTTGACGAACCGCTGTTTTAGTATCGTTCAATGAATGGGCCAATGCTTTTCTCTCCACATACGCATGAACCTGCATACATCAATATTTTCATCAACTATATATATAAGTGTGTGACAAAAAAAATATATATATAAGTGTGTATGCAAATTAACATAGGGCAAACGGGCAATTATGATGCTAAAATTTGCCCACGGTAGTGTGTCTAATATCAAAGTTTCACAAGATTCACAAATGATACTAATTTATTGGACAAAGGGCAAATAAAATACTGTCATTAAATTTGTATAACATCCATTAGAATTTTATTTATAGGGAAAATTAATTAGAGGTCCCCCACAAGGGAGTTAATACTGGAAAAATCCCAAAAGTTGAAAATATTAATGTAGGGTCCCAAGGGACCTCACATTAATATATTTGAAAAGTGAAAAGACAGTTTTGCCCCTAGTCTTAAAAAAAATTTACCCCTCCTCCCCCCACCCCCCCCCCCACCCTCCCCCTCCGCCTCCCTCCCCCTCCAGTTCCCCCCCCCACCCCCACCCTCCTCCCTCCACGCCCCCACCCCGACCCTCGAGGAGGAATGAGGGTGGGGGCGTGGAGGGAGGAGGGTGGGGGTGGAGGGGCGAACTGGAGGGGGAGGGTGGGGGTGGGGGGGCGAACTGGAGGGGGAGGGAGGCGGAGGGGGAGGGTGGGGGCGCTGGAGGGGTGGGGAGCTGGGGTGGGGGAGGGGGGCGCTGGGGAGGGTGGGGGTGGGGGAGGGGGCTGGAGGGGTGGGGGAGGGGGGGCGCTGGGGAGGGTGGGGGTGGGGGAGGGGGGCTGGAGGGGTGGGGAGCTGGGGTGGGGGAGGGGGGGCGCTGGGAGGGTCTGGAGGGGTGGGGGTGGGGGAGGGGGGGCGCTGGGGAGGGTGGGGGTGGGGGAGGGGGGCTGGATGGGTGGGGGAGGGGGATGGGGGGGCGCTGGGGAGGGTGGGGGTGGGGGAGGGGGCTGGGGTGGGGGAGGGGGGCTGGAGGGGTGGGGAGCTGGGGTGGGGGAGGGGGGCTGGAGGGGTGGGGAGCTGGGGTGGGGGAGGGGGGGCGCTGGGGAGGGTCTGGAGGGGTGGGGGTGGGGGATGGGGGGGCGCTGGGGAGGGTGGGGGTGGGTGTGGGAGGGGGGGCGCTGGGGGTGGGGGGTGGAGGGGTAAATTTTTTTTAAGACTAGGGGCAAAACTGTTTTTTCACTTTTCAAATATATTAATGTGAGGTCCCTTGGGACCCTACATTAATATTTTCAACTTTTGGGATTTTTCCAGTATTAACTCCCTTGTGGGGGACCTCTAATTATTTTTCCCAATTTTATTACCATAAAGTCCTAGAAATCATCTAATTATTATCAAGTGCTAAGAGATTTTAGGGGCAATAAAATTTAATTGAAAAAAGACTAGAATGCCCTTGATTGACACAAAGGGGTCGTTTGGTTCGCTGGAACTGAGGGTAGGGAAGTGGAAGTGGAAAATCCAACTTAGTTGGTTTGGTTGGATAGAACTCACTTCCATTTCCACTTCTCTTTCCATCAAAGTGGAAGTGAAAGTTTCCTCTCTCTCGCCCCCTCCCTTAGTTGAGGACATTCTGATCTTTTCTCGATTAAACCATTAATTGAGAGCATTCTAGTCTTTTCTCAATTAAATTGTTTTGCCATTAAATCTCTTGGGACCTGGTCATAATTAGATAATTTTTACGGTCTTCATGGTAATAAAATTTTAAAGGAAACTATTGAAATTAAACGGTGGTAATACATTTGCTCCCTGTCCAACAGATTGGTATCATTTGTACACTTTGCAAAACTTTTGTATTAGAAATTTTCAAAGAGCAAAGTTTAGTATCAAATTTACATCTTTACCCATTAAAATACTCTTTCCAATTCTCAATGAAAAACATGATTAAAAAGTTTGTGTTAATTACACGTCCTAATACTGATTAATATATGATTCAATTAAATAATTCAGTGAAATTTCAAATGTTCAAGTTGAAAATATTTTGTAGTATTCATATTTATCATCTTCTTAATGAAACTAATTTTCTTTATTTTTAAAATGATATATAATCTAATGATACACACAAGTGTTTTATAGAGATAATGCATACATGTTAGACTTAATTAATTTATTTAGTTTCTTTGATATCATAAAATTGTTCGATATAATCTTTTATTAAAGACTGGATGTAGTAGTATAGTTTCTCTAAATGAATCAATATATGTAATTAATCTCATTAATTACCAGCTAATATCTATAATTAATTTATTGTTTTCACCACATGCAAGAAAGTCAACGAATTTTCTTACAAATTAACAGCTAATTGATATTTGCAAATTAGTTATCTTTCAATATTCTACATTAGGGATCAAAGGAAGTAATATGTATGTGTGTCTGTGTGTGTATTTCCTCAAATATATGAGGTGCATAATCAAATAAATAATTTATCAATGCGCATATTTATATGTACAACGTATGTCATAATTCATGAAAATGGATATATTTATGTTTATGTATACAAGCGCACGCGCTTGCAAGAGCATGCAATAAAATTTTTCTTCAATTGAAATATATTTATGTGCAGCATGGATAAAACCAATAGCAGTCAGCTTGAGTCAGAGAAACTTAATACTATGATTAATATGAATTTTGAATTTATTCTAATTAAGATTTTTTAATGGACAAATTTATTCCCTGCTCAAAAATCATGATGTTGATGAGATTAAGATTCGTTACTAGAAATTAATTAACCTTGTAATCTAAAAAAAAAGAAATTAATTAACCTTGGATGGCTATAGTAATAATATTTTTTGTTACAAGTAATAAATGTTTATGTACGTACACGGAGTGATAAAAAACTAGTTATTACTAGCTAATTTAATAGGCTTAATACCTAAATTTGTATATTTAAGTGAAAATTACCATAAGCTGGCTTTTGGTTGATAAAAGGATACTTAGTAATTATAAGGCTTACCACCCAGTTACGAAATGAGGACTTGGTAATTTTTCCAGTCTCAACTGCTCCTCCAAATAAAGGAAATATCATGTGCACTTCATCTCTCCTCAAGAATCTCATTAAATCTTCTTCTTCGATGTACCTGAAAAATTTGATGAATTAAAAATCAAAGATTAATCATTAATAACAAGGTGTGTGTCTGTGTTTTTATAAGAACTATTATTCAATTCATAAATTCACGATTTTATTAGTTGAAACAAATTAATGGTTGGTAGGCCAGTCATGTGTTTCTATTTGATGGGAACTGGAACCACACAAATCCGTACGTAGCTATAATAATGGGCCAAGCAAAACTATTAAATATATAGCCAATTGAGTATATCAATTGTTTTTGTTTTTCCTTTTGTAAAATTAAGAGTTGGGAAGACAAAAGTGTACATGTTGGGAGACATACGACAGAAGATGACAGCAACATAATAAAGATAAATTAAAAAGAAGACAACAAAAACAAAAAGAAAGCATGAAAACTCATAAAGTCAAGACATCTACAGGGGAACCGTATGATGGGTTAAACCGATAACAATACCTTGAAAGTTTTAAGCTAAGCACCTGGTGTCTGAAAAAAATATGAGGACAATATATATATCTGTGTGTGTGTGTGTGTGTGTGTGTGTGTGTGTGTGTGTGTGTGTGTCTGTATGTATGTATGTATGTTACTCATGAAGTTTAAAAAATTGTTGACTAAATTATACAGAGGTGGACGCCATGACATATCAATTTGGCTTCCACCTCACCCTTAGCTTATAATTTCATGACATATTTTTTGCAGGACAAATTTTTTTCTTAAAATAGTTCAGATCTGACTTCCCTTCACTCTAATTTCATGTCATATTTTTAGCAGGACAAATTAGTCATATATTATCGGAATCTAAATATAGATTGATTATTCTTTAGATTTGTTCAGTCAATATTTTTTGATAAATAATCCAATTATATATAATTTATGTGCATCTTACTAACAGTATCAGATGGGCCACACAAAGTATGCCACTAATAGAATAACTAGAAGGAAGTGTGCGTGTTTAATACCAACACAAATATTGAGCAAGACCTAGCTAGGTTATATTTAACCATTGTCATATTATAAAATAAGGGTGAGTGTAATAACAATTATATTTATCTAGTTATAAGATTCGACTATACTATCTCAACCTGGGTGCATGATAAAAAACCTATAACAACCTTAAAATTAAGCTTTTTATTTACTTAACCACTATTAGTAAATATATGTCAAATATATATAGCAATTAATGATAAAAAAAGATTTATCAAACTATTTACTTTGAAAAGAAAAAAGGATGAAAAAAACATACTTGGCTCCTTCCTTTGCAACATTCTTGAAAATCCTCTGAGCAGCACTTCTAGCTTCCCACTCACTATGAATCTCTTCCTCGTTGGAGTTGGTAGCAAATTCATCCACTGTCTTTGAAATCGTGGACAACCCTGAGGATCTCACATAATTAACCAACCTCTTTATACTCCATGCACTCTTTCTCCCATCCATGCTCAATTTCTTTAGCTTCTCTATATCAACCCTCCTTGGCCCATCCCCTTTTCTCGCTGATCTGGACTTCATCAATTGAGGTTTTTTGTTCCTCATAGTGGCCGGCATCGATTTTGAGGCCTGCAACTGCTTCTTACTAGGCAAGTCCATCTCCTCCTCATCTAACGGTGGCCCTGAGAGGGTATCCAACACATAGTGATGGAAAACGCTCTCTTTCATCCTTTCAAAGAAAGCCGCCACATGAAATGAAGAAGCCATAGCCTTAACAACCACTATTTTTAGCAACCAAATGGTTGCATCAATGAGTATGGCCACTAAGAAGCGGAAGAATTTTTTGAGGACTTTGTTTCTTTTATGAGCCTGATGGAACATGATCATCCATGCGGATAAAACTAGGGCTAGCCAAACACAGTTCCGGAAACTTTGTCTAAGGCCAAACACAAAGTAGAGAACTCTCTCTCTTAACATGAAGTTTTTCTCAATGAGGAAAACTAAGATCCTTACTACCCATTCGGAGACAAGGCGGCCACAAAAGATTACCATCACCAACAAGCACCATTTCCAGATTTCTAGGGTCCATTGAGTCCTGTTCTTGAGGGATTTGATAGTGAGAGAACATATTAGGCATGTCATGATGGCAAGGAACAAAAAGAGTTCTAGTAAAGTGCTCTTCTTGATGTTCAACCTCCTCTTTTTCTTGCCCTTTCCGGTGGCCTCATCGTCGTCGTCCTTGCCATATTCCTCGAAATTTTTGAACCATTCCTCATCGTCATCCGAGGAGGAGTTGTTGCCATTGTTGGTAGGGGTCTCAGGTGGATGATCAGTGGATGCACGGAAGGGGCTGTTAACGTTGTAATTTTGTTTGGGTGAGGAAGGGTAGTTGATTTCCTCAAAACGTGATCTTGGTTTGGAGGCAGTGAGGCGTTGAACTGGTATGTTTCTCGGACTTTGTTGTTGTTGTTGTTGATGATCATCCATGTTGATGACAAGTTGGCCACCGTTATTTTTGGAGGATTCACGTTTGTTCCACTCCATGAATGGAGTTTCTCTTTGAGCTCAAGAGGGAGTGATATATAGTAACTTTGTGAGTATATTATGTGAAATGAAATGACAAGAGGCTTACTTCTCTATTATATAGAGAGATCCGGGAAGCAGCATCAACAAGTATATTAATGATGGAGGGCGTTGCACGCTAAATGACAGATAAGATTAGATGAGAATCTCATATTATATTTAATGCTTTTGATTTTTCCTTTCAAGAAGTTTGTGGCAATCCATGAATAATGGAATTTTCACTCTGAGTTCAAGAGAGTGATGTTTAGTAACTTTGTGTGTATTATATGAAATAAAATGACTATGAAATAAAATGACGAGGTTTCTTTCTCTATTATAATTGAAGAGATAAGGAAGGCAATAACAATAATAATGGAGGGCCTTCTACACTAAATGAAAACTAAGATTAGATGAGAGTTTCTTAGTACATTTAATGGATTTTGTATCTTCCTTTTCAATTTTTGAAAAAATTCTTCATTATCATGGCTTATTAATTGAAAAGCTATACACAAGGGGCGTGGAAACCGGTTCCCCTAACTACTCATATTTAAACAGTCTGTATCTCATTTGAAGAGTATAGACTTGTATCTATTGGAATAGATACATAATCTAAATCAAATCTACATTGTATAGGTTAGATCCGATGATTTAGAACTAGATCCACTTATGTGAGTGGGGAAAAATGCCACGTCCCACAAACTACTTACTCTATTCCCCTTATTTTCTCTCTTCTTTAGCTATTATTGTTCACTAATTTTTTCATAATTATTCCTCTTGGGGCAGGAAAATGAAGTCATTCTTCGATGTATTTATTATCTCTTTAGCATATACACTAAGCACTAAGTGTTTGGAATTGTGTTTTGAAAAAACAAGGAACGTCACAATTCCCATTTCCGGATCTATACCAATATAATTGCTTCAACATTGACAAATCCTTGGATTTGTATGTTTTATTGTGTTAACTTGAGGTTATTAACATTTGGGAAAATGTCATTTAAATCCCTCCGAATATACAAAAGGACAATTCAGGAACTCAAACTTCCAAAAGGACCATGAAGGAATTAGGACCTAGTTGACATTTTAAAATTGTGTGAAAAGACAAAATTGCCCTAATCATAAAACAGAAATTACTAACCACCCTTACATCCACCATTTTCAATAGGGTGGTTAGTAATTTCTGTTTTATGATTAGGGCAATTTTGTCTTTTCACAAAAATTTAAAATGTCAACTAGGTCCTAGTTCCTTCATGGTCCTTTTGGAAGTTTGAGTTCCTGAATTGTCCTTTTGTATATTCAGAGGGATTTAAATGGCATTTTCCCTTAACATTTCAAAGATGCAATATTGGTTCATTTATGCCTAATTGAATATCTAGACTTTTAAGTAGAAATTAGTTTAGGAAGTGAATTAATTGGCCTAACTTATAAATTTAATTTGTTAATTAATTTTGAGAGCCAATTGATCTATTTCCTTCCCTTATTTCACTTTTAGGGTCGTTCAAGGACCAAACATGATGGAGGCTAGATGGGAAAAAGCAAGAAAAAATGGTGTAAAAGTTGGAAAATGAAGTTTGTGGACAGATTTGGAAAATGTCAGAAAAGAACCTCGAATTTCAGAATTGTAGTTTGGTCCCATTGTCATAATTACGATTCTGCCATCGAATTTCAGAAAATACACCCAGGTCCCTCCTGCGCTGATATATATCAGACCCGATTTTTGCTGGTTTTGGACTGTTTTGACCCCAATTTTGACTCAAACTCAAACCCAATCATTAAGCCCATGTTACCATTCATATTAGATGTAGAAATTAGGTTAGAAACTCATGTTTTGGGGTTGGGTGCTCCTCAAAACCCTAGTTTCCTCCATTTCCTTCACCCTCTTCTCTTCACTTTTCATCTCATTTCTTCAATCTTCCACCTTCCTTCCTCCATCCATGTCTCAATAAAGTTTCTCCTTGCTTTTGGAGTTGATGAAAAGTGGCTTGAGCTTTGGTTCTTCAAGGGGGGTCCTAATTCCTTTCCTTTCTCTTTATATTTTTGATTGCTTAGGTTTAGGTTTACCATTTATGTTTTGAGATTGGACTGGATTTGGTTGTTATTGAGTTTATTTGTGATTTTGTTTTGTAATGAGAGATTTGGACTCATCAATATACATAGTCATGTATATGTTCATTATGGTTTATTTGATATCATTCTATTTATTCATGGTATTGATAGATAGTTTAATTGAATTGAATTATAATTGAACCTAATGCATTACAAAGCACTAATCACACTCTAGGGTAATTAATATTGTATATATGAATGGGTTCATAAGACTAGGCATTAGACTTACCGGTTGGTGAGGTTTGGTACTTTAGGAAACCTAGAGAAAACTCAAAGGTGCTAAAGGGCTTACCAATTTCTAGTTAGTTGGGGTTCCACTAATTAGGTAATTGGACTCATGGGTTCATGAGGTTTGGTAAATTAGAAAATTAGCATCCTAATTAACTCCCAAAAATATTTAGAAAGCTATGATAGCCATTGAAAATCATTTCCAAGAGCACTTCACTTCAATTACACACTTTTACTAAAAATACCAAAAATATTTATTTGTTTTGCACCCTTCATTCGCATCTTTAAAAATCAACAAAAATATATTTTCTTCACCCAAATTCATCTTGCATTACATATATAATTTACTAGATTAGTTAGATTAGATTAAACAAGACTCCTTGAGAACGACTCGGATTGAACACTATTGCTACACCCTTGCATCCGATTTATAAATTTCTTTTGTAATTGACCCAAGGGCGACAAAAGACGACGGTCGATTCAAACATTGACAAAGCTAAGAACAAAGGCTGAAGCAGAATTTACGGCCTTTTATTGAGATAAATGCATTAAACAGTAAGAGATAGTACCAAATGTTTTAAGAATATAAAAGTATTTACCAAAATGCTAAACTCAAAATTTTTCTCTAGAGAACGATTTTACACTTGGTAAGAAGTCTTTCAAACGAATAACAAGTTTAATACTCCCTCTAGTCCTAAATATAAGACCTAGTTTACTTTTTTGAAAAATCCTAAAAATGAAAAATATAAGTCAATTTATATATTGATTTACCTAATTTTTTTGCCTTAAACTAGTTTATTTAACCTATAAACTAATGACTAATCTAAAAATATATCAAATATGTCATAATTTAATAACATATTTTGTAACCTTAATATCTCAAAAAAAAAGTTAACTGAGTCTTATATTTAGGACCGGGGGTAGTATAACACAAGTGAGGAATCATTCTTTGCGTGAATGATTTTAGAAAGAGGCATTGATAGAGTTTTAAAAGTAGCGATTCCAATATTTTGACGCTAAACATAACGATGGGTGAGAAGATATTTAAGAAAACTTGGTGAAATTAGCTATTAAATGGTGATTAATAATGTGTAATTAATTAGGGAGCTAGCCATTAATTAGGCATTTCACTTAACGGGTGCGTTGAGGTTTGGTACATTGAAAGACTTAATAGGAATTGTTTGTTAATGAACTTATTAGTTGCATGAGAGTCATTGGACTTCAATCCCATAGTCTTGATACATTATATGGAGTTCCAATGAATTAGAATTCTAGGATTAATCAAGTAACAATGTGGGGAACCAGTTGTTGGATCTAATAAAGTCCTTTACAATTAACGAGTCCATTCATTGGCTAATGTACTTGATCAACTTGTTGTGGAAAGATTAATATGTGAGATACTAGTATTAATTATTTCAATCCAAACCTAGCTTAGAGGGGTTTCTCTAAGGGCAATTCGTTAGTTAGCTAAGAAACTCCCACTATCCTAAAAATCTATGATTGTATCTAATCTATTTTCAAAACATTCACTTCATTTATTTGTCATTCCCTATATTTTTTTTACCAACATTTGTCATTCCCTCTAATAGTTTAGGACTTTTATTCTCATTCTTGCATTTGCACCCACCTTTTACAAGAAAAACCAAATTTTATCCCCTTGGTCATATTGTTTCTCATATCATTTAGGTTACTTATTAACCAATAAATTAAGGCTCCTCGTCAAGAAAGAGAACAACTCAAGTTTTTACCCAATCTACAATCCTCGATATATTTTTGCATTTGATCTTAATAAAAAGGGCAAGGTCAAATCAATAATTGTTTTAGACAAGAAACAATCATACAAGTATCAATTTATACAATAAACAATAAACGGTATCAAATCGGCAGACAAATAATAATAAATATTATATTGATTAAGACCATCAATTTCCCTCTAAAACCATTTGTAAATTGTCTTCGGAAAATATTGACATTGCTAGAGAGAAATTGACACTTTTAGTTGTTAAGATGTTTTTAATTGTTTGTTGGTCAATTTAAAACTGCTTATTGTTTGTTGTACAAATTGATACTTGAGTAATTGTTTGTACGTCAAAATGATTATTAACTCTTTTACAAATATTAAAGTTACTTTTGGTTTAAAAATTTGATTGCTATTAAATAATGTAAAATTAAGAAATTAAAATCAATTACAAATTCAATCACTGCTTTTACTAAATGTTTCCTGGTTAAATATACATTTACAATTTGTAAAACCAATTATGTATTATATCGGCCAAAAAATATTTATTCAAGAATTTTGGAAATTTTAACAAGATAGGAATTTCACATTACAAATTTAAATGAATTATATAATTTCAAAACTTTTTAAAATTTTTACTATAATATATAAGGCATGCGATTTCCATAATACCTCAACTATGTTTCTTAAGTTCCTCCATCTATCTCTGGCTTAATGATAGCTGAGTGAGTATCAATGGGATGATTGAATAAGGATTGACAAAAAAATTAAAAAATGTCTTATATTTAGTACGTACCAATATCAACTTTCTAATTTATGTTTTTATTAAAGAATGGGCGGAGAAGTAGTTACATTCAATGGTAATAAAAATAATTGAACTCCATGAATAGAGTTTCTCTTTGAGCTCGAGAGAGAGTCATAGATTAGAAATTAACTTTGTGTGTGTTATGTGAAATGAAATGACAAGTGCGTGTGTTATGTGAAATGAAATGACAAGATAATTCTTTCTCTATTATAAAGAGATTTGGGAAGCAGTAGCAGAAACAAAGAACAATAATGAAGGGCCTTCCTCACTCAATGACAGATAAGATTATGAGAATTTCTTAATGGCTTTTCATTCTTTTTGGAAAATTGTTCAAAAATCCTTTATATCATCAGGACCTCATGAGTGAATTAGATATATTTTGAGTGAACAAGGACTGATCCATATATTCCGTTTTGTTCTTTTTGATAAGTTTCGAAGGATTGGAATATTTTTAACAAAAATAAGGAAGCAATGACGCGTACTTTACAGATTCACAATTCCCATATCTCCGTGCTTAATATATACCAATATACCCGCGCGATGTTGGAGACAGATTCCGGCGCAAACGGAATTTACCCGCAATTATAATTTTTCACATGCACGTTGGTAGGATTTCATATCACATGCTAATAAACTCACAATCTTAATAATCGTGTCAACCTTTTTTCCCCACATTGATTTTTTTATTGTTTGACGGGAAATTTGTGTAAAACAATCTTCATATTGTACTTCGGCAGGTAATTTGGTTAATATGGGCAGCTTTAATTAGGCTTATGCATATTGCGCATATACAACAACAACAAAGTCTTATCCCAACTAGGTGGGGTCGGCCACATGAATCACACGTCGCCACAGTGTTCGGTCAATTGCCATGCTTGGTGATATATTATTGATCAAAAGATGTCGTCGGATAATGTCGTTAAGAGTTCTCTTCGGCCTCCCTCTCCCTCTCTTGTAAGGACTCAAAACCATTTGATCCATTGTTCTTACTGGTTCATCTAATTCTCTTCTTTGAACATGTCCAAACCACCTCAAGCGACTTTCTACCATTTTCTCCGCAATTGATGTTACTCTTACTCCAACTCTTTTTCGAATATGATCGTTGTATATCCTATCTTTTATTGTATGACCACACATCCATCTCAACATTCTCATCTCTGCCACCTCCATCTTATGTTCATGTTTCCTTTTAAGAGCTCAACATTCACTACCATATAACATCGCAAGTCTAATAGCTGTCCTATAAAACTTCCCTTTTATCTTATTTTCTACCTTACGATCACATATAGTCCCAGTAGCTTTTCTCCATTTAACTCATCCAGCCTGAATTTTATTATTAACGTCGCTGTTAACTTCACAATCTTTCTGTATAATTGATCCCAAATACCTAAACTTGTCCACCTGTTGTATAGTCTGGTTTCCCAATTTAATTTCAGTATCCTCCTAAGTTCGTGTTTCATCAAAGCAACAATGCATATATTCTGTCTTACCCCTACTTAGACGAAAACCCTTTAACTCTAAAGTCATCCTCCATAACTCAAGTTTCTGATTAATGTCTCATTTTGAGTCTCCTAAAAGGACTATATCATCTGCGAAAAGCATGCATTTAGGAATTTCTTCTTGAATACTTGAAGTTAGAACATCCAAAACTATGTTGAACAGATATGATCTCAACGCCTAACCTTGATGCAATCCAATTCTAATTGGAAAGTCAGTTGTTTCTCCTCCAGGTGTTCTAACGCTGGTTTCTATCCCCCTCATACTTATCTTGAATGACTCTAATATACCCAACTCGAACCCCTTTTTTCTCCAAAGCTTTCCAAAGTACTTCTCTTGGTACACAGTCATATGCTTTTTCTAGATCAATAAAAATCATATGCAGATCCTTTCTTTTACTTCGATATTTTTCCATCAAACTCCTAAGTAGGTAAATTGCTTCTGTAGTTGACCTACTTGGCATGAAACCAAATTGATTCTTTGATATGCTAGTCTCAGTTCGTAACCTATGCTCAATCACCTTTTCCCACAACTTCATTGTATTTCTCATAAGTTTTATTTCTCTATAATTTTCACAGTTTTGAATGTCTCCTTTGTTCTTATAGATATGGACTAATGTACTTTTCCTCCAATCATCTGACAGTTTCTTAGACTTTAGAATCTCATTAAATAACTTAGTAAGCCACACTATACTCTTTTCTCCCAAATATTTCCAGACTCAATAGGAATGCCATCAGGTCCAACAGTTTTGCCACTTGTCATTTTCTTAAGAGCATACTTAACCTCTCTAACCCTAATCCTACGATAGAATGTGAAGTTGATGTTACTGTTATTGCTCTCCAAATCAATTAACTCAGAATTCAAAGTTTCATCTCTGTCATTGAACAACTTATAAAAGTAATTCTTCCATCTATCCTTAATATCGTCATCTGTTACCAAGACTTTACCTCCTTCATCCTTTACGCACCTCATTTGATCTAAATCCCTCGATTTTTGTTCCTTGATCTTTGCTATCCGATAATTTTTTGTTCCCCACGCTTAGTCCCTAACTCTTTATAAAACTTCTCAAGTGTTGTAGAAAGAGCTTCGCTTACAGCGTTTTTCGCTTCCTTTTTTGCTAAGCGATATTTCTCCCAATTTTCCCCATTATCACACATGTGTATATCCTTGAAACACTGTTTCTCTTGTACTCTATCATTCAACCACCAAGTTTCCTTATCACTCCTAATAATACCATTTGATTCAACCAAAATTTCCTCGGCAACTTTTCGAACCATCACAGCCATTTTATTCCACATTTCATTAGCACACCCTTGCTTCTCCCAAACACATTCATATGTCAACTTATTTATACAAATCCCCATTTTCTCTCCTTTCAACTGCCACCATCTAATTCGAGGTTGTAACATTGCCCGCCGCCTCGGCCGCTTAAACGTCATACGTACATCTAAAACTAGAGGCGCATATATATTACGTAAAAGGTGTTTCTAATAAAATATTTGGTTGTAAATTGATTTAATTTGTTTCATTCACCGGATATTTGGACTACAATGCTAATTTTTTACTCTTCTTACATTGCGGGTAATCCGTTTGGTATAACTTATTAGACATGGAGCTAGCTAGAATAGCATTTTAAAACCATAGTTTTATAAACTGTATCATGCAAACACTAAATTACACGACTACTTGACGCCACCATTAGGACGATATATATCGATCTCAATTTGATCCCTAAAGAGGATCGGAAGGTGAGGTCAGTGATATTTTTTTTCTCCGTTGCCGTTTTTATGTCCCTCTTCTTAGTTGTAAGGAGGCTCGGAAAGGCTGGATTCTGTTGTATCAAAGCTTGAAGATTCTGTCAGCCGGTCAATTATATTCTTTTAAACAGACCTTCAAAACTGTTTCAAGTTTGTATTTTAATAAAAGAACATAGAAAGTTAGTCTGCTTGACCATTTCTTTTATTAAAGTGGACACAAAAATTACTCTTTAATTGTTAGAAATGTCACCTCATTATTTATGACGTCCTTCTTAAAAAAAATAAACAGACGTGAACAAAATACATAAATTCTCCTATTTCTAGTAGTGCAGATTTCCAAATTAAGATAATGCCTCCAATTCTAGATGAAGAACCTAATTAAAGAATTTGCTTTAATTTTAAATGCAAGTCCCTAAGACAATTTACCTTTAAAATTTATTTGTTGCCCTTGTTACTTAATATAAGACTTGATTAACTAATTTGGGAAGATAAAAGATTGAAGTAAAATTATTATGCAGTATTTATACTCATCACTTTTCCAAATTAATTCACTTTAACTTATAAACTAATATAACATAATGATAATTAGAAAACGTAATAATGAAGTAGCTTATTTTATTTTGGCATTTCAGTCTCCCCAAATTTATTAAAGACTAGTAGTGGTATAATTTCCAACCAACATATATATTATTGTTTGCAGATAATGAAGGAATTTTCATCAATATGGAGTAGCTCCGCAATGCTAAGAATAAATCAGTTAAAAAAATGCTAAGAATAAAAGAGAGAATTTAAGCATATCAACGCACATTTTTTTGTTTCCAAAATTAATCACCTTAACTAATCATTATAGGTTAGTTGTCTCAAGTATGTGTGTGTGTGTGTGTATATATATATATATATATATATATATATATATATATATATATATATATGCATTTAGGATGAAAGAGATTACTATACATGACACACATATCTATTTACAAGTGTTGGCTTCTTAATCCTCAAAATATATGAGTGACATAATTAAACTACTCCCTCAAATCCTAAATATACTGACACTTTGACTTTATTATGAAAAGAAATTGAAGTTGCAAAATTAGTTTATTACAATTATAAAATAAACATATATTCTAATTACATGTAGCATATATTATAATTTAATGATTTAATTTGTTTTCTTATATTTTTTTAAAAAAAAGTTAAAGTGGCTTTATATTGAGGACCAATGAGTATTTAATACTCCCTCCGGTCCTAAATATAAGACCTAATTGACTTTTTCTAGAAAATCTTTAAAAAAACAAAATAAGTTAATTATAAATTGATTTACCTAATTTTTTCCCTTAAACTAGTTTATTTTACCTCTAAACTAATGGATAATCTAAAAATATATCAAATATGTCATCATTTAATAACCTATTTCGCAACCTTAATCTCTAAAAAAAAAGTCAATTAGGTCCTATATTTAGGACCGGAGGTAGTAATATTTTTTTGGGGCGGGGAACGTATCTATGAGTATGTTTTTGCGCCAGAATGTCGTAATCTATCGTACGGAAAGCCAAAGGATATGGTTTAAAACTGTACATGAGAGTGTGTTTGCAAGAGTCTGCATGCAAAGCTTCGTTATTGAAATATATGCATTTACAGCATCGAAAGTTTAGCGAGAAAAACTTAATAATATAATCAAATAAGGTTTTCACTTAGTATGAGTATTTTAATTGAAAAATGTATATGTGTTGAGAGAGACTCCCCTGTTTGGAATATAATGAAGTTAAAATTGGGATTAACTCGTGGAAAATGCCTTAAGATGTTTCCAGTAATAATTGTTATGTATGTGTATGGAGTAATGTGAAGCTAATCATTAATTATATATAAAGCTTACCACCCAATTTCGAAATGAGGACTTGATAATTTGTCAAGTTTTAAGTGCTCATTCAAATAAAAGAAATATCATGTAACCTTCGTCTCTCTTCAAGAATTTCATAAATCATCTTCTTTTTCTTCTATGTACCACAAAATAATTTTGCATTAACTATGATCTAAAAGATTGACCAATAATATAGGATAATTTTTATCCAATTCAAGAATTCATAGTTTTTTAAACAAATTCATTTTTTTACGATCATGTGTTTTCTCTTTATTTGATGGTTTTGAGCATCATTTTCCCAATAAAGCTTCGATCAATGACATCTGAAACCACAATTCAATACCTGAAATAAAGGGCCAAACAAAAATAATAAATATAGCCAAATCAGTAGGGTGTCAATTATTCATTTTTGCCTTTCTAAAAACAAGAGTTGAGGAAGACATACGTATGCTGTTATTGGAAGGTATATATAAGACATGACAGCAATGAAGATAAATAAAAAAGAAGACAACAAAAAACAGAAAGAAAACCTGAAACGCCCATAATGTCTAGCCATTAAAAGAGCAACAATTATATGAAAGAGACTTCCAAAATAATGTCATGCGCCAACTATCAAGGATAAGAAATGAATATTTTCCTTATTCTTACTTATATTCATCCATCTTGTATACTCCTTCTATTCTTATAGGTAAATAGTTAAATTACGCACATACGCATATAAGTTGGTTAAAATTTATAAGAGAAAAAATAGGTATACACAATTTTTTTTAAAAAATAACACGGTTAAGAATATAGGGTGAGTGAATTAGAACCGCAAATCCGAGCGCCCTAACCCGTGAAGGGCCAGTCCTAAATGGTCAAGCCCTTATAGGTTTGCTTCCAAAAGATGGGGGGTGTTTTATCAAGCTCGGCCCATGAGAGGTCAACGCTTTAGGCCAGCTTGTCGGCTTTGCTTTTTCTGAAATATTCTTACCACATTGAAACCTTTGTTTCTAAATAAGAGATAAAAATTAAGGATTAAAACATAGAAATATGACCCAAATTATGTATATATACCTAGTATTATCAACTTAACAGTTCAATAAACATCATAGACAATCAAACATAAATGAAGTCATAAATAGTTAAATATAATAAATTTAGTAATTCACTTTCCACACATGACAATTAAATCAATCAAATAAGTTATTCCATAAGGTCCTAATTGCAACATACTTTTACATATATTTCATGGCTAATTTCATTGATTTAATGCTGTATTCATAGCTAATTGTACCTAATTATGACGAATTCTTGCACTTGCACACTTTGTAGGTATTTGTTCTAATCAATGGTAATTTAGGCATTTTAGCACACATGATTTAATATTTTACATGCTTTTAAGAACATTTAGATGCTATTTATAGTCTTAAACATTTGTAGTTCAAGGAGAAAACACAATAAATGAGGACCCAAAGAATATGAAAGGAAATGGCAAGAATAAGGAAGCAAAAGAAGAAAGAAACAAAAAAATTGGGTGCCCTCTGACTACTCACCCTAGATGCACAATTTTTAGGGATTTAAGTATCCTAACACCCCCAACACTTCCCCAAGCCGCTCTTGGACGAGTTTGAGGGTACTCTGCCAGGGTTTAGCCATTTCCTCTAATCCTTACTCAAATCTTCTCCATTCCCTTCGTCAATCACATCCATTCTTCACCATTTTACTCTTCTATTCTCTCCCACACACAATTTCAACACTTTTTTCTACTTCCTCACGGCAACAACTTTTTTGGTGTTGTTGGGCAAAATTTTTCCTCTATGAGTGGGTAAGCTCTTGGGTGTTTTGTGGTATGAAGATGGTGCAATGCTTCAAACTTTCAAAGGGGAATTTTTCTTTTTCCATGCTCTTTAATTTTATAAGACAAATCACAAGATTTGTATGAATTTTACTTGTCACAATGAGGTTTTTCACATTTTAAGGTTGCAAAAAATGGTTCAATTATTATTTAATATTGCAACAAACATAACTTGACAGGTTGACGTGAGTGGTAAGTACTCTCGTCCCTTAAGCAAGTGGTTGGGGTTCGACCCCTAACCCTTGAGAATGAAGCAAATTCACAGGCCAACTATCTACCCTCTATATGGGACTTCAGAACAGCGAGAGATTAGTTTCACTTGTCACGCGGGTGGGGATATCTTTGGGAAACCAAAAAAATATTGCAACAAATATAGAGATTGAAACAAGATGTAACAACCCAAAATTTCAATATAGAATAAATAAGAGTATAAGACAATATTTAGAATCTTGGGTATTATTTAATATTTAAAAAGTTTTAAGAATAAATTTGGGAATTAAATTATATATAGAAAAATAATATTATGACTCAAAATATTTTTCCAAATTTATCCTCACCCTTTAACCAATCCGTCCTCACCTCAAATAATCTCATCTATTCATTCAAAAATATCTCCTCCTTTTTGCATCCATCTCTTATCCTCTCCTTAAACACACACATGTACTCCATAGTCCTTTCCCATTTCACTTTCACTCTTCACTCAATTCCTCTAATTCCTTACTTTTAGGGCTTGTTTGTTGGGAAGAAAGTAGGCCTATGAAAATGGAAATTCTTCAAATTCCATAAGGTTCATGTGTTTAGTTGAAAGAATCCTTACCAATTCCATTTGTTAGGCCCACTGAGTTTTCAAACCCACTTTCCATCATACACTTACAACAATCGATTTTAAGATATTATATTCGATTTTTGCTAGTTACATTCAATTTTAATTGCTTGCCGCATTTATTTTAAAATAATATATTGTGTTAATTATTGATTTTAAATTTAAACATAATTTTTATTAACAAATAATTATTAAGTACAATAAAATCATTTACACATATTTCTAACAAAAAATTTTAATTTAAATTTAACTCATTTCATGTGCCAAGCAAACGAACCAAATTCTATTTCTTTTCCTCTCTTAATTCTTGTCATTTCCTTTCCTTTCATTTAGTCATTTCCTTTCCTATCCTTTCTTGCAACCAAAGGTACAATTCTCTCGTTCTGCGCGTTTCTCATCCTATTCCAGCAGCCTACTTTGGCAAATCCCAGTAGGAATGAACCAACTTTAAATTACATCTTCCTAATTCACAGTAAACACTTCTTTCCTCTTACACTATCATCATATTCCCTTATTCTCTATACTCTTTCTTTTTCCTCCAGTTCCAGCCATGTTCTCCGATGAATTTTCGTTGGTCCACTGCCTCCATTCCACATGCAGCAGCAGGTCTAAGTGTGGGTAAGAAAAATCAGGTTAATCTTCTATTATCCATGATTTAATGAGGCATCGAAGGCTATTTTGGGGCTTGAGTGAGTTTTTCAAAAAACTTGAACAATCTGAAGGGTTGGAGTTTCTTTAAGGCTTAGAAGCTTCAAAATTGCTGATCATATAAATTCATGAAGTTGCAAAATGGTGTTGTATGTTTGGTTGAGGTTGAAGAGGATGGTTTCACAAAGTTTGTTCTCTTTCTCTCCATCTCTGTTGGATTGGTGATGGTCAATGGTGTTTTGTTTTTTATTTAAAAACTTAATTGAATGCATGATTAGAGTTGTTTTCAAGCTTGCATGTCTAATTTCGGGTGATTATAGACTATTACAAAATTTTTCTAGGTGTTTGGTTTCTTTTCTGATTAGTTTCGAGAATGTTTGGTCTGTATTGAAGGATTGATAAAGCATAATATAATTATCGATTATTTATATATATATATATATATATATATATATATATATATATATATATATATATATATATATATTTGTGATGACAGAACTATAAAGGGACAAAGTAATAGTTTTTCATATTGACATTTAAATTATGTTCTATGAACCCAAGACCTTAAAGTTTTGTGTTCCATATGTTCATGATTTTTGCCATGTTTTGGTTTGAACTGAGATACAGGAAGTAGTGATAAATCTCTTTCTTTTTTTCTTTCTTGATTCGATTCTGTTTGGTTAAGAATGGGATCTAAATGAAAATTCTATAGAAGCTCATTTATGGTTGAATTGAGGGCAAGTAACTGTTTTGATATTTATGTAGGAAATAAGTAACTTATGTGGCTTTATATTTCTCTATGAACTAAATATGAAGAAAGAAACACTACTTAGTAATATATGGCATCAATAATTGAGGTTATAGGTGTATACTTTATCCAAACTTGTGTGAGTGTAAAAGGGCCACAATTTTCGGAAATCTGCTTTTATTTTCAGAGTGTATAGTAGTACTAATCGAACATTATGAGGATCTTAAAAGTGATTCTCATATGTTACTTTTAAATTTTAAATATTGAAGGACGAATCTGATTGGAAATAATTGCGGTAATGTTCCTAAAAGCAAAAGAAGTGTTTTAAGTGATTTTAGAGTTCTGAAGTGTTGTGCTTTGATTCTGATTCAAAGTAATGTTAGAAGTATATTAGTGATATTTGAATATGCTGAGATTAGTAAGAATGCTTGTATATTGAACTTCAAGGATGCAAAAAAGTGTATAAATGTTTGCATATAAATTTATCAGGCTTCTTTTATCTGCTTTGGCTGAACATAATTGAGAAAAAGAAAGGTTATAAATCTGTGTTGGCCGAATGGATGCTTGATAAACATTAGAAATTCTGTTTATGATAAAATTAAGTGTATTATGTGTGAAAGAGAGTTAATAAAGCTAATTTGAAGTTCAGTGAAAGAAAAGTTAAGTTGATATAAAGATCTTGTAGTGAAATATATATGTGTGTGTGTGTGTGTGTGTGTGTGTGTGTGTGTGATTCTTGATTGACTGAATGGAACAACTAAAGAATGATTGAGGATTTATTTCTTTATGTTCTGTTTTGGCCAAAAGATTATTGGTGTGATTTGTAAGATATTGCTAACGGGATTCCTCTGTGATTGTTAAGTTGAAAATGTTGATCATTTTGAATGTTGATTTTCTTGATTAGGGAATTATATGATAGTGCAAAGTTAGCAGTTTAAAATATATAATTAAAATGTTGATTCCTCTGTAACATATTATTCATGTATAATTAAAATATATGAGTGGATGTGGTCACACTTTTTGTGGCATGAAAAATGAATAAAATGGGATGATGAGTAATTGTAGGAGGACAGTTAGCAGTTTATTTCATATCGATAGTTGTTATATAAACTATCATATAATATCTGTTATTAGTATATGAAAGTTAGTCCTTGAGACTATGAGTAGTACTCCTTGACTAGGCGACTATCTACCCTATATGACAGAGATTAATTTGATTTAGCTTAGAAATCCTGCAGGTAAAGAGTACCACCACTATATAACGAATATATTGTTATTAGTAGTTGATAGAGACTTATTATGCAGAAGGATAATATCATTTCATACAGGTTTATGGTTTTATCATTTTGTTTATCTATATAGATTGTCACATGAGATGATATATATATATATATATATATATATATATATATATATATATATATATATATATATATATATATATATATATATATATATAAAAGTAGATATGACATAAATTACGCTAGGTTGTGGAAGATAATGAGAACAAGAAATTAAGGTAGGCAATTTTGGACGCATATGTGTGCTAGGGGACGTGTATTTCTCTAGTTAGATATATATATTTTGGATGTGTACACCAAATTAATTTGATGTTGATAGACAAATTAAAGCATGTGTACAACTTGAGAGCTTTTGTAAATATGTGCATATATAAGAAAACTAAATTGTGATCATAGATAAAAGGGGGGTGGTTATCTGAGATAATCCTAGTGTTTATATTAGAAACTCCCATGTGTAGAAAAATATTTATGGATCAACTAATGTAATTTGGTAATTTTATGGGTAAGAGAGAGACCTTAATCTATTGTGAAGTAGTTCTAGGGAGCATAAAGGATGAAGAGAAAAGTGATGTCATTATGGAGAGAAAGAAAGAAGATTTTATGTGTAAACACTATCCTCTACTAGCTATCTACTATTATATAGCATTTGGAGGGCCCTTACACACACACTTATTAATTTACATACCCATGACTATATATATAATTGAATTCGCTAAGCTGCCGATATATATTATTATTGTTAATTACTTATTATTTCATATATTTTTGTTTTGAAAATTTTAAGGATTATGTTGGGATACTAATAATAAGATCCTAATAGATAAAAAATATAAAATAGATTAATATCTTTATCCTTTTGTCTTCGGACAAATCATCTCTTTTTTTGTGGGCTGTCAGATCATGATTTTGGAATCAAACTCTTTATTTTCTGCTTCTAATTTTTAGTCATCAACTAAATAATGACTTAACATTAATATTGAGTTTTGAATGAGTACAAGTAATTATGCTAAGTAGGAAAAAACACATTAAATGAGAAGAGAATGTGAGATGAGCTCTTATATTAGGGATCAAAGCCATTCAAATTTTGACTCTTATATTAGGGACCGGATGGAGTATGTTATTAGCATGCATATTAATTAACATGTGAAAAACGTGATTCACTTCAGAATAGTAAATGAAGTACTTACCCCAAGCTTTTTTTTTTTTTTTGGCAAAAAAAAAAAAAGATGTGAGTTATAAGCACTTCTCAACTATTTTATAGCACATATGATGGATCATTATGCTTAGTCTATCTGGCTATCCTATACAAAATAAATAATATCTTCGCACAATCTCCAAGCCAATGCATGATGCATCCTGCAGCCTCAAACATCTAAGGTTAAATAAAGCTCAATGAAAACTATGAACAAAATAAAAGCAGTACCTGTAATTTATCAGGGGACTGAACTATTTTTGATCGTATATTTGCATTTTCTTGAACATTAGAATAATTAAGAAGTACTCCCTCCGTTCCTAAATATAAGATCACTTTGGAGAAGTGGATAAGTTCCTAAATATAAGATCACTTCCTATTTTATCTCGAGTTTTGCCCAAACTACCCTTATACTCCCTCTTTTCATTGAAAACTCCTCCTCCTTTTAAAGTTAAGTACTTGAGGGGATTTTGGGAAGATCATGTAATTTTATTGTCTTCCTTAATCTCCCCAAATTTACCAAAGTGATCTTATATTTAGGAACGGAGGGAGTAATATAATCCAAAAAAAAAACAGTCCCCTCACACAGTATTCTAATTAGAGAGATGAGAGAATGGGAACTAACAATCAATAACTATTTTTAAAAAATCTATAAAGACAGTTATCTCCATACTTGAGTTTAAGCTTAGCCAAATTTTGCTGCTATATTTTATGTTGTTGCCTAATAGGGAAGTCTGGAGCTTTCTTAAATTGAAGAGGAAAGTTCCTCTATATATAACTTAGATCTCTTTTATAATATATGGCTTGTAAGTTGTAATATATATTCAATACAAGTAGAAAAGTGGAATTGACAAGACTATTGAAGGATAAGATCTAATTTTTGTTTCTGATAAAAAAAAAAGATCTAATTTTTGGGCATATGTGCATGATCGTTTTATGTATTGAGCTTTGCAATTACATCAACATTCATGCATTTCGCTCGTGTTCATGCAAAGCCTGAATGTTGTTTTATTCTTGGATGTAGTTGTAGTTTTTAGAAAGAATTTTCAAGATATACATGAATCATACAAAGCCTTCAAATTCATTTTGGGAGCATCCAGTTTAGTGTATTAATGATTAAAGATTTTTACAATTAGAGAGAAAAGGATTTCTCGTGTATTTGTGCACTATTATTAGTGGAGGAGCTAGACATAGCGATTGATACTCATGTCATTGACTTACCTTGTTTTTTTTATTTTTGATAAAAGGCAAAATGACATTAATTAAAATCTAACTATTACAAAGGTTTACTAATATCCAGATCATATAAAACATATTCAAAATTAAACCATAAACTGAGAAATAAAACTGATAGTAGAGAGACAACATCAATCGCTTATTGACTTACGCTTGTTACTCATAACTTTCATGTCATACCCTTAAACCCTACTTGGTTGCTTACCATTAGCCGCGCAACCCACATCAAATGTGCTTAGCATGACTATTTTATATAAATTGGTCCCTTACCGATCGATCATATTTGGCCAAATTAGTATATCATTTATCATTTTCACTAGTTATTTTAAAGAAAATTCTTGACCATTCATTTTTAATATTTCATAATTACCCTTGGTTTTGAATTTAATCTTTCATTTTTCTCCCATACTTAATTCGGCTTGAATGGTTTCTGCTACAATCATAAATCATCCATCCTCTTTAATCATGTGAAATTCCTTAACTACCACAGGAATAATTTCTTTGGGCAATTTCTTACTTTAATAATGTAAAATGTGTAATCCACATTTTAGTTGATTTTGTCGTAAAAAAATTAATTAGGCTTCAATGATTTTAGAGCGTGCCTGAAAATAAGAAGCATATAATATAATTGTAGTAATATACAGCTGATCCAGCTTTTGTTTTGGGCCTGTCATCTTTTCTCATCCTTGTGATGAAGCTGGGCTCAAATTAGTTACCTCATAACCTCAAGTCCAGTTTATATAATTTGTATCTTAACCCTTATTAATATAATATTTAATATTTAATCTTTGCATATTATTTGTTGTCAATTTAAATTTTGTCGATCAGATATCAAATTTGAGGTTTTGGTACATCAAATTTCTTGCCATGTAAGACAAATGCCCCTAAAATAAATTTAATTCTGGATTATTTTTTATTTAATCGGACCAAAAGCCACAACCTACACGGACAGAAAGCATAAAATGGCAGAACTTAAGGAGTAGAAATTGTATCAACCTTACACTTTTTCAATGCTCTTTGATTACTGTTGTTTGTGTATTTTTTACATGTATGTCGTCCTATACTTGTGTGTATATGTCGTCCTATACTTGTATGTGTAGAATATACTATACATTTTACTACCACATTTCCTAAATTTAAAATGAGCAACTATAACTTTGGTAAATTTAAGGGGCAAAACCGTACACTGTAAACTAAAATGGGGTAAAACCATACATTGTAAACCAAAATGAGGCCAAAATAACCTCTCTATTAGGCCGATTTAAACAGACATTTTACAGACGTGGGCTCCACCAACAGTAAATGACATGCCAATTTCAAAACCACCGTGAAAGGTAAAATGCATCCAATCGAACCCTAAATAACTTGAAACGAACTCTAAACCCCCAAATCATTTCGATGAGAAACCAAATAGAACCCCAAATCATGTGAAATTCACCTTACTTCTTCGTAATCATCTGAAAAAAAAGCCCTATCTGAAAAATAAAGCCCCATCAACATATTGCACCTTAAATTTATGACACATCATTTACTTGGTGGGGCCACATCTGGAAAACATATGTTTAACTTTGCTTAATAGAGATGTTACTTTTACCCCATTTTGGTTTACAGTGTACAGTTTTGCCCCCTTAAATTTAACATAGTTATAGTTTCCCAATTTTAAATTTACGATGACTATTTTTGCACATATGCCTATATAATATTCCCTCCATTCCTAAATATAAGTTAACTTACAGATTTCAATTTGTTCCTAAATATAAGCAACTTTCTGATTTTTCTCAACTTTTTTCCAAATAAACAATAATAATCTTTATTTATAATAAACAAACAAGAGTGAGAGAGTGAGAATAAAGGTATATGTGTAGCTAGGGCAGATTAGTAATCTCATGTGCTAATAACAAACTTAACTAGTATCCTTAATCTAATTAAATTAGGGAAATTGATTTTATATTTAGGAACAGATGGAGTATTACTTTCCTTAATTTGATTAGATTATGGATGATAGTCAAGTTAATCATTAATAGATGATATTACTAATTTTCCCTACTCATATACTTTATTCTCACTCTCTCCATATTTCTTGTTTATTACTCCATCCATTCCTAAATATAAGATCACTTTTAAAATTTAACTTGTTTCTAATTATAAGACAACTTTCTAACTTTTCCCATCTTTTTCTCAAATTAATCTTATAATGCTTATCTATAATAACAAGAAAAAAGGGAGAGTGAAGATAAAGGTATATAGTTGGATAATAAATTGATAATATCACGTATATATAACTAGTTGTTTATATTTAGGAAAGTGATCTTATATTTAAGAACGGAGGGAGTATTAAGGTTTATTCTGGAAAAAAATGGGAAAAATTAGAAAGTTGCTTATACTCCCTCTGGTCCTAAATATAAGACCTGATTGAATTTTTTAGAAAATCCTAAAAAAGCAAAATAAGTCAATTATAAATTGATAGATATACCTATTTTTGTTCCTTAAACTAGTTTATCTAACCTATAAACTAATGGCTAATCTAAAAATTTATCAAATACTATATGTCATAATTTGATAACATACTTTGTAACCTTAACATCTAAAAAAAAAAGTCAAACATGTCTTATATTTAGGAGTGGAGAGAATATTTGAGAATAATTTGAAATTTGAGCGTCGAAGAGAAGGAGAGAATTGCGTGCAGCCCAAGTTTTGCAGTGGAAATTGGAAATTGAATGCGCGCCAAAGGGAGTCAAGCTTAGTCAAATCCACCACTGAGTTTTGTAGGGTTCATAGAGTTATCTCTACATTCCAATTTCCTTCTTTCTTCCCACATGAAGCTGCATACTCAGTATCTATCATTTCTCTATTTTCTTTGTTTCCCATTCAAAAGCCCTATGTGTCCAAATCAATATGATTTGATGTCCTATCCAAGAATTACTTATTTTGATAAGTAATTGTTTTCCAATTTTACTTATCAAACAAACAAGGAACACCGGTGAGTCTCTTCTAACTATTCTCATTCCTTTTTCTTTCGTTTTTGTGTGAGTTATGTGAGAGGCCGAATTTGGGTTTGCGTTTTTGGCTGTAGATAACACATTAAATTTGAAGTTAAGCTTCGATTTGCGGAGTTTGAAAAGTAATTTGATGATTAATTTGAAGTTTCATTGAGTTTTGCTCAAAACCCTAAATTTGGGTACTTAGGGTTCAGTGGATTCAATCATGGGTGTTCCAAATTTGAGTTTTAATGTGGCTGTTTCCAAATTCTGTGAAATAGGTGATGGTTATTTAATTTTGCTTCATGCTCTTGCCAGGGCTGAATGAACCATGTTTAATTTAATTTAATTTGCATTGCAGTTGCATTTAAATCTTTATAACCTCACTTTAATACAGTTTTGCCCCTATATTTTGAGGAGAAAGACAAACCTGCTGCTGCTCCTTCTAAACAGAAGAGGAAGAATCAAAAGAAGAAAGAGAAGGAGAAGGAGAAGAAAGCAGCAGCAGCAGAAGAATGAAGAATGAAGAATAGAGTTAAACCCTATTTGGCATTTGTAACAAAGAGGTAAGCTCAAAATCGTCTCCGCCTCCTCCACGATGTCGACTTCGTCGGAGCAACCACTTCCCGCCGCCGGTGAAACCATTAGCAAAAAGTCCGTATTTCTCAACCCTACCTTCTCCTAATTCACACAATTCATCATCATTATCCCCTTCCTTCATTTCATTACATTTCATTTCGCTTCGTCTTTTTCTTTGTTGCTTTGCAGTGCATTGAAGCGAGAAATGAAGAACAAGCAAAAGGAAGAGGAACGAAAGCGCAAGGAGGAGGAGAAAGCCAAGAAGGTTCACATTTTCAATCATTATTCATGTCTTTCTTTTTTCACCCGCTTTAGCTGATTAACTTGTTCTTTCTATTTATTAGTTTTTTCATCGCTTAGTCTTCATGTCTGCTCGATTCGAAAAACTTAGTGTTTTTCCGGTATGTTTATTTGTAACTGATACCGTGTTTTTCAACTGCTTAATAGTAGTGTTTAAACAGATTGATAAAAAAACTAATAAATAGAAAGAACAAGTTAATCACAGGGCAGGTGATCAAAAGCAAACTCTCACAATCTTCCCCTGAATAACAATAGATGTGTCTTGTGAATATTTGATTGATCATGCGAAGCATATTTTTTAGAAGTAAAATGCAAATGAATAATCTCTCTTACCCAACACCAGTGTATTCTTTTGTGTCATTAACAAGTCTAATCTGATACTTATTAAAAATAAATTCGTCTGATGGTTTTCTCAATTGTTACACGGTACCCTTAGAGCTGTTCTAATTTCACTCTTGTCTCGTCTGTTTGGTTCAAGACTTGCGGTGAATCTGAACTCATTTCGTTCTGTGGCTTGGAAGCTAAACCATTGTTTAAATCATTATTTTCTGTACTATATTTGGGGTTTTTATAATTATTGGTTTTTTTTTACATATTGAGCTTAATGTTATTTATCACAATTATACTGTGGTTTATTATATATAAACTTCATATGGTATGTTGGTACATGCTGCGCTGGTAATACTTATGTTTTTTACTATTATATCAGAACGTAGAGCAGATGATCAAATCACGCTTTACTTTACCATACTCATTTTCTTCTACTTTCATCATTTTCTGCTCCTTCCTGCTGCTGCTCCTCCTACTCCTCCCCTCGGCGATGAAAAGAATGAAGAAGAAGTTAAACATACAAAGGCTAAAGCGGGTGACAAGAAAGTGCCAAAACACGTTAGAGCAATGCAAGAGGCCCTGGCCCGAAGAAAAGAGGCGGAAGAGAGGATGAGAAGGGAAGAGGAGGAGAGGGTGAGGAAGGAAGAAGAAGAGCGGTGTAGGGAAGAGGAGCTTGAGAGACAAGCAGAAGATGCTAGACGCAGGAAAAAGGAAAGGGAGAAGGAGAAGCTTAAGAAGAAGAAGCTAGAAGGTAAACCTTTAACTTCTAAGCAAAAGGAAGATGCCCGTCGCATGGAAGCCATGAGGAGGCAGTTTGCTGCTATGCCGGATCTTGCCCTTCCTATTGGGGGCATTGGTGCATCCACCAAACGACCCATATATCAGACAAAGAAGGCAAAGCAAACCCATCATCATTTGAATGACACTACTTCTGTTAAGACTGTTAAGGCAGATTCAATGGAATCTAGTTGGGATGATGTTGATTTAGATGGAAAAGGTGCTTTTGCTGTTGATACAACTAAGAGTGTCACTTCTCAGTCTCCAACTGGGCATATTGAAATTAAAAAGCAGGTAGAGAAACAACCCTCCAAGCTGGATGCGGTGCTACCGCGGAATTCAGCTTTGCATTCTCAGCCTAGTGGAGAGGACCTTCGCGCCCCAATCTGCTGTATTATGGGACATGTGGATGCAGGAAAGACCAAGTTGCTGGATCATATAAGGGGTACTAATGTGCAGGAAGGTGAGGCTGGTGGTATCACGCAACAGATTGGTGCTACATACGTTCCTATTGAGAGCATACGTGAGGGAACAAAGGAACTAAAAGCTGATGCTAAGCTGACAGTTCCAGGTGTGCTGTTGATAGATACACCTGGACATGAACTTTTTACTAACTTAAGGTCAAGGGGCTCTGATATCTGTGATATAGCAATTCTAGTTGTTGATATAATGGAGGGATTAAAACAACAAACAATAGAATCCCTCAACCTTTTGAGAGAAATGAACACGAATTTCATTGTTGCATTGAACAAGGTGAGTTTCAGTTTTATTCTTATAAGACATTTCTTTATTTTGGTAAAAGTTTATGCTCAGGGTTGTCACTCTGCACTTGCAATACTGCAGGTTGACAGACTTTATGATTGGAAAGTGTGCCGTAATTCTCCAATTGTCAAGGCAATCAAGCAGCAAACCCAGCATGTTCAGAATGAGTTCGATATGAGAGTTACTGAGGTTCTGGAAGATGTCACATTCTATCTGTGTTGGAAATATATGTTTGCTATTTATCTTATTTTGATTGATCTCTTTCTTTGTCAGATTATCACTCAATTCAAAAAGCAGGGGTTAAACACTGAGTTGTACTATAAAAACAAAGAAATTGGAGAAACATTCAGCATTGTCCCTACTAGTGCTAGGAGGTAAGTTTAGTAGCCAGAGTCTCGTTTTTGTTAGTTAATTTAAATGCACTTCTGCCTAGTTTGATGTCCATCAATTGAACATGGATCATCTATCTCACGTGGAAGAATGATCCAAAAGATTTGATCACTTTTATGTTTAATGGTGCTCTCTGTTTCTCTAAATGGAGGGGTCATGCTCTGGCAAGTCATTGATGCATAGTTGCATTTGTTTCTGCTCATACATAGTTGGCCAGTTTGGGGAAGCAAGTACTTTTTATTTTGTCTGGGATTTGTCACTGCTAGTATAACTTACTCAATACTTACTGTGTAGCCATGTTTTTACCTGTGTTGATATTTCTTTTTAACATTACAGTGGTGAAGGTATTCCAGATTTGTTATTGTTGTTGGTTCAATGGACACAAAAAAAAATGGCTCAGAAACTTGCATTTAGTGATGAAGTTCAGGTTAGCTTTTTGTTACAAGTTTGTTCTGGTTGAGTAGTTTAAGATAGCCTTACATTTTTGCGCTGACTATTGTTTGATTTTTATTCAACAGTGTTCTGTTTTGGAGGTCAATGTTGTTGAAGGTCATGGGACAACAATTGACGTTGTCTTAATTAATGGCGTTCTTCACAAAGGAGATAAAATAGTTGTTTGTGGAATGCAGGTATGTATCTAAAAGATGTATCTGAAACATCGTTAACCTCCCTTAACTTCTGAACAATCAAGATTTCTATTGTAGGATCCAATTGTTACTACAATTCGAGCTCTATTGACGCCTCAGCCTATGAAGGATATTCGTGTTAAGGTTTGTTTGCCTTATTTTTCTGTATTTCTTTTGATTTCCTTTATTTTTACCAAATAAGCTCCCTTTGACTTCTCTATTTGCAGAACTGAACTGAATAAATTTTATTCGATATTGGTAACCTGTTTGGGCTTAAATTCTTAAACATTGGTATCTATCTCATTTTTGCTATCTATTCGAGACATTTGGTCATAGGCCTGGATTCTTGTTGCATGTATTGCATTATGTTTGTTTGTGATGACTGCTAGGAGAAACCTTGCTATATCTATTTGATATCTTTCATGATTTATTGCCGATTAGCCTTGGTATTAATTATATATTCTGTACCTTAATTTAATGATATTGTATTTCAGGGCACATATCTCCATCATAAAGAAGTTAAGGCTGCTATGGGTATCAAAATCACTGCCCAGGTACTTCATGCTGAGATTTATCTTACCTCCTTCTTGCCTGTTTGTGGCCAAACATAGTACCTCTCTCTGATCCTTAATTTAAGGTCTAATTATTTAATTTGGAGAGATTAAAGAAGCTAAAGCTACTTAATTATATTGGTTGCTACATTATATTTCTGAAAAGCTTATATGTGTAGTATGATTATATATCATTTTATAAGTTAGACAAATTAGTTTGAAGAAAAATGGTAAATATTAGAGAGAAAATGAATATAAGACATAATATCAACTTGAACGAGCTCTTATATTTAAGAGCTGAGGTAGTATTTATTTTTATTAACTTGTTTTTATGAATTTAACTCTTTTATTCTGATCTATATTAATGTCAGGGGCTTGAACATGCTATCGCCGGAACTGCTTTGTATGTGGTGAAGCCTGATGAAGATTTAGAATATGTAAAAAAATTAGCTAGGAATGATATGGAGCAAGTCTTGAACAGGATTGACAAGAGTGATGAGGGTGTTTGGGTACAGGCATCATCCCTTGGTTCCTTGGAAGCATTACTGGTGCATTTAAAAAGATCAGATTTGAATATTCCTGTTAGTGGTATAGGCATAGGCCCTGTACATAAAAAAGATGTGATAAAGGCCAGTGCAATGCTTGAAAAGAAAAGAGAGTTTGCCACTATCTTGGCATTTGATGTTAAAGTCAATCAAGAGGCTAAAGATCATGCAGAAAAACTAGGTGTAAAAATTTTTATCAGTGATATCGTTTATCACCTAATTGACCAATTCAATGCCTATATTGACAACATCAAGGAGGAAAAGAAGAAAGAAGTGGCTAATGATGTTGTCTTCCCCTGTGCTCTGAAAATCTTGCCAGATCGGATTCACAAGAAAGATATTTTGCCAGTTGAGATTATTGGAGGTATTTTAAAGGTATAACTTGGAAGGGGTTTTATTTTTATCTCTTTTGTAGTAACTTTTTCAATAATGTTTTCTGTCATAGGTTATATTATATTTCTCCTTGTTATCTGTAGTTGTGTCTCATTAGTTTTCAAAGCACTCTCGGTAGACCTTTTGTTAACCTGTGTTACTGCAAACTACTCTATCCGGTCCCTAAATTAAGAGTTAGCCACTAAAAAAACGCTTCTTAAGAAAACATGTGAATGTTAGTTGAGTATCTGAAGTTAATGCTTCTTTTCCAATATTTCCCATATTATGACACTTTTAAGAGAGAGAAATACATAAGCATTAATAAATATGACAGAGAGTTAAAGGCAAAGTAGGAAAAACACATTAAATTATGAGAGAATGTGAGATGAACTCTTATATTAAAGACTAAAACCATTCAAATTTTGGGCTCTTATATTAGGGATCAGACGGAGTAATTACCTATCACTGAACCCAAAAAAAAATGGAAGGACTATTCAAGTCACTGTGTAGTTCCACCCAATCTTTAGCGTTTGTGCTAACAAGGCTAAATTTTTTAATTTTGGAATATTAAATCATGTTTGAGGCTGTTTTTTTCTTGACTTGATTTGTGGCAATTTGAATTTGTATTTAATTTGTTGACAGGTTGGGACTCCACTTTGTGTTCCTTCCAGAGGTTGCATCAATATTGGTCATGTTGCATCCATTCAACTTAACAAGGAACCTCTTGAGTTTGCCAGGAAAGGGCAGCGTGTAGCCATTAAGGTATGTGGCAGATGTGATGCTTAGTATGAATGCTTAATGCGTTAGAATGACCTTTTCATTTAGGGTAAAGGTGCAAATATGGGTCAGAACAATTACGCGAGGAGCGAGTTGGGGGAAAATGTATTTCCGGGTTCAAAAATGAGTCTGGAGAATAAAAATTGGAGCAATTTGGGTGACGCCGTGACGGTTTGACACATGGCACGTTAGTGATGGCCACATTGGATTAAATATGTCTCGTGGCGGTGACGTGGCGGGAAATTAGGCATGTAGACAAAACATTTTTAAAATGGTTTATTTTTTTGGGTGTACATTTTCTGAATTAAGTGTGTGACTTTAAAAAACAAAAAACAAAAACTAAAAACAAAAAACAAAAGACTCAGACAACAAAAAACTAAAAAATGAACTAAGTAAGTAAAAGGGCTCTCTCATCACCACTGTGAAGGCGCGAGCTAGGGTTCAACCAAGGACCAACTTTCTCTGAGCCATGAATGCGAAGGGTTCGAGCTAGGGTTTTCGGTGGCGCGAGGGAGAGTTGAAGACGGGTTGTTTGATCTACAGTTGAAGGAAACGAGATTCGAAGAAAAGGGGACCACAAAGACAAAGGGACAAAGGGACCAGGAAGCACATGTGAAAAGCATCTCTCTGTGGACAAAGGGACAGGTAAGCGTCGATGACGAGGGAAAAGATTGTTTAATCTTGCACAGTGAGTTGTCATTTTAACCCTTTGTTGACCCTTGTATTAACTTCTTCATGTATTTTTGTTAAGCTTAATGGCGACAAACGGGGAAGGAAGTAATGACAAAGGGAAGGGCATTGACGGGTACAAAAATAAGGAAGACGAAGAAGAGCACGTGAGGCAGGTGAGTAAAATATATGAGAAATTCTTCTGGAGTATTGGGACTAAAATAGCTAAACGTAAACGAAAAAGAGGAGAAGGTAGCTCTGGTGACGACCTAGGGGGAGGGAGGGGATAGTGCTGATAGTTATGAAGAGGATTGGCTGAGTGAGGAAGATGTGAACGAGGCAGAGGGACATGAGGGACAGAGCAATATAGAAGGGAATGGTGGAGTTGAAAATGAGGGGGGCAATGAATTAAGGGGGGTGGATGGAGTTGAAAATGTGGGAGGCAATGTTTTAGGGCTGGAAGATATAGTTGAAAACGAGGGTGGGAATGTTGAAGGGTATGTGGAATTGCAGGACAATGGTGAATGGTTTGATGATAGCAGCAATGATGAGGGGGGGAATGATTTAGGGGTTGGCTCTGATGTGTTGGGTGCTAAAGAATCAAGGTTTGGTGAGGATGAGGATGACTCCAACAGTAAGGATAAGGATAAGGATGAGGATGACTCTAACAGTAAGGATGAGGATGAGGATGACTCCAACAGCGAGGATGATGACTGGCGTGACATAGCTATTCCTGAAGATGAAAGGGATCGAGCTGAACATATTGGCGGTGATGGTGTCCGCCAATACTTCTATGCGGGTAGGTCCTTTGAAAACAAGGAGTCATTGAAAAAGGCTATTTCCTATTATGCAATGCAGAATGGGGTTAATGTGAGATATGCAGAAAGCAAGAACAAAAAGGTAATAGTAGTGTGTGAAGAAGGATGCCCATTCAGGTTGTATGCGAAGAGGGACTGTGATGGCATGGGCTATGTAGTGAGGACTCTGAACAGAGAACATCAATGTCAGAGGGCATTTGACAATGGAAGTGCTACTGCAAAATGGCTGGCCGATTACTTTAGGGACAAAATTCAAAACAGACCCCAATATAGGACTGCTGAAATGAGGGATGATATTCAGCGTACATTCAATTCATGTGAGTGTTTTCAAGTGCAAGAGGGCGAAGAGGATGATAACGTCTGAGATGGCTGGTAGTTATGTAGACGAGTTTAACAAGCTTGAAGCGTACTTTGCTGAATTAAGGACAACAAATCCAGGGACTGATGCATGGGTTGAGTTGAGCCAGGAGGAGTTGGCAAAAAAGAGGAGAGTCTTTAAAAGAATGTACTTGTGTTTTGACGCTGCTAAGATTGGATGGAGAGCTGGTTGCCGTCCATTCATAGGAGTTGATGACACTTTCTTGAAGGGCAAAGCTAGAGGGATTTTACTAACTGGCAATGTATTTTTGGAGGGTTAAACCCTCATATGTAGGAGCGTATGTAAATTGCTTAATGTATTCTGGCAATGTATTTTTGGAGGGCAGAACCCTCATATGTAATTAAGTTCAAACAGAGCTTTGTAGGTGTTACTTTAAATTGCCAAAACATTGGCCAAAACCCTGAAAAACATTGGCCATGTATTTCGGCAATGTATTTTTGGAGGGATAAACCCTCATAATGAAACAGGTGCTTAATGTATTTTGGTAACGCACATTGTGTTTGTATTTTTAGATGCCACAAGACATTGTGTTTGGCCTAAGTACGTTGATAGTGTCTTTTGGAACAGGTGCAAAATAAATTTTGGTACTCTACATTGTGTCTTCTTTTTAATGACAAAATGTCATATGAGTAAAACTCTAAAACAGGTATTTTGGAACATGTATTTTGTCATTTTGTAATATGCCAAAAGGCTAATGAGTCACGATTGATTTCATTTGAGTAAACCACTAAAACAACTTCACTACATAGGTCCTAATGACAAAGGGCATACTATGCCACATACATTTCAGAGTGTATTGTTCCAAACACTCAATACATAGCTAATGACACTTACCAAACACTTACCAAAATACATACACTTACCAAACACTACCAATACATAGCTAAAACACTTACCAAACACTTACCAAAATACATACACTTACCAAACACTTACCAAAATACATACACTACCAAACACTTACCAAAATACATACACTACCAAACACTTACCAAACACTACCAATACAAAGCTAAAACACATGCATTGCACACCAATACACAATGAACACAAGCCATGAGCAAAACAACATGGCCTTCATAGCTCCACATTGCTTCTTCCACTTCCGCATCTCCCCATCATTCAATCTAGCCTGGCGTTTCAGCTTTTTCACATCCTGAAGAATAGCATCAATTTCTTCACCCAAGACACGACCATGTACTCCCCTGTGAAGCATGACATTTTCATCATACAAGCAATCAATGTCATCCAACAGCTCGTTGATGACAGTGTTTGGTCTTTCATCAAATTTGGCATCATGCCAGCAGAAAAAATCGCAATTATTGTCCTGTAACAAATAACAACCATACTCAGATACCCACACCACAACCCCTCATATTCAGAATGTCTAGGGTTTTCAAACAAAGAGAAATTTGGCAAGACTTACTTGATTGTAGAAGCGGCATCCGTAAAATCGTCGACCAGGGTTCACATCTGTCCACGATGTCCATCTATGTGCCCTCAATCCGTGCCTGCAGTACTTCACCGGACCTTCATAATACACCTCCCTGCTTGATTCACGCAACAGGTATATTCTCCTTTTCGCCTTCTCCGTCGATGAAGTGGATGAGAATGACATAGCACAAAACCCAGAAGACACTCGATTCGCAGAGAGCCTACACGCCCAGATTCTCTTTGGCCAAGCCTCTTCCCCTTTCTCGACGCACAACGTTGCCAAGGGTTTGTTTTGCTTATATCTTTTTGCCAGGGCCCCACTTTGTTTGGTGACTAGTTTAATGCCACCTCATTTAATTCCCACCTGCCACGCACACACACTTCACTGAACAAATAAATGCCACTTAAAAATATTTTTAACGGACGTTAGCTAAAAGTCACGGCGTCACCCAGATTGCTCCAATTTTTATTCTCCAAACTCATTTTTGAACCCGGAAATACATTTTCCCCCAACTCGCTCCTCGCGTAATTGTTCTGACCCATATTTGCACCTTTACCCTTTCATTTATTGCTATGCTTTTCTATTCTTATACCTTTTACATGTTGGATGTCCTTTCATTGAATGACTGGTGAACTTTTGTTTTTGATGGATGATTTAACTCTTTTTCGTCGTCTAAAAAGAGCTAAAGCAAATAAAACTAGAATTAAACTACAATAGTTAGCAGCAAGTCCTAGGTCAATTCACAGTTCGGTTTTATCTCTTGCTTAGGTCAATTAATTACAAGTTAAGCAAATTATCAAACAGGTTGTGTGCAGGTTTTGTATGTAAGACTAATTAAAACTAATCTAAACTACAACTAACAGAATCAAAAGTGAATGAGTGAAAGTATGGATGAGATGTACCTCCTTCTCCAGGTACTCCGTGCTTATGTTTAATCGGACTTCATATACTTGTTCTTCTTAATATAAACTAGTTAAATTCTCAAGATCTCTTTAATCAAAGAAGTCTACAAGAGTTTAACTAATTTAATTAAGGCTTAAGCTCTTTCAAGCCAAGAACATACCTAAGCAACATTAAGTACCAAATCTATAGCACTTAAGAAACAAATTCATTCCATAAATGTAAGAGGAGCTAATCGCACACACATACATATATGAAACTACAAGAATTAAGCCTCGGTTTTCATGTCCTTAACAATCAAGAGAGGTTTTCAAGCTAACATAAAGTAGAACACCTAAAACTAGATGTCTAACCTATACACGCCTAATCAAGGTCATACATAGGCAAAAATTTACATCTAGCTTGAAACCTAAAAGAGAAAATTACAAGCATATGAAGCCATAGGTTAAGTCTACAAGCACATTTCCTTGGAGAAGAAGGATAGGCGATCTAGCCTGACATGGAGATGAAGGCGGATGAAGGTAGTTGTGAGATTCTGGGCATGGCGGAGGTTGCGAGGTGAAAGAGATGAAGAAGATGAAGATGGAGTTGAGAGAGTTTGTTAGAGGAGAGAGAGAAAGTGAAAGTGAAGTCAGTGAAGTTCAGCTGTGTGTAAGTTAGTTACGTTTTGGGGTTTTATAGTGGTGAGTAGCTTTGGGATTATCGCCCAAAGGGTATTTTTGGTATTTGGTAAAAGTTAGGATGAATGTGGACTAGATCTCATCTCCATGCATTTTCAAAGGTTCCTCCTTTTTCCTCAAGTGATTGTGCTTCCCTTTTTGCCCTTAATGAGCCCTCCAGACTTGAATTTGACCTTGGCGCCAATTTTGCCTCATTTGGAAAGATGCTCCCCAAGTAACTTCAAGCTGCAGGGTTGACTTTGCCTTAAATTAACTCTGCACCAAAGACTTCTGAAAAGTAGTTGACATTTCTGATCATTGTGCAGTCTGACTCTTGCACTCGCTGACTGATGGACTTTGGCTTCCGGATGCAGGACTTCATACTACAAGCGCGAGCACATTCACTTCCGGATGAGAATCCACTGGATGAGAATCCACTCCCTGATGCAACTCTTTGTCCGCCAGCGCCAGCACGTTTGCTTCCGGATATAAATCCACTTCCGGATGTAAACTTGCATCCTGATGCCAAGACTGTCCGCCAGCACCAGCACGTTTGCTTCCGGATGTGAACCTGAGTGCTTGTCATCTAGCCTTCCTTCTTGCCAAGTTATCTCCACTGAAGCTCCACCAAGGGTGTATGGGGCCCACTTGGGACCCCCCTACATAAGGAACACATCACATAGTCAAAATGACCAAAATACCCTTGGTTTCATAAAATGCAAGTAATATGGCTGTTATTCTTCAAATATTTATACATAAGCATGCGCATAAAAATGTACCAATAATGATCAAATATAACAAATAAACCACACTAATTAAGCTCAAATGCACATGCTTAAAGGTATGAAATTTGGTCCAATCAAATCCCCCACACTTAATCTTTGCACTCCGGGCAAAGTCATATAAAAGATTAACTTAATCATTAAGCATAGTGGAGGCAATTGGAATTATCATAGAATACAAGTAGATCTTCTTGAACCTTTCCCTAGAACTTCGCATAGGCCAAATCTAAGAATACAAAGCGAATGCAAGTTTAACAAGCAACTAGGCTTAAGGAGGAGTGCCAATTGAGATTTTTCCTCACCGGATAAAGTGTTTAAACTCATTCACTCAAGTTAGGAAAAATGCCTAACTAGGGACTTGTGATCACTCTTTGGCTCAATGCACTTGACCATCACCATAAGCTTGTAATAGCTCTAAATTCTCCACCCATTATTATTCATGGCACAACCAAATCTAGGGGACTTTGTGGTTTAAATGGAAGGCTAATAATGAATGGTGAATGATGGAAAATAGTCAATGACCAATGATATAAACAAGTTACCACCACATATGCATGCAATACAATGAATACAATTCCACTAAGCATGCTACATCGCTTTTTCAAGCACTTTGTGCTTCTCTCAATTTTTCTTTTAACTCAAATGCCTTTGGCATACATAAGCACTTTGTGCTTTTCTTTCTCTTTTTTTTTACTTAGGCCTTCGGCCTTATATTTTTTTTTTTTTCTTTTCTTTTCTTTTGCTTTTTCTTGGCCTTTGGCCACCTCTCTTTTCTTCTTTTTCACTCAAGGGCTCTCGGCCTCTTTTATTTCTCACAATGTAGCATGCTTTACACCAGATACAACAATACAAAGCTAATATAAATGCAAGCATATGCTATAGTCACTCATTCAAACATCGGTCAAGGTGATAGAAAAGAATAGTGAATGGCCCAAAGGGGTTAAATCAAAGGATAATATTTTTGGTTGGCTTAGTGTTTGGGTCATGAGGGTTTAGAAAGAAACGCCCCTTTCATTTTCAATCATACCATGCATTGTGATTTTGAACAAGAGCTAGGACAAGTTCTAGGAGGTCAAGTAACTATTGGCCCACTCAATTCGGTTGGAGGCTTCTCACATTTATAGCTTACTCTAATCAGTCACTTCCTCCTCAAGAAAAGTTAAATGAAAAACTAACACCCTCTTTATACCTTAAAAGTGCCCCAAGCAATGCCCTAAGTAGTCATTCCAAAAATTCTACTCACACACTAGAGGACAACTCCATTTGCTTTCAAGAACCATAATCAAGTCAAATTTTCAAGAAAAATCATGCCAAATAAATCCAAAAACCAAGTGTGAAAGCTTTGAATCAGACCACTTTTAAGCACATAATACACCTCCCCCACACTTAAAGCATACATTGTCCTCAATGGACCAATCAAATCAAGTAGGAAGATGTATTTGAAAGGCAAAGCAGCAAAATAAAAGGCAGGGCAGTTCCAACAAACAAATGGCTCATATGCATGTATTATTAACAAGACTACACTAAACACAACCTAAATTTTTTTTTTTTTTTTTTTTTTTTTTTTTTTTTTTTTTACTCACTGACGCTCAGGAAGCCTAACTGAATTCAGACTCAAGCTGCTAGGCTTCCGGAAGCAAAAATGCTACCGGAAGTAGAACTGCTATAGGAAGTCACTCTAGGTTCAGATTCTAATCTCACCCCTAGCGGAATCAAACATGCTACCGGAAGCAAAAATTGCTTCCGGATGCATCGACGCTTGTGCACAATGAACTTCATCCCCTAGCGGAAGCAAAGTGAACACAATCTGATCCTAAGTAGCAAAGTCTAAGTGAGAGCTTCCGGAAGCAAAAGCACTTCCGAATGCAAAATCCTCTATTTCCTCAATGACACTTCCTGACACAAATAGGCATCCCCCAGCACTAATGAAATTTTTCATATTTAAACAACCTAACAAACCTAAACAAAATCCTAAATTTAAACATAATCCTAATTTTTTTCTAATTCTAACATCTTCCCCCACACTTAAGAATTTGCAATAAAAGAATAAGTGAGGAAAGGAAAGAAACGACCTTTAGGGAGGCTTGAAATTCTCCTTATACAATTTGAGCAAGTGGCCATTGACCTTGTACACACGGCCATCCTTGAGATTCTTGATCTCAACCATCCCAAAGTCATGAGACTTGAGCACTTCATAAGGTCCTTGCCACTTGTCTTTAAGCTTGCCTCCTCCACAAAATTTGAATCTCACGCGATAGCACAAGACAAAATCTCCCTCCTTGAACTGCTTCCTCAGAATGCCACTATCATGAATGGCCTTAGTCTTCTCTTTCAGGATCCTTGAGTTCTCAAAAGCTTCATTCCTCAGCTCCTCAAGCTCACTCAGAGTCAACTGCCTTTCTTGAGCAGCAGCATCCATATCCTCAATACAAGATTTAACTGCCCAATAAGACTTGTGCTGCAGCTCAACTGGTAGATGACAAGTCTTTCCATATATGAGCCGATAAGGAGACATGCCAATAGGAGTCTTGAATGAAGTCCTATATGCCCAGAGAGCTTCTTCAAGTCTCAAACTCCAATCCTTCCTACTTGGCTTCACAATTCGCTCAAGGATGTTTTTAATTTGCCTATTGCTCACCTCAGCTTCTCCATTGGTTTGGGGATGGTAGGGTGTAGAAACCTTGTGATTCACCCCAAATTGACTGAGCAATGAAGACATAAGCTTGTTACAGAAATGAGACCCTTGATCACTCACCAAAGCCTTAGGAACTCCAAACCGGCAAAAGATATTAGACTTCAAAAATTTCAACACAGCCCTCGCATCATTGGCTCTGGTTGGCACAGCTTCCACCCACCTAGATAGGTAGTCCACTGCCAGCAGAATATATGTGTAGCCGTTAGATGGTGGAAAAGGTCCCATAAAATCTATACCCCAAACATCAAAAGGGTCACAGTATAGCATTGGCACTTGAGGCATCTCTTGTCTCTTCCCCATACTTCCAAACCTTTGGCATTTGTCACAAGACTTGCAATACTCAAATGCGTCTTTAAACAGAGTAGGCCAATAGAAACCGGCCTCCAGAATCTTCCTTGAAGTCTTTTTAGCACCAAAGTGTCCTCCACAAGCTAGTGAATGACAAAACTCTAGGATTGATGGAACTTCCTCATCTTGCACACACTTTCTGATTATTTGATCATTACATAGCCTCCACAAGTGCGGCTCATCCCAAATATAGTAGCTAGCATCCCTCTTCAACTTTTGGACTTGATGCTTGTTCAGAGATGGTGAAGTGACTTCGGCAACAAGGTAGTTCACAAGATGAGCATACCAAGGATCTTTCTTTGCATTTAAGGCACATAATAAGGCATCTGGGAAGATATCACAAATAAGAGAAGAATCATCAACACCTTCCACATCCTTTGGCAAACGGCTCAAATGATCAGCTACCAAGTTCTCTTTTCCAGTTCTGTCTTTGATCTCCAACTCAAATTCTTGTAACAGCAACACCCATCGCAAGAGCCTGGGCTTTGTTTGTGGCTTGGACAGTAAATAACGAACAGCTGCATGATCTGTGAATACAGTTACTTTGGAATGAAGTAAGTATTGCCGAAATTTATCTAGACCGAAGACAATGGCAAATAATTCCTTCTCAGTGGTTGTATAATTCCTTTGGGCTCTATCCAAAGTCTTAGACGCATAAGCAATCACCCTTGGCAAAGAATCATGCCTCTGGCCGAGCATAGCTCCCAACGCTTCGTTGGAAGCATCACATGATAGCTCAAAAGGAAGCTCCCAATTAGGTGCAACCAAGATAGGAGGAGAAATAAGCCTTGACTTCAACTCAACAAAGGCTTCCTTACAAGAATTAGAAAAGTCAAACTCGGCTTCTTTTTGAAGTAGATGAGATAAAGGAGCAGCAATTTGGCTGAAGCCCTTGATAAATCTTCGATAAAATCCCACATGTCCTAAAAAGGACCTCAACTCCTTCAAGCAAGTAGGGAAGGGTAGAGAAGAAATTACCTCAACCTTGGCTTTGTCAACCTGAATGCCCTCCTTTGAGACTAAGTGTCCCAAAACTATTCCCTTGTCCACCATGAAATGGCATTTCTCATAATTGAGCACCAAACCCTTCTCCACACATCTGACCAATGCTTTCTCAAGATTGACCAAGCAAGCATCAAAACTATCTCCATAGAGGGAGAAATCATCCATAAACACCTCTATGCCATCCTCCAGCAAGTCATTAAAAATGCTCATCATACAACGTTGAAAGGTTCCTGGAGCATTGCACAGACCAAAAGGCATTTTTCTATATGCGAAGGTTCCAAATGGGCAAGTAAAGGTTGTTTTCTCTTGGTCCTCTGGTGCTATGGGAACCTGGAAGTACCCGGAGAAACCATCCAGAAAACAATAGTGTGACTTGCCTGCCAGTCTTTCCAACATTTGGTCGATAAATGGCAAGGGAAAGTGGTCTTTTCTCGTGGAGTCATTCAACTTCCTGTAATCAATGCATACCCTCCAAGAATTCTGAACTCGTGTAGGCACTAGCTCATCCTTGTCATTCTTTACCACGGTCAGCCCACTCTTCTTTGGCACCACATGGATGGGACTCACCCATTCACTATCGCTTATCGGGTAGATAATTCCAGCACTTAATAGCTTTTCTACCTCCTTTTTCACAACATCAAGAATTAAGGGATTGAGCCTTCTCTGTGGTTGCCTCACTGGTTTAGCATCGTCAGTAAGCAAGATCCGGTGCATGCAGGTGGTAGGACTCATGCCAGGAAGATCAGCTAGAGTCCACCCAATGGCCCTCTTGTATCTTCTTAATACATCCAGTAACTTCTCTTCCTCAAGAGAAGAAAGAGTAGTAGAGATAATCACCGGCAGCTTCTCATTTTCAATCAAGTAGGCATACTTGAGATTAGGTGGCAAAGGTTTCAGCTCCAGAGTAGGTGGCTCAATAATAGAAGGTACCAAAGTGTGCATCTCAACTTGCAACACTTTAGGCTCATAGAAATCATCATCAAATTGTGGCAGCTCATCAAAGTAATCAGAAAGAGTCATTGGCTGCCTCAGATCTTCACAACAATTCGGCCTCTTAGAGTCTGAGGCCTCAGCACTCTTATTTGAGTCTGCATCACCACTGTCGCTCAGGGTAGAAACATGTGGACCGTCAGCGAGCGCATGCTCTTTCAGATAAAGCTTCTCTCTCAGCTTGTGTAAGCGGCTTCTCCTTAAAGCTTCATACTCTTCAATATCAAACCTTTGTGAACTAGACTCCTCAATTTCCTTTGTGAATTCACAACCTCCATCCTTCGTTTGTCCTACAAAAGTGAGCAAACTTCCCTCTTCCAAGGGGTTGTAGCTTGACAAAGAAGATATAGAAGTGCAATCATCATCAAAATTATAGTTCACATACATGGAATCCATGAATTCAGTTACTGTACTTCCTATACTAGATGAATCATTAAAAACATCATGCAAGCATGTATTAGAAATCAATCTAGCACAAGAATCATTACAGCACATATGAGCATCAATTTTATCAAACATGTTCATCTTAAAGGAATTCACATGCTCATCATAAATCACATGCATCAATGAATCAACCACACTCAGCCCTAGGAGAGAATAATCCTCGTGGGGGTGTCTCATGGCTTCTCCTACATCAAATCTTATTATTTGATTCCCCACTTGCATTGTAACAAATCCCCCTTCTAAACTTATCACCATCTTGGCAGTTTTCATAAATGGCCTTCCTAGGATCAAAGAATCATCCATACTAGTGTCACTGGTCATATCTAGTACATAAAAGTCCACGGGGAAAACTAGTTCCCTAACCTTCACTAGAATGTCTTCTATAAAGCCAAAGGGTTTCTTTATGGACCTATCAGCCAGTTGAACTACAACACTGGTTTCACTCAGGTTCTTCAATCCTAGTGCAAAGTAGGTGGCCTTAGGCATGACGTTAATGGCTGCCCCTAAATCAAGAAGTGCTTTCCCAAAACTAAGTTTCCCTATCTGACAAGGGATAGTGAAAAATCCAGGATCTTTGCACTTTGAGGGCAGGTGCCCTTTTAAGAGAGACGAAACATTAGTCCTTAATTGGACCTTGTTACTTACATTACCAACTCTCTTGTTAGTACACAGATCCTTTAAAAACTTTGCACATTTAGGCATTTGTTTCAACAGTACAAGTATAGGTACATTCACTTCAAGCTTAGAGAATAAATTGAGCATTTCCTTTTCTAACTCATCATCATGTTGTTTCTTAACTAAAGCATACGAGTTAGGAAAAGGTAAATATTTAGGGTCAACAGACTTACCTTTAGGAGACTCATCTCCTTGCTGAGTAGGTTGTTCTTGCGAAGAAGATTCTCCAACTTTGCGCTTTCCCTCTGCAATCTCCTTCCTCTTCTCCTCTTGTGAGGTCTCAGCTTCCTCACTCTTCTTAGTCAGACTCTCAGCCTCATCGAGTGGTTTATCAAGAGGAGGACTCAGTACAGCCTCTTCATGCATCTGATCACCAACAAAATCATTCTGGAGGCTAGAGTGACCTCCCTCATTCAACTGACTCTGCTCAGCCTCAAAAGGTAGTTGTGTTTGCTCCTCTTCCTCCTCATATTCATATGCATCACCATATTTCCGTCCACTTCTTAGGTGCATAGAATGAATGTTTTGAGGATTAATCACCACATTAGACGGCAATCCACCTTTCTTTGCTTCCTGCTCAGCTTTTTCATTAAACATTTGAGAAACTAAGGTAGTTACATCTTTCTTTAGACCTTCTCCAAATTTTTCCATTAAACTTGACATCATCTGGTACATAGTATCTTGTTGAGATGTCGAAGAACTAGATGGAGGAGCATGAGCTGGATCATTATTCTTCATAAATGGAGGAGGAACATTAGCTTGTTGATTCGGCCTGTACCTTTGATCATTAGAGTTAGGCCTCCCTTGATATGAACCATAGACTTGTTGTGAGGGATAGGCATTAGCAGCTTGGTAGTTACCTCCCCCCCACTTAGGCTGTTGCTGTGGCTGGAAAGAGCTGAAATTTGTGGCTTGGTTTGAACCTCCCCCCCACTTAAAGTTCGGGTGGTCCCTCCATCCCGGATTGTACGTGGAAGAGTAAGGATCATATTTGGCTGGAGGCCTAGCATTGTTATACATGGCCGCCACTTCCGCTTGGGATGGACAGTCTGAGGGTAGGTGCATGGACGAGCCACAGTGATCACAGGATGAGGCCACCAAGGCCATAGAATCATCAACACAAGGAGTAGGCTGAACAAAGCGTCCATCCATCCGACTGAGGCTCTCAGTCAGCCTCTCAATAGAATTGTACAGCTTGTCATCACTACTCACAGAGGCAACCTTTGGCGCAGCACCATACAAAGCATCACGTCCATAAAAATTCTGGTGATTAGAGGCCATGGTTGAAAATAAGTTCCATCCTTCATTGGCTGATAAGTTGAAAAGTGAGCCATTAGAAGCAGCATCCACACTCATCTTGAACTGTGGCACCAGGCCATCATAAAAGTACTGGACCAAATTGCCTTTGGAGATGTTGTGATTGGGGCACGAGTTCACCAAGGTGTTGAACCGGCTCCAATATTCATAGAATGTCTCCTGAGAGAATTGCTGAACACCTGTGATGTCTTTCCGCAACTTTGATATCTTGGAGAGTGGAAAATAGCGGTCTAAGAACACCTTCTTAAGTTGCTCCCAAGAAAGAGTGGCATAATGAGTAGGCAGGTTCAAGAGCCACTCCTTGGCTTTTCCTTCCAAGGAAAACTGGAACACTCGCAACAGAACGTCATCCAGGTCTGCATTAGGTGGCTTCATGGAGGAACAAGTATGATAGAGGCCAAGGAGGTGTGTGTGAGCATCCTCATGCGGAAAACCTGTAAACTTAGGCAGATGAGCAAGAAGAGATCCTTTGATCTCAAAGTTAGCGGGGTTAGCATAAAAACCTTGTGGTGCAAATGATGCATATGACTGTGTGAATTCACGCATAGGTCTATCATCATCATGTAATTGCCTACCCCCCTCAAAATGATGTTCATCCTCTTGCTCTCTCCTTTCACGTCGCTCACGCTCATGTTCATGTTCTCTTGCCTCTCTCTGATGTTCTCTATGGTCCTCTCTCCTTTCTGCCATAATAAAATGCTGGTCTAGGATTGTGGTATTAGAAGCGACAGATGAATTGTGTGGCTTTGATGTGGATCCTACAGATTGCTTACTAGCTTGCTTCTCGTGCTTTTTCTTTTTCTTAAGGTCTCTAAGAGTCTTATTAATCTCTCTATCCAATGGCACTAGTGATGTGGTAGGGTTCATGCAATTCACTAAGTGCAACTATATGCAGTGGAAACTAAACAGCCAAGCAATTAGTCTCTGCAAAACAAATCAGCAAGACAAACACCAATACCAGCAGAATATGCAGCAAAATCCAGAAAATCCAGAAAAATGACAGACAAAAACACCAGTAAAAATCACAGCAAAGTCCTACAACTAAAAATCACCTACAACAAAAACTAAGAAAATGTAACTAAAAACCTAAGACAAGAAAGAATTCAACCAAACCGGCAACGGCGCCAATTTGATTTAACTCTTTTTCGTCGTCTAAAAAGAGCTAAAGCAAATAAAACTAGAATTAAACTACAATAGTTAGCAGCAAGTCCTAGGTCAATTCACAGTTCGGTTTTATCTCTTGCTTAGGTCAATTAATTACAAGTTAAGCAAATTATCAAACAGGTTGTGTGCAGGTTTTGTATGTAAGACTAATTAAAACTAATCTAAACTACAACTAACAGAATCAAAAGTGAATGAGTGAAAGTATGGATGAGATGTACCTCCTTCTCCAGGTACTCCGTGCTTATGTTTAATCGGACTTCATATACTTGTTCTTCTTAATATAAACTAGTTAAATTCTCAAGATCTCTTTAATCAAAGAAGTCTACAAGAGTTTAACTAATTTAATTAAGGCTTAAGCTCTTTCAAGCCAAGAACATACCTAAGCAACATTAAGTACCAAATCTATAGCACTTAAGAAACAAATTCATTCCATAAATGTAAGAGGAGCTAATCGCACACACATACATATATGAAACTACAAGAATTAAGCCTCGGTTTTCATGTCCTTAACAATCAAGAGAGGTTTTCAAGCTAACATAAAGTAGAACACCTAAAACTAGATGTCTAACCTATACACGCCTAATCAAGGTCATACATAGGCAAAAATTTACATCTAGCTTGAAACCTAAAAGAGAAAATTACAAGCATATGAAGCCATAGGTTAAGTCTACAAGCACATTTCCTTGGAGAAGAAGGATAGGCGATCTAGCCTGACATGGAGATGAAGGCGGATGAAGGTAGTTGTGAGATTCTGGGCATGGCGGAGGTTGCGAGGTGAAAGAGATGAAGAAGATGAAGATGGAGTTGAGAGAGTTTGTTAGAGGAGAGAGAGAAAGTGAAAGTGAAGTCAGTGAAGTTCAGCTGTGTGTAAGTTAGTTACGTTTTGGGGTTTTATAGTGGTGAGTAGCTTTGGGATTATCGCCCAAAGGGTATTTTTGGTATTTGGTAAAAGTTAGGATGAATGTGGACTAGATCTCATCTCCATGCATTTTCAAAGGTTCCTCCTTTTTCCTCAAGTGATTGTGCTTCCCTTTTTGCCCTTAATGAGCCCTCCAGACTTGAATTTGACCTTGGCGCCAATTTTGCCTCATTTGGAAAGATGCTCCCCAAGTAACTTCAAGCTGCAGGGTTGACTTTGCCTTAAATTAACTCTGCACCAAAGACTTCTGAAAAGTAGTTGACATTTCTGATCATTGTGCAGTCTGACTCTTGCACTCGCTGACTGATGGACTTTGGCTTCCGGATGCAGGACTTCATACTACAAGCGCGAGCACATTCACTTCCGGATGAGAATCCACTGGATGAGAATCCACTCCCTGATGCAACTCTTTGTCCGCCAGCGCCAGCACGTTTGCTTCTGGATATAAATCCACTTCCGGATGTAAACTTGCATCCTGATGCCAAGACTGTCCGCCAGCACCAGCACGTTTGCTTCCGGATGTGAACCTGAGTGCTTGTCATCTAGCCTTCCTTCTTGCCAAGTTATCTCCACTGAAGCTCCACCAAGGGTGTATGGGGCCCACTTGGGACCCCCCTACATAAGGAACACATCACATAGTCAAAATGACCAAAATACCCTTGGTTTCATAAAATGCAAGTAATATGGCTGTTATTCTTCAAATATTTATACATAAGCATGCGCATAAAAATGTACCAATAATGATCAAATATAACAAATAAACCACACTAATTAAGCTCAAATGCACATGCTTAAAGGTATGAAATTTGGTCCAATCAATGGAAATCTGTTATGATTGAAATCGAACTGATAATGCAGGATACTGATTATCTCTGTAACTGTGACACAAATTCGATGTAAAATGATAGGGAAAAGAGGAAATAAGAGGAAGAAGTAGATGTTTGATAAAAAGAAACAGAGGAGACGATTAGAGAAAGTAGGAAGAGAGATGAGAGGGATATTCAATCCATCAGGCTAAACACAATATATGACACCTGAAAATACAATTCAACAGCTCTATTTCCTAAAGTCTAACGGCTATATTAAGCAACTGCTTATAAGTATCAAAAAGGAAAAGTAACTCCTAATTTACTAAGCAACCCCATTATTCATATCTCAATCACATATTAGATAGCTTTATTGGAAGCTTTTCAATGTCCTTAGACTGAATAATTAAGGGAAAATATAATTTAAGTCCTTAAAGTAGTTTTTATAAATAGGCACTAAGATAGTGGCTTGTTTAACCCTTATTTTTAACCCTCAGTGCCTATTTGTAAAACACTAATCATTAGCCATTGGAAAGGTTGTGGGAAATTATGAAAATAATATCATTTCATGTTTTGTATTAGAAGATTATTTGTAGTATGCTAGTCATAATTGTAAACCATAGTATTAGGAATTACTTGTTATAGAAGAATATTAAGTATTAGGAAATAGTATTAGGTAATACTTGTAGGAGAAGATAATTCTTTTGGGAAGTTCTGTGTATTATAAATATGATATCAATAAATCTTTATCGAAATATTCAGCATCTTTAGTTTCCTCAGGTTTTTTCTCCAATAATTAGTCATATTCTTGGATCTTAAAATCTCATACAGTTCAAATAGCCACAACTCACCATCTTTTAGCAAAACATTTCCGAACTTCAGATTGTTGGATAATAATGTTTATGGATTATCAGAAGTTGTTATGATGGATACATGATAGAACCAAGTATCCATGTTTGTTGTTGTTGTCTATGAACCGTTTTGAAGTTATTATAGTTGCAAGTTCTGTATTCTTTGCAGATTGTTGGCAGTAATCCCGATGAACAGCAAAAAATGTACGGGAGACATTTTGGGATTGATGATAAACTTGTAAGTCATATCTCAAGGAGATCTATCGATGTTCTCAAAGCTTATTATCGGGTATGTGTTGACAGAATATCAAGACATGCATGTCTGGATTTATTTTTCACAATTGCTTGTTCTTTGGTGTTGCCACAGTTGCTGATTCTATTATTACATGGTGTAGGATGAACCGAGTTCAGAGGAATGGAAGCTGGTTTTACACTTGAAAAAGGATTTAAATATACATTGAGATGGCACTCTCAAGTATTATTCCTTTGGGTAAACAGCTCGGGGGACGGTTCCAATATGCACAAAACGGTTCAGTGCTAGTTTTTGTTATATATATGTTTAGGAATGAAGAGTAGTTTGTGTGATGAATATAATATGGTGTGTTATTTAGATTGACGGAATTATGATATTAACAATAGCAGCGTTAGTTCTTTTAGGGTAATGGACCTAATCTACTCTCCAAGTAACCACCCAGGAGCACTGGGCACCCTGAACTAACAACAGACCCATATCTACACTCAAAGTAATCAAAGTGTCTAAAAAATACCCCAAGTAGACGGTAAATCACGTTTGACCGTTAATCTGCCCATGTGGCCGCCACGTGGGTTGGATTTTTGCCGCGGAGGATATGTCACGTGTGGGTAATGGACCTAATCTACCCTCCAAGTAACCACCCAGGAGCACTAAGCACCATGAACTAACAACAGGCTCATATTTACATTTAAAGTAACCAAAGTGTTTAAAAATACCCCCCAGTGGACGGTCAATCACGTTTGACCGTTAATCTGCTCATGTGACCGTCACGTGGGTTAAATTTTTGGTGCTTTGTTGTTGGCAAAAAGAAGGAACTTGGGGTTTTGAGGGTCCAGATGCCGTTGGCTTTGGCTGAGTGTGTTGATCCACCCAACTTTGTGTTGGAAGCCATATCTATGGTTTTCTCTGTGGACAAGAGTGGTGAAAAGAGGAGAGGGGATTGTTATTTATTATATGTGGGTCCCACATGACATATCTTATGTGACAAAAATTTAACTTACGTGGCGGCCACATGGGCAGATTAACGGTCAAACGTGATTGACCGTTAATTTGGGGTATTTTTTAAACACTTTGGTTACTTTAAATGTAAATATGAGTCTGTTGTTAGTTCAGGGTGCTTAGTGCTCCTGGATGGTTACTTGGAGGGTAGATTAGGTTCATTACCCCCACGTGACATATCCTACGTGGCAAAAATTTAACCCACGTGGCAGCCACATGTGCAAATTAACAGTCAAACGTTATTGACCGTCTACTTGGGGTATTTACTTTGAGTGTAGATATGGGTCTGTTGTTAGTTCAGAGTGCCCAGTGCTCCTGGGTGGTTACTTGGAGGGTAGATTAGGTCCATTACCCCCGTTCTTTTACAATGCATTCCACAGTGTTATTTTTTATTTTTCTTTTTATAATAAAGAAAACAACTAGCTTAATTAGCCAGCGCAAGAATACCCAACAGTACTAATAATACACACTTTGCTAGGAAATCTGCAACTCTTTTATTTGACCATAGGGAAACTTGCAACTAAGTTAGCATGATTAGTGACCTTGCATGATTAGGCATTGTCAATCCCATGATGAATTAGGAATAGGACAGTTAGTCCCCACGGACAACACCAAAATATGTTTTCCACAAAACGTTAAATGACGAAATAAAATGTATTTTATAAGACATGATTTTTTGGTGCAATTACAAGAAAATAGTGGTTTCTGTTATTAACAACGCGAGACAAGATCGTACTATAGGAAATGAGATTACAAGAATGAAATGTCGCTTTCTTGTATTTTGACCACTGATGATGGAAGGGCGAGGTCATATTTTGACCACTAATGATGCTAATTTTGTTACCATTCAAAAATTGTATTTAAAATTTATTAAGTCACGTCATTCAAAAATGTCGTTCAAGGTGATGAAATACTTTTTTAGCATTTTGTTGTATTTAAAATTTAGATGGATCAATCTTTCATAGATATGAAGGATGGTCTTTTGGTTGCTTTTGTTATCAAAGAAAAACAGAACACTCTTTTTTCATTACTACTCCATTACTCCGTGTCTTGAAATATAAGGTTAACATAACTTTGATGTATTAAAAAAACAGTTAAAAGAAGTAAAAAAAATTAATGTATGTTAAATATATTTCATTTCTCAACTTTACCCTTATTTATAAGACAGAGAATGTATAGGGAAATAAGATGCGAGTGTGTAATAAAGAAGAGAGAAAATAAATAATTATTTGCAATATGTATAGTCAACAAAAGGCTAAAATGGAAAAACACATTAAACTTAGAGACTGCACCTTATGTTTTAGAACACACCTGTTTACAAACTTCACCTTATATTTAAGTACGGAGGTAGTATTAAAAAATTTACGCCCCATATGATCAAGCTGATTGTAGGAAAGATGTATACATTGAAATATTCAAAGATAATGCTTGTCCTTACGAAAGTAAGCATAGTTGTGTAAGATTGCATTTCAATTTCAGTTCAAGACCTCGTCCAAGTTGGTTTGGCTTTGGATAACCCAAATGGAACAAATGAAGGATGAAGTTGAAAATAAAAACTTAGCCAGCATCATGTGGCTAGTTATTTGGTTGGAAAGTTGAGTCTAAGATAATGGTGCAAGCAGAAGTAATGTAGTTCTGATAAGAGAGCATTATAAAAAGGTAGCAACTATGTTGTAGCCTAATGTCCAGCCATAATTGTAGCCTTTTGGATAATGTAGGTCAAGCTATGTAGACGTATTTTAACTGGAACATTCTGACCACAGATATTGGAATAATGATTAAACATTAAGCTTAAAGAAACTGTTGATCCAACTGTATCAATCTATAATCAAAAGTGATTCCACCATGCCTCTTTTTAGCCTGTTTCTCTCTACTAACTCCCTTGTAATTTGTGGTTATTAATTGGCTCAAATCTGCTTCCTCAGCTGGCTTGTCACTGTTCATTAGCTGATACATACTTCAGTTTTTTAACGTGTTAATTCTTCAAATTTGGTCAACCTTTTGGCCAGTGAGCCGAGTTGTTATTGTCTCTTGTCATTCTATTCTTCAGAGGTTGGTTTGTAGTGTTGCCTTCTATGTTTGCCTTCTTTGTCTTTAGTTTGATTGGGCAGGAAATTTCCTGCTCATTTTCTTTGAGTGTATTTGGCAACTATGCTTCTATGCTTCTCATTTTCTCTGTGGTGTGAGTGTTCCTATCTAGGTCCAACTATTCACATATGGATTGGGGAGTGAAATATGGAGTGTTTGTCATCTCAGGTAACTTTTTTCCTTTTATTTGTCTCTTCATTTTTTGTGTTGGTACGTGGTTATGTATGTCACTAAGAAACCTTGATGATTCTGATATAGGACAGTCATGGGAGCTTTCCATCCATTTCATTGACATTGCAGACCATTTATAACATGTTTTTCTTCTCTCAGTTAAGTAGTTGCATTTACTTTGAACTGATAATTGTGCTGTGTTGTTTTTTTTGTCTGCTTTATGTTCTTATGTAATATACTAATTTATATGTTCTATATAGGTTGTTTCATTTCATGATGAAAGCTTCCTCTGTTTCTCTTTCGGTTCTCTCATCTATTTCTCTTGCGGTAACACGTTTGAAGTGGTTGAAGGAGTTGAGGAGAGAGACCTCACAAGTATTGGGAGGCTGATGTGGAGAAAGAGATGGAGGCTAGCTGCAGTGGTGGAAGAGAAGATTTAACTGTCGGTTATGGTGAGAGCATATGAGCTTGTGGAGTGATCATTTTTTTCTCTTCATGCTAAGCATGGAATTTTATTTTAATGGGGTTAGTCATGTAGTGAAGTTAATTTTACGATTCTGCTGTGGTGCATTTTTTATGGTAAAGACAATGTTCAGCTTTTGGAGTTGATTTAGTTTTTCTGGTATTTTCCTCATGGTGTGATTGTCTGAATGTTACTATATAGTATGCATTCGCTGCCTTTGGATACTATGCAGTTATGTTAGTTAGATTTTGCTTATGATGATTAAACTGCTTATAAATTGTTCTCCTATGGTTATGTTGTTTAAAAGCCAATAGAGTTGGTGTTTTTCCCCCTTCCCATTGAATAGGACTGATGAGATGGTGAGGTTTTTTATGTGGCTTTTATTAGGTTTTATCCTGTTAAGTCAATGGATTATTTGACCATGCAGCTATTTTTCTTATGATAAAATGTTGTTTGCAAGTTGATAGAGTTGGTGCTTCTTTTTTCCCCTTGACATTGAAAGTCACTGATGAGATGGTGAGGGTTTTTAGACTATGGTCAGTTGTGTTATTGGAAAGGTATTATGTATATTTCTCTTAGAGTTGTGTTAATTATAAGCTTACAGGTTTGTTGCTTCTTTTCCCCCCTTCCTATTGAAAGCCACTGATGCCACTGGTGAAACTGTAATATGACTTGTATTGGGTTTTATCATGTCAAGTGGATGATTTGTTTTAGCCTGCAGCCATTGTTTTTATGGATCATCACATGGTATGCCAAAAATGTTCAAGTTTTAGCCACTATTTTCTGCTAGGTGAGTGTGATATGACATATTAACTCTACAATTATCTCCCTCAGATGATGTACTGATGTTGGCTATGATATTTTTTTTTCAGTTTCATCACTCTCAGTATTTGATATCTAAAGTTAATTATATATATCACTATATTAATGCTGCATCATCAGTTTCCCAACTCCATCACACAAGCAATTGAAATCTGAGATTAATCATGTACTGAGATTAATCATGTACATTAATATATTAATCTCTCCTTCTGAATCATATGTTGCGGCTATTTGAAGAGTTAGTTGTTTTTGCTTCAATGTTCATATTGCTGAAGGTAACACTGCAAGATAATTACTGTTTTTATTTTATGCTTATTCGGTCACCTCTTATTCTTTGAGGATTGTAAAAAAGTTTGTTCAATGGTAATGTGTATATCTCCTATTTAGCTATTTACTTGTATTCACTTGTGGTGTAACTTGATTAGTGTGCTTTTCTGCTTCCATGATGTTGTTCATTCTGACCACTTAGTTCTCCCTTTGTTTTTTATGGAACTTCCAAGCTGTAGTCACATGATATGGAGTCCATATATAGCTCAGCTATGCTGCTATTTAATTAATCATACCTCTAGATAAAATAGGCTTCCCTATACTTATCATTAGGTCTATATATTTATAGAAGCAAGCTGTATGAAGTTACTGTATTGTTTCTAGACATTTATTTGTTAAACCCTGCAATGTTATGATGCAGTTCTTAGAAGTTGTACATATAGAAGGTCATGCATTTTCTCCTAAAGCTGTGGCGCTTGCCAGATGTATGTATCTTCTACATGTAGACTTCTGTTTTTGTGTTCATTTTTAATATTTTTATTAAGGAGAAAGTTATAATGGATTCTGTGCATATTATTACCTATTTTGTTATCTGCAATTTGGTTTTGCAGCCATTTAATGGAATCGATGAGAATGCTATTGGATTATGTGCTCAACTTGTGTTTGCACCTATTAATGAGTCATTTGCTGATGATGTTGTCATGCTTCCCTCTGGCTTCCGGGTCATACCATTGGATCCTAAAACAGTTCAATATTGTCTGTCAGCTTCTTTTTGGTTATATCTTTATATATAATCCAATTTGTTAGTATGACTCAATTCTTATTAAGGGTAATGGACCTAATCTACCCTCCAAATAACCACCCAGGAGCACTGGGCACCCTGAACTAAAAACAGACCCATATTTACACTCAAAGTAACCAAAGTGTTTAAAAAATACCCGAGTGAACGGTCAATCACTTTTGACCGTTAATCTGCCCATGTGGCCGCCACGTGGGTTAAATTTTTGTCACGTAGGATAAAGGCAATGGACCTAGTCTACCCTCCAAGTAACCACCGAGGAGCACTAGGCACCCTAAACTAACAATAGACTCATATTTACACTCAAAGTAACTAAAGTGTTTAAAAAATACTCCCAGTGGACGTTCAATCACGTTTGACCATTAATCTGCCCATGTGGCCGCCACGTGGGTTGAATTTTTTCCATGTAAGATATGTCATGTGAGGCCCACATATAATAAAAAAAAATTTCCTCTCCTCTCTCTTCATCACTTCCAAACAGCTCCACCCCTCCCCCCAACACAGCCACCGCCCCACCCCCAGAGGGAATTGTTTTTTTATATGTGGGCCCCACATAACATAGCCCACTTGGCAAAAATTTAACCCACGTGGTGGTCACATGCGCAAATTAATGGTCAAACATGATTGACCGTCCACTGAGATATTTTTTAAACACTTTGGTTACTTTGAGTGTAAATATGAGCTTATTGTTAGTTCAGGGTGCCTCGTGCTCCTGGGTGGTTACATGGAGGGTAGATTAGGTCCATTGATCCTACGTGGCAAAAATTTAGCCCACGTGGCAGCCACAAGGGCAGATTAACGGTCAAACGTGATTGACCATCCGCTCAGGGTATTTTTTTAAAACACTTTGGTTACTTCGAGTGTAAATATGGGCCTGTTGTTAGTTCAGGGTGCCGAGTGCTCCTGGGTAGTTACTTGGAGGGTAGATTAAGTCCATTACCCTTCTTATCCATCACAATTTGCAAACACACAGAGACAAAACTCAAAAGTGAATGATAAGAGAGCACAAAGATCTAGGTGTGTTTTATAAACTGGTACTTTTAAATTCACTCTCTTAGGGGTCCATGTTCTAATTTTTGTCTTGATGTTAGGTTGATGTCTCTTTAAGTTTGGGGAAGTTGTTTTGAAGGAAGAGGTTGTGGAGGCAATGATTTAACGGTGAGAAAATTTTGATGATGAAGATAAAAGTCGACATCATACTTCATTTATTATATGCACTTTTATTATATGCCACCTGTCCACTCTTCCCTCTTCCTATCTCATTTTCCCCCTCTCTTCTCTTCTCTCTGCACTCTTTTTCAACCACCCCCACGTTTCCCACTCTCCAACCATACAGTTTTTGCTTACGATTTAAACTGCCATTTCTGCCAATCTCTTCAACCTCCCCTCCGTCCTCTACCCTCTCTGATTCTCTCCACCGCCCACATAATTCACTCCTCCAAACTCACCAACCCTAACTCTTCTTTCTTTGCCCTCCTCATCAATGTGCGCCCCTCCTCTTCCAAAATCAACGGCTTCTACTTCCATGGCGAACGCTCCATCCCTTACCTTCTGGTAACTCTCAAATTTAGGTTTGATACCTAGATTTGAGCTTAAACCTAGGTTTTGAAATCAGAGCGGACAAACACTCATCTTTTTAGAAAAGTTAGTTAAGTTAGACAAACTCGCGGCTTTTTTAGAATAACGTTTTTAATTGAAAACCTAGGTTTGGGGTAGAAACCCTAGATTTTTTTAGAAACTATTTTTTTCAGCTTTTTCTGAAGTTATTTTCCATAATTTATTCTTCAAAAGAACTTTTTCAATTTTTTTCCCAAAAACTATATCCAAACATACCATTTTATTTTGATTGTTCTCCATGTCAATTGATCAGTTTCTCTATGCCCCAGTGTGTTTTTTTTTCTTTTTGCAAAAACAGTTTTTCTGTTTTTAATACAATAATTACTACAATACTATTTATTCAGATCTCTGACTTGTAATGATCAATCCAAACAATTAAATTATACAATAATTAAAGTTTAAAATGAAGGCAGATTAAGAAACTTTTAATTCGATAGAATCCAATAATTAACTACGATGCATATACCTACATGAAAAAGTACTCTCTATTTATGGCCTTTCATATTATAGTGCCTATTTAGCATACGCTCAAACATAGTGCCTTCAAACCTAAGTTTTGAAGTCAGGACAAACAAACACTTACAGCCTTTCCAGAATAGTTTTTTCTGTCAAAACTAAATTTCAGTTAAGTCAGACAAACATTAACAGCTTTTTCAGAATTGTTTTTTTAACTGAAAACTTAGGTTTGAAGTAGAAAACCTAGGTTTTTTCAGAAGGTACTTTTTTTTAGATTTATCCGAAGTTATTCTCCATAATCTATTCTTCATAAGAGTTTTTTCATTTTTTTTCCAGAAGCTATTCTCTAAAAGCTATATCCAAACAAAAAAGCTATATCCAAACAAACTCTAGCAATTGCACCAATGTATAATTAATATATCAAAACCAAACTTGATCACCCTCTTTCGGAATACCAAAACCATATAATATCTATAATTGTTAATTGATTCCTTTCTTATACATATAATATTTTAAAGACCTTTTTAATCAATCACGAAGATGAGAGAGGGAAGGATCCATTATTGTTGCCAAAGTTAACCTGTGTGAGTTGTACTTCTTGAGGAAGAAGTCGATACTTAATGTTAAGGCTCTCAAAGATCTTCTTTAGCTCAAGCAAAAGCTCTGACCGTCGACTATTCCGCTCCCCAAAGTTTTGATGGTTAATGGTATGTTGAACACAAAGAGCCATCTTCATTTTGTCCATGTTCTCTATCTCCTTCACTATCACTACGTGTTTTGGATTCCAGTACTTGGGTTTGCTCTCAATGTGTCTGCATTCAAATAAATATTATCCTCTTTAATTCATGTATGATTGTAGACAATACAAAAGAAATTGGATAACAGAGATATGGAAATTATGATATATATATATAGGTGTGTGGCAGTAACAATATATATATATATATATATATATATATATATATATATATATATATATACACACACAAAATAATCATATAGTTAAAAAGAGATAAATTCTTGTGTGAACACGGTTCACTATGTCATTTGACCAATCACCACTAGACATATACTGTCTAATGTGAAATTTTTAATTTGACGTGACACCCTAAAAATAGAAACTGACTGATAAAAAAAATTATCTCATGTTTTCAATGTTTTTTATTTTACAATGTAAATAAAATATTTTTTGAAGTTAGATGAGTTTTTTTAGGGTGTCACGTCAAATTAAAAATTTCGCTCAGAACATATGTGTCCACTTGTGATTGTTCAGCCCACAATATCGTTTTCACCCAAGAATTTCTCTTAAAAAGAATAGACATATCACCAATCAAAGCAAAAAAATAAGAAAAAAATTATTTGATGTGATTTAAATATGTATACAGAAATCTAATTGAATGAATGATAGTCTTTGGCTACTTAAGAATAAGTTTGAGTAGTTTGACGTCGTAATACTACAAAAATGCATGTTTAGGAGAGATAGATATCTTCAATTGAGGTCAACAATGTTCAAACCATAACCCAATTAGATAGCTATATATATAAAGAAGAGGACTACTGTTTGTGGAGATTGTTAGAAAGGTAGTGATAGCAAGCTAAGTCATTTTAAAATGAATAGATATCAAAGAAAACTATCATTCAATAAAATCATTGAATAAAGCCCTTCTGGATACACGTAACAGTCTATCTAAAAATTTAGTTTTTAATATAGTACTATGGCATCATACTATCTATATATCCAACCTTATTTAATGAGATAAGACCTTGTTAGTGTTAGTTGTTATGTGTGTGCTGCGTGTATGTATAAAACTAAACATGTACAATTATGAACGCTTAAGATAAACCTAATTAAAGAAAATAAATTAAAGATATAAGTTGATATATTTACGCTTGAATGGCCTTCTTGAGGGCAGTGATATTATCCATAGAAGTAGAGGCGTCAATAGTGAATTCCACAGCATCAGCCATATCTGGGCTTCTTCTGAAATTGCTTATAGGTTTTGTCAGAAGAACTGAATTCGGATAATATATTTTCTCCCCGTCATATCTCAAGAACACTGTTGTCAATATATTCATCTCTTCAACAATCATCTGCACAGAAAATAACTTCCAAGAATCAAAATTTTATATATTCATAATAGGGAGCAAAACTCCTTTCAATTCAAAATGTGAGTGGTTTGTTTTGATTTTATATGTAAGATTTCAATATATTTTGCCTCCCATGTTATTATACTTTTTTTTGCTCCCAAACCATTTATTTTCTTAATTTCTTTTCTCAAGTGGGTTGTTTGTCAATGATGATATGATTAGGAATGGTATTTTACAAACACCAACACAAATTACAAACTTAAGTATTTTTAAAACATGTAAATTCGTCATCATGCAAGACCATCTCATGCTTTGAAATTGTGATTGTAAAAAAATGATGGTGCCATAGTCTAAATACAGGTCACAACTTTTATTATGATTATTTGATTTATGTCCACATGTAATGGTATGTGATGAGAATAATGGATATGTGATGAGAATAATGGATGTTAAGTATGGTGATATATAAAAAAGGAAAAATAAGTATATTACATGAAACATTTGTTTTCCTAGACAATTACTCATATGCGAAGTATTTATTTAGTACCAACACAAATATATAAGCTGATCGGCACTTGACTCAATATGACATGGCTATAGATATTCATATATGAAAAGCAAAATTGGTCAAATGTATGTTACTAGTTAAGTTGTAATATACCTGAATGCCATCAACGACACAACGATCTCCGACATCAAAGGGGTGCATGAGGAAGACAAAGATAATGGATTCAAACACAGTTTTGCACATGTTTTGGAAAACAAAACCTACGAGCAACAGTTGAGAAGTGACAACGAAGATGACTTTAGTTGTGGCCAAACCCATCACCAAGACAGACACCACAGTTATTATCACTGCTACTATAGCACTCGCAAGTTTGTGTAGTTGACGAACCGCTGTTTTAGTATCGTTCAATGAATGAGCCAAAGCTTTTCTCTCTACATACGCATGTACCTGCATGCGTCATTATTTTTATTAATTACATCTGCAGATTAAAATACTCTCTCCACAATTTTTTTAATGATGTGCTCTCTCCAATTATAGTTGAAGAATTTAAGTAAAGTGTTTGCTTCAATTCTCATTAAAAGCAAGTTCTTCATTTGGTTCGTCTCCAAAATTTAATTGCTGGCGTAATGCTTTTTATCAAAAAGCCTAATGCTTGATGATATAAGACTATTTTTATTAATTTGAAAAATGTATATGTATTGCGAAACTCATCTCTGTTTGAAAAATAATGAAATTCAAATTTGGATTAGTTAATCTAAAATACCAAAGGATATTCTTTTCTTTTTTTTCATTCACAATACCATAGGATATTCTGCGTAATAATAATTGTACATGCATGCATGGAGTAATAAAAAAGCTAAAATCAACTATAAGGCTCACCACCCAATTTCGAAATGAGGACTTGGTAATTTTTCCAGTTTCAAGTGCTCCTCCAAATAAAGGAAATATCATGTAGACTTCGTCTCTCTTCAAGAATCTCAGCAAATCTTCTTCTTCTAGGAATCTGAAAAATGTAATTTATTAAAATTTAAAATATTAACCAATAACATATAGGGAAAACGTCTTTCTCGAAGACTTAATATTAAATTCAGAAAATCGTGGGGGTTTTTGGTCTAAAAAACAATTCATGGTTGTTAGGATCTATGATTTCCTATGATGATCCTCCAGCATCTTTTTCCAATAAAACTCCGACCAATGACACACGAAACCACAGAGAGTTCCATACCTAAATGATGGGCCAAGCAAAAAATTTTAAAATATGCAAATGAGTGTATCAATTATTGTTTTTCCCTTCCTAAAAACACGAGTTGAGGAAGAGGTAAGTGTGAAGTGTACTTTGGGAGCCACACGACAGATGACAGCAATAAAGATGAATAAAAAGAAAGAAGACAATAAAAAACAGCTAGGTCACAAGAAACGCCATAATGTCAAGACATTAAAAGAGCAACCATCATATGAAAGAGACTTCCATAACAATGCACACCAACTATCATATATGAAAATATTTCTTCACACTTATAGCATTCCATCCTACATAGTACTCCTTCTAACCTTATACTCCCTCCTCTCCTAATTATAAGATTCAATTATATTTTTTGAAAAAAATTAAATATTGTACTCCCTTCGTTCCTAAATATAAGATCACTTCCTATTTTATCTCAAGTTTTGCTCAAACTACCCTTATACTCTCTCTTTTCATTGAAAACTCCTCCTCCTTTTAAAGTTAAGTAATTGAGGGATTTTGGGAAGATCATGTAATTTTATTGTCTTCCTTAATTTCCCCAAATTAACCAAAGTGATCTTATATTTAAGAATGGAGGGAGTAGAATACATCACTTCAAAATGTCCATATTTGTCTTTTCCCCCTAAAATTAAGGTATTTTTATAAACTACCATATAATCTAAATACATATTACATATATTAAGATTCAAGGATTTAATTTGTTTACTTAATCTCCAAAAAAGCCAATTGTCTTGTATAATAATGAACAGAGGTAATATATAAGATAAAACAATGGGTTAAAGATCAATTTGGCCACCAAACAATTTCCAATGTATCAATTTGACCTATAAACAATTTTCGGTCTCAATCTGGCCTATAAACAATATAAAAGGTTCATTTTGGCCACTACTCTACTGGAAAATACTAAAATACCCTTGAGACCTATTTAATATAATTTTTAAAGATGCGGGTCCCACCTTTTAAAAATAAAAAATAATCCCCTGCCCCACCCCTCTCTCCTCCCACCTTCACCCACCACACTCCTCTCTCTACCAACCTCACCCACCGTCTACCCCCTTCCCCCGCCACAGTATTATTTGTGTGAGTTACCTGTTACCGTGGAAAGGGCCCCACGTGGCGGAGCGAACATGGTGAAGGAGGCCATAGTAGAGAGCTTCACGATAGAGAAGTTTGTGTGAGATGTTATGAGGGACGTGAAGGGAGATCAAGGAGTACGGCAAAGCAATCAGGATTACGGTCAATGAAACATGGGTGGGAGGGAAGGTTATTAGTTTTATGTACAAGGTTCCAGGTTTGGTCAAACATGGCTCCAAACATGGAGTTTCTGCTTGCGTTGGCAAGAGTTGTTGCAGTCGTCTCGAAGGTTCTTCCACCCACGTTGAATTTCACTTTGTCGTTTGAACATATTCACATGTTTGGATTTCCTAGAGAGAGAGAGAGAGAGACTTGACTGAGTTTTGAGTTTTGAGTTTTGATGGAGTTTATGAAGTAGGGGGTGGTGGATTTGCTGTGGCGGGGGAAGGCGGCTGACGGTGGGTGAGGTTGGGAGAGAGAGAGGAGTGTGGTGGGTGAAGGTGGGAGGAGAGAGGGGTGGGGTAGGGGATTAATTTTTATTTTTAAAAGATGGGACCCACATCTTTAAAAATTATATTAAATAGGTTTCAAGAGTATTTTAGTATTTTCCAGTAGAGTAGTGGCCAAAATGAACATTTTATATTGTTTATAGGCCAGATTGAGACCGAAAATTGTTTATAGGCCAAATTGATACATTGGAAATTGTTTGGTGACTAGATTGACCTTTAACCCTAAAATAATTAAATCTAACATTAGTCGAGTTTAAAATTTGTTAAAGGGAAAAAATAGGTAAACATAATTTTTTAAAGTATCCTCATTTAATAAAGACATCAAGTGGGATAATGGATGAAAAAGGAGATACTTCGATACAAGAACATAAATCTCTTTCAGCCAACTTACCAAAATTTAGAAAGAGCAGTTAGGTCATTCAATTTGTTATAAATTGTTGTATACATAATTTTGTACTTTTTCAAATGTGTCCAACATATCTCTCATCTTTTTTTTTTTTGAGTGAACATATCTCTCATCTTTATCAGTATATCTAATAACAAATATTATCATCAATAAATGAGAGTAAAATTTGAAAACGTTAGCTAAAAACTTTTTAATTAAGTAATTTACACACACACACAAACAAATATTTCTTTTATAAACCACTTTATATTTCAAACTGGAGGAGTACAAGAAAATAACTTAGTAGTAGTAGTATAACATATAACAATCAATGCAGAAATAAAAACAAGCTGGTCAGATTTCCAACTATCATTGAAGTGCATATCTTTTTGATACTCGCTCCGTTCCTAAATATAAGATCACTTTGGGGAAGTGGATAAGTTCCTAAATATAAGATCACTTCCTATTTTATCTCAAGTTTTGCCCAAACTACCCTTATACTCCCTCTTTCATTGAAAACCCCTCATCCTTTTAAAGTTAAGTAATTGAGGGGATTTTTGGAAGATCATGTAATTTTATTATCTTCCTTAATCTCCCCAAATTAACCAAAGTGATCTTATATTTAGGAACGGAGGGAGTATTACGAATCATCCACACGAAATGTGTGTATCTTATAGTATAATACTATAATGTAGTAATGGAAGTAATGTACACACACGTATGAATGATCTATTATTTAATATATAATTATATCATATTCATGTATAGTCCATTTAATTAATTAAGGGTCACTCTAAATACTATAAATTTTTTAACTAACTATAATGTTCAACTTATCTCAACCTTCAAGGTGAAAGCCTATATCAGCTTTAAATCAAGTTTTTTAAAATATCTTAAAATCAAGTTTTTTCCCATTCAATCTAACCACTTAAAGTGTTATAGTAAATACTGATTATACAAAATTACGGTGGCTATTTTTGCACATTTGCCCTTTTAATTATTTTGTAAATTCCTCAGCTCAAAATAAAACAGAAAGATTTCTTAAATGCTGATTATATAAATTTTTTCTTAGCTTAAAGATTTATTAAATTCTGATTATATAAATTTTATTGATCATTAGTTTTAAATTTGTGAATGTGGTGGTCTCAAAATATAACTTCATTTTTTCAGTAAAAATTATAACTTAATTTATGTTGATTTAAACATTTATTAGATGTTTTTCTAATTTTAATCATGACTTAATAGTATATACTTTCCTCATCATGCATTATCTTTCTTATTTAATATATGTCATAATGATAAATAAATTTCATTTCTTATACAATTACTGTTTCTAACTAATTTTAATAACTTTCTTAATAAAAACAAATTTGTTTTAATGATTAAAAACTTATAATGAGGGAAGAATGGCTCTTATATTTTACATATATGTGATTTATAACATTGGCTGAGGATTAATGTTGGTAATAAATGATTAATGTAAAAATTATAATAATCTAAGAGCTTATTTCCCAAAACAAAAGATGTAGCAAATTAATAATGAGAGAAGAAAAAAGAAAGAAAGAACATACTTGGCTCCTTCCTTAGCAACATTCTTGAATATCCTCTGAGCACAAGTCCTAGCCTCCCACTCACTATGAATCTCAGACTCAGCCTTAGAAAATTCATCCACCGTTCTTGAAATAGTAGACAATCCCGATGACATCACATAACTAACCAACCTCTTCACACTCCATGCACTCTTTCTCCCACCCATGCTTAACCTCTTTAGCTTCTCTATATCAATCCTTCTAGATCCATCTTTTCTTGATCTTGACTTCAACGGCTGAGATATCTCATACCTCAACCTCGCCGGCATCGATATAGCGGCCTGCAAATGCCGCCTAGGCAAGTCCATCTCCTCATTATCCAAAGGAGGCCCAGATAAGGCATCCAGCACATAGTGATGGAAAACACTCTCTTTCATCCTATCAAAGAAAGCCGCCACATGAAATGAAGAAGCCAAGACCTTAACAAGCACTATTTTTAATAGCCAAATGGTTGCACCAATTAGTATTGCAATGAGAGCTCTAAAAAATTTTTTTAGGACTTTGTGTTTTTTATGAGCCTCATGGAACATAATCATCCATGCTACTAAAACTAGGGCAAGCCATACACAGTTTTGGAAACTTTTTCTAAGACCATACACGAAGTATAGTACTTTTTCTCTTAACATGAAGTTTCTTTCAATGAGGAAAACTAGGATTCGGACTACCCATTCAGAGACAAGGCGGCCACAGAAGATTACCATCACTAACAAACACCATTTCCATATTTCTAGGCTCCATTGAGTCTTGTTCTTGAGGGATTTGATAGTGAGAGAACATATTAGGCATGTCATGATGGTGAGGAACAATGTCCATTCTAGTAAAGCCCTTTTGTTGATCTTTAGCTTCCTCTTTCTTCTGCACTTTTTTGCGGCTTCATCATCATCTTCAAAGCCATATTCGTCGAAGTTTTCGAACCATTCGTCGTCGTCATCGGTTGAGGAGGAGTAGTTGTTATTGTCAGAAGGGTTTTCAGGTGGATGATCATCGGATTCAGGGATGGGATTGTTGTAAGTTGGTTTGGGTGTTGAGATTGGGTAGCTGATTTCTTCAAAACGTGATCTTGGTTTGGAGAAATTGAGGTGTTGAAGTGTTATGTTTCTGGGATGATAGTGATATGGTTGTTGAGATGAGTAATCTTGTTTAGGGTTTGGGCTTTGTTGCTGGTGATGAAGGTGATCCATGTTGATGGCGACTTGGTCATTGTTTGTGTTGGGGCTTTGGAGTTTATTGAACTCCATGAGAATGGAGTTATTTTGGGCTCAAGATCGAGAGTGAGATTGATAGATAGTAATTAACTTTGTGTGTTATGAGAAATGAAATGACAAGAGGTTTTTATCTCTATTAAAGAGATCTGAACAACACTCATCATGGTGGGTTGGTTCAACTGGTGAAGAAGAGATTAAACATTTGACCATCTTGGTAAGTGATTGATTCCTTGGGAATACAATTAAATACTGTCATTTGTCATCTACCTGTATGAACAAAAATAAAATGTTTGTTTGTCATACTCTAGAACTCACAAGGACATGACTACGTGGATCATGAGTTTGATGTCATGTTCTTAGATTGTGAGTGGGTCAAATCCTTTTTCTAAAATTTTTTATATAAAAAAATAGATATGATGAAAAGCAGCAGCAACACCAACAACAATAATAATAATAATAATGGAAGGCCTTGCACATAATAATGGAAGGCCTTGCAGGCTAGATGACAAATAAGATTATATATTTACCATACTTTGTTAATCTAATTGAGACATTTCCTTTTTTAAAATTGATCCAAATTAATCGTTATAAAAAATGTATTCATCTAAGAATTCTTCTGTCCCCTTGGACAAATGTTGCTCTTTATCAGCTCTGCACATGTTTAATTTCTTCTTTTTTTTTGGTCTACAAATTTGTTTAATTCTCCTGTCCCGGCCCTTAAATATGATTACTTTACATTAAGCTAGAATGGGGTAGATACAAAATATTTGTTTAATTTACAAATATTTGATCAATTTTATTCTTTCATGGAAATAATCTATAAAGCATAGCTAAAACTACCTTTTCTTTTATCACCAAGCTCTTAGATCAACTAGTTGAGGTTGTTCAAGCTTAACTAGTGGTCACAAGTTCGAGTTATAAATATGCAGCCGCGATATATGGTTAAAGTAAATTGAAAATATTATGTAATAATAATTAATTTAACTAACATATTTAATCTAATTAAATTAGATAAAATGACCGATCTCTTATTTAAAAATAGAGGGAGTATGTTCAATATCGACATTAATATTGTCATGACAGAAACATTTAAAACGCATTTGTTAATGGTCAACAGCCAAACAATAATTCTGTCCAAATAGTCAATACAATTCTTTTAGGACAGATAGTCAACACAATTTGGATGATAAGTAACTTCGAAAATTCATTCAGTTAATAAAAGCCATATGATAATGATTTCAATAAAAATTTTAGATAATGAAGTTCTTCGATCCTTTTTAAGGAAATAATATTTTATTCTTTTAAACTAAATGCCTATTTGACAAAGGTGATCGGCGAAAGACCCAGATCCGACAGAACATGTTAAACTGTTTTGTCATGAATAAAATAATTCTATCTTATATATGTAAATAAAGATTATGAACCCTCTTCTTTAGGCTTTATGAAGTGCGGTGTCCGATTGCCATTAAATAATCATTTACAATAATCTAGAACTTAGTTAGTGGTTTAGTGCTCCCAATTAAAATGTATATTGAAACAAAATGCGCTGGGTACTTATTGACGCCACTACTAAGTTTTGATTAATACCAATAATCATGGTAGCTTTTCATTAAAAAGTTAAAAAATAAAGTATATTGGCATATTTAAAGTGAGCAATGACTAAAACCGAACACGCGGAGCCTTATATTTCCTTAAATTGTCGTAAAATTTGAACTAGAGGTTGATAATGTCAATAATGGAAGCTAAATATCAAAGCACGTGGTTGATGAAAAAGTATTATTATAAAGTACTCCCTCTATTCTATAATATAGGTCATTTATTTAAGGACTTTGTCTCTAGATATAAGGTCTTATCTGATTTTATTTGAGTACTAAGTGTTTTCCTCATTTTATTCATATATGAATTTCTTCAACACTTTAATTTCTCTTTCACTCATTTCATAATTACCCTCCCTCTTACTAATTCATAAATATGTGCACTTTTGAAAAATTGCATATTTCGTAAATTTTTATTGTTTTAAACTAACTTTATATTAATTTTTAGGAAAGCAAAATTCAATTCAAACCATCATATATTTTGAGATGGAGGAAGTAATTCTTATTAAGTTGAAGGTATATATATGCCCCAAATGAGTAAAGCAATTGGAATCTGATGACTCATACGTGTCGGAGGAAGCTAACTCTCTAGAACCAAAACAGTTTTTCATATTATAACTCCTAACAATATGGTTATGAGATAATACTCTTACTAACTAAATCAAAAATTTTTGCTATATGTTTGCTATAAGTGTTGCAATGATTTTCACATTTTATGAACATATATATATCATACTTATCAATATATATATCATCTCAATCTTCCCTCCAACTGTAGTGCTAAGGAAAATGCGCCTTGAACATCATTTTATTAGGCTTTCATCCCTAGGCTAAATGTATTCCATTAGGTTTAAAAGTATTACAAAAATAGCGTCCGCAGTCAATAACTTAATATGGTAAAAAAAAAATTAACATGTGAAGAATTAGGTCTGAATGTATTGAATTAGGTTTAAAAGTACTGAATTAGGATTTAGTATTCAAACTTTATCTGAAAGCTTCTGGGTTTTCCCCTTTTTCTACTCTTTAATGGGAGGGTAATGTTATTGGGTTTTATCTCGTAGGTTTTTGAAAGCTTTCTTATTTTATTGTTGATGCTAGAAAGCTTTCTTATTTTTCTATGCTAAAAGCTCTGACTTAATTTTATTTTATTCTCCAGTTAATAAGTAAATTTCTTTATTATTATTGATTTTATTTATTTGACTTATGTACTCTGTCCCTTGAAATGAAATTTTCTCTCAGAAGTATTGCTGCATTGTCATTTATTTTAGCTCAAGAAATAATCCCACCACTAAGGCAGAAAAATCCTAGGATCTGGAGAAGAAAAGATAATGTTGTTAAGGAATGATTATGATCACAAGAGGAAATAAAATTGGAAATAAGCATGTTGGAGTTGTGGTATTCCCCTGTTATAAGTATAGGCATATGTATTGGCATTCTCATAACGGTACAATGTAATGTATGTGCTAGAGGTCTCTTTATGTTGTATAGAGAGAGAGAGAGAGAGAGAGAGAGAGAGAGAGAGAGAGAGAGAGAGAGAGAGAGAGAGCTACTATGATGTACAATATTATGTAAACATTTTATTAGCAGTTGAGTTGGATGATAAAATTCTCTGTGATAAATAAAACTAATCAGAGAATACGTAAGTGTAAATACCAGGTGGAACATGAGGAAGGGCGTGATTACAGGATTTCAACAGTAAGGTGCATGTATAAGTGAACTGTAGTCACATTGTTCTTATTTTAGTGCGTCCCCTATCAGTACCAGTTCTAATTCCAATCTACATCACTTGTGCAATAAACAGTGCCATCTACATTTCTTAATATTCTTCTATCCTCATTTATGTACTTTACAGGATTTCAATGATAAGGTGCACATATAAGTGAACTGTATTTACATTGTTCCTATTTTATTGTGTTCCCTATCAGTACCACTTCTAATTCCAATCTACATTATTTATGTGATAAAAAGTGCAATCTAAATTTCTTTATATTCTACTATCCTCATTCATATGCTTCGTTGGAAGGATAGCTTTCTTATTTTTTCTATGGTAAAAGCTGCACCTTTGCCCTGTCATATTTGTTTATCCATTCGATGTGTTGTTTGAACTACATGTTCATGCATACTTTGGGTACAAGAACTAAGCCAAAGAGTATGGAGGCCACAATCAATGGCCAGTTGTACCTTTGAATAACCATCAACCAAGACCTTGTAAAGAAAAAACGTGGATGTTAAGTTTTGGATAAAATTTTACAAATATACATTGTGGTTAGCTAAAGGAAAATCTGATTTTGTATTGGATGGAATGCACGCATAAATTTTTGGTTTGACTTGTTATCTCCTTGCATTACTCTGAAATTAATTCCAAAATCAGAAACAAAGAAAATTATGGTGTTAGAATTTCAAGAAGAGTCCCCCACATGAATTCAAATTGATTCCACTCTCCCTGACCTCACCCTTCACTTATTTTCCATAAGCCTTGTTGTATTATAATTTTTCATTCCCTCTATATTTTATTTTAGGTTTCATGATTCATCGTACATCCCATGTATTGATTGAGTATTCTGGATATTTGATTAGCCTGAACAGTATTGGAACATAAGGAGGTTTTTCATCTTTTAGATGATATCTTGAGATGGCTAGAGGCAATAAAAGTGAACCTTTGGACTTTTTTGATTAGTAATTCTGTACTTTAATTGATTTATTTCTCAATTAAAATACTAGTGTGATGCAATCGTGGTATATTTATTATCTGCCTGATTCCTTGGTTGAATTGACTCTACCCTTTTGTTAGTATTTAAAATGTTTATTTCTGCTGTGGACTTCAAAATTGTGACCTTTTTCAGAAGTTTGACGTTCTTTCATTTCATTCTGTGTACCAAACGGTCTGTAAAAAACATTCATGGCTGTAAATGTTATATACCACGTCACTACAACTGATCATATATATGATCTTTTCTCCTTCAAGGTTTGATTGACTTTAGATTACAATCTCTACATTGTTGATCGACCAAGTCAGTATATTTTGCACTTATCTAGAGTTTTCATGGAGAGCGGGACACTATTTTTGGCCTTTATTTTCTGAGGCAAAATGTGTTTTATGAATCTCGTATATAATTGTTTGTATTAGAAGGAATAAAACAATAAGTTAGAATTAGATGGCTTCTCTTTTGAACTACCCTAGATTGTGTCTCTCATTTTTTATGATTACCCAAGGTCAAGGGGACAATGAATTTTGTATGTTTTTTTAACATAATGATATTACCATTTTTGTTGTATCCAACACGTGGACATTTTCAGTTAAAAAAAAAACATGGAGATTTGACCCAAAAAAATCCATGGACAGTGTTTTCCGGGTTAGTTTTATCAGAAACTGCAAATAACTCTGCTAAAAATTATTTGCTTTTGGGGAAAATATTTAAATCTCGAAAACTGTAAAGGTGTTTGATAAATGATAAATATTCAGAGAAAATGAGTAATGTAAACACTGTCCAAAATTAAGACAATCCAAGTATCTCGCAATTATTAAGATTAATGATTTACTTATTCAAATTGATCAATGGCTACGACATCTTTCTAATTCATTGAGAGATGATATATATCAAATACATATGACATCTTTCTAATTCATTGTGACATGGTGGATAGCAAATGCAGAAGCCGAAGAAACCAAGCAAAGAATTGTTGAGTAATAAGAAGAAGACCACTTGAATACTTGATAAGATCCATTAAAGAGTCGGTCAGGCGGTCATTTATATAATTCTTTAGTTTAAGGACACTATGATAAGATATATGGAAAGAATTACAAAAGAAGAAAATGATGTAGCAACTAGAAAGTGACAATATTTAATATTCCCCCCGGTCCTAAATATAAGACCTAATTGACTTTTTTGGAAAATCTTAAAAAAGTAAAATAAGTTAATTATAAATTGATGATTTACCTAATTTTTCCCTTAGACTAGTATATTTTGCCTATAAACTAGTGTATAATCTAAAAATATATCAAATATGTCATAATTTAATAACCTATTTCGCAACATTAATCTCTCCAAAAAAAAGTCATCTAGGTCTTATATTTAGGACCGGAGGTAGTAATATCTGGATAGTTGTGTTATAGTTGTCTCTAGCTAGTTGTCTTCGTATTTTATTAGTTTCAGCAAGTTGTCTCTAGCTAGTTGTCATAGTGTTTTATTAGTTTTAACAAGTTGTTAGTAACTTGCTTTCTTAATCTTGAAGGTTTAATGTTGTTCAACCTTGGTTTATATATAGGACCCTTTTGTAATGTATGGAGACACTTTTGATGAACAAAAAAGAATATTATACCTTGTGCTCTCTCTTCTCCCCTATGTTCTATCACTCTTCCAACTAAATTTCTGATTCAATTTCCTCCTTCCTTCTCTGTATCTATTTTCTCCAATATAAATTAGACCTGAATATGTGATTAAGAGCATGTGAGGAGTTTTTTACATCACACTTTATCATCTTTTATTATCCATTCTATTGTATCAATTATTAGACTTGATTTTCGGTTGATCAAATTCTTTGAAGAGATTTTCTATTTTTTGGGCTCAAGAGATTTTATATTTGGTTAATTCATGAATTTCAATAGCATAATGAATTATATAGTCCTGGCGCCAATTATCCGTCAATGTATAAAAAAAAAGATGAGTAAATGACCATTGAGCAGGGAAAGCATGTGCCCTTAAAGACATTAGCCATGACGTTTTTTCCCAGAAAAATTTTCACGACACCAATCAAGAACCGAAGTAGGGGAAAATGAGATTTTGATTTGATGTTCATCACCGACGTTGCTAATCACTTTATCAAGATAAATACATACAAATAAATAAGCACATGGTGAACCCCAATAGGAGTTTGGGGTCTACCATGTGTTTATTTATTTGTATGCATTTGTGATGATGAGAAGGTGATGAGTACCAAATGAGAATCCGGTTAAATGAACTAACCAAAACTGTTATTATTAACCCAAAAAGTAAAAGAATATATCAATTTCCCTAATTTTGAGATATAAAAAATTACCCCAAAAATGACAATATACACAACTGTTGAGCTATAAATTATCCAGTGATCCAATAATTTTGATGCATATAGCCAATTCTACAAACCAGAAAATCATCAATCATGCAAATCAGTTTAACAATTCATACTCATGCTAAGTCATGCCGGAGATATTATATAGATGTCCTTCTATATCTGGAGTAAAACCCTTCTCTAACATTTCCACTCTTACAATATCGTACGTAGTACGATTTGGGGATAGACCCTTTTCTAACATCTCATTAAGAAGTTCATTAGCCGCCTCCATCTTCAGCATTTTACAAAATCCCTTAATTAACACGTTGTATGTAACAACATTTGCCCGCTTACCTTCTCTCTCCATCCGAGTCCTCACATTCAAAGCTGCCTTGAGATTTCCCTGCATACAATAGCCATCCATCAAAGTATTGTATGTTATATGATTAGGTATTACACCCACATGACACATTTCATTCAATAGCTTCTCTGCCTTTCTTGATTCCCCTACTTTACAACATCCATCTATTAATATGTTATATGTCACCGTATCAACCTTCAAGCCTTTATCCTCCATTTCACTTAAGAGCTCCTTGGCTGCTATCATATTTCCTTTTTTACACAAACCTGCAATCAAGCAATTATAGCTTGAAACATTTGGGGAAACTCCTTCATCTAGCATTGACCTATGCAATGCAAAAGCCTCCCCCATCATTCCTTCCTTACAGTATGCGTCAATTAGTGTATTGAATGTTACAGCATTGGGAAATAACCCTTGAATAGTTATATCATTAAAGAACCTTGTTGCTTCCTTTATCATCTTCTTCTTACTACACCCATTGATAAGAGCATTGTACGTGATAATACTGGGCTTCAAACCTAAGCCTGCCATTTCATGCAGCAAAGAAATTGCCTCTTCTAGCTTCCCATCATTACAAAGGCCATTTATCAATGAGTTATATGTAACTATAGTAGGTTTTAATCCCTGTCTTTGCATTTCTTCAAAAGCCTCCGCTGCAGCAGTCATGTTCCCATCCTTACAGAAGCCATCAATGATAGTATTGAAGGTAATCTCATTGGCACAAACTTTATTAGCCAGCATTTCCTTCAAAATAGCCTGAACCTTGTACATTCTTCCAGCCTTTCCCTTCTTGCAGTATCCATCAATAAGAGTATTGTATGTAACAACATTGGGGGAGAATCCCCAAGCCTTGATGTCTTCAAAAACATCTCCTGCCTTATTTAACTTCCCGGCTTTACAGAGGCCATTTATGAAGATGTTAAATGTGGTCAGATCAGGTTTAACCCGCCTTTTGATAATACCCTTGTACACTTGTTCCGCATGGCCAAATTTATTCTCCTTCACCAAAGCACTCAGTAAAGGATTGCAAGAAGTGGATGATAAATTAAAGCCATAATCTTGAGCTCGCCTGAATGTTTCACATGCAGAGGGGAGTTGCAAGTTTCTCACATATGCAAGGATCAACATATCAATAATGATAGCATTTGCATGAGGTGGATCACTGCAAAGCGAAAGGGAGTGGAAAATGGAGACAAGTGGGTGGTTTTCATTCTTAACAAAATAATCCAGAAAGGACCTCAGTGTGGAATACTTTTTGGCATTGAACAAAGAGAGTAAAAGTTTGGCGGTGGTTTGAGGAGCATAGGAAGGGGGGTTGATCTCTCCTTGAGACCACTTATAGAAGCTAAGAACAAGGTCTGAATCAACTCCAGCAGTGAGCAATTGTTCAACAAATACCGCAGGTTGAGTATGTCGGATATGAGGTTTGAGGTCTGACCAATGCTGTTTCCGTATCAACTCTATAATAGACGATGACAGCATAGTGAAAGGCTACATTACATTTTGGGCGTACAGCTGCAGGCAGAATAATTATATATGTGCATGTCTTTCTCTATTCCTTTGTCCACTAGAGTGGAACTGGTATTGAACCAGGAAATCACACCTACAAAAAGTGAAAGTGTAGAATAGATATTAGGTTCGTTCAGGCGTTGCATTGAACAAATAAATAGGGGCTGGGGCACTAGTAAATAGAAATTCATTCAAAATCTATATCTAAAACCATTAGGAAGGAATAGGATCACACACGCCGATCCTTTGCTTCTCACTTTTCTACCTCTGTCATAATCCCCTTCTGTTCTCCAAGATGACCCCAAAATGCACAGCTCAATGTCTTCTTTATATTTCCTTTTCTATTTAATAAAAAAAATCTGCATTGCATTGCCATTGTTATTCATTCAATAAAATAAGGAAAGGAAAAACACCTCAATCATATAATTTCATTACTAAAACATTCATTAATCTAAAATGACAATTTCATTCAATAAAATAAATTGGTGTTTTGGATTTTTACTTGGCACAAAATGGAGCACACAAAGGATTGAGGATACATCAAAATGTATTATTATTGTGTTTATGGGTGCGAAAAAATGTATTATTATTGTGTTTGAAATAATTGGGAGAAAAGGACTAACAATAAGCTTAGGTGATAATAATCTAAGCTCATATGAAAACATATCCCGACCAGCATACAACTCTTACGACAGATACAAAGCTTCCAAATAATCATCGACATAAGCTAAGCTGGGCCAGTGATCTGTACGTATTTGAACTAAAGTTGAAACATCACAGACCTCCATTTGGAAAAGCAAATGAAACCTTGGAGGAAGAACTATCAAAATTAAAATAGAGCCCAAGTTTCGTCTTCTAACATTGCTAACGCCCCCCATGGCATCCTCATCACGGTAAGTCAGGAAAAGTGGGGCCGTCCCTAAATTAGAAACTGAAGTAGAATCATGAGAACAATCTGAAGTATCATCCCAAATGATGTTCTGGATGACGCCACCACCCTGGACAATATCAATAAGAGGCTCCCCAATCACGCCAACAACAAAGGATGCTAGGTGGCGCTCAGTTACCTGAACCAAAGAGGCCATAGATACATCAAGAAGCTTTACAGATCTAGTTCCATAGATGGCCGCAACACCTTTCCTTCCTTTCAATGGAAAGGTCTCCCGCCCAGTATTGGAGCACGTCCCGCATGCCTCCCATAAAGCATGGAACAAGTCTAATTTGTAGCGAGGTATTGCATCTTCAGTTATGTCCGGTGGAACAATGGCCTTTAAAAACATGTCCTCTATGCCTACAGTAATTCCTTGAAGCTGACCTTGAATGATCTGGCCATTTTCCGCATTAGTTTCAAGGTGAACATCAACTATACCGGGTGTTGGTTCCCTTGGCTCCAATTCGATCACCACAGATGCACTAAATTTATCCTTTCCTCTGGTCCCATTTTCTACAGGAACAATACTTAATGAGAGATTCTGAGATGCATTGTTACCATAATGTTCACCAAGAAGGAAAGGTATGCGGTAAGGTGGAATGGATCCATATGGAGCAGAAGAAGAGAATTTTAACACGGTAGCATATATAGCAGGACCTGCAACTATCTCCTCCAAGGGTGAGGCAATGGTGGTATCAATTCCTAACATGCGGATGAAATTACTAGACTCAAGTCTCAAGCTACAATTTACTCTTACCCTCAGTCCTGGCATATATCTGAAGTCAGGAATGCAGGAGAAGTACTTCCTCAATGTGTTTAAAATCTCTGCTGTTTTAGAATCGATCACGCGCAGTGGCTCTTGCGGTTGGCTAATTCTTCCCATTTCAGGAAAAATGTCCATGCTAGGACTTTCAGCAGATTCATTTTCCTCTTCAGGGGTTTCATTGTCCTTGATGCCCCCCAAATAAGCAGGTTTGCTGTCGCTAACACCAAAGCTTGATAATGACAATGACCAAAATTGTTTAACAAGCAAAGGGGTCACACGCTCAAGGTAAATGCAGGATGCTAAGTCCCTTAATGTCTTGAACTTTTGAGAAAGTCGAGGTGACTGAACACTGTAAAAAGAGCTTGACTGTGAAGATGGTAAATCCCCAAGGTTCAAGATGTTCCTGAGCTTCTTACCAGGAATGCAGATTAGCATGCGCAAGTAGATTCTGCAACACAAGTAACAGCAGAAAGATATTAGAATAGGTGAGTGACCACTTTGAAGGCCCTTTGAACTCAAATGAAAGAAAAATGCTGCAAGGATTATCACACAACCAATTGAAAGGTAAAGGGAAATCCATACCTTGCATTATCACGAACTTCTAAATCTGGATAATAGAGACAAGTAAATGCAAGCATGCGAGATAGTCTAAGGAACAATCTGGAACTGTGTTGGTGAATCAGCATGGTGCGACAAATCCCAAGAACCCTACTGCCATGGGACCAAGATTTCATGAATGTATTTGGGCCATGTTTCTCCAGAAGGAAAAACATGAAATTTGTGAGCAGCTCCAACAATCTGAGTGGGGGTATTGTTTCGTTTTCAGAAATTCTATCAAATAATGGGAAGTAAGAAATCAACTTATAATCCATCCTCACTTTCGGAAGCAAATGCTCATCAAATTTCTGGAGTAAACACTCTCCCAACAAAGAATGCTTTTTGCAGGAGAGTAAACGATCAACAAAGGCAACAACAAAGGGAACCAATCTCCGAGCATCCAACATCATGTTCACAAGCATCCCCTGAAAAATGGAACTTTAATTTAATTTTTTCAATTTGAAATTCACAAATGAAAATGCAAAATATAAATGTTACTTGCATTCAAAAAGGGAAGCAGAAATACCTCCAAAGTAGGAAATATGAGGGTGTCCAACAGATATGTGGTGGTAGAAGGATGCTGATCTGAATGAGATGAGGGGCTGATGACAAATTTATGCAACGCTCGGAACATGACAGCAGTTTCTGCACTCCCCGGAGGTAAGCATTTGAAAGATGAGACAGAAACAAGGGCGTCCTGAAAGAGCTGAAGTGAGTGTAGTGTGTGATGGGATGTGGTTTGTGATGGCAAGATGTGAAGGGATACGGAGCAGAATGCAAGGAGGTCGAGCTTGAAGGCTTTCAAAGCAAGGGGGTCAAATAGTTTGGGATAGAAGGCGGGACACAATTTGATGAGAGAAGTAGTTTTGGAAACATCTCGAGAGAAGGCCAACAACCAGTGAAGAGGTAACAATCGAAAGACGAGATATTGGTGTGTTTCTATTGAGATGGAGGAAAGGCGGTGGGAAAGGGAAAGGAAAAGTTGGGGGTCTTGGGCTTGAGAGGAATGGGAGAATTGTAAAAGCATGATGAGAACAGCGTGACAGAGGAGAGAGTCATATGAATGGATCATGCCAAAGAACTGGAGGGTGAACATGGAGGGGGGCAAGTTCAAGGCTAGGGCAACAGGCAGGATGAGGGAAATGAACTCCAGCATGGCACAAGGGGTCATGAGATGGGGGCACTCCAGCAAGAAGGAGAGCGCCCTCCTGAGATCTTGATGATTCAAAACATGGGGCTCCTTATTGATATTGGTGTTGGAGGGGGAAGAAGAGTGGAGAAAGGAGGGGGCGAGGGTGAAAGGGAGGAGGGGGACAGAAGTAGTGAAGAGAGGGAGATTTAAGTGGAGGGAGACAATGTTGTGAAGGAGGGAAGAGAAGAGGAGAATGTAAGAGTGGGAAGAGTGTGTGCGGTCAGTGTGACATAAGTGCCAAATGTGGCCCACAATGTGGGAGAGGAGGGAGGGGTAGGCGGTTTCTAGCTGACGGAGGCACTCACAAGGGATGGCACGGTTGGAGGGATGGTTGGGACGATTGATGAGAGTGAGGAGCAGTTCCACCAATCTCACAGTGGATGTGGAGGGGTGATCATGGAGGGAGATGAGGATGGAGGTGGTGGACACCAGGAATTGCTCCTTCAGGAGGGCATCATGAGAGGAGTGAAGGAGAACAGCGCGGAGGGTGTCGAGGAGGCGGTCCAGGAGGTGATCGTTGAGGAAGAGAGAGTGGGAGAAATCGTCAAGAAAAAGGAGGAGCTGGATCTTGAGGGGCAGAGGGAAGTCCTTGCGGAGGAGGCACGCCAGGACCGGCTCCACTAGGGGGTAGTCGGAGGAGGGGCCACTGTGGCCGTAATAGTAAAACTCCTCCATCAGCCTTTCCCACTCCCCAGGGCTCAATGCCCATACCTTCTCTGGTGGAAATTGAGATGCCTTCTCCATCCTCATCACATTAATCAATCAAACAAACAATGTAGGAATGATTAATCAAAAATCAATCAGTGTAGAGAATAACGTCAGTGTGGAAAGGACTTTAGTGTGGAATACTTTTTGGCATTGAACAAAGAGAGTAAAAGTTTGGTGGTGGTTTGAGGAGCATAGGAAGGGGGATTGATCTCTCTTTGAGACCACTAATACTCATCTTTTCCTTTCTGCTTCCTTCACTAGCTCCGCTAGATCCTCCTATTATTACATCATGTAATAATAGTTGTAAATAACCATGTTTATGTATATAATAAAAAGTGTCTATCTCGTTCTTATAATGCTACCCAATCCCATCTAATTATATTCTCCTAATCTCATTTATTAATTAAGCCTCAACAGATTCTTGTCAATCCAAGAATTTCTTAACAATCACATTTCACATCATTGCACAATCAAGCTGTTACTAACCAATGAGAAATAATCAACTTAATCATCACCACAAGATTTAACCTCTTTTGCATAATTGGAAATCAACTTATTGCAATCAATTCTTAAATCCACAACATTCCACTTGTACTCAAACAGGATAATCAACTAATCCACTAAAACCTCAAAACAAAACCTTAATATACCTTATTCACTTCATCCATTATGTCTCCTTTTATTCTATAAAAAATCACAGCATTGGCAAAAATGAATTAGAACAACAAATCTCCAAAAATCAGCACATGATAGTCATGTCCAAATCAGTTTCTAGCTTCAAACATTTCAATTTTAAAACTGAACTAACTCCTTCAATCCCATTTTCACTATAAGTCTCAACTTTAAAGAAACATATGTAATAGTTATAAAATGCATATACACACTATCAATTCATCTTCACACTAAATCAACTTTTGACAAGATGAGATTCTAATAATATTCACACATAATTACTTGGGTTAAAGGTCATTTTGGCCTATGAACTATTTCCCAAGTATCAATTTGGCCTACAAACAATTTATGGTCTCATTCTGGCCACTGAACAATAAAAATGGTTCAATTTGGCCACTGGGCTATTGGAAAATACTAAAATACCCTTTAAGATTTAATTAATATAATTTTTAAAGATCGTGGGTCCCACTTTTAAAATAAAAAATTACTCAACCAACCCCACACCCCTCTCTCCTCCCTCATTCCACCCACCCACCAACCCACCGTCCCCTCCTCCCTCTTCTTTCTGTTCTTCATTTCAGAAAACAAGAACAAAGCTCATTGTAAGATTCGGACTACAACACAATCATCTTTATACTTCATAGTCACCATCCCTCCTCACTTCCATGGCTATCTGAAAACATTTAAGACTCACCAAACCCGCTTTTGCTGCTATAAGTGTCTCCAGAACCTCTCAAAAACCTCCCTTTCATTCTCACTACTCACTCACTTCCCTTGAATCTTCCTTATCTGCCCTCCCTTCTTCTTCTTCTTCAACAGCAAAGTCAAAGGCTCAAACTTTATTGTCTGGGGCTTCAATTATTAATCTTGCTCCTCCCTCCTCCCTTCAATTATTAATTCTCACCCACTGTTCCCTCCTCCCTCTTCTTCCTCTTCTCTTGCTCCTCCCATATTCCTAATCTAAAGTCAGTGGCTTCGTCATCTTCAACATCATCATCATTCTCTCCCACAAGTATGGTCATTCTCCTACGTCACAAAACCTCACCAACCATAAACTCCACCGTACATAGCCCTCTCTATTACAATTACAATGACAATGGTTGTGGAGGCTAGCTACTGTGGGAGAGCTGCCTTTGAAGACTAGAACGTTGGGTGGGTGAGGGGAAGGAGGGAGGAGAGAAGGGTGAGGGGGGAGAGGGAGGAGGGGACGGTGAGTTGGTGGGTGGGTGGAAGGAGGGAGGAGAGAGGGGTGTGGGGTTGGTTGGGTAATTTTTTATTTTCAATGTGGGACCCACAATCGTTAAAAATTATACTATCTCCGGTCCTAAATATAGGACCTAGATGACTTTTTTTTGGAGAGGTTAAGGTTGCAAAATAGTCTATTAAATCATGACATATTTGATAATATTTTTAGATTATCCATTAGTTTATAAGTTAAATAAACCAGTTTAAGGAAAAAAGTCAGGCAAATCAATTTATAATTAACTTATTTTTGCATTTTTTAGGATTTTTCAAAAAAGTCAATTAGGTCTTACATTTAGGACCAGATGGAGTATTAATTAAATCTTAAAGGGTATTTTAGTATTTTCCAATAGCCCAGTGGCTAAATTGAACCATTTTTATTGTTCAGTGGCCAGAATGAGACCATAAATTGTTTGTAGGCCAAATTGATACTTGGGAAATAGTTCATAGGCCAAAATGACCTTTAACCCTAATTACTTTTGAGCTAGTCCTTTCACATGACAAGCACCCAAACATACTTTACCCTACTTCACAAATCATACACAAAAATAAAACTGCACCCAAACAACATAATTCTTCTTTCCTTGCCAGTTTCATTCAACCAAACTAATGAAGAAAGGAGCAGGCAATATATACCCTCAATGGCATAATTAATATTCCAATCATTTCCAGCAATTAAATTAAATACACATGTATTGCCATCAGCCCCTGCCATTCATCCAACCAGCAACACCCAAAACAACAAAAATAAGGAATTCTCCATTACTCAATTTAGCCATGAGAAGAAGATAACCTACTCATTGTAATCAACATTCAATCAATCATTCAAATGACCACAACAGTTCTCAAACAGTATCTTCATATCTCTTAACACTCTTCCTAATTCAAAACTGAAACATCAATTATACACTATTGACACTCTAAAAAAAATAAAAAAACCAACACAAGAATCATAAAATCTAGGGCAAAAGTGCTGATCTAATAATTAACTATTTTACTTCTGGCAAAAATAATAAATGACTGTTTCGTGGTGCAAAAATAATAACTAACTTTCTTACCCGGTGCAAATATGATAAAACCGGTGTGAATGATAATTTATAATTATGTGCAATCTTATTGATATTATTTTTCAAAGTTAAAATACCATTTTACCCCTCAAGTTGAAACCAAACCTTCTTCATCCTTCTCCCCTTCCTCTTCCCCTTCAACAACTATCGCTGCCTCCCCACTTCCTCTTCTCCTTCTTAGCAGTTGGCATCAAGTTGGTTGCTTTGTTATGTTCAGTATAATCAAATTGACACGAACCAGATTCTAACTCCTTTCCTTCCATGGCAAATCGTCCCCTCCACTGCCAATATAGTGATTTACCATTTACCAATTGTACATGCCTTTGCTTTGTTGTGTTCAATTTTACTTTCCTTTTCACACATGAAAATTAAATTATGGAACCCTCCAGATTTTAAGCTAACTTCTTTTTTCCCCTTCATCAACAATACCAACAAGAACATCACTCTTTTCAGAAACTCAACTTTCTAAACTTATAAAAAAAATGGAATCTTTAAACTCTGAAAACGCCTACTATCAATTAGAACATCTTCCGCCGTCAAACCCCATAATCAGCAAACCAATGTGACAACCCCAGATTACAAAAAATCAGATCCCCCACTACACATTCTACCAAGACCAAGACACACAGGTATACGACTTACAAGTTACTTAATCGCACACAACCCAGATGAGAAAGCTAAGAAATTTGAGATCCAACTAACAAGGATCATCACAAGGCTTAAGAATTAAAGGATCCAGTTTAACCCTACAAACGGGACAAAGAGGATGCTTAGAAAGCCAAGCATCAGCACATTCAACATGGAAACCATGGGCACAACCTGGGACAACACGAGCAAGCTGTTCATTCTCGATCTCATCTAAACAATGAAATAAGGGGAAGAAGAAGTGGGGAGACGGCGATAGTTGGAGAAGGGTAAGAGGAAGGGGAGGTGGATGAAGAAGGTTTAAGTTTTAATTGAGAGGGATAAAAGGGTATTTTCATTTTGAAAAATAATATCAACAAGATTCCACATACCTACAAATTATCATTCAACACCAGTTTTATTATTTTTGCACCGGGTAAGAAAGTTAGTTATTATTTTTGCACCACGAAACAGTCATTTATTATTTATGCCAGAAGTGAAATAGTTAATTATTAAATCAGCACTTTTGCCCTAAAATCTATTAATCCATCATAAACCAATTAGAATCACATCCAGCAAAATATAGACTTCAATTCTTCACCCAAACATAAAATTGCAGAAATGTGATTCTCACATGCAATGTAACAACTCATTTCATTTCACTCTAGCTACACATAAGAGTCACATACATACATACATCATGAAATTCATTTCACTTCTCACAGCAACAGCAACAGGTGAAGCAAAACTAACAATTCAAATCACAAAGACATGCACAGTCAAATAACAACTTCCAATGATCTTAGGGATTTGGAACCCTAATCCAATATGGGTGTTTAATCAATGTAATGTAAACCAAAATTAGATTATTTAAGGTTGAAATGCTTTTGTTTTGTGAACAAGAAGAATAAGAATGGAGATTTTGATTAATTAGGAGAGGCTAAATCCGAAAATCCAAATCGAAAGTAAGATGAGAAAAGTGAGTCACCGTGAGTCGTGGCTGGAATGAAGAGAGAGGAGTCGGAGAATGAGAATGTGAAGCTGCGTTTTCTTTTGGAGAGGACAAGGCTGTGTTTTATTTTGTTAATAGTCACTTCACTCACCTGTACCTAATATAAGATATTACCTCCTCCTCCTATCCTAAATATAAGACCTAATTGACTTTTTTTTTTAAGAGGTTAAGGTTGCGAAATAGACTATTAAATCATGACATATTTGATATATTTTTAGATTATACATTAGTTTATAGGTAAAATAAACTAATATATGGGAAAAATTTAGGTAAATCAATTTATAATTAACTTATTTTGCTTTTTTATAGGATTTTCTAAAAAAGTCAATTAGGTCTTATATTTAGGACCGGAGGGAGTATAAGAGACAAAATTATAAGAGCCAAAATTGGAATGATTTTGGTCATAATATAAAAGCTCATATCACATTCTCTCCTCATTTAATGTGTTTTTTCCTACTTTGCCCCTAACTCTCTTTCATATTTATTAATGCTTATATTTCTATCTTTTAAAAGTACACATTCTCTCCTCATTTAATGTGTTTTTTCCTACTTTGCCCCTAAATCTCTTTCATATTTATTAATGCTTATATTTCTCTCTTTTAAAAGTATCATAATAAATATGAGCAATATTGGAAAATAAACATTAACTTCAGACACCCAAATAACATTCATGTGTTTTCTTAAGAAGTTTTTTTTTTTGTGGCTAGCTCTTATATTAAAGACCGGATAGAGTAATTTGTTAATAATGTATGTTAAATAGTTGCCCTTCTCAAATTACTTTTTTGCCCCTTCTATTCATTTATTTTTGCTTTCTTATTTGTTTAGTGAATGGTAGAAATGAATCATTTGATATGTTTATGTTCAGACTTCAAAGTATTTTTCATAAAATTTTTTAATCAATAATTTAATCTCTAACAATTGGTTCTTTAATTTTTAAAGAAAATAAACACATTAATCTCTTAAATTATATTTATACCCATTTATTTTTGTACAATGATTTTTAATTTACAAATGACATGTTAAGACATTAATTAATTCTTTATTATCTATAATATGAAAATTGAGTGTTACTCCCTCCGGTCCTATTTATAAGTCGCCAACCGCCACTAAATTTTGGTCCTTAATATAAGTCACCAACTAACATTAACTATCTCATTTATTATAACTTTCCTAATATACCCTTAGCATTGGAAAATGGACATTGGAAGATGAGAAGAGGGAAAAGATGAAAAAGTCACATGTATACTTATAAAGATGAAAGAGATGGTGGACCATAGTAATAAAGGTGATAGGGGCAAAAATGGAAAAGACAAAAAAAATAAGACCAATTTAATGACTCAACTTCCATTAACCTTCATTCCTTGGTATGTGCAATTTGGGCGGTTGGCGACTTATAAATAGGACCGGAGGGAGTACAATGGTTAAATATAATTATAGTCAATAAATTATAATGTCTCATTCTAACCAATAAATAGAAGACCAATACTCATTTTGGCTAATAAGTTAATAGCTAACAAACTTATTTTGATATGTTAATAAGTTATTTTGATGAATACAAATTTATAAAAATAAAGTTAACCTTATAACCCTCATTTGCTAAAATGATAATTTTATTTTTATCTCTAAAAAATTCTTTTTACACATTTTAATTCTTAACCATTCACATCAATATGAAATTTTTCTAAATTCCAATTTAACAATGAGCCCAATAAAACCCCTCACTACCACCATGCCTTCAAAGTTTCCTAAGGCTCTGCTTGGATGAGAGGAAAATGGGAGAGGAAAGAAAGTGGGAGGAAAGAAAACAGGAAGGAAAGAAAACTGAGAAGAAAATAAAATCCCCTCTCTTGCTTGGATGGAGGAGGGAAAACAGGGAGGAAAGAAAATGGGTACATATCAAAATATCAAAAATACCCTTATTATTAGTATTAGAGCATTGTATGCATCTCTTTCATTTGCCCCATCCTGTCGTCATCTTCTTTGCAAAATCTGATAAGCTTTGAGTTAAAAATGGTTACTGCCGTCAATCTGATAAGCATTTAGGATATGAAAGGAAGGTAAAATTAATTAAAAATGGTTACTTCTCATTCTCCTTCTCCCTCATCCATCAAACTTCAACTTCCAACCACATTGTCCGGCGGCCTGGAGCTTGATTCCGGCACCTTCATGGCCGGAAAAAGTTCGGATTTTGTCACAAATTTCACAACAAACTCAAAATCTTAATTTTTTTAATGAGTTAATGTAAAAAATTCAAGCTTTTGAAACTCAAAATTTTTTCCAGAATTGAAAAATCAAAACTTTATGCTTGGCTAGAAAGTTTGTATCTCTCATGTACAAGAAAAATGTGAAATGGGAGAAGCTCTAAGGCTGTGTATAAAAGTAGAAGATGAATGGAGTTTTTTTTGTGAATAACCAACGAGAATGAATAAGGGCAGAGAGAGGGAAAGAAAGAGTTGTCCCAAAATCCCCTATTTTGGGGGGAAAAGTTGGGGGGAAAAATGGGGCATGGGGCCCACACTATTTTCCCTCCCCATTTTCTCTCCTCTCCCATTTTCTCTCCTAACAAGCAGGGGAAAATGTTCTCCCCTGCCCCTTTTCCCTCCCCATTTTCCTTCCTCTCCCATTTTCCTCTCAACCAAGCAGGCCCTAAAATAGGAGGAACCAAGAGAGGCAAAAAAGGAAAAAAAAAAAAACAGAACGTAAAGTTTTTTTTTTTTATCAAAAAAACATAAAGTTACAACTTACATATCCTGACGCAAAAAATCCTTAATCCTTTGATGCTCTTACGCGCTAAAGCTACAATGGTGAATCCAATTTCAATGTCAATTTGTTCAACGCGAAGCCCTCCTCTCGCTTTTCTAATTCTTCTTCTTTCACTCTCCGTCTTATTCATTTCTCCATCACATGTTCTCGCCAAGTCTCACCGTCCAATCTCTGTATGCCTTCATTCTTTCCCTCTCAATTTATTTACAGCCATTAGGATATATTATTTCAATCTCATTTTCATGTTTTTTTCTTTTTCTGCAGGACTCTGAGGTTAGGCAGAAGAAGCTTCAATGCTACGCTGATATTGACAGGTAGGTCCTCCTCCTTTCTCAAATTCATCCTTGTTGCTCAAAGGACCCTGTTCATTTTTGTTTTTTTTTTTTTGTTTTTGGAAAATATTAACAAAACTAATAAGCTACTTATTTCTCTCTCCGCTCCTAAACATAAGTACCTAGTTGACTTTTTCTTTCTAATTGTGGTTGCGAAATAGGAGTAGGTTATTAAATTATGAAATACTACCTCTCGTCCTAGGAAATAGGTTATTAAATGATGACATGTTTAATAGTATATTTTTATAGTTGAAGGGAAAAAATTAAGTAAATCAATTTATAATTAACTTATTTTGCTTTTTTAAGGATTTTCTAGAAAAAGTCAATTAGGTCTTATACTCCCTCCGGTCCTAAATATAAGACCTAATTGACTTTTTTAGAAAATCCTATAAAAAAGCAAAATAAGTTAATTATAAATTGATTTACCTAATTTTTTCTCTTAAACTAGTTTATTTTACTTATAAACTAATGGATAATCTAAAAATATATCAAATATGTCATGATTTAATAGACTATTATGCAACCTTAACCTCTCCAAAAAAAAGTCATCTAGGTCCTATATTTAGGACCGGAGGTAGTATTTAGGACCGGAGGGAGTATTTGATATATTTTAAGATTATCCATTAGTGTAAAGGTAAAATAAACTAGTTTAAGGGGGAAAAATTAGGTAAATCAATTTATAATTAATTTATTTTACGTTTTTTAGGATTTTCCAAAAAAGTCAACTAGGTCTTATATTTAGGGCCGGAAGAAGTAATTGATTTATCTGACTTTTGTTTCTCTAAATTAGCTTATTTGACTTATCAATCACTTCCTATATTCCTAAATATAAGACCTATTTAACTACTTTTTACTTTTTTCCTGCTCGTTTATTTTTTGAATTGTTTAGACTAGAGATGTTGGTTATCCTAACCAAAATATAAGATCTATTTTTTCCTGCTCGTTTATTATTAAGGAGCAGTTGATAGAGGAAAAATATGGGGGAAAATTAGAAGAGGTCTTATATTTAGGAATAAGCTTACCTCCTTAGATAGGGCTATTTATTTAGGAATGGAGGGAGTAACATATAATCTATTGCCACATGAAATACATTATAATTAGGTTGCTCATTTTCCTTCCTTAATCTCTAAAAAAAGGTAAACTAGTTCTTAATTTTAGGAAGTGAGGAAGGAATCACTTGTTATTAATATTGATTTTTATTGCCATTGAATTGCAATTTTCGATATAAGTTGCTGAATAATTTGTTATTTATAGTGGTTTGTGGGGACGACAATGTAAATCTTCGATGATATCAAGGGAGAATTGTGCTTTACGTTGTCTTTCTCCACCTTGCTATGAGCTGATCTATGAGAGTGATCCGGTGAGGCTTGCTTTGTGAAAATCTTTTATGTTAGGAATGGATTTTAAATGTTATTTTCTTTGTACAACGGAGTGATACTTATTAGACTGGACTTTTCTTATAGCTTGAAGAAGGAGAGAAGGATATGACTCGTAGCCAAGAGTACCAATACTGCATGTACAAGTAAGTTAGACAAATTATGTGCAATTTGATCCTCACAATTTTTACTTGTGAAGTGAAAGATTATCCTGATTACTTTAATTTTTATTGAGAGTTCACGTGTTACCTCTAGAATTTATACTAGTGTTTAGACTGTGTATATCTTGTTACTTGTAAGTTGCACAAATTAGTTATAGTTTTATGTGTAATTTTACTTTGCTATCGGAGTTCTGTTTTGATAATCATATAGCTGAGTTAATCAAGTGAAGTTGTGTTGAATCATATTGACAGAGCCATGTGTTCTTGTCGTGTGATAAGAATTTGTTAATATAGAGTGTTAATACTGTCATGGTTAGAATTTCGGGTTATATGGTGTTTTAATCCTGCTTGACATTTTTGTTCCTTGTTTGCCCCTGACTGTTAGCTGCTTAGCTTCCTGTAAAGGACCTTGGCTATTGTAAGAAAGTGATTTCTTATGTGAGGAGATCCTTGTGTCCTCCTCTCCTGTATTCTTAGTGAGGAAATTATGAATCATTGCTGAACCATTGCAGTCTTGTGAAAAATTATTGAAAGTGGAAGTTCTCTTTCCTTGAATATAGATCAAGGTGGAAGTTTGGCAGTTTTCTTTTAAATATTTAAATTTTATCTTTTGTGAATTTCAAAAAAGAATTTGATTAGTGTTTCCTTTTTCCTCTTTTCTTCCATTTGCCAACAAGTTTGTTTAGTGTTGCCACTCTATGCTTTTGGTATAGCTTTTTTTTTTTTCTTTTGATAAACAGTGCCGCATAGCTTTGGAGTATAAATACTCAAGAAATAGAATGGTCTGATATGGTTTTTTGGATTTTAAAGTCTCATTAAAATTTTCCTGTTGTTGAGCAATCATGGTGAGATCCTGTTTTACATTTTAATCTTAGCATCATGCTAAGGCAGTAGGATGCTTTAGAGAACTGCTTCATGGGCTGCCTACCTGATCATAAGAAGTTCCAGTTGACAGAATGGGAACCATAACTCTAGATGCATGTTAAATTGACATACCACACAAATGTTATTAGAAAGGTTGAGAGATAGCTTGTGGTTTAAGATGAATCTCTCACAAACCTACAATGAATTTGAACATTTTGTTCATTCTAGAGATAGGGTTATGGCCTATCTCATCACAAACTTTGAGGCTACATCATGGTGCTAACTACTTAAAACTGCAAAATTTTTGGTGAGTCTGATTGGAGATATATAGCAAGCAGACTGGTTTTCAAATTTTATAATAAATTCAACAAAACATACGAAGAGAGAATGAGAAACTGAAATCATCCTTTGGTTATCAGATTTTATAAAACAGGACTTAATTGACAGAGTTTGTTGATGGCATGGTTGTGGGACTCGGGGTGAATGAATTCACTTGGCAGCTAATGAATGCATCTCTTGAAATCTTGAATAAGAATCTGCTCATGCAGTAGGAAAATTAAAGCATGTGACATGGAAATAGATATTGCCAAGCTGGTAATAATTGACGGTCTTTTGAAATGTCTGCCTGTGATGCATGATTGATTATGTAATTATGGGTTGTGAATTGTGGCAACATTAGTAGCAGTTCATAGCTATGTTTAGATATCACTCTCTTTCTAAAGGTTTAAAGGGGTAAAATATCTTGGAAGTTTCTATTAATTGGCACTTGGCATTAGGAAGTTCTAGAGGGGTCAATTGTGCCCGAGAAATTTAGAAAATGGGGCAGTGTCACCTCTCTGTTTGCAATCTGTCAACGTTTGTTTGACCAAATTATGCTGGCTTATGCCGCTTTTCCTCTTGATGTATATTATAGTGTGGTCTTGTGGCAGGCAGGATTTATTTAATTGTTTTTTCATGGTAAGCTAGGCTTATGCTACTTTTACTTCTTCTCCAATTGATTAAAATTATTACATAAACAGACTTTTAGTGAACCTGGCCTTGCAAGAGCATGTTTGGGTTTACCCCTAAAAGTCGGTTTGACTTCCAATGTAGATGGATTGCATAACTTTGTTTAATTTTCATTTGACTGTAGAATACTAGATTTCACTTACTGATGTGGTCACATTAATTCTTGGTTGTTTGTTATCAACTTGATGAATCATTCTTTTTCAATGGAGATTTATTTATCATTTGCCTATGTTTGTCATATGTTGGGTGTTGTGCATGTTATTGATTTCAGATATTCTATTTTGATTCCACTTTTTGGGTCTAACGGCAAGAAGTGAATTCAAAAAGGGAATGCTAAGAGCTGATGTTTGTCTTTGAATGAGAAGACTAAACATTTCCACTTTTGCTAAAATTCAAATTGTTATCCTAATTCAACTAATTTATCAGGAGACAAATAGATATGATACCAGTAAGGATATGCTATTCCAAGAAGTGAGTAACAAGATTAAAAATCACGATATAACTAGCAAGTGATCCATAAATCCTTAAATAAAATTCGAACTCATTAGATTTGAGAAGTATTTGTTCTCATATCTCATAAATTTGTTATGTGGTTGTCTCTATAGCAACAAGCCCTTGTAAAATGTATTATGAGCTTTTGTAGTTATTGTTTTTTACTCATTATATTTTCCAATCTTTTTGAATGTTGTGATGCATACCGGGAACTTCTGTGATTTAGTCTTTAGTCTATTTACGAGAGATTTTTATGTCATGTGTAGTACGTCCATTTTGGCAAGAAGCAGCCTTCACACTAACTTATACCAAACCTAGAATCTCTGAATGTATTTTTAACTGAGTGGATTGACTTAATCACTTGGGACTCGGCCTGCTTGTCTCTATGTGAAAGGATTATGCATGTTTTTAGGAAGTGGAAATATAGGTGATAAAATATGGGCTCTCTCAAGGGGTCTTTCTTTTTCTTCAACACCATCTGGTAATCTGACGTCTATTGGCAACCAATTAATTCGGACTCAAGAGGTAGGAGTTCTGCCCACATAGGCAAGGTTGTCCTCTCTCCCAATGAGAGCGCTTACCGGATTTGAACATACGTTCTCATCCTTACGGAGGTTGAAGTTCACTTATCAGCTCAACCACTTATCCATTGGTGGTGTCTTTTGTATCACTTTTAACTTAAAGTTTAGTTTTGTTTCAATATCATATTTTTCCCTCAAGATTGTGTGGTACTGTGTTTACAACCTCTGAAAGTTGTGCATGGAACAAGGTAAAACTTGAGTACTAAACTGATTATGAAAAATATTTTGTAAGAGTTAGCTAATACTGAGGATGTCTTTGCGGTAATAAAATTTGGTTTAACCAACCTATAGTTCTTTATTCGGTGATCCTTCATTTTTGAGTTTTGCCTCTTGCTGAAAAATTCTGCTTAGATTCACCTCCCCTGCAATGTGATGTAATCACCACAGCAAGAAATATTAAGCTGTTGATTCTTAGTTATGGCAAGTAATTAATTCATTTTCCATGGATTGTCCTTTCTTTGTCTACGTATTGTGTATAACATAGAGATCTCCGTAATCGCTATGTAACATTTTCATTCTGTTTCTTTGCAGATTGTCCTTGGGTGAGAGCATTCAGGGTGTCAGGGGTGCCTTTGGCCATTGATTTCGGCAAAAGTAGTGTACAAAGGAGCAAGGGAGGCGCATGCATGCAGAAAGTAATCTTCTGGTTTCTCAACTCTACATGAGGTTTTAGTCTTGTCCTGTAAATTTGTTGTATTGTACTTGGCTCTTCATATTTCTGTAACCTTAAAAAACGTGCCCTAGTTTCATTAGTTTTCTTAGAGAAATATATATAGTTTGGTCGGACTTTTTTTTTTATCAAAAAAGTTTGGTCGGACTTGAATTTTCTTTATTGATCTCTTGCCAAATCAGAGCTATTAATGCATGTCATTGTTGCGTTCTGCATACAAAATATGTCGAATTTCATTATAACCCAATAAGAGCTATTAGCGGTGGACTATACTGCACCATTTGTGAATCTAATGCAACAAATGTTTTGATGTTATTATTCATAAGAATGGTAACTTATTTGAGGTTCATAGCAACTAATTGCTTCACTATGATAAGATCGATTGATTTATTTATGAAGACTATGAAAACTAATTAAACTATGTTAAAATATTTATATTTATCATTTTTTTGCAAATCTAATTTGCATGATCTGTAAACTAATATAGTCTAATAACATGTAACACATTTTATAATTAAATAGTTCATTTATGTTATTTAAACTTTTTCTTTTTCAAATGAATTTTAACTTGATTGTATGAAGAAGTGGAAGAGCTTTAACCTGGTGGGTTGACATGAGTGGTCAGTACTCTCAGCCCTTAGACAAGTGGTTGAGGTTCAATCCCTAACCCTTGTGAATGGAGCAAATTCACAGGCTAGTTGTCTACCCCTATATGATATTTCAGAACAGTGAGTGATTAGTCCCACTTAATACGCGGATGGGGATATCCTTGGGAAACAAAAGAAAAATGAAGTGGAAGGGCTTTTATTATATAATAATAAGCACAAGATTTACTGATATGAGGATATGCAGTGTTATTTTGCATATGAAGTGTTGCCCACATATGCAAAGTTGTCCCCTCTCTCAATGAGAGCAATTCTCAGGATTCAAACATGCGTTCTCATCCTTACAGGGTTGTAGCCCACTTACCAGCTCAATCAACTACTTATTAGTTATTTTGCATATCTTTTCAACCTGGTGAATATGCTTAAAGCTCAATCAAAGCTTTGCAATCATAAAATGAGTTCAGTGCCATGCATTAGATTTGCCAGTAACGAGAAAAGTTGCGAGTTGTGAAAAAAACATTCATATTCACACTTCAAGGCATTTTTTTATAAAAAGTTTTAGTGCGCTGGATCATAAGTGTTCACTTAGTACAGGGGAGAGAAAATAGGTAGAGGGAAAATTTTTGTGACTTGATTTTACAAAAGTTTGAGAAATGGGGTTAAGCTGATCATACATAGTGTGGGATAAAGATTTGTTATTTTTTTTATAACAATAAAGATTTGTTATTGTTGTTGACAAATGGGAGTAAAAGTTTTAAACTAATATTCATTTTTTTATTAATTTATACTTTATCTTCCTTAAACTGTCATGATTCCTCTTCAATTTAAAAAAAAAAAATCTTACAAAAATTTTCCTTCCCCTCCCCTATAAATCCATCCAGTATAGGAATTTGAAGGTGAATGAAAAATTTTATGAGTCAGTTTTAAAAAATTGAATTTATGAGTTTATAATTTAAGAAATATAAGATGTAAAATTTGAACTCAATATATTCACATAAGGATTATTTGAACTTACAACTTATAGTTATAATTCATCTTCTTTAACAACTAGAATACATTGGTTGGTAACTAAAAAGTTGATTGTTGAGTCATAGTATGCACAAAATAGGATAAATTTACTGCTTTTAATTGATACTCCGTCCTTCCCTTATTATAAGAGCCAAGGGGGTAAAATCATACAAATTAAGGAAGTGGTTGAGATAGATAAATGTGTCTTAAAATAATTTTGTTTTCTAAATTTTGCCCTTATATAAGAGAGAAATACGATAATAATGTCATAAATTAATATGATAGATATGAATAGAGAGAATAATCATGAATAAAGTGAGAAAAAAAACTCATTAAATATTTTGACAAATTTAGTTAGACACTTTTAAAAAGGGACATAACCATTCAACTTTTTCACCCTTATACAAGGACATCGCAATTGACGGAATACTAAATTGTCCCCAAACAAAGGTTCATTACCTTGAACCAGGCCCAATATCTAATGTGGATTCTATCCAATTTGCACCCCAAAAAAATCAATAACAGTGTGCTCTCGTGATTTAGACGATCAATTCTTATTTGGGTAAATTTAATATCAATTAAAATTCATTGAAATTGTTGTAATTTGATGTAATGGACAATTTGTTAAATGGGAAGACTAGAGAAGAGGAAGAAGGGCAAGATGAAAAAAATATACGCCAAACTTTGAAGTTTTTGTTCTACACTTGACTCAAATTGATTAAAAACTGAACAGAAACGACATTGAGATTTGTTCATTTAAATTTTCAGGTAGCACGGTGGATATATAAAATGGTACTGGGACTAAGATCATCTTAATTTTAGGCCATTTATAGTGTTTAACTCAAGTATTGTAATTAGATGATCTCTAGATTTAGGCCACACATTATTTTTTTAAGGTCTACATTTTCTCGAAAGTTTTCAGTCAAAAGAAATGTTACCTAGAAGTCTTTAAAATTGTAACGAGTTAACTGTTGTTGACCAAAAGTGTAGATGAAGGGGGAATTTCATTATATCCATAGAATACCCTAACAACATTGACATAGGCTAATGGTACCTTGAGCTGGTAATGTTGGCCGGGTCTAAATGGGCCACGCCCGTTCAACCCTTTTCCATAAAGTGATTAAAGTCCCATGTTTTTTAATTAAGCTCGACCCTAGAGTGATTGGGTAGGCTTAGGCCCTCAGGCTTCAACCCTCTTCTTAAAATAGTTTTTTGAACTATATTTTTAGCCTTCTTTCCCTTTCCCTGTATGTTTTGACACAACAAAACAATCATCTAATAAATAATTACATAAACATAGTCATCAAATAGATACATAAACATTAGTACTATTTTATAGGGACAGAAATGTCACCCCAAGAATCATTTACGATTAACACAAGAGTAGTAATAAAAATATTTAGCTAAAACTATGCTAAAATTCTAAGTTTTATACATTAGAAATCCGAAATATTATAAATACATTTGTATTGGGAGTACTATTGATAAACTCTATAATTTCACACATTTCATCTCTATTTCCTTCTAGTTCACACTCTTTTTGATGATACATAGATAGCAAAACACACAAATATTACTAGAAAGTGATTCAAATAGAAAAATCATTCATTTGTGTGAAATTTGGAGTTTAATGCTTGTATATTTGAGAAATGGAAACTCTTCAACCCTCTCTCTAGCTTGTGTAGGAAGAGGTGGACAGGTGATAGTAGCTCGATGAAACCCAAGTGATGCAACAAAGGAGAAAAAGAAGCAAAGGAAAGCTAAAAATTTAAAATCAAGGTCTGCTTGCCAGCGGCTCGCCAACTGGCGATCCACTGGCGAGCCAATGCGTCTTCACAAAGCCAACTGGCAAGCCAGCGGCATGCCATCTCTGGAATCTCGCCAGTGGCACGCCAACCGGCGAGCAACTGGCGAGAACACTTCGCAGCTGCGCGTTTTAGCCAAAATTCTCAGCATATAAAAGGGCAAAATTAGGGCATTTGAAGAGGGACGGAAAAACACGACTTGGCACACATCTAGGGCACATTTTGGAGCCTTGAAGAGCTTGAAGAACATTGGGGAAGCTTGGGATTCAAGTGGGAAGCTTGGAGAGATTTGAGCTTTCTTTATTTGTGGTTGTATATCTTCTTCCCTCTTCTTCATATCTCTTCAATGAACTCCTTCATAGTTTTAGGGTTTGTTTTATTTACATTTATGTGTAACTAAAACCCTAATCTAGGGTTGTTATGAACCTATTTATGGATTGAACCATCTACTCTCTCTTTCTTTAAGTATTAATGAAGTATATGTGTAGTTTTTATCTTGCTCTCTATTTGTTTTAAGTGCTCGATCACCACTTAATTAGTTAAATGAAATATGACTTGGGAAAGTGTATTTTGTTTTAGAACTTGGATAAAAGCATGTTGGACTTGAAGTTTATGGTTTTAAATGGATGGTTTGTTGATAACATAGAGATATAGTTATTGACCTAACATAGTCATAATTAGGGTGGTTAAGAAAAAAAGCTAGCATTTATTGTGACAAGAGATTGTGCAATAAATGCTAGCATAAATTTGATCTTGACTTGGGAAAGCTTTTTCAAATGATTTTGAACCCTAGACTTGCACATATTTTCATTTAGTCACTTAAAAAGGAGAGGGAAACCTTGGTTCATGAAGTAAATAGGGGATTAGCAACCCTAGGCCTTAATTATCATTGTTAACTCGTGTTTGAAACTCCACCTCCTTTTACATTCATATTTAAAACTCATTTCTTACTTGACAAATCAAACCCTCAATATGTTTTTACTTAAGACAATTAAGTACACAATTAGTGCTAATCAATTTGTTTAAACAACAATCTCTGTGGAACGACAACCCTCTACTATACTACTTTTGACGACCTGTATGCTTACGGAAGCGCTCCAAATCCGCGTTAAGTCAACTATCAACTCATCAACTCAGCGAGGGTTAGGTATTGATTTATGAGTTAGAAAAGGAAAGGATGGTTCCGGACTTTAGATGTTCACTTGTATTTTTTTAAAATAATGAAGGGTAAAATGGGTTTGCCATCAGCCCAGCCCTCAAAAGTCCTCGACCCTCAAAGACTGGCTCTTATAGGCCCACATCCCATTTTACCATATAAATCCCAAGCCCGACCCTCCTAGGGCTTGGGTAAAAACGGCACGGCCCTACGAGCTCGACCTGAATTACCATACTCTACCTTTCTTCACGGTATGAAATACTTTCACTTCTTTGGCTTTTATACAATCATTATGTATTTTTTTAAAAAATTTGAATCTTATGTATAAATCTGATTTGGAAGAAGTGTGACATGTGCACTTGTACTTGTTAGAGAAGTATATTTGATCAACTAATATTCAAACCCAATCTAAATAATAGTATGGGTGAAATTAGGGGTGTGCAAATTTTTCTGGTCCCAATCCATCCCACCCATCCTGTCCCGTCCGGTGGCGTTTTGGGACGAGAAATTATCTTCCTGAAAATTTTTGGGAGATGAGACAAAATTCATCTACACGACGGGATGGGTCGTCCTGATCCCGTCCCATCTAGACTATATATGTTTGTGCTTTTATATATGTATTTGTCATTTGTATCATGTATGAGTTTATGTGACTTTATGAAAAATATTATCCTAATAAATGGTTTGCTTATTATGTTTGTATACGATCTATTGTATAAGCAATATTGAACTAATTTCTTTGTTTGATACAAACAATAGTGTTTACTTTTTAGGGAAAATGACCAATAAATAACTCCAAATGTCCAAAAGGACAAGTAAGGAACTCAAACTTCCAAAAGGACAAATAAGGGGCTTCAATAAATATTAACAATTGTCTGGTCCTTTAATTGTCCGTTTGGAATTCAGAGTTCCTTACTTGTCATTTTGGAAGTTTGAGTTCCTTACTTCTTCTTTTGGATATTCGAAGGTATTTATTAGTCATTTTCCCTATTTTTTACAAATTAATATTTTTAATAAAAAAATTTCAAAGAAAATTTCGGGAATTTCCCGTCCTCTCTCGATCCCATTTTGTTCCCAATCCAGATGGGACAAAGTTTGGGATGGGACGAGACATGGGACTGAAAACTATTCCCTAGTTTTTTTCAGAATGAGACACATGATAGGGTGTCGATCTCAATCTTATCTCATCCCGTGAACACCCCTAGATGAAATCATATGATATGAACTTACCATCTCAACATAATTGACTAATTAATAGACTTTTGTTTTGGTCGAAGGACTAGTTAATAGTAACTTAATGTTATGGGTGTAACATTATTATTGTTCTACTTTTGACATTTACTTTTGACATTTCTAAGGCAACATTGCACAAATAATTTTCTGAGCAATAGGGATTTTGTGACAAATTAATTACGGAGGGACAAATGCGACCTTCTCACAACAAAACATTGTATTCGATAATTTAAAAAATAATAGTCGAATATTCGTAGAAGCCTTGTTATTTTACAATTTATAACCTTTAAATAAAGGGAATGACTTTAAATAACTTGAATCGACCGTCGTCGTATATCGTCCTTGGGTCAATTGAAAAAGAAATTTATAAATCGGATGCAAGGGTATAGCAATAGGGTGCAATCTGAGTCGTTCTCAAGGAGCCTTGTTTAATCTAACTATCCTAGTAAACTAAATGCAATGCAAGATGAATTTGGGTAGAGAAAGTATATTTTGTTGATTTTTTAAATATGAGAATGAAAGGTGCAAAACAAATAAATATTTTTGGTATTTTTAATAAAAGAGTGCAATGGAAGTGAAGTGCTCTTGGAAATGAATCTCAATGGCTATCATAGTTTTCTAAATATTTTGGGGAGTTTAATGCACTAATTTTCTAATTTACCAAACCTCATGAACCCATGAGTCCAATTACTTAATTAGTGGAACCCAACTAATTAGAAATTGTTAAGCCCTTTAGCACCTTTGAGTTTTCTCTAGGTTTCCTAATGTACCAAACCTCACCAACCGGTAAGTCTAGTGCCTAGTTTCATGAACCCATTCAAATAGACATTATTAATTACCCTAGAGTGTGATTAGTGATTTGTAATGCATTAGGTTTAATTATAATTCATTTCAATCAAACTATCTATCAAAACCATGAATAAATAGAATGATATCAAATAAATCATAAAGAACATATACATGACCATGTATATTGATGAGGACAAATCTCTCATTACAAACCAAAATCACAAATACTCACAATAACAACCAAATTCAGTTCATTCTCAAAACATAAATGGTAAACCTAAACATAGACAATAAAAAATATAAAGAGAAAGGAAATAAATTGGGACTCCCTTTTGTAGAACCAAAGCTCAAGCCACTTCCCATCAAGTCCAAAAGCAAGGAGGAACTTTATTGAGGCATGGAAGGAGGAAGGAAGGTGGAAGGTGAAAGAGAAATGTGAGGAAAATGGGAGTGAAAATGGTGGAAGTGATGGAGAGAGCTAGGGTTTTGGGAATCACCCAATCCCCAAAACTTAAGTTGTTTACCTAATTTTTGCATCTAATATGTAGAGAGTCTTGGGTTTAATGTTTGGGTTCAAGTTTGGGTCCAATTGGGGTCAAATGAGTAAAAAATAAGCAAAAACCGAGTCTGTAATTCTGCAGTTCGCAGGTGAGACCAGGGTGTAATTTCTGAAATTCGATGGCAGAATCATAATTATGATACTGGGACTAAACTGCAATTCTGCAATTCGAGGTCCTTTTCTGACACTTTTCAAATCTGTCCAGCAGCTTCATTTTCCAGCTTTTCACCATTTTTTCTTGTTTTTTCCCATCTAGACTCCTCCATGTTTGGTCGTAGAACGACCCTAAAAGTGAAAGAAGAGAAGGAAATAGATCAATTGACCCTCAAATATTAACAACATTTAATTCATAAGTTATGTCAATTAATTCACTTCCTAAGCTAACTTCTACTTAAAGGTCTAGATATTCAATTAGGCATAAATGAACCAATATTGCATCTTTGAAATGTTATTAACCTTAATTTAACACACTAAAAACATACAAATCTTAGGATTTGTCATAACTATTTAATAATTTTTTTAATATGACATTTTCATTGAACTTACAAAGTGCATTTATCTTTTTAATCATTAGATGAATAGATGGTCCCTTGCATAGATGCATGATGCATCTCACTTTGGCAAAAAGTTTTTTTTTGGTAAGTAATAAATCTCAACTTTTCATTCATAAATATATGCATGAACCATTTTATCAACCAATAAAAACAATCATCATTCCCAAAAAAACAATCATCATTTGCTACCTAGTCATAAATTATATACATGAACCAATTTTGAGTGACTGAACCAACAAACATATATTCACATTTAAAAGATACATGAACCACATTTAATAATGTTGATGGGATGCATTAATCTTACTATAATATAATTTGGGTGTTATTGACTTTTTTTATTCACATTTTCCATCTTTACATTCAACTATATTCTTCTTTTTTATACATAAATTTTAGGAAAGGGTTTAATCACCAGTGATTTAGAGCAGAGCTCTTAATTCATGATTCACTAAGACCTGTTCCTGTGGGCTCCAGCATAATGAAATTCTTCTTTATGTTAAAATATATATAATAGGGCTAAGGTGCAAAACACCGTTGTGATTCTAGTAAAGATTCTTCCAATACCATGTAATCTTTTTGGAGTAAAAGTAACCATGATATACAAAACTGGGGCACTAGTATCCATGATTTTTAAAATTTCATAGGTACTTTTGCCCCAGTTTTGAAACGTCACGATTACCTTTGCTCCAAAAAAGTTACATGGTGTTAGGTGCACTTTGGTAATAAACATATGATATTTTATCACCTTTGCCCTTTATGATATTCATTTTTTTGCACCTTTAAGATTTATGATACCTTTGCTCTAATTTTGAAATATATACCATGGTTCCTTTTAATCCAAAAAATTTACATGGTAGTCGGTGCACCTTTTCCTAAATCACATTGGTAATTTCGCACATTAACCCATCATAAATATTTTATTTCCAAAATATACAACTTTTGTTTTTCATGCGTGCATCATATGATTTTTATTTAAATGTTTTCATATCTAAAATGTCAACAATTTCAATTTATACTTGTTAAATCATCTATTCAATTGTCTATACTAAGAAATATTTTTCGCTAATTTCATTTTAGTATAGCAATAATAACTTAGTACTTTATATGTATTGATTTCACTTTATTATATTTATTATATGGTATTAATTACATTTCTTTTTACTCTGAAACGCTTAACTAATAAATATTATAATTACTCTGTAATTTACCAAAACAAGAAACCAACTGTTTCAACGACACCAGCCATTATAAATAGAGGACCTCCAACAAGGAAGACCCACCCATATCCTCAAATATACCACTTGTAGCAATATATAGTGATTTTTTCAGCTCTTGCTGGTTAGCCATGGAAGTAAGTTCCATTTTAGCTTTTATCCCAATCTTTTGTGGTTTTTTGGTTTTAAGATGGCTTCTCAGAAATGTGAATTGGTGGCTCTATGAGCGTCCTTTGGGTGATGAGAGGCAGTCCTTTCTACCTCAAGGAGACATGGGTTTACCCATTATTGGCAATATGTGGTCTTTTCTCTTTGCCTTCAAATCCGGTTACCCAGACTACTTTATGAACTCCATTGTCACCAAGTTAGTATCTATAAACCTTTTCTCTCTTTACTCTTTTTTAAAAATGAATAGTGATGAAAAATAAAGATGAATTATTTAGAAATACCTGAATGAAGGCAGAACAAGTCCTTGATGCATATGTCTTTTACACAATAAGAATCACAAGTATGGACTCTTACTTTGTATATTGTATATTGTAGATGTACTTGAGAGAGAGAGAATAAAGTGAAAAATGTTTGGGAGAGAAGTTTGGGAAAGAAGGTAAAATAATTGTTTCCGTAAAAAAAGAATTATTTCTGCCTAATCTATCTGTATAGACTTTCTCTAAAGCATTACGTACCCCAACTTTTCATTTAACCTTTCAATTAAATAAAAATGAGGTAAATTACACTTAATAACCCAATACTTCTGAATGATTATACTCAGACCCTAAACACTCATTTGGGCTTAAATTTTCTAAGGGTGGACCATTTTCTTACAAATAGTCACACAGTTCATTATGATGTAGATATGGAACAAATGGAATATACAAGGCACTATTGTTTGGGAAGCCGAGTGTGATTGTGACAACACCTCAAACAAGCAAGAGGGTTTTAATGGATGATGACAACTTTGAACCTGGCTGGCCTGCTTCGACAGTGGAACTCATGGGAAAGAAATCATTCATTTCAATATCATATGAGGAACACAAGCGTCTTAGGCGTTTAACTTCTGCTTCCATTAATGGCATGGACGCCTTGTCTTTTTACTTGACTAAAATTGAAGACATTGCCATATCTTCTTTGGAGAAATGGAGCAAAATGGGAGAAATTGAATTTCTCACCGAGTTACGAAGATTCACGTTTCGCATCATCATGCATATTTTCTTAGGCTCTTTGGGAGAAAATATAATGCATAACTTGGAAAATGAGTATACAACCCTAAATCTTGGTGTTAGAGCTGTGAAAATCAATTTTCCTGGATTTTCATATCACAAGGCCCTCAAGGTATTTGTGCTGAAATTACATTTCTGTTCATATATAGTATATATGTCCTTAAAATTGTGTATGATCTTGTTTTGATTTTCAGGCTAGGAAAAAACTAGTGGCTGTATTTCAAAGTGTTGTTGATCAACGAAGAAAAGAAAGGGAGGAGAATGTTCATTATAAAAAAACTAGAGATATGATTGATGGTCTAATGGATGCGGAAGATGAAAATGGGAAGAAATTGGATGACGAACAAATCATTGACACAATGTTAATGTATTTGAATGCTGGTCATGAATCTTCAGGTCACACTACAATGTGGGCCACACTTTACTTACAACAACATCCAGAAATTTTTCAGAAAGCTAAGGTACCATGAATTTTCATTGTTTAAAGGGTAAAGGTGCAAAAATGGGTTCAAACAATTACGCCAGTAGCACATAGGGGTAAGAAGTATTTTCGGGTTCAATTCTGGGTCTGAAGAATAAATATTGGTGCAATATAGGGTACGACGTTAATGTTGACCGATGTTCCGTTAAACGCTGACGTGGCGGGGGAAATAAGATTTTTTGCTGACGTGGCATGCTTATGTGACAATATTTTTCTGAGTGTGTGGGACCCACATAATTTAAATTAATAAAAAAATAAAAAAACACCCCCCACACATTCATTATTTTTTATTAATTTAAATTATGTGGGCCCCACACACTCAGAAAAATATTGCCACATAAGCATGCCACGTCAGCAAAAATCTTATTTCCCTCGCCACGTCAACGTTTAACGGTCAAAGTCGGTCAACACTAACGGCATACCCTATAATGCACCAATATTTATTCTTCAGACCCAGAATTGAACCCGAAAATACTTCTTACCCCTATGTGCTCCTGGCGTAATTGTTTGGACCCATTTTTGCACCTTTACCCTTGTTTAAATAAAGGCGCTATTAACTCCTATTAATTTAAATTTTTCTACACTTTATTTTAGTCGTACTAATTATAATCCTATTTTGAGCAGGATGAACAAGAAGAAATCATTAGAAAAAGGCCTTCAACACAAACTGGGTTAACACTTAAGGAAACTCGACAAATGGAATACCTTTCCAAGGTACACAAATATATATACCGACACACACTCATGTAATGTATAATGTTGTGTGAACCTTAAGTGACATCATCACATGCCATATAATCTTCTAATATAGTTCTTTTTTATACAGGTGATTGATGAGACTATGCGTTTGGTTACATTCTCGTCCATGGTGTTTAGGGTGGCAAAATCCGATGTGAATATCAATGGTTAGTGTTTATTATGGCAACTTCTGTTATTTTGTATGAAACAATAATAGTTGAGTCATTGAGTGTTTTATGGTGATCAATAATTGTTTTTGAATTACACAGGCTACATTGTTCCCAAAGGATGGAAAGCTATTGTTTGGTTCAGGGCAATTCATTTTGATCATAAGATATATCCAAATCCTTTGGAATTCAATCCTTCCAGATGGGATGTAAGTTGCGCGCTCACAAACACAATGTCTAATTCATAACAATAATTCAATCCTTTGGAACAATGTCTAATTCATAATCAGTATCTTTATAGTGATATCACTATAAGGAACAAATTTTTCATGGACTGGTATATTGATCATTACTATCTCCATTTATTTTATGCTTTTACCTTTGTAGAACTTTACACCAAAAGCTACAGAGTTTATGCCATTTGGAGCAGGAAGTAGATTATGTCCAGGAAATGAGCTTGCAAAGTTGGAAATCATAGTTTTTCTCCATCATTTTCTTCTCAATTATCGGTATGCAATGCATTCTTAAAAAAGTGACAAATTCTAGTTATATATGTGTGTGAAATGTATAATTAGTATTGACATGCATGGGCATGTCTTATGGGCTTTAAAAAGACATAGGATAGGAATTATAGAATAGCCTGAAGATCATTATTGAAGACAGATTGAGTTATTGAGTGTTCATAAAGAGAGAGAGAGAGATGAAAGTTGATATTCTTGCCAAACAATCTTTAGAGATGTCAACTGGTTTTTATTTAGTTCCTTTATGTGATTTTAGATATATACTTCTTATACTTGTATAATTGGTACTGTTTTCTTTTATATAAAAAAAGTATATATTGAAAGCAATTAAATGTCTTCAGTAGGTAAGTAATGTTTTTGGCTGGCATGACAGGCTTGAACGTTTGAATCCTAAGAGTCCGGTTAAGTATCTTCCACACACAAGGCCTGCTGATAACTCCAAGGCTAGGATTCATGTGGTGTCCGAGTTGTGATTAATTTTTGAGTGATACTAATTAGAGATGACATTGGCAGTTTTTATTTTGATGTTTTTTATTATCTAATAAATAATTTCGCTTTATATGTACGTAATGAATTCTATGAAAGCCATACTTTGGGGCATATCTGCCAATCATAACATATAATTGCTGTTATTAATAATTGATAATATAAAATCACTGAATGGAGAAATGAAAATGAGTTTATTAAAGATAAGTGGGTCATTAGCACCAGTGACTACAGCTGATCGAGGAACCTCGGCCAAGTACAAATGAAGGCAGAAAATAATAAAATAAAAGAACATAAACAATAAATCGAATGTTATAGGATGCTCGAGAGTCATTGCCTCCGCAAGTCTAGATCTTTTCCCGTTTATAAGTATTGAACACAAATTCATATGTTGAGTGCCTTTCTTAATGTCTAGAGAATTTTCTATGTCTATATAAGTTCTTGCATTTACATCCATAAAATATTTTAAACTTTATCATGGATGTAAAGAGTGTCTTTCTTAATGAATATATCATGGAGAAGATATATGTTGAACAACCTACAGATTTTTAAGATAACACAAAGCTTGATCATGTTTTCAAATTGAAGAAATCTTTGTATGGTCTGAAACAAGCCTACAAGGCATGGTATGAAAGACTCAACAATTGTTTTATCATTAAAGGGTTTTCAAGTGAAAAGATAGATACTACCTTATTCATATTGCACAAAAATAAGAGCATGCTTTCTTTTTTACCTTGAAAATAAGAGCATGCTGAAAGTATAGATATATGTAGATGATATCATTTTTATGACAAAATATGTGAAGGAAATCCTAAAGCAATTTGGGATGAATCTATCAAAAGAAGAAAACAGTCCAATGATCATTTTTATTATGCTTGATGCTGATGTTGATGAAAATCACTTCAACCAATCGACTTATAGAGCATGATTGGATCTCTATTGTTAATAGAATTGAAGATGACAAAAACCCTTGGATATGAGGATATATATTTTCATTCATGAGGTCTAAGGAAATGTGTTTTCCGAGCTTCAGCCATTTAAATACATCATTAAAAACCCTACAACTTGCATCTAAACTTTAGAGACAAGGTCCACTAGTCATGGCACTTGTCATGGTGAGGCCACAGTTACCAATAATACCATTAAAAAAACTTGCTCCTTAGCAATGCTGACTTATCAACTGATATAAAAAAAGTCGTTGCTAAATTATATATAGCAATGATTATAGAGCGAACTGTGCAAAAAGTGTGTTTATGTCTTTTTTTTTTTAATATATTCCTTCATAATGAAATTATTTATCCACACTAAATTTTTATTTCTAACTCATGCTCCTTAGTCATCTTGCCACGTAGGCAAAACCAACGGAGTTATAGCCACATAATCATATTTAACCCCGTTAATGTCATATTTTGGTCATTTTAAAACTAAAAGGACTTCCTAATAATAAAAATTATAGGGAATAACTTTATTAAATGGAGGAAATTATAGGGACCAAAACCTCAACTTTGAAACTATGAGACTAAAACATAAATTAGGGGAAACTATAGGGACTAAAATTTGATTTAACCCTTTTTTCCTAATTCTAATTAATACTCGGTTAAATAATATGTGGTGAAAAACTATTCCTCTCCCCCACATCCTTCTCTAACACGCATCTCCCCTCAGTTTTTTTAATATATGCTAAATGAAATTATTTCCCAACTAATGGCAGCAATCACTAATATTTGGCCATATTAATTAACCTTACTTTTCAAAGTTAAATAATGGCCATTCATTTAATCTTCCATTCTTACCCTTGAAATGAATTTAGTCCCTCATTTTGACCTTACATAGATGTTATGTTAATTAATAATCTAGCCAGCCCATACATACATTTTAAACATGGTATATTGTTTATCATAATCAAATTGTTCACATATTTGAAATTATTTTTCTTAATTAATTACTTAAGAGATTCATAACAAATAAAATAAATTCAATTTCTCCAGAAATTCATTATTCCTCCAACAAAATAATCCTCCCCAATAATTTTCCAATTATTGGTGGCGTTCTTGAAACTTTCCTCAATTGAATTTGGGTAATTATCCTTTAATAAACCAAAATTCTTGATCATTCTTTAAAATTTATTTTTATAAAGTAATTTCTATATTCTTACACTCATAAGGGACTTCATGCATCATTCCTATATTTTTTTTATATTTTTCTGTGCACTTTTTAAAACATTATTGTTTTTGGTAGATAACTTCCATAAAATTACTTTCCTACACAAACTTAGGCTTACTTTCTTATTTCAACCTTTATATGGTACTTGTCCCATTTATATCCTTATTTTTCCCATAATATTTATACATTGACCAAAACTTTCATCCAAGATTTAGTCCCAAATAATCATTTTACCCTACCTCCTCTATATATGTGTAGCCTAGTAGCCTAATATATTTAACTTATTTCTTAGATGTCTAAGTTGAAAATTTGGGATATGACAGGATAATTGTAACCATCAATCTACCGCAACCTTGTGGACCTAGTAACCTTCACCCTTCTTCAACCAAAACCCCATTTTTACCTTCAACATCCTAGTAGTCAAAGGAGATTAATAACGGACAGATCCAATATATATATTGGGGCAAGGAAATGGGGAAATGGTAAAATGAATAAAGAAAATACAAAGTTGGAAACAAAAGCATATGTTACAGCAAAAGATTGGATAATATTACTTTCCAAAGAAACCATTCTCATCAGTTTTGATTAGTGATCGGTTAGTACACATCGGGTAACGACAAGGAAGTCTGTAAAATAGGGAAGAACTATTGACAAGGGATGTGGTGCATACGTTATATTGGCAAAAAAACGGATGAATTGTCTGATAATTATTTCATTAATATGATATCATATTTGTAATACAAAACTTTCGTATAAGATAATAAACTTCTCTTACAAGTTTACCTAATATGATTCATTAATTACTTAATTTTTTAATACTCTAATTGATAAGTATGACTAAGTTGTACTAACATAAAATAGGAAACACTAATATTAATTCAATAATGCTAAGAGTTTTCAAATATTGAGTGTGGCATGGATTGCTATTGAAACATGGGGAAGCTTCACTTAAATGAAGGTGACGAAATGCACAGGAGGAAAAGATTTTCAATTCTTGCATGAATTTCAAATTTTGAACTTCCTTAGCACGTTTGAACAGAGATTACTGTCTAGAGCTTCAAAAAGTATGGGGAACCAAGTCATGGCTTGTCATGAGAGAAGAAGGAAAAGAAGAGGTAAACACGTGGGTTCAAATTATATTGATATATTGATTCTTTTATCTCCTCTCTCAGTTATTTTTTTTTCGCTTCCTACGCTTATCACAAATAATGCTTTAAATACAAAACCATCATGTTTCTTTGCACCATAATTTATCTAGTGACATTGATCGTTGTCACCACTTTTATTATGATAAAAATTATTATTTAATAATCAAGCCTCACACATCATACAAAAGTTTATTTCATCATAATGAGAATCTTTCCCAACACAACATCACTTTTCACTGCACCAATACATCATAATCATATAAAAAAAATATAGGTATAAAGATGCATGTGAAGCTACATAGATACACATATAAAGAGAAAATATATAAAGCCATAAAAGCTATGAATGTAACACCGTTTTATTTATTCCATCCAAGATTGATCATGCTTTGGTGACCCTATGAATCTTCGCCACACAATTATCAATAGGACTGGTATGAGGAAGGTATGTCACAGGACTCTTAGGATTCAGACGTTCAAGCCTGCCACATACCATTAAAGACATTAACTATTATATATTACATACAAAATATTGATTGTTTTAACAATTTCTTAAAATTTTCAAAGTTAATTAACTGATGAGTGTGTATTACTTACTCATAGTTGAGGAGGAAGTGGTGAAGAAACACAATGATTTCCAACTTTGCAAGTTCATTTCCTGGGCATAGTCTACTTCCAGCTCCAAACGGCATGAACTCCGTTGCTTTTGTGACAAAATTCTGTATAACCAAAACATCAAATAAATAGTTACAGATATTGTTGTGAATGCACGTTACCAATAATATAGTGATAATTACATATTAAAATTGTAAATATGCAACTCACATCCCATCTAGAAGGATTGAATTCCATGGGATTGGGATATATCTTAGGATCATAATGAATAGTCCTGAACCAAGCAAGAGCTCTCCATCCTTTTGGAACAAGGTAGCCTGTACAATTTCAAATTAGTTAGTAGCACTAAAGCAATAAAAGACACCGTCCACTTTGATACAAAAGAACTAGATAGTGCAAGTTATTACAAGGATTGGAACCAACCATTGATATTCACATCTTTTTTTGCCTCTCTGAAGACATTCGGTGAGAATGTAAGCAAACGCTGGGTTTCATCAAATACCTATACAAATGTATAAAATATACAAAACCAATTAAAATATTGTATATAATAGTGTTAGTCTAACGAGTTCTATAGAAAGGTTTTCATAAATACCTTTGAAATGTATCCCATTTGTCGAATTTCCTTCATTGTCAACCCAGTTTGTGTTGGAGGCCTCCTTCTAATGATCTCTTCCTGCTCAGCCTGTACAAATAATCAAAATATATGTCGGGCAAGTTCAAATAATTGAGTAATAATTATGTTATTTTCGCCATCATCTTTGACCTGCAAAACAACTTGTAATTTAGAATTCAACCACGACATATTTTAAAAATAGCATACATAGTAAACACAAAGTTTCCCCAATTTTACAAATTTTATTGCTAGAAGAGAATATATATGGTACCTTGGCCTTTTGGAAAACTTCTGGGTGTTGTTGCAAGTAAATTGTTGCCCACATGGTAGTATAACCAGAAGACTCATGACCAGCATGCAAATACGTCAACATAGTATCAATTATTTGTTCATCGTCCAATTTGTTTCCACTCTCATCTGTCGCATTGATAAGACCATCGATCATGTCCCTTGATTTTTTATAATGAACACCGTCACTTCTTTCTTTCCTTCGTTGATCAACAACATCTTGAAACACAGACACTAGTTTTTTCCTTGCCTCCAAGATAGAAAATAAATTCATACATTATTCGACAAGATTAATAAATAGAGATAAGGGGTAGAAATACCCCGGAAGTATACACCCGGGGCACTGGGTGTCTGGAAGTTTAAAGGGGGCAAATATGCCCTGAAAGTAAGAAAAAGGGGGCAAATATACCCTTCCATTAAAAATACTAGGAGTCAACCATTCAGTTGACCTGCAAATGATGAGGTGGTTGTGCCACATATGATCTTATTCCACATATTTTGCCACATCATTAAAAAATAAAATACAATATATTAATACCAAATAGACCTTATTCTTTTTTTATTCCCCTGTTCCACTCACCTTCGCCGCCGGAAATGAATGTCCAAATGGAGAGCTCCAACACTAAAATCTTGAGTCACAGACTGGCCCAAACCAGAAAACGTTGCCATAATATTCATTCCCTCCTTCTCATCTTTCCACGTAAAAGTTTTCTCAATTTTTTGTTTTTCGGTAAGAGTTTTAGTTGTGGACTTCTGGGTTTGTTTACAATTTTGAGTGAAATGAGTGCTAGTCTAAGCATGATCCAGAGAACCTTAACATTAGAGGTGACGAGAGTGTGATGAAAAATAAATTGTGGATCTGAAAATTTGTGGGCTCTCTTTCTTCTTTCACAATTTATGCTCCAATTTTATGTTGATTTCTAAATATATCTGGTTTTATGTTCATGTTTGTTGTTTCGTTTTAAGTTTGAATTTCAAAATCTTTGCTGAGTTTTTAAGAAGTTTGTAACAATGATGGAAGAAGTGGTTTTGTTTATCTGCCTTTTGCTCGTTTTCATTTTTTGAGGAAACAATCTTTGTTCTGTTGATTTCAAACAAGATAAACAATAGTGATGAACATACACTCGTGCTTGCTGGAAGAGGAGATGAAGTTTTTTCATCGATTGTAGTGGGATTGAGTTGGCAAGATATGTGATAAAATCATAGGTGGCACAACCACCACATCATTTGCTGGTCAACAAACGGTTGACTAATAGTGTTTTTCAGGGAAGGGCAAATTTGCCCCCTTTTTCTTACTTCCAGGGTATATTTGCTCTTCAAAATACTTCCAGACACCCAATGCCCTTTGGTGGATACTTTTGGGGTATTTTTGCCCCTTATCCCTAATAAATATGATAAATCAATATATAGAAATTTCAATTTCAACTGTAAAGTATGATTGTAAGTACATATATACCTTGAGGGCCCTATGATAAGCAAATCCTGGAATATTGATTTTCATAGCCCTAACACCAAGATTTAGATCTGTGTACTCCTTCTCCAGATTATGCATCACAGCGTCTCCCTCAGAGCCTACAAAAATATGCATGATGATGCGAAACATAAATCTTCTCAGCTCGGTGAGAAACTCAATCTCCCCCATCTTGCTCCATTTATCCAGTGAAGATATGGCTATTTCTTCAATTTTGGTCAAGTAATAAGACAAAGCATCCATGCCATTGATGGAAGCAGAAGTCAAACGCCTTAGACGCTTGTGTTCTTCATAAGGGATTGAAATGAATGATTTCTTTCCCATTACCTCCACTGTAGAAGCAGGCCAACCAGGCTCAAAGTGTTCATCATCCATCAAAACCTTCTTGCATCCTTCAGGCGTTGTCACAATAACACTTGGATACCCAAACATTAACGCCTTGTATATGCCAGTATCCCCAAATCTGCATATTAAGTTTCAATAATCAGATCTTGATTTATGCCGTAAACAACAATGAATTAGAGAAGTAATATTAAGATTCCATAACAAAGTCCAATGTCACTAATTTCAGCACTAACTTCTGTCTCTAAAAAATGAAGATTGATATATGACAAAAATAAAGAGAGAGTTTATATATTAAAAAATGAAGATTAATATATGACAAAAATAAAGATAGAGTTTATACATTAAAGGGAGAAGGCCCAAAAATGATACATAACTATTAGTCAATGAAAAAAAAATAGTACATAATTATTTCAAGGTACAAAAATGATACTCATACTTTTACCCCGTGATCAAAAATGATATTTTCACTAAAATGACAATAATATTAGACAAGAAAAGTCCAAAATGCCCTTATAAATTAATCGTCACCCGGTAAAAGTTTATTTAATTATAAGGGCATTTTGAATATTTCATGTCTAATATTATTGTCATATTAGTGAAAATATCATTTTGATGACATGTTAAAAGTTGGTATAATTTTTGTATCTTGGAATAATTATGTACTATTTTTGTTCCTTAGCCAATAATTATGTATCATTTTTGGGCCTTTTCCCTACAATTAAAAAGTGAAGATTGATATATAACAAAAATAAAGATAAAGTTTATATATGTATACTAACTTTTTGATGAATGATTCGACGTAGGAATCTGGACGACCATATTTGAAGGCCATGAGAAAAGACCACATATTACCGATGATGGGCAATCCCATATCTCCAGGAGGGAGAGAGTATTGCTTATCACCTAATGAGCGTTCATGGATCCACCAGTTCACGTTCTTGAGAATAAATCTGAGCACCATAAGACCACCAAAGATTGCAAAAGCCAACATCAAGGGACCCATTTTTATTTAGGGCTAGTGGGGAAGACTACTCTTAGAAAAGTGGTCACTTGAGGGTTGTAGTGAGTCTCTCTTGGCTTGTTGTGTTCTCCTTCTATTTATACTAGTCTCCACACACGAATTAGTTCTTTTCATACCATTCATAATGACAATATTGTTTCGTTTTTTTTTAGTAGGGACAATATTGTTTCTTTTAATTTGACTTCTCTCCAATTATATGACTGCCTTTACATACAGTGTCTTTATATAAGTTAATAAAGCATATTTTCTGGTTCATTGTACGAAATGAGATCCTTTTATTTTTGTTTATTGTCATTCCTTGCACGCAATATAACATCGGCTTAAACCTTCTAGAAGTTAAATTTTAGTGTTTTATTTTCGTCTTATTTAACGATTTTTAATTGTTGTGTTTCTTTTTTGAACTAGCTAAATAGCAAAAGGCTTGAATTTATTTAAATCTTTTAATTTCAAAGAACATTTTATTAAATTTTTTAAGAAATGGGTTTTTTATCTTTAAAATTGTCCTTTTAGTCCGTTCACCCTAATGCTATAAAAATGATAATATTTAGATTTTACATATGAAAAAACCATAAAATAGATGTCATATTTAGTTTTAGTTTTAAAATAACAGTGACAGCCAAAAAAATTATCTAACTGTTTTCAATAAATAGTTAAATTAAAAAATAGAAAATAACAATAATTTAATTTGGATATATTTTAAATACAAATAGTTGATATCAAATGTACCAACATTCGTACTTTATCAATCTTAATAAAGAGGAAAATATATATGAACTCATTAAATATGGTGAAATAAAATAATTAAAGTAAATTTTAGAGCAAATTAACACAATATTCTATAAAGTAACAACATAAAAACAATATAATAAGTTTGACACGTAGACTCTTGACGTTGTTCTGAGTTTACAGGTAATATGAATTTAAGAGACTCATAACACATTTTGATTAAGTAAAACATAAAAACAGGAGGGTCAATTCACAAGATTGACGACAATGAACTTAATGTACTCCCTCCGTTCCTAAATATAAGACCTAGATAACTTTTTTTTGGAGAGATTAAGGTTGCGAAATAGGTTATTAAATGATGACATATTTGATATCTTTTTAGATTATCCATTAGCTTATAGGTAAAATAAACTAGTTTAAGAGAAAAAATTAGGTAAATCAATTTATAATTAACTTATTTTTTGCTTTTTTTAGGATTTTCCAAAAAGTCATCTAGGTCCTATATTTAGGAACGGAGGGAGTATATCTTAGTACTTCATTATGATCTACTCCCTCCAATCGGAAATATGAGATTCTAGCCACCATAACATGCTTCTTATGAAGACATGCAAAAGTTTGTTGAATGTCTAAATTTAATTATCTTTTTTCAATTTCCCATAATAATTATAACATCATTAAGAGAGAAAAATGCATACACATTAATAAATATGAAAGTGAGTTAAGGATAAATTAGGAAAAATAAATTAAATGAAACGAGATTATAAGATGTGCACTTAAATTGTGGACCAAAACCATTCAAATTTTAGGTTCTTATATTACTAGGTGGAGGGAGTAAGTTGATGGAACAAATAATTAATTTTACATGTATAAAAAAATATAATTAACTTTATTGGTTAATGCAATTAATAGATTTTAAAGTTGTATATGTGTGTGTATTAAAGGGTAATGTTATAATGTTAAAAACTCTTTTATTAAATAAGTTCGTGGACATTTTAGAGATAAGATTAGTAAATATGGTGCCATATATGGTTTTCAGAAAAGTTTATGGACACTTTAACCCTTAATCCTTTATTAAAATAATCATAAAAATATTATGCGGGACTTTCTATCTCAAACTGTAATTTTTCTTTTCCGATTTTCATGGGATGGCATTTTCAATCCCATAATAAAAATGATAAGGATATTTTTTGGGGTTTACATAGCTTTTAGTCCCTCAAGTTTCACTGAATTTGGCTTTTAGTCCCTCAAATATAAAACACGTGTTTTTAGTCCCTCATATTTACACCGTTTGTAACAATTAATCCCCCAAGTTAGAAAAGGGCTTGAAAATGCATTTAATGTCGTTAAATTGTCAAATGTGGCACTATCACCATTAATTACACTAACTTGACACTTTGGTTTCCCAAAATTGAGAAATGGAAATGAAACCAGGAAATGAAAAAGGTAATTTACATATATTCCGAGGCCCACAAGCTTTCTCTTTCAATCTCACACTCTTCTTGGGCCGCACAAACTTTACTTTCCCATCATTACCTAATTTACCTCTACTTTCTATCTTTACCCTCTTACACTCAATTTCATTTCCATTTTCATTATACACTTTATTTCAGTCCAACCAATAAGAACTCAAGGAGAAAACATAGTAGATGTCTCTTGGAAGCTTTTTTATTTATGGTTGCAATGTATTTGACTTCAATTCTTTCCCATTGCTCTTTCACTTGTGGTCTCAAATGGCTATAAAGGGTGATTCGACCAACGTTGTATATCGCACTCAGGTCAATATATCAGATGCAAGATTGTAGGTAGTGGAGCAATTCGATTTGTTCGCAAGGAGTCTTGTTTAACTTTAGAATTTTAGACTATCCTATTAAACTAAGCGAAAAATGCAAACATGATTTGGGTAACAGATATTTTTAGTTGATTTTCAAATGTGCAAATGCATTATGCAAAGCAGGTTCATTTTTTTAGTATTTTTAATTCAAGAAAGGAATTTAAGGGAGACTTAGGAAATTGGCTATCCTGACCTCACTAAACATGTGTTGGGAAGTCAAATGACTAATTCACTAAAATGCTAAACCCCACATGAATCCAAAGGTTCAATACCTGATTAATATAATCTCAATTAATTAGGTATTGTTAAGCCCTTTAGTGCCTTTGTCATAACCAATTGATTACAAGGAATCATTAATACTACAACTGGAACCCCGCATTGCAATAATATTAACTTATTAGGTCCAATTCCTTGAAGGAATTCTTATCAATGACTTGAACTTAATAATTCAAAGTCCAATGTTACTCAAGCAATTACTAGGTTTAACAAAGTTCTAAATCAAGTGAATTTGCCTATTGCAAAGGGCTCCTAATCCAATAACTGGGATCCTGAATTACCACTTAATTCAACCTAACACTTTCATTATTGGAGTTCCACATAATGAACGCGCTTTAGGATTGAAGCCCAATACCATTCATGCAATTTAACAAATTCAAATGACTAATTAATTTGTGAATGACTATAAATCCAGAATTTAGCCACCTCACAATTGCTCTTAATTTCTATTAAAATTTTATTTATCAGTGGCTACCAAAATAATACATCAAAGCTAATAAGAGTTAATGTCTAATGTTCCAACACAACTAATTAATCCTAATGCTATTTCACTCATGCAAACATTTAACAGTACTAACATCCAAAAACCTAGCAACCTGGAATTAACACAAAATATTCACAAAGAGAATAAATGAATCATGAATCCATAAATTTAAGGGGTAATGGATATAATTTGCCCTCAAAGTAATCACCCAAGAGCATTGGGCACTCTAAACTAACAACAGGCTCATATTTGCACTTACAGTAACCAAAGTATTTAAAAAATACCCCAATTGAACGGTCAATCACGTTTGACCGTCAATGTACTCATGTGGCCGCCGCCACGTGAGTTACATATTTTCCACCCAGCGTCTTGTGGGGCCCACATATAATAATAAAAAATTTCCTCTCCTCTCTCTTCATCACTTCCAACACCCCCCCCCCCCACACACACACACCCACCACCTGCCCACCACAACACAGCCCGCCTTCCCCCAACACAGCCCCCACCCACCACAAATAGCCCCCTCCCCCACCATTCGAGCTCTGAAGAAGAAAATGAATCGCATCATCCAATAGAAGACTCAATCTCTCAAGCAAAACCCATCAATAGAGAGCAAGAAGAAATCCTTCGCTCCAAGCCCTCCGTCTCCGCCTTAATCGATGAGCTTGAAAAGCTATTAACCTCTTTCTTCCGCAGTAAAAGACAAAATTGACCTCGCTTTTCACCAAAATCCCCAAACCCCAAATGAAAAATCACGTAAAGATGAAGACTTTAGCCATTCCATGGTGGAGGATCTTCTCAATGTTCTTTATTTGACTTATGATTATGTCACTGATGATGATGTTAATGATCTCCTTGGTGAAAAAGATTTGGACTTGATTTATAGGCTTGGTGGGCTTTTGATTTCGAGGCTTGTGGATTCCAGTTTGTCTCATAAGAATACTTTGCAGACGTGTGTTGGGGGGGCTGTGTTGTGGTGGGTGGGGGCCATTGGGCTGGGTGGTGGGTAGTGTGGCCAGGGGGGCTATGAAGAGAAAGGTGCTGGGGTGGGTTTTTTTGGGCTGAGAGGGGGTGGCGGCTGCGTTGGGGAGTGGGGGGTCAGAAGGTGATGAAGAAAGAGGAGAGGAAATTTTTTATTATTATATGTGGGCCCTACATAAACATATCCTACGTGGAAATGGCAAGGCGTCGGGTGGTAAAAATGTAACCCACGTGGCGGCCACATGAGCACATTAACGGTCAAACGTGATTGACCATCCATTGGGGATATTTTTTAAACACTTTGGTTACTTATAGTGCAAATATGAGTCTGTTGTTAGTTTAGGGTGCCCAGTGCTCATGGGTGGTTACTTGAATGGGTGATTAGGTCCATTACCCTAAATTTAATTAAACTCAAAGCTAAAATAGCACAACGTCAATGATAAACTCCATAATTTCACACATTTCATCTCTATTTCCTTCTAGTTCACACTCTTTTTGATGATACATAGATAACAAAACACACAAATATTACTAGAAAGTGATGCAAATAGGAAATCATTCAATTGTGTGAAATTTGGAGTTTAATGCTTGTATATTTGAGACATGGAAACTCTTCAACCCTCTTTCTAGCTTGTGTAGGAAGAGGTGGACAGGTATTAGAAGCTCGATGAAACCCAAGTGCTACAACGAAGGAGAAAAAGGAGCAAGGGAAAGCAAATTTTAAGTCCTTAGAAAAGCTGCATGCCAGTGGCTCGCCGGTTGGCGAGCCACTGGCGAGCCATAAAGCCAACTGGCACGCGAGTGGCATGCCGTCTCTGGAATCTCGCCAGTGGCTCGCCAACTGGCGAGCAACTGGCGAGAGCACTTCGCAGCTGCGCGTTTTGACCTATTTCTCAGCATATAAAAAGGGAAAGTTGGATTTTTGGAAGAGGGGAATGAAAAACACGACTTGGGCACTTCTAGGGCACTTCTTGGAGGCTTGAAGAGCTTGAAGAACGTTGGGATCTCTTGGGAATCAAGTGGGGAAGCTTGGAGAGATTTGGGTATTCCTCATTTGTGGTTGTATCTTTCTCCCTATTCTTCACCACTCTTCAATGCACTCTTTCATAGTTTTAGGGTTTGTTTTATTTGCATTTATGTGTAACTAAAACCCTAATCTAGGGTTGTTATGAACCTATTTATGGATTGAACCATCTACATACTCTCTCTTTCTTTAAGTAATTAATGAAGCACATGTGTAGTTTTTATCTTGTCCTCTATTTGTTTTAAGTGCTTGATCACCACTTAATTAGTTAAATGAAATATGACTTGGGAAAGTGTATTTTGTTTTAGAACTTGGATAAGAACATGTTAGACTTGAAGTTTATGGTTTTAAATGGAAGGTTTGTTGATAACATAGAGATATAGTTATTGACCTAACATAGTCATAATTAGGGTGGTTAAGGAAAAGAGCTAGCATTTATTGTGACAAGAGATTGTGCAATAAATGCTAGCATAAAGTTGATCTTGACTTGGGAAAGCTTTTTCAAATGATTTTGAACCCTAGACTTGCACATATTTTCATTTAATCACTTAAAGAGGAGAGGGAAATCTTGGTTCATGAAGTAAATAGGGGATTAGCAACCCTAGGTCTTAATTATCCTTGTTAAATCGTGTTTGAACTCCAACTCTTTTTACACTTATTTTCCAAACTCTTTTCTTAATTGAACAACAACTCTCAATATGTTTTTACTTAAGGTAATTGGGCATGCAATTAGTGCTAATCACTTTGTTTAAACTATAATCTCTGCGGAACGACACTTTTTCTATACTACACTTGACGACCCGTATGCTTACGGAAGCGCACCAAATCCGCGATAAGTCAATGGCGCCGCCGCCGGGGATTGTAGTTTAAGCAAAAGTTTATTCTCTTGTGTTGATTAGCTTAATTGTGTGATTAATTGCTTTTAAGTAACCTCTTTTCTTATCTTGTGGTAACTTGGAGTTTGGTTGTTTCTAGCTACCTTTGGTGTTAGAAATACCTTTACCTTGGTTGCCTTGCTTATTTTCACTTTTGTTTATCGTGATACGTGTGATCTTGTAGTGCTTGTAGGTGCTCCTTTTTGTAGGTACTCATTTCTTGGTGCATGCAACACATTGAGTTTGGTGACTTGGAAGTAGTACTTGAAGGGGTAATTAATCTTGAGTAAGAGGTTGAGGTTGAAACTGCAACTATGGCGGAGGATGAGTATGATCATGCCACGGTTAATGACTTTGCTAGTCGGAACTTGAGAGGAACTCAATCTTGCATTCGGATTCCGGATGTGCAAGCAAGGAACTTTGAAATCAAGCCGGTGATGATCACAATGCTTCAAATGCAAGGGATGTTTCATGGTCTTTACAATGAGGATGCTAACAAACATTTGATATATTTCTTGGAAGTGTGTGATTCATTCAAGCAAAATGGGGTTCCAGCTGATATTCTTCGACTGCGATTGTTCCCTTTCTCTTTGCAAGGCAAGGCCAGAGAGTGGTTCAACAACCTATCAGAAGGTTCTATCACCTCTTGGAATGAGCTTGAAACCAAGTTTCGTGCTCGATTTTTCTCTGATGACAAGTCTGTTGAGGCTAGGGATGCATTCTTGAGTTTCAGGCAATACGATGATGAGACTCTCTATGTTGCTTGGGAGAGGTATAAGATGTTAATGAAGCAATGCCCTAATCATGGAGTGGACAAGTGGGTGATTGTTCAAATTTTCTGCACTCGCCTTAATCCTCAGTCTAAAGCGATGGTTGACTCTATGACTAATGGTGGGTATCGGAATGTGCCAGTGAATGAAGTATTTCGGTTGTTAGATCAGCTATCGGCCAACAATTCTCAAGGGACAGATAGGAGGATTCCTCAATCTTCCATTGCTCCTAAGGAGGATACCGCTACCGCTCAGTTTGCATCTATCCTCTCCGCACTCAACAAGCGGTTTGATGTTTTAGAAACTCAGATCAGAAAGGTTAGTGCTCAAGAGGTGCGAGCGACTCAGTCTACTCCGGTTGTCTGTGAACAGTGTTATGATGTGCATATGCCGGATCATTGTCCTCTCTATGCCACTTCAGAATCTGTGAATTATATGGGAAGAAGACAAAATCCTCAAAACATTCCTTATTCTCAGACTTACAATCCGGGGTGGAGAAGTCATCCCAACTTCAACTGGAACCAAGGGCAAAATATGAATGCATCATCGTCCTCTGGTACTAAGGCCTCTTACCCACCTGGTTTTCAAAATCAACCTAGACAAGTACCTCATAAGGAGGAAGAATCTAAGGTGGAGAAAATGCTTGCTCAGATCATAGCCGGACTAGACGCACAAAGGGTGTATAATGCTCAAAATGATACCAAGATGGCTAGTCATGAGACTTCAATCAGGAATATTGAAATACAAATAGGCCAAATTGCCTCTCAACTGAATGCTTCACAAAGAGGAACTCTACCGAGTGACACCATTCCTAATCCAAGAAGGGATGGCAAGGAGGAGTGCAAAGCAATATTTTTCAGAAGTGAAGGGCAAGTGCCTAATATGCCTCAATCTTGTGAAAAGAGCAAAGAAGTCTCTGAAGTTGTTGCTCTTGGGAGTGATGACAGGTTTGAGCAAGATCTTGTAGTTGTGGATGATGAAAGTAAGAAAAGAAGGCAAGTTGAAAAAGCTATTGATAATGGAGAAAAAGACAAGAAGAGAGAATGTGAAAAGAGGCAAGACAAAAAGCCCAAGACAAATGGTCCTCCTCCGTATGTACCTCTGGTCCCATTTCCTCAAAGGCTAAAGAAGAAAGAAGGGGATGCACAATTTAAGAAATTTTTGGAGATGTTCAAACAACTGCACATTAATGTCCCTTTTGCCGAAGCGCTTGAGAAGATGCCAAAATATGCCAAGTTTTTGAAAGAAGTGTTGTTAAAGAAGAGGAGATTCAATGAATTTGAAACTGTAGTTATGAATGAAGATTGTAGTGCTATCCTCCAAAGAAAGCTTCCACCCAAGTTGAAAGATCCGGGGAGTTTCTACATTCCATGCAATATTGGAAAGAACTTCCAAGGAAAAGCCCTTTGTGATTTAGGGGCAAGCGTGAATTTGATGCCCTCTGCTGTTTTTAATCGACTAGGTTTGGGTGAAGCAAGACCTACTACAGTATCACTACTCCTTGCTGACAGGAGTGTATCTCGTCCCAAAGGGATCATTGAAAATGTTTTGGTGAAAGTAGACAAATTCATCTTTCCAGTTGATTTTATTGTTATTGACTGTGAGGTGGATCCAAACATTCCTATCATATTTGGGAGACCCTTCCTTGCTACAGCTAGAACTCTTGTTGATGTGGAAAAAGGTGAAATCACTTTGAGAGTTGATGATGAACAAGTAAGCTTTAATATGAACAAGGATGTGGAATATTTTGATGATTCCTCTCAATGCTCTTTTGTGGATGTACTTGGTTCTGGTTGTCAAGGCAAGTTTGAAACTTTAGTGAGTAAAGGTCATGTGACATCGTCATTAGTGGAAGAGGAAAGACTTGAAGATGTGCATAATGTCTGTTCAATGAATGTGTGTGATATGGATGCTAGTAGGCATGAAAAATTTGAGCCGTTTGAACATGTAGATGCATTTCCTCCGAATAATTTTGAACATGGTCAGAGGGTTTTGTTGTATAATTGCAAGATCAAGTTATTTTCAAGGAAAGTGAAATTTCGTTGGTCTGGTCCATTCACTGTTGTGCAAGCCTCTGATTTTGGTGTTGTGGAGTTAGAGAACAAAAAGGGTGAAAGATTCAAAGCGTTTGGGCACCGGTTGAAGCATTATTAAGGTGGAGAGATTAATCGTCAAACCACCTCGATTCCACTCTCTCAGTCCACATGATGTTGCAAAAAGTCGAGCTAAGGACTATAAACTAAGCGCTTCTTTGGAGGCAACCCAAGTTCTCAACTTTTTCTTTCTTTTTGATGTTTTACCTAACTTTAGGTTGTTTGGTAGCTTTGTTTTTTTGTTTTTTTTTTCCGCGTGCGTAGGAAGAAAGGTTCCCTCATATACTTGGACTACCAGTTGATATGGAGAGCTGGAGCTTACGTTTTGGAAGGCAAGAAGAGGTCTACAAAGGGGAGTACATCAAAACCTTACCTGAAATTCACTTTTGAGCATTAATGATGTTAATTGCATGGACTTATTCTATTGAACTGAATATCTGATGCTAGTCTGCCACTGGTCCAATTTGAGTCTCATGAGTTTAAATGTGATAGAATAGTGCTTATTTGTATTGAAATAATCCTCATGGTGATTTTGTGAGTGATTTTTGGTTGTGATATGAAAATAGCCTGTGATTAGATCTATATTTGTGGTGTTTGGATTAGGCCTTGATTGGTTATAGAAATGTTTCCTTTGCATACTAAGAGCATTTTAAGGTCTGGTGATTGGAGCATCTTTTGTGTGATGAATTCTTGTGATTTTAACCATGTGCTGCTTGCTTGATTTCTGGTTTGTAGTGAAATTGAGGTATGATATGTTTGTGAGTTTTTGGATATGTCAAGTGAGTGATAATTGGTGTCAAATGTGGTAGTTTTAGATATACATTCACTTTGAAGTGTGAATAGGTGTTTTGTTGATCATGGGAATGATTTAGATGCATATATACCTGTTAAAATAGGCATGTCTTGAAATTCAGTGATTGGAGAAATTCTGCAGAATCAGTAAGCCTTCTGTCAAATTCTCGCCAGTGGCTCGCCAACTGGCGAGCCGCTGGCGAGCAGGGCAGCCAAATGGCGTGTCTTCTCTGGAAACTCGCCGGTCGCTCGCCAACTGGCGAGCGGCTGGCGAGCAGGGCATCTGTGAGCGTCTTTGTATTCTCGCCAGTGGCATGCCAACTGGCGAGCCGCTGGCGAGAAATCTAAAAAAATAAAATAAAAAAAATTGAAACTTAATTTCCCTCCTTTTGCTACTCAAAGCTACGCCTGAACCCCCACTCCCTCTCCAAAAGTCGACGCCCCACCGCTTTGTGTAACCTCTGACACTTGGTTTTCTGGACTTGAAGTGAATATTGAGAATAATGGTATAGTGGACTAAGCCTAGGTTTGAAAGTTGTGGAGAGGTTTGATGACTAGTTTAGTCCAAGTTTGGGGGAGCGTCTTAGGACTTTTTCTCTCTCTCTTTTAGGTAGTTCGTTGGTGTTAGGATTTTTAAGAATTTTCTTCAACAACCTTGTTTCTATGGTGTGTTAAGTGTCTTGTCTTGTTTTTGCCCTTGATGGCCCAATGTTTTACTGCATGGTATTGTGGGTGATTTCAATGATATATGCAGGTTCATGTTCCACTTTTGATGTGTTTATCTCCTAGTTGTTTGTGTGTGTGATAAACTCCATAATTTCACACATTTCATCTCTATTTCCTTCTAGTTCACACTCTTTTTGATGATACATAGATAACAAAACACACAAATACTACTAGAAAGTGATTCAAATAGAAAACCATTCATTTGTGTGAAATTTGGAGTTTGATGCTTGTATATTTGAGACATGGAAACTCTTCAACCCTCTTTCTAGCTTGTGTAGGAAGAGGTGGACAGGTATTAGAAGCTCGATGAAACCCAAGTGCTACAACAAAGGAGAAAAAGGAGCAAGGGAAAGCAAATTTTAAGTCCTTAGAAAAGCTGCATGCCAGTGGCTCGCCAGTTGGCGAGCCACAAAGCCAACTGGCACGCGAGTGGCATGCCGTCTCTGGAATCTCGCCAGTGGCTCGCCAACTGGCGAGCAACTGGCGAGAGCACTTCACAGCTGCGCGTTTTGACCCTATTTCTCAGCATATAAAAAGGGAAAGTTGGATATTTTGAGGGGAGGCTGGAAAAACACGACTGGGGGCACTTCTAGGGCACTTCTTGGAGGCTTGAAGAGCTTGAAGAACCTTGGGATCTCTTGGGAATCAAGTGAGGAAGCTTGGAGAGATTTGGGTATTCCTCATTTGTGGTTGTATCTTTCTCCCTATTCTTCACCACTCTTCAATGCACTCTTTCATAGTTTTAGGGTTTGTTTTATTTGCATTTATGTGTAACTAAAACCCTAATCTAGGGTTGTTATGAACCTATTTATGGATTGAACCATCTACTCTCTCTTTCTTTAAGTAATTAATGAAGCATATGTGTAGTTTTTATCTTGCTCTCTATTTGTTTTAAGTGCTTGATCACCACTTAATTAGTTAAATGAAATATGACTTGGGAAAGTGTATTTTGTTTTAGAACTTGGATAAGAACATGTTAGACTTGAAGTTTATGGTTTTAAATGGAAGGTTTGTTGATAACATAGAGATATAGTTATTGACCTAACATAGTCATAATTAGGGTGGTTAAGGAAAAGAGCTAGCATTTATTGTGACAAGAGATTGTGCAATAAATGCTAGCATAAATTTGATCTTGACTTGGGAAAGCTTTTTCAAATGATTTTGAACCCTAGACTTGCACATATTTTCATTTAATCACTAAAAAAAGAGAGGGAAACCTTGGTTCATGAAGTAAATAGGGGATTAGCAACCCTAGGCCTTAGTTATCATTGTTAAACCGTGTTTGAAACTTCAACTCTTTTTACACTTATATTTCAAACTCTTTTCTTTCTTGAACAACAAACTCTCAATATGTTTTTACTGAAGACAATTAATGATATAATTAGTGCTAATCACTTGTTTAAACTATAATCTCTGCGGAACGACACTTTTTCTATACTACACTTGACGACCCGTATGCTTACGGAAGCGCATCAAATTCGCGTTAAGTCAATGGCGCCGGTGCCGGGGACTGTAGTTTAAGCAAAAGTTTATTCTCTTGTGTTGATTAGCTTAATTGTGTGATTAATTGCTTTTAAGTAACTTCTTTTCTTATCTTGCGGTAACTTAGTGTTTTGTTGTTTCTAGCTACCTTGAGTGTTAGAAATAGCTTTACCTTGGTTGCCTTGCTTATTTTCACTTTTGGTTACTTTGATACTTGTGACCTTGTAGTGCTTGTAGGTGCTCCTTTTTGTAGGTACTCATTTCTTGGTGCATGCAACACATTGAGTTTGGTGACTTGGAAGTAGTACTTGAAGGGGTAATAAATCTTGAGCAAGAGGTTGAGATTGAAACTGCAGCTATGGCGGAGGATGAGTATGATCGTGCTACAGTTAATGATTTTGCTACTCGGAACTTGGGAGGAACCCAATCTTGCATTCGGATTCCAGATGTGCAAGCAAGGAACTTTGAGATCAAGCCGGTGATGATCACAATGCTTCAAATGCATGGGATGTTTCATGGTCTTTACAATGAAGATGCCAACAAACACTTGATGTATTTCTTGGAGGTATGTGATTCATTCAAGCAGAATGGGGTTCCAACTGATGTTCTTCGACTGCGTTTGTTCCCTTTCTCTCTGCAAGGAAAGGCTAGAGAGTGGTTCAACAACTTACCGGAAGGGTCAATTACCTCTTGGAATGAGCTTGAAGCTAAGTTCCGGGCTCGGTTTTTCTCTGATGACAAGTCTGTTGCGGCTAGGGATGAGTTCTTGAGTTTCAAGCAACACGATGATGAGACTCTCTATGCTGCTTGGGATAGGTATAAGATGTTGATGAAGCAATGTCCTAATCATGGAGTGGACAAGTGGGTGATTATTCAAATCTTCTATACTCGCCTTAATCCTCAGTCTAGAGCAATGGTCGACTCTATAACCAATGGTGGGTACCGAAATGTGCCAGTGAATGAAGTGTTCCGGTTGCTAGATCAGTTATCGGCTAATAATTCTCAAGGAACAGATAGGAGGATTCCTCAATCTTCCATTGCTCCTAAGGAGGATACCGCTACAGCCCAGTTTGCATCTATCCTCTCCGCACTCAACAAGCGGTTTGATGTTTTAGAAACTCAGATCAGAAAGGGTAGTGCTCAAGAGGTGCGAGCGATTCAGTCTACTCCGGTGGTCTGTGAACAGTGTTATGATGTGCATATGCCGGATAATTGTCCTCTCTATGCCACTCCAGAATCTATGAATTATATGGGAAGAGGACAGAATTCTCAAAACAATCCTTACTCTCAGACTTACAATCCGGGGTGGAGAAATCATCCCAATTTCAACTGGAACCAAGGGCAAAATATGAATGCATCATCGTCCTCTGGTGCTACGACCTCTTACCCACCTGGTTTTCAAAATCAACCTAGACAAGTACCTCATAAGGAGGAAGAATCTAAGGTGGAGAAAATGCTTGCTCAGATCATAGCCGGATTAGACGCACAAAGGGTGTATAATGCTCAAAATGATACTAAGATGGCTAGTCATGAGACTTCAATCAGGAATATTGAAATACAAATAGGCCAAATTGCCTCTCAACTGAATGCTTCACAAAGAGGAACCCTACCGAGTGACACCATTCCTAATCCAAGAAGGGATGACAAGGAGGAGTGCAAAGCAATATTTTTCAGAAGTGAAGGGCAAGTGCCTAATATGCCTCAATCTTGTGAAAAGAGCAAAGAAGTCTCTGAAGTTGTTGCTCTTGGGAGGGATGACAGATTTGAGCAAGATCTTGTAGTTGTGGATGATGAAAGTAAGAAAAGAAGGCAAGTTGAAAAAGCTATTGATGATGGAGAAAAAGACAAGAAGAGAGAATGTGAAAAGAGGCAAGACAAAAAGCCCAAGACAAATGGTCCTCCTCCGTATGTACCTCCGGTCCCATTTCCTCAAAGACTAAAGAAGAAAGAAGGGGATGCACAATTTAAGAAATTTTTGGAGATGTTCAAGCAATTGCACATTAACATCCCTTTTGCAGACGCGCTTGAGAAAATGCCTAAATATGCCAAGTTTTTTAAGGATGTGTTGTCTAAGAAGAGGAGATTCAATGAATTTGAAACTGTGGCCATGAATGAAGATTGTAGTGCTATCCTACAAAGAAAGCTTCCGCCAAAGATGAAAGATCCGGGGAGTTTCTACATTCCATGCCATATCGGGAAGAGCTTCCAAGGAAAAGCCCTTTGTGATTTGGGAGCGAGTGTGAATTTGATGCCCTCTGCTATTTTTAATCAGTTGGGTTTGGGTGAAGCAAGGCCTACTACGGTATCACTACTCCTTGCTGATAGGAGTGTATCTCGGCCTAAAGGGATCATTGAAAATGTTTTGGTTAAAGTAGACAAATTCATTTTTCCAGTTGATTTCATCGTTATTGACTGTGAGGTAGATCCAAACATTCCTATCATATTTGGGAGACCATTTCTTGCTACAGCTAGAACCCTTGTTGATGTGGAAAAAGGTGAGATCACTTTGAGAGTTGATGATGAACAAGTAAGCTTCAACTTGAACAAGGATGTAGAATATTTTGATGATCCTTATCAATGCTCTTTTGTGGATATACTTGATTCTGGTTGTCAAGACAAGTTTGATGTTTCAGTGAGTAAAGGTGATGTGAAATCATTGTTAGTGGAAGAGAAAAGACTTGAAGATGTGCATAATGTCAGTTCAAGGAATTTGTGTGATATGGATGCTCATTGGCATGAAAAATGTGAGCTGTGTAAAAATGCTGATGTATTTCCTCCAAATGATTTTCAACATGGTCAGAGAGTTTTGTTGTATAATTCCAAGATCAAATTATTTTCAAGGAAGGTGAAATTTCGTTGGTATGGACCACTCACCGTTGTGCAAGCCTATGATTTTGATGCTGTGGAGTTAGAGAACAAAAAGGGTGAAAAATTCAAGGTGTTTGGGCACCGGTTGAAGCATTATTGGGGTGGAGAGATTGATCGTCAAACCACCTCGATTCCACTCTCTCAGTCCGCATGATGTTGCAAAAAGTCGAGCTAAGGACTATAAACTAAGCGCTTCTTGGGAGGCAACCCAAGTTTTCAACTTTAGTATTTCATTTTGATGTTTTACCTAACTTTAGGTTGTTTGGTAGTTTTGTTCTTGTTTTTCGTGTTTGTAGGAAGAAGGTCCTCGCTGATACTTGGACTACCACTTGACATGGAGAGTTGGAGCTTAAATTTTGGAAGATAAGAAGAGGTCTACAAAGGGGAGTAGATCTGAATTCCAAACTTAAAAGCAATTTTGAGCATTATTGTTGTTGATTGCATGGAGTTATTTTACTGTCCTGAAAGTTTGATGCTAGTTGTGCCACTTGGTCAATTTGAGGCTCATGAGTTGAATTGTGATAAAATTAATGCTGGTTGGTACTGTGAAAACCCTCATGGTGTTTTTGTGATTGATTTGTCTATGATATGAAAGTGACCTTTTGATTGGATCTATGTCTGTGTTTTGAACTTTGCTTTGATTGTTCATAAAAAGGTTCACTTTGTGTAATAAGAACATCTTGAGGTGTCTGGTGATTGAAGCATATTTTGTGTGATGAGTTCCTGTGATTTTAATCATGTGGTGCTTGTTTGATTATGGGTGTGTAGTGAAATTGAGGCATGGAGTGTTGGCGAGTTTTTAAATATGTCAAGTGAATAATTGTTAGTGCAAAATGTGGTCTTTTAGATGGACATTTATTTTGGCATGTGGATAAGTAGTTTTGTTGATCATGGAATGATTTAGATGCATATATATTGGTTAAAATAGGCATGTCTTGGATTCAGTGGTTGGAGAAATTCTGCAGAATCAGTAAGCCTTCTGTCAAATTCTCGCCAGTCTGCTCGCCAACTAGCGAGCAGCTAGCGCGCAGCACTGCGAGCAAAGGCATGGCGCCTCTGGAAACTCGTCGGTCACTCGCCAACTGGCGAGCGGCTGGCGAGTAGGCATTTGTGAGCGTCTTTGTATTCTCGCCAGTGGCATGCCAACTGGCGAGCCGCTGGCGAGAAATCTAAAAAAATAAAAAAAAATTGAAACTTAATTTTCCTCCTTCTGCTACTCAAAGCTACGCATGAACCCCCACTCCCTCTCCAAAAGTCGACGCCCCACCGCTTTGTGTAACCTCTGACACTTGGTTTTCTGGACTTGAAATGAATATTGAGAATAATGGTATATTGGACTAAGTCTAGGTTTGAAAGTTGTGGAGAGGTTTGATGACTAGTTTAGTCCAAGTTTGGGGGAGCGTCTTAGGATTTTTTTTTTCTCTCTTTTAGGTAGTTCGTTTGTGTTAGGATTTTTAAGAATTTTCTTCAACAACCTTGTTTCTATGGTGTGTTAAGTGTCTTGTCTTGTTTTTGCCCTTGATGGCCCAATGTTTTACTGCATGGTATTGTGGGTGATTTCAATGATATATGCAGGTTCATGTTCCACTTTTGATGTGTTTATCTCCTAGTTGTTTGTGTGTGTATTATGTCTGACTCTTCCCTTTTGTAGAACAACAAGGAGGACACTGTCTGATTTAAGTTTGGGGGAGAAGAGCTAATCACTTTTGAAACTTTTTAGCACTATGAATAAATTCTTTTGTAAATAATTAGTGCACAGGGAATAGTTTTTGTTTTGGATGATGAAATTGTGAGATTTGCATACCATGCTGAAGTTGTTGCTTTAGTTTTTGATGAGTGGACTATAAGTTCTCTTGAAATCTGCTAGAAAGTTCAATGATTACAACTAGTTGAATAACTGTGGGGTGTATGGAAAAATAGATGTGTATGCATTGCATAACATGAGTTGTTGCATTAAGGCAAATCTTTACCTGATTCTAATGAGTAATTTCCGCACATTGGAAGTTAAGGTGTATTTGGAAGGGTTTGAGGAAGGAAGATTTGCAATAACCCAAATCTATGCATCTGTTTTCATTTGTAAATTTCAAAATTCCTTTTGGAAAACTTCGACATTTTTCACAAATTGCACATAACTTTGAAAAATGATTGAGGCAGTTCTTAAATGCGATTGAGCCTTTCAAGCTATCCTTGATAATTTATATCCCATTTGCACCCTTTTTGAGCCTTATAAAGAAAAACCATGTGAAATTTCTTTTTGAAACCCACATTGGACTTAACCCTTACAGCCCGAAAAACCATGAACTACCTGAATCTTGAGATAATGTACATTTCATTAGTAGTGAGGATTACTACGGTTGCTAAAGGTGTGTAATTGTAAGTACATTGTGAGAAGTGAAATATCGGTTGTGAAAGGAAAGTTTGTACTCCTAAATCAAGAAAGTGATGAATGAAAAAAAAAAGAAAAGAAAAAGAAAGAAAGAAAAAAAAACAAAGAAAGAAAAAGAGAAAAGTAGAAAAAGAAGAAAATGAGTGAAAAAAAATGTATGCAATAAGACTAGGAGTACAAAGAATCAAATTGAGGTGAGTTTGGGGGAATTTTAAGCTTTTTGGAAGAAAATTTTGTGTGAGGGAATCTAATGAAATGTATTCATTTATCTCAAGATATTTGAATTCCTTTTTCCCGTTCTTTCAAATAGTCAAACACTTCAAACCCCTAGCCCCATTACAAGCCATGAAAAGTCCTCTTGATTTTGATTTTATGTGTTAAAAGTTTAAAATGGAGAAGAGAGAAGAAAAGAATGAGAAATTTGAAAAATGACAGCATATTCATGGTTTGAGGTTATGACAAAAGGACTGGAGAACTTGGAAGGATTCCCTTAACCTCTCATCACACACACACCTACTCATTGAATCTTGAAAAGCTTGCTTTTAATTTAGCGAAACATTTATCATTGCATACATCCTATGTTTTCCATACATCAAATAGTGATGGCAACATATGAGAACAAGTATTTCAATCCAAGTAAAGTGAACTTATAATCAACTCTGGAATTGTTTTGAAACTTTGCTTGAGGACAAGCAAGAACTTAAGTTTGGGGGAGTGATAAACTCCATAATTTCACACATTTCATCTCTATTTCCTTCTAGTTCACACTCTTTTTGATGATACATAGATAACAAAACACACAAATACTACTAGAAAGTGATTCAAATAGAAAACCATTCATTTGTGTGAAATTTGGAGTTTGATGCTTGTATATTTGAGACATGGAAACTCTTCAACCCTCTTTCTAGCTTGTGTAGGAAGAGGTGGACAGGTATTAGAAGCTCGATGAAACCCAAGTGCTACAACAAAGGAGAAAAAGGAGCAAGGGAAAGCAAATTTTAAGTCCTTAGAAAAGCTGCATGCCAGTGGCTCGCCAACTGGCGAGCCACAAAGCCAACTGGCACGCGAGTGGCATGCCGTCTCTGGAATCTCGCCAGTGGCTCGCCAACTGGCGAGCAACTGGCGAGAGCACTTCACAGCTGCGCGTTTTGACCTATTTCTCAGCATATAAAAAGGGAAAGTTGGATATTTTGAGGGGAGGCTGGAAAAACACGACTGGGGGCACTTCTAGGGCACTTCTTGGAGGCTTGAAGAGCTTGAAGAACCTTGGGATCTCTTGGGAATCAAGTGAGGAAGCTTGGAGAGATTTGGGTATTCCTCATTTGTGGTTGTATCTTTCTCCCTATTCTTCACCACTCTTCAATGCACTCTTTCATAGTTTTAGGGTTTGTTTTATTTGCATTTATGTGTAACTAAAACCCTAATCTAGGGTTGTTATGAACCTATTTATGGATTGAACCATCTACTCTCTCTTTCTTTAAGTAATTAATGAAGCATATGTGTAGTTTTTATCTTGCTCTCTATTTGTTTTAAGTGCTTGATCACCACTTAATTAGTTAAATGAAATATGACTTGGGAAAGTGTATTTTGTTTTAGAACTTGGATAAGAACATGTTAGACTTGAAGTTTATGGTTTTAAATGGAAGGTTTGTTGATAACATAGAGATATAGTTATTGACCTAACATAGTCATAATTAGGGTGGTTAAGGAAAAGAGCTAGCATTTATTGTGACAAGAGATTGTGCAATAAATGCTAGCATAAATTTGATCTTGACTTGGGAAAGCTTTTTCAAATGATTTTGAACCCTAGACTTGCACATATTTTCATTTAATCACTAAAAAAAGAGAGGGAAACCTTGGTTCATGAAGTAAATAGGGGATTAGCAACCCTAGGCCTTAGTTATCATTGTTAAACCGTGTTTGAAACTTCAACTCTTTTTACACTTATATTTCAAACTCTTTTCTTTCTTGAACAACAAACTCTCAATATGTTTTTACTGAAGACAATTAATGATATAATTAGTGTTAATCACTTGTTTAAACTATAATCTCTGCGGAACGACACTTTTTCTATACTACACTTGACGACCCGTATGCTTACGGAAGCGCATCAAATTCGCGTTAAGTCAGTGTGTATTATGTCTGACTCTTCCCTTTTGTAGAACAACAGTGAGGACACTGTCTGGTTTAAGTTTGGGGGAGAGCTAATCACTTTTGAAACTTTTTAGCACTATGAATAAATTCTTTTGTAAATAATTAGTGCACAGGGAATAGTTTTTGTTTTGGATGATGAAATTGTGAGATTTGCATACCATACTTAAGTTGTTGCTTTAGTTTTTGATGAGTGGGCTATAAATTCTCTTGAAATCTGCTAGAAAGTTCAATGATTACAACTAGTTGAATAACTGTGGGGTGTATGCAAAAATAGATATGTATGCATTGCATAACATGAGTCGTTGCATTAAGGCAAATCTTTACCTGATTCTAATGAGTAATTTGCGCACATTAGAGGTTAAGGTGTATTTGGAAGGGTTTGAGGAAGGAAGATTTGCAATAACCTAAATCTATGCATCTGTTTTCATTTGAAAAATTTCAAAATTCCTTTTGGAAAACTTCAACATTTTTCACAAATTGCACATAACTTTGAAAAATGATTGAGGCAGTTCTTAAATGCGATTGAGCCTTTCAAGCTATCATTGATAATTTATATCCCATTTGCACCCTTTTTGAGCCTTATAAAGAAAAACCATGTGAAATTTCTTTTTGAAACCCACATTGGACTTAACCCTTACAGCCTGAAAAACCATGAACTACCTGAATCTTGAGATAATGGACATTTCATTAGTAGTGAGGATTAGTACGGTTGCTAAAGGTGTGTAAATGTTAGTACATTGTGAGAAGGGGAATATCGGTTCTGAAAGGAAAGTTTGTACTCCTAAATCAAGAAAGTGATGAATGAAAAAAAAAGAGAAAGTAAGAAAGAAAAAAAACAAAGAAAGAAAAAGAGAAAAGTAGAAAAAGAAGAAAATGAGTGAAAAAAAATGTGTGCAATAAGACTAGGAGTACAAAGAATCAAATTGAGATGAGTTTGGGGGAATTCTAAGCTTTTTGGAAGAAAATTTTGTGTGAGTGAATCTAATGAAATGTATTCATTTATCTCAAGATATTTGAATTCCTTTTTCCCGTTCTTTCAAATAGCCAAACAATTAAAACCCCTAGCCCCATTACAAGCCATGAAAAGTCCTCTTGATTTTGATTTTATGTGCTAAAAGTTTAAAGTGGAGAAGAGAGAAGAAAAGAATGAGAAATTTGAAAAATGACAGCATATTCATGGTTTGAGGTTACTGCAAAAGGACTGGAGAACTTGGAAGGATTCCCTTAACCTCATCACACACACACACCTACTCATTGAATCTTGAAAAGCTTGTTTTAATGTAGCGAGACATTTATCATTGCATACATCCTATGTTTTCCATACATCAAATAGTGATGGCAACATATGAGAACAAGTATTTCAATCAAAGTAAAGTGAACTTATAGTCAACTCTGGAATTGTTTTGAAAATTTGCTTGAGGACAAGCAAGAACTTAAGTTTGGGGGAGTGATAAACTCCATAATTTCACACATTTCATCTCTATTTCCTTCTAGTTCACACTCTTTTTGATGATACATAGATAACAAAACACACAAATATTACTAGAAAGTGATGCAAATAGGAAATCATTCAATTGTGTGAAATTTGGAGTTTAATGCTTGTATATTTGAGACATGGAAACTCTTCAACCCTCTTTCTAGCTTGTGTAGGAAGAGGTGGACAGGTATTAGAAGCTCGATGAAACCCAAGTGCTACAACGAAGGAGAAAAAGGAGCAAGGGAAAGCAAATTTTAAGTCCTTAGAAAAGCTGCATGCCAGTGGCCCGGTTGGCGAGCCACTGGCGAGCCATAAAGCCAACTGGCACGCGAGTGGCATGCCGTCTCTGGAATCTCGCCAGTGGCTCGCCAACTGGCGAGCAACTGGCGAGAGCACTTCGCAGCTGCGCGTTTTGACCTATTTCTCAGCATATAAAAAGGGAAAGTTGGATTTTTGGAAGAGGGGAATGAAAAACACGACTTGGGCACTTCTAGGGCACTTCTTGGAGGCTTGAAGAGCTTGAAGAACGTTGGGATCTCTTGGGAATCAAGTGGGGAAGCTTGGAGAGATTTGGGTATTCCTCATTTGTGGTTGTATCTTTCTCCCTATTCTTCACCACTCTTCAATGCACTCTTTCATAGTTTTAGGGTTTGTTTTATTTGCATTTATGTGTAACTAAAACCCTAATCTAGGGTTGTTATGAACCTATTTATGGATTGAACCATCTACATACTCTCTCTTTCTTTAAGTAATTAATGAAGCACATGTGTAGTTTTTATCTTGTCCTCTATTTGTTTTAAGTGCTTGATCACCACTTAATTAGTTAAATGAAATATGACTTGGGAAAGTGTATTTTGTTTTAGAACTTGGATAAGAACATGTTAGACTTGAAGTTTATGGTTTTAAATGGAAGGTTTGTTGATAACATAGAGATATAGTTATTGACCTAACATAGTCATAATTAGGGTGGTTAAGGAAAAGAGCTAGCATTTATTGTGACAAGAGATTGTGCAATAAATGCTAGCATAAAGTTGATCTTGACTTGGGAAAGCTTTTTCAAATGATTTTGAACCCTAGACTTGCACATATTTTCATTTAATCACTTAAAGAGGAGAGGGAAATCTTGGTTCATGAAGTAAATAGGGGATTAGCAACCCTAGGTCTTAATTATCCTTGTTAAATCGTGTTTGAACTCCAACTCTTTTTACACTTATTTTCCAAACTCTTTTCTTAATTGAACAACAACTCTCAATATGTTTTTACTTAAGGTAATTGGGCATGCAATTAGTGCTAATCACTTTGTTTAAACTATAATCTCTGCGGAACGACACTTTTTCTATATCAAGTGTCTAACAAGAGGAAAATAAGAAAAACAACACAAACCTTTAATTTGTTTCTATCATTCTCATACAAAATATAGATGAAATACACGACCAATTACATAAATCAATCACTAGAATTCTACATAAATAAAAATATATAAACGGAAGAGAGAATGGAGAACAAAGAACTCCCCTTTGAAGAACTCAAAGTTCAATCCATCTTTTTTCCACTCCCAAGAGAAATGGAGAGTTGTATGTGTTCATTCATGGGGAAGGAAGGAAATGGGTAAAGGTGCAAAAATGATACTAAACTTCACCTAAAATTGCGTTTTTAATACTTAAGTTTCGCGATGTACAAAAAGAGTACCCAGCTTGGTGTTCAAGTGCAAATATAGTATTTTCACTTGAGAGAAATAAAATTTATATATGAAAATACTCTTATGCCCCTCATTAAATAAAAGTTTAATGAGGGAGGAATGAGGGCATAAGAATCTTTTCATATCTAAATTTTATTTCCCTCAAGTTAAAATACTATATTTGCACCTGGACCCCAATTTCGTACTATTTTTGCCTCTCGCGAAACTTTAGTATTATAAATGCAATTTTGGACAAAGTTTAGTATCATTTTTGCACATTCACCCGAAGGAATTTGAGGAAGGTGTAAAATGGAAATGGAGTGGAGGAAAATGGAAGAGATGGAAGTAGGTGAAGAGGATGGAGGTTGAGATAAGAGAGAATATGATGTGGGCTTGGTGATGGCTAGTGTTTTATTTTGTGTATGTCTCTCTCTTTTTGCTTTTCAACCCCCTCTTTTCTTGCCTTTTGCTTTTTGTCCTCACTTCGCTTGCCTTTTACTATTTTTCCTTACTTCACATGGATTGCTTTGGATCCAATTTCAATCCATCACAAATAACTATTCAATAGTCCTACAAGTAAAAATACCATAGAAAAAAGATCAAATACTCTAAAAAATAAATAATTTCTAATTAACTAAGAATTATGGCAATTAATCCTATATTTTTATGCTAATTTTACTTCAGGACCTAAGATATTAATTAATCAAAATTGAACTAAAATTGCATCTTTATCATGTTAATTACCTCAAATATAATTTAGCATTTAAAAACATACAAACCTTGTAACTTGTCTAAGGGTCTAATAGATTTTTTCTCGTTGTAGCTTGTAGTTCTAGCTGTTGAGTGAGATATTAATGAGAGATGTTGTAGGTTTGTTGAAGATGGCTTGTTGCTGCATTAATTCTCTGGTACTTTTTAGTTTAATCTCGTCCTCTTCATTTAATGGCATGAAGCACCCACGTCTCTTTCTAGCAAGTTTAACTTTCCAAAATACACCTGACGCATATACTTATGTAAAGAAACGTTAGCAGAAGCGAGGTAATCTGTAACACCCCATTTTCCAAATAATGGATAAAAAGGAATTTATTTACAGTTTTAGGATGTCATGAGTACACTAAAATTCATTGTTAATAAATGAATGAGAATAATTATATTTTTAAGGAATCAATATGCCTATTCTGTTTAGAAATTAAAGAAAATGGTTAGAGATTATATTATTGATTGAACTTTTTATAAAAAAAAATAAAACCACTTTGTGGTCTAAATATTATTTTGGTGAAAGAAAATATATGGAATCATGTAAGGAGTCAATATTATTCATCTTTGATTAAGTGGAAAATAAGAAAGTGAATAAAAAGTAAAAGGAGGGGCAAAAAGGGTAAAGATGCATTTGGCAAACCAATTAAAATGCTTCACTTTTCTTCTCTTCTCTCCGGGATGCATCTGGACCCTTCTTCTTCGAAAAAAAAAATATAGAGATAGCTAGAAGCTTCAAGGATTTAGGAAGAAGAGAGCATATATATATATATATATATATATATATATATATATATATATATATATATATATATATATATATACATGTCACCGTTCGTTTGGAGGGAGTTTTTTTTCGTTTTCCCTCTCTAGCATGAGTTTCCAAAATTTTCTTTTGGGCTTCAAATTTGCCATGTACATATTCTTCTTCCATTGTGTAGACTGACGAGAGGAATTTGAGAGGTTGCTACGTTATGCCATTTCCGTTTTGTTATTCATCTCATAAACAACAATTTGGTGGGCTTCCATAAGGTGTGCTTGTGATTATTCAAGCTTGGGTATGTTGCTATTAGTGAGTACTACAATCTGAGGTATTTCTTTGTTCCCTTTGGTTTTAGATTACTATAGTATAAATGTGTAAATGTTGTTTCTTCTTGTCTGATATGATTTGTTGGTGTTGTTTGGGGAGTTTTGTGTCTATGGTTATTTTTATTTCATGATTGGAATTTTGATGCACATAAGGTGTTTGTAAAAATGTGGAGAAAGAACTTGGTGGAGTTATGATTGTTGAGGGCCATAATTTTGAAAGTTCACATGTTAGAATCTAGACACACAAACATACACGTACATATTATTGATTGTTTTTGCTGGATGATTGGATACTCTGTTTTGTTTGCTTGGATAATGTTAATTATAGGTATTGAGATTGACTGAAGGGGGAGATATAATTTATAATCATAGGGATGGATTTATTTTGTTTGGTTAACTTTGAAATAGAGGACTTTTGAGGCTTATATGAAATAGAGTAGTAAAAAAAAAAGAGAGAGAGAAGATGATTAAGTTAACGATGATTGAATTTGGGTGTTCATGTTTGGCTTAAATAGGATTATAGGAAGTTAGTGCTTAAGGATTTGTGCAAAAGTAATCAATTGGATGAGAAGATTAAAAGTGATAGAAGTCTTGTTGGCCTATGCCTTGGAATGTAAAGCATGGTTATGGGTCAAATGGAAACTAGAAAATTCATTTGTTTTTAGGTGTCGTTGCTTAAGGATTACAAGATTGTTGTACATAGTATTTACTTGTAGCAGATTTGGATGGTGGACCTTAGATATTTGTTTAGTTATTAAAATTTAGGTCTCACGGAGAATTGAAATGTGCAAAGGCTTTACTCGAAACTTGCTTGAGAGACTTCAGTGAGAAAAAAAAAATTATTAAGATTAGGTTTGGAGTATGCTTTAAGTACAAATTGTATATTATTGCTTGAGGATAAATGAGGATTTGAAAATAGATTTGTGATAGAAGATTAGGCTTACTAAAGACTAAGGTTCAAAAATTTTGAATATATCATATATTAATTAGAAGCTACAACTAAATGAAGAGTGATGAAAGTTTATTTTGTTGGCCAGTCATATCGATATGTAGAAAGGAGTTTTAAGAATCTGAAGTAAGATCAAGTTGTCAGAAAATAGGTTGGGAGCTTTGCAATAATTGTTTATCATATTTTTCATGAAATACTCATTGTAGATGTGTCTTGAAAGTAATCTTAGAGCAAAGGTACTCTTAGTAATTTAATTCATGTATGATGATGCATGATGGAAAAAAAAATGTAATGGATGGATATTTAAATTGGGTGGTGGCTGGAATGAAATTGTTACATGTGTAATTGTAATTTTTATTAACATAAATTGTTATAACCGAATCAGTTTTGGGGGTAGTGAGGAGAGTACTTGCTTTGGCTGAATATTTCATATTGGACATTGAATTTATGATGCTGATTCTAGGGAACCTATACAATGAATATATTTTGTTTTATGTCATATCAAATGAATTGATTAAAGGCTTTATTCTTTGTTCTGTTGCCATTATTGGGTTGCATTTGGCTAAATGGATTATGGACCTAAAGAGGTTCGAACAAGTAGTTAAACGATGGTTTGAGATTAGGATAAAGTCAAATTGTGGTCTGATATGCTGCATAATGTTTTTAAGAATTTTGTACTCCTTAGCTTTGTTTCCTCCTGGCATGGGTGGTGGGAGATGGGTTGCCAACCAATTTATATTTTCTTTGTTCTATGGTTAAAGATATTGATGTGGAATTTCATACTGAGGTATTTTATTATAAACTATTTGATAAAGAATTATCGTTTTCCCAGAATATTTGTTATTGTTATTGGTATATTGGCATCAAGCATGCTTCAAAACATTTTGACGTCATACGGACGATGAGATTTGATATCTGATTTTAAATTGATTTATTTATTACTATATAAACGTTTATTTTTGAGGAACTAGACACAAAGCGCTTGTTTCGTGACTTCGTGTCACGCTTGTTTCGTGGTTTTGCCACGCTTGGTTATTTACCCTCGTGTGACTGTGTGTCCACGCTTGTTTCGTAGTCTCGAGCTACGCTGGTTTTTCGTGGCCTTCGGGCTGCGTTTGACTTGTAGATTTCGAGCTGCGCTTGTTTCGTGGCCTCTGTGCTGCGCTTGTTATTCGCTGCGTGTCAGTTCCTCTATAGAAAACAAGTTTTTGATAAATATGAGCTTCCATATTTACTTTGTAAACCTTGAGAGAGATTACTTTTATGATGCTGATTTTGCCCTTTTGGGTTTTATTCTCAAACACAAGTATGGTTATAAACTACTGAGGCTTCTATATTTCAAATCTTTATTTATTAATCTATTTTTGGGAATTTTTAATACGAAGTCAGTGTAACGAAATTGCAAATATTTATATAATATTTTGTATTTCAGATTGAAGAATGTGGAACAACTCTTCGTGCTTTAAGACAAAGGAAGGTATAATTAGCTTTATAAAGAAAACTGTTTCTTATTATTATTGTAAATAATAATAATTATCTATACATTCAATTACTTGTGTATTTATCTTTGTATGCATTAAGACGAAAATGATAAATGTTCAGAATATTGGTTAGTGGAAATGGCTTACGAAGTTTAGATACCTTAAACTTCGTGCCGGTCACGCTATAGAATTTTAGGGCGTTACATTTTGGTATCAGAGCTTAGGTTTAAATATGCACTGGGAGTTGTTTGTATCCACTTACTGAACTTGAACAAAATATTTATTTTCATTTAAGGAGTGGTGATAAGAGTAAGGATGAATTTAGTGAGTTGACAATGTGTGTTTGCTTTAGAGCATGTGTTAAGCAATGAAATGAAATTGTTGATTGTTAAATGATTGCATTTGCCAAGTCATGAGATCTTGTGATTGATAAACTATATTGTATTATATAAAACTTGATTGCAGACTCTATGTGATGTGATTCTATTTGGGTGTTCATAAATGATTATTGAGGATTGCTTTTGTTAAGCTATAATTTGTGATTGGGTTAATTATTTGAAAAGTTATAGGGTGATTGGTAATAATTGTCTGAATGAGTGAGTAATAACTTGACTTTTGTAGATTCAAATTTCTTTCAATTTCGAGGACGAAATTATTTAAGGGGGAGAGAATTGTAACACCCCATTTTCCAAATAATGGATAAAAAGGAATTTATTTACAGTTTTAGGATGTCATGAGTACACTAAAATTCATTGTTAATAAATGAATGAGAATAATTATATTTTTAAGGAATCAATATGCCTATTCTGTTTAGAAATTAAAGAAAATGGTTAGAGATTATATTATTGATTGAACTTTTTATAAAAAAAAATAAAACCACTTTGTGGTCTAAACATTATTTTGGTGAAAGAAAATATATGGAGTCATGTAAGGAGTCAATATTATTCATCTTTGATTAAGTGGAAAATAAGAAAGTGAATAAAAAGTAAAAGGAGGGGCAAAAAGGGTAAAGATGCATTTGGCAAACCAATTAAAATGCTTCACTTTTCTTCTCTTCTCTCCGGGATGCATCTGGACCCTTCTTCTTCGAAAAAAAAATATAGAGATAGCTAGAAGCTTCAAGGATTTAGGAAGAGGAGAGCATATATATATATACATGTCACCGTTCGTTTGGAGGGAGTTTTTTTTCGTTTTCCCTCTCTAGCATGAGTTTCCAAAATTTTCTTTTGGGCTTCAAATTTGCCATGTACATATTCTTCTTCCATTGTGTAGACTGACGAGAGGAATTTGAGAGGTTACTACGTTATGCCATTTCCGTTTTGTTATTCATCTCATAAACAACAATTTGGTGGGCTTCCATAAGGTGTGCTTGTGATTATTCAAGCTTGGGTATGTTGCTATTAGTGAGTACTACAATCTGAGGTATTTCTTTGTTCCCTTTGGTTTTAGATTACTATAGTATAAATGTGTAAATGTTGTTTCTTCTTGTCTGATATGATTTGTTGGTGTTGTTTGGGGAGTTTTGTGTCTATGGTTATTTTTATTTCATGATTGGAATTTTGATGCACATAAGGTGTTTGTAAAAATGTGGAGAAAGAACTTGGTGGAGTTATGATTGTTGAGGGCCATAATTTTGAAAGTTCACATGTTAGAATCTAGACACACAAACATACACGTACATATTATTGATTGTTTTTGCTGGATGATTGGATACTCTGTTTTGTTTGCTTGGATAATGTTAATTATAGGTATTGAGATTGACTGAAGGGGGAGATATAATTTATAATCATAGGGATGGATTTATTTGGTTTGGTTAACTTTGAAATAGAGGACTTTTGAGGCTTATATGAAATAGAGTAGTAAAAAAAAAGAGAGAGAGAAGATGATTAAGTTAACGATGATTGAATTTGGGTGTTCATGTTTGGCTTAAATAGGATTATAGGAAGTTAGTGCTTAAGGATTTGTGCAAAAGTAATCAATTGGATGAGAAGATTAAAAGTGATAGAAGTCTTGTTGGCCTATGCCTTGGAATGTAAAGCATGGTTATGGGTCAAATGGAAACTAGAAAATTCATTTGTTTTTAGGTGTCGTTGCTTAAGGATTACAAGATTGTTGTACATAGTATTTACTTGTAGCAGATTTGGATGGTGGACCTTAGATATTTGTTTAGTTATTAAAATTTAGGTCTCACGGAGAATTGAAATGTGCAAAGGCTTTACTCGAAACTTGCTTGAGAGACTTCAGTGAGAAAAAAAAATTATTAAGATTAGGTTTGGAGTATGCTTTAAGTACAAATTGTATATTATTGCTTGAGGATAAATGAGGATCTGAAAATAGATTTGTGATAGAAGATTAGGCTTACTAAAGACTAAGGTTCAAAAATTTTGAATATATCATATATTAATTAGAAGCTACAACTAAATGAAGAGTGATGAAAGTTTATTTTGTTGGCCAGTCATATCGATATGTAGAAAGGAGTTTTAAGAATCTGAAGTAAGATCAAGTTGTCAGAAAATAGGTTGGGAGCTTTGCAATAATTGTTTATCATATTTTTCATGAAATACTCATTGTAGATGTTTCTTGAAAGTAATCTTAGAGCAAAGGTACTCTTAGTAATTTAATTCATGTATGATGATGCATGATGGAAAAAAAAAATGTAATGGATGGATATTTAAATTGGGTGGTGGCTGGAATGAAATTGTTACATGTGTAATTGTAATTTTTATTAACATAAATTGTTATAACCGAATCAGTTTTGGGGGTAGTGAGGAGAGTACTTGCTTTGGCTGAATATTTCATATTGGACATTGAATTTATGATGCTGATTCTAGGGAACCTATACAATGAATATATTTTGTTTTATGTCATATCAAATGAATTGATTAAAGGCTTTATTCTTTGTTCTGTTGCCATTATTGGGTTGCATTTGGCTAAATGGATTATGGACCTAAAGAGGTTCGAACAAGTAGTTAAACGATGGTTTGAGATTAGGATAAAGTCAAATTGTGGTCTGATATGCTGCATAATGTTTTTAAGAATTTTGTACTCCTTAGCTTTGTTTCCTCCTGGCATGGGTGGTGGGAGATGGGTTGCCAACCAATTTATATTTTCTTTGTTCTATGGTTAAAGATATTGATGTGGAATTTCATACTGAGGTATTTTATTATAAACTATTTGATAAAGAATTATCGTTTTCCCAGAATATTTGTTATTGTTATTGGTATATTGGCATCAAGCATGCTTCAAAACATTTTGACGTCATACGGACGATGAGATTTGATATCTGATTTTAAATTGATTTATTTATTACTATATAAACGTTTATTTTTGAGGAACTAGACACAAAGCGCTTGTTTCGTGACTTCGTGTCACGCTTGTTTCGTGGTTTTGCCACGCTTGGTTATTTACCCTCGTGTGACTGTGTGTCCACGCTTGTTTCGTAGTCTCGAGCTACGCTGGTTTTTCGTAGCCTTCGGGCTGCGTTTGACTTGTAGATTTCGAGCTGCGCTTGTTTCGTGGCCTCTGTGCTGCGCTTGTTATTCGCTGCGTGTCAGTTCCTCTATAGAAAACAAGTTTTTGATAAATATGAGCTTCCATATTTACTTTGTAAACCTTGAGAGAGATTACTTTTATGATGCTGATTTTGCCCTTTTGGGTTTTATTCTCAAACACAAGTATGGTTATAAACTACTGAGGCTTCTATATTTCAAATCTTTATTTATTAATCTATTTTTGGGAATTTTTAATACGAAGTCAGTGTAACGAAATTGCAAATATTTATATAATATTTTGTATTTCAGATTGAAGAATGTGGAACAACTCTTCGTGCTTTAAGACAAAGGAAGGTATAATTAGCTTTATAAAGAAAACTGTTTCTTATTATTATTGTAAATAATAATAATTATCTATACATTCAATTACTTGTGTACTTATCTTTGTATGCATTAAGACGAAAATGATAAATGTTCAGAATATTGGTTAGTGGAAATGGCTTACGAAGTTTAGATACCTTAAACTTCGTGCCGGTCACGCTATAGAATTTTAGGGCGTGACATAATCATATGTAAATAAGGCTTCACTAATCGATCACAAGGTCTAATCGATCAGTCTCAAATTAGTTCCTGTTGCACTCAACCACAAGTGTTATTAGTATTCGAATAGAAATATAGCTCAGTGATCAATTGCTCTTTCTCTAATAGATTGGCCTACTTTAATCAAAATGTAACTCTTCAAGTTTGAACACCAGTATCAGTAATGGTTCTATATGTTTTTTTTAAATTATACAATATTATATATTACTGTTGCGTCTGATTTTTTTTATCTGAATATAATTTTTAAAACTTGTACTGGTCAATAAATTTTTAAAACTTATATTGGTTGACAAATCCTTGAATTTGCATGATTTTATTATGTTAAATTGAGGTTACTAACATATTGAAGATGCAATTTTGATCTCACTTATACTTATTTTTAGAATTAAGACAAAGGGGTTTTATCTTAGATAAATCATTAGATAAATAAATAATAGATTGAAAATTAAAAAATGGAAAAGATATTACATGCTTGTTCCCTTCTCTTTAGGTTGGAAACATGTGGTTTGAGTTGAATTAAGTCTTATGTTGTTGGGCTTGGCAAAGAAAAGAAAAAGAGATGGAGAAAAAAAAGCCCAAAGAAAAGAAAAGAAAAGAAGCAAGGGAGGGTCAGATTTGCAAGGAAAGAAATGATGAGAGGAGATGAGGACACGTGGAGGTGAAGAAGAATGGTTTTGATTTTGAGGAGCTGGAGGCAGAATTAAAAAGGGGGAACAAAAGGGAGAGGCGTGGCAGCAAAAGGAAAGGAAAGGAGGCTGCTGCCTGCGTGGAGGGCTGGTCTGACGCGAAGAGAATGGAAGGGAGAGAAATGAAGTGAGAAGCTTAGGCGCAAGGACAGGGGGTGGCGGCCTCCATTTCTCCTTCTCCCTTTCTTCATTTGCTCTTTTTCTCATCCATTTTTTACCATGGTTTCTCTCAATCTCCTCCTAGTTGGTGCTTCTCACATGAGAGGTAACTAAACCTTTTTTGCTCTTGGCAATGATTTGTTATGGCTTGAGCTCACATGCTTAATAGGGGAGTCTTGTTATTTTCCTTTTCTCTTGTATGTATGATTTTCCTAGGTTTAGGATTTTCATTTATACTTAGATTGGACTATTATGCATATTTGAGTTTGATTGTGATTTTGACTTGTAATGAGGGATTTGGACTCAACAATATGTATGGTGATACATATGTTCTTTATAATTCAATATATATCTCTATTTACTCATGGTATTTGTTGATAGTTTGTTGAATTGAATTGTAATTGAACCTAATGCATTGCAATCACTAATCACACTCTATGGTACATAATAATGCCTAGTTGAATGAGTTCATGAGATTAGGTATTAGACTTGCCGGTTGGTGAGGTTTGGTATTTTTAGGAAACTTAGAGAAAACTCAAGGTGCTAAAGGGCTTAACAATGCCTAATTGGATGGGGTTCCAACAATTAGGTATTGGACTCATGGGTTCATGAGGTTTGGTAAATTAGTACATTAGCATCCTAATTGACTTCCCGAATATATTAATTGAGCTAGGATAGTTATTCTCAATCATCTCCCAAGAGCAATTCCATTTTATTTTACCAAATCTTTACCTTTTCCCAATTCCTATTTTCTCTTTTGCATATCCTACATTTTACTAATTTTCATTATTAATCCATAACAATTTTCCTTATTTCAAACAAGTTTAGCATTTAGTTACTAGGAAATTAATTGCATTTTTTAGGCTCCTTTGAGAACGACACCCGGGGTAACTTCCGCTTACCTTGAGGTCCTAAAATTTCTTGAAGGACTAGATCCAACACACACTACACCGACCGCTAAATCGGTGTCCTTTACTGGTGAAGAAATATATATATATTTCTTCGATCTAAATTCTTTTTCTTTGCTGGTTAATTGGCTTCATCTCAACTAGGATATATGTTTGATTCATTTTTATGAACAGTTTGGTCTTTTTTCATTCCATATTGAATCTAAATCTTGTGCAGTTATAAATGCAACCTTGGACTTCTATCAATTTTCTAATGTTAAAAAAAAAAAGACATGATATATGTAATCTATTAAAAGAATTAATTTTTGAAATTAAACATAAATATAAGATATATTTCTAATATCTATCAATGTTCTCCAAAATGGATCAATTGATGCTCACTCAACAATAATCAAATAAAAGTGAAAAAGGAAGCAAGATGGTTGGAATTGTTCCAAAAAGCATGTCATAATAGAGTTGGGAATTGAGACCAAATATACCAGGCTGAGCTAGATTAAGCTTGTTAAAATGGAGGATCGATCTTTGATTTTAGAGCCCTGGAAGGAATCAAGGTTAAATGGGCCAACCGGTCGGGCCACGGGGCTTCAACCCATATTTTCTTTTATTTGTTTATATCTTTCCTTAGCTTTTTCAATTGAAACTTTTCCAGATTTTTAATTAAACAAACAAAATAAAAGCTATGCATTGAGTTAGTGAAATTTTTATTATTTGTTGCAAATAATAGGCATGATAATGCATATGATTGTAAACAAGAAATGGAAAGACGTGATATTTTTGCCATAGGAGAGGTCAGAAGAGGAGCCTACTCATTATGAAGCACAATCATATGTTGATGTTATTGATATATATTGATGATGAAGAAATGAAAATGACGATTATTCTGATTCTTGATGTTTTAGTGTTGTTCGTGACTTTTAATTTTCTTGTTTAAAACTTAATGTAGTAGTTTATTTTATCGTGGTAAGTAGACCTTTTGGAATAGAATATTTAATTATGGTGTGTGGACCTTATGGAACAATTTACTTAACTGTGTAGACAATGGACTATTAGACATTTAATCATATCTTTCATTGTTTTTCTTAGAAACACAGATCTGGATGTGGAAAAACCATTTGAGAAAAAGTGAAGGTTGTGGGCCAGCCTGAGGCCCGTCACCTCAAAGGCTGGGATGGCAAAAAGCTCCTATTTTATAAAGCAGCCTATTTTAGGCCTAGCTTGTTACAAACTTACAATACTTTAAGGGTCAAGATTGCAAAAAGCACGTGTTTTATGAAGTTACCCTAATTCACAACTCATATTGACTAAATTAAATTACATTCCTAATCTCACCAAATCAGATAATAGTTTTTATATTGAGGATAAGGATAACAGGAGTATATTGTTATTTGAAGTCTACATGGTATGAAAAGTAATCAAGGGATCCAATAAACAAGAAATTAACCTAAGGGATATATTGATATATATACTGAAATACTTAATTTGTTATATATAAATATATCTATGTATACATTGGGCAATCAATGAATTCCCATGTGAAATACTACCTCCGGTCCTAAATATAGGACCTAATTGACTTTTTTTTTCGGAGAGATTAAGGTTGCAAAATAAGTTATTAAATGATGACATATCTGATATATTTTTTACATTATCCATTAGTTTATAAGTAAAATAAACTAGTTTAAGGGAAAAAATTAGGTAAATCAATTTATAATTTAACTTATTTTGCTTTTTTAAGGATTTTCTAGAAAAAGTCAATTAGGTCTTATATTTAGGACCGGAGGGAGTATTAAAAGAAGTCATTCCGCACAGTCTCTCATTATTTCATGGGCCAATACTATGTTTTGGGCTTACAAGAAATCGTAGATATGATGCTTTAAGAGTCCGTTTGATTGTAGGAAGGAAAGTGAACAAATGGAAAGTGAAAGAGTGAAAATGGAAAGTACAGGTAAATTAAGTAATGATGGTAAGGTAAAATTTGTGGGGTCCAGAAAAAGTGTGAGATAGAGAGAGAAAACTTGTGGGCCCCAGGATATATGTAAATTACACAAAAACCTAAACTTTCCATACTTTCTAATTCATCATCACTTTCCCAAGGCAACCAAACAAGCCCTAAAGCTTTGAAATGGCCAAGTAGGCAAATTATTGAACCTTGTGGGAAGCTCCAAGTCCTTCCACCATTCCTCAGCCACCTTGGAGAAGTAAATGCCAATGTCTCTATCAGTTACAAGGTCCAACTTGGAAGGCTCCCACTGATGTAGGTATAAAAAATGTTAGAGCCAATGGAACATCATTCAATAAAGGAAAGCCCTAGTATGATCCCTGATAGAAAGAATATTCAATTCTACAAAGATCCTTTTTCTCAGCAATAAAATGATGACAACGTGGAAAATCCTACTATAGTTGTTTATAATTTGATCAAATTTTGGTTTAAGTCCATATAATATCAGATTGAAGCTTTTGGTCCCTATAGTTTCATAGAATTTGGTTTAAGTTTAATGGTGCTAACTACAACTTAACCATGTTAAGTTTATAAACTAAAACCAAAACCAAAACTCTTATTATCTATGCACCTTTAGAAGAGATTTCGCATAGAGACAAAAGCCAAAGCACATTAAAAGCACAAGTACTGAAACAAAAATTCGTTAAAATTGCAAGGAAGAAATTTTGGTTTTGGTGTCTCTGTGTTCAACAAATTTTGGTTTAGTCTTTGTGCTAAGCGACATCAACTCAGACTGAGTCTTTAGAGAACTTTAGTGACCAAAAACCACAATTTGAAACTACTTAGGGCAAAACCATAATTCCATCAAATTGTAAGGAGTGACAATAAAGGTTGTCCAATACCAATACAAAACTCCATCGTCTTAATCAATCAAGGATTAAAATGGAGTTTACTCGTATTGGTATTGAGCACAAATACCATATTATGGCACACAATCTGACTAATCACTAACCTTCAGGTTCTTATCTTTATCCAAAAGCATGGCTCTACATTCCTGCATTCACATAAATTTGACGTGTCAGAAAAATGAAATGCATTGTAAAATAGAAAAATAGGAAACTGTCAAAGTAAACTAAAAACCTCAAAGAAATCCTTGCCAAAGTCTCTTTGCAGAACATGACATACAATTCTATACTCAGTAATAAGACATTGCCCAACACCTTGAACCCTGGCTTCTCTAATCTGGAATCACCAAGAGAAATAAAGATAAACAAAATCATGAGTCTTTTACAATGCTCTTCAACCGAACCAAATCCGCACTAATGACAGCAACACCTCCAGTAAAATTCAAACATTCAATTAACATTCACAAGCCAAACTGTCATCTATTTTCAGATGAGGTAACTTACTGTTAAAAACTATCAAAAAATTGCTAATGTTCAAGTTGTAACCAATTGAAAAGAAGCGCTCATTATTCTTTGCTAATTAGAGTTTGACATGTAAAAAACGAGAATAATCTTTTCCTTCACGAAGAGATCCGTTGTCATTGTATTAGATATGTTATATCATCCATCAAACCGTCATCAGCTGGGTGCTTATCAGGAGCAGGAATAGCATCAGCCTAAGCTTCCACGGCTTCGTTGAGTACCGGCATCTTCTAATCCTAGAAATCAATTACAATATACTATTGCAAAATCACCAAGGAGAAAGGTATTGACAGAAGTGTTCCACTTCACCTGTATTTACCGATATTTATATTACAACAATTCTTCAATGTTCTCTTAGATTTACAACCCATCATTCAATACCCATATTCATAATTTCGATTCACATTTAACTTCATTCATTTCCAAGACAACATAATCATCAGAAATAGATCATGATAATCACTGCAATAGGAGGGGAGAAACCTTGAGGAAATTCATTTCACAATGTAATTACACCACATCTGAGGGGAAACCTTGGAATAATCTACCAAACTGAGTCAAGATGGAAGCACTAATCAATTGATTTTCCCATGTAATTTTCACTTCAGATCACTTATTTCTAATTTTAGGCCAACAAATTCATATTCAGGCCCAAAAATAAAAGTTAGCTCTAGAATGGAACAACTTAAGCTCCAAAGTTAACATTTTATTGCTTCCACTTAGGATGAAGAGGCTAGATGTAGGTAAACAGTTAATCAAGAGTTAGCTTATTACAAAAGGAATGAGTCTTATCCCACAAGGAGTGGTTGGCTACATAAACTAGATTATGTCATTAGGCTTGATCAATAACTAAACTTCTAGATAAGTGTTAACCAAGAGGTCCCGCTAAATAAATCCATTGAATGTTCTCCTTAGTCTTCCTTTATCCCCTTTTTTAGGAGTCAACAATTGTTTGATGCACCCTCATCACTGTCGAATCCAAAGGACTACTTGGGTATGTATTTAAATCATCTCAAATGATTTTTTACCATTTTTACCCATGAAATGATTTTAGTCCCTCATTTTGACCTTACATGGATGTTATGTTAATTAATAATCTAGCCATACATACATTTTAAACATGGTATATTATTTATCATAATTAAATCCTTCACATATTTGAAATTATTTTTCTTAATTAATTACTTGAGAGATTCATAACAAATAAAATCTATTCAATTTCTCCAGAAATTCATTATTCCTGCAACAAAATAATCCTCCCCTATAATTTTCCAATTATTGGTGGCGTTCTTGAAATTTTCCTAAAGTTAAAATTTGGGTAATTATCCTTTAATAAACCAAAATTCTTGATCATTCTTTAAAATTCATTTTTATAAAGTACTTTCTATATTCTTACACTCATACAGGACTTCATGTATCAATCCTATATTTTTTTTTATATTTTTTGTGCACTTTTTAGAACATTATTGCTATTGGTAGATAACTTCCATAAAATTACTTTCCTACAGAAACTTAGGCTTACTTTCTTATTTCAACCTTCACATGGTACATGTCCCATTTATACCCTTATTTTTCCCAAAATATTTATACATTGACCAAAAATTTCATCCAAGATTTAGTCCCAAACAATCATTTTACCCTACCTTTTCTATATATGTAGCCTAGCCTAATGTATTTAACTTATTTCTTAGATGTCTAAGTTTAAAATTTGGGATAATTGTAACCATCAATCTACCACAACCTTGTAATGAGATCCCGGGTAGACTTTTGTCAATTTTGAAGGACCTAGTAACCTTCACCCTTCTTCAATCAAACCCTCATTTTTACCTTCATCATCCAAGTAGTTAAAATAGATTAATAACGGACAGACCCAATGACATATATTGGGGCAAGGAAATGAGGAAATGGCAAAATGAATAAAGAAAATACAAAGTTGGTGACAAAAGACATATGTTACAGCAAGAGATTGGATAATATTACTTTCCAAAGAAACCATTCTCATCAGTTTTGATTAGTGATCGGTTAGGACATCGGATAACGACAAGGAAGTTTGAAAAATAGGGAAGAATTATTGACAAGGGATGTGGTGCATACGTTATTTTGGAAAGAAATGGTTGAATAGTCCGATAATTATTTCATTGATATGATATCATATTTGTAATACAAAACTTTCGTAAAAGATAATAAATTTCTCCTACAAGTTTGCTTTTTGTAGAGTGGCTGATTCCAACCCAGGACCTCATACCCACACGGCAAGCGAGTTTACCGTTGAACTAAGTCGACCTTCACAAGTTTACCTAATATGATTCTCTAATTACTTTATTTTCTAATACTATAATGGATAATTATGACTAAGATTCTACTAACACAAAATAGGATATACTAATATTAATTCAATAATTCTAACCGTTTTCATAAGGATGCTCCACTTAAAATGAAGGTGAAAACTCGTTTTAATTGACGAAATGCACGGGAGGAAAAGTTTTCAAATCTTGAATGAATTTCAAATCTTGAACTTCCTCAGCAGGTTTGGACAGAGATTATTACTGTCTAGAGCCTCAAAAAGTATGGCGAGCCAAGCCATGGCTTGTTATGAGAGAAGGAGCAAAAGAAGAGGGAAACACGTGGGGGTTCAAATCAAACTATATACCTTAGTAGCTTGTAGCTACAAGGTAATTGGTCCACTTGACCTCCGAATTTGCTGACACGTGTCGCCTCCAATTGTAGTATTATTTCGAAATACTTGTGTGAACATTGGACTTTGAATGTAATCAAGTAACAAATATGGTGGGATTTGCGAAAATCAAAATTTTTATATCATATTCATTTCTGATTTACAAAAATTAATTTGAAATAAATTTAAGATCTCAATCATTATTTTTCATACATTGGAAATGTCTATAAATACCTGGATTACTTACAGTCTTTATATAGTCAGAAAACCCAGGACCATACATGTATCCCCACCCCAATGTATGATTACGAGATATTGAGAAAACTAGCCAAAACATATTGTTAGGGTTTTGTGAATGCTAAATATCTGTGATATTGCTTTCGAAGATCCTTTACTACGTCGTTTGGCGAAGAAAATAATCGTGTAATGAAGAAGTTGCTGGAGGATTGCCTTAACTCGGGAAACGTCCAAGCACAGCTCAGATTTGGTGTGCTTAACGCTTTTACAAAAGAAGGAGATACCGCTTTTGGCTACTCACTCTTAATGAAGACCACCAAACGTAGTTTATTTGTTGGAATTTATATTTATTCATTGATGTTATCCAAGCAGTTCACCTCAACCATGTTAGTTCGATATGATAATCCTCTACTCACCAGATGATATCATTTGTATTATCACTCAATTTTGTGACCTTTAGAATAGTTGAGAATCTTGACTGTGATCATTTTTAGTCCCTATCGTGGAAGAGTTTTTATATAATTTAATTTAATATTTATTATTTAATATAAAGATGATGCCACAAATCTTTATTCTTTATCAACCATACATAATTAGTAGGTATATTTGGAATTCCAAGTTCTTCTAAAATTCACAATTTTAATTTACAAAACAATGGAATGGAAAGATGCTAAGATTGCTTAAATGATTAATACGTCTTAATCCTCTCAACCTTTTATTTTGTGCTGGGTCTATAGATGAAGCTGAATTAGACACACACCCACACGCGCACACGTGCAAGTTCATTCAATCCATTTTATTTATAAGACAATCAAATATATCTTTAAAAGTGAACCAACTTTGAATAAGGATTTCAAATATAATATTATTATATTGCGATGATCAGACTTTAGACCAAAAAACAAGAGTTCAATGATTTAATAACAAGTTAACATATTTGATCAGACTTTAGACCAAAAAATAATTTCCAGAATTCATTGCGATGATATTTAACTAGATATTTTTTTATCAGACAATCATATAAATCTTTTTAAGTAGCAAGCTTTTTCAAAACTCAATACCGGCGTCTTCTGCTCAAATTAAAAGTGTCTTTATATAGGATCATATGTTGACCGTGAAAAACATATAGAATCAGCATTCAGCAATAATCCTCCCATTTTAATTAACACCTGATGCATTTCAGTTTTATGACTTTCGCACTAATAAAGAATCAAAGAGAAATCTTTCTAATCAGAAATAATTTTTCTCTCTTTAATCCACATTTGATATCATACTGAAATTTTTCCCATTTCAATTTTTTGACTTTGGAAGTGAAAGAATCATAGAGAAATATTCTTAATCAACAATATTTGTATCCCTCTTTAATTCATGTCTCAAGCAATATGTAGAAGCACACATGTCAAACAGGATTCCTCCTATAACACACATGGGCGATCATAAGACACATGGACCAATACAATTCCTCCTACAACATTTTAAAATATATAGTTGACTAGTATGTAACCTGTGCTTCGATGCATAAAATATCGTATATTTGATTTGAACCTCTCACCTAAAATATATATGTTCATACTCAAAAATGAAAATATCTTTAAAATTGAATTAACATGTGTATAACTTAAATGAATTAACATATTATAAATAAGAATCTTTGTCGGGGATATTGACCTGCACTTTTAAGTTCAAAATCATTAACAATAATTTTCACGATTCAATATTTATAATAATTAACCACTATTAAAGGGACCAATATACATGCTATATATGATGTTTTGCTTTGGATAAAAATAAAAATGAGTTTCAATACAATTAAACACGGCGAGACTTAAGCGTTCAATGATTTTCATTGTTGAAAAGAGAGAAACCAGAGAACTTATTTTCATTGTTGATTGATCAGAATTTCCATGATTATTCAAATAAATATATAAAAAAACTTATGGTCTAACCTATGAAATTCAAATTTTAAAAGAAGAAAAAATCAAGGAAATTTAGTTTTAAATTAGTTTTTAAAACTAAAAATAGGAGTGAATCAAGAAAAATTAGTTTGTGAAAAAAGAATCTAAGATTGAAGATATGGACTCGACCAAAAAAAACTCGAATAACAATAACAATATTTTTTGTGCTAATTGACTTGCGCTTTTTTGTTCAGCACCAATAACAATAGTTATTAAAGGCATAAAAAATATAAAAAATTATTAAGGAAAAATATTAATTACAATTAACCATGATTAAAAATTCCATTCAGAGATGAAGAATAATTACCAACATTTAAAACATCGTTAAAATGTCAAGTAAGGAATAATTTATTTATTGTTTGAGAACCATGAGAAAAAAATTCTAAAATTTAACACCATGAAACCCAAAAAAAATAGGAGAAACAAACACAACATCAAGTGAAATTGTTAAAATTTAATTAACATATGTATAAAAAAATTGAGGATATTGACATGCGCTTTTAAGTTCAACATTAAAAGTAATTTTCAATATTAATAATATTAACCACTATTAAAGGTATGGTAAAAATACCACAATTAAAGGGACCAATATACATGTCGTGCATGATGTTTTGATTACATAAAAATAAAAATGAGTTTCAATGCAATTAAACAAGGCGAGAATTAGGCTTTTAATAATTTTCATTGTTGAAAAGAGAGAATTCAGGAAATTTACTTTCATTGTTGATTGATCAGAATTTCCCTGCTTATTCAAATAAGTAGAAAAAAACAACTTATGGACTTACCTATAAGATTCAAATTTTAAAAGAAGAAAAAATCAAGGAAATTTAGTTTAAAATTATACTTTAAAATCAAGTATAAGAGTGAATCAAGAAAATATAGTTTTCAATTGATCAAATTTCATGATTAGAGAGAATCGAACAAAACTTATTTCGATTGCTAATTGATTAGAGTTTCCACAAAAATTATTTCCATAATAGATGTATTAAATTAATAATATTTAATTTGTAAGCACAATTAGTTGTATACTGGGTTTGAAGTAATAGTCTCATTTGACTCATGGCTAGCGACTTCATTGAAAAAAAATGGGAAACCAACAAATAGTTAGTTTTATCAAATTATGAGGTTTCCCAATTTAGCTTAAGGTAATACGTATGATTTTGTTTTAGTGATGAGGAAACAAAGGAAAGAAAGGAGCGATACTTTTGATGTAACCTAAAATGAGAGGAGAATAACCTGGCGGGTTGGCGTGAGTGGTAAGTACTCTCGTCCCTTAAGCAAGTGGTTGGGGGTTTGATCCCTAACTCTTGTGAATAGAGCAAATTCACAGGCCAGCTGTCTACCCCGTATATGGGACTTCAGAACAGCGAGAGATTAGTCTCACCTGACACGCGGGTGGAGATACCCTTGGGTAACCAAAAAAATAAAATGAGAGGAGAATATTTTTATCTCTATCTATCATTTTATTTAATTCAATTCTATTTATCCCGTGTGCCGAAAGAGAGAGAAATTAAATCAGTAATATAGCAATAAAAACATTTTGTGGGACTTAACCTTAATTGTATCCATTTCATAAGACTTCTAATTCATTCCACCCTTTCTTGAAATAGGAGCATTTGATCTTCATTAGGAAAAAAATACTACCTCCGGTCCTAAATATAAGACCTAGATGATTTTTTTTGGAGAGATTAAGGTTGCGAAATAGGTTATTAAATTATGACATATTTGATTTATTTTTACATTATCCATTAGTTTATAGGTAAAATATACTAGTCTAAGGGAAAAATTAGATAAATCATCAATTTATAATTAACTTATTTTGCTTTTTTAGGATTTTTCAAAAAAGTCAATTAGGTCTTATATTTAGGATCGGAGGGAGTATTATCTTTGGGAAATATAAGACATTTTTAACAAATTTAATTAAATAAAAATATTAATTAGTATGATGTGCTTTTCAAAGACTTGAACAACTCAATTATTCTCTCCTATTGATAGGGATGAATTGGAAAAATTAACCGAAAAATAAATATTAAGTCATATACTTAGAACTAAGACTAAGCTTCTCAATAGATCCTATATTTAGAAAAGTAAGGGATATCATAATTAGTTTGAATTATGGTTAAAGTGTAAAAATATCCATGTAATTGTCACAAAGGTGCAAATATACCCATTTATGATGATGATGGGACATAATATGATGAGTGAAAAAGTAAAAAAAAAAATTAAATGTAATGGGTATTTTTTCCCCAGTTTTGAAATTTGATGGGCAATTTTGATACAAAAAATTTACGTTGGCATTTTCGCCCTTTCGTGACAATTACGTGGGTATTTTCGCACTTTAACCTTTGGAATTATTTTCCCAAAATCTTCTTATTAGAAATGATTCTAGATTCCCCAGTCACGTGTAGGATGTGATGGGATTGGAATGGGGGTTAGATAGGTGACTCATTTTGTCTTTCTCAAAACATTACATCTAAATCATTAATTTTTTAAGCAAAAAACGCGGGGGTGCAGGGGGAGAACTCAACCCTACCCGAACATTGTGTATAACATCGTAAGACTAACATATATTTTACACATTTGTTGATTATAAATTTGAACTATTATATCATTGAATAAATGGTGATATTATAGACTGAATATAATACTAACGACAAAAGCGCTAATTTAATAATTGATTATTTAACATCTGACATAAATAATAAATGATTGTTTCGTGGTGTAGAAATGATATCTAAATTTCTTACCCAGTGCAAAAAGACAAAATCGGTGCTGGATGTTAAGTTGTAATTATGTGGAATCTTAATGATATTTTTTTTAAAGTGAAAAGACCCTTTTACCCCTCTCAATTAAATTCAAACCTTCTTTGTTTGAGAAGGGGAAGAGGAACGGAAGCAGAAGAAAGTTTGTGTTTTAATTGAGAGGGGTAAAAGGGTATTTTTCACTTTGAAAAATAATATCAAAAATATTCTACAAAACTACAAATTAACATTCAACATTGATTTTACCATTTTTGTACTGAGTAAATGATTTACGAAACACATATTTACTTATACTATATTTTTGTACCTTTGATAGATGTCTCACCTGTTGGTCAATTCTAACAAGCCAATATGATGTAAGACTCGTGCAACATGTAAGACTCGTGCAACACACAGGGTAAAATGCTAGTTTTATTGATATATTGATTCTTTTTTCTCCTCTCTCAGTTTGTTTTTTTTTTGGCTTCCTACGCTTATCACAAAAAATGCTTTAAATACAAAACCATAATGTTTCTTTGAACCATAGTTTATCTAGTGACATTGATCATTGTCACCACTATTATTATGATAAAAATTATTATTCAATAATCAAGCATCACACATCATACAAAAGTTTAATTTATTTCATAATGTCTTTCCCAATACAACATCACTTTTCACTGCACCAATACATCATAATCATATCAAAATATAGGTATATAGTCTCTAGAATACAACTATGATGATAACCAAGATGCATGTGAAGCTACATAGATCACACATATAAAGAGAATTATAAAGCCATAAACGCTATGAATATAGCATCGTTTTATTATATTCCATCCAAGATTGATCATGCTTTGGTGACCCTATGAATCTTCGCCACACAATTATCAATTGGCCTGGTATGAGGAAGGTACATCACAGGACTCTTAGGATTCAGACGTTCAAGCCTGCCACATACCATTAAAGACATTAACTATTATCTATTACATGCAAAATATCGATTGTTTTAACAATTTCTTAAAATTTACAAGTTAACTGATGAGTGTGTTACTTACTCATAGTTTAGGAGGAAGTGGTGAAGAAACACAATGATTTCCAGCTTTGCAAGTTCATTTCCTGGGCACAGTCTACTTCCAGCTCCAAACGGCATGAACTCCGTTGCTTTTGGGACAAAATTCTGTAATAATAAAACATAAAATAATTTTTTATAGAGTTAACAATAATATATAGTGTTAATTACATATTAAAAATGAAAATATATATGCAACTCACATCCCATCTAGAAGGATTGAATTCCATGGGATTGGGATATATCTTAGGATCATAATGAATAGTCCTGAACCAAGCAAGAGCTCTCCATCCTTTTGGAACAAGGTAGCCTATACAATTTCAAATTAGTGAGTAGCACCAAAACAATAAAAGACGCCGTCCATTTTGATACAAAAGAACCAGATAGATAGTGCGAGTTATTATAAGGATTGGAACCAACCATTGATATTCACATCTTTCTTTGCCTGTCTGAAGACAGTCAGTGAGAATGTAAGCAAACGCTGGGTTTCATCAATCACCTATACAAATGTATAAAACATAAAAAAGCAATTAAAATATTGTATAGGACAATGTTAGTCTAACGAGTTCTATAGAAAGGTTTTCATAAATACCTTTGAAAGGTATCCCATTTGTCGAATTTCCTTCATTGTCAACCCAGTTTGTGTTGGTGGCCTCCTTCTAATGATCTCTTCCTGCTCAGCCTGTACAAATAATCAAAATATATGTCGTGCAAATTAAAATAATTGAGTAATAATTATTTTATATTTACCATCATCTTTGGCCATGCAAAACAATATGTAATTTAGAATTCAACCACAACATAGTTTTAAAAATAGCATATATAGTAGAACATAAAATTTCCCCAATTTATAAATTTTGGATCTAGAAGGGAATATTCATGGTACCTTGGCCTTTTTGAAAACTTCTGGGTGTTGTTGCAGGTAAACTGTTGCCCACATGGTAGTATGTCCAGAAGACTCATGACCAGCATTCAAATACATCAACATTGTATCAGTTATTTGCTCATCGTCCAATTTGTTTCCACTCTCATCTGTCGCATTGATAAGACCATCGATCATGTCCCTTGATTTTTTATAATGAACACCGTCACTTCTTTCTTTCCTTCGGTTGTCAACAACATCTTGAAACACAGACACTAGTTTTTTCCTTGCCTGCAAGATAGGAAACAAATTCATACATTATTTGACAAGTAAGATTTATTCATAATGATGATAAATCAATATATACAAATTTCAATTTCAACTCTAAAGTATAATAATTGTAAGTACATATATACCTTGAGGGCCCTATGATATGCAAATCCTGGAATATTGATTTGCATAGCTCTAACACCAAGATTTAGATCTGTGTACTCCTTCTCCAGATTATGCATCACAGCGTCTCCCTCAGAGCCTACAAAAATATGCATGATGATGCGAAACGTAAATCTTCTCAGCTCAGTGAGAAACTCAATCTCTCCCATCTTGCTCCATTTATCGAGTGAAGATATGGCTATTTCTTCAATTTTGGTCAAGTAATAGGACAAAGCATCCATGCCATTGATGGAAGCAGAAGTCAAACGCCTTAGACGCTTATGCTCTTCGTAAGGGATTGAAATGAATGATTTCTTTCCCATTAGCTCCACCGTAGAAGCAGGCCAACCAGGCTCAAAGTGTTCATCATCCATCAAAACCTTCTTGCATCCTTCAGGCGTTGTCACAATAACACTTGGATAACCAAACATTAACGACTTGTATATGCCAGTATCCCCAAATCTGCATATTAAGTTTCAATAATCAGATCTTGATTTATGCCATAAACAACAATGAATGAGAGAAATAATATTAAGATTATATTCCATAACAAAGTCCAATGTCACTTAATTTCAGCACTAACTTCTGTCTCTAAAAATGAAGATTTATGACAAAAATAAAGATAGAGTTTATACATTAAAAAAAGAAGATTGATATATGACAAAAATAAAAATAGAGTTTATATATACATCAAAAAATGAAGATTGATATATGACAAAAATAAAGATAGAGTTAATACATTAAAAAAATGAAGATTGATATATGACAAAAATAAAAATAGATTTTATACATTAAAAAATGAAGATTGATATATGACAAAAATAAAGATAGAGTTTATATATATGTATACTAACTTTTTGATGAATGATTCGACGTAAGACTCTGGACGACCATATTTGAAGGCCATGAGAAAAGACCACATGTTGCCAATGATGGGCAATCCCATATCTCCAGGAGGGAGAGAGTATTGCTTATCACCTAACGAGCGTTCATGGATCCACCAGTTTACGTTCTTGAGAATGAATCTCAGCACCATAAGACCACCAAAGATTGCAAAAGCCAACACAAAGGGACCCATTTTTAGGGCTAGTGGGGAAGACTACTCTTAGAAAAGTGGTCACTTGAGGATTGTAGTGGGTCTCTTTTGTTGTGTTCTCCCTCTATTTATACTAGTCTCCACACACGAATTGGTTCTTTTTATGGTAATCCATAATGACATTGTTTCTTTTAATTTGACTTCTCTCCAATTATTATCTTGTAATGTACGACTGACTTTACATACAGTGTCTTATATAAGTTAATAAGGCATATTTTCTAGTTCATTGTACAAAATGAGATCCTTTTGTTTTTGTTTATTGTCATTCCTTGCGCGCAATATAATATCTGCTTAAACCTTCTAGAAGTTAAATTTTAGTGTTTTATTTTCGTTATATTTAACGATTTTTAATTGGGGTGTTTCTTTTTTGAACTAGCTTAATAGCAATAGGCTTGAATTTATTTAAATCTTTTAATTTCAACGAACATTTTATTAAATTTATGAAATGGGTTTTTATCTTTAAAAGTGTCTTTTTAGTCCGTTCACCCTAATGGTATAAAAAATGATAATATTTAGATTTTAAATATGAAAAACCATAAAATAGATGTCATATTTAGTTTTAATTTTAAAATAACGATGACAACCAAAAAAATATCTGTGTTTTCAGTATATAATTAAAAAATAACAGTAATTTAACTTGGATATATTTTAAATAATACAAATAGTTGATATCAAATGTACCAACATTCATACTTTATCGACCTTAATAAAGAGGAAAATATATATGAACTCATTAAATATGGTGAAATGAAATAATTAAAATGAATGTTAGAGCAAATTAACACAATATTTTGTAAAGTAAAAACATAAAAAATATAATAAGTTTGACACGTAGACTCTTGAGGTTGTATTGAGTTTACAGGTAATACAAATTTAAAAAACTCGTGACACGTTTTGATTGTCAATTCACAAGTTTGACAACAATGAACTAAACGTATATCTTACTTCATTATGATCTACTCCCTCCAATTGGAAATGAGATTTCACCACAACATGCTTCTTAAGAAGATATGCAAAAATTTGTTGAATGTCTGAATTTAATCATCTTTTTTCAATTGCCCATAATAATTATAATATCATTGAGAGAGAAAAATACATACACATTAATAATTATAAAAGTGAGTTAGAGATAAATTAGGAAAAATACATTAATAAATGAAACGAGAATATAAGATGTGCACTTAAATTGTGGATCAAAATCATTCAAATTTTGGGTTCTCATGTTACTAAGTGAAGGGAGTAAGTTGATGGAACAAATAAATAATTTTACATGTATAAAAAAATATAATTAGCTTTATTGGTTAATGCAATCAATAAATTTTAAAATTGTATATGTGTGTGTGTCTTAAAGGGTAATGTTATAAATGCTGGTTCATTTATGTTTCAAATATAATGAATGTGATTCATGTATTTGCATTAATGGCATATTTTAAATGCAAGGATTCAAAATTTTCATTCAATTACAAAGTTACAATAGCTAGGTGAATGAACCTCATCATTATATCTGAGCAAAAAAAAAACCTCATCATTATATGCAGTGAATATGAGATTGAATGTGCATAGAAGTGATAGAATTCTTGCTGATATGATTTTGTGAAATAAAATAAAGCATCCAGTCACAAAAATAAAATAAGTAAACCTAAGGTGTGTGGTTGAGTGACAATGACTCATTCACCCTTATTAACCAATTGTCTGGGTTCAATCCTTGGTGTTGGGTATGGAGAAACATTAAATCTTCCAGACCAGTTGTCTCATCCTTTGAGGTGCCTACAAATCAGCGGAAGATTAGTCTCTCACTTGTCGAGTGTGGGATACATTGATCGTAGATTAAAAAAAAAGTAAAATGGAAGATTAAGGTAATACACACACACACATATATCATTTTTAGATCCAAAATACTTTTGTTTACTTTTCATCTTGTGGGTCTCACGTAAATGTTAAAGAACTCTTTTATTTAAGAAGTTCATGGACATTTTTAGAGATAAGATTAGTAAATATGGTGCCATATATGCTTTTCAGAAAATTTTATGGACATTTTTACCCTTAATCCTTATTAAAATAATCATAAAAATATTATGCGGGACTTTCTATGTCAAACTGTAATATTTCTTTGCCGATTTTCATGGGATGGCATTTTCGGTCCCATAATAAAAATTTTAAGGATATTATTTTGGGTTAACATAACTTTTAGTCCCTCAAGTTTCACCGAATTTGGCTTTTAGTTCCTCAAGTTTAAAATACGTATTTTTAGTCCATTAAGTTTAGACTGTTTTGTAATAGTTAGTCTCCAGACTTTAAAATGACTAAAAAATGCATTTAATGTTGTGAAATTGTCAAACGTGATACTAACACCGTTAATTACACTGACTTGATACCTTATTTTTAATATGACTGGATATTTAATTAAGAACTTAGAGAGAAAACATAGTAGATGTCTCTTGGAAACTTTTTTATTTCTGGTTGCAATGTATTTGACTTCACTTCTTTCCCACTTTCCTTTCACTTGCTGTCTCAAATGGCTATAAAGGGTGAATCGACCAACGTTTATATCGCCCTTGGGTCAATTGAAAAAAAATATTTATATTGGTTGCAAGATTGTAGGTAGTGGAACAATTCGAGTTGTTCGCAAGGAGCATTGTTTAATTTTAGACTATCCTAGAAAATTAAATGTAAAATGCAAAAATGATTTGGGTAACAGATGTTTTTAGTTGATTTTCAAATGTACAAATGTATTATGCAAAGGAAGTTCATTTTTTAGTATTATTCAAGAATGGCATTTAAGGGAGATTTAGGAAATTGAATGAAATACTCTTGGGAAATAGTTTCCAATGACTATCCTGACCTCACTAAAGATGTTTGGGAAGTGAAATGCACTAATTCACGAAAATGTTAAACCCTATGAATCCATAGGTCCAATGCCTAATTAATAAAATCTCAATTAATTAGACATTGTTAAGTCCTTTAGTGCCTTTACTATAACCAATTAATTACAAGGAACTATTAATATTACAACTACTGGAACCCCGCATTGCAATAACATTAACTTACTAGGTCCAATTCCTTGAAGGAATTCTTATCAATGACTTGAACTTAATAAGATAAAGTTCAATGTAACTCAAGCAATTATTACTAGATATAACAAAGTTCTAAATCAAGTGAAGCAAGGGGCTCTTAGTCCAACAACTGAGATCCCGAATCGCCACTTATTTCAACCTAACACTTTATTTCATTATTGGAGTTCTTCGTAATCAACTAAGGCTATTTAGGATTGAAGCCCAATACCATTCATGCAATTTAACACATTCAAATGACTAATTAATTGTGATTGACTTTAAATCCACAATTTGGTCACCCCACAATTACTCTTAATTTCTCTTAAGATTTTATTTATCAAATGGCTACAAAAATAATAAATTAAAGCTAATAAGAGTTAATGTCTAATGTTCCAACACAAGTAATTAATCCTAATGCTATTTCACTCATGCAAACATTTAACACAAATCATTCACAAAGAGAATAAATGAATAATGAATCCATAAATTTAATTAAACTCAAAGCTAAAATAGTACAAAGTCAACTGTATGTCTAACAAGAGGGAAAAGAACAAAAAAAAAATAAACCTTTGTTTCTATCATTCTCATACAAAATATAGATGAAATACACAACCAATTACATATATCAATCCCTAGAATCCTAGATAAATAGAAATATATAAACGGAAGAGAAAATGGAGAACAAAGAACTCCCCTTTGAAAAACTCAAAGTTCAATCCATCTTTTTTCCACTCCCAAGAGAAATGGAGAGGCTTGTTCAATCATGGCGAAGGAAGGAAATGGAGGGAGGAGGTGTGAAATGTAAATGGAGTGGAGGAAAATGGAAGAGATGGAAGTAGGTGAATATGATGTGGGTAGAGATGAGAGAGAATATGATGTGGGTGTTGGTGGTGGTTAGTGTTTTATTTTGTGTATGTCTCTCTCTTATTGCTTTTTGGTTCCCCTCTTTTCTTGCTTTTTGCTTTTTGTGTCCACTTTGCTTGCCTTTTACTTTTCGTCTTTGCTTCACATGGATTGCTTTGTATCCAATTCCGATCCATCACAAATAGCTATTCAATGGTCATACAAGTAAAAATACCATAGAAAAATGATCAAATGAAAGTAATTAATTCTAATTAACTAAAGAATTATGGCAATTAATCATATATTTTTATGCTAATTTCACTTTAGGACCTAAGATAATAATAAATCACAATTGAACTAAAATTGCATCTTTATCATGTTAATTGCCTCAAATTTAGCATTTAAAAACATACAAATGTTGTAATTTGTATAAGGGTCTAATAAATTTTTGCTAGTTGTAGCTTGTAGTTCTAGCTGTTGAGTGATATTAATGAGAGATGTTGTAAGTTTGTTGAAGATGACTTGTTGGTGCATTAATTCTCTGGTACATTTTAGTTTATTCTCATCCTCTTCATTTAATGGCATGAATCACCCACGTCTCTTTCTAGCAAGTTTAACTTTCCAAAATAGACCTGACACATATACTTATGTAAAGAAACGTTAGAAGAAACGAGGTAATTATATGAAAATAAGGCTTCACTAATCGATCACAAGGGCTAATCGATCACTCCTCCTTGCATAGAAATAAAGCTCAGTAGTCAATTGCTCTTTCTCTTATCAGTTGGACTACTCTAATCGAAATATAACTCTAAGTTCATATTAGATTATAGTTCACTGATTGATAACTACATGTCTCTGATTGATCCGACCATGTTGATCGATGAGACTTAGATTGGTTAAGATAGTTCATTGAGTTGAATTTCCGATTGTTTTTCAACTCTTAATGGCTAGGAAATATGATTTGATCATTATTAAGTATAGGCTTTGAAAAGTATTTTTCTCATGTAGAGAACAAAAATTCACACAAGAAAAATAACCAAAAGAAATCTCATGTAACCAAGTAGCAAGGCAATAGATCGATGCTGAAGGTTTTCATTGTGTAGTCTTCACATCTTCGACCTTACTCTTTTTTGACCACCCAAATTTTGTCAGCGTCAGCACCTCTTCAAGTTTGAACACCAGTGTAAGTCATGGTTCTATATGTATTTTTTTGTTCAAATTATACAATACTACCTCCGGTCCTAAATATAAGACCTAGTTGACTTTTTTTGGAGAGGTTAAGGTTGCAAAATAGGCTATTAAATCATGACACATTTAATTTATTTCTAGATTACCCATTAGTTTATAGGTAAAATAAACTAGTCAAAGGGACAAAATTAAGTAAATCAATTTGTAATCAACTTATTTTGCTTTTTTAGGATTTTCCAAAAAACTCAACTAGGTCTTATATTTAGGACAGGAGGGAGTATTATATATTATTGTTGTGTCTGATTTTTTTTATCTGAATATAATTTTTAAAACTGATACTGGTCAATAAATTTAAATTTTAGTTAAAAAAAATAAATTTCAATATATTTTTCTTCAATCTAAATTCTTTTGCTGATTAATTGGCTTCATGTCAACCAGGATATATGTTTGATTCATTTTTATGAATGCTTAGGTTCTTTTTTCATTCCATATTGAATCTAAATCTTATGCAATTTTAAATGCAACCTTGGACTTCTATCAATTTTCTAATGTTAAAAAGCAAAAGACATGAGAACAAGTCCAAATATGATCTCTAGAACTATTATGCTCCATCTGATTCTTAATATATGATCTATTAAAAGAATTAACATTTGAAATTGAACATAAATATAAGATATATTTCTAATATCTATCAATGTTCCCCAAAATGGATCGACACTCACTAGAAGTGAAAAAAGGAACTAAGATGGTTGGAATTGTTCGAAAAAACATGTCATAATAGAGTCAGGAATCAAGACCAAATTTGTTAGCTAAGCTAGTTTTAGCCTGTTAAAGTGGAGGATCTTCGATTTTCAAGCCCCAAAAGGAATCAAGGTTAAATGGGCCAACCAGTCGGGCCACGAGGCTTCGACCCATCTTTTCTTTTATTAGTTTATATCTTTCCTTGACTTTTTCGATTGAAACTTTTCCTTTTTAATCAAACAAACAAAATAATAGCTATGCATAGAGTTAGTGAATTTTTTATTATTTGTTGCAGATAATAGGGATGATAATGCAAATGATTGTAAAAAAGAAATGGAAAGACGTGATACTTTTGCCACAGGAGAGGTCAGAAGATGAGCCTACTCATTATGAAGCACAATCATATGTTGATGTTATTGATATATATTGATAATGAAGAAAATGAAAATGATGATCATTCTGATTCTTAATGTTTTAGTGTTGTTTGTGACTTTTACTTTCCTTGTTTAAAACATTATGTAGTAGTTTATTTTATTGTGATAAGTAGACCTTATGGAAATGTTTATTTAATTGTGGTGCGTGAACCTTATGGAACAATTTACTTAACTGTGTGGACAATGGACTATTAGACATTTAATCATATATTTCATTGTTTTTCTAAGAAACAGAGATTTGGAAGTGTAAAAACCATTTGAGAAAAAGTGAGGTCCGTCACCTTAAAGGCTGGGATTGCAAAAAGCACCTACTCTCTCCGTTCCTAAATATAAGATCACTTTCCCTAATTTGAGTAGATTAAGGAAGTTAGTTAAGTTAGTTATTTACACATGATATTATCAATTTATCCCTACTATATACCTTTATCTTCACTCTTCTTTTTTTGCTTGTTATTATAGATAAACATTATAGGTTAATTTGAGAAAAAAATTGAGAAAAGTTAGAAAGTGATCTTATAATTAGGAACAAATTGAATTTCAAAAGTAATCTTATATTTAGGAACGAAGGGAGTATTTTATAAAGCGGCCCTTTTTCGGCCCAGCCTATCACAACACTTTAAGGGTGAAGATTGCAAAAGCACGTGATTTATGAAGTAACCCTAACTCCCAACTCTACATATTAACTAAATTACATCCTTAATCTCACCAAATTAGATAAATAGTTATTATATTGAAGATAAGGATAAGAGGAGTATATATTTATTTGAAGTCTATATGGTATGAAAAGTAATGAAGGGATCCAATAAGCAAGAAATTAACCTCAGGGATATGTTAATATATACTGAAACACTGAAATTTTTATATATAAATATATCTATGTATACATTGGGCAATCAATGAATTCCCATGTGAAATAGTAAAAGAAGTCATTCCACACAGTCTCTCATTAATTCATGGGCCAATACTATGTATTGGGCTTACAAGAAATTGTAGATACGATGCTTTAAAGCTTTGAAATGGCCCAAGTAGGCAAATTATTGAACCTTGTGGGAAGCTCCAAGTCCTTCCACCATTCCTCATCCACCTTGGAGAAGTAAATGCCAACGTCTCTGTCAGTTACAAGGTCCAACTTGGAAGGCTCCCACTGATGTAGCCATGTAGGTATAAGAAATGTTAGAGCCAATGGAACATCAGGATTCAATAAAGGAAAGCCCTACTATGGTCCCTGATAGAAAGAATTTTCAATTCTACAAAGATCCTTTTTCTTAGCCAAAAAATGATGACAATGTGGAAAATACTACTATTGTTGTTTATAATTTGATCAAATTATGGTTTAAGTCCATATAATACCAAACGGAAGCTTTTGGTCCCTATAGTTTCACAGAACTGGGTTTCAGTTTAATGGTGCTAACTAAAAGTTAAACATGTTAAGTTTATCAACCAAAACCAAAACCATAACTCCTATTATCTATGCACCTTTTGGATTGTTTTTGCATAGAGAAAAAAAGAAAAAGCTCATTAAAAGCACAAGTACTGAAACAAAAATTCGTTAAAATTGCAAGGAATGAGTTTTGGTTTTGGTCTTTGTACTAAGCGACATCAACTCAGACCAAGTCTTCAGAGAACTTCAGTGACCAAAAACCACAATTTGAAACTACATAGGGCAAAACCATAATTTGATCAAGTTGTGAGGAGTGACAATAGTACTGACCAAACGACAATAATTTTGTCCTTTTGTTACTTCTCTATCTCAATTTTAAAGCCTGCTGACTTCAAATCCATAATTGAGAGGCAAGTGAAAAAAAAGTGCAGAAAACACAAACAAACTCAACTCTACCCAGGTTTGGCGGCTTTAACTTTTGAGATAGAAATAGGAAAAAATGTTGTCATTGTCAGGAATTTTTATGATTAAAGAACCTAGCTGAAAGAAACATTTGATCAACTTAAAGGTTGTCCAATCAATCAAGGATTAAGATGGAGTTTAGTATCGGTATTGAGCACAGATCCATATTATGGCACACAATTTGACTAATCACTAACCTTCGGGTTCTTATCTTTATCCAAAAGTATAGCTCTACATCCCTGCATTCACATAAATTTGACGTGTCAAACAAAATGAAATGCATCGTAAAAGAGAAAATAGGAAACTTTCAAAGTAAACTGAAAACCTCAAAGAAATCCGTGCTGAAGTCTTTTCGCAGAACATGACACACGATTCTATACTCAGTAATAAGACATTGACCAACACCTTCAACCCTGGCTTCTCTAATCTGGAATCACCAAGAGAAATATATATAAACAAAATCATGAGTCAATTACAATGCTCCTCAGGAAAATCTGCACTAATGACAATAACACCACCAGTAACAATAAAACATTCTATCAACATTCACAAGCCAAACTGTCACCTATTTTCAGATGAGGTAACTTACTGTTAGAAACGATTAAAAGAATTGCCAATGTTCAAGTTGTAACCAATTGAAAATAAGTGCTCATTATTGTTAGCTAATTAGAGTATGACATACTGGCATTTTCTAATCCTAGAAATCAATTACAATATATAATTGCAAAATCACTAAGGCGAAAGGTATTGACCGAAGTGTTCCACTTCACCTGTATTTACTGATATTTATATTCTTCAATTCTTCAATGATCTCATAGATTTACAATCCATCACTCAATCTCCCAGATTCATATATCCTTTTGATTCACATTCAACTTTGTTCATTTCCAAAACAACATAATCATCAGAGATAGATCATGATAATCACTGCGATACGAAGGGAAAAACCTAGAGGAGATTCATTTCACAATGTAATTACACCACATCTGAGGGGAAACCTTGGAATAATCTGCCAAACTGAGTCAAGAGGGAAGCAATAGTCAATTGATTTTCCCATGTAAATATCACTCCAGATCACTTATTTCTAACTTTAGGCCAACAAATTCATGTTCAGGCCCAAAAATAAAAGTTAGCTCCAGAATGGAACAACTAAGCTCCAAAGTTAAATTTTTATTGCTTCCACTAATGATGAAGATGCTAGATGTAGGTAAACAGTTAATCAGGAGTTAGCTTGTTACAAAAAGAATGAGCCTTATCCCACAAGGTGTGGTTGGCTACATAAACTGCATGATGTCATTGGGCTTGATCAACAACTAAACCTCTACGTAAGTTGTTAGCCAAGAGGCCCAGCTTAATAACCCCATTGAATGTTCTCCTTGTCTTCCTTTATCCCTTTTTACAGGACGCAACAATTGTTTGATGCACCCTCATCACTGCCGCATCCAAAGGACTACTTGGGTATGTATTCAAATCACTTGAAATGATTTTTTTACCATTTTTTATACAACTCCAACCCATTCTCGGATTATTTTGTTGTATGGCCACACCTAAATCACAACTAACTCCTATAGCCTTACTCCATTTAAACCAACCCATCTTGAATTCTATTATTGACATATCCATCAATGATAACTTTTATAAAGTTGACTAGTTAAAACCAATGTTGAATTTCTATTGATCTAACACATTAAGTAGTTAAATGATTTTCAATGACTGAGATTAGGGTGGTAGTAATAAATCATAAGTGCAATAGTTTGTGACAACTGAATTCATAAACTCAAGTTGTTTGATTCATATTTTAGGGTGTGCTTGGATGAGAGGAAAAAGGGAGAGGAAAGAAAGTGAAAGGAAAGAAAACAGGGAGGAAAGAAAACAGGGAAGAATATATAATCCCCCCCGTTGCTTGGATGGAGGGGGGAAAACAGGGAGGAAAGAAAATGGGTATATATTGTTAGAATCTTAAGTTTTGATGAAGACTAAAATATGAAAGAACAAGTTAAACACTTAGACAAAATTAAGTTAATAGAACCACAAGTAAGAGTACAACCGGATGTGGATTTACTTCCGGATGGACTAGGACTAGCGCTCGCAGATGAACGTCTCATCCCCCAGTGGCAGCAAGTGCTTCACTAAATCATAACTCAGTCTAGGAACATTAGTTATATAAAACCCTTGAGACTAAGTTAGGATGCAACCGGTTGTGGATTTGCTTCCGATTGCTTAGTGACTAGCGCTGGCTGTTGGCTTAGGTAACACTGAGCGTCAGTGAGTATAACACAAAGCCACACTCAACGTCTAGTAGGAGTACTTCCGGATGTGGAATTGCTTCCGGAAGTAAGAGAGCTTCCTTAGACAATTGAACTCCCACTGCATGTGATTATGTGTTGTTATACTACACATCTCATAGCATGAGTAAATGACACACTAAGTCACTTAGGAAGAATTAGACTAATATCAAATCCTAAGTTAGAATACAACCGGATACAGAATCGCTTCCGGAAGACTTAGAGTAAAATAACGAGACTTACGCTGACTATTGGAATAGACATCCCCTAGCGTCAGTAGACAATACACTAAGTCAGAACATAGTCTAAGTAAGATTGCTTCCCATAGCAAACAAGCTTCCCACAGCATGTATAGTTCTTACTGCACTTGATTATATATACTACTCTGTTGGACTAACAAGTATGTGCAGAACTTAGTTTTACTTCCGGATGCAAATGAGCTTCCGGATGCAAATACTCTTGTCACTGGGATTCAGAGACTAACACTTGCAGAGCAAGATTGCCGCTTCCGGATGAACGATGATCATCCGTCAGCAAGAGTACAAGAGTCAACGTCACATACTCAGAGGTCAGAATGCTTTTGTCAGAACAGAGTTGTCAGAGTTGCTTTTCAGAGATAAAGCAAGTCAACCCTGCTAAGCATTAATGAAGATGTACTTCTCAACGGTAACATGGGACTAACGGCTATATTCAAACGGACATATTTTATCTGCCGCCCAAGCCTGAATGTTTTGAGACCTAGTATAAAAGGAACATCTACATTCAGAAGAGAGGTTGAAACAGCAGAGCCTATTGTCTGAGATATTGTATTTCTACATTCCTCTCATCTTCTACTCTCTGATCTTAGAGTTGTAACATTCTTAGAGAGTAATTCGTTTGTACTTAAGTGAGTAACATCATCTATTCTTAGAGAGAATCTTTTGTACTTAAGTGTTTATCACAATCAGTTCATAGAGTGAACATATTATCAATTCCTCTAATTGATAGAGGCTGTTCTAAAGCTTGTGCTTGAAGAACAGAATTGTTATCTTACAAAAGTGAGGGAGAGCATTTAGAGGTTTTCTAAATCTCCAAAGGTTGCAAGTTAGCCCGCAAAACTTGTGGTTGGAAGGTTGCAGGTGATCCCGTTCTAAAACCTGTGGTTGAAAGGTTGCAAGTGATCCTGTTGTAAAACTTGTGGTTGTAAAGGTTTGCAGGTGAGCCCGTTGCAAAACCTGTGGGTTGTTAGGTAAACCCGTGTTCGTAAAACCTAAAGTGTAAAGGCTTTCTTGTGCCTGGTTTAAACAAGAAGTTTAGTGGATTAAAAATCTCAGGTGGAGCCTGGGGACTGGATGTAGGTCTGGAAGTGACCGAACAAGGATAAATCTGTGTGTGCTTAGTTTGTCTTTAACATTCTTATTTCCAGCACCACACCACCATACTTGTGCAAAACATAACGTGTCATCTCCTTCACCAAGCACAAGCAGTCAGTTCTTAAAAGAGAATTTCAATTTTTTATTCTGCCACCCAATTCAACCCCCCCCTCTTGGGTGACAGCCACGCATTTCATATATCAGAATGACTAAAATACCCTTATTGCAAACACTTAAATAAGAAAACTATATATTTTAACAAAGAAAATTATTTTTTTAATAAATCAATAAGTGGGACATCTCTTGAAATTAAATTAAATAAAGGGAATAAATATAATAATTTATTATTCAATTTAAAAAAATTTTATTATGAAGACAAGAGAAAAAATAGTTGACATTATCCTTCATAATTAAATAATGTAATATAAATGAAATAAAAGAAATTTGTCCCAATGCTGCCTGGGTTTTAAACATTAGAGATGCCTTTTTAAGATTAATTGGTTTCTGACCATGTTCTTGTTCACAGATCAAGGCAGAACTTGGAGATTATGATGCCATCCATGTTCGTCGTGGCGATAAATTAGATGAGGAAGGATGGATTTGGGGTTGAGAGGAGCCTGACTCCTCATCTTGACAGGGATACACGAGTTTATTCTTTGCAGAATTGCAAAATGGGTTCCTATGTGTGTACACGAGTTTATTCTTTCTGTCAGGTAGCCACATTCATTGTCCTATGCGTGTGATTAGGCGAGGATGAATAAGGGCAGCAATTGGGAACAAAAAATTTGTCCCAAAATGCCCCCATTTTGGGAGGAAAAAGTTGGGGGAAAAATGGGCATGGGACCCACACTATTTTCCTTCCCCATTTTCTTTCCTCTCCCATTTTCTCTCTTAACAAGCAGGGGAAAATGTTCTCCCTTGCCCCCTTTTCCCTCCCCATTTTCCTTCCTCTCCCATTTTCCCTCCATCCAAGCAGGCCCTTAGTTATAAATCATAAGCGACACCACTAGTCAACTCTCTCACAACTCATATCTCTATACTCACATTCTTAATGAACTCAAGAATTCTGGATCAATCATATAAAGTAGACAGCTAACTAGGACCATTCACGTCATTTGTACATGTTGAATGACTTAGTTGTTATAATAATACAACAATGTCATACGAACAATGTAAATGACCCCAATTAGTGAGACATGGCTTGCTGATGTCGTTGTTGTATCATTAATCAATAAAGTAAAAATAAATAGAACTATAGCACATACCAATCTTAGAAAGATTTTAAGACTTGTTGGAGACGCCTTCTTCAAAGACTGAATAGTAGCATATATCCAATTATCAGCCGTGTTCATTGATTCCCTCTCCTGAACCAGTAAAGATAATATTTGACCAAATTTCATACTAACAAAAAGTAGCAGAACAAGATTGTTGGTACATAAGATTACGACCACAAACATACAAGAGAAGATAATATTTCTTCAATTGTTCTTCGAGAGAAACATTTATTGATTATATTCAACCTGCAGCACATAAGCACTATAAGATGAAAGAAACTCACAAGACAAAGGTGGTGACTAGTGTTTCAATAGAAATACATCAAGAAAACACAGCTTCAACCCCCCAAAAAAAAATGAATAAGATATGGTAATAATTTACGGTGAATCATTTAACTAAATACAGTCCCTCAATAGCTCCTCATAATTTTAAAGCAAGGGATGTAGCTAATCTGTATAATGTTAACTCAGGGGAAGCCTTTTTCAGATAGAAATTGGAGCTTTGTTAGTCATTTTTGACAAAGGCTCAGGTATAAATCCTCTGTATAATGTGCTTGTCAATTTACATGTATTTACCAAACTTGTCAAAGAAATGTTGGTATGCATTTGTTTGTGCACACGTGCATACATGTGTGAATGAGTGTGCTTGTAAGGGTATGTCACATGCTAACCTGTGATAAGCACTATCCTTCTTTACTATAGGTTGCTCAGAGTATTTATCAATGATAGCAGATACTGCAGCATGATCACTGGATTCTACATTGCATAAAGCTTCTTCCAATGAAATCAACTTCTGCACAATGGTTATAAATGAAACCAAGTCAGAACCACCAGAATCTACTAAAACAGAACCAAGATCCAACAAAACAGTGCCAAAGTTAGCCAACCTGGGGAGAAAATGCAAGTCAAACATTCAATAAAAAGCTAATTAAAAGTGTGTATCATACAGTCTCACCATAATATTACTTCCTGTATGGTCAACAAGGATGATGCCATAGTTAGAAGGGAGAATTGCATTTCATAACTTACTCCAACTAACACCTTGTTTCTACTTTTAAAAAAAAAAGGAATACTTTCGTGAAGTAAGTCTTAATTTTCATACGTGATAGACTGCTCACTTGAACTAAGATTTAATATTAATTTTAGTTTCTACTTGAACTAAGATTTAATATCAACTTTAGTTCATTTTTAAAAAGTATGAAGAATCCAGTATTCCACGGAGAAAGAAACAAAAAGATTATTCCCCCTTCTAATTAAAAAATCTTCTATCTTTTATATGAATGCTTCCTACATTTCCCCAAGTTGGCTAACAAAAGAATGGTTAAACCCTGTGTTAGGTCAAAGAGCTAGTTTATGTGGCCTCTTTATTATGGTCAAAAACCAAAGGCATTGGTTAACATTTTGAAGTTGGAGTACTTAATAAACAGGCTGAGTTGCAAGGTCTAGGTACTAGAAATGTGAAATAGATTTTTAATTCCAAAAGTCAACACAGCACAATCTTTAAAAAATGTGACTTTGGAGGGACTGTCTAAGATAAATCCAGTTCTTTTCATGTGCATTGGATGTTAGATCCACAACCGAATTGCAACATGAAAATAAACAAGCAAAACATAAATAGAATATTTTGTGTATATGCATCTTGCCCATATCACACAAATTAGGCACAGTTCTTATCCAAAATTACTTTAGTACTTCAAATCTAGATTCATCAATTCCAAAGCATACCGATGAGTGAACAAAATGTGTTGCAAGGCCAAATGCAAGCAATTCTGCACCATCTAGCCTAGCACCCGTAAGACCAACATATTCTCCTGCGATTTGTTTTCCAAAAGAAAGAAACACGAAAAAGGGAAGTCAAACTCTGACCTCTTTAGCCATTTGGGAATGCTGATAATTAGTTGGAACAATAATGAATTGTCCAAATGAAAATATATCAACAAAGGCAAACATTGCAAAGCCAATGAAAACTATGACCTCTGTGCTCTTCCCTAATAATGAACTGTATAAATGTACACATTTATCAGAGAGAGAAACTCACTGGAAGTATAGATAGTGAGTGAATTCAATTTGAGGATCTTTTGCTAGGGGTACAAAAAATTACCGCATTTGAATATTCATGGGGCTGAAATTAAGGATATGGCATCATACCAAAAAATCCAGGCAGTCTTGACAAGAAATATGCAGCACCTACATCAGGAAATAGTCCTAACGCTGTTTCTGGCATTGCAAAGACCTGAAAATGGTCCATCAATATATTAAGTATCAACATCCAACCTAAACTTTAAGATAATAAGACAAATGATTAGAAAAGTTGTTATAATCATACCGGCTACAGTTACATAAAAGACCCAACACATCTTATGTATGTATAAAAAGGGTCAACCCAGTTCTAGTCCTCACTTGGTGAGAGTGTTAGGGAAGGGAATATATTAGACAGTCTAACCTCTGCTTTTTGCAAAATGGTTGATTCAAACTCACGACCTCAAAACCCACGGCAAGCGAGCATACCGTTGAGCCAAATCGGCCCTTCATCTTATGTATGTATAAAAGATAAAATTCTATATACCACTAACCAAATTAGACAATTGTTCATCTAAGAGGAAAGAATTTCAGTATCTTATAGTGCATTGGATGCATACTGTATTTTCCGTAGCCACACGAATTCTACCATGAATAGAAGCACCAGCGCCACCTCCCATGACAATTCCATTAAGAATTGAAATCTTCAAAAGTATGCGGCCCAAATATGAAAAAATTCATATATCAGTGTGATAATTAATAAAACAAAGCAGAAAGGAGTGCTTTTCGTTAAAAAATTATCACCTGAGGTTTACTGTATGTTGCCATCAAGTAATTCATTTGATATTCCATCTCAAAAAACTTTGCACCAAGCTTCCAGCTATCTATTTCAAAGAAGGCAATGAGACTTATTTTACATTATTGTTAAGTCCTACCAAGTAAATATTTCATGTCAAATTTATATAAACATCTCTACCAATAAGCAATCCAGCAAGTGCTGCAAATTCACAGTGGCGAGCATAAAGTAGCGAAAATTTGTTGCTAACCTAATATGCATCAAGGTCAAAACATACCTCTGTTGGCATAACGAACAACAGCTGCAACATCACCGCCAGCACAAAATGCCCTTCCATTTCCCTGATATTTAAACAGAAGATACATGATAAAATGATTGTGCTCATTACCAAGGATGGTGAGAAACTAAATAAACTGTTTGTAGATAAAGAACAAATCCTAAAAATCAAGAGATAATAGATTAAGAGTTTGTTAACTAGTCCTATGGATCAAAAGATAATAGTTATAGAGTTTGTTACTATGCAGAAGTCATAAGTCACAAGGAAGCTCAACACATCCCAGCCCAATCTGAAGGGGATGGGGCACTAGAGTGCAGGGTAGACTGAGATGACCCCAACCAACATAGAAACAGCAACGAAGACTAAGGCAAATCACTCACCCCCACCTGCTACTCTTAAAGGTCCTTCCTAACAAGCCCTTATTTATATTCATATAATATCCAAACAAATGGACAAGAATGGTAATTCTCTTCTTACCAATTCCATCACTCTTCAATCCTCACTAATATTCTGAAAAGGTCAATAATTAACATTAAATGTAACAGATGTGTACAGTCAATGTCTTGATGTGCATCTTTTCTCAGGTTGTTCATTCAGATTTCCCGGTGAGAAAGAGACCAATCATACCTTTTGATTTGCTAATCATCTGTGGAAGCCAAGTTCCCATACGAATGTTTGTCAAGATATGTTACACAATAAAAATAATAGAAAGGAAGATGATCAGTTGTTCATCAATGAAGTAGTTATTTGTTTGTTAGTATTCCTAGGCCTGTCTGTAACAAGTATCTATTCATTTGAGATTGGAAACAAATGGAATATATTTCCCACCCCCTTCTCCAAGCCATTACTAAGAGTCAGATGGGTTATCAGGTTAGAGTTGAGATAAATATATTGCAGTTAGAAGTTTAGAGATGAAAAACAGTATCCTGATTTCTGAATGTATATAACAGAAGAATATAAACTAATATAAGATATAATTTTTTCATTCAGCATTGGCAGGAGTTTCTTTTCTTTCTCTGTCAACAAACAATTCCACAGTAGCACATTTTCAATGCACAGTACCTTCATTATAACCAATTTCACATCAGAATTTGATTCACATTCATAAAAAAGCTCCAGAAGTCGAGATACCTACATTAAAAGACAGTAGAACAAAGAAAGTCAAAGGGTGGAAAGGTGTGGAAGAAAAACTTCAAGAAAATGTGAGGAAAAATAGTACTTCTTATAACATTGTTAAGTACTCCCTCAGTTCCTAAATATAGTACTTATTATATCACTTTCATATTTCAATTTGTTCCTAAATATGAGCAACTTCCTAATTTTTCTCAACTTTTTTCCAAATAAACCCTAATAATACTTATCTATAATAAACAAGCAAGAGTAAGAGAGTAAGGATAAAGGCTATAGTTAGAATAAATTGGTAAAATCATGTGTTAATAACTAACTTAACTAACATCCTTAATCTAATCAAATTAAGGAAAGTGATCTTATATTTAGGAACGGAGGTAGTATTAATTTGAATACATATTCTGGGTCCTAAGAAGGAAACTGAATATCTGAATCAACCTAAAGTAAAATGCAGCAAATCATAGCAAACAATAAGGGTTAAAAATTGAAGGATCAACGTTAGGTTTGGACTTTGGCACTTGCATCACAACTTTGCAATTAACAGATATTCCAATTATATAATTACAAAACCTAAGTCATGCAACAACAAAAAAAGGTCAACCCAGTTCTAGTCTCCACTTGGTGAGGCAGCCTTAACTCTGAGAGACTAATTCAAACACACAACCTCAGACCACACGGCAAGCAAGCTTACAGTTAAAGCCAACAAAATAACACAAATAATGTATTGAGAAATATAATGAATGTGTGCAATACAATACCATTTGAAAAGATAAGGCATTCAATTGCTTAGGCCTGTTTAGTATCACAACTCTAGCAGACATCTTATGTTCCACCAGGACCTGTCTCCCACACACAAAACACAATCAATCAAATAAAAAGAAACAAAGAAAAACAAAAATATTCCAATATAATTTCGATATACCCACAAAAGAAAAAACAGAAATTATGAGAAAATAACAGCATATAAATAACTCCAAACAAACACAAATAATCCATGCAACCCAATTTGTAGTATATGACTTTAATTAGCAAATTAAGCTTCTAGTTTGCAAGATGAGGATAATAAACAGACCTGATCATCGTGGCCATTGATGAGAGAAGTCATGGTTTGTTAACGTCAGAACTCAAAACTGTGTGTACAGTGTAGGCCAGTGGTAATAGATAGGCCATATATATATCATAGGGAAAAGATATTCTCAGACGCCTCTCTCTCCTTTTCTCTCAGAATCTTTATATCCTATCCATCCGATTCATCCTATGGCTTACAAAGTGACACGTCACTATAATTTTCAGATCTCCATCGGTCATCGGTGCGCCATGGTGCCCCGATGCAGTAGTACATCAGCTGAGAAAAGGGTGGATGAAGATGGTGCTTTATATTTTATATATTATGATATGATATGATATATTGTGAAAAAAGAAATATGATTTTCTCAAAAAGAAAAAAAGAAAATGAAAATGAATTAGGTGGCATTTGTGGGTGCTTGGATAAAATCTAAGGGTCATCATGATATGGAGATACTGAGGGATACTGAGGGAGTGGCTTCTGAGAGAAACCGAACCCATATATCATACTCCTAAATATAAGATCACTTTGGCTAATTTGGAGAGATTAGGGAAGACTTTCCAATGAATTAGGATTACATGATTTTCCCAAAATACCCCTCACTTAAATTTAAAAGACAAATAGGGATTTGAGAGAGAAGTGAGGGAGCTAAGAAGTATAGGGGTAATTTGGACCAAAATTGAGACAAAATAGAAAGTGATCTTATATTTAGGAATTTATCCACTTCCCCAAAGTGATCTTATATTTAGGAACGGAGGGAGTATCATTGAAATGATTATGTATGGGAAAGGTCCCACCTTGCCAAATTAAAACCAGGTTTTAAGTTTTAAGTTTTAAATCACCTTATTATTACTATTTTAAGGCTAAAGTATACTTTTGATCTCTTATGTTTGCACCAAGTTTCAATTTAGTCCTTTATATTTGGAAAGTATCCTTTTTTTTGTTAACACTGTTAGTTTAACTTAACGAAAAATGCTAACTTAACAATTTTAAATGATTATTTTATAATGAAATTGGACTAAAAATGATAAATTTTGAAAATATAAGAATATTTACACTCAAATATTTTGATTTGAACATTTTTTCAGTATTTAATAACCATTTAAAATTGTTAAATTGACATTTTCCGTAAAGTTAAACTAACGGTGTTAACAAAAAAGGACTAAAAATGTATTTTCCAAACATAAAGGACTAAATTGAAACTTGATGCAAACATAAGGGATCAAAAGTATACTTTAGTCTTATTTTAATTATATTACGATATAAAAGACTCTATCCCTCTTTGTTAAATTTTTTTTGTGTTGTAACATAATTAAAGTAAGTTCTTTTGAGAACCTACTTTAATTTGGTCAATTCGTGGACCTTTCCAATATATTGTGTCTCAGGTAAGACTTGAAATTAATTTTGCATGTACATTTTATTGTAAGTTTCATCATTTACTAAATTATTTTTAATGGTTTAGAAAGTATTTTAAAACTTACTTCCTTCATTTAACCAAAAATATTAAGTGAAAAGTTTTATTAACTTTATTTGCAATCAAGTGTGATTTGAATACATTTCATTTCTAGAAATATAAAAAAGGAAGATTATATAGAATATATCTAAGAACACGTAAGTTTTTTCACAGACGTAGTATAAGATTAATCGGTCCTTTCATAAATATAAAGAAAACAAATGATATACATGAGTTACGAAATTTAACACCCTCATCTGAGACATTTAACTGTTGTTTATTTATACTCCCCTCGATTCTTAAATATAAGAGCTAATTGATTTTTTTGAGAAATTAATGAAACAAAATGAACCATGTGATCATAACATATTTTGTATGTTATTAGATGATATGTTAGCTTATAAATCAGATAAACTAGTGTAAAAAATTGAGAAAATCGATTTTTATGTAATCTATATGGTTTTCTTAAGATTTTTCATAAAAGGCCAACTCGGAGCGAGTAGATTTTATCAACTTTATATTTAGGTTTATCAACTCTTTAAATATTTTGCCAATTTTCTATTTGTAATTACTAACGCCATGACACACAAATCATATATCCTTCTAATTGACTTCAAGAATTTCGTGTTTCCATTTACCAACCTTTTATGGGTCTACCCATTTCCTATTTGTGTTTACCAACTTCACAAATTCATTACCGACTTTCTATTCATTGGAAAACATTTTGGTTCTTCAAACTCCACAAACATCACGGGACACAAGTCATTTTTTATATAACATAGAAAGCAAATCAACCTATTCAACTAGTACACAAGTCATGTTTTGTCATGACCAATACTGGGGGGTAGTTAGTTATATATTGGGGTGTTAGTTTGTGTAATTATTTTTATTTTCTAGAAAATAGAAAATCCAAAAAATAATCGTTGTATTATTTATGATATATAGACTATTTGACCACGCGAATAAAATTTATGAGTCATACAATGAAGTTGTGGGAAAAAGTAATTGAGTGTAGGTTACGTTACGAACTGAGACTAGCATATCGAAAAATCAATTTGGTTTCATGCCGGGAAGGTCAACTACAGAAGCAATATATCTAATTAGAGGTTTAATGGAAAGATATAGAAGTAAAAGAAAGGATTTGCATATGATTTTTATTGATGTGGAAAAAGCATATGATAGGGTGCCAAGAGATTTACTTTGGAAAGTTTTAGAAAAGAAAGAAGTATAAGTTGGGTATATTAGAGCTATTCAAGATACGTGTGAAGGAGTAATGACTAGAGTCAAAACACCGGCAGGAGAAATAATTGATTTTCCAATAAGAATTGGATTGCATCAAGGTTCGGCATTGAGTCCGTATTTGTTTAACCTTGTTATATGAATGCCTTAACTGAAAGTATACAAGAAGAAATTCATAAGTGCATGCTTTTCGCGGATGATATAGTCATTTTAGGGGATTCAAAAGATGAAATTAATTGGAAATTAGAGCTATGGAGGACGACTCTAGAGTCGAAAGGTTTTAGAATAAGTAGGAGTAAGACAGAATATATGTACTGTAGTTTTGGCAATAGACAAACTCATGAGGACATAGAAATTACATTAGGAGAGCATGTTATACAACAGGTGGATAAGTTTAAATATTTAGGATCAATTATACAAGGAGATTGTGAAGTAGATGGAGATGTTAATAATAGAATTCAGGCTGGTTGGTGTAAATGGAGAAAAGCTTCTGGGGTTATATGTGATCGTATGGTTAAAGATATAATAAAAGGAAAATTTTATAGAACAGCTATTAGACCGGTAATGTTATATGATAGTGAATGTTGAGCAATTAAAAAACAACAAGAACATAAGATGGATGTGGCAGAGATGAAAATGTTGAGATGGATGAGTGGGTATACAATAAAAGATAGGATTTGTAATGATCACATTCGTGAAAGAGTTGGGGTAGCACAAATTTCAGAGAAAATGGCAGAAAATCATTTAAGGTGGTATGGACATGTTCAAAGAAGAGAATTCGATGAGTCAGTAAGAACAGTGGATCAGATGGTAGGGGATCCCTATGTAAGAAATAGAGGGAGACCAGAGAGAACTCTTAACGAAGTTATTCAAAGAGATCTTTTAGTGAAAGGTTTATCTCCAGGAATAACTAGTGACCGTACAAAATGGCGTCGTGTAATCCATGTAGCCGACCCCACTTAAGCGGGATACGGTTTATGTTGTTATTATATAGAATATTTGACCATGTGGAATGGGAAATAGAAATTTTACAAAGCAATTATCATGGTCATGGAGATTCTCTTGGGCTATTTGTAAGACTAAGCAAAATTCTTAGTAATTTGTGCAAAGAAAGTTGTTTCAGTGTGCTTGTAATTTCATTCCCAATTGTTTCAGTGTGCTTGTAATTTCATTCCCAATATATTTGGCTTTTGTTTTTTTGGTTTTACCATTGAAAATTCTAGATTTACCGACGTGAAATGTAATCACCAAAGCAAGAAATATTAAGCTACTAATTCTTGACAAATATTTATGGCCAAAATAAGAAGTAATTAACTCATTTTTTACACAATTGATATTTTGTTTTCAATAGAGTTCAATTGACTTTTGTTATAAAAAAGAGTTCACTTGACTTCCCTCTTTGATGTATGATTAGCAATTGATGACTCCCCATATTTAGTGGTTTTTAGGAAATATTTTGTTATATTTGGGGAGTCATTAATTAAGTAATTAAGTGATTTTGTTGTGAATTGGAAAGAAAGTAATTTGATGATTATTATATGAATGATTCTTTTGGAAATTTGAAATTTAACTGAAATAGGAAACTTAATATATTAAAAGAAATATTTTGATGGGAAGTTTCCTATTAATGAGATTATGTGATTGAGTTATTGTGATTATTTCCTATTTCCTTCTCTTCATGAATGCAGATTTAATGAAAAAGGAAATAAAGAGAAGGAGATTATTTGATTATGTGCAAGAAAAGGAAAGAAAAGAAACTTAACATGCAAGACAAAGACAATATGGTGTTGGACTATTTTATTATAAATATACACATGCAATTGAGGAGAAGAGGAGGTTTGGTCATAATTCTTCCAATTCCTAAAGCCTAAACACATATGAATTCACAATAGAAAGAAAGGGAGAGGACACGGCACTGTTGAGGGAGTTCTACATCAACTCAGGTGGCTGAAGCACATACACGCACGCACATCACAAAAGGAAAAGACGAAGAGGGAGATAGGACGCAGCATCTTGGGCTTGCCTTGGTCATATATGCGTACAAGAAGAAAAGGAGAAGACATTGTTTGGTGCATCTTTTGATTATTCTCATAGCTTTAATTCTAGATGATGACTTTGCTAATGTGATGCTTTTGTTTAAAACCATGTGTGACTAATTCCCTTTTACAACTTAGAGTACTATGAACTTGTTTGTAACTTAGTATTTTATTTCCCACTATTTAGTCATGGTTGATTTGATTTAGTTTATTTAATCTTGCTATTATTGATAACTTGTTTAGTGCTTGATCACCATTAGACATGTTTAGGGAATTTAGAGTTGGACTCGAAAGAGGGAATTTTAAATAGACCATGGGATTAAATAGTGTAGGATTGGATTGTTAATCTGATTTGCGACTAGGATAGACATATACCTAGAAGCCCTACATAGTCACATTAGAGCGGTACCGGTATTAATTGGCTTAGTAAATTAGTGCAAGACATTGTGTAATTAAACTAGGCAAGGATATAGGTGAAAACCGAAAGGCATTTATAGACACTAGTACTCTAGATTAGCTAGTTGAATTAACTCATAATTAATTTAGTGGGGAATAAAATCTAAGAAGCAGATAAGGGATTAGTGGCTCTAGGTTGTTCTTTTGACTCGTGAATTTCTTTTGTGTGAATATTTGTTTTATTTTATTTTCTTAGATATTAGGTAATTAAAATCAATTTTCTTTTGTTTACTCAACTTGAATGAAAATAGGAGATCTAATGCCTAGTTATTAATTGTCTGAGTCTCTGTGGGATCGACCTTGATTACCACTTTACTAAAATACGATCCGTACACTTGCGGAATTTTTATCAAAATTTTGGTAGCATCAAGTTTTTGGCGCCGTTGCCGGGGACTCAAGGCAATTAGTAATTAGAATTAGAAATTCTTTAGTAGTTTTAGCTTGAGTTTTTTTTTTCTTTTGGAAAAATAGAAATATGGACTTTTCGGAGCTTAATTATTATAAATGGTATCGATGTTATCACTGTGGAAATAATCATGTACCAGGAAATTGTCCATTTTTGCCTACCATAAATTGTATAGGAGATGATTTCACTAGACAACAAACTTATGTTGATAATTTTTCTAGGCCTAGTTGGAATTTTGAGCAGGATGAGTGTTGGAACCCACATGTTGATCCTTATTCACATGCAATAAACACACCCTTCATATCTTATTCACATGTTCAAGGAAAGAATTTTGAGGATGGTGAAATCTCTCATAGAGAAGAAAGATTTGACATATTAGAAAGATTAGCCGATATGTGTTTGAAATGGCAAGAGGATTGTTTCAAAAGGTTAGACTCAATTGAGACTAAGTTTGAATCAAGAGCACAAAATCTTGTAGCACAGATGAGTCAAATGTGCAGAGACCTTGAAGAATTAAAACAAAATCCCTTCTTTAATCATAGTTCCCCTTTGTTATCTAATGAGATTGAATATGAGGAAGTCAAGGATAGGGATGACTTTAAAGTTAAAGAAGATTTAGAGGTTGTCTTAGAGTCTGAAACTGATTTAGGAGAAAGTGATGGGTGTCTAATTGATGTTCAAGATGCGAATTCAAATGCTTGTGATTCTGATATACATGTTGATGTGAGTGTTCCTATAACTACTTTGGATTATTCTCCTATTACTGTTGTGACTCTTATTGATGAGAGTCAAATTGATTTTATTGGATGCTCATTATTCTTAGAAAGACATACATCTAATTGTTTGTATGATCATATTCTAATTCCTTTGAAATCAGTGATTGCTTGTTCTTTGAAATTGTCTATGATTGAAAAGGCACAAGTAATTGGTTTAATTGATCACTTATACTGTTTGAAAAGGAATGAAGATGAGGTGATTATGGTTTTTGATACTTATGACTAAGGATTTGTTTGGAAAGTCTGGCTGAAGACTTTAAACTTAGCGCTTCTTGGGAGGCAACCCAAGGTTTTGGTATTTGATGCTTTGTTTTGAGTTTGTAGGATTTTTTTTTCTTCTTTTGGACCCAAAGGATGCTTCAACTTGATCTTGATGGACTAGGAGCTAAGAGTGGAAATCGAGAAGAGGAAGGGGAGTATTCTTCTAACTTTTTCTTGATTTTATTTGACTAAGAATTGTTTTGGTGATGAGTCTTTATGCTGGTTGATATGTGTATGATGTTTAGATTTGATGGTGTGTCTCTTGAGTACTTTGTTAATTGATATGGAAAATGAAATATTTGTCATCTTTACACTTGCTATGGATATTTTTATAATTCCACTACTTATGTTACATGTTCACATTGGGGACAACGTGACATCTAAGTGTGGGGGTATAAGGGTATCATTGTTCTTTAAAGATTGTCTTCAAGCTTTCATTTTGTAAAATTTTCTTGAAAAAAAAATCTTTTTGCCAATTTTGGGATTGATTTGGACTTAAAACAATTGGATTTGATTAGACTTTGATCTCATCTTCTTTGAATGTAAGTGAAAAAGCAAGCTATTTGATTTAGATAAATTACTCTAGTATGTCAAAAAGCCCTGTGTGAGGAATTTGAGCCTTAATTTTATTCTTTCATGAGTGAGTACATCTATTGTAATTTCCCCTCTAGAACTTGTCTTGAATCTCTTTTGACGCTCAAATCTCTTGCATGCACAAAAATGATTAAGGCCTTTGTTTCATAGCCAGTTTAGCCAAATAGCCATCCTTTTTACATTATTTCCATTGCTTAACCCCTTTGAGCCTACTTCTCTTTTAAAAAGAAAGATTGCATATTTTAGCCTTTGAATTCTTTTGATGCAATTTTTCATCTCTTATCTATTTCTTCCATTTACGCTTTGAAAAGTGTTATACTATATTCATATGGAAAGGGGTGAAGGGAGTAGAAAAGGAAAAGGGGAAATATAAGTGTTGAAGAAAGGAGAAAGGAAAAAAAATAAAAAAAAAAAGTGAAGGTGAAAAGGAGAAGAAAAAAAAAATCACACAAAGTGTGAAAAAAAAAACAAAGAAAAGAAGAAAAAAAAAAGAAAGAAAGAAGAAGATGAAAATCAAAAGAATCGAATAATTGTGAAGTTCAAAAGAGTCAACCCCTATGTGTTTGTTAAGTTATGTGATTCCTTCATTCTTTACTATAATTGAAATGGTTTAACACTTTTCAAATATATCTCCATCTCATTTTCATTTCATTATCCTACCTTTTTCATTACAACCCTTAAAAGTCCTTTTGATTTGTGTGTGCATTGAGATATAAGAGTGGATATCGAGATGATAAACAAGCCTATGGTAGCTGGATTACATAGATGGAATTGAGTGAAACACAACCCCTATATACTTTGAGAGTAGAGTGTAAACACTTTGACCGGTGAGGGACATGCTTTTGTGATTTATCTCTATCAAATTGATTGCCTTATTGCTTGCATTTGGGGATGGTGAGAGAGATTTCTAAGAGGATTCAGTTGTTGAAAGTTTGAATTGATTTCAACTTTGTGATGATAAAAACTTGATTTCATTTTTGTGCTAATGTGTTAACAATTTGAAATCTTGAGGACAAGATTTAATGCAAGTGTGGGGGTGTGATGACTCCCCATATTTAGTGGTTTTTAGGAAATATTTTGTTATATTTGGGGAGTCATTAATTAAGTAATTAAGTGATTTTGTTGTGAATTGGAAAGAAAGTAATTTGATGATTATTATATGAATGATTCTTTTGGAAATTTGAAATTTAACTGAAATAGGAAACTTAATATATTAAAAGAAATATTTTGATGGGAAGTTTCCTATTAATGAGATTATGTGATTGAGTTATTGTGATTATTTCCTATTTCCTTCTCTTCATGAATGCAGATTTAATGAAAAAGGAAATAAAGAGAAGGAGATTATTTGATTATGTGCAAGAAAAGGAAAGAAAAGAAACTTAACATGCAAGACAAAGACAATATGGTGTTGGACTATTTTATTATAAATATACACATGCAATTGAGGAGAAGAGGAGGCTTGGTCATAATTCTTCCAATTCCTAAAGCCTAAACACATATGAATTCACAATAGAAAGAAAGGGAGAGGACACGGCACTGTTGAGGGAGTTCTACATCAACTCAGGTGGCTGAAGCACATACACGCACGCACATCACAAAAGGAAAAGACGAAGAGGGAGATAGGACGCAGCATCTTGGGCTTGCCTTGGTCATATATGCGTACAAGAAGAAAAGGAGAAGACATTGTTTGGTGCATCTTTTGATTATTCTCATAGCTTTAATTCTAGATGATGACTTTGCTAATGTGATGCTTTTGTTTAAAACCATGTGTGACTAATTCCCTTTTACAACTTAGAGTACTATGAACTTGTTTGTAACTTAGTATTTTATTTCCCACTATTTAGTCATGGTTGATTTGATTTAGTTTATTTAATCTTGCTATTATTGATAACTTGTTTAGTGCTTGATCACCATTAGACATGTTTAGGGAATTTAGAGTTGGACTCGAAAGAGGGAATTTTAAATAGACCATGGGATTAAATAGTGTAGGATTGGATTGTTAATCTGATTTGCGACTAGGATAGACATATACCTAGAAGCCCTACATAGTCACATTAGAGCGGTACCGGTATTAATTGGCTTAGTAAATTAGTGCAAGACATTGTGTAATTAAACTAGGCAAGGATATAGGTGAAAACCGAAAGGCATTTATAGACACTAGTACTCTAGATTAGCTAGTTGAATTAACTCATAATTAATTTAGTGGGGAATAAAATCTAAGAAGCAGATAAGGGATTAGTGGCTCTAGGTTGTTCTTTTGACTCGTGAATTTCTTTTGTGTGAATATTTGTTTTATTTTATTTTCTTAGATATTAGGTAATTAAAATCAATTTTCTTTTGTTTACTCAACTTGAATGAAAATAGGAGATCTAATGCCTAGTTATTAATTGTCTGAGTCTCTGTGGGATCGACCTTGATTACCACTTTACTAAAATACGATCCGTACACTTGCGGAATTTTTATCAAAATTTTGGTAGCATCAGCAATATTCTTTTTTTAATAAAGTACAATTATACTACATCTGGTCCTAAATATAGGACCTAGATGACTTTTGTTTGGAGATGCTAAGATTGCAAAATAGTCTATTAAATCATGACATATTTGATATATTTTTAGATTATCCATTAGTTTATAAGCAAAATAAACTAGTTTAAGGGAAAAAATTAGGTAAATCAATTTATAATTAACTTAGTTTGCTGTTTTTAAGGATTTTTCAAAAAAGTCAATTAGGTCTTATATTTAGGACCAAAGAGAGTATTAAGTAAAAAGAAGGGTTTTGGTAGAGTTCTTTTGATTTCCCTCTTTGATATATGTTGTAACATAGTGTTACTAATTCCCTGATTAATTCAATACTACCTTCACTAACTATGATAGAAAAATGATTTCCATAATATCAATAAATCTAGGGTTAAGGTGCATTTCTAGTACTCGACAATATGGCAAAGTGCACTTACAGTAATACACAATTTCGGGGTGCATTTGTGGTAAGCAAGAATAAATATCGTTGCACCTATAATAACTCCGTTCAATAAGTTATCTTTGACCGTTTAGAGTAACATTTGACTGTTAAAAGGTGACATGGGGAGGGGGAGTTAATGACGTGGCAATGACTGGACGGACATGTGGCAATGCATGCTGACTGGATTAAGTTGTCAGGCCAAATTAAATTGAAAAAAAAGGGAAAATTAATTAGAGGTCCCCCACAAGGGAGTTAATACTGGAAAAGTCCCAAAAGTTGAAAATATTAATGTAGGGTCCCTCCTCCCCCCCACCCCCACCCTTCTCCCCCACCCTCCTCCCTCACCTGCCCCCCCTCCCCCGCCCCCGCCACCCTCCCCTCCACCCTCCCCCTCCCCCGCCACCCTCCCCCCTCCACCCTCCCCCTCCCCCGCCACCCCCCCTACAGCGCCCCCTCCCCCGCCACCCCCCCTCCAGCGCCCGCCACCCCGCCACCCTCCCCTCCACCCTCCCCCTCCCCCGCCACCCCCCCTCCAGCGCCCCCCACCCCCACCCTCCCCCTCCACGCCCCCCACCCCCACTCCTCCTCGCGATCTCTCTCTCTCATCAGATCGCGAGGAAGAGTGGGGGTGGGGGGCGTGGAGGGGGAGGGTGGGGGTGGGGGGCGCTGGAGGGGGGGTGGCGGGGGAGGGGGAGGGTGGAGGGGAGGGTGGCGGGGGTGGGGGGCACTGGAGGGGGGGTGGCGGGGGAGGGGGCGCTGTAGGGGGGGTGGCGGGGGAGGGGGAGGGTGGAGGGGAGGGTGGCGGGGGAGGGGGAGGGTGGAGGGGGAGGGTGGCGGGGGCGGGGGAGGGGGGGCAGGTGAGGGAGAAGGGTGGGGGTGGGGGGGAGGAGGGACCCTACATTAATATTTTCAACTTTTGGGACTTTTCCAGTATTAACTCCCTTGTGGGGGACCTCTAATTAATTTTCCTTTTTTTTTTCAATTTAATTTGGCCTGACAACTTAATCCAGTCAGCATGCATTGCCACATGTCCGTCCAGTCATTGCCACGGCATTAACTCCTCCTCCCCATGTCACCTTTTAACAGTCAAATGTTACTCTTAACGGTCAAAGATAACTTATTTAACGGAGTTATTATAGGTGCAACGATATTTATTCTTGCTTACCACAAATGCACCCCGAAATTGTGTATTACTGTAAGTGCACTTTGCCATATTGTGGAGTACTAGAAATGCACCTTAACCCATAAATCTATCATAGGTAGAAAAAGAATTTCCTACTAATAATCATTATCCATGATAGAAAAGAATTTTCTAATATAACATGAATACTATCATGGATAATTAATAGCTAACTATGTTAGAAAAGAATCACCTAACATGGTTAGAAAAAGAAGCAACCTAGTACATTTACCCGATTAACCAATATTATCAATACGAATAAAAATATGCGGAAGCGAATGCAGACCTATACATTTTTGGCAATATACATGTTTTCATAGTCTAAATAACCTTTGAAATTTAATTCCCTTCCTGTTTCTCGTGCCTGTGCATGATCACCTGCAAAAATGTGAGTAATCGTGGGATGAGACAAAATTGTCCCAGTAATCACCGCTTAACTCACTTTAACAGTGAGATGTGCGGTAGTAAGGGCGTCTAAAGGGTACCACAGTTTTAAAATCAGTAATACATATATATATCAAGTTTTCTCCCAAACGTCATTCAAATCTCTGTCACTTCTCAACAATAATCTCATCATCTCTATCTCCATACCATGCGTATTACTACCCCAACTCTCACACTCACCTATAGATGCATTGTGCCATCACGGTGCATTCAAGCATCTATTCTTCACTATATGATTTGACACTGTGTCCCTCTCCATAATGAGGGGACAATTTCCCTCTCTGGCAATCTCCAGAGAGGGAACCCCAATTCTGTTTCCATTACAGAACGGGAACGGTTGGACTCTTCAATGTCAAACAACCGTAGGGGCGGTTTGGCTCTTCAATGCCAAAACAACCGTAAGTCACTTCTCTCAATAAGTCGACCTATGATCCCCGATCCAATCAATCTGAAAAGGATCCTCAGTACAAATAACTGTCGATTGGCCTATCGACAGTTATCATCGCGCGATGGTACATAAAAAGCAGTGTCATGCAATGCTCACCATATTCCTGTCAACATCATATCCACAATATTCAATATTTCAATCACAATTCTCTTCCATATCCATATCGATCCATTTCAATCTCATCATCAATATCATGCACTCTTACCATTCCATTCAATATCCCTAACAGAATACTATATAAATCTCTCACATCATACCCAAAACTGAACCAATACAGAACCACCATCCACACCAGACAGGATAGTATTTATAATGTTTCAAATTTCTTTTATACGAGAATAATCGTGTTTGAAAGGCACCCGATAGCCTGTTTTGTATAAAAATACCCTTTTAAAGATAATATATATATATATAGAGGGTGAGAAGGGATTTTACAAAATCCCTAACTAACGTCACCCTCAATGTTATAGCAAGGTTAAGTGTGATTACCTGTCGCCCTCAGCACTCCACTGTCTTCCTTACCGTTTCTTGTAGATTTTTCCTTCCTAACACCATCACCACAAGTTGCTCCTATAATAATATGGTACAAAATGATAAATTATTATCATTTACACTTCATAATACTTGAGCGTCTCTCTCGTATCCTATGTCACTACCCAATCCCGATAAAACCATGTTAACAGAGACTAAGCCAAAACATTAATTCAATTACTTCATAAGCCAAGCCAATAACATACCAATATGTACAAGTTTCAAAATGAAATAGCATCACTTCTTTAGTGACTTCCAGCAAGCATAAACCTTTTTGTAAGTCGTGATAAACTTTCAAATCACCACAAAATAAAACTGCTCACCACTAACAATTCAATCATAACCTAATAGAATTCGCCATATACAAAAAAAATAAACTTGGAGATTCTTACAAAACTTATTACCTTCAAATTCAAACAGCAACCAAAAACAACTCAATCAATATCAAACAACATTCACTATATTGCACACCATTACAAATGAAAATTGGAGACCAAGGAACACTCATTAATTTCAAAAGAAAACAGGAAAGAAACAAGTTCAAGAAACCACAGCTTTAGCCACTTTTATATGCATTGACAGTTTAAAAAGAAACAAGTTTTGATGAAGACTTTAATATGAAAGAACTAGGCAAACACTTAGAGAATATTAGGTTAATATAGAACCCCAAGTAAGAGTACAACCGGATGTGGATTTACTTCCGGATAGACTAGGACTAGCGCTCTCGGATGAACGTCTCATCTCCCAGCGACAGCAAGCACATCACTAAGTTATAACTCAGTCTAACAACATTAAATGGATAAAATTCCTTGAGACTAAGTTAAGATGCAACCGGATGTAGAGTTGCTTCCGATTGATTAGTGACTAGCGCTGGGTGTTGGCATAGATAACACTGAGCACCAGTGAACATAACCCAACGTCCAGTAGACTTGCTTCCGATAGCTTAGTGACTAGCGCTGGCTGTTGGAATGGATAACACTGAGCGTCAGTGAGCAAATTGTGAACATAACCCTTCGTCCAGTGGAAGTGCTTCCGGATGTGGAATTGCTTCCGGATGTAAGAAAGCTTCCTTAGACTAGATGAACTCCCACTGCATGTGACTATGTGTTTATATTGCTAGACTAACGTTTCAAAGTGCAGCACACTAAGTAAAGTCGCTTCCGGATATGAATCCGCTTCTGCAAGCAATCAGAATGTCAGAACGTTCAGAGCAGTGCAGTGTCAGAATGCTTTTGGCAGAGCAGAGTTGTCAGAACTACTTTTCAGAGATAAAGCAAGTCAACCCTGCTAAGCATTAATGAAGCATTAAATGGGCAAACGGTAACATGGGAAAAACAGCCATATTCAAACGGCTAACCCACCTACCAAGAGTGAGAATACTTGAAGACTATATAAAGAAGCTCACCTTCATTTATGAAGGCATCTATTATCTTTGACATCTTGAAGAAAGCTAGAGAGAGAAAATGAAAAATCCTTCAAGCATTCAAAGCTGCCCAGAAAAGAGAAAGAGCATTTAACTCATTGAGTGATCTTTTCATCTACATATCTTGTACTCCTTGTGGTTAAGTCTCTTCTTGTATTAAGAGCATTCATTGTACTTAAGTGTGTAACATTATCTGTTCTTGAAGAGAACTTAGTTAGAAAATCCTTTATTTGTAAAGGTTGAACCCTTGCTGGGTGTAAGGGGAAGCTAGTTAGAAAGGTTGCAAGTGAGCCTTGAGTAAAACTTGTGGTTGTAAGGTTGCAAGTGATCCCGTCTAAAACTTGCGGTTGTAAAGGTTCCAGGTGAACCCGTTGTAAAACCTGGGGATAGTGGAACTCAACCTGGGTGGTTGAGAACTGGACGTAGGTCAGGAAGACCGAACCAGTATAAATCCTTGTGTTGCTTTTATTTGAGTATTTATTTTATAGCACAATTCACCCCCCCTCTTGTGCATCCATTACTTTCATTTGGTATCAGAGCAGGTCTTTCTCACTCGATTCCAACGAATCCAGAAAGTAAAGATCCAGTAATTGATACAGATTACTCCTTGCCCGATGTCTCCATTCAACCCAACAAGCCCCCAGGCTTTGATGGGTATAACTATTCATTCTGGAAATTTCGAATGGAGACGTACATCAAGTCCAGCGACATCAGACTCTGGGATGTAATTGAACGTGGGGATCACACTCCCCTAGATGAAGATGGTTTTGCAAAGCAGCGATCCAGATATACCAACGAGGACTATGCTCTAGTCCAACTAAACTACAGGGCCATGCATTACATTCAGTGTGCTCTCAGCCCTAAGGAGTTTCATAGGATCAGCCACCACAAAACTGCTAAGGATATGTGGGAGGCTCTTGAGGCTGCTCACTCTGGAACCAGGGGAGTGAAGGCAAGACGAGTTGAGATGTTGGTGGAAGAGTTTCACAAATTCGCCATGACTAGTCCAACTGAGCCAATCAGAGAACTGGAGCTCAGGTTCACTCACCTCATCAATAACCTGGCCTCCCTGGGCAAGGACATTCCTGAAAGAGAGCAAGTCAGCAAGATCCTAAAAGTCTTTAAAGGTGATTGGATCACCAAAGTTACCATCTTGCAGGAAGTCCAAGGAGAGTCAACCAGCTCCATCACTGCACTCTTTGGTTCCCTGGCTGAATATGAACCAACCCTGCTGGCTCAGAGAGCTCCTCAAGCTTCATCCAAAACCAAAAATTTTGCCCTTGTTGCTCCCAGCAAGGAGATTGATGAGAATGATGATGATGAGGATGATGAGGAGGAATTGGACGATGAGGAGATGGCCATGATGGTGAGGAAGTTCAGGAAGTTCTTCAAGAGGAAAGGAGGCTTTCAGAAAGGTGATTCCAGTTAGAGGAAGGGATACAAGAAGGAAAAGGCCCCAGTGTGCTTTGAGTGCAAAAAGCCTGGGCACTTCAAGGCTGAGTGTCCAAGCTTGCAAAGATCAAAGGGGAAAGACAAAAGAAAAGCTTTCGTATCCTCCATCTGGGTGAATAGCTCAGACGATGAAGCAAGTGATGAGGAAGAGGTTGCCAACCTTTGCCTGGTGGCCAGAGAAGATGATGAGGAAGCCTCTTCAGATTTTGATCTCACCCACGAGGACAATGAGGTAACTTTCTCTGAACTACAAGAGGCTTACAATGAGGTTCATGAAGAATTCTCTCGATTATGTAAAGCCTATAAAGTGTTGAAAGCTAAAAAGGAATCACTTGAGTCCAAGGTGGACTCACTGAGTGAAGAGCTAGCGGAAGCTAGAAAGCTTCCGATAGCAGATGGCAAGGGATCTCCCCAAGAGGAACCCAAGGCCACAACACTAGAAGGCTGCCCTAACTGCAGCAAGATCTCTACTGAAAGAGATAGAGTGCAAAATGCCCTGGAGAAGTTTACAAATGGTTCTGAAATGTTGAATGTTATTTTGATGAACCAAAGGGCATATAGGGATAGAACTGGATTAGGGTATAAGCATAAGGGTAAAAAGTGGGTGGAGCCCAAAGTGAAACCATACTTAAAATTCTTCCATAAAGCTACAAGTCACAGCTCCACACCCTTTAGCTTCTGCAACTACTGCAACAAAAAGGGACACTCCACGTCCACTTGCAATGCAAAGAAGCATGGAGTAAATAGCTCCTATAAGTGGGTTCCAAAAGGAACCAGGGTAAATGAAGATCCTCCAAAGAAAGAAACTAAGGGAGGACAAGGGACTAGAACTTGGAAACATATTCCAAGGGAAGTCCGTCAGCCTAGAGCCTCCACAAGGCCAGAGGCACAACACAATCACAAACCCAAGGTCAATACTGAACCGAGGGGAAAGAAGACTAATGATAAAGGACCCAATAAAGGTTGGGTACCTAAGCTTGTCTAATTTATGCAGGTCTGTCTCAAAGCATCCAAGAACAAAAGGTGGTACATTGACAGTGGATGCTCGAGACACATGACTGGTGACAGAGACAAATTCAGGTCCTTGGTGATCAAAGATGGAGCCACAGTAACCTTTGGAGGTAATCAAAGTGGAAAGATCACCGGAGTTGGAGAAGTAGGACCAGTCAAGGATGTCTATCTAGTGGATGGTCTCTGTCACAACCTGCTAAGCGTGAGCCAGAGCACTGACAAGGGAAACTGGGTAATTTTTGATTCACATGAGTGCATAATAGTAGATAAGCAGGATCTGAATCTAGATAAGGCCAACTTAAAATGCAAACTTAAGGCCAATAGGAATGGAAACCTCTACACTCTAGATTTATGTCAACAACTGGAAGAAAAATGTTTAATATCTAGCGATGAGAACAGTTGGCTTTGGCATAAAAGGCTAGCTCATGTTAATTTCACTCAACTTGACATGCTAATTAAGAAAGAGCTAGCTATAGGGATTCCATCCTTTAAAGTTAAGCACGATTATATTTGTGAATCCTGCCAACGAGGAAAGCAAACAAAGTCCTCGTTTAAAACCAAGAAGAGAGTCTCCACTAGCAGGCCCTTGGAACTAATCCACATGGATTTGGTTGGGCCAGTGAGAGTGAAGAGCTTGGGTGGAAACTTGTATGCTCTAGTAGTAGTAGACGACTATTCAAGGTTCACTTGGACGATGTTTCTTGCCTCTAAGCAAGATGCTTTTGATGCTTTTGTTGTCCTGGCTAAGAAAGTGCAGAATGAGAGAGACCTCAAAATCACAGCCATAAGGACAGACCATGGAGGAGAATTTGAGAACCATAGCTTCTCTGAGCTATGTGAGCAGAACGGTATTGAACACAACTTCTCAGCTCCTAGAACTCCTCAGCAAAACGGAGTGGTCGAGAGAAAGAACAGGGTTCTGACTGAGATGGCCAGAAGCATGCTCAACGAGAAAGAGGTTTCTCAAGTGTTTTGGGCGGACGCTATGAGCACTGTCTGCTACATCTCCAACAGAGCCTATGTTCGCAAGGGCTTGGACAAGACACCCTATGAGCTGTACAAAGGCAGAAAGCCCAACATCAGCCACCTCAGAATCTTTGGATCAAAGTGCTATGTGCATAACAATGGAAAGGTAAATCTGGGTAAGTTTGATCCAAAAGCTGATGTAGGTGTATTCATAGGGTATTCCCTTAGGAGTAAGGCTTACAGAATATACAACATGAGAACTAGAATCGTAGAAGAATCAATGCATGTTGTATTTGATGAAACTCCTACATGGGGACAATCCACAGAAGCTGATGAATTAATAAATCTTCCAAAACCACCATCATCTTCTTCACCACCAAAAGAAATACCAGCAAGCAATCCCAAAGAAGAAGATGAACCCAGTGATGAGCCTAGAGTGCAGACCGTGCCTGAGGAGGCACAGTTGCCAACAGCTAGGAGACATCACAGGGATCATCCTCTTGATCAAGTCCTTGGTGATGTTTCTTCTGGTGTCAGAACCAGAAGGCAGGTTCAAAATGAAGTTGAGTTTGGAGCATTTTTATCTCAAATCGAACCAACTTCAGTTGAACAAGCTCTTGAGGACTGCGACTGGATTATTGCCATGCAGGAAGAGATAAATCAATTTGAAAGAAGCCAAGTTTGGGAACTAGTCCCAAGGCCGTCTCATCAATCCATAGTTGGGACCAAATGGGTCTTCAAGAACAAACTGGATGAGACAGGTCAAATTACGAGGAACAAAGCCAGATTAGTAGCCAAAGGATATAACCAAGAAGAAGACATAAACTATGAAGAAACTTTTGCTCCAGTCGCTAGACTCGAAGCAATAAGGATTCTTCTAGCCTTTGCATCCATGAAAGGCTTTAGATTATATCAAATGGATGTAAAGAGTGCATTTCTTAATGGTTACATCAAAGAAGAGGTTTATGTAGAACAACCTCCTGGCTTTGAGGATCACAAGCATCCTAAACATGTGTATAGGCTAAAGAAAGCTTTATATGGCCTGAAACAAGCTCCTCGAGCTTGGTATGAGAGACTTAGCAGCTTTTTGCTGGGCAAGGGTTTCTCAAGAGGCAAACTAGATAGTACACTGTTTATTCTTCACAAAGATAGAAACATGCTAATTGTCCAGATTTATGTTGATGATATTATTTTTGGGGCAACTAACAAAAAACTTTGTGAAGAATTCTCTAAGACTATGCAGGGTGAGTTTGAAATGTCAATGATGGGAGAACTAATGTTCTTATTAGGCCTGCAAATTAAGCAAAAGAAGAATGAAATTTTCATCTCCCAAGCTAAGTACTGCAGAGAGCTACTCAAGAAGTTTGGGATGGATGAATGCAAGGAGTATGACACACCAATGAGTACCACAGCCGCACTCGATGCTGATGCAAAGGGTAAATCTGTCAGCCTGCCCATGTACAGGGGAATGATAGGGTCCCTACTATACTTAACGGCAAGCAGGCCTGACATTCAATTTAGTGTAGGCATGTGTGCGAGGTTTCAAGCCAACCCCAAGGAGTCACATCTAACATGTGTTAAACGTATTCTAAGATACCTTGAGGGTACACAAGAGCTTGGTCTTTGATATCCCAGAGGTAACCAAGAGTTCTGGTGGGCTTACTCTGACTCTGACCATGCAGTTTATAAAACTGATAGGAAGAGCACCAGTGGACAATGTGCCTTCCTTGATGGTTGTCTGGTCTTTTGGGCTAGTAAGAAGCAAACCTGCGTGTCTTTGTCATCCACAGAGGCTGAATATATTGCTGCCGCAAGCTGTTGTGCCCAAGTGCTGTGGGTGAAGAACCAACTAAGAGATCTTGGCTTAGAGTTCCCTGAGGCACCCATCCTCTGTGACAACACAAGCACCATCAGCCTTGCCAAGAATCCGGTTCAGCACACAAGGACAAAGCACATTGATGTCAGACATCACTTCATCAGAGATCATGTTCAGAAGAAAGATGTCAAAGTGAAGTTTGTCCCCACTCAGCATCAGCTTGCTGATATTTTCACCAAGCCTCTGGGGGTTGATCAATTTACATTCATAAGAGGTGATTTGGGAATGGTAAACCCAAATGAAGTTTAATTCCTTAAATAATCTTGAGCTTTATTAAAACCTGCAACTTTACTAACTTAGGCATCGGAGTGCCAATCCTTGTTTTTGCAGGTCCCCAATGTTAAATCTTAAGCAAGTGCAACCGGAAGCAAAACCACTTCCGGATGATCATGTGCTGGCACTGAGTGTTAAACTAAAACAAGTAAGAGCGCCAGTGCCTGGATCAAGGGACACGTCACTTCAGAAAACGTTTCATCTTCCTCCATGAGAAGTTGTGCCTTCTCTGATAAGGTGAAGCGACACATGTCAAAAGGTGCGCCGTTCCAATTAAATGTTTATGTTACCCAATGAATAAACGCATGCTTTCATGAAGAGTCATTACCCATTTTACCCTCTGTAACTTTGCATATAAATAGGAAGTCACTTTCACTTTCACTTTTTACTTGCACAAATTTCTTACCAACAAACCCTCTGCATACATTCATACTCTCTTCATCTTCTTCATCTTCTTCTTCGCATTTCATCTTCCATAAACTCTAAACCCACACAAAAATGGCCGGCTCACATGAATCCAACCCAAACACAAAGAAAGCCAATTCATTTAAGAAATCAAAGTCCAAAACTGGGAAATCTGGGCATTCACACTCTGGGAAATCTGGGAAATCCCATGAACACCATGATGAACGCCAAGAACATTCTGGGCAGACACAAGGGCGGGATGAGTAAGTCCAGGAACAGGCTGGACATTCTGGGCAAGTCCAAGAACAACCTGGGCAGACTGAGCAACAACAAGAACAGGCCAAGAGGAAAGGAAAGAAGAAGGTTCAATTCAGCGAGGAGCCCTCTTCCAAGAGACAGAGGGTTGAGGATGATGATCCTTTGGTCTATAGAGATGGGCCTTTGGAGGCTGTTTCCTCCAAGTTTGAAACCATCAAGCCCTACTTCAACAACGGCTTGTTCTTAGATCTGGTCAAGATCGATGAACTAGGGTTTCCACATCTAAGGCCCTTTCTGGAAAGATACATGCCCTGGCTGGGGATCAACCAGGACTACAACATCAACGTCCTGCGGGTCTTCTGCGAGTCTCTCACTGGGAAGGTGAAGCATAAGAAAATGGATGGGAAAGAGCAGATCCGCAGACTCACCTTTACTGCTACTGTCAGGGGGAGAACCTTCAGTTTCACCTGGAGGGATATCAATGATCTGATGGGAATTACAGATAAGGGAATGAATGAGTGGCTATACTCTGAGTCACTCAAATACAGCAAGGAGGAACTCGCGAAGATTTATGACACCCAAGGGAAGAAGGTGTCCAAGATGTCTGACTCCAACAGAGTCTTGTACTATGTTTACTCCCGCATGATGACAAACAAGGGGGGTAACTTCAACGAGTTCACTCTGCTAGACAACCCGTGGTTCCCCAGACTTCTCTCCCAGCAGCCAATCAACCTCGGGCAGTTGATCAGCCTTGAACTTCATAGATGGTTGGTCAACAACAAGGCTGGGTATCTTCCCTACCCCATCATCCTTGCCTTCCTCCTTGAGAAGAATCTGATCAAGGCTACATCTGATGTGGAGGAAGAGAATGTCAAGTGTGCTCCTGTGGGTGCCACTAATATCAGCAAGATGGGCATCAAGTATATTAAGAAGGCCAAGCCCACTCGCTCAGGGTCTCAGGCAGGCAGTGCCTCTCATACCTCAGCCCCCTCTGTGTCAGGTGCTGGGGATCAAGAAGTCGACTCTCAGCCTGGTCCCAGCCGGTTCGCGAAGGTGCCAGCGACAGTCAAGGCCTTTGCTGCAGATGTAAAGGAGGAGATCCTTTTTAGGCTGACTGACTCTTTGGTGACTCCTCTCCGTGATGAGTGTGACACTGGATTCCTGCAGCAGGGCGAGAGAATCCAGAGGCTTGAGGACAGAGTAGGGCGAGTCGAAGCTCAACTAGCACGAGTAGACGCCAAGCTAGACCTTATCCTCAACCATCTCCAGATCCCTCAACCACAGGGTAAATTACCACCACCCCCTCCTCCAAACCCACCTCCACCTCCTCCACCTAATCAACCACTACTACCTCCTCCTCCTCCATCCAACACTCAACAGCCACAGCCACCTCCTCCTCAGAATGACCAACAACCCCACACATCACCAAACAACAACCAACAACCCCAGACATCACCTAACCACGACCACCAACCACAAGACTCACCCCAACAGTCCCCTCGCCAATCACCCCTTAACTCCAATAACTCCCCATCTCCACATAACACCCCTAATCGTTCACCACCCCCCACTTCAGCCGGGACTTCCCACCTTAACCCTACCACCTCTCAACCCACCATCGCCCAAACCTTAGGTTTCACCTCTCCTGATCATCCACTTCACACCTACTACCTCCGAGACCAATCCCCTATTCGGTGGAAAGTTAGACAACTCGATGTCTACTACTCCACCTACCCATTTGATGGCCTATTCACCCACCCCTCCTTCTGGGAAAGAAACGCAGCCCTCCTACCCAACCCTCCTAAATCACCAGAACAAACCTCACCCACATCCTCTACATCCACACCCTCACCACCTCGAAGATTTGGCCCTGAACCTCCACCCTCCTCTTCACCCAGTCCATCCTCTCTGGCCCTCGCCCTTGTTGATGATGACAAAAGGGGGAGAGATGCTGTTATCGCACTCCGCCATACCATGGAGACAAGGGATGTTCTGACTCAGCCATCCCTCTGGCTAGATGAAGACATCACTGCTGCCCTCCGCCGAGCCATGGAATCTCAGAGACTGGGTGGTGCTGAGAGTCTGATCAGAAGGGAAGCCATCCGGTTTATGCAACAGCAGAGGACGGATGAGCAAAGGTCCAAATGGGATATGGTTGTATTTGAGCAAAGTGAAGACATACCACAGCCAGACTCTTCATCTTCTGAGCCTCCTCCTTCTGAGCCTAGCCGCAACATAATTGAGGAGATAATGATGAAGTATGGGCTGGAGAAGATTAACCATCCTCCAATTGTGATAGCCAAGCCAATCCCTTCTACCTTTGGAACAACCTCTGCTCCTCCTCCTCGTACTGAGCCAACATCTGCTACTCCTCCCTCTGAGCCAACTTCTGCTCCACCTCCTTCAGCAGTTAAGTATAGTGAGTCAAGGAAGAAGGCAGTTGCCAGAAAGGGTGCTAACAAGAGTACTGCTTCTACTGCATCTGCTGAGAGTGAGCAAGAGATTCCATCAGTCCAAGCTGAGCAAGAGATTCCTTCGGTACAAGTCATCCCAATTCTAAAGGAAGTTAAGCTAGAGATAGAAGATATGACTCCTGAAGAATTTGAGAAGTATGGGTACACGGATAAGATCTCTTTTGGTCAGATGGCTTGCCTGGACGCTGAGAGAGCAGCAGCCAAGCCTACCCAAACGATAGGCAAGGGGAAAGGAAAGGGCAAAGGCAAAGGGAAAAGGAAAGCCCAGGAAGTTGAGGAGGACCCCAACTTCCCAGTATGGAATGTAAAGATCAGGGCTGTCCACTATCCAAATGGCGAGGTCACTCCTTTCTCAGATGCAACAGGTTTCCCAGGCTATGAGGAAGTTGAAAACTTGAAGAGAGCCTTCGAGGAGTCTGTTGAGTCTGAGAGACTCGGAAGGGAAAGGGAAGAGCAAGAGCTTCAGAGAATTATTGCTCAGATAGACCAGAATGTGAAGGATGCCCATCTATCCCAGCTCCAAAGAGAGAATGAGGAGAGACAGAAGGAGAGGGAGAGGAAAAAGAGACATCAACTTTAAACCTCCCACTTCACCCTTTTACCTTAGAAAATTTTTCTCTTTTTCATGCATAGTTCATTTTGCATAGTATAGATTACTTGTGAATTTTATCTGCTTTGTAACACTAACTTGTAATCTTTTGTTTATCAATGATAATTCTCTAAGTTATTTGTGCTTGATCTAATTGTTATTTTTAATTCTTTCATATGATCTTAATCGATAAGACTTAGTTTGTCATCATCAAAAAGGGGGAGAATGTTAAAATCTTAAGTTTTGATGAAGACTTTAATATGAAAGAACTAGGCAAACACTTAGAGAATATTAGGTTAATATAGAACCCCAAGTAAGAGTACAACCGGATGTGGATTTACTTCCGGATAGACTAGGACTAGCGCTCTCGGATGAACGTCTCATCCCCCAGCGACAGTAAGCACATCACTAAGTTATAACTCAGTCTAACAACATTAAATGGATAAAATTCCTTGAGACTAAGTAAAGATGCAACCGGATGTAGAGTTGCTTCCGATTGATTAGTGACTAGCGCTGGGTGTTGGCATAGATAACACTGAGCACCAGTGAACATAACCCAACTTCCAGTAGACTTGCTTCCGATAGCTTAGTGACTAGCGCTGGCTGTTGGAATGGATAACACTGAGCGTCAGTGAGCAAATCGTGAACATAACCCTTCGTCCAGTGGAAGTGCTTCTGGATGTGGAATTGCTTCCGGATGTAAGAAAGCTTCCTTAGACTAGATGAACTCCCACTGCATGTGACTATGTGTTTATATTGCTAGACTAACGTTTCAAAGTGCAGCACACTAAGTAAAGTCGCTTCCGGATATGAATCCGCTTCCGCAAGCAATCAGAATGTCAGAACGTTCAGAGCAGTGCAGTGTCAGAATGCTTTTGGCAGAGCAGAGTTGTCAGAACTACTTTTCAGAGATAAAGCAAGTCAACCCTGCTAAGCATTAATGAAGCATTAAATGGGCAAACGGTAACATGGGAAAAACGGCCATATTCAAACGGCTAACCCACCTACCAAGAGTGAGAATACTTGAAGACTATATAAAGAAGCTCACCTTCATTTATGAAGGCATTTATTATCTTTGACATCTTGAAGAAAGCTAGAGAGAGAAAACGAAAAATCCTTCAAGCATTCAAAGCTGCCCAGAAAAGAGAAAGAGCATTTAACTCATTGAGTGATCTTTTCATCTACATATCTCGTACTCCTTGTGGTTAAGTCTCTTCTTGTATTAAGAGCATTCATTGTACTTAAGTGTGTAACATTATCTGTTCTTGAAGAGAACTTAGTTAGAAAATCCTTTATTTGTAAAGGTTGAACCCTTGCTGGGTGTAAGGGGGAGCTAGTTAGAAAGGTTGCAAGTGAGCCTTGAGTAAAACTTGTGGTTGTAAGGTTGCAAGTGATCCCGTCTAAAACTTGCGGTTGTAAAGGTTTCAGGTGAACCCGTTGTAAAACCTGGGGATAGTGGAACTCAACCTGGGTGGTTGAGAACTGGACGTAGGTCAGGAAGACCAAACCAGTATAAATCCTTGTGTTGCTTTTATTTGAGTATTTATTTTATAGCACAATTCACCCCCCCCTCTTGTGCATCCATTACTTTCACCCTATTGTTTATCTTTAATTATATTTCTAGCCCAAAAGTGTGCATATGATACTATCCCATTCTCTCATGGTATTATCTAAATTCACAATACTTTTCTCAAAAGTTTATATTTTTAATTAACTACTTTAACTTTATTTCTTAAAACTCTATGTAATTAAGATTTGGTATTCATAATTATCCTCAATATCATTAATTCTTTCCTAAGACTTCAAATTTCTTAAATAACATCTCAACAATTTCCTATTAGTCTTAATTAAAAATTTGGAATGTTACATATGATAAGCAATATTTCATAAGAATGATGTGAATTATTCCTTATAGTAGCAACTTGACTTCCCGTTTGCATTATTTGGCCAGATTTAGATTGTTTGCAATGAAACTCTAAAGAGAGGAAAAACGAGTAATTAACACAGTAATCACTCTTTACAAGATTGAGTGTTGATAATTTATGAAACTATAAAACTTTAAAACTTACTAGATTACTACCAGAGTTGTTCGCTTTAGAGAAGCATTTCAAGGATCTTCTTATTTAAATGACTCTGATACCGCACATAATATATTTAATTGACAAATCCTTAGATAGTTATTTTCAAAATCATTCCCCAAGAGCAATTTTATTTTATTTTATCAAATATTTACTTTTTAATCATTCTTATTTTTCCCCTTTTACATATTACACTTTTTACTTATTTTCACTATTATTCCATGACAATTTTTCTTATCCGAATAAGTTTAGCATTTAGTTACTAGGTAATTAGTTGCATTTTATAGCTCCTCTGAGAACGATATCCGAAGCTAACCTCTTGGTTCTAAATTTTCTAGAAGGAGTAGATTCAAGACATCACTACACCAACCGTAAATTCGATGTCCTTCAGTCATTTTTTCAATCAATTATCCCTTAGGAAATTATATAAGCAAATATTTTTCTTGAACGGACTAAAATAAGAATCAATGGAAAAACTTTGATAACCAAAGGTATAGTTTGATCTATCTATAGTAAATTATTATGGGTTTGGATTTTATATCTCCCTATTTTGTTTTTTCCCCCTATTATTTTATTATCATTTTTATGTACTTTTCATAAAATATACTCTAAAATGACATGTTACTTTTACGCTGAAATGATATACATATGCTCATGATGACTTTCACAATATTAAGGAAAATCAGTTACAATTAGTTCATATTTAAAAAATTATTACTTTCTAAAGTTACTCTTTAATTGAAAAGTCTCATTGGAAAAGAAATTTGAGAACCATTACACAAAAACTAGGGAAACTTGTTGAAATTTTTCATTCCTAAATTTATTGTTTAAAGTAGAAAGACCTAATGCTTTGTGCTCAATAAAAGAAGAAGAAGAAGAAGAAGAAGAAGAAGAAGAAGAAGAAAGACCTATTTCCTGATTTGTATGGAGAAGTTGGCTCATTTGATTCAGTCAAATATTTCATCTGGAAACTGGAGACCAATTCGTCTTAATAAAGGGGGACCACCATTATCTCATTTGTTTTTTGCTGATGATTTGATTATTTTTGCTGAAGCTCGTTTAGACCAGGTACAAGTGATTAAAGATTGTCTTAATGCGTTTTGTGATGCTTCGGGTCAAAAGATAAATGAAGGAAAGACAAGAGTTTTCTTTTCTCGCAATATTAATCATAATATTAAATCTCAACTAAGTCATAGTTTGGGATTTAATATGTCTGCTGATTTGGGTAGATATCTTGGGGTTCCTCTTCATCATGAGAGGGTTTCTAAGTCAATGTATCAATTTACGGTGGATAAGGTAAAACAAAGATTGGCTAGCTGGAAGTGTCATTCTTTGTCTCTGGCAGGGAGGAATACTCTTATTAATTCAGTGGCTTTGTCTATTCCTAATCATGTGATGCAAACGTCTATTATTCCTGTTGCTTGTTGCGATGAGATTGAGAGGAATGCCCGAAATTTTTTATGGGGTTCAACAAGTGATAAGAAGAAAGCTCATTTGGTGGCGTGGGACAAAGTTTGTTATCCTAAAGTGTGTGGTGGATTGGGTCTTCGTCATGCTTCTCTTCAGAATAAGGCTTTTATGATGAAAGTGGGATGGGGGTTGGTGAATAACAAGGATGCATTGTGGGCCCGAGTAATTAGAAGTAAATATAATTGTGGTCAAGATTTGATCCCTATTATACGAGCAAAGAAGCCGGGGTCAAGAGTGTGGAGTGGAATTAAAGCTGTTTGGGAGAATGTTAAGAATGAGATTGAGGTTGTTCACAGGAATGAGGAGTATAAAGTTAGATGGAAGCTTGAGAGGAGTGAGATGTTCTCTGTCAGATCAGCATATACGAAAGTTGCTGATTTTAATGCTCAGGAGGATCAATGTTGGAGGAACATTTGGAGGCTCAAGGTCCCTCAGAGATGTAAAATGCAGATGTGGTTTTTTATGCATGATAGACTTCCTACTAATGAGAGGTTGCTTGAATGGAGAATTCATCCAGATGGTTCTTGCGCGTCGTGTAATTCGCAGTTGGAATCAACGGTACATGTGATAAGAGAATGTGGTAATGCTAAAGAGGTTTGGCTTAACTTGGGAATCTCTTTTGCAAATAAAGAATTTTGGGAAAGTAATTTACATGATTGGTTAAGGAAGAATGTGAAGATGCGTAGAGGGTATGGGATGGATAACTGGAATGAAGTTTTTTGTGTGTCTTGCTGGTTGATTTGGAGAAGAAGGAATGAAGTGACTCATAATAATGAATGTTCAAGTGTGTATGAAGCCATAGCAGAGATCAAAGGCATTATTAGATGTATGCATAGGGCGAAATCTGTCTTGCCCAATTTAAGGATGTAGGTTATTTTTTGTTTGTATTTTCCTTCCTTTTTATCAAAAAAAAAAAAAAAGAAAGACCTATTTCCTTGAATGAGTCTGACTCATTTTCAGGCGACTAATTTTTTAGTTGTGCCTAACATTGGTTTTAGTTGAAGCTTCTTTTACCTTTGGGAATTAAATTTTGATGAAGATTTTCAACAATCCTTCTGAGAAACAACGATAGGAATTTTTCGAAGTTGATTATGCATATTTTATTGAATCTTATAAATGGTTTTACATTGAGGACCCATAGAAGCTAAGACTATAAATAAATTTAAATGCAGTATATTAGTTGGAATTAGAGTCTTTTTATTCTGTATCTAAACAAAAAAGGAAGCCTTTTATTATGAATTAAGAAAAACTAGCCGAAATGGAATCCTTACAAAAATGGTAAGGTTACAGAATTTACAAGAAAGAATTATTCACAAATCATAAATAACATAATGCATTTTTCTGATACAACTTTATTTGAAGAATGCACTTATATCTAATTGTAAGAGGGATCATCAATGGACTTGATGGAAAGAGGAGCTTTAATATGAGAAGTGGTTGGTGTTTCTTTTGCCATTTGCTCTAGAGTCATCTTTGTAGCTTTAGCAGCATGCATTTCCATTTCAGCTTCAGCTTCTTTGGCCAATCTAATTTCATGAGCTATTTCCATTCTTGCTTTTGCCATGTCCTTCACTATCTGTATATTTCATCATAAATAATGGGAATTCATTCTCTTAAAAAATTCCTCAAAAAACAAAAAATATGCAATTGTCCATTTCATTTTCTTGAAAGTTTAATTAATATAAATCCATTTTAATCAAATACCTTCGGATTTTCAACAAAAAAATTGCATTCTGATTTTGCTTCAATTTTAGTTCTTTAATTTTTGTAGTAGTTATATATATAAAAATTCTTTTTGTTTGTATAGATAATAAGGATTATCATCTGATCCTACCTAATTGTATTTTCTTTAAAGACAACAAATTTTAGGAATGAAACTCTCCTAATAATAAGTCGTCGTCCTACAACATATACAATTTAAAGTGATAATTAATGTAATATTATTTTGAAAGATAATTTGAAATGGAGGGAATATTTTGTTAGGAGACAGATAAAGAAAAATTAGTGGTACAAGTATTAACTTTCTCTTAGTGATAACTCATACCTATACAATGAATTCACCTTAGGCATAATAAACAAAGTTTGGTGTCATTAGAGTTTAGATAATATGGCCTCCTATATTTATTCATTGTCACTTTTTCTTATTACATGCATATTCATTAATTACCACTTTGCTTTATATAAACAAAAAAAAGAAATGATACTTATGTTCTACCTTTTCTTCTGCCTTTGCTTCAGCCTTGACCTTACGCATGGTAGCCTTATCGGTTAGTTTATCCTTCACAGCCTGCATGTTTCAATTTTTTTTTGAACTTCACAATAATAACTCAGATGAAAGAAAATAACTTTACAAACTTCTTCTTATATGTTGACACTAAGAATGAAAAAACTAAAATGCTAAATATATCTATTGGATCTCATTCTCTCCCTCTATATCTCAACTCAATGGTTGTTTCTTCACCCAAGTGTCGATGATACATACACAACATACTATAATTTATTTTTCCCAAAATAGAAAATATATATACACATTAACACTTGTATGTAAGACATCGTTTATCTAAAATCAAAATCTTCCATAATTGGAAAGAACTACAAAAATAGGAAAGGGTTCATGTCATTGTTAGTCCTTTCAATTCGATTGAATTTTTATTTTGTTTCTAATCATTCACGTAATCTGTTTTGGTAGTTAATAGTTTTATAAAATTTGAGTCAATGTTTGAGAACAGGAACCGAAAATTGAAGTTCTTCAAAAGCATAAGGGCCAATCTTAAACCAAAATTTTATTTAACTATATGAAATAAAACCAAAATTTGATAAAACTAGAAAGACTATCAATGATATTATCTCAATAAGAAATCAGGAAGCAAGAATGGAACGCCAAACAAGATGTTTACGCTTATTCATTACTAAAAATAGCAAGCATATATAACAATAGCTCCCAAATGTTTAGGCGTTTAAGCCTTATTAAAAAGTCTTTCCGCAATCCATAGACAAAGTTACACAATAACACCAATATGACAAACTCATTGACCTATTTTATAAGTTTTGGTCAAGCCTTTCTTGGTCAAGGTAACTTCCACAATAAGTAGAGAATTAGAATGGTGAAAGCAGCAAAGGCACATGAAAACGTTCCCTTGTTTGTGACTTCTGAACTTCAAAAATGATTTATACGTATGGAAAAAAAGAAATACTCCCTCATTTCCTAAATATAATACATAATTGACTTTTTTAGAAAATCCTATAAAAAATCAAAATAAGTTAATTATAAATTGATTTACCTAATTTTTTCCCTTAGATTAGTTTACTTTATCTATAAACTAATGTATAATCTAAAAATATCAAATATGTAATGATTTAATAGCCTATTTCGCAACCTTAACCTCTCCAAAAAAAAGTCAATTAGGTCTTATATTAAGGACCGGAGGTAGTAATTTGGATTGTACTTCTCAGTGTTGAAGCTTATCCTATATATTCCTAGATCAATGTCATCACTATACTCATCAATTTACCACTTCGACCATCAGAATTTTTGGTTGAAGACCCTTCTAATAACACCCAAACATCATTACTATTATTCCCTCCATATTCTATTATTCCCTCCATATTTTGGACGAGTTTGTTTGTTTGCCCACTTTTCCAATAGCACCTCAACGCCAGAAACCGGAGAGCCTCGAGAAACATCCAACACATGGCGGTGATAGGTGGACGGGTTCTAGTAGGGCTTTCAATTGGCTTTCCATTTGAAACTTCTAAAGCAACATTCACAACAACAACTATAGTGTAAGCACTATTGTTTTTTAATTAATAATAGTCATCAAGCATTGTTAGAACTTGGAAGAGAAAAATCAAAATGATCCAGGGAAAAGTAGAAATTTGTATAAGCAGGAAAGTGATTCAACAAATTTGTTGGCGCTGTTCATTTTAATAGTTCATTCAATTGATCAAAATATTATTCAGTTCGCAAATACCACAAACACCATTCTGAGTCACATGCTCTGATTGCAATTTCCCCAAGGAAAAGCACAACGCTATAGTTCTACTAAACCAAAACAAAATCAAAAGGGAGAAATGTTTGATGGGAGAAGAAGGTTGATTATTCAATACTCATACAAGCAAAAGAGACATTACTTGGAAGCTAATGCTGGACAAAGGGAAGTAGGTATTGCATAACATGACAATCATCACGCTCCTATATAATGCAGTAAAATGAAAGCAATTAGTACAAATATGGTTTCCAAATGGGAAAGTTATATGAAAAACTTGTGCAAAACTGGCAGAAATTTCATGTCAAATTATCCACAATTACTTTTCCACTGTTATAATCAAAATAACTACAGAAACGTTATATGATATGTAAATAAAACATGCAAGAAACATGGTGGCATTTAATAAATGCTGCAATTTCTTAACATAAATTAATTATTTTTAAAAATATTAAATACATTTCGATGTTTAGTTGTCACTCCCCAAAGTTCTATAGCGTGACCGACACGGAGTTTAATACATATAACTTTGTAAGCCCTTTAAAATAAATTATAGACATATTAAGCCTAAAATTCTTTATACATAGTATTTCTTTGTTCACTTTTAACATCACCACACCATAATACAGTCTTTTAAATTTCAATCATATTACTTGTTCATGTTCAAACCCTTTGAGAGTCATTACCTAACAACCATCCAAAAGATTCAACTCAAACAAATTTAAACACTTAACTATCCTACTTTGAAATATCAAAACTGTCGTACAAGAAACTTAATAAACTTAATAACCGCTTCAAGTTTAAAAGTGAAACATATACATATGAATCCAATTCTTTATATACCAAGGCATTTGACAACTCTTTTATCCATATTGAATTGTTTAATGTAACATAGTGTTACTAATTACCTGATTAACCAATAATATTTATATCAATTCATTAAGCTCTTTACTAACTATGATAGAAAAAGGAATTTCCATAATATTAATATCTCTATCATAGTTAGAAAAGATTATTCTAATCCTTTTATAATTTATCCATGATAGAAAAGAATAAACTAATAAAACCTGAATACTATCATGGATAATTAATAGCTAACCATGTTAGAAAAGAATCACCTAACATGGTTAGAAAAATAAACCTAATGTTCAATAATATCAAATACATCTAAATATATGCGGAAACGAATGCAGGCCTATACAAATTGGCAATATACAATTCAAAATAGTCCATATAACTACTACTACCTAATTCCCTTTCCTGCTGCTTGCGTCTGTGCATGAATACCTGCAAAAATGTCAGTAATCGTGGGATGAGACAATTTGTCCCAGTAATCACCGCTTAACTCACTATAACAGTGAGATGTGCGGTAGCGAGGGCGTCTAAAGGGTACCACATTTAAAACCAATACTATATATATAAACAAGTCAAGTCTTTCCTTCATCATTCAAGTCCCTCCTTCTAATTCAATTCAAATTCATCATCTCAATTTCCCACATATTACTCAAATCCCTCAGTCAATTCCAAATCAACTCAACAGACGAAAATAAACGTGATTGACACTGTGCCCAGTCTCAAATCTGAAAGCATAAAAGGGAGCACTTTAAATAGTGAAAACGTCCCTGAAAAGGGAGCACTATAAAAAGTGAAAACGTCCCTGGTTCCTTTAAAATCCGAGGAACCTGTACAATTAACCTATCGATTGCGCAGATCGATAGGTTACATCGGCCGACGGTACTAATAATCAGTGTCATGCAATACTAACAATACCTATTCTATATTCCATCAACTTCAACCTCATTCAATATTTCAATCTCACATTTCATGTTTTCCACAACATAGCTCACCATAATCTCAAACTCAACATCTATCACTCTTTTCTATTTCCATAATTTCTCAAGTCACTGTCTAACACTATACCTATCTATATATCTTCCACAATCATTCCAGATCAATACCAACCACAGCCAGAGTAATATATATGTAGTGTTTCAAATTTCTTTATATGAAAATAATTGTGTTTGAAAGGCACCCGATAGCCTGTTTTGTATAAAAATAACCTTTCAAAGATAATATATATATATATAGAGGGTGAGAAAGGATTTTAGAAAATCCTAGCTAACATCACCCTCAATGTTATAGTAAGGTTAAGAGTGATTACCTGTCGCCCTTTAGCACTTTACTGCCTTTCCTCACCGTTTCCTTCCCTTCAAGTATAATCACCATTATATGCTCCTATAACGATACGATACATAATGATATATCAATATCATTTTCACTTCATAATACTTTGACGTCTCTCTCTCGTATGTATTCATATGTTACTACCCAAATCCCCATTCTTAATTCAACTGTTTATACAATCATTCAAAGTCCAAATTCGCTACTTTAAACATTAACAAGTCATTAACAAGTCATTCACAACTTAAAAATTCCACATAGAATAATCCAATGTCTTTCTTTCAAGCTCAATTTCATATTATCACAAGCAACTTTAAACCATAACATATACCAATCATAAGCACTTTAAAGTTCACAAAACACTTCTCAAGTCCATTACATGATTACTTCCAACCTTTATCAAAACATTATGTATTCAAATCAAACATTCCTATCCTTAGGAAATTATTAAACATCAATCATCAATTCCTTTATAATATGAAATATCTATATTCTCATAGTATCTTGAAGTTCTAACAATACTAGTAAGGACATACATGTCTAAACACAACTTCAAATATTCTAACCTAGCCTAAACCTAAAACAAAGAACTTGTACTTAATATTAAATCCTTGGAATTAATTTGGCTTAACAATCTACATAGTTCAATCCAAAAATACATTAGTGTTTCCCTTTAAAATCCAATATTCCAAATACTTAATTACTTAAGTCTCCTTATTTGACACAACTATAAACACAACAAAACCCAAAATACATAATTTGTAGCTCAATTATCACATCTCCAAACTTGCATTCAACCAACAATACAAATTATCCTAATTCCACTTTATAGTCAAGTAACTCATAGGCAATGAAAGTAAACAGCTTAATTCCTATTAACATCTTCGAGTCTTTTCCAAAGACTCATGCAAAGTTCTCATGTTTCCCCATAACAAAATACATTACACATACTCAAAAATCCCCTTTCTTTTCCAAATTTTCTTTCCATAGTTAACTTCCATGTTAATTAACCATAACAGAATTTCCAAACCAGAGAATATGTACTACTATACTAAACAATGAAACCCACAATGTTTAAATGACCTTTAACTTTCATGTTTTCTGTGATAAACTAGCCCTCTATTCCAATTATTGATTTACAAAGAATTAAACTTCATAAAACAATAAAAAATATCACCAGCAGGGTTTGAAATCCCCATATACTACTTCAAATCAGATTTAGAAGCAAGAGAGACAGCTCATGCTGCACTAAATCAAGTCCAAAGCTCTATGAGAAGACAAAATCTCTAAGACACAAAAACTCTGCTATCTTTTCTGCAAAACATTCCAAACTACACGCTGAAAACAAAAACCCTTCCTCAGGTGCTTCAAAGTGAAATTAAATCATTACCTTGCACATGAAAATTTAAAGCAAATCAATTAATCTCAGTCAATCAAATTTTCTTGTTCAGCTTTTTCAAGACAAGACATCCTCCTGATTAACACCATAGTTATATTCAATAAAAGTCCCACATAACTTTTCCAATCCAAACACATCACTAGGAAGTCCGCTAAACAAAAAATATCACAAAAGCCAAAGAACCACGGAAGAAACTATGCTTAGCATAATTTAATAAAAAAAAATATGATAAACCAATCCACAAAGATAACTATTAAATATAAATATCAAATTTTAAAGCCAATAGATCTCATCAGACAAACAATAATCCAGAACATCAAAAACACAACTTGAGCTAAAAAAAAAATGATAACTTATGCAGATTCAACCAACCATAACATTAGCAAACATTAAGACCAATCCATAAAAAAAAAAAAAAACAAACAGTTATCAAAAATCACAAATCTCAACCATAAACTAACAGGCCACCATTAAAACTCCTCACAAGAACACAAAATACACATAGATCAGCAAAACATAGCATAACTATAAAACTCCAAGGAGTCAAACAACAATAAATAATTCAAGCTGAGATGAAATACCCACAAAGAAAAAACTAAACTTTAAGGCTCACTCAAACCTCACCCGAAAACGTCCAGAAATTGAGCAAACAGAGAAAGAAAAGGAATCACCTTAGCTTAATCCATGATGGCATGGCTTGCCGGAGAACATCTTCGCCGGAAAACTCGTCAGACCCGAAATCGTAGGGGTGGGCCGAATGGAAATCAAGAGAGGAAAGGGAAAAACATGAGTCAACCTTAGAAGGAAGCATAGCACACAAAACGACATAAAAGTCGAAGCTTTTACCTCTTCCCAGCATCATCCGCCGCTGTAACCGCCGTTCGCCGCCATTTGAGCCCGCCGGTCGCCGGAAAGAAGGAGGAACGAAGAAGGCGAAGGGAAGAGGGAGTAACAGATTTGATGATGATGACGGTGAAAGGAAAGAGAGAGACCGCGAGTGGGGGACTCGCCGACCGCCTCCGATTTGTCTGTGGGCCTCGCCGGAGACGCAAGGCCGAGAGCACAAAAAGGAGGAGCTAGAGGGAGGCGAGAGATCGGGTGAGAGGGGAAGGAAGAAGACGAAGGAAGCCACAAAGCTTCCTTCTCCGTCGTCACTGTCGACGGCGGCGGCGGCCTCCTTGGCAGCCGGTGAGAAATGGAAAAGGGGAAGGAGAACGAAGAAGAAGAAGACGGGAAAGAGGAGGGAGGGCGGCGGGTTTATATATATAAGGGGAGGGGCGCGTTTGGTTTTGCTGAAATTAGAGGGTTCTCTAATGATTTGTAGCCCAAACTTGCCATAGTGTACTCTTTTAATTCTAAAACCATTTAAACCAGCCTCCAATCTCCTTAAACTTCAAAATATTATTAGCTTTACCACTCCCTCATATTTCAAACTCTTCATTTCTTAATTAATTATATGCATATTAATTACTCAAAATTTCCAAAAATATCCCAAAAATTCCTAAAAATTCCAAAATTTCCCAAAACACTCTCTAATCCTGAATTAAATTTTTCAGGATGTTACAATTCTCCCCACCTTTTTAAAAATTTTGTCCCCAAAATTCAGTATGTCAAACTTCACTATGAACTGATACATAGTCTATCTCACTCAATACATCTCTAAGATCTTGAATTAGAGAAGAAAAACTACAATTTCTAACCAAACTATTCTACACCATTCCTTTAGCTTTTGAATTTTCGAATCATATTAAACTTTGCTACACCTAAATTATCTAATTCCTTGACTACTTTGGTTACATTACTAAGGCCAAATGATATCCATGACCAAAATCCCCTATTTCATGTTCCATAAAGTCTATTTACTCTTCAATAACATTAAGAATCTCAACTCCCAATATCTCCCAACCTAGTTTTCATTTCATAATCAAAATATCACTCCAAGTCATCCAACCATAGCACAATCCCAATATTTCCCTAGCTTCTGGAATTCCTAGTCATATTCTAACCTTGTTACATCTAAATCATTTAATTTCCTTTGATTTTTCAGAATTCCTCAATCCATATCCAATTAATCATTGATATCCTACATACTTTTACTACATTTACAAGGAAACCATACAATTTGCAGTTTTCATTATGGTGCTCACATATAAAGAATAGAATTCTAATATTGACTATTCTTTTACGCCTTTTAATCTTTCTTACATAACCAAAATATTCATCATACTACAGTTTAAATTTCCAACTATTTATCTTAATCAACTTTAATCAAAAATCTAAACTTCTCCAATCAAACATCCCCTCTTAGTCAATTTTTGTATAATCTAGTCATTAAGATCACAATTCTTCTCCTAATGTACTTCTACATATGTCAAAGCAATTCATAACAACGAACCAATTCTCTAAATTCCTCTTCACCATGATGATGTTCATCTAACAAGTCAACTCAAGATTTCTCAACGCTCACAACTTCAACTAAAATCTCTTCACAATAAATCTCCCCAAATAAAATAACTCAGAGTATCTTTACTAAATGACAACAACATCCATTTAACAACATATAAGAATAAAACCATTTCACAATTCAACTATCACAATCACAAGAAACCAATACCATTTATAGGCCTCCATCCAACCAACCTAATGTCCTAATGCATTAACCAACCAAGCCAAAGAAAAGGCTAGCATCCAACCATTACAGAATCAAATATTACAAGTTCAAAAGCTCCAATAAACCCTTAGAAATCACCAACTTCTCATGATCGAATAGCAATTTTCTAAGTCCTCAAAAATCCTAACCTACACAACTATAAAAATCCAAAAGATATCCTATGTGATCAATTTAATAAACTCAAACCTCTAATGTTCAACTTTGTTCCGAAATTCTTCCAACTTCATAATCTATAACATCTTACTAACATCCATAAACATCGAAATAACAAATTGATTTATAGTCCATGGTAATCCAACTTAACATAAATTTCCCTTCTTTTTAACTTACCACTTCTAATATCTAATCGAATCTTCTCCTAAACACCGAGCCCATGCATTCCAACATTTCAATATCATCATATGACTTTAGTAATCCTCTACTAATCATCACCTAACTTAATAATCACAATAGAACAATAAATTCGCCCACAATAGCACAAAATAGTCTATAAGAATTATCCAAAACCACCATAATCCAATTTACCCCAATCATTCACTATTTCATCACTTCATATTCATCTTCCAACCTCATTTCTACATTTAACCACAACATGGTCCCTTATAGTCACTATAACCAATAAAAGCTATTAGAATGAGTCTTTATACCAAACTCATAAGCTAGGTTCCAAACATAACTTTTGTACTTCCAATTCTTAAATCATTTATCATGACATACACAAAAAGGGAACAAAGATTCCAAACCTCCTTAATCCACAAGCAATTACCAAACATGTATCATGTCATAATTTAATCAGAATCAAATTCCAAATTTACAACACCAAACTAACCAAACCAATATGATCACAAAAATAAAACAATTCTTAACAATGAACATAACAAGTAAGAAACAAGGTCAATAATCCTTAACTCAACTCTTAGATGCTAATATTCATAGTAAAACCCTAAACACATCAATGTATTACAATTTAGCATCATCATACTCACATACCAACATCTTATTAACATAGACAAGTGAGAAATTTCATCACCAAGTCACTCAAATATCACTTTCACATCCCTAAAGTTCAATATAAATGACAAAATTTAATCGGTCATAGAACAAAGAAAAATTTCAAATCTGAAATTAGGTTCATTAACTCATAATTTCATCCCCAATCAGCTTTATCTTAGATTTACTATCAAAGATTATGATGATAAACAACAAGATTTGCTACCAAATTAAGAAAATCCAGTTTAATTCATGGTTAAGACAAATACATGCACAAGTCAAATCATCAATAAATCAAGCAATTTACTGAACAAAACAAGAAACCAGATCAATACTTTCTTATTCCACCACCTAAATGTCACTATATATTATTATTTTTGAATTTCCTTAATCCCTTAACCCAATAAGGGATCTCATGATGCCTCGACTATGATTATGGCCGGCACATAACTATACTCGAGACCCCAGAGAAACATCCTTATTTCGCTATTTTTCCTAAATTTTATACATATCAACATTAGTTTTGTTATTCTTTCTATGTTCATCTCAATCTCTCCACAGTACCTATTCAATTTCTCTTATCACTCTCTCCCCACCACGGGATGAGCGATAATCCTCTCAAAAAGCAGAGTATCATGCACAGAAGGAAGGGAAACTATAGAATGTATATTGCCAATCTATATGCAATGCAGCACAGTCCAGGGTTATCGTATACCAAATACTGATAACCAAGTTGTAACATAGTGTTACTAATTACCTGATTAACCAATAATATTTATATCAATTCATTAAGCTCTTTACTAACTATGATAGAAAAAGGAATTTCCATAATATTAATATCTCTATCATAGTTAGAAAAGATTATTCTAATCCTTTTATAATTTATCCATGATAGAAAAGAATAAACTAATAAAACCTGAATACTATCATGGATAATTAATAGCTAACCATGTTAGAAAAGAATCACCTAACATGGTTAGAAAAATAAACCTAATGTTCAATAATATCAAATACATCTAAATATATGCGGAAACGAATGCAGGCCTATACAAATTGGCAATATACAATTCAAAATAGTCCATATAACTACTACTACCTAATTCCCTTTCCTGCTGCTTGCGTCTGTGCATGAATACCTGCAAAAATGTCAGTAATCGTGGGATGAGACAATTTGTCCCAGTAATCACCGCTTAACTCACTATAACAGTGAGATGTGCGGTAGCGAGGGCGTCTAAAGGGTACCACATTTAAAACCAATACTATATATATAAACAAGTCAAGTCTTTCCTTCATCATTCAAGTCCCTCCTTCTAATTCAATTCAAATTCATCATCTCAATTTCCCACATATTACTCAAATCCCTCAGTCAATTCCAAATCAACTCAACAGACGAAAATAAACGTGATTGACACTGTGCCCAGTCTCAAATCTGAAAGCATAAAAGGGAGCACTTTAAATAGTGAAAACGTCCCTGAAAAGGGAGCACTATAAAAAGTGAAAACGTCCCTGGTTCCTTTAAAATCCGAGGAACCTGTACAATTAACCTATCGATTGCGCAGATCGATAGGTTACATCGGCCGACGGTACTAATAATCAGTGTCATGCAATACTAACAATACCTATTCTATATTCCATCAACTTCAACCTCATTCAATATTTCAATCTCACATTTCATGTTTTCCACAACATAGCTCACCATAATCTCAAACTCAACATCTATCACTCTTTTCTATTTCCATAATTTCTCAAGTCACTGTCTAACACTATACCTATCTATATATCTTCCACAATCATTCCAGATCAATACCAACCACAGCCAGAGTAATATATATGTAGTGTTTCAAATTTCTTTATATGAAAATAATTGTGTTTGAAAGGCACCCGATAGCCTGTTTTGTATAAAAATAACCTTTCAAAGATAATATATATATATATAGAGGGTGAGAAAGGATTTTAGAAAATCCTAGCTAACATCACCCTCAATGTTATAGTAAGGTTAAGAGTGATTACCTGTCGCCCTTTAGCACTTTACTGCCTTTCCTCACCGTTTCCTTCCCTTCAAGTATAATCACCATTATATGCTCCTATAACGATACGATACATAATGATATATCAATATCATTTTCACTTCATAATACTTTGACGTCTCTCTCTCGTATGTATTCATATGTTACTACCCAAATCCCCATTCTTAATTCAACTGTTTATACAATCATTCAAAGTCCAAATTCGCTACTTTAAACATTAACAAGTCATTAACAAGTCATTCACAACTTAAAAATTCCACATAGAATAATCCAATGTCTTTCTTTCAAGCTCAATTTCATATTATCACAAGCAACTTTAAACCATAACATATACCAATCATAAGCACTTTAAAGTTCACAAAACACTTCTCAAGTCCATTACATGATTACTTCCAACCTTTATCAAAACATTATGTATTCAAATCAAACATTCCTATCCTTAGGAAATTATTAAACATCAAGCATCAATTCCTTTATAATATGAAATATCTATATTCTCATAGTATCTTGAAGTTCTAACAATACTAGTAAGGACATACATGTCTAAACACAACTTCAAATATTCTAACCTAGCCTAAACCTAAAACAAAGAACTTGTACTTAATATTAAATCCTTGGAATTAATTTGGCTTAACAATCTACATAGTTCAATCCAAAAATACATTAGTGTTTCCCTTTAAAATCCAATATTCCAAATACTTAATTACTTAAGTCTCCTTATTTGACACAACTATAAACACAACAAAACCCAAAATACATAATTTGTAGCTCAATTATCACATCTCCAAACTTGCATTCAACCAACAATACAAATTATCCTAATTCCACTTTATAGTCAAGTAACTCATAGGCAATGAAAGTAAACAGCTTAATTCCTATTAACATCTTCGAGTCTTTTCCAAAGACTCATGCAAAGTTCTCATGTTTCCCCATAACAAAATACATTACACATACTCAAAAATCCCCTTTCTTTTCCAAATTTTCTTTCCATAGTTAACTTCCATGTTAATTAACCATAACAGAATTTCCAAACCAGAGAATATGTACTACTATACTAAACAATGAAACCCACAATGTTTAAATGACCTTTAACTTTCATGTTTTCTGTGATAAACTAGCCCTCTATTCCAATTATTGATTTACAAAGAATTAAACTTCATAAAACAATAAAAAATATCACCAGCAGGGTTTGAAATCCCCATATACTACTTCAAATCAGATTTAGAAGCAAGAGAGACAGCTCATGCTGCACTAAATCAAGTCCAAAGCTCTATGAGAAGACAAAATCTCTAAGACACAAAAACTCTGCTATCTTTTCTGCAAAACATTCCAAACTACACGCTGAAAACAAAAACCCTTCCTCAGGTGCTTCAAAGTGAAATTAAATCATTACCTTGCACATGAAAATTTAAAGCAAATCAATTAATCTCAGTCAATCAAATTTTCTTGTTCAGCTTTTTCAAGACAAGACATCCTCCTGATTAACACCATAGTTATATTCAATAAAAGTCCCACATAACTTTTCCAATCCAAACACATCACTAGGAAGTCCGCTAAACAAAAAATATCACAAAAGCCAAAGAACCACGGAAGAAACTATGCTTAGCATAATTTAATAAAAAAAAATATGATAAACCAATCCACAAAGATAACTATTAAATATAAATATCAAATTTTAAAGCCAATAGATCTCATCAGACAAACAATAATCCAGAACATCAAAAACACAACTTGAGCTAAAAAAAAATGATAACTTATGCAGATTCAACCAACCATAACATTAGCAAACATTAAGACCAATCCATAAAAAAAAAAAAAAAACAAACAGTTATCAAAAATCACAAATCTCAACCATAAACTAACAGGCCACCATTAAAACTCCTCACAAGAACACAAAATACACATAGATCAGCAAAACATAGCATAACTATAAAACTCCAAGGAGTCAAACAACAATAAATAATTCAAGCTGAGATGAAATACCCACAAAGAAAAAACTAAACTTTAAGGCTCACTCAAACCTCACCCGAAAACGTCCAGAAATTGAGCAAACAGAGAAAGAAAAGGAATCACCTTAGCTTAATCCATGATGGCATGGCTTGCCGGAGAACATCTTCGCCGGAAAACTCGTCAGACCCGAAATCGTAGGGGTGGGCCGAATGGAAATCAAGAGAGGAAAGGGAAAAACATGAGTCAACCTTAGAAGGAAGCATAGCACACAAAACGACATAAAAGTCGAAGCTTTTACCTCTTCCCAGCATCATCCGCCGCTGTAACCGCCGTTCGCCGCCATTTGAGCCCGCCGGTCGCCGGAAAGAAGGAGGAACGAAGAAGGCGAAGGGAAGAGGGAGTAACAGATTTGATGATGATGACGGTGAAAGGAAAGAGAGAGACCGCGAGTGGGGGACTCGCCGACCGCCTCCGATTTGTCTGTGGGCCTCGCCGGAGACGCAAGGCCGAGAGCACAAAAAGGAGGAGCTAGAGGGAGGCGAGAGATCGGGTGAGAGGGGAAGGAAGAAGACGAAGGAAGCCACAAAGCTTCCTTCTCCGTCGTCACTGTCGACGGCGGCGGCGGCCTCCTTGGCAGCCGGTGAGAAATGGAAAAGGGGAAGGAGAACGAAGAAGAAGAAGACGGGAAAGAGGAGGGAGGGCGGCGGGTTTATATATATAAGGGGAGGGGCGCGTTTGGTTTTGCTGAAATTAGAGGGTTCTCTAATGATTTGTAGCCCAAACTTGCCATAGTGTACTCTTTTAATTCTAAAACCATTTAAACCAGCCTCCAATCTCCTTAAACTTCAAAATATTATTAGCTTTACCACTCCCTCATATTTCAAACTCTTCATTTCTTAATTAATTATATGCATATTAATTACTCAAAATTTCCAAAAATATCCCAAAAATTCCTAAAAATTCCAAAATTTCCCAAAACACTCTCTAATCCTGAATTAAATTTTTCAGGATGTTACATTTAAAATACGAGAGAGTTACTCGCTCAAACAACCTTCACGTTTGAAAACATTAAAACAATAGATATATTGTTACCATTCATGAAATGTTCTTCTTCAACTTAAAAGCTTTCATACATATTGTGTAACTTACACGTTTGTCAAAAGTTTGTAGTCATATTCAAATAAATAAAATACTTGTAATATCTAAAAATGAAAATAGTTTTGTTGATGTAGCTTTCACAATATAGAAGATACAATCTTATCTTTACCATTAACATATCTTAAGAAAACAACTTAGTCCAAATCATATAATGTAAATATGAAAATAAAATTTTTTTCATTATTATGAAAAATTTGCTTTTTATAGATGAATTGATACAGAGCAAATAACAAGTGCAACTCAAAATCTACGAGTCAAGCGCAGCTTGAAGACCACGAAAAACCAGCGTAGCTCGAGACTATGAAAACAAACGTGGACACACAGTATACGAGAGTAAATAACCAAGTGTGACACATAGTCACGAAAACAAGCTTGATACGAAGTCACGAAAACAAGCGTGAACACACAATCCACGAGGGTAAGTAACCAAGCTTGGCAAAACCATGAAACAAGTGTGACATCTGCCATGAAGTCATGAAACAAGCGTGATGCGAAGTCACGAAAACAAGCGTGGCAAAGCCACGAAACAAACGCATGTATATAACCCACGAGAAACAAACGCATGTACGAGAACAATCACTTTGTATCTAGTTCCTCAAATATATATATATATATATATATATATATATATATATATATATAGTAATGAATAAATTGATTGAATGATGATAAATCCTTTAGAGAGAAATTAAACAAGTTTTCTTCTCATTCCAACTTTGATCCAATCAATGTGCAAACATTCCAATTTTACATTTTCTCAAATCATCTATATGCCCACGAAGAACCTTAATAGTAATTATCTTTTGTTTTTAACCACTTTTGAAAATGAGTTTGATTAAAAACTGAAACACCATGTATCCAATAACTTTAAAAATATCTTCAAAATCATGGTTCCTGTAACACCCCAAAATTTCTAAAAGAATAAATAAGGCAATATTTGGAATCTCGGGGTGTTGTTTAGTATTTAGGAAATTTTAGAAATAAATTTGGGGATTGAAATATATCTAGAGAAATTATATTAGGACTCAAAATATCTACCCAAATTTATCCTTATCATCTCTTTCTCTCTACCGTCAATATCTTCTCTAATTAAATCCCACCCACTCATTTAATAAAATATCTTCTCTACTTTGTTCATCCTTATCTCTTCAAAATCAGCCTTAATTAGAATAATTATATAGGCTCCCTCATTGTCTCTTTCTCCTCACTCTTCACCGTCATCTTCAATCTCTCTTCCTCACTCTCTCTGCCTTCACAGCCTCACCACCACTCACTCTCTCTTATCACCATCATCTTCATCACTTTCCTATATATCTCTCTCACAGACCAAACTATCTCTTCGTTCTTTAATTTTCTTCTTCCTCTTCAACTTCAGTGCAAAACGACGACCATCGACGGCAGAGAAAAGTCTTCGATTTCACATTGTTTAAGCATCCTTGAACATAGGTAAAGACCTTCTTTCGATTGCAACCTAATTTTCTGCAAATTTTGGGCGAGTATGAGGGTGAATCCGAAATGGGGTCTTGGGTTTCCACGCTCTATGATTAAAGTGACAACTGACAAGTGTTGGATCCGATTTAAGCTAGTAATAGAATTTCAAGGTTAAGATTTTAGGGATGTGAACATGATATGGATAGAATTTAAATAGAAGATTGTAAATATTGATATAAATTATTATTCGAAGCCATAGTTAAGGTTCAGGATTTCAAGTCAAGCAAGTGACCTAGAGTTTCAAGGATAAGAAGTAGGCAAAATGGATATCTCATGGTAAATTGTACTATCGAATTTAGGAGTTTCATATTTGGTGGTATGATTTTAGGAATACAAGAAAAAGTGAGAGGTGTGTTCTTAAAATGTTAGAAGAAAGGTTAAAAAAAAAGAAGAAGAAAAAGAATCCTTACTGGTTTTGGAACAGGAGGTATAAGATGTTTTGTGGTGTTCCTTACAAAATTTAATTGTGAAGACTAGATTAGAGATTTAATGGATTGTCAAAGTTATGAATAACTTTCTAAAAGAATCAAGATATGGTCATTAATTTTGTAAGAAAGTGATTTTTAAAATTCTTCATTGAGTGTTTTAAATTTTGTATTATTGAAAGGTAAGTTCCATACTTCTTAATGGTGATTGTTTGTGCTTTAAAGTGATGAAGAATAGCTTTTGAAGAGATGTTGGTAAATATGGGGAATTTTGGAAAAAAAATTATACTTTTGAGGATTTAAGGTTAGCGTAATTGAAAGAAGTTTAGATGTCATAGTCTGAGATGTCCAAGATCATGGTTTATTAATGATGAGAATGTATTAATGTTAAGTGAATGTGGACCATCAATTTAACGATTATAATGTGAAGCTGGTTTGAGGTTGTATTGATAATTTATGATAAAGAGATTTCTTTGAAGACAATGGTACAAGAGACTTGGATTGGTAGCTTGCACAAAGTACAGATTTGTATGATTGTAGCTCTAAGGTGAAAGTTATATACATCATTTTTAGAAGTATTCTTAAAGGCTTCAGAATTATACATTCAAAAGTTCAAGGTGCATTTTATATGGAAACTAAAGAATGGTGATAGTTTGGTCTATTGGCAAAGTTAAATGAGATATGATAGGAACTCTACTTATATATATGCATATTCATGAACATTATTATATAATAGGAACCCTTATGGAGAAGATATTATACCAAATCAATTTTAGGGAAGAAAATCCCTGAGATTTTCCTAACCTGAGGTATGTGAACCTTGAGATATTCAACAAAGTTTTTGGTCTTATGATTTAGGTAAACGAATATATATCTTATTCTGATATGTAATTTAGATTATTTTAATTTAGATAAAATGATAAAGTATAGTATTTATTATGAAAGCCAAAGATTGGTAATACTAGAATTTGATTGGGAGAGTTTGTAGAAGGAATTAGAACATAATATGAGGTTTAAAGTTGTCATGTGGTTAGTTTTGAAGTTTTATGGGCCCAAAGCTTAGTAAACTATGGAACTTAGGATGAGTTTTTATGAGAACAAGTTATGAATGTGTTCATATTTTGAATCTTAGATTGTAACTGTATTGGAAAATAATTTTCAAGGATAAGTATGCAATAAGAAGATGAGATTTCCAAATAAGTTAGAGTTAGTTTTATGATTTGGAGATAATGTTATTGAAACTTGTATTTTGAGATATTAACACTTCCTTTGTCTAATCTAGTTTTAGTGATAAAAAGGATTTTGATAACGATTTAAGGATAATGAATTTGTCTCTGGTATGAATAAGAAGATTTCATGTTCTTGTATGCATATGAAGTAAGCTTGATTTATAGTAAGTATTTATGATTGCTTGATTGCCAAGTGATGAGAATAAGGATCATGCTTGTGAAGGCTGATTGTGTGGGATATTTATTTAATGTGTTGATTGAGGTCTTTTTAGGAAAATTAGAAGGAGTGACATTTTAATGATGGATATTGGGAATTTTAAAAGGTGCAAGAAGTTGATTTAATTATTGATGAATGAAGGATGATAAATTGGAGTAAATGATGCTTATGATGGAAATGATTGTTGAGTTTATAGGATATGGAATTTTACTATAGTAGTTGTTTGAGAATGATTTGAGACAAGCACGAGATTATGGATGATTGTTTTGTATAGGGAATTTTAAAGTTGAGTATTTGTTAATACTGTTTGGTATTAAATAGAATGTTGAGCTGAAACTGTCATTTAGTTTGGGATTGATGAAAAGGAGGACTTATAATAGTACAATGGAAATTGTGTTGTTGCTTTAGGATCCTAAGTTAAGAGCAAATAGAATAAGGTTTACGTGAGCACAAGAATGTTTATTAAAGATGGATGGGAAGTCAAGTGGCTTAAATTTAGTAGGATAAATTGTTAAAAGTTAAAACAGTATTCAAAATGAGGAAGTGATACCAGAACATATGATTCCAGATAGTCTTGTTAATTTCGAGGACGAAATTATTTTAGGGGGAGAGAATTGTAACACCCCAAAATTTCTAAAAGAATAAATAAGGCAATATTTGGAATCTCGGGGTGTTGTTTAGTATTTAGGAAATTTTAGAAATAAATTTGGGGATTGAAATATATCTAGAGAAATTATATTAGGACTCAAAATATCTACCCAAATTTATCCTTATCATCTCTTTCTCTCTACCGTCAATATCTTCTCTAATTAAATCCCACCCACTCATTTAATAAAATATCTTCTCTACTTTGTTCATCCTTATCTCTTCAAAATCAGCCTTAATTAGAATAATTATATAGGCTCCCTCATTGTCTCTTTCTCCTCACTCTTCACCGTCATCTTCAATCTCTCTTCCTCACTCTCTCTGCCTTCACAGCCTCACCACCACTCACTCTCTCTTATCACCATCATCTTCATCACTTTCCTATATATCTCTCTCACAGACCAAACTATCTCTTCGTTCTTTAATTTTCTTCTTCCTCTTCAACTTCAGTGCAAAACGACGACCATCGACGGCAGAGAAAAGTCTTCGATTTCACATTGTTTAAGCATCCTTGAACATAGGTAAAGACCTTCTTTCGATTGCAACCTAATTTTCTGCAAATTTTGGGCGAGTATGAGGGTGAATCCGAAATGGGGTCTTGGGTTTCTGGGCTATGAAGTCAATAAAAACTAAGCTTGAGTTTATATTTTGTCTTGGTAAAGCTTTTGAGTTGGTTGGAGTGATTGGTTTCTTTCTTTGATTAGTGAGAAATTATGTTTTTACCTCTGTTGTTTTTATTCTCCCTTCTGCTCTATTATTTTGGCTTAGATGTCTATTCCTCCAAGAAATTTGTAATTAAATAAGAAAGAGGCATGCTATATTTTTCTGAGCTTTGGGTATGATGGGTATATTATTTAGTGGTGTATGATTTATTCATGTTAGGATGTGAAGTCTCATATTGATTTTAATTTTCCTTGTTCTGTTAGGTTCTTTGGTGATGAGGAATATTTGGCAGTGTTGGAATATTAGGAATCATAATCTTGAAATGAATGTTAAGGTCATGTTGTAAAGTCTCTGTTTCAATTAGTGGTATTGAGAAAATATGTATATGGTGTAGTCTAGTTAAACATAATGTTTCTTTCCTTTAGTCATAGGGTTTTTAGATTTGTGGGACTAAGAATTATTTCAGATTCTGGTAGGAATGAGTTAAACATACTAGTTGATGATTGATTATAAGATGGAAACGAGATAAGTGGCACTCACTTGTGGTGGAGCATTTAGAAGTAAAAGAAAATAAATTGGAAAGTTATGATTCAAAGCTTAATATGAGGGACATAAATTGTAGGTGTGAAGGGATATTGAATAATGTTAAAGCTGTAATTGATTGGTAGGTCTTTGAAAAAGAATGAAGAAGTGAGGATGTGAAAAGCTTGGCTGTGTATGTAAGTTTTGTGACTGCTGTCCTTTAGAAGGATTGTGGTGTTTAAAAGTCTTAAATTGGTGATTCAAACATTGATATTTGTTCACGATTGTAAACAATATATTGTAATTCATGGATGATAATTAGTATAGTTTGAATTTGAATCATTAAAGTATATTGTTATCAATCAAATATGATTTGGAAGTATTATGATCTAAGAGTGAATAACAAGGGTTGCAGGTTTAGGTCCTATTGGGAATTTAATGGTTTTGTCAAAAGTTTTAAAAGGTAAATAGCATAACAAATATATGTGAGTGTATGAAGTTGTGACGTGAGTGTGATGTCATAGATGATCAATGAACAATATTTTTCAAAGTGAATTAATGTTAAGCTGTAGGAAATGAATGTCACTAGTATTGTGTTGCTGAATTTTCTGTTTGGTATTTAAGGTTGTCTTGATCTTTTAAAAATGAACTAATTAAGAAAGTTCCCTTGTGGCAATATGAATTTGTGGGCTAGAACTATTGAAAAAGAAGGTGGATCAAAGAGGTTATATGAATCTAACTAAATCTATAATTTAATTTCTGTCTGTGATAATAAGTGTGTTTGATAAGGAGAAGTTGGAAATCTCCCTAGTCCTTTGAATGGAAGATGCCTTGTAATGTGAATTGAAGTTAGAAGTTAACTTTAACACTTGGTTTAAAGGTTAATATAAGCATGGTAATATTTATCTAGTGAATCAGATATTCATATTCATAAGGGAATGTTCTGTATGTCTAATGTATGGGTGTAATGCTTGTTTTGATGATTATGGACTTGGTAGTTGGGTAAGAACCTCACTTGTATGTGTGTTTGTGTGAAGGGAAGGGTAAAGGTATAGGTAGCACCAATAGGAATGTGAGAGACGTGAATTATTATAAAATGGTATGATTATTGATTTATTATATTAATATGTAACAATAGGAAGAGATGGTGGAGTAAGCTCTTTGAGGTATTGAAAAGGGAAGGAGTTAGCTCAAGTTTAACTTGGATTACAGGTAGCAGTTTACTTCATATACATTATGATAAAAGTTCGTAGATTTTCATGAAAATTATTTATTTTATGATCATGATGATGTTTAATCCTCTGAGGAATATTGAGCAATATTTGAGCATTATTGAGGAACATTGAGGAATATTGAGAATTGTTGATGAATGTTTGAGGAATTATTGAGTGGAGTACTCCAAGGTATAGGTGGGTAGCTCCCCCTATACTAGAGCTTATGTTAAATCCTGCAGGTAAAGGTGCCTCCACTATTTAGCGGGTATCTCGTTATTAGTGGTAGGTAGTTGAGGCCCTAGCATTGGCTGGAGGGATTATCGTTATCATTTTCGTGAAAAAGGGTATATTTATGTTTATTATTATTATTATTATATGCATGTATATGAAGTAAACTGGTTTAACTGCTGTTTTTCAGAGGCTCATGGAGCTGGTGAGATGGAGGATATAAGGTGGACTATTTTTGGAGTGCACGAGGGATAACAAGAGGTTGATCGTTTGTGGACATGTTAGTGACTGCACATAGTTAAGAGAAATATCTTTGGTTCAAATAGGCAAACTAAAGCGAGCATGAGCTTGCATAGTAATTGTATTATTATTTGTAAATGTTTAAAATTAGAAATAGAATGACACCAAAATTCAGGGATTTATCATCGAGATAACTAGTATTTTGATTAGAGCATAGTAATAGTGATAGTAATGATTTGTAAAACATTTTGAAAAGAAAAGTTTTAAATTATTGGTATTTTAGGCTTTCTACAATATGAAAAATATATTAAAATGATATAGTATAGTAGTAAAAAGATTAGGTGTTACAGTTCCTCTAAATAGTCACTATGATTAATTTTGAATTTTGAAATTGAATAAATACACTTTTGTTCCATTGATACAAAAGTATTCACATCCACAAACACATCAATTTAATTGTCAAAATTTACATTCCTAATATTTGTAACCCATTTCTTTCAACATCTATCTTCCCTAAATAACACTATCAAGCATCTCCATATCTTGAACAAGTCTTATGGAAATCAAATTTTCATTCCTTTTATTTTCACCGTTCACCATTTACACACACAAATGACGCTAAAGAAACTCCAATTTTTCACAACCTATTAATTTTTTTGGATATGGTTTCATTATTGAAATCTAGTCAATCTTAAATCACATACAAGTCATTTACAATCTATTGCTATCACAATTTTCTGTTTTCTTATAAGTTATTTCTCTTAGGCATCAAAAATCACAAGACCAACTACCCATGTAAAGGCCCCTAAGACCGTACCCCGCTCAAATTCCAACCCTTCATGAAAGCTTTACTTTTTTTTGTGACACATGTAGCACCACACTTTAATTCATTTAGACTTAGTATCGATCTAATAATAAAAAGAAACATACATCGTAATAAATGGCAAGTCCTCAATAACTGATTGTCTCTAAAACTGAGCAACTAGATAAAATAATACTCTTCATACTATACAAACATTATAACACTTAGAGTGCACACCAACTAGCTCAATAATAATATATCTTATCTCAAATAATACTTTTTCACATGGGAACCTTTATGTTGTTATATCGAGAATTAATTCTGAATATGGTTTTGAAAATTATCATTATTAACTCTAATAATAAAGCATTAAATCAAATGTTACCAGAAATGTAATTTACTTAGAGACATTTCAAAATGTAAAAAAGGATGATTCAACATATATATGTCCTTAGAGCCTGAACATTGAAGGGATGCAACCAATTTCGTTTGGCACATTTGGCCCATTACACTATTACAGACTTACAATGAGACCGAGGACTCTAAGAGAACGGATCGTCAGCTATGCTGGTGAGCGAGATGTTGTTGAGTTTTTGCGTGGATAGGTGTTTGGTGAGTTAGACGTGATATGTCACACACTGACGTCACTTCAGTTTCGGACTAGGGATATTATTATGTCCTACGGCTGTTGAGTGCACGGTGTTTAGCTAAGTGGATCACTGCTGCACCAGATTCAGTGCACGCAAGGAGATTGTTTGATAATTTTCTCCAGTATTGGAATGGTGACCAATTGCATTGGGCTGATGTTATAGTCTGAAGAGCTTTCGGCCATGTTAGGGGTTCACTCTCATGCACTACAAGGCAAAATCCTCCATTGACTGCTCAAAATTTCCTGCAGCATTTTTTGAGGAACGAGGGATTCATCCTAGGAGAAAGTGGTAGATCTATTATTTTATTCTGTGAAGGCATGAGCGATTATAGTGGGAACTAGGGTTGTGAGACTCCCAGATTCTTATATGGGTCTGATTGAATTGGGACAAATGCATTGACAATTCTCAACAACAAGAATTACAACTGAGTCTAGAGTTGTGATCGATGATATTGCTGATATCCAATGAGGGTAGCGTGTTAATCTAGTCTGTGATCTTCCAGAGGCCACATATTTTTATTGAGTTAAATATCTTTCTAACACGTTTATTTCTAATATCTTCATAGTTAGTTTGTTCCCCATGAGAAGTATACTCTCAATTAATACTCTCAATTTTAATATCTTTACTCATGAGAAGTTTAATATCTTTATAACACATTTAGGAGGATTTTTCTTCTAAGCAATAGATTCCGATAGCACATGCACAAGTAATACTCTCAATTTTTACTTGTGAAGTATATATATAACCTAAGCTCTGATACCAAAATATTAAGTGTAATCTTTATACAAAATAGCGATGTGTTGAATTGAATTTGAGATTACAACTTCACGAGCAAATGAAAATAACAGAGTTGCATCATGCAAAACTCTTATTCTACTTTCATTTGAATTCTTAATTATTCTTTGATTTTTGATATGAATTGGTTAAAATTACAATGCCAACAGAGTTTTTTTATGATGTTTGACCAAGAAAAAAATCAAAGATGTTTTATAATTTCCCACATTTTCGAGGACTCAAATTCTCTGCCTTACAACAAAGAAAAGAGACACAGCTTGGACGAAAAAAAGTTTGAATGAGAACTCTAAATTAGAAGTATTTTTATGGATATTCCTAAAGTTCTGATAGTCTATTTCAGTATATAGTTCCTTTATTATCTGTAACTTCTCTTGAGCACTATTCTTTTTTTTTCTTTTTGATAAAAAATAAGCATGAATTGATTTTTCTATATCATTCTCTATTCTATATAAACAATCTGTCTTTCCACTTATTTCTTTTCATTGAGAATATTACAACATGTCTTTAGCAATGACAACTCTTCAATTAATTAAAATATACCCCCACCATCCTACAATAATAGAAGTTAACGTGGTGGGAGATGATCTATCCCGTAATACAAGTAAATGTGGGAAATGATTTTAAGATTTATTGTTTTTTCACTTTTATCATTTAATGACTACATTCTGTCTCATTTTCCCTATATGCACTTGAATTTTTTCTCATCCAATCAACATCACATTTATCCTCTTCATAAATAATGGTAAAGTTGAGAAAAAATATGCTCTAAACATATTAATTACTTTTCTCCATTTAAACCAAGCAGCTTGAATTATATTTGTTAACATCTCGTCAACTTCACAATCTTTTTGTATGATTGATCTCAAATATTTAAACTTGTCCACCTCTTGTATAGACTGGTTTACCAAAGTAATTTCTAAATCTTCATGAGTTTGTCTATTACCAAAACTACAATGCATATATTTTGTCTTGGCCCTATTTAATCGTAAACCTTACAAATCTAGAGTAGTCATTGATAACTCTAGTTTCCGATTAATTTCATCTTTTGAGTCTCTTGAAAGGACTATATCATCCGCCAAAAGTATGCATTTATCAATTTCTTCTTGGATACTTGCGGTTAGAACTAAAGCCGGGATTTCAGGCTAGCTCGCTTTAAATAGGCTAGCCCAACCCGACTCGAATGAGAAGCAGGTCAGCCCAACCAGGTTCTTTTGCATGCGGGTTGGGAATATCGTGACCCAACCTGTAGGTTGTAGCATATTAATAAATCAGCTAGCCCGAATTTCAAATTGCGAACTATTTTAAAAACAGATTTTTTTTTAAACTGAATATTAATTCAGCAAAGACAAAGTAATCAACAATTGATGGCCATAAACCATTGATGGCCATAAACAAAAAAAGTGCTACCCAAAACAATAAAGTAGACAAATTCAAAACAACCTAGTACTTTCAAAAATCCTTAACATCAATCATCTAATCAGTTAAAAAAAGTTCTCTTTTCTAAGTTTTTCTTTTAATTTTTGGTTTAATTCTGACTCGAGAGGTATGAGTGTTGCCCAGGTAGGAAAGTTGCCCACATAGCCAAGGTTGTCCCCTTTTCGCTTCCCGGGATTCGAACACACATTATCATCCTTACTGGGTTATAACTCACTTACCAACTCAACCAACTATAGTAGTTTTTCTTTTAATCATTTCATATTTCAATGGCCTGTTTAGTATGAGAATCTTTTTTAGGAGTATGATATGATTAATATATTTTGGTCCGTACCCAATATAATGTGAAGAGTGAAGAGCCACGATAAACACAAGCACAGTATTCCCAATAATCTTCCTTTCTTTGTGACTGAACTTCCTTATTCCTTCCCATTTCTCATAATAATAATAATGGCTCTTCGTTTCAACGAGAATGACTTCTTAGGATGTTGTGGCAGTACGAGGTTCGCCAAACAGATGGCTTTGGCCTCTCCCTTTTCATCTCTTCAACATGCCATTTCTGCTGCCAATGAAATTTGGTTCAATAAGGTTGATGTCAATGCTTGGCTTCAGGCTTTTTCAGCTCATCCCCAGATTGGAGAAAACCATGCTTCTAATCCAACCACTCAAGAGAGTGCCCAGTTTAGTAATTTGTTCCTTAAACTCACTTGTTTTCATTCAAGGGTTATGTTTGGATTTCAATTACTGTGCAGATTTTTGGATTTTATAGTTGGTCTGTCTGACTTTGTCTTAGGATAAAGCTAAATAAGTTACTGATATACTCCCTCCGTCCTAAATATAAGACTCAATTGACTTTTTTGAAAAATCCTAAAAAAAGGCAAAATAAGTCAATTATAAATTGATTTACCTAATTTTTTCCCTTAAACTAGTTTATTTTACTTATAAACTAATGGATAATCTAAAAATATATCAAATATGTCATGATTTAATAGACTATTTTGCAACCTTAACCTCTCCAAAAAAAAGTCATCTAGGTCCTATATTTAGGACCGGAGGTAGTATTGACTATATGGGATTTTTTTTCCTGATTTATGAGCTACCATATGATCAGATGATTCACGAGATACGTTATGATTAAGGGGTTCATTTAGATTTGTTAATTTTAGGGATTGGTCAAGTGGGTCTTATATTTAGGGACGGAGAAAGTGGTTGATTAGCTGCTTTTTTAGGTTGATTTTGGTTATCTATTGTGAGCTCAGTTGGGATTGAGTATTCTGCAGTGGTGTAGCCAATGGCTGATGCATATTGGCGATCCATTTGAAGTCTAATGTTTTGTTGAAGTTGGCTTTCACTAGAAAATTTGGTGCGTTATTGAGAGTAACTGGCCAGAGGATAAATGAGAAAATGGTGTATTTGGTCTATATGCTTTTCAGTTGTCGTGTTTTAAATGCATCTCATGCAACTGCTACCCCCCCGATGTTTTATCAGCTTTTATGAAAATGAGCTACCGAAAAGACTTGAGGTAGAGGGAGGGGGAATTACATGAATTGAAAGATATTAATTAAAGTAATTTGTCTGAAAATTTTTAGGTGGAGCAGTGGTGAACAATCAACTGCTTTAGCTACTGCTACAAAATCCAGCCTACAGGTTTATTTGTTGCTTTCTTTGTTAGAAGTTTCAATTCGTGGTTGTTTACTATTTCTTTGTTAGAAGGGCCGGCTTGGCTCAATGTTAAGCTCGCTTTTTGTGGGATCTTAAGTCGTGGGTTATAATCAGCCCCTTTGTGTACTGCAAGGTTGTGGCTACAAGGTCTTTGTGTACTTGTGAGATACATTCTCTTGCAAGACTTCCTAGATCATGCCTACCTCTGTTATTAACAAACTTACCCCTCCTATGTACCTCCGTCCTCCCCTATCTTTTCTATCTGTCATGCATAAAAAACCATAATTTCCCTTAGCCTGCTTCCTAAAACAAACCAAACGTTGCCCAAGCCCATCAGAAACAATATTTAATGAATTAGATTATATTTTTATACAATTATGCATGAAAGGTGATCACCTTAATGCGGTCTATTTGAACTTTGTAGGAATTATATGAATGGAATGCTCGCTATAGAGAGAAATTTGGGTTTATATTCATCATTTGTGCATCTGGGAGAAGTACTGATGAGATTCTTGGTGAATTGAAGGTAAAATGGAATTCATAATGCCAAGTTGATTGTAAATTTTGTTGATTCTTGTATCCTCTCCACTTCTTTAGTATAGTTAGTTAATTTTTTTGTGCAGTTGTATAACTGGTTTGCTTTTTATGACCTATAATTTGAATCTGAAAATGAAAGGTCAAATAGTTCTATGAGATTGGTAATGTTCAGAGTATGTTGTGTGATTTGTATTCTAATTTATAAATATCATAGGAGTACAATGTTTGTTGCTTTGGGCTTTGAAATTCTTGTAAAGATTATCGTAGTGACCATTTTAGAGAGAATTGGGATGTTTCATTTTTTTCCATTGGGTACTGCTTACCTTTTGAAATAATAGTCTTAGGATTTGAAATTGAAAGTGTCAACTATATATGAAGTGGGGACACAACTGTTGTATGAAAGGAGATGGTAGTTGTTGTACCCTGAGATAGTTTATTATTCAATGGAACTTGCTATTTTTGAACAAACCATGCAATATGCCAGTTTTTTTTTATTCAAAAATAAAATTTAATATCCATTCTTTTGTTGAATGCTTCTTATAAGACTTTTACATTAGTTAAAAGAATGTATTCTATTTTTTTTATGAAGTATCTAAAACTGGACCAAAATGTTAATAGCTAGGAACTCAGCTACTATTGACTGACTAACTATTTCTATGAATGTCATAACAAGAATCATGAATGTGCAAAGTTCATCATATGAATGGGGACTGAAAAGAATTCCAAGAGACAATATGAACCTAAAGAAACTGTGTTATCCAAGAGACAATCTATCGGGTTAATTTTCTTGTGCTTTATTAGAGGTTGCTAGAAAGAAAAATAACAATGAATCCTTGTCTTAGTTTAATGATGTAACATAATGGTGACATACATCCATGTTGCCAACCCCACTTAGTTGGATTAGGCTTGTTTTTATTGTTTACTACAGTGATTTAAACTATGCTGAATCTCTCTGCTAAAAGTAGGGGTAAGACTGCCTAGTATATTCTCTTCCCCAGCACCTTTACCGATTGGGGATCGAACTGGGTTGGCCGTTTGATTAAAACCAATCAAAAAGAGAAAAAGGATATGATGCAAGAAGTCACATGTTCTTGCAATTTCTTGCTAAATTTTTTCAGTGAAAATGCTTGGTGAATTTGAACTTTAAAGTTTGATTTTAATCACATATTGTTTTGCATTTCACAGAGACGCTATCCAAACAGGCCATTTACTGAATTTGAGATAGCAGCTCAGGAGCAAATGAAAATAACAGAAATGCGACTTGCAAAACTCTTTTCATCTGCAGCAGATGCTTCGTCTAAAACTGACAAGCATCTCACTATTGTAGCTAAAAAGGCAGAAGGTTAATTCTTCTTTCTTATTGGTTAAAATTTCAAATCCTAGCAGAAAGGAACTTTGCATTCATGTTTTAACTGTTAGCCCTTTACAGCCAAATTTAGTTTACTCAATGATTTTATCGTCTAACTCTGTTTTGAAAATTTGTACTACTTAAACTTCATATGGCTTGCAACTAGAAATGTATTATTGTTTCTCATTGAACTTTTTCCATCATTACTTTTGACATAAAAGTTTAATTTTGTGTGTGAAATAACAGGAGAGTTTGCTTTGATGCTCTGATCCTAATGCTACAATAGCCAAGTTTGTGTGTGTGTTTGGTTTGAGGAGAGGTAGTGGGAGGAGTGGGGGCATTTTTGTAAAAGGGGAGGTGGGGCCCACTAAATTCTCCCTCCACTCCCATCAAAATTTAAATTTCATTCCCTCATCTCAATTTTATCATTTTCAATATTTTAATATTCTAATAATCTCCACTCTCCTCCCCTCCCCTCACCTCAAACCAAACGCATCAGTGTATTGCTTACTTTATGCGGAAAACTAGAAAGTAGATTATTTAGTGGAGCTTATATGGGTCTTTGCAAATGGATCAATGCAGGACGTTGTTTCAGTATTTTTATTTTTCTAATTTCAGCTTGGAAACCATCTTTGGACGAATGCTTTTTATTTTACTGCACTGGGATATGATGAGTGACTTATGTAACATAATACTTGCTTTACTAGGTCCATCATTGGCTTCTCATGTCCCTTTTGCTTGTATGAGTAGTCATTTTTTTCCCTCTCCCATCTACCATTTCCCCCTTTTGCTTTTCTAATTTGGTCTTTCAGATTTTGCTTCGATTTGTTTTGTCATAGTTTTGATGCTCTTGTCCAAAAAATTTCCTCTCCCATCTACCATTCCATCATAGCATGTGCTTTACCTTGGAAATTTGCATTCAGAGCATGTGGTGCAGAATGATGTATGTGGTACTGTGGTAGTTTGATCTGTTCAGCCACTTTCCTGCATCTATAATTTTTTTACCTTTCCCTGGCTTATTTTGATTTTTTATTTTCAACAATGCTAGAAGATCGCATAAGCATTATAGGTGGCCATGTGAATGCTGCTTCAGAAGTTTCAGCTGGACAACAAATTCAGAGTCAACCAACACATACTAGATCCCGACCACCTATTACCACTCATGTGTTGGATGTTGCTCAAGGCTCGCCGGCTTCTGGCATTGACGTACTTTTGGAAAAGTGGGTAAACACAAAAACTCGCCCAACCTTTGGAGCGACGGATAGTGCTAATTGGGTGTTTCAAGGGTCATCTACTACAGATTCTGATGGTAGAAGTGGCCAATTGATGAACATAGTTGATGACATTGATCCAGGTACATATAGGATTAGCTTCAACACAGGGAAGTACAACACGAATGGTTTCTTTCCGTTTGTATCGATTGTTTTCGAAATTCGGCAGTCACAAACAAGGCAGCACTTTCATGTGCCTCTACTGCTTTCACCATTCTCATTCTCTACTTACCGTGGGAGCTAAGGACCAAGAAGGATGGACTTAGACGTGTAAAATAGGTCAATAAGTTGGCCAAATTTGTGTTGTAAATTGTGTGATGGCTTGTAGAAAGATTTCTTTTCTCTCTTTTGTTTTAAGATCGTTTACATGCTTAAAAGTTAAGCATATGGGAGCTAATGTTATGTTTGTATGTTTTCTTTAAGAAGAAAATCAAGCTCTGAATGATGACAATGAATAAGCTTTTATCTTGTTAATCATACCGTTCTCACTTTCTAATTTCCTTATAATGATAGTGTTTTCCTAATTTTAGGGAAAAAAGAATTCTTTAATACGCATGTAATTCTATTATGGAAAATAAAATATTCATCCTTCTTGATCCTTGTCAAATTTAGTGATAAGAGACTTAATATCAATAAATTTGACGTGTCAAAATTTTACACAATTTACAACTGTAATAAAAAATTTAAAAAGTAAATTCATAATAGTAGTGTAAAGTTCTCTGAATAGTTCACTCCAAATTTTGACAAATCAAATTTATTTATGAAATTTTTAAGTATTATTATGATTATATTTTAAATAGTTCACAATTTTGATAAAAATGAAAAAAATAAGGGAGAATTAATTATATGTCTCATGGAAGAAACATAATTAACATGAGATCCCATGAGTTATTATGTGAGACCAATAAGTTATTATTGTTAGTCCTAGAAATTATAATTTACAACTCGTGGGACCTCATCTTAATTATCTTTCTTACATGGAACCTCTAATTAATTCTTCAAAAAAAATAAAAATTTAAATTGATAATAGTAGTCCACACTTCTAGTTTCTGAACCACTTGCACCAAATTGTGACATTTCAAATTTATTTTTAAATTTTTAAGTATTATAGTAATTATATTCATTTTTATAACAATATTTAATCTGGATCAAAGATAGATCCAATGGTGGCAAAGGGAGAATGAAAGAAAAGGAGAGGGAAGGAAAATGAGAGAATCCATTTCCACCCTTGATTTCCTCCGTTTAATTGAAAATGGGAGTTTATATACCTAAATACCAATACCAATACCAATTGAATTAACTAGGAAATGACCCCGTGCGATGCACGGGCAATATTTTATTTATTATTTTCATTATTTTTTGTTATTAAGTTATGTTATTGACTGAAGTACATGTCATTAATATTTTTTAAATTTATATATTGTAATGTTTGTGATTTTATACATTTGGTGGTCTTACAGTACAAGTATTTGATGGTTTGATGAAATTACTTGTATGATATATATTAGTCATTACAGTTTTTTATTTGTGGTTCCTAAAATTTCATCTTTCATGCTTCATCTTTGCTTCTTGTTTACACATTTCTATATGTGAATTATTTGAAATGTCACTTGAAGATATGAAGAATAACTATTTGCGTTAAATTTGATATATATGACTTGGACTTTTTGGAGTGTAAAAAGATCTTATGTACGAGGACTTCATTTTCAATGTTGCTACCATTCGATTCTATTGTCTTGATGAAATGCTTTCCTAGTTAGTTACATAATCAATCATTTTTCACATTATCATGTGATAGTAACATTATATTTTCCCACAAATTTTTTCACTATAATCAGTTATAAGAAACAAAGTACAATCATATGTCCAACTCTAATCCCACTTTCATTGGTCTAATTAGAAATTCTATTAAAAACTGTTTCCAATATAATCAAATGTTCCCCGTGCTTTGCGTGTTTGAGAAAAGCTAAATATGAACTATAACACTCAAAGCTAAGTCACAGAAGTGCAGGGAAGAAAACTCCATATTGCAAAGAATGCATAGTTGAATTACTTGGATCATTCTCATTTTGTGCCACTTGAGGATTCTGACATGAAGTTGCATGACCAACAAAACCAATAAGCAATGAGCTTCTGCAATCACTTCATCATTAGAAGAAGAGCTTGCTCAAACCAACCCGGAATGTGAAGACAATTTCACAGAAAACTATACTGATAAGGGTGATTGTCCCAGTCATTAGAGACACTGCAAATTTTGCTAATCTTGGATGATTTGCTCCTAGTTCATTGCTCACTCTTATACTGAAACAAACAACAAAAAGAACCATATCCCCTTAACACAGCTGTGCAAAAATTCTCATGAATAGGAATCTAAGAGAATGTAAATTAAGAAAAAAAAAATACTCCATCCAATCCACAATATAAATTCATTTTAGTTACATCACTGAAAATAAGGAAAAACTCTTAATTCATTCATTCTGTCTTATATTAAAAAAAATGTTAAACTTTACCTTATTGAATGGGGTTTTGAATGAGAGACAAAATTATACAATCCACATTGAAGCATTAATATAGAGGCAAAATTGACATATAAGCACCAATCACTCTCTAAGTGGTTCATATCATGGATCAATAAAATCTTCTAGGAGTTACTTATATTCTAGATCAGTGGGAGTATTAGTTTTGTTAAACTAACATGGCTTCTGCACTGAGAACTAACATAAACTGCATGTCCCAGTTCAGGTAATTCATACTGAAAGCAAATCAGAATGGAGATTGTATTATTAGGCAACATGACTGATACTGGAAAACAATGGACAATGAGAGAGTTGGTTATGAATATACCAAATGGAAATTGAGTCTAGTGCTATTGTAGGATTAGGGAGTGGTCCTAATATAAGCACAGGTCCTTGATTCTACCATATCTCCAAACTGCAGGAAGATGTATTTTCAGGCCAAAAGTTATTCAAATGAATGATATGAAAAACTGGAGTAGAAGGTTATTAAGAAAGTTATTAATGTATAGCATTGTGACTGGTTATAGAGTTTGTTATATATGTATTTCTGTTTGGTATTCTCAATAAACTAAAGGAAGATATATTTTGTAAAATGTCATAGAATTGCCCAATTTTGAGGTTACCTCATACTACTATCAATAAAAACAGTGAAATATTAGCTTTTACTTTAATAAAGGGATAAGCTCTACAGCACCATGAAGTGGTTTAACAGAAGCACCCAATATTTTAAAGGGTATTGTTTGCTGTTGTGAAATACTTTAAATCTAAAATACAACAAAAAATAATATTGGATACTTAGTATTATTGGAAAAATGTTTTATGAATGATCAAAAGAGTGACTTTGGGATACTGAATTCTAATTGTAATGGAAAAAACACACATATCCTATACATATTAAAGAAATCAGAGTATAAATACTTATTGTTGCTGCCTTAAGTAATGCAGCTTCTGGTGAGTATGAAATTAAAGGAACTTACTTCAACACAGCACGCATTGACATTATATCATGCTCTTCATTCCACATATTTCCAACCTTCAAAGCAGGATACCGTATAAAGATGTCATCTGTGTAATCCAAAGTTCTAGGACCCCTTTCTGAAGCAAACATCACCTGTTGTTCCACAGCACAGAGGGGGAAAATAACATCATCTTCAACAAAATTAACTGCAAAGACACTGCTGCACGTGATTAGCAAGACAAAAGTAGAAAACAGAACCAACTAAACTTGAATGCAATATACAAATTTTATTACCGAAATTTTTGTAAAGAAAATTGAAACATACAATCCCAATACTTTATCCATACCTCTCTATTCATTTGTGTCATCGAATCTTGCACAAAGTTATAAAACCCTTGTAATCAACCACCAAAACATAAGAGGTATGCTAAGAATAAAAATAAAAATGAATCGAGACATAGAAAGAGCATTGCAAAACCAATCGGTGTCGTCTGATGTGGACGGATTTGGCGTCGCCTTACAGAGATAGGTCTTGTTTTGTCCAGTGTGGTCTTTCTTCATGCGCTGAAATACTGAAGAAGTGGGAGAAGAGAAAATACAAAAACTAAAAAATAAATGGGGGAAGAGAAGATAAACAAAGAAGAACCTCAAAAGATGGTGAAGAGCTTGCTTGATGGCGTTGACGTTGTGGTGAAGTTGAAGGTGAAACGAAGTAGCGGCGGTGGGCGTTGGGATGGTGAATGAAGACGATTATTAGGTCGGAGAGAAGGGAAGTGAGGTGAGGATGGATCCGGGTTTGTTGTTCTTGGAATAGCAGAGGTCTGAATTTCGATGGGATATCAAAAGTTGAAAGAACCCAAGAGAAGAGATGTTTAATTCAATGCGGGAATTTATTGGAATTCAAGGTCATGACTCATGACACGTCAGTTAAAATCACCAATTTCAAAACTCGCTCAGGTGTAGACACGTGGAGCTTCTAGTACGGGCTATTATATGATATATTGATTGTTTGCGGATACTTATTGCTTGCATTTGTGTAAACATAGGTTCAATTTTGTACATAGCAACCATACTTAGACTCAAATTTCACCAAGGGATGAGAGATTTTAAATTGGAAGAGGAAGAAATTCTTATGAAGCGTGGATTACAAGAAAGTTAGGGATTAGCATTGATACATGATAGGTTGACACATGAGTTATGAGAGGAGTGGTTGCACCTAGAACAAGATATGGATGGGTTACAGAGCATTATTAGTTAAATTGGTCTTTTAAACACTAAAATTACATGCTGCTTCATCCCCCATAAAAAATTACAAGCTCCAATTGCAACTAACATCAACAAAATTAAGCATGAAAAGCCTACCATATTAAATTAATTTCGGTAAAAAATAATACACATACAACGCTCATCATTTTACCCCATTTTCTCCTACCCAAAAGGATGGACATAACAGGAAAACAAAGGCAACGGGGAAAGATGAGTTTGTAATTGAGATGTGTGCAAAAAATGGCAGACACAAAATTGTACATTAAAACACTAGGAGATCAGTCATATCTTGTAGACAGGTACAATTCCAAGGAGATAAAAACACTTTCTCATCACGATGGCCGTTGCTTCGCAAAGCAAGAGCCTACTTGTTTCCTCAGGCGACCCAACAACCTGTAATCATATGGCTTTATGTTAGCATTCTCTACTTACATATTGTTCAATTCAGGCATACAACAAAACGAGTTCACAGACAAAGCCTAGATGTTCCCTTATGAATAACAGTCCCATAATTTCATGGACACCTGAAAAACAAGCTCTTCATGAACAGCTTTCAGCTGTTCACCTACCAAACTAGTAATTTTCAAGATTACAACTGGACATATGAAAACAACCAGAAGCCATCATTTAACAGGATGAATAATAAGTATTGCAAGCTAGATGTGCATTCCATATATTAATATGACTTCGCTTAAGAATAGTACAGCATGTAAAAAAGAATTAATTTATATCAACTTGGGAGACGGAGATCCACTCTCTCGTCCTCACTACTGAAATAAAACAAAAATATATCGCAATAAATTGAGTGTCAAAAAAAATACCTGACAATTGGTATAAAACTTTTTGGTGAAGATCTCGGATAAATTATATAGATATTCACATAACACATTTGGCAATAAATTGGTGCAGGCTTCCTCAACAACCTGAAAAATGAAACAGAAAACCCCGCAGATGGAATGTAAGAATCTCTGTGACTGTGGGTTAACACTAATAAGCTGGAACACAATGCATCATTGGATTCAAGAACCCATTCCACTCTCTTATTGGACATGAAGGAAGTGAAGAAGCACAACTAGTGAAGTTCTATAAATGAAAGTACATAATACAGGTCAAAAAGCATACGGAATAGATCTGCAAATGCTTTGTGTCCTACCTCTGAGAATTGTAGCAAATGGAGCCCCAAAGCACGCTCATCTTGATGATCCAATGCTATTCTCCCAGTCTGTCATGTCAAGTAATTAAGTGTGTGATAACGTACAAGTGGGAAGTTTAGCAGACTACCATATATCAACAATAATGGGAATATTCATTACGATACTAGTCTTCAGAATTCATGTCTACAATTAAATTGTGTTAAAATTTAAACAGATGCATTCAAATACAAAAGGAGAGTCAAAAGATCATTTGAAAACTCAAGTGGTCCATTTCTCAGATTAGATCAACCTTACGTAGTTTAACAACTTTTGTAGATTAGTACCACACCTTAAAACTATATTAGATAAGTGGTAGGAAGATTCATACCAACCATGAACAAATGCAATTGATTTAAACATATGCATAACCTAACTAGACAGGCAGAAAACCATGATGAAAAGAAGAAACTTACTCTCTTCAACTCTTCTATGTCTTTACCAGATTTCCTGATGATGGAACATATTCGGGCATGAGCATAAAGTAAATAGACAGCAGTATTGCCCTGTTACATGAGGTTGAAAGGCACCATTAACATCATAACCAACAGTTATTTTGCGTACAGATGATTAGGCAACAGCTAATAGAGGTTTAACACATATTTTTGGGTAGTTTTGACTGCTTTCAAAGAACTTGGGAAATGGAAGTGAGAAAACAATTAACATTCCGCTATAGGTATTAATGCTTCCTAAAATCAACTAGCTTATTCACTCTGGCTTCATTACAGTATTTAAAATTTGCATGTTGTCATGCACCTTATCACTGAGCATCTGGTCAAAATTGAATGTGTAATTTGTCAATCTGTTGTTCTTTAAGTCCGCATACCTGCCAAGACAAATTGAAGCGAAAGATATAAGAGTCTACCTCATTTGATATTCTTACAACCAACATCAACTCAGTTCACATAGTGCTGCTACATTGAAGCATGATCATTAAAAGTATCATACCTTACTAAAATCAATCTTCACGGCAATAACACAGAAATAGACAATTGATAAAAGTACTATGTGTACAAAATATTTACAAAGATTATAGGGAAAAGAAACCGATAATGCCAATAGAAGTCGCAGCTGTAACTCTAATTCGAAAGAACCTCAAAATATAACAATATTAAATGTAAGATCACCCGTCCACCCTCCACTTTCCAAAAAAAAAAAAAAAACTCACACGTAATACCAGATAAGCAATATTATTAAACAACTTGAAATTGAAATATTAGGACAGCATGTCAATTTTCCTCACACGTAAGAAGAAGAATTTAGATGTATAAAAAACAAGAAGATTTTAGCAAATAAACAGGCTATTTGTTTTAAGGAAAATGAAAAATTTAAATAAAAAGCAGGAAAAATTAAAGATACTTTTAAAAGTAAAAATGACTCACTTAACAGCACCGTAGCCAACAGCCTCTGATGTCTTCTCAACCTCTTCCTCAGACCAATCTTTAGCCGTTTCTAAATAACATCAACAATTTGTAGGTCATCTTCCAGTGCTTAGAATCTCAAGGAATGGAATCTAAATAGGCATATCCACTCATCAATTTTAGTCTACAAAAAACTTTTTCCTTCATGAATGTGATGTAAAGCTTACTTAAAACACGCTCTAACTCACACACAGATCTTATTTGAAGAAAAAGCATGACAGGTAGAAGGAAAACTGAACAGAAAATATGGAGGAAAAACTCTATTAATATGCTTACTAGCACAGAATGCGAACAATTAGTAAATTTCATACTTTCTAAGCAAAACTAAGCATCCAGTAATTTACCGCGTTCAATTAGGGCACTTTTGCTGCGATTCTTGGCTTCATCAAGCAAATCAATCAATCGAACAACTTGAGTGTTGCGAGTTCGAAAACGTTTTCCATCCTCCCCAAGAACAAGACCAAAGCCTACATGAGTAGCTTTGGGATATGAACCATCGTCTGCTGGAAGCCAGCCTGCACGCTTAGCAGCCTGGAATACAAATGGAAAGCCTGACAATTTATTTCATCATAACCTACGAAGCACAAATGCTTCAATATACATATTTGATCAAGTCTGACACTAGTATCAAACATAACATCACACTCAAATAGCACCACGAGAACTTGACACTTGCCTTGAAACCATAATTGGCTGCTTAAGAACAAGCTAAATAGTAAACCGTATGGATTAATTAAAACAGCAAAGATAAGTGGACAATATGAAAGTATTTTTGTCAGGAAAGTCAACCAATAAGGAGTGCCTATAATGGCAAAAATAAAATTTATACAGAAACAAAATAAGGTAGCCAAAATAATTTGGACAATAGCATCTGAAGGATACCTTAAAGACCATGCCGAAGTGCTGCTGTTGTCCAACATCTGTAACGTATATAATCCACTCAGCCTTTTCTTCATTTATTCTATACCTATGTGAATCAGTTGCGAAGCATAGTCAACTTTGTTGTTGAAATTTTTGCTATGTAATCAGATAGAAATTGATACCAAGATAAACAGATATAGAGATAATTATTGAAGGTATTCAATTTATGATAAATGGAATTAATCTGTCAAATTTAAATGGAATTATCACGTATACTTGCTGATTGCAATGCACATCTTTAGTGGAAAGAGTATCATCAATCAAATAATATGAACAGATGTTAACAGAGTTTAGTAACATGAGATATGTCATGATCACGATGTACTTGTTATGTAAACTAGACATTTAAGAATACTAGTTGTAGAAAAATAGAAACGGCAGAATAGTCCGACAATTTAATTAATGATGGTCTCCCATATTTATAGTAATATGAGGAGAGAGAAATACAAATAGAAGAATAAGTCAAACTAGCAACAACCTAGCTAGATAAACTAAACAAACAAATAAATAATATAAAAATAAATAACAAACCCTAGAAAAACTAGATCAACCTAAATTTGACTAATTCAAATTATTCAGTGTTGAATTATTTCCAACACTCCCCCATAATTCAAAACTGAATCATGCATTGAAAAAAGCAACTCTTCATCATTAGTTCTTCATCTTCAACCAGAAGCACCATTCTTGGGTCAGATTTGAACACCCCCTGAACATCAAAACTATGCACTTGACCTAAACACAGAGAGCAATCAAATAAGGCACAGAGGCAACTACATAGAGCTTGTCGTATCCCAACACAAACCGAATGCAATCACCACTAGGATCCACCGGAAACAGGATGACAACTCCAAAACACCTCATTATACCATGACAAAACAGATCTGAAACAACCAAAATCAATCCCAAAGATTGAACAAACCAGGCCAAAGCATCAAAACCAGTCCAAATCTGAACAAATGAGATCCAAATAGATGACCAAAGCACCAAAGAAAACACAGCAACAAACTCGCCATAATCTGGCCATTCTTGCAACTCGTAGGATTTACTGGTTCTCCTACAACCAACGGTTTTACAGGTTAACCGACAACCTTAAAAAAGCTTTTACAGGCTTAAATTCAACCTACAGGATTTACTGGCTCTCCTGCGACCACCGGTTTTACAGGCTAACCGACAACCATAAAAAGTTTTTACAGGATTAACTTCAACCTACAGGATTTACTGGCTCTCCTGCAACCACCGGTTTTACAGGCTAATCGACAACCTTAAAAAGTTTTTACAGGATTAACTTCAACCTACAGGATTTACCGGCTCTCCTGCAACCACAGGTTTTACGGGCTAACCTTAAACCTTACGGAGCTTCAAAGACAACTATCGGGAAACACATTGAAACTCCAAAAAACTGGACGACCCACATAACACAACTGCCACAAAAAGACCGGAAATCAGTACACCCGCTTCACGCACCGGCAAGTGGATGAACAGCGACGACGCGTGAACGCCACGCGCTTACCTCCCGCTGTCATAAGTTGATCGGACCACCAGGAATATACTGATGGGTCCCCTATGAACCCATATATGTGGTGTGTGTCTTTAAAAAAATGCCCAGAAACAAAACCCCTAAATTCAACGCTCTTCCCCTTAAAAAACAGTAGCCTCCACGAACAATGACAAAGAAGACTATAAAGGATATGGGAAAAATTTCGATTCTTTTGGAGTTTATGATTACAAAGGCAACTTAGATTAATTGCCTAGGGATCGGACTATTCATTCTTTAACCTAACTCTGATACCATGTAGAAAAATAGAAACGGCAGAATAGTCCGACAATTTAATTAATGATGGTCTCCCATATTTATAGTAATATGAGGAGAGAGAAATACAAATAGAAGAATAAGTCAAACTAGCAACAACCTAGCTAGATAAACTAAACAAACAAATAAATAATATAAAAATAAATAACAAACCCTAGAAAAACTAGATCAACCTAAATTTGACTAATTCAAATTATTCAGTGTTGAATTATTTCCAACACTAGTAGACTAGCCGTCTACCACTAGTTAGGGACTAGCCTGTAGACAAAAAAGTGATTTACACCCCATGTGTCAGGTTCTAGTTGAAATATAAATGATATTCCAATAAGAAACTCCATAGGCTGACTCAATTTTATTTTACCAGTCTCATGAATCTATGTTTTTTCTTCTTCTTAATTCCCAGAGAAGACTGTCTCAATTTTATTTGATCAGTCTTATGACAAAATGTTACAATGCCATCATATTTCCTTCAAAAGCCATGCCAAATCACAAAAACAAACAAACCAGTCATCGGAGTTGTTAACATAAATAGTGAGATGAATCATATTCAGTTTGAAATATAAAATCCTAAAATCAACTTGAATGGCAGAAAACAATTAATGGAAACATAGCATATTAATACTATTTGACTACTTATAAGTTGAGAAATTGACATCTAAAACATATTTAGAAATATGTTATGAGTGTTTATTTATCCTAATTCTGAAAACTAGATTTGGGGCTCAAATCTAGGTTATGAAGGGTTGCCAACCAGGCACTAAACCAGTACAAGAAAGAAAGAAATGTTACCAAATAGCAGCTAAATCTGTTGAAGCATAGTTGTAGCCACCATCACTCTTCACAACAATAAGTGGTATGTTCACACCTTCAACAAATATCACACGGGCTCCTTCACTTTCTTCAATCAGTCCTTTTTGATCCAGTTTCTCTAAAGCCCCAGGAATATATGGATTATAAAAGCTCTCTCCCTATGAAGAAAATATCATTCAGTGATAGGAAATAATATTATGGTCAAAATATCCAACCAAGAGTATTGGATTCATTAGTTTCTTTTATTAGATCCGGGAATTTATAATGCATCTGAGAAGACCTCTTTCATAAAAAAGTCATATTTCAAGATTTATTTTGTTACATGATAATATAAAGAAAACCAATAGCCTGACACAAGACCAGAAAATTTCATAAGGTATATTTCAATCTTAATTGTGTAAATGAAACACTCAATCATAATTAAATAAAAAAAAAAAACATGACCAAAATCTAAGGCCTTAACGGACCAATAAGGATCTAAACTGCAGAAATTTCTAGCAAACTCGAAGGAAAAACAAGCATCAATAAAAAAATTTCATTGGTATATCCAAACGATACCCAAACAGAGATTTCATTATATCCCTCCCCACAGTGAAAACAAAAGAAACTACTTCATTTACCCTCTCCTCCAAATGAACTCCAAGACGCTGATAGACCCTTTGGAATTCAGTACGGCTAATTTCACATATTTTTTCCCATGCCTTACGGTATTTGGCTTCTCCACCCTGAAATTATAACAAATAGAAACTTAAAATAAAGAATTCTAACATTCCATAAGAAAGGATTACAATAGAAAGTTGTAAAGCTGAAAATTGGCATATTTTACCTGGAGACGGACCACTGCCTGTTGTGCCCTCTGCTTGAATTCAGGATCACTGTCAAATCTCTGTTTTGAAGCCTTGTAGAACACCTAAAAGAAATGAAGCTTCTTAATAGAAAGTACCACAATTTACCTTCTAAAAAGGGGAGGAAATGTTTTACGATACAAGAAACATATACATATGCAAAAATAAAGAGAATCGTCCAACATGGCTATCAAAAAGAACATTTAACCTTTATGCCTGCTTATATTGGCATATCTAAGGTGAATGTTATTAACGGGCATAGAAAAGGAGCAGTGTTAGCAGCAAATGCTCTACTCCAGCAACGATGTTCAATTCATTCTTTGAACAACTAAAAAACGTGACAACAGAATTTATTTCAAGCAGCCCACAACCAATTTAAGTAGACGTGCAAAAAGGATGAAAAGGAAGAAACAACAATTCGCAATGCTGCATGTTGAGAAGGATTTAACAACTGTTGGTTGAAATTACTCATTGCATAATTGTGGTAACAAAGGAGGATTGGTAAATAGGCTGATACATTTCTTTTACTATTATCTCCCATTATATAGTACAAGAGACCCAACCTATCCAGATTATAGGGATTTGCTTGATACATAAAATAAGACAGATTTGATCCTGATTCTCTATAACATTTATTTTCCCTAATTCTTATGATTCCTAATTGTGACTAAGATCAAGATTCTACTAATAGAAAATTAAAAACATAATTCCAACAATAATCATGCATAAACATTAATGATTTAATACAAACATCAAATGATATTTATAGAAACTAAAGCTTGGCTGTGACTACGGTAAATGAAACTAAATGAATTAGAAGTTCATAAAGCAAGTGAGAAGACAACATTGTTCAACAGAAGTTCAAAGCTGCAAGAAGAATTTACAGAAAAATAAATTAAATATCAATGCAGTTGTATCAAATGTATCTTGTTACCTGAAGATCACCAATGGCCGTTTCATTCACATTTTCTGGATTTGGAAATTTTTCAAACAGGAATTCAATAAGCATACCAAACTGCAAAACAAATACACAAACTTTGAGGCTTGGGCTATATCATATAATTACCAAAAAGGAGACAATACCCAAGCTTCAACAGAACATTATATAATCCAATCGCTTTTTAGAAAACGATATCTCTTAAGCATATCAAACAGAAGATTTCCTTTTTCCTGGTTGAATGTTTATAGTGTTCCTGATCAAGGACATCTATAGTATCATTGACATTGGCTCCTCTCTATCTTGTTCCTGATCTAGAAGAACATCTGTAGTATCATTGACATAGGGTCCTCTCTATCTTGTATATTAGAAGTCAAGTTTCTCTCTTGAAATCAAAAATAGAAACTGAGATTTCAATTTGTTCATGGTATTTTGAGCAAGAGGACTCAAGTTAGTGACTGCCCAAAATACTACATCCTCCGATCCTCAATATAAAATCTAGTTTGAAGTGCAATGCACAAAATATTACTTCCTCCAGTCCTAGATATAAGATCTAGATTAGAAGTGAAATTCAGTCATGAATATAAAGCCTTTTTCTCCTTTATCTCTTATCCTTCTTATATTTCTCCAAAATAATTGCCTAACTCATAAGTTGATATATTTTCTAATGTTACATAGAAGAATTTAGAGAGAGATCATGTCACATAAACTATAATTAGCTAATTTATTGAGCTAATTTGATCTCCCCAATTTGCATACCTAGATCCTATGCTTAAGACAACATGAATTATTTAACTTTCAAAATACCATGTCATCTTTAATAAGTCACAAAGTTAACAAACTTAAAAAGGCTTCCTTAAATGAGTTCCCCATGACCAAGAGCTATTCACAATGACATGAAATCTTGAACAATATAAACCCATGCAGAACCTGTGCTGTTTTTAATGAATAAAAAGCATAACTTCAGAGTCAAATATACCTGTGTTCCCCAATCTCCAACATGATTCCGGCGGAGAACTTCTACATGCGAAAATTCAAGCATGCGAGCTAGCGTATCCCCAATAATGGTAGATCTCAAGTGACCGACATGCATTTCTTTTGCTATATTGGGAGAGGAAAAATCAACAATTGCTCTCTTGACAGGAAGTCGTGGTGCCCATGTATCAATACCATCAATAAGCATCCTTTGTAAACTCTGTGACAAGAACTTCTAGTGTAAGTATGAACAGACCACTATAGTACAAAGTAAATCATACAAAGATAAAATAAAACATGGTTACATGCGCCATCCAATCCTTTGACAAGACAACATTGACAAATCCAGGCCCAGCTACTGAGCAAGCTTCTATAATCTGATTTGGAGGAATATTCTTCATGATGGCCTACACAAACAAAACAGAAAGATGAAATTAATCCAACAGGAAGATGAATAACAATGAGGAAAAGAAGCAAAGAAATCATCACCAGCTAACCTGACCAACGGATGGGGGACCCTTATATTCTGTCTTCTTTCCTTTTATTTTAGACCATATCCCCATTGCATTATTACTACACAAAGGAAAGCAACTTAGTTAGCTTTAAAAAGAAAGAAGAAGATCCTAGAAAAAACTGTTCTCCATTAGTCCTGTCATACAGATGACATAAACTAAATTTAGATTCTCATTTCCGAAATTCAAATAGACATGGAACATGGAACATGGAAAAAGATTAACCACACCATTGGTAGTCACCATATTTTCCAGTGCAAGCAGCAACTAAAGGCTCCAGAGCAGGCTCACCGGGTATTGTTTCCTTCAGAGACAACTCAAATATTTTCTCCAATAGTCTCTTGACATTGCCCCCATTTTCTTCATCCTAAATCCAAACCATAGACAATAGTTTTACACTTTCATAACACAAAAATGGCATAACTACTGGAAAATCCAACCACATTTTGTAGAACTAGAACATGCATTGTACTCCCATAAAAAGGTGCAGCTTGCAGCAAACAACGAAAAGGCAGAAAAATTTATATACTTAAACATAAGACCCAATTAACAATTTTTGGAAATTACTAAAGCTAAATAAGCCACTTAATCATCACATTAACATTCAGACAAATCTATTCATAACTAACTAAATGAGTCACTTAATCATAACATTACCATTCAGATCAATCAATTCATAACTAAATAAGCTACTTAATCATAACATTCCAAAAAATCAATTTACAACTAACTTAATTAAACGGGTTTCCAAAAAAACCAACTAGTTCATATTACACACACACACACACAACAACAACATCAACAACAAATCCTTATCCCAACTAGGTAGGGTCCGCTACATAGATCACACGACGCCTGCTCGATCAATAGTCTTCATCAAAAGATTTCATACACACACACACACAACTATGTGTGTGTTTGTGTACACACACACACATAACTATATGTGCACACACACACACATAAATACATACATATATATATATATATGGCAATGGAGGAAATATGTAGTAGAGAAAATATCTTACAAGAAGTGACATAGTAGATATGGATTGGGCCTTTATGTTGGAACCAAAACTGAGTCTTCTAGAAGCAACCTTCAGTAAAGCTGTTTAGGCATAACAAGAAACTGATTAAATACTTTTAAATGCAAAAAAAAAAAGTATTTGTTTAAATGTAGGAACTGACCAGAAGAATGCAGAGAATAAGAAGAAGAAGAAGAAGAAGATGACGGCGCTGGTCGTAAGAGAGATACCCAACTACAACTACTACACCCTAACATTATTATTATTATTGATATTGATATTGATTACTGATTAATTATTAATGTTATGTTATTATTGTTTTTCTTTTCCTTATTATCTTTTCCTGTACTCCTTTTCAATTTTCAATTTCTTTTTAAGTGTGAAAGTTTCATATGTTTTTTTTCTGACAATGAGAAATGAGAAATGGGAAAATGGGAAATGGGATGATATTATGGTTACCTTGAGACTGGGAGCGATCGAAGATAGATAGATGGATGGGGAGGTAAAACGTAAGTGAGGCACAGAGAAGGATGAAAAGGAAATGAAAGGAGAATAGAAACATCAAAACCCACCCTATTAAAAGTAAATATTACCTCCGGTCCTAAATATAAGACTTAATTAGTTTTTTTTTGGAGAGGTTGAGGTTGCAAAATAGACTATTAAATCATGAAATATTTGATATATTTTTAGATTATACATTAGTTTATTGGTAAAATAAACTAGTCTAGGAGAACAAATTAGATAAATCAATATATAATTAACTTATTTTGTTTTTTATAGGAATTTCTAAAAAAGTCAACTAGGTCTTATATTTAGGACTGAAAGGGGCATATAATATGGGCTTGTTTGTTTTTTTACTGGAAAAGAACATGGGCTCATTGTTTGGTTGGGTGTTTTGGAGGGGAGGTGAGAAGGGAGGAACAAAAAGTTGGAGAGTTGTTGTCAAATGCACGAGTTGACACTCTTTTACCGTTTTTATGGCACTACCTTACCAAGATGTGTTACTAGTTACACTAAATTTTTAGTGTTTGAAAACTTGATAGAATCTTATGTGTTTATTTTAGCAAGGAGCAGTTTCAACTATGTCTTAGGCATTCACATTGTGTCTAAAGCTGATATGGTGCATTAAGGATGTAGTTGATTCTTAGTTTTTATTTAGTTTTATTTTTTTCTTTTTATATATATATAAAAAAGAATATTATGCGTTTACATTGTGAATTCACCGGTTTTATGTTTATACCTTACAAAAAAATGTGTTGACTTGCTACTAAATTCATTTTAATATTTTTAGTTGAGCAAATTCAATGAATTTTATGTATACATTTAATAGAAACTTCTTTATTGAGGTTGAAAACAATAGAAATAACAAGTCAAGAGGTTATTCATACAGTGAGGAACATGAGGAAGAAGGTGGGTTATATATGACAATTAAAATTGATTTAGGAAAGACTTGTGATTAGCTTGATTAAAATTTTTTGAAGAGATGTCTTTATGAGTTTAATATTTCATAGCTAGTAGTGGATTTAATTTTCTAATGTGATTCTACGCCAAGTATGAGATTGTTATGAAATGGTGAACAAGATAAAAATTTTCTACTAAAAAGGGATGTTCGTCAAGGAGATCCTCTTTCTCTATATTTATTTGTAATATACATGGAGTGGCTGGCACTTTGATTCAAGAAAGACTTGTAGCGGGAGATTGGAGGCCCATTATAGTTTCCTCAAGTGGCCCTCCTATTTCGCACTTATTTTTGTAGACGATGTAATTATATTTGCAGAAGCTTCAATTGATCACACGGAGGAAATTTGGAGTTGTTTGTAGGAATTTTGTGAAAGCTCGTGTTTGAAGGTGAATAATTCTGAAACTCGAGTATTCTTTTCCAAGAATGTTAATCATAATAAAAGAACTCAATTGAGTTATATTATGGGTTTTCACATTACTACTAGCAAGTACTTAGGAGTTCCCGTTCATCAAAACAGTGTATCTAATGTAAGATACAAATTTAGTGGAGAAGGCTCAAAGCCGACATGCCAATTTAGAAAATAAATTCGTTATTATTGGTAAGGAGAGAACAACTCATCGGAGTTCTTTCACAAAGATTTGTAATGGTAAGGAAGAAGGGGGGGTTGATGTCATCTGTAACTTCATCTATTCCAAGGTATACAATGTAGGGAACTCTTGTTCCTCAGCACATAAGAAAAACGTAAGATTCACTTAGTGAAGTGGGATACAATTCGCTAAGAAGGAGGGGATCTTTCTAAACTTTTTCGACAATAGATTCTAGACAACCATCAAATATGTCAATTGTCTTAGCTTGGTTGAAGATGTTCAATCATAGAATGTAAGACCTTGATGGTTTCCTTCCAGCTATGAAGGATTTTTTGTTGAAAGAAGGTTATTACTCTATTTATGAGATTGTTCTTACTTCTGCTTTCAGTCATTAATTTCTAAGTACATGCTACACGGGTTAGTGACACGACATTTTTGATAAGGACATAGGGTTGGAAAACTTGAAATCAGAAATTAAAAGTAAAAAACAATGAAACTTTAGAATAATAAAATTAATTAGAAAATAGAGAATCACAACATGTAATTACACGCCTAGATGGTATTTCATTTCTTTTTCAAAGGTAATGTTGGTTTTTGAGTAGGTACAATAAAGTCTAAAACTATCCCAAATGAATTAACAAATAATTGCATAAATGCAAAAATTCATGTTGTGCTATACGCGGAATATTATATTTTACATACCCTTTGATAACATACGCACTACATAATAATATAATAACATAGATAACTATATAACTCTGATACCATAAAATATAATAATATTTGTTAAAATTGAACATAAAATTAGTGTAAAAAATTTAACAACAACTCTTAATGTATGGGAAAGGAAAAACATTAATACAACATTCTTGGTGAATATAAATATTTTTTTGAAACATGTAAGTATGTGGAAATTAGGATGACACTGATTATGAAGAATTATTGAGTAATAGCAAAAACCATTTTAAAAGGATTTTTAATGGATAGGAAAACATAATTTTATAAGAGAAAACCACCTAAGATTAAGAGGATTTGTGGGTAAAATAACATAGTTGGTAGCAGTTAAAAATTAATATGTATGGTTAATTTAATTTAAATATGTCAGCTAAAGTGCCTTAATATGTGGACTATGTTTTATTAATTTAAAATTTTTAGTTCAAAAATTATTAAAAAACAAAAAGGACCATAACAAGTATGCATGAAGGCAATGAAAGAAAGATGACTATAGTTAGTATACCCAATTGGGAATGTTTGTGCAACGTGTATAGCACTTGTTTGAAGGAGGATGAAGGAAATGGGGATCATGCAAAAGCATTAAATGAGTTTGTATCCCGAAATAAAATTAATTGAATAAAATTTATTGAATTATAATTAGATAATTTATATTGTAATCCCGTATTTTTTTGTTAAAATATTTTAATTAGATATGAAATTAATAAATAAAAAGAATAAACGAAGTGAGGAAGCTAATTTTGTCAAAAACAAAATAGTAAGGAAAATGAGTTTAATGCAAAATTTATAAATGGAATTCAAATATGAATAGTAAATATGACCTCAATAAGTGACAACTTCATTAGAAAGGATAAATGAGTTTAATGCAAAATTTATAAATTATAAAATACTTCTTTGCAAACCACTAAGATTGGCTTATGCAAGTTTAATGCTGATTCCGGATAATTATGATAGAATATGGCAAGTTGATTAGTAGGTGAATTCGATTATGTGTTTTTGATCATTCTTGTGGTTAGCGTTGCATGATAGCTTTCTAACAAATGAGTCTTGAGTTACAAGGCATATGACAAATGATAGTGAGAGTACATGGTGTAAACAAGAACCTGAAACTTTCATACTAATATTACGTGACTATCATAAAACATGTAATCTTTGGTTAAATGTAATTCCTCAAAGTAAACAAGCAAAATTCTTTAGATGAGAATTAAATGAATGACTGACGAGAATATTTTAGATAAGGTGAGATGTGTCAGGGGAATTGGAGCAGTTTATTTTCAACATTATGCTAGTCATTATGGTTGAGAAGAAATGAGAGGGGGTGTTTGAAAATAGAGTTATGATTAATGAGGCAGTGCTTATAAAATCACGGAATACTATTGAAGTGCTTAATCATACAAAGAAGTTCTTGAAGGGAGTGATGCTAAACGGAAGTCCAGTATTTGATCATGAAGAATGCTGGATGTTCCTACCTGCAGGTTGGTTCAAGGTAAATGTAGATGGTGCAACACTATTTTCTCAGTATAGGGTTTGTGGGGGAATCATAAGGAATGATAGAGGAGAATATGTAATGAGTTTCATGTGGAAGGATAGTGGACATGACACCTTCCTTTGGGAGTTATGGGCAATTTTACATGGTCTTGAGATTACATAGAATAAGGGGATACAACAGGTAGTTGTGGAATTAGATGCTTTGAAAGTAGTGGATGAGATACTAAAATACAAGTGAGAGGTAAGATAAAAAAATTAGACTTATTCATGAGATAGTCCATATGATGACTAGAAAATGACTGATCCATATTCATCACATCTCACGAAATGTCAATTTAAGGTTGCTGATTGTATTGCTAAACAAGTCGTTCATGCTCCACTAGGTTTTCATTTTATTACAAGGGAGTTACATCTAGCGGATGTAGGTTAGTTTTCATTGAGAGATTTCCTCTTCTTTGTAATAAAAACATTAGAAAATTAACCTATTACTATATTATTAATATTAATATTGATCGATCACATTATTATAAATCATCAATATTAAATTAAATAAAGAAAACACATACCTTGCCCTTTGACAAATTCTTGGATTTACATGGTTTTATATGCTAAATTTGAGGCAATTAAGATGATAGAGATACAATTTTTATCCAATTGTGTTTGATTAATATATAAAGTTCTTATGTGTGATGACTCATATTTTTAATTATATTTGACAAATATTTTGGTTATATTTAGGAAGACATTGATAGAGAATTAAAGTGGTTTGATCATGAAAATAATATCTTTTTTTTTATACAAAAAAAAAATTGGTTGAATAGGACAAGAAATTTATGAATTAAATAGGAAGAATAAATGTCGAATTGGTGCTTCATGTGCTAACATGTATTGCAACTTGTTTATGTGTGTTCCTTTTCATCCTTGAACTTGTCCAGACCCACACTTTTAAGTATATAAGAAAGGAATTGCACTATTTGGAATGTTGGGCATAGCAATTTGAAAAGAAAGGAAAAGAAAATAGAAGACAAGAAGCAGACAGACATGTAGGTACAAGAGAGAAGGGCCAGACTGAATATTTTGGGGCAAATAGTGTTATTGGAAGAGAGCAGAAGGGACTTGCGAATTGTGAGCTGCGGAGGAATGAATTGGAAAAGGAAAAAAAAAAAGATAAAAAGAGGGGGCTGCTGAACACACACAAACCATTACTTCTCTTCCACATTTTTATCTCTTCACATTTCTCCATTTCATTTCATTATGGTTCTCATACACCCCCCTCTCCTTCCAAGTGATCAACTAAACCTTCTTGTTCTTGGTGATTGGATGAAAGGATGAGCTAGAGAGTTACAAATTGGGAAAATGACAAAAAAAATGATATTTAAATTTGAGTTGGATAAAATGGGGTCTCCAATTTCAACTTGGACAAATAAGGGATAGTCTCCAATTGGTCCTAAATGAAATTTGTGACTTTGTGCCAAAGAGTAGTGAATGACATATTCTAAAGCACTCCCTCCGTTCCTAAATATAAGAGCACTTTGACTTTTTTGGAGAATCCTAAGAAAGCAAAATGAACAATTTAATCATAACATATTTTAAATATTATTAGATTATATGTTAGTTCATAAGTCAAATAAACTAGTTTAGTGAAAAAAACTGGGAAAATCAATTTTCAATTACCATATTTTGCTTTCTTAGGATTCTCCAAAAAAAGTTAAAGTGCTCTTATATTTAGGAACGGAGGGAGTAGTTAACAACGATACTTGAGTAGTTAATCATTATCTACTTTAAGTATCGCTGTTAACTACTCAGGTATCGCTATTAACTACCATTCGCAATAATTACTCAAGTATCGTTATTAACTACTTTAGAATATGACATTCACTACGTTGTTGGCACAAAGTCACAAATTTCATTTAGGACAAATTGAGGAATATCTCTTATTTGTCCAAGTTAGAATTGGAGACCCCATTTTGTCCAACTCAAATTTAAGTTTCATTTTTTTGTCATTTTACCTTACAAATTGGGGTAAATGTAACACCCAAATTTTAAAAAGAATAAATAAGACAATATTTAAAATGTTGATGTATTATTTTGTATTTAAGAAATTTTAGAAATAAATTTGAGAATTTAAACATATCTAGATAAATTATATAAGGACCAAAATATATTCCCTAAACTTATACTTATCTTTTCAATCCTTCCTTATTCTTAAATAATCACATCCATTCATTTAAAAATATCTTCTTATTTTTCTAACCATTCTTATCCCTCCAAATAAATCTCAACCATTCATTTAATTCATTTCAATATTTTAATATTTAACTCCTCTTATCATTTTCATCACCACCTCACTGTCATTCACTTCATCACTCTCACTCTCAAATATATTCCTACATTTATCCTCCTCACTCTTTTACTAATCTATCTTATCCTCAAATAATCTAACCTATTCATTCCAAAATATCTTCTCATTTTTCCCTTCATCCTTATCCATCCTAAATAAATCCCAACCACTTCCCATTTATTTAATACTCTCTCTGTTCCTAAATATAAGATCACTTTGGGGAAGTGGATAAGTTCCTAAATATAAGATCACTTCATATTTATCTCAAGTTTTGTCTAAACTACCTTTATGCTCCCTCTCTTCATTGAAAACCCCTCTTCCTTTTAAAGTTCTAATTGAAGGGATTTTGGGAAGGTCATCTAATTTTATTGTCTTCCTTAATCTCCTCAAATTAACCAAAGCGATCTTATATTTAAGAACGGGACGGAGTACTCACCTACTCCATTTCATTATCATCACTGTCATTATCTTCACTCACACTTCACTCTCTTTCTCTCTTCTTCTCAATCTCACTTCACTCTCTTCTCTGTTTCACTTCACACCGGCGACAGTGAAGCCCCAAGAAATCGGCAGAAACATATGGCAGCTTTTAAGTGAGCTCTTTTCTTCTTTTATTTCTGACCCATTTGAATTGAGGAAAGTGGGAAATCATTTTGGGTATTGGATTGATTTATGGTGCTTAATCTCATAAAAGATGAAGCTTTAACTTATATTTTTGTGTTTTAGGAAAGGTTTCAGATTTCTGGTTGTTCATTGTTTGATTAAGTTCTTACTTTGGTGCTTGATGAATTGTGATTTAAAGCCTTAAAAGAAAGGCTTTAGTGGTTTATTACATGTAATCTTTTGAGTGACATCAAGTTCTTATTGATTTTGTTCCTATACTTTGTTTTGCTCCATGTCATGCTTTGTCTTGATTGAAGTTGAAAGGTTAATGAAAAATATATGTTGGTTTTGCGTATTAAACATGCTGAACCTCAAGTGTGGTGATTTAACTAATAAATTATTTCGTAGGATATAAAAAAAGGGAGTTGAGTGATTGTTATGTATGCTAAGTCTTTGAGTGTGGTTAAAATTGTTACTCCCTCCGTTCCTAAATATAAGATCACTTTGGTTAATTTGGGAGATTAAGGAAGACAATAAAATTACATGATCTTCCCAAAATCCCCACAATTACTTAACTTTAAAAGGAGGAGGGGTTTTCAATGAAAAGTGGGAGTATAAGGGTAGTTTGGGCAAAACTTGAGATAAAATAGGAAGTGATCTTATATTTAGGAACGTATCCACTTCCCCAAAGCGATCTTATATTTAGGAACGGAGGGAGTACTTGTTTTGTTTATTACTCTGTTGCCATTCCTTGTGGTATGTGGAAAGTATTGTATTTTGTGGATAAGTATATGACATGAAAGATCATTGATGATTGTTACACTTGCATGTGGGATATATGATGAAGATGATTTCCCTGCACTCTTCCTTTCAATGGGTATTATGGTTTGTTTGGCTTATAATTCTGTAGGTAGATGTAAGTATGTTCGGTGCTAGCATAATGATGAGTTAATTTATTTCTCATTTTCCTTCTCTATTTTGCTGTTTTCCACGTGTGCTCTCTTTCCTCTTCTCCACTTTATAAGTTCAATTGATAGTAAACAATGCAAAAACAATGTTTGAAGTTGATTTGAGTTTATGTGTGTGTGCTGTAACTGATTTTAAACAAGGGAATAAAGAAAAGGGTGTTGAGAAACTTTGACTTTCCTAGTTTATGAGTTGTGAAGATTTTGGTTAATTCTTTCATCTATAAACTTTATACTATTACAATGTTCTGCTCTACTATGTGGTGATGATTAGAATTTTTAGTTCCCTTCCTTTTTGTGTTTGGTTCATGAGTTTTCTACCCATTTACCTTTATTGGCTGAATTGGTTTCTTTTGAAAAAGGAATGAGAAGTTTTAAGCATGTGGTTATGTTTTGCTAATTATATGAATCGAATATGATATTCTTCTTGATGGTGTAAGATTTGACATTGATTCAATTAGAATTTCTTAAATGAATGCTCTTGAGCTGCAAGGTTTTATATCTGTTGTAATGATGCTTACTTGATCATAGAATAATATTGGTTGCTTAAGAAGATAATTATATGCTTATGCTTGCATCTGAATTTTTGTTGAGCTGGCTGATTTATGAACTTCCACATTTGGTTTTCCTATTTGTTCCATTCTGACTTGTGGCATAGATTGGAAGTTTTGAAATAAATTCTTTTAGGTTCTCTAGTTACTATGTGTTCTTTTTATGATGGGAAGGGAAAGAGTATAGTTAATAGTGATGTGAGAGACGCTAAATAAATATTCATGAGTAGGATCATTAATCCATTATATAAACATTCATGAGTATAGGTTAATAGCGATGTGAGAGACGCTTAATTGATAAAAAACAATGTTTTTGAAGATCTACTAAATTATAATATTCCACTTAACAAAAATGCATCTAGAGGCACATAGTCCTAGTCCTATTGATAAATGAGCTTATTGCTACCCTTACCGCCCATGCCAAATCATAGGGATTTTGATTGAAACAAAGGACAATCAAATCTGATCTAAGAAATATATTATTAAATCTGGTCCATGGAAAAATTTAATCTAAAAGTGAGAATAAAGAACAAATGAGAATGTGTATGGGAGGGAAGATGAATTATCTCAACCAACATATAAACCAGTTAATCCAATAGACATCTCAATTATTCTTATGTCACAACTCGCAAACCTTGTTATGGAGGTGGAACTAAGGCTTTTTCTTCATACGAGCATACCCTTCATGCATTGCATTACTACTAGAGCATCCAAATGTCCTCTTCATCTGATTCCATATACTCACCTTCTTCTTCTTCAGCACAATACTACCTTTATTTCTTTGGCACTTCTCAATTTGTTTCTTCATCACAAAGCTTTCTTTCTCCAATTCACCTACCTTCATGTTCATCATCTTCATTTCATTTTCATCCAACTCCACATGATGATGATAATGATTATTGTTGTTGTTATTATTATGGCCTTTTGCTTTTGAAGTTAACCCCATCTTTTCATATGCCTCAGAAGCTATTTGGTCACGGAGGTGCAACTGTCCTACAAATAGTGTTTGCACCACTGTCCTCAATGGAAGCCTCGTGTTTTGTGCCGCGTGTTGGATAGCTTCTTGTGACATCTTTTGGCAATCAAGTACTTCACATACTTGCTCTTTCTCTGCTTCTGTTAGTCCCCTGTGTTTCTCCAAGTATATGTCAACAGCCCTGCCCCAAAAAAGTATCAAACTCCAATCTTAACAATGAAATTATTCATGATTCAAAGATAATTAAATGTATCAAAACAATGGCCTTTTTTGGAATGATGATTGATGCCTTAAATATCAGTTTTGATATGTGATTGGCATATGAGATAAGCTTTGTCTTGACTTTTTATGTGAAAGTGTTTGTAATAAGTTGCTCCAAACAAGCTAATAGTACCTAAATTTTGTTTAGGTGGGTCTGTGATATGTAAATTTCACAGCAACTTTTTTCTTTTATCTCGTCTTATTAATCTCTTACAAAGAGAGAACTTTCTCTAAAATAAGAGCTCATATGCAATATGAAAATTTTCATTTTAGTGAGTACAAGTAGCTTTATCTTATAAAGATTACAAGTAAATGGCTTAATCTTATAAAGATTACAAGTAGCTTTATAACAAGTTTAACATATTTTAAAAAAGATTATAAGTAGCTTTACGGACCACAAAGTACTATCAAGTTTAACATATTTGTAAAATTTTCTAAGAAGTAAACAGTTCTCACCTAATAAAAATTTTTAGCAATACACTAATAACTTTTGATCTTCAAGACCACCACAATGCATGAACCGAAGTCACATACTGTGTGATTGATCATTCATGCATGTCTTGTATTGATTAAATATTAGACGTTAAAATAAAAAAAGAACATTGGAGAGACTACGTAGTTTAGGGTGAAGAAATGAGGTCTCACCTGTAGATTCCATCAGAACCATTTTGTGATCCTAACGATGCTGCAGCTGACAATTCTGCAATTGAAGTGAATTCATCAATTCCCAAATCTATGTCATTGGTTGCTACTTCTATCAGATACTCCTCAACAAGTTCAGCAACTTTTACAAAAGCCAAAGGATCTGATCCATTGAAGTTTCTATAGAAACTTTTTAAGATTCTTTTCAAACAGTCAACATTAATGCACTGTGAAGGTATGAACAAGTCACTCAATGAAGCTTGTTCTAACTGTTTCCCTATTTTTGTCTCAAACCCGGTGACACAATCCAAACTCGCCCCAAAAAGGATAGAAAATCGCAGCAAATCAAACAAAAGTGAGCAAGGGAGTAGCCCTTTTCCATTTGGTAAAAGCCTCTGAATTGCCTCAATAATTTCCCTTATAGAGTTCCTCTTATATGATGACATTTTCTGATCAACCACTCCTGGTGAGCTAGGAGTAGCAAGAAAACAGGAGAACACCCATTTTTCAGTGTACTTACACACCGATGCAGCCACATATTCCGGTGCAATTCTTCGAAGATTCAAGACATGAACTATTGGCTCATAGATTTGAATAGGAAGTGTAGTTAAATCCTCTTGCTCACAATCAATCATAAATAACTTTCTCCTTGCATTTGGCCAATTAGATTGACCAACATTGCCATCATTTTTGTTGCCCGGTTCGCCAAGAAGACCGGGATCTTTCTGAACTTTTTCGACAATAGATTCCAAACAAACATCAAATATGCCAATTGCCTTAGCTTGGTGAAGATGTTCCATCATGGAATGTAAGACCTTGATAGTTTCGTTCCAGCTAGGAAGAATTTTTTGTTGAAAGAAGGTTATGACTCTATTTATGAGATTGTTTTTGCTTCGGCTTTCAGTCATTTCTAAGTAACATGTTACACGGGTCAGTGGCACAACATTTTCGATTGAGATTTGAACATCATATCCAAAACAGAATTTCAGAGCAAGGTCAACAATTTCTGGTTTTGGTATGGTCCATCGTAATGCTTCAAAGGTAATGTAGGTTTTTGAGTAGGTGCAATAAAGTATAAAACTGTCCCAAATAAATAAAAGCAATATAAATTATTCATATATAACAATTAGAAATGTCTAATTTGTATCCTATAAATTTAAGTTATGAAATTAAACTCAAAATCTATGAAGATTTCAGAAAAGAAAGAAAGTGAAAATAAATTCATCAAATAGATTCCATCACGTAACCTCACACATCTCATCTTACCTCTGGAAATGAATTAAGAAGTCGAAGATTAACCATACGAAAATATATATAACAAAGAGTTTGGCTATTAATTTCTATCACTCCTGATAATTCAAATGATAATCGATATTAACTATTTTTCCTCAATGCAAATGAAGCAGCATATAATTGAGTTTGGTTCAACAAATAATTGCATAAATGCAAAAGTTCATGTTCGGCTTACGCATGCATATGGATCATATATGTAAAAGAAAATTAAAAAAATTCAATATCGATCTAAAGTCCAATAATTTAAAAAGTCTTCTATGTTTGAGAATTCATTAAAGGTTTTAATGCTAGCAATAAAGTTAAGGGCGAACATGATAATCAATAATTGGTTGTTCCTCAATACAAATGATCAAATTTAAAATGAAATAATTACCAGATGCAACGATGCTGGCTTTATTTTAAGCATGCATATAATCACACACATGGAAGAAAATAAAAAAAAAAACGATACCTAACGTTGGAGCATCTAAGAAATCTCGTAGTTTTGAGAATTCAGAAAAGGCTTTAGAATTAAGAAGAAGAAGGAGAAGGAGACTAACTGAGAAGCGAGTTTAGCATTAAACAGTGATAATGAGTCGTGAGATTAGAGAGTTTATTTTGCTAAACTTTGAAAACTTCCACGGTGTTAGGGAAAGAGATTTATTATGCGATTTGAATGGATTCTGTTTTGGATGATAAGATCTTAATTAAATGAGGTTTTTTTTTCTGATAAAAAATGAGACTTTTTTTGTAATAAAAAAATGAGACATTTTTTTATAAATTTTTTTATAACATATAACTGAATGACACGTAGAACTCACATCACAACTAAAATTTTTCAGTAATTAAACATTGTTTTTTTTTGTCAAAGAAAATTAACGGTGCATTTACTATTGGGACTTTTAGGTTGTTTCTTTTTAATAAATTTTTAGGTTGTTTATTTTATCAGAATTTTTAGGTTGTTTATTTTATCAGAATTTTTAGGTTGTTTATTTTGTTTTTTGAGCCTTTTAAGAAAAGAAATTTATATTTTGATCAAAAAAAAGAAAAGAAATTTATAAAGACCAAAATAAATAATATATTTATTATTTACATTTAATTATCAAATTACCCTTCCCTGCATTTTCTCTCAATATCACAAAAATATTTCTTCTACTGACAAAGTGGCTCTCTTGCACTCCTCCGGGCTCTCTACAAACTAAAATTTAATTAATAAAAATTCAAAAAATTGTATTTTTATGATTTTTATGAATATTAAAGAATTATTTCATTCAGTTCAAAAGAAAAAGAAATATTTCACTTCTTTATATCTATTATATGGAATTCGAAATCAAAATATATGCGGACAAAAAAAAATCAAAATATATGGCCCAAATATATGGGCAATCAATTAGGAAAATCTTATCAATGTTATTAATATCCTTAATGAAAATTACAAAATTGATTAAAAATTATCTATTTAAAGCTATACACCCATGTATTATCAAAAAAAAAAGCTATACACCCATGTGTCTAGATAATAATATACCCATGTGTATTCTGATAAAAAAAAAATATACCCATGTGTCATGTGTGCATATAAGTACGTTTTTTCCCAATTCTATATTGTGTTATTAAATGAATTTTCTTATTGTCAATTCCTACTCATATTCTGATAAAAAAAATTCCTACTTATATTTCTCATGTCAACATTTTTATCCGTTTTTTATTTTCATTTTATGAGTTATATCCAAATATTAATATTAATATTACAATAATATTAATATTAATATTATGACCAGAAGTCGTATAAATTTTTCTACTTAAGTATTAAGTTTATAAAGCTCAATGGCCTGAAGCCATAAAAATTTTATTTTTATGACCGGAAGTCATATAAAATAATTTTCTATTTTAGTTTTAAGTGGTTGAAGTCCAATGACCTATAGTCGTCATATATTGACCTGAAGTAATGACGATTCTATTTTTATGACCGAAAGTGATATAAAGTGGCAAGAAGCGAAATACAAAATAAAAACTTTATTTTTATGACTAATAGTTATAAACACTTATATTCTACTCAAGTATTTAATGATATTGGTTCCTGAGGAACTATATGCATTAGATATAACACTATTAGTTCCTGAAGAACTATATGCATTAGATACAATGATATTAGTTCCTGAAGAGCTATATGCATTAGATACAATAGTATTAGTTCCAGAAGAACTAATTATGTATTTGTGAGTGGAAAGTATTTTCCATGACTCACTTGAAGGGAAATTATTGGAATACAAGTATGAGTCATATTGTATAGAGTTTTTTCTCTTATATAACCAGAAGTTAGTTTGACAATGAGAATAATATTGCAACAAACTTGAAGTTTGTGAATGTAATGTTTGGCAATGACCGGTTAGATCATCCCGGATCATAATGATGCAAAATAATATTAATACTCATTAATGAATCAGAAGATTCAACTGCTAATTGTTCTCAAAAGAATGAAATTTGAAACATCACTAGTTTTTTTATTGAGATTATACACATGTAGATGTGTATTGTACGAATTATATATGGGTCCATACAAATATCATATGGACTGAATGATACTTTTTCAATATTAGATGCATCTATGAAATGGTCACATTGGTGTCCATGTTACATGATCAGTTTGCAACCTGAAGTTTGCAAATTGGTTCAATTAAGTACATTAGTCATATGATTTTCATTGAAATCACTAGTGAATGTTAATTATATTTTTAATGTTTATATGCCATGTGAGAGCATATCCATATATAGCAAAGCCGCCTTGAATAGCTATATCAATATTCGTCAGAACAAAATTTTCAGTTTTAGAGTTGGGTAAAATGCACTACAACTATAATTGCATCATGCCAATAAAAAAAATGAATTCTCCCATTGGCTCTTGGTCAGTAGCCAAATATTTTTCATCTGATGTTTTGAAATATGGATTCATATTGTTTCACCAATAATACACAGACGGATATTAAATGAAATTTGGGGATAAATATTGATGTTCCCAATATGAGGGAGAGGAATGAGTAATTGGAAGAGATATATGTTGTATGCAACAAATATGGATCTCAAATATTAGTAATGTGAACTAGAAGTTCATCAAATGTTGCAAAATATTTGTCAGACACTATCACTGACCAAATAAGTATTTTTATATCTCATGATCCAATTGAAGAATGCTCCAATAATTATATTTGAGAATGAAACATGCGTGAAGCATGAGAAATTATTGGTTCCAAAAGAAAATGAAAATGGAGCAAATAATTATGATGATCATTTTGAGGAGGCTTTACTTGAGACAACTATTTGTAAGACCCCAGAAGTGGCTCAGGTACTTGAAAGAAATAAAAAGAGAGCTCAAAATGCTATGCCATAAGGAAAAGGAACTGTGAAAGGATAAATTTGTCAACAATAATTTTGAGGGCAATGACCCTATTTTATACTCAAAGTAACCACCCTAGACCACCCACCACCATAAACTAACAAGTGGTACAATATTACACCCAAAGTAACCAAAGTGGTCCAAAAATACCCTCAACCGACGGTCTTCAACGTTTAACCATTAGTTGGATGATTTGGCGCCCACGTGTTATATTTTTTTCACGAGGCACCTGTGCAAATGCCGCCTGGATGGACAATTTTATACCCAAAGTAACCACCCTGGACAACCCACCACCATAAACTAACAGGTGGTACAATATTACACCCAAAGTAACCAAAGTGATCCAAAAATACCCTCAACCGACGGTGGGAACATGACAGATCAGCCCTTAAACAATCCCAAATGTGACATTTGAAAAATCAAAAGATTCCTTACCTTATCTAAAGGCTCGAGCTAGACAATGGGGAATCTGACAACGCTCAGCTTCAGGACGAATCTCTTCACTTCTTTCAATACACATGCATCCCACTTCGAATTCGCACTTGGATTTCGCAAAATGAACAAAGGATTTCGCACTCCCTCCTCTCTAAATCGCTACCCTAATCGCTGTCGTTGCCCTGGGCTTAAAAAAATTAAACAAAAAGCTTGTCATATATGTGTCTCTGCCCTGGGCTTCAAATATAACACGTGGGCATCTAGGTGGCATTTGCATAGGTGCCACGGGGAAAAAAAATATAACACGTGGGCGTCAAATCATCCAACTAACGGTCAAACGTTGAAGACCGTCGATTGATGGTATTTTGGACCACTTTGGTTACTTTGGGTGTAATATTGTACCACCTGTTAGTTTATGGTGGTGGGTGGTCCATGGTGGTTACTTTGGGTATAAAATAGGGTCATTGCCCAGGTGGCATTTGCACAGGTGCAGCGTGGAAAAAATATAACACGTGGGCGCCAAATCATCCAACTAACGGTCAAACGTTGAAGACCGTCGGTTGAGGGTATTTTTGGACCACTTTGATTACTTTGGGTGTAATATTGTACCACCTGTTAGTTTATGGTGGTGGGTGGTCCAAGGTGGTTACTTTGGGTATAAAATAGGGCCATTGCCCTAATTTTGATGTCAATATCACGTGATAAATGAGGATCCGGTATATAAATATGTCATGAGTAGACATGAAATGACTAACTAGTTGAAAACAAAAGACGCTATATAAATGTGATAACATGAATTTGTAATTTAAGCACCTGAAGTGCTATTTGAATTATAAAAATGAGAACACTTATGCGAAAAATGGGGAGAAGTATGATTAGAATGATTTTCGCAACAGTTCAAAAATGATAGATTTTGTCTCGTGGTGAAATGAGCATTCATGTTTTGATTTGGTAGTCTGGCAATATATGAAATTTTGATGTGCGTCTAGAGAATATGATTATAAACCATGGGTAGATATTGTGAGTTGAATCTTAGAAGGATTTCAAATACTAAAAGTATTATGAAAAATGATTACATATATGTATAGATTTATATATAAACATATGAAAATCCCTGAAGAATTCCAGCTGCCAGAAGCATGCACTTTGAATTCACAAGAACAATACTCGATAAGGCTAAAGTCCTTGCATAGATTAAAGCAATCTGGGCGTATGTGGTACAATTGGCTTAATGAATATCTCCTGAAAGAAGGATATAAAAATGATCCAATATGCCCATGTATATTCATGAAAAGATCTGGAAATGAGTTTGCTATAATTTCCATATATGTTGATGATATAAATATCATTGGAACTCCTGAAGAGTTAGATAAGACAATAAATTATCTGAAGAAAGAATTTGAAATGAAGGACTTAGGAAGAACAAAATTTGAATATACAATTTAATATAAAAAGATAATCATTTGTGAGATAATTATTTGACCCAAATCTTAACCCTAATGAATCAAAGTTTTGAAAGTCAATACTACCAATTTTGGGTCACAAGGAAGAAAAAGTTGGAAACTTTAGGCACAAAAGAAGCATGAAAGTAGTGAAATGTTAAAAGTATAGAAAAAGAAAGGAATGTTGGACGAAGGAATCTCACCTCAATTATAGCAAGAAACAAAGATGCGATGCGAGTGTTTTGGATGAGGCAATGATACTAGTTTTGAAGTTGAATCAGAGAGCGTGTATGATATGTTTTCATACTTCAAAAACAGAAAGCATATGGGAAGAGATGGGAGTGGAAGGAAATTAAATAAACCAATTACTTTATTCTTAATCATATTTTGGATATTTTTTTAAGAAAAATAGAATATTCTATAATATTAGAATATATGTCAACTTGTAATAAAAAAAGAATATATGTCAACTAATAAATCAAATAAATTAGTTTCATAAAAAACATTAGACAAATCAATTTATAGGTCCTAAAAATGTAATTAAGAATTAGTGGTAGTAATGTAGGATATAATTTTGAAATTAATTTTAGGGAAATGACAACATTTTTGGGAAAATAAATATATTTAAAGAAGTCGATATGTTTAGAAATTTATGGAGCAAAGTTAGGAATTTAAATTATTGATGAGAGAAATATAAATAAGTTGTTAATTCAAAAATGGAAAAGTAAATAAGGAGGGCAATTTGTTAATTTACTCCCTATTCTCCTTGCTCTCCTTATTCAGCCGCCATACATCACCGATCTCTCTATCTCTCTCACCATCATCTCCGTTCCGATTGATGACGTGGCTTCTTCTGTGTGTCCCTTTCGTTTTGCGGCGACGTAAGTTTCACCATTTCATTTCTTCAACTCATTTCTTCCACTTCTCACCCTCCTTTCTTTCGTCTTTTCATTCCTGTTCACCCTATGCTTTCTTCAACTTGTTCTTTTCTTTTCTCTACTGTTCGAAACTAAGCAGTAAGCATTGCTATATGGGTAAGACTACCAGGTTTGCCAGTTGAGTATTATGATAGAAAATTTTTTTTTAACTTAGGAAATCAGATTGGAACTGCCCTTAAGATTGATGAAATGACGTTGCGCCGTGCTAGAACAATGTTTGCCCGTATGTGCGTTGAAATTGATTTAGAGTCTCCTCTTATCCCCTCATATAATGTTGATGGTAATTCTTTGAGGATTGAGTATGAGGGGCTCCACTTGATTTGTTTTCACTGTGGGAAATTTGGTCATGCCATTGAACAATGCCCTGTTAAAAGAGCTCAAGAAGTAGATAAAGAAAAGGAAAATAGGGGGAATGAAGCTATGCAAGTAGAAATGATAGCCGGTGAGAACGGAGGTCAGGTGCCGCAGAAATATGGGGAATGGATGTTTGTGCAGGATCCAAGAAAGGGGAGAAAAGTATCTCAAAAGGCTACAAAATCAGGGCCAGGACAGGGAAAGATGGGAGAGAACACTGTTAATAAGTCTAGATTTGCTGTATTGGAAGTAGAAGATGACAACCTTGCTGTAGAGGAAGGAAAGAATGAGGTGAGTGATAGGCAAGTCCTAAGAGACTTCTCAAACAAAGGAGAGAGCGATAATGCAAGAAGTTACCGAGGGAAAGGAAAAAATGTAGAAACAAGAGGATTAAATAAAGGGGTAGAGAAAATCTCTAGGGGTCCAAACATAGCAGAAAGTAAAGAAAGGAAGTTTGGTGGTAGAGCAGGAGGAGGTGACAAGGAGGGAGAAGATCTAAAAGGGGAAGGCCAAATTAGAGGAATTGGCCAAGAGTCTGCGCAAGAGGGCGGGAGTAAAAAAAAGAGAGTAGGCTTGGATTTTTCACAGGAAATGAGGATTGAAGATCAACAAAACAGAGTGAGATTAGGCTCTCTTAGTGATAAGAGTCAGGGTAATAGTGAGACCGAAAAAGTGGATCAAGAAGAGACAGTCATGAACCCCTCTATTGTGAATCTGTCAGATCAAGAAATGGAGGTTGAAATAGACAAACCACCGGATCCAGGAAATGGTACAGAGTTAATGGAAATTAATGATGTGGAGAAGATTCTTGATAATCAAGAAGACCAATGGGAAGATGATGAACTTATTCATCAGTGCAATGGAGTTGAAGGTACTAATACCTTCTAAGCTGAGTAATAGGGTGTTGATCCTTCCATCAATAATTTTTTTTAATGATTATTACATGGAATGCGAGAGGGGCAGCTGGAAAAGATTTCTGGACTGCTGTAAAGGAATTGAAGCGAAGATATAACCCGAAAATCTTTGTGTTAGTTGAGACTAGATGTAGTGGTGAAGTGGCCCAACAAGCCATTAAGAAAATGGGATTCAAAAATCAAGCTTTAGTTGATGCACAAGGGATGTCGGGAGGCATTTGGTTGATGTGGAATGATGACTCCATTCAGATCAAGGTTCTGAAAAAGCACAAACAGTTCCTTCATTGTGAGATTATGGGTGTATCAAGGTTCCCGTGGTATTTTACTGCAGTGTATGCTAGTCCCAGAGCTCAAGAAAGGCAAGAATTTTGGGCAGAAATGGAACAACTAGCAGTACAAGTGCGAGGGTCTTGGTTACTTTCAGGAGATTTCAATGATATCAAAAATAGAAATGAACAAAGGGGAGGGGGAGAAATTAATGAGAACAAATGCAAGAAATTCTGTGAAAACATAGAAAAATGCAGGCTTATTGATTTAGGTACAGAAGGTCCCCGATATACTTGGAGAGGGCCGAGAGTAAAGTTAGCAAGCAGATTGTACAAAAAACTGGATCGAGCATTGGCTAATGTAGAGTGGAAGATGAAATTTGGAGAAGCTAAAGTCAAAGTGGGACTGAGATCACAATCTGACCATCACCCACTATTAATCCATTTGAATACTAGTAACAAAGATAGGGGCGAAAGGCCATTCAGATTTGAAGCTGCCTGGCTCACCCATGCGACCTTTAAAGAGTTTGTAGCTAGTAAATGGACAAACACAGAGGAGGTTTGGAAGACCTTGAATAAAATGGAGGAGGAATTAAAACACTGGAATGTTCATACTTTTGGCCATATAAATCAGAGGAAAAAGGAATTGACAAGGAGAATTGATGGTGCTCAAAGGGCTCTGCAAGAGGCATACAACCCCCACCTTGAAGATCTTGAAGCTTCCCTACAAGAAGAATTACGAGAGGTATTGATGCAGGAGGAGATTTTATGGTATCAAAAAGCTAGAACAAAATGGTTGAATGATGGTGATAGGAACACTTCCTATTATCACATGAAAACCAAGATCAAGAGAAGCCGGTGCAAAGTGACGTCCCTTAGGAATGAAAATAATGAATGGATTGATGGTAGGATTGAAGTAGGACAGCTTGTCAATGACTACTTTCAACGTCTCTTTCACGAGGAAAATGAGGACAGGAGATGGACCCACACTTATCATAATTGGCCAGAAATTGAAGCTGACTCTTGGAGAATGCTAGATGTCCCACTCACCAATGAGGAAATCAAGATTGCTATGTTCTCTATAGGAGGTTTGAAGGCTCCTGGAGAAGATGGGTTTCAGGCAATTTTCTTTCAAAAGTGCTGGGAGACGGTTGGTGAGTCTGTTTGTCGGTCATTACGACAGGTTTGGGAACAACCAAATCAACTCTCAGAAATCAACAAGACTCTGATCACGCTGATTCCTAAGATTGAGAACCCTGAGAAAGTAAAACAATTTCGGCCTATATCACTTTGTAATGTGGTGTACAAATGTGTCTCAAAGATAATTGTGAGTAGGTTGAAGAATTTAATGACAAAGTTGGTCTCCCCGTACCAAGTTAGTTTTGTCCCGGGAAGGAATATTCAAGAGAATATTATTATAGTGAATGAGATGATTCATTCGATGAGGAGAAAATGTGGTAAAAAGGGTTATATGGCCATAAAGGTTGATCTTGAAAAAGCTTATGACCGCATTAGTTGGAACTATATGAAGAAGGTGTTGGAGGAACTTAGCTGCCCACATGAAATGGCAGAAAGAATTATGAAGTGTATCAACACGACCTCTACTAGCATTTTATGGCATGGAGACAAAATGGACCCCTTTCGACCCTCTAGGGGACTGCGACAAGGAGACCCCCTTTCCCCCTACCTATTCGTACTTGGCATGGAAAAACTAACTCACTTGATCCTTGATAGTGTGAGAGAGAGAAAATGGAGAGGATTGAGAGCAGGTCAAAGAGGACCTTTTATCACTCACATGATGTTTGCTGATGACCTTGTTTTATTTGCAGAAGCTAACCAAACAAATATGAATGCTATTCTTAATTGTTTGCAGGTTTTCGGAGAAATGTCGGGCCACAAAGCAAGTGAGGAAAAAACCGTGATTTATTTCTCACCTAATGTTGCAGGAAGAACGTGTAGAGACCTCTGCCGGATGAGTAACTTCAAACAAGTGGAGGAGCTGGGTCAATACTTAGGAGCCAATATCAGGTTTCCTAAAAAAAGAAGAGACAAGTATAAAAATGTGGTGGAGAGGCTGAGAAAGCGCTTGCAAGGATGGAAAGCTTCGAGTCTGTCCCTTGCAGGTAGGATATCATTGGTCAAATCAGTCACAAGTGCGATGGTGATGTACCCAATGCAACATGATAAATTGCCCCAAGGAATTATTGACGAGATTGAGAGGTTACAAAGGAACTTTCTGTGGGGGGAAGAAGAAGGTAAAAGAGTCTGGCACCCAATAGCATGGGAAAAACTTTGTAGCCCAAAAGAGCAAGGGGGGGTCGGTATTAAGTCTCTTAAGATCATGAATGAAGCTTTCTTGCTTAAGTTGCTTTGGAGACTTCATACAAACCCTTCTAATCTATGGGCTAGAGTTCTAGTTGGAAAATATGGTAGAAATTGGGTTGAAGGCAGCCAACTAATTGCGAAAGATTCTGATTCTCGTTTATGGAAAGAACTAGCCAAGCTCTGGAGTAGTTTTATGCAGAAGATACAGCGAGTAGCGGGCCCTAATTCAGGGAGTGAACTCATATGGAAAGCCACAAGTCATGGTGAGTTTACAACAGCTAGTGCATATACAGAACTACAGGGTGTGACTGAATGCCCATACAGAACTACATGGATAAGGATTTGGAAGTTGAAAGTTCCTGAGAGAGTTAGGGTGTTTGCTTGGAGATGTGCACATAGAAAATTGCCCACTAATTCACTAACTCACAAGTGGAGTGGAGGGTCTAGAGTATGTTCTATTTGTAACAGACAGGAGGAGGACATATTACATGCCTTAAGGGATTGTCCAAGCGCAAATTCTTTATGGAGGAAAATGATCATACCAGCTAGAAGGGCAGAGTTCTTTGGCACAAATTGGTGTGAATGGTTCCAACAAAATCTGTCAAAACACTCTTCAAGTTGTGATGAGGAGATGTGGCCTGAAACTTTTGTAACAGGATGCTATATGATATGGTGGTGGAGAAATTTAAAGAGGAAAAATCCAGATTTTGAACTTCCTTCTCATGGGGATAAAAGTATTAGACAGAGGGTGGCAAATTATTTTCAACGGTGGGACATGGAGGTATGTAATACAATCAGAGGTGTTGTTACAGGAACCTCATGGAAACCTCCACAAATGGGCTGGTGCAAGTTAAATGCAGATGGAATGACATCCAGTCTTGGGTGGGGGTGGCTGTGGGGGAGTAATTAGAGGGGATGAAGGAGGATGGATTCAAGGTTTCACCATGAAACTCAACACTAGCAATGCTCATGAAGCTGAAGCTTGGGGAATTCTTAAAGGATTACAACTTTGTTGGAACATGGGGATTAGAAAGTTAGAAGTAGAGTCTGATGCAAAAAGTATAGTTCAGCTGTTTGCAGGAAAACAACCAAGAAGAGCACTGCTTGAACCTTGGGCAAGCATATGGTTAATGAGAAATCTGAATTGGCAACTCAAGTTTTGCCATATTTTGAGAGAAGGTAACAAGAGTGCGGATGCAATTACTGCACTATGCTGGAAGCTGCAGCAGGAAGAAGTGATCTGGGACACACCACCTGTGGAGATAGAACAAGTATTACAAGAAGACTCATGTGAACTTGAGGAAGCTCGCATACAGTGGGCTAGTGTGTAATGGGCGTTGCCCCTTTTCTTTACCTACAAAAAAAAAATATAATTATAAGAATTATTATAAGAATTAGTTGACTTTTTTTTTTAAATTAAGGTTTTTTTTATGAAAATAGAAATGAAAGTTGTTAAATAGGTATTAAATTATGAATTGATTTATCTAATTTCCCCCCTTAAAACTAGTTTATTTAACCTATGGAAATTATATCAAATACTCCCTCCGGTCCTAAATATAAGATCTAATTACATGAGATTAAGGTGGGTAGTTAAGTTAATTTATTTCTCTTATAAAAAAAATACTCCCTCCGTTCCTAAATATAAGATCACTTTGGGGAAGTGGATAAGTTCTTAAATATAAGATCACTCCCTATTTTATCTCAAGTTTTGCCCAAACTACCCTTATACTCCCTCTTTTCATTGAAAACCCCTCCTCCTTTTAAAGTTAAATAATTGAGGGGATTTTGGGAAGATCATGTAATTTTATTGTCTTCCTTAATCTCCCCAAATTAACCAAAGTGATCTTATATTTAGGAATGGAGGGAGTAGTTTATTTCATGTGTTTTTCCAATAATGCCCTCTTTCAAAATCAAAAATGAAAAACACCTCCCACCGCACTAAAAAAAAAGCTCGAACCCAGTCTCCTCCTCAAATCAAAGTATCTCAAATCCTCATTTCTACATGCTTCGATCACAGTGAGGCCGCCTTTGATGTTTGTCTTCGCCTTCTCTCTCGTCTCCATCACGCGCGTGTCATGTACGCTCCTCTTGTCTCCATGTTCTTCCCTTTGATTCTAATCATCTCAACCAATCTCGCCTTTTACGTCTTCTCCCTATTTGACACTCAAGGTAATCTGTTTTCTTCTCACCATTCAACCAACTTTAACAAATTACGCACCTCATTTTCTTCTCTCTCTTCAACAATTTAAATCCAAATCCGCCCTTGGCTCGTAGGCGTAATTGTAGCCACCGTTGTAATTACAACACACGCGCTTATCGCCCTAGTTTTTGCGGGTGCTGCTATTTGTCCTATAGTTTAAAATTATATTTCTAGGAGGGCTAGATTAGTAATTAGCAATATGAGATAAGGGCAATTTAGGGAGAAAGTGACTAATATTGTAATTAGGTCTTATATTTAGGACCAACATTGAGTCCCTAAATAGGTCTTATATTTAGGATCGGAGGGAGTATGTCATAATTTAATACTAACATATTTTGTCAACTAGGTCTTATATTTAGGACCAGAGAGAGTATATTTTTAGATTATCCATTAGTTTATAGGTAAAATAAACTAGTGTAAGGGAAAAAAATAGGAAATCAATTTATAATTACTCCCTCCGGTCCTAAATATAAGACCTAGTTGACTTTTTTCTGGAGATGTTAAGGATACAAATTATGTTATTAAATTATACTCCCTCCGGTCCTAAATATAGGAACTAATTGACTTTTTTGAAAAATCCTAAAAAAAAGCAAAATAAGTTAATTATAAATTGATTTACCTAATTTTTTTCTCTTACACTAGTTTATTTTACCTATAAACTAATGGATAATCTAAAAAGATATCAAATATGTCATGATTTAATAACCTATCTTGCAACCTTAATCTCTCCAAAAAAAAAGTCAATTAGGTCTTTTATTTAGGACCGGAGGTAGTAATATATTTGGTATATTTTCATATTAGTCATTAGTTTATAGGTTAAATAAACTAATTTAAGGGAAAAAATTAGGTAAATTCAACTAGGTCTTATATTTGGGATCGAAGAGAGTAACTTATTATGTTTTTTAGGATTTTCCAAAAAAGTCAACTAGGTCTTATATTTAGGACCGGATGGAGTAATAGTACTATCATTTTCCTTGGCTAGTTCATGAGTAAGAAGTGAAAATACACGTGTATTCTTGCTTGGTTTGAATTTTAAGAGTATAGAGGGCGCTGTAGAGATGCTTAAGCTTTGAATGTTATGAAAGAGGGAACATATGCTACTTGGTTAGTTATCTTGGTTAAGGTAAGCATAAGAATGTATGTTTGTGGAAGATGATGTGAAGTACGGTATGTAAGGTTATATGCTTTAATTTTTGGAAGCTATTTGGGTGTTTCTTGCTACCCTGTTTGACTTATGTTGATGATGGAACTGTAATCTTGAAATTGGTTAATGATGAGACAATTCTTGCAGTGAAAGGAAGTTTAAACATCTTAGTAATGTACCAGTTTGGGTAGGTGACTGAGATGGTTCTTGGGATGAACTAAATTATACTAGACTAATTAAATTGATTCTATATTTTGGATTTGGATTGAGATTGAACTTGTATAGCTTAAATTCATGGCATTTTGTATCCCGTACATGAAGTGTGTAAGTCCTGGATAAGTGATCTTGAAATTCCTGCAACTTAGATCCATTACAATAGTTAGGATTGTGTTATTGCTGTGAATGGATGGATGGATTCCCTTTATTGTGCTGAAGAGGGCTATACTAGGAAAACAAATATAAGTAAATGTTGGTATTATCGATTGTTATCTGTACAATATTTTTTCTATGAATATGTTAAGAGTGAGGGAAGTGTTTTACAATCTTGTATGCTGAATTTTTGGTTGGTAAGCTTATGGCTTAGGGAAATGATTTAGTCCTTGGTTTCATGGTCTGATTATGTTTATTATCGATTTTGAAGTGAATAAATGATGGCTGATTATGTGTTAATGATTCATGTGAAATGGAACTTGGAAGATATATGCTTGATTTGTTTTTAGTGTTGTGGAGATTTCTTTGCGCGTTCATGAATGAATGTAGTAATTGATTTGATGAAGCTGTGAATGTAAGAAATAAGGTGTCATGTTACTTGGACTTGTTGGTAGTAAATAAATGAATAATTATACTTGACTCATTGTTTATAACATGTTCAATCAATTTGGCCACTATGATGTATATACACTCATTGATTATATTAATAGATTTTATATAAGATTTCCCCTCTCAAGGCAACCAAACTGATGATAATGATTTGGAAAGTAAAGTTTGTGGGGCCATGAAAAGTGTGACATGTCCCTTAGATAATGATTTTCCCCTTTAATAATAGGAAAAATGACCAAAAAATTCCCTTCAATACTGGAAAGGACAAATCAATCCCTAAACATTTCAGATTAGCGTCCTTCGTTCGTTTCTATCGAGGCCGAATTCAAACTTAGGCAAGCTTTTGGGTGTTATTATTATATTCGATCTGAAATGTGATTTCGTTCTCTCACATTACTATTACTATTAATAGTTGGTATTGCTATTATATAAATATAATATAATCGTAAGTAGTATCATTTATGTCAATACTTTGTTTGAGATAGCCACTGGTAAGTTTATGAGCTTGTTTTAATTTGCTCAATTGTTTTCCCTCTTATTGGTGTTTTGATGTATGTTTATTCTTGGGTTTGGATTGTTACTTATTATAGTTTGATTTGATGTTTGGAATGAAATATTTGATCATTTTGATGTATGTTTAATTATATGTTGCCACATGCTTTCTTTCTATTGGTGTTTAGCACTTTGAAATTTCAGATTTGAAAAGTACCATTGAGATATTAAGAAGCTCATTTTTGATAAATTGGAGGCCCATATTTTGTAATTTGGGTTTCCAATTTGAAAATGTGGGATCATTGTGGGGTTAGAGAATTGGCAGATTAGTAAGGAATAACAGGGTTAGATGTTTGAATATTAGAGAGGAATTTAGTGGATTTGGCTGCATGATTTGGTAGTGGAAGGGAGAAAATAATTGTACAAACATGCTTAGAAATGAATTCTATTTCTTTGTTTTTTAGACAAGTTGGCTGTATGGTAGTGTTTGTTACAATCATTTGTAAATGTTTTCTTGGTTAGGACTGATGTTAATAGTAGCTTCTTTATTTACTGAACGTTGCAGGACTCTGATGGGAATCAGTAAAATAGAAGTGAACTTGAGGAGGTTGCTAGCTGCTGCTCCTCAACAGAAAAATCAAGCAAAACTTGTGCATGTAAGTCTGTGGATATGGATTGACAAGTTAGATTGAAGTTTTTGAGCTTGTGTTAACCTCAGTCATCTTTCAAATGTTTTAATGTTCCATACGTATATGTTCGTATTAATTAGTGACTTTTTTATTGAATCTGCAGTATGTTGCTACTTTACGTGAGCAATTAGAACAACTGGCTGAAGAGAGGACACCGGAAGGATTACCAAGGTAATTTTGTGCATATTTTGATTCACAATCTTCTTTTAATCTCACCAATGGTCTGTTTATTTTAGAGCTTCTTAACCTATGCTCTCTGAACTTTCCTTTCGTCACATTTGTTTTGCCGTACATATGGTCCCTGAATTCTGGAGGTCACAAGTAGAAGAAGGTTTTCCTGCTGAAGTGACTTCATATGGGTTTAAACATATATATAGAACAAAATATTTATTAAAGCATTTTGTTAGATAAAAGTTATTCAGTCTTACATCTTAGTTCTTGTATTCAGTTCTCTTGGAATCATTCTATATTACCAGGTGGATGTGTTTGATACACTCTTATATCTATTGGAAGCAAATGTGTATGGATTTCATTGGAAAAGATTATTCACTTTGACTCTTTGAGCATGTCTTCTGTTTGCAAATGGGCTTTTTTTTTAAAAACTCCCGTTGTTTATTTTTTGTTGAGTTTTCTTTTATAACTTATTGGAATGGAAATTAAACTGACTTTAGAATAGGTTTCCTACCTACTAGAGTTTTGATCATTTCTGTAGTTTGTGTTTGTCGACTGTATGTGAATCTCTTAATGATGTACCTCTGTAGATCTGACTGAAGTGAATTGAAGGAAATAGAAAGAAAGAACAAAGATGTATACAAGAATGAGAGAATCAGAGATAAACAGAGGGAAGAGCAGAGGAAAAGAGAACAAGTCTGTGTTATTCAATAAACCACAACATAATATGTGTTACAAGTCAGGTTAACCCTCTTTATATAGGGTCGTTAAATATGAGTTAGTTGACTAGGGTCATAGTACTAAGCCTAACTCAATCCCCTGACTAACTAAACTAACTAAATAACTAGCTAACTCTTAAACTAACCTCAACTTTCAAAGTATCAATAGCATGACGCCTTGTGTATGTATATGTTTGGTCATTCAGGGTTTCAAAGGCCACGCTGAATGATTATTCAGAAAAAGTTGAAGCCATTGCTTCCAAACTAGCCAATCCATTGGTATGTATTTACCATTATTTTTGCATTGTATTTTTCAGAGAGGTCTTTGTTTGTACCATATAAACATATTTAATATGATTGTCATGGGGCAACACATAAGAGCAACTGCTAACCAACCATATGGAATATGAGTATAATGCTACAGTAAGTGTTAGGCTAAGAAAACGAAGGGGAAGGTATCATTTGATAAAGAATGATGGGTTTCTATTTTTCTTGGTCAGAGATGGGTTTCTATTTAGCATAGTTCTGATTCACATTAAGGGCTTCTGTTAGGCAGTTAATGTTTTGATGATTCTAATGGACTTCAATGTTTTTGAGCTAAATAATAGGTGTTTTTTCATGAAATGAAAGTTTATGCCCAATTGATCTATTGTTGTGTGGTCTTTACTACAAAATGTAAGGTTAAGGAGCAGTCTGCATATTTTAATTTACCAGTTTTAAATTTTGTCTTAGAATCATGAATTTGCGGTACATTTGCAATTCAGTAAGAAGCAGCATGTTTTCCTCTGTGTATCCTTTCTATCTCTACTTACGTCAGTCTGTTCTATTTCAATTTTTGGTCAAATAAGAATTTAATCCAATCAATTTGCTTTCTCAGACTGACATGCAAGCATCTGAGCAGGACTTCAAATCAAGTTCTGTTGAAGAAAACCAATCTGAAATCGAGGAGAAAAAGCAGGCAACCTCCCTTACTTCTGGATTAAGAAGAAGAACTGTGTAAGTAATTCTTAACCCTTCTTACTGCTTTGTTTGTTTTGTAGGGTTTTCCCTCTGATCTCGTCCATTTAACAGGCCTACTAGCCCAAGTACTGAAAGTAGACCGCATGAGCCTGTTGATACGGATTCAGCAGCTGTCAAACTGGATGCGGAAGCACATGCACATATTGAGAAGCACAGGTATTGTTTACTTGAGCTTAATCAAATCCTATGTGATTGTTGAGTTGTGCTGCATTGAGGACTATTTATGTATTTATATTTTAAAATTCTGACCTAGCAAGCGACAACATATGTTAGTCCGTTTCTACTTCCCATCAGCAGGTTACACTTATGTTCAACAAATCATCAATTGGTTGGATTGTGATTATACTGTGGTTAAATTAGTTACAACTCATAACTTAATTAATATTCTTTAAATTAAATAATTGTTGTTATAAGTAGTATGACGGCTTGGAGAATACATTCATGGTTCGATTAATGAACTGTGAACTAGATGAATAAGTATCTTGTATGATTAATTGAATAGTTTGATTTTAATTTCCGTGTCAAGTTTTTTTTGGTGGTGATTTCCTCAAGGTGGACAACATTTGTTGCATGTTGTTTTGATTACTCAGCTGCAAAACCAGAGGATTTTATCCAATTTGATGATTAGATGCAAATAGTTTGTTTAATGAGTTACATTTTATCACTGAGAGAAACCCTTTCTTTTACCAGTGAGAAACTCATTGCTCCTTCAGTTCCTGAGTATAAGAGTTAATTTGAGAGATGACTTTGTTTCTAAATATAAGAGCCTTTTCTAATTTGTTTCAACCTATTCCCAAGTGATCACTAATGTTGCTCTTCAATAAAAAACAAATGACCAAGGGAAGGTTAGAATAAAGACAAGTGGTTAGGGCTCTTTGGTAATGACATATGATTTTAACAAACTCAAGTAATGTTAGATAATAGGAAATAAATAATTATTAGGAGATATTTGATATTTAAGTATTAGGGAATATTGTTTATTTTCAATCAATTAGTATCTCTTTAATTAGGCATATTAGGAGTCTAGAATCTTCTTCTTTCATGTATATATATATGGTTTAGTATAAGAATAAAGTGAAACCTTCTATGATAATTCTTCCTATACTTCTACTAACATCCTTAATTTTATCAAATTGGGTAACTCATTCTTCTATTTAGGAACGGAGGGAGTATTAACTTATGAATTTACTTCTGACAAAAAACAAAGACTTGTGAATTTACAGAGTACTAGGTTGGTTGAATAAAGGGTTTATTCCTGCTGTTTACCTGATATTTTGACTTTGTATTTTGTCCATGGAATTAAATTGTGGATAAATTACCTCTATTAACACTTAACAGTCATTCTATATAGAAGAGGTTCACTTAGCTTAGAAATCACCGACATATTCCCTCACATCTCTATTGTTCTCTTCCTCATATTTCTTTATTTTATAGAATCAATTGTTGTCACTTCCGTATATCTTCTCTTTATTTACCATTCGCTACATATTGCTTTATGCTGTTTATTTAGTTTGTCTCTGGTGTGTCTTATTTTCCTTGTTAAATTTTTTGTCCCCTACAGAAAGCTTCAAGATGATTTAACTGGTGAGATGGTTGTGTTGGCAAAGCAACTTAAAGAGAGTAGTCTTATGATGAGCCAGTCTCTGCAAAATACTGAAAAGGTCTACATTTTGCTTCACAAACAACTCTATTTTCACAAACTACTTTTTTTTACTGGTATTTTCACAAACCACTTAGACAACTGTTTTGCAAGATATGAGTACACATGTTTTTTGTTATAACGTTTCACATGCATCAATTATCCTGTACTAAAACTTTAATTAAGGATAATGGAAGCCTGGATCAAGCGCCTGACCTTTATTAGAAGTAATGATTGTGGCAAACAACATAAACAATTACATTTCTGTACACCATATAAATGTACTGATTGTATCAGTATCTAGGACTATATATACGTCTTCATGTACAATATTTTTGGAGCTTCAATGATGGAATTTTTATCATGAAAAATGACAGTGGGGTGGGGTGGCTTGTTTTGCAGATACTTGATTCTACTGAGGAGGCCATTGAACATAGTTTGGCAAGCACAGGTCGTGTAAATACTAGAGCATCGGCCATATATTCAGAGAGTTCCAAGACCTCATGTTTGACTTGGCTTCTGATCTTTGTAATGACTTGTGTGTTTGTCATGGTTGTACTTCTCATTCGTGTTACATAAGATTTTACTTCACCTTTCACTTCCATTCTTTTAAGTAATTAATTTTGCTCATTTACCTTAACATGTGGGTATAGTTTTTTGCATTATGACTGAGCCAATGCTTTTCTTTTTCTCCGTTGTAAATGTTAAATGAAAGGATAGATGTAGTATGATGTAATTTAAATATGATGTCAAATAACTTTGCTTATTCGTGTTGGAATAATTCAATTTTTTTCTTATAACTACTATATTAGTATCTCGATTTTTTTTTTGTTTCACACTTCGCTCTTTGCGTCCTAAATATAAGGTCATTTGGACTTTGTGGGAAAAAAATAAGGATGAAAAATTAATCATTTTAACTAGTCTATAGCTATATGTTTTTCCTCAAAACTAATTTATTCAACTTATAAACTAATTTATAATCATTTTTTTGAAAAGTACTTTATTTATTCCCAAATATAAGACTTATTTACTAGATTTAATTATATTATGGATGTAAGTTACTTAACACAATCTTTTCATATTGAAATCATATTAGAGAAAATTCCAATTTCCTTCAAATTTCACTTTGATCATATATACAAGTTTATTTGGAACACATTTTAAAGCATCTTAACTATGTATTATACAAAATTGATTACACATGGAGCAGTAGTTGTAGTTCACTCCTAATTCTGCACCTTTTATTCTTTGTACTTTGGGTTGCACCTTTTATTCTTGGAAAAATGTCATTTAAATCCCTCCGAATATACAAAAGAACAATTCAGGAACCTAAACTTCCAAAAGGACCATGAAGGAACCAGACACCTACATAACATTTGCAAATGTTGTGAAAAGACTTAAATGCCCCCACCTCAAACACATTACAAACAACTTACAAACCCTTGCCACTAACACACCTCACTGAGAACACACACACCCCTTGAACAAATAAAGCTCTCGTCTTCCTCTTCTCACTTTTCTCCTCTTCTCGTCTCTCTTCTCAAATACACGCAGACGCAGGAGCTTTTGGTCAAACAAATTCTTCTTTTGAGTGGAGAGTGCTGTCCTAGAGCTTCTTCTTGTGGATGACTTTCTCTTCCCTTTTCCCATCTTCTCCTTTCTTTTGTCTCCTATTCTTCATTAGCGTTTGCATTCCCATTTTCCTAATAAGGGGGGTGTATGAATATGTTAGCATTAATCTATCAACTTATGTATTTGTTTGATTTGAAGATTATCTTCTATTTGGGTTCCTATTTTCTTTAAATGGAAAACTGTGATTATCACTGAGGAGGAATTCATTTGGATGTTTGTATGCTTGATTTCCTAATAAAAGGATGACTTTTAAATGTAGTGTCTCTAGCTCTATTCTAAATGAATTGACAGGGTTACTGTTGTTGTTAAATATGGGTTTGATTCAAGAATGGGAAATTTGAGTTGGATGTTAGTGAATCTGAATTTTGTATGCCAATTTGTGTATCTCTACCTAAAGTACATATCTGTGTTTTAGTGTTGTAGATGGTGCTATGTTGTAAACATGGCATTGCCTTGTTAATAGGTATGTTGAAAATGTTAAAATGTATGCCCCAGTTGTTAAGACCCATGTTAAACTAGTTAATCGCTTTGTGTAGGTTAAAATGACACATGAAGGTGGCTCAAGTGAATTAAAACAACTATATGTTGTACTATCCATGTTGGAGGCTATTTTAGAAGTAATCATGAAGGAATAGTTTAATACCATGGAGGCAATGCAAAGGTGAAAAGCATAAAAGAGGGGATAAAACTTGAAGGCATGAGGGAGATTATTGCATCACGGCTTGGAGTGAATTGTAATAAATGTGAGATTAAATATATCATTGTACACGATGTCATAAGGTCGGTCACACAAGAAGAACCTGCAAAAATCCCAACCCAAGCTTAATGTTCTTGTGCAGGGTATTATTTTGGTTGGGGGCACATTTTTTTGGAAGATGTTTGGAAGAATACTAAATTTCTCATCCACACTTAGTATACCATGTGCCACCCAATCTGAATGTTCTTGTGTAGAGTAGTATTTTGGTTAAGGGTACAATTTTTGGCCATGTGCCAACATAGCTGTGTTGTAATTATTATCACAGAAATTTGTGTATTGTTAATAGTGATGTTGAAAATGTTAAATGTTATATTGCAAATGTTAATATGTATGTTACAGTTGTTATTCGCATTGAAAGTTTGAGGGAGATGATTGCATCATGGCTTGAGGTGGATTCTAATAACTGTGATATCAAATATACCATTATGTTTGATGAGAAGGTGTTGATGCTAACACCAAAGTTAATTCCTATGTTCACAATGTTTCTCCCTATAATCGTAATGTTAATGACCGAAGTTCCATTGTTAATGAACAAAGTTCAGTTGTTAATTACAAAAGTTCAATTGTTAGCAGGTGCTGTGTAAATGTTAACACCAACGTTATGTTGTTAACGAAGTTAATAACTATGTTCATAATGTTAATCTTTATGATCTTAATGTTAATGACCGAAGTTACATTGTTAATGAGTAAAGTTCAATATTTAAGAGGTGCTGTGTAAATGTTAACACCAATGTTATGTTGTTAGCGAAGTCAATTCCTTTGTTCACAATGTTAATCACTATGATCTTAATGTTAATGACCAAAGTTCCATTGTCAATGGACAAAATTCAGTTGTTAATCACGTAAGTTCAATTGTTAGCAGGTGCTGTGTAAATATTAACACCAACGTGATGTTGTTAACGAAGTTAATACCTATGTTCACAATGTTAATCATTATGATCTTAATGTTAATGGCGGAAGTTCCATTGTTAATGAACAAAATTCAATTGTTAATCACTAAAGTTTAATTGTTAGCAGGTGCTGTGTAAATGTTAACACCAAAGTTCAAATGTTGATAGACACACTGAAAATGTAAGCAATATTTATGCTGAAAAGCAAATAAGGTTCAAATGTTACATTACACAAAAAAAATGCGCCCCACAACACACCTCCATGTTTTTACACCTCCATATTTTTGTCCTAACATAAACCCAAACTATCAATAATTTTTTTCCACTCATACATAAACCCAAGCTTCATCCTAGAATGTAATGGGAGCTTGCTTTTCTTTCTCCAGTTGAAGCTAAGAAACCAACAAACATGGTTTCTTGTAGAACCTCTTTAAGGGCAATAGTATGAGATATGAGTGGTTTGGAGGGCTTTTTAGGCAATGATATAGGAGCTATAGTCACATCCACAATTTTCTCTTCTCCATCATAATCTATCCAAGCTTGTACAGCATCAGATTCCTCCATGCTGAATTCTTCCTTCTGAGCTTCTGTACCCTCTTTAATATAAGCAGCTGGTTCATTGACACTTAAGTTCATGTCATCGATATTGACCCCAACATGGTTTGCTTTACTGTCAACCTCACTTCCATAGCCATTCACCTGCACATACACATAAACTTAGATTTTAGAAATTTGAAAGGTAGGGAGGAGACAAATTTTAGAATACCAAATACTCAATCACAAATTTTAGAAATTAGATTGCTACACATCATTAGATTGAAACTACCCTTTAGAGAATGATAGTTCTTCCACCTTTGTCATCACAAACATCAAATATCACTCAATTTTGGATCCTAAAAGGCTAAAACTAGTTTTCACCAAAAGGAAAAAAAAAATTCTTCATCTATCAAAAGTTCCACTTGATCTCGCTCATTCAATGTTGCTCTCCAATGATGATTGCTAGAACCATTTTTATAATATTGCAGGCATATAAGCATTATCTCAGCCTTTAAACTGCCATTCCCTACGGCACATTGGGCAATGGGCTTGTGAAGTTTGAGAATTCACCCATTTCAGTATACAGTGCAAATGAAAAGCATGATTGCATGCACCCCAAACTGCAAGATTGAAATAAACTAGTTACAAGATTTTTCTTAAAAAGAATAATAACAGAGGAAGAGAAGAAAAACATAACATGCCCAACAGGAAGCTGAAAGTGAAGATAAAAACATATTAATCAATTGTGCAGCATGACAGGCCAATCTTTACGAAATATTGAGATAGCAAGACCATAAAAAGCAAAATCATAAACCAAGCAAAACATTATAATTTTGATACTCTAAACCAAGTACATACTAACACAAAGGAAACATACAGCTGGATAAACAACTAAGTGATTCTCGTTTGGACTGAAGTTTGAGGAGGTGGAGAACTGCATTTTAATCTAGAATAACATTTTGGGGAGAATCACAACTAGGTCCCAAATAAGGAAATTCATTATTTTCTTAGTCACATTGACAAGTTGAACTAAGTCACTATGTACATGTTAAACTTCAGTATTTACAAGTGTTTGGGACTTGTAGGTTACTTATTTTCTTATATGGGACTTTGTATGTGATTTACTAACTTCTTTTGGCATATGTACAAAAAGTGGGAAAAGATCAAGGTGACCTCTCAGATAATGAAATAACCAGCTATCAAGGCTATTGTCTCAGAATAAAATTTAGGAATTCCATAATAATAATTTAGCATGAGTACCAAGAAAGCAATGAAAACCATTTGCTATATCATTTGTATCTTACTCAAAGGGCAGTCATCTCCAGGATGTTTACAGTCTGGGCAACAGCCATCAAAGACCTTAACTTTCATTCCCTGCAATCTACAATAAAAGCAAACGAAACATTAACTTGTATTCAGTAAAAGAACAAATAACAATAGCCTCTATATAGGAAAGAAGTCTGAAACTATTGTCAATCGAAAGGGAACGAAATAAAGAACTCACTTCAATTAGGGTTTATCTTTTGAGGGAAGAAGTTGCACCTACTCCGGTGATGGTGAACGGCGTCGAAGAGGAGCGTGGTGCTCGGCGACGGTGAGGGGAGGAGCAAGAAGTGGGAGGTTTTGAGGTTAGGGGAGAGGCATATCAGTCTTTGTCCAAATTGGGTGGTTAGTAATTTCTGTTTTATGATTAGGACAATTTTGTCTTTTCACACAATTTTAAAATGTCAACTAGGTCCTAGTTCCTTCATGGTCCTTTTGGAAGTTTGAGTTCCTGAATTGTCCTTTTGTATATTCGGAGGGATTTAAATGACATTTTCCCTTTATTCTTTGTACTTTGGGTTAATTACGCATATTCTATGTGACATTTGAAAGTTTGCAATTTTGCATTAAGGACTATAATATTTTATGTGGCAAAGGTGCAAAAAATGATATTAGTAAACTTTGCTTCTAGTAGCATTTCTAGTACTAAAGTTTCACGAGGTATAAAAAGAGTACTCAACTTGGGTTCAAGTGCAAATATAGTATTTTAACTTGAGGGAAATAAAATTTAGATATAGATGGAATACTTGTTAACCAAGGAATAGTACATCTAATACAGTGTAAGAATAAGCTTTTTGAAAGACTTAAACAGTAACACTCTAAGAGAGATATAAAGATAAATGAAGGGAGAAGGTAGCATTTAAGATGTTGAGATTGAGGCCTGGAGACAGCTCAATAGGTCTTAGAAGTTCAGTCGAAATCAAGTCTTCTCATATTTATCAAGAACATAACTATCACAAGTGATGGCAAACACTACTAGTAAGTTGATAAAAGATGTTGGGTTTTGGGAAAGCTTGAATTCTATACCTAAGCTAAAATTTAATTTAATCGGTTTAAAATTCCCAAAATGACCATCTCTGTAAAACAGCACAAGTCGTAGGGATATTTATTAATGCTTATGTATTTCTCTCTCTTGAAGTATCATAACAAAACTAACATTCACATGTTTTCTTAAGAAACCTTTTTTTTGCGGCTGACTCTCATATTAGGGACCAGAAGGAGTATTTGAGAACATAAGATTGTTTACTTTAACCATATTAATACTAATTTGGAATAATTTGGTTCAATGATTAAAACCACTCCAAGAAGGTCATTTGCAATAATTTGCTTTAGTGATCAAACCAGCTTCGAATTTTAAAGATTTTTGAGATAAAATTCTGAACTCTTGCTTTCACACCCCTACCTTACACGAATAATTGGCAAAAGAAAAACCCCAAAAAAAATTAGAAAAAGAATCTCACAAAATGGGGAAAAGGCTTTAACATACCCTTAGTTTCTGAGACTGTTTGGTTGTAGGAAAGAAAGTGTAGAAATAGAAAGAGAAATAGTGAAGATAGAAAATAGATAAAATGATGAAAGTAAAGTTTGTGTGTTCAAAAAAGAGATGAGATTGAGAGAAAAAGTTTGTGGGTCTCATGATACATGTATATTATAAAGAAAATCCCTAAGGACCAGTTTGGTTAGACTGAATTAGGAAATGAAATTGAAGAATGAAATTGAAAATTGTAATTTCCATATATTCCGGAGTCCACAAGTTTTCTCTCTCCATCTCACACTTTTCCTGGCCCCACAAACTTTATTTCTCATCATTACTTAATTTACCTCTTTTTTACATTTTTACCCCTTACATCGATTTCCATTTCCATTTCCATTTCCATTTCCATTTTCATCATCCAGTTTCCGTTTCCGTTCAACCAAACCAAACCCAAACGAGGTTCTAACTTTCCCCACTTTCCATTTCGTACTCACTTTCTCTTGTCGTCATGCAAACAGGCCACACACAAAAATATGAAAATAATAAAAATTTGAAAGTCTTTTCTACCCTTGCAGAAAAGCACATCCCTCTCCAAATGTGAAGGGCAAATGTAGTCATTTGCGCGCCCTCCACACAAGACCACACGTGAAATTTCCCGTTTCTTCTTCCTCCATTTTCTGTTTCCTCCAACGAGAGATAGAAGAAGATATATTTACACACACACACACACAAGGTCGGTCACCGGTGCCTTTTCACTTCGGTGACGTCATTTCTATCGGTTAGTCTCCTTTTACACTTCTACCCTCTATCCCTTCGACTTGTGCTGTTTTCAGAGAGGGTCATTTTGGGAATTTTAAACCGATTAAATCGAAGCTTAGCTTATGCATAGAATTCAAGTTTTCCCTAACAAATTTGAGCTTATTGTCCATAGAATACATGTTTTAAAATTGGTTTGGAGTGTATTAGAATTGTTATAGGTTGCTGCATACTTGATTATACTGATTATTGAATTTTGAACATAAATGTTATTTTTATTTGTTTTGGATATTATTCTTTTATTTAAGCGTGAATGATATTGTAAAATATTCCCTTCCGGTCTTATAAGATTGATTTGATTTGATTTGAAGCTAAGGAAGTGTACTATTTTATATGATTGAATTTTTTTTTGAGAATCTTAAGAAAGTGAAATGAATAATCTAATCATAACATATTTTGTAGATTGTTGTGTCATATGTTAGCTTATAAGTCAAATAAACTAGTTAGAGGAAAAGTTTAGGTCCAAAAAAGTCAATTAGCTCTAGGGGGAGTATTATAGTATGTGGCAGGTAATTAAATTATAGGTTAGTTTATAAGTAAAATATATTAATTTTGAGGAAAGAAGATAACTAAAGAAAATGTTAAGTAATTAATGTTTTCAAAAAGATGTCAAAATGATCTTATGATAAGGACCAGAGGGAGTATATATATGTATTAGAGTTAGAATCTGAAGATGTGAAGGCGAAATGGAAGCATCGGGCTGTTTTTTATGTGTTTACTACAGATTGTAGATAAGTAAACCAGTGTTTGGTTCTTATTGAGTAGAAAAGAAGTGATTTTGGATAGTGTGGTACTATTGTATTGAGGTTGAAGCTAGTTGAAGTTAAGGAAATAATAATTTGAGCTATTAATTGTAAGTAAAGAAGCACTGTAGAATAGATTAGTTGCAGAGTTGGAAGTATCAAACAAGTTAAAATTTTTGTTTTGAATGAGTATGGAGTTAGGTAAGTATTAGTTAAGGGTTTGAAATAAGTGTAAAATATTTAAGGTTTATAAGTAGGAACCTGAGTAGAATCTGTATATTTGGTAATTAGATGTGCCTGAGGTTTTGACTTGATGATTTCTAGATATTGCTTTTGAGTTTGGCAACTTGTTCAAGTTTCTATGTAATGACTTTATGAAGGTGTAGTGATGGTTAATGATTAATTTTGAGAAGGTTGAAGGCAGTGGAGTTTAGGTCTTGAGTAGGAATTAAAATTTTAAGCCTAGTTTGATGTTTTAAAGAGATAAATGATGAATGTTGAAGAAATTTAGAATTCTTATCACTACATGAAAATTTCAGTATAGGTACTTTGCAAAGGTTTGAACTATGTGTCATTATTTGGATTATTTTTAGAAAAAATATTTTAGATGGAATTTGGCTTTAGTTGCTGTTTTAGACCTACGTAAGGTATTAGAAGGTGTCTTAAGGGTTAAAGTTCTATTTTGAAGAGGTATATGTCTTTTGTAAAATCTTGAAGTTTAATTTGAATTACTGTAACTTTACTTAAGATGATATATCATGAGTGTTTATGAGGTTTGTGTTATGTAAGTTAGAATAATCAGAGTGACAGGGGCTGCATGCTTATTTCTCTAATTACTGTATATGCAACAGAAATGGTAGTGAAAAACTAACTTGATATTTGATTTAATATAAACTTAGATATGGTAGGATTCCCCATGTTACTCGAAAGAACCTGGGTCTATTGCTTTCATTTAAACATACGTAGTTGATGTAGTACTATAAGGTGGTTAGAAGCAAATTTAGTTATTTGATTGATTTAGCAGCCACTTTGAGATTTCATATTAATTCAAACTTACCATATATTTTCATGAAAGACCTTTTCTATAAAGGAAAGTTTTACATGTTTTTGAAGAGAAAAATTTTAATCCATTCAGGATTTTGAGCTTCTGAAAGCTTCTTAGTGGTTCTATATTGATTAAAAGCATTAAATTTGACATACTCTCAAGCATTCATCAAGATTCTTGTTTGATATAATTACTAGTTTTGTCAAAGGTTATAGATACCTTCAGGGACAAGTTGATCATGCCTTGTCCACTAAAATCTTTTATGACTAGAAATTAGTTGTCATTTTAGTTTTTGTCAAAGATATTATAGCCTTAGATGAATTTTATCATAAAATTGAACGGCTGAAGAGGATATTGGGACAAGAGTTTGAGATCAGAAGTCTTGGGTGATGTGGTATTTCAAGGAATGGAAGTAGCAACATCTAAATGTGGCATTGCTATGTCACAGACAAAATATACCTTGGACTCACTTGTACAAAGCACTTGGAACAAGACAAGAAATCCATCAAAGGAAAGTTGGACCCCAAAGTCTCACTTATAATTTTGGTAATGAATAGGCAATTGGTCTACTAATGGAGGAATTATCAAGCTGGAATTTTGTTTACTTGGTGGTTAGGAATGATAGATATCCACTCTCCATCTTGAAATGGGGTATCTGGTGATTTATTTGAATAGAAGCATTGTTATTATTCAGTACAAATAATTACCGATAGTATTCCTATTATTGTTAGTAATGTTATTTTATATTTAAAAATGTTATTGTATTTTTGAGTGTATATCTAAATGATTTTTAGGAATAGTTTTGAACATCTAATCTTGCTCTAAACAATCATGGATTTATTGCCTAACTTTCATGACAGAAGATGCAGCCCATCTGACTAATATTCTTCAATACTTATGAATTTTTCTCTAAATTCTGCAATTTTATTTTCTGTTCACCTTGACATTCTTCTTCATCACTTTATATATTGATTGAGCTATATAGTAATTCTTGTTATAATGCATTCCAGTGCAGGTGCAGTTACGATGTTCATCTAGCAAAACAGAATTTCAAAAGCAGTGATAATCTCAATCACAGAAGACCTAGAGGCTATGGTAATACAATTTAACTTGACTTGAGTTAGTTTAATCTGACACACAAGAATAGCGTACAGAACATGACTACTTTTTCATTTTTTGTTTGTGGTCTTTCGATCATACAAGAAACTTAACATATATGTTTATTATATGTTTTTCTTGCAGGAGCTATATTCAAGAGCCAGGGCACAAGAAGCTGAGATCCTCTCCCTTCGTGAACAGATTGCTGTTGCTTGTGTCAAAGTATGAATTTTAGACCAACGATATTATATATTCATCATTGATTTTTGAAGACATTAATTGATTTTCGATCGCAGGAATTGAAGCTGTTGAATGAAAAATGTAAATTGGAGAGAAAATTCTCTGAACTTAGAATGGTATGTGATTTCCTTGAAAAGTTATCTTTTAGCTCCTTACTTTGACAAAGATAATTTTTAAAATTTGTTTGCTTAGGCAATTGATGAAAAGCAAAATGAAGTCATCACTTCTGCTTCCAATGAGTTGGCTCAAAGAAAGGATGATCTTGAACAAAATTTAAAATTGGCTCATGATTTGAAGGTGAATAAACTTTTCATATTTGTTTTGATATTTTCTCACTGTAATAGGAGTTGTCTCTGTCCTGCTGATAAATGTTTGTTTCCCTCGCCACAAATATTTTCACTTTATGGTTTAGGGCAAGTACTGAGCGAAAATGCATCATAAGGTTCTATAATTACCAAAAGGAGTCATATAATGTAATATTAAAGCATAATAAAATTACATTAATGACCATCCACTCGGTATATAATCATTAAAGAATACTTGGTCAAAAGAGATGTTACAAAATTCAAACTAGTACAAATATCACATCATAATATTATGACTCGCCTTGACCTGGCCGGCAACCAAAAAAGCACACCAGATTATAATTTTGATAAAAAAAATATTATGACTATAATATATTTCCTAATCATAGTTACCTTAAGTTTTATTATTAAACTACTAGAGGACATCGCTTTATTCTAGAAGTTTTAGTTATAATATCTTAAGATGAGCTGATATATGCTTGATTCAAGTTAACCATTGGTGGTTTATATGCTTGGTACTGCTAGGTAAATTGCTTCTAGAAGTCTAGAACATTACACAGAAATGAGTGATGAGACATAGTTAAAGGTCATCTAATATGTCCAGTTGCTTTGTAAGCAAAGAACAGTTTTTTTGGGGGGTGTAATTCACTACATCAGAATCATATGTGAATGTGCATAGAAAAATATTTAATCCATAAGCATCCAGAGTATGCACACTTAGTATTAATAGGGCGTCTGTTGGGTTGGATCCGCATGCAATTAAAAGTTCTTACCCCATTGAATCCAGAGTTACTTTTAGGTTGACTACAATAACTTTATTCATGGATGCTTGCTCATAATATATTGTGTGTGTGTGTGTGTGAGAACCCGTACTAATTCTACCTCATTCTTCCTCTTCCTGTCCCCTATCTCCTTCTAACTATGCATGGTCATGGACGCCAATCGTGTAAGTAACTTGGGCCTTAGATACTGAACCCACTGATATTTGCTAATGAGAAGCTTGAATGTAAAACACATTGTTCCTTGTCTTGAAATTAGAGTTGCTTCTGTTATTTTTTTTATAAATAATTCCTTGGTTTTGCTGTCTGGCTGCTATTACTTATGATGAGTTATTTTTCTAGGCTGCAGAAGATGAAAGATATATCTTTATGTCATCAATGCTGGGCCTTCTTGCTGAATATAGTTTATTTCCTCGTGTTATTAATGCTTCTTCCATATCTAACAGCATAAAGGTAGGTATTACAAAATACAGGAAAGGTGATTGGTGAAACATGCTATCTACTGGTTTGCATAAATCTTGGAACATTCTATGTGCTGTTGGAACTCAAGAAGTTCTTGATTTTACTAAGGCCCTAAGATTCAATGGGCCATATAAAGTGCCTCTAAAAACCATGCATATAGCTGCAGTAATGCCGCACAGAAAAATGTTTTTATCAATTTTCTATTGTTGTGTTGATCTACCAGGCTAGCATGTTTTTTTTTGGGATCCAATGCTGGAAACTTTAGGTCATCTGCATTTGGTGGAACTAGCAGACCTGCATGAAATGTCCGAATAAAGGATGATTTCTGAGTATACCTATGGCAGAATCTCTGAATTCTGATAATAACTATTATATAGGGTAAAAACCTTGGTAGATGAAGGTGGAGTTAATGATGACCCAAGTAATAGAGGAAAAAAATTAGAGGCTGAATCAGAAGTAAATAACCATGAATTCAAGAGAATAAAAGAAACAGATCCTACTCATCGTCCGTGGGTTCAGTGGCGAAAGGATTGAACAATGAGCGTCGGGTTGACCACCACGTCGCGAGTTCGATTCCTGGGGAGTGACACTTTGTTGTGTCTCCATCGCGGCACTTGGGGAGGCATCTTCGAAGCTAAGGCGCCTACCGTGAGTCCTAGTTTAAGCTACGGCGCTAGGCTGGGCCAGGCGTCAAGAGTTAGTTGCCCTGCCCTTGGACTGGGTTGAGCCCAAACCCTTTCCTAAAATTTATTTACCAAAAAAAAAAGAAGAAACAGATCCTAAATATCCGTGTGCAACCCACAACCTTTAATAATAGTGTTGTATGCTTTTAAATATATGTATTTTGGGTATGATTACGTTTATTTTTTTTTGTTTTCTCTCCGAAGATTGTGTATATGGTTTTATAATTCTTTTTATCCATGATTTAATTAATTATTATTTAACCATGCAGCATTTACATGATCAATTACAATGGAGGATTCGAAGTTCACATGTAAGATTGTGAATCTTCATTTTCACATATAATTTGTTTTAACTCTCTTCTTTTCCTATTTTCTTAATTCTTGCTTTGTCCTTGGGATAGCTGCACTTTTTTCTTTGCAATTAAGAGGTTGAAGCCATCGATTTATAGGTATTAACAGAGTTGGAGACTTCTATTGGTGTGCGAGATATTATATTAAAATTTGAAAATTCATTAATAAAACTATTCCAAAAAAACATCGAAAATTTTAATCATCATAATTTAATTATTCTTGATGTCATAAGCAATTACATTATTTTGGATTGTGCTCTCTTCGAAATTATGATTTGTTCTACTATAAAAAATATTTCATAATTTAATTAGTCAACAGGATTTGTTAAAGATTTCCTGCCACTCAATTCTGGTTGTGTTCCTTGTATCTTTAAATGTTCACTTGTAAAATCTAGTTTTGATGGGTCATTTGCAAAGGTCATAGGCCTTTTAATGATTGTTATTTGAACATTTTCATCTTTTTCCAGGACAGAATTGGAGATTTAAGTTCTGTGTTACAAGGTTTTGGTGAAAATGGTATTCATGTTGAAAGCCCAGGATCTGGAAATTGGATAAGTCACATGTATAATCCATCCATGGTAATAATACTAGTCACAAATTCTTATTTCATATGATGAGCTTGCTTTACACTTGTTTTTGAACTTTTGATTTATGGTATTGATGTAAAACACTCCTGAAATACTCTTAAATTGCATGCACATATCTGAGTTATGGTAGGAGAATATAGAAACAGAGAAAGGATGGGGGAAATAGGAAGAGAAATATGCAGAGGGAGGGAGAGTTAGAATAGAAATTTAGGAGGGGGAAGACAGAAACTTGGATGGGGAAAGAGAGGTAACAAAACATAATATTTCATTCATTTATCAAGCGCGAAGAGTCCTATTTATAGAACAAAGTTAGCAACTTGTTCATCTAAGTAAGAGGTAGACAAATTGCCAAAATAATAATATAATACTAGCAGCTTAAGACAACTAGATAAACACTAATGACTACTAGTAACTTAGGACAACTTAGACAACTAGCAAGTAACTATACAAAATAGATTTTTAAATATTGCTACTTGATGAAACATCATTTTCTCTTCTTGAATTTCTTCCCATATATCTTATCAGGTATATTTTATTATTTTATTGAAACTTAGGTTTTCATTGCAGACTCAACATAATTTTCCACAGCACAGTGTTATCAGGAACGAACCATACACACATCTGATGAGCAATGTGGCAGGGTATATCCACTGTTATGTTTTGTGGATGTTTGAAGCCTAGTTCCTTATGTTGATGTGAACTTTACAATCAATAGGTTCAATCGTCACATCTTAAGCTGATGGGCGCATTTTATATGCAGTTTAGTTTTTCAAGTTTTTGGCTCTTATTTATGACTTCAAAAGAATAATGTGTTGGAAGATGTCTTTAACTATGGCCTAAACTCAAGCATGGTCTGTTAACAATTTGAATGCCAGCTGAGTTTTAATATTAGTAAGAAAAAATACGATGATAGTTTTCTACTAATAATCTAATGTAGTGAGACAGGACATGCATGCTTATATTCTATGCGCTGCTATCACATCTGTCCATTCCATATACATACAGAAAATTTTCTAGGATTTAGTGATTGAAATATGGTCACAAGATGAGATTTGCGCAATGTGGAAATGTAAATTACATGGACAATGTTGTCTTCCTAATTATTATTATTATTATTATTAAATTATTTCGTTATTACCTTTTGTCCTTTGCTGTAATTTAATTCTAGAATAGATCCTTTTTATGACTGTAAGTACTTATGTAACTGCCCCTATGTAAAAGTGAGAGTATAAAACCTTTTGGCATGGTGTTGAGGGTTGGTAAGAAAGAATAAGCCATGCTGATTTTTGAGGCTGATTCTCTACCCATTGTTTATCAAAGTTTTGTTCCCCTCTCTATTCTTATATAGTCAGTTTACTTTATTTCAGTAGTGGTTTTGTTCCAGTAAATTTTATTCTTCTCACTACGACCTTGATATCACTGTTCTTTCTTTCATCTTCTTTGTAGTCTTAATTGCTGTTCCCAGATTCCGTTTTGATTCAAATACTGAAAGAGCCTGTACATGATGGGCCGATGTGGCTCAACGGTAAGCTCATTTGCCGTGGGGTCTGAGGTCATGTTTGAATCAACCTCTCTGCATAAAAGCAGAGGTAAGACGGCCTAGTATATTACCTTCCTCAGAACTTTCACCAAGTGGGGATCGAATTGGGTTGACCCTTTATTGAAAGAGCATGTACAAAACTTTCCAACTGGCCTGCTCATGTTGCCAAGTGGTCATGAACTCTGCATTGTGTATTATAACCCTTCACCTTCCTTAGTTGGGCCTTGTTCCTAGTATTTGTAGTTATCCTATATATCCTTCACTTTTGGCCAGTGTTACCCTCTGATTCTCACTCGTAAAACCATCCAAAGTTGCTTTAATGAAAATGCATTATTATCATGTAGCTCATGGTGGTATTAGAACACCAAATAGCCAACTTTTGCTGTTACCTCAGCCATGAGAGCACCATATATTCTCAACATTTTTTTTCAATTTCCCTAGGAAAATTTCTATTGTTCACCCTAGATGGTTTTCATTGCCACTAGACTTTTTCTTCCTGTTTGTAGCTTGCATTGCTCTTGAGATGTTACCTTCCCGGACTTCACTGTCATTGTTTTTAGAATTTTATTCCCTCTTATTCTGTCACCTGAGACACATTGTTATGCGTATATGGTCTTCATTTTTTTTTTCTCAGATGACCAAATTGCAAATATATTTACCAAATGATTGTCTTGTGATATATTTCAAACATAATCATCAACGTAAGAATGGAAGACATGCATTGCCTAGCTTGATGGGAAATATTACAATTGTAAATAATGTTATTTTTGGTCATTTCTGTTTTAATTCTTATATATTTGAGTAATCTCTCTTGGAGTTAAAAAAAATACATGTGTACTTTCCTCATTTTGAACAACAAAATGAGCATTTAAAACTTGTTGCTTATCAATATTGACTTGGATTATGTTGTGTTCTATATCTTCTTGCTTAGAAATGAATTGTCCAGGGGAATATCGTTCTCTCAAATACATGATAATAATGTAATGCAAGAGAGAACCAGAGAGAGAATATTCAGTGGCAACTGGTCCCAACCTTCACCAGACCATGATCAAGCTGAGATGTCTTCTGTTTATGAAGGTATTTTATGGTTTAACATCAATGATGGGCTACATAACTATTTTTTAATTAATTACATCAATTTAGATGGCCCGGGCATAGAGAATTTTCAAATTATTGGTGAGGCTGTTCCTGGCGAGAAACTTCTGGGATGTGGATATCAAGTACGAGGGACTTCTCTTTGTATGTTTCAGGTTAAAATTCTTGTCAACCATTTTTTATCGTAAAATGGCTTTCAATTGCTCTCTCTTATTCATATCATAACAATTATTTGATTTTCATTAGTGGGTCCGACATCTTCACGATGGTACTAGGCAGTACATTGAAGGTGAAATGAACTCCATTTCTTTTTGCACCGAGCTGATGGTTCTAATAGAGGTTGAAAGTTATAATTTTCATCTTGATTTTTCTTGGGTCAGGTGCCACTAATCCTGAGTATGTGGTTACCGCTGATGATGTTGATAAAGTGATATCTGTCGAGTGCATTCCAATGGATGATAAAGGCCGTCAGGTTTGATATAGTTTTATTTGCCAATTTCAGTGGTATAGGGCATCATTAACATCACGACATGTTCAATAATTGTCAAATTTCTTTTGTTATTGTTGTCAGGGGGAGCTAGTGAATCTTTTTGCTAACGATCAAAACAAAATAAAATGTGGTAAGTTTGTTTGCTGTGGCTTTCAAAGCATCTACTTCAATTGGAATTAATGTTTTTGAACAAAATGTAAATAACTTCAAAATGCTGAAAGTTAGTGCTTGTTGGCATAATGTTGAAGCAGATTCGAGCTGCATCAGGTCTCTCTTAGTGTGACGTTTCATATCCTCAAAGTCTCTTACTTTGAGATTTTACATGAAGTTTGTTTTGTTGCTTTCATTGAGCAATCAAGATATAAGTATAGAAGCACTCCACAACACAATCAAAATGCTAACTAATTGTGGAAACAAAGGATGGGAAAAGTCTGATGATTATTTCATTGATATGAGTACATATTTATAATACAAAAGTTTCCTAAAAAATAGTAAACTTCTCCTACAAGTTTACTTAACATGATTACCTAATAATAACATAACATTCTTCTACTCTAATTATTTCCTAATAATATAATTCACAATTATGACTTAGATATACAAATATTCTACAAATACACAATAGGAAATATTCATATTTTCCAACACTCTCTCCCTCAAGTTGGAGGGTGGACCAACTTGCCAACAAATCTTTATAATCTTCATTCTTCAAACAAATCTTCATTCTTTAAAACTTTTTCAACGGATCAACTAGCCCTCCAATGGTGAGACTCTTCTCTACATAGAGAAGGAACAATGAACACAACCAGAGAAGGAACAACGAACACAACCACTGGATGAACATAAAAATAGAATCTCTGCGTGGGGAATGACCATCCCATCGCAAATCTTCAACCAAAATTCTTTTTATTACGTGGGGAATGACCATCCCTTCGTAAACAATGTGAGGAATGACCATCTCACTAAGACAAACAATGCGTGGGGAATGACCATCCCATCGTAAACAATGTCCTTCAACATATTGAGTTGAGTTGATTGCTCATTATTGACACAAACAATAGTGTCATCAACAACTGGAGCACCTACTCCATAATAATTTTTCTCTCTCCTTTTTTACTACTTTTTTTTCTCTCCCCCTTAAAATAAAAATTTTTTTTTTTCTACACTTTTTTTCTTTGTTTTTTCTTTTTTTTAACTCTAAAAAATAAAAGACACTTTTTTTCTTTTTTTTTTTCTGACTCTTTTTTTTTGTTTTTTTAATAGAAACTAAAAATAGGGAAAAGAGCAAACAATACTCAAACAAACAGAGAAACACGAACACGGAAACGGAAAGAACAAAAGACAACCAAACAGTAACCACGAACAGCACCCACGATGAACAGCAACCACGGACAACAGCAACTTTGGTGGTGGTTCAAATTAGAGAGGAGTATTTTTTTTTTTTTTGTGACTGGTTTTGGGAGAAACAAATAGGAGACGAGAAGAGACACCCTTTTAGGGTTTCAACTGCAAAGACAACTTCAATGGGGTTATCTAGGGATCAGACTAAACCTAAACTTCTTTAACCTTCTTCAACCTAGCTCCGGTACCATGTGGAAACAAAGGATGGGAAAAGTCTGATGATTATTTCATTGATATGAGTACATATTTATAATACAAAAGTTTCCTAAAAGATAGTAAACTTCTCCTACTACTTAACATGATTACCTAATAATAACATAACATTCTTCTACTCTAATTATTTCCTAATAATATAATTCACAATTATGACTTAGATATACAAATATTCTACAAATACACAATAGGAAATATTCATATTTTCCAACACTAATCATGTTATACAGAGAAATTTATATAAAATTAAAACCAGTGAATGAACTCCTGAATTGCAAATCTACAAAGACTTAATTAAAAGAGGAAAAGATAGACCAAGGCGAACACTCGGTGAACTTATAGGTCGAGATTTATTAGTGAATAATAATACCCTAAGAGTTGGTTATTGATAGAGCACAATGTAACAGTATGATCCATATAGCCGACCCAACATAGTGGGATAAGGCTTTGTAGTTGTTGTTATGGGTTTGAGAAATGGAATGAGATGCTCTCTCTAATGAATTAAACAGTGGCTAAATTTGTGGTTGATGAAAATAGAATGACAAATCAATCATGATATTATCATAAATCTAGTACACTAGATCGCTATATAATCATAATCAGCAAGCAATTCATCCAAATGCCAGGTCTAAGGGTACGAATGACTAAAAGTCAATTCATGGTCCGTGGATATGCTAAAGCCCTCTTTCTACTCCAAAATGTCTTTTCAAATCATGCATCATGTCCTGATAGAAATAGACAGATTTGGTGCAAGAAACCTCATAAAACTTGTCAGAAGACAAGATTTGGGCATAAAACATATCAGAAGATACTAACGCACAATTCAGAGATGAAGGATTAATGCAAAATATACTAACGCACATGATAACTTGTTACTTCTTTTAGTTCTAAGGGGACGAGTTGTCTTCTATCTTAGTGATAGTGAAGAATCTAATTTCAATTTCTCTTCCTTAATCAAAGATTTAGAGTAGATTGCTCTTCCTTTGTGAAGGTTGAAGTTTCTTGAATAAAGTATGAGCACTCAGGGACCAGATATATCTTTTATATAAAACTGGTGAGAGCATTCGTGAATAATCATGAAATAAAAATACTACTATAGGCAACTGTTACTGAACAACTTAGAGACACACATTTCTGTCTTTGATTGATTCATGTTTACTTTGTGGCCTGTATGTTAATTACCTTTTATTTCTTCATTTTTTCTTGATGTTTTCTGAACATTCTTCTGATGGATTTATAGATCCGGAAATGCAACGAGAGATTGACACTAATCTGTCTAAAGGGCAAGCAACTTTCCATGTTTTACTTCTAGTAAGTCTGTTTTAGTCTTTGCTTCACATCTTTATGCCATATGATATTATTTATTGTTGGAGAATACTTTAAATGAGATAATTGACTTGGTCACTTAGCCATGTACCCTGTATGACTATTTATATGTCAAGAAACTTGGACAGTATGTCCTGTGAATTTCTTATTGTTTTGTTAGACATGGGCATAGACGGCAAGTCTGCCAGTGGTTAATAAGTCCTTAAGAAACAAATAAGCTTAGAGACAAATAAAAACAAGAAATTACAGAGACAAATTTTAAACTAATATTCTGGGCACCATATAGAATCACATAGTACAAGCATAACATTATAGAATTAAAACCTCAAGAATATAACTGATTTGTCAACTTTTGAGATGTTGGATCTCTCGACAACACTTAACTACAATGCTCTCTTTCCTTCTCAACTATCCTTTTTATTTGGGTTAAGGGTCAAATCTAGCACTCTACTATTGCCAAAAGTTCACCCAACATATACAAGAATTTGATGGCTCAAATGTAGCACACATCTATTAAAAAATGGCTCAAATCTAGCATTTCCGTCAATTTTGATGGGTTTGACCGTTAAGTTTGACCCGATCATGCCACTTCGCCCGCCATGTCACCTTGTTAGGCCACGTCACCTGCCACGTCACCCAATGGACCCACATACTATCCATGATTGGGTGACGTGGCGTGTGACGTGGCCTAACAGGGTGACGTGGCATGATCGGGTCAAACTTAACGGTCAAACCCGTTAACATTGACGGAAATGCTAGATTTGACCCTTAACCCTTTTTATTTATACCACTAAAAATTTCACGGTTAACTCCCACATCTTCATCATTATTTCCATCTTTTGCTCCTTCACTTCAGCCCTACCATGTTTATTTTCTGTTACTCGGATCTATAACTTCTCGGGGAACTTATAGAATGTGACCTATTGGTGAGTAATATACCCAAAGAGTTGGTGAATGATATCCATGTAGCCGATCTCATGTAGTGGGATAAGGCTTTGTTGTTGTTGTTGTACTCGGATCTATAACTATTGACTTAGTTTCTAAAACTTACTGGATCATGCCTTTTTCAAAGAATCACTATTCCTGGGTGCAGGTTTGGTGATTCATGCCATGTTAGATGCGCTGCGGAAAATGGAGGGCTTGCCTCCTCATTCCATTACTTATGCAATGATTTTCATGGTTAGCTTATCTCTAATTGGATTTCCTTTTGTAATTGGTGGCAGCAACAGCTTGTTGAACCACCAAACAATTGCATCATTTATTTTATGAGGACTCTGATAGTTTACAGATTTGGGAGCATGCCTCTATTTATAGGCTTAAAACAGAGGAAAATTTACAATAATGCCCTTATAACTAAAAGACTATCAAGGAATCAATCTATTTGTATCTACAATAATGTAGAAATACTTGGTACTTTCACAGTTTTAGATGCTGATACATAAAGTCAAAATTTCTGATTGAGGACTATGTTACAGAGTGAATTGTATGATCTGTTCTTATTTGAAAACATTTCCAATAGGTAATCTTCTTGCTAAACTAATTTGTAGGCTTTCAACATTTTGCCTTTAATTCTTCTGGCTATGTTATGTATTTGATTTTTTGAAGTATTATTCGTTCCAGATTAATAGAATTAACTTGCACATTCAATTTTTCCTATTTATTTCTTATAGATGGATTCTTCTGATAACTGGGAGCCTGCAACTCTATTCTTAAAACGATCAGGGTACCAAATCAAGATTGACAGTTCAGAAGAAGTGGTAGTTGCTGAGAAATTCTCTTCGGACTTATCGGTAGGTCCTAAGATATCACTGTCTTCATGAGTTTAATTTCAGTCATTTTGATGTAAGTCAAGAAATACATTTATCACATATTGGATTACATGGGATATCAACTTCAAGTTGCAGTAATAAGATATTTTTTTGAGGAAAAATTTATACCTAAGCAATGTAAAAGTGCAATATATATAATTCTATGATTTATACTATGTTGAAGGGCTGACTTGGCTCAACGGTAAGCTCGCTTGCCATGGGGTTTGTGGTCGTGGGTTCGAATCAGCCACTCTGCAAAAAGTAGGAGTTAGGCTGCCTAGTATATACCCTTCCCCAACACCCTTAGCAATTGAGGACTAGAATTAGGTTGACCCCTTTTTTTATGATTTATACTCTGTTAATTTTCTGCTTTTATTGTACATACCAACATTTATTTTCTTCTACATTTATTTTGTTCACCTTTATGGTTATGGAAAGACCTGGTTGAAATAATAATTTTTAAAGATAAGAACCCTTGACAAAAATGAAATGTTAGAGCTCTCACTTACGCAATAGGAGATTTCTTATCAAGAATAACTGTATCGGAAGCATAAGCTGACATAGTAGTAGGCTGGTGGGAAAATGGATGGAAGAGAGTGCATGGGAGAAAAAGTAATGAGTGTGTGGAAGAATATTATGCATTGATTGTAAATATTTCCTCTGATCTAATTTTAGGTGTTATTAGGCATTATTATTAGTTATTATCATTAAATCAGTTGTCTACTCCTCTAGCCTATATATAGGCTCTTCTTGTACACAAACATACATCATTGAGAACATATATCATTTTTCTCTCAAATCTCTATCCATATGGTATCAGAGCGTAGGAACTCAAAAATATGGTCTTAATTGGAACAGCATAAAATAAGGAAAAACAAGGAGAAAGTTGTAACAAAAACATGGTATCAGAATATTTCTCTCAAATCTCTGTCTATTTTCAGCAATTCAATTTCATGATATAAGACAGACACGATTATTAGTGTCTCGTCCCATAATTACCGAAATGACTGCAAATGTATTAAAGATTTATTCTGTAGGTTTAATAACTATATTGATTTAAGATAGTGTCTAAAATTGTAAAAGTTGCGCCATATACTGTCCAATGACAACTTTCTGCTCTTTTTGTCTTGCATATGATTACTATTTCTTCTTGAGTAAGAAACTATTTGGCTGATTACGGTATTTTTTCTGTTGAGTTAAAACAATTAAATTTTTTTTCCTGCAGATTAAAGTTCCTTGTGGTCTAACAGATCAATTTGTATTAACATGCTCAAACGGATCTTCCCATCCATTATCTACACATGATGATGTTCGGTAATATAAGTACTCTGTTCATGCTGAGTAGTCCTATATTATTTTATTAACTTCAAAACATTTTCCTTTTTAATTGAGTAAAAATACCTTTGGTAAGTACGATGGGTGTCTTGTACTCCAAATATACACTTTCAAGTGCCTTAATGTGGTCTATTTTCTAGAGACAAAAGTTGACAAGAAAAACATCCAATTAACTCTGCTTTCTAGTGGAACATACTGCCATTCTCGAAATATGTAATTGAATGTATATTCGATGCCATGTTCCTTGGGTATTGCTACGCTTAGTTTTAAATAATTCACTTTCGAGGAAACTTTTTCCTTATATTTTCCTTTCTTATTTCTATGCTTGGTTTCTATTGGAAAAAATCTATATCCCTATATCTTTTGCAGCAAGTGGTCATTTGAAAGTGGTTTAGTGGGTATTTCTGTGCTTGGTTTCTTTTAATCTTTTGTAGCAATTGTTCATTTGAAAGTGGTTTATGTTATAAAGATCATCAATAGTTGTTCATTGCCCTTCATTTTATAGGGTGCGTGACACTCTCGTGTTGACAATGCGGATGTATCAGAGTAAGGTATGATTTTGCCTTTTGAGAAATTTCTGTATATCACTAATTTGCTGAAGTTATTTTCAAGTGGCAGATGTAACTCCATTCTCAGTATTGCTCTCTAATTTGATGGCATCTCATACATGATATACTGTGATGGATGAGTTGTAAGCTAGTAAAAAACAGTGCAATTTGTTGTGAATTTCATATTTTGTACTACCTCTACTGCTAAAAGTAAAGCTAGTTCAGAATTAACGGTCCTAAATATAAGATATTTTTTTACCAAACCAATTTTTATCTGACTTATAAATTGATATATAACTCAATGATACATACAAGTGGTTTAGAGAAATCAAGTAACATATAACCTGGGTGTGTGGTTGAGTGGCAAGAACTCATTCACCCTTAACCAATTGTCTGGGGTTCGATCCCTGGCGTTGGGTATGGAGAAGCATTAAATCTCCCAGGCCAGCTGTCCCACCCTTTGAGGTGCCTACAAATCAGCGGGGGATTAGTCTCTCACTTGTCGAGTGAGGGGATACCTTGATCATGGATAAAAAAAGAAATCAAGTAACATATGCTTATGTTAAGTAATTTATTTAACTGGCTCTTTATATTTACGATGAGTGGTAATATTAAATATTGCTTTATGTCATTGTGTTGAAGTAAAGAAGTCTTGTAAATGAGTGCTGTGAACTAATTAGGTAGTGGTTTGTCTTGTTTCTTATTGGTACTATCATTCTTCTGGTTAATAGGCATTGGATGACAAGAGAAAAGGGAAAGCATGATTTCACAAACGTGTGTACAAAATTACACTTTCATATAGAAGAGAAAGGTGCTATAGTGAATTATTCCTTGACTAGGTCTAGGAGGCACTGTACGATTATTTTTCATTCAATTGTTATTATTAACATGGTACGAATTGTAACATAATTTTTTTACCACGACTGATATTTACCTCGAATTAGGGGTGTTCACTTTTATCCTGTTTTGACCTTATCGTAGGATCCTGGTTAATTTATGATGGGATTTTCCCGTACCGAAAATATTGGGATGGGACAAAAGTGGGACGAGACACAATTATTAACAGGATGAGACACAGGACGAGCATAATTTCTTACAGTTTTTTTCTTGTCCCATACAATAAATATTTATTTTTTAAATTGTATAATTAATACTTTCTGTATAGATTCCTCCCAAGTCTTTCCTACTAATGAAAAATATTTATTATTTTCAATAAGAATTTATTGGATAAACCCAATTTTATAGGCACAAAATTAGTCCAAATGGTTGAGATGCACAAAATTATTCAATGTTGGTGTTTGAAATTAATCTATCTATGATATTATTAGTTTGAGTACTAATAGCTCAAATAATAGTTACTATAAATTGATATTAATTTCTGGTGCAATTAAAATATTTAGGATGATAAATTATTACATATATCCTAACAAAATTTGATCTAAACAATTTATCAAAAAAAAAATTTATCTAAACATATAATCACAAACAATTTATTTTAATATAAAATGTTATTTATATGAAAGGATATTATATCTTAAAATTTATATGAAACAACTTTTTTATGTTATTGACTAATCTCTGGTTGATATGAAGTCCCATCTAGGAGACATATAGCTACTATGTTAGTCTGTTCTATCTACAAAAGTTGGGGATAGAATAATCACTTGTTCAAGGGACAAAAGTATTTGTCACTCACGTAAACTAACCAAGTTTATTACAACTTGAAATTTAAATACATAATAAATATCTAAGTAATCCTAAGCCCTAATTGTTAAAATAGGTTCATTCATCTCCCTTGACACATTCGCATTCTCTATCACTAGTATGGTTCATGTTTAACATACTCCTGTATATTCTATGTATTAGAAGTTAAGAAAATAATGGAAACACACTCATTAAATAAGTCAATATTATTTTTAAAGAAAAAGCAGGATGTCTCAATTTAGTTCGATCCTATCCTAATGGGAAGACACGGCACATACCAACTTCATCGTGCCCCGACCCATGAACTCCCCTACTCGTGATTTCCATTCCCCTTTCCATGCCTATATATGCGTATTGTTTTCTTCATTGAGGTTATTCAAAATTCTGATGATTGTGCCTTGTGGTTTCTTTCTCAATCTCAACAACATTTTATATTATAACGAATCCCTATATATTCTTATTTGGCTAAAACATGTATTGTCAGCATATATCATTGCCCTTAGACTTGCTCTTTTAGCATGAAGTCTAACCTTATATGGTCCCTCTAATATGCATTCAAATGCTCTTAATAGGCACACATCTTTCTTAACATTCGTAAACTTTTTGTATTCACATAATCACATTATAAAAGAGCACTTCAATAGATACCACCATACCCACCCACCCACCCACGTATGTGAAAAAAAAAGGAAAACAAGTGTCTGTAAATTTAGAAGAAACATAATTCTACAATCCATGCACAAATAAATCACGCAAATTCAGAAGAAGAAATGAGGGATTTCATTTATACACATACATATATATCTCCACAGCAACATTACTAAACAAAACAAAAAACAGAGATACTTGAACAAACAAATTGTATTCAGAGAGACACTTAAGCTTGAAAGCAATTTCTAAGTGAGAGAGTACAACATGATTATCTAAACTCTTGCTCCTCATCTTCTATTTTATCCACCGTTCTCCCTCTATCATTTTCCCCCTACTCTCTCCATCTCCCCCGTTTTTTCCCGGCCCCTCCATATTAGAGAGGTTTTTTGTGTTGAATTAAATTAAACTATTGACTATATATTTAAAATCGTTTTGGAGTCCACCTCCTTAAAAAATTAATTTAATTTAATTTTTAATTTGTTTTGTTTTCAGGTCTAACACTCGCTGAAAACGTTTTCTTTTTCTTCATTCTGGCACTCCAATTGCAATTGAAAAAAAATTCTTTCACAACTTGATAATTAGTCCATATACTTTATATTATTCCAAAAGCCATTAGATATAAAACAAATCTTTAGTAACTTTGATTTATATTAGATATTAGTACTAATCATTCCCCATTATTCTCAAAATTACTCTTTTATTGACTTAATTTATTATACAAACGACACATTCAATAAAATATATCTAATTTTTCATTCAATGCTAAACCAAAAGTAGAAATTTGACATTCACCCTTAACCCAGTTGTCTCACCCTTTGAGGTGCCTACAAATTAACCGAGGATTAGTCTCTCACTTGGCGGGTGAGGGGATACCTTGATCCTCGATAAAAAAATAGAAATTTAAAATACATAAATCTAATTTCTTGTAATCCCATAATTGTAGGATTATAGATTAGTTAGTTTTTATATTATTATTTGAATGCTAGTTTCCCTATTTCTCTTTTGTATTTAATAATTCCATACTTATTTCCCAAAATGTTAGAGACAAACTTTCTTCGCTTCTATTAACTTTCCTATGCTAATAGTGATTTGACTTTCCAATAAAATATACCCCTCATAATTTATATATTATTATTTATTTACTTATTTATTTAAATATCTTTTGTGTCTTCCACAATTTAATTTAAATTTATTACTTTTTCAGGTCATTATAGAGCTATCCAAGTAAAAAGAGCAACATAGGCACTTAGAAATGTCCAAAGACCGGTTAACATCTTGTGCATAGTCATCAAATAAACTTTCAGTTTCTTCATTCAGTGTTTGACTTCTGTCTCGTTCGCTCAATTTGCTCCATTTTCCATCATTCTATACACAATGTACCTTGCACGATAGATATGCGATAGATATGTTTGGCACATGCATCGTATCCTTTCACGCCTCACGGGTTTCCCCCATGATTTCACAAGCATAGTGTCACCTTCATCGTCCCAAACATGTCGATTTCTGCTCCACCTCTTCTCTACCGGAACCTAATCTGTGTCGTTGCTATCGTTCATGGTCTTCGATTTCCCTTCTAAACTGCCTCCCTCAAACCCAAGCTCCCTCTTAGCCCTTTTGAATAAATATTTTAAATAAACTCATGATAAGAATATTTTTTTTATGAAACGTGATAAGAATAATTATAAACTCATAAAAGTTTACTTTCATTAATGAATGACTGTTTTAAGTATATAATTATATAATAAATATAAGAAAAATAAAAATAATTTGACTTAATTTTTTTAAACATGAATCAACATTCATTTATACAAGATCTAACTCATCAATGAAGAAATTTCTATAAACCGTATAGAAAAATTCATTGAATATGGTCTCTAAAAATATATGAAATTGCTAAATATTGATGAGCTTATATATTATGTTGGTTTTTACTTTTTTTTTTCTGGATATGAGATCTTATTGATCATAATATGATATATTTTTCAAAGTTTATGCTTCATTGTTATTTCTTTCTTCTTCAGTCTGTTTTTATTCAGTTATTTTACAGCCAAGGCAATGAATAAAACAATATATGCTACTTATGTTGAAGGAATTGTTCTTTGTTTTTAACATTGTATTTTCTTTCGAGAGGGAAAACATGTTTTTATTACGTACAGTCAGTTTTCTTTTGATCAATATCTTAATTATTAAAAGAAATGGATAAGCCCTTTTCCAACTAAATCAATAGATTAATGAACTGAACTCAAAGCATATCAGTTGAGATCATGAATAAACTTGCCAAATATATCCCTACATATTCTATTTTATTTTTTAAAAATTTCCTGGAGCTGAAAAATCTACCATTCTCATCATTTCCCAACAAATAGAAGCTGAGAAACGTGCTCCAAAATTATTATTTAAAATTATAAGCTCAGTGTCGAATAGTGCTTATATATTGTGAACATATTGTGAACATTATAAAATTAGAAAACAAGCTTGTGATCCTATCAATAAATCAAGTTGCTTATATATTTTCAATGGCAAGCTGTGCAGCAATTTATCACCATCCCTTTCAAAAGTCTACGCCAACCTTTTATTTCTTTCTTTTTTTGGGAGTGGTGTTTGTTATTATAGGCCAACTTTTTATGGAGGTCCTTATGTTAATATAATGACAGGCCTTTTGTTTGATTAGTAGTCATTATGTTTATATCTTTTCATTTTTTCACAACGTAAAATATTTATTTAAAATACATTCATTTATTAAATCAAGAAAAAGTCACTTCTTAATTTTAGCATACCACTTTCAACATTGTCTAGATGCAAACCACACTCATGTATTAGTTGTAATAAGAATTGTCAGTATTTTTTTTTTGTTTCTTCTTAATATTGATTAAATATATAGCATCTTCTACTTTTTTGGAAGGTAATATAGTATTTTCCTTCAGACCAAAAACAAATACAGCTTTTCCACTGATAGGTCATGCTAACAACTGAGAGAGGTGTCAGCCTTTATTTCAATTCCTTTTGACAAGAGAAAAAGGTATTTTCATTTTCAATTCGCATATTTTTCAGCAGTTCATGTAAGTAAAAGCTTGTGAAGAAGTTGAATAGTGATAGCTAGACTTGATTTAACAATTAGAGTTGATTAATAAAATTATATTGTTTTATGCATTTATCAACTGTATTAAGAGCAAAAATAATTTTTGATCAAGTTTTTATAAGGTTTCAATGCAATTTGGTTCATTGATCAGGTCAAAAAAAATTTGGTTCATTGATTTTATAAAGTATACTTTAACTCTCTTTTTTTCCGGTGAGATGTATATTTTACTTCTACTTTTTTTATGCTATATTTTAGTTCTACTACATCAGTCTACAACGAAGCTTTTTGATACTAATCCGGCTGCTATATATTTTTGAAAGTTAAATTTATACTATTAGTATTTGAAAATATTTTGTCACCATTTAAAATTTCTATGTGAATATCTTTTGTCAACAATTGATCAGAGGAAAAAAATTAAACACCATATGTAATTAAGAATTCAAAACTTAAAATGGTTTAAAATTATAGAAGTACACACACAAGCACAAACATATTACAACATGAATATCTTCATGGTTTAATTTAAAGTTAACAAATGTTCCAATAAGAGCTACTGACTAGGGTCAGATTTCAATCAATACCACCCCCCCCCCCCCTCCTAGGCCAGTTTATTTTATTTAACAAAATGGAAAACAATTTGAATTAAGACAAAAGTTGATCCTATGCGCTCATAAACAGTCTGTAAATATAAGGGTTAAATATTATTTTGCCTTATAAAGTATTTGTAATGACTCAATTTGACATACAAATAATAAAATTGCTCATTCTGGTCTACAAACAAAATAAAAAGGTCAATCTGACAAGAATGAGCCATTTTATTTTGACCCTTTTATTAGCAAGATTGACCATTTTATTTTGTTTGTTGGTCAAAATGAGTCATTTTATTGTCTAATTTGTAGCCAAATTGGGACATTGGAAATAGTTTATATGTCAAATTAATATTTAACCTTGAATATAATTGTGATTATTTTTTATAAAAATATTGTCAAAATAAATTATCATGTTTATAATTTCTCTACTGTGGAAGAACTATAATTGAGTCCACAAATTGATGAACAGATGTAGAAATATCATTGCTTTTCCTAAAGTCTATAGTGAAAGTGAAGTTGGAAAACCAAAGTTGAATGCTTATAATGAAAATGACTTTACCATTAACTTTAAGCCACAAATATTAATCACACTGTCTCCTCATCAAAGCCAAGTTGAAAGATTTTGCTTTCAATTGCTGACTTCAATATTGTGGACAAAAAAGAAAAAAACAACACACAATGAGACAAATGAAATTAAGAAGGAAAATGAAATATTGATTTGGAAGAGATATAGACAGATGAATTCGATCGCTTTCCAAAATTTTTGAATCTCAAATAGTAATACCGATTTTACAAGTTCATTCATTCCAAATAAGTTTATGATCTTATATATTACAAAACTGAAATCTTTTCAACCATTTAATAAAAAAATTAAATAAAATTAGAAAATTCGGTCATGTTATTAAAAACTTGTCATAACATCAGTTCATATCCTAAACAACATGGTTTATTAGGGAAAAAAAGACAGCTGAATAACATGGAATGCTTGCTTGAGTTTTTTTTTATCATAAGAACGCTTGCTTGAGTTCGAACAAATTTTTTTTTTGATCGAAAGAGTTCGAACAAATTGAAACATACAAAATGTGCGACAAAAATATGACTTTTGTGTTATAAATTTATAAGTAAAAAATTATAAGTTCACTTTCCCAGAACGCTACAAAGAAGAAAAAATAAATTTGTAATTCGCAATGGTGAAGATAGGAACATATTTAGAACCATATCTGTTTTGTCAATTTTTGAACATAATGAATAAATATAGATTCTAAAACATGTTACGATGGCGAGGTGAGATATTTGTATGAGTACCTATACTTAATTTAACAAAAAATTAAATTGCATAATGTTTAAAGAAATTAGCTGGACAGCAATATATATATTTCAGCTCTATTCATCAATTTCTTCACTAAACTTTCAAACTTTTTTGGGTTAAATATCATTCTGGCCAATAAACAATTTTGAAAGGGTTAAATTGGCCAAAAAAACGATAAAAGGGCTCATTCTGACCAAAGAACAATAAAAATAGTTCATTTTGGCCAATGAGCTACTTGAAAATACCAAAATAACCCTTAGGACATAATTAAAATAATTTTTGAAAATGTGGATCCCAAGGGTTATTTTGGTATTTTCAAGTAGCTCATTGGCCAAAATGAACCATTTTTATTGTTCTTTGGCCAGAATGAGCATTTTTATTGTTCTTTGGTCAATTTAACCCTTTCAAAATTGTTTTTTGGTCAGAATGATATTTGTAACATCCTGGAAAATTTAATTCAGGATTAGAGAGTATTTTGGGCAATTTTGGAATTTTTAGAAATTTTTGGGATATTTTTGGAAATTTTGAGTAATTAATATGCATATAATTAATTAAGAAATGAAGAGTTTGAAATATGAGGGAGTGGTAAAGCTAAAAATATTTTGAAGTTTAAGGAGATTGGAGGCTGGTTTAAATGGTTTTAGAATTAAAAGAGTACACTATGGCAAGTTTGGGCTACAAATCATCAGAGAACCCCTTTAATTCAGCAAACCAAACGCACCCTTCCCCCTTTACTATATAAACCGGACTCCCTCCTCCTTCTCTCACCCGACTTCCCTTTTCCTCTCCTCCGCCCTCCTTGCGAATTCCGGCGGCCGAAGGTGTGGCGGCGCCGACCCCTCCCCCTCACGACACACACACATGATTCCCTTCCTCTTTTCTCACTCTCGGCCTCCCTCCGTTTTCCATCTCTCCTCTTTTAGATGACGACGGCGGCGGCGGCTTGGCGAGCATTGTGGGACTCAGAACCCACTGTGGGTTCCTTTCTTCCTTCGTCTTCTTCTTTCCTTATTCCTCATTCAAGCTCGCGATTGAGAGAGAGAACACGAGGTAGCATTTTGAGTGCTTTCCGGCGAGTTTTTCCGGCGAGCTAACAACGACCGATGACAGGGAAAGGTAAAGCTTCAACCTTTCTTATATTTTCTTGAGCTATTCTCCTTTCCAACGTCGTCTGGTCATTTTTCTCAACTTCCCTTTCTCTGTTCAGTTCGGCCGACCAATTTCCGGCGAGCTACATGGCGGCCGGCGGTGGTGGTCATTGTTTCTCTCATTTTGGAACTTCGCAAGTAATTCCTATACCCATTTTCTTCAATTGTCTGCGAGTTTGGGAGAGTGATCAAGTTAGGGTTTATGATTTGGATTGAATCATTAACAAATAGGATGTTTAAAACTTCAAATTTGATGTTTTGATGATTTGTAGAGTTGTTGTTGTGTTGGCTGATTTGTGCTTTGCTTTGGCCGAGATTTGAGAGGAAAATTGAAAAGGGTTTAGGATTCTGAGTCATAATAATTAGTTAAATGAAGCTTAAGTCTCGATTTCTGGTGATTTTTAGATAATTTGAATGATTAATTAGGAGTTTGTGAAGCGACAATATAATCTTTTTGTTTGCCCTGGTTAGAGTTATTGATTTCTTGATTTGTTTTCTGTCTCCACTCTGATGTGAATAGATATGGTGTCATAAAGGATACTAATGATATCATGAAGTGGTGTTATAATAGTAAATTTCAATGGGAACTTGTTTTGTGAGTTCCCTACCTTTCATTTGTGTTGGCTGAATGGTTTTTGATATAAGTATATTATATAAAGTGTGATTTTAATTTGAATTCTATGATTATATTGTTGTGAAAAGATTTGTGCATTGAAACTGGAAATTGTTGTTGAGTTTTAGTTCTTGGTGAAGTGATGATTGGCTTGTCATTTAATGGCTATTTGAAATTGATTGTGGTATTATAGTGAAATGGTGATTCTAGAATTCTTATTCATGCTTAAACAGTGGCTGAATATTTGAGAGGAAAAAGGGAAAATTCTTGCTGCATTTAGTGGTTCAAGGAAATAAAGTGGACTTTGAAGAAGTTTAATGTTAAGGAAAAGAGGTTAGAAGAAGGTATATGAAGTTGTATGTCATTTGTACTATTGAAACTGGAAATGATTCTAATTAGATTAAGGGTTTTGTGAAAAATGGAATCTTCATTTGTTTTCTTATGAAGTTAGGTACTAAGCCATTGTGAAATTACAAAGTGTGTATTCTTGTTTAAGTTAAAGTAGTAGGTGGGAGAGAGATGAAAGTAAAGTTGTTCTAGGAAACGAAGGATGATGTGAAAAGATTTGGGAATAGGTTAGTAAATTAGAGAAGAATGACCAGTAGGATTGTTCATTTTAATGGATATGATAGTTGGAGCAGCTTCAAGTCATACTAAAAGGGGTAAAAGTATGTATGTTACTAGATAGTAGAGTAAATTGTTAGTCAATGTTGGAGAATTACTTTATAGTTATAAATCTGGAAATCTTCAAGGAATTTAAGAACGATCAACAAAGTTTATGACTTGGTGAAAACATATTCATGTGTGAATTATAAATTGGAATGCTTGCATGTGAATCTTTGTGTCGCTGCTAGCTTCTTTGTTTTGATTGAAGTTGTATGAAGAGATAAAATTAATTACAATGTATGGATGTTTAAGTTATGCTTGTGGCTGAAATGATAATTGATGAATTCATTGTTTTGAGAATATGGGTGTTAAAAGTAATAAAGTTTATAGGATGTGGAAGTGCATGAGTGGATTTGTTATAACAAAATATTATTGTGCATTAAATAGGAAGTATGAGAAGTTTAATTTCTCCTTGTATTGATCTAATTAATTCCATACAAGGTTAGTAAATAACTTGATGGTGAATTGAAGATATAAAACATCATTTATGATTATTGTGAGATTTCTTTGGATTGAAGTTGATGTTAGTGAAACTTGTGTGACTGATGATTTGAATCATTTAGAGTATTTGAATTGATAAAAGGGATTGGGTAGTAAGATAGGATACGAGAGAGAGACGCTAAAGTATTATAATGTGGGAATGATATTGATTTGTCATTCTGTATCCTATTATTATAGGATTATATCATGGTGGTGGTATTTGAAGAAAACTTACGAGGGAACGGTAAGGAAGAGCAACAGAGTGCTAAAGGGCGACAGGTAATCACACTTACCTTACTATAACATTGAGGGTGATGTTAGCTAGGATTTTGTAAAATCCTTTCTCACCCTCTATATATATATTATCTTTGAAAAGCTATTTTTATATGAAATAGGCTATCGGGTGCCTTTTAAACGCGAATATTTTCGTATAAAGGAATTTGACTCATTATCTATATATTATACTGATTGGTGGTGGTTACTGTCCTTGAATGGTGTGAATGAATATAGTAATAATGCTCAGATACTGGTGAGAGATGTGTATAGTATATTGTCAGGGATAGTGATATTTAGTTTGATGGAAGGAGTGGAATTGTTGTGATGGAGATATTGGATGAAATTGAGAAGTTGATGGAAATTGTGATTTAGATATTGAATATTGTGGAAGTGATATTGATAGGATATTGATAGGTTATAGTGAGCATTGCATGACACTGATAGTACCGTCGGCCGATGTAACCTATCGATCTGCGCAATCGATAGGTTAATAGTACAGGTTCCTCGGATTTTAAAGGAACCAGGGACGTTTTCACTTTTAAAAGTGCTCTCCAGGGACGTTTTCACTTTTAAAAAGTGCTCCCCAGGGACGTTTTCACTTTTAAAGTGCTCCCCAGGGACGTTTTCACTTTTAAAGTGCTCCCCAGAGACGTTTTCACTATTTAAAAGTGCTCCCTTTTTATGCTTACAGATTTGAGACTGGGCACAGTGTCAATCACGTTTATTTTTGTTGTTGAGTTTGAGATAGTGGTGAGTTAGGTTGTGGGGAATCATTTGATGTGTTGATTAAAGTATTGATAAGTGATGTGGAATTGATGGTGGGATTTGGAAGATGAATGAAAGAAGAATTGACATGGATATATATATATATATACTACTGGTTTAAAATGAGGTACCCTTTAGACGCCCTCGCTACCGCACATCTCACTGTTATAGTGAGTTAAGCGGTGATTACTGGGACAAATTGTCTCATCCCACGATTACTGACATTTTTGCAGGTATTCATGCACAGGCGCAAGCAACAGGAAAGGGAATTAGGTAGTAGAGATTTCATAATTTATTTAGAGTTGTATATTGCCAATTTGTATAGGCCTGCATACGTTTCCGCATATATTTGTATGTATTTGATATTATTGAACATTAGGTTATTTATTTTTCTAACCATGTTAGGTGATTCTTTTCTAACATGGTTAGCTATTAATTATCCATGATAGTATTCAGGTTATATTAGTTTATTCTTTCCTATCATGGATAAATTATAAAAGGATTAGAATAATCTTTTCTAACTATGATAGAGATATTAATATTATGGAAATTCCTTTTTCTATCATAGTTAGATTAGAGCTTAATGAATTGAAATAAATATTATTGGTAATTACGTAATTAGTAACGTAATGTTACAACTTGGTTATCAGTATTTGGTATACGATAACCTAGGACTGTGTTGCATTGCATATAGATTGGCAATATACATTCTTAGTATTCCCTTCCTTCTGTGCACGAATATCTGACCTTTTTGAGAGGATTATCGCTCATCCCGTGGTGGGGAGAGAGTGATAAGAGAAATTGAATAGGTACTGTGGAGAGATTGAGATGAATATAGAAAGAATAACAAAACAAATGTTGATATGTATAAAATTTAGGAAAAAAAAAAAATAGCGAAATAAGGATGTTTCTCTGGGGTCTCGAGTATAGTTATGTGCCGGCCATAATCATAGTTGAGGCATCATGAGATCCCTTATATTGGGTTAAGAGATTGAAGAAAATTTAAAAATAAGATTTAATAATGAATATGATGTGAAATAAAAATCCTTGACCTTGCTTCTTATTTATCTAGTTTATTTGTTGAATGGTTTGCTTAATTGATGGATGGAATTGTTATGTTTGCTTGTTTAAACCGAAATTTTTTTTAAAAAAAAATAATAATAATAATAATAATAAAATATTGTGAATTGTGTGTATAATAATAAAAAATATAATAATAATAAAATAAATAAAATATTGTTTCTTTGGTTGAGAATTGTGTGTGCTATATCCAAGTGTATTGCCATTATTCAAGTTTGGTATAGGTTGAAGGGAAACATCCTTTCTAATGTTTCCCTTGTTGTTTGTGTGTTTGTTTAGTCAAAGAATGATGAAAATGAATTATTTGTATACTTGATAGGTAGAATCTGAAGCTTACATGTTAACCTGTCAACTTACTGGAAATCATTAAGGATTTTTGAAGTAGGAAATTGTGACAATATTGTAACATCTAGAAGAAAATTTAATGGCGTTTAAAAAGTGGATGTTTGATTTTTCCAAGGAGGAATTATGGGCTGAAGTAAATTGTTGTATACTCTTTGAATAAGTTATATGATGCAATTGGAATTTGGTTTAATGGTCCTATACTTGTTCTCATATTGCTTCGTTCGATTCTTTCAATAGGATAATATTGTGATATGAAGGATTACTTCTTAATATGATGAGTTGGAATTTTGTATGATTGTTTACAAAGAACAATAAGAAGTAACTATTCTCTCATTCTTTTCCCTTTTTGGTCGATTAAAATTTTAGGAAAAGATATAAATTCGTTTTGCTTGACAACGATTTAAATGTGGGGTTATCATTCCTTAGTACATGTGTAATGAATTGTGACTGAAATGTGTACACTATGTTTGTGGGATTTTAGTTCAACTATTCAAATGTGAGATTGGAAATTCTGTTTTCCCTTCTTCTTTCAATGTTGGCTATGAATGTATGTAGTTGAAAACTCCAAATTGGCGTAGGAACTAAAATTCTATGTTATGAATTCGTTTTAAATACTTAGGTTGGTGATGATTTTGAAATCCTCTTTAATCTTGTGGTATCCAGGATTTATATATTATCAAGGGTATTCATGAATATGATATTAATGAATTATGAGAATAGTGTTTGAGTTAGATTTTGGTTAGTAAAAGGACGTAAATTTTGAGAATGACTTAGCAAATTGATTTAAAAAGCATTTTTGTAATGTGGCACATTGATTTCATTGAGATGTCATGAATATTAGTGATGGGTATTTAATAATTGAAATGGAGTGGTGGTGATAGGTGAATTGAAAATTGATGGTTGGGCGAGAAAATAGTGAGATCTGGGCGAGTTATTATGATTTACCATCTCAAGTTATTAAGTTTAAATTGGTATTGATGCGAGGAAGGATGAAGGGATGTCAAATATATGAATGAGATTGCTTCTCTTGTACTGGTTGAAAGAGTGCTTGTAATTTGGAGAAGAATTTTAATAAGAAGCATTTAAAATTATGATCATAAATATAATCCTATGGTCCCTGGTTTTGAGTGCGTGGTCAGATTTATATTTATAATGAAAGAAGAAGAGGATGATTAAGAATGTTAATCTATGATGCTTTGTTAATGTGGAACAAATTATATTTCTCCCTACTATTTTATCATTATGTTCAATTGGGACAAGTATATGTGGATGTAAGCTAGAGTGGTAAGGATTATTTTAAGTGATAAATGTGACCAAATACTTTGGATGGTGTTGTTTGAGATATACAAATGAGTGATAAAGCTAGATTGGTGATGATGATTTTATATGTGACTAGTATGTATGAAATTTGTGTTTGCCCTTTTCTTGCTTTTAGAAAATGGGAAAACTTAGTTAACTATGCATTCAGAAGTCTTGAAAACGGTGAGATTGGTGTGCTAAGATGCTTTTAAATTGTGGATGTGATTCATTTTGAAAGAAGTGGATTGTGAAATTAAGGAAGTATGATTTAGAAAAAGGGGATTGGATGGTTTAATGAGTAAATTGATTTAATTTTAAGGACATTTTCAACTATATTTTAATTATAGGGAATGACCGGTGTTGTCTAGTACGCACGAACATTAGGATTAGGATGAGAGTGATGAACTTTCATGATTGTCATGGTTCATATATCTTGCCTTGGACTGAATATATTGCTTATTGAATTTGCTTTCCTTTGATTTCATTGTTTTGGATTAGTTTGATTTGGGACTTTTTATGTTGTTGTTTGGCGGTTGGTATAGACATGTGTGGGTGATGAATGTAACTTGGTAGGATGTATATTGTTGTGACATGGTAGATTTTCAATGGAATGATCATTTGGTTATCCACCTTATGGATTGAATGCATGTTGATCCTTATAATTGTTACAGTGTGACTTAGTTGCTCTCATTTTCCATGACTTGAGCCATTGTTCTTGGAATATTGAATGATTTACATGTCCATAAATTGAAGAATTCATTGCTGGATTTAGTGCACTAGAGTTGTTGTGCAATATAGATTTAATGGTGTTTAAAACTCTTGCATCATTCATGCTTTGTGCAGCAAATTTTGTAGTGGAATTTGGTCTCGGTATCGTTGGTGCTTTGTGATTCTTGACAAATTTGTTCATTAAGTTGCAAATATAACAAAATTAATTGGGATTTAGTTTAGGATTTTATTTATACACCTAGTCTTCTGGCGTTGTGCTTTGACTACATTCTTAGAAAATTTCGGACAACCGCCTCAGTTAGAACATTCATCTCTAAATCATCGATAGCTTCTCCATTGTGTTATAGGGATGACACGCATGGCAATGAATTTTCATTGCAAATGAGTGCAATTTTCCTAAATTATATCCAAATTTCTCTTTCTACCACTTGAAATAGGATTATCAATTCAAGAAACTGTTTCCTTTCTTTGTATCTAATGATAGTTTCTACTAATTTCGAGGACGAAATTAATTAAGAAGGGTAGAATTGTAACATCCTGGAAAATTTAATTCAGGATTAGAGAGTATTTTGGGCAATTTTGGAATTTTTAGAAATTTTTGGGATATTTTTGGAAATTTTGAGTAATTAATATGCATATAATTAATTAAGAAATGAAGAGTTTGAAATATGAGGGAGTGGTAAAGCTAAAAATATTTTGAAGTTTAAGGAGATTGGAGGCTGGTTTAAATGGTTTTAGAATTAAAAGAGTACACTATGGCAAGTTTGGGCTACAAATCATCAGAGAACCCCTTTAATTCAGCAAACCAAACGCACCCTTCCCCCTTTACTATATAAACCGGACTCCCTCCTCCTTCTCTCACCCGACTTCCCTTTTCCTCTCCTCCGCCCTCCTTGCGAATTCCGGCGGCCGAAGGTGTGGCGGCGCCGACCCCTCCCCCTCACGACACACACACATGATTCCCTTCCTCTTTTCTCACTCTCGGCCTCCCTCCGTTTTCCATCTCTCCTCTTTTAGATGACGACGGCGGCGGCGGCTTGGCGAGCATTGTGGGACTCAGAACCCACTGTGGGTTCCTTTCTTCCTTCGTCTTCTTCTTTCCTTATTCCTCATTCAAGCTCGCGATTGAGAGAGAGAACACGAGGTAGCATTTTGAGTGCTTTCCGGCGAGTTTTTCCGGCGAGCTAACAACGACCGATGACAGGGAAAGGTAAAGCTTCAACCTTTCTTATATTTTCTTGAGCTATTCTCCTTTCCAACGTCGTCTGGTCATTTTTCTCAACTTCCCTTTCTCTGTTCAGTTCGGCCGACCAATTTCCGGCGAGCTACATGGCGGCCGGCGGTGGTGGTCATTGTTTCTCTCATTTTGGAACTTCGCAAGTAATTCCTATACCCATTTTCTTCAATTGTCTGCGAGTTTGGGAGAGTGATCAAGTTAGGGTTTATGATTTGGATTGAATCATTAACAAATAGGATGTTTAAAACTTCAAATTTGATGTTTTGATGATTTGTAGAGTTGTTGTTGTGTTGGCTGATTTGTGCTTTGCTTTGGCCGAGATTTGAGAGGAAAATTGAAAAGGGTTTAGGATTCTGAGTCATAATAATTAGTTAAATGAAGCTTAAGTCTCGATTTCTGGTGATTTTTAGATAATTTGAATGATTAATTAGGAGTTTGTGAAGCGACAATATAATCTTTTTGTTTGCCCTGGTTAGAGTTATTGATTTCTTGATTTGTTTTCTGTCTCCACTCTGATGTGAATAGATATGGTGTCATAAAGGATACTAATGATATCATGAAGTGGTGTTATAATAGTAAATTTCAATGGGAACTTGTTTTGTGAGTTCCCTACCTTTCATTTGTGTTGGCTGAATGGTTTTTGATATAAGTATATTATATAAAGTGTGATTTTAATTTGAATTCTATGATTATATTGTTGTGAAAAGATTTGTGCATTGAAACTGGAAATTGTTGTTGAGTTTTAGTTCTTGGTGAAGTGATGATTGGCTTGTCATTTAATGGCTATTTGAAATTGATTGTGGTATTATAGTGAAATGGTGATTCTAGAATTCTTATTCATGCTTAAACAGTGGCTGAATATTTGAGAGGAAAAAGGGAAAATTCTTGCTGCATTTAGTGGTTCAAGGAAATAAAGTGGACTTTGAAGAAGTTTAATGTTAAGGAAAAGAGGTTAGAAGAAGGTATATGAAGTTGTATGTCATTTGTACTATTGAAACTGGAAATGATTCTAATTAGATTAAGGGTTTTGTGAAAAATGGAATCTTCATTTGTTTTCTTATGAAGTTAGGTACTAAGCCATTGTGAAATTACAAAGTGTGTATTCTTGTTTAAGTTAAAGTAGTAGGTGGGAGAGAGATGAAAGTAAAGTTGTTCTAGGAAACGAAGGATGATGTGAAAAGATTTGGGAATAGGTTAGTAAATTAGAGAAGAATGACCAGTAGGATTGTTCATTTTAATGGATATGATAGTTGGAGCAGCTTCAAGTCATACTAAAAGGGGTAAAAGTATGTATGTTACTAGATAGTAGAGTAAATTGTTAGTCAATGTTGGAGAATTACTTTATAGTTATAAATCTGGAAATCTTCAAGGAATTTAAGAACGATCAACAAAGTTTATGACTTGGTGAAAACATATTCATGTGTGAATTATAAATTGGAATGCTTGCATGTGAATCTTTGTGTCGCTGCTAGCTTCTTTGTTTTGATTGAAGTTGTATGAAGAGATAAAATTAATTACAATGTATGGATGTTTAAGTTATGCTTGTGGCTGAAATGATAATTGATGAATTCATTGTTTTGAGAATATGGGTGTTAAAAGTAATAAAGTTTATAGGATGTGGAAGTGCATGAGTGGATTTGTTATAACAAAATATTATTGTGCATTAAATAGGAAGTATGAGAAGTTTAATTTCTCCTTGTATTGATCTAATTAATTCCATACAAGGTTAGTAAATAACTTGATGGTGAATTGAAGATATAAAACATCATTTATGATTATTGTGAGATTTCTTTGGATTGAAGTTGATGTTAGTGAAACTTGTGTGACTGATGATTTGAATCATTTAGAGTATTTGAATTGATAAAAGGGATTGGGTAGTAAGATAGGATACGAGAGAGAGACGCTAAAGTATTATAATGTGGGAATGATATTGATTTGTCATTCTGTATCCTATTATTATAGGATTATATCATGGTGGTGGTATTTGAAGAAAACTTACGAGGGAACGGTAAGGAAGAGCAACAGAGTGCTAAAGGGCGACAGGTAATCACACTTACCTTACTATAACATTGAGGGTGATGTTAGCTAGGATTTTGTAAAATCCTTTCTCACCCTCTATATATATATTATCTTTGAAAAGCTATTTTTATATGAAATAGGCTATCGGGTGCCTTTTAAACGCGAATATTTTCGTATAAAGGAATTTGACTCATTATCTATATATTATACTGATTGGTGGTGGTTACTGTCCTTGAATGGTGTGAATGAATATAGTAATAATGCTCAGATACTGGTGAGAGATGTGTATAGTATATTGTCAGGGATAGTGATATTTAGTTTGATGGAAGGAGTGGAATTGTTGTGATGGAGATATTGGATGAAATTGAGAAGTTGATGGAAATTGTGATTTAGATATTGAATATTGTGGAAGTGATATTGATAGGATATTGATAGGTTATAGTGAGCATTGCATGACACTGATAGTACCGTCGGCCGATGTAACCTATCGATCTGCGCAATCGATAGGTTAATAGTACAGGTTCCTCGGATTTTAAAGGAACCAGGGACGTTTTCACTTTTAAAAGTGCTCTCCAGGGACGTTTTCACTTTTAAAAAGTGCTCCCCAGGGACGTTTTCACTTTTAAAGTGCTCCCCAGGGACGTTTTCACTTTTAAAGTGCTCCCCAGAGACGTTTTCACTATTTAAAAGTGCTCCCTTTTTATGCTTACAGATTTGAGACTGGGCACAGTGTCAATCACGTTTATTTTTGTTGTTGAGTTTGAGATAGTGGTGAGTTAGGTTGTGGGGAATCATTTGATGTGTTGATTAAAGTATTGATAAGTGATGTGGAATTGATGGTGGGATTTGGAAGATGAATGAAAGAAGAATTGACATGGATATATATATATATATACTACTGGTTTAAAATGAGGTACCCTTTAGACGCCCTCGCTACCGCACATCTCACTGTTATAGTGAGTTAAGCGGTGATTACTGGGACAAATTGTCTCATCCCACGATTACTGACATTTTTGCAGGTATTCATGCACAGGCGCAAGCAACAGGAAAGGGAATTAGGTAGTAGAGATTTCATAATTTATTTAGAGTTGTATATTGCCAATTTGTATAGGCCTGCATACGTTTCCGCATATATTTGTATGTATTTGATATTATTGAACATTAGGTTATTTATTTTTCTAACCATGTTAGGTGATTCTTTTCTAACATGGTTAGCTATTAATTATCCATGATAGTATTCAGGTTATATTAGTTTATTCTTTCCTATCATGGATAAATTATAAAAGGATTAGAATAATCTTTTCTAACTATGATAGAGATATTAATATTATGGAAATTCCTTTTTCTATCATAGTTAGATTAGAGCTTAATGAATTGAAATAAATATTATTGGTAATTACGTAATTAGTAACGTAATGTTACAATATTTAACCAACTTTTTTTGCCCGACCAACTTTAGCAATAGAAATGTGTCTGTGTGATTCTATTCAAAATAAAATTTGTTTCTTTCCCTTAAAAGTTGATGGCCCACCTGAATCTAATATATCATATAATTTCCCGTGGGGAATCTTTGGCGTGTTCACACTTTAATCAGTTTGGGATCAGATTTTTCCTAAGTTTAGGAGGTGATTTTGCATAAGTTTTAATGAAAAATGTGTTTTTTAATGAGCACATTTATTTTCTGACCGTTCACAATTCCAAGTCTAGGAGTTCTAATAGTTAGTGCGTTTTAATGCCTCCAATCAATTTTCTCATAATCCCAAATGCAATCTCACCTCCAACACCTCTTTCCATCGTATCTTCAGCTTCACCGTCATTCAAGAGGCTTTTCGAATTCAACGACAATAGGAGTGATTACTGTAAATGGTTTCTAGGCAAGTTTTCTCAATTTTCTTCTATTTTTTTGGCCTTTTGTTCCTCTTTTTCATTGGTTTGATATAAATCTTTTTTCATCTAAATGATCTTTTGTAATCATTTCATTTTATAGGTGTCATAATCTTTTGTCGAGGAAGTGATTATTTTGTCATAGTCTTTTAGGCAAAGAAAATGCCACTCTCTCTCTATAAATCATCTAACCATCTACTTCGAACTCCCCACAACGTCGATGACTCCATTACCATCCACAAATCTCAGATCTTCCACCAACTCCATCGTGTCCCTCTCCGTCAACGACAGGTATAGTTAATATCAACATCTTAATGTTGAAAGAGATATGAGTACTCTTCAGTCTTCAATGAATATTAGAATGAAATGAAATAAATCAAATTGTGAAGGAGTAGGATTTTCCTTTTCATATTTTTTAGAAATTTTTTTACCTGCTATTTAATAGATGATGTAAGAAATTTTTCCTAGAAAGTTTCCTTCTCTCTATTAACTTCTTAGAAAGTTTCCTACATGAGGTTTTGTAAATATGGATCTGGAGTTGAATAAGTCATATTCGAGAAGTTTGATTTTACTGGGGTTGATTATAATGGAGTTTCTTATTGTTCATACTTTTTCTTCCAAAATTGGAATTTCTCTAAGAGTTGTAAAGATCTAGAAATCTTATATCAGATTGTTGTTCTGCAGTTACACCTTCTGTTCGGTTTATTTATTCAGTTTATTTATCTGCAATTTAATAACTGCAGGTGTGAAGATGACCCAGAATGTGGACATGTTGATTGGTTCATGCATGGAAAAAACAAGCTTGCTGATTGTATATGAGAATGCATGCAATGGTTTGCTTGATCATCATTTGTCAGGTAACTTCATTACTTTTTATCAGGTAAACGTATTTGTTAGTGAAGCTGTGAAATTGATATGGAAAGAAACTTTTGTTGTGTGCAATTCAAAGTTGTAGGCTACTAACATGGAGAGAAAGGGTGAAATTCTGAAGAGATAAAGAAAAGGTAGTATGAGTCATAGGTAAACAAAATTAGCTTGGAGATGAGATCTGAACTACCCTTTGATGCTTTGAGGCTTTGAGGATAAGAGTCTTGAAAGAGGCTATAATGGTTTCAGATTTCATGAAATGTTGTGTATTCTTGAAACCAATAACTTGAAGCTTTAGAACTCTTTTCTTTGTGGTTGTGGACTCTTTGAATCTCCACCATTGTATGTCTGATTGCAAAAGAATAAGAGAATTAGAACCAAAACCCTTATCCCCTAATTCTGATTATGTCTCATTTTGTAATTGTCTGTGCAGAGATTTAGTTATAGTTGTCATTGCTTCTGCTAGCTGTTACCTGTACAGCTCATGTTGTGGATGTATCAATCTGACATGTTCTTGCTGATGCAGTGACGCAATATTTGTATATAACTTAATTGTGCTTCATGTTAATCGATATTGGAGAAACATTTGCTGATGTTTGAACAAATATATTGATTCCAATATTCAATATTGTTATTTTGTATCAGTAATTATGATTTATGCTATTGGGAACAAAGAGGCATATGTTAGTTGGGATTGGTATTTGTATCAAAATGGGGGAATGTTTGTAAATATATACATGGTAAATTGTAAAGGGGGCACCCAACATCATGGCAAGACTAGAAGGTTTTTGAATTTCGATATGGGTATGAAAGGGGATTTATATAGGGTTCTATTTTGGTGATTTGATTGAGAGTGTTCTAATTTGATGGATGTATAGAGCTGGATTTTTACATTATTGATATTCTAAAATCTGATTGTTATTTATGTATACGAAGTTTGTTTTTGTATAATAAACAATTCTACACAGTTCTGACCCACACCCAATTATTCACCATTATTCATATTCTTTAATGAATATCAATAGTATTTATTTCCTTTAGTTTATGTAGGATCATCATTTTCGGAATGGGAAGCAACAAGTGCAAGATGAGTGTGAATAACATGAATGATGGAGCCTCATGGACATCATTGGTCCCGCCAGGAAATCTGTATCTGAAAATCATTCTAATTGCATTAATTCTACTGACAATCAGGTACTCTGATTCAATCAAACTTGACTCAGCATTAGCTTCTATGTCTTTTTTCTCTCTTCTGAAAAAAGTCTCTTTTAATATCTTTGATCTTTGAATAATAATACAGGAGAGGGAAGTAAATTTATTTCAACCTACTGCTGAATTCTTGCCCATGATTGATGAAGTGGGTATATTTGAAATTTTCTACACTGAATCATTTTCTGATCTTTTTCTCTATTGTATCATGGCATTCTGACAGACTCATCCTTGAGCAGATATGTAATTCCTTTATTGAATGCATAACAGATATTAAAGGAGCGACAGATGAGAACAATAAATTTTGTCTCTATAAACTATCGCAATGTTGAGGAAAAGGTAAAGAATTATGTTCATATGCTTGATATTTTGCTTAAATATCTATTACTTCTCATAAATGATTAACTGTTCGTAATCAAAGGGCAGAATTGGAAAATAGTGGGGCAAAGAGTCTGATTCTGAAGGACTATCCACGTCTGCGATTAACCCATGGACACAGGGTATTATATCAAACTGTTAACTTTTGAGTAATCTCTTTGACCTTGAATGTTATATTAAAAATAAAATATTGGGGTAATTAAATGGGCTAGCATTTGGTATTTTCTTTTGTTTGAGAAATAAATTGTATGCTAACATATAGTAGTACAGTTCGAAATGGTGAAACATTTCATTGCTGCAAAACAAATCATGTAATATATGTGGTGTGTTTTCAGTAATGCTCTAAAATAACATATCCATCCCAAATATGTGGTATTTTTCATTTAGAAGGACATACATTAAAGGTACTCCTTAAGTCCTATTTATAAGGCATTTTATATATATTTCACAAAGAACAAGGAAAAACTTAAATATCACCGACTTCTCACTAAAATTTAACAAATTTCCTATTCTACCCATGTTTAATATTCATTATACCACATAAAAACAAAGTCAACATATAATAAATGAAGAATGAACTTGTACATTTATAATACAGTGACTTATTTATAGGGGCAAAAAAGATCTTCTCTCTCTCTCTCAATTCTATAAATAGGTCTAAAGTAATATTGGAGTGGAACTTGCAACTTCTAAGAGAGCTTAGTCACAGAGTTATTGCTCTCAAACATAAGTTTTGATCACTTCAACTTCAATAACCCCAAAGTTTAAAGATTGTAACCCTCAAAGAATGAATATGGTTTAAGCTAAGCTGTGTTTTCTCTAGGAAAGTTTGATACCATATTACTATCCAGCTTAATATAAAGTTAAAATTGTTAAAGTGAATTAATATTAAAATCAATTTTGTACGTTAAACCACCATAATTATAGTTTGGCTTAGCTCCAAGCCTCAAGTTCTAAATAACCTCAAAAATGATCAAAAATGCAAAAAGGTTAGGGGTAAAAAAATACATATTTATAATTCTCTCAAGAAATCACCTAACACCAAATATTTTTGTGGACCAAAACTATACCTAAACTTTCATTTAGGGTTCAAAAGTCACATAATCAGTTATATATTTTTAATGAATTTTGTAACTTTTAAACGTCATATGAAAGCTTATGTGTAATTTTGGTCTAAAAAAGTATTTGGTGCTAAATGATATTTTGGAAAAAGCACATGTGTATTACAAAAATGTTAAGACAACAGTGCCCAATAAATTACTAGAGTGAATCATGACATTTTTGGGGCTTTTTTTGATCACAACAATGATTATTTCCGAATTAAGGCAGATAGCCTCAAATTGTTATATAATAAGGTCCATCACAAAATGATGTTAATAAAAGCGAACTTACAAAATTAACCACGTTATAAAATAGAAGAAAGGGCTCAAGAAAATTTTAAAAAGTGAATTCACATCATTTCAAATCACATGACATGTAGTTAATCAAATTTAAGCCTCAAATAATATGAGACTGGATCATCAATCAGATATTTTTCGATGTAAATTAAGTTAAACATGTCCTTCCCACACAAAAATATCTGAGCTTTTTGCCATTTTTGTTTGTCTAATTTGTTTACTACTCATTTGTTTCATGGAAAGTCAATAATGCCATCATATAAAGGACTTTTGGTGAGTCCCTTGATTGGTGCTTCATTATTTTACCTCTAAATCATTGCCACACAATAAGGGGTCGTTTGGTTCGCTGGAACTGGGAGTAGGGAAGTGGAAGTGGAAGTGGAAATCAGCAACTTGTGTCTTTGGTGTGCTGGAAGTGGGCTTCCACTTCCACTTCCACTTCCATCAAAAACCCCAAAATGGGTTCCATTCTAAAACCTATGGAAGTGGACCACTTCCTTGGAATCCATTTTTTGTTGACAAATTTACCCTCAAGACTTTTGTATATTTCCAACTCTGTCCTCAATTTATTATGTTACACATCCTTTTTTCTCTCTCTTCCTTCCCTCATCAACTGCACAAACACGTCAACATCTCCTTCCTTCCTTCCTTTCTCTGTCTCCTCCTTTCCTCACCCATGGACATGGACGCCGAACACGCAACCACCGCCTCCACCGCCGCCCCACGGCGGCGACGCTCAGGCGCTCCATTCCTTCCTCAGTTCCAGTCTTAGGCACACCATTCTCTTCTCTTCACCAACCATCTTCATCACCACACCGGCGTCGGCTCCGGCGATCCACCACCGTGACGCGACTGCTCCGATGCTCCAACCTTCACAAACGAGCAAAGTTTGGACTGGTGGTGGGTTAGATGGTGGTGGTGGGGGATCGATGGTAATGGTGGTGGGGGGTGGTGGTGGTGGGGGCTCGCTGATGATGGTGATGGTGGGTTAAATGGTGGTGGGGGATTAGTGGTGATGGTGGTGGTGGGTTAAATGGTGGTGGAAGCTCGGTGGTGATGATGGTGGTGGGTGGGTTAGATGGTGGTGGGGACTCGGTGGTGGTGGTGGGTTAGATGGTGGTGGAAGCTCGGTGGTGATGGTGGTGGTGGGAAAAAACTTTGTTTTAGAAGAACTACACACAAATTATTAATATTTATTTTCTGATATTTGTCCCCACCCCTGGCAATTTGTCCAAACCCCCTCAAAAAATCTCTTTCATAAGCCTAAATACAAAAACTAATTAATTACTTTCTATGTTCTTCATAATAATAATCTTCTAGGTCACTGCTTATACTCTCACCATCATTATCACTTCCACCTTCTTTGATCAGTTACGAAATTGGAAAAACCACTTTTGATGCAAAGTTTTAATTCAGTTGTGGAGTTTTTTAGCAATCTGTCATGAATAGATTTTTTAATAATCTATGTGTACTAATGTTCAGTTTTTAGAGGTTCTTCCAGTGATCAGTTGGGATAAGGGGAAGGCCGTCAGATTTTTACTTGAGTCAATCGGTGAGTTAATTTGCTAATTACTTTTGTGTTACTTTATGGAATAGTTGGATTATCTTTGTTTTCCAGCAAGTGACATTTGAAATATTTTACAGGGCTTAGCAACTTTGAAGATGTGCTGCCTGTTTGTGATAACCGGAGTAATGAAGATGCTTTCAAGGTGTGACACTTGGCATGCAGTAATTAATTTAATGGCCCCAAAATGTTATTTTATCCACCTTTTTCCTTCCTCTTTCGCAATTTCCCTGATCAACTGAATGTTAACAGGTTTTTGAGGGAGGGAGATAAAGGTTTTGGCTTAATGTATGCATCCTACCAGGTTGCATACATGGCAACCTACAAACATGGCAATCATTTCCATTGAATACATTTGTATATGGGGTAAATCATGTGGTTATGCTTGATGCTAAGGATCAGACAATGTTATTTTATTATAGAACTTTTTCTTTCATTTTTACGGCTTCTCTATTTCATGAATAACTTAATCTCAAAATATTTCAAATATGTCTGAATTCATTGTCTCTCAATATACTTTTTTTTGGCTTTATTAGGTTTTTTACTCATTTCCCATTGCTCTAAAATAATTTTGGGTTTGGAGATTGGAGTAGTTTTGGGTAACTTTTTTAGACTAGAGCATCTTTAAGTAACTTCCACAAAAAAACCACGGTGGAGTTATATCATAAACACATCATGGTTGTAGTAAGCAAAGAAAGTGGAATAATGTATACAAATAATTAGAAATTTCTTTTAAAGTTCCTGATAATGTACAAATTATATTTTAGTGCTGATAGGGATGAAGACATGTGTTGGCATTTGCTTCATTGTTATAGAACCATTCTTGCCTTGACGTGGTTGAAAATTAATTTGTGTTGTTATAATCAAATATTGGCCAAGAGGAATAAAATAAATTTTTTATAGTTTTGCTGGTGTTGGTTCTAATGTTGTGAAATAAAATGTGATCGAAGTAAGTATGCCCATTATGAAATTTTATAGTTTCTTAATTTACACGCTAATATACTAAGTTTGTTTTATTGAAATGCATGTTTTCCAGCAGTGTCAGGCTTTAGTGATGCAACAACATTAAACATTGGCCCACCCATGTTGAAATAAAAGTGGAATTGTAGGTTAATGTTGTTACATTTTATTTAACTTTTGTAGCAATCCGTTAATTGGGAAGTTACAATGTATCCATGCTCAATTAAAGAACTGAATGTTCTATAAAAAAATTTACCACCAAGTTCTGTCTTTTGATTAATATACAAATGACACTCTAAGAATTTGTATTATAGTTCTTTGATATTTTAATATAATTTGGGAAAATTAAATACAAGTCTCTGGTAAGGGACATAATACTGGAAAAGTCTCAAAATTTGAAAAAATTAAAGTAGAGTCCCTTGGGACCTTACTTTAATTATTTATGAATGTGTGGGCCCCACATTTAATAAAAAAAATCCATCCATAATTACTGGCATTTTTAATCCCATATTAAAGGCAAATGTTTTATTAAGCACATATTTTAGTTTAATGTTGTCAAACTTTTTTATCTAATAAAGTAGTGGCATTTTGACACCTTTTTTATTTAACATTATCATGACAAATGTGGGAAAAATTAAGTTAATGACAAATGTGCGTGAACATTATTTATGTTCACCTGTATTGGTTTATAGTTGTAATTAGAAATAGGTGCTAGCATTACAAAAACAAGAGAATTTTAGAACACAATGACAGAATGACATGTTGTATTTTTGTTTTAAAACAAACGTAGCTCATTGACTTATGAATTTTATCCAAACAGAATGACATGTTGTATTAAAATAAAGGACTTAATTATGAATATTTATATAACATAAGGATCTTAGAAATTAAAATTATTTGAAAATATCAACAACAAATTTTAGCCCAAGGTGACTTTTTGGATGAGTTACATAGTTGAGAAATTTGTTTTTTCTTTTGGCGTTGAGTACAAGGTTTGGATGAGGATTGAAAATGAAGTTTGACTCTTTTTTTGTTTTAATACACCTTTCATTTTGACTATTAACCAAGCTAAAAATATTATATGTAATCTAAATTGAAATTATTTAGAAATAATTGATACAATAAATTGACATAAATTATAGTTACTTTTGATGAAAATATGATTTCTTGATAAAACTAACTTATTTCTGAGAGATCATCTTATTTGCAAGATAACAAAACGAAGACTTACAATGCACAAATTTATTTTGTGTGTACTGGTACGATGCACGGGGAATGTTTTTATCTCACATTTAGTTCAAGTGAACTTTCGAATGGGGGAGGTATCCAAGGAAATTTGATTTACTTTTTTTAAGGGAGGAGAGGTTTGATAGGGAGGTTGGGATGAAATTTAACTTTTATTTTGTTTTTATGGTAGTTTAAATACCTTACATGATATATTTTCAATTTTTTTATAACAATTTGGTTTACTAAGTAAATTATTTCTCGCATCACATATAAGATTTCTATTAACTTGGAGCATATAAAATACCTTCGTATTAGAACAATATGTGATATTTTATCAAAATAGAGACGTCCCCGTGCATCGCACGGGGTCTACCCCTAGTTATGTCAATTCCAATAAGCAAACAACTAATGTTCTCTGCTTTTTTCATTTAAAAAATTACAGAGAAAACAAACTTTGGGCAACAATTAGGGTAGCATTAATGTATTTTGAACATCAAATCCAAATAAACTTCTCATATAACATATAGCTTTTTACCAAAAACTTATTGGTTCGTTGACCCTTAAAAATAATTTTGGTAGCAGAGATCACCTACTATGTAATTCGCTTAATATTAGTTTAATTGTTATTGAAGCTTTTATTGTGATTTCACATAATAAGTAGTTTTATTTTTGGAAAGTGAAGTAATTATTGATCTCTAAGTCAAAACTACCATTTAAAACTCAAATTCTAGCTTTTCAAAACTACAATTGTTGCTGCTAAAGCTTTTACTATCATTTCAAAGAAGGAAAGTTGTAAATTCTTAGTCATCTTCTGTTGGTTTAGCTCGCGAAAGGATTGGATATCTAACATATTAAAAAGTGGTTGTAGTTGGGGTTTTAGTCGCGTCATTTGAAGAGACATTTCTACAACTAAGTAAATCTTGGAGAAATCTCCACCTCTATACACAGAATAAAGGGTTTACTTGTTATGCTCTAGTAAATGATGAGTTAGAAGTCTTGTCCATGAATTGGGTGAACCAAACATCTTTTTAAAATTTCTTGTATGAAAAAGTTGCAATTTTCTTAATAAAGAGAAGTAGTTATTGATATATAGATCACTAAATTTTTATTCTCTAATAATCTTTGGTTCACCAGGCCGATGTCGAAACTTCAGTCGCTTGTTTTGAAAAAAAAAATATAAATTATTAGATATGATTTAACTAGCTAGATAGTCATGTCAAAAAATACAATAAAATAAAAGGCAACCAAGTTCGAGTTCTCATTTAGTGAGAATACCGAGAAATGGAATATACTAGGCAATCTTATCTTTAAAGACTGATTTGAACTCACAACCTCAGATCGTAACAAGTGAGCTTATAGGTGTTTCAAGCCGACCATTTTGTTAAAAATATACAATACAGACACAAATAACCGTAATATGTGTGTGTGTGTGTTTGTTTTACTTTTAGGTTGTGTTTGGTTGAGGAAAAAACAAGAGAAAACTAGTGGAGGAGAACATGCATGGGAGGAAAAGAAAATGGAGACAAACAAATTTATTTAGGATAAAAGTGCTGATCTAATAATTAACTATTTCACTTATGACATAAATAATAAATGACTACTTCATGGTGAAGAAATAATATCCAACTTTCTGACTCAGTAAAAAAAATGATAAAACCGGCCAATACTTGACAAGGAAGAAGAAGGGGAAGCAAGAGGAAGGGGTTGGATTTTAATTGAGATGGGTAAAAGTGTATTTTTACTTTGGAAAATAATGTCAGTAACGTCCCATGTAATCTCAAAATAACGGTAGTCATCAGTTTTATCATATTTTCACCGGACTACAAAATTAGTTATTATTTTTTGCACCTGAAAATAGTCATTTATTATTTTTTCTCAAAATGAAATAATTAAATATCATATCACAACACTTTTGCCCATTTATTTATCCTCTTTTTACAAGAAAATTGGCTCACATATTCACATGATTATTTACTTCCCCACTTTCATTATCCCCCTATTTTTTCTCCCGAATCCAAACAAATATTCTCTCCTAAAATTCCTCCTACTTTTCTCCTCCCCCAAGTATTCCCCCAACCAAACACAACCTATAGAGTAAATTGCAATTGGAAGCAGAGACTACTATACTCTCAGAACCACCACCAAGCTGCATCAACATTTTGATTGAAGACCAAAGTGAAAGAAGGGGCCGAAATGTCGGCCTAAGGCAACTGTAATCCAAGTCTACTTGGCCATGTAATCTCAAAAAAAAAAAAGAGTAAATTGCAATTGCCTTTGCATAATTTAATTTTGCTAAAATGGCATTTCTTCTGTTATCTAAACTAACTTATTCTCCAACTTTGGACACCGGTTCATCAAAGAGCGAATAAGATAAAAATTATTTACATCATTATTAATAATATGTCTTATAATCTGTACTTCTTTTCTAGTTGAATTCAAGCTTTGTTCGTTTATCCAAGAGAATAGAAGCCGCCAGATGCTGAGTCAGAATTGTCTGCAATGTGATAAGCAGAAAGAGATATTCATGATCTGCTTATCAATTGTTTATTACAAGTTTACAACTGTATTCATTAAACAACTTGAACAAGTTGACGCTAACGCACTATATTAACATGAAATTTATTTTATATGCAAATTAAGAAAGGTTTAGTTATAAATAAAGAGAGATGATGACATACACGCAATTAGTGTCAAGCCCTCGTTGTGGAATTGAGTATATGACCCAATGAATATAGATAGTGAGAAAAGCGACATGACAATGAAATTCATCCCAATAACGCCTAAATTTGTGACCTGTGAATGAAAACAACTTTTCGATTTATTTAGCTTTATTAACTTAAAGTTAAATCACGTCTTCTAAAGAGAAAAATATGCATGTAAAAAAGCAAATATCTCCTTGTAGACAAACGAAAAGTCGAATGGCCAAAAGAGAAGGAAAGTTACACACGCAACACATATTTCCATTCCCTCCAAATTTTGAATATTGAATTAGTTTTTATATATTGACATTAAATAATGATTTATGCATAGTTGTTAAACAAACTCATCGGTGAATATTATCAAAGTAACTTCAGGTTATTTAGTATATAGCCAACTGCACACTTTTTCTCGTTCAATTTTACACATTGTTTTATTTTGATTCCACCATTTTGTAAAATACAATAACAGCCATTTTACTCTAACACCATTAATAAGAAAATGTCGACATGAAAAATTTTGAATGTTGAGAAAATATTCGTCAATGTTGACAAATTAACTTTTTTTATTCTAAAAACCTAAAATTGTTACAAAAAGAATCATTTGAGACTAGTTCTTATGGTTATTAATGGACTGAAGGATACTTTGTAAAATTAAAGAACATACTGAGACTTAATATAAATTTAGAGGAGCATCATTGAGTTGCAGATATCTCCATATAGTGAATTTGGGTGAAATCTATCTGTGTGACAAGAAAGAAAAGATTTGCTTCTCATGCTCAAGAGTGTACAAAAGAGGCATTAATGGAGATCACTCAACGAAAAAAGAGTTTAGTTGCATGCATGTTATTTAATCGATATCTCTTCTAGTCTTCGATGGATTTTTAGGTGCACAAAATTTTGTCAATGGATAAATAGGTGATATATATGGATTAGATAAATAATGTATAGCGATTGAATAAATTAGTTAAATTATTTGTAAAAATATGTGTTAGTTTTCGAAAATCATCCTTTAAAAATTTGCAATGGACATAAATAATTTAATAGATACCCTTAATACATGCGATCATCCAATCAATAAGATTAACTTCAAAAAACATAAATTTCGAAGACAAATAGATTAAAGTTTTATATAAAGAATTAGCGTACACCCCCTGACAAGCGTCTTCATTTATGGTGGGAGTAGCAGAGCAAAACAACAACCCAGAATGGAAATGTAATTTGAGTGTGTGTATTAGTTTATTAGATACGAATATGGTTTTTTATCAAAAAAAAAAAAGATACGAATATGGATTTTTATCTAAAAAAGATACGAATATCAATAAATAACCCATCAACTTATTAGTCACTTACGTGTAGATCTAGCTAACTTAATGACTGCGATCCAGCTCAATTGGTTCACGAGCAACTTCATGAACGGCACGTGTAATCCATGATCAGTTCACTATATTTTTTTTTGATAAAAAGAAAAAATGACATTAATAAAAAGGATTACATAGGTTTAACTACATCATGAAAATGAAATGGAAAAGAATTAAAATAATCATCAGTAAGCAAATAAATAAAAAGCAATTTTAAATGACGGATCAGAAGGGTAACATCTCTGGCAATGACATGTGAGACTGAAGGAGCCCAGCAATTGAAGTCAATACTACGTCTACGAACATTCCATATAGTAAGTCGCTCCTTGGGCAAGGAAGACTAATGTATCCAATTCAGAGCAGAACGGAAACAACCCATAGCAAAAAGATTTCCGAAAATGGTAGAACTTAACGCTCCCAGGTGAAAGTTTGAAGAAGAGACCCTTCAAAACAGACTAGGATGCGACATGAGGAAGAACGTTGAAGTTTCCATATTTTGACTAGAACATTCCATTGATGTGCCTGTAAGAAATTTAGGGTAGTTGACGCTTGAGCACCGACCCGAGCATTGGCTTTTTGATCAGTTCACTATATATGCCTGCCTGAAAAATTAAGTTTAATTATACATATTAATTAACTTTTAAAATGATAATTATATATTTTAGTAATATTAAAATATAATAATATTTTAGGATTAAATATTTCATGTCATTGTGACTAAAACTTTATTCCATTCAATTTATTAAAAAACTTAATATAATTTGAATTTAATGTAAGCGATGTAAGTATTAAGCCATTATAATAATTTAGAAATTTAAATTGGAAAAATATTTATTTCCATTTAGAATTTTTCTTAAAATTTATTTCGTAAATGTAATGTTGATTATAATTTGTTTGGAGCATTAGTTTTTTTTCTTTAAGGGGCTTAAAAAATATAGAAGAAGTTTTGCGTATTTTACATGTATTTGTGTTGATTTTACAACTTCTTTAACTCGATTTTCAATATATTTGAGTAATCCTTGATAAAATTAAAATCTCCGTGGTCCCAATCGATTCTTTGCATTCTTTCCATTAATTATGTTTTCAAAGACACAAGCCTTGTTTTGGGCATTAAATTTCCCAGAGTTTATGGCAAGATATTGAAATAGAAGTTCACAATGAAGTATATCAACACTTTTACTTCAAAACTCGGACTTTTTTTATAGAATTCAATCTCATCTTAATCATTCAAGTTGTAATATTTTAAATTTGAATACCAATTATATAATAAATAACTTGTTTAAGTTATCTTCCAAGACAAAAGTTGATAACGGAACGTAAAATGTTGTGTACTTATTTGAATCTAATATTACGGGAGCATTTGACATTAAATGTACGAAAAAACAAACCTAGTACAAAAATTAAATAACTATTCCTAATTATAATTATTAAGGTTTGGACATTAGGGTTAATTATGAATTATTTATAAACATATACATATTCTTATATCAAATAAAAATTTCATACCAAGAGAATATATCAAATAAAAATTCTTTAATCCATATATATCACTTATTATATTCACGAGCAACAAATTTAATGGTACGATACATAAAAGAGGAAATCTCATAAAGAAAGTTCTGCAACTGCAAAATGAGGCAATATACAGTGAAAGAAATTAAAGAAAAACAAATAAAAAAGATATACTGTACGAGATGAAAAAATGACATAATATCACAATATTGAATTCTGCTGAAACAAACAGGTTTGCAAAATAATAGAATATGACATGTTCTGTCTACTAGCTCTAACTTATAATAAAGAATAAAAATAAATATTACGAATTATTTTTAAGAAAAGGGAAACTATTTTTACAACCTTCTTTTTATTTCATGATTTTTTTCTTTTATCGAACGAATAAATTTCACGAAATAAAATTAATTCAATTTATTAAAACATCAACATGTCAATGTTAAGTACAGCTAGCCAAAATTTTAACATAACGTCACTGCGTAAAACAATTGAAAAAAAAAAGTGAAAAAAAGTGTCCAACTGGATGTTTACTGTTCAGGGTTTACTAACCAAAAAGAGAAAAGGAAAAAAAAATAGAAAGGTGTCCAACTGTTACACGTTTTCTTTAACCTTTTTTGCTTCCTCAGTCCACACACTACATCCATATGTGGTATTAGTCTTCGTCAATTTGCCTCCTACATGAAACGACACTCTGATATTGTTCCACGTGTAAATCTTAGCCGTCCAATTAATCTCATCCAAACCTCTATATATACACAACACAAACCCCCCACTCATCAACACTTGGTGTTTCTTCCTTCAGATAATCCCTTTTGTGATCAGTTCAAAAATATTCTTCTTCTTTTTTATCTTGATCAATCTCTGATCTCAAACTATCTACCTAGTAAAATAACCAAAACTCATTAATTCTTATAATGGCTTGCTTGGGTATATTCAATAAACAGGTTTGTTCATAATTCTTGAATCCTCATTGTGTGTTCTTTCTTTTTTTTTGGATTTTTTGTAATTCCATTGCTTTGTATAATTTTCAACTAAGCATAAAATATTTATATACATTCATCAAATATACTAATTGGGAGCTTATGGTTCTTGCCGAGAAATTTTGCTTAATTACTTGGTTGGGGCTTCATTCGCCAACTCTCTTGTCAACACGTCACTAATAATCTTTCATCATCATCACTGATAAGCATTAGCCGTGTCAAGTTTAAAACATGAGACTATTTTCTATGAGCCGCCCTGCCTTACTAATTAATTAGCTTTAATTTGCCGTATTTTTTGTAGTGAAACTTTGTCGCCGCTTGAAAGTCTTGCAGTGAAACTTTGTTTTCTCTAATTTACTCTAGACGTATAAATAAATGTGCAATATTTTTAATCTATAAACAACCACCACTCTTCTCACAAAAAAACCACCCACTCTCTCTGTCCACACACTATTTGCACTTTCAGTAAATGTTGAGCTTATCGATCGGCTTAAAATGAGATATAGGCGGACTATTTGCCTATTGAATCTCACAAAAAGTGCCATATCCTATATCCTTTTGGCCACTAGAAGATTGTACAAGGCATTGTTTAATAGATTTCCAAACATGGCTAAATTTATTAGTATGCTTCTACGAATCAACAAAACTATACCAATAATCAACCTAAAAACAACAACACTCTGTCTTATTTTGATCTTGAGTCTCTTAATTAAACGACAGGTTCGTTTCTTCAGCATTCTAACTTTCTTTAAGCTAGAAACGCACATGACGTAGTGATGTTCTTTGCTTTTGGTTGATGTGATTATTAAGGACTCCGACTTTATTTCTACAAAGATATGCATGAAACTATATTTTTGTTGATGCGGAGAGTAGCTCGATGTTTAATTTATTAACTACCACACAAACAAACGCGGTTTTGTACAAAAATTATAAAAGGGAATATTATATAATTCCCAAAAATTGTTAGAAAATTCACTCGCGTCATGCTATTATTAGTAGTAGTTCTTACCAATGATATTTTTTATTGAAATAATATTTTTATTTTAAAGGACTGGAAAAAATCCTTATTGATTGATGTATCCTGTGATTAATTGAAATATAGTATAAACATAATCTTTTACTTACTTATATCACTGCATATATTTCTGCACCGTCAAGTTCGTTCAAACACACACAAACACACACACACACTACTGTAGTCACTCACACACTTATTAATTATTCAAATTAAAAAAATACAATTAAATATTATCATTTTTATTTCAGGGCACTGAAACTGTAATGAAGGAAAGCACGAAGGAGGTTGAGGATTACACTATTGATGGATCCACTGATTGGCATGGCCATCCAGCTGTCCGAGCAAGAACAGGAACTTGGGTTTCCGGAAATTTAATTCTAGGTGATTAAAAAATTGTGTTTGATAAAAAAACTAGTTATGTCAATTATTTGTAGAAAAATATGTATGATTTGTCTAAAATATTCCTTCTTTTTTAATAATTTACATTGAAAACTACTATTACTATTTGGGTAGTTAAGATGAAAAATAATAAGTACATAAAATAAAGTTGATAGCCAATTTTTACATTTAAGATAAAACTAAATTCATCATCTAAAGTTTTACATTTAGTTTGGATTTAGTGGAATGTCGAGAGACTGTACATATTCCAATGCACTTGAGAAAAGTTTATGCTCATATTCTTTATGATGAATTTCAAATAATGTTTCCATTATTTTGCTGTTATCTGATAGAGACTTCAAAACAGCATAGTTTTACATCATTGATGTGAATGTTATGATGCACAACGACAGACGAAAGATAATCAAGACAGTTATGAATATACTCTCAAAAGGTTTAGACTGAAAGCTTAGAGATGACATCGTTAACTAGCAGTATAATAAAGTTGTACATATAGGTTGTTATATTGCAAACTTAGCAATAGTGTTAATTTAATCAACCTCATCGACCTAACCCACTTCGTTGAAATTAGAAAGGCCTGTAGTAGTAGTAGTAGTAATAATAATAATAATACAAACAACAACAACAATAATGACACAGTGCCCAGTGTTAACTGCATAATTCAAATAGCTTGAAATATTTCCTTTATAAATAGGTTTTTTTAAAAAAGGAGATATTATAATGTTCACAAGATTTCAAGAATCAGAAAACATTACAAACAACATGCGCAGTAATCTTAAGGGATGAAGTAGTTGTCTATTCATTAGTCGAACAAATGGAGTCAATACCAAATCCTGATACATGAAAAATGAAAAATTCTCAAAGCAATAATTTCTATATTAAATCTAATTAAGTTTATTTGGATATTCATGCAGTGAATCAAGGGCTGGCAACTTTGGCATTTTTTGGAGTAGCAGTGAATTTGGTGCTATTTCTGACGAGAGTTATGGGACAAGACAACGCAAACGCAGCCAACAATGTTAGCAAGTGGACTGGAACTGTCTATATGTGTTCCCTAGTTGGAGCCTTCCTCAGTGACTCCTACTGGGGAAGGTATAAAACTTGTGCCGTCTTCCAAGCCATCCTTGTTCTTGTAAGCTTAAATTATATATTTCACATTATCAGAAACACAAATGTTTATATTTCCATATAAACGATTCAGAATCATATAAGTTGCCACAACATGGGAAAACAATAATATTCAAATTATAGCATGCATGAATATACTTGTCATCATATCATTTTACGGTGCTTAACAAAAATGTATTAGTTGTGACTATTTTGGGGAGATGAAAAAAACTAATTATATTATTTAATTATTGCATATATAATAATTATGCAATATTTTTAAAACATTTGTGTTTAATTATATAATATATCTATTCATAAAAAAATTAATTTCGATAAAATGATAAAATAAGAAAAAAATAAAAAACCTTTATGTTCAGGTATAAAGTCAACCATAATCACCTTTTATATTCAGAAAAACTGTAGTATTATATATAGTGACAAAATTTTATATGCAACAGGGTCTAAGCCTGTTATCCGTCACAACCTACAAATTTCTGTTAAGCCCAAGTGGTTGCGGAGATGAACAACTCAATTGTGGGTCCCATTCCGCTTTACATGAAGGTTTGTTTTATCTCTCAATATACCTTGTAGCCCTAGGGTATGGTGGATACCAACCCAATATTGCCACGTTCGGTTCAGATCAGTTTGATGAAGGAGACACAAAAGAAGGACAATCAAAGATAGCATTTTTCAGTTACTTCTATTTGGCTCTCAACCTTGGATCTCTCATCTCAAACACAATATTGGGTTATTATGAGAATGAAGCTTTGTGGACTTTAGGGTTTTGGGCTTCAGCAGGATCTGCTAGTCTTGGTTTGATGTTGTTCCTTTGTGGCACTACGAGGTATAGGTTTTTTAAACCAGGTGGTAATCCTTTTCCAAGATTTTGCCAAGTTTTTGTGGCTGCAATCAGAAAATATAAGACCAATGTGGGTTCTGATAACGAAGATCAATTTTTTGAAGTTGAAGATTATTCTAAGGGAGGGAGAAAGATACTACACACTGAAGGATTTAGGTATGCTTCTAATTTCATCAATTTATGAACCTAAGTTGTTATTCTACTATTTAATGAAGACTTGTTAACGTGTTTGGAAAAGTCACTAAAAACATATTTTTACCTATGTTATTGATCAGATTCTTGGATAAAGCAGCATTCAAAACTCCTGAAGAATTGAGCAAAAAGGATGAAGGAAACAACTTCAATCCATGGCATCTTTGTACCGTAACTCAAGTTGAGGAAGTGAAATGCATACTCCGATTACTCCCGATTTGGCTATGCACTATAATCTACTCAGTTGTTTTCACTCAAATGGCATCAACTTTTGTAGAACAAGGTGCAGCAATGGACACTAGAATCTCATCATCTTTCAAAATCCCTCCGGCAAGCATGTCATGCTTCGACATCCTGAGTGTTGCAATCTTCATCTTCATTTACCGGAGAGTCATTAATCCTTTGGTTGCCCGGAAGAACAACAACAAAGGACTTACCAAGTTACGAAGGATGGGAATCGGACTCATCATAGCAATGATGGCCATGGTCTCAGCCGGGGTAGTTGAACATTTTAGATTAAAGAATGCTAAAGGTGAGGATTCAAGTTCATTGAGTATCTTCTGGCAAATACCACAATATGTGTTGATTGGAGCTTCAGAGGTATTTATGTATGTTGGTCAATTGGAGTTTTTCAATAGTCAAACACCTGAAGGGTTGAAGAGTTTTGGAAGTGCACTTTGTATGACATCAATGTCACTAGGAAACTATGTGAGTAGTTTTATTGTTGTCATTGTTATGAAAATTTCTCAAAGAGGTGAGAGCCAAGGATGGATCCCATCAAATCTTAACAAGGGACATTTGGACAAGTTTTATTACATTTTGGCAGCATTAACTGCTATAGACTTCGTGGTTTACATTGCTTGTGCTATGTGGTATAGGCCTGTTACATTTGAAGAAAGGAGTGAAGAAGAAATCAACCTGCCAGAGCTTAGGGTTTAGGGATTTTTTGGATCTCATGAGCCAGTAATCAACTGAGGTGTGGGTATTCCAAAGTTGAAAATCGGTCACGTAATGAAATATTTTTGTAAAATTTGCTATGGATTGTTTTATAATTTATATAAATGCATGTGTATGAATTATTGCTGTGAAACAAGAGGAATGATTTTTCTTCATTTCTCTATGTGGAGCATAATGTGTTTTGTTATATTTATCTTTATTTGGAAAGGCTTGAAATCGTAATGTTGTATTTCCATGTAATATAAATTTTATATTGAATGAAATAATTAAACTGTGTTGAGTTTGATGTGGACAAGTTACGTAAACGTATGTAGAATCTTTTTGCAAGATTACTTTATTAAATGACATAAAGTGATGATGAATGAGTAAATTTATGAAGTTTAATTTGTGCTTAAGAATTAAGAATGGAATACAAAATGATTACGCTATAAAATAAATTATAATGAATTCAACACAATCTTTTTTGTATGAAAAAATTATCATAGTATTAATAATTACCTTAAATTAGTGGTCAAACACAACTACACAAGGGAGCTTATAATTATCACCTCCTTTTTTTGGAGACATTAAGGTTGTGAAATAGGTTAAATAGGTTATTAAATGATGACATATTTGATATATTTTTTAGATTATCCATTAGTTTATAGGTAAAATAAACTAGTTTAAGAGGAAAATTAGGTAAATCAATTTATAATTAACTTATTTTGCATTTTTAAAGATTTTTCCTGAAAAAGTCAATTAGGTCTTATATTTAGGACCGGAGGGAGTAATAATTATCACTTCCTTTGTTTTGTTCCCTTAAATACTTAAGGGTAAGTCATGTTTTAGTCATTTAACTTTGAAAAGTATGTTTTTAGTCCCTTAACTTTAGACAAAGTCATATTTTAGTCCTTTAACCTTGAAAAATATGTTTTTAGTCCTTTCAAATTGAGTTAATATATGTTTTTGGTCCCTTAACTTTGCACAAAGTCATGGTTTAGTCCCTTAACTTTGAAAAGGGAATGGACCAAAACATACTTTTGTCCTTTTTAAAAAGACTAAAAGCATGACTTTGTCCAAAGTTAAGGAACCAAAAACACACTTTTTAAAGTTAAGGGACTAAAACATGGCTTTGTGCAAAGTTAAGCGACCAAAAACATATACTTTTGCCTGTAGAAATTATTTTCAGTTCGATAAAAATATAGGAAATGGTTAAAAGTTTTATTTTAATTTTAAATATACAAGACTGCAATTCCCCCATTGTCTCTTACTTATTACTCCCTCCATTTCTAACTATAAGATCACTTTCCTAATTTGATTAAATTAAGAATGCTATTTAAGGTAGTTATTAGCACATGATATTATTAATCTACCCTAACCATATATAAACTCTCGCTTTTCCTTTCTTGCTCAGTTGCTTATTTAATATAGATAAACATTTTTTGGGTTTATTTGGGAAAAATTGAGAAAAATTAGAAAGTTGTTTATATTTAAGAACAAATTGAAATTTAAAAGTGATCTTATATTTAGGAACGGAGCGAGTAGATGCCCCGTTTGCTTAGCGGATATTCGGTGATGGAAACAGAAAATGAACCAATTCCGCTTGTGATGCACGTTTGGTTTAAAGAAGGTGCAACAATTCCATTCCTGCCTCCCCAAATTTTTCATTTAAAGATTGAAATTGGTTCCGTCCAAAAAATATTAGTGGATGGGAACCCAATTTTGTATAGCGCTTGAAGGGAGGGGCTCAAGACTAATATGCGCTCAGCTTTTGAACTCTTCTTCTTCTTCGACCTTTCGAAGATGTTGTGACAGTGATGAAGTTGAGTTGTTTAGGAAGGTGGTCGAGTCGATTAGTGGGCGATGATTTTAGATGTTATACTATGGGACGTTTCCAAAGAACATCTCGTCTTACCCATATTCTCCTTCAACAGCATCTGCAGCTTTGAATGTACGCTATGGATGTACTATTTATGTCCCTAAACCCTAATATATATAGGAGTAATATATTTTCACTTCTGTTGTACACCGATTTAGCGGTCGGTGTAGTGTGCCTTGGGTTTAGTCCTTCAAGAATATTTTAGAACCTCAAGGTAAGCGAAAGTTACCCGAGTATCGTTCTCAAGGGAGCCTTGTTTAATTAAACTACCCTAATAAATTTAATGTAATGCAAGATGAATTTGGGTAAAGAAAATATTTTGTTGATTTTTAAATATGAGAATGAAAGATGTAAAACAAATAAATATTTTTGGTATTTTTGGATAAAATGGTGTAATGGATGTGAATTGCTCTTGGAAATGAATTTCAATGGTCATCATAGCTTTCTAAGAATTTTCGGGGAGTTTTATGCACTAATTTCCTAATTTTCCAAACCTCATGGACCCATGAGTCCAATACCTAAATGTTTGAGACCTCATCCAATTAGGCATTGTTAAGCTCTTTAGTGCTTGTGGACCTATTGCTTGCAAGGAACTATTAATCCTACGACCGGGACCCCCGAATCGTCACTTAATTAATCCTAAGATTTTAATTCACTATTGGGACCCCACATAATAAAATAAAATCTAAGGATTGAAGTCCAATGTTACTCAAGCAATTAATAGGTTCACTTTGAGTTTCTCTAAGTTTCCTAAAATACCAAACCTCACCAACCGGCAAGTCTAACACCTAATCTCATGAACCCATTTAATTAAGCATTATTAATTACCTTAGAGTGTGATTAGTGACTTGCAATCATTAGGTTCAATTATAATTCAATTCAACAAACTATCTACCAATATCATGAGTAAATAGAGATATCTAATGAATTATAAAGAACATATGTATGACCATACATAATGTTGAGTCCAAATCCCTCATTACAAGTCAAAACCACAAATAAACTCAAGTAAAGTCCAAATCTAAGTATAAATGACAATTCTAAACCTAGGAAAATCATAAACACAAGAGAATGGGAAAATAACAAAACTACCATATTAAGCATATGAGTTCAAGCTATCTCAAACCATTCCCAAGAGCAAAAAAACTATTAGTTACCTCTCATATGAGAAGCACCAACAAGGAGAGAGTTGAGACAAATCATGGTGGAAAATTAGGAGAAAAAGAGGGCAAAATGAAGGTGGGAAGAGAGGAGGACAAAACCAATTTTGGGCGCCTATCTCTCTTCGCTTTCAATTCGGCGCCTCTATGTTCCTCACATTCTTTCTTTTTTTCTTCGCCTCTGTCCCCTGCAGCAGCTCTCCAAACACGTCCCTGCGCGCACACACACCAGATCTGCGCAGCTCCTCACTACATGCGCCTCCCTCACTGTGCGTGTTCCCTACTGTAGCTCCCTCCTCCCTTTAAAAACGTGGCTGCATCCTCCTTTTCTTTTTTTCTTCTTCTTTCAATTCTTGGGCTTTTAATTTCTTTATCTTTTCCTTTCTTTTCTAAGCCCAAACAACATGGGCTTAACTTCAATTCAATAAATCTTCAAATGGCCCACATGTTGCTAATCTAAAGAGAAGAAGAACAAACATGTAATATCTTTTCCATTCCTTTCAATTTCCAATCTATTATTTATTTCATCTAACGATTTATTCAAGATAAAACCCCTTTGTCTTAACTCTAAAATAGACATAAGTAGGATTAGAATTGCATCTTTAATATGTTTAGAGCCTCAATTAAGCATATAAAAATATTGCAAATCCAAGGATTTGTCAGGAACTGAAGACATGATGTATATTATTACGACATCACTTAAATGAGCAAATGAAGCAATAATTAAGTTAACATATTTTCACTTCTGTTGTGCAAGAAACTGAGGTCATAATGTATATTACGGCATCACTCAAATAGACAATTGAAGCAATAAATGATTTATGTTTGCTTCAGTCATAAAAGTAAGTGACACTATAATGCACAATACAACGACATTTGCATAGTCAACTGAAATCATAATTAAGATTATAAAATTTTTGCATCAGGTGCATTTCAATAACCCATTTTCCTCCAATTCAAGAAATTGTGTGATCAATTTTTCTTTCTTGAAGGCTCTTCTAGAAATAGTGTAACAATCCAAATTTTAAATTAGAAATAATAAGGATTATTTAGATGTCATTTAGGAATTCAAAGTCTTAAAAATGAATTTATGATATTCGAAGTATTTTATTGATTTTAAATCTTATTTTCTTTAGAAATTAAGGAAACTAATTGAAGAGCTGATTTGGAGTTAGAAGTTTTATGAAAAGCACTTTGAGGCATAAAGAAGTTTATGATGGAAGGAAATCCATAAATTTAGGTTAAAGGATTTAATTTGTCGGAATCATTTTATTAAGAAGGGATTAAATTGAAATTTTTGAAGTAGGGACAAAACTTGAAAGAAAGTAGCAGTATGGGTGGAAACATAATACTACCTCCGATCCTAAATATAAGACCTAATTGACTTTTTTTTGGAGAGGTTAAGGTTGCGAATTAGGCTATTAAATCATGACATATTTGATATACTTTTAGATTATACATTAGTTTATAGGTAAAATAAACTAATCTAAGGGAAAAAATTAGGTAAATCAATTTATAATTAACTTATTTTGCTTTTTTATAGGATTTTCTAAAAAAGTCAATTAGGTCTTATATTTAGGACGAGGAGTATTAGTTATCACAATCACCAAAAACAAAAATCAGTTATCACTATTTTCGATATCTCTCTCGGTTTCATCTGTTCCTCTTCTCCACCGGCCACTTCAAGGGGTGTTTCTCGACGGAAAACGGCACCGACCACGCATGCAAGACCGGGTACGATCTCCAGTGAGACTCTTTCTCTATTTCAATCAAAATGAAGCTTAAATCTCCAATGAATTTATGTAGGAGTGTAATCGAGTTAAAAGATTTCAATGCATGTTTAATTTTTTGAGGTTTTGTTGTCTGATTGGGTTCTGACTTGGGTGTTTATATGTTGTGATTTGAAGCTTTATAATGAAACTTTATGGTTGTTTCAATGATGCATGATAAATGTATATGATGAAATTACAATATCTTAATTTTTCTTTTTCCCTATTCAGTGTCCACTGCCCTGTCACTACAAAAGAAGCGGCGATTAGCCGCGCACGCGTCCTGGCGGAACGCCAAAAACCGCCCTGCGAAAACGCGTTCCGGCGGTCTAAGCCATCCGAGGGCGAGTTGCGAGGGAAATTTTTTTTTTGTTTGTGGTGCATTCGTTGCGGCGGTCACAAAAATAATACCCGCCCCAACGCAGCATAAAAAAATACTTAAAAAAAAAATTTCATTGGCGCGGTGCGTTGGGGCGGTCGACCGCCCCGACGGGAATAAAAAAAGTTTTAAAAAAAAATAAAATCGCGTTGGGGCGGTCAACCGCCCCCACGGCGCACAGAGATTTGTGCGCATTTAATGTCGCGTGGGGGCGGTCGACCGCCCCCACGCGAATAAAAAAAATTCTAAAAAAAATAAAATCACGTTGGGGCGGTCACCCGCCCCCACGGCGCACAGAGATTTGTGCGCATTTAATGTCGCGTGGGGGCGGTCGACCGCCCCAACGCGAATACAAAAAAATTTTTAAAAAAATAAAATCACGTTGGGGCGGTCACCCGCCCCCAAGGCTCACAGAGATTTGTGCGCATTTAATAACTGCCCCAACGCGAATAAAAAGAATTTTTTTAAAAAAATAAAATCACGTTGGGGCGGGCAACCGCCCCCAAGGCGCACAGAGTTTTGTGTGCATTTACTGTCGCGTGGGGGCGGTCGCCCGCCCCCACGTTGCTATCTCTCCCTATAAATAACCTCCCCCCCATTTCTACCTCGCGCACAATCTCTTCTTTCTCACTTTCTCCCTTTTGTGTTTCTTGCTGTTTTCATTGTTGGTGCACACATGATGTCTAAAAGTTTGTCTTACTTTTGGTATAGGTATTGTTTATTTTTTCTTTTTTATTTTATTATATCTGATTGTTTTTATTTCTTATTATTTTGTTTTCGTAATATATCTTATTTATTTTTCAGATATTTTCTCTTATTCTTTGTTTCGTTAGAATTTATCTTATGGATTTTGGACATGATTTTTTTGTGCTTGATGGTTTAGTATATATTTATTTCATATATATTACAATAAAATTAATTTTTGCTGCATTTGTTTTGTTTTTTTTTCTTGTTTTTATTCCTTTTTCGGTCTTCAATTTAAGTCATTATCATTAAATTGTTCGCATGAAGCAATTTTTTTTAGTAAATATAACAGCATGCCGGCGGTTCGATACGCCGGCACTATTTGATTTTTTTTCAAAAAAAAAAATCACATGGCGGCGGTCGTAACCGCCCCCATGCCTTTTTTTTTAAAAAAATAAAAAATTTTGGCGGCGGGTAGTTCCGCCCCTACGTCCGCCCCAACGCGTAGCGGCGGTTCCAAGGGAGCTACAGCGTTCCCTCGTTCCGCCCCCACGCAGCGTTCCCTCGTTAAAATCGCCGGCGGTAAATTTGACCGCCGGAGCGCCATGGGGGCGGTTAGAACCGCCCCTACGCTGGGAAAATACCCGCCGCAGATCTGCCCTTTTTTTTGTAGTGTGTGCTGGGGTTAGTTGATGTTTTGAATTAATGTGGTATGTTGAATCTTGTTGGTTTTGTGGTTTATTTTGAAATAGAATGGAGATTAATTTTCTAGAATTATTGATCTTTAATGAAATACATGTAACAAAAGAGCTGGATTTTTGTCAAACTATGACAAGAGGCATTATAATGTTTATTAGAATCTTGTTTTGGATTACATAAATTAAATTAAGAAGCTGTAAGTTATGGTGTCTATAAATGATTTATCAAATGAAGGATATGAATGATTTGATATGCATCTGGTTTAAAAAAATGGGGGACAATTTCTAAAGTTGCACTCAGCTTTCTTGGTTGTTCTTAGTGTTTGATGTGGAGTTTGGTGTTTGAGGTTTGAATATGGGGACACTATTGAGGATATGAATGATTTGATATGATTCTGGTTTGAATGTGATTTGATATTAATGTATCACACAAGGAAACTACTTCTCCAGGTAGTCATAAATAGTACTTTCATGATTTCATCTCTATTGTTGCGCCCATGATTATAGTATTACACGGTTATCCACACATTATCTATCACCTAATCATATATTGTGGGATTCTTTTACTTGCAGAGGAGCGACAATAGTTGGAAGAAAAGTAAAACATACTCCCTCCGGTCCCTAATGTAAGAGCCCAAAATTTGAATGGTTTTGGTCCCTAATGTAAGAGCTCACCCCATATTCTCTCCTCATTTAATGCATTTTTTCCTACTTTACCCCTAACTCTCTTTCATATTTATTAATGCTTATGTATTTCTCTCTCTTAAAAGTACCATAATAAATATGGGCAATTTTGGAAAAGAAGCATTAACTCCAGACACCCAACTAACATTCACATGTTTTCTTAAGAAGCGTTTTTTTGACGGCTAGCTCTTACATTAGGGACCGGAGGGAGTATTATATAGTAACTTCTTACATTCAGCTATTATTATTATTGAGTGGAGCTATAACATATATATTTTTCAACTATACTTGCCTTTGCCTTACTTATATCATTGTTTGTCTATTTTCTTGCCTATAAATGTCTGTTTTTTAGTGTATTGCTGCCACAAAGCTTAATTTATTGTTTATGAGTGTACTTATGCTATAACATTCTTATGCCGTGTGATTCAACAAGCACAAGATCATTATTCACGGAGAGTGCTGCCGATAGTTGTGAAACAAGAAATGTACGTGTTTTTATGCTCTGTGAAAAAGAAACTAAATTATATTCCTGAAACTTAATCAATTATTCCATTGTATCATCTGTCTAGGATGCCATGGATAATTTAGTGTGGCAGTATCTTGATGACATACAATTTATAGGAAGCTAATGACTTTGCAGAGAGCTGCTGATAAAAACCATGTGCCACACATGGTCTACACTATTGGGATTTAATATTTTCTGAGATTATTATTTTATGTATTTAAATTATAGGATGATATATGATATCTCCTAGCTAAAGCTCCACTGTCTAATGTGTTTGGCCCATCATTAACAATACAACACGACTAGTATTGGATGTTTGATGTTGAACATTTGGTTGTTTTGAATATTTGATGGATTTATTGTAACTTTCATGTACATTGGATATATGATTGTTGGTTCTCAAACTATCCATTCTAGTTAATTTTAATGATTTTTTTTTAAAAAATATATGCCTAATATGGCTTCGGCTATATTCACAAGTGTCACCATATATATATTAAACAAATATGACATCAGTTGTACTTCGTATGATGTTATGATACAGTTTTTACCGCTTCAGCTCTTTAACAACTGAAGTCGTAATATATTTAATTACAGCATCATGTCCATTATAATTGAAGCCATATTAGTTATTTACCGCTACACCTATTTCTACTACACCCTATTTGGTGTAGTGAAAATGCTATTTTAACTGAAGCTAAATATACTATTTTGCACTAGTAGGGTTTTGGAATGGTTAAATATAAGGATCTGAGGTGAGGTTTTTTGAATTAACACGGCTGAATTAGCCTATAAGTTTGGTGGTAGGTGAGAGGTGAGTAAATGATGATATTCATAAATGGGTAACATGCATAATTAAAAAATAAGTAGGTGAGGATATGCATTAAATCCGTGTGGTTCTGATGAGTGTGAACGGACAAAGGCATATCAAAGAAGGGAAAATACACCGGAAAAGTACTCCGAAACCACAAATCTAACAGGTTAGTTGTGTGAAAGAAAACAGAGATATTTATGAGCTTTCAATGGATATACTCCCTCCGTCCCTAATGTAAGAGCCCAAAATTTGAATGGTTTTGGTCCCTAATGTAAGAGCTCACCCCATATTCTCTCCTCATTTAATGCATTTTTTCCTACTTTACCCCTAACTCTCTTTCATATTTATTAATGCTTATGTATTTCTCTCTCTTAAAAATACCATAATAAATATGGGCAATTTTGGAAAAGAAGCATTAACTCCAAACACCCAACTAACATTCACATGTTTTCTTAAGAAACGTTTTTTTGATGGCTAGCTCTTACATTAGGGACCGGAGAGAGTATTTGATGATATTTGATTAATTTATTTACTAAACATTTTTAAAATAAATTCAAATACTATTTTATTTATAAAAATAAATAAAAAATTAGTAAATGTAGATGTAGACTTTTGTAACTGTAGCTTTTGTAATCTGTAACTGTAGCTCCTAGACTTTTGTAATCTGAAACAAATGAATTTACATGTGTAATTAAAGAAAATAGAAAAAAGGGAGAAGAATGAATATATAGACGCAATTTATTTACTAAAAAAAAGTACAAAGTAGATTAATTAGAAGCTAGATTAGATAATAAAAATAATAGACCCTCCGCCTAAAAAAATTAAACGTGGTTGACGAACAAGAAGTAAAAAACTGCACCTATTAATAATTGAATAACAAGCATCCAATGTGGAAAGCTAAAAACGCGGAATAGTGCGTCCAATCTAATGTGTAGACTATAGAGTAGTCGGCAATCAACACTACTAGAGGAGGCAGCAAGCTAAAAAAGAGGCAGCAAAACAAGATCCCCAGCATTATATAAGGAAGGAAAAAACTTACCTCAAGTACTTGACCTAAATTACATCCATTACCCAATAAGAATTTGACACATGTCCAACTAACCCCATACACAACTGACACATGGAGGAGAGAGAAAAGGAGGAGAAAGTGGTGTGGGTTAGTTGGACATGTGTCAAATTCTTATTGGCTTAATGGATGTAATTTAGGTCAAGTACTTGAGGTAAGTTTTTTCCTATAAGGAATTGGAATAGACACAAAAGAACTCACACCAAAATAATCCAATAGAGAGATATATACAATAAAATGGTGAGTTCACTTTCCACCTATCGTGTTTACGCCAACTCTATGAGTTCCCTAGAATATCTCCCAAATGCAAACCTCGACAAGGAACTCCACATAGTTGTTCCCTTTGCTAGAGATTACGACAGTGGCAACGCATACATGATGGGGAAATTTCTACCATATTTTGATACAACTGGTTTCAGTGCCCAAGCCATCAAAGATTTCAGGAAGAAATCACAGTACACTGACATAAAGTTCTTTTTAAGCATAGGAGGGCGAGACCCCAGATTCCCATTTGCCCTAATTTCTGCTGATGAATCCACATGGATCCAAAACGCCATTGACAGCCTCAAAAAAATCGTGGAGGACTACGGCTTCGATGGCATCGACGTTTATTATGAACACATTGAGTCTATTGCAGAGAATCAGTTTGCTAGCTCGTTGTTTGAGGTGATAACAAGGCTAAAGTTGAGGGACAAAGTCATTTCCATGGCTTCCATGACGGTGTCATCTCGTGTGGACAATAGGTACTATGAGCTCTTCAACAAGGGTGACAGACGTTTTGACTATGTGGTGTATCAAGCTCATAACGTGACTTATCGTATTTCTAATGTTAAGGATATGGTGCCCGTATTTGATGCCCTCCGTTATCCCAAAGACATGATCTTTGCTGGCCACAGTGACGTTCCTACTGATTGGGCTTATGTCACGCCCCCTATCTTTCTCGGTGTTGTTCCTCACCTTCTCAACAATGCCTTCGCTGGATTTTCCAAGTGGATTGTCACCCCTGATCATCATAACCCAGAAGCTTAAGGACAAGTGGATCCCACACATACAAGTTTATGTGTGTGTGTGTGTGTGGGTCTGTCTCCCTCCCCTTTCAAATAAAGGACTTATTGTTTGTGTTTATGTGGTGCTATGGTTTTTCTGAAGTTCCCTTTGAATAAAGGTGTGTCCTACTTTCACCATTCATGTAGAATGCTAGTGATGTCGTGTTATTCCATATTTATATATATGAGATTGAAATAAGAAAAAAAGTTTATATGATAAATTACTTTGACAATATTTTATTTTATTTAAGAGAAACTACATACCTTATTAATTTTAGTTTAATATCTAAAAATATTCTAATTGTAGCCATATATATGATATATACTATGCACCTAAAAATATATCAGGGAGATCTGCACTTTTTGGTATACTTCCAGGAGCTTTCCTTTTGTTTTCTCCATTCTTTCTGATTATTAATATGCAAAAGGCTCTAGAAGCAAGGGCATGCAAATTCTGGACAATAAGCTACTTGCCTAGGTCTTTTCTAAAACTCGCAAACTTTCTAACATAAATAAATCACAAATGCCAAATCCAAGTAATATTGCTCTCATTCTTTAATTCCTCTTCCATTCTTTCTTTAGAGATATCCTTTACTCTTTCTCAATTTTCGTTTGGGTTAACATGCAAATCTACCTCGGAAGTATACTAAAAGGTGCAGATTTCCCCTTGACATACTTTTAGATGCAATTTTAACCTGGAAGTAAAAAAAAACTTTTCAATTTTACCCTCTGTTAGCCTATTATGATGAACACCGTTATTGTTATTATCCACATGTCATATAAGTTGGCAATGTGGCCCTTACATGGATGCAACATAATAAAGTGTCAAAAGAAGACAAAAAAAAAAAAGCAAAATCACGAAGGCTTCAGCGATTCAGCGAGAATTCGAGAAACATAAATGATAAACAAAATAAGTGAAAAGAGAAAAAGGAACCCTAGTTTTCGAAATCCCTTCAGATTCCGCGAAGAAGGAGGAAGACGAGAAGCAAAGATGAGGTGTATATACAAACATTTCATTCATTAACATTTCTTTTTTTTTTCTCTGGGGATTGTTTGAGATCTGTAATGTTTGCATTTTTGGCAGAGATTAGTTCAACATCAGCCCACCCAACACCCCACTTCAGAGGAATTAAGCATTGGGGAGATTTGTAATGTTTGCATTATATGTTCTTTCATCTTCGTTTTCTTTTTCTGCAGTCTGGTTTCGTTTTTTAATCTTATTTCACTTTGTTTTTTGTTTTCATTTTACATTTTATTAGGTGTCCTCCATGTAATGTCCACTTTGGCAGCTTAGATGCCACGTGGATAAAGAAAATAAAGGTGTCAATCTAATAGGTAATGGAGGGTAAAATTGCACAGGTTTTTACTTCTGGGTTAAAATTGCATTTAAAAATATGTTAGGGGTGGATTTGCACCTTTTGGTATACTTCCGAGGGGAAATTTGCACCATTTTATAACGTTTTGAAGTCTTTTGACAGAGATATCCTCATATAAATCATGTACATATAACATATGTTACTCTTATTTTATAACATTTTCTTTGTGGCTATCCTTTGTCAATATTGATTTTTATCTATATTCAGCTCTATTATTCTGTTTCTAAAATCATATTATTTTGTTTCTAGCTTTTATATTTCATTTGTACACACTTGTGTATATTCACAATTTTATTTTATTATATGTCATTTCTATCTATTTCAAATGTTTCTAGTTTTTATATTTCTTGAAGAATATGTTTTCTAACTCAAATTTGAATATTTTATGTTCTGATTTGTGATTTAATCTTTTTTTCCTAAAAAGTTATTAAACCCTGTTTAACACCTAATAAAAACGTGAAATTTGTTTACCTATAATAGCTAAATGAATTTTTATATGGTAGCGATTCCAATTTCCAATAATGTTTTTTAATTAGTTTATGATAATTTAGGGGCAGTTATGAATCGCCAAAAAATTATATTTTGTTTATTTATCAAAAACAGTAGCGACAACCGCCACTAATGCTATATTGTTATTAAAATTTTTCTTGTAATTTAGTGGCCATCACCACTAAGTTACTGTTTTCATTTTTTTTAATGTCATAAGCGGTGGTTAAGAAACTGTTTCTAATTTCATCTAACGTTGTTTTTTATTTTTTGATGACATTGCCACAAATGCTAAAATTTTAAAACTCTCACCCAAATAATTAGCGGTGGTTCATTATTTAGCTGTGTCTTTGAACATTTTTCATTCGGTTAGGAAAACCACCACTGAATTTATGGGTGTGCAAGATTTTCCCGTCCCGTTCCGATCCCAATCGGGACAGGACAAAGTTCGGGACAAGACGGGACATGGTACAAAATCCCACATCGATATCCCGACCATTTTTTGGGATGGGACACAGGATATGGTCGTCCTAATTCTGTCCTGTCCCAAATATATATATATATATATATATATATATATATATATATATGAGTGTTTTTATATAATTGTTTTTAAAAAGATACATGTGTCATTTATATCATATATGACTATACATGACATTTTTTTATGAACAATATGATCCTAATAAAAATTTTCCTTATTATGTTGTATAAAATGTATTGACAATATTGAACTAATTTATTTGTTTTTTATAAATACAAGGTGTTATTATTTTTTTTACAAGTAGATATTTTAAATAAAATAATTTCAAAAAAATATTTCAGGATTTCCCGTCCCTTCCCGATCCCGATCCCGTCCCAATCCCAATCGGGACAAGACGGGACACGGAAACCTCGTCCCGACGAGGGTGTCCCAATCCTATCCAATCCCGTGAACACCCCTAATTGAATTTTACTTATGACAACTTTACCAGCGGATTACATAAATGTTCGAAGGTGGTTTGCGGCCTTTACAACTACTGTTGATAATGCAAAAAAATAACCGCTAATTTATCTCATAGTTTTTGTACTAACTACTCTCAAATTAATGTAAATGTATATATGTTAAATCCAATTAATACAATAGCCTTTAATGAAAATATGAAGTACAACAATATATCACCAATATGTCAATCGATTGACAATGAGTAATTGCAGTATTAATGCATGTTTTGAAGATGCTGAGCATTTGAAGAAATTTGAAGTAGAGCGATAAATCACCAATATATCAATCGATTGACAATGAGTAATCGGAATACAATTGCATGTTTTTTTAACACATTTTCGGACCAAACGCAACAGCAAAATCAACTAACGCGAAAATGAGAAAATGTCTGACCCTGTTTTGATGATACTGAATGAATGCTAATTGAATTCTAATTGATTACAGGTTCACTAATCTAGTACTAACCTTACTTCAAATGGATTATAGTTGTCTCATAGATTAGTTTAGGACCTTCCAATTGATTTCTTATCTACCTATCGATTGAATTTTCTACTTTAATGATCCTTAGATTGCTCAAACTAACTAATTTATTTTTTCTAAATGTATTCAATAGATTACTTAAGCCTACAATCAATTATGAGCATGAATAAGCCATAGCCAATACACGATTGGATCGATTGCTCTTCCCCTCGTCCATTGTTACTTGGCCATTTTTCTGAATAGTCAATGATCTATCTAAGTTGAGCCCTACAATTGTAATGATCTATCTAAGTTGAGCCCTACAATTGTCTAAGTTATTATATTTATTTATCATGAAAATCCTGAATTCTAACAATTTTATCATGAAATATTTTTATTTTATGCAATTGTTAGTTATTATTATTATTATTTTACTATATATAATTAAATCATAATTATTTTTCAATCTTCCTACTAATAGTCATCAATAAATAACTGATATTATATATAGTGAAAATTATAAAATTGAATTTGTAATATATATATATATATATATATATATTAATTTTCATAATGATTTATAACATATTATTCATTAATAAATTTATTTATAAAATATTCTTATAATGAAAATAATATTTGATTAATTAAATTTTATATTAAATTGGCGATCGAAATGATGTTGGTAAGTTTCCGACGGTAATACATCAGGAATTTTCCACAGAAATATTTCATGTCTGTAATACCTGTGAAAATTCATCGGGAATTATCATAGATATATTTCCATCGATAAAATTTCCGATGGAATTTCCATTGGAAGTCCATCCAAAATTACTAACAGAATTGCATTCCGTCGATAATGTCATGCTTTTTTATATAGTTTAGTCTGAAATTCACTCAACACTGAGAATTTGTTACCAAAATTGCACATCTAGTTATCATGATGATCCTCTTAGTGTCTATGACATTACTTTACACAAATGGCATTTTTGCAATGTTAGGGGGAACAAAATGTACAAAAATATCTATTTAGTTTGATCTAAAGTGCACTTAAAATACATTGTAAATATTTTGACTGAAAAACTTTCTTAATTCTTATTAAAACACATACAATTAATCATATTATGTAATCCTTTGACTTTGAATTGAGTCGTGACTTAGACCACCAAATTTAACTCGCCATAACTTAGTCCCTATAGTTTGTGCATTTAATTAATACTATATCATTGCTATATATATGTGTGTGTCTCATTCAACATAATTTAAAATAGTCTAGATGGTTTCCTAATCAGTATGTCAGGAATGATATTTTTTTAATTTTTTTAATTGAGTCTAACTTCAATATCCAAAAAGAAAAAAGAAAAAATATTTTTATCTCTATCCATAACATTTGGAACTTGAGAAGGAAATATTGGAAATAGTTCTAAACTAAATTAATACCTGAAAAGTAAAAAATCACAAACCTTTTCTAATGTCATCGTGATTTGCAGCAAACGAAATCATGTAATTGATTAAAAAATCGGGAAAAGTGGGGAAATGATTTGATGCATTTTTTCACTGAAAAAAGTGGGGAAGCAATTCAAAAAAAGTTTTAAATAGGAAAATTAAATTTTTATAATGAACCATCTCTTAAAGTTTAGACATGATCAACAAGAAAGATATTAAACCTGGCGGGTTGGCGTGAGTGGTAAGTACTCTCGTCCCTTAAACAAGTGGTTTGGGGTTCGATCCCCAGCCCTTGCGAATGGAGCAAATTCACAGGCCAGCTGTCTACCCCCTATATGGGACTTCAGAACAGCGAAAGATTAGTCCCACTTGACACGCGGGTGGGATACCCTTGAGAAATCAAAATAAAAAAAAAAGAAAGATATTAAACTCATAACATTAAAATCTGTTCTAGTCTGTTCTTATTTTATTTTTTGTGGGGAGATCATGCAATTAAAAATGGTAATACTATTTAATAGTATTAGTTATTCCTCATCAAAATGTTGACGGACTCACGATGGTCATTGTTGTAGCTTGAACATCCATATCAAAATCAATAATATAAAATGTGACTGAATCATAAACTTAGTTTTTCCCCTTATTATTGTGTTAGTATTTAAGAGCATAAAAAATTGTTATACTCCCTCCATTCATAAATATAAGATCAATTTCATATTTAAATTTGTTTCTAAATATAAGAACCTTTCTATTTTTCTCAATTTTTTCCTAAATAAACCCTAATAATCCTTATATATAATAAACAAGTAAGAGTGAGAGAGTGAGTAGAATAAAGGTATATAGTTAGGGTAAATTAGTAATATCATGTGTTAATGACTAACTTAACTAACATCCTTAATTCAATCAAATTAGGGAAAGTGATTTTATATTTAGGAACAAAGGGAGTATCATACTTGAGGGTAATATTTGGAAAAGTTCAACAATCAACAACTAATTGATTTATATTATCATTTATCAATCGATTCAGGATTTCTTCTAATAGTTCTTCAATTAAGAACAGAAGGGAGTAACCACAAACGGTGGTTATCAGGAAGGACAACCATGATATACACATGCAAACAATTACGCACACATCCAAAACAAACATGAAGAACATGGTGGAACTTGATCTTATCAAAAAAGTAATAGATTCGAAATTTGAACACCCTTTTTGAATGTCACTCTAATTCCGAGAATTTGGTAATCTTGTAAACAAATGAAATGATGTGTAATTGAAGAAAATAAAAAAAGGGAGAAGAATGAATAGATGCCAGTACTAAACAAAATTTGTACATAGAGTAATTACAAGTCAGAATAGATTAAAAAATAATAAACCCACTCCTAGAAATTTAGACATGGTTAGTTGGTTAATAAACAATAAGTAAAAACTGCACCTACTAGTAAATGGATAACATGCATCCAATGTGGAAAGCCAAAATCATGCAATAGTGCGTCCAATCCTAATGTGTAGACTATAAGTAGTTGGCAACCAACTCTAAAGAAGGCAGCAAGCTAAAAAGAGAGGCAGAAAAACAACATCCCCCGCATTATATAAGGAATTGGAATACACACAAAAGAACTCACACCAAAATAATCCAATAGAGATATATACAAAAAAAATGGTTAGCTCACTTTCCACCTATCGTGTTTACGCCAACTCTATGAGCTCCCTTGAATATCTTCCAAATGCAAACCTCGACAAGGAACTCCACATAGTTGTTCCCTTTGCTAGAGATTATGACAGTGGCAACGCGTACATGATGGGGAAATTTCTGCCATATTTTGATACAACTGGTTTCAGTGCCCAAGCCATCAAAGATTTCAGAAAGAAATCAGAGTACACTGACATAAAGTTCTTTTTAAGCATAGGAGGGCGTGACCCCAGATTCCCATTTTCCCTAACTCCTGCTGATGAATCCACATGGATCCAAAACGCCATTGACAGCCTCAAAAAAATCGTGGAGGACTACGGCTTCGATGGCATCGACGTTTATTATGAACACATTGATGCTATCGCAGAGAATCAGTTTGCCAGCTCTGTGTTTGAGGTGATAACAAGGCTAAAGTTGAGGGACAAAGTCATTTCCATGGCTTCCATGACGGTGTCATCTCGTGTGGACAATAGGTACTATGAGCTCTTCAACAAGGGTGACAGACGTTTTGACTATGTGGTGTATCAAGCTCATAACGTGACTTATCGTATTTCTAATGTTAAGGATATGGTGCCCGTATTTGATGCCCTCCGTTATCCCAAAGACATGATCTTTGCTGGCCACAGTGACGTTCCTACTGATTGGGCTTATGTCACGCCCCCTATCTTTCTCGGTGTTGTTCCTCACCTTCTCAACAATGCATTTGCTGGATTTTCCAAGTGGATTGTCACCCCTGATCATCATAACCCAGAAGCTTAAGGCCAAGTGGATCCCGCATATAGTGGTGTCTTGTGTGTGGCTGTCTCCCCTTTCAAATAAAGAACTTACTGTCTGTGTTTATGTGGTGCTATGGTTTTCTTAAGTTCCCTTCGAATAAAGGTCTGTGTCCGACTTTCAGCATTTGTGTAGAATGCGAGTGTCTTGTTATTCCATATACATATGGGATTGAAATAAGAATAAAATTTATATTTATGCACTTTGACAACAATAGATGGTGGTATTATAAATTACTTTGAACATATTTTATTTAATTTAAGTGAAACTTTAAACCTTACTAATTTTAGTTTAACTCCCACAAATGTAGTAAAATTGTCTTTTTTTTGTAATGACATTAGCTGCGACCGCCGCAAATGCTAAAATTTAAAAAATCTCACCCAAATAATTAGCAGTGGTTAATTTTTAACTCCGTCTTTGTTCATTTTACAGCCTGTTAGGAAAAGTGCTAGAGTTTTACTTGTGTCGACTTTGTCAACTTTACTGACAGATTAGATAACCGCTGGAAGGTGGTTCACGGTCTTTACAACCGCAATGAAAAAAAATAACTCCGCTTGTCCGTAATTTTTGTACTAACTACTGTAAGATTATTGCATGTTAAACTCAATCAATACATTAGAATTTGATGATATATGAAGTAGAGCAATTGATCACCAATATGCCAATTGATTGACAATGAGTAATCAGAATAACTAAAGCGCAGCATGTTTTGATGATACTGAATGAGTTCTAATTGATTGCTAATCGATTACAGGTTCACTAATCTATTACTAACCTTACTTCAATTGGATTATAACTGTCTCATAGATTAGTTTAAGACCTTCCCATCGATTGCTTATCTGGCTATTGATTGAATTTTCTACTTTGATTGCTCAAACTGATTGATGGATTATTTCTAAGTCTTTTCAATTTACTTTATGTTTAAATATTTTCTTCTTAAGCCTACAATTGACTATGAGCATGAATAAGCAAGTAGTCAATACATGATTGATGTCCAATCAGTTTGCTCTTCCTCTTATTGATTGCTACTTAGCCGTTTTTTCTGAGTAGTCTAAAATATTTTTAAGTTAAGCCCTACAATTTTCTAAGTTATATTTATTTATAATCAAAATCCTGAGTTCTATCTAACGGCCAGATTAGGATAGAAATCACTAATCTATGTGCCTTACTAAACTATTGGTAGTAGGCTCAAAATCCTGAGTTCTAACAAGTTTTTCATGAAACAGTTTTGTTTTATGAAATTGTTAATTCTTATGGTTTTACTTTATCACTACTACACTGAAGGTCTTTCACGACCACAAAAGGAGGCTTTTCACGACCACTTTTTTGTGGTCGTTAAATCCGTCGTCGTTAAAAGTATGGTTTTCACGACCAACATTGTGTGGTCGTGGAAAATAGCTTATTCACGACCCACATTTAGACATGTGGGTCGTCAATAGTATGGTTTTTCACGACCACATGTTTTAGGGTGTGGTCGTGAATTAAGCTACTTTTCACGACCCACTTGTGCTAAAGTTTGGTCGTGAAAACCTTTCACGACCACACTTTAGCAAAAGTGGGTCGTGAAAAGTAGGTTTTTTTTTTTAATTTCTACTTTTTTTGTGGTTCAGTATGCCATTTCCTGCGCCTATTAAGCCAACATCAAACAGAAGCCAATTACTACTCAGAGAGCTACCAGAAGCGCATACATCAATTACTACTCATGACCAAAATAGATCCAAACAGACATCATTTTCAAGTAACCACAAAATGAAACATTCTACAAAGTCAACTACTCTAAGTGAGATCTAACAGAAGCAGTTATGCGCAAAAAAAAGATCCAAACAGAAGTGCACATTATACAACCACAACATGTACAAAGTCAATCACTACCCTGATTGAGATTAGGCAAAGAAAAAAAATATTCAGCAAGGTCGTTGTCATCTAACTGATCACTCTCAGCTTGTGGAGTAGAATTCGTGTCTAACAATTGTGTTTCAACATGATTATCTTCCATTGTGAGAGCAAGATCGAGTTGCTTCCTATTTTGCAAGACTATGGAAAGTTTGACATTTGTAGGATCTGTTACATAAAAAACTTGTTTCGCATGACTTGCCAGAATAAATGGTTCATCCTTGTAACCAACCTTGTTTAGATCAACAGAGATCATTCTAGTGTGGCGCTCAATAATAACTGCAGTACTAGTGACCCAGTTACATTTAAATATAGGAACTTTGAACTGTGGTGTATAGATTATTTCCCAAATATCTTCAATAACCCCATAATATGGCATTGAAGCCAATTTTGGGTTTTTATCTCTACAACTAGAAAAGTGGGTTGCCTCAGCTTCAACCATCACACCGCTGTTTTGTGTGGTGCGTTTGCTGTCAATGCCTTGAGTAGAGAAAGAATACCCATTTATTTCATAACCACCCCATGAAAAAACAAGGTACTGAGGCTTCACAGCTAACAATCTTATTGTATCAGATGCACAATCTTCTTTTGCTACATACTCCTCAAACCACGTAATGAATGTCTTGTTGTGTTCATTAGAAATCTGCATATCACTCCTTTTTGGGTTTCTCTCCTTCAATACCCGCTTATGCTCGATCAAATAAGGCTGCACTTCTTTCATGTTATTCAATATATATAGATGTGCTTGTAACAAATCTTCTCTCGATACACCCTTAACTTTCATGCCTCGCACCCCCTTACCAGATATCTCATCTTCACCCAACAAGTTTTCATTATCATCATCACCCTTCTTTAGGTATGATTTGCAAAAGTCTATTGCTTCTTCGACAAGATATCTCTTAACTATTGAAGCCTCCGGCCGATACGGGTTCTTAGAATACCCTTTTAAAACCTTCATGAATTGCTCAAAAGGGTACATCCACCTTAGAGAAACAGGACCACAAATTCTTATCTCACGTACCAAATGAGCAATCAAATGGACTGATATATCGAAAAAAGCAGGAGAAAAATGCATCTCTAGTTGCGACAAAATAATGTAACCTTCATTTTCTAGCTCATCCAGCTTCTGATTATCAATGACCTTGCTGCAAATGGCATTGAGAAACATACACAATCTTGTTATAGTCTTTCGCGCATCATTTTCCAAAACACCTCTTATAGCTACCGGTAACAGTTGTTGCATCAAAACATGGTAATCATGAGACTTCATTCCCCCCAACTTTAAATCATCCATTGACACAAGTTTACTAATGTTAGATGAATAACCTTGTGGCACCTTCACGCGATGTAGACACTCACATAAACGTGTTTTCTCAAGTTTGGAAAGTGTGTGAGCAGCAGGTTCCATATATGCTTTCTTGCCATTATCACTAATTATCGGATGCAACCGATGTCTTATACCCATTTCAACTAAGTCTTTCCGTGCATTGAACCCATCTTTAGTCTTTCCTTGTATGTGCAAGAGTGTTCCAATAAGACTTTCAGCAAGATTTTTCTCCACATGCATTACATCAATGCTATGTCTCACATCAAGATACCGCCAATATGGAAGATCGAAAAAGATTGACCTCTTCTTCCAAATGTTAGTCTTCTTCTTCTTCTTCTTTTCCTTACCAAATTCCACCTTAAGATTCTCAACACGACGATAAACTTTTTCACCGATTAACGGAATTGCAGCAGATGCATACTCAGGTGAGCCATTAAACCACTTCCTCAATCGACGGTACGGATGGTGACGATCAAGAAACCTCCTATGACCGAGGTAAACAGTCTTCTTTCCATGCTTGAGTTGGACAAAATGAGTATCATCCTCACAGATAGGGCATGCCTTATGTCCCTTCACACTATATCCTGACAGGTTTCCATATGCAGGCAAGTCATTTATTGTGGTAAACAACAAAGCCCGCAACTTAAAGGTCTCCTTCTTGTATGCATCAAACACATCAACACCTTCGTTCCACAACATCTTCAAGTCTTCAATCAACGGTGCGAGGTAAACATCAATATCATTCCCAGGTTGTTTCGGCCCTGAAATCATTGTGCACATTATAACATACTTCCGTTTTGTGCACAACCAAGGCGGTAGGTTGTAAATGACAAGCAACACTGGCCAAGCACTATGTTTACTAGAGACACTCCCGAATGGGTTGAATCCATCCGTACAGAGTCCTAAACGGAGGTTTCTAGGATCACTACCAAACGCTGGAAACATGGAATCAAGCTTCTTCCATTGAGGCGAATCAGCAGGGTGCCGGAGATATCTATCATCAGACATTCTCTCATCACAATGCCACCTTAGATTTTCTGCTCCCGTAGCACTAGCAAACAATCGTTTAAACCTTGGGACTACTGGAAGGTACCACATTACCTTCGCAGGTTCGCATTTTTTTGGATTGTCTGTCTCATCATCATCTTCATCACCATCAACATCCTTCCTCTGTTTATACCTCGGCTCTTGACATTTTGGACACTTCTGTAATCCCTCATACTCATTTCTGTATAGAACACAATCATTAGGGCAAGCATGTATCTTTTGGTAGTCCATTCCCATCTTTCTAAGGATTTTTTTAGCCTCATACATTGTCTTCGGAACCGCATTATTGTCCGGAAACATATCACTCAAAGCTGCAAGCATCCTCGAGAAACCTGCGTCAGCCCACCCACTTTCTGTCTTTATTTCTAACAATGTTAGAATGAAGGTCAACCGGCTATATTTTTTACACCCCGGGAACAAAGGTGTCTCTGCATCACCCCGAACTTTATCAAACTGATCATTTGGCACAAGTGACTCTGCTCTGATATCATTTATCATATTGTTCATGCCAACATCACAGACATATTCATCATCACTTTCATCCGCTTCCGCCACTGCTTTTGTATCTTGCATTGTAGTTCCCAATTCCCCATGCCAAAGCCACGTCTTGTATCGTCGATTGATCCCGTGACAAATAAGATCATCCCTTATGTCTTTGAGGCTTTTACGATCAACATTTACACACTTCACACAGGGGCAAGGGTACCTTCCATTCTTGCTAGGTGCGTTTCTTTTGGAAAATTCAATGAACTCCTCCACCCCCTTTTGATACTCTCCACTAGTCCGCAACGCATCCATCCAAGCACGATTCATTCTGAAACCTAACCCATTTCGAACAACTTATTGAATTTTCCAAAAGTGTGTGCATGCTACACACACTTTTCCTCTTTAAAAAGAATAGAAGACAATAAAACCTAGAAAGTGGATACACACTAACAATACATTTCCAACAACATATTTCTTTTCTTTCTCTCTAATGCATTAGCAATATTGCACCAAAACCTACTACATTAGCAATATTGCACCAAAACCTACTACATCTTTATTATTTATACCTATATTTATTTATCTTATTGTTTTTTTTTTTAGAATCAGACCACACCAAAACAACAAGCAGAATTGCACCAAAAAGTAAATCCATATACTCATTTCCAATAACAGGATCAAAGGCACCACATGCATACAAACATACAATCTCAAGCAAAAACAAAAATGAAATGCTCAGTATAAACTCCAAAATCTAATCGACCAAACATGTTTGTGCCCTAATTCTTGATAGGAATAATCGGCCAATGAAGGGCAAAACAGAAACATAACAACTATAGGAACGAAAAGCAAAGTCACTGTTACATTAGCAAAGTTACCGTTACACACCGTGAGCGTGAAGACCTTGTGTGTCACTTGTTTCAAAATCTTCTTTGAAAAAGACGAAACCTAAGAGTTCATAAAGAAAGTGTGAGGCGGTGGATAAGCAAAAAAAAGAAGGAAACATAAAAAAAGAGCAACCTTTACCTTCCAACGGCGAGAGGTACGGCGAGGACGGTGGGAGCGCGAGGCGGTGGATTGAGAGAGAGATTGAGAGAGAGAGACGGTGGGGGACAGTGGGGGACGGTGGGGGACGGTGGGCGACAGTGGGGAAGGGTGGGAGACAGTGGGGAAGAAGGGTGGGAGCGAGAGAGAGTGAGAAGCGCGAGAGAAGCAAAGTGTTGGAGGGAACTGGAACTTAGGTTTGGAGGGAAAGAAAATAAACCCGCCAGACTTTCCACGACCACATTTACGGGATTGTGGTCGTGGAAAGTACCTTATTCACGACCCACATTTGCAAATGTGGGTCGTGAATAATCCACGACCACAGTTTCACAAAGTGTGGTCGTGAATAATATAGCTTTCACGACCACACTTTGAATAACTGTGGTCGTGGATAATTACGCCACTTTCCACGACCACAGTTACAGAAATGGTGGTCGTGGAAAACCTCCGCCTTTTCGGTTATTTACAAGTATGTCACCGCGTGTTTTAACTACGACCCCATTGTTGAATTTGGTCGTTAATGCTGGTCGTGAAAAGCTTAATTTCTAGCAGTGTATATTTAAATTATAATTTATTTTTCAATTTTCCTACCAATAGTCATCAATAAATAACTGATATTACATAGTAAAAATTATAAAATTAAATTTGTAAGAAATGTATATCTATATGTATGTATATAATAATTTAAATAAAAATTCATAACATACTATTCATCAATGAATTATTTATAAAATATTTTTTATGATGAAAATAATATTTGATACATCAATGAGAATGGAAATCATGTCCGTGAATTTCTAATGGTAATAAATCAGGAACATAGAAATATTTCCTATTTGTAATACCTTCGAAAATCCTTCGAGAATTACTAGAGATACCAATGAAATTTCCATTGGAAGTCTGTCTGAAATTACTAATAGAAATGTATTCCATCAATAATTTCATGTTTTCTTTTCTTGTAGTGTACAGTAAAACTCATATAGTTTAGTCCAAAATGCATCAAACACTAAGAATTTGTTTTACTACCAAAACTGCTAATGTAGTTATCAAGATGGTCCTCTTCGTGTCTATAACATTGTTTTACGCAAAAGGCATTTTTGCAATGTTTAGGAGAAGAAAAGACACAAAAATACATATGTATTTTGATCTAAAGTGCACTTAACATACATTTTAAACTTTTGACCAAAATACTTTCTTACCCCTTATGAAAACACACAATTACTCATTTTATGTAATCCTTTGACTTTGAATTGTGTTGCGACTTAGTCACTTAGTCCCCCAAATTTAACTCTCCATAACTTAGTTCCTATAAGTTTGTGCATTTAATTAATATATATTGTTATATATATGTGTGTATGTCATTCAACATAATTTAAAATGGTCTAGACGGTATCCCAATCAGCATGTCAGAAATGATGTTTTTTTTTTATTTTTTAAATGAGTCTCACTACAGTATCCAGAAAAGAAGGAAAAACTATTTTTTGTTTATGAAAAGAAAGAAAGAAAACCTGTAGTGAGACTCATTTAAAAAATAAAAAAACATTTGGAACTTGAGAAGGAAATATTGGAAATAATTCTAAACTAAATTGTACCGGAAAAGTAAAAAATCGCAATCCTTTTCTAATGTCATCGTAATTTGGAGCAAACAAAATCATGTATTTGATAAAAAAAAAATAGGGAAAGTGAATCAACGATGTGATGCATTTTTTCACTGGCAAAAAAAGTTTTAAAACGGAAAATTAAATATTACATAATGAACTGTTTCTTAAAAATTAGACATGATCAACAAGAAAGATATTAAAGTATACCAACTTATAAACTCATAAAAATTTAAAATATGTTCTAGTCAGTGTTTATTTTGCGTGGGGATCATGCAATTAAACATTTAAATTGCAATAGATATATAGCTGCTGATCTGAGTGGATTTTTAAAAGGTAATACTACCTCCGGTCCTAAATATAAGATCTAATTGAATTTTTTGGAGAGATTAAGGTTGCGAAATATATTATTAAATTATGACGTATTTGATATATTTTTATATTATCCATTAGTTTATAGGTAAAATAAACTAGTCTAAGGGAAAAAATTAGGTAAATCAATTTAAAATTAACTTATTTTGCTTTTTTAGGATTTTCCAAAAAAAGTCAACCAGGTCTTATATTTAGAACTGTGGGGAGTACTAATTAATATTAGTTATTCATCATCAAAATGCCGGCGGATTCACAATGGTCATTATTTTTATCTTGAACAACCATATATAAGAATCAATAATATAAAATGTGACTCAATCATAAACTTATATATTTTTTTTCTTCTAATTGTGCTAGTATTTAAGAGCGTGAAAAACGGTATATTATATTTGAGGTAATATTCGGGAAAGTTCAACAATCAACAACTAATTAATTTATAATATCAATCGATTCAGAATTTCTTCTAAAAGTTCATCGATTAAGGACAGAAGGGAGTAATTACAATGGTGGTTATCAGGAAGAACAAAGATGAAGACCATGGTGGGACTTGATCTTACCAACAAAGTAATAGACTCGGCAAAGTAAATTTAAAAACGCCCTTTTTAAATGACCCTCTAATTCCTAGAATTTGGTAATTTGGGAAACAAATGAAATGAAGTGTAATTGAAGAAAAAAGTAAAAGGGAGAAGAATGAATAGATGCCATGACTGTACAAAATTTGAAGATTTGAGTAATTACAAGTCAGATTTGATAATTAAAATAATAAACCCACTCCTAGAAATTTAGACATGGTTAATGAACAATAATTAGCAAATGAGTAACATGCATCCAATGTGGAAAGCCAAAATCATGCAATAGTGCGTCCAATCCTAATGTGTAGACTGTAGAGTAGTTGGCAACCATCACTAGAGAAGGCAGCAAGCTAAAAAGAGAGGCAGAAAAACAACATCCCCCGCATTATATAAGGAATTAGAATACACACAAAAGAACTCACACCAAAATAATCCAATAGAGACATATATACAAAAAAATGGTGAGCTCACTTTCCACCTATCGTGTTTACGCCAACTCTATGAGCTCCCTTGAATATCTCCCAAATGCAAACCTCGACGGGGAACTCCACATAGTTGTTCCCTTTGCTAGAGATTACGATAATGGCAATGCTTACATGATAGGGAATTTTCTGCCATACTTTAATACAACTGATTTCAGTGCCCAAGCCATCAAAGATTTCAAGAGGAAATCACAGTACACTGAAATTAAGTTCTTCTTGAGCATAGGTGGGCGTGACCCTAGATTCCCATTTGCCGTAGTTTCTGCTGATGAATCCACATGGATCCAAAATGCCATGGACAGCCTCAAAAAAATCGTGGAGGACTACGGCTTCGATGGCATCGACGTTTATTATGAGCACATGGAAGCTATTGCGGAGAATCAGTTTGCCAACTCCGTGTTTGAGGTGATAACAAAGCTAAAGTTAAGGGAAAAAGTCATTTCCACGGCTTCAATGACGGTGTCAGCTCGTGTGAACAATAGGTATTATGAGCTATTCAAGAAAGGTGACAAGCGTTTTGACTATGTGGTGTACCAAGCCCATAACGAAACTTATCATATTTCCAATGTTAAAGATCTTGAGCCTATCTTCAATGGACTGCGTTACCCTAAAGACATGATCTTGGCTGGCCATAGTGATGTACCCACTGACTGGGCTTATGTCACGCCCCCTATCTTCCTCGGTGTTGTCCCTCTTCTCCTTAACGGTGCATTCGCCGGGTTTTCCAAATGGATTGTCACCCCTAATAATCATAACCCTGAGGCTTGAGGCCAAAGCTTGAACCATCCATCACCCACATACATCTGTGTGTGCTTACCCTTCCAAATAAAGGTCTTACTCTATGTGATTCTGTCGTGCTTTGAATTTCCCAAAAGTTCCCTTCAGCATTCGTATAGAACTAGCAAACTCCCCGCGCGAAGCGCGTGACGAACAAATTTTAAATGAAAAACATCATACCTTACAAAAGTTAATTCTATAGAGTTAATGGTAACACAACTAAAGTAAAAAAATTCAAAACGCAAAGAAAGTAAAGAAACTTCATGAGAGAACTTCAGTTTACCAAGAATAGAGGATATTCAAACTAACAAAAAATATACGCATCCAACACCAACAACAGAAAAGATATACTATTAACCATGGAGAAAAACTGTCGGCATAGTATCCAATGTCCACTGATCTACAGTGTTGCTGCATAAGAAAATATACACAAACCAGATTAGCATAGATTTAGGTAGAAAAATGTATAATATAAATCTTAAAAAAGATAATTGAATAAGCAATTCTAATTATTACTTAAGATTAAAAATAAAAAATAAAAAATTTAATAAACTCACATGTGATATTCCGAAAAACCTCCTTGTAGACTACATTTTTGGTACAACCATAACTACCAGAATCAGAACTCGAAACATATATATGAAGACCATCAATGCTTTTAACACGAGATAATGCTACATATAACTGGCCATGAGAAAAAACGGGCTTCGACAAATAAACACCAACTTTTTTCAATGATTGACCTTGACTCTTGTTAATTGTCATTGCAAAGCTTAAGTCAATCGGAAACTGTCTTCTGCGCATACGAAAGGGCCACTTACACTATGAAGGATTCATATCTATTCTATGGATTAAAATCTTCTGATTAGGATGCGAGTCATTTAATGTAATTGCCTCAATAACATTTTTCCCAAGGCGAGAAACAATCAACCTAGTGCCATTGCAAAGACCAGAAGTTTGATCAATATTACGCAGCAACATTACAGGAACACCAACCTTCAAGGAGAGTACATGTGGTGGCAAACCAGAGCTACTAATAGAGTTCAAAAATTCAGTAGTATACAGGTTCTCGGAGACAGAAATGTCATCAGAAGTGGCACAAATAGAATCGCAACTAAGATATTGACATGAATCACCAGGAAGAGATGAACACATGTAATCATTTATATTTTTTGCCATATCAATAGTTGGAGAGAGAATTGCGCGATCATTGAAATACTGATAATTGTTCAAATTTAACTGCAAATTTTCATAAATCAACTCAACAATAGACCTAATAGGATTTGATGATTCAGTGATCAATAAGTGAGGAGGAATAGTTACATCACTAATACCATCATTGCATATTCCAAGTTCACCATCACCAACATCAAGTAGCCATTGACTAAACCATTTAATTTTTTCTTTCTCCACCTCAGTGGTGCCAGAATACAGTCGCATATTTTGCTTTAACTCTAAAACCTCACAATGTGCCCACAAATACGATGAATTTATGCATGCATCAACAACAGAGGCACGCGATCCCTTAGGTAACACTGGGAGAATTTGACGGAAATCTCCACCAATTACCATGCATATGCCACCAAATATTTTATTGGTCTTCATTACATCCCTCAAAGTACGGTCCAATGCTTCAACACAAAAACGCTGAATCATTGGAGCCTCATCCCATATTATAAGTTTAGTTGCCTGAATCAACTCAGCAAGATCAGATCTTTGACTAATAGCACACATGGAACTGTCATGAATCTGAATGGGAATTGCAAAGCGTGAGTGTGCAGTTCTTCCAGAAGGCAACAATGTTGCAGCAATTCCACTAGAAGCAACATTTAGAACAATTTCTCCTCTTGCACATAATGTGGATGACAAAGCATTCCACAAGAATGTTTTCCCAGTTCCACCGTAACCATTAACAAAGAAGAAGGAAGCATTTGAGGAGTCTAATGAAGAAATAATTCTATCAAAGGCAAACTTCTGTTCAGCATTAAATTTACCACAGATTTAATGATGATTGACGCATAACATCCCTGTCATATGATAATTCTCGCTGAATTAGTACATTTTCAACGTTCAGCGGAATTCCAGAAGATGGAGCTGGAATCCTAGTAAAGTCCGATATTGATCTCCCATGCACATTAAGTAAAATTTCAATTTGATGTAGTGCTTGGTTTTCTTTCAAGCTTTGATCGACGGCAAACTCTAGAAAAAAAAATGGTTAGTGGTAATGAGCATAAAATAGTTTTAATGAAGAAAAAATTAAATAAAAATCATTACATACCATCAAAGTTTTGATTTGATATAGGCACATAAAAAAGGTCTTCAGATAATATTTTGCTACAAGCTGTCCAGATATACCCAGGGCGTTGCACTGAACCAGACAATAACATATTCACAAATAATCTTCGCAGTGCATTACCAGTAGCCCAATTACTTGCTTCTTCAATAGCAATAACAAATTCCCGATCATCTTCAAGTAAACCCAACGCATCGCATGCTTCTCTATAAGTTTCATATACCTTCCCATTAATCGTTCTAATGTCTTCATATGACTTTGGACCCTTTATCTTTGTCAAAAGGATGCGCAAATAATATAATTCTCCAGATCTAGAAGACACGTTGGCAATTCGCCCTATTGCAAATTTTTTAGTCTTCCTTTTCTGCCATTTCCTCGATTCCTTCACATATACATAATGTTGGGGAAATTCACCATAGGTTAATGAAGCAGCATAAGTGTCACAACAATTCACTTGCATCCAAGAGAGAAATTGTGACTCAGAAACACGAGGTTTATCTAAAAGATCAGAAACACTATCACTTTCAGAGTAAACAATAAATTGTTGGTTAGACAAATGAAAACTTAAACGAACCACCGGTGGATATCGATGATGGATCTCAAACCCAAATAAGCGCCATGCACTCTCACATGCAGAAATATACCGGCAATTACAATATTGCTGGATCTCATCAAAGAGAGCATTAGAATCCTGAAGAGTGTCCTTATAGATACCAGCAATAACCCTGTCATTTCCTTTGCTAATATATTTAAATAGATATTTAATTGCACTTGATTGATTGCATTTTTCAACATTAATATGTGCCTGAAACATCAACAATAACGTTGAATTAAATGGCACAACAAACCGATTGTCTAGCTCAACGCCTTTAACATCAACCAATCTGCCATCATTCCTTCTCCTATATGTAGGAAAACCCTCTGAATCAATAGTTGTCTCAGATATGAATTTTTTGGGAAAATGCTTACTGCATTTACCATCTTTCATACAAGGAGAATCTCTATGAGCATACCCACAAGGACCATGAATCATAAACTTTTAAACCAAAGCATAAAGTTCAGGAAACAATCTTTCGTCAGGAATCTCAGCTGTGATAAAATTGTCAATTGCCTGTGGAGACATTATTTTGTCTTCAGATTTCAAAAACAACAATATGTGTGCATGCGGAAGACCTCTCTTCTGGAACTCAACGGTAAAAACCTCTAGAAAAAGAAACAATAGATGATAAATCATGCAAATTTTAAAAATTTTAACAAATATTAAGATATAACAAACATACCTCCACAAATAGTTCCAAAAAAATTTTGCTCCTTCAAATACTTGATTAAAGCTTGCAACTTCAACCTGAAAATCCTAGTCAATATATCAGGTCTATCAGATGGTGTAACAGAATGAGCACTGCAAAATCTAGTAATTTCTGGCCATGCTGGATTGCAAGTAAATGTGATAAAAATATCCGGGTACCCAGCCCACCGACAAATTGCCATGGCATCTTGGTAATTCTGTAGCATATACCTACTGCCTCCAATAAATGAGGAAGGCAAAATAATTCTTTTACCAGTAGAAGACGCACTTTCTTCGCCACTGACAAGTGCATCGGCCAAACCTTGATATAACTCTGCTCGAAGTTCTTTTTGGTGAGTTCTATACCAAAACAACCGCTGCGACTCAACCATTGTATATCCATCAACAATAAATTGTTGAAGTAACCTACCAGCATGCAATAGCAAAGACATTTCGTGCTGCCTAACCATAAGCCGAAAGGCAAAGAACTCACGTATACTAACTCTTTTATGTTTTCTTGTTGAGAATAGTATGTCATCACTATGTTTAACATCATCCCTATAGCCATCTTCACCATAAGGAAACAAAAGAGGGTATTGAAGAGGTAAATAGGAAGCATGCAACTCATTGATCCTTTTCGGGGGACCATACTTTGACTCAACTATAATATCTCGAACATTGAAACTCATGTCAATATCACCAACAATTAATGCAGCAACCTCTGACGCACTTGGCGTATTATACAATCTACCATCATGCCTTCTTGAGCTAAGTAAACAAAGCTTAAAATTGGAAGAAGGATTATTAGCAATATGGGTTGCAGCACATCTATACTGTTTAACAAAAGGATTAACCACATTTAGAATCCTTCTAATTCCATCAACAATTCCACGGTCTATCCCATCATCACCACTATGATTGCTGCAGGAAATTATAAGATACTGAGAATTACAATAATTAATTAAAACAATCAACCTCAGCAGCAACCATTAAAAATACCTGACTGCTCGAACACGATTACCAACTTCATTGTCCGTATAGTAGACATAGAGCTGTGAATATACTGGCCTTCCCCCTAATGGCGGCAATAGACTACCAATATGATGGTAATTCATTCCAGACAATACAAAACTATAAGGGCCACCACCACTGTTCAAAGAATGTTGAATTTTGCCTCCCATTGAAGTGAAAGAAAACATATTGTTATATTGGCGAATGTTTGAGTGGTATTTTTTGGAACTACTCGTATGTTTTTCAAAAAATAAATTAAATAAAGATGGGGGAGGTAGCTTAAACAAAGGTAGCTGAACTTTTCCATGAAGGCAACACATTGAGAAAATAAAAGTAGCTCTTTTCTTAGTATCTTTCTTGATCCTTTCATTCTGCCAAAATTGGGCACCACAAAACTTACATAGTATGCTAGTTTAATTTCTTGTATTCCCAATATATATATGGGAATATATGAATAAAAGTTTATATAAATAAAAGTTGCATGCTTTCGTATTCTTAGATGCTTATGGGAATATATGAATAAAAGTTTATATGAATAAAAGTTGCATTTTCCCAATTCCTAGATGCTCGTTATAAATTACTCCGAACATATTCTTTTTTTAATCGATGATCAAGGTACCTTCAACCGCACAAGTAGGAGACTAATTCTTGCTAATTTATAGGTACCTTAAAGGGTGAGATAGTTGACCCAAGAGATTTAATGATTCTTCATACCTAACGTCAACGATCTAACCTTTGACAATTAATTAAGGGTGAATGAATTCTTGCTACTCAATCACACCCATGGTTCACTCACTACTACAAATTGTCCCTCTACCAGCGCACCTTTACATGCGCTTAGAAGAAACGCATGTATTGAGGGTCCTTTACATGCGCTTTAAGCGCATGTACAGGTAAGAATCTATACATGCGCTTAAAGCGCATGTAGAGGCCTTATCTCTACATGTGCTTTAAGCGCATGTATAGACATGTACATCAATTAAAATTCACTAAAACAATGACTAGAAAAGGATTTAAGTATTTAGAGATAAAATATAAAATGAACTTAGGAGAAGAGCTCAAAATCTTATAAAACACCCTTTACATGCGCTTTAAGCGCATGTAAAGGCACAAACACCCTGTACATGCGCTTTAAGCGCATGTAAAGGCACAAACACTCTTTACATGCGCTTTAAGCGCATGTAAAGGCACTACTGAAGTGCAAAACATGGAGTCATGCATAAGAGGTCCTCCTCATACCTCATAAGGTGTTCCTGCTTGTGGAATTAGTGTTTAAAAGCTCCATTACCACTTTTGGGTGCTATGAAAATGTTCAAACACCCTTTACATGCGCTTTAAGCGCATGTAATGACACTACTGAAGTGCAAAACATGGAGTCATGCATAAGAGGTCCTCCTCAGACCTCATAAGGTGTTCCTGCTTGTGGACTTAGTGTTTCAAGGCTCCATTACCACTTTTGGGTGCTATGAAAATGTTCAAACACCCTTTACATGCGCTTTAAGCGCATGTAAAGGCACTACTGAAGTGCAAAACATGGAGTCATGCATAAGAGGTCCTCCTCAGACCTCATAAGGTGTTCCTGCTTGTGGACTTAGTGTTTCAAGGCTCCATTACCACTTTTGGGTGCTATGAAATTGGTGAAACACCCTGTACATGCGCTCTAAGCGCATGTAGAGGTAGAAACATCCTTTACATGCGCTTAAAGCGCATGTAAAGGGTGTTTATACCTCTACATGCGCTTTAAGCGCATGTAGACGCTAGGCTTATATGCCTAATATTAATTAAAATCATTTTGCCTCATTTAAAAAAAAAATAAGACAAGATACTTGGAATGCTTGATGCAATCTCTTTAATAAAAAATGTACACTTGTTCCAATTTCCCCCAGAATTACTTAAATTAGTATTTCCCCATCCATCATGATGCAATTACGAAAATACCCTAAAATGCCACGTGTCAAGCCGTGGTTGATGTAACACCCCAAATTTTAAAATAGAATAAATAAGGCAATATTTAGAATCAAGAAGTATTATTTAGTATTTAGAAATTTTCAAAAATAAATTTGGAAACTAAAAGATACCTAGATAAATTATATTGGGACTCAAAATATCTCAACTTATCTCATTCTCACTGACTCTATCCTCTCACAAAATATCCACTCATACTTATCTCTCCTAAATTACTCCCAACCACTTATTATTTAATTAATTTAATACTCCCTCCTCCACCATCCTTATCTTCAATATCACTTCACTTTCTTTCTCTTCTTCATCACTTTCTTTGTCTCGTCACTGCCACCCCCACCCCCCACTCATCATCTTCAACTCACTCTCACTCATACATCATCTTCAACTCACTCTCACTCTCCTACCTCACCATCATCACCGACCCTCCTCACCTTCACTCTCACTTCTCTCTTTTATCTGGTTCATTCCTCTCATCACCATCATCATCATCATCATCATCATCATCATCAAAACCGTTTCTCTCTTTAGAAACCTTCACCTCTCACCACAAAATCATCACCTTCACTCTTTATTTTCACAATCATCTCACTCTCTCACCATTTCTCCATTTCTCACTCACTGTCACTCATCTCCTTCGACTTCTCTTCTTCTCCCAACGGTTTCCGACGACGGCAGCGGCGATTCACGGCGGCGCCAGCCTCCGTTCAGCAGGAAGAACCGGATTTGATTTCCGGTGAGCCTACTCTATACTCTTCTAGCCTTTGATTCTTTGATTTGAGTGGTTTGAGAGTTGGGGTTTTAGATTGGGTTAAAGTTTTAAGTGTTTAAGCTTATTAAAATAAAGGATTGATGAAGCATAATGATTGATTTCTTGTTATTATGGATTTTCTATTTTCCTCATGTTCTGATTTTAAAGTTATGGATATTCTCAAAGCTCTTGTTTGCCTCTTTGCTCTGTTTATATATTAGTGATAACTGAATTATAAGTGACAAAGTAATGGTTTTTCATGTTGATATTTGGATTATGTTCAATGAACCTAAGACCTGAAAGTTTGTGTTTCATATGTTCATGATTGTTGCAATGTTTTGGTTTGAATTGAGATACAAGAAGTAGTAATAAATATCTTCCTTTTCCTTTCTTGATTCACTCTGATTCTGTTTGGTCTGATTGTTGAGCATGCAATAGGTTTTAGAAATAGGTTGTTAATTATTCGATTTGTCATATGATGGAAATGATTAGATGAAGATGAGAATTGATTTAGGCATGTGTGTTTATAAATTTCTGCACTTTATACTCTTGTAGTTGAATGAAATTTATGGTTTTCATTTAATTTGACTGAAGTTTCACTTAGTTTATAATTTATAAAGTGAGGTTATGTGCTTGGGCTGCCATGTGTGTGGTCGATGTTTTGGTTACAATTTTGAAGTTCATAATGCCATGATGATAGATTCATATTTCTTCAGAAAATTCTGCAAGTTTTAATATTTACAATGTTATTTGGATTTTAAAACTGTTATGATTGGGAGTCTGATTTGTACAATTGTTTTGAAGTTCCACAGTGTTCAAAAAGTATTTTAAATTACATACTAGAAAGTAAGTCTAAACTGGAAGTTATGGTTCATAAGAATAAAAGTGGTTAAGGAGATTTATATTGCTCTGTTCTTTTTATTTAAAAGCAAGACATGATGTTTTTAATGATGACTTGAGATGGAATGTTGTTTTGGATTTTATCCTTTCACAGCTAAGAACTTTATTATAAGCACAATTAGGTACACATCTATGATGTCAAAAGTTTTAAGTTATATACTTACATGGTATGATATAAAAACTGATTTGTTAATGTGTATGTATGGCTGGGAAAGAGTATAGGTTAAGAGAGATGCGAGTGACGCTAAATAAATATTCATGAGTAGGATCATTAATTCATTATATAAACATTTTTATAGGAAAAGATAGTGGAGTTGAGTCCTTGAGGTATGGCAAAGGGAAGTAGTCAGTTCGGGAGTAAGGATCCACAACCAGGTAGCAGTTTATTTCATATCTATAATTATAAACTGTAATATCTGTTTTTAGTAAATGATAGAAATCCTTGAGACTATATTCTGGAGTACTCCTTGGCTAGGAGGCTAGCTACCCCTATGCCAGAGACATATTCATAAATCCTGCAGGTTTGAGGAGACCACTACTATATAACGAATATATTGTTATTAGTAGTGGGTGAGACTTATTATTCAGAAGGATAATATCATTGCTATACAGGTTTATAGTTTATCATTTTGTTTATATATATGAATTGACTCATGATGAGATGTATATAAAGTAGATGTGATATAAACTGCATTGATTGCTGCTGTTTTTAGGTTGTAGGAGCTGGTGAGACGGTGTAAGTAAGGTAGGCATTTTGGAATGCGTCGCGGTGCTAGGGGGACATGTACCTTTTGTAGATAGATATTTTGGATATGTATATACCCAATCATTTTGATGTAGATAGGCAAACTAAAGCAAGTGTACAACTTGCGAGCTTTTGTAAATTTGTAAATATAGGGAGACTAAACTATGACACTAAAAAAAAAAAATGGTTATGTGAGATAATCTTAGTGTTAGAAAGTAATAATGAATAAAGATAATAACAATAAAATATATAATAAGATTGGTAGTAGAAAAGTATTAAAGCAGTCTTTAAAGAAAAAGTTTAAAATTATTGGTATTTTTGGGTTTCCTCACTTGAAAAAGTGTTTATAAATCAATTAAAATGATATAGTATAGTAGTAAAAAGTTAGGTGTTACAATTTGGTATCAGAGCAAAGTTTCTGGCATAGTTTAGCTGGAATACTTTGCTCTGAAGTTAAATATTTATAGATACCTTTAGAACACCATTAGTAAACCTTAGAAACCACTGTGCTAGTAATATATAGAGGGGAAATATAAGTTTATTAGTGAAAAACCAAATGATTAAGTGTTAGGTGAAGTTGATAGGATATAGAATTATGAGGTTGTAAGGGTATCCTTACAAAAATGACTAAAACATAAAAGTTTAAAGTTTTAGTTATAGGTAACCTTGTGAAAGGTTACTCAAATAAAGAATGTAATATTCATCAAGTATGACGCTAAAAGATATTCATAAAACAGTTAGGTAAAGCATATACTAGAGACAAAGTTTAACAAATTAGAAGTAATTATTGAGAGGATTGACGAAATAAGGATTTTTCTCTGGGGTCTCGATTATAATTATGGTCCGGAACATAATCATAGTCGAGACATCATTGAAAACCTTATGGGTTAAGGGGAATACAAACACTTTAAAAAAAAATGATAAGAGATAGTAGATGTATATTGAAATAGGTTGTCATGAGTGGATCGGTATATTGCAATGAATGTGTTGATTCTCTGTTTGCTAATTGATGACTTGAATACAGTTGCATTTAGTGAGATTGCTTTTTGGTTTTACATGAAGTTTGATGATAGGATTTATATGTGAAGTGTTTGGATAATATTGTCCTGTTATGATTTTGAATCCTGATTATTATGTAAGAACATGTTTGTTGTGTTGTATTTGAGTGTAAGAGTTTTAAAACATAAAGTAATTTCTTTCAATTTCGAGGACGAAATTATTTTAGGGGGAGAGAATTGTAACACCCCAAATTTTAAAATAGAATAAATAAGGCAATATTTAGAATCAAGAAGTATTATTTAGTATTTAGAAATTTTCAGAAATAAATTTGGAAACTAAAAGATACCTAGATAAATTATATTGGGACTCAAAATATCTCAACTTATCTCATTCTCACTGACTCTATCCTCTCACAAAATATCCACTCATACTTATCTCTCCTAAATTACTCCCAACCACTTATTATTTAATTAATTTAATACTCCCTCCTCCACCATCCTTATCTTCAATATCACTTCACTTTCTTTCTCTTCTTCATCACTTTCTTTGTCTCGTCACTGCCACCCCCACCCCCCACTCATCATCTTCAACTCACTCTCACTCATACATCATCTTCAACTCACTCTCACTCTCCTACCTCACCATCATCACCGACCCTCCTCACCTTCACTCTCACTTCTCTCTTTTATCTGGTTCATTCCTCTCATCACCATCATCATCATCATCATCATCATCATCATCAAAACCGTTTCTCTCTTTAGAAACCTTCACCTCTCACCACAAAATCATCACCTTCACTCTTTATTTTCACAATCATCTCACTCTCTCACCATTTCTCCATTTCTCACTCACTGTCACTCATCTCCTTCGACTTCTCTTCTTCTCCCAACGGTTTCCGACGACGGCAGCGGCGATTCACGGCGGCGCCAGCCTCCGTTCAGCAGGAAGAACCGGATTTGATTTCCGGTGAGCCTACTCTATACTCTTCTAGCCTTTGATTCTTTGATTTGAGTGGTTTGAGAGTTGGGGTTTTAGATTGGGTTAAAGTTTTAAGTGTTTAAGCTTATTAAAATAAAGGATTGATGAAGCATAATGATTGATTTCTTGTTATTATGGATTTTCTATTTTCCTCATGTTCTGATTTTAAAGTTATGGATATTCTCAAAGCTCTTGTTTGCCTCTTTGCTCTGTTTATATATTAGTGATAACTGAATTATAAGTGACAAAGTAATGGTTTTTCATGTTGATATTTGGATTATGTTCAATGAACCTAAGACCTGAAAGTTTGTGTTTCATATGTTCATGATTGTTGCAATGTTTTGGTTTGAATTGAGATACAAGAAGTAGTAATAAATATCTTCCTTTTCCTTTCTTGATTCACTCTGATTCTGTTTGGTCTGATTGTTGAGCATGCAATAGGTTTTAGAAATAGGTTGTTAATTATTCGATTTGTCATATGATGGAAATGATTAGATGAAGATGAGAATTGATTTAGGCATGTGTGTTTATAAATTTCTGCACTTTATACTCTTGTAGTTGAATGAAATTTATGGTTTTCATTTAATTTGACTGAAGTTTCACTTAGTTTATAATTTATAAAGTGAGGTTATGTGCTTGGGCTGCCATGTGTGTGGTCGATGTTTTGGTTACAATTTTGAAGTTCATAATGCCATGATGATAGATTCATATTTCTTCAGAAAATTCTGCAAGTTTTAATATTTACAATGTTATTTGGATTTTAAAACTGTTATGATTGGGAGTCTGATTTGTACAATTGTTTTGAAGTTCCACAGTGTTCAAAAAGTATTTTAAATTACATACTAGAAAGTAAGTCTAAACTGGAAGTTATGGTTCATAAGAATAAAAGTGGTTAAGGAGATTTATATTGCTCTGTTCTTTTTATTTAAAAGCAAGACATGATGTTTTTAATGATGACTTGAGATGGAATGTTGTTTTGGATTTTATCCTTTCACAGCTAAGAACTTTATTATAAGCACAATTAGGTACACATCTATGATGTCAAAAGTTTTAAGTTATATACTTACATGGTATGATATAAAAACTGATTTGTTAATGTGTATGTATGGCTGGGAAAGAGTATAGGTTAAGAGAGATGCGAGTGACGCTAAATAAATATTCATGAGTAGGATCATTAATTCATTATATAAACATTTTTATAGGAAAAGATAGTGGAGTTGAGTCCTTGAGGTATGGCAAAGGGAAGTAGTCAGTTCGGGAGTAAGGATCCACAACCAGGTAGCAGTTTATTTCATATCTATAATTATAAACTGTAATATCTGTTTTTAGTAAATGATAGAAATCCTTGAGACTATATTCTGGAGTACTCCTTGGCTAGGAGGCTAGCTACCCCTATGCCAGAGACATATTCATAAATCCTGCAGGTTTGAGGAGACCACTACTATATAACGAATATATTGTTATTAGTAGTGGGTGAGACTTATTATTCAGAAGGATAATATCATTGCTATACAGGTTTATAGTTTATCATTTTGTTTATATATATGAATTGACTCATGATGAGATGTATATAAAGTAGATGTGATATAAACTGCATTGATTGCTGCTGTTTTTAGGTTGTAGGAGCTGGTGAGACGGTGTAAGTAAGGTAGGCATTTTGGAATGCGTCGCGGTGCTAGGGGGACATGTACCTTTTGTAGATAGATATTTTGGATATGTATATACCCAATCATTTTGATGTAGATAGGCAAACTAAAGCAAGTGTACAACTTGCGAGCTTTTGTAAATTTGTAAATATAGGGAGACTAAACTATGACACTAAAAAAAAAAAATGGTTATGTGAGATAATCTTAGTGTTAGAAAGTAATAATGAATAAAGATAATAACAATAAAATATATAATAAGATTGGTAGTAGAAAAGTATTAAAGCAGTCTTTAAAGAAAAAGTTTAAAATTATTGGTATTTTTGGGTTTCCTCACTTGAAAAAGTGTTTATAAATCAATTAAAATGATATAGTATAGTAGTAAAAAGTTAGGTGTTACAGTTGATGCACAGAATAAAGCCGCAGTTGGTAGCATATAGACCAAATATAAAACCCAAAACCCTAAAGTCCCCTGTCTGTCCCTCTCTTCACAAAAACAACACACTGCTCTTTCTCTCTCTGTTTCATTAGGGTTTTAGCATTGAGCTAAAAGGCAGAGACTTTGTGTGTATTGAGATTTGAGAAGAGAAGGGCAAAAAAGGAAGATGGTGGCCGACAAGAGCAAGAAGTTGAAAGTGTCCGAGAAGGCTGCTGACAACATAGACGAAATTGACGGAGACCTTGTCCTCTCCATTGAGAAGCTTCAGGAAACCCAAGATGAGCTCGAAAAGGTATCTCAATTCATACCCCATTTATAAAGTTGTCAACTTTTGTGTTTTTTTATATGATTTGGACTTTTTTGGGTCTTAGTTTTAAAAACATGTTAGTAATTTAACCAATACATAGTTGTTTTAAGGCCTTGCTGGTTGATATACTCATTTGTAAAGTTCTCAACTCTCTCAATTGTAGTATAAATTTTGTGGTTTTTAATATGATTTGGACTTTTTTGGGTCTTAGTTTTAAAAACATGATACTAATTTAACCAAATCTGCCCTCCCTCCTTTGAAATGTGTGGCTGTCACCCAAGAGGGGGGGTGAATTGGGTGATGGAATAAAACCTTTGAACTCTTTTTCGAAAGACTGCTTGTGCTCGGTGATGATGATAATAAATAATGCTATGCACAAGTCAGTATGTTATGTGATGCAAAATAGAATGATTAAATATAAATTTATGTACACACAAATTTATCCTGGTTCGGTCACCCAGACCTACATCCAGTCCCCAGGCTACACCTGAGATTTCCAATCCACTATTCTTATTTAAACCGGGCACAAGAGAAGCCTTTACACTTTAGGTTTTACGAACACGAGTTCACCTAACAACCCACAGGTTTTGCTAACGGCTAACCTGCAAACCTAACCGCAAGTTTTACGGGATCACTTGCAACCTTTACAACCGCAAGTTTTGCGGGCTCACTTGCAACCTATACAGCTCCCCCTCACACCTAGAAGGGTTCAGTCTTTACAGACAATGATTTAACAATGATTACAATACTGTTCTTCAAGCGACAAGCTTTAGAACAGGTTTGATAGGATGTTCATTTTAGCCCATAACTCATCTAACCCTGATTGATTGATCTGGACAAGAATCTGTTGAAGCTCCAGGGGTTCTACTATGGCTTTTCAGATCAACAGTCTCACTAAATTCAACAGATCCTTCAAATGTTGATGCATCTCCTATTGTAATGGATCCGTGAGGGAGATAAACATTTTGATCTCAACCTTCAAACTGGGAAGTCTGAGTTTATCAGACAGGGTTGCTGGGGTCTTGAGGTTGGCTTGACCTAGCTTTCCCTTTTCCCTTCTTGTTCATTCATAGCATTCTTAGGATCAGCAATTGACTCTTCTTCACTGTCTGATGGCTCACCGAGGGAGGAGATCTTCTTTTTAGCCAGAGTCTTCTTCACCCTTGTCTTGCTGAACCTCCGGATTGCCTTTCCTACAAAATATCAGATAGTTCCTTCCTTTTGTATCCAAGTCTGGATCTGAAGGTCAGTTTGTAGGTTATATATAATTCACATGCACTTAAGGATTACTTGCTATGTGTATGGCATGGTGAATCTATCATGACTATATGCACAAGGATATACAAGGTTTTTGATCAAGTTAGTCATGGACAGCATGTGGATTATGAACATTATTAATTTCTTTAAGCTTTCTTCTATGATTAATATAATGTTCACATCTTAGGGTGCTTAATGTAAAATCTCAATAAGTCCATCTAATATTAGCATAGGAGATTTTACTATCAAATGCTTCGTTGCTAAGTGATCCCTTGCTTACCCAAGGAGATCTTCTATACTTATCCTTGGTTCGAAGCACTTTCTTCTGAGAGGTAGGATTCAAGAGCCTTTTCAATGTTGATCGAGGAATCCACTCTCTCTTGTTCTTCTCAGGATAGTTGAATGGAACTCTGTGATAGCTCATCCTTGAGACAGAACCATTGTTCCTGGTGGTTGCGCATTGCTTCTTATGATTGTACCAGGGGGTTTCAGCAGTTGCATCACCACGAGTTCTCTTCTTTGGGGTAAGAGGAACTCTTGATCTTTCCTGCACAAGTAAGGCACTAGGAGGATGTTTTGGTACCCATTTGTACTTGGGTCCTACATGGTTAGCACTGGACCTTACTTGTCCTTTAGGAATCCATACAAACTTATTTCTCACATTTGAATTTCTTCTAAGACTGCATGTGTGAGAAATATGTCCTAATCTACCACAATAATGACAGATAATGGAATAATAATCAAAATGGGGTTTTCTATCATTATCATGATTAGTTTTCTTTAGAAAAGCTTTTTGTTCCTTTGAAATCTCAGTTTCTTTTGAAAGCTTTTCTTTTTCCTTCAACACGTGTTTACAGTCAAAACATTTTTCAAGGCATGTTGAAGTTTTCCCTACCGATAGTGGGCTAGCTATCGGAACCACTAGTTCTTTAAAAGAAACCTCAGAAACTTTGAATGTAGAAGAAGAAATTAGTTTTACAAGTTTCCTATCTTTTTCTTTTAAGCCTAGAAGTTCTTTTGCAAGTTTACAATATTCAGTATATAACTCATTGTATGCATCTTGCAAATCAGAGAATTCAATTTTAGATCCAGATACCTCACTTTCTGAATCTTCTAGGCAGAGATGGATACTCTCTTCACTGAAGCCTGCTTCCTCAATATCAGCTTCCAAAAGCTCATCAGTAGATGATCCACAAGGGGCACGAGTTGAGCTTTGGATAGCTGTGCTTTCAAGAGATGGGTTAGAAGCATATATCACATCAAGAGTATTCCAAATATCTCTAGCACTAGAGCAATGTTTGATTTTCTGGAAATCATTTTCAGTTAAACTTTTGTATAAAATTTGCATTGCTCTAATGTTTAAGGAAAACAAATTTTTCTCCTTTTCAGTCCAGTTTCCTCTTGGTTTGAAATCAAAATCATTTTCAAAAATATCCCACATTTTCAAACTAGTGGATTGTATAAAACTTTCCATCTTTGCTTTCCACCAACAAAAATCAATATTTTCTAGCACGGGTGGAATGGTATGATCAAAGCCTTTGGAAAACATTTTTAACCCAAATCAGCCAAGGTCTTTACACTTGAGATCGTTGGATCCTTTAAACAAGTGACCTGCTCTGATACCAAATGAAATGTGTGGCTGTCACCCAAGAGGGGGGGTGAATTGGGTGAGGGAATAAAACCTTTGAACTCTTTTTCGAAAGACTGCTTGTGCTCGGTGATGATGATAATAAATAATGCTATGCACAAGTCAGTATGTTATGTGATGCAAAATAGAATGATTAAATATAAATTTATGCACACACAAATTTATCCTGGTTCGGTCACCCAGACCTACATCCAGTCCCCAGGCTACACCTGAGATTTCCAATCCACTATTCTTGTTTAAACCGGGCACAAGAGAAGCCTTTACACTTTAGGTTTTACGAACACGGGTTCACCTAACAACCCACAGGTTTTGCTAACGGCTAACCTGCAAACCTAACCGCAAGTTTTACGGGATCACTTGCAACCTTTACAACCGCAAGTTTTGCGGGCTCACTTGCAACCTATACAGCTCCCCCTCACACCTAGAAGGGTTCAGTCTTTACAGACAATGATTTAACAATGATTACAATACTGTTCTTCAAGCGACAAGCTTTAGAACAGGTTTGATAGGATGTTCACTCTATGAACTGATTGTGCTAAACACTTAAGCTCAACTAAGTGGGTTCACTCAATGAACAGATTATGTTACTCACTTAGGTACAATAATTGCTCTCAACAAATTCTCTCTAAGAATATTACAACTTAAGATCAGAGAGTAGAAGGATATTTCAGATAGTAGGCTTGAGCTTCTTCATTCTATTTCTCTTGCTTATCAAAACTCCTGAAGCTCTCCCTTCAGAAAATGAAGAATATCTCCTTTTATACCAGCCTCTGATTATCCAACCGTTGGAGAGGCAATAAGGCCGTTTGAATATAGCCGTTGGGGCCTTGTTTACGTTGTCCTCATTAATGCACAGCAGGGTTGACTTTGCTTTATCTGAAAAGGTGCTCTGACCAGCTGTTATGTCAACACTGTTCTGACAACACTGTTCTGGCAAAAGTCGTTCTGACATCTATACACTGTACGGTCTGACTCTTGCTTGTTGTCAGATGAGGACTTCGTTCCTCAAGCATAAGTCCAGGATGCTAAGAGACTTACTATCGGAAGCTCTCTTGCTATCTGAAGTGAAGCTCGTTGACTCTATCATTCTGCTTGCTATCACATAGAGGAACTTCGTCTTCCAAGCACTTGTCCATGAATGATAAGAGCGCTTTGCTATTGGATGCTCTCTTGCTATCAGAAGCTCTCTTATGGACTCTGACTCTTGTGGGTAGTATGAGCTTTGACAGCTTGAATGAATCTTCAGATTATGTTCTCCTTATCTCTCATACTCCTCATGCTTGGTAGGTAACAATGTTGTTTGAATATCTGTTAACCTCTTGTTACCGTTGGGAAGTACATCTTCTTAAACGCTCCATTAAAGCTTAGCAGGGTTGACTTGCTTTATCTCTGAAAAGCAATTCTAACCACTCTGCTCTGACAACATCATACTGACTTCTGAGCATATGTACTTCTGACTCTTGTAATCCTGCTGACGGATGATCATCGTGCATCGTTCATTGTTCATCCGGAAGCGGCAGTCTTGCTCTGCAAGAGTTAGTCTCTGAATCTCAGTGCCAAGAGTATCTTTCATCCGGAAGCTCATTTCCATCCGGAAGTACAACCAAGTTCTGCACACCCTTGTTAGTCCCATCAGAGTAATATATATAATCAAGTGTAGCAGTAAGAACTATACATGCTGTGGGAGGTTTGTCTGCTATGGGAAGTAATCTTACTAAGATTATGTTCTAACTTAGTGTTTTGTCTACTGACGCAAGGGGATGTCTAATCCAACAGTCAGCGTGAGTCTCGTTATGTTACTCTAACTCTTAAGTCTTCCCAAGTGACTTGGTGTGTCATTTTCTTAAGCTATGGGATGTGTAGTATAACAACATATAATCACATGCAGTGGGAGTGTTCTTAGTCTAAGAGGTCTTCCTTGTATCCGGAAGCACTTCTACATCCGGAAGTAAATCCACTGGATGAAGGATTTTGTTCACTATTACTCACTCTCGCTCAGTGTCCTTCAATCCAACAGTCAGCGCTAGTCTAAATCTAACAGGAAGCAAATTCACATCCGGTTGAATCTTAGCTTAGTCTTAAGGTTTTTGTATATCTAGTGCTTATGGACTAAGTTATTTCCCTCGTGAATTACTTGCTCTCGCTGGGGGATTAGTCATTCATCCGCGAGCGCTAGTCCTAGTCTATCCGGAAGTAAATCCCGCATCCGGTTGTGATTCCGCTGTGGGATGAGTCTTTCATCCGTGAGCGCTAGTCTTAATTCATCCGGAAGTGAATCCGCATCCGGTTGTGACTTAACTTAGGATTCAGTGTTAGCAATCTAGACTGGGTTCTAACCAAGTGTCTCACTTGCTTCCGCTTGCGTCCCCTATGGGATGTGTACTCCATCCGCGAGCGCTAGTGCTAATACTTCCGGAAGTGATCTTGCATTCGCAAGTGATCTAACTTAGGATTCTAACCATGTCATCTAATCCTTCCTAAGTGTTGATTATGTTCTTTTAAGTACTAGACCATATCATACCTTAGTCACCATCAAAACTTAAGATTCTAACATCCTTCCCCATCAACTTCTTCATCTTCTTCCTCACATCACCTTCATCTCTCTTCCTTTTCTTTCCGGCGAACTTAGACAGCGGCGAAGGCGGAGCTTCTTGCGACGAACGACGGGGATGTGCAGCATGCAACCTAGTTCATAGGTGGTTCCTTGCTTCTTCCTTTCTCCCTTCGTCCTCCCTTTGCTCGAGAGGCATATCCGGCGAGATTCACGGTGGCGCCGACCGCAAAACTAGCACGCAAAAGCCGATTTGAACTTAGGTGAGTGTCCTCTAACCATTTTCTTTAACTTGAGCGAGTTGTATGAGAGAAACCAAGTTAGGGTTTGATTGGGGTTTTAGGATTCATGTTCAATAATCACTTAAAATCAAAGTTTAGTGTTAGATTTTGAGTTTTCCTAAAGTAATTTGAACATACATGATGTTTTTCATTGGTTATTGAATTTGTCATATTGAGATATTGTAGAGTGACGGGTTTCAAAGATTTGGGGCTGAACTTTCAAATTAATCAATGTAGAAATGTTATTTATTTAAAAGATTTTGCTCCATGCTTTGAATGAATGAGTTTTGCTTAGTTTGAGAATTTTACTTTCTTCCTCTTTTGCTGTCCAAATCGAATTTCTGGGTTAAGGGAGTTAAAATCTTTGATTAATCTGTATAGGAGTATTGTAGAGTTGAAGTGTGTAAATTCATGTTGGAATTCTTTGAAGATGAGGTCTTTTGACAGATTACAAATGCCTTTTCACTATTCTATCCAATCAGGTCTATGGCCTGCATGTTTTGAAGTGATTATTTAAGCTGTCTATATAAAAGATTATTGATGTTTCAAAGTTGTATATTGAGTTTATGGTGTTTGAAACTATTTCTGATTTGCTACTTGGTTATTAAAGAGAGTTCAACATGCATGTTAACTCCATTGAAGTTGATTTGATTTGTTTCATGGGCTGAGTTGATTGAATGATGATTTGTGAATTCTGCTTTGGACGTTATTGGTGGTATGCTGCTTGTTTAAATATCTTAGAGGGCTGTGTTGTTAGATTCATGAATTGGAATAACATTTATGTGTACAAGATGGTGTTACAATATATGAGGCTTATGTAAATGGAAGGGTATATATAAAAGCTAGTATTGAAACTCAATATTTACTTAGGTTGGTTTGTAATGGCTTGTAAAAGGATATAGTTCATGAGAAGTGATCTTTAGAGGAGATAAATGAACTTTCTTCTCTTTTCCTTGTTTGGTCAAATTGGACATAAATAATTATGCATGAAGATGTAGGTGAAAACTATAGAAAACTTTCTTTAGGTCTTGGTATTTGCTTGGGGATGCAAATTGCTGTCATTGAGTTTGCACAATCTGTTTTGGGTGTTCATGATGCTACTAGCACAGAGTTTGACCCTGAAACCAAAAGCCCTTGTATTATATTCATGCCAGAGGTATATTGTCCCACGTATTCGAGTTACTAATAGTCTTACTAAAAATTGTGTTAAGCTGAATTTTTCTCTCTCTATTGGCAGGGTTCAAAGACTCATATGGGAGGAACTATGCGTCTTGGTTCAAGGAGGACTTACTTCCATGTTCCCAATAGTAAATCTAAGAAGTTGTAAGATCTAAGAACTGAAATCAATCTTATTTAATGACAGTTATGCATATTCTCCTCAATCACATCAGAATTGGCATTTATGTTTAACATTATCATGGATTTTCTTGATAGGTATGGTAATGTTAGTTATATAGATGAGTGACATCGTCGCAGATATGAGGTAAAGCAAGTCTGCATGCAGAAAAGACTTACATATTCAAAGAAGAAATGATTCAGCTAATATATTTGCCACAATGTGCAGGTCAATCCAGATATGATATCTCAGCTAGAGAGTGCTGGTCTATCTTTTGCTGGCAAAGATGATACAGGGAAGCGCATGGAGGTATATAACTAGAAACACAAAGAACATGTTTTGGCCTTGTTTCAGATTAATCATTTACTGCCATAGTAATTATGCATGTAAATTAACAAGTGCAGATAGTTGAACTGCCCAATCATCCTTTCTTCATTGGCGTTCTGTTGGAGAAGTTTGTGAAGATCCCTGCCTGCTGTTGCTGCTGCTGCTGATGATGATGATATTCTTGGGACATCATGGACATATGGTTTGAGCAAGGGAAGGGAAGAATTATCGGACTTGTTGTTGTTGTTGTTGTTGTAGAGAGAGAGAAACGTATGGTGTATATGTGTTTGACTTGAAGGTGGTGGTGCGTGCTATTATTATTCTTCTCATCTCCAAACGTATGGTGTATATGTGTTTGACTTGAAGGTATGCTTTTCACTATAGTAATGCATTGTTATTGGCATGGTGTAGAGTTGATAGTAATATGGGAGCTTGTTTTTCTTCATTTTTTTGATTGTTTATTATTCATAATTGTGAATGATAAGTTTAGTTTTGAATGATTTAATACAGCCATTTGAAATGCTTTGAATTTGATAACTTATATGTTAGAAACAATTTGTTATATTGAAATTTGTCTTAAGTGAATTATTGTGGTCATGAACTAGATTAACCAATTATAAAATATTTAATTAAGGATTGAATTAATCAAACCAAACATGTACACTTCTATATGATTTTCATGTTCTTCTTACTTTGTGAATTAATATGAGTGAATTCAAACCAAACATGTATGACACTTCTATATGATTTTCATGTTCTTCTTACTTTGTGAATTAATATACTGTTTTGGCCAAAGGGTTATTAGTATTTTGGAAGTCTGATTTGTTATCATTATTAATGTTGAGGCTGGAACAACATGAAAAAGGAATCTATGATAGTTACTTTAGAACCTACTTGTTAAATATTGCATTAGAGTCTTAGTTCTTGGCTTTTCATTGTTGTTTCAGGTTTGAATGTTTGGTATTGTTTTGTTGCTAATTGATGTGTAAAGAATGTTGATCCTTATGAATATTCGCTTTGTTAATTAATAAATTAGGTGATAGTGCAAATATGAAGGGAAGGGTAGTGATATAATCACTAAAATACGTGAGAGACATTAAAATGTTATGAAATAGAAATGATATTAACTTAGCATTCATGTCTTATTAAAAATTTAGGAATGGATATCATGCTAGTTCTTGTGGTACTAAGGAGGAAAAGATGAAGTGATGAGTAATTGCTGGAGGACAGGTAGTAGTTTTGTTTATTATGATGTATGAGAATTGCATGAAACATATTTTATAGTGGGTTGATCCAATAAGTATTGAAATGTAATTAACCTATTGAGCTGTTTTGGATATGGATTCTTTGTTCTCTCTATTCTATTCTAAATGTGTTTGAGTTGTTTTATGGTTGTAATCTATGGTCTGAAAGTTTTATTAAAATTGGAGGGTTGTGCAAGTTGGCACATTCAAATTATGCTTAGAATGTGGAATGTTTGTGTGATTGTTGAATGTTTTGGGCGGTTTGCTTTGATTTTGGGATGTATGTTGTTCTTTGAAGTTTGGTTCAAAGAATTACGTGTATACAGGTGACAAATGTAAAAGAATATATATTAAAAAAAAAAATATAGCTGTACATGCGCTTAAAGCGCATGGCGCTTAAAGCGCATGTATAGGCACCTCTACATGCGCTTTAAGCGCATGTAGATGTACATGCGCTTAAAGCGCATGTAGAAATAGGTACCTCTACATGCGCTTTAAGCGCATGTATAGGCACCTCTACATGCGCTTTAAGCGCATGTAGATGTACATGCGCTAGAGGTACCTACCTCTATGTCACGCCCTAAAATCCTATGACGTGACCGGCACGAAGTTTAAGGCATCTAAACTTCGTAAGCCATTTTCAAAATTAAATATATACCTGTTAAGCATAAATTCTTTATACATAGTATTTCCAATCATTTACCATTAAATACATTTGTTCATAATATTTGCATCTTAATGCATAGAAAGATAAATACACAATGAAATGAATGTCTCAGAACTTATTATTTATAATGGAAGTGTAAATTTTTTTTTTAAATTGCTTTTACCTTCCATTGTCCTAAAGCCCAAAAATGTAGTTCCACATTCTTCAATCTGAAATACAAAATACTATATAAATATGTGCAATCTCATTACATGACTCTTATTTAAATCCCTTATAGATGGATAAACAAATAGATGATATAACTTTGGTCAAAAATAAACAATAAATAAATATAAGAATATAGAGGCTTCAGTTTATTATCATCACAGTTGTATCTGAGAAAAAATAGAAACCAAAAGTGCAAAATTTGTATCACATAACAAAATAATTCCATCAGAGTATATTTTTAAAATCAACAGGAAAACTCTTTATTATGAAAAGCTTGTTTTTCATAGAGGAACTGACACAGGCGAATAACAGGCGTGACACGTAGTCACGATAACAGACGTGGACACACAGTCCACGAGGGTAACATAACCAGGCGTGACACGAAGTCACGAAAACAGGCGTGGACACACAGTCCACGAGGGTAAAATAACCAGGCGTGACACGAAGTCACGAAAACAGGCGTGGTAAAACCACGAAACAGGCGTGACAGAAGTCACGAAAACAGGCGTGGTAAAACCACGAAACAGGCGTGACAGAAGTCACGAAAACAGGCGTGACAGAAGTCACGAAAACAGGCGCTTTGTGTCTAGTTCCTCTACTAAAAGTATATACATATGGTAATAAATAAATCAATTTGAATGATAGTAACTCCTTTAGAGAAAAATACAACAAAATCTTTTCTCATTTCAACTCTAGTCCAGTCAATGCATTTGTTTAAGAACATTTTCATATTTTTAAATCATCAATTTATAACCTCTATTAGTATACACTTTTTAATATTCAAAATACCAATAAATAGATTCAAAATCTCTTTATAAAAGCACAGACCATAATTTTCAAATCTGCAATCCGATTCGGTACCAAATAAAACCTCAATCTTTCATCTCCAAAATGAATTCAATAATCACATTATTCCAATTGGTAACAAATTAAGATCTAGATAAATATCATAAAACATATTGGAAGGCTAAAGTAAATCGAAAATAACTTCACACTCATATTTCAGCTTAATCAAACAGCCCAATAGGGCAAAAATTGAATATCATTTTCACCAAAAGTCTAAGCTTCAAAGAAACATATAAAATGGTCATACAGGATACATACCCACATATAAGTCTAAGCACTATCAAAAACAATCTAACCCATGCATTTCCAATGACAATACCTTAATTGACATTTGCATTCATTCCATGTTATCACTAATACTAGCATCTAGGCAAATATAGGGAATAAGAAATATAAATTTATTGGCAACCCATATATCCCACCACCCATGCCAAAAGGAAAACATAAGCCCCTTCTATATCCTTCTCTCATCTTAATTTAAATCACAAGAATAAACATTTCTTTTCTTCAATCTAATTCAATCTAAAACAGAATTTAAATTCCCTACTTATAACGCTTCATGGAAATCATAGCAAAGGAGTAACAACGGTAATAGAAATCTCACAACCAGAAAAACCTATAATATTCTACATTGATGTATTCATTCAGTCTTACCCAACTCCTCTTTTCATATCTTTTCATAATTTCATACTTCCATTTCAAATCAGTAACAGAACAGCTATAAAAAAAAATTACCCTGGCATTGAAACAGGGAAAGAATAGGTGTCAAATATCCTTTGAACCCAATGAAAATCACATGCCCCTTGTTAGCCACAACAAAACAAAGTTTAAAATACTTCCCAAATAAATTAAATAGGTTCACCAAATACACTTATGCACAGCATCGAAAAATAAAGAGGGAAGGAAGAAAAACATCAACTCCACCTTCTAAACCAACACTGACATGTAGCAAACCAATGCACATACAACAGTTCAAAATTTATATACTTCCAAAACTCTTATACTAACCCTCCATCACCTTTCTGTCACCATTCAAAATATAATTCCATCCTTTAGCAAAATATATGTGAGCTGAATATTGACTAAAACAATCCAGAAAAAAAAAATAATAAAGGGAATCAACTGAAATACTAGAGAAAGACAACAAAAATTCCAAAGCCTTCAAGGTTTATAGAGTTCAACATGCATTCTCGAAAAAAACACCTTGATCATTTATCTCATACTCAACATATATCAAGATTACCTCACAACGATAATTCAGCATTTGTTCCCAATGCATCCAACCATTAGAGTAAAGAGATAGATTATATAGGTTGGTTTAAAAATTCTTTCTTTAACAATAATTTATCATTCCCTAACTTGATCAATCAACCAAACTGAATTTCCAATTTCATATTATCACACTAAATAATAATATTCTAAATTCTAAAATTATTGGACAGCATTTCATGTTCTCCTACTCAATGCAAATTACTCCATTAAATGAATCATTGCAGTTATATAAAATAAGAGGGACATAAATTTAATAAACCACATGAGTGCTTCTCAAACAACTCAAATAAACTTCAGGACCCATAATTCAAACATGCAGGGAACACTTTTAGCTCCATTATACTCATACAAAAATCACAGATTAAACACAACCCACACTAATGGACGTGTCGTAGCATAGAAGAGGGAAAAATATCAACAACATGAAAATCATAAAAATCCCCATCAATCAAACATTCAGTTCCTAAATTAAACTTTAATAGATTATTATTTCAGTCTATTAGGTGTTTTTGAGTCTCCATTTCCTCAGAAAACTCATCGGCCTTTAAATACCCAAATCAAACTTCAATTTCTCATCCAAAATAACAAGAATAGAAGCTAATAAAGTTTTAACTTTTACCACTTAAACAAACCAAACCCCAGAAAGTGAAATCGGATCCCCTTCAAACTTCGACCAATCAGAGAAAAATAGGTATGAGCAAGAAGGTGAACTTCACCTGATGTTAATTTCATAATAACACGCGTTAAATTTCCCCGTAATCCCCAAAAGCGCCGCTAAAAGCCGAAGGAGACGAACAGGATCGAAGAAGAAAAAGAAATATTGAGAGGGAGGGAGGGAGGTCAGTGGAGGTGAGAGTGAGAGAGGCAGAAAAATGTTGAAGGAAATAAAAAAGAGTGTGTCCATCCTGGTGATGAAGTTTCTAGAAAAATATCTAGGGGAGGAAAAAGTAATGACTTTATAAAGAGGTTTGAAGAAATGATAATTTTGCCCTGCTTAATATTTTTTCACTTCACTTTGGCCCCTTTTCTATATTCTCATAAAATTTCCAATCAATAATTTAATCTATAACTATTATCTTTAATTTCCAAAAATAAGCACATTAATTCCATAAAAATATGTTTATTATCATTTATTAATTAACAATGATATTTGGTTCACTAATGACATCCCTAAAACCACAATTAATTTCTTATTATCCTTAATTTAAAAATCGGGATGTTATACTCTACATGCGCTTTAAGCGCATGTATAGCCCCCCTTTACATACGCTTTTAAAAAGCGCATGTAGAGCCTTTACCAGCGCCCCCCTCTACCAGCGCCCCCCTCTATAAGCGTATGTAGAGGCCAAAATAAGCGCATGTAAATGGGGTAATCTGTGGTAGTGACTCCAGACATATATACTAAAATAAGACTCATTTATTTTAGTTTAATATCTAATCCATATTGACTTTCTCACTATTGTAGAATAAAACAAGGTACCCACTACTTGTATTTTTCTTCTTTTTTGTACCAACAATTTAATACAATCACGGATCTTGTGTGAACATTGAAATCTCGCCATCTAAATATAATTTAAGGGCTCTCCAACAAGTACCATTTGGTTAGAGGAATAAAGGGAGCGTAATTAGGTTCACATTCTGTGGAGATCCCTCTATATATCTACCTTACTTTGTTAATCAAGAAGAAGCTTATATAATAATTTATATTTGAAGTTACATTACAATAATTTAAGCAAACAAAGAAAATTAGTTACTTGTTTTGGAATTAAGCTACATTCATATATACCAAGGTTTTTATTAGAAAATCTGCAGATTACTTCATAGTTTTTTCTAAAAGAAGAATTGAAATTAGGTCACATAGATGAGAGTTAATTCAAACCGGAAAAGAATCCTCACACATTCCATTCAGTACACCTATGTGCCATTTCTAGCTACTCATCAATCAATGGTTAACGGTGGACATATGTCACAAACATAACATTAATAGTAGGATAATGGTCCTAATTTGCCCTTCAAGTAACCACCGTGGACCACTAGGCACCCTAAATTAACAATAGGCCTTAATATACCCTTCAAGTAATCAAAGTGGTCAAATTTTAGCCTCATCTGACGGTCAATGACGTTTGACCATTTAAAAACTTCACAAAATTGCATATTGATTCATCAGATTTTGAGTGAGGGTAGTGGTGTAATTGCTCCATGTTAGAAATGTGTCACATCATACTACTTTTTAAAGAGTGAGACTCATATCACTTTCCATTTCTAATTCTTTGGGCCACTTTCCTACAAGCAAACAGACCCTGATTACAAATCTGTCTGAGGAATTTCATTGAGATTGAAGGGAGGAGGAAGGGGAGAGGACGGAGAGTTGGTTTTTAAGTGAGAGGTGCAAAATGGTCTTTTTATTTTGGAAAATAATATCAATAAGCTTCCACATAACTACAAAATAACATATAATACCGGTTTTATCATTTTTGCACCGGTTCACAAAGTTGAATATTATTTATGCATCGCGAAATAGTTATTTATTATTTTTGTTCAAAATGAAATAGTTAATTATCATATCAGCGTTTTTGCCCTTTATATGACGAATGAATGGTTTTGTTACTAAAATAGAGATTGTGATTTAGATTTTGCTTCTATTAGTTGAATTGATATTGAGAGCCAATATTGAATACTATAATCACATAGTTAGAACATCACGAAATGCCCATATGTCAAATCATTTGATGCCTTTTTTGTGATGGGCCTCACCATGCATCTTATGTGGTTTTCGAAGTAATTTGTGATTGAGCTTTCAATCCAAGTATGATTATGCTTCAATTGTAATCATATGTTGAAAAGATTTGGTTATGTTTCAAAAGGGTATTCAATTCGTTGATAAAATGAAGCCCATTTCATCTTTTATGACAACGAGCAGGAACTCCCGTGCTACGCACGGAGAGCAGAATTTATTTCACCTAATTCTACTACCATCAAAGTCACCCACAGCCTTAAAGTCATTATGTCTAAAAACATTTTCATACATACACATTAAAAATCAACCAACATGTCAACCATATTCGCTCTAAACTCGTCCACTTCCTGTATGTTTGGATTTAAACTCACATTGGTAGCATCATAGAAAGATGACACAACAACACAACCTACAAAATTCAAAAAAACATAAAATAAATTTGGCGCTAACAAATAATGCGGCCTAAACTTTGTACAATATATGAAATTCACATATACACACCTGACTTTGCACTTTCCTCACTCACAACATAGCGTACATGAACAAATGGAGGAATATTAATATTCGCGGCATCTCCAAGCATTTTAGAACAGTTTTAACCCGTGTTCCTCTAAAGATACACATAACCTTAATATTAACCCTGCATTGAAAAGATAAGAACATATATACATAAAGTGTCCTGTTACACATTAACACATTTTTTTTAAAATAAAAAGGACACCGTATGTAAATTCACCCATATACCTAGCATTTATGTTTACCTATCCATTTGTCATGCTATATAAATGTCTATACGTAACCTAACATTTATTAAGGGGAGAGTAAATAAGCAGGGATTTTTTGCCAATATCCTGACAGCTTAAACACGCCAAATTATGTATAGAAGCGTGTGAAATGAACATGGCCTTAGTTGGACAAGAACACACTTGTAGATTGACACACTTGCTCCAATTTCAACCCTGACCATAAACTCGATTTGATATCATAACCCCACTCATTAGACAAGAAAATAAATAAGCATTAGTAATAAAGGAAAAAAAGTAACGAACAAATTTGGGAAAAAACAATTTTTTTTTGATAAAATATGAGAAAAAATTAAATTATTTTGAAACCTTACTATTTAATTTTTTTATAGTAGGCATAGAAGGGAAACTGTCATTTAATCTCATCTTAAGAAACATTCAAACTCACCCCCTCCCCATATGTCAGTTCACCCAAAAGCAAATAATTCATCTTCAACAACTCTTTGGTCACTCTACACACCATGTCCGTTATAAAAACATCGTCTTGGTCTACGTGATTTTAATGCAACAAATAATTGAGCACACATGTTAAATTTTCACTTCTTCTATACTCATACAATGCAAAGGAAAAACTCAATCCTTGTCATGTAGGACACTTGTAATGCAAGACTTCAAGACAAATTCATACGAGAGGGGATTTACCAAGAGGGGATGAAAGCTAGGACTTCTTCTACCACCTTGCTAACAGTGCTTGCCATCACTCTAGGGGGGATGAAAGCTAGGACTTCCTTCTACCACCTTGCTAATAGTGCTTGCCATCAATCTTAATATGGATGTGGTTTTTTTTTTACCTTTTAATAGGGATGTGGTTGAGAGATATGAGAAGAGTTGATTTGATGTCAATTGGACTTCCGAGAACTATAGAGTTTTTTTTATATACAGCCGAGAACTATAGAGTTTTCTTCAGTGGTGAATGCTGAATGTCTTAAATGCTAACCTATTCATTCTTTATTTTTATGGGTCTCTCAAACCAAGATTTAAAGGGAAACTATGAAGGGAACAACTTTGTGCTAAAAATTAATGTGCATACTCCCTCGGTCCCTAATATAGAGCCAAAATTTGAATGGTTTTGGTCCCTAATATAAGAGATCATCTGACATTCTCTCCTCATTTAATCCATTTTTACTACTTTGCCCCTAACTCTCTTTCATATTTATTAACGCTTTTGTATTTCTCTCTCTCAAAAGTATCATAATATATATGGGCAATATTGGAAAAGAAGCAGTAACTCCAGACACTCAACTAATATTCACATGTTTTCTTAAGGTGCGATTTTTTTGCGGCTAACTCTTATATTAGGGATCAGAGGGAGTATCATATACAGTTGGTGAAAAAACTTGTCCGAAGTGAGAAATGGTCATATCACATGCCTCTCATTTATTTACATTTATAAGATTGATTGGTTGATCAATTATTGTCCACGCCATTTAATATGTTGTCTGTATAGTTGACTAGAATTAATAGTTTTTTAAACATATATCCCTGAATAATTGCTGATATAGTTGTAACCTATTAAGGAAAAGATTACCTTTTCAATAAAAAGAACCGAAAAGAATAAGTAATAAATCTACCCCAGCTGTAATTTAAAATAAATAAAAAACGGTGATGGTTAATTATTATTTTCATATGTAATAAAGGATAGTTTATAAAGAGTTCTAATTTTTTCCTATTACATACAGACTCGACTTGAACAAAAACTAACTATGTTGACTATAGCAACTCAATTTACTAGAGGAGTAATATAAAATATACTCCCTCCGGTCCCTAATATAAGAGCCCAAAATTTGAATGGTTTTGGTCCATAATATAAGAGCTCATCTCACATTCTCTCCTCATTTAATGTGTTTTTTCCTACTTTGCCCCTAACTCTCTTTCATATTTATTAATGCTTATGTATTTTTCTCTCTTAAAAGTATCATAATAAATATGGGCAATATTAGAAAAGAAACATTAATTCCAGACACCCAACTAACATTCACATGTTTTCTTAAGAAGCGTTTTTTTCGCGGCTAACTCTTATAGTATTAGGGACCGGAGGGAGTAGTATCCAGCATTCTCTCTCCAAATATTTTGCTAGATGATTGGACGTGATACATGAGTTTAGGAATGGAGGTTGAGGGCACGAACAAATAAGCCAACAAACATATGATGATAACCACGATGTTATCCATGAGTTTTTTTTCCTGTGAGATGTGGAGCATTTGGACTCTAAAATTTATTTGGTAGTTAACTCTCATGTCATAATGATAATAATTGATAAAGGCTTATAATTGATAAAGGCTTTGCGAGCAGTTGGAGATAATAATGGCACACATGAGATAAGATTGTTTTTCAAACAAAGTTAAATTGTGATTTCCACAATATTTTTAACAGTGATTGGTGACAGTGGGAAGATAATACGGCTATAGGTGCCTGAAGGATTTTGTATGGGTAGAGAGTTCTATTTATGTAATTAAAGTTAAGTAGGTAAATTTTTCCAATTAAAGTATGATGAGAGAGTTAACTTCTTGTATGCTTAAAAATGATGGTTTAGTAGAATAGATATTTGGTGGAAAAGGTTGGCCTTTATTTTTTCCCCTTGGTAAATTAATACTTCTTCCGTATTGTGAGAGATAGATGGCCTTTAGTAGAATAGATATGGGTACATTAAAAAAATTTATCCGTCATTAGCACTATTTATTGTGCCTTTGGATATATTGTCACCTTCAGTTAACAATTTTTTCCCCTTTCTACTAATTTTTTATACCCATATGATGAATTGAAATTATATCTTGGAAGCTTTTAATAAAGGGTGTTAACACCATTGTTATCGTTTTTATTAATTGAGACTTAAGTAGTATTATCTTCAATTCAATGAACACTTTTTATTTCTACTTCAGTCATTCGTTTAATTGAAATACTCCATTGTATGTTAGGACAAGAAGGTAAAATACATTGTCAACTTGAGGAGTGTCACACCTAGTTTATTTTATTGTATTTTATTAAAATATCAAATATATTTAAATTAAATACAGTAATTATAATAATAGAATATATTTTAAATACTTTAAAAATGTATACAAGTTTACAAAAAGCTGTCCAAATTAAAACTTTTTCATGAAATAGACTTTTTGAAATAATTCTTTCTAAAATAAGTTGTGAATAAAATCTTTCAAAAACAAAATGAAATTAATTAAAATATGTAAGGTGATTTATACTAATTTTATACAGTAACGCAAGTGTTAAAATATATTTCTAACAATTATTTCTCATACTAAAAGGTTTAACTTTTACTTTGAAGATCTAACATTTACCTTAGAGAATATTATTTTTAAAATGCCTAGTTTTACATATAAGTACATATAAGTCTAAATATGAATTCAAAATAATTACCAAGTACATATTTATCTCCTACAAAATTTATATATAAATATTACATGACAAAATAAAATGATACAAATTCCTTTTGAAAATATACATCAATAAAATTACAAATAAGAGCAGAAATTCCTATATTCCTTCGTTCCCTTCATCACTCCAAAATTCCCTATCTATTGTGTACCTGAAACCAAATTTACCGCAGTTTATTTCATACACTCTAATTCATGCATTCACTTCACCTAGAAGCTGATTCATTTAATCCTACTTCAGATAATGATAGTGACGCTACCTGTTGGTGATTACTACCTATTAGTAAAACACTCATACAGGACCCCTACCTTAACAATATATTTGTTACAGGTAGAATATTAAATACATGTGCCTATTGCACCACCTCACTACTTATAGTAATATATTCACCTTTCGTAGTAGGCATACCTGACAGGATTTTCTAGGAAAAATAAATTCAATACAATATGGTATAGGGGGAGCGACCCTCCTTATATCTGGAGTACTCCACATAAATTTAAAATGCTGAAAATAAACCCTATCAATATCTGAAGCAGTAATATTAGTGATGACAGAAAATAAATATGTAATCCTAATGTGCATGAAATAAACCGCTACCTGAACTTCACAAGCTATTTATGCTCTTTCTCTTTGCTGGATCTTTGTCTCCAAGTATTCCCTTTAATACTTTCTCCTATTTTAATACCAAGTAATAATAATTATAAGTAACTATTCTCGTATTCAAAGCAACGCCTCTCTCGATGCTAAGCACTACCCAATCCCCCTTTATAACTAAATCATCTCATTGAATCAAAAATGATTCTCAAAGTTTGACAAACAAAATTGTAAGTTTCTTAAAAGAATTTAAGAAACTTTTAACACGACAACACAATTCATTCTTCATCGATCATTATCCATTTATCTCAACAAAGAAGCACCATACATATCCAACATATTGTAAACACAATATTATTCCAATCATAGCACTCAAATAGCCTAAATAAAAGAAATCAACAATTCCATTTCTCATAACGTAATCAAACTTGTTTACAAGAATATATAATATTTTCCAAACACGAGTTGAATCCAAACAGAATATTCCATTATAATTAATTTACACACACACACCAACACTACAAAATCAATTGGGTTTGATTTCAATTTGTGAAGCTCAAACAGATAGGAAAATAGGAATTATAATTAGCTAATAATAGACCATACTCATAACACAGATTTGGAAAAGTGTATTCAAGCATAACTTCATACTTAGAATATTTGAATCACATAATGAAACACCCAAAGCCCAATAAATCAAACTTGTAGAGAACGTACACTTTTATCTCCATTACATTCAAACATGGATTACTTAATGATTTGTACCCCAAAATCCTTAAAAAAGGAAACAATAACACCCATCGTAAAAAAAAATATCAAACTCACATAAAGCAAGAATTCTTATTTCTTTAGAAAAGACAATTCGGCAAGAGAGAAAGATAATTAAAGATAATTCCTAATCAATTTCAAGACAGAGAAATCAATAAGAGTTCCTAAAATTTCATCTCAAAATTCAAACACCCATTCGTCTTTCCCAAAACTCTCACTCGTTTACGCAAAAATTAAATTAGAGAAGAGTAAGAATTTCTCACCCAAAATTCACGCAAGACCTGACGTCCCTTATGCTTAGATTACTCGATGAATAAAACTAAATTTGAAAACGAGCTCGCAGCCACCAAACAGCCTCGTCATCGCCGTAGATAACGTCTTCGCAGCCACTGTGAGGAGTCGCAATCGCGAGCCTTAGTGAAGAGTGAACAGAATCACGCACTATAGAGAAGTAGAAACAAGGTCGCAAGTTTCAAATTTAAGGGACTGTAGGAATGAAGGAATAGAAGAAATAGAGTGATAATGATGTAGATATAAATTGAGAAGGAAGAGCATTTTGGGAGAGGAAAGAGCAATTGGTTTGAGCAGAGAAAGAACGAAGTTTTGGTTTGTGAGGGAGGAGGGAACGTACGAAGTATATTTCTGAGAAGAGAGTGGACGGCAGTTTTGGTTTAGGTTGAAGTGATTAGGGTTTACTTATGTATTTGTATTTAATTATTAGGGAAAATTCCAATAAGCTACCTACTTGTTTATTTTTAATTATGTTCATGACCCCAACATCTTTTCTATGATACTTAAATCTCTTTCTTCCCAATTAACTCTTTTCTTTCTATTCATTTAATAAAAACTTAATTTGGTGAAAACAAAGATGGTGAATAATCTAATGATTATTTCATTTATATAATAACATATTTATAATACAAAAGTTTCCTAAAAGATAATAAATGTCTCCTACAAGTTTACCTAATAATAATCCCTAATAAGAGCAAATATACATCTACTCTAAATATTTCCTAATACTATAATTCAAAATTATTACTAAGATATATAAATAGTCTAATGTTACAAAATAGGAAATATTAACATTATTTTCATAATTTCTAAAAGTTTGTCCAAAATTTTCTCTTCTATTCCATTTCATAAAACTTTAACTTGTAATTTATATTTTCATTCCTATCTAATTTAATTATATTTTAAAATAAAATTCGGGGTGTTACAATTCTCTCCCCCTAAAATAATTTCGTCCTCGAAATTAGAAAAGAATTACCTTAATAGGTGCATAGAGATAAATAAGCTCTTCAAACTTTTTACACAAATCATATGAAAAAGATGCTTGGGCATGGAAAATTTTTGACATACAGATAGTTTAAAGGTTTCTTTAAGGAATTCAAAAGAGGTGATATCAAATCAGATTGATTTGATTGAGCATAGTGAGGAGAAAACATGGTTACTACTTTTGCTAAAGACTACATAAGGAACTTGACATCTTGAGGGAAGTAAAAGCAAGAATAAAAACTATAGAGAATAAATATAAAAGAGAAAGATGATAACCCTACATTTTTATTTAGGAATATATTAGGAAATTTCCTGAATAAAGTTATCAACTATTTTGGTTTAAAGTTTAGCTTGAATGAGAGATTCTATAAACCCTTGAGAACTCTTACTCAAACTTCCTTCTGTTCAATTCACGTGTGAAATATGTATCCTCTACTTTATTAAGCCATTATGTCCATCAACACTACTTAAGTATTATTACCACGATTAATCAAAATAATATTTGTAGGTAATAATCCATTATTTATATCCACACAATATCTTTAAGAGAGTATGCAAGTATGTTTCATAATTTTACTACACCATTCATAACAAATCATAAAATTACATATTTTAAATTATTGCAACTAAGGCACGACACTCGCCAAACATACTAATTACCACATATTCAATTTAAAACTCAACGATCATTTTGCAATCTACAAAGACTCTATTCAACCAAAAAGAAACCTCCAACGAAAACTACAAATGATATTTTATAAACAAAATTTATGATTCAAATTCAAACGATCATAATCATTCTAATAGTATAACTCAAACCAGCTTTTAAGATATATATTTTCAATCTCTATTTCTTGCCGGTACATTTTAGAACACAGAATTTTAAATCACTCTAGCAGCAACTTATTAACAATCATCCAATTAATGCTGATTCCATCAACTGTAAGACCTAATCATCACAATTCACTAACATTCCAATCATTACCCAAAAACCAACTAATTGCACAAATGATTAGTTTTAAAAGTACAAAAAGAAACTGTGACAGTTAATCTATCCTACTAACATTACTCGATCACAAAATTTATTTTTCTCTTTCAACTAAATCATATAAAGAAACCAATGTACAAAACTCAAATCATCCTAAAACTATTGAATACCATATTATATCCACAAGACATTCAACTTATATAGATATATATCCCCATTTTACTTATCCAGGTAAGGCCAATACAATGTTACTTCTAAATCTTTATTTAATTTAACATCACAACTTTTAATTATGTGTATTCCCAAATTATCAATTGTGGTTTTTAATATTACTTGCTTATTACTTTTGATCTTCAAACTAATCAATACGTCATATTTGGACAATGTTTATTATAAAAAAAAATCATATAATAATCTTTGTCATTACCACGTATGTACCTAAATGGCAAAAGGATAGAAATTAAGTTCTCTTCTGTAACCTAAAACAATTTATTTATCAACAAGCGAATAAATATTCTAGAAAATCAGCAATGACGCATGTCACATCTAAAGTCAATCAAAATGTAAAGATAATTAAATTTCTAAATAAAAGAATATAAGAATATTTCCATATCACCCCATGAAATACAAAAGTTCCAACAATCAGTATATATATTCTAAAGAACTTGAGAACTATGATTCTATATATATTTGAAATGAATTTTAATACTTGCAGTTATTCTTGACAGCAACCAGATTTTGCAAATTTAGTCTATTAGATCCCAAGATTACTCATGGTTATTTAATCTATCACCTAAACTATACATGTGACTCTCTCATACATACACACACTAAGAACAATTTTTAATGACCATTAATTTAGCAATCAGTGAAGCCTCAAAAGAGAGACACTCAAATCTGGAAAATAATATTATTTCAACTTAGCGTTAACAAAACTATTATAAAGACCAGTTAATCAATTGAGAATTAAGTGACTCAATCTCTAAATCTTAATTTTTACAATTATCATCATACAAAACGTTCTAATAAACCCAAGGCACAAGTACCTCCAAACTATACATATGATTTCATCAAAGAATCTAAAACAGAAAATCAATGAAACAAATCTTAAGTTTAATTAGTTACATAACAAATTATTAATCCTGCAATAAATTCATTTTATGAATCAGGAATTGCTTACACAAATGGAGCTTAAAAGAAAGGTTAAACAAATCCGGTTAATAGCAATTAAATATAGAACCAAGAACATATTTAACATTTACACACCAAGATACCCTTATAGATGAATTCTTATAGACTTTATTTAATTAGCATTTTAAGAATTATAATTATGATTAAAGGCTAAAATTATTTCTCAATCACTTTATTAACCGTCTGAATTACAATTCCTAGTTAAATCATAAACCTTTCTAATCATCTCATAAAGTTTCATATTTTAAAAATTCTGAATCCACAAATTTTAAATATTTTCATTATAATATATTGAATATTCTCATATCTAACTAAATTAAAACGTAAGAGTAGTTTTAGTCAGAGACATTAGATCCAAATACTTAAGTTTTTAACTCTTATTGAAATACAAGAATAGAAGAAAGTATAACCTTTGGGCCCAAAAGACAACATATATATATATATATAAAAAATTATATATAGACTATCATCTATTTCCTGTATTTTCTACAATTGATTCATGGTAACTAGATAGATAATTCAGAATTATATTAGTTCCTTTATTACTAAATTCTAGTTTTTTTTAATATTCATATTAACTATTATTATGAAAATCATAATTACAATCTACAATCATTTTTCATTTTTTTAATACCAATTATTATTATGAATTTATTGAAATTCGTGGCTGTCACCCAAGAGGGGGGGGGGGGTGAATTGGGTGAGGGAATAAAAACTTAAACTCTTTTCGAAAGACTGCTTGTGCTCGGTGATGATGATAATAAATAATGCTATGCACAAGTCAGTATGCTATGTGATGCAAAATAGAATGATCAAGTATAAGTATATGCGCACATAAATTTATCCTGGTTCGGTCACCCAGACCTACATCCAGTCCCCAGGCTACACCTGAGATTTCCAATCCACTATTCTTGTTTAAACCGGGCACAAGAGAAGCCTTTACACTTTAGGTTTTACGAGCACGGGTTCACCTAACAACCCACAGGTTTTACACCGGGTTCACCTGCAAACCTTACAAATGCAAGTTTTACGGGCTAACTTGCAACCTATGGAGATTTAGACAACCTCTAAATGCTCCCCCTTACAAAATGTAAGTTTACAATTAAGTTCACTCTATGAACTGATTTTGTTAAACACTTAAGCTCAAAACTAACTCTCTCAAGAGTGGATGATGTTACTCACTTAAGTACAAATGAATCACTCTCTAAGAATATTACATATCAAAGTCCGAGAGTAGAAGATGAGAGGAATGTAGAATAGTGTTTCAGACAATAAGCTCTGTTCTCTCTCTCTTTTTCAAGCCCGCTGCTTCAGAAATGAAGAACATCCCTTTTATACCAGCCTCTGAATATCTAACCGTTGGAGAGGCAATAAGACCGTTTGATTATAGACGTTGGGGCCTTGTTTACGTTGTCCTCATTAGTGCACAGCAGGGTTGACTTTGCTTTATCTAAAAAGGTGCTCTGACCAAGCTGTTCTGTCAACACTGTTCTGGCAATACTATTCTGACAAAAGTCGTTCTGACATCTGAACATTTTGTACGGTCCGACTCTTGCTTGCTGTCAGAGAGGACTTCGTTCCTCAAGCATAAGTCCAGGATGTTAAGAGACTCATTATCGGAAGCTCTCTTGCTATCTGAAGCTCGTGGACTCTAACATTTTGCTTGCTATCACATAGAGGAACTTTGTTCTTCCAAGCACCTGTCCATGAATGATAAGAGTGCTTTGCTATTGGATCCTCTCTTGCTATCAGAAGCTCTCTTATGGACTCTGTCTCTTGTGGGCAGTATGAGCTTTGACACCTTGAGTGAATCTTCAGATTATGTTCTCATACTCCTTATGCTTGGTAGGTAACAATGTTGTTTGAATATGTCTGTTATCCTCTTGTTACCGTTGCAAGGAACATCTTCTTAAATGCTTCAGCAGGGTTGACTTGCTTTATCTCTGAAAAGTAGTCCTGACACCTCTGCTCTGACATAAGCATTTTGACACTGCATCTCTTGAACGTTCAGACATTCTTTTTGCTTGCGGAAGTAACTTCTCATCCGGAAGCAACCTTACTGAGTGTGCTGCACTTGAACGTTAGTTTAGCAATATAATCATATAGTCTCATGCAGTGGGTGATCCTAAATCTAAGGTGTATCCGGAAGCACTTCTACATCCGGAAGTAAATTCACTTGATGAGGGATTTAGTTCACCATGACTTGCTCTCGCTTAGTCTATTTCATTCCACCACTCAGCGCTAGTCACTGAGCTATCGGAAGCACTTTTACTTGACGTGGTGAATTCACTGACGCTTAGGGTGAAATCTATTCTATCAGTCTGCGCCAGTCAAGATCTAATAGGAAGCAACTTCACTTGATGTTGCATTTCCGCTGACGCTCGGGGTTATATCTAGTCTATCAACCTGCGCCAGTCTAAATCTAATAGGAAGTGCTTTCACTTGGCGAAGTAGACTTACTGACGCTTGGGGTACTAACTATTCTATTGCTCTGCGCCAGTCTAAGTCTAACAGGAAGCGCTTTCACTTGGGGAAGTAGACTTACTGACGCTTGGGGTAATATCTATTCTGTCGCTCTGCGCCAGTCTAATTCTAACAGGAAGCAAACTCACTTCCGATTGAAACATAGCTTAGTCTTAAGATTTTGTGTACCTAATTCTCATGGACTAAGTTAAATCCCTAGTGATTTACTTGCTGACGCTGGGGGATGAAAACATTCATCCGCATGCGCAAGTCCTAATCTATCCGGAAGTGATCTTGCATTCTCAAGTGATCTAACTCAGGATTCTAACCATGTCATCTAATCCCTCCTAAGTGTTGATTATGTTCTCTTAAGTACTAGACCATATCATATCTTAGTCACCATCAAAACTTAAGATTCTAACATTCTCCCCCTTTTTGATGATGACAAACCCATAGATGACTAGAGAACATAATTAAACTTAGATCACTCATCCTAGAGCTATATTCCTTTCCCCATTTCTCTCCCCAAAAATCTAGGCATCTTATCTATCTCTCAGCTCTAGACATCTCATGTCTCATCTCTCGCTAGACATCTCATATCTCATCTCTAGCTAGACATCTTATATCTCATCTCTAGACATCTCATCTCTCTCCCCCTTTTGGCTTCATCAAAATCCAACAGGTGCAAGCTAGCCTTAGGGATGGGGATACTTTTATCGTTCTCCTAGGAATGGGCTTTCTACCTAATATTTCTCCCTATGTATCGCTAATAAAGATTTGTTCTAGACTATTCAATACAATGTACGAGAATTAACAAGGAACAGCAATAATGGCTCATGATCCTAAATGATTGTATTTTCCCTAAACACTATGTAGGATAGTTAAACATGTTTTTCAAAGGAGATATTGATACATCAAATCTAATCATAATTAAATTAAGATCAAAACATACAAAACAGTTTTCTTTTTGAAGGTGAAAATTCTTTCCAAATGTAATTTTGATCCTCTCGAATTGATTAACATGATATCAAAAGTAATTTTGATGTGTTTAAAAATGATGATTATGATATCAAATGAAATATGTGATTTTAAAATTCAAATGAGATGAAATCTGATACCTAATGAAATCAAATGAGATCTGTGAGTTTGAACTTGTGGTATCAAAGGAAATGATTGAATGCCAAATGAAATTTGTGATACCATATGAAATGAAATCAAATCAAATGAAATTTGTGTTTTTAAAAGTGCCAAAAAAATTTTCCAAACAAATTGCATCACAGCATCTTAAGAGTTTATTATCGATGACAGCATGTGACTCTCTATTTTCAAGGGATCATTAACAGGTAATGTCCACTTACTTCTCTTCTATATTAAGATTAATCATCATTAAATCAAGAAAGGAAGCATATAAGAGAGGTATGTTATCAATTACTTTCCAGCATGTCATTTAGAGGATACAGATGTGTGAGCTAGGATGATTTTCTAAGACAGTGAATGATTTTGAAGTCAATGCAGATTGAGAGAAACATCCTAAGTTGACACCCTTACCAATGCCATGTATGCATCATATGTAAGAAATGGTAAGGTGTAGATGTTACCACAGATGAGGGGTACTCATACTCTATTAGACTCAGGAATCTGAATCATACGCAGATAAGCATGCTTCCTGACATCTTCAAGAGGTGTGCTATCTCAAGTGGAAACCCCTAGCGCAAGTGCTTTGATGATTCGCTTCGGCAAGCTGAGCTACAACCACAAGCGGACATGACTGGGCAGTCACTCTACTCTTCCCATGGTTCAATAGTTGGCCTGCTATCGAAGACGCTGATTGTTGCGAAAGCAACCTTGCTCAGACTTGATGATTGGTCCTGCATGTGCTTGAGGAAGCAAGCGCTTCCTGATGGTCAGTGAAAGAACTTAAGATTTAACATTGGAGACCATACTCAGGACATTCAAGTCAATCTGTGTTAGTCAGCACAAGTTAATAATTTTAAGAAATCATGCTTGCTAATTTGGTTTTAAGAAAATAAGAGCAATGATTATGTGAGAACTAATTTTGAAATTGTCTACACGTTCACATAGTTTCACTATCAAGATATGAACTCCATTTATACTCTCATAGATAAATATCAATGTGATAGTATAGCGAGTATCAAACAGGTGGCATATTTTCAGAGTTTCGTAAGCAAGTATAGTTCAATAAATATGCCTCAAGGATGTTCATGTTAGATCATGAAGACATGTGAATTATTAACACAATGAAATTTTGAGAAATCTTCGTCCTCACAAAATAGTTTGATTTCAAGACTAAATCCGGTTTACAAAAACAGCCAAATTTCAGCATGTGATTACGAGAATAATTTCCAAATTTTAGCTCAAGTTCTTCTAGATATGGTCAGTGTGATCTCATTGTTCTTAGGATATCAACAAGCTCGAAATTAATACAGATTATAGCATGCTTGTGATACTATGCCATGTTTTACAGATCTAGCAGAGTTTAATTCAAGGCATTTCCTAAGATTTCTAATGCATGTCAGACAAGAGAGAGACTATCCATTAAATTTCACAACAGAATATGTAAGGGATAGAAATGCTCATGTGTATTGGCGAGAGTTTCTCAGGTTTAGTATAGCCATTCCACACATCTTGATAAGAGGCATTTTCGTTGCCATTCTCTCTTGGTCATTCTCATTGTTCAAACTTCAATAATCTGTGTCAACATTCCTAAACCACAAACTTGAATCGAGATCATTAGTAGATTGAGAACTTAAGATGTAATTAAGAGGGATGTATTGTTCTCGAACCCATAGCTGCTTATGCATTGAAAAACTTGATGCAAGAGATACCATATGAAATGGAAAATCAGAAATAACTTTTGAATGCTATCATGAGGAATGGTTGTCATGTAAGTTTAAAGAGGATCGGAATCTGTTTTGAAAGTTTGCATTTCAAAAAGGATCTTTCAAAAATCAAGGTGAATGTATAAACTGTTTTCTTTTCTGAGCGGCGCCCAAAAAAAAATTGCTAAGCATATATGAGTAAAACGATTTAGACACCATATGAAAAACTCTGAAGAAGGTTTTTTGTTTGTGTCAAAATTCTGAAACTAGTTCTGAATCTTCTTAACAATGTCAGAAATCTTGGAACACAATGATTCAGCATGCACAAATTTAGTAGGTTTTGAAGAAGGTTCAGTTTCAAAGTGTCAGACTTCTTGAATCTGTAAAATCAGTATGCATTATATCAGAAAATGAATTTGATATGATAGGATCATTTTTACAGAAAATAAGGTTATCACAGATAAGGGAAATCATATCAATTTCAGAGAAATAAAATCTGTTAAGCTCATCATGCATTTACTACCCAAAAGATTATTCAAGTAAAGAGGAGGGTAAGAATGATATCACCATAGCTCCATTCGCATCAAGCAGTAGCTCGCTTGATTTTGGTTGACAATGCAAGGATTCTATTTTCAGAGCAGCACCAAAATCTATGCGTGACGAATGCTTATCAAGACTTGACTAATTGTTCAGATGAGGTACAGTCCTGAGTCCTGTTGAGGCTAATAGGATGAATTGGAGCTGGTGCAGAGGGATGAATTCACTTGGTGATCACTACTACTCGCATCTCTCGCCTCTTGAACCCATACTTCTTACACAGCTCTTCACTCAGATTAGGTGCTGGCGCAGAGAGAGACACAGGTTCAGCAGAGGGTATCTCCGCAGGTTGATCACTCAGTGCTATCTCAAGCTTGCCTCTGTGCCAGCAGACTGTTGGGGGCACATGAATCAGATGGCTTCCCCAAGGGCGAGCCTTCCTGCTTGGGCAATCCGCTTCATTTCAATTTCCCTTCTGAGGGCAGCAGTGACATCCTGGTCAAGTCCGAGGGGTGGCTATCTTAGCCTATCTCTCTCTGATTTTGTTCATGTTCCTTGTTCATTTTAGCCCATAACTCATCTTCACCCTTGTCTTGCTGAACCTCCGGATTGCCTTTCCTACAAAATATCAGATAGTTCCTTCCTTTTGTATCCAAGTCTGGATCTGAAGGTCAGTTTGTAGGCTATATGTAATTCACATGCACTTAGAGATTACTTGCTATGTGTATGGCATGGTGAATCTATCATGACTATATGCACAAGGATATACAAGGTTTTTGATCAAGATAGTCATGGATCTCATGTAGATTATGAACATTACTTATTTCTTTAAGCTTTCTTCAATGATGAATATAATGTTCACATCTTAGGATGCTTAATGTAAAATCTCAATAAGTCCATCTAATATTAGCATAGGAGATTTTACTATCAAATGCTTCGTTGCTAAGTAATCCCTTGTTTACCCAAGGAGATCTTCTATACTTATCCTTGGTTCGAAGCACTTTCTTCTGAGAGGTAGGATTCAAGAGCCTTTCCAACGATGATCGAGGAATCCACTCTCTCTTGTTCTTCTCAGGATAATTGAATGGAACTTTGTGATAGCTCATCCTTGAGACAGAACCATTGTCCCTTGTGGTGGCCGACAGCTTCTTATGATTGTACCAGTGGGTTTCAGCAGTTGCATCACCACGAGTTCTCTTCTTTGGGATAAGAGGAACTCTTGATTTTTCCTGCACAAGTAAGGCACTAGGAGGATGTTTTGGTACCCATTTGTACTTGGGTCCTACATGGTTAGCACTGGACCTTACTTGTCCTTTAGGAATCCATACAAACTTATTTCTCACATTTGAATTTCTTCTAAGACTGCATGTGTGAGAAATATGTCCTAATCTACCACAATAATGACAGATAATGGAATGATAATCAAAATGAGGCTTCCTATCATTATCATGATTAGTTTTCTTTAGAAAAGCTTTTTGTTCCTTTGAAATTTCAGTTTCTTTTGAAAGCTTTTCTTTTTCCTTCAACACGTGTTTACAATCAAAACATTTTTCAAGACATGTTGAAGTTTTCCCTACCGATAGTGGGCTAGCTATCGGAACCACTAGTTCTTTAAAAGAACCCTCGGAAACTTTAGATGTAGAAGAAGAAATTAGTTTTTCAAGTTTCCTATCTTTTTCTTTTAAGCCTAGAAGTTCTTTTGCAAGTTTACAATATTCAGTATATAACTCATTGTATGCATCTTGCAAATCAGAGAGTTCAATTTCAGATCCAGATACCTCACTTTCTGAATCTTCTAGGCAGAGATGGATACTCTCTTCACTGAAGTCTGCTTCCTCAATATCAGCTTCCAGAAGCTCATCAGTAGATGATCCACAAAGAGCACGAGTTGAGCTTTGGACAGCTGTGCTTTCAAGAGATGGGTTAGAAGCATATATCACATCAAGAGTATTCCAAATATCTCTAGCATTAGAGCAATGTTTGATTTTCTGGAAATCACCTTCAGTTAAGCCTTTGTATAAAATTTGCATTGCTCTAATGTTTAAGGAAAACAAATTTTTCTCCCTTTCAGTCCAGTTTCCTTTTGGTTTGAAATCAAAATCATTTTCAAAAATATCCCACATTTTCAAACTAGTGGATTTTATAAAACTTTCCATTCTTGCTTTCCACCAACAAAAATCAATATTTTCTAACACAGGTGGAATGGTATGATCAAAGCCTTTGGAAAACATTTTAACCCAAATCAGCCAAGGTCTTTGCACTTGAGATCGTTTGATCCTTTAAACAAGTGACCTGCTCTGATACCAAATGAAATTCGTGGCTGTCACCCAAGAGGGGGGGGGTGAATTGGGTGAGGGAATAAAAACTTAAACTCTTTTCGAAAGACTGCTTGTGCTCGGTGATGATGATAATAAATAATGCTATGCACAAGTCAGTATGCTATGTGATGCAAAATAGAATGATCAAGTATAAGTATATGCGCACATAAATTTATCCTGGTTCGGTCACCCAGACCTACATCCAGTCCCCAGGCTACACCTGAGATTTCCAATCCACTATTCTTGTTTAAACCGGGCACAAGAGAAGCCTTTACACTTTAGGTTTTACGAGCACGGGTTCACCTAACAACCCACAGGTTTTACACCGGGTTCACCTGCAAACCTTACAAATGCAAGTTTTACGGGCTAACTTGCAACCTATGGAGATTTAGACAACCTCTAAATGCTCCCCCTTACAAAATGTAAGTTTACAATTAAGTTCACTCTATGAACTGATTTTGTTAAACACTTAAGCTCAAAACTAACTCTCTCAAGAGTGGATGATGTTACTCACTTAAGTACAAATGAATCACTCTCTAAGAATATTACATATCAAAGTCCGAGAGTAGAAGATGAGAGGAATGTAGAATAGTGTTTCAGACAATAAGCTCTGTTCTCTCTCTCTTTTTCAAGCCCGCTGCTTCAGAAATGAAGAACATCCCTTTTATACCAGCCTCTGAATATCTAACCGTTGGAGAGGCAATAAGACCGTTTGATTATAGACGTTGGGGCCTTGTTTACGTTGTCCTCATTAGTGCACAGCAGGGTTGACTTTGCTTTATCTAAAAAGGTGCTCTGACCAAGCTGTTCTGTCAACACTGTTCTGGCAATACTATTCTGACAAAAGTCGTTCTGACATCTGAACATTTTGTACGGTCCGACTCTTGCTTGCTGTCAGAGAGGACTTCGTTCCTCAAGCATAAGTCCAGGATGTTAAGAGACTCATTATCGGAAGCTCTCTTGCTATCTGAAGCTCGTGGACTCTAACATTTTGCTTGCTATCACATAGAGGAACTTTGTTCTTCCAAGCACCTGTCCATGAATGATAAGAGTGCTTTGCTATTGGATCCTCTCTTGCTATCAGAAGCTCTCTTATGGACTCTGTCTCTTGTGGGCAGTATGAGCTTTGACACCTTGAGTGAATCTTCAGATTATGTTCTCATACTCCTTATGCTTGGTAGGTAACAATGTTGTTTGAATATGTCTGTTATCCTCTTGTTACCGTTGCAAGGAACATCTTCTTAAATGCTTCAGCAGGGTTGACTTGCTTTATCTCTGAAAAGTAGTCCTGACACCTCTGCTCTGACATAAGCATTTTGACACTGCATCTCTTGAACGTTCAGACATTCTTTTTGCTTGCGGAAGTAACTTCTCATCCGGAAGCAACCTTACTGAGTGTGCTGCACTTGAACGTTAGTTTAGCAATATAATCATATAGTCTCATGCAGTGGGTGATCCTAAATCTAAGGTGTATCCGGAAGCACTTCTACATCCGGAAGTAAATTCACTTGATGAGGGATTTAGTTCACCATGACTTGCTCTCGCTTAGTCTATTTCATTCCACCACTCAGCGCTAGTCACTGAGCTATCGGAAGCACTTTTACTTGACGTGGTGAATTCACTGACGCTTAGGGTGAAATCTATTCTATCAGTCTGCGCCAGTCAAGATCTAATAGGAAGCAACTTCACTTGATGTTGCATTTCCGCTGACGCTCGGGGTTATATCTAGTCTATCAACCTGTGCCAGTCTAAATCTAATAGGAAGTGCTTTCACTTGGCGAAGTAGACTTACTGACGCTTGGGGTACTAACTATTCTATTGCTCTGCGCCAGTCTAAGTCTAACAGGAAGCGCTTTCACTTGGGGAAGTAGACTTACTGACGCTTGGGGTAATATCTATTCTGTCGCTCTGCGCCAGTCTAATTCTAACAGGAAGCAAACTCACTTCCGATTGAAACATAGCTTAGTCTTAAGATTTTGTGTACCTAATTCTCATGGACTAAGTTAAATCCCTAGTGATTTACTTGCTGACGCTGGGGGATGAAAACATTCATCCGCATGCGCAAGTCCTAATCTATCCGGAAGTGATCTTGCATTCTCAAGTGATCTAACTCAGGATTCTAACCATGTCATCTAATCCCTCCTAAGTGTTGATTATGTTCTCTTAAGTACTAGACCATATCATATCTTAGTCACCATCAAAACTTAAGATTCTAACATTTATCCACTTCCTAAACCTTGAATAGCTAAGAGCAATTATTTTCAAAACTATTCTTGAATCATCTTCACTAGCTAGAAACCCAAAATCTTGGAAAAATTATATCCAAAAACAGTCATAAAAAAAAATGAAAGATGTTAATTTAGAATTCATGAAACGTCATCTAAAGAGTGTAATTCTAATCAGAAAAATTGATATTCAAATGCACACGTTGATTAATGCTGGGACACTTATTTGAAGAAAAAGGAAACAAGTTCCCATGCTGATTTGATTCTGATATGCACACACCCATATTCTAATTCTGATATGGACACACCACTGATAAAAAATAAAAAAAAAATAGTACACAAATTGACATTTAATTGTGTTTAATTCAATAAACAAATAAAATTGTGAAAATCATCACAAAACAGTAACTCATTGTTGGAGTAAATCACAACAAAAGTGCACCCACAACTTATTTCCAAACAACATGCACTTTAACTTATTTCCAAACAGCACCCACTCTACAATGTACAACAAACAATTCGGCAAAGTTCAATTTGAGCCAATTAAATTGCAAATGTACGGAAAGGGTCTTGTACAAAACTTCAATCAATAGCAAACTGATATATCACTAAAAACCAACAAATCTACTCCACATGGAAAGAAAAGCAAAAGCTTAGGCAGCAACCAATCAACCATCTCACAGTGACACAATTTACACTCAAAAAGTCAATCACACAATCAACAATAGCGTTCCCTGTTCATCATCAATTTTAATTATATGTTTTTTTTTATCATCCCTCCTCTCAACCTACAAGGTCTTCACTGATGTCTCGACTATTATTATGCCATGGTTCATAATTATACTCGAGACCCCAAGAAGTATCATTTTTCTTTCGACATTTTATTATTTACCTTCTAGAATTAATGTCATCCTACAGCATGAAATGAATATCAGGAAGAGAGGAACACAAAATGTCACTCAACAAGCACAATCCGATTCAAGCTTAACGCAAAAAAAAAATAGCAAATCACAATCAAAATTTATATGAAATTATACACTCCAATCAAATAGCCCACAACTCATAATGGAAAAAAAAATACAAATCAACTCGGAATGTCAAAAGAATTTTAAATACATCGGTCAGTAAACTCAATCACATATTCGCTTATCATCATAATTTGCCAACGATACTAAAACAACCAAAGTAATAAGAATCTCAATTCATTCACAATTTCATTCAGTCATTTACAATAAAGACCTTAAAAAAAACCAATAAACACAATGCAACCCACATCTTTTCAGCTATAATTCATTCACACTAAATAAGCATGGAACTCAAGAAATATATATCTTTTATTTTTAAACACTCAATCATCCATCAATATACATCCTCTAAACAACAATTCTTCTTAATAATAACTCATCCATTTTTTAGAATAATTCCATCAAATTTGCAAAAATTTCAATGCACATTCTTCCACCATATATGCAGTCATTCTAATAGGGTGCTAATACCATTGTATTGCACAAAACAAATCACAAAAATCGTATAAGCAAACACTACAACACATTTTCTCCAATTCATTCCTTCCAAACAATTCTTCTTTATTTTTAATTTTATCCTAATCCTATAGCCACATGTAATTACCCATGAATCACAAGAGCTAGCTATCTACCCTTTTCTATCCTAACCACACTCTCCGCAAAGAATTCTAATTCCTGTGCCAGAAACTTTGCTCTGATACCAAATTGTCACACCTAGTTTATTTTATTGTATTTTATTAAAATATCAAATATATTTAAATTAAATACAGTAATTATAATAATAGAATATATTTTAAATACTTTAAAAATGTATACAAGTTTACAAAAAGCTGTCCAAATTAAAACTTTTTCATGAAATAGACTTTTTGAAATAATTCTTTCTAAAATAAGTTGTGAATAAAATCTTTCAAAAACAAAATGAAATTAATTAAAATATGTAAGGTGATTTATACTAATTTTATACAGTAACGCAAGTGTTAAAATATATTTCTAACAATTATTTCTCATACTAAAAGGTTTAACTTTTACTTTGAAGATCTAACATTTACCTTAGAGAATATTATTTCTAAAATGCCTAGTTTTACATATAAGTACATATAAGTCTAAATATGAATTCAAAATAATTACCAAGTACATATTTATCTCCTACAAAATTTATATATAAATATTACATGACAAAATAAAATGATACAAATTCCTTTTGAAAATATACATTAATAAAATTACAAATAAGAGCAGGAATTCCTATATTCCTTCGTTCCCTTCATCACTCCAAAATTCTCTATCTATTGTGTACCTGAAACCAAATTTACCGCAGTTTATTTCATACACTCTAATTCATGCATTCACTTCACCTAGAAGCTGATTCATTTAATCCTACTTCAGATAATGATAGTGACGCTACCTGTTGGTGATTACTACCTATTAGTAAAACACTCATACATGGCCCCTACCTTAACAATATATTTGTTACAGGTAGAATATTAAATACATGTGCCTATTGCACCACCTCACTACTTATAGTAATATATTCACTGTAAAGTACCACCTACTAATATAAAATTAACCTTAACCTAACTCAACTAATAATCATATTAATCCAAACAATGGAGTCTAACCATGTTAGTAAAAGATTCACCTAACATGGTTAGCAAAAGAATTTCTCTATAATTAAGAGATTACATATCTAACTATGTTAGAAAAGAGAATCCTCTAACATAGTTAGCAAAAGAATCACCATCACCTAATGAATCACACAATCAATATCATAACCTAAATCTAACCATGTTAGAAAAGAATCATCTAACATGGTTAGAAAAGAAACTAACCAAACTATCTAAAAATAAACCATATTAGAGCGGGGCCCATCTAATATTGTTACACACACAGGAAAACATAAAAACACTCAATACATCCTCCATCTACCACATCAACATATTAGGAAAATCGAGTTTCCTATATACATCCATTCAAGTTCTCATCACCTGGATCCAAAATATACATTAACCAAGCTTGACATATTAGTCAAGGTAGTTCCTGAACTATCACAGTAGCAGGAACAATGTTACATAACAACCAAAACATTACATTAAGTTACATTACAAGTCATACAGTTCACATATATAATAAAATTCACTCAAAACAACATTCATATATGCAGAAGCTGGTGCAGCCTAGTGAAATGGCGATATATGTCCCTAACAAGGTCACCTCTGGCCTACTTACTATATCAGTATGGGCCAGACGGCCCCTTCCCCTTCCTCAGCGCCTCCCCCTGGGCATGATCACCTGTAAAAATAAAGGGAATGGGGTGAGACAAAACAATGTCTCAGTAATCACTACGTAACTCACTGTGACACTCAGAAGTGGGGTAGTGGAGTGTCTACAGGGTACCACAGTTTTCAAAACCTGCATAACCACATAATATATACACATATATACAGAACAGATACAACCATCTCTCAATAGACAAAAATAAACGTGATTGACACTGTGCCCAGTCTCAAGTCTGAACGCATGAAAAAGGGAGCACTTTAAATAGTGAAAACATCCCTGAAAAGGGAGCACTATAAATAGTGGAAACATCCCTGGTTCCTTTACAATTCAAGGAACCTGTACAATTAACCTATCGATTTGCGCAAATCGATAGGTTACATCGGCCGACGGTACTAATAACCTGTGTCATGCAACATACAAAAGATTATATATAAATATGAATTTATATAAAGTACAGTTCAGTTGAAAGGTACCCTATAGCCCACGTTTGAGTATAACATAATCTGAATTCATTTTATTTATATATATAACTAAGTAGAAGAGGATGTTAGAAAATCCTCAACTACCATCACCCTCAGTATCACAGTCAGTTAAGCGTGATTACCTGCTAAACTTCACTGCAGCAGATATACGCAGATAACAGTTATCTTCAAAGTCCGCTTGAAAGATCACCGTCTACAATAATGCCACAATTTAAAAATGGGTCAAGACACTTTGCAAGTGACTTAACTCAACCTTTTAAATAACTTTCATTAACACTAAAAGTATAAAAATAGTTCAATACCAAAACCACATCCATATCCTTTCCTTTTCCAACTTCTCTTTACCAAATCTTTACAATATCAATACTTTCAACCTTAATCATCTCTTGAAGAGTTTATAACATTACCCACCATAACCAAACCATCCTTTAAAACATCTAAATCACTTTCAATCAATACTTTAACTTTCCAACTTCCTTTCAAACCTCAATCTAGTCAACATTAGCATTCCAACATCAATAAACAACCAATAATCTACCCAAGTCACTTCAAATCAATACTTTAACTAACAAAATTCCTTACAAACATCAATCCTTCTAAAACCAACCTTCCAACATCACCAAACAACTTCATCAAGCATTTCTTAAGCACCAATTTATTCCAGAACATCATCCACTAACATAGCCCTAACTTAAAGAGTCCAGAAATGCCCTATTACCTTCCAAATTCCTTCCTAAACACCAATTCAATCAAAATCAACTTTCTCACATCTTATTATAACCTTAACAAATATTTATCAACAACTAATTCATTCAAATCATCTTTCATTAACAAAACCCCAATTCAAAGAGCCATAGGAAATTCCCAAAAATCCCCAAAATCTTTTCCAACTTCAATAAACCTCCATACTTCCCAAACATCTTCAATTTAACAGTGAATAATCATAATAATAACTTGTCAATCCTAAAGTCCCAATTTTTCATAACACCCTAACATCAAAGAGACCAAATTTCACAAAATTAACTTCACAAGAGGCAAAGATCAAGCTTACGGAGTTCCAGAACGCAGGGAGGAGCTTCACTGCTGCCGGCCGCCGTCCAGAACTCGCCGGAATCAGCCCTTAGGTGGCTGGCCGAGCTTGAACAAGAGGAAGGAAAAGGAAGATGAGAAATGAAGTTGTAACATGAAGAAATCACAAAAAGAGCTAGAGAAACTACCACCCACCTTCAACAACAACTCCCTTCGCCGGAAAATAGGACCACCGTCGCCGGAAAACCACCCCAACTCACCGGCCGAACTGAAAAAGGGAAGAGGAGCTAAGAAAATTGTGTTGTGAAGTTGAAGAAGGAAGAATGACATGAAAGACCACAAGAAAAATCAAACCTTTCCTCCCCAGCCGCCCTTCACGTCGCCGGAACGCAGCGCCGCCAGTCACCCACCGCAAGCCGCCGATCGGACTCGGCCTAACAGACCCGAGGAGAAGAGAAAATGAAAAACAAAGTCAGAGAGCTTTATGAATCAAGGGAGTTGAATGAGTGTATGTGTGGGTGTGGGAAAAAGAAGAAAGTGAAGGGAGAAGGAGTGGCCGCCGATTTGGAAGAAGGGAGGAGGGAGTCCGAGTTTGTTGATAAGGATAGAGGGAGGGGCGTGTTTGTTTAAGGGAAAATAAGGGTGATTTTGGTTATTTAAAGCCTAAACTTGCTATTGTGTACTCATTTTGATTTAAAACCACTTAAACCAGCCTCCAATCTTCTTAAACTTCAAAATATTTTTAGCTTTACCATTCCCTCATATTTCAAACTCTTCATTTCTTTAGTAATTATATGCACATTAATTACTCAAAATTTCCAAAAATCTCCAAAAATTCCTAACAATTCCAAAATTCCTAATTTCTCCTTTTATCATTTCCAAAACACTCTTTAATCCTGTATTAAATTTTCAGGATGTTACAATTCTCCCCACCTTTTAGGAATTTTGCCCTCAAAATTCATTACCATCGCATCTTTACCAAATGAAAACAATAGAGAAATGAGGTAAAATGTACCTAGGAATAGCTGTGGGTACTTCTCACGCATCTGTTCCTCAGCTTCCCAAGTCGCATCTCCTGGAGTCATACCTCTCCAGAAAACCTTCACAAGGCGAATGGTTTTATTTCTTAATTGCTTATCCTTGACATCCAAAATTCTTTCAGACTCCACTTGATAAGTCAAATTGTTTTCTAACTCTACTTGTTCAGGCTCAATAACATGAGAAGGATCAGGGTGATATTTCTTCAACTGTGATACATGAAACACATCGTGTAGTCTCGATAGCTGTGGCGGAAGAGCTATCCGGTAAGAAACCTCACCGACCTTCTCAATCACATCAAAAGGACCCATATATCGAGGGGATAACTTCTTAGCCCGAATTGATCTGCCAACACCAGTCATTGGCGAAACTTTCAAAAACACATGATCACCCTCTTCAAATTCTAGTGGTCGTCGTCGCTTATCTGCATAACTTTTCTGTCTACTTTGGGCTGTCAACAATTTCTCCCGAATCATCTCAATCTTCTGGTGGTCTCATCCACAATATCCGGGCCAATAACAGCTCTTTCACTCACTTCCGTCCAACAGATTGGCGATCGACACTTCCTACCATACAAAGCCTCATAAGGAGTCATACCAATACTCGACTGGAAACTATTGTTATAAGCAAATTCTGCTAGTGGAAGATGCTTATCCCAACTACCAGGCAACTCAATAGCACATGCCCGCAACATATCCTCAAGGATTTGATTAACCCTTTCTGTCTGACCATCTGTTTGCGGGTGATACACAGTACTGAACTTAAGCTTACTGCCTAAAGTAGCCTGTAGTGACGTCCAATATCCGGATCTATACCGCTGATCTCTATCTGAAATAATACTCTTTGGTACCCCATGCAAACGCACAATTTCATCAACATACAACTGAGCCAACTTTTCCATTGGACTAGTAATCTGAACAGGCAAAAAGTGTGCTGACTTAGTCAACCGATCCACAATCACCCAAATAGAATCATGACCTGACTGAGTACGCGGTAACCCCACAATGAAATCCATAGATATATCATCCCACTTCCACTGAGGCACCTCAATACTCTGTAGCAATCCACCTGGCTTTTGGTGCTCAATCTTGACTTTCTGGCAAGTCAAGCACTTAAGTACAAACTGTGTCACATCCTTTTTCATCCCTGGCCACCAAAATTCTCGCTTCAAATCATTATACATCTTAGTGATTCCCGGATGCATGGCATATTTACTCCTGTGAGCCTCTTCCAAAATAGTCTGCTTTATCTCAGCACAATCAGGAACACAAATACGATGCTTAAACCGTAGAATCCCATAACCATCAATCTCAAAATCTAAGACTGAACCATCCTCCAATTCTTTTCGAATCTTACTCAACTTGTCATCCTTCTCCTGTGATACTCGCAAATCGGTATACAAGTCAAAATCAACCACTACCGCTCTCAAAATAGTCTGTTCCACCCCAGGAACAACTCGCATATCACGTAAAGTTTCCAACCAAGCCTGTTCCTCAAGACTCATTGCAAAGACATGAGCCGATTTCCTACTTAAAGCGTCAGCAACCACATTGGCTTTCCCAGGGTGATACTTGATTTCAAACTTATAATCGCTTAGCAACTCCATCCAACGACGTTGCCTACCGTTCAACTCTTTCTGATCCATCAAATACTTGAGACTTTTATGATCACTGAATACTTCAAACTGAGCCCCAAAAAGATAATGGCGCCAAATTTTCAAGGCAAATACCACTGCACACAACTCCAAATCATGAGTTGGGTAGTTTACTTCATGTGGTCTTAACTGTCTTGAGGCATAAGCTATCACTTTGTCATTCTGCATCAATACACAGCCTAAACCCATCAACGATGCATCAGTATACACCTCATAAGGTTGAGATGAATCTGGCAAAACCAACACTGGAGCAGTAGTCAAAAGAGTCTTTAACTCCTGAAATGCTGCTTCACATTGCTCCGTCCATACAAAAGGGCGATCTTTCTTGGTCAAATTTGTCAAAGGACGGGCGATCTGCGAAAAACCACGAATAAATCTCCGATAATAACCAGCTAATCCTACAAAACTCCGTACTTCAGTTACTGATTTCGGAGATTCCCACTGCAAAACCGCCTCAACCTTACTAGGATCCACCGTAACACCTTCAGAAGAAACCACATGCCCCAAAAACTTTACTTCGTTCAGCCAAAATTCACACTTAGACAACTTAGCATAAAGCTGATGATCCCTCAGAACTCTCAAGGCAATGCCCAGATGCTCCCGATGCTCCTCTTCATTTTTAGAATAAATCAGAATATCTTCAATGAACACCACAATGAACTTATCTAAATATGGCCTGAAAATTCTGTTCATATAGTCCATGAACACAGCAGGAGCATTGGTCAAACCAAAAGGCATCACAAAGAATTCATAGTGGCCATAACCGGTTCTAAAGGCCGTCTTAGGAACGTCCTCTACCCGAACTCTTAACTGATGATAACCTGATCTCAAGTCAATCTTAGAAAACACGGAAGCCCCAACTAACTGATCCAACAAATCATCTATCCTGGGCAACGGGTATTTATTCTTTATTGTGACTTTATTCAGCTGACGGTAATCTATGCACAACCTCATGCTACCATCCTTTTTCTTAACAAACAAGACTGGAGCTCCCCACGGTGACACACTAGGTCGAATAAAACCTTTTTCAAGCAATTCTTCAATCTGCTTCTTCAACTCAGCTAATTCCACCGGAGCCATTCTATATGGCGCCTTAGAAATCGGACTAGCACCTGGTTCTAAATCAATGGTGAATTCCACTTCTCGCTCAGGTGGAAGACCCTGAATATCAGCGAAAACTTCAGTATAATCCTTAACCACATCTATAGCTTCAATGCTAATCTCCTCCTCAGATTTAATTGAGAAGAAAACAGCAAACACCTGGCAACCCCTCCGCACGCACTTCTCAGCTTGTGTGGCGGATAGTAACAAGGAACCACTGGAACCCCCAACAGTTAAAGAATTTACCGCATATCTCACAGCCCGTTCCCTACAAAGCAAAATGACATTATTGGCTATCAACCAATCCATGCCAATAATCACCTCTATTCCTTTAAGGGGTAAACATACAAGGTCAATCACGGAATCTCGACCTTCATACTGAAGGTCCAAGCCTTTACATACGTGAGCAGTTACAAACACAGCTCCACTAGGGGTAGTTACTTTCAAATCATAAGATAATGCAGATAGAGTAAGGCCAAGTTTCTTAGCACAGTCATAGGAAATAAAAGAATGTGTCGCACCAGAATCAAATAACACTTCAACACTATGACCTTGGATGGAAACCATACCTTGAATCACATTAGGAGACGTTGTGGCCTCCTCTCTTGTGGTAACATACACACGTCCAGGAGCCATGGGCGACTACTCTGACTCGCCTGAATGCGCTGCTCTAACTTAGGGCAAAACCTGTAGGTATGGCCCAACTCATTACAGTTATAACACCTCCAACAATTTCCAGCATGAAAATTCCTGTAATCAATTGAAGGTAATTGATTACATTTAAGTCCCAAAAACTCATGAAAATACAAAAAAAAATCTCTAAGGACCTTGGTGATATTTAATCGAATGTGTCAAGAGTTAAAAATGCAGACAATTATATTGTTGGTGACAAACACGTTTTAAAAAATACTACCTCCGGTCCTAAATATAGGACCTTATTGACTTTTTTTTGGAGATATTAAGATTGCGAAATAGATTATTAAATGATGACATATTTGATATATTTTTAGATTATCCATTAGTTTATAGGTAAAATAAACTAGTTTAAGGAAAAAAATTAGGTAAATCAATTTATAATTAATTTATTTTGCTTTTTAATGATTTTCCAGAAAAAGTGCGAATGTCCTACTTATATACTCACACACACACATTTATGGTCGATGTGGGACTAAGAGATCCCACATGGACCCCCCCAATTCGGCGCAAGCGCCACCCACACCAACATACGCAACGCACATGACATTTTTTTAACACTTTCCAAATAAAAGTTGACTCCACAGCATCTCTACTCTGTCACCAAAACGCTGCGTTTAACCTCACACTCTTTCACACACACACCTCTCTCTCTCTCTTCCTCAGCCATCTTCACTTCTCAAACGCCATCTCTCTCTCTCTCTCTCTCATCGTTATATCACAATTCATTAAAAACCCCAAAAAGTTTCGACCTTTAATGTCTACTTCACTTCTGCACTCATCTTTTTCATCCTCTCTCACTTCTCGTCCCTTCCTTACCCACAAGCACTCCACCCCATGTGATCATTTCCCACTACGAGCCACGATTGTAAGAAAACCTTTCATGGGTTCTTGTTTTCATGTTTCATTTTGTTTTGTCGTTTTGTTGTCTCATTGTGTTGGATGACGTGGCAGAGGTGTGATGTTGTGGAGCCTGTGAAGTTTAGCAGTAATGGGAGGCCAAATGATGTGATAATGGTGAATGGTGGTGGGAATGTGATTCCTAATTTTTTAACACCTAAGGGATTCAATGCTCGTTCTCAGGATTTGACTTTCAAACATGACACTCGTCTTAGGCTTTTTTCTGGCACTGCAAATCCTGCTCTTGCCCAAGTTAACATCATGCTCAGACTTTGTTTTTTATTTATTTATTTATTTATTAAAATTTTGTTGGCTTTCACTCTCTATTTGCTTATATGATGATTTGTAGCTAACTATTTGCCTAATTTGATTAGATTAAGGAAGTTAGTTAAATCATACTCCATTTGGTCCCAAATATAAGAACTAGTTGACTTTTTTGGAAAATCCTAAAAAAGCAAAAAGTAAGTTAATTATAAATTGATTTACCTAATTTTTTCCATTAGACTAGTTTATTTTACCTATTAACTAATGAATAATCTAAAAATATATCAAATATGTCATAATTTAATAACATTTTCGCAACCTTAATCTCTCCAAAAAAAAGTCAATTAGGTCTTATATTTAGGACCGGAGGTAGTATGATATTATAGCACCCTGACTATCCACCTAATTCGATTAGATTAAGGAAGTTGTTATTATTACAGCACTGATATTATTAAAGCACCCTGACTATCTTCCTAATTCAATTAGATTAAGGAAGTTAGTTAAATCATATGATAGTATTATTAAAGCACCCTGACTGTCTACCTAATTCGATTAGATTAAGGAAGTTGATATTATTAAGGCACCCTGACTATCTACCTAATTTGATTAGATTAAGGAAGTTAGTTAAATCATGATATTATTAAACCACCCTAACGATTTACCTAATTATATTAGATTAAGGAAGTTAGTTAAATCATATGATATTATTAAAGCACCCTAACTATCTACGGTTATCCCCAGCTTCCCTCTCTCTTGCTAATTTATCATTGAGGAGTATTGATAGGGATAATTTGGGGGAAAATGAGAAAAATCAGAAAGAGGCCTTATATTTTGGAACAAAATCACCTCCCGGACAGGTCTTATATTTAGGAACAAAGGGAGTAAGATTTGACTGTTGTAAAGTGGGCTAAAGTGAAGTTTATGTAATTTAGAATAAAGTACTAGAGGCATTATAAGATTTTCTCAGACATATGAATTGATTAATTAGTACTTGTTCAAGCTGATAAAATATAATGCTTTTTAGTAAGAGCATATAAATGGAACCCTTTGTACTGCATTTGTGAACATGTTCTGGTTGAATACATGCATTGGAACTACATGTACTATGTGATAAGCTATTTAGTATGCAGAGTGCTTAATGCATTTTTGTGGAATAACTAGGAAATTGCCTGCTACATGGGCCTGGAGCTTGGAAAGATAAAAATAAAGCGTTTTGCTGATGGTGAGATATATGTTCAGCTACAAGAGAGTGTCAGAGGATGTGATGTGTTTCTGGTGCAGCCCACATGTCCTCCTGCCAATGAGAATCTAATGGAGCTTCTTATAATGATTGATGCTTGTAGGAGGGCTTCGGCTAAAAATATTACTGCAGTCATCCCATATTTTGGATATGCAAGGGCTGATAGGAAGGTGACTTTGTGCATATAGAAATTTGAATACAGCAATTGTAATGTTATAACCTGAATGTCAAATTGGAAGATTATCTGGCTCTCTCTTTCTCTCCACCCAATCACATTTATAGTTTTGGTTTCACTGCTCTGTTTCTCTGGTGAATGATTGGCTCAACAGGTTTTATTTAGTTGATACTCTGCATTTGAGATGCTTATTTCATCCTTTTTAAAATGTTCATAATGTATTTGCCATTTATGATTGAATCCGGTGCTTATTGTTCTCATTTCCCCTTTTCTGTTAGTATATTATGCAAAGTTTGAAGGCCAATTTAAAATACTTACAAATTCGTTGGTAACTTTCTCAGACTCAAGGGCGTGAATCCATTGCTGCCAAGCTTGTTGCCAATTTAATTACTGAAGCTGGTGCCAATCGTGTCCTTGCTTGTGATCTTCATTCTGGGCAGTCTATGGGCTATTTTGATATTCCAGTGGATCATGTTTATGGACAGGTAAATACTAATTAGTTTATTTCCTGTATAAAAAGAACATGGACTCTGAAAAACATAAGGGATCAGTTGAATACAGACACACATTCACACAAACATGAATAAACATGCTTAATATTTTTGTTAAAATAGGAAACAAACATAAGAAAGCCTAATAAAATTAAATTAGTGCAACATCATAGCATGTGTACTGTCTCTTGCAAAACTTAGATTTGGTGATGCTTTTTTGTGTAACTCAAAAGTGACTTTTGGAAAACTGAATATTAACCTAAACTTGGGTTTTACAAATGGTGAAAATGTTACCTCTAGGAAATTTGGTTTTGCTTTTGCAGATGGAAAATGGGTTTGGCAAACTGGCAGTCTCTGTCACACACAGAGATGTTTCCTAATTTTTTTCAATGAGTTATTTCTGCATCTTCTAGAATATATTCCAATCTTGCATTTGTCATTGCATAGAACGTTTTGTATGGCTTCTTGGTTTTATCACATGGGTGTTTTATGGGAATCACTATATCTGATGTGTCAAGAGGGTAGTTGGTTGTACTCATATATTAGACATTAAGGGCTTTTACTGCTTTCCCAATTTTTTAGTTTTTCTTCCTACTCATTCTTTTGATCCGCTCTGCTTTTGTTTATTGATATCTTTTCTTCATAGCTGCTTATATTTTATAGTGAAGATTTTGTTGTGATTGTTGAATAATTGGAATATGGACCAAGGCAAAGTTCATACAGTAATCTTTCAAAGAAATTTGGTAGACTGACTGCCCATACATTTCTTTGTGCCAACAGCCTGTGATCCTTGATTATCTTGCTAGCAAGACTATTTGCTCAGATGATTTGGTAGTTGTCTCACCAGATGTTGGTGGTGTTGCTAGAGCACGTGCTTTTGCAAAAAAATTATCTGATGCCCCTTTAGCTATTGTGGATAAAAGACGCCATGGACACAATGTTGCAGAGGTAGAATTCTGTCATTGCTGCTACATATATGAACTCCTGTCATGTCCTTTCGACCAAAAAGCCATTAAGCCCATTTTTTGTATTAAATGTAAACTAAAGCAATATATGTTTGGATAATGCCATAATATAGTATGACATGTTTAAGTCTCAAACCGAGTAGTATGTGATGGACATATGAGGTATTTAAGTGGGTTGGTTTTCACCTCTACAGCGTTCCCTTTTTTTGGGTCTTTCCCCACTCCAATTGGGTGCCCATCACATATACTTAGCATTTCCTTTCATTCTTTCTTCTTATAATATTTAATGTTTATTTTTTATTTCATATATTTAAAAAGTACAACTATTATGTCACTTTATCAATATCTTGCTTTATGTTGTGCGTATATGAATACCTTACAATACCTTTTGTGGCTTTTTTGATGTTTCATTTCTTTTCCTCTAATTTCAATTTATATAAAATGATAAATTAGTAGACAATAAGAAATTTTGTTGAGGTGAATTGCCGGATTACTTGAGATATTTGGAATTTTTAAACAATTGCACTGTTGTACACAGTTGAAGCAGATGGTTAGATAATTTCTTTTGGTTATTTATGAATTTCCTGGATGTAAGGTGATGTATAGTACTAGAAAGATTTTTATTGAATTTTTAATTCTGACTTGTTTGGTGTTTGGACTCATTGATCTCCCTGCTATTTCTATTCATGAGATGGCTGAAAATAGCATTTGTTATTTTCCTTGAAATTCATAATGAAGGTTCTGATTTGACACTCTTACTTGTATCCTCTGATTATGCTGAGTTTTGTCTTGCAGGTGATGAATTTGATAGGTGATGTGAAAGGAAAAGTAGCTGTTATGGTAGATGACATGATTGATACTGCGGGTTAGTTTATACATTAACTATGAATCTGGGGATGAATCTCATTCCTTTGCATTTTGTATGATAATAATTATTATTTTTTGGTTATAGGGACTATCTCCAAAGGTGCGGCTTTGTTGCATCAAGAGGGGGCAAGAGAAGTCTATGCGTGTAGTACACATGCTGTTTTCAGGTATATTTACCTTCATGTTTCATATTTCATATATATAAAGAAGCAAAGCAATCATATAAAAGCTTCTGCAGGTAGAGCCAGTCTTCATTATGATATTCCTATTTAATATTTATATACGTATATATATTTAGATAGATAGATAGATAGAGAGAGAGAGAGAGAGAGAGAGAGAGAGATACAAACAAGTGATGCAGTAATTCTTCTGGATGTATGTATATTATACTCCCTCCAGTCCTAAATATAAGACCTAATTGACTTTTTTAAAAAATCCTATAAAAAAGCAAAATAAGTTAATTTTAAATTGATTTACCTAATGTTTTCCCTTAAACTAGTTTATTTTACTTATAAACTAATGGATAATCTAAAAATATATCAAATATGTCATGATTTAATAGACTATTTTGCAACCTTAACCTCTCCATAAAAAAGTCATCTAGGTCCTATATTTAGGACCGGAGGTAGTATCTGTTAGGATGAGAAATGACGCATCACAATTCTCTTCAAAAATCCACGCACATATGTCAAAAGTGCCTTTTCTGTAATTGTCAATGGTGAGCCCAACCTTTGTTGGGGTAAGAACAAATTACTCTTACCCTGGAGCATTTGATTCCCCATTAGGCATGTTTATCTAAAACATAAACTTTTCCCAGAAAGCTGGATGAATCAATTTGAAGGAAGTCAGTAGACATTCAAAAAATGAAGAGTCAAAATCCTTCTTCTTTCTAGAATGTGAAAAATTTATGGACACTGGGAGGAATAGGGATTGTAAATCATGCAGTTTCTTAACATCAAATTCTTGAGATGGAAATTCTGTGACACAGCTAAGCTTTTGCAATATTCATATTCATAATCGTAAATAAATGAAATATGCACCCCCCCCCTGCCATAACCTCCTCCTCTGCAAGCCTACACCACAACCGCCAACTCCCCCAGCCCGATGGCTCTACAACCCCGACCCCAACAACCACCACCAGTGCTGCGCATCACCACCACCTCCACCACTAACAAATTTTTCTATATTTTCAATTTATCTATGAAGACTACGTTAATGGTAGAATGGAGTTTGTATTATAGAATATAGATTAGTTTGAAATAGTTGATAACCCTTTGCAACTTGCCTATAAATCAAACAATGGGATTAGTTTTGCATTGTAATGCAATGCAACTTAGGGTGCAATGGGATCGAACCAAATAGGCCAATAAGTTTCTGGACAAAAATGTCCCAGTTATTTTTCTATGAAATTAATTATTGAGGATAGAAAGTTTCCTAAACCAAAACTTCCTTTTTAGGCGGTAATCCTTTTTCTGCTTGTCATACCCCACCTGAATGCTCCTCATTATCACTCTCTAATCTTTAGCTATACTCACTGGATCTAAAGGCGTCAATCACTTGAAGACAAGAAAGTACCTTCCAAATTATGCAAATGCGTGTGTTCCCAAACTGATAGTGTTAAGGTGCAAATAGCCAAATATAGTTCAGAAGTTTATGCTTAGCAACCATATTGTTCTGGAGAAATCATTTGGAAGCAGTTAGTACTCCTATTGCACATATACCATAAATACTTGTAATAAGCCCCTTTTTTCAGGGTTTGAATATATTGGATTCAACACATCTAATGACAAGCATAAGGAAAACAAAGACAAGAGATCCTTCAGTCTTATCCCTTACTGCCTTGAAGTTTTGACTTTATGCTCTACCTGAACACTAAATGTTGGGGTGGAATCAAGAAACAAGACAGAGCCATGACGAGTTCAGGGTTTCTCTTACAGCCCTTTTCATAGGATATTAGCTCCTAATGACTATTAACAGCTATACACGCACACAACTTATACATAATTTCACTGCTGTGCTTTATTTCTAATTGGTGTCTTTGGTTAGAGTATAATGCATGAATTATTATGGACATGGTCCTGCCTCTGGATCAATGAATTTCCTGGCCACCTATGGTGTGTATTCTTACATCTTTCTTCTTGTCCTGGTTCATTAACAAATTTGTCCTGCATACTTGTTATATTTGTTTTCTTCACAGATTTCTTTATATTGCGCAGATATTTTGTTTTTAAGAAAATATATGATGGATGAATAAAAGATGTATGAGAACAAATGTTGAATTCCTGATCATTAATTTTTCATAGCTAGCTTTAATTCAAGTTAATCAATATAAGGAAGTTATACTTATAATGCATCATTGAACCTGTGCAGTCCTCCTGCTATAGAAAGGTTATCAAGTGGCGTCTTTCAGGAAGTCATCATTACAAATACAATTCCAGTGGCTGAGAAGAACTATTTTCCTCAATTAACGGTCTTGTCAGTGGCAAACCTTCTGGGTGAAACTATCTGGCGTGTTCATGATGATTGCTCAGTAAGCATTCTGAACTGATTGATTTTCTATATTATTTTTATTTATTGCTTACAGTAATTGAAAAAGAGGGTGAGCAATAAAGCAATGGTAAATGTTTCCCTCACACAACTGTGTAATCATGAGTACAAATCCCTGAAACAGCCTCTCTGCTTTCAGCCTGAGACTGTTACATCTAACCCTCACAATATCCCACCTGGTTGTAGCCTTTTGCACCAGGCCACACACTCACTAACTTAAAAAATAACTTTCGTCCATACATGTTGACACCATCTCTATGTGCGTGCTTGCATGCATGTTCAATATATACTCCCTCTGTTCTAAATACAAGAGCTAGTTGACTGTTTTGGAAAATCCTATGAAAGCAAAATAAACCACTAAATCATTATATATTTTGTTTATTATTATATCACATGTTAGTTTGTAAGTCAAATAAACTAGTTTAGAGAAAAAAAATGAAGAAAACCAATTTTTAATTATCTTATTTTGCTTTCTTGGGATTTTCTAAAAAAGTCAACAAGCTCTTATATTTAGGAATGGAGGGAGTATTTATGAGTGCATGCCGTTGTGTCTATGAACATCTGATTTGTGGTTCCCAAGCATCGCTGCATGCACATTTTTTTTGAGTTGATATTTCAACTTCTGTTTGATGCATAATTGTTAGCATTATAAGTTTATCATTACTAATCCAGACCAATTTTTATTCCACTGGTTGCTTGGATATAGAGGTTACCATGATTATATTTGTGTTGCAACTACCTTTTGTTCCTATAATTGTTTATTTTATCAGGGTGGAATTGAGCCTTATTCCAATTTGGGCATTGATTGATGCTCGTTCCAGCTTATGACATTGCGGTAAATACTGAAGACTATGGATCGTTCATTTTGTGGAAAAAGCGGCTCATTATGAAACTTTCTAGTTTGTAGAGCTGTTCCCGCGGGTATAAGCAGTCCTGTACATGAGGAAAATGTTACTACAATTTAAATCAAAATTCATAATGGGAACTCACGCGTGATTCCCTTGTTTGTGGTGAATCTTGACTATGAGCATTGTATGAAGTGAAATGTTTGATCATGATAATTGTTATCTTTCCATATTCTTTCGTATTTAGTCAAAGCATTTTATTCAGAATTAAGCAAATTTTTATGTCTTTTCTCCTTGTAACACAGATGAGTAGGGATTCAGCTTATTGTGTAGTTATATGCTTAGGAATTTAGCATATCTGGATTATCTAAAGGCAAAGGCAAAGGTGTTAAAATGACTGTAATTTGGTTTAAGGTGCACCAACACTGCAAAGTGTTTTTATGACCAAAATGCTCATTTGACAAAATGGATAAAAAATGTCCATGTCATTAATATAGACTAACAGTGTCAAAGTTTGGGAAAATAAAAAGTGTAAAAATACCCATTAAGTTTTTGGCCTAGGGTGCACCTAAAACCGCGATTTTTTTTCTTCAAACCAAATTTTATGGGTATTTTTGCACTATTTTTCCTAATTTTAAAAAACTTAACACTGTTAGTCTATCTTGATTGCATTTGCACTTTTGACCCATTTTGAAAACTATATGAGCGTTGTTGAACCAAAAAAACTTCTCTGTGTTGGGGTGCACTTTAGATCAAAACTATATGGGTATTTTTACCGCCCTTAACTAAATCTTGTCTTAACATCTAGATTTGATTTTCAAAATTTTTCAAGTGTTGTAATGAATACAAAAATTATAATCAAATATAATCATCTATATGATATTTAGATGATTCGAATATGCTTAGTTCCATCCACTCATCTTGAACCCATTAAATTCCTCAGCACTTCTTCGACAACTCTTGACTGCCATCAATGGCAACTCAAGGCAACTTTTTCTATTCTCCCTTCTTCGTTCCCCAATCTTCACCATCTTCATTTCTAATCAAAATCTTCACCATCTTCATAGATAGTCTTTCATTTACTCCAACTTCGTTTTTTCTACTAATCTCAGAGTCTTCTATACCATGTATGGTTTTCAATTCCAGAGGAAATATATTTTTGTATGCATTTGCTTTTATAGTTAGATTCTGTGTTTCCCTTAATACATTCTTTATATTTGTTTATTCTACTATAATATAGTTCATTGGTAAATGCATTTGAATGTCATGCTTCTAAGTAATTGTCATAATCTCAGTAGTAAAAATTAAAATTACTAATTTCTCTTCAGAAGTAGTCCAAGTTTTCTGGGGCATTTTCGTTTTTTTTAAATAAATAGCTTGCTAAGCTTAGTCAAGAACAAATTTTTTTGATTTCATAAACTATCACGTGAATTCTTATCCTAAACTTTTGAGCGGGTGAAATAATAAATACTAACTACTCTTTTAAAGAAATAGTAGATAGTAGATGACATTAGATTAATATATAGATTGGCAGGTGAATCTTGCTCCTAGAGGTGAAGATCAAAACTTAAATGTTTATTTGCAACTGAGGCTCTTAAATTTACATGTGAATCGTTATTCACAGTTCATTTTTAGAAAGAATATTGTCAGAAACCTAACTGTAATTAGTTTACTCAATAAGTGCCTAACCGCCATGTTTTTGCCACCATTTATTTTTGCCACCGGTACCTATCATGCACAAAATATAAACCAGACAAGGAGTAAATGATACTTAATCACATGCGTGGTCTCATACACTACTCATGTTATATAAGAACTAGTTATACCAAACAAATTCCGTCCAACATGAAAGAAAAATATGAGAGGTGTGGGCTCCACGTGTAAAGTGAAATCCACTAATAATTATACATTATATGTCTTTCTCACTCCTTTCATAAATAGACCACACAACTTAAACGTTGAATGAAGAAATGGATAATTAGTTTGGGTGATCAATGAGAGGTTTGAAGCCATGCTGAAGAGTTGCCTTCCAAACCTTGTCAGTATTGAGCATTGCAAATCCACATTCATGTTCACTCCACCCTTCTAAAGCATGCACTATCCCAGCTATTCTCCATGCACTCATTACCCTTCTTGGTAACCAGTTCTGCAATATAATAGCAATAATCATAATAATAATAATAATATGCATATAGTTAAAATGCTTAATTAAAATGCATGGGATGGGTTCACACTAGCTAACTGGCTAATTTTTTTAAAAGAAAAAAGAAAAGAAAAGTAAAGAGGATGGGGGTGAATTAGAAACAAACCTCACAAGAATCAAGATTCTCTAGGGAAGAAGGTGCAAGCATGGCTGGAGTGCAATGGTAAGAGCAATCCTTGCGATATTTGATTGGTGGGAGTTGTGAATATGGAATGAATGTTGTTCCTTTTGGCGCTTTTTGTTGTTCCTCTTCACTCACTCCATCTCCCACTAACCATATCTATATATCCAAGCAAAAGAGAAAAGGGAAAAAATGACAAAAAAATAGATTTAATGATATTTTCAATTATATCCATAAATAAATGAAAATATGTACAAATAAAATTAAGGGGTTTGCTTTGATCCTAAAGATAAGAGAACAACTTTGCTTATCAACAATCAGTATCAACCGAGGTTTTCATCAACAAATATATTTCAATGCAAATAATTAAATGGTATTGTTAAAAAATTGATTCAAAATTTATATATAACAAATTTTAGCTTATTTTTAAATTGTGAAAATTAGTTATCTATCTACCTTTTAAATTTCAGACATGAGGGAGTATTATATTATTTTGACCTGTCACCTATTGTCGTGACATATAAGTCCCAAACTTACTTAAAAGTACCTTGTTTCAATCATAACAACATGCAATTTTGGTGACAAGATTATTACTGAAAAGGGATGTCATAAATACAGTAAATCTTTTTTTATCAGATAAATACAGTAAATCATAGAGACACATGATTAATCATTAATTTCTAGTTACCCCTCTAAAAGGACTATCCAGCCAGAAAAATAAAGTAAGAAGCTTCGTTGTATTAATTATTACCTTTTGAGAATAACTTTTAGAGATGATTAAATTACTTCCACATTTGTTGTTGAATGAGTTTTTCAGCTTCAAGTGGTCCTCTTCATGCACTGTAACTACCTGAAATACAAAAGGATCAACGCAATTAAAAGATATCAAGTCCAAAAAAGTAAATAAAAAGATAAGTAGTAGATAAAATTTTGATTTTGGATCAGATTGATTTTCATCTACTAATTAATAATTGGTCAGCTGATCTATCAGTTACAAAACAAATACAGAAATCCTCTTTGAACCGTTGTTAAAAAAAATATTATTGCACTAGTGAGTGGTACTATATTGCAAACTGAATTAATAATAGTTTGTCAAAAATTAAAAAATAAAAGAAAACTGAGGAAAGTTACCTGAATACCCCTTTGACATAAATTAAAGGCGAGGGTAGAAGCAACTTTGGTTAGTTTTCCTCTTAGTAAGACTTGAGTTGTTGCCTTTGGAATAGAGTGAAGAAGAACAGCAACAGCCAGACTGCTTCCATCAACAACTTTAACATTTAGTTTTGGATGCTTCTTTATGTAAAGCCCTCCATATGTGTTTAGTTCTTCTTCTTGATTCATTAGACCCAAACTTATCACTTTTGTTCCTTTCCTTCCTGCTTCCAATATCGTCTCCTCTATAACTTTGTTTATAGCCTCTCTTTGCCATTGCATCAAATACTGTAAATTTATGAATGAAATCATTTTCAATATATTTGTTTGATAAATGAAAGTAATCAAACAATTAAGAGATTACAGTGATATAAGATTAATTGAAATGAAAATTTGATAACCCTTAAGAGATATCAATAACTTCAATAGTTTAAGTAAATTAAAAGTATCATCAATTAAATAACAAGTATTTAAATTTCTAAGAACATAAAAATAATCATAATTCATTAAATTTCAAAAATGTTTACATTTTTAAACAAGGGAAAAATATGCATTTTGTTTAAAATACTATTCCTCCTTGTTGAAGGCTATATGGATTTAGATAGAATCAGTAAATTATAGCAAACACACACATACATACACATGTATATATTTCTTGAGCTTGTTTTTCAGTTCATATTCCAAAAAATAAAAAGAACGAAATATATGTACTACAAGTTCAATTTCAACCATCCCATCAATTCAGATTACAGATAGTATGTTGAGTGGCTTTATGGCTGTTAGTGAATGGAAATTGATTATATTAAAATTATAAAAAGGGTAATGTGCAAAAGTAAATACCTATGAACTCTTACCTATAGTTCACCATGTTTTGGAAATAAGTAAAAGTGTAAAACTACGAATAAACATTGAAAATAACACAATAAATATCACAATTGCTATGCCCCACCACAAAAAGTAAAGATCGTAGGTTAATTTTAATGGTTCTGACATTTTTACTCACATTTTCAAATTTTATTGGTAGTTTTTCTCATTTGAAATATTTAACGCATTGAGTTAAGGTTTTGAGTATTTTTTTTTCACATTTCCCTTAAAAAAACACAAGCAATTTTCAAATTCAATCTTCGTTAAAATTGATAATCACAATAAATTAGTCAACATTTTCAATCTTCGTTAAAATTGATCATCACAATAAGCACATAAAAATAAACTTAAAAACACAAACTTTTTTTGATCAGAAAAATAAACACACACACACACAAATTGACACACAATAGGATTGAAATTTGGAAACTTACTTGAATGGTGAACTTGGGCAGCACCCAAGTTTGAAGCTTGAGTTTATCGAATTGATTTCTCTCCACTATGAAGGTGCGACCATAGACCCAAGTGAAAATCATGGACCACAGCGTCACGGGCCACATTAACTTTAGATACCATTTTGATGTGTGAGGTTGTGCGGCCAAGTATGCAAACCCAACTCGAAGATGATACACAGAATCAGGGGTAGTGAGATGTGTTAAGTGCACAACATCTGGGGATTCTTCTTGCCTCTTAAGTGCAGATTCTTGTAATTCATCTGTTGATTTGTCCACAGTGCCATATATGTAATCATATAATGGCATGAATAAAGAGTAGTTTGTCCTGAACTGTGTGTGGTGCAAAGAGTGAAACCTGTTAAAAAAACACAAATTTAAAGTATAATTGTTACAACAGATTTATGTTTGATAAGATATATCATTTTTAATATAATAAGCAAAAAACTAAATTTTCAAGTAAATATACTTTCAGTTTTTAATTTGATACATGTGTCTTTTTACTCATATTAAATCCTTCACATCTCAAGCTAACAATGCTAATAGAGTATAAATAATGCGGATAAGGATATTGATTGAGCAAAATTAAAAAATATAATGAGGATTAAAGGAAATGTGCACGTGTATCAAATAAAAAATAAGGACAACTACTAAATAGTTTTTTAAGAAAACGGAGGCTTGTAGGAACAAAAAGACAGAAGAAGCATCTTATTCATTAATCATTGACAAATATTTATTAAACGAATAGATGCTTTTTAATAATCCCAATTTAATTATTATGATAGGTCAACAACATATGTCATTCTATTTTCCTATTCTGATTGGTCTTTCATGTGTCCCAGTCAAGTGGGCAATTTCTTCTGACATATTTTCTCCTTCATTTACTATTTGCAGCAGGGAGAAATTATGGAAAAACACTGTAACATCAGAAAGGACTGAAAAGTGGTGCATAATAAATAAAAAGGGGACCGATATGAAAAATAAAAGGAAAGGACATGATATTATTTAGACCCACCAATTAATAAATGACACATATCAAGTAAAATGAATTCTCATTGAACTTCGTTTTATGTATTTTTTTGATCAAACTTCGTTTTATGTATTTATTTCTCACTTAAATTGTTTAAAATTAGTATTATTAGAAACGAACAAACTAGTCGATTTTTACTATAATTGTTTTCACAAATTAAAAATTGATATATGTGTGTGTATCTACTCACTAGGCAATGTCACAATCACAAATAATTGGCATGCAAAACTTAATTATTGATGGGACAATTGCACTTTGGTCATAAACCGCAAGATATTTAATATCAATTAAGTCTATCAACAACTATTTCACTTATTAATTAAGACTATTTTATTAGCTATAACTGTTAACAATTCACTTATACAAAATTAAATCTCTCACGGTGGTACCAGGTTTGCAATTGTTCCACAATTAATTTTAATTTATACCATCCACAAAAGAATGAAACCAGCTAGCATGTGGTGTTGATTAATGCATGAAGTAATACTTGGATTAAGACGACTTACGATGGGGTGTACATAAGATATTTGAGAGGAGGAAATAGGCGAAAGAGGAAGGTGGGAACGAGCTCAAAATTACAGTGACCCATATTGTTCATGAAGTCAATGAAAGTTAAATAACCAGCAAATCCTGCCACCGAGGCCGTTCCGGTCAGAACCGTCGTCATCATTGGTATGGCGAACAACATGAAATATGATATGTGCTCCGCGAATGGGTGGATCACAGCTATACTCCATTACCAACACAAGAAAACTAATGATCAATATCAATACAAAATATAAAAAAATAATCATATATATTATTCATCAGTCATTAGAAAGTATATCAGATGAAATATGAGAATTGGTGAAGCGTGTTATCATATTTGCTTTATATTATGCTGATCAACATTTATACGCATGGGAAGGGAATTTAAATGTGTGGCATCTATATTTAGTATTCATTTTCTTCTAGTGTGCTAGAAGGTCCATGATGTTAACTACTCTATATACAACTATATCATGAGATCTATATATCACTGATATTTTCTTTGAGGTTTCTCTTATGGTATTATATAGTACTTCTAGTTAACTTATTATAGATATCAAAAAAAGCATTACAATTTTTAAAAAGCAATACATTAGAAACTACTTTAAAATATTCATTTAATATTTTTAAGTCTCCTCGAATTGGACTAATTAAATTTTATAGTAACACACTAAAGATGACAGTAGTAAGCCAAAGGACCAGTGACCTGATAATTAGAAAAGGAGAGATAACACATCTCACTGCCTTCAAAGTCTTGAATTCAATGCTTGGCACGCCCTTCCCGGGCAAACTCCGGATTAATCGGTACTCAAAGAGTGCCGGATACCGGAGGCTTAAAGAAAAAAAATGACAGTAGTATGATAAGCATATATATTAAATGTTTAATAGTCTTCTTTAAATACAGACACAACATATTAATTTGCCCATACAATTGTACGTTTCAGTGGATTATTTACATTGAATTTTGATTAAAAATTCAAAGTTGTACACCCACACATCATGTGGTACATTTTGTTTTATGAATCACAAGTGGTACATTTTTTTATCAAATCACAAGTGGTTCATTTTGGCAAAAAACAAAAGAACCACAAGTGGTTCATATCATGATTCTCAAAATGGATCATTAACAAAGACAGGTGCATGGAGCATGCTGCACTCTGGTAAACCATGCTCCCTAAGTCAAAAATGGTGGTGTTGTACGTTTGACAAGACATTAAAAGTCACATGGATCACCCTCAAGATATTTAGTAAAAAATAGTACCATATAGGCATATACCATAATTTAATGTATTAGTAATAGTAATTCGCCACTTATTTCAACGAGAAAGCATTAATTTCCTAACACGTACGCTTCTTAATAATGATTGGTACGTATAGCTTATAAAAGATATATGACCCTATACGAATAATAGAAATTACGCATCAGATTACATAAAACACAGAACCAACATATAACATATTATCAAGAAGTAATTAATTTCAGAGATGGCATAAAGTTACTCACAAGTAATGGGCTCAGTGACAATGGAAGAATGATGATGAGAATGGTAGCGAGAATAGAGGAAATGATGGTGAAGAGCTCTGTGAAGCCAGTAATATAGAAACTCCACAGGACCAATATGCAACAGTGTTATGATGACCACACCATCTGTTCTCCACATTGGTAAGTAACATGCTCCTTTCATGGTATAGTTTGCCAAGTAGAACAATATTCCATTCAATAATATTTGGTCATCCCTGCATTTATATGTGCAATTTGATTAATTTAGTAATTATATCCTCCAAACTTGAAATGTGTTGAATGTGCCACTAGTTACTCGTATTATATACAAAGCTTATAAGTATTTACAAAGTGTAAATAATACTATCATATATACGAGTATAAATTATTCGTTCATAGTGAGGATGAGGTAGGTGAAACTACTCGGTAAAAGTAGAACATTGCTAATTAAGATACTGAGCCAGTTATTTATGACCAAGTGGAAACTGTCCCAAAGGTCGGGTGTCAATGAACACAGTAGCCCTTCCCTATAAGAAATAAAAGATTCGGCAATAATTATGCTGACTATATCTACAGTATCAAAAAAATTTATCCTGACTATTGGATAGAAAACAATAATTATACTGAGTATGTACGAAAAAAACCAGAGTATGACTAATGATTCAGTCCAACTACTTCAATTGTCTTGTTCGCAAGATGTTTATTGATTTTAGGTAAATTAACTTGTGTAGGCTCTGGAGAGATAAGGTACAGGATTATTTTGTAGATTTGTGTAAGATGTTTATGTTTTATAGAGGTATTTTTGTCTCGAGATATATTTGATGCAAAATTACCCCAGAAATTTTAAAATTTATCAATACTACTCTTCCTCTATTACCAAAAAAATGTGATACTCTCCCTCTTGTTATTAAATTACTTTTACAAAGTGATGTAACAGTAAATAACAAAAAAGAAATACTCCATTCGAATATTTTGCATAACTTTTTTTTAAAAAAAAAATTTACATTTCTTTCGGAAAAAACTTCCCAAACACATACACTCGCTTGACACACACAGACACACACATATATATATATTTATTCAACTCCAACTATATTGGACTGATGAGAAAGATCAGTCCAGTTGATATTTGACACTTGGGACATGAGTAGTAGAGAGATTGATATTTTGGGGAGCCTCCAATTAAGTTAGTCCTACCCTACAAATACCCTACAACCCCTCTACTCTCTCCACGCACCCCGCCCCCTCTACAGACACACACACACACAAAACATTAAATGTAATTCTTGTTATTTTTTAGTCGTATATACAATATATTTTAAATTATCATAAATATGTAATTTTATGTTGTACTCGGTCCGTCACATGTAAAGGCAAAATTTTTTGAATGGTTTTATTTTAAAATGTAAAGTGATGCTTGAGTTTGTAGATATAATAAATGTTCATTTTTCAATATTGCCTCTATTTAATGTATTACTATCTTAAAAAAACCGTCACTTTCATTCATGGAGAGATAGAAGAGAGAGATGACATTAATCAAAACACATAATTTCTTCCCACTTATGATCATTGTTTTTAATTAATTTTAACCACTTTTGGAAGCCCATTATCCACTGAATTTCAACTTTTAAACAATGATCGTTTCATCAGTGAGTGAGGGAGTTTTTAGCAACTTTACTGGATATACTTACACGTTCTCTGTTTTTGTTTATCCTACACTAACTCGTAATAGTTACTCGTAAAAATAAAAAATAAATTAATTATTCATAATTACTATATCAATAATTTTGTGATACTTTTTCTTCAAAACCTACCTTTTACATTTATTTAGTGTAATTACTTTTAGTTTTATTCACCTCTACATTTAAATCCAAAATTATAAAAGCTGCAATGAATAGGGTTACATTAAAATCGAACAAGGTATTTATTGTAGTTGACAATAGTTGCTAGTCTTTTGCATTAAGTATCAAAGCAAAAGTCATTAAAAAAAGTCCTAATTTTAGAATGAGAGGAGATTACATTTTTAGAAAGGATTCAATTATGTAACATTTTCGCGTGTAAATGATTGTCATGAAAAAACGAAAAACAACAAAAATAATAAAGTACTACGTATTAATTTATTATGAAACATTATGAACTAACCAGTCTCTTTCGCGATCAACTTGATCGAACTCAATGGGTTTATCAACAATCCTTGAGTTTCCCTTTGCAGTTCGATAACGAGAGAGAGTAATCCAAATCTGATTGTGAACCATTCGCCATAGCAGCAGAGGAAGAATAAGAAATGCTGCCACGTCCCTTTCACCCTTGCCGTTCACAAACATAGAATATGTTCTGTGAATGGCCCATGGGGCCAATATCACATACTGCAACATTATTGTAATGTCACGAGATCACAAAAACTCGGTTAGCTAGATCAACCAACAACATAAAGACAACAATAACATCTTTCACAAATAAACACAAAAATCTTCAGTGCCATCCATGTGCGTGAGAGATTTTATCGTAATCATATCGTTTGAAAATGTTGGTAAAGTTAAATATATGCAAAACATTGTCTTTTCTTGTAACACAATGTTTCCTTATTTTATTGATACCTCTTTGTGATTCTTGCTTTAATGCTATATATAACATTAACAACACAGATTGCTTAAGCAATGCGTATGCGTATGCATATATATATATATATATATAAGGCTTTGTTGTTGTTGTATATGATAAAATAAGTTCGTAACTGAAGAAACAAATCGAGCAAGATAATAGATAAAACAATAGGAAATTTCTTAAAACACAAACATATATCTTTAATTCCCTGGCTCTTTTGTGTTGAGAGTGAGAGATAGAGAGAGATGAAGTAGAAGAATAGGTTAAGGTTAGAACCTTAAAGCTTCCAAGAGGCTTCCATGGCCAATCAGTCAGGATACCAGGTCTTGAAGCCATACTTTTGTTTTGATGTAGGAGAAGGGCGAGAGAGACACCTATATATAGACACACTCGTACTTTTGGAATATCTCGCTTTCCTTTAGAGATTTGGAGCCTAACAATTGATTATTCTCAACCACCAACCTTCATATGATCAGGCCTTGCCAACTCATACGGTTTGACAATTAATACATGTATGAATATACATTGAAGTGCTTATCACAAAAACGTAATAATAATAATAATAATAATAATAATAATAATAATAATAATAATAATAATAATAATCACTTTCAAATATTACAGATCAAGTTAACCATCTTGGTGTAAAAGGACAAAAATCGATTATTATTAGTTATAACCAAACAAGCAACCCTTTTTACCTAAAACACGCAAGCAACCCAATCGATAAAGGACTACATTTTTCAGACTATATTGTTGATGGTTAGAATCCTAAATATATATATCACATGTTAAAATTCAGTGAGATAGCTTTACAGTTCTTTTTTGGTAGATTCTCCAATTTTGACAACAAAATTTTGAGGTAGGAGTAATAAGCGCTATAAAAGTATTTGAGGGGAAAAAATGCACATAAAAATATAAAATGGATCAATTTTATTTTTTTTTGTTATTCACCGCCCGGTTTAATCCGGACTCGATGGGTAGGAGTGTTGACTACATAGGCAAGGTTGTCCCCTCTCCCAATGAGAGCGCCTCCCGGGAATCGAACACGCGTTCTCATCCTTATGGGGATTGCAGTCCACTTACCAGCTCAACCAACTACCCATTAGTAAAATGGATCAATTTTAACACAAGCCTCATATGGCGGGAGACTTTTAACCGTGGCTTTAGGTTTGATGATTTGGCCTATTATATTCCACGCAAGTCCAAGCCTTTCCAGGCCTAGGTCTAAAAACTCAAACGTCAAGTTTGAACTTTTCTTAAAGCATAATACTTAACTAAATAGGTTAGGCTCAAGCATCTTAAAAAGCCTATCAGGACTCATAAGCCGCCCTAGGTCTATTTTATATCGAAAAACAAATTTTAGTGACAATACATTTGTTAAGAATGAAAATGAAAATTTAGAAACAAAATGTTTTTATGTACAGTAACTGTAATCATTCTTTGGGAGATGTAAACATATAAGCCATCTAAAGAAGGGAAAATATTGAAATGGTTCGATCTATTATTTTTTTTTTAGTTATATATGTATTTCTATTTAGTAGACAGTTTAGAAGCCCCAGTTAACAGTTTTACTATTTTTGACATGTTTTAGCAAATTTAATATTTCTTTTTGGGTTGCCTTTCTTCCTCTTCTCATATCCTCTTCTTTCCCTCTTGTTTTCTATTCCAATCTTCAAATCATAACTTAATGATCCATATTTATTAGGACTTAGGTGTAAAAATACTCGTGATTTTCACTAAGATATACACAACACCGTGTAAATTTTTGGAGCAAAAGTAACTATGACATTTCAAAACTAGGGAAAAGTACTTATGATTTTGGAAATGTCATGGTTACTTTTACCCCAATTTGAAATATCATGGTTATTTTTACTCCAAAAGAAGTTATATGGTGTTGTGTGACAATCACATGGTAGTTTGCACCATTACCTCAATTATTATTATGTAAAATTACTAATAAAATAATAAATTATTTAGTTATGAAACACCAATAAATTCAAACAAGAAGATTTTTCTTATGATAGTTTAAAATATCTAACAAAAATACTTAAAACTAATTTCAAGAAAATTTTGAATCTTGATTTGTCGAAATTTCAATGGGGTTAAAGGTTATAATTGCCTCAGAAGTGTGCACAGTTTTATTATGCCCCAAAAAGTTTTTTTTAACCAAAATTGTCTCAAAGTATGCAAAGTGTATTATAATTGTCTTTCACCTTTAAAATATTAGCAATCAATGTCAAATATTTAACGGTCAACATTCGATTTTCAAAGGAAAATGGCAGAAAATAATCCACCTTACACTCTTTGCGGGGCAAAATAGGATTAAAAATACTTCAGAGACAAATATGAGACTCTATCTGTGCATATTTCCACGGTAAATATAACCTTCAATCAAATTTCAATATAAAGTTATAATAAAGAACAAGAGGGGATGAGAGTAAGGGGGCCGGGAGAAAGAAAGTTAATCACTTAATCTTGTGCTTTTTGTACCTTCCAAAACAGTAGTCCCAGGTTCGTACTATAAAATCTCAAAATTTGAATGATTTTAGCTTAAAATATAAGAGTTCACTCTTACATTTTCTCATCATCTAATGTGTTTTCTCATACTTTGCTTTTAGGCCTCTTTCACCTTTATTAATACTTATATATTTCTCCCTTTAATAGTATCATAACAAATGAGAATAAAATTGAGAAAAAATAATTAATTTCAGACATCTAATTAACTTTTATATGTTTTCTTAAGAAGTGTGTTTCATCACTTAACCTTTATGATGATTTATTTGAAGGTGCTTATACACTTTATTACTCCCTCCAGTCCGTAATCTAAGAGCTCAAAATTTGAATGGTTTTTGTCCAAAATATAAGAGTTCATCTCACATTTTCTCCCAATTTAATGTGTATTTTCCTACTTTTCTACTAACCCTCTTTCATATTTATCAATACTTATTTATTTTTTATTAAAAGTATCATAATAAATGTGAGAGATATTGAAAATAAAACCATTAATTCCTGATAGCCAGATAACTTTTACATGTTTTTTTAAGAAGCGTGTTTTGACAGCTTAATTCTTATGCTACGGATAGAAGTGAGTGGTACTACCTCCGGTCCTAAATATAGGACCTAGATGACTTTTTTTGGAGAGGTTAAGATTGCAAAATAGTCTATTAAATCATGACATATTTGATATATTTTTAGATTATTCATTAGTTTATAAGTAAAATAAACTAGTTTAAGGGAAAAAATTAGGTAAATCAATTTATAATTAACTTATTTTGCTTTTTTTTAGGATTTTTTTAAAAAGTCAATTACATCTTATATTTAGGGCCAAAGGGAGTATTACTTAAGGAACGTGTGATAAGGCAAAGTTATCGAGGAGATAAACATGTGATTTTTCACCTAGGTAAAAGCGTTTTTTAATACTTATGAATTATAAACCTATTGCGTTTTATATCCCTAGTAATGGTCTTGCTCTAGATAACCATCATTATATTTATGCTTGAAAAAGAAAAAGTGTTATACTTACTTTTAATAACATTATTTTTTAATTTTATTTGATTGTACATGAAATGATTTGCATCTATAAATTGAATTTTAATTTAATTGTTATTCTATTCCTTATTATTATTATTATTATTATTATTATTATTATTATTATTATTACACACATATAAACAAACGCAGGGAAGCTATACAAAAACAACTTGATCAAATATCTCTTATATTTGGGTTGAGTTTATATCATCATAATTTTTTTCTCCTTATCTCTAGTCATCATATCACCACCGTTTAATTGACATATGTATTTAACTTTTCATAAGTAAGATTAGAATAAAGGGCAAAAGCGCTAATGTAATAATTAACTATTTCATTTTGGGCAAAAAATAAATGACTGTTTTGCAGTCCATAAATAATAAACAACTTTGTGACCCGGTTCAAAAAATAATAAAACTGGTACTAAATGTTAATTTGTAGTTTTGTCGAACCTTTCTGATATTATTTTTTAAAGTAAAAATACTTTTTTATCTCATCACAATTAAAACTCAACCCTTCTTCATTCCGCTCGTCATCTTCTCATGCTAACTAGTATCAACAATGTTTTAATTGGGAGGAGAAAAATGTATTTTTCACTTTGAAAATAATATCAGAAAAGTTCCACATAACTACAAATTAACATCCAACACCGGTTTTAACATTTTTGCACTGGGTCACAAAGTTAGATATTATTAAGGGTAATGGACCTAATCTGCCCCCAAGTAACCACCAAGGAGCGCTGAGCACCCTGAACTAACAACAGGCCCATATCTGGACTCCAAGTAACCAAGGTGTTTAAAAACTACCCCGGTTGGACGGTCAACAACGTTTGACCGTTACTATGCCTATGTGGCTGCCACGCGAGCACCTGCTTTGCCACATCTGCTTGCCACGTGTGTATTTTAAATGGACCTAATCTGCCCTCCAAGTAACCACTCAGGAGCACTGAGCACCCTAAACTAACAACAGGCCCCTATCTGCACTCAAAGTAACCAATGTGTTTAAAAACTACCCCGGGTGGACGGTCAATGACGTTTGACCGTTACTATGCCTATGTGGCCACCACGTGAAGACCTTGTTTGTCACCCGGCGCCTTGTCATCGTCACGTAAGATATGTTCATGTGGGTCCCACCTATAATAATAAACAATTTCTCTCTACCTCTTCAACACCATCACCACAGCCCCCCAACACCCACCACCCCCACCCGCACCACCCCCTCAAACGTGGCAAGCAGAGGTGGCGTGGGTAGGGGGCTGTGGAGGTGAGGCAGTGGGGGGCTGGGGAGGTGAGGGGGTGGCGTGTAGGGCTGCACAAAAGCCCGGGGCCCGATTGGCCCGTCATGACCCGATCCGGTCCTATGTCAAAAATGGTCCGTCACGAAGTGGTCCGAGACCAGCCCGATTAGGACGTGACTGACCAGGCTATCGGGTAGGACAGGACCAGGACATATGCTCCATGACCAACAAGACGGCCCGGCCCGATAATTTTATTATTTTTAGTAAAAATATTTTGATTAATTAACACAATTATCAAACTATTTCATAATTAATTAATTACTTATTTAATTTAAAAATAGTTAATTACAATTTTTTATTTTTCCTACATAATATATCAATTTATTTAATGGTTGAAAAGTCTAATTTTTTTATTTAATTATAAAAGAAAATTGAGACCAATATGGTCCGTCATGTGGCCCGGTGGTCATGTCCGGCCCGATCTCGGTGTCGAGCCAAACAGGACATGACCGGGTCTCGGGTCAAAAATTATGGCCCGACAATTATTTAGGACAGACCAGGGCATATAGGTGGTCCGGTCATGTCCGTCATTTGTGCACCCCTAGTGGCGTGGGTAGAGGTGATGGGTGTTGGGCGAGGCTGTGGTGATGGTGATGAAGAGGGAGAGAGAAATTGTTTATTATTATAGGTGGGACCCACATGAACATATCTTACGTGGCGATGACAAGGCGCCGGGTGACAAACAAGGCCTTCACGTGGCGCCCACATAGGTATAGTAACGGTCAAACGTCATTGACCGTCCACCCAGGGTAGTTTTTAAACACATTGGTTACTTTGAGTCCAGATACGGGCCTGTTGTTAGTTCAGGGTGCTCAGTGCTCTTGGGTGGTTACTTGGAGGGCAGATTAGGTCCATTTAAAATACACACGTGGCAAGCATAGGTGGCAAATCAAGTGCTCGCGTGGCAGCCACATAGGCATAGTAACGGTCAAACGTTGTTGACCGTCCAACCGGGGTAGTTTTTAAACACCTTGGTTACTTGGAGTCCAGATATGGGCCTGTTGTTAGTTCAGGGTGCTCAGCGCTCCTTGGTGGTTACTTGGGGGGCAGATTAGGTCCATTACCCTATTATTAATGCTCTGCGAAATAGTCATTTATTAGTTTTTCCCTAACTGAAATAGTTAATTATTATATCAGCGCTTTTGCCCTAGAATAAACGCCGCATAAAAATAAATAAATTTAAGCTACCAATATTTAATTTTGATAGTTTATTGCAGAATAATTTAATAAAATGATAGTATACAAAATTATTTAATATTAACCATTCAATAATCAATTAACTGTGATGATAGGATGATGATGAATGAGAGATCGAAAGAAAAAAAGTGAGGAGAGAATCCTCTTCCCTAAAATTCAATTTCTATATTCACGTAATGACCCCACGTTATGCCTTTCACATTTATTAGTCTCATAAAACAACGTCGGTATGGACTGGAATGCTGTAACATATTTACATGTGACCATGTGGGGGTATGTGAGCATTTTATTCCTTAAAAGTAGTTAAACATTACATGTTAGTAACACTAATTGATTGAACCTTTCCATTGAAAAGAATTGGTTTGAGTCTATCAAAAATTTTTGATTCATTGCAATACAAGAAATCAATATTTATGTAATAAAAAAAGAAATCAATATTTAAATTTAGTTTCTCGGATGAAAAGTAGTGGTAATTTGATAGTGACTTAAATAGATATTGTAAAATAAAGGGCAAAAATAATAAATGACTATTTCGCGTACATAAATAATAATCAACTTTGTGACCCGGTGATGAGCTTCATAATTGCACACATATTTCATCTGAATTTTCTCATTTATCACATGTTTTTGGTAATTAAATAGATAGAAATATAGCAATACTCATAGGGTAAAGAAAATGATATGAAATACTTGTGTGCGAGATTATGAGTTGAAATTGCTTAATTTTTGATAATGTGTTGAGGAACTCACCACCTCTTTCTAGTTAATGTAAGTAGGAACAAATGGACAGACATATGAACACCAAAAGAATGGAAGCAATGAAGAAGAGAAGAAGAGAAAAGGAAAGCAGGGTTCGCTGGACATTAGCTCTCAGCGAACGGACAGCGAATCGATCCAAAAATGCACCCTCTCTGCCAAATTCTTCGCTGGAGGTTCGCATTTCGCGAACGCATAGTGAACCTGTGAAAATGGGGTTCACTGAACGTTAGCCATCAGCGAACGAACAGCGAACCTGCGAAAAAATGAAACTTTGCGTTTTACACCATTCTCACTCGAAATTTAGGGTTTAAAAGAGGCAAAACAGAGGGAGCTCGTCATTCTTCACTTCTTGGGCATATTGGGGAGCTTTGTGGTGTGCTAGGGCATGGATCTTGGTGAAGATTGAGTTGGGGTTTGAAGTTTTGAAGAGATTTGGGCTTCACATCTTGGTTCTTCTTCTCCATTCTCCTTCCCTTACTTTTGTTCAATGTTTATGACTATTATTGTATATTTTCCTTTGGGTTTGTTGAACATGAGTAGCTAAACACTTTGTTTTAGGATTATTTTGAACCCTTGTATGGATTAACTCTTGATTCTTCCTCTCCTTTTGTGATTAATGTTATATATATGTTTATTTCACTCTAGCCCTAATGCTTCTAAATGCTTGATCACCATTTAGTTGATTTGTTCATTTGACTTATGACTTGAGAGAGCTAGGTTAAGTGTAGAACTTGAGTGGAGTAGTGTGAGAACTTGAAGTTTGCATGACAAATGAATGGTTTTGTTAATAAGATAGACATATACTTATTAGCCTCACATATCCACATTAGGTGTAACATTATGTTACTAATTAACTACAGACCTTCAGTTATCCCCTTTTTAATTCAATCATCTCTTACTAACTATGATAGAAAAAGGATTTCCATAATAACAATGTCTATCATAGTTAGAAAAAGAATTTACTAATGGTTAAATACTATCCATGATAGAAAAGAATTTCCTAATACCACCTGAACACTATCATGGATATTTAATAGCTAACCATGTTAGAAAAGGTCCACCTAACATGGTTAGAAAAGAAGCAACTAATGTCATTCATTAATAATTATCTAACTATGATAGAAAAGACTTTCCATATTATTACAAACCTATCATAGTTAGAAAAGCACTATGCTTATATTATATTTCATAATAAACATCACTGAATCTATTTTTCATTTTCATCAGAAAACATGCGGAAGCAGATGCAGGTCTATACAAATTGGCAATATACACAACTAACTAATCTAAATAACCTTTGAAACCTAATTCCCTTTCCTGATGCTTGCGCCTGTGCATGAATACCTGCAAAAATGTCAGTAATCGTGGGATGAGACAATTTGTCCCAGTAATCACCGCTTAACTCACTATAACAGTGAGACGTGCGGTAGCGAGGGCGTCTATAGGGTACCACAGTTTTAAAATCAATAATATATATATATATATATATATATATACCTCATTTCCTTTCATCCATCACTTAAATCCTTCTGTCACGTCTCAATCAACTCAAATTCATTATCTCTACTTCCCATGTATCACTCAACATCCCTCAGTCAATTCCACACTAACTAAATTTCATCTTTCCATACTCCAATCAAATAATACTACCACAACAGCCCTCACACTCACCTAAAGATGCATTGTGCCACCACGGTGCATTCAAGCATCTATTCTTCACTATATGATTTGACACTGTGTCCCTCTCCATAATGAGGGGACAATTTCCTTCTCTGGCAATCTCCAGAGAGGGAACACCAATTCTGTTTTCCATTACAAAACGGGAACGGTTGGGCTCTCCACTGCCAAACAACCGTAGGGGCGGTTGGGCTTTTCAATGCCAAACAACCGTAGGTCACTTCTCTCAATAAGTCGACCTATGAACTCCGATCCAATCAATCTAAAAAGGATCCTCAGTACAAATAACTGTCGATTGGCCAATCGACAGTTATCATCGCGCGATGGTACATAAAAATATCAGTGTCATGCAATGCTCACCCTATCTTTCCATATCCAAATCACAACTTCAACATTTTCTATCAACACGACTTTCCACAATCTCAAACTCCACATCTAGTTCGTATCCTCATAACCTCTCAAATTTACAGTCAAAGAACTATTCTAGCATATGTATCACATGGTCCCACAACAATCATCCACAATACATCTCCATATCCCTGTCAAAGTACTAAGATTCCGACATATATATGCTCACATACACAGTCTATCAATACCACCAACCAGGATACTACATATAGTAATCAAATTCTTTATACGAATATAATCGTGTTTAAAAGGCACCCGATAGCCTATTTTGTATAAAAATAATCTTTTAAAGATAATATATATATAGAGGGTGAGAAGGGACTTTACAAAATCCCTAACTAACGACACTCTCAATGTTATTGCAAGGTTAAGTGTGATTACCTGTCGCCCTTTAGCAATTCTACGCGATTTCTCAACCTTTCTTCCTTGATGCCACGAAAGCCTACTTGCATCCACTCCTATAATAATATATAACCAAATGATAAATTAATATCATTTCCCTTTTATCGTAGTTCAACGTCTCTCTCGTTCTTATATGTTACTACCCAAATCCCCATTCTTAATTCAACTATTTTTATACAATCATTCAAAGTCCAAATTCGCTACTTTAAACATTAACAAGTTATTCACAACTTCAAAATCCACATAGAATAATCCAATGTCTTTCCTTCAAGCTCAATTTCATACATTCTCAGCTCCACCAGATCAATTACAACATTCCTTGATGAACGCACCAGAAATCTCACAACACTAAAACAAAACAAGTATATATATATCTTTCAGGCTCCATTTCACATAAAATCAATAATCAACTTGATGAGTTCAACAATTTACCAACAAGAACCATCAAACATAATCAGGTGTTCTTTATTCACTTCAAAATCAATAATAACATAATCAAACCATGAACCCTAAGATCAAACCAAGCTGAAATTTCTTTTCATTTTTATTTGAATCAATCTATCAATTGTTTTCCCTATTCATTAATTTATTCTATCTCAAATATTAACAAAATAGCACACCTATTCCTTCAACATAACATAGACAATCAACCAAGTAAGACTTTATAGTACATTGAATAAGACCAACTTCAAATACATTAATCTTCTCCCTACTTCATTTATCCAACTACCTATTTCTTTAATTACAAAGAACAAATTTAACATTTTGGGACTAACAATAACTACTAACATAAAAATCTGTTTATCTTAGTAAAGTTGGACATTCCTAAACTCATTATAAACATGCACACATGTGGGTTCCTCCAACAAAATCTGTTCCAAACCAATTATATATATATCTATATATATATATATATATATATATATATATTGTTAGAATCTTAAGTTTTGATGAAGACTAAAATATAAAGGATTAGACCAAGTGCCTAGGAAGCAATAGTATACTTAGGATCCCAAGTAAGAGTGCTTCCGGATGAAGATTTACTTCCGGTTAGATTAGGACTTGCGCATGCGGATGAATGCTTTCATCCCCCAGCGTCAGCAAGTAAATAACTAGGGATTTAACTTAGTCCATGAACTTTAGGTGCACAAACCCTAAGACTAAGCTATGGTTCAATCGGAAGCGAAGTTGCTTCCTGTTAGACTTAGACTGGCGCAGAGCGATAGAATAGATATTACTCCAAGCGACAGTGAGTCTACTTCCCCAAGTGAAAGCGCTTCCTGTTAGAATTAGACTGGCGCAGAGCGACAGAATAGATATTACCCCAAGCGTCAGTAAGTCTACTTCCCCAAGTGAAAGCGCTTCCTGTTAGACTCAGACTGGCGCAGAGCAATAGAATAGTTATTACCCCAAGCGTCAGTAAGTCTACTTCGCCAAGTGAAAGCACTTCCTATTAGATTTAGACTGGCGCAGGTTGATAGACTAGATATAACCCCGAGCGTCAGCAGAAATGCAACATCAAGTGAAGTTGCTTCCTATTAGATCTTGACTGGCGCAGACTGATAGAATAGATTTCACCCTAAGCGTCAGTGAATTCACCACGTCAAGTAAAAGTGCTTCCGATAGCTCAGTGACTAGCGCTGAGTGGTGGAATGAAATAGACTAAGCGAGAGCAAGTCATGGTGAACTAAATCCCTCATCAAGTGAATTTACTTCCGGATGTAGAAGTGCTTCCGGATACACCTTAGATTTAGGGATCACCCACTGCATGAGACTATATGATTATATTGCTAAACTAACGTTCAAGTGCAGCACACTCAGTAAGGTTGCTTCCGGATGAGAAGTTGCTTCCGCAAGCAATCAGAATGTCTGAACGTTCAAAGAGATGCAGTGTCAGAATGCTTTTGTCAGAGCAGAGGCGTCAGGACTACTTTTCAGAGTTAAAGCAAGTCAACCCTGCTATGCATTAATGAAGCATTAAATGGGCGAACGGTAACAAGGGAAAAACGGACATATTCAAACGGCTAGCCCACCTACCAAGAGTTCAAAATGCTTGAAGACTATATAAGGAAGCTAAACTTCATTTATGAAGTAGTTAATGATCTTCAAATATTCTTGAGCGAGAAAATCCTTATTCATTCAAGCTGCCCAGAAAAATGAAGAGCATTTAACACTTGGAGTGATTTTTCACCTACCTATTCTGTACTCACAGTAGTTAAGTCTCTTTCTGTTAAAAGAGCATTTATTGAACTTAAGTGTGTAACATCATTCGTTCTGTAAGAGAACTTAGTCAGAAAAGCCTTCAAGTGTAAACTTCAAACCCTTGCTTGGTGTGAGGGGGAGACAGTTAGATAGGTTACAAGTGAGCCAGTGTAAAACTTGTTGTAAGGTTGCAAGTGAGCCCGTAAAACTTGCGGTTGTAAGGTTTCAGGTGAACCCGATTTAAAACCTGAGTTATAGTGAAACTCTCGGCCTGGGTGGTTGAGGACTGGACGTAGGTCAGGTAGACCGAACCAGTATAAATCTTGTGTCATTTACTTTGAGTATTTATTTTTGAAGCACAATTCACCCCCCCCCCCCTCTTGTGCATCCATTACGTTCATTTGGTATCAGAGCGGGTCTTTCTCACTCGATTCCAACGAATCCGGAAAGCAAAGATCTAAGTAATGGATACGGAGTATGGTCTGCCAGATGTTGCTGTACAACCCAACAAGCCCCCAGGCTTCGATGGGCACAACTATACATTCTGGAAATTCAGAATGGAAACCTATATCAAGTCAAGCGATATCAGACTATGGGACGTGATCGAACATGGGGATCAAACTCCCTTAGATGAGGAAGGATTTGCTAAGGCAAAAGCCAGATATACTGCTGAGGACTATGCTCTAGTCCAACTCAACCATAGGGCTATGCACTACATCCAGTGTGCTCTCAGCTACAAAGAGTTTCACAGGATCAGCCACCACAAAAATGCAAAGGATATGTGGGAGGCTCTTGAGGCTGCACACTCCGGAACCAGGGGAGTTAAAGCAAGACGTGTTGAGATGCTGGTGGAAGAATTCCACAAATTCGCCATGCTAAGCCCCACCGAGCCTATCAGAGATCTAGAGCTCAGATTCACCCATCTCATCAATAATCTAGCCTCGCTTGGTAAGGATATCCCTGAAAGAGAGCAGGTGAGCAAGATTCTGAAAATCTTGAAGGGTGACTGGATCACCAAAGTCACTATTCTGCAAGAAGTGCAAGGAGAATCAACCAGCTCCGTCACCGCTCTTTTTGGCTCACTTGCTGAATATGAGCCAACCTTGCTGGCTATGAGAGCTCCTCAAACCTCATCCAAGAGTAAGAACCTTGCTCTCATTGCTCCCAGCAAAGAGATCAAGGACAATGATGAGGATGACGACGATGAGATGGACGATGAGGAGATGGCCCTGATGGTGAGGAAGTTCAGGAAATTCCTCAGGAAGAAGGAAGGCTATCAGAAAGGTGACACCAGCCAGAAGAGGGGATACAAGAAAGAGAAGGTCCCTGTGTGCTTTGAATGCAATAAGCCTGGTCACTTCAAGGCTGAGTGTCCCAGCCTGCAGAGGTCCAAAGGCAAGGATAAAAGAAAGGCACTCGTTTCCTCCATTTGGGTAAACAGCTCAGATGAGGAAGCAAGTGATGATGAAGAAGTTGCCAACCTCTGCCTGGTAGCTAGAGAAGAGGATGAGGAAGCATCTTCAGATCTTGACCTCACCAATGAAGAACATGAGGTAACTCTTCCTGAACTACAAGAGGCTTACAATGAGATTCATGAAGAATTCTCTAAACTATGTAAAGCCTATAAATTCTTGAAAACCAAAAAGGAGTCACTTGAGTCCAAGGTGGACTCACTCAGTGAGGAACTAGCGGAAGCTAGAAGATCTCCAATGGTGGATGGACAGGGTTCTCCTCAAGCAGAACCCAACATCCCAACACCTGAGAGCTGTCCAAATTGCAGCAAAATCTCAGAAGAAAATAATAAGCTGCAAAATGCCCTGCAGAAATTCACCAATGGTTCAGAAATGCTGAATATACTTTTAATGAACCAAAGGGCATATAGGGATAGGACTGGCTTGGGATATACCCCCAGGAAGAAAACGTGGGAAGAACCAAAAGTAAAGCCTTACTTAAAGTTCTTCCATAAAGCCACCAGTCATAGCTCCTCACCTTTCAGCTTCTGTAATTACTGCAACAGAAAAGGACACTCGATGTCCACCTGTAACGCTAAAAAGCATGGAGCTAACAGCTCATACAAGTGGGTCCCTAAAGGAACCAGGGCTACAAAGGATCCTCCACCTGCAAAGGAAATCAAGAGAGGACAAGGATCCCAAGCCTGGAATCATCCCACTGGGAGAACCCAAGAGTCTAGAGCCAACACTAGGCCAAAGGCTCCAAATGTGTATAGGCACAAGGATAAGCCCAAAGCTAGGCCAAGGGTCCTAGACACTAATGACAAAGGACCCAAGAGAGGTTGGGTACCTAAAATTGCTTGATTGTTTCAGGTGTGTCTCAAGGCATCCAAGAACAAAAATTGGTACATCGATAGCGGATGCTCGAGACATATGACTGGAGACAGAGACAAGTTCAAGTCTCTGGTGATCAAAGATGGAGCCACAGTGACCTTTGGAGGAAATCAAAGTGGCAAGATCACTGGAGTTGGAGAAGTCGGACCAGTCAAAGATGTATATCTAGTGGACGGTCTCTGTCACAACCTGCTAAGTGTAAGTCAAAGCACAGACAAAGGTAACTGGGTAATATTTGATTCAAATGAGTGCTTAATAGTTGATAAGCAGGATCTGAATATAGATAAGGCCAACCTAAAATGCAAAATTAAGGCAATTAGAAATGGGAATCTATATACCTTAGATTTATGTCAACAGCTAGAAGAAAAATGTCTAATATCTAGTGACGAGAATAGCTGGCTTTGGCATAAGAGACTAGCTCATGTTAACTTTACTCAATTGGACATGCTAATTAAAAAGGAGCTAGCTGTAGGTATTCCCCCTTTTAAGGTTAAGCATGATTTTATCTGTGAATCCTGCCAACGAGGAAAGCAAACAAAATCCTCGTTTAAAACCAAGAAGAGAGTCTCCACCAGCAGGCCCTTGGAACTAATCCACATGGATTTGGTTGGGCCAGCAAGAGTAAAAAGCTTAGGTGGAAACCTATATGCTTTAGTGGTGGTGGATGACTATTCAAGGTTTACGTGGACTTTGTTTCTTGCCTCTAAGCAAGATGCTTTTGATGCTTTCGTTGTCCTGGCTAAGAAAGTGCAGAATGAGAAGGATCTCAAAATCACAGCCATAAGGACAGACCATGGAGGAGAGTTTGAGAACCATAGCTTCACTGAGCTATGTGAGCAAAACGGCATCGAACATAACTTCTCAGCTCCGAGAACTCCTCAACAAAATGGAGTAGTCGAAAGAAAGAACAGGGTTCTGACGGAGATGGCTAGAAGCATGCTGAACGAGAAAGAAGTCTCTCAAATGTTCTGGGCGGACGCTATGAGCACTGCTTGCTATATCTCCAACAGAGCTTATGTTCGCAAGGGCTTGGATAAGACTCCATACGAGCTATATAAAGGAAGGAAGCCCAACATCAGCCATCTCAGAATATTCGGATCAAAATGCTACGTGCATAACAATGGGAAGGTAAACTTGGGTAAGTTTGATCCAAAGGCTGATGTAGGTACATTCATAGGATATTCCCTTAGGAGCAAAGCATATAGGATATACAACATAAGAACTAAAACTGTAGAAGAGTCCATGCATGTTGTATTTGATGAAACTCCTACATGGGGACAATCCACAGAAGATGATGAAGCACTTAACTTTCCAAATCTTCCATCATCTTCCTCACCACCAAAAGAAACAACAACAAGCTATCCCAAAGAAGAAGGTGAACCCAGTGATGTACCTAGTGGGCAACCCATGCCTGAGGAGGCACAGCTGCCAATAGCTAGGAGACATCACAGGGATCATCCTCTTGATCAAGTGCTTGGTGATGTTTCTTCTGGTGTCAGAACTAGAAGACAAGTTCAAAATGAAGTTGAGTTTGGAGCATTCCTATCTCAAATCGAACCAACTTCAGTTGAACAAGCTCTTGAGGACTGCGACTGGATTATTGCCATGCAGGAAGAGCTGAATCAATTTGAAAGAAGTCAAGTGTGGGAACTAGTCCCAAGGCCGTCTCATCAATCCATAGTAGGAACCAAGTGGGTCTTTAAAAACAAACTGGATGAGACAGGTCAAATCACTAGAAACAAAGCCAGACTGGTAGCTAAAGGATACAACCAAGAAGAAGGCATTGACTATGAAGAAACTTTTGCTCCAGTCGCTAGACTTGAGGCAATAAGGATTCTTCTAGCCTTTGCATCCATGAAAGGTTTCAGATTATATCAAATGGATGTAAAGAGTGCATTTCTTAATGGTTATATTAAGGAAGAGGTATATGTAGAACAACCTCCTGGCTTTGAAAACCATAAGAACCCCAAACATGTGTATAGATTAAAGAAAGCTTTGTATGGCCTGAAACAAGCCCCTCGAGCTTGGTATGAGAGACTCAGCAGCTTTTTGCTGGGCAAGGGTTTCTCAAGAGGCAAATTAGATAATACACTGTTTATTCTTCACAAAGATAGAGATATGTTAATTGTTCAAATTTATGTTGATGATATTATCTTTGGGGCAACTAACGAGAAGCTTTGTGAAGATTTCTCTAAGATTATGCAGGGTGAATTTGAGATGTCAATGATGGGAGAACTAACATTCTTCCTAGGCCTGCAAATCAAACAAAAGAAGAACGGAATCTTCATCTCCCAAACCAAGTACTGCAGAGAACTACTCAAAAAGTTTGGGATGGATGAATGCAAGGAGTATGATACTCCTATGAGCACCTCAGCTGCACTCGACGCTGACGCCAAGGGTAAAAGTGTCAGCCTGCCCATGTACAGGGGAATGATAGGTTCCCTCCTATACTTAACGGCGAGCAGGCCTGATATTCAATTTAGCGTAGGCATGTGTGCTAGGTTTCAAGCCAACCCCAAGGAATCACACTTGACATGTGTTAAACGTATTCTGAGATACCTTGAGGGAACACAAGAACTTGGTCTTTGGTATCCCAGAGGTAACCAAGAGTTCTTGTGGGCTTATTCTGACTCTGACCACGCAGGTTATAAAACAGATAGAAAGAGCACCAGTGGACAATGCGCCTTCCTTGGTGGTTGTCTGGTGTCTTGGGCCAGCAAGAAGCAAACCTGCGTGTCCTTGTCATCCACTGAGGCAGAATACATTGCTGCTGCAAGTTGCTGTGCACAAGTGCTATGGCTGAAAAACCAGTTGAGAGATCTTGGCTTGGAGTTCCCTGAGGCGCCCATCCTCTGTGATAACACAAGCACAATTAGCCTCGCCAAGAATCCAGTTCAGCACACCAGGACAAAGCACATTGACGTCCGACATCACTTCATCAGAGACCATGTTCAAAAGAAGGATGTCAAGGTGCAGTTTGTTCCCACACAACAACAGCTTGCGGATATCTTCACCAAGCCTCTGGGGACTGACCAGTTTATTTTCATTAGAGGTGAATTGGGAATGGTAAACCCAAATGAAGTGTAATTATTATTTTTTTTTACAACAATACTGACTTAGGCATCGGAGTGCCAATATATGTCCTTGCAGGTATTCAATGTTGAATCTTAAGTAAGTGCAACCGGAAGCAAAACCACTTCCGAATGATTACACACTGACGCTGGATGATCAAACCAAGAGAGCGCCAGCACAAGTCCAAGAAGACACGTCACTTCAGAAAACGCTTCAACTTCCAAATGAGACGTTTCGACTTCTCTGACAATATGAAGCGACACGTGTCATCAGGTATATCGATCCAACTTAAGGCGTTTACGCTACCCAATGTGTGATAATGTGAAGGAGCATGACCTTTTTGCCCTTAGTGACTTTACCTATAAAAGGGACATCTCATTTCACACATTCTTCATTTTCATCTATGTTCTTCATATAAACATTTCATCAACCCCACAAAAATGGCCGAACCCTCTGAAGCAAACCCAGTTTCGAGGAAACCCTCCTCATCTAAGAAACACAAGTCCAAATCTGGGAAATCAAGCCATCAACATTCTGGAAAATCTGGGCATCGTGAAAGACATCAAGAACATCATGAAGTTTCTCGGCAAATTGCCCTAGGGCAGGATGAAAATATTCAAGGTCAGCCTGAAACTTCTGGTAGAATGGCAGAACTGTTAGTGGGTTCTAAGAAGAGGAAGTCCATCCCTAAGGAGGAGGCTGCGGCGATCAAATATGGAAAACACTCTTTGATGATGCCAAAAGGGGGAGAAATGCATTGACCACTAGCCTTGCTACCCTGGGAGTTCCTTGATGAAGAAGAGCTTCAGCGAGAGGGAGAGAAAGAAGAAACAAAGAAACAACCCCCAGCCCAAATTTTTTTTTACTTAGAAATGTTCATCTTTTCATGCATGTTCTCATATCTGCCTACTATATGCTCGCTGCTTGTAAATGTTATCTAATTATATGCTCTGACCTGTAACCTATGCTTATCAATAATATTTGTCTAAGTTACTTATTCTAAACTATTGCTTTTATTCTTCAGCTAATCCTTTCATATGAACTTAATCGATAAAGCTAAGTTTGTCATCATCAAAAAGGGGGAGAATGTTAGAATCTTAAGTTTTGATGAAGACTAAAATATAAAGGATTAGACCAAGTGCCTAGGAAGCAATAGTATACTTAGGATCCCAAGTAAGAGTGCTTCCGGATGAAGATTTACTTCCGGTTAGATTAGGACTTGCGCATGCGGATGAATGCTTTCATCCCCCAGCGTCAGCAAGTAAATAACTAGGGATTTAACTTAGTCCATGAACTTTAGGTGCACAAACCCTAAGACTAAGCTATGGTTCAATCGGAAGCGAAGTTGCTTCCTGTTAGACTTAGACTGGCGCAGAGCGATAGAATAGATATTACTCCAAGCGACAGTGAGTCTACTTCCCCAAGTGAAAGCGCTTCCTGTTAGAATTAGACTGGCGCAGAGCGACAGAATAGATATTACCCCAAGCGTCAGTAAGTCTACTTCCCCAAGTGAAAGCGCTTCCTGTTAAACTCAGACTGGCGCAGAGCAATAGAATAGTTATTACCCCAAGCGTCAGTAAGTCTACTTCGCCAAGTGAAAGCACTTCCTATTAGATTTAGACTGGCGCAGGTTGATAGACTAGATATAACCCCGAGCGTCAGCAGAAATGCAACATCAAGTGAAGTTGCTTCCTATTAGATCTTGACTGGCGCAGACTGATAGAATAGATTTCACCCTAAGCGTCAGTGAATTCACCACGTCAAGTAAAAGTGCTTCCGATAGCTCAGTGACTAGCGCTGAGTGGTGGAATGAAATAGACTAAGCGAGAGCAAGTCATGGTGAACTAAATCCCTCATCAAGTGAATTTACTTCCGGATGTAGAAGTGCTTCCGGATACACCTTAGATTTAGGGATCACCCACTGCATGAGACTATATGATTATATTGCTAAACTAACGTTCAAGTGCAGCACACTCAGTAAGGTTGCTTCCGGATGAGAAGTTGCTTCCGCAAGCAATCAGAATGTCTGAACGTTCAAAGAGATGCAGTGTCAGAATGCTTTTGTCAGAGCAGAGGCGTCAGGACTACTTTTCAGAGTTAAAGCAAGTCAACCCTGCTATGCATTAATGAAGCATTAAATGGGCGAACGGTAACAAGGGAAAAACGGACATATTCAAACGGCTAGCCCACCTACCAAGAGTTCAAAATGCTTGAAGACTATATAAGGAAGCTAAACTTCATTTATGAAGTAGTTAATGATCTTCAAATATTCTTGAGCGAGAAAATCCTTATTCATTCAAGCTGCCCAGAAAAATGAAGAGCATTTAACACTTGGAGTGATTTTTCACCTACCTATTCTGTACTCACAGTAGTTAAGTCTCTTTCTGTTAAAAGAGCATTTATTGAACTTAAGTGTGTAACATCATTCGTTCTGTAAGAGAACTTAGTCAGAAAAGCCTTCAAGTGTAAACTTCAAACCCTTGCTTGGTGTGAGGGGGAGACAGTTAGATAGGTTACAAGTGAGCCAGTGTAAAACTTGTTGTAAGGTTGCAAGTGAGCCCGTAAAACTTGCGGTTGTAAGGTTTCAGGTGAACCCGATTTAAAACCTGAGTTATAGTGAAACTCTCGGCCTGGGTGGTTGAGGACTGGACGTAGGTCAGGTAGACCGAACCAGTATAAATCTTGTGTCATTTACTTTGAGTATTTATTTTTGAAGCACAATTCACCCCCCCCCTCTTGTGCATCCATTACGTTCATATATATATATATATATATATATATATATATCCCTTCTTTTCTTATCTTTAGATCATTCATGAGCTATTTAGAATCACAGCAAATTGGACATACTTCTACTAAATTCATCAACTTCAAATAGCATCATTAAATTCAGTTCATAACAAATTCCTATCCCCTTATCACTTTAACACATCAGCAAGAACATCAACTCTTATGATTCCACAAGTCCAAACACAACTTCCTTCTATTACACCCATTAAGGACCAAACAAAGACAGCAAAACAATAAACAAAAACTCTTCTCTCCCTCAATCCTTACACTACTATCCTAAAGCAAGATTCATTTACATATATGTATATTAGTCCACTAAAACTAGTCTCTTGAACATACCAAATGTCAAACCAAACAGAATATCACACAAGGCATAAGAAACAAGAAATTTAACAGTTTTATTAACACCAGCAAAACCTGAACATGCAAAGTAATATTACAACTTTAATAACATACATACATATGTACATGTCTAACTCGAGAATCTCAACAATTCCTCATGTCTCTTTTAATCATCAAAAATCCAAGCTCAATTCCCTCATAACACATTACCTAACACAACAGCGAAAACCCCTAAATCGGATTGAGGAAGAGGAAAATGCATAATCAAAGTCAAACAAACTTCATGAAATCAATCATACTATACAAGCAATCAATCCCATTATACTCCTATCTAAACTAATTAGGAGATTCGATCCCAGAATCACCAAAACTCGCTCGGATTTAACAACCCCCAAAAGCTAGGGTTTTGAAAATATGAACACAACTTATTATCTTTCATATAAAACCCCAAATCCTCTTGCACATACTGAAACTTGAAACTTAACTTTGTTTAAACATCCACAAGACTCAAAACTAAAAAAAAAACCCAATTCGGACTCCCTTTCCATATGCGCCAAAAACAAAGAAAAATCTAGGAATCATAGAGGAGAAGCTCACCTAGCTCACTTGAAGCTTCTATGGAGTTTGCCGTCGTCGAACATCGGCGGCCCGCCGGAAAAACGAAGTGAAACAGTGAAGGCAACCAAAAATAAAAATGAAAAAGTGTCAAGAACATTGTGAAACTTAAAGAACCAAGAAGCCAAACAAGGAAACGGAGGTATGAGCTTACCCACGGATTGTCTACCCTCAAGCTCCGCCGTGGGTTGCCGGAAAGCCACAAGGACGACGGAGAGCGAAGAGGGCCATATGGAAAAATGGTAAATAAAACATGAGTTTGGAGTATAATGAAACAGAAAGGAAGAGTGGATGGGTTTGCTGCCGGAGACGGCCTTCTACCGCCGTACGTGCCGTTCTGGACGGCGGATGGAGAAGAGAGAGGGAGAGGGCGAAATCGGAAGGGAGGGGGAGGAAGAAGACGAAGGAAGCCACAAAGCTTCCTTCTCCGTCGTCGCTGTCGACGGCGGCGGCGGTCTCCTTGGCAGCCGGCGAGAATGGAAAAGGGGAAGGAGAACGAAGAAGAAGAAGGTGAAGGTGAAGAAGAAATAGGGGGGGCCGACGGGTTTTGTAAGGAAATGAAGGGAAGGGTGTGTTTGGTTGGGGAGAAATAAGGGTGGTTTTAGATAATTAAAGCCTAAACTTGGCATAGTGTACTCATTTTAATTTAAAACCACTTAAACTAGCCTCAAATCTTCTTAACTTTCAAAATATTTTTAGCTTTACCACTCCCTCATATTTCAAACTCTTCATTTCTTAATTAATTATATGCACATTAATTACTCAAAATTTCCAAAAATATCCCAAAAATTCCTAAATTCCAAAATTTCCCAAAACACTATCTAATCCTGAATTAAATTTTTCAGGATGTTACATTAGGGTTGAAACTTAGAAATTAGGTTTTATTAATTTTGACAAGAGATTGCATGATTAATAGAATTAAACACTTGTTCTTGACTCGACGGAGCATTTACAAGTACATTGTGAACCCTAGGTTAGCACATATATAGCTATTAAAAGCAATTGTGAGAGGAGACATTTTAAGGTTAGGAGATACAAGGGGGATAAATAATCTTAAGTCCCAATTTATCCTTGAAGTTGGAGAATCACTTGTTTATAGTTTTTCTTATTTATTTTTATGGTTACCCTTCACATCTTGATATTTGAATCACTCAAATTGGGCGAGAGTGCGATAATCATTACTTGACCGGGTTTTGGAACCAAATCCTCGTGGAAACGATACTCTACTTATCACTTTATTACTTGGCGCGACTCGTGCACTTGCGGTGCGAACACCCGGCACAAAAATAATAAAACCTGTACTAAATATTAATTTGTAGTTTTGTGGAACATTTTTGATATTATTTTCTAAAGTAAAAAAGACTTTTTTACTCCTCACAATTAAAACTCAACCCTTCTTCCTTCCGCACTACATCTTCCCATACTAACTAATATCAACAAGGTTTTAATTGGGAGGGCAAAAAGGTATTTTCACTTCAAAAATAATATCAGAAAGGTTCCACATAACTACAAATTAACATCCAACACCGATTTTATCATTTTTGCACCGGTTCACAAAGTTAAATATCATTTATGCACCGCGAAATAGTCATTTATTAGTTTTGCTCAAACTGAAATAATTAATTATCATATCAGCGCTTTTTGCCCTAAAATAAATAGTTCAATATTTTGTTGCTATATGCATAATTATTTCGTTAGAAACTTAAATAAATAATTTAAAATCTAAAATCCAAAATAAGGTTTACACTTTTTATAAATTCTTAAATAGTTTACGTATTGATTGAGAAACTTTATTAAAAGATCAAAATACTCATGTATAATTTTCAATCAAGGAAGTCAAATCCAGAGTGTTTTGCAAGCCAAAATAAGCAAGATCCCACTTTCTTTTTTTTGTTACTTATTTTTACTTATAACTTATGTTTGCTTAAAAAGATGTTTGGGCACAAATTAAATTGCTTCTGTATTAAAAAAAAAAATTGCTCCTAAGCCTAAAGCAAAATGGGAAAAAAACATTATTTTATCTAGTTTTTCTTCTTCTTGCTTCTGATTCATTTAAGTTTGCTTTAAAGCCGTTACTCACAGCCTTATTTAAGTTTTCTAGCATCATTATCTATCTCTCTAGCAAGGGCCCTCGCAATAAGTTGATTCACTTAAAATCAATTGAAATAAATTGAAAATACATCTTGCAGACAAGATATAGTTGAACTGAATCATCAATAGTCTTGTTACTGATCATGCCTCTTTCATTTTTGGTACATATTATTATCATAAGTTAGAGTTATACACATATCCTAATAGGTAAAAGTACAAAAAATAATCAGGTGTATTTTTTTTTTACCAATAATAATCAGGTGTATTGAAATAATTAATTTGCATTGAAGATTCAATAGAACTGAGTGATGAGATTAAATTAAATTGCATCAATAGTTTTTAATTAATGTCATTGGTTGAATTGCATTGATATTTTATAATGTCGTTAGTCGAATTTTTAGCAATAACTTCGTCTTTGAATAGTTGTCAACCTTACTTGTATATATATAATCGCTTATACTCCCTCCGGTCCTAAATATAGGACCTAGATAACTTTTTTTTGGAGAGGTTAAGGTTGCAAAATAGTCTATTAAATCATGACATATTTAATATATTTTTAGATTATCCATTAGTTTATAAGTAAAATAAACTAGTTTAAGGGAAAAAATTAGGTAAATCAATTTATAATTAACTTATTTTGCTCTTTTTTAAGATTTTTCAAAAAAGTCAATTAGGTCTTATATTTAGGACCGGAGGGAGTATATAATAGGATTCTGAGATTATATGTGCATAAAGTAACCAATTTTAACAACAATTTTCAAAAAAGTAACTTTAACTTAGGAACCAATGGTTAAAACAATACCAAGTTCAGAAACTGAAAGTTAAAGCTCCATTATAAAACATAGAGATCAAGCAAAAATTAATTAAAAATTATAGAATTAACACTATTGATTTTAATTTTAAGAAAATAAAGTGAAAATTTAAGGGAACGTTTAAAGATTAAATGGTATAAACCGTTATTAAAAGAGCACTCAAGAAGGTTAATGGGAGCTTATATAGAAAGAACCAAGGATATTATCAATGAAATGCAACATCTAGATAACACGTACGTACTTGTCTCAGCCTCTCATGTACTCTATTTGAATAGAAGGAGACATGAATGAATGTTAACCTCGTACTGTTGGAGATTTTATTATAATTAAGTGTGAATCACAGATAAGGGATAACTAAATTTTAAAATCATTTTAACTAGTGAAAGAGCAAGATTAACTAGTTGAGTAGTGACATTTATTACTTAAAATCCATTTTTAAAAAATTTTAAAATTCAACATTCATTTATCTGGAATTTCCCCTATAATTAAATCCACGAGTTTCTTGTCGATCTTCCTATAAATTTAATGAACCTATTTTAGTTTTAACTTGAGATTCCTTTTTTCCAAACTAATGTGCCTTTATTTTGTCATACAAATCCTTTATGTAAGTTAAGTTTTTTTTAATGTCTTTGTCACTACATACTGATTTTTTCATTTGATATTTTGGTACACGTAAATTTCAAATTGGTCGCTTTGAACAATTATTTATTTCTCTTATATCGCGATCGAATATTTGTAACTCATTCTTAGTTTTAATTCAGAAAACTTTATTAGATGTCTTTTTCATAGTTGCAATAAAATGGAATGCATAAATAATAGTGATTGCAATTAATATGGAAGAGATGAAAAAATCTACAAATGGCCTGGAGTGTAAGTTTAGATCTTGTGGTGTGAAATCAATCAATTAGAAGAATGTTATGGTCAGTGCTCAAGCATCAGTCATACCTGATTTCTCACAGGCAAATCAATGGAATGTTATGGTCAAAAGGTGGAAACTTCAGCGTTCCTCCTTCTGTCGCATCTTGGTTTGTTTTGAAGGGTCTCTTCTACAAGCTTTCACCTGGAAGCGCTCTAGCATTCCTGGAAATCTTTTTGCATTGGGTTGTTTTCGTTCTGCTCTAGATTGGATACATCAATCTGGCCTTCCCAAGGAGCGTCTTACCATCTAGAATGTTCGTAAGCATAATATCAACATCAGCTGCTGGGCTCCTTCAGTTTCAAATGTCTTTGCCAGAGATGTTGCTATTTTGATCCGTCCTTTCTCCTTCCTTTCCTTTTATTTGCTTACTGATGATCATTTTAATGCTTTTCCTTTTCCTTTTCATGATATTGTTAGAACTATGTAATCGTTTTAATTAATATCATTTTGACTTTTTATCAAAAAAAAAATTAGAAGGACATACTATATATATATATAGAGAGAGAGAGAGAGACTAGCAATTATTAACACTTATTTTTGGATATTATAATAAGGTATCCAAGAAATTGACTATTTAAATCTTAGGATTTGTGACTCTCTCTACACAGTACATATGCCTCATCTCAAACTAAAAATTTGAGTAAGGACGGTGATGACGATGTTGACGATGTGGAGTGAAGGAGGAGGGATGCAGAAACGTAACAACGAGTATATTGTCTTAATAATGATTGGTCTTTTCATATTTTTATTTATAAATTAGATTGAATAAATTTGTAAAAAAAAAATCATAAATACAAAAAGGAAGACCGATATGAGGAGCAATTGGAGGGCCATCAGCTAGAGCCGTCAATATGGGTCGAGCCCGTAGGGCCGAGCCCGTTTTTGCCTAAGCCCTAGTAGGACCGGGCTTGGGATTTAGAGGGAAAAATAGGGGTGTGGGCCTGAAGGGCCAGCCCTTAAGGGCTAGGGCTTTTGAGGGCCGGGCTGAGGACCGACCCTGTTAGGCCCGACCCTTTTTCCTAAACTAAAAAAAATAAAAAAATAGAGGTGTTCACTCTCAAAGTCCTTAGTCTCAATGTAAGTTTGTAATAGTTTAATGGGCCAAATGTGCCAAGTTGCATCCATCTAATTAATGTTCAGTTCTTTTTTGCACAAGAAATTAATTGCATGAATTTAAATATGATTGTTAGTTTTTTTATCAAATATGCTTGAAGGACAATTAATTATTTGCTAATAGATTCAAATATGCTTGAAAGACAATTTATTATTTGCTACTTTTTTTTGCAAATGATGGACGTGATAATGCTTATGGCGTTAAAGAAGAAATGAAAAACTTGATATTTTTGTCAGTGGAGAAGAGGAGGAGGCAACTCATAGCCAAGCACAATCAAATGTTGTCGAATGATATTTATTGTGATTTTCTTTTTATGAGTTGTAATTGTGTCTTGTGGATTATTAGTAGGGAAAATGACATATAAAGCCTATCCAATTGGAAAAAGGACAATTGAGGTGGGTAAATTGTGGAAATGACAAGTTGGGTCATTTGAACTTAAAACAAATTACCACATTTAGGGAAAATACTAAAGTGCCCTTTACTAATCTAATATATTACAATACAACCAAACATGAATCTCACACTAAACAAAAAGAAAAAACACAATGCCCACACCCACTAGAAAGTAAAAAATGAAACAGAGAATGAACACAAAACCCTAACGGTGACGGTGACGGAGCTAACGGCGGTGGACGTTGGGTGACGGAGCTAAGGTATTTATCCTTCTTGGGTGGAAGTTAGGAGGTATTTACACATCAACAACTTTGTTTTCTTCTTCCTTTTTGGGTTGAAAATTGTTGAGGACTATAACAATTCATGATAAAAAAAAGCTAATACAAGATGAAGATTGAAAAACTACTCTCTTCAAGTTTGTTTGGTCATTGTATCTTTTAAGGTATGAAATAGAAAAATTATGTATATGTATTGTATAACCCTAAAACCTTGTCTGGAATTTAATGGTGGAAGAAGAAGTTTAGGTGGACTTAGATGTAATGAAGATGGTGAAGTAAATACATTCACTGTTGCATTGATTAGATTTTGGAAATAAAAATGCATGTTTTTATGGTTAAAATGCATGTGACAGTGGCTAATACGCACGTTACTGTGGTTATTCGGCATGTTACAGGGAAGCAAAAATGACACATCAAGTTAAAGAACTATGTTTTTACTTCCATATTGGAGGGAAGTTTGAAATTAATGCTGAAAGAGTTGTGCAATACAATGGCGTATCCACCTAAAACCAGTCGAGCTCCTGGGTGGCCTAAAAGTAAGAGGTGTGAGTCGCAATTTCAAGATAAGAAGATTTATCATTGTGGAAGATGCAATGAAGTTTGTCACACTCGAAGGTCTTGCCGGAATCCAAACTCAAGCTGAAGCTTCATGCATTTTGTGGTGATTTTTTGGAGAAGCAACATTGGTTGTAGCTAATTATTCCATATATGTATTTTTGGGAAAGCAACTAAGTCTATTTTTTGGAGTTACAACATTGGTTGTAGCTGATTACACCATACATGTCTGAACTGCATGTCTTTTATGTATTTTTAGGTTACATATTTTTAAAAATTTTGATGTTGCAACTTCAGTGACGTTGTTGTGGTTAAATGGGATGATAGTATAGTTAATATGTATATTTACATGGAAAATACCGATGGTGATTAACAATGAACATATCCAGGGTCCTAGCAACCCCAAAAAACCGGGGAAGTTAACGTGGTTAAATGGGACGTTGGTGTGGGTATTGTGGATGATGCAGTGGTTAAAATGGAATCGTAATTGGTTAAACCATTCCACGTCCACAGGCACCTGACAACCCCACCAAAGACTCAGGGAAGTTAACATAGTTAAAGGGGAAGCTGGTGTGGGTATTTTGGACGATAAAATGGTTAAAATGGAAGCGTAATTGGTTAAACCATTCCACGTCCACAGGCACTTGACAACCCCACCAAAGACTCATTGAAGTTAACGTGGTTAAAGGGGAAGCTGGTGTGGGTATTTTGGACAATGCACTGGTTAAAATGGAAGCGTAATTGGTTAAACTATTCCACGTCTACTTGGACCAAACTATAAAAACAAACCCACCAAAAACTCAGCTACATAACAATGGTTATCTGAAAAAACAAGCAAAATATGATTACAAAGAGGCCACAATACAAGGCTCCATTATTTTGTACAAAAAATCAAGGCAATACATAATGCTACATTAAGGCCATACGTAATGTTTTTTAACTACATGATAGCCCACATAATATCAAAGTTATTAACAAAATGGCATAACAATGCTACATCAGTCAATATCCTCATTGTGCATTCCTCTACCTCTTTGATTGTGTATGCCCATCAAGCAGTGCCAATGTTTTTTCTTTTGCAAGGTTCGAAGGGTGTATAATAAGTCAATGCATCAAGTCAGACATGAACTTGGAGACGTCGTCCTACATACAGCCAAATGTCAAGTAAATGTCACCAATCATGTGGCTTTGTTATACTCTGACCTTTCATCCTCTGTTAAGGAGTTCCAATCATTTAGAACTTCACTATTCAAGTCTACTGTCGATTCTTTGGTTTTCTTTTCTCTCGTGGAGAACCACTTCTGCCTGAAGAGGTTGAGACCAGTAATCCTGGAAGAGGTGCGTTTTCCTTTATCACCGGCCATTTTCTGCAATACAGACCCAAATAAAAAAAAAACTGTCATCATCACAGATGACCATTGGGAGGAATATGTATGAACTTGACTAATATATTGAGCTTTGAATCATTTTCAAAACCATAACAAAACATACAGATCATACAGTGCACTAGTCAGTATTTCCAGTCCCAAATAATATACATTAGTAATATAGAATTGATGTGCTATCAATTGAAGCAAATATCAGTTGCAAGCATGTCAAAAGTTAAAAAACTAAGCAAAGAAAGATAGATACTGGTTCGGTCTTACTAAACTAATCAAATATCAGTATGTACATGGTACAATAGGAAAATTAAAGAGGTACTGCAATTGTCCTTTTAGAAATTGGGAAGACTTTATTTGTCATTTTCCCTTATTAGTATTTGAATGATTTTTATTTCCTTATTGATGTTTTGGTTTATTTATATTAATACTTGAGTTTTATGTAGTGTACTTGTGTATTAAAAGTTAAAACTTGTGTAGTATGTGGTTGAAATTTCAAATTTTTTATATGGGCCGAAGCCCTGAGGGCCGACCCTGGCCCGATTGCTCTAGGGTCGGGCTTTAGAAAACAAAGGTTTTTTTAGAAAAAAGCCCTGATGGGCTTGGCCCTTAAGGGCCGGGCCAGCCCGTTTTGACAGCTTTGCCATCATCAGAAGGAAGCTCACGATGTCTAGCATCCTCGAATTAGACTGCGGAGAGGGTGGAGAAAGAATCTTGGGAGTACATATACAGTTAGAGTTAGAAGTAATAAGTGTTCATCTTCAATCATTGCTTTTAATTTCATCTGTTACTTTAATCACTCTATTCACTTATATCAATGCATGTGTCATTTATATAATTGTGTGTTTTTATATAATTGTTTTTAACAATGCATGTGTCATTTATATCATGAATGAGTATACATTACATTTTTTTTATGAAAAATACGATCATAATAAAATTTTACCTTATTATGTTGTATAAGATGTATTGTAGAAGTAATATTGAACTAATTTATTTGTTTGTCACAAACACAAAGTATTATCTTTCTTTTAGTAGATATTTTAATAATTTTCTTTTTTAAAAAAATTGGGATTTTCCCGTATCGTCCTGATCCTATCCCATTGCCAATCGGGACACAACAAAGTTTTTAATGGGACACATGACAAAATTCTGTCTCGAGCCTTTTTCGGGACGAGAAACGGTGATGTTCCGATCATGTCCCATGAACACTCTAATGAGAAGATGCAGACTGATCGTCCACAATTTTTTAAACACCGGAAGAATTATAACAAATCAATAGATAGAAATTTCGGTTTTGATATTAAAGTTAAAATATATAAAATTTACCTAAACATAGTAATGGAAGGTAGTTAGTTCAACCTATAATTATTCTATAGAAATTAAGAAAACGTTTATTATATCAGTTTGTCTCAAACTTTTGTAACCATTAAGAATTATAACAAATCTGATAAAAAATAAAAATTTGAATGAATTAATCAAAATTTTGGTTTTAATATTAATGTTCATAAAATTTACCTAAACATAATAATGGTAGTTGATTCAACCTATAATTATTCTATAGAAATTAAGAAAACGTTCAGTATATCATTTTGCGTCAAACGTTTGTGACCATTTTTAATTATATCAAATCTAATAAAAAAAATTATAATTGTTTTGTCGCCACGTTTTTAAATAGGAAAGAAAAGTTGGTCCGCTAGCCTCTAGTCTGTTATCATGAGTAAAATAATGACAAAGCCTTATCTTTTTTTATGACATACAAATCTTGTCTTCACCACACCACATTTTTTCGTTAGAAAAAGTCTTTAGCACGCCTATTTTTTTTTCTTTTACAGTTCTACCAAAATGATTAAAATTGTTTTTATTAAAACTGATCAAAATTGTAAATTTCATTTTTATTGAGGTAAGAGGTAAAAAAATTAAATAAATCATAAAGATTTTTTAAATTTTATTAGACTAAATTACATAAAACTTTCCTAAACTTAGAATCATATCATCATCATCATCATCAAAGTCTTATCCCAACTAAGTGGGGTCTGCTACATGGATCACATACACGGCGCCTAAATGCGTGTGTCCATGCTTAATAAATTCGACAAACTTTTACGTTGGCTGCCGAAGTCTAACACAACCCTACTCCGTTTTCCGGGCTTGGGACCAGCTATAAATATAGGCAGAGTATTCCGGACGTCAGACTTTTTTCCTTGTAATTCTCTCGAGAATTCTTTCTCTGAATATACTGCTCTTGAAGAGGGCAACATGATTGTGTCTTTATTTTCACTGAGAAAAAACTAAGAGAACCTATACCTGCATCCATAATCCACAACAAAAAAAACCTCTTTAATGTGTGTGTAACCTCTTTAATCCTTTAACAAATCCCTCTAAATTTTATTTCTATATGAATATAAGAACCCCTCAAAATTTGGATTGATATACAGATAAAATCATGAAACTTTATGCCCTTGAGAAATTTATAAAGAACAAACTAATAATATGATAGCTAGTTTTATATATATAAAAGTTCTGGGATATTCATTATAAAATTTCAAGGGCTGAAAGTTATTATATGAAATAAGGTTTGGAAGATTTTATATAATTTTCGCCGTTCATAAAATATCTCACATAAGAGGACGAATTAATAAGAATAGTAACGAATATAATTGCAAGGTTCCAGTGTCCAAAAGATGTTGTTTTTGCCCCACATAATACTGTGTGGTGAAATATATGGTTCCTAATGGAATCACGAGGCCCTGCACTTGCTTCAAGGACGATATATATACATCCATCTGTATTCTATCAACTTTTGATTCCCAGGAGTTCAGAAAAGAAGCAATAAAAAAGGTCAACAAAAAAAAAGAACAGAAGCAATAAAGAAGACGTACCGGAATCCAGCAAAAAATAACCCTGAAAAAAATTCCGTCAATTAAAAAATGTAAGAACCATGAATAATATTAGATATTTTCTCGTCACTTGAGTCGAGCTATCGCTTTCAAACTGCAAAAAAATGTGTGACATGTAGTGCGTTGTAGTAATTATATCATCATCTGCATATGGCTTGCTTCCACAACTTCACAAGTCCTTTTCAAGAGGCCACAAACAACTTATATTTTTGTGTAACACGTAATCTTTTGCTTCTTCATTTTTTTCTCTTTTTTTTGGACGGACTTCATCAGTTTTTTCTTACAATTCCCTCTTTCAAGCCTTCGCTTATAGATTTTTTTTCATTGTATGAACTTTAGGTCTAAAAGGTGATTAATTTTCTTTGTTGGTACAAATATATTTTCGCTGTTGGCAATATTGATATGTCAAGTGGTTAATGGTTGTTTCCATAGATGAAATAGATTAAATGGTTTAGGTAAACTTGTCCACTTTTTGAAAGTTCTCTAGTATATAACACTTATTAATACGTGTGGGTGAGATTACTTGCGCAATAGCTCAGAGGAAAATTATTCTTTAACCCTTTCTGGACAGACTTCTTCAATTTATCTTAAAATTACCTCTTTGCAGCCTTCATTTATACAATTGTTTGAAATTGTTTTCGATGGTATGACCATTTAGGTCTATTAGGCGATTGATTTTCTTTATTGGCACATGTATATGTTCATTGGTGGTAATCATGTTAGAGGTATTATCAAGCAACGCATTATATATAAACACATCTCCCAAATAAAGAGTCGATTTGTTTTTGACCCAAGGAATGAGTTACCAAGTCATCAATTTGAAATTCTGCACAATGGACCTTCAAGAATTATACATGTGGGTGATACTAATATTAATAGTAGTATATAATAAATTTAATTAATTACTAATTGAAAAGTTTTTTTTGTTTATATATATCAGTTTGAAATTATTCTCTAGACTCTTGCATAATACTCCCTCCGGTCCTAAATATAAGACCTAATTTACTTTTTTGAAAAATTCTAAAAAAGCAAAATATAAGTCAATTATAAATTGATTTACCTAATTTTCCCTCTTAAACTAGTTTAATTTATCTAACCTATACACTAATGACTAATCTATAAATATATCAAATACGTCATAATTTAATAACATATTTTGTAACCTTAACATTTCCAAAAAAAAAGTCATATAGGTCTTATATTTAGGACCGGAGGGAGTATACAGGATCAAAATCATTCTAGTTTCATAAAGAGTTCACTTACGCAAATTTACCGAAGAAAGGTTTCATCATATGCCCCATAATTTCATCATAGACCATTTTAGGCATATAATTACACATAAGGTCTTCCAAATGATTAAAACGTCATGAGCCTTTGTTTGGTTTGAAGGGAGGCGAGGAGGGGAGTAGTGGGGTTATTTTTGTAAAAGTCGCAGTGTGGGCCTCTAAATTTTCCCTCCACTACCTATAAAAATTTCAAATTCATTCCTCCAAAATCATTTTATGCTCTTAAATATTTTAATATCCCAAAAATACCAACTTCCCTCCCCTCCCTTCCCCTCAAACCAAACATATAAGTCAAACAACATTGACGAACTTCCAAATATATTAATTGTCAAAAACTGGTGTAAAGATGCATATGAATATATATTTTAAAAGGGTACAAAAATGACAACGACAATTAAGTTAAATAATCTTGAACACTTACTAATTAGTTTCCACTTGTGTTGCATCATATTTTGCTCCCAACAGTCAAATCCATCACTACCAGGTTTTGATAGATTAAAGGGCATAGATCGGCTAGAAAACAAGTATAAGCTAAGGACTCAATTAATGAAACAAGTGATTAAAGAAAAGAAGAGTACCTATTTCTTAGAAATCTAGCCACAAACACAACATAAGGATGTTCAATTCTTAAGATAGTCAAGTATAATTCCCGTAAGAGTACAACATGCAAGCAGAACTCACACAAAAGATTAATAACCTTTCTAAGAACATAGTTCTTATTTTATCATCCTCTTTCTCTGAATCTCAATTGAGTAAATTTAGAATTACTTATAAGCTACAACTCCTCTAAGGCCTTAGTATGAAAGCCCTAATTGATAATCTAAGCCTAAAGGCTCGTAATAAAATGTTTGAGCATAAAACACTAACTATACAAAATACATTAAAATATAAGTAAAAATAAAATTAAAATAGAAAAATTGCTAATCCTTCTCTATGCTTCTTAAACCTTCTTGGATTTTCAAATGAGAATTCCTTTTCATATTTTTGTTCATTAAAATTTATGCCTTTAAGGCGCTTCCCAGACGATTTCTGGGTCAAAGGGTTCAAACGCCTAGGCTCTCATGGCAGAAAAATTAAATTTTGGTGTGCAACGCATCCAATTCTGGTGTGCAATCAATCCTAGATTAGTAATTCTTTTTGAGTCTCAGATGCTTCAATTCAGGTCATGTCTTCATCATTTGCTTTACATATCATCTTGTACATTTTTAGTATTAGAGGCCTCATGTCCCTAATAATATACTCCCTCTAGTCCTAAATATAAGATCTAGTTGACTTTTCAGAAAATCATAAAAATGCAAAATAAGTCATTTATAAATTGATTTATCTAATTTTTTTCTTAAACTAATGGCTAATATAAAAATATATCAAATATGTCATGATTTAATAACATATTTCATAACCTTAACATCTCCAAAAAAAGTCAACTAGGTCTTATATTTAGGGTCGGAGGGAGTACTTTTCTTTCAAATTTCCAAATATTTATGGTGTCCCATTTATTGAATAGCTATAATACATATTAAAATTTAAAGTGTATATGTGTCCTGAGCAAAAAAAAAAGTGTATATGTGTGTGTGCATGGGGTGTGTTAGGTTTTCTTTCAATCAAAATGGATTAAAGAAATTTGGTAGGAATTACCTCAACCTTATACACATTTAACTCATATCTATGAACAATAGTGTTTACTTAATTTTCATAAGTTTACTTAAACTCGTGATATTTATTTTACAGCCATGGGATAAACTCTATATGAGATGAAATTGCTTATAAACCAAACATGATGAAGTAACTCATCACACCTACTAATATATGAACAGTTACCTAAAACATCACATTAATAAAGTGATTCTAAATAGTATTATTAACAATACTAATTAAACTATAACATTATACTCCCTCCGGTCCCTTAATATAAGAGCCAAAATTTGAATGATTTTGGTCCCTAATATAAGAGCTCATCTCACATTCTCTCCTCATTTAATGTGTTTTTTCCTACTTTGCCCCAACTTTCTTTCATATTTATCAATGCTTATTTATTTCTCTCTCTACAAAGTATCATAATAAATATGAGCAATATTGGAAAAGAAACATCAACTCTAGACACCCAACTAACATTCACATGTTTTCTTAAGAAGCGTTGTTTTGGCGGCTGACTCTTATATTAGGGACTAGAGGGAGTACTGATTTACCTAAACCTTTATTAATATATATATGAAAAGTTAATATTACTTAAAACTGAAAAATCCCTTATAGAAATGGATTAAATACTGCTTTAAAAAATATTCAAAAGAAATAGACTAAAAACTCCTTTCAGAACCCGCCCTACAGTACAACAAAGAGGAAGCACCACACCATCTAAAACAAAAGTAATTGAAGAGACAGAACTGACATTGATGTTTTCCGTTTTAGTGTGGCCAAACTTTGAACAACAGCTTGGTTAATAAATTAGTTCCAAAAAGTTGTATGTTTTTTAACTGATAAAGCGTTTTGATGTTGATAATTGGTGATGTTCTCCGACACAACATTTATTTCATCAACACATAACAATTACTCTGTCTGGTTCTTATTGGAAGACATCAACTAACAAACAAGTTCATTTAGTCATTTTTATAAGGCACTTGGTAATGTCCATAAAACATTAATTAAGTTTTTCCATTCATACCCTTATTTATTAAGGGCAGTGGAAAAGAGTAATAATTAATAAGATATTTGAGTTTAATGTAATTAGCATGAGTAATATTGGAAATCACTTGACTTTGAAGACAAATCTAATTCTTTTAATCAATTGCTTCTCACTCAGTCTAGTCTTGCCTACAACACAAGCAATCTCCTATCTATTTCCTCTGGTCCTTATTATAAGTCACTAACTACCCAAATTTACAAACCAAGGAATAGAAGTCAATGGAAGTTGCATCATTAAATTGGTCTTATTTTATTTGTGTTTTCCATTTTTGCTCCTCCCACCTTTATCACTATGACCCACTACATTTTTTCTCTCATCATTAATCCTCTATCTTTAAGAGAGAAACAAAAGTGAAGTGGAGGAAAAATCAATTCAATTAAAAAAATCTCTTTTTTCAATGATGAAGGTATATTAAAGACCAAAATTTAGAGGTGGTTGGTGACTTATAATAAGGACCAGAGGGAGTATTTTACACCAATTCTCTCTCACACTCATCAATGGGTATATTTAAAAAAAATCACACTTCTTGCTTATAAAAATGGCTTATGGGAGTATTAATTATAATGGTAAAATTGATAAATATACATCAATGAACATAAAAAAGTGAGCTTGTCACGTCAAGGACCAAAGCTCTTTTTAGAATGAGCTTTTATAATACACATAGTAGGGGTGGGAGTATGAAAATCATGTTATGTATGCTGTCACTACAAAAAAAACGGCCTATTTCGGCGCATAGGCATGCCGGCGTTTTGATGCAAAACGCCTATACGCATGTACATTTCGGCTTTTTGAGGAAAACGCCGTTAAATTTGGCGCGCACTTCCCGCCTTTTTGCCCGCGTTTGCTAACCGCCGTTTTGGTAACCCCAAAAAGCCGATATATATATATTTTATTAAAAAAAAGAGGCGCCTAGCATTTTTTATTTTTTTTTCCAGGAAAAACGCGGATTGGCGTTTTGCTCAAAATGCCGGTTTGCGATTTAATAATAATTAAATCGCATACAGGCGTTTTGCAAAACACCTATATGCTTTTTAGTTTATTTAATATGTTTTTTATTATTTTTTAATGCACATCGGCGTTTTGCAAAATGACCATATGAATTTTAACATTAAAATAATGCATATGGGTTTTTTTGCAAAATGTTTATATGCATTATAATGCACATTGGCGTTTTGGCAAAACGCCCATATGCATTATTTAATGTTAAAATACATATGAGCGTTTTGCCAAAAGTCTATATGCGTTATTTTAATGTTTTTTGTATCGGTGTTTTCTCAAAACGCCGGTCCGCACCTCCGTTTCCTATAAATAGCTCCTCCCTCCTTCAGCAATTTCGCTCATTTTCTCCTGTTTTTCTTCTCATTCGTCTCTCTCCTTCAATGTTGTTGTTGTTTTTGATTTTATGGTTCTTGGTGACATTTCTTTTGTAATGTTGATATCTGTTTGATCTTATGGTCTTTCTTTTACATATTGTTGTTGTTGTTTGATTATATATATTTATGTATCATGTTTTCTGAATTATGTTTTTTATTTCTTATGTTTATGTCTATTATTGTTATTGTCACTTTGGTGCTTATCTTTTGTTCATTTTTGACCATTTTTCGTCCTGGTTTTAAACAACTAGGACGAAAAATGGTTTTTTTATTTTTTGAAAACACACGGACCGACGTTTTGCAAAACGCCGGTTTGCAATAATATTATTTAAGTCCATTTCGGCGTTTTGTGAAAAAGCCGATATGCTAGTATAATATTATTTTCCTGGGTTTTGTTTCCGGCGTTTTGGATTCGGGTTGGCGTTTTGCAAAACGCCGATATGCCGCTTTCCCACGGTAAATTTTTCGGCGTGTTGCCAAAACGCCGTAACGTCATTCCGCCGGAAAATTTCGCCGATACGAAGCCAAATAAAACGCTGATAAGAGCCCGTTTTTTGTAGTGTACTGTAGCGATCACTGGCTATTTTGTTAAAGAAATACAAGTATTTTGTGTACTATAGAATGAGTTTTACAAGTATCATTCTTGTAGAAACATCAAGATCAAAACTCTTTTAGAATGAGCTTTATCTCAAAGATAGTAGAGGTGAAGTACACTACAGAAAAAACACTGCTTAGCATCGGTTGCTAGTGTTTATTTTTTTTGAAAAAAACAACAGCAATAGTTTAGTAAATGTTGCCAAGTGAAACAATTTTTTTGTTTTAAAAAATAAACATTATGTATTTTTTTTTAAAATAATAAAATAAGTCAGTTACTTTCCAACGGTTATCTAATCGTTGGAAAGTGAATTGCCATGTGATTAATTTTTTTTTAATAAAAGCATGTGCGATCATTTTTTAACCATTAGAACGTGCATTTAAAGTTTAAACTTTAGATGTGTATAACTTTTGCAACCGTCGTTTGATAACCTTTGCAATGCACGTCACCTCTTTTTGTAAACTTAAAATAAAATGCCTACCAAAGGCTTGATAACTGTTGCCAGTTTGGTGGGAAGTTCACTCCAAATTAGCAGCGGTTAATTAACCCATTGCTAAGAATTGCTACTACTCCCTCTAGTCCTTATTATAAGTTACTAAACGCTCAAATTTCACATACCAAGAAATGGAAGCTATATCATTAAAGAGTCATATTTTATTTTCCTTTTCCATTTCTGATCTGTCCCTCCCATCTCTCTTTCTCTCTTTTCATCTTTTCAATGTTCTTTTATATATTGGAAACAAGAGTAGGAGGAAAGGTAAATGCAATTAAAAAGTTTTTTTCCCATGGATAATGAGGGTATATTGAAAAAAATTTAATAAATGAATTAGTTAATGACAGTTGGTGACTTATATTAAGGACCAACAATTAGGGGCGATTGGTGACTTATAATAAGGACCAGAGGGAACAATATTTTCTGAAGTCAACATCACGCTCTTTTCCATGGTTTTTCCTAAAATTGTTGGTATGTGCACTCTTTCTAACGATTATGATATGAAAAGTTGTAGAGACTAAGATAGTAAAAACTGGCAACGGTTTTTGAATTTTATACCTACCAAAATCAAATCTTGAACCTCTTCAATTTAGGGCTTAAACGGACTGACCCGACGGGCTTGGCCTGAAAACTCCGCTCAAAGTCATGTTTTGTAGGGTAAAAGAGCTGATTTAGTAGTTGGCAATTTCACTCGGTGTAGAAATGATAACCAACTATTAAAATTGTTACATATATGGTAAAACCGGTAACATTGACTTAACAGACGTTAGTTGATGTCGTCGGTTTTATCATTTTTGCAACATTCTGAAAGTTGACTACTCCCTCCGTTCCTAAATATAAGAGCACTTTGACTTTTTTTGGAGAATCCTAAGAAAGCAAAATATGGTAATTAAAAATTGATTTTCCCAAATTTTTTCACTAAACTAGTTTATTTGACTTATGAACTTACATATGATGTAATAATATTTAAAATATGTTATGATTAAATTGTTCATTTTGCTTTCTTAGAATTCTCCAAAAAAGTCAAAGTGCTTTTACATTTAGGAATGGAGGAAGTATCATTTATGCACTTCAAAATAATCATTTATCATACATGTCAAAAGTGAAATAGTCAATTATTATATCAACTTTTTGCCCAAATTAATATGACCAATGATAATTGGGAAATTATAATCGTTTTCATTGTACAAAGATAATTCTTATTCGTTGCATAAAGACAAACAATTATAATAAAAATGAACTTATTATTTTGGATAATGTTTTAGAAATGAGTTGCCCAAAGGTATGTCGATATCTTAAATATCTTTTGAAGGAATCTATCCGATCCTTTAAGTTAATGTCCAACATGCCAACATATAGGTATGTTTAGCGAAACTTTCTTGAAGAGTAAATACAAAACTGGAATTTTAAACTCCGGTATATGAGTGCGAGCTTCTGTCGTAGAATGATCTTATACATGTTACATTCATACATAAACCTTTCATCTATTCGTTTGCAAGTGAAACTACTTGTTTGCCAATGTTGAGACCCTTGAATACTCTGACCAATGCCAAAGCTCCATTTTCAAGTCCATCAACGATGTCTTCAACACAAGAAATCTTGCCTTCTCTAATATTAGGCAATATAAACTCCAAATACTTGTCTTAGAGGTGGTAATAATCCACTACGTTGTAGCCTTGCATACGAATTCTTTTGTAGATGAGAGACGTAATGTTAGTGACTCCTTCAGGCTTATCAATAGCATACTGAGATATCATTCCACACACAGCAATTCTACCTTAGCTTGTACTTTCATGTTTAAAAGGACTGCATCAAGCATTTTGCCTCCAACTAGCTCGAAATATATGTCTATGCCATCAGGGAAGTACCTAGCAACATGAATTATTATGCATAAATATATAATACTCAACTTGGAAAGATACATTTTGGTGTTCAATTCAATATAGAAATTGAAATATGAAGACTTTGTAAGACTTATTGATAATCTTCCAATGTCTATCTTATTTTTTAGTCGATAATGTAGGTAACCGCACTGAAAAATCAAGAGGTACTGAAAATCGAAACAGTCATTAAAACAAGGCAGTGATTCAATGATAAGTTGTTTATAACCATGATTTAGTCGAGGTTAATACCCTATCATGCTTAACATAATAAAATGTATAACTTAAAATATAAAAATATTCATATAACTTGAAAATTAAGAATAATATTTCAAAGAGCACAACAATCCCCTAGTAAATGAAAAATCCTTGTATAAAAATCCATTGAAGTGCAAATATAAAGAATTTTTTCTTTTTCAACTCAAAATATTGTCATTCCATACCAAACAGAAGAAATATATATATATATATATATATATATATATATATATATAGATATATGATTGACATGTCCAAAATTCTTTACTAAATTTGCCAGAGGACTGATTCACTTGTCTACTATTATACGCAAAAATCTGTAAGTTCATGAGGTATATTACTATAAGATATACCGTTTCAAGGCTGCATCCAAGTCAGGCTCTTCCTTATAGTTGAAACCATCGTCAAACCCAAATTTATTCTTTACCAGATCAACCTATCCATATATTGTAATGAATATCAATGATTATCAAAATTTAATAAATAATTTGACAATTGACTAAGTCCAAGGCCGTCTTAAATGTCTGTATCACAGAAGAGTGTACCTTTTGTTGAGTGCCAACACTTCCAACAACATAACAACCGCAGAGTTTTGCAAATTGTCCAACAAGTTGACCCACAGCTCCTGCAGCTGCTGAGATGAATACTCTCTCCCCTTTCTTCGGAGCACAAACATTAAAAAATCCTGCGTATGCTGTTAAGCCTGGCATCCCTATATATTCACAGACAAGTTTTAAGGCTCATCATCATAAAAATCAGTACTACCTCCGGTCCTAAATATAAGACCTAATTGACTTTTTTTTGGAGAGGTTAAGGTTGCGAAATAGGCTATTAAATCATGACATATTTGATTTATTTTTAGATTATTCATTAGTTTATAGGTAAAATAAACTAGTCTAAGTGAAAAAAATTAGTTAAATCAATTTATAATTAACTTATTTTGTTTTTTTATAGGATTTTTTAAAAAAAGTAAACTAGGTCTTATATTTAGGACCGGAAGGAATATAATAAAAATACAAAAATTAAGGAAGATAATTTTTTGATATTAATGTACCAAGCATTCCAGTGTAATAGGATAAAGGCACATCATCATCATCATCATCATCATGAGTGTTGTGGTGGATTTTGAACAAGGTTTCAGGAGCTTCAATGAGTATGTATTCTTCCCATCCTGTTATTCCCCACACCAAATCTCCTTCTTTGAAATCTGAGTGCTTTGAATCCACAATTTTGCCTACTCCATACCCAGACAGTGGCTGCATTAATAATGCAATGATTTTCATTTTTCATATCATCACTATCACTACAAAACATCTCTCAATGCTAATAGTTTTCCTAGTTTTCCTAGTTTCACATCATCATCTCTCAATACTGGAACTAGCTAGATTACTAGTTTTCCTAAAAAAATTACTAAATCTATATACTAGATTTTACATTTACGGAGTTTAAAACTAAAAGGTATACATGTTCATAAGTAAACTAAAAATACCAACTCGAGTTGTGTGGATTTTTTACTACTCATCACTAGTAACTTTCTACTAGAAATATTCTTATTAGAGAATGTGTAAAATATTAACTGTGTGCTGTATCAAAAAATAAAATATTATCTGTTTGCATTACTCCCTGCATACATTCTTGTAAGTTGAGTAAGGCTATAAGTTAGGTCTATCTGGGCTATTCAGTCCAAAGAAAAAATTATATATTTAGGCTACACAGTTAAGTTGGGAATCGCATCTATGTTGGGCTTAAGTTTTGGGCTTTTTGGAGGTTTAGTGTATCGGATACCAGGTTGAAAAGAAGAACTATGTCTATGTGGTACATGTCATCAGCCCGGACCCACGGTTCATTGACATCTTTGGTCAATGGTCACATGTTATTGATAATGAAATTATAATTAAGAGCGAGTTTTAAATCTATGTCAATTTTGAGAAACAAATAAATTTAATTTTTATAAAAAATACAAGTCAATATATGTAATATATGTCCAGAAAAAATATTTTATTTTTTTTGGTAAAAATATTTTTTTTAATAATCTTAAACAATTCATTTCATCACCTCAAATTCTATTTTGTTACATATAAACTATATGGATAGCCTTACTATTTTATCATCCACTTTATGAATAAGAAACAGCGAACAAAATTCTTTTCAAAGTAAACCATGATAAATGGTCACACATCAATATATATAACCCCAAAACACCACCAATTAAATAAAGAGTATATGTAACATCACATGTCCAATCCACATCAAATAGTCAAACCTTGTTGAAAAGGTTAACTTTTTTTTAAATCAAGCAAAATGATACTCCCTCCTGTGCCTAATGTAAGAGTTAGCAGCCAAAAAAACGCTTCTTAAGAAAACATGTGAATGTTAGTTGGATGTCTGAAGTTAATGCTTCTTTTCCAAAATTGCCCATATTTATTATGGTACTTTTAAGAGAGAGAAATACATAACCATTAATAAATATGAAAGAGAGTTAGGGGTAAAGTAGGGAAAAATGCATTAAATGAGGAGAGAATGTGGGGTGAGCTCTTACATTAGGGACCAAAACCATTCAAATTTTGGGCTCTTACATTAGGGACCGGAGGGAGTATTAATTAAAAAGGATTACATAGGTCTAATTAACCTCATGAAAATGAAAATGAAAAGTACTAAAAGTGGTTAGTAGAAAGCAAACGAATGGAAAAAAAACTAAATGGACCAAGTAAAAAAGGAAACATCTCGAACAATGATATGTTTGACTGAATGAGCCCAACAGTTGAAAAAGTTAACTTAATTACAAAGGAAACCAAACAGATAAAAGTGGAAGAAAATTTCAGGTCATGAAGAAAACTTACAGAGCCAGGGGTGAAGGACTGTAAGACGCTAGAATTATCAGCCTTTTTCATTAAGGGTCGAAGGTGAGGATCAGCAGCTAAGAAGAGGTTTTTGATTAAAACGCCTTTGGAATCTTCTGGAAGCTTAAGACTGATTTTCTCACTGGAAATCACATCCATGTCTGATTCTTTAGGGAACCCACTAACATAATCTTTCAATATCAGTTTCTTATTTCTTACCTCCATGATTTAACTTCGTCTTTGTTGATGGAAATGAAAATGGTGATCAGACTATATACTTATGGCTGTTCAATTTAGTCAATGGCCTGCTTGGACACGTAAGTGTATATAATGTTATTATATATTCCATTATCGTAAGCGGTTATGCAACTTAGGTTGAGCTCTGTTGTCATGGTAGTATTTAGTAAATGTATTTTATGGAACAATAATAAAGTAATCTGAAATAGAGAACAAGAAAGAGAAAGAAAGGAAGTGTGGAGAATAAGCTTTGTACTCTTATTCAATGAATGAGAATATTACAGATCTCACTAATATATAATGAATATTTACAACTCAGAACCAGACTTGCTAAATAATTCGGTTGGTTACAACTATAATCAATTAAAATTAACTAGAGTTAGTTAAGTAACTGCACTAGTTTCACTATTAAATAGACGAAAGATTAAAAGAGTGAAATAAAATTTTGAGAAACATAATAAAATGGGGAAATTGAAATTGAGGTGGGTGCATTTCCTTTTCGACTGTACATATTTTTGTTTAGTTATGCGTAATATATATCGTTAACCATGCGCAAATATCTTCAATTTCGTACACAAATGAAACTAAGTTACACGCCTAACAAAAAAATTGTACTAATTGAAAATAGGTTACACTTAGGCTATAAAGCATATTTTATATATCGTTGAGGTAGTAAATTTTGCAATAGAGAGTTTTCTTAATTTTATATAAAAAAGGCGAATATTAATTTCGTGAAGAACTGGAGGCATTTTTTAATATTTACTACTCATATTAATTGAGGTTTAATTAAGTTTTGATTTTTATTGTCGAGGTTGAGGAGAATAATGGTCATTCACGTTGAGGTTGAGATCATGTTCCTTTTTTTGGTCTTCAAGATGAGATCGTGTTCACGGGAGATCAATTTAGGACACATAATTAATCTCACTTATTTTCTCAAAGAGATAAGGGTAATTCGGTCATTTACCTGACCAATTTAACTTCAACTTACCCAACAATCCTCAACTGATTTTCAGAATATAATATTTTGGTCAATATTTTAAATTAATTCGCAATCTTAGTCCTTTATTGAAATTCTCCCTTGATTTTTTCGCATCAAGCAATTTAGCCACCAGAGTGTGAACATTTGGGAGTGGGACCCGCCTTATCAATCTTCCTCTCTATGTTTTTATTTTGCTTTCCAATAGTTATTTCTACTATAGCTGCTGGATATTTGTAACAAACGCTCTATTATCAATTTAGCCACCAGAGTGGTCCTTATAATAGAGTGGTTGTTACAAATCTGGAAGGAGTGGTTGTTATAAATTTGAATACAAATGTTTACTTATTACAAAAGTGTGTGTGTGTCTATATAATATAATGAAAAAATTTGTATGTCGTAAACTCTACTTACTATGTGGTTTGCTCAATCAAATATATATAGTTTCACTATAAAAAGCTTGTTGCTTAACCTCACAAACTTTCTAGCGTTATATCAAAAAAATGCCGCTAAAATATCACATAGGGGCTGTTATATACCAAACGTAGGAAAACAGAGACAAAAGTCGTGGCAAAAATGGCATGAAACTCGCACCAAATTTACCACAATAACTTTCCAGAAGCTATAGTAGAAATAACTATTGGAAAGCTTGATTTTATGTTTTTAGAATTTTTTTTAAACATAACAGCGTTTAACAAACACCGTTGTGGTAATATTTTTTTTTATAAAAATAGGAGATCCATTATTTATCCAACATTGAAACTATTATAGAGGAAGAACAAGAGAAATATATAGCAAGACAAGAGAATTGTGGCACTGATGAAAAACTGAAAGGCACTTTTATAGTAGTTGATAATCCTTAGTCGTGTTTACCGATATGTTGAATGAATTTAAATGATTGAAATACTTGACATGTTGAGACTGTTACTAGCCACCGCTATGAAATATATATAAGCTAAAAGTAGTTAGGTGTGTTTTATAATTTTAGATTTTGAATTGTGATTTTCTCTTATTTTAGGTATTAATCACCCTAAATTTTTTGGGCGTGACAAGTATTTTGTTTATTTCTGGTCAATTGTTTTAGTTAATCATCACATTTTTGCTTGTTTGGATTTGTGTTCAATTGATAAATTGTCGTCTACAACCATTATCATAACAGTATAGTCATAGAAAAATTGTAACAGAAACCTTCAATGTATATGTATATTGAACACAGGGCAACAACCATTATCATAACAGTATAAACAATGTGCTACAACCATTTGTAGTGACTTGACATAAAAGTTTTGCCAACTATTATAATAGTGCCATATGTATATGTATATTAAACTCTTCATTACACAGCTATATATTGCTCAAGTTTAAGTAGCTCGAAACCTTCATGACAATCTCTAGCAACTTCTGTTATATCCATAACAGATAGAGGAATAGAGAATTTATTCTTATATCTGTGTGTATAAAAACCCACAGAAACCGGTACTGAGTGTAATTTGATCAAAGCTAAGGGGAATATTCAAAGGTTGGAAACCATGACGAATAGTGGCATCCCATATTTCATGGACACCAAAAGTTTTAAAGCCACACTCATGTACGTTCCATCCTTCCAAGGCATGTATTATACCTGCTATACGCCAAGCACTCATCGCTCTTCTTGGTAGCCAATTCTGTGAATGAAAAACATTATTCTTTTCTTGAAAAAATATTGAACTACTAGTTACAATATAATTATACATTAGTTTCTAATTGTTTATAAACAGATTAGAAATATAATATAAATGTTAAAGGCTTTGTTAGCTACTAACCTCACAACAGAACACATTGGTGATTGAAGGAGGAGCCTTCATTGCAGGGGTGTAGTGATAGAAGCAATCCTTTCGCATTTGTTTGGGTGGGAATTGAGAAAATGGTATGAATAATGTTCCTTTTGGTGCTTTCATTTGTTCATCTTCGTTCCATCCATCTCCAACTAACCAAAACTAGACAAATCATGCAATAAATAAAAAATGCATTAAATATAGAGGAAAATGTGAAAAAGACCTTCTGCAATATCAATTAATATTCCTATATATAGTTCTAAATGTAGAGATTAGATACTTATTTTGCAAGGATGAAGAATATTAGTGACTAAATTTCTATTGGTAACTAATATTTCTATTGGAATCACTATCCTGGGAGAAAAATATTAGGGTAATGGACCTAATCTGCCCCCCAAGTAACCATCAAGGAGCGCTGAGCACCCTGAACTAACAACAGGCCCATATCTGGACTCCAAGTAACCAAGGTATTTAAAAACTACCCCGGTTGGACGGTCAACAACGTTTGACCGTTACTATGCCTATGTGGCTGCCACGCGAGCACCTGCTTTGCCACATATGCTTGCCACGTGTGTATTTTAAATGGACCTAATCTGCCCTCCAAGTAACCACTCAGAAGCACTGAGCACCCTAAACTAACAACAGGCCCCTATCTGCACTCAAAGTAACCAATGTGTTTAAAAACTACCTCGGGTGGACGGTCAATGACGTTTGACCGTTACTATGCCTATGTGGCCACCACGTGAAGACCTTGTTTGTCACCCGGCGCCTTGTCATCGTCACGTAAGATATGTTCATGTGGGTCCCACCTATAATAATAAACAATTTCTCTCTACCTCTTCAACACCATCACCACAGCCCCCCAACACCCACCACCCCCACCCGCACCACCCCCTCAAACGTGGCAAGCAGAGGTGGCGTGGGTAGGGGGCTATGGAGGTGAGGCAGTGGGGGGCTGGGGAGGTGAGGGGGTGGCGTGTAGGGCTGCACAAAAGCCCGGGGCCCGATTGGCCCGTCATGACCCGATCCGGTCCTATGTCAAAAATGGTCCGTCACGAAGTGGTCCGAGACCAGCCCGATTAGGACGTGACTGACCAGGCTATCGGGTAGGACAGGACCAGGACATATGCTCCATGACCAACAAGACGGCCCGGCCCGATAATTTTATTATTTTTAGTAAAAATATTTTGATTAATTAACACAATTATCAAACTATTTCATAATTAATTAATTACTTATTTAATTTAAAAATAGTTAATTACAATTTTTTATTTTTCCTACATAATATATCAATTTATTTAATGGTTGAAAAGTCTAATTTTTTTATTTAATTATAAAAGAAAATTGAGACCAATATGGTCCGTCATGTGGCCCGGTGGTCATGTCCGGCCCGATCTCGGTGTCGAGCCAAACAGGACATGACCGGGTCTCGGGTCAAAAATTATGGCCCGACAATTATTTAGGACAGACCAGGGCATATAGGTGGCCCGGTCATGTCCGTCATTTGTGCACCCCTAGTGGCGTGGGTAGAGGTGATGGGTGTTGGGCGGGGCTGTGGTGATGGTGATGAAGAGGGAGAGAGAAATTGTTTATTATTATAGGTGGGACCCACATGAACATATCTTACGTGGCGATGACAAGGCGCCGGGTGACAAACAAGGTCTTCACGTGGCGCCCACATAGGTATAGTAACGGTCAAACGTCATTGACCGTCCACCCAGGGTAGTTTTTAAACACATTGGTTACTTTGAGTCCAGATACGTGCCTGTTGTTAGTTCAGGGTGCTCAGTGCTCTTGGGTGGTTACTTGGAGGGCAGATTAGGTCCATTTAAAATACACACGTGGCAAGCAGAGGTGGCAAATCAAGTGCTCGCGTGGCAGCCACATAGGCATAGTAACGGTCAAACGTTGTTGACCGTCCAACCGGGGTAGTTTTTAAACACCTTGGTTACTTGGAGTCCAGATATGGGCCTGTTGTTAGTTCAGGGTGCTCAGCGCTCCTTGGTGGTTACTTGGGGGCAGATTAGGTCCATTACCCAAAATATTATAGTGAGTGCAAATAGTTTAGATAGTTTAGAGAATAAATAATGAATTTGAGAGATAAAGTTGATTGAGTCTTACATTTCAAAGTAAAACAAACCCATCGACATGATGCTAAATAAAGGATCAGATGAGTAACATTTTAGTCAATGTTGACTTTTGGCAATTCATTTATTACCTTTTTCTCATCATGATTAGTTGTAGAAAGGGTAAAACAATCTTTTGACTTTGTGCTTAATTTTGAACGAAGCATTGTTAGCTCATCTTGATACAATGTAGCCACCTGCCAACACAGTTTTGGTATGAAACTCCAATTAATGAGCAATACATGCTATATCATCATTTTCAAAAGTTTCACGGAATGTTGTGTTAGGGGTAGACATGTGCGTGCATTATCTTAGCTTTAATAACAACTAGGCTTATGGTTCACATTCAAATGAAGTTAAAAGTAAATGAAAATAATACAAGATGAAGTAGTAGTAGTAGTAGTTTTAATAATAATAATAATAATAATAATAATAATAATAATAATAATAATAATAATAATAATAATAATAATAATAATAATAATATCTCACACATTCCTTGAGTTACAATTGAGGCAAAACTACAAAGACAAATAGTTAATTTTCCCTAATTGAAACAGTTTAAGACAAGGAAGAGTGTGCAAATGTTTGTGCGTGTACATGTTAGCTTCATTACCTGTACATTTGCCTCACATAGATAGTCAACTATAGCTAAAGCAACCTTATCAAAGGTTCCTCGTAAAAGAACTTGTTGGGTCCCCTTGGGAATGCTGTTCACAACAATGGCAGCAGCCAAGCTACTTCCATCTACAATCTTTACCTTTAGTTTTGGATACTTTTGAATATACAATTCACCATATGCATTCAGCTCCTCTTTCTGCATATACGAATAAAATTGGTTTAAATATTTTAGGAAAGTTAATAAAGTAAAGAAGGAAATAATACTAAATTAAACCTGATTCAATAGACCTAGACTAAGCACTTTAACGCCCAATGAGTCAGCCTCAAGAATAGCCTCTTCAATTATCTTGTTCAGTCTTTTGTTGTGCCTATTTGATAGGTACTATACAATATAGGAGGAGGAATATCACAACAATAAAATTTAAAATAATTCATGATGAAGTTTATGTTGAATTTCAAGCTTAAGAAAATTTTTTACCTGTTTTGTAAATCGCGGTACAACCCATGATTGCAAATTGTGTTTTTCTAAAAAGTTCCTTTCTGACACAAAAGTATGACCATACATCCATAACATTAAGTTAAGAGCAAATGTGAAGGGCCATATCAGAGGGAGATACCATTTTGAGGTTTGAGGGTTCGAGGCCAAGGAAGCAAACCCTGATGGAAGATGATAAATGGATTCTGATGTTGTTAAATGAATTAAATGAACCGCAAGGGGAGAATCCTTTGACCTCTTCAATGATTTTTCATAGTTGTCATCTGATGGTTCATCCATAGTGCCATAAATGTAGTCATATATTGGCATGAAAAGAGAGTAATTTGTCCTGAATTTGGTGTGGTGCAGTGAATGAAACCTGTGGACATTGTTTACGCAGGAAGAGGAAAGTGTCATATTCAATCTGTATCTATCAAAAGATCAATTTAATAAATGCTGACATGGCACAATTTTAGATGGAGTTAAATGTCAAATTAAGGGTATTGTGAAATATGACGATTTTCATAGTTCATTGGCAAAAATAAGACCATTTATTGTTTGATGTGAAATATGATATATAATTCTTTTAAAAATAAATAGATGGCAACACATCAGATCTCACATGGCAAACCTGGTGATGATATGGCACAATTTTAGACGGTGTTAAATGTCAATTAACTATATTGTTAAATCTGACATTTATTGTTCATCAGCCAAAATGAGACCATTTATTGTTTTATGAAATTTGGTACTTTTTTAATTGTTCATTGTGAAATATAATATTTACTTCAAATTTATTTAAGTAGAATTAGTATTTATATATGTTAGAAGAGTTAGTTGATATTGCTGAAGAAATTGGAGGTTTTATTATTATTAATTAAATATGAAATTTCTTTGTAGAACAAATTAAGAGATGTGAAGTGGTTATTGAGGTGTTTTAGGGAAATTTAAGGAGTATGCTCTAACCTTGTTAGAAATATTCAATATATAGGAGTCCTCTAAGACTAGGTGGCTAGCAGTTAGATATAATAAATGAAAAACTATATTTAGGATGTTGAGCCTCACAGGTCACATAATTTAGGAAAATAAATTTACATATTTGTTTAGCAGTGTCATAAACTCAATAACATTCAGTTCAAAAAAACTCAATAACATGCAAGGTTAATGTTTATTTGTAATATTTATAACTGTTTATGAGTTCTTATGCATGATGATGAATGAAATGAATCGCGTTGAACTGCTGTTTTTCAAATTAGCAGGAAGAAGTTAGGAATTTTTGGGAACTAATATCAGTAATGAAATAATTTATGTTTCTTACTTTAATGATAATTTTGATATTAATAGCTATTAGTTTAGTGATAAATTAAAACAATTATTTTTGGAAATGTTTTGTTAAATTTTTTCATGTTAAAATTTATTAGAAATAATATTTAGTTAATACTTACGGTAATATCAGTAAATAGTAGCAGATTTATACAAATAAATTAGTATGTCAAATAAAGCTAAAAAAATATTGGATAAATATATACATATTTTGTTACTAGTTCAAGGTATTAAATCCGCAATACATATTTGGATTTTCATAACAAAATTCAAATTATTTTATTTCACAACCCAGTTCTTCGACTGGTCTAGGTGTCGGTTCGGGTTTGATAACTTGTACATAGTAGTATTAATAGTAGGTAATACAACTTTAGTCAATGTGCATCAACCATTATAAGTATGTCACATTATTCATCATTCACTTCCCAATATTCAATTTGCTCTGTGATGACTCCCATATTTAGTGGTTTTAAGAAATATTTTGTTGTATTTGGGGAGTCATTAATTAAGTAATTAAGAGATTTTGATGTGAACTGGAAATATATTATTTGGGAATTGAAATAGGAAACTTGAAAAAATAAAAGAAATATTTTAATGTGAAGTTTCCTATTAATGAGATTATGTGATTGAGTTATTGTGATTATTTCCTATTTCCTTCTCTTCATGAATGCAGATTTAATGAAAAAGGAAATAAAGAGAAGGAGATGATTTGATTATGTGCAAGAAAAGGAAAGAAAAGAAATTTAACATGTAAGGCAAAGACAATATGATGTTGGGCTATTTTATTATATATTCACATACAACTCATGAGAAGGGGAGGCTGAATATAATTCTTTCAACTTCAAAAGCCTACACGGAATTCACGTGAAAAAAAAAGAAGGAAGCTGCTGCAATTGTGGGTTGGCTGGATCCAATAATCATTTAATAACATTGAAGGCACAAAAAGACGAAAAGGAAGCAAAAGGCAATACTTATGGTGTATCACACACACGCAGGAAAGGGAGAGAGCTTGAAGTTTTATATTTTCTCCCTTCGCCAGATTCAATCAGAGTTGGGAGCAAGTTGTAGTGTTTGGTATTTTGATTTGAACTTTATGTGTGGCTAGTTTTCTTTTACAACCTAGAGTATTATGAACTTGTTTGTAACTTAGTATTTTATTTCCCACTATTTAGTCATGGTTAATTTAATTTAGTTTATTTAATCTTGCTATTATTGATTAACTTGTTTAGTGCTTGATCACCATTAGACATGTTTAGGGAATTTAGAATTGAACTTGAAAGAGGGAATTTTAAATAGACCATGAGATTAAATAGTGTAGGATTGGATTTTTAATCTGATTTGCGACTAGGATAGACATATACCTAGAAGCCCTACATAGTCACATTAGAGCGGTATCAGTATTAATTGGCTTAGTAAATTAGTGCAAGACATTGTGTAATTAAGCTAGGCAAGGATATAGATAAAAACCGGAAGGCATTTATAGACACTAGTACTCTAGATTAGCTAGTTGAATTAATTCATAATTAATTTAGTGGGAATAAAATCTAAGAAGCAGACAAGGGATTAGTGACTCTAGGTTGTCCTTTTGACTCGTGAACTCCATTTGTGTGAATATTTTGTTTTGTTTATTTTCTTAGATCATAGGTATTTAAAATCAATTTTCTTGTATTTACTCAACTTGAATGAAAATAGGAGATCTAATGCCTAGTTATTAATTGTCTGAGTCTCTATGGGATCGACCTTGATTTACCACTTTACTAAAATACGATCCGTACACTTGCGGAATTTTTATCAAAATTTTGGTTGCATCAAGTTTTTGGCGCCGTTGCTGGGGACTCAAGGCAATTAGTAATTAGAATTAGAAATTCTTTAGTAGTTTTAGCTTGAGTTTTTTTTTCTTTTGGAGAAAATAGAAAGATGGACTATTCAGAGGCTAATTATAAGTGGTATCGTTGTTTTTGTTGTGGAAATAATCATGTACCTGAGAATTGTCCATTTTTGCTTTGGCAACAAACTTATGTTGATAATTTTTCTAGGCGTAGTTGGAATTTTGAGCAAGATGAGTGTTGGAACCCACATGTAGATTCTTATTCACATGCAATAGACCTACCCTTCATGTCTTATTCACGTGTTCAAGAAAACATTGATTATGAGAATTCTTGTTTAGAAAGGTTAGACAAATTAGAAAGATTAGCCAATATCTTTTTGGAAAGGAATGAGAAATATTACAATAGTTCTGGATCAAGCGTTCAAGTAAACAATTTTGAAGATGGTGTAAACTCTTGTTTAGAAGAAAGACTTGACAGATTAGAAAGATTAGCCGATATATTTTTGATAATGCTAGAGGATAGTTTGAAATGACAAGAGGATAGTTTCAAAAGGTTAGAAGATTGTTTGAAAAGGTTAAAATCAATAGTTGAGGATAGGGATGAACAGGAAGTTAAAGAAGATTTAGAGATTGTCTTAGAGTCTGAAACTGATATAGAAGAAAGTGATGAGTGTCTAATTGATCTTCAAAGTATGAATTCAAATGCTTGTGATTCTGATATACATGTTGATGTGAGTGTTCCTATAGCTGCTTTGGATGATTCTCCTATTATTGTTGTGACTCTTACTGATGGGAGTCAAATTGATTTTGTTGGATGCTCATTATTCTTAGAAAGATCTTCATCTAATTGTTTGTATGAACATATTCTAATTCCTTTGAAATCAGTGATTGCTTGTTCTTTGAAATTGTCTATGATTGAAAAGGCACAAGTAATTGGTTTGATTGATCACTTATACTGTTTGAAAAGGAATGAAGATGAGGTGATTATGGTTTTTGATACTTATGACTAAGGATTTGTTTGGAAAGTCTGACTGAAGACTTTAAACTTAGCGCTTCTTGGGAGGCAACCCAAGGTTTTGGTATTTGATGCTTTGTTTTTGAGTTTGTAGGATTTTTTTTCTTCTTTTGACCCCAAAAGATGCTTCAACTTGATCTTGATGGACTAGGAGCTAAGAGTGGAAATCGAGAAGAGGAAGGGAAGTATTCTTCTAACTTTTTCGTGATTTTATTTTATTGAGAATTATTTTGGTAATGAGTGATGGTGCTTGTTGATATGTGCTTGTGTGATGATTAGTCTTGACTGTGTTGCCTTTTGATTGAATTGCATGACTGATATGGAACTTGAAATAACTTTATCATTCCTACACTTGCTATGGATATTTTTGTAATTCCACTACTTGTGTTACATGTTCACATTGGGGACAATGTGACATTTAAGTGTGGGGGTATGAGAGTATCATTGTTCTCTAAAGATTGTCCTCAAGCTTTCATTTTGTAAAATTTTCTTGAAAAGAAAAATCTTTTTGCCAATTTTAGGATTGATTTGGACTTGAAACAATTGGGTTTGATTAGAATTTGATTTCATCTTCTTTGAATGTAAGTGAAAAGACAAGCTATTTGCTTTACATAAATTACTCTAGTATGTCAAAAAGCCCTGTGAGGAATTTGAGTCTTAATTGTATTCTTTCATGAGTGAGTACATCTATTGTAATTTCCCCTCTAGAACTTGTCTTGAATCTCTTTTGACGCTCAAATCTCTTGCATGCACAAAAATGATTAAGGCCTTCGTTTCATAGCCAGTTTAGCCAAATAGCCATCCCTTTTACATTATTTCCATTGCTTAACCCCTTTGAGCCTGTTTCTCTTTTAAAAAGAAAGATTGCATATTTTAACCTTTGAATTCTTTTGATGCAATTTTTCATCTCTTATCTATTTTTTCCATTTACGCTTTGAAAAGTGTTATATTATATTCATATGGAAAGGGGTGAAGGAATTAGAAAAGGAAAAGGGGAAATATAAGTGTTGAAGAAAGGAGAAAAAAGAAATAGAAGTGAAAAAAAATATAATAAAGGTGAAAAAAAAATGAAGGTGAAAAAGGAAAAGAAAAAAAAAGTCACACAAAGTGTGAAAAAAAGAGAAAAAAAGAAAGAAGAAGATGAAAATCAAAAGAATTGAAGAATTGTGGAGTTTAAAAGAGTCAACCCCTATGTGCTTGTTAAGTTATGTGATTCCTTCATTCTTTACTATAATTGAAATGGTTTAGCACTTTTCAAATATACCTCCATCTCATTTTCATTTCATTATCCTACCTTTTTCATTACAACCCTTAAAAGTCCTTTTGATTTGTGTGTGCATTGAGATATAAGAGTGGATATCGAGATGATAAACAAGCCTATAGTAGCTGGATTACATAGATGGAATTGAGTGAAACACAACCCCTATATACTTTGAGAGTAGAGTGTAAACACTTGACCAGTGAGGGACATGCTTTTGTGATTTATCTCTATCAAATTGATTGTTTTATTACTTGCATTTGAGGATGGTGAGAGAGATTTCTAAGAGGATTTACTTGTTAAGAGTTTGAATTGATTCCAACTTTGTGATAATAAAATCTTGATTTCATTTTTTTGTGCTAATGTGTTAACAATTTGAAATCTTGAGGACAAGATTTAATGCAAGTGTGGGGGTGTGATGACTCCCCATATTTAGTGGTTTTAGGAAATATTTTGTTGTATTTGGGGAGTCATTAATTAAGTAATTAAGAGATTTTGATGTGAAGTGGAAATATATTATTTGGGAATTGAAATAGGAAACTTGAAATAATAAAAGAAATATTTTAATGTGAAGTTTCCTATTAATGAGATTATGTGATTGAGTTATTGTGATTATTTCCTATTTCCTTCTCTTCATGAATGCAGATTTAATGAAAAAGGAAATAAAGAGAAGGAGATGATTTGATTATGTGCAAGAAAAGGAAAGAAAAGAAACTTAACATGCAAGACAAAGACAATATGGTGTTGAGCTATTTTATTATATATTCACATACAACTCATGAGAAGGGGAGGCTGGATATAATTCTTTCAACTTCAAAAGCCTACACGGAATTCACGTGAAAAAGAAAGAAGGAAGCTGCTGCAATTGTGGGTTGGCTGGATCCAATAATCATTTAATAACATTGAAGGCACAAAAAGACGAAAAGGAAGCAAAAGACAATACTTATGGTGTATCACACACACGCAGGAAAGGGAGAGAGCTTGAAGTTTATATTTTCTCCCTTCGCCAGATTCAATCAGAGTTGGGAGCAAGTTGTAGTGTTTGGTATTTTGATTTGAACTTTATGTGTGGCTAGCTTTCCTTTACAATCTAGAGTACTATGAACTTGTTTGTAACTTAGTATTTTATTTCCCACTATTTAGTCATGGTTAATTTAATTTAGTTTATTTAATCTTGCTATTATTGATTAACTTGTTTAGTGCTTGATCACCATTAGACATGTTTAGGGAATTTAGAATTGAACTCGTAAGAGAGAATTTTAAATAGACCATGGGATTAAATAGTGTAGGATTGGATTTTTAATCTGATTTGCGACTAGGATAGACATATACCTAGAAGCCATACATAGTCACATTAGAGCGGTATCAGTATTAATTGGCTTAGTAAATTAGTGCAAGACATTGTGTAATTAAGCTAGGCAAGGATATAGATGAAAACCGAAAGACATTTATAGACACTAGTACTCTAGATTAGCTAGTTGAATTAATTCATAATTAATTTAGTGGGAATAAAATCTAAGAAGCAGACAAGGGATTAGTGGCTCTAGGTTGTTCTTTTAACTCGTGAACTCCATTTGTGTGAATATTTTGTTTTGTTTATTTTCTTAGATCATAGGTATTTAAAATCAATTTTCTTGTATTTACTCAACTTGAATGAAAATAGGAGATCTAATGCCTAGTTATTAATTGTCTGAGTCTCTGTGGGATCGACCTTGATTTACCACTTTACTAAAATACGATCCGTACACTTGCGGAATTTTTATCAAAATTTTGGCAGCATCACTCTGCGTGCGTATATATGTTATCGTGATAATTTGAAAAATCATTTAACAATTAATATTTAGAATATTCCAATAAAACTATATATAACTTTGACAAAAATAATGGAAGCTTAAAAGATGGAAGACTTGAGCTTGAATCTAGAATAATTGAGACTTACGAGGGTGTGTAGAAGAGATACTTGAACAGGGGAAAGATAGAGAAGATCTTCTTTGGGAAGAATTCAAAGTTGCAGTGACCCAAGTTGTTCATGAAATCGATGTAAAAAAAGTAGCCAACAATGGAGGCAAAAGAGCTTGTCCTTGTGAACAATGTTACCGAAATTGGTATTGAGAATATAACAAAATATGCTAGCATTTCAGCAAATGGATGAATGACAGCTGTCCAAAAAACAGAACTCCTCTAAGTTATGATGAGCAATAAAATCATGTACCTCGTTAATCTAAACATATTAATGTCTAAAAGTTAAAAAAAGTGCATGTCCAAGCTAGGATAGTTGACATTAGACGTATATGAATCAAATAAAAGTATAAACCCAAGTATAAACCCATTCGAAGAGGAAACATTGAACAAAGATTATTAAAAAGTAGCAGAAATATTATAGGAGTTCCACATCAACTAATTAATTTAGGAAAGGATAAAAGGTATAATAGTATTAAGAAAATTTCTATATCAAATTGGGTTCCACTTCGGCTTCCTTTCGAGCAGCACTATACTTATTTTAAGCATAGAGAAACGGAACCATGCTATCAAGAAACAAATGAAATATCTCACCTGTTACAGGTTGGGTAACAATGGAAGAATGATGGTGAGAATGGTAGCGAGAATAGAGGAAATTATGGTGAAGAGCCCTGTGAAGCCAATAATAAATAAACTCCACTGGGCCAGCGTGCATGAGAGCTGTAAGAACTATACCATTTGTTCTCCATATTGGTAATTGAGAGTGAATCTGAGGAAATGTCACATATCCTATGTAGCTCAGTATACCATACAACAAAATTTGGTCATCCCTGCAAGAAACTTATACACTTTACTCCTTGATTATAACCATTAGCTAAATAAGACTAGTTTCCTTTTTATAAAGAAAAAAAAAACAAAAGTATAAATATGGCAACGGAAACTTCTTCTTTTATATTTTTTTTGAGGGGGGGGATTAAATAGAAAAATAAGTTCACCTTTATATATTATTATTACCCTCCCCTCCCCCTGCAAATTAAATAGGTGGAATGGAGGGAGAAAATACAATTCAACCTCATTATTTCAACATAAATCACTCTCCAAGACAAATATACTATTTTGTTGACCAATCATTATTTTAGAAATAACTTTTGCTATTGATCCGATGAAATATGTTATAAATAAATGATTACTTTTACAAAAGATACCCCTAAATATTAGACAAGAGAGTGGTATCAGTAAGATGAGAAAGATCATGAAGTGACTAAGCATTTAAGAAAAGGGACACAATTTAATAGTTAAAATAGTTGTGTGTGTGCATGTGTGTATGAGAGAGAGAGAGAGAGAGAGAGAGGAACCAGTTGCTTTCTCTGTCGACTTGATCAAACTCAAGGCCTTTATCAACTATTATGTTGGTGCACTTAGCAGTTCGATAACGAAAATAGGAAATCCATATTTGATTGTGAAGCATTCTTCCCAAAGCAAATAGGAGTTCATAATAGCAATTCGGGTCTCCATTGTATATGTAGTGGGCAATCCATGGTGTCAATACCAAATACTGGTAATTGTTCATAATCATGTAAACACAAAAGCCAGAAGATCCATGAGTCAAACTAACATCCTTCATTAGCATACATGAAAAATTCTTGAGTGAACTTCAAATCTCACGTCATTCACGGTATGTTTAATTAGAATACAACAAATCATATCATTTAATAAATGGATAAATAAATATATGAAACTTCACTGCACCTCCCCTATGGAGAGAAATGAAATAAAACAGCTTTATTACTCTAGCATCTTTTTTTAAAAAATAAATAAGAAAATTTTCGACACAAATATGTGTATTTCCAAGATAATCAATAAATCGGATATAATAGTAGTTACAAAAAATTGTGTCATTTGCAAGAAAAAGATGGAAATTCCCAAAAGAAGTATGCTTAGCTCTTTTCCATCACATATGAAGGTATTTCTAAGAAGAGTATTTTTAACACACTTGCCTTCACGCGTGGTTGTTTTAATTTGAAAATTTTCATATTTATCTTGTAAATAATATACTCCCTCCGATCCTAAATATAGGACCTAGTTGAGTTTTTTTTTGAAAAATCCTGAAAAAAGGCAAAATAAGTTAATTATAAATTGATTTATCTAATTTTTTTCTCTTACACTAGTTTATTTTACCTATAAGCTAATGGATAATTTAAAAAGATATCAAATATGTCATGATTTAATAACCTATTTTGCAACCTTAATCTCTCCAAAAAAAAGTCAATCAGGTCTTATATTTAGGACCGGGGTAGTATGTTTATATAAATGCTCTTTTTCTCGTAAACATTGTTTTCAATCCATTTGTTGTCTTGTAAGTAATGCTATTTTATTTGTGTTAGAAATGTGCGCACTTTTCTTGGAAATTCTCATATTTCTCTCGAAAATGATATGATATATTTTTCCTTTTAAAAAAAGACAAATAAAAGGGCAATAAAAAAGCCAGTCTTTATACCTTTAATATTGTATTTAATTTTTTTTCTAGAGGTGAAATTTCAGTTTTTTATGGTGATTGTTGGTCAACTGAAATCATTTCAACATAAAATGGGAGCAATATTGAAATATAGTAGTAAGTTAATGTTTCGTCTTTTAAACTTCAGGACAAAGTATTGCTCCCAGGAGTGACATATATATATTAAAGATACTAGAGGGATCGGAGAAATTAATATATATTGATTTTGATCTAGTTATACTTATATTTTTTAGGCAAAGTATGGTAAAACGTGCGCGCGCGGGATGTAATCTATCATATCCATATTATAATAAGCTACTTCTACCCATTCATATCATATCATCAAAATCAAAATTGAGAAGAAGTTGGTGGTTGGTTCGTGAATTTTGACAAAATGAAATACTTTGTTCGACTTAACTCCTATTAAAGATATTTCGAAACATTACAATACAAGACTTTTTTAATCTCCCTACAATTTTTTGTCCTTAATATAAGTCACCAACTGCTGTGACTTAAATGTTTTGGTCCTTAATACATGAAAAATTTTTGGTCCTTACAATTTTTGGTCCTTAATACAAGTCCCCTTCTCATTCAAAAAACATCACCCTTTTTGGCGTGACTTAACTCTTGTTTACTGAATACAAATTAAGTTTAATAATTACTAAAACTTATTGTCTCTTGTCCTTCAATTAGAGGGTATTTTGAACTATGTATAAAAAAAATAGAAGGTATTTCTTACCACCTTATAATAAGCAAAAGAGTGCTTAGGTTATTGATTAAGCATAAATGTTTTTCAGGATATCTCACATTCATGTTAAGTGTGACTAATCTTTTGCAGTTCAAAATAATCAAATTATTTTTATGTAAATTTCTTTCATTCACAAGGGTAAATAATTTTTCCGTATTTATTCATATTTAAATAAGAAGATACCTTAATCAAATTATTTATTTTACCAATGTTCAAGTAAAAATTGTCACTGTCATGTACGTAATAAATAACTTTAATTAAGGTTATAATAAGGATAATTTGTCTCCCTAAACATTTATAATTAATAAAAGAGAGGAAGCTTAGCTTGTTCATTTATATGGTCATTATGTATGTGTTGAGTCCAGCATTGTCGGCTACTGAACCCACCATGTTAGGCACCCCAGGGTCAGCTCTCGCATTTTCCCTGGTGTTGGCAGACCCAACTCAGGTATTGTAGGGAGGCTCAAGGCTCTCTCGAGTCCACGATCTAATGCTGCAACATTCCTGGGATAAAGCTTTGTTATTGGCCCTCCCAGGGATCGAAGTCGAGACCTCCCACTTTATAGGCATTCTAGATGTCTCGCTTGTCGCCACTTGAGCTGCAGCATTAGATCGTGGACTCGAGAGAGCCTTGGGCCTCCCTACAATACCTGAGTTGGGCTTGCCAATACCGGGGAAAATGCGAGAGCTGACCCTGGGATGCCCAACATGGTGGGTTCAGTAGCCGACAATGCTGGACTCAACAGTATGTAAAGAAAACTTATCGGTATTAATGGTATATTGATTTGATTTAAATACCATTGCAGAGATTGTTACGCAAACATTGCCCAAAACAAAACGGTTTTATTTACTCACATTTCATCATAAGGTCATAAGTTATATCACACAACCTATGTATATATCTATATCTTACAATATTATGAAAGGAGCATATATATTTAAAGTTTAAACAATTATAAGACAGTAAATAGTTGAAAAAAAAGACGACAATAGAAAGCCTGGAAAGCTAGGGGATATTGAACGATAAATATATGGAAGGCGAAGGGATAAAAAGCAAAACCTTGAAGTTCCCAAGAGGCTTCCATGGCCAATCTGTGAGAATGCCAGGTTGAGAAGCCATATCTCATGAGTGATGAGCTACGTGAGCGTCCTTCTAATAAATTTTGAACGGTTTATATAGAGCTTTGTAGAATGACGCTTTTGTCAATAAATCACATTGCAATGAATGCAATCCTCATGATTTACAAAGACAACTGATTAATGTTACTACCTTTTATGCTAGCAAATGTAGATTCAGCCGTTCATCTCTGGCACAGTGGCAATTGCTTTCAACGTTTTAGTATTTTGTAATTACTTTTCACATTATTATATCAAACAAATTGTTTAAAATGTTTTTTATCTATTGAACGTTTATAATTTTATAATATATAGGGTGAAGGACAAAAAAATGATACATGACTATTGGCTAAGGAACAAAAAATAATACATAACTCTTTCAATGTACACCAATTATATATATCATAAGTGTAATTATTGAGGTAGTATTGGAATTACTTGAATTTTAGGACAATTTAAATACATTTAACCAATTTTATTAGCATGTGATAAAAATTAGTTGGTGACTTATAATAAGCACATGAGGGAGTAGTTGATTAGGTCTCCCATCTTCAAATCAAAACTTGTCGTTCTACTAGCTAAACGAAAAGGACGAAAATACAAATAAAATAAAAGAAAACAAAATCGAAATAAGATTACTCCTAAAAAATTACTGCTATGCCTATAAGTGAAGGAGCTTTCATATACTATAATTTTCTGTTTTTTATATTCTTTTATATCCTAAATTTACCTATTTCTAATTTTCTTTTAAAACTAAAACACTTCTTTTTTTTTTTGATAAATACTAAAACACTTCTTTATTTACAGTAAAATCCCCAAATAATACTCCAATTTAATTTCTCACCAAAATATTAATCAACTCCCTCCTCTAATTTAGTGATGATTATTGCCTAAATATATAAACAATTATCTCAAATTTAACTACAATTGGGGGTTATCATTATGTTAGAGTTGCTCTGGGTCAATCCAAGTCTAGGTGGTTTTTACTGTTTTCGCCTATCAACTAGACCAGACAAGTTGACGGGTCGGCAGCTTCTGGGCCAACATGGCATGTTTTGTTCGTTTTCCATTTAATAATACCTGAGCATTAAATCAAGAAATATCAAATCGATATGAAATCGAGTAAGTGAAGTTAAAAATGTAACTATGTCAAGGTAAGTTATAAAAATAAAATGTAACATGATGGAATGATTAAGAATAGAACATACAATTAAGTCAAACATCATAACAGTGTTCATTAAATATGAAAAAGAACTCTGGAATTTCATATAATTTTGCAAAATTTAAATCACACAAATCTATATTTGATGTTTGAATTTGCCGTACATAAGCAAAACAGGAGATAGTTAAATACATTTACTTAATAAGCAAAAACTAACCGAATTTCATATTTTACCTCCTAATTTTGTTTCTCTTCTATAGACCCACCTTTTTACTTCAAGTAAATTAGTAATATCATGTTACTCCCTCCGGTCTATAATATAAGAGCCCAAAATTTAAATGATTTTAATCCAAAATATAATAGACCCACCTATTAATTTAATGCTGCAACAATGTGTGTGCAACAAAATTAACCCGGGCCCACAACTTAAGAAATAAATGAATAATGAATAATGAATAATAAATGAATAAAATGAATGAATGATGATGCTGATGAAGGATGACGAATGATAAATGATGATGAACGATTGAGGATGAACTAAAAGATAAATTTTAGAACAGTTGTTTGAACAATAATTGTTAGCATTGCTATTAGGTATATAGGATAGGATAATTAATTGATAGAACTTATTGGTCCCATTTTTTGAAGAGTTTGTTACCAATTTTTCAAATTAATCTTTATTTATTGATTGTAACTGATTAGACAGCCCAACACACTGTACATAGGCCACAAGGACTATGTAATAAATTGGTTTGAAAAAACCTTACCTTGAAAAAAAAAAGTTAACATAACTTTAGTCCCTCAAGTTTCATCCAATTTGTTTTTAGTCCCTCAAGTTTAAAATAAATGGTTTTAGTCGTTCAAGTTTGTACCGTTTATAACAGTTAGTCATTGAACCACTTAACAGTGTCAAATCATCTTGGGTGGCACTAATCCCATTAATTATCATGACATGGCCGCTGATTTGTAAATCTGATTAGATATTTAAATAATAAAAATATGATAAGAATGTGAAAAAGAAGGAGATGAATACTATGGAATCTGGACACATCCCACGCATCTCCTTCTTCCTCGTCATCATGGTTGTCGGCGAGGATGCGAGGTGGAAGCCATAAACAAAATGAGCCATTAAACAGAGAAAAAGTCAAAATGATGCAGCAGGAGAGAGAAAGAGAAGGAGGAGAGAAATATGTGAAGCTTTTCAACTATTCAACAAGGGATTTTGTTTGCATCTGATGTTCCCAGCTTTACTGTTTTTGAAGAATGCTTAAGTTCGCTTCTCCATGGTGTTTTCTTCTTGCTTTATGTGTTGTATCAATTACCTAAATATGCAGCTTTTTTATAATTAAAAAATCAAATAATCAAGAACAATAAATTAAGAAAGCAGATGTGTATATATATATATATATATATATATATATATATATATATATATATATATATATATATATATATATATATATATATATATAACGCCCCTAAGAAATGCATTCTCAAGACAAAATAAAATTAATATTCTCATAAAATGCACAATCCCTACTTACAATATACTACCTCAGGTCCTAAATATAAGACCTAATTGACTTTTTTTTGGAGAGGTTAAGGTTGCGAAATAGGCTATTAAATCATGACATATTTGATATATTTTTAGATTATACATTAGATCATAGGTAAAATAAACTAATTTAAGGGAAAATATTAGGTAACTCAATTTATAATTAACTTGTTTTGTTTTTTTATAAGATTTTCTAAAAAAGTCAATTAGGTCTTATATTTAGAACCAGAGATACTTAACGAGGATTATCATTAGGTATCAACTTTGATTTAACAATGCTAGGTTCATAAGTATATTTCTATGTTACAAACTAACAATCCATTTAAAGATATACTTAAACTTGAAGCCTAACATAGTTCACCTAAGCCTAACATAGTTCACCTAAGTTATACTCTTGAATTATTTGTCTCAATTATAATTTAAATGAACCCCACAGGCCATATGGTGGCCAATCAAACGGAAGCATTAAGCACAAGACAAAACCAACGTAAAATTATCATTAACAACTAAAAATGAGTAATAATTAAAGGGAAATAACCCTATTTTGCCCTTCAAGTAATCACCTTGGACCATTGGGCACCCTAAACTAACACTGGATACAATTTTACCCTTGAAGTAACCAAAGTGGTCCAATTTTAATCCTCTCTAGCGAATGTAAGGTTGACACGTGTCAACATGACATTCCACGTGTCAACTTTACATTTGTCAGAGGATAAAACTGTACCACTTTAGTAACTTGGGTAAAGGGTCAAATCTAGCACTAAACTATTGCCAAAAGTACACCCACATAAAAGTGAATTTCCTGGTTCAAATCTAGCACTGATCAAGTAAAAATTGGGTCAGATGTAGCAAAACCGTCAATTTTGACGGTTTTGACCGTTAAGTTTGACTCGAGTATGCCATGCCAACGTCAATTTTTATGAGTTTGACTTTTAATTTTAACCTGATTAGGTCATGTCACTTGTCATATCGCCCTATTAAGTCATGTCACTTGCCACATCATCACCATCTTCACTACATGCATCATCACCACATATATGAAAATAAATATCTGAAACCCACATCACCCTATTACAAATGTTGCAACTTCGTGAACTTTTCAGGGTTTGACCATTAATTTTGAACTGATGTAGCAAGTGACATGACACTTTTATATTTCGGCTAAAATATCATATTCCGGCGGTTATAGAGCATACGCGACAACGTTACCTGGATAGAAATATAAAATATTAACGTTCCGACATATAAATAAGTGTCACAACGTAATAAATTATTTTTAAAAGTGTCATGTCACTTGCTACATCAGTTCAAAATTAATAGTCAAACCCGGAAAAGTTCACAGAATTGCTACATTTGTCATAGGGTGATGTGGGTTTCAGGGATTTATTTTCATTTATGTGGTGATGATGTAGTGAAGATGGTGATGATGTGGCAAGTAACATGGCCTAATAGGGTGATGTGACAAGTGGCATGACCTAATCAAGTCAAAATTAAAAGTCAAACTCATAAAAATTGACGTAGTTGCTACATTTGAACCATTTTGTAATTGATGAGTGTTAGATTTGAAACTCAAAATTGTTATTTTATGTTGGGTGAATATTACTAATACTTGAGTGCTAAATTTGAACATTAAATTTTTCCATATATGTGGTGATGACGTGGCAGGTGATTTGACATAACTGGGTGATGTAGCAGGTGACGTGGTCTAACTGGGGTGACATGACATACTCGAGTCAAACTTAACGGTCAAACCCATCAAAATTGACAGTTTTGCTACATCTGATCCAATTTGTACTTGATCAGTGCTAGATTTGAGTTAGGAAATTCACTTTTATGTGGGGTGTACTTTTGGCAATAGTTTAGTGCTAGATTTGACTCTTTACCCTAGTTACTTTAAAGGTAAAATTGTACTCGGTATGGGTGCGTCTAGCGATCCAGAGTGGTTACTTGAAGGGTAAAATAAGGTCATTGACCAATAATTAAATCTCAATCTATACAGTAGTTCAAAATAATCTGCATAAAAAAATAGCTACTCACAATAAGTATTCAAATAAGCCCGCAAAACCTAAACCAATAGTAGGTTAGATAAGAGTAATCAAAGACCAATTAGAACGAAAAGAGAAGGACATTACCAAAAATCTTATCATATATTTATTTTACCCAAACATCCAATCTTTTTCTGATCCTATCCAAACATTTAATCTTTCTCCCAAGCTCTCTCTCTTTCTCTCCTCCTCCGCCTCTTTGAATTTCCGCCAAAGATTCTCTTGATGAAGTAGACCATTGAAGATGATGTTGAAGAAAATGCATTGCGGCTTCCTCCCTTGAATGTTTATTTACTTCAACTCTCTGGACGCCTTTTTAATCCATTTTGTTTTTGGTTTTTTGATTAATGTAGTTTGCTTCCTCCTTGCTAGTCAATGCTCATAACTTAGCTCTCCTTAAGGGTGTGCAAATGATATTTCGGTTCAAAAAGGAAACAAAAAACAGAAAATTTTTAATCGCCTAAAACTACTAAAACCGAAATGAAAAACCAAAACAATCAAAACCAAAAAAACCAATTTTTTGTATATGTATGTATGTATATTTACCATGTATATTTTTTCACCTTTTCTTTATAATATTTTTCATCTCTATTTGACCTTTACTAAAATGTAATAAATTAATGTTTTTTTAATGCCAAATTCACCTAAGGATCTAAGATATGTAATGAGCATATTTTGAACCATAATTGTATTTTAGATATGTTAATTGTCTCATTTTATCACACAAAACCAATGCAAATCCAAGAATTTATTTTTGTGCTTCACCAGGTGCTTTCTCTAAGTTTTTCCCCTCAACTTTGCTCACCATGAAGAGGATCGGACAACCTTTACACTGACTTCGAAGCCTTCAACGAACTGTAAAATTTCTAGGTACACGTTCCAATGTACTCCCTCCGGTCCCTAATGTAAGAGCTAGCCGTCAAAAAAATGCTTCTTAAGAAAACATGTGAATGTTAGTTGGGTGTCTGGAGTTAATGCTTCTTTTCCAAAAACACTCATATTTATTATGGTACTTTTAAGAGAGAGAAATACATAAGCATTAATAAATATGAAAGAGAGTTAGGGGTAAAGTAGGAAAAAATGCATTAAATGAGGAGAGAATATGGGGTGAGCTCTTACATTAGGAAATTTTGGGCTCTTACATTAGGGATCGGAGGAAGTATTTTTGTATTTAGCCCTCTTGACTATCTCAGTTTTACTCCAGACTCATATCTCAACAAATTTATTAAATCAAGTTAAAATTAGGAGAGGCAAATAAAGTAATTATTTATACCATGTGACATGATTCCTCTTGTAAACTTTAGTGCAATATTAAATTATAAATCAACTTATGTTATTACAAATGATTTTTGAAAAAATATAAGCATAAACATAAAATGGAAAAACAATTATATTTAGGACCAAAATTCACTTTTTGTAGATCATGTATTTATGATTGGGGAGATTATTTATGCTTTTATCTATATCTATTAGCAAGTTGTGTGGCTCTTTAAGCTAAGGATATCTTTGTCTCGGTATTGGAAAGAACAAGTGACACTACTACAGAAAACAATTTTTATCTTTGTTTCTTTAAAGTGAAAGTTGGCTTGTGACTTCTCAGGTTCTCTTTTCTGGACACACCCTTGATGATTTTCTGAGTTCACTTGAACGTAGAATTCAAGCTTTGTGGCTCTTATTTGTATGTTTTCTTACTTTTTTATTCGTTTTCACTGTTAACCCTTGAAGTTCTTAAAATGATTAATTTTGTATCCTGAATTTGTCTAGAAAAGTTAAAGTGGACTTATAATTAGGATCAAAGAGAGAATATATATATATATATATATATATATATATATATATATATATATATATATATATATATATATAACATATCTAATTATCTATCATAATTTGATATAGACACATGTGATGATCAATCACAATTTTTACATATTCATTCTCAGCTTGATAACTGAATTTAGTGTGTTTTCATGATTTAATCATTAATATTATATTATTGATAATCATACCCTTGTAGGTGCATATTTACATATTTAATTTTTCTAACTATATATTGAATCATCTATATCGTACTTACGTACTTACCTATTGTATATAATAATAATACCTCTTTTTAGTGATATATCTTTAAAAATTACCATTATAGCACATACAAAAAAAAGCGGAAGGGGAATGTAGTGCCCTCTACAAACCTAAATATGAGTTACACACACACACACCCCTTAATTAATTAGGATAAACATATTTTCATATTTTTTAAACACTCAAATCTCTCTGCCTGATGCTCTCCCTTTCCCCTCGATTATATGTATCAATAGGGGTCATGTGCAAAAATATTTGCAAAATTTTAAAATATGTGCTACATAGTTAAAAATAATGAAAAGTTGAAAACTTTTCAAATAAGTCTTGTATTATTGTGGACTAAATGAAATATTTAGAAATTAAAGAAACTGACATGCATGCAGGAAAATGTAATCCAATGATAAACCTAATAAACCTACCTCTCAGTACTATACTATTAAGTTTTCTATCTAATTCTTTGATGGTATATCATCTACCTTCTCTTCATCTAACAGGTCAATGTTCGAATTAGTGCAAGGGTAAAATATCTTTAGTACTTTTTTATGTTACCACGTGAATTATTGTCCTATTTGACACCTAGCAGATAACTCAAATCTTTATAGTGTGTATATATTCACACACATACACACTCAAATCCACACCCACATACAAGCATTAACTAAACGCAAACTCTCCAACCATGCATGCCTCCTCTCTCTTCATGTCTCCCAACTCCTCTATGTCCAAACCACCTCCTTTTGTAGCACCTTAGAAATTGGAAAAGAAGTATTCACTGCCTCCAGAGAAGATTGAAGTTATCAAATCATTAGAGAGCTGGGCTTCACATCAAGTTCTCCCAATGCTGAAGCCAGTGGAACAATCATGGCAGCCACAAGACTTCTTACCTGACTCATCTTTACCGCTGGATGAGTTTACTGATCAAGTAAAGGCACTTCGTGATCGGACGGCTGGGCTTTCAGATGAGTACTTTGTGGTATTAGTGGGCGATATGATAACCGAAGATGGCTTGCCCATGTACCAAACCTTGCAAAACAACATCGATGGAGTTAGGGACATGAGTGGATCAAGCCAAAGCCCTTGGGCTATATGGACCAGATCATGGACTGCTGAGGAGAATCGACATGCTGATTTGCTTAGAAGTTATCTCTATTTGTCCGGTAGAGTTGACATGCGGATGATCGAAAGGACTGTTCATTACTTGATTCAAAATGGCACAGTGAGTTCTTTCCCACACACACACACACACTCTCATGATTTGTTATTCCGTCTCTAAAATCTGGTAGTCTAAATTTTATAACTGACTTTGGTACTCATATCATTGTTAAAAGTGAAGACCTAAACTATCCGATCTCACCAAGACAATGTCACATTTAAATTTATTATAATAATTTATGATAAAAAAATTAGGGAAAATCCATGAATCCACATTTGATAATATAATGGGACAATATGACTTAACACTCATATTATATATATACGACAATAATTGACACATGTCAGGTTATTCCAGTAAATTTGTCGAATAGTGATTTACTCCAAATCTTTCAGAAAATAGTATCTTTATTTCAAAACAGTGCAAACATTAAAATATTCTAACTTTCAACAAAAATAAAAGTAAGGAAATCTAACTCTTACTGTCAATAATATCTATTTTATTTGTTGGTTGGTCCAGATTTCTTGCTCCTGACCAAACTAAACTCTACATATTTATTATTTTTTAAATTTCATTTCTTTCAAACATTTATATACACAAATTTAAATGAGAGAATTAAAATTTCTATAATTTTTTAATTATTTTGGGGGGGGGGATAATTTTTCTTTTGAAATACGAGTTTAAAATTTAAAATCCGACTAATGCAACTATACTTGGACGTTTACATATTTCAGTTCGCCTTTGAGCACCAAAATAATACGACAAAGCTGATTTTCATATGACAAAGCTATGAAAACCAAAATTGATTTGTGTATTCACATAGTATTTGTCTGCTTATTATACATGGTACAAAATAGCTACTCTTTCATATTTTCTAAATGATTCAAAAGAAAAATCAGAAAATGGAAACAAAACTTTTTCTAACTTTATAGAGATCTTTCTTCATCATATTTTTTTTATTGGACGACAGTGTAGTTTAATTTCAATATAAAGTAGAAAACATCATATTGCAATCATATAGTTGTTGTCATTAACGATGGACTTGATTTTAGGATCTTGGAGTAGCAAACGACCCTTATTTAGGATTTGTATACACTTCATTCCAAGAGCGAGCCACTGCGATATCGCATGGCAACACAGCTCGTTTAGCCAAGGAATGTGGTGATCCTGTGCTTGCACGCATATGTGGCACAATTGCTTCTGATGAAAAACGCCATGAGAATGCTTACTCAAGGGTTGTGGAGAAGCTTCTAGAAGTGGACCCCGATGGAGTAATGATAGCTATTGGAGATCTGATGCACAAGGGAATCACTATGCCAGCTCATCTAATGTACGATGGACAGGATCCACGACTGTTCTACAATTTCTCCCAAGTGGCACAGCGGCTTGGTGTTTACACTGCTAATGACTATATAAGCATTCTGGAGTTCTTAGTTGAACGATGGAAATTAGAGAGGATGGAGGGTCTAACAAGTGAAGGAAAGCATGCACAAGATTTTGTTTGTGGGCTAGCGCCAAGGATGAGGAAGGTCCTAGAAAGGACTTATAAGACTGAACCACTTCGCATCAAGTTCAGCTGGATATTCAATAAAGACATTTCTATATGAAAAAATGGTCATTATGATGTTATAAGCTTAACTTTAGGATTGGTTTGTATTGTGCGTGTGAGATTATTGTGTTCACTTTTGAATATACTATTTCCATCCTAAATATATGACATATTTAAATAATTTACTTAAATTAAGAGTGTTAGTTATATTAGTTAGTGTGTATTCTACTCTTTATCTAGCTCTCTAACTTGATTATTGTTTTGAGGGTACTTATTGGATATTTTTTGGATAGCTTGACAAAAAATAGAATTTTATCTTATATTTAATGTCTGTTTGGCAAAATTTCAAACCTAGATTTGGCAAAAAATAGAATTTTATCCAATATTTAAGGTCTATCAAAACCTAGGTTTCATTTAAGTTAGACAAATACTCACAACTTTTTTCCAACTTTTTCATAATAATTTTTTTAACAGAAAATTTAGGTTTTGTGAGAAACTTTTTCAGCTTTTTCAGAAACTATTCTCCAGAATCTATTATTTAAAAGAGTTTTTTCTAGCTTTTTAACCAAAATCTATATCCAAACATACCCTTAGACCAAAATAAATATTTAGGACAATTGGGAGTACTATATATCAAGTCAAATACTTTTTTTGCCCAAACTATGTTTTTGGTCCTTTAACTTTTGACAAAGCTAGCTAAGTCGTGTTTTGCTCCCTAACTTTGCTTAAGTTCTATAGAAATTGATCAGCTGTTGCCCTTTACATGTTGTAATAAAGTTTATTAGATAGGAGTTAGATTTTATAGTACAACAGAACTAATTATAACTGTTAGGTAGGTTTACAGATGTATAGTCCTCAAGCCAATAAAATTTTAAATGACCTTTTTCACCAATTTTCTCACTACTAACAAGGTATTTGAAGTTTGTAACATAAGAACAAGATCAAAAGGCTTTACAAAATAATGACATCATTGTATAATCCAAAGGGTTTATTTCAGGATCTTCCAAATCAATAAGACCTTAGCTAAAAAAATAAAAACAAATACCTAAAAATAAAATAATTAGTTATTATATACAGTCTGTAAAGGAAGCATACATCTCCATTCTTGGAGCGTCACTTTTTGTCTCCATAATCATATTTGGTCCACTTCCTATAAATAAAATTCAGTTCACCATCTTCCAATGAAACTTGTGTATGTTCATTGAAGCAACCAAAACTATCAATCAATATTCCATGGAGAAAGGAAAATATTGCATTGTCATGGTTCCATGTCCAGGCTTTAGCCATCTTATTTCACTCATTGAATTGGCTAAACGACTCGTCGTTCACCACCGTGACTTCCATGTCACTTTCCTCATCCCAACATTTGGCCGAGATACCTTGTTATGCTTCATCAGGTGCTTCTCTGAGTTTCTACCTCAATTTTCCCCAACTTGACAAGGATCTTGAGAACCTTTCCACTGACTTTAAAGACCTGCACCAAACTGTACAACTTCCAGGTTCAAAGCAATTTTTCTTTTAGCACCCTTAACTATCACTTATTCTGTTTTCATATATATATTCGAACAACTTTATTAGGATAATGTATATTATTTTTGGTCATTTACTTTTGCAATAAGATCTTTTTATCACTTCAATTTTTTACTCATAATGAACCTTAAAGTTTGGAAAAAGTTTGAAAAGTGCATTTTTAGTCATTTTTACTAATTTTTTAGTTTTATTTAAAGGCAAATGGTGATATAACAATTTTAGAAGCTAATTCTATTATTACATACAGATAAAAATGCTAATTTTCAAAATGTAAAAATGATTATAATAGGAAATTTTGATTTATTCCTATGTTGTTTCTATTTAATCATAAAATCACCATCTAAATTTAGTCAGCATTTTTAATTAAGTGACACTCTCGCATGTAAGGTATTAATAAAAAAAGACTAAAAAGTATAATTTTCAATTTTAAGGAACTAAAGTGATACTTTGTTGGCTACTACAAACATAAAGGACAAAAATAGTAGTATAGCCAATTTATAATATTAAGTTAAAAGTAGTGCTCCCTCCCCTCGTTCTAAGTTTAAGATCTATTCATTCAATTAATTTGGAATATCAGCATAGCTGAATAAATTAATTATAACATATATGATATGATTTTATATCTCTTAAATAATTATGTGAAACATTAATTTTTATATCACTTTATAAAGCATTCAAATTAATTTTAAGAAATAAAAAAAATATAAGAGCTAAATAGGAAAAAGGCCTGAAATTTAGTATCAAAATTCACTTCTAAATTATATCAAGGACATGAAAGATTATTTATATTTTCACTCATACTTTTTTGCAGGTTGTGTTGCTCTTCAAGGAAAGGATATGTTAAACTCGGTGCAGGAAAGAACGAGTGAATCTTACCAAACAATTCTGCACATAAGTAAAAGATTAGATTTGGTAGATGGTATTATACTCAACAGCTTCATTGATTTGGAAGAAGAGCTAATAACTGCTCTGAAAGAAAATAATCATGAGTACCCTCCAATTCATCCATTGGACCCAATTTTACAAAATAAATCCGTTGACTTAAACGAGACTGCTTCAAAGTGTTTAAAATGGTTAGATAATCAACCGCCGCACTCTTTAATATATGTTTCTTTTGGAGGTGGTGCAACTCTGTCACATGACAAGCTTCAAGAGCTTGCCTTAGGGCTAGAGATGAGTGGCAACAAGTTCCTGTGGGCTTTGAGGCCTCCCAATGAGTTTGTTTATTCAACTTACTTGTGTGCACAAAAGGATGACCCACTAGAATACTTGCCAAAAGGGTTTCTTCAGAGAACCAAAGATCAAGGTCTTGTGGTTCCATCATGGGCCCCACACCACAAATTGAAGTGTTAAAGCATGAATCAACTCGTGGGTTTTTGACTCATTGTGGTTGGAACTCTACATTTGAGAGTGTATTCTATGGCAAGCCTATGATTGTGTGGCCATTGTTTGCAGAGCAGAGAATGAATGCAGTTGTTCGCACCGCAAGTGTACGGGTCGCGCCAAGTAATAAAGTGATAAGTAGAGTATCGTTCCCACGAGGATTTGGTTCCAAAACTCGGTCAAGTAATGATTATCGCACTCTCGCTCAATTTGAGTGATTCAAATGTTAAGATGTGAAGGGTAACTATAAAAATAAATAAGAAAAACTATAAACAAGTGATTCTTCAACTCAAGGATAAAATGAGTCCTAAGATTATTTTTCCCCCTTGTATTTCATAAACTTAAAGAGCCTCCTCTCACTATTGCTTTCAATGACCATATATTTGCTAACCTAGGGTTCTATAATACTTGTAAATGCTCCGTCGAGTCAAGAACAAGTGTTTAATTTTATTAATGATGCAATCTCTTGTCACAATTAATAAAACCCAACTTCTAAGTTTCAACCCTAATGTGGCTATGTGAGGTCAATAAGTATATGTCTATCTTATCAACAAAACCATCCATTTGTCATGCAAACTTCAAGTTCTCACACTATTTTACCCAAGTTCTACACTCAACCTAGCCCTCTCAAGCATCAATCAAGTGAACACAACATCTAAATGGTGATCAAGCACTTAGAAGCATTAGGTAAAGAGTAAAATAAACACATATATAACATTATTAATCACAAAATAAGAGGAGGAATTAAGAGTTAATCCATACAAGGGTTCAAAATAATCCTAGAATCAAAGTTTTAGCTCCACATGTTCATGAAATCCAAAAGACTATATACATATGATAGCACAATCATAGAACAAGAGAGAGGGAAAGGAAAATGGAGAAGAAAAATCAAGATTTGAAGCCAAAATCTCTTTTAGACTTCAATCCATTGACACCCACTCCTCTAAAAGTCAAACCCTAGCTCCCCCCATATGCCCAAGAAGTGAAGAATGAGTGTTTTCTGTCGAGCTCTCACTTTTATATCCAAGAAATTTCTTTTTTTTCGCGTCTGAAAGCGCAAAGTTTCATTTTACGTTCGTCGCGCCTTCGTTGCGCGACGAACGCTCAACAAACAGATAAGAGACAGAGAAGAAACCTCATTCGTTGTGCCTTAGTTGGGCAACGGAAGCCCAACGAACAACTGGGAGAGATTTTCCTTTTTCCATTTTTTTGTCCCTTGCTTCATTCTTTAGCTTGTCCTATATTTTTCTTGGTAGCTTCATGCTTTCCTTAGCCTTTTTCACTTGTCCACCTCTTCCTACAAAAGAGAAAGAGGGTTGATAAGATTCAAAAATCACTTTCACACATATATAACTCCAAATTCCACCAAAATATCTATCTTTCATTTTTTCCTCTTTCCTATGTGTACCTATGTCTTTTTCACTTATTTACATCCAAAAATCATTTATATTCAAGGGAAATTAAGATGGAAAGTGTGAAATTATGGAGTTTATCAGCAGTCATGCTAACTGAGAAATGGAAGATTGCTATAAGGCCATAAGAGAATGGAGATATTAGGGATGATGGGATTGTGGGTAAGGATGAAATCTCTAGAGTTGTGAAGAGTGTAATGGAAGGTGATGAGGGCAGAAAAATAAGCAGAAGAATTCTAGTTTACAAGGATGCTGTTGCTAAAGCGGTTTGTGAAGATGGTTCGTCAGCTAAGACCATATCTTGCTTATCCCTTGAATGGAGAAGTAGTGGCAACAACTAATGCTCGAGTTTGATAATAGTAAATATGTCGCAATCTTATTTGGAATAAAAAGGAATTATATATTAGACTCTTAATTTTTTATCTCTACTGTTGGAGCTTGGATGATGTACACCACAGATCACCCACTCAAGAGAGAAAGAGAGAGTGAGAATTTCGCTTAGGTTAGAGAGAGTTTATGTGTTTCACTCTTATGTTAATAAATGAACAAACTCTCTCTTTAAACTAGATTTGTCTCCCGTGCGTTGCACGGTGGATTTTCTTGTTATGTGGAGGTACATTTAACAAAATGAATATAATATATATTGATGACAATTTCAAATCAACATTAGTGGTGACCCAAAAATATGTGTCCATTACATATATCAAAAGCACCAATCCCAGAAGACTATATCAGCAGCAATAGTCATTGAATGTTTTGATGCATGGAATGAACTTTTGTGAAAGTAGAGAAGTTGCTTAATCTGTTAGGTGTGAACCTCTCCTAAAAAATGGATTCCTGCAATAGAAATGAAAAGGCATATGAAGATTCAGCTATGATATCTCCTTTTAGTTTTTCATGGAATACAAATTTAGATTCTCGATGATAAAAATATATAAATAGCATATGATGAACATTCAGCTATGGAGTGTTAGGGATTTACATCATATCCAAAGCTGAAGCTGGAATTACTGGAACCAAAAGGCAAAATGCGTAACAAAAGACCACTTTCTCAAAAGACTAAACATTACTTGTGATTCACGTTTGTGAATACTTCTTTGTAAACCACATTAGTTGTGGTACAGTCAACAGAACTTCCATCCAACACCATTTTTAATCCCTCAATGCTCCTTACACGGGATAATGCCACATATAATTGACCATGACTGAATACTGGTTTTTTCAGATAAAGACCTACTTTCTTCAGAGATTGTCCTTGACTCTTATTGATGGTCATTGCAAAAGAAATAATAATTGGGAATTGTCTGCGTTGCATCTTGAAAGGAAGTCTGGAATCTGATGGATTCATATCCATGCGATGGATTAGCACTTTCTGATTAGGTTTGTTGCCATTCAGTGTGACCCCCTCAATAACCATTTTACCAATCTTCGAAATTGTAAGTCTAGTACCATTACAAAGGCCCGCCTCTTGGTCTATGTTTCTGAGCAACATAACAGGTGTACCAACTTTCAAAAGTAGGCGATGAGGTGGCATCCCTGAAGCAGAAATTGAATTTAGGAATTCAGTAGTGTATAAATTGTCAACATTATCAGTTTCTGTTGATGCTGGAAAAACTAAATCGCAGCTAAGAAACTCTATTGCCTGACCTGGAAGGAGTGAACACATATAGTCATTGATCTGATTAACCATTTCAATAGTTGGCGCCAAAATTGCACGGTCATTGAAATAAGAACTTGAGGTTAAATTCTGAAGAAGGTTTTCATATGTCCAATGAACAATTGAGTGGATTGGATCAGCTTGAGATCTAAGTATTAACTGTTCAGGTATTTCTATTTGAGCAATTCCATCAATTGTGGAGCCAATACTGCCATCGCCAATGTCAAGCAGCCATTTTGAGAACTTTGCAATCTTCTCCTTTTCAATGGGATCATTTGAAGTATTGAGGCGCATATTGGTGTTAAGACGCAAGATTTGGCAGTGAAACCATAATGAAGAAGAACTAATGCATGCATCAACAATTTCTGCTCTTGATGCTTTGGGGACGACAGGTAGTATTTGTCTGAAATCACCTCCCATAACAATGCATTTGCCTCCAAATGGCCGATTACAATGCTAATATCTTGTAAGGATCGATTGAAAGCTTCAACATATAAGCGCTGCACAATTGGAGCCTCATCCCATATAATTAGTGATGTCTCCACCAGAAGATTCGCTAGTGCAGGATTTTGATGAATTGCACAAATTGAAGCCTTATTAACTTGAATTGGTATCGCAAATCTAGAATGGGCAGTTCTGCCTCCTAGTAATAATGTCACAGCGATACCACTTGACGCAATAGTCAAAACAATGCCTCCAGTTGACGTTATTGTTGAAGCTAAAGCATTCCAAAGGAAAGTTTAGCTGTCCCTCCATAGCCATAAACGAAGAAAAAGCCACCCTTTCTTCATTCAACAGCTGAGAGAATGGCAGAAAAAGATTTCATCTGGTCATAATTTAAAGAATCCTTCAAAGAGGCAGCCTGTCTAGCTAACATATTTTTGTCATAGCTTTGTTCCTGTATTATTAAAGTTTGCATAGTCAAAAATTTCAAGACCATCAGGAATAGGCATATCATTAAAATCAGCTAGAGTCTTCCCATTCAGTTGTAGAAGTCCATCTATCTCTAACAAAGCAGCCGTCTCTTTATCAGCTTGATTAACAATGGTTTCTGTAAAAAAAAAAACACATAGGGCTACTTTAATCTACAATCAAATAATAAATATAACTATAAACAACAGAAAATTGGTGGCCATAAGACAAACCTAGATGTGCTTGAAGTGACCTTGGCATATAAGGCAAGTCTTTTGAAAGTAATATTGATGTAGCTTGCCAGACCACATTAGGCTTCCGTAAAGATCCACATAATAACATCGAAACAAAAAGCCTGGTAGACTATGACCAGTAGCCCAAATTGATGCCTCCTTCAAAGCAGATATGAATTCACGATCATCATCCAATAACCCCCGTGCAAAACATGCATCTTTAAAACTGTCATACACCATACCTTCAAAAGTTTTGATATCATCATATGACTTAGGTCCACAAACATGAGTGAGCAATATTCCGAGGTAATAAAGCTCACCAGCTGATGGTGAGATATGTGACATCCTACCAACCGAAAAGCCAATTACTCTCTTTTTCCATGCTCTTTTTATCTTTTTTTTGGAGACATACTTATTTGGGAATTCAGAATAAGTCAATTTTTGTGCATCTGTGTCCTTGGCATTACTTTCCATCCAAGATAAAAATTGTGATTCACATACATGTGGCTTTGTTAATAAGTCAGACACGTCTGCATTGTCTGGATAAACAACAAACTGTTGGTTAGGGAGGTGAAAACTTAACCTTTGGACAGAAGGATAGCTGTAGTGAATTGGATATCCAAAAGTACGCCAAGCAGCTTCACAAGCGGAAATATATCTACAATTGAGATATTGATTAACCTCATCCTCATCATGTTTTTCGCTCGACTGCTTTGAATTATTAAGAAGACCAACTACAACTCTGTCACTACCTTTACTTATATATTTAAAGAGATACTTGATAGTTCGAGATTGATTGCACTTTTCAACGTTGATGTGAGCATTGAAGAGCTTAAGCAGTGTTGGATTGTATGGCACAACAAATCTGTAAATCTGTTGTCCAAAGACACTTCATCAATTTCAATAGTTTTTCCATCATCTCTTCTTCTATAGGTGGGATAACCCTCATTATCTAGGGCTGTGCAATCAGTAAATGGCTTTGGGAAGTATTTGGAACATTTTTTTGTCCAACTTGCAATGTGATCCACATGGCCCATGCATCATATATTTTTCCACCAAGTCATATGGTTGACAATCTGCTGCTTTATCTGGAATTTCTGCACATATAAGCTTGTCAAGATGTTCTGGATCAGATATTTTTGCAGAGTTCTCTAGAAACAACAATATGTGAGCATGTGGCAAGCCTCTCTTCTGATTCTCAATCGTATAAATGTCTGCATAGAAGGAAATCATTTGTCAAGAGTGAAAATGAACTTGTATTTAACTTGAAACTCGTATTATATAACATTAGTGCAAACATACCTGCTTTGATCTTCCCAAATGTGCGTCGATTTTTCAGGACTTTCATAAAAGTCTGCAGCTTATTGTAAAATACACGTGACAGAATTTAGGGGTAATCTGATGCAGTAATTTGATATTTTTTGCAAAGTCTAGTAATTTCTGGCCAAGCAGGATTGCAAGTAAATGTAATAAAGAGATCTGGGTATCCTATAGTTTTACAAATCGCCATTGCATCTTGATAGTTATCCATCATATATCGTGGTGATCCTGTAAATGATGATGGCAAGACAATGCGTTTCCCAGTACATGAAGCCTGTGTTTGACCTTTAAGAACAAAATCTGACAAACCCTTGTGGAGGGCTGCACGAAGTTGTTGCTGATGAGTTTTAACCCATAATAGACGTTGAGATTCAAGCATTGTGTACACATCTACTATAAACTGTTGCAGCAGCTTTAAGGCATGTAAAAGCAATGATGTTTCGTTATCGCGGAACATAAGTCTGTAGCACAAATATTCCCGTATGCTAACTCTCTTTTTAGATGAGGTCCTTGATGTTGGATCATGATGCATGATATCATCGCGATATCCATCCTCACCATATGGGAATAAAAGAGGATATTGGAGAGGCAAATAAGAGGGATGTAACTCATTAATTCTCTGTATATCTCCTGTAGTATTCTCAATAACAATATCCCTCACTGCAAAATCTGCGTCAAAGTCACCAACAATTAATGCTGCTACTTCAGATGCAGACATAAGATTGTATGAACGATCATCAGATTGACGTCCTCCAAGCAAAACCATTTTCAGTGATGGTGTCTTCATAGTTGATAATTTTGCAGCTGCTGTTCTAAATTGTTCCACAAAGGGGTTGAATTGATCTAATTCCTTTTTTATGCCTTCAACAATTTCTAGTCTTATAGAGTTCTCCTTTTGATGTTTACTGCACAACATCAATGAACACAAAAAATTAGTACTAAAGGATTAATTAAACATAAAGGGAAGCTATCAAAATACTCATACCTCACTGCATTAATTCAGTTTGCCACCTCGTTAGACGTATCATGAATGTAGAGTTGTGAAAAATCTGGCCTCTGACCTTCAGGTGGTAATGAATTCTCAATGGAGTGATAATTCATTTTAGACAATGCAAAAGTGTATGGTTCTCCTCCTCTATTAAAGGAATGATTTATTTTACCTCCCATAGAAGTGAAAGAGAACATATTATTATATTGCCGTATATTTTGATAAAATTGTTTAGATGCTTCACTTTTCTTGTCAAAGAACAGTTGTTTCAACAAAGGGGGAGGATCTTGACATTGGGGAAGCTCAACTTTTCCTTGCTCGCAACACAGAAAAAAGAGAAGCTGAATTTTCTTTCTTCCTTTCCGGACACTTTCACTAAATCACATTAGTGCATGACAGAATCGACATACATGAACTGGATTCCCTTCATCTAGAGATGAATCAGTAATGAGAAATGGCTAATGGGATGTACTCATATAATGCCAAAAAAGTTAGATCCGAACTCACCTATGTAAGAGATATTATCAAGATTTGGATTTCTAACTTTGACTCTCTTCTTAGCTTTGGTAATGTTGTTCATAGAATTACTGTCATCTATTAAAAAATACAAAAACAGTTGAAAAATTACCATTCCATTGCACATTTTTGTTGTCTAAATCGAGTTCAATTAATTTGATTTACCTTCACTATAGAAATGATGTTCAGAATCTGATTCTGGAGGCCTTTGATCATCAACCATGTAACATCCCAAATTTTGATTAAGGATAATGAGGAATTATTGATGTTTCATTTAGGAAAATTTAGAGTCTTACGGAGAAATTTTAGGATATTCTGGACAATTTATAAATATTAAATCTTAGTTAGTTTGAAATTTAAATAAATATAATTAAAATAATTAATTGTGAATAGAAAACTTCCATGAAAAGTAAATTAGAATTTAGATCGTATTAGAATGAAAAGAAAGAGATATAGTAATATATACAAACTTTTGGGCTAGAAATATAATTAAGAATAAACAATAGGGTAGTTAATTGTAATTTTCCCTAAACTATATATATATATACCGTCAAACACCTCATTATTCATTCTTGAGCAACTCTAGCCGCACCCGACACCTCCTCCCTCTTCATCTTTGATCTCCAGCCCTCTCCCTACGGACGGCGAGCTTTCTGGCGGCCACACGGCGGCATCGACTGCCGCAGGTTCATCCACGAACCTTCTTCTTCTCCTTTTCCCTTCGCCTTTCTTCTGCTTTCCGGCCAGCCACGGTGAACTGCGACGAAGGCGATTTCCGACGTCCACTGCGGCGGACGGTTACAAGGAAAGGTGAGCCTTGCCAATTTTTCTGTTGTTCTTTAAGATACCCTTCTTCTCAACTTCATTTTGTTCTCATTTTCTTCTCAATTGTGTTGTTCTTTTCGGCCTACCATTCAAGTGGCCAATTTTCGGCCATTTCCCGGCGACGGCGAGCTCGATTCAAGCGAGCAACTCCACGTTTATGTTTGGGTAAGCTCTTTTTCTTTCGATTTCACTCCATTTCTGCGAGATTAGAAGAGTGGGTGTTTAGGGTTTGGAAGGGGATTTCTATTTTGGTCTTCAAATCAAACAAAAACACAAATTAAGCTTTGAGTTTGGATATTCAAGTGATGATTTGAATGATTGGTTTAGGATTGGTTGATTTTGTGAAAACCCGAACTTATGGGATTATCAAATCTGACTAGCTAGAGGCAATATTGGGTTAAAACTTCAAATTAAATATGAGTTGTAGTCAATCTGAGTTCAAACCCAACATCTGCACGTTTGTTTTGTTAAGTTTGGATGAATTATAAATTCTTGCCTTGTTCTCTTTTGAGGCTGACGGTTCCTAAAGAGAAACTTCTTATTTCTCTGTTTTTATGTGTTGCTTAAATGAGGGAATTAACGATGATGAAAAATGTAAGAATGTTTCTGTTTGGTGTTAGTTGTTTATCATTTCTTTTGTTTAAATTTCTGCAGTATTGGTTCATGAGGAATAATTAATGTTGTGTCTATGCTTGCACGTTTGAATCTTGCTGAAATAGTTGATCCATAATGGTTTCATATGTGTTTGCTTTGTTTTGCCATTTGATTTTAACATGGCTGAATGTATAAGAAAGGAATAATAATAAGATTGTTTTGCTGAAAATGGTGCTGTTCAATTCTGATTTCTAATGATGAAGGAAATGCATGTATGTTGTAAGGGGTAGCTTAAATTCTTTGTGGTCATAATGGTCATTTTGTGTGTTTTTCTTTGTGAAGTAATGTACCAAAGTTACATTGATCATTTTATGGACATTGTGACCCCTACAAGTGTTGTTGTGGTTGATGATTTTGGTGTCATGTTTGAGTCGTTGATATTTCTTCTAAACTGATTTTTAATGAAGCATATAAGATGTGAGTATATGTTATGAATTGAAGTTGTGAATTGTAAATAAAAGGAGTGGAGTTTAAGGAAGCATAAGTACATGTAAATTATTGATTGTGGTTAAATGAATGCTGATATTTGGGCTGTTTGAATATTTTGTGTAAAATAAAGAATTGGTAAAGGTTTTACATTAGGAAAGAGGTGTATTGGAATTTTGACTGAATTATGGTTTGTTACAAAGCATATGTGATTGCTTGAATTTTTAATAATGATAAACATTGTTGTTGTTTACATCAGCATCGAGTGCGGCAGTGGTACTCATAGGAGTATCATACTCCTTGCACTCATCCATCCCAAACTTCTTGAGGAGCTCTCTGCAATACTTAGTTTGGGAGATGAAGATGCCTTCTTTCTTTTGCTTAATCTGTAGGCCTAGGAAGAATGTTAGTTCTCCCATCATTGACAACATGCATAGATTCTTCTACAGTTCTAGTTCTCATGTTGTATACTCTATAAGCCTTACTCCTAAGAGAGTATCCTATAAAAACTCCTATATCAGCCTTTGGATCAAACTTACCCAAATTTACCTTTCCATTGTTATGAACATAGCATTTTGATCCAAAGATTCTGAGGTGGCTGATGTTGGGCTTTCTACCTTTGTACAGCTCATAGGGAGTCTTGTCCAAGCCCTTGCGAACATAGGCTCTGTTAGAGATGTAGCAAGCAGTGCTCATAGCGTCCACCCAGAACACTTGAGAAACCTCTTTCTCATTGAGCATGCTCCTGGCCATCTCAGTCAGAACCCTGTTCTTTCTCTCAACCACGCCATTCTGCTGAGGAGTTCTGGGAGCTGAGAAATTGTGATCAATACCATTCTCCTCACACAGCTCAGAGAAGCTGTGGTTCTCAAACTCTCCTCCATGATCTGTCCTTATGGCTGCTATCTTGAGATCTCTCTCGTTCTGCACTTTCTTAGCCAGGACAACAAAAGCATCAAAGGCATCTTGCTTGGAGGCAAGAAACATTGTCCAAGTGAACCTAGAATAGTCATCCACCACAACTAGAGCATACAAGTTTCCACCCAAGCTCTTCACTCTTGCTGGCCCAACCAAATCCATGTGGATTAGTTCCAAGGGCCTGCTGGTGGAGACTCTCTTCTTGGTTTTAAACGAGGACTTTGTTTGCTTTCCTCGTTGGTAGGATTCACAAATAAAATCATGCTTAACTTTAAAGGATGGAATCCCTATAGCTAGCTCTTTCTTAATAAGCATATCAAGTTGTGTAAAGTTTACATGCGCTAGCCGTTTATGCCAAAGTCAACTATTTTCATCACTAGATATTAAACATTTTTCATCTAGTTGTTGACATAAATCTAGGGTGTATAGGTTTCCATTCCTACTTGCCTTAAGTTTGCATTTTAGATTGGCCTTGTCTAGATTTATATCATGCTTGTCAATTATCATGCACTCATGTGAATCAAAAATTACCCAGTTTCCTTTGTCAGTGCTCTGGCTCACGCTCAACAGGTTGTGACAGAGACCATCAACTAGATAGACATCTTTGACAGGTCCAACTTCTCCAACCCTAGTGATCTTTCCGCTTTGGTTCCCTCCAAAATTCACTTTGGCTCCATCTTTGATCACCAAGGATTTGAACTTGTCCCTGTCACCAGTCATCGAGCATCCGCTGTCAATGTACCACTTTCTGTTCTTGGATGCTTTGAGACAGACCTGCAAGGATTAGACAAGCTTAGGTACCCAACCTTTATTGGGTCCTCTGTCATTAGTTCCCATAGCCCTCGGTCCAGTGTTGATATTGACCTTGGGCTTGTGATTACTTTGTGCCTCTGGCCTCGTGTGGGCTCTAGGCTGTTGGACTTCCCTTGGAAAACGTTTCCAAGTTCTAGATCCTTGTCGTCCTTTAGTTTCTTTTCTTGGAGGAGGATCCTTAGTTGTCTTGGTTCCTTTTGGAACTCACTTATAAGAGCTGTTAGCTCCATGCTTCCTTGCATTACAGGTGGACGTGGAGTGCCCCTTCCTGTTACAATAATTGCAGAAGCTGAAGGGTGTGGAAGTGTGATCAGTGGCTTTGTGGAAAAACTTTAAGTATGGTTTCACTTTAGGTTCCACCCACTTTTTCCCTTTAGGCTTATATCCTAAACCAGTTTTGTCCCTATATGCCCTTTGATTCATTAAAATAACATTTAACATTTCAGATCCATTAGTGAACTTCTGCAGTGCATTTTGCAGTCTATCCCTTTCTATAGAGATCTTGCTGCAGTTAGGGCAGCTCTCTGATGTTGAGTCATTGGGTTCCGCTTGGGGATCTCCCTTGCCATCTGCTACCGGAAGCTTTTTAGCTTCCGCTAGCTCTTCACTTAGTGAGTCCACCTTGGACTCAAGTGATTCCTTTTTTATTCTCAACACTTTATAAGCCTTACATATGCGAAAGAATTCTCTATGAACATCATTATAGACTTCTTGGAGTTCAGGAAGTGTTACCTCATCGCCATGGATGGAATCAAAGTCTGAGGATGCCTCCTCTCCATCTTCTCTAGCAACAAGACAGAGGTTAGCAACCTCTTCCTCATCACTAGCTTCCTCATCAGAACTATTCACCCAGATTGAGGACACAAAGACTTTCCTCTTGTCCTTCCCTTTGGCTCTCTGAAGGCTTGGGCACTCAGCCTTGAAATGACCAGGCTTCTTACACTCGAAGCACACAGGAGCCCTTTCCTTCTTATAATCTTTCTTGTGGCTAGACTCTCCTTTCTGAAAGCCTCCTTTCTTTCTGAAGAACTTTCTGAATTTTCTTACCATCATAGCCATTTCCTCTTCATCTATTTCCTCCTCATCATCCTCATCATCATCATCATTCCTATCCTTGCTGGGAGCAACAAGAGCAAGGTTCTTGGCTTTAGTAGCAGCTTGAGGAGCTCTCTGAGCCAACAGGGTTGGTTCATACTCAGCCAAAGAACCAAACAAGGCAGTGATAGAGCTGGTTGATTCTCCCTGGACTTCCTGCAGGATGGTAACTTTGGTGATCCAGTCACCCTTTAAAACTTTTAGAATCTTGCTTACTTGTTCTTCCTCAGGAATGTCCTTTCCCAGAGAGGCCAAGTTGTTAATAAGATGGGTGAATCTAAGCTCCAGCTCTCTGATTGGCTCAGTTGGGCTAAGCATAGCAAATTTGTGAAACTCCTCAACCAGCATCTCGATGCGTCTGGACTTCACTCCCTTGGTTCCGGAATGAGCAGCCTCAAGAGCCTCCCACATTCCTTTGCTGTTTTGTGGTGGCTGATCCTGTGGAACTCCTTATGACTAAGGGCGCATTGAATGTAGTGCATGGCCCTGTAGTTCAGCTCCACTAGAGCATAGTCTTCATTGGTGAATCTGGATCGAGCCTTTGCAAAACCTTCATCATCTAGAGGGACGTGGTCACCATGCTCAATCACATCCCAGAGGCGAATGCCGTTGGACTTGATGTAGGTCTCCATTCTGAACTTCCAGAAGGGATAGTTGTAGCCATCAAAGGCAGGAGGCTTGTTTAGCTGAATAGCAACATCGGGCAAGGAATGATGATCTGCATCCATCACTGGATCTTCTCTTTCTAGATTCGTTGGAATCAAGTCAGAAAGACCTCGCTCTGATACCAAATGAAAGTGAGGATGCACAAGAGGGGGGGTGAATTGTGCTACCAAATAAAAACAAACAATAAAAACGCACAAGGTTTTATACTGGTTCGGTCTAACTCTTGACCTACGTCCAGTTCTCAATCACCCAGATTGAGTTCCACTATCCCCAAGTTTTACAAACGGGTTCACCTGGAACCTTTACAACCGCAAGTTTTAGCACGGGATCACTTGCAACCTTACAACCACAAGTTTTACACCAGGTTCACTTGCAACCTTACAGACTCACTCCCCCTTACAACCTGTAAGGGTTCAACCTTTCAAATAAAGGATTTTCTAAACTTCGTTCTCTCTAAGAACAAATAATGTTACACACTTAAGTACAATGAATGCTCTCAATAAATGATGAGACTTAACTACAAAGAGTACAAGATGAGTAGATGAAAAGAACTCTCAATGTATTAAGTGCTCTCTTGCTTTTCTAGGCAGCTTTGAATGCTTGAAGAATGCTCTCAGTTTCTCTCTCTAGATTTCTGCGTTTTTCTCCAAGTTATCTTCATATATGAAGATGAGCTTCTTTATATAGTGTCTTCAAGTATTCTCTCTCTTGGTAGGTGACAATGCCGTTGGAATATAGCTGTTATTCCCTTGTTACCGTTGCTCATTAATGCTCCATTAATACTCAGCAGGGTTGACTTTGTTTTATCTCTGAAAAGCATCTCTGACAACTCTGCTCTGCCAAAAAGCACTCTGACACTGCACTGCTGTACGTTCAGACATTCTGATTGCTACCAGAAGCAATTCCACATCCGGAAGCAACATCGCTCAGTGCTGCACTTGAACGTTAGTCTAGCAATATTAACACATAGTCACATGCAGTGGGAGTTCAATTTGTCTAAGGAAGCTCTCTTACTTCCCGAAGCAATTCCACTTCTGGAAGTACTCCTACTAGACTTTAGTTATGACTTAGAGTTATATTCACTGACGCTCGGTGTTGCCTAATCCAATAGGCAGCGCTAGTCACTAAGCATCCGGAAGCATTCCTGCATCCGGTTGCGTCCTAACTTAGTCTCAAGGATTTTATACTCCTAATGTTCCTAGACTGAGTTATGACTTAGTGTATTACTTGCTTCCGCTGGGGGATGAGTCATTCATCCGCGAGTGCTAGTCCTAGTCCATCCGGAAGTAAATCCACATCCGGTTGTACTCTTGTGGTTCTATATTAACCTAATTTTTCTAAGTGTTTAACTTGTTATTTCATATTTTAGTCTTCATCAAAACTTAAGATTCTAACAGACACATCCATTCCGTGTGAGACACGAAGGAGGCTGTGTCGATTCCATGTCACCAGAATCATCGACGTCCAAGGTTGTGAGTTTTTTCTTCGTCATTAATCATCAAATTCTGGTGCGTATGTGTTTTCATGAACAGAGAAGAAGGATTTTTATGAAGAAGATGATTTTTTGCTTTTGAGGAAATGGTGAAAATTGTCACATTTAATTGATGATGCTTTGTTCATTAGTCCCGAAGTGAAAGAAGGTTTAATGACCCTATGAGTATGGGCTACACTGTCCTTGTTTGGCAATTAGTCAAAATTTATTGGGTTAAGGTGCATTTTTAGTACTCTAGAATATAGCAAAGTGCACCTAACATAATATATAATATTGTGGTCCATTTGTGGTAACCAACAATTATTTTCGTGGCTTATTTAGTAACGACGTTAAATAAGTTAAGTTTGACCGTTATGTGTCAAATTTTGACCGTTAAATTGTGGGGTAAAGGGGCATTTTCAGTACTCTAGAATATAGAAGGGACATCAAACATAATATAAAATATTTAAACACCATAAACAACTAAGTCACAATATTATTCAAAGTGTCAAATAATTAAACACTACAGTTATAAAGATCCATAGACTATCCTAGTATCATGCATGTATAAACTAATAAGTCATTAGTATTTTACATATATAAAAATGTAAGCATAGAATCATAAACTAAATAGGTTTGTCTTACTGAGTTAAAACGGGTTGGTCATACTGGCTCGACACAAATTAAAACGGGTTGGTCATACTGGCTTGACCCAAATCAATGACCCTATGATGTAATAGAAGAAGAGTTACTTCTATCTGATTACATAGTTATAAACTTAAAATAATGTTCGTTAAATTGTCATTTCAATATACATATATTACATCATTATGTCGTCACATTAGATTTTATCTTACAAAAGTGAGTTTTAGCTAACGAATTACTAGATAAGCAATGAAAATAATTCTTAGTTATCACAAATGGACCAAAATATTGTATATTATGTTTGGTGCTCCTTCTATATTTTAGAGTACTGAAAATGCTCCTTTACCCCACAATTTAACGGTCAAAATTTGACACATAACGATCAAACTTAACTTATGTAACGCCGTTACTAAATAAGCCACGAAAATAATTCTTGGTTACCACAAATGGACCACAATATTGTGTATTATGTTAGGTGCACTTTGCTATATTCTAGAGTACTAAAAATGCACCTTAATCCAAATTTATTTATAGATTTTTTATATTTTGCAGGTAATCATTAATGAGCCTTCACTCATTTCTATCTACTGTTTAGCTAAACTGATACACTATAATGTAATAAAGAAATATACTCAAGTGGACAAATAGACATATTAGATGACACTATGAGCATAATGTTTTTAATATTTATTTGTCTTTAAATCACTATATATGTTATGATTAGTCGTGAAAACAAATATATATATATATATATATATATATATATATATATATATATATATATATATATATATATATATGTTATGATTACTTGATACGCTGCCTTCTGATATGCTTCTTTATTATGGTTAAAAAAAATCAATGTGTAAAAAAAGTTGATATGATTAATATAAAGTTTTAAAAACATTTATGTTTACTTAAACACATACATACATACATACATACATACACACACACACACACACATACATATATATATGCATACATACATACATACATACATATATATATATATATATATATATATATATATTTGTTGCTCCTAATATTTATTTCTCTTTAAATCACTATGTAAATATATATAGATATCATGCCTTCTAATATGCTTCTAACAACTATTAAATCACTACATATGGCATGTTAAATTGTAAGTCAGGAAATTTTAAAAACATAAATGCTTTCTCCTTCTAATTTGCTTATTTAACCATCATCTTCTCTAAAAGATCATCGTAACATTTTGCTGTTACATTGATTAATCCCTTTCAAAGGCAAAAGAGAAAAAGATTTTGCTTAAACCAAGAAACTAAACAAAGGTTGCAACAAAATATAAGAGACATTGTCATAGTCTACAAAAACCCATACACACAAAGATGTTTTTGGTTAGATAGTTTCAAAAGTACATCACAAAATAATCATAATTAAAAGTGGTCTCATAGCACTTATGCAGAAGCATAGAGACTACAGACTGAATTTTTCATAGATCAAGTGGTGCCAAAATACTGCCAAAAGGTATTACATAATTATAATTTTTCTTGTTTCACTGCCTTGGGCAACCTCTCCTCAACGCGTGCCTGTGATCTTTGAGTTTTGGAAGATGAGGTTGAATCTTTTGAAGCCTTGTTAGCTGCACCAATCCTTCTCTTGCCCTAACCCATTGTTTGGGCAAGGGGCGTATTAAGACTTATAGTGAGTGAGTCATCCTCGTATAAATTAACAGTAGGAGGGGTGGAATCTGTGCCTGAGAAAATATTTCCATTCTTGACCTCAGCTGGTTTCTCAATTGTTGGATTATTCTCCTATAGAAAATAAAATATAAATGTGTAACTATCAACAGATATAAACATGCTGGAAATGGTGTTAAACACTTTATTTTTACATGCTAACCTGTGTTGAAACAGATTTGAACTCCTCCAGCAAATCATTACAAATGGTAAAAGAGCAGACACTGACATTGGACTTGGGAAACTTCATGTGGTAATGATTACACTTCAGTTCTAGTAATGCTCTCTTTCCTTCAATATCGCGCAGATCCTCTGGAAAGGCATCATCTTCTCTTCCCTAAAATGCAATAATTGTTATATAATACCAAACTAATACTTCCATTGAATGCAATGATCAATCAAGTTCAATAACTACACTATAAGTACTTGAGGCAATTCAGACTTAAGTTGGAGAACATTTTTCCCATTAATTGTGTGGCTTGATCATCCCAAAATGTCACTTGAGCAGTTGCAGTGTCGTCTTTAGTAAATGTTAGTTTCATCCTACAAAATAATTAAGACATGAGCATGAACCTTGTACCAAGAAGAATGTAAAGATAGCACAAGGGGAAGCTACCAACATACTTTGGCTCAATCTTGTTAGGAATGTTTTTGCAATGACCACAGTATAAAGGGCTATTCACATCATTTTGATCAATAGGTTTTGGCTTTGAGCTACATTTGGAACAACCATCATACCACCAATCATAGCTTGTTTCAAACTTTAACAACTGGCAGGCAACAACAAATTCCTTTCCCTGCCAACATAAGAAAGTGAAACACAATTTATTTATGGTTGCAATAGAACGTAGTTAGAACATGTAATTGGCAAATAAACAACTAACCTCTTCTAGTTTAATGATCTGGTCTAGAGTGATTTTTGGTACTTTTGCAAGCGTCTCAGGATCAGCCACCTTACTATGTTGCGAGGGTCTTGATTGTGTAAATTGAGTGATTATAGGTGTGTCACGATCTTCCAGACTACAAAGAAAGGAAAACTTTATCAGCTCTATAATAATCCAAATATATCAATTATAGTCTTCACAAATCAAATGTGTTGAAGATTTGCATGTCGAATAGAGCACCTGGCCAGTAAGTCTTTCACCTCTTGTATTGGATGATTTAAATATACTCTAGTAGCCTCAAAAGAAGAGGCTAGTTGTCGGCCATCTATGATCATAAAACGAAATATTATATTACACTCTTAGATAGCTAATAGTTGACACTTTTATCTTGCAAAACATTCATTTCAAATAAACTAATATCCAGCAACTGAAGTTAAAAAACCATCAAACTCACTTTGTTTACTCCAAGAAATCCTTCCTAGGTTCACGACAGCAACAATCTTAGTGTCAGTATCACTGTTCTGATTTTGACTAAAACAGACATCAGATGCGCACTGATCAAATAGGACACAGTCGATTTCATTGTCCTTGACAATCACAATAGGATAGGGAAACCGTGATCATATTCAAGTAATGTGCATATAAAGATAAATGCATGAATATAAAGTAATGTGCATATAAATATTGCAAGTAAAAAGTGTAAAAATGTGAAATCAAATTTAAATATTGGAACTGACTTATCATCAGACAGCACCATGCGAAGCAAGTACTTGCTAGGTTTGTTTGCAAATTCCTCCAACGACTTTGTATCACCTACCACTAGACAAGATCGTAAAACTTAAATTGTCAAGATTTTTCAATAAATGCATGAAACCAACATAATCCACCAAATAAGTATCTGGTCCATATACAATTAATTGAGATTGAACCACCTTGTAGGATGTACTAAAAAAGAAGCACCCCACTCATTCTATTAATATCAAAGATAAACATGATAGCAAGTATACTTCACGCAACCAACGACAGTTCAAGCCACACAGGGGAATATCATTGTTGCTATACTTGGTAGCCCAAACAAAAAAACCTTTACGTGATTACGATAAAATTATAACCTCTCATGATTTGGAAAATGTAATTTTCAAGTTGCACACTACATTTTGGCAAGACCAAAGCGTTAAACAAATTAAAATAGGTTTGAAAATAACTATTACATCTTCTAACCATTCCCAACGATAAGCGCTTATTAATACTACCTTTATTTTTTTGCGTTCAGGTACAAATTATTAAATGTCTTATGGAGTCTACTATAAATTGTATATCACATTTTTTTAATTGCCATACTTCATTTAATACATAAATGGTAACATAGTTATAGATATGCCCAAGCATAATATATGGACTAACTAAAGAAACATTGGTGCAGAACATAACTTAGAGAGGGTCATCTTTAGGGAAAAGTAAATATTCTTCTTCTTTTCCCTCAATAATTAATGAAGAAGAAAATAGTACAAAGGAAGAGTTTGAATATAACATGGGTCTTTACGTATACTATAAATGTAAGTTGGTGGGAAAGTATACATTATCACCCAATCAATCTCAATCAGTACTGATTAGACCTAATTTTATATAGTGTAGCATGTGCAAATGAGCTTAATTAGTGTGATTTAATTGTCATATTTGTTCATTATTGATGATTTAATATGTGCATGCTATTGTGTGCACGAATGGAAAATATTAGCTTAATTACTTGCACTTTAAATAACTAGGGGTATTTTGGTCATTTTCACTGTAATACTATTTCATATGTAGGGGGTCCCACGTGGGCCCCACATACCCTTGGGAGGAGCTTGGAGGGCAAGGAAAGGGCTAGGTGGCAAGGCAAAAGCAAAAAGTTGAAGATTACTCTTTTTGGTAAAATAAGGGAATTTGCACTTTAAAAGAATCTTACCAAAAGGGGTAATTTTGGCTCCAACTTCAAATTTCAAATGAGGAGCCTCATTAAGGGCAATCTTGGCATGGAAAGGAAGATTTTAAAGAGTGGAAAAAGAGGAGAATGCATCTAGACAAGTTGGAGGCCACATTCACTTACATACTTGTCTTAACTCCACACACTTCCCAAATTACCCTTCTCTTACCTAACACATACCCATTTAGGCTTTGTCTTCCTCATGTGGGTGACTTGGCCGAGATTTACACCTCTCCACTCACACAAAAACCTAATCTCACCTCTCATTCACTCATTCCTTCACTTCCATCTCATTCTTCATCTTCTTTCTTTCCATTTTCTCTCTTCTTTCCACCACACACACCTCAAATCCGAAAACCCTAGCCTCATTTCCACCAAATTTCTTCATCATCCATGGCTTCCTACACTCAAATCACCTTCATCCTCACCATTTCCATGCGTGGATAGGCTTGTTCCTTCCTTCTCCAAGGAAAGCTTGCTCCAATGAAGATGTAATCTAGGCCTAAATGTGTTTTTAGGTTTGTATTAAGGTTTGCAAGTTGAAATTTATCTTGTATTTCTTGTGATCCTAGAATTAGGCATGAGAAATTAGGAAACCTAGCTTTAGGTTTTCTACTTCACAATTAGCTTGCAAATTCATTTTCCTATGTTTGTATGCATGAAAACCTAGACTTGATTCTTGTGTAGCATTTTTGGATTACATATTATATAGATATATATGTGTGATCATGGATGTGAATGACTCAAATAGATGGTATGTTTGTTATCTCTATATAGTTTAGGTATGTATATAGATTGAGGAAAGGTAAATTTTGGTTGATCTAGTTAAATCCTCTTATTTCTCTTGGCCTCAAGGATATTAAGAATATTTAGCTAGGTCAAACCTAAGGCAAAGCACATTTTGGCCAAAATTTAACTAAGGAGCAAGTGGAACTTGGAGGAGGAGGCTACATTCTCTTGATTCTTACCACTTTCATTTCGGTTTACATAGTTGAATTAGCTTTTAATTGTACTTGTTAGTTGATAAAATCATCTCTCATCATTGTTGATAAGTTGTGACATAATACCTAAGTGAAGTAAGATTTCTCAACCAAATTGTGAAAAGACCCTTACTCTTCACTATACACATTAGTGAGTTAGAGTATTGTACTTATTTGATAAATCTAAGGGCGACATTAGGTTTAATGAAGTACTAAGGAGCTATACGATTGTGTGAAGATAAAAATACAAGAATAGCTGGGTTAAATTTAATTTTATATGGCCACAAATAGGACACAAATTTTAATGACCACATTATTGCTGCTTAAATTTTAATCTACTCCCATTCAACGTCACCACGTCGTTATTTCTTACTCATGCCATGTTTTGTCTTTCAAAAATGCAATTTCAAAATTTTAAAGTCCCAATTAAAACTGGATACAAACTGAATTTTATTTTGAAAAAGTTTTATGATATTTTAAAAATTATTTTCCATGCTTGTCTATTTTTGAAATTTGTTTAATATAACTTTTGCTTCTTGATTGTTCACTAAAACTTGGATTTTGACACTTGAACTTTAAAATTAGTAGTTTTAGTCATTATATTTTCAAGGAATTTTGTGCTTAACTAAAACCAATAGCTTTGAAGTTGAGGTATTCAGTCAAAAAAAGTTCAGAGATCAAAAACAAAATAAAGTAAAAGCTCAAAGACAAATCATGTTTCAAAATTTGTATGACTCCTTCTTAGATTAAATTAAAATTTATATAACTTGTTTCTAGTCTTGATTAAAAGTTGTATGACTCAGTCATAGTATTACGTTAGAGCAACATGTGGAAGAACCAGTAAAAAAGAAGATCACTGACCACCTATTCCTTGAACCGCTATGACATTTTGTTTTTGTTTTCATGAGTTTTGACCAAACCTTTTAGCAATTTGACCAACTCATATATTCATCCCATTCTTAGGAAATTTTAACCCTTCTCTCTCTTTTCCCTCCTCCCCTCCTTCATCATTTCCACACCTCCTCCTTCCTGCCAAACTCACCGCCTTTACACCACCATCAAGCACCGCATTGAAGGGCAACATCAACTTAAATCTAATGTCTATTTTCAATATTATGTTCGTTGTATTGTTACAAAACCTTATCTAAAATTTATGTGTGTAAAGATTTGCTCTCTCTTCTCTCTATAACATGAAAGACATATGGAAACACAATCTTATATTATAAGCATTATATAAACAAGTGACCCTCACTTCCCATGAAGGACTTGAAGTGTCCGTGCTGCTTCACTTTTACAATAAGATCGAGATTTAATTGTTCATATATTTTCTTGAGACTTAGGACTTCTCATTATACACAAAATGCCGTTTATCTTAACTTCTTCGGATCTGAGTAATCCAACATGATCAACACCGTCGAAATGAAGCAGCTGATGGTCACAATAAAACCAAAATGGCAGGTTCAGTTCAGCACATATTTGTTTGTCATTCAAGATAACCCTCTCACTGGTATTCCAAGAAGTCCCATCATTACGATGGAAAACATTGAACCTAGACTCCAAGTTGCAGGTCATGTTATGCTACCGAAAACATTGATCAAATATGGTTCAAATCTGCTGTACAGGGTACCTAAAACAAATTAGTTTAACCAACCAATTACCAGAATCCTTACACTTAGGGATGGGAATAGGCCAGGCCAGGCCAGGCTACACCCTAAATAGGCCTGGCCTGGCCTGTGGCCTGTTAAGGTGATTTTTTCAGGCCTGTGGCCTGGCCTGAGCCTGATATAACCTGGCCTGGTAGCCTGTTAATAGTCCTGGAAATTAAACACATAAGAGAGAGAAGAGAAGAAACTCTGAAAGTGTGAAGTGGGTGTCTTTGATGTTTCACCTTCCCCCTCTTTCTCTTTACAATGAAGCATTCTGCGTGTTATGCTCGCCTAAGCTGGACACAAGTTTTGGTTTGCGTGTCATACAAAGAAGCAAAAATTAAAACAAAGAAGCAGACCAAGAAGCAGAATTCTTGCTTGTCATACAGAGAAGAAAATCTGGTTTGCGTGTTATACAAAGAAGCAGACCTAAAGAATCAACTCTCACAACAAAAACAATAAAAAATATAATAAACCTAGATCAAAAAATCTACACTTCACAAACAAAAATTAAAACAAACCCAAAAAAAAATTCAAACTTAACAAACATATAAAAAAACCCAGAAAAATCGAAACTTTTAAGACAAAACCCAAATAAAGTTAGAAGTTCACATGATTTGCATGTTAAACCCACTAAATTGAAAGAAGCAAATCGCAAGTCCTCTTCTTCATCCTCCTTCTTTCTCGTCTTCTTCGTCCTTCTTTCTCACAAGATCAGTTTGCAACTCCTCTTCTTCTTCAACTTCTTCTTTCTCGCAAGATCACTCACAAACCCCAAATCACAAGATCAACTCGCGAACCCCAAATCGGAAGAAATAGGTAGTCCATTATGGAAGGCCGCCACCGTCATCGAAAGAAGGAGAGAAATTGATAGAAGTGATAGAGTGAGATGAGAGAAAATGAGCGCAGCAGAGAGAGAGTCAGGTGAAAGTGAAAGGTGAAACAGTGTGGGCTCAGATCTTGGGCCTAAGTTTTGGTTCAATTTTTTCTTTAAAATACTTAACAGGCCGGCCTGTTGGTTTAACAGGCTTTTTTTGGAGGCTTGTGCCTGGCATTTTAATGAAAACAGGCCTTTAAAAAATGCCTGAGCCTGAGCCTGACCTGAAATTAATCAGGCCGGACCAGGCCTTGACAGGCCAGGCCGCAGGCCTGAACAGGCAAACTCATATCTCTATGTAAAATGATAACTATTACTTTTCATCTTTGGTCGAGGTTACACGTAAAGTACAAACTCATCACTAAAGAAAAGAAGAAACAGATGTTACGCGAGGCATCGCATCCAACAAGTTATACACAAGCATTCCCTCTGCCAAATACGATATAGGTATGCTGACACATCAGATGCCTCCACAAATCATTATGGGTTATCCGTTTAAAAGCTCTGCAGTGAAGGAAGAAACGTTCCTCAAGTGAGTGCACCGACACGAGAGAAAGAATGAAATTTTATTCCATTGTTAAAGTATATCTAACAGCGTTCCTTTACAGATGATGTTTTGATTGGATATAATTGACGCTGGACCCTACTTCTGAAAAAAAATGTGAGCCCCCATCACATCTTCTTTGCATTAGCACTATAAGGAAAAGCATTTCAATTACCAAGTTCTACAGTTAAAGCTGAACATTGCGCGTCATCACCCTACGCATGATGAAACCTTGAGACCCACGATAACAAATCGTTCACACTCATGAAGATATGAACGCACAAATGCCTAGAATATGGCTACACATATCTTGTACAGCCAATCTACAAAAGATATATACTCATATCTTTAGCTTTAACTAAAGGCATACGACGTATTCTCAATAGCCACCCCTCTTGTAACCTTAAAAAAAACCCTACCTGACTAAGATCGTGCTCCAATGGAAGTCATGGGTAAATGCATTGACAGAATAACATCCACCCCGTATGATACCATTACTCGGTTTATCTTATGAATGCCAACAATATGAAGCTGATTATGTTAATTTCTTGAATGTAAAATAAAATAAAATTCGCATAACCTAAACAACAAAAGTAATATCTTCAATAAAGGCCACTCACCAACCAAATATTCTACATTTTCTTCATCTGGCAACACAATAATTTCAGCTATAGGCTTAAAGGTAAAAACTTCCATAGGAATTTCAGAAGCTTCTTAGGCAACATATGTTTTTGGTCCAAATTGAATTTTAAAGAGTTCAGTAGTAGCACGATAACCTGATGTATTATCTGAGACCTTGAAGTTTTCAATTCTATAGGTCCTCTTCTCATGGAGCAATGAAGAGTATTTGTCACACATATACTTCCCAACTGCACTTGCTTGTATTTTGTTACCCTATTCAAAAATGTTTTTGTTCCATAAGTTTGAATGTATATACAGTATACCCTAACCACAAATGTTAAGAAAAAAACAGCTACATACCTTTGCATCAATAAGCACCATAGTGAAGCAGAATACCTCATCCGGTGAAGCTTTGTCATATATATTCCACTTTCTCATTACACGGACAACAATTTTCCAAAGGTCAGAATTTGCGTTGAGTTCACTTAGTTATTTTGTCTCCCATTTTCGTCAGCGTGCTTGAACTTTTTTTGAGAAGTTTAACAGAGATATGAAAAGCAAGTATTCTAAAGAAAGAAGATTAAAATACTTGAAGAGAGACCTTTTTGATGTGGTGAATTGGTAATCATGTAAGGTCCATGATAGACCTCTCCAGATCCGTACGCATTGAGCCGAATGCCACCTGCTGAAACTACTTGTCATCTGAATAAAGCTATACTCTCACTCTTACTTAACCTTTCAGAGATTACTTAAGCAAGTTGGAGTAACAGTAACGATGTGATGGCAGAAGTATAAGTCACCAAAAAAATTATATAATAGAACCAAGTCCTTCCACACTCATTGATGAAAGTGAGGATGCGCAAGAGGGGGGGTGAATTGTGCTACAAAAAAAATATAAAAATAAAGACACTAACACAGATTCTTTTATACTGGTTCGGTCTAACTCTTGACCTACATCCAGTTATCAATCCCTTGATTGAGTTCCACTAATCCACAGGTTTTACAACGGGTTCACCTGCAACCTTTACAACCGCAAGTTTTACGGGCTAACTTGCAACCTTACAACCACAAGTTTTACGGGCTAACTTGCAACCTTACTCACTCCCCCTTACTACCTGCAAGGGTTCAACCTTTACACAAAGGATTTAATACAAAGTTCACTTAATGAACAGATTGTGATACACACTTAAGTACAATGAATGCTCACAATAAATGTAGAGACTTAAATACAAGAGAACAAGATGAGTACAATAAGAATGATTCTCAAGGTATTAAGTGCTCTTGGCTTTTTCTGAATAACTGTGTGTGTTCTTGGTGGTGTCTTCATAAATGATGAAGTTGTTCCTTTTATAGTAGCCTCTAATACACCAGTTGCTTGAGTGACAATAAGTCCGTTTGAATATAGCCGTTTATCCCTTGTTACCGTTGTCCTCATTAATGTTCATTAATGCTTAGCAGGGTTGACTTATGCTTTAGCTCTGGAGCTCTGAAAAGTAGCTCTGACAATACTGCTCTGACAAAAGCAATTCTGACATCTGAGCATTTGTACGGTCTCTGACTCTTGTACTTGCTATCGGATGGATTTTTGCTACCGGAAGTAAGAGCTTCGTTCTGCAAGTGTTAGTCCAAATATGTGCAATGCAAAGAGTGTTCACTATCGGAAGCTCATTTGCCATCGGAAGTGAATCTAAGTTCTGCACGCAAATGTTAGTCCAATAGAGTAATATAATCCAGTGCAATGGGAAACATTTTTGCTATAGGAAGCTATTCTACTTAGACTCGGATTAGGCCTAGTGTTGAATTCACTTGCGCTTGGTGATGTGCCTACTTGCTTCCGGAAGTCTAACTGGAACCTAGAGGTTCTTTGCTTATGGGAAGTTTTTCCACTTAGACTAGGTTAACTAGGATCAGACTTAGTGTTCAATTGACTTCCGCTATGGGACGCGTACTACATCCGCAAGCGCTACTTACGTTGTTTTTGCTCTAAGTCATCCGGTTGTGATTTTGCATCCGATTGTGTTCTATCTTAGGATTTTAACTTCCACCTAATTCTTCCTAAGTGTTCATTATGTTCTTTCATGTTTTAGTCTTCATCAAAACTTAAGATTCTAACAATTGACCAAGGGTCGATCATTAAAGCTAAACTGAGTGGGAACATCAAAGTGGCACCAGATGGGCTGTTTCGAAAAAAATGATCAATGGGCCTAAATAATCTTCCATTAATGAAAGATGACAAACACACATAATCAAATCCAATGTAAATAAAGCCCATGTTGTAACACATTCGTTTGGGCCATGCATTAGTAAATGGGTTTGCAATGCAGTGATAAAACATAAAACCATACATAACTGATTTTGCCATCAAGTGCTAAAACTAAAGAAATGAATCAACTTAAAATAAAACTAAAGCATTAACAAAATGAAACACACTATAGATAAACTTAGCAAAGCTCCAGGCATCACTCCATTAGCATCTGCTGCTTCAGCGCCTGTACTCTCGGAATCTCCGGATCAACGTCCAAAGACGTAGCATTGGAGTAAGACATCACAGATGGCATGCCTACATGAATAACAAAATCACAAATCTGATCACACTTTAAAAGTGAGGAAATTCCGAGAGCACCTGAAAAGATATGGGGCTTATCCAACGGCTCTGACGACAACACGTATCTAATATGCACAAAAGGAAAAGCAGTCACTTTCTTAGTCTCCTCAACCTCTTTGCGAACTACTTCCACCCATGATCCGATTAGGCAACACCTCACTTGGTACTTAGGCCTAATAAGTAGAAGAATAAGCAAGCACAACATAGAAAACTTAAGAGCAGCAACCACCAAATTTAAATGCACTTCACCTTCTAAGGTGTGAGTTAAATGACTGGAGTATGATGACAAATTCCTTTTCAAGATACCCAGAAGTTGTTGCCCAATGTACAAATCCACAGTACTGGACAAAGCCAGCCACATTTGCCAGCAAAAACAGGATTACTTTGCACATCCTTTAAAACAAACCAAAAGCTAAAAGGTCATGTTTCCTTAGCAAAAAACCCAGCGTCCGCTTTACATGATGTGGGAACCTCTGATAGCCTCTTCAACCTCAAGGGGAGGCATGGAAATGGCACCCAAACACTGTTGAGCTCAGATATTTCGTTGAGAATAAGATGATAATCTTCATGAACACCTTCTCCCCCAACTTCCACCACAACACATGTCATCTCATACACAGCTTCATTGTACAACATCCATAAAAACTTATCTTTAGACTCATCTGACACCAGCTTCACCATCATCCGCGTGCCCTGTTTCATGTTGGCCAAACATATTAGCCATAATTATTGACAAAGCCTCCAAAAGAGAAACAACCCAACTAAATGAGAATGCTAGAACCACACCTGCTGGTCATAAATGACAAAGGCAACGCACTCGAAATCCTTGCTGGAACGAAACTGACAGTAATGTATAACCTCAATAGAAAAAGATCGGTCGATCTTGACGGTGACCTCAGAATCCTCGACCAGAGGGTTAATGTCGTTCAGGAACATCTCCTCCAAGCTTTGAACTTCTTCTTGGGCTGAAGCTATGTGTGCAGAGATGGCCAAGAAAAAAGTAGGGATACATAAAGGTGTGACCACAAAATGTGTGTGTTTTAAGTAAATATATAGGAATGAGATTTGGTGGGAAGTGAAGTTTTTTAATTTAAACGAAAATTTCAAATTGAAATTCAAATTTCCCTTTTCTGATGAATAGTAAAATGAGTCTACATAGGGACATCAGCATGGAGGCATTTGCGCGGGAGGGTTTGCTATTTATTTAAGGGGGATAGATAACTAATGACTATTCAATGGGCCCGCTAAACCCATCAGGTCCATTAAGCCCATTGAAAGGGCGAACCATTTTCCAACATCTTCTAATATCCTTGTGTGTCTGATTGAACACAAGGACAAGATTTTCAGTTATTCGTGACTAATAAGAGGCGGATGAATATCTAGTTCTTAATATAACTGATAAGTAACTTTTTTAATACTTCCTCCGTTCCTAAATATAAGACTACTTTCTAGTTATTCCGAATTTTCTCAAACTAACCCTACTAATGCTTTTAATATCAATAACAAAACAAGAGAAAGAGAGAGTAGCGATAAAAATACATGATTAAGATGAATCGGGAATATTATGTGATAATAACTAATTTAGCTAACATTCTTAATTTAATCAAATTAAGTAAAATGGTCTAATTTATATGAATGGAGGAAATACTTTTAGATGGTACATGTCATAATTAAACCCTTACTAACCCTTATCTCATATTCTTCAACACTAAAAGGTGGGAATGTAAACTCACTTCTAAGTAATCATCGCTACTGTATACCCAAGGCTTGAACTTGAAACCACTAATTAAATTAGAACAACCCAGAAAGCTTTTGGTATTGACTAAACTGAGTTTTACAACAAATTTAGTTGATGATTGAGCTTCACTAAAAATTATTCCCTCTCCTTTTTTCTCTTTTAGATAATCATTAACCGAACACATCCTACAAATTTAATATATGTGTACGGCATGTAACATTAATCTAATTCTGGCTTGAAGGCTTCAACAATACACTAAAGCAAATAACAGAGTGCATGTGTTAGAGAGGGGAGGGGGAGAGGGAGTGAGGGAGGGGATGAGTCCTATGGCCTTAAAAGTCGATGGAGGATTTATGCTCTCATTCTCTTTTTTATTCCGAGTCACTTCAAAATTACGCCTCGCACTAAACATAGCGTAAACTATATAGGGGAAAGATTACTAACAAAGTAAACAGAGGATAGGAGGAATCAAGATATGCTGATAAAATTATAAATTTGAGAGGTGATGTTTACTAACAAAGTAAACAGAGGATTGTAATATTATGTTTACCAGTAATAAATTAATTATTGTCTATTTTACCCCAAAAAGTAATTATTGTCTAACTTTTTTATTAAAAACTAAATTTGATACAAAACAAAACGAGAAACCACTAGAATTCACAAGAACCAAGGAGACATATGTAACAACAAATTAATTTTTTTTCGAACATATTAAAATAGAAATTAAAACTTCCAAAATATAATCAAATAAACTGACGCATGTAACATAAAAATAAACAAATACATTGTTGAATAAGTAAACACGTGTGAGAGAGAATTCAAAAAAAATATTATTTAGAAGGAATAACATACTGAAAGGTAATACAAAATGGCTTAAACAACAAAATGAATCCAAAATAATCTTAATAAAAACAGTAAATTAAGTCGATATCCCATTAAAATTCTGAAAATAAGCAACAATAAGATACAAATGAATTTTGTGCTCCAAAAATAATTCAAAACCGAATTTCTACAAGTAGTACTGTTAAATAAATGGCCCAAGTAAAATGGGAAAATGACAAAAAAATGACATTTGAATTTGACTTGGACAAAATGGGGTCTCCAATTCCAACTTGGACAAATAAGGGATAATCCCCAATTTGTCCTAAATGAAATTTGTGACTTTGTGCAAAAAGTAGTGAATGACAATTTCTTAAGTAGTTAATACTGATACTTGAGTAGTTAATGAAAATAGTAGTTAATAGCGATACTTGAGTAGTTAATTGTGATACATGAATAGTTATCCATTAACTACTCAAGTATCGCTATTAACTACTTTAGAAATCGTCATTCACTACTTTTTTTTGCACAGTCACATATTTCATTTAGGATAAATTGGAGACTATCCCTTATTTGTCCAAGTTGAAATTGGAGACTCCATTTTGTCCAATTCAAGTGTCATTTTTTTGTCATTTTCCCAAGTAAAATCCGAAAAAAATGAGCACCTTCAAAACTGACCAAGTTATAAAAACTTTCGACATCGCGAAAAAAAACTGTCCTAAAGGCCCAAGATATAAAATTTGGCACCAAAAATGTCAAACAGAAGAGAAAAGGCACTGACAACAAACACGATTTTTTCCTATAACGCAAGTCAAGCAATTATTGGTATTTTTTTAACAGCATTGCCATCAAAATTTTAGCAATCGAAAGAGGAGATCCACATATATTTGAATACTGTGTTCTTCATCAATGGCTATAAACTAAAAAAATGAAATTAACCATGGAATAAATTTCCATTTATTATTTTCAATGGAAAATCAGTCTATAGATTAATGAATGAATTTACCAACTAACGGAATTCTTTTGGTAAATTCCAATGGTACAAATTTCCGTTGCTAAATTAATTATTGAGATTGAAAATTTTGTTGAAAAATTCTTTTCAATCGCCAATAAAATGGAATTCTGTCGGAAAATTGAAATTACCAACAGAATTCCATTGGTAATTGGCAATTTATTTGTAGTGATATGATTTAATAATTAAGACAAGTCAAAACAAAGTTGCTCAGATAGAAGGAAACAATAAATCAACTCGTTTAATCAACATCCACAAATTGAGATTATTAATAATTAAGGCAAGTCAAAACAAAGTTGCTCAGATAGACGAAAACAATAAATCAACTCGTTTAATCAACATCCACAAATTGAGATTATATTATAAATGTGATTTTCCGAATCAGAGGTAGTAATATTTAATTTTGCTTACATAAAAATTAATATTTATCTTGCAACTTCTCATCGATCTTTTTCTTGCGAAGGGAGGCTATCTCCGGCAATAAAAAATATGAAGAAACGGCTATATCTGGGAAAAACACATGCAGAGGGAAGCCATCAAAATAATACTATTAATTAATATGAGTGTTATGGACTTAAATATCTTGATGAGTTGTGGAGCAGGCAGTTTCCTTACTGGACAAATTTTATATTGTAACAAAAAATAAAGATACGATAGATCATATTCTTTTCCCTTTATATCAGCACCTCTACTTTATTGCAATGCCTCGAATAGATGCAATATTTGACTTCACTTTCAAATGTTGAGAATCAAATTTTGTTACAAATTGTGTTCTACACTCAGCTAATTATGCTAGTCAAAGTTGATTTCTTAATCCTCAATCATGCATTTAAATAGACTTAAGGGGTATCACCCAATTATGAACTTAATAATTTTATTTTACTAAGTTTGGTTTTAATCCTCAGTTTATATTGCATTAACTCTAAGCATTCCATGTTACTTTAATAACATATCAATGAAGTTAACACTGTTATGCTCAAGTCCAAATTCCTTTCAAACTAAAGAAATCAACGGATTAGTAGCAAATGATGCCTATTTTCTCTATTATAATCAATATTTCATTTGTAATAAATGTATATTGTAACTAGCCATGTATCAACTCCCTCTCCATATGTAAGAAATAGGGATATTTTACTATAAATTATAAATTTTAGGAGATAAGATAAATTGATATATATTTACAAGTGAGCCACGAGCTTCAGAAATCTTTTACCTAACTCATATAATTAGAACAAGAGAAAGTATAAACAAAAGCATTTTAAAAAAAGAAGAAAAATGAGTGTCACAAAACGACATAAACATCAAAATTGACTAACAATGTGTACATTTGAATACTTCTATACTTATTAAACTATAAAAGAAGAAATAGAGCTATATTTACATCAATTATCTAAGTTAACATTATGTTTAAAAGCATACATACACGTATATATAGGCACACACATACACATTAGTCTCTAATTAAGCTGAGAAGAAATATCTGAAGCTATTCGGCTGTTTATCAATAATCAATGGAGGAAAGAAATCCCTGCGTTGCCATTGTTCCATGTCCAGGCTTTGGCCATATCATACCAGTCGTAGAGCTAGCAAAACGACTTGTCGTTCACAATCCTCACATATATGTCACTCTCTTCATCCCAACACTTGGTCCTCCCTCCACAAAAATGCAATCCATCCTTCAATCTCTCCCTGCTCACATAGAATTCACTGTTCTTCCAGAAGTGAATCAAAACGACATCCCAAAAACTGCTGTCCATCCAGCAACACAAATGCAATATACTGCCATGCTATCACTTCCATCTCTTCATGATGCTTTGAGCTCATTACAATCTAGAACTCATCACTTCGTTGCGATGATTGCAGATTTGTTCTCAGTGGATGCATTAGAAATTGCCAAGCAATTCAATCTCAAATCTTATATTTACTATGCTTCAGGAGCAACCTCACTCTGTTTCTGTCTCAATTTTCCCCAACTTGACAATGATCATGACACTGTTTCTACAGGGTTTAGAGAGCTATCAAAACCTTTGAAACTCCCAGGTGATAGAGCTTTTTTACTTTTCTCCTCTACCTGGACATAAAAGCTATTAAAAGTATGGAACCAATTTATATATTCATGGAAATGATAACTAGGGAGAGTTAAGCGTACTTAGTCTTGGTGTCTAGCTAGATCACATTTGGACGTTCTAGATTGTAGTATCTATTAAAATATTTTTTGGTTAAAGTATACTTTTGGTCTCGAAGTTTCAATTTAGTTCTTTATGTTTGAAAAGAACATTTTTAGTTCCTTTTTGTTAACAATGTTAGTTTCAATTAAATTTTAGAGAATGGTGATTGCACCAAACTTTTGCATATATTTTCATGGCCAAATCCATTGAATTAATGCATGTTTTGATGATAATTGCACCTAATTGGCATAGATTCTAACTATTGCACTAGTTGTTGGAATTTGTTCTAATCAAGGGCAATTTAGGCTTTTTTTAGCATGCTATAATGTTTTACATGTTTTCAAGAACATTTTGATGCTACCTTTGAGACATTTGAATATGTAGGTTGGGAGGTTGAAGGTGAAGATTCAAGAAAAGGGGTCAAAATAACGTTTCTGGATGAAGTTTGCATTTTAGTCTTGAGGCAGGCCAACTGGCGAGTCACTGGCAAGCCACTGGCGAGCCACTCGCCACTTGCTCGCCAGTTGGCGAGCCACTGGCGAGTACCTTCGGGTAACTCGCCACTTGCTCGCCAGTTGGCGAGCCACTGGCGAGCCTAACGCTGTAAAAAATCAGACGCGATTTTTAGGGTTTCTTGGCCCTATATAAGCTTTCTAAGAGCCCCCAAACCTCTCTCCAAGCCCCATTTGCACGAAAATAAGGTGGCCATGCTAGGGTTCACTCAAAATCTCTCAAACCCACTCATCCCACTTCCATTTCCATGAAATTTCACCTCAAATCTTCCATATTTTCTTCTCCATCTCCATCTCCTCTTCCATTTTCACCACCCTTCTTCTCTATTTCATCCCTCCTCATCACAGCCACTTCTTGGGTAGATTTTGGGCGAAATTCCTCTCCTCCTTCCATGAGAGGCTAAGTTGTTGGTGCTTTAGTGGTGTGAAGATGGTCAATTGCTTCAATGGGCTTCATAGGGGAGTTTATCTTGTTCCATGCTCTTTCATTGTATATTTGGGATATGTGGTTGCAATTCCTTGTGTATTTTGGGTAGAGACATGATTTTATCTTTCTATTTGTTATGGATTGATATCATATGTATTGGATATTATGTTTGTATGTCAAATGTTATGGATTTCCTATTTCCTATGTGAATTGATTCATCATGCTTTACATGTTTTAAGTGGTTGCTTGGCTTGAATAGCTAGTGTTTCAATTAGGTTGTTGTGGTTGCACTTCCTTGAAGAGGATTTTGATTTACAAACTTGTTTCCAATACACATCAAGTGGAACCTAACTCTAACCCTAAGTAATGGCTAGTTTTAAGTGGTTGCTTGATTAGCTATTAATTAGTGTTGGAGGACCCTTAGTGGTTGCTTTGGGATTTTTCTAAGAGACTTGATGAATGATATAACTCCCATGATCATTTTTAAAGAAGCAATTGAACCATTGAATCACCATCAAAGCCCCTTTGCATTGCATTGATTTTAAACTTTAAAACCCTTACTTGAAAATACCAAAAACAAGCACTTACATTTTCTTACTAATTTAATCAATTAATTTCCAAAAATCCAAACAAACCCCTTTCCTTTTGTCACTTTTAATTCACATTTAGTTCATCTTAGGGTAGTTTAGAAGACTCCTCAAGAGAGACGACCCGAGGTTGCGCCACTGTGTTGCAATCCTTGGTTTCATAAATAACTTGCATTTAACCCCAAGGCGACTAGGAATCGGTTAAATCAAATGGTTAAGGGTCAAATCTAACACTCTACTATTAACAAAAGTTCACCGAATATAAACAAGAATTTGATGGCTCAAATGTAGCACACATCTATTACAAAATGAGTCAAATTTAGCATTTCCGTCAATTTTAACAGGTTTGACCTAACAAATTTGACCCGATTATATCATGTCACCCGTTAGGTCACGTCACCTGCCAAGTCATCCAATTATGGATAGTAAGTGGGCCCATTGGGTGACGTGGCGGGCGACGCCGTCTAATTGGGTGACGTGGCATGTGACGTGACATGATTGGGTCAAATTTAACGGTCAAACCCGTTAAAATTGACAGAAATGCTAGATTTGGGCCATTTTTGAATAGATGTGTATTACATTTGAGCCATCAAATTCTTGTTTATGTTTGGTGAACTTTTGGCAATAGTAGAGTGCTAGATTTGACCCTTAACCCTTTAAAGAATATTAAATAATTAAATCAGGGTAAAAAATGACAAATTTTAAAAACATAAGAATAATTACTCTAAAAAATTTCAATTAATTTATTTTTTATATTTTAATCTTAGATTAAACATTTAAAAATTGTGAAATTAACATTTTCCTTAAGTGAAACTAACAGTGTTAATAAAATAAAACTAAAAGTATATTTTCTAAAAATAAAAGACTAAAGTGAAACTTAATGCAAAACATAAGGGACTTTAAGTATTTTTTAACCAATATTTTTAGTAAAATCATATCTCAACTGTCCCTACAAATCAAACCGACTCTCAAAAGAACGCTTTTTAAACCTTTCTGTGGATTTCAATTTATTCACATATTGTCTTTTAAGTCAATTAAGGTTTATTGATCGAAAAGGTTTATTCATCGAAAAGATGTTTATTATATTATATGCCACATTAAAAAATTATATTAATTAAAAATTAGAAGACTCAAAGTGCAGTTTTTCTTTTTCGTTCTTGAAACATGTACATATATATACACATCATAGACTGACTAGTGCAAATCTCTTTCAGGATGCATAGCTTTACAAGGCAAGGATCTTCCTGACACAGTTCAAGAACGATCAAGTGAATTCTACAAAACAATTCTGCACCTATGTAAACGGTTTGATTTTGCTGATGGTATCATAGTGAATAGCTTCCTTGAATTGGAACAAGATGCAACAAGGGCCCTTCAAGAAAGTAATAATAAATACCCACTCATTTATCCATTGGGTCCCATTTTACAAATAGGATCAACAACTAAAAATGAATCAGACTCAATAATGTGTTTAACATGGTTAGACAAGCAGCCAAGGAACTCAGTTCTATACGTGTCTTTCGGGAGTGGTGGAACATTGTCACATGAACAACTTCATGAACTTGCCTTAGGGTTGGAGATGAGTGGCCACAAGTTCTTGTGGGTCGTGAGGCCTCCAAGTGAGTCTGCTTCTTCGGCTTATCTTAGTACCAAAAAGGAGGGCCCACTTGAGTACTTGCCAAAAGGGTTTCTTGAGAGAACCAAAGATCAAGGGCTTGTGGTCTCATCATGGGCCCCACAAATCGAAGTGTTGAAACACGAGTCAACTGGTGGGTTTTTAACTCATTGTGGTTGGAACTCTACACTCGAGAGTATAGTCTCAGGTAAGCCGATGATTGTCTGGCCATTGTTTGCTGAGCAAAGAATGAATGCAGTGCTCATAAGTGAAGAATTGAAGATTGCTATAAGGCCAAAAGAGAATGAAGATAATAGTAATGGAGGGATTGTGGAGAAGGAGGAAGTTTCTAGAATTGTGAAGAGTGTAATGGAAGGTGATGAAGGCAAAGAAATAAGAACAAGAATTCAGGTTTACAAGGAGGCTGCTGCTAAAGCAGTCAGTGAAGATGGTTCATCTACTTAGACACTCTCTTGCTTATCCCTTGAATGGAAAATTTAGAGTGGCAAACGATTGAGTTTGATTTGTTTGCATGGATGCATGATGTATTGCTATCTACTAAATAATTGTCATGGCCTTATTTTTGAAATAAAAATATGATATGATTGTGTTTGAGTGTACGTAGCCAAATATCTGAAATTAAGTCTATCAAATTAAGTCTAGCGCTAAATTAGTTATTGACTAATCTTTGTTTTCCCTCTTATTCATTCCCCTAAAACATTTGGTAAGATAGTAACAATAAAATAATCTAATATTTTTACCACTGAGGCCTTTTCCAAAGTTGGTGAGTTGGATTGACTGGTCAACATATTATTAAAAAGTTCTCCTAGCAATGGTGTTAGAGGCAAACCCGGCACCCTCCAAGAGATCCAAACCTTATTTAGTTTACTGATAAGTTTTTGGACGTATGGTGATCAAATCTGTAACAATTAAATGATTAATAAAATTTAATAATCAAGCAAGACAGAATATGTCATGTCCAAAAAAAAGCGGGGACAAGAACTGAAACAAAGAAAGTGAAATCACGTAATAATTCATTCATTTATATATATATATATATATATATATATATATATATATATATATATATATATATATATATATATTATCTTAGGGATAGATCGATGCCAATATATTTGTAAATTATTAATTAGAAAAGAAAAGTTATCATGTCTTCACTTGATGTGTTTTAGCAATAATATATGTTAGGGAATCATTTCTTAATAAAAAGACAAAATGATACTAATAAAGTTAGATTTACAAACGTATGTGATCATCTCATATTGTGATGATTTCAAGAGGAAGACTAGAGCAATGATGAATCCACAAAAAGAATAGATTAGTTTTGAGGGAAATATCAATATGGACAATTTATAAATATTAATTTTGTACTCATAATTTCTCCAAAAAAAGACATATTGGTTTTATGTTTATGATTGTGAATTAATATAGTTATGTTAGTTAGTATAATGTTGTTTTCTACAGTCATCTTCTCCTTGTTCCCTCCCTCTTCATCACTTAATTATTGTTGGAGGAAAATAGCATAATTTAACATATTACCTATATTTATAGTGCACTCTCTAAATAAGTGTCTATATTAATGATTGAAGGAGGGAGATTTATTATAACATATATAAATGCATTTCATCAAGATTGGATGTATCATGTATGTACCTCGATACCAGTTGGTGTCATACCAAGTATAACGTATCTATCTCATGTGTGGGAGAAATATTTTTCTTTATTTCATGTTTCCTAAATAACGGAATTACATGTGTTGCTATTCTACGATTAAATTATGTAAATATCCATCTCTCTTGAATTTTATGTACTTCATTAAATGTAACCATATAATTAACAAAAAAATTTGCAACAAACAAGCGAGTATTGATTTTTATGATCCCCTCCAAACAACAATAATTATCATGATCAGTTCCTTATATTATTTGTATTTCGAAAATAAATAAATTAATTATACTAACGAAAAGCTGAATTGCTGAAATTGAAACATGAGTCTCCAATTGCTGGATACAACGTACAGGCTACTTACATCTCAATCCTCTAGTTTCTAAAATTCAGTTATATATGCAAAGATGATAATTTGTGAATTTCAAGTTAAGCATCACATTAAATTTGTGTAAGTAATTGCAATTACCGATTTGGTGGTAGCGCCATTAAAATATGAAGAAATTGAAGGATGCACCAAGAAATTAGGGGCACCAATGAGGACATTCTCCACTCCATTTTTATCTAACAGTTTTTTATTCACTCATAATTTTGATTTGACAACTTTCCGAAAGATAGGATGAATAATAAATACATCTTGAATGATATATAAATGATTACCGTTGGATCTAATCATCTAAACTAAGGGGAAATGGAGAGAACCCTTCAATGGAGAGAACCCTTCAATGGAGAGAAGTGCATTCCTATTGATAACATAAATATTTGTAATAAAGAGAGAAATTAAATGATTTATAATTAATAGAAAATATACAAGGATTAAATTTAGAAGGGGAAAAGTGCTGATATGATAATTAACTATTTCACTTTGGGCAAAAATAATAAATGACTGTTTCGAGGTGCAAAAATAATAACTAACTTTGTGACCCGGTGCAAATATAATAAAACCGGTGACAGCAGTTGATTTGTTGTTATATGATACTTTGCTGATATTATTTTTCAAAAGTGAAAATACCTTTTTGCCCTTCTCAATTAAAACTCTTCTCCTACTTCCTTCCCCATACTCTTCCCCTTCCTAGCTGACCATCTCTTTGTAACTCAACATCTTCACCTCCAACGTTTCACCTTTTCCCGTTTTTCCCTCCCACCTTCTCTCCAAAAGGTGCATCTTTTCTCGGATCCAACCTTCCTTCTTCGTTGCAGGGTTTTCTTTGGGTTTTTTTCGGGATTCATGGGTCTTGTGTCATCGTCACTGAGGTCGGTGGTAGAAAGAGCTTTGATTATGGTTACTTTCTACTCTAATCCCAAATTCATGAGGCATCGAAATCTGATTCAAGCTAAACAAACAGATATAAGAACAAACACCAAAGAGAAACCAAGCTGAGTCAGGTCCGCCACCCACCACGTCGTTGTCCAGACCTCTGGCGAAGCTTTCCCCCATCGCACTTGGTTCTTTTGTCGATGTTGAGATTTTGTTTGATTGTTCATGGAAATCTAAGATGTTTGTTGAGTTTTATTGGGTTTGTTATGATGTTTCTGGCAGAGGTGTGATTGGAACCTATGAGGAAATGTTTTTGGGAAGAAAGAGAGAAGCTTTGTCCAAACCTCTGCAAAGCTTCGTTTTCCCCATGTTTATTCCCTTTAGATTGATCTTGGATTTTAAATCTGGATTTCCATTAATCTTCACGAACTTATATAAAGGAAGGTTTAAAGCTTCTTTCCAGTAAGGGTGAAGATGATGAAGCATCTACCTTAGATTTGTTTTCTTATGTGTAAATCTGGTGGCGAGAGGAGGAAACAGATAAAGGAAGAAGAAGAACTAAATTGATTTTATTTGAAATGGGCAAAAAGGGTATTTTGGTTTGAAAAAAATGTAAGTGAGGTCCACTTTAACGTCAGTTAAGTTAACTTGACCGGTTTTATTATATTTGCACCGGTTCACAAAGTTAGTTATTATTTTTGCACCTCGAAACAATCATTTATTATTTTTTCCCAAAGTGAAATAGTTAATTATCATATTAGCACTTTTGCCCAATTTAGAAACATATACAGAGCACTCTTATAAACAACACTTTGACAGAATTTTATAAATAATATAGTGCTTCCTTAGAATTTCTTATCATATACTCCATATACACATATTTCTGACATATAAGTCAAAACAATTCTCGTACGTACATACGTGCGTAATTCACGAGTGACAACCTAGTACTTTTTTAATACTATAAATCTATAATGGCATTTCCAATCCACACATGATTTGTGAACATGAAAAAAATATAGTATTCCTAGATTGGTGTGCCATGGCATGAGCTCTTACTTCGTGTAGGTCCGCTTTGTCTCGTGGAAAAGACAAACGATCAGGTCGGTGAAGAAGAATCTAGTAAACATGCATGGATGGAGTGGTTAGACAAGAAACGGCAAGTGATGAAGTTTATAGGCATTTTTATACCATAAAAATATAAGATGTCAGGCTGCCATTGAAGAAAAGCACATGGTTATATTACTCTTTAATTTAATGAGTATTTTGTATCATTAGTTATGATTAAATTTGATTAATTTATCTTAAACATAATACTCCCTCCGGTCCTAAATATAAGACCTAATTGACTTTTTTTGAGATGTTGAGGTTACAAAATATGTTATTAAATAATGACATAATTGATGTATTTATAGATTAGTCATTAGTTTATAGGTTAAATAAACTAGTTTAAGGGGAAAAATTAGGTAAATCAATTTATAATTGACTTATATTTAGCTTTTTTAGGATTTTTCAAAAAAGTAAACTAGGTCTTATATTTAGGACCGGAGGGAGTACTTATATATGTACATAAAATTACTCACGTCTAGTTATTAACTTGAAGTTATTCTGGTTGTATTTTGATTCAATGATCATCTCATCACGACAAATACACACAAATAAATAGGCACATGGTATTAGTAAACCCTATTATGAGAGAGGTTATGGGGTCCACCATGTGTTAATGTTTTTGTGTATATTTGTGGTGATGAGAATGTGATAATTTATATGGGTGATGAGCACAGCTTTCTATCCTAACTTTTTCCTCCATCACATCACCAAGGAATTGAATAGTACTGGTTACCACTAACTATCCGTTGAACTTAATTGTAATGCTAGTACCCCACATGATCGTACGAGTTTTGATTCCATGCTCATCTCATCACCTTTCTCATCATTATAAATACACACAAATAAATAAGTACATGGTGGGCCCCACTAGGAGAGAGGTTATGGGACCCATCATATGCCTATATTTTTGTGTGTATTTGTGGTGATGAGTAACATGGGTGATAAGCATGGAATCACAACCTATGATCATACTGTAATGTAACATACTATTCTATACCTAAAACCTAAATATGATCCTTCAAGACATAGTTCTATATAAAGTGACCATTATACACAAACTCTGCAGAAATCAATCCAATGGCTCTTATAGAAGAAGAGCACTCAACATGCCAACCACACGTTCTTCTTTTCCCATTCATGGCTAAAGGCCACACCATCCCCCTCCTCCAATTCGCCCGCCTCCTCCTCCGCCAAAACGCCTCCGTCACCGTCACTACCCCGGGCAACCGCCCATTCGTAACTAAATCCCTCTAAAACACTGCCGCCACCGCCACTGTCGTTGATCTCCCTTTCCCGGCGAACATCCCCGGCATCCCACCCGGCGTGGAGAGCACCGATAAACTTCCTTCCATGTCTCTCCTCCACAAGTTCGCCACCGCCACGATTCACATGCAGCCTCACTTTGAAAGCATGTTAAAGACTCTTCCAACTATTAGCTTCATGGTTTCTGATGGCTTCCTATGGTGGACCCAAGAGTCTGCCTCCACGTTTGGTATTCCTAGATTGGTGTTCAACGTGATGAGCTCTTACGTGGAAGCTCTTTGTAAAGAAGGTTTTAAGACTGGAGTATTCAATGAGGATAACCCTGTCACGTTAAGCCAATTTCCGTGGATAAGTCTAAGTAAGAACGATGTGGACCCGGAACTTCGAAACTCTGATCCGGGAAGTCTTTCCTTTGAGTTCCTCATGAACATTTTTTCATCCACCGCCAAAAGTTTCGGCATGGTGGTCAACAGCTTTTACGAGCTAGAGCATGAGTTCATTAACTACATGAAAGAGTCAGATCATAAGCCGTACTATTGCGTGGGGCCGATTTGCCTAGCGAAAGAGCCAAGGAGTGAGGTCGTTATTAGTGAAGAAGAATCAAGAAAAGAGACATGGATGGAGTGGTTAGAACATAAGGAGGAAGTTATGTACGTGGCGTCAAGCGAACAAATAAAAGAAATAACGAATGGTTTGGAAGATTCAGGGGTGGAGTTTATGTGGGTGATAAGGAATAAGGAGTGGGAGCTGCCAATAGGGTTTGAAGAAAGAGTGAAGGATAGAGGGATAGTGGTGATAGAGTGGGTGAACCAAAGAGAGATATTGAAGCATGAGAGTGTGAAGGGCTTTCTAAGTCACTGTGGTTGGAACTCGGTGTTGGAAGGAATATGCGCAGGTGTTCCTATACTGGCATGGCCAATGATGGCGGATCAGCATCTGAATGCTAAAATGGTGGAGGAAGAGATAAAAGTGGGGATGAGAGTGGACACATACCACGGTTCAATGAGAGGGATGGTGAAAAAAGAAGGAGTGAGGAACATGGTGAGGGAGTGGATGGAGGGAGAGAAGGGGAGGGAAGCAACGAAGAAGGCGGCGGAGTTGGCTGAGAAGGCGGTGGCGGAGGGCGGCTCATCGTCGCGAGCACTAGAGTCACTTTTGGTGGAGGCATGCAGGAGGAAGCTAAGATAGAATGAAACGGTGAGATAGAATGAAACGGTGATGAGAGGAAGGAATGGTAATTACTCCCTCCGCTCAATAATATAAGAGTAAAATTAATAATATAAGAGCAAAATTTGAATGGTTTTGATGCTAATATAAGAGTTTATCTCATATTCTCTCCTCATTTAATGTGTTTTACCTATTTTACCTCCAACTCACTTTTATATTTATTAATGCTTATGTATTTCTCTCTCTTAAAAGTATCATAATAAATAAGGGCAATATTTGAAAAGATGCATTAACTATAGACATCTAACTATAACATTTATATGTCTACTTAAGAAGCCTTTTTTTGGCGGCTGACTCTTATATTAGAGACCGGAGGGAGTATTAATTAACATGGTGTAATGATTATATTTTATTATGTTTGTGTCACGACACTATGTTTGACCCCATCAAACTGGAATGGGTGAAAAAAGCGCAATTCGACGTGTTAGTTTTCCGTACTTGCATGTTTGTATTATATTTTTTGAATTCGAGATTATAACAATAATCCAATAGACAAGTTCCTGTATTACATGTATTATCAAGTCATAATTTAAATTGATGGGCCTAGATTCAGACAATCAGTGTCTGCTTTATGAATGTACTCTTTCTACTCCCGCATATGGTGTGTTTGGATTTGGAGTGGAAAAGTGGAAAAGTGACTTTTTTTAGTTTCACCTTTTTAAAAGTAAGATTGAAAAAAAAGGTCAGATTGTGTGTTGTGATTATATTTGGATATGTACTGAGTATAAGTCACTTTTTTTCAATGTGACTTTCTGAAATATGTTTGGACGATAGTTACTCTGCAGAAAACAAGATTAGATCAAAACATTAATTTCATTAGATAGTACATATACAATATGCAAATATTGTTATAATTTAGAGAGAATACATGAAAATGTAATAAAAAAAAGAGAGAGAATACATGAATTAAAATTAAAACTTAGTAATTTAAAATAAAATGCATATAAATTATATACTCCTCTGGACATAAATATAAGAAATAGTTGACTTTTCTGGAAAATCTTAAAAAAGCAAAAATAAATCAATTATAAATTGATTTGTCTAATTTTTTCTTTAAACTAGTCTATTTGACCTATAAACTAATGAATAATAATCTAACAATATATTAAATATGTCATAATTAAATAACCTATTTTACAACCATAGTTTCTCTTAAGAGACAACTAGGTTTTTATATTTAGGATCCGAGGAAGTGTGTGTATGTATGTGTATTTGTTCAACTAAAAAAACAATCAAATACAAAAGCAAAAACAAAGCTACAACTTAAGAGTAAAAAGCAACTGAGTCACGTTTGGTTTCACTGAACTTCTCATCTAAAAGACTTAACCACTGAAGATCACCCAAACATGATGCTTAAGTGAAAAATTGACTTCTATGACCCCACTGGACTTTTTTACCTCTCACTAGACTTTTGAGTCGTTGCCAAACACAACAATTAGAAGACCTTGCTCTATTGTACTTACCTTTAATTTTTTCTGACGATGTGAGGATATGCATTTCTCTAATTTTAGTCATCCATTAAATTTTATCGCTAATAAATTACAAGCAAAAAAAAAGGTTTTGATGGGAAAATATTGTAAAGTAGAAAACAGGGGTGTGAAGTTAAATTCTGACAATAGGTGTGGTATTTGTAATAGTTAATTATTATATTGCCATGATATTTTTTATTTGGAGTTTCTCTAAGTATAATATTTATAATCAAATGTTGAATACAACAAATTATTTGGAATACTGACCATGCGTTTGGAAATTTTGACCGTCCATATATATTTTGATCCAAAATAAATATGGATGATCAACTATGATTATAAAAAGTAAACTTAGATAAGCTCCGATCCAAATGACAAAAATATCATGGTAATATAATAATTAATTATTACAAATTCCTAACCATGCATATTGTCAGAATTTAACAACAACTTCTTGAAAATCTAACAACAGAAGTGGATACAACCTCCTCAAGGATACTATTCCAAATCCGAAGAGTTTTCTGCACCACTTTTTTTTCCCAAGGGTATCTCCACCTGTATGTCAAGTGAGATTAATTTCTCGTTGTTCTAAAGTCACATATAGGGGTAGATAACTGACATGTGAATTTGCTCCATTAACAAGGGTTGGGGATCGAACCCCCTCCAACTTGTTTAAGGGACGAGAGTACTTATTACCACTTACGCCAACTCGCTAAGTTACCACTTCTAGTAGTATTGTAGTGATTGGTTGAGTTAAGTTGGGGTTATAATAACCTAGGCTGTGCACCCTTAATAATAGATCAGACTTGTGACGTTGAAAAAGACATGTTGTTCTATTGCCTATCAAAAACCATTTAAATTCAGGCCTCAACTTAGCGACCTATGAATAAGTCTAGTCTGACTATATGCCTATTGTGTCTGATAATTTAATTATTCAGACTAATAAGCCAATATGTTAAATAAACTATAGGCTAATAGGTCAGGTCATAACATTGTAACAGACCACAAACAAATAGACAAATATTTAAACATATCCTAACCAAGATACAATCAAACAGGCCTATGACTTAAAAAAGAGCTTACAACAAGGCCAAATTATTTAAAACATTGAATAAGGATGCAATAGCAATTTGATATTAAAAATAATAATTATATATATATGGGAAAACATACTTTAAATATATTTTTAATTGCTTATAAGGCCAGCTTCATAAACTTTTTCTAGCCTATCTGGCAGTAAAACATGAAAAAAAAAACTTATGGTTGAGTCTGACTAATTAATAAGCAGTTCACCAACACTGGTTTTAACCGGTTAGACCATAGGTCTCTGTCAACCTGGCCCACCCCACTCCTAAAGATAATTGTAACACATAGCTAGGGGTGGGAATAGCCCAGACCGGCTATCAGGGGCCTATGACTTGGACCGTTAAGGCCTTGGACCGACCTCCTTATATCCAGGTCAGGCTCAGGCCCATACTTTTTCTTTTGAACCATTTTGCTTAACATGTCAGTCTCAGGCTTGAGAAAAAAGCCTATTAGCCTATCAGACTGGCCTATTAAGAAGTTAAATAATATTTATTTAAATAAAAATTATGTTACTATATTAATTGAAGTTATTTTTGTTAATTCTTAATATAAAATTACAAATATATCATCTTCTATTCTAGTGTGTTTATTGTCACACATTCTCTAAGCATTCATTCAAATGATGTTACCCACCATTCATATTTCTAAACCTCTTATTGAGTATGTTTAATTAATCAGGCCTCCTAACAGGCTAATAGTCAGGCCAGTCCAGGCTCAGACTTAAAAAATTGTCTGTAATAGGCCACAGGTCAGGCTCAGACCGATCAATTATACCACAGGTCAGACCATTTTGGGACCAGGACAGGCCAGACCTGGACCATTCCCACCCCTACACATAGCCGTCCATAACGGTCGATCATCAGCGTTGTTATGTATGGGTGGTGGGCACATCTTTCTGTTGTTTTGCATTGAATGTGGTTACTTGATCTGAGGATCGATCTGACGATAACCATTTGCGAATTGGAGTCATTGTTTTAAGTTGCATGAATTACTACACCCTCATTATAATAAACTATCAACTATCAATTTTGATGAATGGAGGAATAATAGCTGGGTAATCAAATTCAAGCTAATTAAATTATTATCCACTTTTCTTAACTCCTTTCTTCATCAAATGATATTTCTCGTTTAAACCTCTAATAATGACAAGGATAAAGGGAAAACATCAATTAATATAACAGTTGATGTCTTAGCTTATATTTGTAACTAAAAATTTCGTTAATTAGTTGACACCTTATTATAAGTAGCTAATGAGGTATTGCTCTCATTCCTAAATATTAGAGTTAGTTGATTTTTTGGATAACTCTAAGAAAACTGTTAAATAATTTATTTAAAATTTGATTTTCTTAACTTTCTTCTCTAAACTAGTTTATATTTTGCTTATAAACTGACATATGATCTAATAATGCACCAACTATTATTTTTTTAAAAAACACATGGTTATTTTTTACCTTTAACCAACTATGTCATTGTTGTTTTAGAAAGAATTATTCCAAAAAGCCCATTTCATGGAAAAGTTTTAATTTAGTCAAATTTTTGATTACCTGTTACAAACTTTTAAAGTTGTTAATATTTATTTTATAACAAAAATCACTATTTTCAATTAAATTATATTCTATATTTTAATAAATTAGTAAAAATAAACTAGGTGTGACATATAACATCATATATTTTTAGCATTTATAAATAAATGGTATTTGTGACATTTAAAAAATTTTATATTAAGGTATTTGTGACTTTTAAAAAAAATTAAGAATAGGGTGCTAAAAAAGTAATACTTTTGGGTTAAAACTTAAAAAAATTGGTAAATTACTTTTAATTATTTTTTTGATAATAAAATTACTTTTAATTGTTACAAGAGTGTGATTAACTTAAATTTAGGGTGAAGGCTTGGTGCTACCAAAATTTTTTATTTAAAACTCCGCAAGTATACGACGCGTAAAATAGTAAAATTAAGGTCGATCCCACAGGGACTCAGATAATTAATAACTAGGTAGTAGATTTACTACTTTCATTTAAGTTGAGTAAAAATAAGGAAACTGATTTTTTTAAACAAATAACAAAGATCTAAGAAAAAACTACGTTAAAACGAGGAAGAATCACGAGTAAAAGGAACAACCTAGGGTCACTAATTCCTTATTTGCTTCTTAAATTTTATTCTCACTAAATTAATTATGAATTAATTAAACTAGCTAATCTAGAGTACTAGTGTATATAAATGTCTTTCAGTCCACCTATATCCTTACCTAGCTTATTTACACAATATCTTGCACTAATTTACTAGGTATAATTTATACTGGTACCGCTCTAATGTAACTATGTAGGGCATCTAGGTATATGTCTATCATAATCGCAAATTAATTAGATTAAAAATTCAATCCTACACTATTTTATCTCATGGTTTATTTAAAATTCTCTCTTTCGAGTCCAATTCTAAATTCCCTTAACATATCTAATGGTAGCCAATCACTAAACAATAATCTATAATAGCAAGATTAAATAAACTATATCAAATTAACCATAACTAAATAGTGGGAAATGAAATATCTAAGTCACAAATAAGTTCATAGAGCCCTAGCTTGTAAAAAGAAAATTAGTTACACATAGATTACAAGTTAATCCCAACAATAATTGAAACTAAATCTGAAAACATAGTGCTAATTGAAGAAAGCAATAAGTTCCGACAACAACTAGCAAACAGAAATTTCCAGACCAAGCTGAATGAATCACCGTGAGTTTTTTCTTCCTGCGCAAGTTATGTATGCTCCAACCGCCAATTCCTCTTCTTTCCTTGCGTTCGCGTGTTCTTCCTTGTGCTCCCCCTGTGCGTGAATCCCTGTGTGTGTGTATATATGATTATGCCTTCCAAAATAAGATAAAAACTGCCTTTGAAATCCAATCAACTCCCTTCCCTAACTTCAGCCGCCAGCCCGCCACTCCTTTCCTTTTTCCCTCATCAGTTTCCTTTTTCTTTTCTCTAGTGTGTCAGTGTGTGTTTGTCTCATAGCCCAAAGCACTGCTCGGCCCATTTGCTCTCTTTATTTTGATGATTGACACTTTATTCCTTGCTTGCCGCGTGAATGATGCATCAATTCTCCTCCTTTACCAAAACTCCTATCAATCCTTTTTCAATAAAATATCAACAATATCATATATAAAGAAAAGAGGAAATATGGGATAATAAATAATTCAATCACACAAAACTTCCATTCAAAATATTTCTTTTCCTATTTTCGATTTCTTATTTCAATTAAATTTCAAATAATCCAAAAGATTTACTTATGTGATGCTCAAATTTCTCTCTTTCCAATTTACATCAAAATCTCTTATTTATCTAGATAATGACTCCCAAATACAATAAAATACTTCTAAGAATCCATTAAATGTGGGAGTTATCAAGGCTAAAAAAAGATACATATAACTATTGGATAAGGAAAAAAAATAGTACATAGCTATTACAAGGTACACAAATCATACCCAACTCTTGAACATGAGATCAAAAATAATACTTTCACTAATATGACAATAAGACTATACATGAAGCGCCCAAAATACTCTTATAAATTTTTATTCTTTTTAAATTTTTTCACTAATTTATAAGGACATTTTGGACTTTTTATGTTTAATCTTATTGTCATATTAGTGAAAATATCATTTTTATCTCATGCCCAATAGTTGGGCATTACCTCATTATTGGGCATCATTTGTGTACCTTGGAATAATTATGTACTAGTTATGTATCATTTCTGGGTATTCTTCCATAAATTTATAATATGTGTATTAGTGTATATATTTATATAAGATGTGTATTTTTGAAAGAAAAGAAATATAAATAAAAGCCCAAATAAGACCCAATGGTAGAAACCCTAAGCTTTACCTATTTAATTACTTTCTTCTCTCCGTCTCACTTTCACTGTACGGCCCATCTGCTCATTCATATTGCATAACCTATTTAATACTACCTTCGGTCCTAAATATAGGACCTAATTGACTTTTTTGGAGAGATTAAGGTTGCGAAATAGGTTATTAAATGAAGACATATTTGATATATTTTTAGATTATCCATTAACTTATAGATGAAATAAACTAGTTTAAGGGAAAAAATTAGGTAAATCAATTTATAATTAACTTATTTTGTTTTTTAAGGATTTTTTAGAAAAAATCAATTAGGTCTTATATTTAAGACCGGAGGGAGTATTTTTTTTTAGAAAAAATGGCCACACACATATACATACACAATTAAAACACCTCCATTTTCTACACATCACTTGTGTTTTATACATATTCGTTTCGTTTTCTTACTCTTTTATTATTTACAAACTCAACGTAAGCCACTAGCCGTTAGTCCATTGGACTAAAATGACAGTAACCAAATGTAGTAGTTATTTTGCAAGACAAAAAAATATTAATAAATAATAAAACTGAAATGAATAAACCCCCCAAAAAATGTGCACATATGCCGTTCAAATCGAAATGGTTAGTTAGTTGGCTAATGTGTGTGTCTATATATATATATATATATATATATATATATACACACACACACACATACATATATATTCATTTTGTTTATTTCTTTGCTTCTTTAAAATGTGCCTTTTCTAAAAAAAAATGTGTTTATTTCCTCCTTATTATATTCTTATCATTTGTGACATATTTTACATTTGACTTATTCATTTATTTCTTTTCTCCAAGAGGCTTTTTGACACTCGCTCTCTATTGTTCTAAGTATATGATATACATAAAAAATATTTATTTATATAAGATCTATATTTATACACACACAAGGAATTTGCTCTAATAGGCTATGTTCTTTTTGGGCGTCATATTTCTTTCGCCTCACTGTTTTTGTATGTGTTCTAATAAATCGATTACCTCAACTATTTCTCAGCCACTTATGAAATAGAAATTGTATCTTGTTCCATTTTAAAAAATAGGTTTATATGTACGACATAACATAACGTTATAGTGTAGAATAAGGTTTTAGAATACTAATAGAATAACTATAGTTAGCGTTGAGTAGTGTATTAATAAATATTTGGGCAAAAGTGTTGATATGATAATTAACTATTTCACTTTGGGCACAAATAATAAATGACTGTTTCGAGGTGCAAGAATAATAATTAACTTTGTGACCCGGTGCAAATATGATAAAACCGGTGTTATGTGTTAATTTGTATTTATGTGGAATCTTTTTAATATTATTTTCCAAAATGAAAATACCATTTTGCCCCTACATTTGTCTCCACATTCATTCTCTCTCTCTCTTAGTTTTTCATCTTCTCCCTTTCCTCACCACCGCCGAACTTCCTTTTCTCTCTCAATGTTTCTTGCCTTCTTCAATTCCTCTTCGTCTTCCTCGTCGGCTTCCAGCAGTGATGACAGGGTCATCAATCCATGCCATGAGAAAGCCATGGAACTCAAAGCAAGGTCGCTTCTTTTTCTTCGGAGGTACAAGGAGGTCGCTGATATGCTTTAGAACTACATTCTGAGCCCTAAGGTGACTAGCTATGAAGACGCGTTTTCTTTTTCTTCTAATAATTCCTCTCACCAGTTTTCCCAGGAGGGGTTAAGCTTCTTCCCAACTCGTCGCTGTTTCTGACTTCTTATATTTTGCCCCTTCATTTGTTTATTTATCTTCTCCCTTCTTTTATTTTATGTACACCTCTCTGTTTCGTTTGATTTGGAGTTCTTTGATTTCTCTTTCCTTCCCACTGCTTCAGACTTCTTCGTGGGTTTTCTCTCTTCTCTTCACCAATTTTCAGTTCAAATGATTGTAATTAATGTATAAACATTGTGTGAAGTTGATTTGGGTGCATGTATGTAATTTTAAGACTTCATCTGTTCTCTTCCTTTCACTAACTGAATGGGCTTTTGTGAAGAATGAATGGGAATTCTTGTTGCATTTGGGTATGGTTTGTTTGGCTATAATTGTGAAGGGAGATGTAAGTATGTTTGGTGCTAGCATCTTGAGCTGGGAATTTTTGTTTTTATTTTCTCCCCCATCCCCACCACCGGCGGTCTCTGGTTCCACTGGTACTGGCAGAGGGGAGGGCTTGTTCGAAAAGGAGGAGAGGACTGGAGGATGAAAAAGGGTTCATTTTTAATTTAATTGATGAGATGGGCAAAATGGTACTTTTATTTTGGAAAATAATATCAACAAAATTCCACATAAATACAAATTAGTAATACATAACACCAGTTTTATCATATATGCACCAGGTTACAAAGTTAATTTGGGCGAACGAGCAAAACTAGCCACCGTAATTTTCCAAATGGACAACTTTGGCACCCGTAAATTGGATGGTGCAAAACCGGACATTATAAAGCAAAATGGGACAAATTTAGCCACGCCGTTAAGTTGAAGCTAGAGGTTAATGAAGGTGGGCCCCACGCCAACACTCACGTCTGTTAGCTTCAACTTAACGGCGTGGCTAAATTTGTCCCATTTTGCTTTATAATGTTCGGTTTTGTACCATCCAATTTATGGGTGCCAAAGTTGTCCATTCGGAAAATTACGGTGGCTAGTTTTGCCCCTTCGCCCTTATTATTTTTGTACCTCGAAACAGTCATTTATTATTTTTGCCCAAAGTGAAATAGTTAATTATCATATCAGCGCTTTTGCCCTGAATATTTATACATATGATTTTGTAGACACCCGGTGAAAGTGAGAACTTCGAAATTACTTGTGTGATCACATGTGATCGTCAAAACAACAGGCAACTCACTATTTTTACCCGAACTACATGAGCTTTGATCTTTTTAAAGTATGTAGGATGTAAGCTTTTATCCTACTTCTCGCCGTCGTCTTTGGTTTGGTTTTGTTTGAGGATGAGGAACAGGGCGGTGTCTTGGGTTTTCTGGAGGTTGGTGATGGCGATGTGGAGCGTGTGGTCGATTGTGAGGTCACATTTTTGAGGTGGCGGCTATGTTGGGGGAGAGGTGTGACTGTTTGGAAGTGATGAAGAGAGAGAGGAGAGGGAATCAATTTTTTTACTATATGTGGGCCCCACATGACATATCCTACGTGACAAAAATTTAATCCATATGACGGCCACATGGGCAGATTAACGGTCAGACGTGATTGACCATCTACTGGGGCATTTTTAAACACTTTGGTTACTTTGAGTGTAAATATGAGTCTGTTGTTAGTTCAGTGTGCCCAGTGCTCCTGAGTTATTACTTGGAGGGTAGATTAGGTCCATTACCCTCCACATGACATATCCTACATAGCAAAAATTTAACTCACGTGAGGGCCACATGGGCAGATTAACAGTTATACGTGATTGACTGTCTATTAGGGGTATTTTTTAAACATTTTGGTTACTTTGAGTGTAAATATGAGCCTATTATTAGTTCAGGGTGCCTAGTGCTCCTGGATGGTTACTTGGAGGGTAAATTAGGTTCATTGCCCTATATTATATATTGTATAAATGTTAAAATTGCTATTTTCTATAAATTAGGATTTGCAAGGCCCTCGTATACACGTAGTCATTAAGTTTTTTAATTGTTGACTCCCAATTTTTCTTTAATTTGATAAAGATTCTGGTATATTTGGGAGTCTTTGGTGTCTAATGAAAGGGATTTGCAGTATTTTGACAAAATATTAATTTAGTGCACTATTTAAGGAACCTCATCATAAAAGTAACATTATATAAATAGTTTAAATATAACCTGTTAATCCGGCGTCTATTGACAATTGACTAATCCGGACCTAAAGGATAGAAGTGTTACCCACATAGGCATAGTTGTCTACTCTCTCAATAAGAGCATACACATTCTCATACTTATAGAGAGTTGAAGTCCACTTACCAGTTCAACTAACTACCTTTTGATAAAGAATTAAGTCTTTATAAAATAAGAGGGGCAAATGTGCAAAAATGATACTAAACTTTGCTTCTAGGAGCGTTTCTAATACTAAAGTTTTGCGAGGTGCAAAAAAGAGTACCAACTTGAGGTTCAAGTGCAAATGTAGTATTTTCACTTAAGGGAAATAAAATTTAAATATGAAAAGACTCTTATGCCTCATTCCTCCCTCATTTAATAAAAGTTTTTTATATATTTCATTAAATATAATTTAATGAGGGGCATAAGAGTCTTTTCATATATTAATTTTATTTCCTTTAAGTAAAAATACTATATTTGCACCTGGACACAAGTTTAATACTATTTTTGCACCTCGCGAAACTTTAGTATTACAAACAAATTTTTGGGTAAAGTTTAATATTATTTTTGCACTTTCACCCAAATAAGAAAGGTAAAAAAATGTTTTTATAAATAAAATGAAAGTTGCTCCAGTAGCTAATACTCCCTCAATTCCTAGATATATTATCACTTTCCCTAATTTAAATAGATTAAAGATGTTTGTTAAACTAATTACTAACACATGATATATATTACCAATTTATCATAACCATGTACTTTTATTCCAATCTAGCTCTCTTATTTGCTATTGTATATAAGCATTATTAATGGTTAATTTGGGAAAAATTAAAAAAATTAGAAGTCAATTTTATATCTAGAAACAAATCAAAATTTAAAAGTCATATTATACTTAGAAACAGACGGAATAACTAATTATTATTAGTAAACGATGTTACACTGGCATTAGTAGGCAATGATGTAAAGTACTAATTGGAACTGAAATGGCAACAGGACCACGTGTTTTTTGCAAGTGGGAATTTTTTTTTTTGGCTCATACCTTTTACAAGTGAGAATGACTAGTAAGTAGTACACAAGTGACACACCCGTGAGTGTAAAAGAGGAATAAACACGCCGTTGACTAAAATCTTGGACAAACCTCAGCTCCATTCATCTTCACTTCAGTGGCTAGAGAGAAGCGGCGCACGGAGACATACACATACACTCTGTTTTTCTGTGTGGGCCGAGAGAAAGAAGAGGCTGAGCTACTGGGTAGAAAACAAAAAGAATATATTCATCTTCATGCTGAGATTTGGATCTTGAACAGAAACAACTTTGGGGCTTTTTGAGAAATCATTTGTGAGTTCTCCTCCTAATTTCTTTTGTTTAATTTCTAGATCTTGACATGAATGTGATGAAGCTTGAATTTCTCTTCATTATGTGTAGATAAATTTATTTTCTATGTCTATTTTAAAATTTGTATGGATTGGCACCAGCTCTATTCCCTTTTACTCTCAACGATGATTTGTAATATATATATATATATAAGAGATCAAAATTTGAATATTTTTCCTCCAAAATATAAGACGTCACCTCACATTCTTTTCTCATTCAATGCGTTTTCGTCTAATTTGCTTTTAACTCTCTTTTATATGTATTAATACATATGACAAACATTCAAATTGTTAACTTAATTACATGGCAAAAACAAAAAATTGTTAACTTAATTAGTGGGTTGAGAGAACATTAATTACGAAAAGAACATTCATGTTAAGTTTGGTTTCCTTTAAATGATGAACAATATTTATACTTGTTTTCTTAATTAACGGCTTGAAAGAAAATTAGTTAGGCAAAGAATCAGCTTAAATTCAAACTTGTCAGTCAATTCTATTTTACAATTGAAAGTTTGTTAGTGAGATAATTATATATATAAACTAGTATTGTGAAATTGAAGTCATTTGTTTATAGACATTTAATTAATTGATAATGATATGTAGTAAAAGATTAAACATATATACTAAGAGATTATGCATACTAATTTAAATTAAGATTTGAATAGGATTGAAAGAGTTATTTGAATATGAGAGACTTCATATAACAACATAATAAGAATTAATTAGTATTATAGATGAAGAAAATCAAGTATCATATAAAATAAAATAAAGTAGATAAATAGGCGGCCTAGACTTTTCCCATTGTGTTTATTAAATTTTAAAATGTACCTTTTCTTATTTTCGTTGCAACAATCACTTAATTCTTACTCAAATATAATTTAAATTATAATGTATTGAACTTGCTTAAAATATAAAGGGCAAAGGTGCACCCAGTAGCATGGTAAATTCAAAATGGTGCATCTAGTAGCATACTAAATTTGAGGGTGCAAATTTAGCAGTTATAACATGAAATGGGACAAATTTAGCAGTTATAACATAAAATGGGGCAAATTTAGCATCCCGTTAAAAATGACAAACCATTGTTACTGAGAGGTGGGTCCAATAAGTTTTTAATTGACATGACATACAGGTGGCATGACAATGTGACAATAGTTTGCATTTTGAATAAAAAGAAAAATGGAAATTTGAAGAACGCTTAAATTTGAAGACACTTGCATATGAACTTTGCAGAACTAGTAGTAGCATAAAGAAACACAGCATAAAGAACTAGCAACAGCAGCATCAGAAAAGCTCGAAAAATGAAAATTGGTGGTGATAATTAATGAAAATGCACCTCTCAGTAACACTGGTTTGTCATTTATAACGGGGATGTTAAATTTGCCCCATTTTATGTTATAGCTGCTAAATTTGCTCCATTTTATCTTATAACTGTTAAATTTGCACCCTCAAATTTAGTATGCTACTAGATGCACCATTTTGAATTTAACATGCTACTGGGTGCACCTTTGCCCAAATATAAAATATAGTATTTGCGGTGCTGTTACATTTTTGAGAACTTTTGAACCTTTTCTTTTTGTTAGGTAACAGAACTTTTGAACCTTCTTCTATGGAGAAAAGAAATCCTTGCATCGCCATGGTTCCATGTCCAGGGTTTAGCCATCTATTAACTCTCATTGAGTTTGCAAAACGACTTGTCGTTTATCTTCCTCACTTCCATTTCACTTTTCTCATCCCAACACTTGGCCCTCCCCCTTCAACTGCACAAGCCACCCTCCAGTCTCTCCCACCAAACATTGACTTTACCATTCTTCCACATGTTGACAAAAACGACATTCCTCATAATGCCGTTCATCCAGCAACGCAAACGCATCAAACTGTGATACTTTCTCTCCCATCACTTTCTCAAGCTTTGAACTCTTTAAGTTCCCGTACTCAACTTGTTGCTATCATTGCTGATGTGTTCTCAGTGGATGTGTTACATATTGCAAAGCAGTTCAACCTCAAGAGTTACCTTTACTATGCCATGTCTGTTACTTCCCTTTGTTTCAACCTCAAATTTCCGGAACTCGATGAGGACCATGAAATGATTTCTACTGGATTCCGTGACTTATCACAACCTTTGAAACTCCCAGGTTACAATAATCTTTTATTCATTTTAAGTTTGGGTTAAATATATTTTCGCATATAAATTATTTTCGATGACTCAATTTGACCTACAAACAATAAATGACTTATTATGGCAAATAAACAAAATAAAAATGTCAATCTGACCAATAAAATGGTCAAAATAAAATGGCTTATTATAGCCAAATTGACCCTTTTATTTTGTTTGTAGGTCAGAATGAGTCATCTTATTGTTTGTAGGTCAAATTGAGTCATTAAAAGTAGTTTATAGGCCAAAATAATATTTAACATTTTATTTTTTCTGAGTTTTTTGGGTGAATAAGATATAATAATGACCATAATGTTTCATTTGTATTTCAATTACCAGACTCTAAAAACATTACAAGATTTTTCGTCGATAGTCATCATGCAAAAGAATTGAAAAAAATGTGAAGGTTGTAGTGCATTAATGTCCACATAGCACGATATCATTTTTTAAGCAAATTGAAAGATGTCACACCACAATGGCAAAAAAAACAATGATGTCGTACAATTGTGGAGCAACACAATGGCTCGATATATATATATATTAAAAAATGCAGCCATCGTTGGCCACATAAGCTGCATGATATTTTAAAAACATTATTGTTGCTTATAATGGAGAAATAATAGAAAGGTTCTGAATGAAAAAGAGTATAGGCATACAATGATGAAGAAAAAAATATTAGATATTGAAATAATATACTTGGGATTATATTATTTAAACAAATAGATATTGTAAAGTTTATACATGGTAGGAAAAATAAATAGTGGTAAATAAAAATTATCTTACTAGCTTAATTAACCTACTAGTTTCAATTTATGTTGGAACTCCAACTAATAATTACACTACAAAAAACGAGCTGCTTCTCGGCGTTTATTTTTGTCACTTCTCGGCGTTTCAAAACGTGGGTAAGTCACTACCGCGTTTCTTTGAAACGCCAGAAAAACGTAGGTCAGAAAGTGACAGGTATGCGTTTTTAAAATGCAGTAGAGTAACCAAAACGAGAATGTTTGCCAGAAATATTAATATTTTGTTTACACATACGGGCGTTTCTCAAAACGCTGGTATGCATTCTTTTAATATAAAAACATACCGGTGTTTTGGTAAACGCCGGTACGCATAAATATTATATTTATAGATACTTAAGCATACCGGCGTTTTCCAAAACACCGGTATGCCTCAGCATTGTCTAAATATAATATTTAAATATACTGGCGCTTTCAGAAACGTCCGTATGCTTAAATATTATTTAAATAAAATATTCACACATACCAATGTTTCCTAAAACACCAGTATGTAAAATAATAAAATAACACATACCGGCATTTCTCAAAACGCCGGTAAGCGTTTATTAATGTATAGAAAAAACTTCTACTTTCTACCCTAATTTGCAAAAATTAGGGCGGAAAATAGAGAAAAAAATAAACATCAAACTAAGTAAATAACATTAACTATAATGAAATCTTCAAAATAAATAAATATATCTAACTAAATAATAATTTAAATTTACGAAAGGAAAAGAATTCAGAAAATCATAACAAAATAAATCAATATAAACTCAACCAAAAAAAGTTAGCAATTAAACATAATCTACCATCTCCTCTGCAGCCTCCCGAGATACAGGAGTTCCATCCTTGCTGGTGCGGGCCTAGATGATAAAGTCGTGGTAGACTCCCTTCATAATGTCTTTCTCACTGACATCATCCAACTGAAATATTTGAAACATCAAATTATTAGTAATTATTGAACTTCTTAATAATTAAAACTAAAAATGACTAACTACATATATAACGTCTCGTCATAGGCGATGATGAAAGGTCTGCTCCCACTTGTGTGACCCATGTTCTGCTGTGCCCAAGCATTTATGCCGCACTGGGTCCTGAACCTAGCGAGTTCATGTCTTAACGCGGATTTGGTGCGCTTCCGTAAGCATACGGGTCGTCAAAAAGTAGTATAGTAGAGGGTTGTCGTTCCACAGAGATTGTAGTTTAAACAACGTGATTAGCGCTAATTATATCATTAATAACTTATGTAACAACATATTGAGAGTTTGTTGTTCAAGTAAGAAAAGAGTTTTAAATATAAATGTAAAAAGAGTTGGAGTTTCAAACACGAGTTAACTATTATAATTAAGGCCTAGGGTTGCTAATCCCCTATTTACTTCATGAACCAATGTTTTTCTCTCCTCTTTAAGTGATTAAATGAAAATATGTACAAGTCTAGGGTTCAAAATCATTTGAAAAAGCTTTCCCAAGTCAAGATCAAATTTATGCTAGCATTTATTGCACAATCTCTTGTCACAATAAATGCAAGCTCCTTTCCTCAACCACCCTAATTATGACTATGTTAGGTCAATAACTATATCTCTATGTTATCAACACACCATCCATTTAAAACCATAAACTTCAAGTCCAACATGCTTTTATCCAAGTTCTAAAACAAAATACACTTTCCCAAGTCATATTTCATTTAACTAAGTAAGTGGTGATCAAGCACTTAAAACAAATAGAGAGCAAGATAAAAACTACACATATACTTCATTAATTACTTAAACAAAGAGAGAGTAGATGGTTCAATCCATAAATAGATTCATAGCAACCCTAGATTGGGGTTTTAGTTACACATAAATGCAAATAAAACTATACCCAAAACTATAGAAGAGTTCATTGAAGAAAGATGAAGAAAAGAGAAGAAGATTACAACCACAAGTGAGGAAAACCTAAATCTCTTCAAGCTTCCCACTTGATTCCCAAGATTTCCCAAGGTTCTTCAAGCTCTTCAAGACTCCCAAAAGTGCCCTAGAAGTGTCTATTTTCGTGTCTCCAAGTCTCACCTTAAGTGCCCTAAGTTTCAGCTTTTATACCATGTAAAATTCAGTCAAAACGCGTAGCTGAATGCAGTCTTCTCCAGGGGCGCGCCCAGAGCGCGCCCATGGGCACCGTTTGGGCGCGGGGGCACCCAACAGCGAGCCCATGGGCGCGCTTTGGGCGCGGGTGGCGCCCAAGGCGCGCCCATGGGCGCCAGATGGGCACCGATCGCGTTCCTTCAATTCTCATGCTTCTTTTTGCTCCCTTATTCATCCTCTTGATTTTTTTCTTCCTCCTATACTTGAGCACCTCTTCCTGCACAAGATAGAAAGAGGGTTGATGAGCTTTTACACTCAAAACAAACAATTTAACTCCAAATTTCACAAAAGTATGATTTTCATGTATTGTTCATTTCACCTCAAATTGTGTATATATTTATCTATATATCCTCAAAAATCATGTACAATCCAAGATAAATGTGAAGTAAAATATGTGAAATTGTGGAGTTTATCAGTTCAACCATCCTCTAGCTGATGTACCTCCTCCACTCCTCGGGATCGACTCCGTCAGACACATCTGCCATGACATCCTCCTGTGGTCTGGCCCCCTCATGGGATCTATTCTTGAAAAATTTGTTCCTCTCATCCTTCCACTCATCCCCCACTTTCGCTATCCCCCACTTCTCGCTATTGGGGACCCACCACTTACCCTGCAAAATTGATTTTATTAATAATTATTAAATATAATAAAAATCTATAAATTAATAAATATAACAAAAAATAATTTAAAGTAATGGTAATATTTTAAAATACTAATTATCATCATAATTTCCCAAGCTTCTTTCTTATGATTGTCGCGAACTTTCCTCAAATCAATCGAGTCGATCGGGAAGCGACGAAAGTCCTTGCCGAGCATGCGGCAATAATGCTGAAACAGGACGTCGAAATCCTTATTAGGCTGCCCATGTTGTAATAAATACATGTCAAGCGATGGAGCGCGACATGTTTAGTAATAAATACAATTAAACATGTACCTTGGGGTGCACCATGTTGTAAAATACAAAAAAAAAACACAAATTCAACATGTCACGCATGATGACATGACCCGTTTAATATATTAAATATGTTGCGTCTTGAGGCGCGACATGTTTCATTAGTTAAGCATCCATGTCACATGTTGTAAAATAAAATTAAAAAACCACAAATTCAATAGGTCGTGTCGGAGGTCACAACATGTTTAATAATAAATACAGCTTAACATGTGCTCTGAGACGTGACAAGTTGTAAAATTAAAAAAAAATAGAAATGCAACATGTCGCGCCATTGGGGGTCACATTTTTAACAACAAATATAGTTAATCACGTCACGGCTCAGGGCGTGACATATTTAATAATAAATACAATTAAACATGTTGCTCCCTAGGCCGAGACATGTTTTAAAATAAAAAAACACAAATTCAATATGTCATGCCCCATACATGTTTAATAATAAATACAATTAAACATGTAGTGCCATGGGGGCGACATGTTGTAATGAGAGGCATAAGAGTCTAATCATATCTAAATTTTATTTTCCTCAAGTGAAAATACTATATTTTCACCTGGACCTCAAGTTGATTATTATTTTTGCATCTCACGAAACTTTAGTATTAGAAATGCAATTTTAGTTAAATTTTAGTACCATTTTTGCACTTTCCCCCTATTTTATTTACGTTGCACATCTCATGGGCGCGACATATTTTGCGTGACTACAAGACTTTTTTCTTGTTGTGAAAGGAGAAAGATATACCAGCCTAATTATTAATTACTTGAAATGACAACTACTTGCATAATGATTATGAAGAATGTATCATTATTATTAAAGAGCTATAATACTCCATGCAGGTTGCGTAGCACTACATGGCAAGGATCTCTATGACACAGTTCAAGAAAGATCGAGCGAATCCTACAAAACGATTCTTCACATATGTAAAGGGTTGCATTTAGCAAATGGTATCATCGTGAATAGCTTCGTAGCTCTTGAACAAGGACCAATAACATATCTACAAGGAAGTAATAATCATAAATACCCTCCACTTTATCCTGTGGGCCCCATTGTCAAGACCGAGTCAACTACCTTGAACGAGTCAGCTACAAAATGCTTAAAATGGCTAGATAATCAACCACAAAAATCAGTCTTATATGTCTCTTTTGGGAGTGGAGGAACACTAACATGTGAACAGCTTCATGAATTAGCATTAGGATTAGAAATGAGTTGTCACAAGTTCTTGTGGGTTGTTAGAGCACCAAGTCTGTCACCTAGTTCGGCTTATTTCAATTCACAAATCAACAACCCTCTTGACTATTTGCCAAAAGGGTTCATCGAAAGAACCAAAAGTCAAGGCCTTGTGATCCCTTCATGGGCCCCACAAATAGAAATTTTGAGACATGACTCTACTAGTGGGTTCTTGACTCATTGTGGTTGGAACTCAACATTGGAGAGTGTGTTCTATGGGAAACCAATGATTGTTTGGCCTTTGTTTGCTGAGCAAAGAATGAACGCCGTGGCACTAACAGAGGACTTTAAGGTTGCAGTGTGGCCGAAAGTTGATGAGAATAGGAATGGGATTGTTGTGAAAGAGGAAGTTGCAAGGGTTGTTAAATTGATCATGGGAGGTGAGGAGGAAGGCAATGAGATACGTAGAAGAGTTCAAGAGTTTCAGGATGCTGCTGGTAAAGCACTTGATGAAGATGGTTCATCTTCTAGAATGATATCTAGCTTGGCTCAAGAATTCAAATATATGAGCGGCATATAGAAATTACAACTAACTCCTCAAAATTTCAAATCTTTCTCTTATTGTGATTTTCCCAATAAGTGTAGTTTGCTCCATTTGATGTTGAACAATTATTTCATGTTTTGATTATAGCAGAACAAGCTATTAAACTGTTTTGTATGACATGAATTGAAATATGGTAACAATTATGTTACAAGAGAAACAAGTGTAGACTTGGTTGTTCTAAATTTAATTCATTGTCTCTTACATTCATTTTCTAAGTATCTATTTTCTAAGTGTCTCTAAACATCTCCTTACCATTATTTTCATCTAATATCACACAAGTTGACACATGTAACAAACATGGGAAATAAAGCACTTGCTTTGAACAATGGATTCTCCATATTCCCCCAATGAATCCCACCCCTAATCCTCCTCCCCCCTCTTCAAATTCAACCTCCGTTGTGCCGCTCTCGCTTCCGCTACCATCGTCCCGACACCTTCTACCGTCGTAAGGGAGAAACTCTGCGTGCACACGCTACCATATGGAGGTCCAGCGCTCTAGATCTATGTCTCGCCTTCGCCATGGACATGTGTTGTGATGGTGGGGGTGGCAAGAAGGTGGTGGTCGGCGGTGGATTTATACCTCACCTTCGCTGTGGACGTGGGTTGCGACAATGGGGGTGGTCAAAAGGTGGTGGTAGGCGGTGGCTGCTGATGAAGATATGATGGTATTAGAAGATCAATTTGTTTTTTATATCGTATGTGTCAACTTGTGAGTCATTGGATGAAAATACGGATCTGTCTTGTCATATATTGTAAGTAAATGAGTATTAAAAGTTTTATAGCATGCACTCATGAATAGTTGGGTAGAGGAAACGAATGTGAATGAGAAAGAAGATTCAAAAGGAAAGAAAGTGGCATGTCAATGCAAAATTCTTTTTTTGCCATTTCTACATATTTCGCTGAAGATATTTTACAGTTTTAATTTTTTGTGAAATTGGCTAAAAAATAACAACACCCAAATTATGATTTGAAAACAAGGCTTGATGGAAAACATGATATTCTTTTTTCAAAAGCCGGAGGGTAAAGTTGCAAATTTACCAATGGAAATTACCAAAATGGGCAATTGTCACAAATAAATTTTTTTTAAGAAAATTTATCAATTGAGTTATTTTAAGGTGCAAAAATGGTGACACTATGAGCACCCTGGAGCACCTCCTACACATATAGAAGTTAACATGCGTACACATGATGCCACGTGAGAAAGTCCATGAACTTAATCTTTTATAATTCTTTTTTTTTTGTCAACATAATCTTTTATAATTCAGTTGTTTTGTTTTGACAGTTTTATAATATAGTCTTTAAAGTGTAAATACATACATATATACAAAATCATAAAATGGTTAAAACTGCACTAATTGAATTGTAGCGAATTAAGAGTAGGAAGGGACTAAGTTATAGTTAAGGGTAAATAATTATTCTTATCAATAAATAATTAGCATCATTTTGGCAACCAAACAATAAATGGTAAGCTAGTATCATTTTGACTAAGGAAATAAAAAGACTCATTTTAGCCAATGCCGTCCATCATACACCAATGATGTTAACATGTTCACATGACGACAAAATTGATAGTGTTACTGAGTGAAGGGCGATATTGATCAAAATGAGACTTTTTTGTTCATTGACCAAAATGATAAGGCTAAATTGATACTATTAGAGTATTGAAATTCTAAGTACTAACACATGAAGAAAAATCTGATTAAAAGAACTTACAAGTGAAATACTCATGGCGATCAGAACAAGATTAGGATCAAGTTAAGATTGTGAGCCTTTGTTGCTTATTAGAGTCCTTATGTAGTGAAAAAGTTATAACTTAAGGATGGACTTTATGTCTAAAGAGATTGACTAGGAATATACTGTGAGTTACAATTATTGTGAGTTACAATTTTGGACAACAATTTGTTTTTGTTTCCCAAGGGTATTCCACCCCGTGTCAAATGAGACTAATCTCTCGCTGTTCTGAAGTCTCATATAGGGGTAGACAGTTGGCTTGTGAATTTGCTCCATTCACAATGGATAGGGATCCAAACCCCAACTACTTGCTTAAGTGATGAGAGTATCTGCTACTCATATCAACCCGCCAGGTTAATTTTGGACAACATTTGTTTGCGACTAGTTAGGTATGGTCAATTCGTTGAATGTGCATGATAAGGTAATACGATAATCAAGTCATAATTAGAATCCGACTGAAATGTCTTCCGAAATAGAAACAGTCAAGTGATCAGATTTTCTTTGTCTTCATTTCATAATTTAATATTTTTTGCTTTTTGTTTTTAGTGAAAAAGGAATATATTGCTATCTCAAAATATATATCAGGTGTTCATAATAAGGAAAAGCCTAAGCTGCCTATTTGGATCAGCCTTTTACAAAAAACGTAAGGCTGATTGTGCTGTGATTGTGTGATTAGTCATTACATTAACACTATGGATAATTGCATCTGCATTAAGTTCCATGTCCTGGAATATCCGCTTATTGCGGTTGTCCCATAGTTTCCAGCAGAGCAAGCCAAATTTAGTCTGCCAGACTTGGCTGTTGTTCATGGGGCAAATGTTCTGAAATGCCCAATCAACAAAAGAAGTCTAGCGAAACTGTTTGCAGCATCATTAGAATTGCCCATCAAGTCCATGGTGGTCAGGTGTTTTAGCGGGCCAAACTCTTCAATCCAGTTGTCCCCTCAAAAACTGACATTGGTTCCGGCCCCTGGTTGCCACACAATGTGAAGGTTGGTGTCATTCCAAACCCCTGCTAGGCTGCGCCAAAGATGGGAGGAAGTTTTTGTCTTGAAGGTGCTTTCTCTGCCACTGTTCCACCCGTATTTTTCCCGTAGGACATGGACCCACAAAACATCTTGGTTTGCAGCTAGCTTGTAAGCTAGTTTGGATAGAAAAGCTTTATTTTATTTTTCAATAGTGAACACCTCAATTTGAGTAAAATATACCCCGGAATTATTTTGTTTGTTTGTTCTATTTGCTATAAAGAGGGGTAAAGGGTGTAATTGTCAACTGATAAATTACCCCTCTCTCCTTCCCTTCAAAATTCAATCATATGGTCGAAACTTTAGGATTCTGAGCATATTACCACCTTTTCCTCCTTTCCATATCAGCTCACAATCCTCTTATCCTCCAATATTAAGTCGAAGGTAAGATCATCTCCCAATGCTTGCCAACATGAACCTTATCTCCTCCAATGGCTCCTTGTTCATTTTATGATTTCTAGATTTTGATTTCTATTGTTCCTTCGTTTCTTTCATCAATTCTGATGCATCATTCGCGTGTTTTTTTTATTCATTTTGCTCAATTACGATTTATATGGTAAACCACATTAAATGCGTGTGATTTCTTTTCTTTTTGATAATTTAAACTATGGTTTGATTTGTAATTTTCTTTGTCCATTGCTGTAGATTGAGCTTGATGGTGACTCCAGACAATTTTACGTTGTTTGAGTCTGTTTTGGGCGGAGAGGGTAAGGGCTTTAGAAGGAAGGATATATTGGTCATGTTATTTTTAAAATTTACATATTAAATAAAGATTATCACACAATTCCATCGTCAAACTAAACGCACATTGAATCTTAATTTCACTTTTAGTTCAACTTTTTTTTTTATTTCTTCTAAAATCTCTTCCATCTTACCATACAGGGCATTAGGTTTCCCCCAATGCTCTTTTGTGAAGATGTGCGCTTTGTCCCCTTACTTCCATATTCTTCATTTTTATTTTAAACAAAATCAGCAACAAAAAATCATATGGAAAATACTAATAATGATGCTAATACATAGTTTGAAAAATTGTTACAAAAAATAGTTTGAATAAATTAAAATCCCGTCATCTAAAACAATAATTTATATATTTATTTCTTTCATATTTGAATTAAATATAAATATTTCAGAAACAAATCTCCAAATAATATTTCAAATTCATATTTTTTCAAATGACATCAAAATCTATTTTTGGTTGTTGAATTAATAACTCGGCATGTACAATAAAATACACCTAAAACTCTTATAAACAGTTACTAAGATCATTTTATGCGTAACACTGTACTTTGTATTTTTTACTTTATTTAGTCTTATAGGTAACTTTTTTTTCTATTTTTAGTTTATTTTCTATTTTAGAATAATTTGTAGAGATCCATATTCACGTCAAACAAAATATTTTCTTTCCCGAAATATTTCTTTGACCTTAAATTAATTTTCGTAAGATTTTCACATGAAAATGCATCGTCCAACAATTTTTCTTGAATCTCTAAAAGACATAAGCCATAAAAAGCCTTAAAAATACTTGACTTCGGAAATTTATTTATAGTCCTCTTTCTTTTCAAATAACATCCCTATACTTAAATAACTTCTTTTAAGCTATATTTTAAATTTTGAGTTGTTACAGTGATCTATTTTTTAACTTTAATTCATTCGATCATTATTTTGAATTGTATTTGCAAATGGTTCTCAAATGGGTATATGAAGAAGATTTTGCATCCAGACAACTAACTATTTTTTCTATATTTTAAGAATTCAAAAGTTTATCGGTATCAATCATAAAAATACGGCTGCTTTCCTTCTTCTTTTTTAGCCAAAAGACAACTTTCTTTCATGATGTATTGATATACAATATGTAAGAGAAAACATGACTGTTGACATAATGAACGTTATTAAAACCAAAAAAACCCCATAATTAAGGATAGGTCAAACGATGACGAGAAAATATGTAAGTACACATGACGAATAAAACCAGCTGTTTCAGAAAACAAATAAGAAGAAATAGGAGACGAATATATTTAACCATTGATATATAACTAAGGTCGGTTAGGTCAAACTGAATTTTTTATATAAATTAAAAAATCTAGCTTTGTTATAGTAACATATCCCTTTAATCTTTAATTCTTTTTCATTTTTGCTAATTTTACAAAGAGGTTATTAAAACAAATCATACATCTTTCATAACAAGTTTACAAACTAACATTGCATTGTTCTCTATAAGGAATAAATTTACAAATCAAACTCTTATCTTATTTCGGTTACATTTGCCAAAAATATATTCATTGTTCTCACTATATATTGGGTACTAAAACATAATTAAAACTCGAGTATAATTGATAGAGCCTCTATCTTTATTCCAAAAAAAGATATGGAGAACTCATCAAAGTTGATTTTCATCCTATCGTTCTGCTTCATTTCACACCAAGCTTTCACCGTTAAGGCCATAGTTCCAGCGTTATATGTGTTTGGTGATTCCCATGTTGACGCTGGAAACAACTTGCATTTGCATACAGATGCACAGGCTAACAGATTTCCATATGGAATTGATCTTAATAACACATATGGTCGATTCACCAACGGAAAAAATATGGCTGATTTCATCGGTATGTTCAATTTCTTAATTGTTTAAAGACTTTCTTCAGCTGTTTATTCATTTTATTCACAAATAAATTTTGAATACTTTCTAGAATTGTTTTGAGCTAAATATGTATTTGATGACTTCAGCTAATTTGATATGAGGTTTGTTTGTTTCTTTCCAAAACAGCATCCTATTTGGGCTTGCCGCTGGTTCCTGCTATCTTGGACCTGCCTGTAGGAAAGAGAAATCACCGCATAATAACTGGAACCACCTTTGCTTCTGGATCTTGTGGCATCTTAAGCACGACCGGAGCTGTATGAAATGAATTAAAATAGATACAAATTGATAGTTAGGAGTTTAAATCTTAGAAATAGTTTTTTCACTTGCAGCGAGCTTAAGGCTACGTACATTATATTCCAAATCCAAAGATCTAATCTAATTATACATTTTATATGTGTTGTAGGGACATTGCTTAAGATTGGCACAACAAGTACAAATCTTCAATACAACCATTCAATATCATCTTTCAAAGCAAATAAGGGATCCTCAGCAGTTGAAGCAACACTTGGCCGATTCCATATATCTAGTCCTTGTTGGAAATAACGATTATAACGACGCTATGAGTCGAAACGAGACCAACAAACATGGGCCATCTGATTATGCAGATATACTTATTAATGAAACCACAAAAAACCTTCAGGTACTTGCATTCTACATAATCTTGATTAACTTTTTTCATTTAATAATGTCATAGATTAAATTTGGTTCGCCTTTAATAACACCGTATTATTTCTGGTAGGGAAAATAGTGTATTATATATATTATGTAGCAACTTAATTTCTATGGCCTGGCTACATTTTCGCATTTGTTCTATTTTGAGCAAACGCCATTTTTTTATTGACACCATCAGTTCCATTGTAACATGTGCGAAAATGTCATTCTAATATGTACTTGATATAATATTTTTCACTTAAGTGTTACGCTCTAATATTATACAACTTCACACAATTGCCTTTGAATGCCTATTTTCTAGAAACTTTATGCTTTTGGAGCTAGAAAATTTGTCTTGTCGGGCGTTTCAAATTGTGCGCCTGGAAATTACACAATTCCAGCATGTAGAGCAAGATACTTTGCAGACAAACTTCCTGAAGTTTTGCAAAGGTTACAATCTTCACTCAGTGGTTCACTATTTACAATGTACGATGTCCACAAGGTGTACTCAAAGATCGTCGAAAATCCACTACAATATGGTAAGTAATAGCAGCTTCACTAGTACTAATAACAATACTACTAACGATTTTATAAGGTAATAAATTGAATAGAACACATGACTTCTTATTTACATGATTATTTATATATATGTGTCACTACGTTACAATTAAGGGCAATGTTGGTCTTAGGCTCGGCTAAAGAATGAGATATTTAATAGACTCTATAACCAACGTAAAATCATGTCGACCTCATGAATATAAATCAACGAAAATGATGTTGTATGGTTCATGTAGCTGATCCTACCCATTTAGTGAGATAATATTTTGTTGATATATGTTGTTGTATGTTACAATGGAGCCCATTGACATAATTCAATATTATTATCAATGATTGGTTTCTAAATATAAAAACTCCTATTATTATTGTTTGAATCATATATAATTTTTCTTTATATATGGTATACTATAGGAATTACAAACGTAACTGATCCTTGCTGGCTGGAGGGAGGAATCCCCTGCCCTGATAGATCAAAGTACCTAAGATGGGATCCATATAGCCATCAAACTCAGGTTGCCTATGAGATCGCTGCAAAGGATTGCTTCTATGGAACTGCTTGTGCTCCTTATAATATTGAAGCTTTAGCCAATGCATAAACAAAGTGATTGTATCATTAAAAAAATGTACTTTAAGTTGTATTCATTTGATTTTTTAATGGATTTTTCATTCTTTGGGAATTAAGAAAATACTTCACCATATACTGTACTACTTGTCTCTCAAATTAATAATATTTCTCATGCTGCAGTCTCCATTAGAGGTTCTTCATCAATGAGGACATTATTAAAGGAAGCATTTTAGGAAAACAAATAAATATAAATTTGTTTAAAATAACTAAATTAATCAATTGTTTATGTTTATAAATTAGTTATCTACTTGTGTGTGTAGAGAGAGTAGTGGGAGAAGTAGGTGAGTTGGAGGAGCAAATAATGATGCATTCAAGTACTGAAAAAATCAAATTGATTCTATTGGGCGGATTTTAGATAGAATAATATAAAGAATGTTTTAATATTCTTACTTCGATAGATCCACCAATCGTGCTTTTCCTATATCACATTATTAGGCATCTCAACAACCAAATAATCTTACCCCAACAGATATAAGTCTTTTGAATGGATTGGTGTCAAACGAGGATTTTCTTCATATCCAATTATCAAATTCAACACCCATGTTGTGGACTCAAGATATCTACTACAGGATAAACCCTTGTTTTTCTTAATCGGGTTTTAGATGCTAAAGTTCAGTATAAAATTTAGAAGGCATATATGTGAAGGAAAACTATAACAAAAGATTGCATATTTGCATATATATATATATATATATATAATATAGATCAAGAAATCCCATAAATAGATGACATCCGCTGAATGCATAAATTTGAAATTTATGCATGTAATTATTTGATATAAATGGTCAAACATGAAGTACAATCATAACCAATTTAGTTCATATTATTATTCTTCATTGGCCTGAACTTCTTGCACCTCATGAGTTTAGAATTCACGACGAACATAACTTCATTCTGATTTCCCAACACTACCATTGGAATGTACGAAAACCGAAAAATCACTTTCACATAACTTGGTCGACTGTCGTTTGCCCACCGAGGATGATATATTCTCTCAATGCATGGACCAAATCTCCTGATCAATATACAATCCACAGCACACAAATAATAAAATTGATATTTGTTTCAATTCCTATCAAATAAACATATATTATATTTTTATTGTGCGTGTGTGTTTGATAAATATATAATATTCTTTAATTACAGACACATTTTTTTACCTTTAATTAGGGACAAAATACATTTGAGCGTATGTGGTTGAAAAAAAAATTTCTATTTCACCCTTGATATAGAGTCTTCTCTCTACATTTACAAATATTTTTCACCTCTTTCATTCATTCAACTAAAAATTACTAAAAGGTTAAAATTGAAAGTGATCGTTAAATACCCTACAAGTTATATTGATATTCAGTATTAATTGTTTTCCATAAGTGGGTTATAATAAGGAGTAGTGTGTGTTATATTTGGGTAAAAGAAAGAAATTGAATTTCTCCTCATAAGTTATGGTGAACTAACAGAGGTCTAATGGTCCAATACTCCTTAGAAAACTGTAAGAGACGTGTTTAAAATAGTACGTTTATTCAGCTTCACAAATGTTTTGATTCCAATAAGGGAAGAAACATACGTTGAACTATGTTCTTAAATTAAAAGAAAGAAAATAGTAAAATTGATTGCTGGTAATATGTGTAACGCTGCTTCACGCATGTTGGTGTGAGTGTAATTGGGTTGGTCGGCAATATTGATTTAGCTTTATATTAGTCATCAATTGACATAAAGATTGTTGTGACCATTAACTGGTCAATGCTTTTCTTACGAAATAGTTATAAGAAAGATGATATAGATACTAAATAGGATCAATAAAGATTCTGTTATCCACCAAAACCAACCAATCAATACACAGATAAAGTGGAATGGTTGTGCAGTGGATGGGAAGATTTGTCTTTATTTTACTTCAAGATAAAGATGAAAATTTCGAGAGAGAAAATTTAAAAAAAAAACCATGGGATTTTAGTTGTTTAATGAATTAGTTTTAAGAAAGCCATCCTCCTTTTGGAGTTTATTATGATATACAATTGATTAATCATGAAGGTAATAAATTTTTTTAAAGACTAAATATGTACAAAATATAACTTCGCTATTAAATGAATATAATCCTTATTTATGGATAGATCAATGAACATGAGAGTCTCACAATTAATATTATTGAGACACAAATCGAAAATCAATGGTAGAAAAAAAAAGCAAAATAATAATGAAAATTTCAAATAGATTAATTAAAACAATTAGTGCATAGTGCATCTTGTAGAAGAAATGTTTGTTCAATAGGTCATCTGAAGAGTTACTAACTATCATTGTTCAATTTTACCAAATCTATTAGGGGTACACATTTAAGATTGGGAAAGAGGAGAGAGGTGGCAAAATTTTGAACATATTGGAGACGGAACTTTTATAATTTTCATATATTTAATTATAGTGACAGTCTTAAAACAATAGTAAAAATTGCTGATATTAACTGCAAAATATATGGAAATATAAAATATATGGAAATTTTATAATTTTCATATATTTAATGCGTTCAAATCTTTAATTAGAATAGCTCTTTAATTATGTGGTTACATCTGACCCATGTCAAACCCGTCTAATGGAATCGTATGTACTGAACTAACATTTTAATTGAGTTATTTATTGAGTTAACTGTTAGTTTCAGTGACATTGTCAAAAGTATTGTTCGATTCATACTTTGATCTGGAGGAAGTATATGGGTGTGAGGGACTAATAATTGTATAAATTTTGGATGAAATAAGATAATTTATTCTGTATTTCAGTTCTTTATATATAAAAATATTTATTTACGGCGACATCACGCTCAAAGGGATTTGACTTCATTCATGCAGAAGAACACACAGAATTATACACTGTGGAATTTTGAACTCTTCGTCGTCCATAATTTATATGATGACTCTAAATCAGAGGCAGCACAATATATGTGTATATATGGTAATACTGCTCATCGATAAAATAGTACTCCCTCTGATCCTAAATATAAGATATAGTTGACTTTTTTTTGGAGATGTTAAGACTGCAAAATATGTTATCAAATTATGACATATTTGATATATTTTTAGATTAATCATTATTTTATATGTTAAATAAAGTAGCTTAAGGAAAAAAATTAGGTAAATCAATTTATAATTGACTTATTTTGTTTTTTAAGGATTTTCCAAAAAAGTCAACTAAGTCTTATATATAAGACCGGAGGGAGTAAAAAAAATAATGAAAGTGGTAGAGAAGAAAACCGAAATTAATAGAAAAGAAGCACTTACTGATTGAAGAATTGATGAATCTCATTATCATTGACAGGAAGACCTTGAGTGAAGGTCAGAAAAAAGACCCTTATCTTCCTCAGGTGCTCTGTCCCTCACTGGATCCCATTCCCTTGCAAAAGGGTTCAAAACAAAATTCCCACCACTTTCTTTCCCTTTCTTGAACTGCAAAGCAGCTGAATATTTGTTATTCCCCATCACTTCTTCTCTGTTTTTTTTCTGAGTATGAGAGACAGAGAGAGAGATGAGGGAAATGGACACTACAAAAAAAACGGGTCATTCCGGCGCAACCTTACCGGCGTTTTGGTCCAAAACGCCTATATGAGACGCATACCGGCGTTTTTACCCAAAGCGCCTATATGAAAACGCCAATAAATTTGGCGCGCGCTTCCCGCCTTTTTTCCCGCGTTTCCATATCGGCGTTTTGGGTATAACAAACGCCGGTATGGTTTTTAAATTTAAAAAAGAGGGGCTGACAGTTTTTTTTTTATTTTTTTATTCAGAAAACCGCATATAGGAGTTTCTTCAAAACGCCTATCTGCGATTAAATATTATTTTAATCGCACATAGGCGTTTTGAGAAACGCCTATGTGCATAACGTGCATTTAATATGCACTTTATGCGCATATCGGCGTTTTGAAAAACGCCTATCTGCGCATTAAGTGCATATTAAATGCACTAAATGCATATAGGCGTTTCTCAAAACGCCTATATGCAATTAAAATAATATTTAATCGCATACAGGCGTTTTGAGGAAACGCCTATATGCATTATTTACATTAAAATAATGCATATAGGCGTTTCCGCCAAACGCCTATATGCATTCTGTTTGGCGGAAACGCCTATATGCATTATTTTAATGTAAATAATGCATATAGGCGTTTGGCAAAACGCCTATATGCATTATTTAATATTAAAATGCATATGGGCGTTTTCCAAACGCCGGTACGCACCTCCGTTCTCTATAAATAGCACCTCCCTCCTTCCGCAAAGTTGCTCATTTTCTCGTTTTCTTCTATTTTTCTTCTCTTCGTCTCTCATTAAATGTTGCTGTTGCTTTGTTTTTTTTGGCTAGTTTTGCTGATTTTTTTATTTCGTGTTTTTTTGTGATATTTGATTTTATAATGTTGATATGATCTTATTGCTTTTCTTTTACATATTGCTTGTTGTTTTGATTTTATATATTTGGGTATCATGTTTTATGAATTACTCTTGTTATTGCTTATGTTTATATATATTATTCTTTATGTGTATGTAACTTTGGGATTAACATATTATTCCTTATGTTTTTGAACATTTTTCTTCCTGGTTCTAAACAATCAGGAAGAAAAATGTTTTTTTATTTTTTTTTGGAAAACACATACCGGCGTTTTGCAAAACGCCGGTATGAAATATTATTATTTAATACCGCACATAGGCGTTTTATAAAACGCCTATGTGCATAAATAAAAAAATATTATTTCCGCATACCGGCGTTTTACCCGTCGTCTAGGCGTTTTTCAAAACGCCTAAATGCCGCATTCCCACGGCAAATTTTTAGGCGTAGCGCTATTCCGCCGGAAAATTCCGCCGATTCGATGCCCTATAAAACGCCGATATGGGCCCCGTTTTTTGTAGTGGGAGCTGTGTTGGTGGGGTTTATATTGAAAAAGTTATGCGAACTAGCAATTAAAGGAGTAAATGCTACCATCCTCAATTTCTGTTAAAACAATAAACGCATTTCATGAAGAGAATACTATTTGCGTCTGCTTTAACTGTTGTTGACTATTTTAGACTTTTGATTTTCCATTTTTTGGCCAAATTTTAGGTTTTCTTTTATTCGAGTATATTATTAAGAAGATTTAATTTGCATCTGCTTTAATTTGTCAAATGTTGACACGTGGACGACACGTGTCAACATTACATTCGTCAGAGTGTAAAATTATATTGGACCGACAACTTTGGTTACTTCAAGAGTAAAATTGTACCCGGTGTTAGTTTAGGGTGCCCAGTGAACTATGGTTGTTACTTGAAGGACAAAATATGGTCATTGTCCATATTTATAAGTGCGGTGTGTTTCATAAGTCAAGGATTCGACATCCAAACATAGTAATCTTTTGGAATGGACTATCCTTAGGCTTGCGAATTGCGATTCTCACATTTGGTTGACGCTATGAGAGATTAGAGTATGTTTCTAATTTACTTTCGCAATATATATTTTGATTAATTTAACTTGTTCACTAATCTGCTATTCAAAATTACGCCAATTTTTCTTTGGTTTAGTAAATAAATTAATATTTGTCAATTACAACATTAACAGTAGACGTTTTCTCTCTTGGTCCTTTTTTTCGGACAGACTCCATTGGTCTTTAGGTTAGTTAATATGGCATACACTTTCATTTCAAAAAAAAAAATGGCATACACTTTCAAGTAATAATATGAAGCCTAAAAGTTTACCTGCATTGTTTGAGCCTAATAACAATTATGACTTTTAGCATTTTATATTACATTTAAATAGTGTATATTAAAAAACTTAATTAACGTCCTAATTGTCATTTATAATAGTGTAAATGTTACATTTACATATATTCATTATGTATGTTTAAAGCTAATCAGCATATTTAACTACACCTCAATTACTGCCGCGCTGATTAATTACAACAACATCACAACTTTAACAGGTTTAAAGTATTCAGTAATACTAATTATGTGAGTTACACCATTAAACAAAACGAACTCCGATAATATAGATACCCTTCAAGAAATATGGATAGAAATGTGTCCTTTCTCGCCCTTGATTGCCCTCATTTCATTGTTAAAATAATGGTGTTGTCTTAATAGTAGATGATGGCTTGTATGCAAAATTTTTTTTTTTATAGAAAAATTAAAAATATTGTTATGACTTCAGATTAACGAATAGTGATATTCATTTGAAATGTTTGTTTCTATTATCGTATTTGGAAAATTTCTAAAATTATATGAGAATTATTCATGAACCAGTTTAAAAGGTTGGAAAGATTGTATGCATTATTAAAAGAAACCATAAGCTATTCAACGTATATCTTAAATTAAATATCTTCTTTGTTTATTTGTTACATATAAATCTATATTAGGATACTTCTTCCATTCTTATGTATTCTTTCCAAACAAAAAAAAAAGTTATTTAAATAGTTATTGAAAAAAATGAAAGTTCATTAATTAAATCTTTCTTAAAGTGATTCTTCTTCAATTTTTCACTAACAATGAAGCTTTAAGTGAAAGAGTATACTACAAGGATTTTTGTTTGAGCAATTCTTACATAAGCAAAATTCATAAATCATTATTATTAATAACGACTAATTATAAATAAAAGAGTTTTATTAGAAATGATTTATATTTGAAGCAGTATGCTTTATGATTGTATTTTATGATATTTAAAATATAAAAAGTGTCAACTCAGTTCTAGTCCCCACTTGGTGAGGGTGCTGAGGAAAGGAATATACTAGGCACTAGGAACTTTAACCTATGTTTTTTGCACAGTGGCTGATTCGAACTCGCGACCTCATACTCAAACGGAAAGCGAGTTTACCGTTGAGTTAAGCTGACCCTTCTGATATTTAAAATATACAAGATATAAATCACTTTATAAAATATGCGTCTTCCCCTTTCATTGTTATTTTTTATCAAGTTTTTTGCCAAGGTTTTCATGGTTATATTACATAGAATATTAATATGATGGATGAAAAATCCGATGAAACATATATTTGAAGTATAATTATAGATGGTTACATTTTGATGAGGGTATTTAAAAAAATAAAATGATGGTAACTTATTTGAAAATAAAATGTATCTACAAAGAGTGATAAAGAAAAATACATGCAGATGTATAGGTAGTATTTTTTATATATAAAAATTTAGATGAGTTAACTCTCAAGGTTCAACAAGAGCAGAGTTGAGATGTATAGGTAATATTTTATGTAAGTATATATAAAAAAACAAATTGAAGAAAAATATATACTGTATATATTTTTTCCCGAAAGCAAGTGGAAGAGTAACTAATAGTAACTGATATTATAAAATAATAATACTTCATTTAATTTACTCCCTCCGGTCCCTAATATACAGCCCAAAATTTGAATAGTTTTGGTCCCTAATATAAGAGCTCATCTCACATTCTCTCCTCATTTAATGCGTTTTTTCCTACTTTGCCCCCAACTCTCTTTCATATTTATTAATGCTTATGTATTTCTCTCTCTTAAAAGTATCATAATAAATATGGGCAATATTGGAAAAGAAGCATTAACTCCAGACATCCAACTAACATTCACATGTTTTCTTAGTAAACGACTCTTATATTAGGGACCGGAGGGAGTATAATATAAGAAGTAAAAAAAGTTATGATAATATAAGAAGTAATAACATATAAAAGTGTGATATTAAATTTTGAATTTCTATATTTTAGTGCATACATATTAATTAAATGTAAGGAGGAGATAATATGTGAATGTGTGGTAGAAAATAAAAGAGTAAAATTGTAAAACTACATTAATATTTTATAAGGAAAATTACATTAATTTTATCTATAATGATGTATGTTGAGTCAAATATATTTCTATCTTCTGTTGCGTAAAACAGTTCATTAACTCTTGTCATACAAATCAAATCAGTGGAGTATACTAATTTATTTTCTTTTTCGAAAGCAGGTTCATGATACCCGTAACTCGTAAGTCGTAAGCTATAATTAATTGCTTAGGATACCACCAAACCACAATACATGCATAAAAATTTAATTCAAATAACTCCTCCCCACATTTATAAAAGTAAATGCTTACAAACTTAATTTCCTTTGTCCTATTAATATCTTTAACATCTTTATTAACATTGAATACATTAATTGTGCTAACAAAGTCAATGGGCGTCCAAAAAATTAATTCAAATAACTCCTCCATCATTCACTCCTTCTAGAATCATCAGTTTCCAGTCAAAATGTCTAAAATAGGAATATTAGTTATTGTCTTCCCAGCCATCAATAAATACTAAACTTATTTTAGAATCATTAATTTATTATTGATGTGCATTGATTGATATATAGGGTTTTGGGGGAAAATTCAGAAATTAAAAAAAAAAAGTCTTATATTTTGAACTAAATTAATTTTAAAAAAGGTTTACATACAGGAGGAGAGGAGGGAGTACTACAACAAATATAGAAAGCACAAAAATTTATGTACTGAAATTAATAGCAGTTTTAATGTATACCCTCACATCTAACTATTTATACACACCTCTTTAGCTCTCACCCTCCAGCGGATTTCACTTTAACCTCTTGAGCCTCTTTTCTTCTCAAGTTCTTCATTTGAGTTTCTTCGATCTCTTTTCCTGCAATTTTTGGCCTGTTTTTACACCCCCCACCACCATCACACACACACACACAACAAGAACAAAAACATTTCATCTATGGCTGCCAATATTCCTCCATATCACCCAACACTAGTAGAACTATTGTCTGGGAAATTTATACAACCTCAGGTGGTGAATAAAGATCAAATTATTGAAACCATATCTCAAAATGTGAGAGACCAAATCTCTGTATGTGAACTTTTCCTTACTAGTCGATTCTCTTTTAAATTCATGTTCATATAATAAATGTCTATTTTGATTATTAGTTAAATTATTAATGTTTGTTCGCAATTAACCCGCCTCCCCCTCGAAATACAAGATACTCCCTCTCCAGTCCTCCTTATGAGTATGATGAATGGTAATCAACCATTTTATACATATCATAAAATATGTTGGAATAATTTATTATGGTTGAGCTTAATAAAGTTTTCCTTTTTACCCTTTACTCTTTTATTACACATATACATTTTCTCTCAACTCCTTGCATTTAGTAATATGGATAAACATAAATGGAAAACATGCATTTATTACTTTGACTTTTACATAGTACCTGTTACTCCCTCTGGTCCTTATTATAAATCACTAACTAATTTTTCTTACATACCAATAAAAGTGGTTAAATGCATTTAATTTGTCATAAAACTCAAGTATTCCCTTCAGTCCTTAATAACTTAGCCACAAAAAAACGCTTATTAAGAAAACATGTGAATGTTAGTTGAGTGTCTGAACTTAATGCTTCTTTTCCAATATTTCATATTTATTATGATACTTTTAAGAGAGAGAAATATATAAACATTAATAAATATGAAAGAGAGTTAGGGGCAAAGTAGAAAAAAACGCATTAAATGAGCATAGAATGTAAGATGAGCATTTATATTAGGGACCAAAACAAATCAAATTTTGGACTCTTATATTAGGGACCAGAGGGAGTAATTATCAATACTAACCCCAATAGTTACACTTATTTCCAAAACTATTAACTATTACTCTCTCCTATACCCCTATTAAATATGAGTACATATGGAAATAAATAATTAATACACATTGGAAAACATGAAGTGACTTATAAAAAGGACTAAGAAAAATTGGAAGTTGGTTATTTATGATAAGGACCGGAGGGAGTATATGTTATACTTTGGACAAAAATTTGCCATGTTATTACCTACATTCAAGATTAGAGAGGTCATTCAAGATTAGAGAGGTCAGAGTAGCAATTAAGACACTATTAATATAAGCTCATGTTGCAAGGTCTTGCAAGGTTTTGGACGTACCTATTGTTCCCAATAAACAAATCTAAGAACCCACGCAAAATTGAATCATTTGGTACAGACTTAATTAGTTTAAGCCACAAAGAGAGAGAGAGAGAGAAGGGAGAGGGAGAGGGAGAGGGGAAGGGAGAGACATATGGGAGTTACCAAATAAAATCAACTTTTTTTGGGTGGGCCGGAGGGCGGGTAGGGAAGTCATATGGATAGTAACTCCCAATTCTCCCTCCCTCCTTCCCAATAAACCCAAGAAGAGACCCGGGAATATTGGTTTTTATACCAAAAAGGCTATACCAAACAAAAAATATTACCAATATGCTATAGCTAAAAAAATAAACATCAATATACTACACAACAAAGAAATCGTTTTTACTTCTTACCAAGAACAACTTGGGAAGAATCGTTCTTGGGAAGAACGACTTTCATTCTTCACACTTCCTGAGAATGGTTTCAGCTGAATTACTTCATCGCGTATACACATACATACTATATTAATTCCTCCATACTTAAATATAAGGCTTAATTGATTTTTGTTTTGGAAAAATTAAGGAAGAAAAATAGGTAATTTAACTATGATATATTTGATATATTTTTATCATACCTATTAGTTTATAGGTCAAATAAACTAGTTTAGGGGGAAAATAAGTAAATCAGCTTATAATAAACTTATTTTGCTTTCTTAGGATTTTCCAAAAAAATGAAATAGGTCTTATATTTAAAGCCAGAAGTATGTATTATTTAACCTTAAAAAACTATCTCATATATTTATGTAGCTTAGTTAGAATTGAGCATATTAAACCTATTTTGTCTTTAGTTTTCTCCAATTTTATTATTAACTTTAGAAAAACAATATCATATAAAAAAATAATGACACATAAATAGTAGCTTAGGATATTAAACCTATATTGTATTTAGTTTTCTCCAATTTATTTGTCATTATTTTTTATATGATATTAGTTTTTCTAAAGATAATAATAAAATTGTAGAAAATTAAAGACCATGTAATTTTTAATATAATGAATTCTAATTAAGCTATATAAATATATGGGTTGGTTTGAGGTCAAATGATACTACTTCTTGCTCTAAACATAAGATATATTTCACTTTTTTAGAAAATCGTAAGAAAACAAAATAAGTTTATTATAAGCTGATTTACTTATTTTGCCCCTAAACTAGTTTATTTGACATATAAACTAATAGGATGATAAACATATGTCAAATATATCATAGTTAAATGACCTATTTTGCTTCCTTAATTTTTCTAACAAAGTAAATTAGGTCTTATATTTAAGTCCGGAAGAAGTAGTATGGTATGTATATGTATATGCAATACTGTAATTCAGTTGAAACCATTATTGGGAATTGTGAAGAATGAAAGTCGTTCTTGGCAAGAACAATTTCTTTGTTGTGTAGCATATTGGTGTTTACTTTTTTTTTCTATAGCATATTGGTAATATTTTTTATTTGGTATAGCATTTCGGTATGAAAACCGGGAATATTCAATGGAATGGTAGTTTAATTTCCTCCTTCTTCGAAATAACTTAATGATTATATATATTTTTTAATCAAATATAGAAATCAATTCAAGATATGAAGGTGTTGAGCAATGAAGAAAGTTCTGGAGCACATCTTCCACAACTTGTTGTGCCTATATCTTGTGTTCCACCTCAAGAGGCTAACGCTACACATGCAGTAAGTTTGTTCTCAATGTTTACCGAATTCTCAATTTAAATGGTTATATGTGTGTTGTTGGTTTGAACATCTGAAACCATTGAAACTAAAGCAACAGGGAAAATATAAACAAGGTCAATGAGCAATATGATTATATCTGAGATATAACAGGGAACATGCAGTGAAATTTAAAATATATGGACCAAAAATTATTTAAAAATATTCTTTACAAATTAAACATGAGTCCTTTATATATTCTCGGCACGCTAGATATAATGTTTATTTACAACTAATTTACATGGGTTTTTCCTACAGACTCCAATGAAGAAAGGGAAAAAAGCAACTGCCAAAGTTGTGGGGCAATTTTCTACCTCATATGAGGTTCCTCTTATTTGCTACATGAACAACATTGACTTAGACAAGGTATGTAATTAGATGCCTTTTGATCCCGCCATTCGTAGATACTTCGTTTATGAAAAAACAGGTTATTAATTATGGGCCAGATTCAATTGTGTTACTAATTTGATAAGTAACAATGGACTTGAATTCTATTGGTAATTTCCCGTCCCATCCCAATCGGGAATGGGATAGGAAAATCCAGAATTTTTTGAAATTTATTATTAAAAATATCTACTATTAAAAAAAATATGTTTGTATCAAACAAAGAAATTAGTTCAACATTGTTTCTACGAAACACCTTATACAACATAATAAGATAAAAATTTGTTAGAATTATATTTTCATAAAAAAATATTAAATATATTCATACATGATACAAATGACACATGTATTATTGTTTTAAAAAAATTATATAATAAAACAAAAATATATTCAAGACCCAGTCCCGTCTCGTGTCCCATCTCATCCTGAAAATGAATTTTGTCTCATCACGAAAATTTTCGGGACGGGAATTCCCAGTCCCACAAAGCCTTGGGACGAGATGGGATAGTTGAGACAGATCCAGACGAGAAAAAATTGCACACGCCTAATTTTCTCCTCAGTAACTAACTGGCCCCCAAATCTCAAGTATTAAAACCAAAAACCATAATATATTTTCAAAAACTTTAAAAAGTAAACCATAATACATTTTTTAAAGGGCTAAGGGTCAAATTTAGCACTCAATTATTAGCAAAAGTTGACCGAACATAAAAAACAATTTCGTGTCTCAAATCTAGCACTCATCAATTACAAAATGGTTCAAATGTAGCAATTCCATCAATTTTGACGGGTTATACCGTTAAGTTTGACCTGAAGAGACCACATCACCTACCATATCATCTAATTAGGACAAATCATTTGCCACATCACCACTTCGTCACAATCTTCGTCACATTATCACCATCCTCACCTCCTCCCCCGCCTCTCCTCCTTCCTTGTCTCCAACAACTCCCTCTCCCTCCCCCCACCATCTCCCTCTGCCTCCCCCTTCCATAAAAATAGGCTTATATAGATGCCTTTGGAAATTATGAAATTCTATAAGATCTTCAGTGACATTAGTTATATATATGCAGCTACTCTTGATGAATAATCACGAAAATTCAAGCAACACCAATAAGAGTCGTCAATATTCCTTCACACAGAGACTCCAAAATTGGACTCTTCAACAAAGGGAACGCACCAGTGGGATGCGTACGTGATGTTGTAAGTTTATTAATTTCTATGATGAACTCACTTTTATCCTTATTATAAGACACCAATAATTTGTTAGTATTTTTAGTCCTTCTCATACTATACTTGCTGGTTTTTTAGGAGCTAATTAGTTTTAATATTATGTATGCCCATTTTTAATAAGGGTAGTAGAAGTTCAAGTTACCTAATTATTGCATACCAAGGAAAATTATTTAACTCATTAAAGATGACATAAGTAAATTAAGTGTTACCTTCATTTACATATGCATGTGTATTTAAATATTCCTTTATACAATGCATATCAACATTTGTTAAGAAAGGCAAAATTGTAACACTCACAATAATTGTTTCTAAACTAGATTTATATTAAGGAACAAAACTTTTCTACAAATTAGACTTATAAAATGATAAAAATGTTAGTTGATAACGGTAGTATTATGCAATTTAATTCTACGATATCTTTAATTTTCTTAATTAAATTTATTGGATTATAGGAATTTATAATTGGTAACTCATAATAATAAGGCAAGAGGGAATACAAAGTTTATTGCAAATTAATTTTTATAAGAGTTTTCGAAAAATTTAATAAGTTAATGCAGCTATATAAATAGACGTGCATGTCTTTACTCTTTAATCGTATCAATGAGTTATATATGCTTATTATAATTTTAAAAGTGTGAAAGTTTATCGATGTATGTCTTACAAAAACTTTTTATTGATGTATATACGCGTTTCATACAGTATTATCATCATATGATATCTAGAAGCTCATTTAGATCAATGAATGAAGTTGTGAAATTCATGATCTACGAACAGTATCCAACAAAGCCAAACAGCAAAAGAAGACGATATGCTTGAAGCCAATGCAACGGGTAACTTTCCTTTTCTTCTTTGACTTGTAAAATCTTGTATGATTTGTAATCGATGAAATAATCTTGTATTGGTTTCCTTAGCATCATAAAATGAAGCTGAAAAATGAAACAAAAATTGAGATGGATGCATTTCATTAAAGCTATATCTGTGTGTGTGGGCGCATCAAAAATTGGGATGACGAACAAGAAGGAAAATAGGTAAAAGGTCCATATTTAACAATTTTAAATGTCAGGAAGACCTGTAAGGCTGTAACAATATTTTATTTGTATGACCTAAATCCTGCAGAGTATAATATTATCTATGTAAAAACACATATTTGGTCTTCAAGACTAACAAGATATCTAAATAAATATTTTTTTTGCTGATTTAATTTTCTTTAACAATAAATGAAATAAAGGATTTTCATAGCTAATCATTATCTTAATTGATGCTGTTCAATCCTCAAATTTCCTCCTTAGATGTGTGAGGGCTGCCATTCATTGGATACAAGATCCTGACCTTTTCTGCAACGGTCCATCTCTTGCTGTTTATTCTGATCTTTAATTTCTAGCCAGCTCATTCTATCTCAGTTTGGTCTGCAAGCTGACATTGTGGGGAAAAATATATACTACATGCTCAAATCTTTTACTAGTTACTCTTACTTTCAAGTAGATGTCGATCTTCTTTGTGAATTTATGAGGGAGCACCTTACTTTTTATGCTCATTCCTCTTTTTCTATTTAAATTCTACTATTGTAATATAACTTTTTAATCTCGTTTTAATGAATTGTCATTTATACAAAAAAAAAATCTGAATTGATGTTGCGTTGTTTTCCTTAGCGAGAGTGCTGCAAGGAAGGAATAGAGGAAACAAAAGTCATCAAAGTAGTTCCTCACTGATCCAGACAAAAATTTGATTAATTGTATTATGTTTCTCTAGAGCCAAATGTTAAAGGTGCCATTCCAATTTTCTTTGAACTTTATGAAGACTATATAATCCTTCGAAAATGTTATATTTTACCATTATATAAGAATGTTATTTTCTCAGATGATTTTCATTATATTAAGAATATCAATTCATTTTTAGTAAAACTTATGTGACAACATATGGATCTTAATATTAATTAAGCCACACATGAATACTTAATTGTAACTTTTATATTTGAATTGTCCAAAAGGACAACACTCAATTGAAATATTTTCTGGCACGTGCTGCAATGGAAAGTAAGCTGCTCATCTTCCATTTCAATATCAAATACACAACTTTCTTGATTTTCATGGTCAAGGTCAAGTTTCATTTGACACACAATAAAATTTAGCATCGAGTAAGTTTCCTCTGAATTGGGATGTGATTTATCATGAGCAATAAATCTATGAAAGACCCCAAATAGTTCCACAACACTAAATCCAGGGAATTTTTTCACCCCTCTTTTCTCCATGGCTTCTCTCAAGCTTCTTGCATAATCTCATCGTTTCACAACTGCATAGACATTTGATAATCCAATATACCTTCCACCATGATGTGGTTCTAGCTCAATAAGTTTCTTTCCAACAGTTTCTGCAAGATCAAATTTTCTATGATTAATACACCCATTTAGAAGTGCACCTAGCATGGAAGCCGTTGGTTCTATAGGCATTTCACAAATAAATTGGTAAGCTGTGGCTAAATGACCTGCACGTGCCAACACATCCACCATCCAAGCATAGTGCTCACTTGTGGGCGTCATGCCCAATTTTCCAAGGCTCTCAAAGTAGTACCATGCTTCTTTCACTAACCCCGATGAGCACAAGCGGTCAACAAGCACAAGTATGTGACCTCATCAGATCTAACACCGATTCCTTTCATTTCCTTAAAACGTTTGAGAGATTCTTCAACTAAACCATGCGTTGCAAGACCTCCAATCGTTGCATTCCAAATCAATACATCAGTTCGACTCTTTTGCATGCACACCATGAAATACAAGCAAAGCCTCCTGTATTGCCCCACCTTTGGCATACATGTCCACAAGTAGGGGTGGGAATAGCCCAGGCCGGCTATCAGGGGCCTATGACTTGGACCGTTAAGGCCTTGGACCAGCCTCCTTATATCCAGGCTAGGCTCAGGCCCAGACTTTTTCTTTTGGACTGTTTTGCTTAACAGGTCAGTCTCAGGCTTGAGAAAAAAGCCTATTAGCCTATCAGGCCGGCCTATTAAGAAGTAAAATAATATTTATCTAAATAAAAAATTATATTACTATATTAATTGATGTTATTTTTTACTAATTCTTCATAGAAAATTACAATTATATCATCCTTTATTCTAGTGTGTCTATTATTACTCATTCTCAAAATATTCATTCAGATGATGTTACCCACCATTCATCTTTCTAAACCTCTTATTGAGTATGTTAAGTTAATCAGGTCTCCTAACAGGCTAATAGTCAGGCCAGTCCAGGCCACAGGCCAGGCTCAGACCTAAAAATATTGTCTCTAATAAACCACAGGCCAGACTCAGGCCGATCAATTATAACTCAGGCCAGACCATTTTGTGACCAGGCCTGGACCATTCCCACCCCTATCCACAAGAGAAGTCTGCAAAACCAACGTCAATGGCAATCTATTCTCAATTATATGCTCATGTGCCATCCTTCCCTTCTCAAGAGTACCCAAGTGTGCAATGGCACATAACACACTCACCATAGTCACTTCATTAGCCTTTCGACCCAAAACCCTCATCTTTTCAAAGACAAGGGGAGACCCCAAGTCGCAGCATTTTAATAAAAACTGAAGATGAAGGGTTTGGGTTTTTGGTGATGGAATAGCCTCTAATGATGGTGTTCAAGCTAAAGATTGATGGGTTGGAGAGATGGGAGAAAAGCCTGCTAAATAAATCAGCATTCTCATGCAAGTCAGATACGCCATGCTCTAGCCCCTCCACTACCGAAAACAACATCGTAAAATGACGTAGAAATCCAGAATCTCATGCTCGCCTTAACCCTTAAAAGCAACCTTGCCTCAACACTTGAAAATCTATAAACTGAATACATGAAGGCTAATTCCCAACAATGATTATGAATTAAATTCTCTAATATAAAATAGGAAATAGTACTAATATAAAACAAGAAATAATTCTAATTCTAACGGTAAGATATTCATTACGGTAAATGTACAAAAACGGTAATTAAATTCTATGTGAAAAAAGTGTTTTCGGTTTCAATTATGGTAACGAAGAATAAATTTTGTCTCAATTTAGGTAACACCGTCAATTTTGATTGACGTTGAACTTAAAAACTGACGTGGTAGGGGAAATAAAATTTTTTGCTAACGTAACATGCTGATGTGACAACCATTTTTCTGAATGTGTGGGACCCACATTTAATTCTTTGAAAATCAACATTGATTCTAGTTTATTGTTTGTTTTGGTCTGAAATTCCATTTCAATTGGTATAAGACAAGAGAGAATAATCTTGATACATGATTTCTCAATATCTTCTGTACCCAACATTTTCATCTACATTTTTTAGTTGTGATTGGAATAATCTTGTACTATTTTGTTTTGATTTTCAGCAATTACTCCATTCGATCTTCTGCTTCTTTTTCCAATCCACTTGATTTTGAGGAACTTGTGAGGAATAAGGGCATAACAGTAAATCTGTCGTATGACCCCTCCCTCCCAAAGCAAACAGGCCCGAATCTCCTGTCACCTGTTGTAACATACCATTTTTCAAATTAGAGATAATAGAGAATTAATTAAGGTATTAGGGTGTTATTAGTTTCAGCAAAAACAAAGATGTTATTAGTAAGTTAAAAGACATTGTAAATAAGTAAATGAAGATAAATATATTTTTAAGAAAATAATATGCCTATTTTCTTTAGAAATTAAGGAAAAATAGTTTAAAGTTGAGTTTTTTTTTTTGTCTGAAAATTTAAGGTTGAGTTTTAAATTATAAATTTTAGGGCAAATCCTTTAAAGTCTAAACAAGGGTCCGTTTGGTGACAAGAGTGAAAGTGAGGAAAGTGAAAGTGAGAGGTTTTTAAGTAATTTTAATATATCCATGGGCCCACAAACTTTCTCTCTCTATCTCACATTTTTCATGGGACCCACAAACTTTACTTTCCCATCATTATCTCTCTTTCCATCTTCACCCTTTCACTTTCTAATTCTCCACTTTCCCTTCTTACAACCAAACACACTCTATATAGTGATAGAAGAAAACATATAAATTGACATGTGGATTCAGTTCATTAAATTAAATTATATGCTTGATTTGAGAGTAAATTAGGAAGTAAAAAAAATAAACAGGTGAGGGCAAAATGGTCATTTCAAACACCAAACCTTATTATATATCCTTGCTCATCATCTTCTTCACCAAAAACCGTGCCTCTCATCCCTCTCACTCTCTCTTCGTGCTCTCTCCCTCCGGCGAAGGCTCCGGCGACACATTTACGACGGCAACGGCGGCGGGGAGTGGCGTGTGACCCAGTTCATCGGTGGGTCCCCTTCTCCCTCCTTGCAATGCCTATTTTTCCTTTCACTGATTTTGGGCGAGATTGAGAATCGGCTGATTTTAGGGTTTTTACGGTCGACGCGTTTTGAGGAAATTGAGGTTCAAAACCTCTAATTAGTTGTTGTAGGAGCTTGTTTGAGTTATATAATATGGTTTGACATGTTTGATTTTCTGTTGGATTGACGAATTCCTTCAGATTTTCGGTTCGAAAGGGGTTTTATTGTTTTGGGTTGTTCAATCGGTCAATATGGAAGCTCTAACTTTTATTCTTGTTGTTTTGAGTGAGAAATTGAACTATGATTTCAGTTGGGAAGAGTTTAATGTGTTGCATGTTGGATTGTTATTGAAGTGGAAATACACATGCTGGTTTAGCTTGGTATCATTTGTTTTCACTGTGATGTGAATTTTTATATGATAGCTGCCAATGCTTGTCTTTGATTAAAATGGTATAAGTTGCAGAATCTATTCAAATCAGTGGTTTCTCTGGGGTTTTTAGAACTTCAGTTTCAAATTAATAATGTTTGTACGTGATTGTGTATTGTTTTGGATGTTCATGTGAGACTGAATTGAGTTCCATGTCTTGTATAGGGAATTCTTCAGTTTCCTTGTTCTTGGTAATGCTAGTGTATGTGTATGTTGTTTGAGAATGATTAAGTGGTTGTATTGAATGCATGTTGATTTTCTTAATGATGATCAGTTTTATTCTAATGTGCTAAATGAATTTCATTTGCAAGTTGTCATTGTGTTTATGATACAAATTTAATTCAGATTTTTGCTGTTATTTTGCTGCATGATTTAATATAAATTCCTGCACAAATCTCAGCTCATCTCCAATTTAATTATGCATACAGATGTAAGTTGTTATGTGTTCGTAGTCATATTTAAATCTGTTTTACACCACCTTTAGTAAACCCTAGGAATGGCCATGTTAACAATAAGTATAGAAAAAATAGGAGTGTATTAGTGAATAAGTAAATAATAGAGAACACTAGTGATTTATAGAGTTGAAAGGGCCTAGAGGTATTCTCATAGAAATAAAAATTGGGGTTAACATAACTTTTGGTCCCTATAGTTTGATCTCATTTTGGTTTTAGTCCCTAAAGTTTCAAAAGGGAGGTTTTGGTCCCTCAAGTTTGCTCAGTTAATAACATTAGTCTCTGGAGTTTGAAAATGACCTGACGGTGTTAAGTTTTGCTGATGTATCAAGTGACACCGTTTATTTTGCTTATTTGGCAGCTGACTAGACTTATACTTTTAATTTTATATTTTAAATTAAAAAAACATCTTCTCCTCCAAACTTCACCCCCGTCCCTGCCTCCGTCTCCGGCTCTGTCCTGGCCGAAAACCCAAATGATAACATGTCTAAACAGCCATTGTAGAAGCGAACGCAAGGAGAGCGTTGAACTCCTTTCCCAATCACACTAACAGTAACAATAACAGAAATGGCTATCACCATAAGCAGCCGCAAATGGGTCGCCGGGAGCGAGTCCGCCGTGGTGGGCGGAGGTCTCGAGGTTCCGAGGTTCCGGCGACGGCGCTGGAAGCCTTAGGGTTTGCGACCAACAACGTGAGCCACAACAACAACAGCATACGCCGCCTTGTACGGACTTCGACATGGCCTATTTCCATTCTTATGCTCACGTTGGTATCCACGAGGAAATGATTAAGGTTCCAATCTCTTTCTCAATCATTTCCAGTCTTATGCTTTTTGTTTTTATCTAGGCATTTTAGTGAATTATATTGTTTAGGAATTTGGTATAGTGGTATGCAATAAGTTGAAATGGCTGTTTAGACATGTTATCATCTGGGTATACATAGCCGGAGATAGAGGCAGGGAGGGGGGGTGAAGTTTGGAGGAGAAGATGTTTTTTTGATTTAAAATATAAAATCAAAAGTATAAGTCTAGTCAGCTGCCAAATAAGCAAAATAAACGGTGTTAGTTGACACATCAGCAAAACTTAACACCGTCAGGTCCTTTTCAAACTTGAGGGACTAATGTTATTAACTGAGCAAACTTGAGGGACCAAAACCTCCCTTTTGAAACTTCAGGGACTAAAACCAAAATGAGATCAAACTATAGGGACCAAAAGTTATGTTAACCCTAAAAATTGAAACAAGATTGAATTGAGTTAAAGAAACATTTTGTGGTACAACATTGGGATAAAAGGAGTGATATTCATAAGATATAAAGCTAGTGACAATTTTAAAACAAATTATTGGACAAGTTATGTGATGGGAACAAAATTTAACTAAAGAATAATGAGAATTAAACCTTGACAAATTTAGTAAGGATTATTGAATTGAATTAAATGATAGTCATATGGAATAATGCTAAACAAAATGGTAAAACAATTTATTGGGAAATATATAAATAGAAATTAAATCAAGTTAAAGAACAATGTGGAGAAATTGATAAGAATCTTAAGAGAGGACTGACAAAATGAGGATGCTTCTCTGGGGTCTCGATTATAGTTATGAGCCAGCCATAATCATGGTCAAGGCATCATGAGAGACCTTATTGGGTTTAAGGGATTTGAAATAACTTGAAGAGATAATCAATAATCAATAATATAATTAAAATGAAATAGGAATTATATGTGCCCCCATCTCATCAGACAACAACCCTCTCTCTCTCTAGGTACATCTCAATTTATGAGGGTCGGCGGCGTCATTTGTGCTTGTACGGCCACCACCATACCTTTCTCCGCGCATCTCTTCTCCTCACTCTTCCATTGCCCTAAAGTATAGTATCTATCTCCTCTCAAACTCATGCCTTTTTTTTTGTTTCAGTTTTGTGTTAGGGTTTGTATATGAAACAAATTTCTGAGCAATAGGTTCATTTTGTTATTATTCATGTTCTGGATTGTTTGCATTGCATCCAACTTCATAATCTTTTCACTTGTTCTTTATTGATTGCCCCAAACCCTAGAAAGGAGTTCATATCGCCTGAAATGAGATGAACAAGTTATCACAGTGGTCAATATTCTGTTTTTTTGCTCTGTTGCGGCCTGTAGGCATTACCACTCTTTGTTTAGTCAGAAAACTTGTTAGGATTGTTTTAATTGTCTCATTTTTTTCTGCATATCCCTTTTTCAGTCATGTTCATATCCCTTGTTAGGGATTGTCAATGCTTTTCCCTCTGACTAAATGCACTCAATAAGTATTGTAGATGCAATATCTTTAAGATGAAAAGTTTTATTCCCTCACTTCAGTGTTGTCTCTAAACTATTGCCCCTTGGTCACTCTTGGTGGGTGGCCACCCCCTTTGAACCACCACCAGGCTTTCCTCATTATCACTTGCATTGTACAGTAGGACCCCATTTTGCTGCTGGTTTCCTAGACTTTCTCTTTCCATTTATTAAAATTAGCTTTTTTCTCATTCAATGGATGACTCAATGATGTTTCTGTTTTTTTAGAGTCTTGCTTGCACTGTATCTCCGGACTGAGTAATTTTTATCTTAGATGGCACTGCAAGAACAGCTAGACAGATTTAAAAGGCAGCAGCAGAAGTGTCAGTCAACCCTTACAAGCATTGCAGCTAGTAAGGTTGCGGCAAGCAAAAAACATACTGCTGTTGCATCTTCATTAGCCAATGGGAAAACTCCTGCCCCGGCTGTCAAATTTTCAAATGATACAGAGAGGCTTCAACATATTAACAGTATCAGGAAGGCTCCCGTAGGAGCTCAGATGAAGCGTGTTATTGATCTGCTGCTAGAGGTATGTTATGAAATATTAATATTTGATTTGTTGGTTATTAAAGTTGTATGGCATAGGGGCTGTTATATGTTTGTTATTGCTGTTTAGTTGGTTAGTAAGTGTAGGGGGGTCGGTTATGTTTCAGTTATGACCTATAGGACCTATATAAGTTTGCTAACTCTCATTTGTAGTGTTTTTGTGATTTGATGTGAATTTCCCTTCTCTCTCTCTATTTTCTCTCTTCTTCTCTCTCTCTCAAATCTATTCTTCTCTCTTCTTTCTCCTAATTTTCTCAATCTTTATCGATCTTTACCAATCTTTCTAAGAATACCATAACAGTGGTATCCGAGCGCATCTTTCCTCGGCTGTGTTTCTCAGTTTTCTTGTGCAAATCTGAAGCAAAATGGGTCCTAAGCCTCAATCTCAGTCTTCAACCACCAGTTCTGTTTCTGTGGAAGACTTAGTGAAGGATTGGGATGAACGGTTCAAGGAACAAGCTTCTAAAACGGACACACTTCAAGAACAAATTCAGGTGATGATGGAGCAAATGAGGGTAATTTTGGACAATCAAGAAAGATACCAAGGAGTTATTCCTGGAAGGCCTAATGGAAGAAATGGACATGGTGATAGGAATTATGGCCAGAATGTAAATCAAGAAAGGCAAAGGCAGTTTCAATATACAAAAATGGAGTTCCCAAAGTTCAATGCTGATGATGTGAAGGCATGGGTGTTGAAATGCGAGAAATTTTTTCGATTAGATGGTACCCCCGAGGAGTCAAAGGTTGAGGTAGCTTGTCTCCATCTTGATGAGGATGCATTCAGATGTCATATTGCACAGGAAAGAAGGTGGGGAAATATACCCCTAGGGTGGCGTGAATATGTAGCAGCACTTCTTGATTGTTTTGGTCCCTCCTATGAAAATCCCATGGGAACTCTATTAAGTTTGAAGCATGAAGGTTCGTTGGCTGAATTTAACTCAAAATTTGATCTTCATTCTTCAAAAGTAAATCTTGATGAAGATCTTCTTGTGGATACTTACCTTTCTTTGATTCGCCCCGAGATTGCTGGTTTGGTAAGAATGTTTAAACCCCAAACCCTAAGAGATGCTAAGTCTTTGGCAAGAATGCAAGAAGTTACCGAGGTTAGGGTTCGTGAATCAAAACGAAGCAATAGATGGGGAAAAGGTTCGAATTCTTATGGGAGTTCAACTTTGGCTGGTTATTCTCAAGTTCCTTCTGTGTCTTCGTCAAATTCGGTTTCGCGAGGTGTGGGAAGTGTTAATGCTGGTCTGGAAAATAAGGGATGGGCCGAAAATAAACCTAGGAGCAATATGGGATTGAGTGGGCCCAATGGGTCTGAATCTTTAAGACCAACTGGAGTTAGGGAGGTTGGTTCCAATGTTGCGAAGTATCTTACCCCCCAGGAAGAGGCTGATCATCGAGAAAAAGGGCTTTGTTTCTTTTGCCATGAAAAATTTCACAGGGGTCACAAGTGTGGGCAGAGGCAAAAACTTCAGATTCACTTTATTGAAGATGTGGGTGTTGATCTTGAAGGTGTAAATGGAGGGAATGAAGTGGGTGTTGAAAATAATAAAGAAGAAATTGAGGAAGAGCCTTTAATTTCTTTACATGCGATGATGGGGGAAGAAAATTCTGATTCTATGAGAATTTTTGGTTTCATTGGTAAGCGTACAATTCAGGTGCTTATTGACAACGGCAGTACACATGATTTCTTAGATTTCCAACTTGCAAAGAAGTTGGGATGGCAACCTACTGGTGAGAATTACTCTTCTGTTGAAGTGGCTGGTGGTAAGAATTTACCTGTTTTGGGTTTTTGGTTTGGATTTAAGTGGCGCATGCAGGGTATGAACTTTGTGTGTGATTTGAGAATAATAGAATTGAATACATATGATGTTGTGTTGGGATTGAAATGGCTGAAGTCTATTAAAGGGGCTTATTGGGATTATGAAAATCTTTCTATGCAGTTTTGGTATAATGGACAGATTTGTAAGTTGCAGGCTAGTGTTCCCCGATCTCTCCAAGTTGTTTCTGGAAGGAGGATTGAGAATAAACCTTTGGGGTTGCAGCAGATGTTTCTTTTACAATGTATGAGGGGAAATAAGGTGGAGAGTAATCAATGTTTTAGTATTGATGGAGGTTTGGGAAGAGTCCCGGGTGAAATTATGGAAGTGTTGTCTGAATTTTCTGATGTGTTTGCAGATCCAAAAGGGTTACCACCTTCAAGGAATAATCACAACCATTCAATTGTCCTTAAGGAAGGTACTAACCCCATTAGTTTGAAATCGTACAGGTACTCTGCTGCTCAAAAGGATGTGATTGAAAGATTAGTGGGCGAATTGTTGCAGAATGGTTTGATACAGCCCAGTAGTTCCCCATTTTCTGCACCTATTGTGTTGGTGAAGAAAAAAGATGGATCGTGGCGTATGTGTGTAGATTACCGTGAATTGAATAAGAAGACTATCAAGAATCAGTATCCGATTCTTTTGATAGAAAATTTATTTGATAAGCTGAGTCGTGCTAGGTGTTTCACGAAGCTGGATTTGAAGTCGGGGTATCATCAAATCCGTATGGAACCAGCTGATGTTGACAAGACAGCATTTAGAACCCATTCGTGGCATTTCGAGTGGTTGGTTATGCCTTTTGGACTAACCAATGCTCCTGCTACGTTTCAAGGAGCTATGAATGATGTGTTTCGGGAGTTTTTGAGAAGGTTTGTTCTAGTATTTTTTGACGATATATTGATATATAGTGCTAATATTGTGGAGCATGCAGAACATATCAGGTTGGTACTTCATAAATTGGAGCATTATCAGTTTTTTGTTAATAGAGGTAAATGTATTTTTGCTGCTGCTAAAGTGGAGTATTTAGGCCATATTATCAGCAATGGGAAGGTTGCCACTGATCCTGAGAAGATTCAAGCAGTTGCTGGGTTTCCAGAACCTAAAACGGTTAAACAACTACGATCGTTTTTAGGATTGGCTGGGTATTATCGAAGGTTTATTAAAGGATATGGTGTGTTAGCGAGGCCGCTTATGGATTTGTTGAAGAAAGATAACTTTAAATGGGATGAGGCAGCCGCTAATTCTTTTGAAACGTTGAAGAAGGCATTAATTTCAGCTCCATTATTGGCGTTACCTGATTTTTCTAAAACTTTTGTAGTAGAATCTGATGCTTGTGGTGGTGGAATTGGGGCTGTATTGATGCAGGAGGGTCACCCTTTGGCATATTTTAGCAAAGCTTTAGGTCCAAGGCATGCTAAGATGTCAATATACGAGAAAGAACTACTGGCTGTTGTGCAAGCTGTGGAGTATTGGCACCAATACTTGGAAAGAAGCAAGTTTATAATCAGGTCTGATCAGAAAAGCTTGAAATACTTGCTTGGACAGAAGTTGAAGACTCCGTTTCAGATATACTGGATTGCTAAGTTGATGGGTTTTGATTATGAAATACATTATAAGAAGGGGAGTAATAATTCAGTGGCCGATGCTTTGTCACGGTTACATGGTTCGCAAATTTTGCAAATAACCTTAGATACTACGTCACCTGATATGTTGAGGGAAATTCAGGAGAGTTGGAATTCTGATAATGATTTTGCAGGTATTATTGAGGAGTTAAAGAAGCAAGGTGGTACAATTGGTGCTTATTCATGGGATGAAGTTTATTTGCGAAAGAAGAATAAGTTGGTGGTTGGGAGAGATGACAGATTGAGGAGGAAGATTTTGGAGTGGATGCATGATAGCCCTCAAGGGGGTCATTCGGGGGTGAATGCAACGTATCAGAGAGTGAGGAATTTGTTTTGGTGGAAGAGGTTGTATAGGGATGTACAAGATTTTGTAAAAGGTTGTGACACTTGTGCAAGGTGTAAATATGAGACGGTGGCTTCTCCGGGGTTGTTGCAGCCTCTACCTATTCCGTACAAAGTGTGGGATAGTATTTCGATGGACTTTATTGAAGGATTGCCAAAATCAAGTGGAAAGGAGGTGATATGGGTTGTTGTTGATCGTATGACGAAGTATGCTCATTTTATTGCTTTGGCACATCCTTATTCTGCTTTTTCTCTTGCAAAATTATTTCTTGATCATATATATAAGTTGCATGGAGCGCCTAGTGAGATTGTTTCGGATAGAGATCCAATGTTTGTAAGTAATTTTTGGCAAGAGTTTTTGAAGGTTTTGAAGGTTGAACAACGGTTGTCTTCAGCCTATCATCCACAAAGTGATGGCCAAACGGAGGTAGTAAATAGATGTTTGGAGAGCTACTTAAGGTGTATGTGTTGGGAGGAACCTAAGGAGTGGACTGGTTGGCTATCACTTGCTGAATGGTGGTATAATACAAATTTTCATACCTCTACTAAATGTACTCCGTATGAGCTACTTTATGGTCAAAAGCCACCGATTTATATGCCCTATGTGCCACGGTCAGCTATTGTAGAGTTGGTAGATAGAGGGTTTGAGGCTAGAGCTCACATGATTGAAGTTTTGAAGCATCATCTTTGTAAGGCAGCGAATACTATGAAGCAGTATGCCGACTTGAAGAGGTCTGAGAGGGAATTTGAGGAGAATCAATGGGTGTTTATCAAGTTACAGCCATATAGACAAGTGTCTCTTGCTACAAGAAGTTCTCAAAAGTTGGCTCCAAGGTTCTATGGTCCATATAAGGTGATTGCCAAAGTTGGGAAAGTAGCATATAAGTTGGAGTTGCCTCAAGATTGTCGGATTCATCCTACATTCCATGTTTCGTTGCTGAAATTATGTCCAGATCCTAATGTCCAGCAGCAACATCCTCCGGATGAGTGGTCTACGGAGGTGGATGTTAAGGAACCGGAGAGGATTTTGCAACAAAGAGTAGGAAGGAGGAAAAAGAGGATTATTACTGATGTGTTAGTGCAGTGGAAAGGGTGTCTTGAAGAAGCGACGTGGGTTACTTTGCATGAATTTCAAAGGAAGTATCCTAGGTTCATTGTACCAAACCCTTGAGGACAAGGGTGTCATGGAGGGAGGGGCATTGTTATGAAATATTAATATTTGATTTGTTGGTTATTAAAGTTGTATGGCATAGGGGCTGTTATATGTTTGTTATTGCTGTTTAGTTGGTTAGTAAGTGTAGGGGGGTCGGTTATGTTTCAGTTATGACCTATAGGACCTATATAAGTTTGCTAACTCTCATTTGTAGTGTTTTTGTGATTTGATGTGAATAAGATTTTCCCTTCTCTCTCTCTATTTTCTCTCTTCTTCTCTCTCTCTCAAATCTATTCTTCTCTCTTCTTTCTCCTAATTTTCTCAATCTTTATCGATCTTTACCAATCTTTCTAAGAATCCCATAACAAGGTACTTGCTCTTCTTATTCCCCTTCATATTTCTTTCTTCTGATAAAAATGTTTGTTGATGTCATATTTATAATCCATCTGGGTTCTTGATGGTGAAGAATGATTAAAATTCAATGTTGATCACTTAGAAAGCCAATTTCTTATGTGAATGGTATTCTAGGCTCAAGTTAGTAGAAATAGAGATATAGCAAAGATAGTGACAAGTTACCAATGGTCTTGTAGCCCAGTGGTGGGAGGTTCCGGGTTCAATCCCACTTGTAATCTCAAGCTATTAGTGCTTGCTCCTTTAATTTTTTTTTAAAAAAGATACTGACAAGTTATGCATATTGTACCTTTTTCAATGCTTGAGATTTCTGAACCTCATGAATAGAGCGCCAATTTGAAGAGTTCCATTGTAATTTCACAGGACTAAGAAATGTATATATATGTTTTTTGCCATCTGTAGCCATGTTCCATGTTGTTGATAAAAATGATAAGGTGGCTGATATACTCCTTATTTGCAGACCAGACAGGCTTTTACACCGGAACAAATAAATGAGGCATGCTATGTTGACATGAAGTCTAACAAGGACGTTTTTGAGAGTTTGAGGAAAAATCCAAAAGTACACTATGATGGAGGACGGTTCTCTTACAAGGTTACATTTTCTAAGCATTTATTTGGACTTTGATGCGTTCAAATGTTGCTTTAGATTACTACAACCTCTCCTGTTGTGCCGATAATAAGGACTAAGCCATTCTGCCTTTTCTCTTTCATCTATAGTCAAAACATGACCTTAAGGACAAAACCCAACTTCTGCTCCTGATTCGCAGATTCTCTGAGGGCATTGCTGTAATTGACCTGAAGGATGCTTATCCAACTGTGATGGAGGACTTGCAGGTTGAACATTCTATTGTTTGTTTTTCTTTTTATGAATTTTAATTTTTTGTTTGTGTTCGTGGGATATTAGTCATATAATTTTGTTTTTGCTCATTAGGTGTTGGAATTCTTTTGGTCTAACGAGTTTTATTAGGTGTTGGAATTCTTTGTGCTAACTTAGGTGAAGGACCATCCTCTTTCGTTCATATCCCTCTATCAAATTTAGTTTTACATTTTTACATGATAAAAAGGGGATGCTTGACATGAACAGAATCCTTCATGAAGTTCTAATAGATGACTTGTTGGTTTGTTAACATAAAAATAGAAGAGGCTCTTTTAAATAAGTTGATCTACAACATTTATGATCAGATGATATATTATTTAGGAGATAGGTGGCATTTTTAGGAGGGAAAGAAGAGTCAAAATCTAGCAAAATTATTGGTTTTTCTGCATGGAACAAAGCCATTTATCTATATCTCTTGCCAGGCTCTGAAAGCTGCGGGGCAGATTTGGCTGCTGTCCAACTTTGATTCACAGGAAGATATTGCATACCCCAATGACCCTCGAGTGCCCATTAAGGTAGATGACGACATAAAACAGCTTTTCCGGGGGATCGAATTGGCTCGTGATATGATTGACATAGAGAAGGATCTCCAGAAGAATGGGATGAAACCTGCTACCAACACTGCAAAGAGGAGGAGCACAGCGCAGATTCAAGGCATTCCATCTAAGCCCAAGACTAAGAAGAAGAAGAACGAAATCAGCAAGAGAACCAAGCTCACCAATGCTCATCTTCCTGAGCTTTTTCAGAACTTAAACGCATCCTGACTTCATATACTTGTCACCATTTAATCATGTAAGATAGTTCTTTGTAGAAAACTAGTTTATATAAATTTCTCCCTTTTGTCTTACTTTTGGGAGTCATAAATATTGCCTTTAATATATGAATTTTCTTGTTACAAATCTAGTTTGGACATACCAAGTCCAAACTCTGCAGTCCAAACTCTGCGCTTGCTTTAAGAAGTTGAGGCCCCTTTGAGGTTTTATTCCTTATTATTACTTGTTCAAGTAAAGACAAGATCCTTTCTCTTTGTGTAAACGGATGAAATGAGATTATGGCTGACTGTTTGTATTTTTCTTTGTCGGTAATTTTTTAAACAAACTACTATTATATATTAATGTAAGGGCGAAGGCCCAAAAATGATACGTAACTATTTTAGCAAGGAATAAAAATAATACATAATTATTTCAAGGTTACCAATGATACTCAACTTTTATTTATGATAAAAAATGATATTTTCACTAATATGATAATAAGATTACACATGAAAAGTCCAAAATGCCCTTATAAATAAAATAAAATTAAACATCCCTTCATCCTCTTCCTTTTCTCCCTCCACCCTCATGGCCTCTTCTTCCTCACAGTTGTCGCCACCAAAATTAAGGACTAAAAACACACTTTTCAAAGTTAAGGGATCAAAATATGACTTTCTCCAAAGTTAAGGGACCAAAAATATACTTTAGCTGATAAAAAAATAAAGTTGTTCTTAGTATGTGGTTTCCAATTCATTCTAATGGACAGAGGGCACCAAATTTGGCTTGTACGATCACTATAGGGGAAACGATTTATTTTGCTTTTCTTTAATTCTTAGCTATGTTTCTTTTTTTTTATAATTAATTCTTAGCTATGTTTCAATGACGGTAAATTTAAAATACGAAAAATCGCATTAACACTAAGAAAAACGATGATATTAATTGCGTTGATTTTTTTGGGTCAAATATAAAATTTGTTGATTGAAATTGATTTTTTTTTTATAGTAAACCCACATGCTTTTCAGTCCCTATCCTGAAATTTCACTATATGGGTGAAAAGTACAAGGATGTAACGGATAAGGTTTTACTCCCTATTCTCTTTTCTTGTATCATATCCGTGCACTTTAATCCATCACATTCCTCTATAGCATGAATTTTAAAGTTCCATATTCAAATTTAATTATTTACATTTACTTTTTAAAGTTCCGTGATCGAATATATTATGATATTCAAATTTGAATATTAATATTCTAACTTAACTCAACAACTAGTCCACGTGTTAATGGACTCATTTTCAGTTTTTTCTTGGGTAGACTCGAGCTCTCATTTAACCACTCATTCTACCCATAACCATCCCTAATTGAACCCTTTGTCTTATCTGATTATTCACCAAGTTCCCTCATTCAATGGCAAAAACAAAAACGACACTTAGTTTATTGCAAGAGTTAGGAACAGACACAGAGTACTTTGACACACTATAGAGAGGATGTTTCAAGTAGATACTCTTTGAAGAAGGGTTAAAAATTCGGCTTTAATCCTCACCCATTAGAAACTAATAATTTTCACCAAACCAAACAAATTTTTTTTCCCTTTAATTACAGGGAAAATCCCAAATAAATCCCTCTAAATATCCAAAAGGAGAAGTGAGGAACCTAAACTTCCAAAAGGACCATGAAGGAACCAGCACCTATCTGTCATTTTAAAACAAATTGCCCCCTATCCTAAAACACAAATTCCGAGAAGAGGGTGGGTTTAGGGTGGGGTAGGAATTTGTGTTTTAGGATGGGGGCAATTTTAAAATTTTAAATTTTAAAATGACAAATAGGTGCTGGTTCCTTCATGGTCCTTTTGGAAGTTTAGGTTCCTCACTTGTCCTTTTGGGTATTCGGAGGGACTTATTTGGGATTTTTCCTCAATTACATTTCATTCATGTGCCTACCGAACGAGTGGACCTTTATTTCCTTTTATTTCATTTCCATATATCCATATCTTTTGTTTCCATTTTATCATAATATTTTCTAGCAACCAAACAGGCCCTAAGAAATGAGTTGGAGTAAATTAAAATTTAGTGGGACTAAGTTACAACTAAACGAGTTGGAGTGAATTAAAATTTAGGGGATTAAGTACAACCAAGCCAATTAAGTTGCACATAGTTAAAGAATAAAGATTAATTTACAAACGAATCAAAATTATAGTGACATAAATATGGATTAATTTTATTTCCTAAAATCAATTAATAGATGCAACGTACTAAAACTGAAAAATGGCTCATAGAGCACTTACAAGTTGCCACTCCAGATCTTGGATTGATTGCAGGAGCAGCCTCAGTTCTCCCCCATTATAACTTCAAATTACAATAAACCAACGATATTGGATTATTTCAATATAAATAAATAGTGGAAATTGGATTCATTTTCTTATTACGACTAAATTAATATTCACTGCTAGAAAAATCATTAAAAATAATCTTAAATTCTTAAAAAAAATACAATCTCAAATAAGTAAATATTCGGTGCGCGTGATAATAAGATCACTAATCATTGCATTGAAAAGCATAATATTTTAAATAAAACATTGATCCGCAAATAAAGAAATCCTTTTACTGAAATGATCGTGGGAAACTACTAGTTCAATGTAGTTGCCCACAATTGTTTTTGACCTTAATTGATACTACCCCACATTGAAGAGTAGTAGTTTGTTCTTCATAAATTGTCCCCATATCCCGCATAAGGAGTCGCCGTATCATGTACTGATGGACATGATAAATGTGGCCTAAAAACAAAGTTGAGTACAAAGTTTCTATTTAAACAAAGAAAACTATTTCAATGAAAACCACAAAAATACACATTACACTGTTGAATCTTTCATTATCACAGAGCCATCCATGTGCTCCTTCCTTGTACATGTACGTCACCCATATGTTTTTGCCTTTACACAAGATCAATTATCAAATAGTCAAATATAAAACTGTTTGTCATGTTCTTTTTATAAAGATATTAAGCATTAGTTAAAAGGTCCTGACTGACAAGTGCCATAACCGCGTTCATCTGCCTGATAATCAAATCTGTATGATATAAAACTTATCAGAAATAAATACTAGTTATAAATAATTATGAACAATGAGGTTAATAATTATAACATTTCATGTAAAGTGCAATTACAATGTGATGATGATTATTATTTTATTATATTTTAAGCTCATCCGAACGTTGTGTACAAGTATCTATAATATTAATGATAATGGTTTCAGTTCTAAGGAACTCTCAAAACCCGATTCAAAAGACTTCAAATTTTGATTTTGAAGATTTGTAAAATCATAATATGTATATAAATATTTAGATTTTACAATTTTAAAATACTCCCTCCGGTCCCTAATATAAGAGTCAAAATTTGAATGGTTTTGGTCCCTAATATAAGAGCTCATCTCACATTCTCTCATCATTTAATGAGTTTTTTCCTACTTTGCCCCTTACTCTTTTTGTAAGAATTAGTTAAACGGTATTTTTTATTTTAATGAATTATTCATCTATTTTAGATTCATAAAGTATGATAACATCTATCTTTATTTGTATATTTAGTATTTAACATTTTCTAATAGTCATACATAAACTCTTCTATTGAAAAAGTTAGAGACACTTAGCTCTAAATGTTGGCACTTTCATAAGGATGTAAACATTAGGATTATAATCCTTTCCATTTCCTCATTCCTTATTTACTCTTTCTATTTCTCAATATAAGACTTAATTGACTTATAGACAAAATGAAGAAATTTTACCAAGTGACTTTGTCAGAATAATATTTTATTTATTATTAAATTATGTTAGCTTATAAGTCAAACAAACTAGCTAGTTTTGAAAAATTTCAAGTAAATAATCAATTTATAAGTAACTAATAATTAATTTACTAACCTTTACTTCATTTTATCTTTTTTAAAAAAATTAACTAGATCTTCTATATATAAACATGGAGGAGTAATACTTTTGCTTGGATTCTGTATCAAAAAAAAAATTCTTTTGCTTGGATTGTCTTCCACCCAAGCCCACGTGGGAATCGCTAGTGGAGAGTTCAAGGCAGATTGGCAATCAAGTTGTAGTATTAGTTTTACATCACAGACTTAGACAACAGTCCTTCTTTGATTCTTTCGTTGGCTTTTTGTGCCCATTAAGATTTCAGAAATTCTTAATTATCATAATAAAATACATCAATAATTACTCAGCTCAAAAAAATAAATAAATAATTTCCATTTCGAGTAAGCTACACATCCATACATTCTAAAACACTGCTGGTAGCTAGCCATAAGTTTTTAAGAAGATATACGCCTTGTACGTATTTTTGTTACTCTAACATAATATGATTATTTTTTCGGTTAGAGTAATAATATATTTATAATTTCGAGTTAGAACTCGACAAAAGGCAGAAAATTGAAGAAATAGATTATATTAGTATTCATGAATTATGAGTTTAAACAAGTTATACATTATATATTCTATACAGGCAGGTCCTTGTTCAATGTATGAATATGATACAAAAGTGTGAGTTGTATGTAGTATATAATAATAACTAGAAATCTCTATAGCTTCTGAATAAAATAATAAATATAGTTTATTTATTTCTACATATATGTTTTTATTTATATTGCTGATATAGGAATTCAAATACTCTGAATTTGAAACCATCATTTGTTTTTTTTTAGGAATTTATTAAAAGCCATATAATATTTTTCATTTAAGAATGAAAAAAAATATTTTTTTTTACATTGTGCAGCAATCATTTTAATCTTATATTCTAAATACCGACATAGATTTCTTTTATGAGTAATTACAAAATAATTCAAACATGTTTCAAAACATTTCAATGTAATTTTATATATTCATATTAATTAGATAATTTTACTATATTATATGCTTGATATAATTCATATTAAATTATTTAAATTTGATATTATTACTTGGAAAAATTATTTAAATTATTAAAATTCTCAAACAATTTAATGTCGAACAGCACTCATTTAATTATTTTTTTATTACAACACTCATTAAATTCTGAAACAGGGGTAAAATGATATAAAATCTTTAGAGTCGAAAGATTTTATTGCCATTCATCGAAAAAAAAAATTCATTGCCCTTGTCTCTTTTAGAAAGGAAAAATGTGTCATTTACCAGACATGACAAGAAATTTGAGCAGATTTCCAACACAAATGAAAGTATTTTCAAGAAAATAAATTAATCAAAACCAATGTTCAAAGAAAAAAGGGTATTTATAAGAAAAAGTGTTATTTGGAAGACAAATTTAAAATTTTCAAGACAAATATGCTTATTTCTATCATGCATGAATGTATTACTAAAAGTTGTGTGCCTTGGAATAGATACATGTTTGTGTAAAATAAGTGTCTTATAAATACCTTCCTATATTAGTTTAAAATTAAGAATATTATTCTTTCACTAAACTATACTTTTGGTCTTTTATGTTTGCATAAAGTTTCAATTTAATATTTTATGTTTGGAAAGTATACTTTTAGTCCTTTTTATTTTTTTGCCGAAATAGTCCTTTTTGTTGACATTGTTAATTTCACTTAAATTTAAAATATTATTTCATAATTAAATTGAGTAAAAAAATGTCACATTATAAAAATATAAGAATAATTACACTAAAATATTTTCAATTAAGGATTTGTTTTGATATTTTAATCTTATATTAACCATTTAAAATTGTGAAACTAACATTTTCCGTTAGGTGAAAATAAAGGTGTTAACAAGAAGGATTAAAGTGTACTTTGCAAACATAAACGACTAAATTGAAACATCATGCAAATATAAGGGACTAAAAGTATACTTTAGCCAACTTCAAATCCCATATTGTTTCTTAAAAGTGACACATATTCTTGTAACTATCATTATTTTGAATTAACTTATTATTTTGGAAATATAAGAATTTTTGTTGGAAATTCACATTTTTGTCTTTAAAAATTTTCATATTTATCTTACAAATGATACCATGACAATTATGTAATTTTACCTTCAAGATAATAATTTATTGGGTTAATATGCAAATCCCCTCAAAAGTATACCAAAAGCTAAGGTGCACATCCCCTCCTAACATATTTTTTGGTGCAATTTTACCCTGGAAGTAAAACTCTTATGCAATTTAACTCATCCGTTAGGCAAGAAGTTTACCACCGTTTATTTTAATACACGTGGAATATAAGCTGCCACTCTAGCTCTTACATGGATGTCACGTAATAAAAAGAAATATTTACAGATAAAAATGAAATAAGATAGAAAAAAGAAAAGGAAAACAAATTTAAAAAAACACGGGAAAATCACACCTCCCCCCACCCCACCCCCATGCCCCAAACAGATCCACCCACCACTGCCGCCCCACCATCACCGCCACCGCCACAACACCCACTTCCCCACCACCCTCTCTTCCTTCCATTTCCTCCACCCACAGCTCACCATCACTCCCACTCTCTCTTCCTCTCAACCTCTCTCCTCCTCTTCAATGTCCCCTCCACCTCGGCTGACGTCACCGCCATTGTCGCTGCCACATTCACCCTAACAAGCTCACCTCCTCGGAGACGGACCCGAGCTTGTCGGGACTACAGCCGATGGCAGTGATGTCAACCGTGCAGGAGGGGACGGTGAAGAGGAGGAGAGAGGTTGAGAGGAAGAGAGAGTGGGAGTGATGGTGAGCTGTACGTGGGTGGAGGGAAATGGAAGGAAGAGAGGGTGGAGGAGAAGTGGGTGTAGTGGCGGCGCCGGTGGTGGGGCGGCGACGGGTGGATCTGTTTGCTGGGTGGGGGCGTGATTTTCCCATGTTTTTTTAATTTGTTTTCCATTTCTTTTTTCTATCTATTATTTTTTATCTTATTTCATTTTTATCTTCAAATATTTCTTTTTATTACGTGGCATCCATGTAAACGCCAGAGTGACAGCTTATCTGCCACATGTATTAAAATAGAAGGTGTTAAACCTCCTACCTAACGGAAGGGTTAAATTGCACAAGATTTTTACTTTTAGAGTAAAATTGCACCTAAAAATATGTCAGGGGGAATCTGCACCTTTTGGTATACTTTAGGGGGATTTGCATATTAACCCAATTTTATTTTACTTGAAGAGTTACATTGATAATTCCAAAATTGAGAGCTGAATGACAATAAATTGCTTGAGGTGAGTCCAGTGAAATTTTCCGTTGTTACATGAAGTCACCCAGAAAAAAGGAATTGAATAGTTTGATCTAGATCAGCCAGTCAGTACACATAGATCTATAAATGTTACAAGTTGAAGACGAATTGCAAACAAGTTTGTAATTTATTACTCCCTCTGGTCCTAAATATTAGACATAGTTGACTTTTTTAGAAAATCCTATAAAAAAGCAAAATAAGTTGATTATAAATTGATTTACCTATTTTTTTTACCTTAAACTAGTTTATTTTACCTATAAACTAATGTATAATCTAAAAATATATCAAATATGTCATGATTTAATAGCCTATTTCGCAATCTTAACCTCCAAAAAAAAGTCAATTAGGTCTTATATTTAGGATTGGAGGTAGTATTAGTTTGGATTTTTAATAGGATTTTTAATCGTTTATACTGTGTGTGTGTTGTAAGCAAACTCACTCAAACTATCACGATATACCCTTAAAGGGAAAAAATAATATTAATAACAAATATCTACACACTGACACCAATATTAAACCATGTTATACGGCTGCTTAAAATTTTGGATCAGCTAATCAGGTAATTAGTAATTATACATAGGGTTTGTCAACTACTAACTTGCCTTCCAACCAAAAAATTATAAAACATATTTGATCTTATTCCTGCTCTTCAAATGATGCCCTAATTGGGCATCTTATTCCTGCTCAAAAAGGCTCTAGAACCTATTTAATTTCATGGTCTTTCATTATATATTTCAAGTTTAGACTTAATTTTTTAATATTAACAGTCAAAATGCACATGTGATTTTATCAAAAGTTCATATACACCAAGTGCTTTTTTTAGATAAAAAATAACTTTAAACTTCTAGTTAGGCTCAAAAGTCACATATGTTGTTAAATTATGGTAAAAAAATACACACGTGATTTTATCAATAGTTCGTTCAACAACAAGTGTTCTTTTTACCATATAATTTTAACGGTGACTTTTGAACTTAATTTGAAAGTTCATTGTTATTTTTTTGTTTAAAAAACACTTATTGCTGGATGAACTTTTGACAAAAGTATGTATATTTTTTACATTTAACCATATTGTGACTATATATATATAATCTATATCATAAAAAGGCATGAAAGAAAAACAAGCAAACACAAGTTTAGTCACGTCTAACTCACTTACTATATATAAAGTAAAGGACAAGATACCATAGTAAACAACCTTGTCTTCTTGGTTCACCTAGCCATACAAAAAATGTGTAATTAATCAGCATGATGAATATACCAATCCATACTAAAAGGTTCATAAAAAGCTCATTATTTATAAGTGAAAGCCTCACAATCCATACTAAAAGGTTTAATTGGTCGTTGGTGAGAAGAAGGGAAAGGGAAGCCGTGTATTGAAGAAGAAGGGAGGGAATGGGGGTATTTTGTGGGATATTGTATTTAAGTGAGGGGTAAAACAGTCATTCTCAGGTCCCTTGAAACTTGCTAATAATTTTCAAATTCATTGGGACCTTATGGCTGGTAGTAAAATCTCTTTCTTGGAATTACACTGCAAATTCCCCTTATTTATTTGGGCATGTCAGATGACACATGACACTTAATAGCTTATTGAACGCCAGTTATCTTTATTAACGTTCATAGACATTTTTATCCCACTTTTAAAATTTCATGTGTAGTTTTGCTTCAATCCAGAATATTTTATATGATAGTGGATGCATCTTGATACAATTACATGAGTATTTTTTGTGCCTTTACTATAAACAAGTTTATTAGATCAGCCCCTCAATCATTCTTGTACGGACCATAATTGGTATGGACCCACCTAATGGGACGAAGATATACATTGAATCAAATAGTTAATCAGAAGATCCGATGTGAGTGCATCAATGTGAAAATCGTGGGTTGGAAATGAATGATCCTATAACTTTATATAAATATCCCTAGAAAAGGAATACCAATCCCTTAAACTGAGACTCAACTCTATATAATCTTTGAATGCAAAAGGGGAAACGCAAAAAGAAAAGAAAAAATATAATACAGTGCGATACGCAAATTTATTTTTGATCAAATTATGTCCCCAGAAAAATGAACATTATATTTGTTTGGATACATGCATCCTATTTATTTCACACCATGTTACTGTATTTTGAAACCGCAATTCAATGACGTGATGGAACGGGAAATAATAATGAATCAAAATAAATTGAAATTGTGGGGCCTTGTACACTCACATTAGTAGCATAAGCATTAATAAAAACATCATTCACATTAACCACAACAACTTACAATTTCACATTTGTTGGTGTGTTCAGATATTAATAATCACTCCATTTCGATTAACCACTTTGTCATTTTGATTAACCAATAGCATACGAATTACAATTTTAAGGGACATAAGGTTCTTTTGACAACATTTCAAAATCTCAAATTCCTTCCAAGTATCTGATTTGTCCTTTTGAAAATATGAGTACTTTCATTATCCTTTTGGATATTCGGAGTAATTTATTTGTCATTTTTTCTATTTCTTAGACATTTAATTTACATCTTACATTTATTGAATTAAAATAATGTAATTCAATTTTTCAATTTTCAAAATTTTAACCCAAATTTTTTTCCTCCACTTCCCTTTAAATTTCCTTATACAAAATAGATCAAGTGAGGTTATGATAACTTTAAACACTTTGTTTGATAAACTATAATTTATATATATATTTGTGATTTATGAAAAAAAAAACAGATAACAGTTTTACAGATACAAAAATTAAGGGTATATATTGTGAATTCGATATCAAAAGAGTAGTCCAACGTAAGAAAAATGTAATAAGAAAAATTAAAAAAGTTTAGTTGAATTCAGGATTATTTGATAAAGGTCTGAATTTATTTATTTACCAATTAGAAATTAATTAATTGCCAGTAGTAAAAGCTTTAAATCACTGAATGATCTTATTATTGATGACATGATAAAATTAAATGGCCATTGGTCAATAATAAGAGACAGTACGTAGAAAAGACTTAGAAGTATGAATTCTTTAATTACGCCGAAAAAAGCCCCAAATCATATTATTTAATATTTAATTATTTCTCACATGGCAAACAAATTAGCCTTATGAAGCCAGCCCATCCATGTTTATATTCCTCTAGCTCCCCCACCATCTTTTTTCTTCTTTTACTTTTTCCTTTATTTTTTCTTTCCTCTTTATATATAATACTACTCCATGTATGTATGTATGTATTAATTCATTTTCTTTTCTAGAGAATCATCAAAAACCAACGCACCTATCTATTTTTATGCACCTCCCTTCTCATTATTCTCCAGAAACTCTCCAAAAATCAACATGGAAAGTGACAATAACTTCTTTACCACACCATCATCATCTTCTTCCTTTCCTTCTTCTTCTTCTTCATCATCATCTTCATCATCCACGTCAACATCAACAATTTCATGTTTGAAATTCAAGCATGACCAGTCTAAAAGTGATGATATACTGAATGGTAATAATAAGCATCAACAAAGCAAGAAGAAGAAGAAGAGGCAAAGAAGTAGTGAGAGTGATGATGATGATGATTATAATACTGAAAACCAAGGCAATAATGATAACAACAACAATAAGCATTCTACTTATAGAGGTGTGAGAATGAGAGCTTGGGGGAAATGGGTTTCAGAGATTCGTGAGCCAAGAAAGAAGTCAAGAATTTGGCTTGGAACGTATCCTACTGCTGAAATGGCGGCTCGAGCCCATGATGTAGCCGCTTTGGCCATCAAAGGTCAATCGGCTTACCTCAATTTCCCAGAATTAGCTCACCAGCTTCCCCGGCCGGCTAGCTCGGCTCCCAAGGACATCCAAGCCGCGGCTTCAAAGGCAGCAGCCACCTCCACCCTTGTGTTTGATGCTCAGGTTAAACACTGTGAAGCCGAGGTAGAAGCAGCTAGAGGAGCCGAGCCGAGCCAGGGAGAGCAAGCCATTTCTTCTTCTACTACTACTTCTTCTTGTTCAAGTTCTGTTCCTGAGGATGAAGACACATTGTTTGACCTACCCGATCTCTTCACTGATGGGGACATTAATGGAGTATGTTCGTATTTTTCTTGGAATTTATGTGCAGTTGTTGATAGCGGTTTAAGCCTTGATGAGCCATTTTTTTGGGAGAAAAATTAATGTTATTTGTTGTAAAAAAGAAAATAATAATGGGGGAGTAATTAAGTATTGATTCATGATTTTGATTTGGATGTATAATATTTTGTCACTACTGTATTTTCTAGTTAAACATTGCCTAGTTCAAGGGGAAAAGAATTTGTAGTTTTAACATGTTTATGTCTGAACAATTAAATGAACTAATGTTGTTCTTTTGTTGCTTTCTTGCTTTTCTAAATTTTGCTTTATTTATTACTTTTAATGTATCTTTATCTTTTAAACACTTTTCATATTATGAGACATTAGACCGGAAGCAAATACTTCTGTATCATTACTTTAGTATAACAATTATCGCATAATTGACCGAAAGATGACAAATCGATGTGTGGGCGCTCTGTGATAATAATAAGGGTTAAAGTTCAAAAATGACCATATAATTGACACTAAGGTGCAAAAATGGCCATGTAAAATTTTTTTGCGGAAAACTGCTATCGAATTTCAAAATTGGGGTAAAAATGTCCATCACAGTTAATTTTTTTGACTTTTTCACTCATCATGGCCAAATAAATATATAAGTCTGCCACATATTTTAGTGAGAGATAAATCAGTAGATGATTATGAGTAAACAAATTAGAAATTTAATTGTGCTGGAAATTTTTGCCATAATTTTGAAATCGATAGGCAGTTTTACTCCAAAAAATTTTACACAGTCATTTTTGCATCTTTATGACAATTACATGGTCATTTTTGCACTTTAACAATAATAAAATTAAAAGGCTTTTAAATTTATCAACCCATATTGACATGAAAGTTAGGTGTGTCGTACATTGCCTATGTGGTTTCAGAAGTTCAATTCACTATCACAATACTGTTACAAAATTGTAGAAAAATTTGATTCTTAAATATTTGATCATTTTCAAATTATACTTAAATAGTCGAATTTGTATCCATTTTCGGAGCATAATTTTGTCTGTTTGAGAAAAATGGACCACATTTGATTGAAATGTTATTTTCTTTTGATTATTTGAATGATGATTGTGTAGTTTATAGAGTTTCATGATAAGGAGACTATTAAATTGAGTACTTTTTAAATTTCGTCGGAATTCTTATTCATGTAGGACCTTGGCCGGTATCTAAAGAATAATCATTTGAGGTATTCCTCATTTTGTAATGAGCATTTTTAAGCTTATAATGCTACTAACCGATTGGCCAAAATGTGCCGTCCGCTTACTGAAGGAAATTGATGGCTTCCCAATTTTCATTGATTAAGGACATATTTAGGATATATTTGATAAATTTTTAATGATAATTATTATAGGTATTTTTAAACCTTTTAAACTATTAATGGGCTAATATGTCATATGAGTTTAAATTAATTATTATTAAGATAAATATGACAAATCTTAGAAAAGTTTTTTGGAATTTTATGACTTAGCTTGCAAATGCATGATTTTGATAAGTAAAGATGAATATTTTAATCTCGGAAGGAGAAGAATATTGAAGTAAAAGAGTGGGAAAAACTAGAGATAAATTGCTGAAATCAAATGAAACTTGCCTATGATACCATACCATTGGATAAAAATATAAAAACACGACGAGCTCCTCTTAGAGCACCAAAATTCACACACAGTCAGCCCCCTTTTCACCTTAGAACCCATAGGTGCCATTTTACTCATCGGTGCATACTTGCAAAATTAGATGAGTTTTCGGCCCTACATATGATAATAAATTCCTCTTGTTTTCATTATTTCTTTGATATTCTTGTGAACTAGCTAGGTATGGTATTGTTTTTTTAATTTGTGTTTTAATCCATTTGTAAGTAGGTAAAGACGTTTATTCTCTGATTAATTTGATCCTTGTATGCATTGAACTTATTTTAATTTGTTTCCTGATCTTTTAGTAATTAAAAGACTGTTTGTATTGATTTATTCTTCTCGTAATGCGTCTACTAGATTGACCATCTTTTACATTGATTTGTTATGAAAGATATACTTGATAGAGATGGTTAAGGTGTAAAACTCTGATAAATCAGACTAAACTTGAAGTTTTAATAAAAAAATTAATGCTTTTATGGTAGAATAGAGTATATATTTACCAACCTAGTTTTTTCAAATTAAGGGATCTCAAGGGGTATTGTCTTAATTTGTAACAAAAGATTGAACAAATGAAATGAAAGATGTACATATTTGATTTTGGATTGAGAGAGAGCATTTAAATGCCTTAGAACCTTAGGTAGATACAAATTCTCATTTAAGGACTAAATGAAAGAGGACTTTATAAATAAGGTTCATGAAATACAATGTGTTTTTCCTTTTTTTCCCATCATAAAATAGTTTTTAAGACCTAGTTTTTTAAAAGAATTTGATTAGTTCACTTAGTTAATTACATTAATCTAGTGTTTAATTGAGATTTTAAAACAAATATCTCTATGACAAAAATTTTAATTATATTACTTTGCGATCCATATATAGGTTAAACAGTAATAATTTAGCCAATTGATTGTTGTTCAAGGTGCAGGTAATTAATAACACAATTGATAATAAAAAATAAAAAGTGTAGAATTACCACTAGACTTTTTAACTATAGTCAGATTGGCTAATTCCGTCTAATTATATTTGAACAAATGACTAGCTATTACTTTATAACACAAAAAATGATGCGTGCCACTTAATATTGTGACGGCCATTTAGTGATTTTTAGCAACAAATAAAATGTGGCCTCATTTTAAAAAATTCACTGGTGATATTGCACCTTTTTTATATCAATTGTGCTACCACATTTTGAATTAGTGTCAATTGTCTAAATTACTCTACACACACATATATGATCTCAGAATTTGGTGAGCTATTGTGAAAATATAAGCCCGTTGCAGTACAAGGAAAATTCATATTGTGAAGAATTCAGGAATGCTAAAGTTGTGAAATATGGTTTTGGTATTAACTAATCAAAAGTTAAAACAACAATATGTTTTGTTAATCAGTGTTTGATTGTATATTTACTTAAGTATGAATTTTGTCTTATTAAGTAATTAAAACTCATACTGCTAATAAGTAATGCATTCTATAGACGTAAAAGGATCAAATGAAATTTAATTCAAACTTGATAACGTTTTGCTATGAATCAATGGTTGTACGTAATCTTTTGGGCTACATTCATAAAAAAAATTTCATATTCTAATACTAGAATTAATTGAAACTATAAGAACATGATCTGTTTTTTTCTTTTTTGAACTTTGTAGGTGTATTTAGAACAATTTTATGAAATGTTTTTTTGTCTCACTGAAATAGTTTACAGATGAATGGTTCTTTTGGTACATATAATTATAGATCTGATGTCAAAAGACAACATTGCTCCAACATTTTCTACAGATTCAAAAGACAACGTTGTTCACTGTAAAGGATGCCAACCTGAGCTTTTTGCATGTCTAACTTTTTGTTGTAGAGATAGATGCCCCTACAAGCTAAGCTAGATATTAATCACTTCCTAATCATATCTTCAATTACCAATCAATTCAACTTATAAACAAAATTATCAACATGGCGTATGTGCTTCATACATATGTATAAAAGGCATATGATATGAGCACATTTTTTAATGGTGACTGGTGGTCCTTTTTTTATTTTCAGTCCATATATAAGTAGTTTCTGAATATTTGCCCGTTTTGAGTGATATTAACCAATTCCTTTTTAATCTAGTAGTGCTGTTATTGGGGTTATTTAATTTATATCATGCCTATCTGATTAACTTAAACTTTGAAATAGGACGGTTTCATTCATGATGCGGTGCAACATTAAGTGTAAAAGAAAAACTCAAGGTGGAAATACTTTAATATAATACTTAATACATTTCTTCAACAGAAAAAAAGGAAAAAAGAAAGTAAACATTGATAAAGGGGTAATTTGAAATTTATATTGCCAGAGAGGTCATTTGAACATGTGGGCAAAAAATATTTCATTATATTCAAATATTAAGTTGCAGTTTGATAAATTATAAAATATAGAATTTATGGGAAAACGTATTTAATTGTCCTTGCATTGTGAAAAGTTGATAAGCAACAGCTGGCACGATTAAGTTAAAAAATGTTACCTTCAGTTTTAATTGACTTTATTAATTTGTTTAAGCTAATTAATAGTTAAATCCACGTAGACATCACTACTCGGTCTCATCTCCTTACCAACTCGACAAATTAATTAGATGCTCTTAGTGTATGAAACGAAATCTCCTCTAGTCCTCTAAGCACATAATATCTCCTTACCAACTCGACAAATTAATTAAATGCTCTTAGTGTATAAAACGAAATTTTCTCTAGTCCTCTAAACACATAATATAAGTCACACTGAACCACCCCCACTATTAGTAAGAAATCAAGGAAAAGGTGTTGGCACATTAAATTTGTGTTAAATTAAAATTTCCTTCACTTTATCCCTATGTATTGAAATTCTTGCATTTATTTTCTTTCTTGATATCCAATGTTTACCATGAAAAAATAGAAGTCAATTAAAATTGATAAATGGTAATGTGGAGTATGGACTATAGGGAGTAATTCTCCAAGTAACTTAGTAGCATTATAAATCGAAGATATCTGGTTAGAAGAATTAATTTACCCAAAAAATATGATAAGAAGGGGAAGCGGAGTCATACGCTTTGCAGGTTTTCTTGTCATGTAGAGCTTGTGCTAGTATGTAGATACTCTGCCTTTTAATATTGTGTGGTTCTTTGAATATGATATGGAAGTTTGCTGTTTCATCTAAAAAAAGGATCAAAGATTATATATGGAAAACATCCTATATATTGGTGGATTATGAGATCCCTTATAAGACAATTAATCACAGTTAGATCATAAAAATGGTAAAATTGAGTAGAAGTCTCAAGCGACTTGAGTGATATTAATTGACTTGTCATTTAATTGTTCTTAAGTTGTCAATCACATCCCTTGGGTTGGGTTGTTAATGCTGCTCTTGAAAATGACAACTCAAGAAGCTATAGTATTGATAACTCAATGACAACTAAATGACAAGTCTTTTAATATTACTCAATTTCCCTGGACTTCAACCTAATTTCATTTTTTGGGACCTAATGTAATTAATTGTCTTATAAGGGATTTCAACATGATTTTCCCTTATATATATTTTGCTTCATTAGTGAAACCTTTCGGCATTATGATTGTTGATTGGCTTAACAAATATTTATCTGATTCAATTCCAATTATGTCGCCAAATGTTGGTTCCTCGCAAGTCGCAACAACATCTACCACAAGACAAACCAATTTTGAAAAGTTAAATAAATTAGTTAGAAAATAAATCAAAGAGGCATGTACACACACACAGATACACACACACATCGATGATGATGATAATCATTCATTCAATAGCACTGACTATATTAAAATAATGCTTCATTCATTGGTGACCTCATTCTTGCGCAGACAAGAAAGGAAAAAAAAGAAATAAACAAATAAAGGAGGACCTCATCACCATCTGCTATATATTCTTTTGTTCGCCTATTAATAAAATATTTTGCCACGATTTACTTTACTATTGGTCGAACACTATATTTATATATATGTATGTTGTCACACTAATCGTGATCTAATTAAATTCAAATAACAATCATAATCTTCAGCAATTCTTGCATATATTTGGCTGAAACAAACAAAAGATATAATAAGCGTAGTCGACCGTGTATAGTTATATACCGAGTTTCAATTTATCTAAAATAATAAATGAAGTGCTGAATAATTCATATAAAACTACTAATGAGGACGAACAAACTTATTTTACTGTAAAATACCTTTTGAAAATATTATTTACAAAAGATCCCTGTTAAAAAGTGAAGAAATGCTCGAGAATTAGTTTCCTTTTCCAGTAGTTTTAAAGAATAAGAGATTGTCGCTTTCTGATTTTTGTTCAAGCGAAGCAAATCAGATATGTTTGTATGTTTTACACTCTTCAAACAAATATATTATTGTGTTCATTTTTAAATATGTTCTTGCGCGTAGCTAATTTCCAATGAGGAAAAAAAAGAGTATAATCCTCAACTAATATGGACTCGAGGAGTGTAAATGCTTCCCATAAAGATATACAGCGTTGCCCCCTAGCCCAATGAGGTCGCTTCCGAGGATTCAAGAGCATATTTTCTTCCTTAGGAGCAAGCTCATTTGACCAACTACAACTACTCATTAGTTAGTTATTTCTATAAGACAAGGATAAAAACTTTATTTTGATCTATTTATTTAAGCCACTTCATTAAAGTGGTTAGAGAAAATGACAGATAAATTCATTCAGAAATTCAAGATCTCATAAGGTATTTTAACTAGTTAAGTAATTGTATCCACTAGTTGACTATGATATTAACATTTGCAAATAACAAATTTAGAATTTAGAAGGCACATTCTATCATTTCCCAAAAGTGAATTACATTTTTTCCATTTACTAACTATGCGTTGACAAAGCAGACAATTGTTAAGTTTTTAGAAAAAACTATTGAAGTTTACGTTTTTATTGATGTTTATGAAATATTATAGAATTAACTAAAACCATATGAGTATTCTTTCAAAAAATAGTATTATTGATGTAAATAGAAATCAAAACCATTTTTAGACAACTTTATAGATGCAACTAATTTTTATTAATTCAAAGAAAATTTAAGGAATATCTCTAGGACAAAAAATTGTTTTAAGTAAAGTTTTATTAATTTTATTTTAGTATACATAATTGGAGTTAGTTATATTATAAAGTCATGGCGAAGACCCAAAAATGATACAAAACTATTGACTAAGGAACAAAAATAGTACATATCTATTTCAAGGTATAAAAATGATACTCAACTCTTACCATGTGATCAAAAATGATATTTTTACTAATATGACAATAATATGAGACATGAAATGTCCAAAATGCCCTTATAAATTATTCACCGCCCGGTGAAGTTTATTTAATTATGAGGGCATTTTGGAAATTTCATGTCTAATATTATTATCATATTAGTGAAAATATCATTTTTTATCACATGGTAAAAGTTGAGTATAATTTTTGTACCTTGGAATAGTTATGTACTACTATTTTTGTTCCTTGGCCAATAGTTATGTCTCATTTTTAAGTCTTCGCCTTAAAGTCATTGTAGATCATTTTTACTCCTCCCATTCAAAAAATAAGACCTATTTGAGGATGAGTTTGTTTCTAAATATAAGGCTTATTCTTTCTAATTTTTTTCATTTCCCATATTATCCCTATTGATCCTCCAGAATAATAGAGAAGAGTGTTGGTGAGAATATCATGTGAATTAGCTAATTTTAGGGTGAGAATAATTGTTGGTGCATGATTAGAGTGTTTTGATAATATCATGTGAATTAGCTAATTTTAACATTTTTAGTCTAATAAATTTAAATAAATTTGAAAAAGTATTTAGGAATTTCACTATAATTGATGAACTTAAGCCCCCCTTTTTAATTTTGCCATGAATACATATATTAATGGCACCTTGAGACAAAAACTGATGGCTAATGTTTAAACAATTCAATCGTAAGTCCTTGTGGGGACTGATTGTACGAAACATCTTTTCTTCCTCGTATGATTAATACCATTGATTAACCACTATGAAAATTACGTTAATTATTGATTATAAGTGCTAAATTAACAAAATAATTAATTGGACCTAAATGGGTTTTATTAGTCGAGACCACTTTTTTTATCAGAAATAAGAGACCACGTTCAAGTTATGGCTGTGTAGAAAAATGCATCAATTTTAGTCTTATTTTATTTTTATATAAAGAAAAAAGAAAAATGCATCAATGCAAGGTAAGAGAAATTAAAACCATACACGCAAATATTCATGAGGTTGGTATGTTATGTCTCATGCATTACAGGTACTTAACATATTGATATGGAATTTATGAAATCTCATTGGTTTGTATCTAGGTGTCTAAGTTATTTTTCTTTCGTTCATAAATATAAGACCTATTTAGGTGATAAGTTTGATCTTAAATATAAGATATCTTCCTAATTAAATGTTGCTAACTTTTTCTTAAATTATCCCTATTAATACGTATAGAGGCAGGGTTGGGTAAAAATGGATGATTGTGGTGCATTAGTAATATCATCTGATTTTAACAAACTTAATTAACAACCTCATTGTTGTTCAATTAGATAATTAAGTCTTTCATTTAGGAGCGGATGAAGTATTACAATTTTACATACATATATAGGCATATAGCTATTTATAAGGAACTTTGAATATGTTAAGCTGAAAACAAAAAATTAAATATGTTTAAATATCTAAATCAATGATGTAGACATTTTAAACTATTTTTTCTGCCAATATATATAATTTCATATGAAGTTTAATCTCTAACAAATACTTATTTTAAAATCGAATATGAGCGGCATTTATCATTAGTACAAGAAAGTAGTATTCCCTTGTTATTTAATAAAAGTCTTATTTATCGAATTTAATTGGTTAAGGATATTATTAAATTGATCAAAATTACATGATGTAGTATTATAGAAACACCCTAACCACCTACCAATTCTTACCAATGATCTGATTTAAAAAAATTTAAAAGAATTAGATTGTGGGAACAAAAAAAATCTTTGAGTATATCTCTCTTTAAGAATTATAATATGAGCATGCAAGATCACATGAATAATAGAGTACCTAAAAACTATTCAAATGACCAGATCTTGAATCTAATTGTTTTTGGAAAGAACAAAGTATGCATGCAAATTGCTTTCCACATTAAAAGTTGCCCTTTATTATTTCAATGCCACATGGTCTCTGTACCACTGAAATATCAAAAATTAATTTCAAATTTTGAATATTTCAGTCAAAACATGATACCAGCAACTTGCAAGTATTTTTGTTAAAAGATAACAAACCATTTTCAATGTTAATAATATCTTCTTGTCAGGAATAATTTGATTCATAAACTTTTAATTGTTGCTAAGTATTACATGTGACAGATGATTGCATTTGAATATGATCTAAATGCTCCCTTAGGCACTTTATTTATTCTATGTTATACTCCCTCCGATCCTAAATATAATATCTCTTTAAGCTTATTGTTGAAGTTAAGGAAGTAGATTAGACTACTAAATTATAACTGATAAACTCCATAATTTCACACATTTCATCTCTATTTCCTTCTAGTTCACACTCTTTTTGATGATACATAGATAACAAAACACACAAATACTACTAGAAAGTGATTCAAATAGAAAACCATTCATTTGTGTGAAATTTGGAGTTTGATGCTTGTATATTTGAGACATGGAAACTCTTCAACCCTCTTTCTAGCTTGTGTAGGAAGAGGTGGACAGGTATTAGAAGCTCGATGAAACCCAAGTGCTACAACAAAGGAGAAAAAGGAGCAAGGGAAAGCAAATTTTAAGTCCTTAGAAAAGCTGCATGCCAGTGGCTCGCCAACTGGCGAGCCACTGGCGAGCCACAAAGCCAACTGGCACGCGAGTGGCATGCCGTCTCTGGAATCTCGCCAGTGGCTCGCCAACTGGCGAGCAACTGGCGAGAGCACTTCACAGCTGCGCGTTTTGACCTATTTCTCAGCATATAAAAAGGGAAAGTTGGATATTTTGAGGGGAGGCTGGAAAAACACGACTGGGGGCACTTCTAGGGCACTTCTTGGAGGCTTGAAGAACTTGAAGAACCTTGGGATCTCTTGGGAATCAAGTGAGGAAGCTTGGAGAGATTTGGGTATTCCTCATTTGTGGTTGTATCTTTCTCCCTATTCTTCACCACTCTTCAATGCACTCTTTCATAGTTTTAGGGTTTGTTTTATTTGCATTTATGTGTAACTAAAACCCTAATCTAGGGTTGTTATGAACCTATTTATGGATTGAACCATCTACTCTCTCTTTCTTTAAGTAATTAATGAAGCATATGTGTAGTTTTTATCTTGCTCTCTATTTGTTTTAAGTGCTTGATCACCACTTAATTAGTTAAATGAAATATGACTTGGGAAAGTGTATTTTGTTTTAGAACTTGGATAAGAACATGTTAGACTTGAAGTTTATGGTTTTAAATGGAAGGTTTGTTGATAACATAGAGATATAGTTATTGACCTAACATAGTCATAATTAGGGTGGTTAAGGAAAAGAGCTAGCATTTATTGTGACAAGAGATTGTGCAATAAATGCTAGCATAAATTTGATCTTGACTTGGGAAAGCTTTTTCAAATGATTTTGAACCCTAGACTTGCACATATTTTCATTTAATCACTTAAAATAGAGAGGGAAACCTTGGTTCATGAAGTAAATAGGGGATTAGCAACCCTAGGCCTTAGTTATCATTGTTAAACCGTGTTTGAAACTTCAACTCTTTTTACACTTATATTTCAAACTCTTTTCTTTCTTGAACAACAAACTCTCAATATGTTTTTACTGAAGACAATTAATGATATAATTAGTGCTAATCACTTGTTTAAACTATAATCTCTGCGGAACGACACTTTTTCTATACTACACTTGACGACCCGTATGCTTACGGAAGCGCATCAAATTCGCGTTAAGTCAATAACATCATTAATTCTTCAAAAATTTAAAATTGTCATATAATTAAAACTCTAGCGAATATAAATTTATTAAGGGAAAATGACAAATAAAGTACTTTGAATATCTAAAAGATCAATGAAGGTACTCAAATATCTAAAAGGACAAATCATATCGATACTAGGGGGATCTGAGATTTTGAAATGTTGTTAAAAGATCCATAGACCCCCTCTCCCCCTAAAAATGTAATTTGTATGTTGTTGTTGTTATACAAATAATGCAGTGGTTAATCGAAATGAAGTAATTGTTAATATCTGAACACACCAAAAAATGTGGAGTTGTATATTGTTATGGTTAATGTGAATGTTTCTGTTGTTAATGTGTATACTGTTGTGATTAATATCAATGATGCAGTGGTTAATTGGAATGAAGTGATTGTTAATATTTAAACACAACAAATGTGAAGTTGTATGTTGTTGTGGTTAATGAAAATGTTGCAGTTGTTAATGTGTATACTCCAGTGGTTAATATGTATGATGCAGTGGTTAATCAGACTGACAATATGCTCCAAGAGGCATATTAGTCTCTTGACAACATTTCAAAATCTCATATTCCCCCTAGTACTTGATTTGTCCTTTTGAAAATTTAAGTGCCTTCATTGTCATTTTAGATATTTGGAGTACTTTATTTGTCATTTTCCCGTCTATTAATTTGGTGGTTTGTTTTTATCTTTTATTTTTTTCAGTTGCTTTAGTTATTTTAAGGTTTCCAGTTATTATCGGTCTGCTTTTCTCTTCATGTTGTTGTTAATGTCTTTTTATACCGTTAAATTACTATACAACTCTACCCAGAAAGTGATAATAATTATACAAAATTTTGAGGTGCACTCTTTTTTAAAAGGACCAAACTTACATATAGGCGTAAACAAGTACTCTACATTTTAATTGGACGTAAAGCAGATTGTCAACTGTAATATTTTGTTTTCTTAGACAAGTACATTGTATTGTTAGGCACACAAAAAGCACATTTTTTTGGCCAAACACAAAAGGCACATTTTTTTATCGAAACAAAAAGCACATTTTAATTGTCCCTAGTAGCTATTTTTACATTTTGCAAAAATTTTCTCTAAATATTGAATAAGAAAAATATTGCACTTCAATGCTGCACATCTATACTTCATGAAGAAAGACAACAGTGACGCAACAAAGAAAATAAAATTTTATTTCCATAGAGAATTTTTAAGTGTTATTTGGTCATCCAGCAAGCAACTGTTAAATACTCCCTCCGTTCCTAAATATAAGATCACTTTAGTTAATTTGGGGAGATTAAGGAAGACAATAAAATTACATGATCTTCCCAAAATCCCCTCAATTATTCAACTTTAAAAGGAGGAGGGGTTTTCAATGAAAGGAGAGAGTATAAGGGTACTTTTGGCAAAACTTAAGATAAAATAGGAAGTAATATTATATTTAGGAACTTATCCACTTTCCCAAAGTGATCTTATATTTAGGAACGGAGGGAGTACATGCATTATGTACTCATTCCTATCCAGAATGTTAGAAAACAATTGTAGGAAAACATCGCCAATATAATTATTGGGGTAGTGGACCTAATCTACCTTCCAAGTAACCACTCAGGAGCACTGGGCACCCTGAACTAACAACAGACTCATATTTACACTCAAAGTAACCAAAGTGTTTAAAAAATACCCCCAGTAGACGGTCAATCACGTTTGACCGTTAATCTGCCCATGTGACCACCACGTGGGTTAAATTTTTGCCACGTAGGATATGTCATTATTGGTAAAACAATTGTGTTTGGTTGGGGAGAGAAGTTGGGGGAGAAAGAAATAGAGGAAGAACATGGAAGGGAGAAAAGGTAGGAAGATAATATTTTCAATTCTTATGTTTAGTTAGGGACTTGGTTTCCCTCTTTGTCTCGTTGCCTCCATCAACCGCACGAATGTAACTTTTACATCATACTATTGAGTTTATTTTGAATGTTCACACTACAAATTAGTTGTGGTGCATGCAAGAAGATGAAGATGAAGAGATAGATGGTACGAGAGATAGATGCCTTGATGATGCAGGAGAGATGGATGGTGTTGATGCACAATTTAGGGGAACTATAGAATATGAATGAATAATAAAGGCTTCTTTATTGATAATAAGATTGAGTACAATAAACGGGGTCACCGGCAACGGTGGTTACAAACTAGGCGTTAATGCCTTGATCACAAAGACTAAATTCAGAGTACAATGATAATCAGAGAGGGAGAATACAGAGAGAAAAGAGAGATAGAGAGAAGATGATCACAGAGAATTGCTTGTGTCCTTCTTATAGTTGAAGCTTCGTCTTGGTGGTTTCGAAATTATAGGCGACCGTTACTGGTAAGGGACGTTGCACGTGCTCCGAAAAAGGTGGGCGACTACTCCGAAAAGGGTGGGCGACTAAGTCACTTCACTTCATAGCCGTTGGTAGTGTTGTTTCCGACGTCCTACAGGCGTCCATCTTGCTATTGGGCCTCTGCCAAGGCCCAGGCCCATTATGACATAACGGTGTATAACAGATGGTATCCCTAAAAATCTCGAGATGAACTTCGTTTCACTCACATGGATTTAAATTCCCTCAAATAGAAGAAGAGGAGGATGAAGAAGATTTTAAAAATGGAAATGACATCGTGTTGGAGAGGAACCACATTGAAGAAACAATTTGACAAACGGTTAAACACACAAGTGTTGCTTAGTAGTTCTTTACTTGGTTTATTAACCAAGTGGTTGGGAGTTCAAATTTCCCCTTGAACTTGGAAAGCATTTTATGGTCATCTATTTACACTTAAAAGGAGGACCCTCGACGAGGGTTCTAGCCACTGTTATCAGTGGTAGATACCATGAGTTCACTTAAAAAGTTACACAAGTGGGTGGTAGGAAGCATGCTAGAAATCGTTTTAAAGAGAAGGCTTTTCAAACCAACAAGGTTGAGATAAATGTACGAGTCCAAACCTTTCAGTGCGAAGGCATCAGATTTTTTTTGGTGGTTCCAATAAAAGCATTAGTGTTCAATAATCACCCTTCTAAGATTAGTGATTGATTATTGGGTGGCAGTGAGGATGGGGGAATGTGACTCTCCCATGAGCCATTCAAGAAATTGGGTACTTGTCAAAAAAATATTAACGAAAGAATAAGAGTATTTAATATCTTAATAGTTAATAGTGCTCATGTGATCATCCTGTGTATAGGATCTTCAAATTGGGGTTTGTTGAATCGCAATAAAAAAAAATAAAAAGATGAAGGTTGGCTTTAGTTTTAAAATATAACAATTTATATTTAAACAAAATTACAGAATTTCAAAATCTCAAATAGAAAATTTTAACAGGTTGAATATAATTATTAACTAGTTTTTTAACCAAAATAATAACTAGTTGAATATATAGTTGTTATGACAATAATCTATTTGAAGTTGCAAGCCCAACAAGCCCATGAGGAAGACAACCTAAGAAGGTCCAAGTCGCCTGATGCAATCTCAACATTAATTCCTTTGACCAGAAACGGTTGGTCTAGCAACAACAACATTAATGAAGATCAAAACGGAAAGGGCTATTAATCTGAAGAATAACTACACTAGTGAAAACGTACTCTTGAAGACTATATATAGCACGTGATATCATGTAAAAGGGGCATCGAATACTTACTAAATTGAGCACTTCCTATTGTTCATTTGTGATAGTCGGTTAAGTCTAGTCGACCGATTCTCTGTACTATCCTTGAGATTAATATATTCAAGTACTTTCGATAGCAGTTCAATTTGTTAGTCTCTTATTTGATAATTTGTGTATCAACAATAGCCATTATTATCAACTATAAATTACCACCTTCTTTAGTCAAAAGAAAACTAGTTTGAATTGTTTATATCGTTTTTCTACAAACTTGATTTATTTTCCTTGTAAACTACTCCACATCCCATAATATAAACTTCAAATAATCACTTCATTGTATTCGAAAAAGCTGTTGAAAATAATTAAAGGCAATTAATATGTCAAACAAACTTCTTTTTCTAACATTGTCCATTTTTATAAAGATGTGATGTGATTAAATGAGAAAAAAAATGTGTATGGGGAAGAAGAGGCCATGTCTTGTTAACAAAAAGCAAAAAGCAAAAGTGGAAAAAATACAATAGCCCTTTTACATGTCTGATTTAGAACCAAACAAATTTATGGCTAGGCATGATGTATTTTTCAAACAACTGAATCCTTAGAAAAAGCAATGCACATCAGGTTAACAAATTTGAACATTGGATTGTCTTCAAATAAAATCAAATTACACTATTTAAATATATATCCTAACAATCAACAAGGACCAGATAAATTACAGGCTTTGAATGACAAAATTGAAACTATATCTAAAAATCTAACATATATACAAAACCCTGTGAAACCCAAAAATGTATATAGCCCTTTCCATCTTAGCAGAGAAAAAAAAAAGAACACTACTGATATGCTAGACAACTTTCGATAACAATTTGCAAGGCTGGCCTATTCAGGCTAGGAGAAAAATTGAACTCCTAATAGCAGTGAAAACCAACCTCGATGAAATTTTTTATGTAACTATGATAAATATGCGAAAAACATAGATCAAGATGCCAAAAGCTCCATTGAGCTATCTTCCCAGATTCCACAATATAAAGTCATCATCGAGACTGGAAACTCCACATTTGAGTCGTATGATGCTAAATGATGATCCCAACTAAAAATAAATAAGTCACTGCTTTGTTCCAAAGGGAACAGGAACGAACTGACTGGTAGATTGAGGATCAAAATTTATGAACACTTGAGGTGTCTGGTAGACATGCAGAAAAGAAGCCATCCATTTTCCAGTTACAAGTAAATGGGCTTAACATCATTTGGCCCAAAGCTTGCAGCACATAATGGACACTTGCGATGCCTACTCTCCACAACTTTGTGGATACATGGATTGCAGGCCAGGTGAAAGCATTTTGTAATTACAACCTAGCAACAAATTACAAACATTTGAGGGGTTCAAAAGGTTATTCATAAAGATGAAGCAGCATAATTAAACTATTGTTCAAAGGGCAACACGAATGAAGCAAGTCATGAGAAGATGAATGTCTATAAACTCCAAGAGCACTTTGTTTATCAACGTACTATAAGCGAAATGCTAGTCATAGATCGTATTTAATTAATAGGCAACACAAATGAATAATGATACATCACTTAGTCAGAGTAGATGAATGTCAAGAAACTATAATCAAGAATGACCCATGGATGTCACCAAAAGAACAAGTCAGTAGATAAATTGGAAACTAGTCATTTGATTCAGAATTTGCAGTTAACTGGCTCTGGGCAACTTTGAGTACCCAAGAAAGCTTGTAACCAAGCAACAGATACGAGTTCAACTAAGGCCTGCTCAACATATTAAAAAGCCACAATTACCAGTATTGGTGATACCATATTCCATTAACATTAATGTATAAAAGATATTTAAATTCACCAATGGGTAGTTGGTTGGGCTGGTAAGTGAGCTACAACTTCCGTAAGGATGAGAACGCGTGTTCAAATCCCCGGAAGCGTTCTCATTAGGAGAGGGGACAACCTTACCTAAGTGTGCAACACTCCTACCCCTCGAGTCTAGATTAAACCGAGCGGTGATTAACCAAAAAAAAATATTTAAATTTACCCACTACAAAGGATAAGAGAAAAGAAGGAAAAATAAAACTCTTTAAAGCACTTTGTAATAGTTATTGTTCAAGAAGAAAATCAATAAAGTTGGATATTTAGTTATTTTTTAATGCGGAAGACAAACAGGATAGAATGGACCAATTACTTCATTCAACTACAGTATTCTTCAAAAAGTAACACATTAAGTGTAAGGCCCAGCGCAAATTGACATATTTCTAAAAGCTCATTTACCATGTCAAATTTTAACCCTTGCCGTGTAAGAAAACCTCAGTCCCGGATAAGGTCTACGGACATCAAATAAATAAATAAAATACATCCAAAACACAAAGGTGTACCTCTTTTGTCCTGTCTTGGCAGACACTGCACTTGACAATTTCTCTGTATTCCCCTAGTTCCTGCTGAAGTTTTTCAATAACAGGGGAGCCCTCAATCTGCGCCCGGAGGTATGAAGCCTTTCTCCGGGCAACCTCCAGCTCCTCCTCTAATCTTTTCCTGGCAAACCTGATGACAAGAGAATAGGCCTCTAACTATTGTGTCCAAATGCTAGAAAAAGAAAACTTGTATACAAACACAATACCTTTCTCTCTCTAGGTCTACTTGTAACTCCATACGAGTTACTCGGCTAAAACCAACTTTAGATTGCACTTCCTCCACTGTTTCTCTGGCTTGTTGAGACGATCTTCTGACATCCAACAATCTCCTTTGTGTATTTTCCAATGCAACAGAATTTTGAACCTTTTCCTCATCAAGTCTCTTGTACTGATCTGACCCTGACTTTAACTGCATATCAAGAATCAGATCATCAATGCCATATGAACACCTAAAATGTGAGTAAATGAGACCCAACTACCTGTTCGTCAATCCTAGCAGCTTTCATGTCATAAAAATTAAGAGATGCATTTGATTGCTGGATCTCCCGTTCAATAGCCTGCTTCTCCATAATCAAAGATTCTTGCTTTTGTCTAGCCCTCACACCCTCCAGGACAAGCTGCATCAAAAGCAACAGACCCGCAGCAATTCATAAATTTATTTTGAAATAAAAAAATTGACAGACATCAGGCTATATGTCATAGTTTTTATCATTCCTGATTTCCTAGTTGCGAACATTTTGTGGCAGTTTTGAGGTAAAAAATTTGAGTTTTATCTCAATAATCACAATGAACTCACATTTGTAAATATATACTCAGCCATGCAATTCATTGATTCTATAGTCCATCACAACCCAACAGCATAGAGTTTGTTGTTGGACACAACCTACATCATGCACAGTTTAGGAAATACAAATTGCAGAAGGGTAAGGCCTTATTGTTGCCATTAAAGCAATTCAAATCCACCCTACTTTAAATATATGCAATGTAAGCGAATGGCTTTTCAAACCCTTCTTCACAAGATGAGAAAAGAAAACTTTGGCTCATTACCACAAAAGAGTTCAAGTTCAACATGGACGATAGTGACCAATTAAGAACAAAGCAAAAAACAAGCAACCCTTTTGGCATTAGGAAGCAAGATACCTTGATATTGTAGTCATCTCTTTCCGTAATCTGGTGCAACAGATGTTGGTTTTGGGTTTGCATATCATCATATGCTTGTCCAATAGTCTGCAGAAATATAATCTCAACTATGTTAAACCAATATCAAAATTATGTAAGTTAGAAATGAAAGTTAAGAAACTAAACATCATCCTCCTCTCCAAAGAATAAATCAAAATAGATACTTTTTAAATAGAGTCTAACCTCTATTTCAGATAAGTAGGCCTCAATTTCCTCACTTTTTGATTTCAAGACATCAGAGAGTTTACCCTTCTCCCTGAAAAAGAGCATCAAAGGTTGAAGGAGTTAATCATCAATCTTGTAACAAATTAAGCCATTAACTAAATTCAATTTATTTAAATAAAGAATAGATAGATATGTCTAAAAGCATGATGAGAAAATCAAGCTAATATATCAACAACAAAATTAAATAGGGAAAAAAACCCCATTTCCTTCCCTTATGTTTGATCTAAGTTTCAATTCAGTCACTTTATTTTATCTTCTTAGTGAGAAAATGGCACAAAATTATTTGAGGTGCTTTTGACATGTCTAAAGAAGGCTCTTGGATACAGTAGTTAGGAGGTTAGATCAAGCAGTCTAAAAAGTACTAATGCATAACATGTTGAAAGGATCAATAATGAATATACTAGTGAGGAAACTAGTTTAAGCCCATGTTATTCATCATCCAAGATTCAATAATGAATACCCTGCTCTTGGATACATAACATGTCAAGATAGATAACATTAGTTCGACGAGATCAATTATGAATAACATGTTGAAATGATCAGACAAGATGGAAGCCCGCACAATTAAAGTCACTCAATTTTCTAAATATAAATTATAGGTACAGAAAATGAGCTAGAAGGGATTATTCATATTTTAAGCATACAGTCTTTGCAATAGCAACAATAAGCCTTGTCTCATTGAGACACGATATGGAACACATGTTACCATTGTTCTCTATCTACAAACAACTATTCAAATATATCATTCACCAATATATCTTGTTCGATAACTTCAACATTTGTCCTTAATCTCCCTTTAAAACTATATAAAGGGCTAAAGATCATCTCCTCAACCCTCCTTACCTGCATTCATCTTCTTTGCACATGCTTGAACAATTCTTAATAATGATTTTTTATCATGATATCCAACGCCCTAATAACAACCTCCCAAGACTAAAAGGTAACTTACCTCTTCACTACTCAACAGCAACATAGCATCAAGGGTGATGCTTTAACTAATTAGAAATAATATGAGAAGCAATGCATCCAGATGCACACCACACTAGTATAAAATTTAAATGGACAGCAACAAATCAATAGATGACCTTTTCGAAGCATCTAACTTCTGTCTCAAGTCTACTATCTCAGCTTCAGCAGTAGCAAGCCTTTGCTGAGATCTAGCCTCTGCTTCATTTGCTGTCTTAACTCGAAGCTCCAAGTTGTGTTCACTGAGGGAAGATTTCAAACTTTGAACACGGGCCCATGCTCTGTATTCTGAATCCCGTGCCTCCACAACATCCCTGAAGGTATACAGAGTTCAAAGATGCTCCATATAAAATGATCTTTATGAAGAATTAAGACCTAGACTTAGGCTACACAATTTCATCTGAGATACTAGCTTAACCGCTTAAAGAATGAAAGAAAAGAATTGAAAAGAGAAAATAAAAAGGAAACATTGACCAAAGCCAATCATGTCCTTAATCAGATCAAAAATAATTAGAAAAAAAAATTGTGATATATAAGATTGATTCCAGATTTATCCCAACCTTGAATCAATGGATTCACGTCTATACATTTCCAGAATCAACTTCAATTCTAGCTCGCTTTCCCTCAAATCATTGACCTGCACAGATTGCAAAGACAAGACAATTAAGAGACAAAGTTAAACATAAGAATTGACAATGACCAAAGTCTGATGCAGAGCTTTAAAAAATCTCAGATAAATGTTAAAAGTTACAAGTCAGATTATATACCAAATTTGTTTTTGTCTCTCAAGAAGGAAAACTTAGCTGCCATTTTTCTCTTCACCGTTTCAGCAAACAGTAAATCTCAAAACAAAAACTTATTAAGATGACTTATATGTCTAACTAGTGATACATCCCACTCAATAATCAAATTACTAATGCATATATGATACTGCTGGAGTGCAGACCTCAGGATTAGCTACAGGTATATTCACAACCTAGACTATATTCTCAAAACAATTTCTAGTTCGCACTCAGTTCCACATCGGTCAACCCTTGTTCTTTCTAGAATAAGTCAACAAAAGCTCATCTTAACCATTGTAATTCCCCAGCATACAATAGTATACGAGATTCAAGTTTTTTCCCATTACACAATGATATCCACATAGGTCTAATGTTTATTTCACATATCTCAAGCCAATATTACACAGGCAACCCCACATAACCTTAACAATGTGATTGGTTGGAGGGCAGTGAGAGGAAGGAGTAGGGATGGATATTGCTCCCCTCCCCTTGTTTCATGAAAACAAATCAAGCAACACCACTCCCTTCAGTTTGGTAAGTTGGTAAGAAAAAAAAGGAAAATAGATGACAGATCTTAAGGCCTTCCTCCCCAATCCAAAAGTGGGGACCCGTGGGGACACCCCCCCCGCCCCCCCAAACTTAAACACTGTAAAGGAGAGAAGCAACAGCTGACACAAGCATTAAAATCTATAGCTATAAACCGAAAACACATCATGTAATCCCCATAGAGTATACAACCATACTAAAATTAGCATTGTATATTGGTGACTCCAGAGTACAAACCTTTCCTATTCCTTTAAGCTAACAAAGAATACATCTTGTATGATTAAAATCCCGAGTAATACATCTATATAATAGATTAAGGGGTGTTTGGGAAATCCATATAATCAATTAAAGAAAACTCTTCTGCAATTTACGAGATAAAATTCCTCACACATACTTATCTGCTAAAACAAATACAAAAACACCATTCCTTATTAAAGTGAGATGAGCTACACAAATCTAATGACACCACTAGTTCAGAAATATCATTCATCATAAGATCTCATTTTATAATTTCCATCAGTATCCTCATAAAATAATAATCCCCATTAGTACTACTCCATATTCCATTGAGTGATTTAGCCCTACCCTTATAAAACCCATATTACATGCAGAAACAGAAATATACACATATTTATACCCTTATAAATAATTCTTGTTTTGTTCAGGAGGGCAGGGGAGATAATGAGTTGACCATTATACCTTATAATAGTTTAGTTACTTTTTTGTTCAATGTTAAGAAAAACAAGTAGCAGTTCATGCCAAATGAGATCCTATTATTTTTTACTGGTCAACAAATGGGGTACTACTATGAATGGGGCTTCTCTGCTTATGGTTTTCTTCTTTGCAACTCTGCTTGAGAATGTGTCACATCATTCCCTCAATCATAATAATATTTCCTACTTTTTTGACCCACGTAGTGGGATAAGACTTTTTTATTGTTGTTGTTCCAACTTTTTTTTGGACAGAGTTGTTGTTCCATCTTTTTAGTAATGATTCTTCTCACATTAAAAGAAATTAAAACCGAAATAAACATACCACAGAAAGCAGCCTCTGTATCTCACCATGTTGATCAGCAGATTTATTTGATAAAACATCACATTGCTTTATCTGTAAAAGCAAAAACAACAAAATACAAAATTTCAAGACTTATGACAATGTAATGACATTAACAGCAATGCAAATTATACAAATGTGCACACCTTCCTCTCAAGAATACTAGACAGAGATTGTACATCTGCACGCAGAGAATGAATGTCTGAAGCAGCTTCTTTATACTTACTCAACTTACTTTGCATAGATCCCATTTCCTCAGGAAATGAAGAGAGCAGGGATTTAAAATCTGCAATTACTTGCTTCCTTCCTAAAAGAATAAAAAACTCCATCACAAATATACCAAACCATACAGCATTAAGGTACTTGCTAAAATGATAATTAAATAGGTAAACATCAAACAAAAATTCCTAATGCCATAAAAAATTTCAAGAAAATTACGAGCCTGGTTCCCTTGCTGCCTCTTGCAATTTATGTTCTAACACATTTCTCTCTTCAATTTTCTTCTTTATTTCATTTCCTAAATCAGCCACTTTAGATTCAACAACCGACATGGACCTTTGAAAAACATCTACCAGATCACTCTTTATGTACCACTCCCTCTCCCTCCAAGCAAGATTGTCCTTCTCAACCTACAAATTCATGCGGAAAAATAACAATAAAGTCACATCAGAAGCAAACCTCAACAAAGTGAAAGCATTGAAAAGGCATAATGAAACTACCGACCAGTTACAACCTGTAGTTTCTCAAATAATGTCTGATACTCAAGAACTTCTACTTTTGATTGTTCTATCTGATCTCTTGCCAGTTGAAATACATGTGAAGAAGTAATACACTTCAAATTCTTCACTGTGTTCTGATGAAATCATCCAAAATAAAAGACTATAAACAAAAAATGCAATTGTCGATGACAAGCAGAAAACAATTTACTCCCACAATAAAATTACAGGATTAGATATAAGTAGAAAAGAAAACTAACTTGTAAATCACACATTTGCTGTAATATTCTTATTCTTTCCTCGTGAAGATTTTTCAGTTCCATTAGCCTGGAGGATCCTTGGTCCTGTAGAACTCAACTATTCAGATACAATTCCCCAAAAACCTTACAACCAAAATGAAGTTGTACAATTTAAGAAAAAAATACCAATAACTCCTTCAAAGAAGATTCCATCTCTTGCAAATCCTTTTGCTTGTCTTTAATCTTATCATTAGCAGCATGCTTAGTTCCAACATTTATGATTGGAAATACAGCCGCTTTTGCTGCATCTTGCTCTGCCCTAAGGGTTGCCAATTTGTGATTACTTTCTTCCAGTTCTGCAATAGTGCTTGCCAGTTCCCCTTTAAAAACAATCACATTTACAACAGTAAAATAGATGAGAACCACTACATCATTCTGTTCTATTCCCTCCTTTTCATAGGAAATGTATGATATGCAGGATGAAATGAAATAGAGAAGACAAAAGAATTGAAACAAAACAATTATTTTGTCGATGAGAAATCTCTTTATGTACTAAGATTTGAAACAAAAAGCAATAAAAAAGGTAACGAAAAAAAATAATTGCTGAGTGATCCAACGCAACTAAATCAACTGCAAAATATAAGAGGATGGGCAAGAAGTAAGCATAAAAAGACTTAACGAACAAAGAGAGGATCTATTGTGACAGAACTAACAAGAACACAGGCCCATAACAGAGCCAAGTAACAAAATCACAACATACTTGTGCACGAAAGAGTTGCCCACAAGATACAGTACTGAACCACAGCATTTGCAAATGGCAAAAGTAACAAAAGCACAACAAAACTTCAGAATGGAAGGATCTATTATGTTTTAATGGAACATGTGGAATTTATCAACTTCCTGGGTAGGCTAACTACACGAAAAAATCCCCCAGCCAAGCAGCATCTTAGTTTACTTATAAATAGGGAGCTACAAATGATAAATTTAAAATGAAACCACAGTTGGATGATCAGGAGCAAGGCAGAGAAATTCACCTTTCAATCTTTTTATCTCAACTTTATTTTTGGCATCAACATCTCGATGACTTCGAAACTCACTAGCCAAAGACTTGTGCTTTAAATGGAGCTCAGTAAATGTCGATCTCAAGGCTTTAATTTCCAATTTTAGATCAATGGAAGACTTCCGCCCGCACATACCTATAAACAGGAAGATTCAAAAAGCTAAGAGATGACTAAGGAACACGACTAAAAGATAATCATATGCAGCAAACATTATACCATCATCTCCTGGAAGTTTTGTGAGCACTGCAGCATGCAAACCATCTTTCAGACACCAAAGGTTATTGATAGCTGCCACAATATTTTGCATAATACACTTAGCTTTTTCAACAGTAGCTTGTCTCTGCTCCACCATCTGGTTAGCCCAACTATATGTGGAGGAACTTTCAGTTGCACCAGTTTGCTCAAGTCGCCTAAGAAGATCATCCTCAACAGTGGATCGACTACCCACTGGCAAAAAAATCAAAACATTCTCATTACAAAACACATTCCACAACATCCATACATTATAGTGGCACAATTTTCCTAGTGAAACCAATTATCCAAATTTTACAAATCTTGCTGTTATCACAACTCCTAGAAAGAGGTCTGTCACTCCAGAATTCATATGGCATTCAAATGCATGAACAAGACATACTGCATATATGACATCATAAAAAATATCATATATTGCATAAGCCTATAGATGAAATATTGAAATCAACACAGCTTAGGTAACATTCTAAAATAAATTTTGATTTTGTGCATAAGTAGCATCTCATTTAAATGTATTCACCTGGAAAACCAAAACTTTTATTGATTCTTAGACATCATAAAGTATTTTAATGAGGCAGAATGAAATAGAGGATTATAAACACTTGAAAAAAAAATGAGGCAGCAAGAGAAAACTAATAAGTTGGCTAACCTTCACCGCCAGTGACTGATGTACCATTTGTATGCATTTTGCTGCTGCTAGACTCAACCATGTGAGCAGAACAAGATGCCAAATCATCAACTACCTGTATGTAAGATATGGGCAAAACGAAAGGTATAATCATGTGATGAAATTATATATCTGAACAAGTAAACATATTGAAAGAAGCAATAATAAAAAGGGGGTAAAAGCCACCTTTTCCCAAGACTTCTTTACCACCATTAACATGGACTCGTTTGATCGTTGCCCATCCTTTAGTTGGAAAAACTTATTCTCAAGTGCCATATATTCTGATTTCTGAGTTTCTAATTTCTGTGTAAGCTTTTGATTTTGAAACTGAAGAACAGCGACATCAAGCTGCAACATAAGAAGGAAATCCAAACATTTAAATGAAAGCAGCGACTAGCGCCGACAGTAAAGCGAAAATGAGCCGTCAAAGTAACCCTAAAAAGAGTAAGTTACACAAGTTATTTTTTCTATTAAAAATTCACTACCCTAACTAATCTTCAGTTACCACTCTCAAAGATAATCTTCCACTAATGCTCTTGAAAATAATGGAACAAAAGGAAGGACAATTAAAAAGACAAAAAAAAACCAAAAGGGTTCAACAACAAAACTCTACCCCTAATCATTAAACCAATGATTATTACAACACCAGATCAGATATTTTTCATTCAAGACCAAAACCATCAAAGATATGCTTTAATTCCTAAAACACTTCAAACCAATACGCGTTACCCTATACAGTCATATCGTAAAGGGTCAACCCAGTTCTAATCCCCACTAGGTGAAAGTACTGGCGAAGGGAATATACTAGAACATCTTACCCCCATTTTATACAGAAAGCCTGATTCAAAACCACGACCTCAAACCCCACGGCAAGTGAGCTTAACTTACCGTTGAGCCAAGTCGACACTTCTAACGTAACTCAAAGGATAAAGGAAACTCTAAAGAATAATCATATCCCAAAAATCACTCAATCCCTAACAGTTACAACTCACAGCCATGATCGAGGCTCCTTTTGCACTACAAATAACAACAAAATCATATGCAACACAAGAGATATATCACAAAATTAAGATTTTTAACCTAACCTAACAGTGATGTGCTAATCATGTAATAATTATAGAAAACTCAAGAAACATAGTCCAAAATCATCCTTCACAAAATAAACATAAATAAATAAAAAATACCTTTTTCCACATGGTATTATCAGAGGTGGGAGGTTCTGATCCTGAATCCCTACTCACAATCGTCTTCATCGCTTTCCTGTTGTCCGACGACGTCGTTTTGTGGCTACTTTTGTGTGCGCTTGCTTTTGTCTCCTTTGCTTGCATTCGATTCGTCGTCGCCGTCGAGCATCGTTAAATTCGAGGTCGAAGATTGAAGATTGAATTGAAGAAGAAGAAGAAGAAGGAAGAGTGTAGTTTGAAACCCTAATAAGCGAAGAAGGAAGGAAGGAAGGAAGGAAGGAAGGGAGTGAGTGTTGTGTGTTTTGCAGGTGTTGTGAGTGGAGGGGTGTGAATGTGTGATTATTGGATTGGAGGCTTCAATGAGTTTCCAATGTGAAACAGGTTTTTTTCTTTTTCTTTTTTTTTTTTGTAGTTGGCAAAGATTGAATGGACCGAAAATATTATTGTGGTAAAAAAATATAATGGAGAGAAAGTATGGATAGTTATTTTTAGATGCATGCCTTAGATTTGATAATTAGTTTAATTACTACTACATGGGGTAATTTTTTGGGAAGAGAAGGGGTGCCACATGAATATTCTAGTTTGCCTTTTGGAGTTTTGGTTGGTAGAAAATGTTTTGAGGTGATGGGATGATGGATATGAAGTTTGACGTGTTTAATTGTTTCGTGTCTCTTCTTTTTTTCCCTTTCTGTTGTCGGAAAAGCGATGGAGTAGCAAGAAAAATGGGAAGTTGCATTGTCTTTCACTTGTATGGTACATGTAGATTGAAAGTAATTGAATGGAAAATTTTAGGTTGGCTTAGATTGGGAATGTAGTAAGAAAACTCGTAAATATAAGTTTGATTGTCATTTAATTGTTTGGTGTGACTTTTGTTGCTTGAAAGTTTTAAGAAGAGAATGGAAAATGCAAGGTTGCATCGTTTTTCACTCGTATGATGCACAAAATTGAAAGTAATTGAATGAAAAATCTTTTGTTTGCTTATATTGTAAAATGCAGTAAGAAAATTCATAAAAATGTGTTTAATTGTCATTTAATTGTTTAAAGCCCCTTTTATTTCCGGAAATTTGTACGAAGGGTGAGAGAAATGCGAGATTGCATCATCTTTAACTAGCATGGCGCACAAAGATTGAAAGTAATTGAATGAAAAAAAAATATATTTTTTGGTTAGATTGAAAAATGTAGTAAGGAAACTCATAAATCCATCTTAATTGTCATTTGATTGTTTAGTGTCTCTTCTGTTGCTCAAAAGTCGAACGAAGGGCATGGGAAATACAAAGTATTTTCATTTGGTGGCTAATGGGAGGAGTCGGGGAATCAGATTACAGCTTTGAAATTAGAATATGGAGATTGGTCCTATAATGAAAATGAGACAAAAGATAGGGGAAGTTGGTTTTATGAAGATTTGTATGCACTTCTTGAATTAGTAGTGGGGGTGAGTTAATTTATGATTTTTCTTACCCAAGTATTGATGAAGGTTTCATTCGCTGGGTGATTGAGAACCTTTCCGAGTGAAGAAAAAGGGTATGACACTTTTTCACTTATTTTTTGCTGATGACCTTATTTTGTTTGCTTACATATGGATTATGCAGGGGTGATTAAAGCTATTTTGGATGATTTTCGTAGCGTATCTGGGTAGAAGATTAGTGAAAGTAAGTCAAGGATTTGTTTCTCAAGGAATGTTAACCATGTTAAAAGAGGGAGATTTGCCAATTCCTAAATTGTACTCCTACAACAGATTTAGGAAAATATTTAGGAATGCCTCTTATTCATGAACGTGTTTCTACTTCATTATACAACTTTATTATTGATAAGATGGATTCTAGACAAGCTGTTTGGAAGAAATATGCTATCATTGACGGCAAGGCATACCCTTGTTTCATCAGTGGTTTCATTTATTTCGTCTTAAGCTATGCATACGGTTTCTTAACCGTTAGAAATTTGTGATAAAATTTATTTGAGATGTCATAGTTTTTTTATGGAGAAGTAGTTGTCACGAAATGAGGGAATTGCATTATGTGTCATGGAAGCAAGTTTGTAGAAGCAAGGAGAAGGGAGGTTTAGGTTTGTGTTAAGCTAAGAATCAGAATAAAGCCTATATATCTAAGCTAGAGTGGGCTTTGATAAATAGGAGGGATGCTCAAAAGGAGGAGATGATGTGATTCTGAGGGTCGGGTAGAGGAGAGTTGAATCTTCTACTTGGAAGGGCATTAGGGAAAATTGGGATACAATTAAAGAAGGTATTGCATGGAGGATTGGTGATGGAAGGTGTACGTCCTTTTGGAATGATCCATGGTTGTCACATTATGAGAATCTTGAATCATTGGATATTAAAGATATTCATGATCATGATAGGGATGGAAGGTGGCAGATTGTGTATCGCCTTCTGGAGGTTGGAATCAGACTTTGTTTAGTACTTGTTTTCCTCAAGAGGTATTAACTACAATTGGGGGAGTTAGTATTTTAGAGTCAGGTGGTATGGATTATCCGGTGTATAAATGGTCTTCGAATGGTCGATTTACTTTGAAGACGGCGTATGAATACATTGTGGGGGATATGGAGCAAGGGTATGGTGGGGAATGGAGAAAAGTTTAGAAGCTAAGGGTGCCTCATAGAAATAGAGTTGTTCTTTGGTTATGTTTGCATGATAGAGTTGAAACCAATGAGTTGATACACAAGAGGCGCTTTTCTCATACGGCAATGTGTGCTATTTGTGAGGTGGAGCAAGATTCTTTAATCCATGCTCTTCGTGACTGTTCTACTATGTGAGAATATGGAGGAAGATAATTCCTGTAAGTTTATTACCTTCTTTCTTTAGTTTTGCTATTTATGAATGGATTGTGTGGTGTTTGGATAGAAAGTATATGGTGCAAAGATTTGAATTGAAGCTTTGGTTTGCAATTATGTGTAGGATAATTTGATTGAGAAGAAATGAATTTGTATTTAATAGAAATGATTGGAGTTTGGAGAGTATTCTAGCGTGTAGTCATGCATGCTTATGTTAAGGATTATTTCAGCCAAATAATATTAGGAGGATCCATGAGCATAGTTTATGGTGTACACCCCCAGTTGACATGATGAAATTTAACGTGGACGGATCGAAGAGCCTTAATTCATGTGTTTGTACCTGTGGCGGAGTTCTTAGAAATCACGTTGGGGCTTTCATTCATGCTTTCCAAGTCCATGTTGGGCAGGGGTCTCTAGTTACTGCAAAAGCATGGGGTCATGTGGGCTTTGAATAAAGCTTGGGACTTTGACTTTAAGGGCTCGTTTGGTTGTTGGAAAGCTTGACAAAAAATTAGAAATGGAAAATGAGTGGGTCTCATTTTATAAAAAGTTGTCTAATGTGACACATTTCTTTTGATTTGTAAAAAATCAGATAACTTTTTACAGCACTGAGCCGACTCACTTTCCATTCCTAATTCTTTGCCAAATTTTCCAACAACGATAAAGGCTCTAAGGAGTTATTGGTGGAAAGTGATTGCAAGAAAGCTATTGGTGGGTTTCACCAAAAAAAAAAGAAAGCTATTGGTGGAAAGTGATTGCAAGAAAGCTATTTGTAACACTTCAAATTTTGAATTACAAATAATAAGAAGTTATTTAAGGTCTTAGGATATCATTATCATTAATAAATTAAAAATCACAGTAAATAAATAAAATGAGGATAAATATATCTTTAAGAAATTAATACTGTATGTCTATTTTCTTTTAAAAAAAAAAATAGTTAGAAAGTGAGTTTTAAATCAGAATTTTATGGAAATTCCCTTGAGGCATAGACAACATTATGGTCAAAGAAAATATATAAGTTGATTGATCTCACTGCATGTTTAAATTGTTCAAGTTCAAGTTGCATTCCAGTTCAACATCATTTGAATATACATTTTCATCTATACTAAAACTTCATCCGTATATGCTTTTACCTAGACTACATAAAAAATCAAAAAACTAAATTCTGAGTGTCTAAGGATATTACTATATGTACAGGAACAACTACTAGAAAAATGCAAAGCCCAATTAGCATAAATCATTCATCTTTCATTGCAAGATCATGCCTCTTTTTCTGCCCAACTTCTACAAGGAGAGTCAAGAGAGCCTCACAGACCTGAGATGCATCACCTTCTGTAGTGTCATCTTTTAATGAAGAATAAACCATCCAAGCATGGTCCAATTTTCGCTCAGGCCGTACCACCACAGATCCCGGAACTTCTGCGTCCCGGCAAGTCACAAGCCCATCGCTCTTCTCTCCATACCTCAACTGTAGGAGCTGGGCACAAGCTGCCATTGCCGCTCCTAAAGGCATCACCACAGGAAGTTTAGCTGTTTCCCCTACTGATAAAGGGTTCCTGGGTAGTTCAGCATGTGCAACATGAGATAATGTGGCTAAAACCGCAGGAGAAATGCCGGCCTCGGTGCGAAGAGAAACAACAGGTAGTTCTTTTGGCAGATGGTGCTTCTTCAAAAATTCCCTCCTCCTCTCATATGTCAGATCTTCCAAAGCACGCATGTCACCCTTTGCAACAAGTTATAAGTTCATTAACCTCTGGCTTAGACATCAAAAAAGTTATTTTTTTAAATGTAACATTATATGGTAAAAACTAGAGAAAGTTCATCGGCCTGAAAATATTGACACTACATTAAAACGAGAGGCTTCAATCATTTAATGACATAATTCTGTTACTAAATGAGACTAACAATTCTTGAACATATTCATAATAAATAAATATAAAATAACGTCATCACAAAACTATCACAATCCAGATTTCCTTGTGCTCCTTACTCAAAATCAGTGAATTGGTTAGGATTATTCCAAGAGTTAGTAGAATGTACTGCATACACGTCACTTTATTCAGTCTATAAATTAGAGTTCACTTTAGGGGAAAAAAGGGTCAACTCAGTTCTAGTCCCCATTTGGTGAGGGTGCTGGGGAAGGGAATATACTAGGCCGCCTTACCCCTTATGTAGATAAATAGGTAGCCTTATCCCACTATGTACACATAAAAATATATTATCCAATTGGTTTTATGTTGAATTCAATTATCTATTACATATTCTGTCCTATCAAAAGGCATGAATCAATGTCTTGCCTTTCTTATCTTCTGTTTCAAACCTAATACTTTTGGCTCCCAAAAACAGCCCTTACCACTTATACCAAGGTTAAGCTTAAATTGATAATTCAGGCATATTTAGACTCTCTAAATCATCCCCTTCATTAATTTTTATATATCATCCTCCTCTCCCCTTGTCTCTTTGCCACTGAACCACTTTAGATGATCAGATGGTCTCAACTTTGGGAATATTTACTACAAAAATCCTTGGTTTAATGTACAAAATCAATACATAAATGACAATAAGTCCTTGCTAAGCAATCCAACAAAAGTGAACAAGGAAAGAAATAAAAGGACAGGGTAACTCGGCATACCTTCATTATTCTACAGATAAGAATCTCTGTAAGTTTCCGTAAATTTACATAATCCCCAAGTTGTCCTTCTCGCAAAAGGTCTGAAGCTATAGGGCTACCACCATATGGACTCTGGGCTAAAGCTAATCCAGCAACTTTGTCTTTCAAGTCAGACCAATACAATGATAAAGCAGCGGCTGTATCTACTCCTCCCTTGCTATGCCCCAGAAGTAATACACGTTTGTTGGAGCCCCAATAAATTTCCTCTATATACTCTTTTATCTCTTTGGCATTTTTCTCAACTGAACCCTGAATAATGATCAAATAAAATTCAGTGATAGCAAGTTATAAACACAGGCAAAGACAATCACACATAATGTATGCACAATTTTTTTATATAATTTATTAATATTGCATTAATTACTCTACTGATATACCTCACTGTGAATCTTTGCAATATGACAGGTTAAACCCATCTTTGAGAAACTGGCTTTTGTATTGACAAAATAGAGTGGCCCATGGTTACTGAAAAGACCTGTAGCCAAAGAATGCACCACCAGTGGTTTATAATCACTATCGATAAATAAAGATAGATTACTCTAATATTATAGGTTACAAATGCAGATCGTCTCCTAAAGATACATATCTGGTACCCCTCCCACAGAGAGAGAAAGAGGAGGGACAACACCATAGCCATCCACAATCATTTCTACAAGGGACAATTGCACCTAGGTTCCAAAGTGATCCCAAGGAGTTGTTAATAACCACTCGTAACAAGTGCAATAACCTTCATTAACAAGTGGTAACAACTCCTAGGGACCTCTTTGAAATTAATTCTCTCTTTTGGGACCTAGTTACAATTGTCCCTTTCTACAATCAGTATTTCAAAGATAAATAACAAATTTACCTGGAATTAATAAGTAAACCATTGAGTTTGGTAACTTGTGAACACCATGCCTGACCAAAGTAGAAAAAGCTGTAACAACAAAACAATACCATATAGTAGATAAAAGCAAGACACGATAAGGAAATAGGGTGTATACCTGATGTTGTCAAAAATTTCCTTAAACCTCTCTGTACCATCATCAACTGGACGCATTTCAGGATCACGTTGAAGCCAACCAATATCATCTGCAGAACCACGAACAGTCCTTCGAGCTCGCTCAATAAGGCTGAAGTTATCAAATCATATTTCAATAGGCACATATAAGAAAAATTTAGACGAAAAAACGAATGCTATGAGTTTACATTACAAGTAGAGCAACAAAAACAACAAATTTTGTTCCCATGACAGACTAGTTATGAACAGTGCCAAGCATGAGCCATTTTTTTGGGTGGAAGGGGTTACCATTAAGTTTTTCCAAGTAACTTTCAACTATTTCAATTGAGATGTATGATACAAAGTACCAATTTCATATAGATGTTAGAGATATATCACTGAATAGATTCTATCAGATACCAACAACAACAACAACAAAAAAGTCTTATCCCACATAATGGGGTTGGCTACATGAATCACACGACGTTATTGTGCTCTATCAATAGCCATGTTTCAAAATAAATAATTGACCACAAGATCTCGTTCGATAACTTAGTAATTAAGGGATCTCTTTCAATTCCCTCTCCCTCTTTTGAAAGAACTTTACACTATTACATCAACTATCATAACTGGCGCATCTAATTGTCTTCTTTGAATGTGCCCCAAAACACCTTAAACAACTTTCTACTATTTTATCGACAATTGATACTACCCCAACTTTTTATCGAATATGATCATTGTAGATCTATCTTTCATCATATGACTATACATCCATCTCAAAATTCTCATCTCAACTACCCATCTTATGTTCATGTTGTCCTTTTATCGCCCAACATTCACCAAATACCGATGAACCCATACATAAATATATTAAACTGTATTAATTCAGTTTATCATTAACTCTAATATTGAAAGTGATGTAGTATGTATCCTACAAGATCCCCAAGTTCCACGCAATTTTCGAGTTCCAAAGTGATCCACGTACCACAAGTGGTCCAAGGCTCGCATGGAAGTAATAAAGATGTCAATTTGGACATGTAAACTCCAAAGCCCAAGTCATCTATGTCCTTTTTGTGCAAAAACCCAAATTCAAAGCCCAATATGTGTGAGATCAAGAGCAAGGCATAGAGCAAGATGAACTCCATATCTTCTTAGACCTTCCAAGAGCTTGTTAAAACTTAAAATGCAAAGGGTTGATCATTTGTCCTTATATGGAAGAATGCTTACACAAATAACATGGAGGGTAGCACATAGGATAATGTGGAAAATTGCATATGTGGAGGGTGGCATGGCACCCATAAAGCCACCTTGACATGTGAATCATAGGTGTGTACACAAGTGGAGGCAGTTATAATCAAATATACTAACAAATAAAGGCAGTTAGCAAACATCACACACTACCTCTGGAAAATAGAAATACCACTTTGACCAGACTGATTTGAAACTGTAAGTGTGCCAGAACTTTGCGATGAATCTCTTGCCAAAGTCCTTGTGGTTCCATCCTGCAGATGTGAAGATGCTGAAGTTGTACATGATAATTCAGTATTTCTTAAAACGTTTCCATCAGAAGATACTTGCTCAGAAGCTGTAGCAGAAGATGCCTCAGTCACTCCTGAAGAAAATCTCCGCATCTGAACGCCAGCAAGGGATTCTCCCAGGGAGTATTCTGTTGTACATATGAAAAGGCTTAAGTTATCAGATTAAGTGACTTAATGCACTGTACAATAAAAAAAGAGTGTGAAATAAAGACATTATGAATCAAATGCATCAGTGATTTAAGAAAATCCAAAGTGACAAATCCAAAGCAACAATCCATAAAGTTTATAAAAAGAATAGGACAAAGTCAGCTCTCAAAGGACCCTCTGCATTAGCAAAAAAGTCTAAACAACTTAAAGGATCAAGTAAAGTCTAAATCAGTTGGATCTAAGTAGTTAGCGAAAAGGCTTGCTAAAGCTGAGATTCTACAAGGTCTCAATGGCAAAAATAAGCTTTAAAATTAGCAGTCTCACTCTTTTATTGGGCCTTAAGAGGTAAAATTTCATATTTTATCATTGACTGATGTTCTGAGCAACATATTAATCAGTTGATTAGTTCAACATTTCTATTCAGCAGGCAAAATGTAACAGTTAAATACAAAATTACTGAAATAGTTTTTTTTTTCAGTTAAATGAAAGCAGATTGACTCAAGAACATTCACTTTTCTCCCATACATAAAGCCCCAATAATCAATCTGGCGTAGTCAATAGTTAAGAATGATTGGAAGCAAAATTCTCAACCTAAACTTAGCAAATAAAAAACTATATAGGCCACATCATTGACGAGTTGAATAAATCAAAGTTACCTGAATAGTCAGAAAAACAACGGGTAAAATAGGATGTTGTTTGTGCTAAATAAGAAGCAGCATCATTCAGAGCTGGTACAGAAGTAAACAGCTGAGGTATAATCCCATCAAAACTATCACCCTGCATGTATAATAACCATCAGATAAATCCTTTACACCACTAAAATCCTCAACAGTATTGGTCTTGATCCATCTCATCCCATTAACTAATCAAGAACCAACCATTGATACAAAATCAATTCCTAAAAAATCACAGAAAAACATCAAGAGCAATCCAGTCTAAATATAAGACCTAATCACCTAAGATTATTAGTTAAGTTAGTTAAAATCAATACATCACATGACATTACCAAAACACCCCAATCATATACATTCACTCTCAGACCCCATCTTCTATTTATTTATCACTCCCTCTGCCCTATGGTAACAATTTAGGGAACTGACATTGGTCCAAAATATAAGACCTCATTTCAATTTCTCTCAATTTTCCCTAAATTATCCTTATTGATACTTCTCAGTAAGGATGATAACAAAGGCACATAATTATGTCACTACAGTAATATCATGTGATTTTAACAAACATAACTAACATCAGGTAAACAAGTCTTATATTTAGAACTATAACCGGAATGAGTATTACGGAAAATCAATCAATCACAATAATTTAGCAAAAATGTGGAAAATTAATTTGAAAATAATGTCATGTATATACATATATATGTAGGACCAAACTAAACTCCTCCAAATAATAAGTGATTTTATGAGTTACCATCAATGGTGTGGTTGATTCAGCATCGTGTGGATTGGGCCTTTGAGCCATAAAAACAAATTTCTGCCAACAAAAACAGAAGATTCAGTAATTAATTGAATAGTTATTATAGTTATACATGATGAATAAATTAAAAGAGGAAGAGAATAAGAAGAAATTGTTACCCCAAGTAATTGTCCACTTGAGAATTAAAGATGTAACGATAAAAGAAAATGAGTGCAAAATTGGAAATATGATATGCAGATTAAATGCAAGAGATTCAAATCTTGAGAGAAAGAAATGAAAGGGAAAGGAAGTCGAAGCGACGTCGTTTTGATGGATTTAACTTCAACCGACCACACATGCGTGATGGTCTGCAGATGGATCATACATGCTTGTCTCGTTAGAGAATTGTTCTATGTTCTATTTTGCCTGGTATTGGGTGGGGCCCACATCTGGAGTTTCTTCATATATCGAGTCCAATGGTTCTTATTCAAAAAATCTATAAATTCTCAGTTCGGTAACCAATAAATGCCCATTGCTTTTGGTTCATATTAAAATGACTAAGCTATATTTTAACTCTTTTATGTTTATATCAAATTTTAATTTAGTTCTTTATACTTGAAAATACTTTTACTCATTTTTTTGTTAACACCTGTAATTTCACTTAAATCTAAAGCTTCATTTTATAATTGAATGGATTTAAAAATGACAATTTTTCCGTCGAGATAATTCTAATTTATTAATTTCATGAGTGTAAAAAGGTGCTACGAGAAATGAAGAAAAATCTATAAAGAAAATAAAATTCCATAAATTAATAGTGATAATTTTTTATACGATTTTAAGATGAATGCCTATCTCTCTCGTGGAAAAACAAAAAAAAAAGCATAAATGTCTATATCAGAATAAGGGTCCAATTAAAAATATAAATTATAATCAATGGATAGTTGATTGAGCCAGTAAATGGATTACTACCCTCGTAAGAATGAAAACGCGTGTTCAAATCCTGAGAAATGTTCTCTATTATGATTTTAATAATTGGAATAAAGTAGTTAGCTAATTTAGTTAGTTATCTTTATATTTGGACCTAATGGATTTATCTTAGGCTAATCATTGTTGTTAAATCAGGAATATATAACCTGAATTAGAGTAAACTATTGTCTTGTCTTGCATTTTGATGAATTGAGATTTTGGAAACTTTGTGTTTGTGGACAACACTCCTACCCTCAAATCCAGATTAATCAGTTGATAACAGATGTCGGATTATTGGGCAATGTTTAACCAAAAAAATAAAATTTAAAATATAAATTATAGAGCCTTGATTCAAAATTGAAGCTTTTGATAAACCTTATTAAAAGACTATTTTGTCCATCAGTAGCCTTCATTGCTTCAGAAAAGCAGAAACCACAAGGAATTATGAAGTAAGAAATTACATAAAGCCATCTAATAATGCAGAGAAACATAGCAATAGCTATAACTGTTAGCTTCAGAAATAAAGCTATAACTGTTAGCTTCAGAAATAAACGAGGTTGAGTAGTTTGGAGGTTGAAATGTGAAGAGAAATCAGAAGAAAGAAGTGGTGATTTACAACATGAAAAGTAAAGAATAATAAAAGAAACGAGACAAGGAACAAAGGGAGTGGGAACAATTATGATTCAGTAACACAGGACCTGAAATGAATATTAGTTGAATGATATTTAATAATTAAATTGGTATATTCAAAGAATAGTCACTCTCAAATCTCAACGCATCTCAACTAGTACTACTTCTTTAAAGAAAAAATATCATCAGAACAAACTACTAAATACAACATTGAAAATTTGAACCCTTGCACAAAAGCACGAATTATAACAATCATGAGTTACAAAAGGGTATATATTAAGATAGTAAGAAAATAAAACTGAACAGTAGCACAAATAAAATAACTGACTCCCTAACTAACCGACTCCCTAAAAGACTGCTCATGGCAGAACACCCATGATTACAACAATTTGAACAATTCAACAACAAACATAATTAAAATAAACATAATAAACTCCTAATCAAAAATAAAAGACACATTACAACTATTAATTTGCTGCTGATTTCTTCTTGCGCCTAAAATAGGTCTTAGTGATCCTATCAGTATCAATGGGTGACTTGACTGTGCACATACCACATTTGACAATATGCCCAAAAATAACACATAAACTACCACTTACTTCAATGTACTTTCAACATCAGTTAAGAATTTTTTGCAAGTCCTACGAGTATGGCCAAGCTCTTGACATTTTGAACAATGGTAAACCTTCTCATGTTGAACTTGAGACTCAGGTCGTGCACTTTGTGGTCTACTTGGTCTACCTGGAGTACGAATAATCAGTGGTGGCTTTAAAAAAGTCTGTGACGCATCATCATCCACTGTACAAACATCAAGTCTTGGCATGTCATTGATCTCAACAGGAATCATTGTGCCACTATATATTTTTTGTTGTGAACTCACTAGGTAGCATTCCTCAAGATAGGCATAAACATCACCATGTACTTTTTTAATGGCTGCACATGCATGTGGACAAGGTATTCCAGACATTTTCCATGCTTGGCAAGAACAATCTCGAGATTCAAGATCCACTGTAAAATTTGTTGATCCCATTCGCACTACCATTTTACTTGGTTCTTCATCCTCTACTTCCATAATTTCAGCCATGGATACATTATCCTTCAATTTTGCCTCTATATTTGGACCCACTCCATTTTCCCACTCTTTTATTTCCTCCTTGCTTGCACAAAACTTCTTAGCCAGCTTTTCTTGATGCTCATGTATCACTATACATATATTATGATTTATCTCTTTAGCAAGCCACACACTAAACGATTCATCCAGATTAGTGGCAATATTATCCCACCTACGGAATGGAAATCGTGATAGCGCCCATCGATCAATATCACCTTTAGTTTCAAGCCATTCCGCCATATCCAAAGATAGAGACCTCAATCTTCCCATAGCTTTGTCAAAATCACATTCAAGTCTTGCATAAGCAATTGCATCAAGCAACTTTAATGCATCCTCCATGCCAATACCACAATTCCTTCCCAAGGCTTTGTTAAAATTTGTAACTTGCACGCTGAAGTTGTCTCTTAAATGACGATAACAATAGGCATGTCTCTCATCTCCAAAAATTTCTTTTACAGCATCAATTATTGCACTATGTCTATAAGAAACAATAGTTACTTGAATCGAACCTATTATCTCTTTCAAATTATGCAGAAACCATGACCACTCATCAAATGTCTCTCCACAAACAATTGCATAAGCAACTGGAAACAACTCATTGTTGGCATCATATGCAGAAGCTGCCAACAATTTCACATTGTAACAACCACGTAAGTGGTATCCATCAAGATACAATGCAGGCCGTGATCCAAGCAAGAAACCGTTTATACAACATCCATAAGAAATGAACAACCTTTCAAACCTATTGTCTGTGGATGCTGACCATTTAGCGACGGTGGTAGGGTCGCTCTCCAATAATCTTTCACACATCCAAGGAACTAGACTAAAGGAATGTTTAGAAGGCCCAAGCATTTCCTCTAATGCTCTCTTTTTCCCCCTCACAGCTTGACCATAACTTAAGCTCACACCATATTCTCTATAGAAGTCACGCCTTATTTCATTCGGAGCTTTGTCACCACTAGACATGATCTCATCAATAATAATAGAAGATGTCAGTTTTGATCTTGCTTTGTGAGTATTTGTCTGATTATCTTGTGCTGAATGGATGTGCTCTTCCTGAAAACTTTTTACACTCAACTTTCCAGCCACTGCACCTGCTGAAATCTTCCATTTGCAGCCATCAATCGAACACTTGACAATCATCTTTTTGAATGTATTCTTCACAAAGGTGTAACTGAACCTGTGTGCGATGCTATATTTATATAATGCTTGTCTAAAAGCATCAGCATTGTCAAAAGTCTGTCCAACTCCCACAAATAAATCCTTCCATTTTGCTGTATTTAATCCAAGCAATTGATCTGGTGCTCTCTGTATATTTAAGGGTACAGGTTCAGATTTAGGTTCTTGGCTAGATGGAGAGCTTGCACATGTATTTGTAGATGAACGAAGTAATCTGCATGTGAATCAGTCTCATTTTATCAGTATGCAGTACTATTAACATCTCAAACTATTAGTAAATCTAAAAACTTACAATCGCGAAGACTTTCTCAGTATTGGTGTAGACCCCCCCTGTATTTTACAAGGTATAACTTCAAGTTCATCCTCAGGATCATCGCTAGATGAAGAGCTCTGTGTGGTACAAGGTAAAGCTGCAGCTTGAGCTTCAGATTCATGGCTAGATGGAGAGCTTACACGTGCATTTCTAGACGAACGCTTTAATCTGTACATATCAATCACCTTCCATTAGAATGCAATACTCATAACATCTTCATTAATTATAAGTAAATCAAACAACTTACCCTCGAAGACTTTTTGATGCCTCTCTAATTTGTTTCTCCTTTTCAACAATGTAGACATGAGCACAATTGTCATTATACTCTATTAACTGTCCAACTCCTTCATCGTCTTCAAGGTCTACAAATGTATTAGAATCAAATTTGATGGTGAATTTCATCTCAGCTCCACTAACTTGATATTCCATGCATGAAGTTATGATTCCTTTCAATTCTTCATGTGTCATGCCTTCCTTAATAATTCTACCTTTTGATCTGCCCCCATCATAACGCATTTTTCCATCTGTGCCCTTCACCAATTGCCCCCCAACATGAAAATAACAAAATATTTCCTTCAAAGAAGCACTTGCCATCCGTAATTCAAACCTAGACCAAAGAACATGAAATAATTTACAATATTGTTAACAATATGCATTAATTTGTTGCTCCTTCAACAAATTTACAAATCTAAGAAGACTACCAACTGTAAGTTCGATGACCCAGAAATATTAATTCTCTGGTCATACAAAATAAGAGAGCTCTGCTCTCATTCTTTATACATATGACATACAAAAGGCTTAAAGGGGTAGTATCCTTCCATGAGTAATATGGAACTACAGAAAGGACTATGGCATGTCAAATTTAAATACATAAAAAATAAAGTTGCTAGAATGAACTATGCAATGCTCAAAAGGTAGGCCGGTAGTTTACTTTATGATGCAGGGCAACTGCTGGGACAACTCTACAGTCTTCAAATACTCCTCCCTTCCTAAATATAAGACACTTTCCTTAATTTGATTAGATTAAGGATGTTATTTAAGTTAATTATTAGTACGTGATATTACTAAACTACCCTAACTATATACTTTTTTTATTCTCACTCTCCTTTTATTAGGGTTTATTTGGGAAAAAGTTATGAAAAATTAGAAAGTTGTTTATATTTATGAATATGGCAAAAGTGCAAAAATGATATTAAACTTTATCCAAAAGTGCATTTGTAATACTCTCTCCGTTCCTAAATATAAGACCTAGATAACTTTTTTTTTGGAAAGATTAAAGTTGCGAAATAGGTTATTAAATCATGATATATTTGATATCTTTTTAGATTATCCATTAGCTTATAGGTAAAATAAACTAGTTTAAGAGAAAAAATTAGGTAAATCAATTCATAATTAACTTATGTTTTGCTTTTTTTAGGATTTTTCAAAAAAGTCATCTAGGTCCTATATTTAGGAACGGAGGGAGTATTAAAGTTTCATGAGGTGCAAAAATAGTACCAACTTGGGGTCCAAGTGCAAATATAGTATTTTCACTTAAAGGAAATTAAATTTAGATATGAAAAGACTCTTATTGAGGGAGGAATAGGGGCATGAAAGTCTTTTCATATCTAAAATTTATTTCTCTTAAGTGAAAATACAATATTTGCACCTGAACTCCAAGTTGGGCACTCTTTTTTAACCTCGCGAAACTTTAGTATTAGAAACTCTCCTAAGGGCAAAGTTTAGTATCATTTTTGCACCTTCACCCTTATGAATAAATTGAAATTTCAAAGTGATCTTATATGTAGGAACGGAGGGAGTATTAAATAATGAAATAAGCAAATGACATTCCATGATACAAAACACTGTATAAGTAAAGAGTGAGTTCTTTGATCACTAATTGACACACCCCAACATCTTCTTACTTCACATCCAAAATGTAAAGGATATCATTTCTCCATCTATCACCTAATGGAAAACCATAATAACCTAATCAACTTAATACTAGTGGTTTAGTGATTTCCACTAATTAACCCCATTTAAAAATAGTATTACTGTATTATAGTACTCACTATCCATCACTCTTAAGTTTGTAACCTTGACCTAATATTTCCATTAGAAAAACAGTAAGCCCAGATTATGAAACTAGCATATAATTCATGTATGAATGAACATTTGTTGAACCAAGTGTCAAAATAAAAGTATAGCTAACTTTGCATATCAAGCATTTAACAAAATCTGCACACAAAAGCATATCACAGAATAAAAACGTTCTTTTCGCAAACACGAATGGGGAAATTAAAATTGAATTCCGAAAATGAAATAAAAGCAGTGGCTTGAATATGAAACCCTAGGCAAAAAAAAAAGGTAATAATAATAAAAAATGTAGATAGTGAGAAAGAAGCCTAAATTTGGTTGCAACATGAATATATAGAATTGAAGAATTAGAATTGAGAAAGAGAATGTTAGGATGCTCTGAATTGAAAGAAAAGAAGGGAAGAAAGAAAGAAAGAAGAGGGCTTACTCGACGGAGCAAAGGCGATGAGAGGGAAGAGAAGGAAGAGTTGTAGCGAACTAACAACACTCTAGCTGGAACAAGACGGAGAAGGGAAGGGTTAATTTATTACTACCTCGGTGCTAAATATAAGACCTAGATCACTTTTTTTTTAAGAGGTTAAGGTTGCAAAATAGTCTATTAAATCATGACATATTTGATATATTTTTAGATTATCCATTAGTTTATAAGTAAAATAAACTAGTTTAATGGAAATAATTAGGTAAATCAATTTATAATTAACTTATTTTTGCTTTTTTTATGATTTTTAAAAAAAAAGTCAATTAGGTCTTATATTTAGGACCGGAGGGAGTAATTCACAATTATGCCCCTTTATTTTTATGAAAATAAAGCACAACAATTTATCTCAAAATACTCCCTCCGGTTCTTAATGTAAGAGCTAGTCGTAAAAAAAAGCTTCTTAAGAAAACATGTGAATGTTAGTTGGGTGTTTGGAGTTAATGCTTCTTTTCCAAAATTGCCCATATTTATTATGGTACTTTTAAGAGAGAGAAATATATAAGCATTAATAAATATGAAACAGGGTTCTTACATTAGGGAGCGGAGGGAGTAGTCTCTTTCTTTATCATCACTAATTCAGAGCACTCATCAGACACTTGACAAAATGATACAAGTCATGTTCCCACTAACAAGCCATGTTTGGATAAATGATCAGCTAACTTATTTTTTTTATTAGACACAATTATGCCCTTTATTATTAATATTATTATTTATTTCTTTGCTATATCTTTGATGATTATTTATTATAAAAAATATACTAAATTGTGCTATCAATATTGATTGATATGATATTATTATATTTATAATTTATAATTTATAATATGAAAGTTTCTTGAACAACAATCCATTTCTTCTTAAATGTATAATCACTTTCAAATTTCAATTTGTTTCTACATATAAACAATTAACTTTCTATATTTTTTTAAAAAATTTTCATAAATCTTAATAATGTTTATCAATAATACACAAGTAAGAGTGAGAGAGTGAGAATAGAGGTATATGCTTAGGGTAGATTAGTAATATCATGGTCTTATAATTAATTTAACTAATATCATTAATCTAATTAAATTAGGGAAAGTGATCTAATATTTTGGAATGAGGGAGTAATAAACTTCTCATACAAGTTTAACTAATATTAAGTAATAATAATATAATATTAACTCATTTTAAAGATTTCCCAATACTATAATTTACAATTATTATGACTAAAATAATATAAATAATCTACTAATACATAATATGAAATATTAACATTATTTTCATAATTTCAAACAAATATTTAATTAATTAGTGTTGCAATATGAATTACAAGAATTGAATTATGACACAAGTTCATTTTTCATTTCTTCATGAGAGAAAGAATATGTATGCCAATTCTCATAAAAAAAAGAAAGAAAGAATTTGTGTAGAAGAATGCATAGAAAAACGGCATCAAGAAAACCAATTCACGAAATTTACATGACTTCTTGAAAAACCGTTTTTCCTATCCTTCACAATTAAGTAAAGTGTAATAATAAGCAGAAAGTTTTAAATTTAAACATCATATACCAAAACTCATGACAGGAATACATTGTACAAACAAAAAAGAAGTTATGGATTAGTGAAACAATAATGTCACAGCACAATATTACAAGAAAAGGCACTATCATGATATCATCTATCTCACCTTAGAATATCCCTCAATACCATGCCTATATAAAAAGGAATCCCATTTTTCTGTTGAATTATATCTATAAAAAATAGGGAAATTTGCATTCTAGTCCCTGGGAAGGGAAATTATTACTTGAAGGTCCCTACACATTCCAAAATAATTATCAAGTCCCTTGGGCCTTTCCTGCAATTATTTGCTTATGTGCAATGACCATTTTGCCCTTATGAAAGCATGAAAACCCAAAACATGCACAAGATAAAATTCAGGGACTTGCTACCGCGGGTGTGCCTACTTGCTACCGCAGGCTTGGGGACTTGCTACTGAGAAGTTAAGTGACCAACATTCCCTCCCAAGTGTCATTCATATCTGAGGGCCCTTTAATAAAGCCAGTGACCACTTTTTGTTATTCCCCCGATATGTGTCACACCATGTTTTTCAAAAACCATTTTATTCACATGGGATGGGAGGGACTAGTCAGGGACTTGCTACCGCGGGTGTGCCTACTTGCTACCGCAGGCATGGGGACTTGTTACTGTGTTTACAGATCAGCAAACATGCAGTAACTGGGTCCAGACCTGTCTGCAGTAACATGTCAGCGGATGTGTAGTACCAATCTCCCTTTAGAAATGATGAAATGCAAATACTCACACTTGACATAAATTAATCATTCATGTAGAATTTCACTTACATTTCTGACTAGTCCCTCTCATTCCATGTGAATAAAATGGTTTTTCAAAAACATGGTGTGGCACATATTGGGGGAATAACAAAAAGTGGTCACTGGCTTTATTAAAGGGCCCTCAGATATGAATGACACTTGGGAGGGAATGTTGGTCACTTAACGTCTCAGTAGCAAGTCCCCAAGCCTGCGGTAGCAAGTAGGCACACCCGCGGTAGCAAGTCCCTGAATTTTATCTTGTGCATGTTTTGGGTTTTCATGCTTTCATAAGGGCAAAATGGTCATTGCACATAAGCAAATAATTGCAGGAAAGGCCCAAGGGACTTGATAATTATTTTGGAATGTGTAGGGACCTTCAAGTAATAATTTCCCTTCCCAGGGACTAGAATGCAAATTTCCCTAAAAAATATGGTTTTATTAAAACCCAAGAAAATTTCAGAGTTGGACAGTCAATGCAAAGCAAGAGAGGATGAATATAGAGGAGGAGTTGTACATACTCACCTGAAAGAATGGTGGACGATCGGCACAACTCTGAAGAGTGAAGAGGAACACGATGGGGGGGGGGTGGGGTTTGCAAGATGAGGGTAGGTTTGGAATATTGAGATATAATTTGGGCAGTATAGTCAAGAAGTAGGGAGATCACTTTGGATATTCCAAAATAAAAAACAATTATGACTTTCCATAAATTACACAGATTTTTATATTCTTAATCAATGTTAGTTATATATTGATTGATTGATTAGTAGTAATGTATGGTATTGAATCGGGAATTCAGGTCAAAAAAAAAATCGGGAATTGGAAATTATTAATTCAGAGATATCATATGAGAACAAATGAGAACAAATTATTATATTTAGGAAATAAGTATTAACCTTAACTAATTCTTATATTTCAAAATTATTTAGATTAGAATTCATAATAGTATTTTATTGAATAAGCTATTTTATTCCTAGGAAAATTAATCCTGAAGAATTTAATTAAGATGAGGTCCTATGATGAAATCACTTAGGGTCCGTTTGGTACAAAAACATTGCACAAATGCAATGAAAATCTTGATTAAATTACCATATGTGGTTTGTTTGGTTGGACTTGGTAATGGTAATGTTGATTACAATTGTAATCAACATTGCATAATTTTTGGTAATGTTCTTTCATAGGGGTCCCCCTATGAATCCTCATTGCAACCATGTAATGTTATTGGAAATGTCAATTTTATCCTCATTAGTTTAATAAAAAGACCACATTTACCCTCATCAAACAAATTTACAATTTTCAGTAATAATGTAAACAATTTCAGATATCATTTCCTCATAGACTATTCTTCTTGACATTCAATTTTGAAAAAAAAATCAATCATCGTCAAAACTTATTAAATAGGTTTGAAATTGGAATCAATCAGAAGCAACAATTCAATGAAGAAATCATCCATAATCAAAGCCCTGACATCTACGAGATCTTCATATAGAGCAAGGTTTTGTTTTGTTTTCGATTTCAATCTCCATCCGTTGAAGGAAACGACATCGACAAATTCTTCTACGACTAGGTGAGAAATCAGCGTTTTCTTTTTTATTTTGGCTTTATAGTTGGATTTCATTTTTTTGTTTCCCTCTTCAGATTTTGGGTTTATGGTTGGATTTCATTATTTTTGTTCCCTCTTCAGATTTTAGGTTTATAATTGGATTTCTTCTTTTTGTTCCCTTTTCAGATTCTGGGTTTATATTATCCGATTCTTTAATAAGTTTTGATATAAATATGCAGTCCTGATTCTTTATGCAGACATGGTTTGGGTGTTCTGTATAGATGTATAGATGAATATGTCATTTGGGTGTTCTGTATTTTTGAATATTTTTGCAGACCTGCTCATTTCATACATATATTACGGCATATACTGAACAACAAAACTCGACTTTGTTTTTAATTTGGAGACCCGAACAACAAAACTGACAAATGACAATCAAGCAAGGGCGAGGATGAAGGAGAAGCACGTAAATAGCAAGGAAAATGATTGTGTTTCTATTTTTACAAATGGGTGGAGGGTAATATGGTATTTGTGTTATATTATATTTTTAAATAAAATAAAGATTACAGCTTCCATTTAAAAACAAACCAAAAACAATCCTTGTAATTAATATTACATTGCATTACCATCACATTGCATTGCACACCATTACAGAGTGTATTGGGGTTGAACCAAACGGGCCCTTAATCAATTTGAGATCGTTGTGAGAAAGTTGTGAGCTTCTGGCCAAAAGTTGTCACCATTAGGTTAAAAGGTTCTTAATTATGGTTTAGTCTAAAGTTGTTAGTGACTAAGAATTAAGTTTTAATGATCTAACCTCTGTAAACGTTCAAAGAGCCCGGAGGCTTGCCCTGACCCTGATGAGTCCCCGAGACCCAACTCACCTAAACTTTTATGTATAAAAAAAGTTTTAATGATCTAAGAAAAAGTTGTTAGTGACAAAAAAATGGCCTAATGATAACATGCATGTAGCTTGATTATCACAACTTTTAAACTCTTATTAGTTAATAATAACTTTTCGGCGATGAAAACAACTCATATTAGTTACATTATTGACAAATCCTTGAATTTGTATGTATTTAATTTAATGTGTTAAATTGAAGTTATTAAAATTTCAAAGATGCAATATTGAATTAAAATGAATTGATTGTAATTTAATTGAATTAAAAATGATTTTGAGTAAAAAGGGTCAAATAAGGGTATAATCGTCACATTTAATTGTTTATCTTAAGTGATTAATTTTTGGGATGAAATGTATTATGTTGTCGTAATTTTTCCCTTGCAGAAAATGAAAAAATGAGCTGAATTGATGTTCTGAGCATTTAGAGAAAATTACAGAATCGGCCTAGAATCTTGAAAATGCTTCAGTACAATCCTGGGAAAATTACAGAAGCTGACCCAAAACTCTCAGAATTTGCAGACAGGTCCCTGCGCGAACTGATGCGGCCAGCAACGATTTTTTGTGCTGTTTTTGACTATTTTGGATCCAATTTGAATCCAAACTTAAACCCAATGATCAAGCATATGTTCCTATTGATATTAAGTGAAAAACTAGGCTTAGAAACACAAGTTTTTGGGGTTGGGTGCTCCCCAAAACCCTAGTTCCCTCCATTCCCTTCATCCCCTTCTCTTCACTTCTCATCTCATTTCTTCAATCTTCCACCTTCCTTCCTCCATTCATGCCTCACTAAAGTTTCTCCTTGCTCTTGGAGTTGATGGGAAGTGGCTTGAGCTATGGTTCTTCAAAGGGGAGTCCTAATTCCTTTCCTTTCTTTTTATATTTTTGATTGCCTAGGTTTAGGTTTACCATTTATGTTTTGAGATTGGACTGAATTTGGTTGTTATTGAGTTTATTTGTGATTTTGTTTTGTAATGAGGGATTTGGACTCATCGATATACATGGTTATGTATATGTTCTTTATAGTTTATTTGATATCATTCTATTTATTCATGGTATTGATAGATAGTTTGATTGAATTGAATTATAATTGAACCTAATGCATTACAAATTATTAATCACACTCTAAGATACTTAATAATGCCTAATTAAATGAGTCTATGAGATTAGGTGTTAGACTTACCGGTTAATGAGATTTGGTATTTTAGGAAACTTAGAGAAACTCAAAGTGATCCTATTAATTGCTTGAGTAACATTAGACTTCAATCCTTTGATTTTATTTCATTATGTGGGGTTCTAATAGTGAATTAAAATCATATGATTAATTAAGTGGCGATTCGGGGTTCCGGTCGTAGGATTAATAGTTTCTTGCAAGTAATAGGTCCACAAGCACTAAAGAGCTTAACAATGCCTAATTGGATGAGGTTTCAACAACTAGGTATTGGACTCATGGGTCCATGAGGTTTGGTAAATTAGGAAATTAGTGCATTAAACTCCCCAAAAATATTTAGAAAACTATTATAACCATTGAAAATCATTTCCAAGAGCACTTCACTTCCATCACACCCTTTTATTAAAAATAACAAAAATATTTATTTGTTTTGCATCCTTCATTCCATCATTAAAAATCAACAAAATATATTTTCTTTACCCAAATTCATCTTGCATTGCATTTAGTTTATTAGGATAGTTGAATTAAACAAGGCTCCCTGAGAACGATACCCGGGGTAACTTTCGCTTACCTTGAGGTCCTAAAATTTCTTGAAGGACTAGGCCCAAGGCACACTACACCGACCGCTAAATTGGTGTCCTTCAAGTGGCGCCGTTGCCGGGGAGTTATTAATTTGACTCCCTTGTAAGTTTGTGTCAATCTTCAAGATTGATTTGGGTCAAAGTGAGCCATTAGGTTGCATTTAGTTTAAGTGCATCTTAGGTTAGTTCACTTTGCAATTCTTATTTGTTTTTTTAGTTACTTGCATTTGCATATTGAGATTATTTGATTGCAATAATCATGTCTAGGCCTTATAATTATGAGTCTTTGTTCTATGATGATTCTCCTATGCATTCTTCTTCTATGAATGATGAAACACCAAGATTCTCACATTCTTTGAGGAATGAGGCACCTTCCTTGAGAGAGCGTTTGCACAATTACTATCAAACCCTTGAATACCAAATGCACAACCAATTCCCAACATATTTGGATGTGAATGCAATTGGAGTGTTTTTGAGATGATAATATATATTCTTTCCCAAACTTTTAATATAATGTTTCTTAATTTATATATATATATATATATATATATATATATATATATATATATATATATATAATTGGGAAACCAGACAATACAATAGGTGGACAAGTTTAGGTATTTGGGATCGATTATACAGAAAGATTGTGCAGTTGACAGCGACGTTAATAATAGAATTCAGGCTGGTTGGGTTAAATGGAGAAAAGCTACTGGGATTATATGTGATCGTAAGGTCGAAGATAAGATAAAAGGGAAGTTTTACCGGACAGCCATTAGACCTGCGATGTTATATGGTAGTGAATGTTGGGCTCTTAAAAGGAAACATGAACAACAGTTGGAGGTGGCAGAGATGAGAATGTTGAGATGGATGTGTGGTCATACAATAAAAGATAGGATATACAATGATCATATTCGCCGAAGAGTTGGGGTAACGTCAATTGCGGACAAAATAGCAGAAAGTCGTTTGAGGTGGTTTGACCACGTTCAAAGAAGAGAATTAGATGCACCAGTACGAATAGTAGTTGATCAAATGGTTTGGAGTCCTTATAAGAGAGGGAGAGGGAGACCGAAGAGAACTCTTAACGACATTATCCAACGGGACCTTTTGATCAATAATATATCACCAAACATGGCAACTGCCCGAGCACAATGTCGTCGTGTGATTCATGTAGCCGACCCCACCTAGTTGGGATAAGGCTTTGTTGTTGTTGTGTGTGTGTGTGTGTATATATATATATATATATATATATATATATATGCATGTAGTTTTTTTTTTATTTTTCCTTAGATTCATACCAAACAAGAAACTTCCTGCATCAAAAGAAGTTGAATGACTTGACATTTGTCATGTGTAATTTAAAGCTTACAAGGAAGAAGAATAGCAAATTTGTTAATTATGACTTTGATGATATTGAATCTGATGATGAGTGGGTCGGTGATGAAAGGATAGACGAAGCATGTATTGAGAAAGAAGATGATGAGATTCTTCAACGCCAAAGAATTAATGAGAACATTGTCACTCCACCCATCGATGTTGACTTGGATGCTGATTTGAATATAGAAATTAGAGAAAATTATGATGTTGATGGAGACGCACCAAGTAAAGATTACAACAATGAAGATATAGAACTTGAAGATGACGGAGATGGTGATAATCCAACATTTGATGATCTTTGTTAAATTTATTCGCTTTTTATTCTATTCTACTTACATACTATAGTCTACATGTTTATACTTTATAATGTTCTTATGTTAATTTTGATGAACTACTATTGTTGAAGGATTTATTTCTAATTTTTGATTTTAAAACATATTTAAACTTAATTGTTGTTTTTTTTATTTAGTTATTTATTCATATATTTCAATACCTATTTTTTAATGGAGTAAATTTGCCACATTAAATATAAGATCACTTTTATATTTCAATTTGTTCCTAAATATAAACAACTTTATAATTTTTCTCAATTTTTTCCAAATAAATCCTAATAATCCTTATCTATAATAAACAAGTAAGAGTGAGGGAGTGAGAATAAATACATAAATTTAGGGTATATTAGTAATATCATATGTTATTAATAACTAACTTAGCTAGCATCCTTATAATCTAATCAAATTAGAGAAGAAAGTGATCTTATATTTAGGAATAGAGGGAGTATAACAAATAGGTATACAAGATCATAATCTCATTAAAAAAGCAGAGAAATGAAATTAAAATGTCAATTATTAATTGGAGGCAATAACGTTCATAACTGTCAATAATATAATTTTCTCCTCTGAATAATCAGAAAGTGATAAACTTGTGTAATTTCTTGAAAAGTAGAGAGGTAAAAACGCATACAATAATCTTCATAAATACGTGAAGAAACAACATTCATTCCTTCTCCTTCCCCTTACACTTGCAGAGTATAATTCAAGACACATTTTGCATGTCTTAATAATTGCATAACATTCAGAAAATAACAAACTGGTTTGATTTCTTGAAAAGTAAAAATAGAATAAAAAAGCATATCTCAATAACTTTCATAATTAAGAAAAGAAACCCCTTTTAAATTTGCTTCAAAATAAACCCCTTTTAAATTTGCTTCATCTCCATATCCTCCTCTTGCATGGTTGTTCAACAAAGATTTCGCATGAGAATGCCTTCAAAAGTAATACCAGGTCCAAAAGCCAAAGCCAATCCCCATTCTTCACCGTCCTCATTTTTCTTCTCCAATTCCTCCTTCATCTTCTCCATCACATAAAAAATAGTGTTACTACTCACATTTCCATAATCCATCAAAGCCTTCCTGCTACATTCAAGCTTCTCACCACTCAACTTGAGAACATTCTCAAGCTTATTCAGAATAGCAGGCCCTCCAGGATGAACAGCCCAAAACAAATCATTAAACCCTAATAACCCCTTTTCCACACTATCATTATTTCCAACTTTACCTATCAGCTTTTTGCAAAACTCCTCAATATTTGCTTCAATCTTCTGAGGCAAATCCCTCCCAAGCTTGAAGTTAATCCCCTCTTCACATAACCTACCATCAATCACTCCTTGTGTCTCCGGCAAGAATTGCTGGACCGCGTAATTCAGTTCCATGAATGGCTCCTCCTCGCCGGTAGGGTTTGCTCCGATGATCACGGCGGCTGCACCATCGCCGAAAAGGGCGGCACCGACGAGATCATAGGGCCGGTTTTTGCTCGGTGGGCGAAACCCTAGGATGGTGGTTTCAGAGGTGGTGAGCAAAACCCTACTTCCGGGGTTATTCTCCGCGATATCTTTCGCAACACGGAGGCCGGTGACACCGCCGTAGCAGCCAAGGAAGTAGAGCATGACACGGCCGACGTCATGGCGGAGGCCGAGGTGGTTGGCGAGGTAGAGGTCGCCGCCGGGGAGGCGGATTTCGCTTGAGGAGACATAAACTATGTGTGTTATGTCTTGCACTGGCCTTGCCCATTGCTTGATGCATGCTTGGCTTGCCCTAGTGGCCATCTCTACAACGGCAGGATTTGCTATCTCCAGCTTTTGCTTGATCGTTGGCGTTCCTTCGATGGCGAGTTCGGGGTATTTGTCGAGGATCTCCTTTGACATCACCGTGTATCTTGTCCTCACGGTGGTGTTCTTGCCTGAAATAATAGAGAAAGTGGTGCAGCTTAGTGTATCACAACTATGCATGCATGCATGCATTGCATGCTAATATAATTCTCATGATTTTATTGTTTTATTTATGTTGTACTCCCTCCGTTCCTAAATGTAAGAGCACTTTGACTTTTTTGGAGAATACTAAGAAAGCAAAATGAACAATTTAATCATAACATATTTTAAATATTATTATATCATATGTAAGTTCATAAGTCAAATAAACTAGTTTAGTGAAAAAATTTGGGAAAATCAATTTTTAATTACCCTATTTTGCTTTCTTAGGATTCTCCAAAAAAGTCAAAGTGCTCTTACATTTAGGAACGGAGGGAGTAATATATGTTTGAGAATTGATGTAGATAAGCAAATTATATTTGGCATGAATCTTATCTACATTAAAAGAAATTGTCGTAGAAATGACAGTGAAGGGAAGTACTAATACATGAGTTAAGCCAATTGATGGAAGAATAAAAGGATAAGCAAAGGATATCAATTGTAAGGCATTGTAAGGATATATATAAATCATATCTAGATTCACCCAAGATAATGTCGTTTAGCATAATATCTTTAAGTAGTTGAACTAATTCAGAACAAAATTAAACTTTATATGCATGCAAAAGAGAATCTGTGTTAAATGTAAATGATAAATACAAATGAGATTAAGATTTCACGAGACATAACATATTCTGTTTGGTTGATCAATTTAAGATTACATGAGCTAAATCTTGGAGGTTCATCAAAGACACGCCTGATTTAAAGACTATATATTCTTGTAAGGCTACCCATCAATAATATTTTCACGCCTGATTTAAAGACTATTCTTGTAAGGTTACCCATCAATAATATTTTCGTGTGTGTGTGTGTGTGTCACTGATAAAATTTTATTGAACTTTTAATTTCACAAGATATAATTAAGTTGTACTACCAATTAAATTAATTTTCGATAATGCAAACTTTATCTTTCTGCTATTATTCTTGATATATCAATCTGGATCACTAATTTAATTATGCACACATCTTTCATGAATTTAGCCTAAAAATTGAGGTAAATTTGCAATTAATAAAAATGATGAGGAATATATATAGATATGAACTTACAGAGGCGTTCCAATTTTTCTTTCACGTAATTATCAACACATTTGGTGTCACGGATGTAACCTTCAACCAAACAGTCTTGTGGGAGGATTTGGTTTGGGAATGCTTTCCCTAATGCAAGCACTGTTGCCTTCCCAGGTGTGGGTGCACGCTTACTCCTCTGGCCCACAGCACCACCAGATTGCTGCTGAATGGAACGGCCATTACCATTTTGAACACTAGGCATTTTTATCTCTCAGTGATCTTCTCAGCTACAATTCTTCTTCTTGTTGTTGCAACTTCAATGGAGAATCATTTACAATGTCTAGAGCTATAAATAGAGGGGACTTGAAGGGTTAATATTGGTGAGATGTATGTCAATGTGAGAGAAATGACTTGTTTAAATTATTGGGTTCGTTTGAAGGTGGGAAGAAGGTTTCTTTGCTTTTTATGAGTTGAGAAAACACACTTTCTGTTTTACTTCTTGGTTTCATTAACTATTAGCTGATTCATTTCTAACTTTCAACAAATTTCATGGTGTGGGAATAGAAATATGTGTCACGTTAAGAAAACTTGTAACTCATGGTTGGGGAACGTGGTGATTTTTTTAAAACATTATTACTCATCAATTGTATGTGTTTTCACTGGATTTATATTTTAGATGATAGTTTGATCACATTCGTAGGCACAATGCATGACCACCTATAATATCAAGTTTGATCAAGCATTTAGTTTTGGAAGAACTTAACAATAAATTTCAGTTGCCAATCCTGGGTTGCTAACCAATTGTGAATATTTGCTGGAGTGAATGGGTAAAAATATTTAAGTATTTTGTAACTATTATCAATAACTTATATATGATGTGTAATACTCATCAACCCTAAAAATTTTACATCCGCATTCCATGCTCATTAATATGATGAGAAAGTTGATCTCATCAACAATTTACACCATTTGATTAAGTTTGACTGTTAGACTATATTTTTTCAATAACTTTTTGTGTTTCAATATCGGTAAAATGTGAAATAAAAATAATCTTATAATTATCATTTTTCATAAAAAATTAATTAATCATTTAAAATTAATAAACTACAAATTTGAATTTGAGCATGAAAACTTGAATAGCCAAGATTTTTACTACATTGATGACTGTGATGGGCATCAAACGTGGACCCAAAAATTGTGCAAAAATCTCCAAAGTATAATTGATATCATTAAATAGTGTTGTGGGTATCATATTGTGCCACGTGTGAAAGGATTAAAGGAAAAAATGTTAAAGAATTAATTTACACACACGTATATATAGAGAGAGAGAGAGAGCAGTTTTGTCCATAGACTATAAAAAATTGATGCAAAAATCCATAATCTAAAACAAAAGCATATGTTGGTAAATATTGATAATGTATATATGTCAAAAAAATTGAAATTTTATTTTCGTATGGCTTTGGAATTGAAGTGTGTTTATGTGGCCTTAGTGTCTTGCGTGACAAGATAAAATGTTCTCCGTAGTGCTAGTTAGGATACATATAAACACAAGTATATGTACACTTGAGATAAAATATCAATAATCTTTGAGATTTGCGATGAATATTGGCTAATTGAGATATTTGCCCCATTTTTTAGGATACCCAGGGAAATTACACCATAATGCAATACTTTTCTTTGTCCGTAACCTATTTCTGAGACCCATAGCCTTCATAGATGTTTGGTGAAATAACACCATCCTTTCAAGTTCAACTTATTATTAGCTTCATTCTTTAACTACTTTCAAATAATTCGTTATCAATAAACAACATGCAGTTTTATCTAATTAAGTTTAGGTAATTACATGGATCATACAAATTGCTCAAATGTATATCTCATTTATCATTATACTACCTTTAGTTTTTAATATAAAACCCACTTAACTAATTTGATGAGACTTAGAGAGCTAAATAAACTACTTAATTATATCATATATGATTACTGAAAAGACATATTTGTATCATTAAATTATATATTGATTTATCATTTTTTTCAGAATCAAACCTGGATGCAATCTACACAATCTTACAAAAACTTAAATTCCTAAGCTCACCATGCTCCACCTCTTGTGGAAAAGGTGGAGGATGCTCATGGATACAAAAATTATCTACTAGCAAGAAAATCGGCCTGATCAATTTCACTTCTATCCTTGTGTCTCAGCTTGATTTATAAGTTGAGCAATAGTTCTGAAAAAAATAATAAATATAATGTATAAATTTTATAAAAAAATGTTTTATATTAAAGACTAAAACTCAACCAAAACATCTTTTCAAAAAAATATAGACCGTCTATTCAACTCTTTTAGTAGCACTTCACACATTTTCTTTTCAAGACGAGTATACTAACAAAATGTACAAGAAAACAATCACAACCAACTGAGCCGTGTTGGTTATGGTTCGTAGCAGGCTATTGTCCATTGCATCTTATTTACAAAAGCATTAACAGAAATGAAAAATGTCAGTTCGCTTGCCGTGTGGGTATGAGGTCGTGGGTTCGAATCAGCCACTATGCAAAAAGCATGGGTTAGGCTGCCTAGTATATTGTCTTCTCCAGCACCCTCACCAAGTGGGGACTAGAACTGAGTTGACCCTTTTTTTTAACAGAAATGAAAATGTTAGTTGACATCCCCTCATTAGCAAAATTACATTTCCATGTAGCGAGCATTTAAATTCCAAAGCAGACCATTCATTGTAGGATAGAAACATAGGATGTGATTTAGATCCTGCAGTTCATTATGGCAGAGCTCACATGTTCATTCTGCTGCCATCCTGCGCCACAAACGTTCTGCATCTGTTGAGAGCAAACCAAAAGAAAGTACGAATTCATGGTAGGCGATGCCATCTCCAAATTCAGTTCCAATGGCGGTTTTGTTCTTTCTGTGAGGATTGACAAGCTTTGTAGGCTGATGCAAGAAAAGGCACCACAAAAAGTCAAGGTAAGTGGCAAGAGTCAACTGTAGAATCAACTAGAGAGTGAGTTAATTCTCTCATGGTCGTTTTTTTAGGTTGCATTTCTCACTTTCTCTCATTATCATTTTCATCCCATCATTATCTCATCGCCACCATTTGATCGACATAATAATGGCTCAGATTTAATGATTCCAATTATGATAAATATTATATAAAAGTAAATAAATTTAAAATGGTATGCTTAACCATTCATTAACCAATCTAATTGTTGTGATGAGATGATGAGGGATGAAGAAAAAATAAGATAATGAGGTGTCAACCAAAACGGTGGTGATGAGATGATGAGCTATAAGACGCAAAAAGGATGATGAGAGAACCAACCCAGAGAGGGAAAGGTTGTTGCAGTCTAAAGATTAAGACCATTCAGTAACATAAGATATTAACTTTTGGAGAATACTTTCCAAAGAAAAAGTAATAAACTCTATTTTATAAAATGGATTTTGAAGAAAAACTTTTGCGAAGTAGGGAAAAACTAGCTTCTAGAAGACCATAGTTTTCTACCCAAATCTAAGTTACGAGGGTTAAAAGTTATTCCGGAAAAAGCTTGAGAGTTTGTCTACTCTGATTTTTTTAAAGCCATGATTAGGACTCAAACCATGGTTTTGGAAGTTGTGCCAAACAAGCAAGGAATGATGCTATACTTTCAAGTCACATTCAAGGACACCAAACCAATGATCTCTCCCAAATCTAATGCTACTGCCTTCCCCCACTTCCCATATAGTATTAAGCTCTGTTTGAGTCCATATACCGGTGATGCTTCTCCATGTTAACATGAACAAAATAACAGCTAGTCTTTTGTGAGCAATAATGATACATAATTTCAGATGTGAGACCTCTTCCAAGCCCTCGCCACTAGTCTAACCACAATGTTCAATATTAATTTAGTGATGAACCAAAAGTCACATCAAGCATGCCTTTAGCAATAACATAAGCAAAGGAATGACATAAACAGAACCTAAACACAAAGATACTTTCCTTCAGATCAGAAAACAGGAGACTAGGAGATTTCTGTAAGCCTATAATGACTTCAGCGCACTTCAAATCAATAATTTGTTAAGTATAAATTGATGTAAACTTCAATGTTAGGCATTATACAGAAGAAATTTCATAGGGAGATTAGACAAGCAAATTTTCCAAAGTCTTCAATTCACAAAACTTACACTATAGTCTTGTACCACCTTTAAAAGATGATCATGGCGAAAACAGGATGTATAATTGTGATAAAAAAGCCTTGGGAACCTTTGTTTTGATCAAACTTGGTGACTTTTGTAGGAATTGGAAGGAAATTGTCAGAGAAGTTACTTCTCACAGGGACAAAAAGAATAAGATTTTGCAGTATATAATTCAGGCTTGCCAATCTTGCTGCTTGATCTGAAGCATCCAATGAGAATTCGACGTCACCTTGCATTGTCACCTTGATCTTAATTTCCTATTAGAAAAGAGAGAAGGGACTAATGTGTAGTAGCTTCAGAAGACACAACAAACAAACACTATAGAAATCATTCTATCATCAAAACGAAGAAGAAAGAAATCATTCTCTGTTGGGACTGATGGGTATTTTGTACTAACTACTGGTATAAAATAATTCAACCTTTAAACAAACAAAGGAAAGAAGAAAACTTCTTTGTATTCGGATTCTCTTAAAAGTTATAATCATGAATATTAGTGTAAGATCTAAACTGCCTCAGCTGCATCAATCAACTTAAACATGTCTATTAAGAAAAACAAGGTACTGCTTCTATAAATAGTCATAATTTAACAATCACACTACATGTGAGAGAGAGTCTTTTTAAGTTATTATTATTAGGATTTACGATAAATTTATGAAAGAGAGAGTCAAAGAGAAAGTTTAGAGTTAGAAAAACATGTCCACGAGCAATTAATTTCACTGAAAAGCCTTTAACAGACAACTATCTAAAGAACTGCAAGTAAGTTTTGCATTTTTCTAAAATATCAACATGATATGGCAGTAAAATCCAATTGTTAAGGGAATACAATCGATCTAGCATCTCTTACCAAAACAGACTACATGATCAGCAACCACAGGCCCACTATTTTTAACATAGAAAAGAATGAACAGGAAACCATCTACCACTACCATGACAAATTTATATCAAAATGAAGATTGAAAGGTAACTTACTACTATATATCATACCCCACTCAGGTGCGGACGGATTATCATCTTGAAAGGTCTGAAGCATTGAGATTTGTATGATGGGGCTGCTTGCCTGCTGCTGTTGCATCATATTTTTTAAGCACTGAGAATGAATCCTATTTTTTTGAAGATCTGTCTAGCAATTCTTGCCTCTGCATCCTCTTAGATATAAATGCAGCCTCATTGAATTTTCCTTCAGCCTCTAGAGCAGATACAAGTTCATCTAGACATGACAATTCCTGATGAAAGCCTTTCTCCACCAATGCATAGCATAAACCAAAAGCTTCTGAAACCTTGTTCCGTTTACAAAGGCCAAAAATTACAACATTGCACAAATCAAGATCAACATTTTGATGATTTTGAAAACAAAATGCCAACATTTTGCATGCCTCTGAAAGCTTTCCTCTGTGTATAAGAAACTGAACTAGTTCATCTATTTTAACACAGTATCCATGCTTGTAAAGTAACTCTAAAACCTCAAATGCTCTGTCCTTTAGTCCACGGCCAAAAAGCAGCTGTAAACTCATGGTTGAAAATTTAATATTTTGTCTAATGTTTTTATCTAGCATCATGACAATAAAACTAGCCGATTCTAGGGTGCAGCCTTTTTCCAAAAGCTTTTCCAGTATAGAGTGCCATGTAAATGTTTTGGGAACATAGGAGCTTCTAAGCATTTTCTCCAGTGCCTCTTTTGCAAGAAGAGGTTTCTCCTTCTGAAGAAAACCATCAATCAAAGAGTCATATATCTCAACATCTGGAAGAAAATTTTGTCTTAACATCCACTTCAATAGCTCATACCCTTCTTCATAAGAACCTTCCTTGCAATGCCCCATAATCATTGTCTTGTAGGAAATAGGATCTTGTGTTCCCCTTTTCATTAGATGCCTAAACACCCCCTCTGCCTTCTTAGTTTTCCCATTTTCACAAAGATACTGAAACATAGGGTTGTAAGAAGCAGCAAGGGGCTTGGAGCCATAATTACTCAACAAAATTTCCTTCTCATACAGCTCATCAAACAGCTTTTCTGTCATATCATAGTCCTTCCTTTGACACAGGCTTCGCAGCAGAACACTGTAAGTGGCTGAGTCTGCTTGGACCTGCAAGCTTTTCATCTGCTGAAACACCTTTAGTCCCTCCTCTAAGTTTCCTGCAGTGCAATGTGCATGAATCAATGTGTTGAAGGTACATGTGTCAGGACTGAATTCTCCATCTTCTATGGTTTCCTCCAAAATATCTTTAATCTTATCTAATTTGTGCGCCTCGCAAAGTCCTTTTATCAGAGTATTGTAAGTGATTTTGTTTAGCTTGATCCCTTGACTAGTCATCTCCTTAATCACAAGCAACGCCTCATCTAACTCTTGTTTCATACAATACCTTCTAATCAAAGTTGTATAAGTCACAATATTAGGATTCAAATCCTTCCCTTTCTTACTCATACCCTTCACCAAATTATGAGCTATTTTCACCTTCCCTGCCTTACACAAGCCATCAACAAGCGTATTATACGTAACAATATCAGGATCACAATTGAACCGCGAAGACATTTCATTGAACAACCGAAACCCGTGATCAACCATGGAATTCTTACAAAATCCATTGATCAAAACATTATATGTATAAGTATCTGGTGAAACTCCATAAGTACCAAGCATTTCATCATAAAGATCACGCGCCATATTCGTCCGACCCCTCTTAAGCAAAATAGTAAAAAGACAGTTAAATGTGATGACAGATGGCAAAACACCCATATTCTTCATACTCTCAAAAAGCTTCATACACTCTTCAAACAAACCAGCATGACCATAACTTCTAATCAAGCTATTAAAAAACATATCTTTAAGCTTAACAGCACCATGTGATCTAACCTCAATAGAAAACAAAAAATTCCTAGCCACATTAAGGTTTTTCCCACTTCCCAAAATCTCCAACATCATGAAATACAATCTAGCATTGTGAGGAAAACCCATGTCATCATGGACCCACTTGAAAAAGTGAAAGGCTTTGGATGGATTATTGATTAAACGTAGAGTTTGAGACACAGTGGTTTTTGACAAAGCAGGAGAGAGTGAAGATAAAGAGGATGCCACCTCATTGGACCAAGGTTTGAAATTTATAATCTTAGCCATTGCTTTTGCAGTTTTTGAGTTATTTGATGATTTGGGTTTGTCATGTTTGGCCATTTCTTCTTCTTCTTCTTCTTCATTGCTGGTAGTTTTGGTGTGATAAGACCAAAATGGCCTGAATATACAAATATGATTAATATGACATAGTATTATATTATAAAATGAAGGGAATGAAGAGAAAAGGAATTAGTGTACCTGTGAGTGTGAGTGTGAGTAGAAGAAAGGTGAGAGATGGGAAGGAGGTAGTGAGTGTGAATTGCAGTAGGAGAATGGGAAAGGAAGGCCATCAAAGTTTTGGTTTGGTAGACAGTAAGAAAAGTGTTTTTTTTTTTTTGGTGAAATTGGTTCAGAATTTTCAGATATTATTGGAGTATATAGTTTAAGACTTTCACTTCGCAGTTGGAGGGCCTCGAGGAGAGGGAGGACAGGAATGGGAAGGACTCTAGGAGAGGATGTTTTTTTTTTTTTTTGAAAAAATTACATTCAGCAGGTAAAGAAATTAGTCACAGACAAATTTCATTGAATAGTCAAAGGGTATACTACCCATTGACTAGTGTGTAGTTGGCTCATTGACAAGTCACTTACAACATGTGATTGTTTATGATGGAACTGATTGTACTCTTTTGTGAATGTCAATTTTCTGTTCTAAATGAGTTCTAAATGAGGTGTCATTATTTTTCTAGAAACAAAATTATTCAGCCATGAAAAAAAGTTAATATAAGTTAAGATTCTGTTAATGAAATGGTGAAAGTGCACAATGGGAAAATATTGTGACAATAGATTAGTTATAACAAATTAGTTAGTTAGTTGTAACAAATTAGTTATAACTAACCTATTGCCTAACAATTACTATTTTGGTATCAGAGCGAGTGGGCAAATTACGTAACAAATTAGTTATAACAAATTACGGTTTTTTGGGCCTTTTGAGGTCTTAAAGCGAGTGGGCAAAGTCGTTTATGAATTACAGTTGCCTTCGGATACCAAAATTCACCCGTTGTTCCATGTAACTTTGTTGAAACGTTATGTAGGGAAGAGAGCCACAGCTGCTACTACATTGCTTGCAATAGACTCGGATGGTCAACTTTTGCTGCAACCTTTTGCCATTTTTGGTAGGAAGAGAGTGAAACGTAATAATATTCCTATTACGCAGGTTTTGTTTGAGACTACTCTATTGAGTGATAGAGTAGTCTATATATATTTAGATTAGGAATCGATATTCATTCCCTAATTCACCAATCTAAAAGCCCTGCTAGCCTATGAGGCTACTCTATTGAGTGATAGAGTAGCCCATGTTTAGATTAGGAATCAAGCTATTCACTATTCTAGAGGCCGTGCTAGGCCGCAGGTTTTAATTCAGTGACATTTAGGTAAATTGAAGGTATGTTTTCTTCTTCGTTTGTAGTATTGCATGTATATGGTGTTTGACAGGTGTTGGGTGTTATGGTGATTTTTACTATCCAACAATCGGGTCTCCAACAATTGAAGCGTAATAACATACTTGTCGCCCAATATAATTACTTTCACGAGAAAAATGACTACTTTTTCTCATAAAAAAACAAAAACCATTAACTTGAGAAATATTGCATGTATATTTATGCTCTTTAACTCTTGAAACTAGTATGTGTTACTTTCTTCTATGTATGATATAGGACATATTAAAGAGTTGATCTTGCTTTTACATATATATTTTGTTTTGATGTTTTGTCTACTTTTTCCAAATTGTTTATGTTCATTCTTCCTCAGCTGCAATCCTATATATATATAAAGGGAATGTTGGAAATCACTGTTCATTTAACAGTTTTTCACCATTCCCTATATATATATATATAATATAGTATAATAAATTTAAATTTTAAAATTAATTATTATATATAGTTTCTTTTTTAAAAAAGATAGTTTTTTTTAAAAAAAAAAAATTATGATTTGTTTCTCTCATTATATCCGTCACAATGGTTTAATATGTTTTTTTACCATTTTACCCTTTGTTGACTTTACATATTATAATTACCTTTTTGTTCTTTCTTTTCTTTACTACACATTCTATCTTTATTTTGCCTAAAAATTCTATCTTATCAACAGAGATAAAGTTGGAAAAAATTTTGTGATATTTTAATTCTTTTAATTTTAATACAGGAAAGTGGTTTTTGACTTTTTTCACCTTATATTTGAGGACGAGAGGAGTACTATTGTTATCATTATCATTAAAGAATAGTATTCTTGTGGTCCGTAATATAAGAGCCAAAATTTAAATAAATATTTGCGAAAATATAAGAATTTACTCTTACATTCTTTCATCATTTGAAACATTTTTTTTTACTTTGTCTCAAACTCACATTCAAAGAAAATTTTCAGAATCTTAGTATTTAATCTACCATTTTCTATTGTACTTTGGGTCTGTTTGGATTTAGCTTCTAGAGAATAACTTCTCGGAAAATAGCTTTTGAGTAGAATAATTTTTCTAAAAAATAGTTTTTGATGATATGAGAGTGTTTTTTTTATATAATGAAATGAGAGTGTTTGAATTAAGCTTTTTGAGAATAGTTTTTAAGAATAACTTCTGAGTAGAATATAGCTTTTCTGAAAAAAAAAGTTAAGATGAATAGCTTTTCATATTTCTTTTATTTGAAATATTTGAAATAAATGTTTTTCCTAAATGAGAGATTAAAACTTTCAGTTGGAAAATGAGAAAAATATAGTTTTTCTCAAAATAGCTTTTGAAACCTCAAACCTAACTTTTCTTTTTAAAATAGCTTATCCAACAAAATTAAGTGTTTGGATATCTTTATGTGAAACCTAGGTTTAGGATCCAGAAAAGTTTTTGGAAATGTATTCAAACAGCCCTCTGTCTTTCTTTTAAAATATCAATGTATACATTGTGTTTTTTTTTCGTTTGCTTAGCCATCTGCGTTCCAATTACATGTACATTCATTTACCTTCGAAATTTGTTGTTTCACTATTCTTTCTTACCAATTACCATGCATAAATTAACTAGAGTCACTACCTCCGCTTCTAGATTAAGTACAATTTGTCCCTAAAAAAGTCAACGCTATTCCGGCGATGCCGGGGGTATTAGTATCTAGTTATATATGAGGAATGTGAGAATTAAGAAATATAGATAGGACGTTTTTAGACGAACCAGCACACTTCAATCAAAACTCAAAAGTTCAGGTAAAAAAACCAATTACCATGCATAAATTAACTAGAGTCACTACCTCCGCTTCTAGATTAAGTACAATTTGTCCCTAAAAAGTCAACGTTATTCCGGCGATGCCGGGGGTATTAGTATCTAGTTATATATGAGGAATGTGAGAATTAAGAAATATAGATAGGACGTTTTTAGACGAACCAGCACACTTCAATCAAAACTCAAAAGTTCAGGTAAAAAAAAAAATCAAAACGCAAAACTAACATGCTAATGTTAGATCAACTCTTCCCGAACTATTTCAAGCCATGCCAAAAACTTAGTCGGTTATTACTAAAACTAGATAAAGAAATCAGTAAAACTATTTTTTATATAAAAAATTATATATTTGTCCCCTTGATATGCATCTTTAAATGTGTTTGTTCATTGAAAAACCTTTCTTATATGTGCAATCCGTATACAAAAGTTTAAAAAATTATAAATTTAGTAAATAAAGTGAATAGAAATATTATAGTTATGATGAAAAAAAATATTCAACTAATTCGAAACATTTAAGCTCCATTTAGTTCACTCTCATTACATCTTACTTAAAAGTCAAATCAAACACTAGTCACGTAATCAATATTGCATCGTTTTGTTATTGCTATGTGGCATATAGCTAAATTGCCCCTAAATATGAGGTGTATATTCCATTTACGATACACCAATGCACCACCAATTAACCACTATACCGTTTACCATGATGTCCTGAAAATAATTTGAGAATGCTAGTTTCCTAGGCTGTTTTTTGAATTCAAACAACTACGGAGTGTCCACTGAGTATAAGTTACCATCCATCAGTTCTTCTTGGAGAGATAACTTGTTAGAAACAAAGATTAGTTATTTATCACACAAGAGACCCAAAAAAACAGGGTCAACTTAATCCTGAGTTCCTGAGGATATCCTATTGATCCTGAGAAAATTCAGTTAGAAAGTGAGAAGAATATACATTGGAGGCAGGACATGATTCCTAAAAACTATCCTCTCTGTTACCCGGATCGATCTTAAGCTTCACTGAGATTGTCCACGATAATAGTATCTGTCAGAAAAAATGCATGAAACTCATTATGTGAAAGTCAACACAAATTTATGATAAAAAAAAAAGTCAACACAAATGTGTACAATATTATATTTTTTTTATATATATATATATATATATATATATATATAGAGAGAGAGAGAGAGAGAGAGAGAGAGAGAGAGAGAGAGAGAGGAATACACATATATGTTGGTGCCATAAATAGAAGCATATTTTCTTAGAAGACGCTCGATGGTGTACCACTCAGCACGATCTGATCCATCTTGATAACCTATACGGGGCATGTGTATTGATGCTTTGAAGTTTGAAGGTGGAAAAAAATGAAATTTGTGTTAGTTCCATTTGATACATAGACAAAATTTTCACAACTGATTTAAGCTTTGTAGTAGATATAAACAAACTAGAACATGCAAAAGACTGTTAAGGAATGAGATGGGATTATATGCTCCATCTACCTATAATGTCCAAGCTTCCAACAATCACTAAAAAGAAATATTTTTCAAGAAAATGCTTCCTGGCAGTTTCACATCATTGTTTTCCGCTCATAATTAAATATAGGAAGATAATTAAGTCACTTGTAGAATACTACATCAGCCCTAAATATATGAGCTAATTAGAGGTTTTACTATGATTCCAAATATTAGACATCCATCCACTTTTATCTCCCAAATTTATATTAGTATAAGAACAACAAATTCAACCACAGGGAGAATAAGCTCGGAAGAATGTTACCAGAATTTTGCTTGGCTGAAAATGCTGCTTTTGATAAGCAACTTTCCAAGTCAGAAAGTGAGATCGAACTCCGAGGAACTTTACGTCTTGGATTGTAAGACTGCACCACGGCTAGAGCAACCCAAATGGGAGTGCTTCTATCACAATCATCTAGAAAGTAACATATATGTGCGCAGTCAAAATAGGTTAATAGCATGTAGGACAAGATGTGGAACCCAAAAACAGTTATTGACATTAGAAAAATTGATTACAGGTAAACTTAAAAAAAAATATTTGACCTTTTTTTGTAGACACGCAAAGAGACTAAATTGAGAAACCAACCAAAATAAAGCAGAATGAGTTGAAAATGATTTTTTGCATTGAGCTTAATCTTCCTCATAGTCATCAAAATATGCAAAGATTAAGAGACCAAATATTATCATTGTAAAAAGCAACATTAATGGCATTATTTTTCATTGAGGATGTAGTATGCCGCCAAATGGTTAGTGTACATATAAGAAACAAAAGTATGCCGTTTTCTTCAGGATCACTATAATAAATACGAAAAATACGCCATACATCTAAGATTTAAATATATGGCAGTACAATTCATAATCCTCATTCAAGAGTCAATATCAACAATTTGTAAGGTTACTTAATTTTAGTGGCTCACCATCTCAATTCCTCTGCAGAACTACCAAAGTACAAATCAAGGACAAATGGGACGATGAAATCATTAATTCAATTTCCAAAATAAGCAGCAGTAATAATAATAAGATCACAGGCAAGTGATAGTATTAACCAACAACAATTATTCCTGTTAAAGCACCTTAAAAGTTTGTAATTCATTCTGACCTTGCTTGCAATTCTATCTTACAAATTAAATACTGCTAGTTCTGACCTTCAAGCTTTATAAGATGTAGATCCCCAAGATGCAAGTCCCCATGTTCAAAAGCCCGTTCATAGGCATCACCAATGCTCAAAGAAAGCTTGTTCAGTGCATTAAACATTCCCCCACGTCCCCAGTTTCCAGAGTTATCAACACAGCTGCAAAATCCTCAATCAAGCCAAAATAAAAAATAAAAAGTCCGAAAATGTTAAAACTCCGGGCAAAAGACTAGAACCCACAACAATTGATCCAAAAATTGAGAAAGTACAATAAGCTAAAAGTTACAGGTGAGCCATAAATTGTAGAGAAACTATTAAATGCCTCGCATTCTTGCAAATTCTTGGAGTGCTATTTTTGAAATTGTTCTTCAGTGCTAAGAAGTAACTAAAAGGAATAGTACAATTGACTGAAAAAAGTAATTAAATCATAAAGGGAGACACAAAACAGCATCCTGCACATAATTCATTAAAGCATTAATGGAACAGTTCAGCAGAGACCAAAAGCTAAGACATAGCAAATTACCGTCAAATAATTAAAATATTGAGCAACTAAGAACACTAGCAATATAATACTAGTTTATAAAGAATAGAAATTACTAAAAAGTCAATATATTAATTAACAGCTTGTTAAAACAGAATATAAATTTCATAAGAAAAAAGAATATAAATTGCAGGGTGGCAATCAAAAAAGAAAGTTGACCTGAATATTATGGCAGGTTGAGCTGGACAAACATTCGATGGATCTGTACAATCTCCATACACAAAATGAACAGATCCAGAATCTGATGGACTACTACAATCTGGAGGGATGATAGGGTCATTCACATTCAATGAATGGTATCCAAGAGCTTCCCACTTAGACAGCTTCTTTTCTTCTGCTTTCTTTTTTGCAGCCTCAAGTTTCAGACGCTTTTCCTCATCTAATATTCCTTTATTCCTAGTCTCCGTGATTGAGTCACCACTTGATTTTGACAGTTCCTCAAATTTTTTAACCCAGGAAAGATAAGAAGCCTCATCAAGACAAGGATCAGAGTTAAAAGAAGAAGAAGCTCCTTCCTTAGCACCATAAGATTCCAAAAGATTTCTGGGGTTGATCTCAAATTTTCTGTCATCCTTGTCAGATATATGTACACCACGCATCGCAATCACCTTGTCAGTCATAGCATTAATTTCTGACAACTCCATGTTCCCACACTCTCCATCATTGTTTTCACTGGGATCAAACATATGCAGGCCAAATATAATGGATTTTAAATCACCAGTCCCAACTTCAGATTTTTGCTCCCCTTCGTGTTCCTGTATGTTATCACCTATGACGTTGAGGCTAAGCAGCAATTTCTTCTCTGCCCTCCGCATAATTACCTACATTAAAATAAATTAAAATCCTGAACCATAAGAAATTCGACCTGCTGTTAAAACAACATAATGAAAGAATAAAGAAGGAAACCTCCTCTGCTGTTCTTTCTGTAACGAGGTTAACGCACAAAACATTGTTCATCTGGCCAATCCGATGAGCTCGCTGCAAGGCCTGCTTGTCTACTTGAGGATTCCAATCCTGCTCATAGAATACAACCTGCAAATTCAAGTACAGTAAGTTTTCATTATATCTTTTAATATTCAAAATACTTCAGTCAATCTGTACAAAAATATGGGATCCCATGGGCATAAATCATACAGCTATATTTCAAGGGTCAATGATAACACTTCAAGTCTCCGGAAAATAATAAATTGTATTTAAAGCATTCTATAAGAACAGCTCTGTACCCCCATAAATCAGTAAATGGAAGTAGTAGCTTACACACCTTTAAAGACGGCAAAGTAAATAAAATAAAAGGGGTATTTTAATAGCTCAACTAAGTTGAAACCCATAACTTAAAATCACATAAAATATTGATATCAAATCGAATGAATATGACATAACTGTCATTGCTCACCAAATTTGCAAGGATCTCATAATTAACAGAATTTGCAATACCTTTGAGTCTGATGTATATTCATATTGAGAATGGTTCTCTAATCTTGTAATCAGATGTGAGAAAGAGGTTAAAGATGTCTCACATTAAACAGAATTGGGATGAAACTATTATTTAAATGAAAAGGACTTATAGATCTAATGCCATATTTTTTGAATAATCAAGAGCTGGTGTGACTTCAGTTATATAAAAAATGACTTATGCATCTACCTTATATTTGGGGCTCCCTTGTTCACCACCGAAAGTATTAAAGCCAAGGTTTCATTGGGACTAGAATAAGGAAGGTGGCTAAATGAAAAGGGAATTTTTCCTTAGCACCAATAATATTGAGAGTATGTTTGCATAAGAAAGCACATGCATGCAAACATGTTCACATATAAGTGCACAAATACCCAAGCAACCATGCATATGTTTGATCACAGACACACAACCTACACAAACGAGCAATTTCAGAAATCCTCATGCACACACATGTAATTTCTATCCCATCACAAATAATTGCATAAGAGAAAGCAGCAGCAGCAGCAGCAGCAGCAACAAGAACAACAAGAACAACAAAGCTCTATTCCAATTAGGTGGGGTTGGCTACATGGATCACGTGACGCCATTGTGCTCTTTCAATAGCCATGTTTTGCAATGTATTATTGACCAAAAGATCTAGTTGAATAACTTTGCTAAGAGTTCTCTTCGGTCTCTCTCTCTCTCTCTCCACATAAGAGAAAGCACTTGAAAACAAATATTATATCTTTGGAAAGGCAAAAAAGGAAAATAAACAAAGAAAGAAAAAGGCTTAGAGCTCAATGAGACTTAACCGTATCAGCAGCCACGAGATTCAAGCCAACTCCTCCAGCTCTTGTTGTGATCAAGAAGACAAAGGCTCCACTTTGATCTGCTTCAGAATTCAAAACTGAATCAGCTGACGGTCCACTGAAACTTCTTATTGCAGCAAAGCGCTCCTCAGCTCTAATTGACCCATCAAGACGGGCATAGGAATACTTTCGTAACTCCAGAAAGTCCTACAAGAACTAATAAGCATGCCATAAAATAATTTAACAAGATAAAGAAAAGAAATTTTATGCATTTGGTAGAGATCTAACTTGCAAAATATCAAGTGTTTGGGTCATCTGAGCAAAAAGGAGAACACGGTGTCCTGAATAATGTAACTTCTGAAGAAGCTGGTCTAGGATCAACAATTTACCACTGGCCTGGAAAGGAAAAAATTTATAACATTGTGGGAAAAAAGAAGTGTTTAAATCTTTTGTGTAAATAAACAGAACAAAGGAAGAACGGATAGGTCAGCAGCATCATTCTTTTAAGCAGGAAAATAAGCCTCTTCAATTTTATCTCATTGGATTAACTTTTTTCCTCGTATAATTGTTTGATAATTCCAATTAGCATGAAATGACCCAACTATATCTAAATAAAAATCAAAAACAGTTTAACACTCTTAATTTTGTACTTTTGCTTCAAATATTAATTTGATGGCATAGGTATATAATTGGAATTTAAGGCGAAGGGGCAAAACTAGCCACCGTAATTTTCCAAATGGACAACTTTGACACCCGTAAATTGGATGGTGCAAAACCGGACATTATAAAGCAAAATGGGACAAATTTAGCCACACCGTTAAGTTGAAGCTAACAGACATGAGTGTTGGCGTGGGGCCCACCTTCATTAACCTCTAGCTTCAACTTAACGGCTTGGCTAAATTTGCCCCATTTTGCTTTATAATGTCCAGTTTTGCACCATCCAATTTACGGGTGCCAAAGTTGTCCATTTGGAAAATTACGGTAGCTAGTTTTGCCCCTTCGCCCTTGGAATTTATTCATCATAATTCAGGTTACCCTTAAGCCGTCCAATAACTTGTCCTTTCTTCCTTTGACATTCTTTACTTTAATTTTCCTTCATATTCTTAGGCATCTTTAAGCTTATCCAAAGCACTCTTGTGTCCACACGACCATTATTTATTGATGCAAAAAATTATACAAAATCATAAGACGCAGCCAAATTTCTCCAGTTCACTTGAGTTGTTCACAGAGTCATCTTTTAGATCCTATCCAAGTAGGAAAATAACCGGTTAACCAAAATTTCTTTCCTACACCTAAAGAATTCAGGTTATTCTTGGTATATAACATGTTATCCATCAGAAAACAATAACCGACGATAAAATTGAGTAATTCCATTTAAATTAACGTATTATTGATGTAAAACAGATTTGAAACCACTCACACACTCTTGTTTCAAAGAGTGAAAACCAGAATAAGTTGGAAAATGCCGATAATCCCATCTTTATCATGTAATAAGCTTTACATCGCCAGTTACCTGAACCAGATGTTCACCCTCTTCATATGGCTCAGGCTCAATACCTGGGAAAAGATAAGGATGACTACATGCTTTCCTTAGCTGGATAACCTGCAAAAGAAAATAATATTTTTGTACACTGTTAGTAGAAATATAGATACTAAAAATAAATACGGCATTGCTCCAAAGTAAAATAAGAAACAAAAAGTACTCCCAGTTCAAGCCAAATTATAGATAAACAGAATAATGACATCAAGAAACCAACTCTCCCTTAGAGCTTAAGATGATGAGAATGGTTTATTACACCTTTAGCAGCCTCGATAGAAATTAATTCCGGCTCAAAAATCAAGAAGTAAAACCTATTCAACTATTGTAATGAAATCAATTATAAGAATGGAAATGACATGGGCAAAACTCCTCACTCATTCAAGTAATAGAGCTCTAGAGACAGTTTGTCGAGGACAAATGAAATCTAGAAAGAATTAGAGGAGTTGAAATCATGCACCGATCAGATTTGATTGAAGTGCCAATTACATACATGAAAATTCAATCAGACCATCAAAAATAATATTTAAGGACCCAGTTAAGCTAGTACAAGAAGGACCTAGAGTTAATTAACAGAAAACCATGCAGACCTTGTAGCATCACCACAAATTGAAGAACATAAAAATATAAGGCCCACATCTAATAGGAGAATCCTCAGATAGTGATAGAGGGTATCCATGAGTTAACAGATAAAGATTTGGTAGGTATCACACAAATCTGAAACACCTATTCATTTGTTTCACTTGAGAATTGAATTGGAAATACTGGACTCTAAATTCACTATCAAAATAAAGCATATCAATCAACATAATTTTATGAGCCTCAGTGAAATCAATCCATTGAAATCATTCTGTGTCCCCAATCTATGACTAAAAATCTTATGACAAGTTCAGTATCAACACGTGCATTTTGAGCCAAAGGTCCGTAAAAGCAAATAATTTTATTCAACCTCCACAGCAGGAAAAAAGGCTGCTAGGAATTCACTGTTTACCATTCTGTTATAAGAAAAACCATTAAAACATCTAAACTCAATTTGCATCAGCTTAGGTAACAAATGGAACAATAGAAATTGCTCTACCCATACAGAGAACAGAGAGAAAGAAAAGTTTAAATGCTTGTCTTACTATATTCTGCAGAGACTGATGATTTGGAGTCCCAGAAGATAAGGCAAGTAATTTAGGAAGCTCCTTCCTCAAAATTGAAATGTAGACCTTTTTTTGTAGGCCAACAAGGGGTGCCATACTGTCAAATATTTCAGTATTCAATGTGACAACTTGCAATTCTAGTCATCGCTTGTCAGAAAATAAAGCATGAATTGCTATATGATTTTCCAAAATTGCTCATTCAAAATTTAACATACACAGTTATCTCAGTAAGAGATGGTAACACGAGAGTGCCACTCTCTATAAGCTTTGACTTAGTCCGACGAAGCATAAAAGCTCCTAATATACTTCTCAATATTTTAAGTTGCTCCTTTGCCTTCACTGTATTTTGAACTGTTCAGACACAACAACTGCAGAAGTTAGAATGAGACAATCATGATATTTTAATCTTGTTTCACGCTAATTAAGCTACTTTTACACTATCACCGACCATTCAACCAAATGATAAGTCTTCCAACTTATGATAAGGATCTCCTAATATTTAAAACCAAAAACCTATAATTACAAGTCCTTTGAAATGTACAGACCATCAATCAGATGAAGCCAAATATCTTGAACATCCAATAAAGCATTCATATTTCAGATGATAGAAGTATGCAGTCTTGGAATAATAAAAAAACTTTGGAATTTAATAATACAAAGTAAAAATATGGACAATAATAACCTGATGTAGGATCACTGATTTCCTTAAATGTGGAAAGGAACTGTTCTAGTGTACCAAAGACAGAAGGCATACAAAAATACATCAATGCCCACAGTTCAGAAAGGTTGTTCTGAATAGGAGTACCCGTCATCAACAACCGTCTTGGCATGACATATCGCTCTTTGAGAACATCATATAAAACCTGTTGAAAAATCCAGCATTTTAGAAGCAAGCACCAATAATCTTAGTAGGGGGTTACTAAATGTCATTTTAAATTTCCAGAATTACATTGTCCATTTTTTATCAACCAGCCAACATAGAATATATAAACAACTAATGGACAAAGGTTGATCAAGTGAGATAGCTGACATCTTAAAAAGATCATAATAACACTTAATAACAACTACTATGCAATTTCCATCTCGGCTCCCACATTAGTAACCTTCTCAATTTAATTACAAAGTGACCATTTAGAATTACAAATTTTTGAAGAGAAACTATTTTAACATAAAGGTAAGTTTTCCCTACCATACTCAGTCAGGGTGATGACAAATACTTTATTGATTAAAAGAAATAATGATTAATGTATTATAAAACTGACTCATACTTAAACAAGACAAGATACAGAAGAATGAATTCAACAAAATATTATATATGGACATCTTACAAATGTCTTCAACTTACACTTAAAGGGTTTTTAAGTCTTTGAGCTTCATCAATAATTGCATACTGCCATGGTATTTGTGAAAGAAAATCCTGATCAATGAGTGCTATATCATAAGTTGTTAATAGGATGTCAAAAGGTAACAAGACCTGGCAAGGTATTCAGTTGCAGAATATATTAATACATGTAAACATAATATTGCCCATAAAAAATTCAATTAACAATCAAATGAACAACTGAGTCTCTGCCTTACATTGACTGCTGTTGACTGTCCCTTTACATGTTCATAAATGTCCCTGCGAAGGCTGCACCTAAATTCTTTACCCCCAACATATTTAGTTACTTTTAGTTTGGGCGAAAATTTTACGATCTCTGAAACCCAACCATCTGTTACGCTTAGAGGACATAAAACCACTGCATATAGTAAAAGAAGATAAGGAAAAGCAAAAGATATATTAGCAGAAAAAGTCACAGACCAAATAAAGTTTTCTTCACTCACAAAATGGTCCAACTGATAAGTGGCACTCTTTTAAATAGCTCAATAAGGAGATAGCTTGTAATGTCTTGCCTAGTCCCATCTGCCAATGATTAACATGCAGTCAAGGAAAATGAACATATAATTTTTTTTAAAAGAAAAATGTGTCTCTTCATATCTAATAAAAATGATCTTGACCCCATTTTTCCATGCATCTGGTCAAACCCAAAAGGTCATGAAATGTTAAAATTCAAGCACATCGCCAACTGATGACCATCCTAAAGAATCAATATAACAGACCTCAGCAAATGTGAACAAACGCAACCAAAGGATGACCAGAAATAAAGAACATAAGAAGCCATTTAATTTCCACATGAAAAGCTTGCATTCCACAACCTTATATTAATTAACTAGAGCAATAAATTTTGTTCCCCTTTAGCTTTTATCAAATATGTTTTACAGGATTCTTAATTAGGATTAATCTTACTTTTTGAACTACCTCCGGTCCTAAATATAAGACCTATTTACCTAATTTGATTAGATAAATTAAGTTAGTTAAAATCAAATGATATTACCAATGCACCAGAAGCATCCACATTTATCCCCACCCCCCTCTCTTGCTTGTTTATTATTGAAGAGCATTAAATGGGACAATGAGGGGAAAGTTAGAGCAATTAGAAAGAAGTTTTATATTTAGAATTGGAGGAAGTACCATGATACAATAACAATCATACAAAAACTCCTCAGACAATAAGCTAACACAGGCAGTCATGCACACCAAGCACAATAAGTTACATCTATCTTGTTTGTTTACACGTGGACACATTAACACAAACATACTCAAAGAAAAAGTGTCCAATGCAGTTTAAAGTGTCTCAGCGCCATATCTTGTCTAATACAAATATACAATAGTCTCAACTGTCATACACACAGATACATCTCCTTTTTAGCCAAGCCAAGTATAGTGCAGAATTGAACAAAGAGAATATTTTGTTTAAAGTTTTTGTGATGTAATTGCCATTAAGATTTATGTTTATAATGAGGAATTAGGCGAATTTAGTGATTTAAATTAGTCATGTATTTGGAGTTCCAATGTGCACTAGAGTTGCATGAGCTTTTTTTTTCATTGGAATTTCTATAAATAGACCTATAGTATTCACAGAAAATTACCTTTTATATTATAAAATTAGAAAATAGATTACCAAGTTTTATTTATTGTTGATCTTCCTGTTCAGCATCGCACGGTTTTCTCATGGCAAATATAGGAAATTTTCTTAATACACACACAACTTGAAAGTAATGAAGTAAAGCTATACAATTAACAGAGTGATCATCAGCAAGCATATGTAATCCTCTTCATGAAGATACAACGTGTTTAACAGCTTATGTCTTCTTGAGCATTATAACTATCAAAATAATTTTCAGCATCGTTTTCACTTTCCCCTTATTACATTTGATGCTTTTTACATGAAATTTCTATTTGTCATCATCCAAAGCAGAGAAAGCGATTTATAGCGTACACTGTCTTAAACAAGGCAGATCAATCAGATTAACTTAGCAGTATAACATCAGCATTTATAAATTTCATGAAGCGTAAAGTTTCTCCTATTTTTGGTATCTGTTGATTTTAATTGAGAACAATAGTAAAGATTGAATAAGTGAATAGCCAGAAATTTCACCTTGCAAAGGGTGAATTTCTAGTAATTGTTAAGCCATACCAAATATTCTCCCTCTCCAATAACTGATCACTCAAGGATAATAAATCAAAAAGAATACCTCATCCCCTGCAAATAAAGTTAGGATTTTGATCACTAACATGAAGAATTCGTTTCCTTAGTGAGAAAAAAACTAATGTATAAGTAACCAAATTAGCTAGACTGGTCCACCCAAACAGTTTATCTTCCTCATTTATAAGGAATGAAAATAACATCATAAGCAAAAAGAACGGAGTTTACTAAATCGACATTTATCACCGTAAAAGAACATGCATTAATGTAAAACTTTCCGAATGTTTTCATTTTTCTTGGACATGACTAGTACAGAAGTATAATAACGTACATCCATTCAAATGTCCATCCTGCATTACCCTTAAAATAGTGGAAACTTACATCCACACTGTGAAGCACATTACTTGCAAATTAATTAATAACCTAAAACACATGATAATGTTGCTAGTAAAATTGATTATAATCACATTATATTATCAACCACATGCATGTTAACCACTACATCATCCAGATTAACAACTAAAACGTAACAATTAACATCCACAGCACTCCCATTAGCCACTAGAGTGTTGTTAATGTGGATGCTTCGGTGGTTAATATGCATGTGGTTAATGGGAATGCTGCAGTGGTTAATTTAGTGTCTGTGACCTTAATTGTCTTTTTACATATTCAGAGGGCTTTATTAGTCTTATTCCCTATAAACCATTCTAATTGATTCATTTCATCCTTAATTTCTAAAAAAAACAACTTAATTTTATAATTACAACCAGAGAGAGTATTGAGTAGTAACTTTTTTATTAGTATCAATGGACAATTTCCGAAAATGTTTGAGAAATAAAAAAAATAGTAAGGAACACTCCTCCCAAAATAGGTCATATATTAAGTAACGTAGTAGCAAGAAGTAATCCTTTGGCCTACATATTGGTTAATGACCTTATTTTGCCCTTCAAGTAACCATCCTGGACCACTGGGCACCCTAAACTAAAATTGGATACAATTTTATCCTTAAAGTAACCAAAATAGTCCAATTTTACTCTATCGTAAACGTAATGTTGACACTTAGAATGTAATGTTGACACATAGACGACACGTGTCAACATTACATTCATCAGAAGATAAAATTGGGCCACTTTGGTTACTTCAAGGGTGAAATTGTATCCGATATTAGTTTATGGTGCCTAGTGGTCCAGGGTGTCTACTTTAAGGGCAAAATAGGGTTATTGGCCATCTAAATATAACACATACTTATTAGATAAGTTAGTTATTATCAAGTCATATTACCAATTCACCCTTAACACCAAATCATGCTTGTTTATTATTCATATTGAGATGCATATTAATATTATTAAGGGCAATTTAGGAAAATTGGGAATTAGAATAATAGTGAAGTCCTAAAAGAGAGAGTGAAGGGATTGAAGAAGAAAATGTTACCAAGAAGAACGTTGACGCCTTGCTCATATCTGCGTATGAGCCATGAGACTCCTTCCACCTGGTGGGGCTTGAGGGTGGCTGTGGTGCCAAGCTCTTCCAGGTTGGGCGGCGCGTGTGTGCCACGCGCGTCAGAATCGAGTATGATTTTGGCGGCAACTTGTAGCCTCTCTTCATACTTCATTTTGAAAGAAAGAAAGAAAGAAGGAACTTTGGGAGGGAATGAATGAATGAATGAATGGCTTTATAAATAAAATTTGGCCCTCAATTTTGTCCCTCGATGTCCACGTGTCCTGCGTAGTCATTATGAGCAGGATTTTGTATTATTGATGAAATTAAAAGGGGTAATTAATTAGAGGTCCCCCACAAGGGAGTTAATACTGGAAAAGTCCCAAAAGTTGAAAATATTAATGCAGGGTCCCAAGGGACCTCACATTAATATATTTGAAATGTGAAAAGACAGTTTTACCCCCTAGCCTTAAAAACAATTACCCCTCCCTCCTCCCCCTACCCCCACCCCTTCCTCCTCCCTCCTCTCCCCCCCACCCTCCGCCCCCCCACCCCCAGCCTCCTGCCTCCTCTCTCCTCCTCCCCACATCGGCCCCCACCCCCACCCCACCCCCTCCCCAGCGCCCCCCCTCCCCAGCGCCCCCCCTCCCCCACCCCACCCCCTCCCCAGCGCCCCCCCTCCCCCACCCCACCCTCCCCAGCGCCCCCCCTCCCCCACCCCACCCTCCCCAGCGGGGCGCTGGGGAGGGTGGGGTGGGGGAGGGGGGGCGCTGGGGAGGGTGGGGTGGGGGAGGGGGGGCGCTGGGGAGGGGGTGGGGTGGGGGGTGGGGGAGGGTGGGGGCGCTGGGGAGGGTGGGGTGGGGGAGGGGGGGCGCTGGGGAGGGTGGGGTGGGGGAGGGGGGGCGCTGGGGAGGGGGTGGGGTGGGGGGTGGGGGAGGGTGGGGGCGCTGGGGAGGGTGGGGTGGGGGAGGGGGGGCGCTGGGGAGGGTGGGGTGGGGGAGGGGGGGCGCTGGGGAGGGTGGGGTGGGGGAGGGGGGGCGCTGGGGAGGGGGTGGGGTGGGGGGTGGGGGCCGATGTGGGGAGGAGGAGAGAGGAGGCAGGAGGCTGGGGGTGGGGGGGCGGAGGGTGGGGGGGAGAGGAGGGAGGAGGAAGGGGTGGGGGTAGGGGGAGGAGGGAGGGGTAATTGTTTTTAAGGCTAGGGGGTAAAACTGTCTTTTCACATTTCAAATATATTAATGTGAGGTCCCTTGGGACTCTGCATTAATATTTTCAACTTTTGGGACTTTTCCAGTATTAACTCCCTTGTGGGGGACCTCTAATTAAATTTCCCAAATTAAAATTAATTGTTGGGATAGGTAATAGGTAAAGATCAGGTCACTCAATTAAGTTCAAAATCAAAATACTCCCTCCAATCCCTAATATAAGAGTTAGCCGCCAAAAAAACGTTTATTAAGAAAACATGTGAATTGTAACATCCCAGTTTTTAAATTAAAAATAATACGAGATTATTGAGGTGTTCTTAAGGAAATTTAAGGGTTTGAGGAAGAATTTTAGGATATTCTGGGCAAATTATGAATATTAAATCTTAGTTAGTTTAGAATTTGAAGAAATATAGTTAAAAGGATTAATTGGAGCCATAAACTTCTATGAACAAGTATTTTTGAAACTTAGAAATAGTATGATAGAAAGAGAGGGGTAAAATAATATATACAAACTTTTGGGCTAGAAATATAATTAAGAATAAATAATAGGGTAGTTAATGGTAATTTTCACAAATATATATATATAAACACTCAACTCACTCCCTCTCACCCGACATCTCTCTCTCTCGAGCCCTTCGCCCTCCAACCCTCTCATCAGACCCTCCCTCCTCTCCTCCGTCGCCTTCTTCTTCCTCTTCTGCGTTTCCGGCGGCCAAGGCGCGGCGGCGCCGACCCCTCGCACAAGCCCATCATCTTCTTCCTCTTCTTTCCTTCTTCTTCCTCACCAAAACCCACCTCCTATCTCACCCCCTCGCGTCTTCTCTCTCCTCTAGTTCTTCATCGTTTCCGGCGAACTCGGCGGCACAGCGGTGTGGTGGTAAGATTCGGCCATTTCCTTGTGTTCTTTATGTTATTTCTCCCTTGCAATGTTGTTTTCTCACTACTCCTTCCTCCTTGGGTTTTCTGTTTTGCTCACCTTCGGTAATGGCCGTTTTCCGGCGAGATGGCGGCGGCCGGCGGTGATTATGCTTCTTCCTTTCATCTTAGATCATTGTAAGCATTTTCTACTTCTTTCTTGCTTTTCTTTGCGATTTCAGGCGAGATTTGAGAGGGGAATCCGAAAATGATCTAGGTTTTTCCTTAGTTCATAAATGACTTAAAGAATTGCTATGCCTCGATTTATAGTAACCTAAGTGAGGATTTTGATTTTTGATTATGGTTGGTGAAGTTTGTGTAAAACCCTAAAGTTGGGGATGTGAAATCTGTCGACCTTAGGGGTGTTTGAGTGCAAAAACTTTTAATTTGTTGTTGTACAAGTTCATTGGAATGAGAATATGGTACTACAGGTTGGATTTTCTGTGGAGTTTTGGAATTTTTCTATACTTTCTTTGTTTGACCGAGTTCAAAGAATAAAAAGGGGCTTGAAGATAAATTAAATGATGATGGAATGATATTTAGTATGGTATAGGTGCTGTTGGAAGTTGTTTAAATGGGTATGGTTGCGGACATGATGATCTGTACCCTTATTGTCTCTTTATCTAATGACATAAGGATTGTTTAGCATGAGGAGTCAAATTGTGATTTAGGTGTCATAAGTATGATTTTAGCTAGGCAATGGGAATTCCACATTTCTTTTGTGCTTCCATTAAGAATTGAATTGATTTGGGGATTTAGGAACACATTAAAGTATTAGCAAAGCAAAGAAAATACAAAACTATGATTATTGTAAACCGTGTTTGTTAGATTTGGCGTTAAAGTGGCAGGATTTCCTGAGTAGCATCGTTGTCTTGAATTTTATTTGAATAATTCTAAATTCTGACCTTCAATGTTCTATTGTTGTTTGTTAGTGTTCAACTTTCTTCCTCTGCAATTCTTAACTAAAACTGAATTTATGTTTCAATTTGTCTTGCTGCATGTTAAGGTGGGCTTGGTAAGCAATGTTGATGTTATTGCTATTTCCCTCTTGATTGTTCGATGTTGTGTATAAGAGTATTTGATGAACATATCGATTTTATTTGGGAATATTATAATCTTTGTTTTGTTGTGACGTTCGATTTATGAATTGTGATGACATGGTGTTTGCAAGTTGGTTTCCCTGTTGTGAGAACTTAATAAACTTAAAAATGTAAGAGGAATGCTTAGATATAGCTAAAAATGGCATATAGCATGTATGTTGCAAAATTCTGTTATTGCTACTGTTATAACTTAATGGATTTTGGAAAGAATGAATGGATTCTTGTTTGCTTTAAGTACCAATTTGATACTAAATAAGGATTTCACAAAAATCTTTGATTTATGTGGGAGAAGTGTAAGTTGGATGTTCTTTGTCTCTTTCTTTGACCAAATGAATTGTTGGCATGTGTTTATAAACCACGGGTATAACTAAATGGTGTTGTACACTTTTTGATTGGATTATGCTCTGTTTGTTACTGTATTTTTATAACTTGAACCTTGTTTTGTCACTGGATGTTAAATCTGAATTGAGGCAACCTATTCAGAGAAATTTATTAGTTGTGGAGAGTGTTTTTGCAAGCTTTGAGAGGGCTAAACTAAAGCTAATATTTGGTGAATGAAATGCTGAATTTTTAACAAACTTGGGTTTGATTTGTGTAAAGGTTTAGTTGCTCATATGGCTGTTGGATCTGTTTTGAGATAGAATAGAGATTTCATACTATTTATGTATTTGTTGAAGTTGTGAAGTGATATAAATATGTTATATATTAGATGTAAATGATTGATTGTTCATAGATTGAGTGATTCATAGGAAATGCTTGTCTTTAGAGACTTAAGTGTGTTCCTTATGAAATTCTTAAATTTGGATTGTACTTGATTTATGGACTATCCAATATTTGAAATAGGATAGAAATGTGCATTGTTAATATTGCTAGCAAGGTGATGTTTAAAGGGGTAAATGTGATAACTATGAGATGGTTACAAGTTATGTAGTTAAGAGGCTTTCCTTTTTGAATGGGTTATTTGAATTTAGAAGTCAAGTGTAATATTAATGACAATGGTGGTGTGTTAAATTAATGTGATTTATGATTTAAATTGGTTAATGTATTTGAATTAGGAAAAGGGAAATGGGTAGTAATATGAACGAGAGAGACGTTAGCTAAGCTATGACTTAGAGTAATTATTAACCTACTATTATTACATGGTGTAATAATAGGAAATGATGCGATTTGCATATATTCCTCGAGGCATGGTAAAGTAAAGAGGAAAGACAACAAAGTGCTAAGGGCGACAGGTAATCACTCTTAACCTTACTATAACATTGAGGGTGATGTTAGTTGGGATTTTCAAAATCCTTTTCACCCTCTATATGTATATATTATCTTTGAGAACTTATTTTTATATAAAATAGGCTATCGGGTGCTTTTCAAATGCGATTATTTTCGTATAAAAGAGTTTTACACATTATATATACTAATATCCTGCCTGGTGGTGGCCATTGATCTGGAATGGCGTGAAATGTATATAGGGATAGTGTTGGGTAGTGGTTTAAGAGGTGATGAGGATAGAAAAGAGAGTTACATGTTGAGTTGAGATTGTGGAGAGTTATGTTGATGGAATATAGAATAGGGATTGTGAGTATTGCATGACACTGATTATTAGTACCGTCGGCCGATGTAACCTATCGATTTGCGCAAATCGATAGGTTAATTGTACAGGTTCCTCGAATTATAAAGGAACCAGGGATGTTTTCATTATTTATAGTGCTCCCTTTTTCAGGGATGTTTTCACTATTTAAAATGCTCCCTTTTTCATGCTTTCAGATTTGAGACTGGACACAGTGTCAATCACGTTTATTTTTGTCTGTTGAGTTGACTTGGAATTGACTGAGGGATTTGAGTGATATGTAGGAAGTAGAGATGATGAAATTGAGTTGATTTAGATGGAGGGACTTGAATGATGAATGAAATACTTGACATGTATATGTTAGAATCTTAAGTTTTGATGAAGACTAAAATATGAAAGAATGAATCAAGTACTTAGAAAGCAATAGGTTAACATAGAATCCCAAGTAAGAGTGCAACCGGATGTGGATTTACTTCCGGATAGACTAGGACTAGCGCTCGCGGATGAATGACTCATCCCCCAGCGACAGCAAGTAACTCACTAAGGAAATAACTTAGTCAGAAGCACTAGATATACAAAACCTTAAGACTAAGCCAGGATTCAACCGGAAGTGAAATTGCTTCGTGTTATATTTAGACTAGCGCTGGCTGTTGGAATAGATGACTCTAAGCGTCAGTGAACATAAGTCACGTCTAGTAGAATTGCTTCCGATAGCTTAATGACTAGCGCTGGCTGTTGAAATAGGTAACGCTGAGTGTCAGTGAACATAAGCCACGTCCAGTAGAATTGCTTCCGATTGCTTAGTGACTAGCACTGGCTGTTGGATTGAAGGACACTGAGCGAGAGTGAGTAAAAGTGATTATAACCCTTCATCCAGTAGTAGTGCTTCCGGATGTAGAAGTGCTTCCGGATCCAAGGAAGTCATCATGTGCTTATATTGTTAAACTAACATTCAAAGTGCAGCACACTAAGTAGAGTTGCTTCCGGATGCGAACCTGCTTCCGCAAGCAATCAGAATGTCAGAATGTTCAGAAGTGCAGTGTCAGAATGCTTTTGTCAGAGAAGAGTTGTCAGGACTACTTTTCAGAGATAAAGAAAGTCAACCCTGCTATGCATTGATGAAGCATTAATTGGGCAAACGGTAACATGGGAAAAACGGCCATATTCAAACGGCTAACCCATCTACCAAGAGTCAGAATGTTTGAAGACTATATAAAGGAGCTCAACTTCATTTATGAAGCTAATGAATTATCTTTGACATTCTTGAAAGAAGCTAGAGAGAGAAACCGAGAAAATCTTCAAGCATTCAAGGCTGCCCAGAAAAGAGAAAGAGCATTTAACTCATTGAGTGATCTTTTCATCTACATATCTTGTACTCTTTGTAGTTAAGTCTCTTCGTGTTATAAGAGCATTGATTGTACTTAAGTGTGTAACACTATCTGTTCTTAAAGAGAACTTAGTTAGAAAATCCTTTATTTGTAAAGGTTGAACCCTTGCTGGTTGTAAGGGGGAGCTAGTTAGAAAGGTTGCAAGTGAGCCTGAGTAAGACTTGTGGTTGTAAGGTTGCAAGTGATCCCGTTCAAAACTTGCGGTTGTAAAGGTTCCAGGTGCACCCGTTGTAAAACCTGGGGATAGTGGAACTCGGCCTGGGTGGTTGAGAACTGGACGTAGGTCAGGAAGACCGAACCAGTATAAAATCTTGTGTTGTTTTTATTTGAGCAATTATTTTATAGCACAATTCACCCCCCCTCTTGTGCATCCATTACTTTCATATATATATAAATGGTTTTAAATGTGGTACCCTTTAGACGCCCTCGCTAACGCACATCTCACTGTTATAGTGAGTTAAGCGGTGATTACTGGGACAAATTGTCTCATCCCACGATTACTGACATTTTTGCAGGTATTCATGCACAGGCGCGAGCATCAGGAAAGAGAATTAGGTAGTAGAAGTTATATAGTTATTTGGAATTGTATATTGCCAATTTGTATAGGCCTGCATTCGTTTCCGCATGTATATAGCTATTTATTGTTAAATATTAACTAGTTTTGTTTATTAACCATGTTAGACAAATCCTTTCTAACATGGTTAGCAATAAATTATCCATGATAGCAGTTGTGCTGTATTAGTTTATTCTTTTCTATCATGGATAATATTTCAATCATTAGGATATTCTTTTGCTAACTATGATAGAGATTGATAAAGAGATTGATATTATTGCAATTCCTTTTTCTATCATAGTTAGTAAAGATATTATTGAACTAAAAGAGATATCACAGGTTAATTAGGGGATTAGTAACAGAATATTACAACTTGGTTATCAGTATTTGGTATACGATAACCCTGGACTGTGCTGCATTGCATATCGATTGGCAATATACATTCTTAGTATTCCCTACCTTATGTGCATGAATATCTGTCCTTTTGAGAGGAATATCACTCATCCCGTGGTGGGGAGAGAGTGATAAGAGCAATTGAATAGGAAGTGTGGAGAGATTGAGAAGAATATAGAAAGAATAACGAAATAAGTAATGATATTGATAAGAATGTAGGAAGAGTGACGGAATAAGGATGTTTCTCTGGGGTTTCGATTATAATTATGAGTCGACCATAATCATAGTCGAGACATCATGAGATACCTTATTGGGTTAAGGGATTAAAATAATTCAAAAAATAAGAATAAATAATGAAATATGAGGAGGAATAATAAATTATCGACTTGGTTTCATGTTTTGTTTGTTAAAATTGTTTGATTTATTGATGATTTGACTTGTGCTATTTGATTGTTTGTAATAAAATTCTCTTGAAATTATTTGTTTTTATAAGCTTTAACATGAGACATGCTTTTGTTTTTGAATGTGTTTTGACTATCTGTCAATTAATAATGGTTGGAGATCACATCATTGGTGGATTGGTAATGGTATTAAGATATTGTGCTTGTGTGGGTTTGTGTTAAAGGTGTATGTAGAATTAAGAATTTTGTTGTTTGGCTTAATAGGGCTATAGAATGATTTTTCTCAGGTCTGATTGTGGTGATTGTAGTGGAAGTGGGTGGTCTTATTATGTATGTTCATTGAAGTGTGTATGTGCTGTGCTATTCATTTATTTAACCTACTTCTGTGTGGAGTGAACTGATTTGAATTGAGGATATGTATTGCTCTGTTGTGGACAGTGTTGGTTAGGAATTTTGACTTGAAATCTCTAATTAATTGGATAGAAACATCTTTGAATTGTATCTTATGGTACATCATTGATTTTGTTTGAGATTTGTGTTTTATTTGCTACTGGCCGTATAGGTTAAGCAAAGAAAATGCTTAAAGTTTGATTTAGATTTTAGTAAGTACAATATTGACTACGAGGGTTTAATAGCTCATAAATACTTTGACTGGTATTGTCTTTATAGACATTGGATGAATGGTTCCTTAAAATTTTTGTTTGAGGTACTTTTAAATTCTGGTAGTTCTTGAAATCAAGGCATGGAAAGGATTGAGATATTTTTCATTGATTACTTGCTTAGTTGGAAGCAAATGGTAGAAATTCATGATTTGAGAACTTGGGGAATTATGGAAATGACATAGTGAATTCAAAGGAAGTCGAGCTAGAGTAGGTAGAAGAGAAATATACTGAGTTGAGTAAGAGTGGTATGTGATCGCTAATGTCATTTCACGGTGAGAATTGTATTCAAGAGATTGATAAACATGATTCTTAGGAATAAGAGTGAAATAATGGGATTAAAGTTACAATATTCTAGCTTGTATTGATTGAAATAGAGGTAATTGAAAGGAGTTTTGACTTTAAGGATTAGGATACTATGTTTAGCTATGAACTTATGAGTACCCAAATTTTGGCTGAAGAATGAAATTAGGAATCTGATGTTTAGAGATTGAGTTGATCAAAGAAAGTACTTGAAAATTTAAATTATGGCATGATGACTTAGAATAATACTTTGGTTATGTAGGAAAACAGAGATTTTATGATAGGTTATTATTAGAACTTTATTGAGAAGGCTAAGACAATTGAAATTAGTGATGAATTTTGAAGTTGTGATCATGACAGAAACAAATAGATAGTCGAGATGAAGAGTTTTTGGTGAACCTTTAATGAATGTTTTTAAATAGATTCATTAGAATTGAATGCAAAGGAATGATTTTGAGAAGGTAGTTGACATGGTTGAACAAGTATTAAATTAGAGTATGAGATAAGTAAGAAATGAAATTCTAGGGAGTTCCGATTTAATAGTTAAGATATGGGACTTTAGGAATGACAGAGGAAACAATTTAAATCGAAGAGGTGGACTAGGAAATTTGATTGACATAGAATAGTATTTTAAAGGGTACTTGTTTGGAAAAAGCAAAGATGGGAATAATTAGGGTGTTATTAGTGTTAGAGTTACATCAAGGAAAAGCAATAGTTTGATTAAATTTGGGGAAAATAATCATTTATGTGTTGCCATTTAGGATAGTGGACTTTCATACAAGTAATTTGAGGTTAGCATAGCTAGTAAATGAGGGATAGTTAAGGGAAATCAGATGAGGATTGTTGGATTACTCATAAATTGAGTGAGGATACATGGTGAAGGAAGGTGTTGATTGCATTCCGTTGTGATTGAATGGTTAGAGTAAATTCGAGGAATGTAAGAGGGAAATGAATATTTCTATATGTTAGGTGGTATGTGTAGTGAATTTTGGGGACAAAATTCCTAAAAGGTGGGGTAAATTGTAACATCTCAGTTTTTAAATTAAAAATAATACGAGATTATTGAGGTGTTCTTAAGGAAATTAAAGGGTTTGAGGAAGAATTTTAGGATATTCTGGGCAAATTATGAATATTAAATCTTAGTTAGTTTAGAATTTGAAGAAATATAGTTAAAAGGATTAATTGGAGCCATAAACTTCTATGAACAAGTATTTTTGAAACTTAGAAATAGTATGATAGAAAGAGAGGGGTAAAATAATATATACAAACTTTTGGGCTAGAAATATAATTAAGAATAAATAATAGGGTAGTTAATGGTAATTTTCACAAATATATATATATAAACACTCAACTCACTCCCTCTCACCCGACATCTCTCTCTCTCGAGCCCTCCGCCCTCCAACCCTCTCATCAGACCCTCCCTCCTCTCCTCCGTCGCCTTCTTCTTCCTCTTCTGCGTTTCCGGCGGCCAAGGCGCGGCGGCGCCGACCCCTCCCACAAGCCCATCATCTTCTTCCTCTTCTTTCCTTCTTCTTCCTCACCAAAACCCACCTCCTATCTCACCCCCTCGCGTCTTCTCTCTCCTCTAGTTCTTCATCGTTTCCGGCGAACTCGGCGGCGGACAGCGGTGTGGTGGTAAGATTCGGCCATTTCCTTGTGTTCTTTATGTTATTTCTCCCTTGCAATGTTGTTTTCTCACTACTCCTTCCTCCTTGGGTTTTCTGTTTTGCTCACCTTCGGTAATGGCCGTTTTCCGGCGAGATGGCGGCGGCCGGCGGTGATTATGCTTCTTCCTTTCATCTTAGATCATTGTAAGCATTTTCTACTTCATTCTTGCTTTTCTTTGCGATTTCAGGCGAGATTTGAGAGGGGAATCCGAAAATGATCTAGGTTTTTCCTTAGTTCATAAATGACTTAAAGAATTGCTATGCCTCGATTTATAGTAACCTAAGTGAGGATTTTGATTTTTGATTATGGTTGGTGAAGTTTGTGTAAAACCCTAAAGTTGGGGATGTGAAATCTGTCGACCTTAGGGGTGTTTGAGTGCAAAAACTTTTAATTTGTTGTTGTACAAGTTCATTGGAATGAGAATATGGTACTACAGGTTGGATTTTCTGTGGAGTTTTGGAATTTTTCTATACTTTCTTTGTTTGACCGAGTTCAAAGAATAAAAAGGGGCTTGAAGATAAATTAAATGATGATGGAATGATATTTAGTATGGTATAGGTGCTGTTGGAAGTTGTTTAAATGGGTATGGTTGCGGACATGATGATCTGTACCCTTATTGTCTCTTTATCTAATGACATAAGGATTGTTTAGCATGAGGAGTCAAATTGTGATTTAGGTGTCATAAGTATGATTTTAGCTAGGCAATGGGAATTCCACATTTCTTTTGTGCTTCCATTAAGAATTGAATTGATTTGGGGATTTAGGAACACATTAAAGTATTAGCAAAGCAAAGAAAATACAAAACTATGATTATTGTAAACCGTGTTTGTTAGATTTGGCGTTAAAGTGGCAGGATTTCCTGAGTAGCATCGTTGTCTTGAATTTTATTTGAATAATTCTAAATTCTGACCTTCAATGTTCTATTGTTGTTTGTTAGTGTTCAACTTTCTTCCTCTGCAATTCTTAACTAAAACTGAATTTATGTTTCAATTTGTCTTGCTGCATGTTAAGGTGGGCTTGGTAAGCAATGTTGATGTTATTGCTATTTCCCTCTTGATTGTTCGATGTTGTGTATAAGAGTATTTGATGAACATATCGATTTTATTTGGGAATATTATAATCTTTGTTTTGTTGTGACGTTCGATTTATGAATTGTGATGACATGGTGTTTGCAAGTTGGTTTCCCTGTTGTGAGAACTTAATAAACTTAAAAATGTAAGAGGAATGCTTAGATATAGCTAAAAATGGCATATAGCATGTATGTTGCAAAATTCTGTTATTGCTACTGTTATAACTTAATGGATTTTGGAAAGAATGAATGGATTCTTGTTTGCTTTAAGTACCAATTTGATACTAAATAAGGATTTCACAAAAATCTTTGATTTATGTGGGAGAAGTGTAAGTTGGATGTTCTTTGTCTCTTTCTTTGACCAAATGAATTGTTGGCATGTGTTTATAAACCACGGGTATAACTAAATGGTGTTGTACACTTTTTGATTGGATTATGCTCTGTTTGTTACTGTATTTTTATAACTTGAACCTTGTTTTGTCACTGGATGTTAAATCTGAATTGAGGCAACCTATTCAGAGAAATTTATTAGTTGTGGAGAGTGTTTTTGCAAGCTTTGAGAGGGCTAAACTAAAGCTAATATTTGGTGAATGAAATGCTGAATTTTTAACAAACTTGGGTTTGATTTGTGTAAAGGTTTAGTTGCTCATATGGCTGTTGGATCTGTTTTGAGATAGAATAGAGATTTCATACTATTTATGTATTTGTTGAAGTTGTGAAGTGATATAAATATGTTATATATTAGATGTAAATGATTGATTGTTCATAGATTGAGTGATTCATAGGAAATGCTTGTCTTTAGAGACTTAAGTGTGTTCCTTATGAAATTCTTAAATTTGGATTGTACTTGATTTATGGACTATCCAATATTTGAAATAGGATAGAAATGTGCATTGTTAATATTGCTAGCAAGGTGATGTTTAAAGGGGTAAATGTGATAACTATGAGATGGTTACAAGTTATGTAGTTAAGAGGCTTTCCTTTTTGAATGGGTTATTTGAATTTAGAAGTCAAGTGTAATATTAATGACAATGGTGGTGTGTTAAATTAATGTGATTTATGATTTAAATTGGTTAATGTATTTGAATTAGGAAAAGGGAAATGGGTAGTAATATGAACGAGAGAGACGTTAGCTAAGCTATGACTTAGAGTAATTATTAACCTACTATTATTACATGGTGTAATAATAGGAAATGATGCGATTTGCATATATTCCTCGAGGCATGGTAAAGTAAAGAGGAAAGACAACAAAGTGCTAAGGGCGACAGGTAATCACTCTTAACCTTACTATAACATTGAGGGTGATGTTAGTTGGGATTTTCAAAATCCTTTTCACCCTCTATATGTATATATTATCTTTGAGAACTTATTTTTATATAAAATAGGCTATCGGGTGCTTTTCAAATGCGATTATTTTCGTATAAAAGAGTTTTACACATTATATATACTAATATCCTGCCTGGTGGTGGCCATTGATCTGGAATGGCGTGAAATGTATATAGGGATAGTGTTGGGTAGTGGTTTAAGAGGTGATGAGGATAGAAAAGAGAGTTACATGTTGAGTTGAGATTGTGGAGAGTTATGTTGATGGAATATAGAATAGGGATTGTGAGTATTGCATGACACTGATTATTAGTACCGTCGGCCGATGTAACCTATCGATTTGCGCAAATCGATAGGTTAATTGTACAGGTTCCTCGAATTATAAAGGAACCAGGGATGTTTTCATTATTTATAGTGCTCCCTTTTTCAGGGATGTTTTCACTATTTAAAATGTTCCCTTTTTAATGCTTTCAGATTTGAGACTGGGCACAGTGTCAATCACGTTTATTTTTGTCTGTTGAGTTGACTTGGAATTGACTGAGGGATTTGAGTGATATGTAGGAAGTAGAGATGATGAAATTGAGTTGATTTAGATGGAGGGACTTGAATGATGAATGAAATACTTGACATGTATATATATATATAAATGGTTTTAAATGTGGTACCCTTTAGACGCCCTCGCTACCGCACATCTCACTGTTATAGTGAGTTAAGCGGTGATTACTGGGACAAATTGTCTCATCCCACGATTACTGACATTTTTGCAGGTATTCATGCACAGGCGCGAGCATCAGGAAAGGGAATTAGGTAGTAGAAGTTATATAGTTATTTGGAATTGTATATTGCCAATTTGTATAGGCCTGCATTCGTTTCCGCATGTATATAGCTATTTATTGTTAAATATTAACTAGTTTTGTTTATTAACCATGTTAGACAAATCCTTTCTAACATGGTTAGCAATAAATTATCCATGATAGCAGCTGTGCTGTATTAGTTTATTCTTTTCTATCATGGATAATATTTCAATCATTAGGATATTCTTTTGCTAACTATGATAGAGATTGATAAAGAGATTGATATTATTGCAATTCCTTTTTCTATCATAGTTAGTAAAGATATTATTGAACTAAAAGAGATATCACAGGTTAATTAGGGGATTAGTAACAGAATATTACATGAATGCTAGTTGGGTGTTGTTATACTCCGTTATACACTAATTGGGCCTCAGCCCATAATGAAAGCCCAATAGCGTGAAGAAGCGAGTTTGGAGCCCCAACGTCTAAGACGCCAACGATCACAATGTTGATAATGAAAGAAGACTTAGTCGCCCACTTATTTCGCTAGTCGCCCACAAAAATCGGAGCACGTGTGACACCCACTACCTGTAACGGTCGCCTACAATTTCGCAACCACCAGGACGATGCCTCAGCTATAAAAGGCACAAGAACTCCAACATAAAGCCACAAGCAATTCTCTACGATCACTCTCCCATTCTTGCTCTCTCTCTCTCTATAACCTCTCTTGATCTATCATTGTATTCTCTGAGTTTTATCTTTGCGATTAAGGCTTTGACGCCTAGTTTGTAACCACCGTTGCCGGTGACCCCGTTTATTATATTCAATCTTATTATCAATAAAGAAGTCTTTATTATTCATTCATATTATATAGTTCCCCTAAATTGTGCATCAACATTTTGGCGCCGACCGTGGGGACTCCGGCAACATTCTTTTCAAAAGTTTCACGTTCCCTGAGTGAGCAATTGAGTTTAAGATGGAACAGCAACAGAAAATCGTTTCTAAGCCACCCAGTCCTTCAACTGACCTCCAAAAGGTTTTAGAAGCTTTAACTGCCCAGTCCGAACAAATGAAACGCCTGGAACAATCAGCAGGAATTCAGGTTGAAAAGATGAAACGTTTGGAGGAAGAAAATAATACGTTAAAGACACACCTAGCAGGCTTAGAAGCCAAGAAATCTAAGAAAAGGCAAGCTGGACCTGAGAAGGAGATTCGCCAAGTTCCTAATCCTAACGACCCTGAGAAGAATCCCAATGGCGACAAAGGTAATCGAGGTAAGAATATCGATAATAATGGTAATAATGATGTTAATTATGATGATGCAGGTCGTGAGGATGAAGAAGGATATGATGACTCTCAAACGTATGATAGTCGCGATCAAGGCGACCAACAGTCTGTCCAGAAGTCTCAAGCGAAAATCCCTCACAACCATGCTCACAGCCATGTTCATGGAGGACAAAAGAAAGACGACGAGATCCTTTCCTTTACTCTTCGGATGGAGAAGGAAGTCGCTGAGTTGCAAAGAAAGATGTACGAAATTCCAGGTGTCCAGAGACCTCTTGATGCAGCACGTATAGGAAGTTATTCAGAGTCGCCCTTCATAGACGACATTGCATCTGCTGGTTTACCTGAGAGATTTGTCTTCCCCGCTATGCCAAAATATGACGGTAAGTCGGATCCGGATCAACACTTGGCCCATTACAGGCAGATTATGCTGGCAGCAGTTCTCCCAGCTGACAAACGACACACAGCTATGTGTCGAGGATTTGGAATAAGTTTGATTGGCCCCGCCCTGATGTGGTGGACCAACCTCCCTCAAGGTAAAATAACTTCCTTTAGTCATCTAACTGATATTTTTGTTGAGCAATTTGCAAGTAGCAAGGTCATGGTCAAGACGTCAGACGACCTGTATCGAATCGTCATGAGGCCAGATGAGTCTTACAGAAGTCTTTTGAAGAGGTTCACGGCAGAGATGGTAAGTATCCCAAACTGTGATCCCAACATCGCAGTGCAGGCATTTAGAAGAGCATTGCCGCCTACATGTGGTCTCTATCAAGAACTTGTTTTGAAACAAGTAACGACTTGGGCAGAAGTCCAGTCTTACACGTGGTCCCACATCAATCTTCAAGAGGACGACGCTAGCAAAAATCATGCAATGCAAATGAATCAAGAAGTGACGTCAACCAATCTTACTAATCCAGTGACTACTACGGATAAGCCCAACCAACAACAGAACAACCCGAGATCCACAGATCGCCGTTCTAAATGGCAACGAGGTAGAAATTTTCGTTTTCACCCTTACACTAACAATAATGAATAGGGCGACAAACAGAGAAGGGATCCACCTCCTCCTAGATATGAAGAATTCAACATGTCCATCGGACCAGCTGAAATGGTTAGTGCACTTGAAAAGATGGATAGGGTGAAATGGCCTAAACCCATGACGACGCCTATCAATGAGAGAGACACCACCAGATACTGCGACTACCACAAAGACGTCGGCCATCGAACAGAAGATTGTTGGAGGTTCAGAAAAGAAATAGCCTTCCAACTTAAACACGGTAACTTGCAACACCTTCTTAAGAATAATGCTACTAACAATGCAGGCAGAGATCAGAGGCAGAACGCCCCAGCTCAGCCCCCACAGGCCGTCAGAACGATTAATACAATCATCGGGGGGTCAGCGATAAGTGGGATGTCCTATTCTGCTGCAAAGAGACATGCTAGATCTTTACCAAAAGAGGCAGAGTGGATTGCTAACAATGTAAGTAACGATCAGGCTGTTGAAGGTCCAATAACCTTCAACGACACTGATATTCAAAACGTCCAGCTGCACGACGACGCCCTGGTAATATCTTTACTTATTGCCAATTGTTTGACCAAAAGAATATTAGTAGATGCTGGTAGCTCCGTTAATATTATTTACCTTCAAACTGTCAAAGAGTTACAATTAGAATCCCAAATAATTAAGGCTCCAACTGTCTTAGTGTTTGGGAATGGAACGCCAGACAGAACGGTTGGAGAAATTTCATTGATGACTTTTGCCGTCGGAATTAATGCTTTAGTCAAGTTTCAGGTGATGGACTGTCCATCCACATATAATGCTTTGTTAGGACGTCCTTGGATCCATGAGATGAAGGCAGTCCCCTCGACGTTACACCAAGCGATCAAGTTTTCTACACCTTGGGGTGTGAGAGAGATTAAAGGCGATCAAAGGATGGCAAAAGAGTGTTACCAAGCCGCGTTGAAGGGCTTGGAGCAATCTCCCTCATCAGCATAGCAATTACAGGCGTTCATTCCTATGGATAGGTGTAACATTCTGTTACTAATTACTTAATTAACCAATGATATCCATTTTAGATCTAATAACCTCTTTACTAACTATGATAGAAAAAGGATTTCCATAATATCAATGTCCTATCATAGTTAGGAAAGGAATTTCCTAATGATTAAATATTATCCATGATAGAAAAAAATTTCCTGATACAACCTGAACACTATCATGGATAATTAATAACTAACCATGTTAGAAAGAATTAGTCTAACATGGTTAATAAACAAAACTAATTGATATTAAACAATAAATAGATATATACATGCGGAAGCAGATGCAGGCCTGTACAAATTGGCAATATACAATTCTAAATAAACTATATCACCTCCACTACCTAATTTCCCTTTCCTGAAACTTGCGCCTGTGCATGAATACCTGCAAAAATGTGAGTAATCGTGGAATGAGACAATTTGTCCCAGTAATCACCGCTTAACTCACTATAACAGTGAGATGTGCGGTAGCGAGGGCGTCTAAAGGGTACCACATTTAAAATTCAGTAATATATAAACATACATAACAAGGCTTCTTCCATTCATCACTCAAGTCCAACAATAATATCCAAACCAAATCAATTCATTATCTCCATACTCCAATCAACTATTACTACCATAACAACCCTCACACTCACCTAAAGATGCATTATGCCACCACGGTGCATTCAAGCATCTATTCTTCACTATATGATTTGACATTGTGTCCCTCTCCATAATAAGGGGACAATTTCCCTCTCTGGCAATCTCCAGAGAGGGAACCCCAATTCTGTTTCCATTACAGAACGGGAACGGTTGGACTCTTCAATGCCAAACAACCGTAGGGGCGGTTGGGCTCTTCAATGCCAAAACAACCGTAGGTCACTTCTCTCAAAAAGTCGACCTATGATCCCCGATCCAATCAATCTGAAAAGGATCCTCAGTACAAATAACTGTCGATTGGCCTATCGACAGTTATCATCGCGCGATGGTACACAAAATTCAGTGTCATGCAATGCTCACATATTCCTGTCAATATCTCATCCACAGCATTTCATATCTCAATCACAAATATCCTTGAATATCTAAATTTCATTCACTATCTCCTTCACAACAACTCAACTCTTTCCCACAACCTACTATCACTATCCTTGATAGCATCTATATAAATCCCTCAAACAACTATCTTAACACTATAATCATAAACCTTTCACACCATTCCAATTCGATAACCACCACCAAACAGGATAATAGATATACAGAGTTTCAAATTTCTTTATATGAAAATAATTGTGTTTGAAAGGCACCCGATAGCCTATTTTATATAAAAATACCTTTTCCAAGATAATATATGTATAGAGAGGGTGAGAAAGGATTTTAGAAATCCCCAGCTAACGTCACCCTCATTGTTATAGCAAGGTTAAGTGTGATTACCTGTCGCCCTTTAGCACTTTGCGCAATTTCTCAACCTTTCTTTATTGATGCTACGAAAGCCTATTGCATCCACTCCTATAATAATATAGAGCAAAATGATAAATTATTATCATTTACACTTTACAATACTTAAGCGTCTCTCTCGTATCCTATATCACTACCCAATCCCTTTTATCAATTCAAATACTCTAAATGATTCAAATCATCAGTCACACAAGTTTCACTAACATCAACTTCAATCCAAAGAAATCTCACAATAATCATAGATGATGTTTTATATCTTCAATTCACCATCAAGTTACTTAATAACCTTGTGTGGAATTAATTAGATCAATGCAAGGAGAAATCAAACTTCTCATACTTCCTATTTAATGCAAAATAATATTTTGTTATAACAAATCCACTCATGCACTTCCACATCCTATAAACCTTATCACTTTTAACACCCATATTCTTCAAACAATGAATTCAATCATTTCAGCCACAAGCATAACTTAAACATCCATGCATTGTAATTAATTTCATCTCTTCATACAACTTCAATCAAAACAAAGAAGCTAGCAGCGACACAAAGATTCACATGCAAGCACTCCAATTTATAATTCACACATGAATATGTTTTCACCAAGTCATAAACTTTGTTGATCGTTCTTAAATTCCTTGAAGATTTCCATATTCATAACTATAAAGTAATTCTCCAACATTGACTAACAATTTACTCTACTATCTAGTAACATACATACTTTTACCCCTTTTAATATGACTTGAAGCGGCTCCAACTATCATATCCATTAAAATGAACAATCATAATTGTCATTCTTCTTAAATTTACTAACCTATCCCCAAATCTTTTCACACCATCCCTCGTTTCCTAGAACAACTTTACTTTCATCTCTCTCCCACCTACTACTTTAACTTAAACGAGAATGCACACTTTGTAATTCCACAATGGCTAAGTACCTAACTTCATAAGAAAACAAATGAAGATTCCATTTTTCACAAAACCCCTTAATCTAGTTAGAATTATTTCCAGTTTCAATAGTACAAATGACATACAACTTCATATACCTTCTTCTAACCTTTTTTCCTTAACATTAAACTTCTTCAAAGTCCACTTTATTTCCTTGAACCCACTAAATGCAGCAAGAATTTTCCTTTTTTTTTCCTCTCAAATATTCAGCCACTGTTTAAGCATGAATAAGAATTCTAGAATCACCATTTCACTATAAAACCACAATCAATTTCAAATAGCCATGAAATGACGAGCCAATCATCACTTCACCAAGAACTAAAACTCAACAACAATTTCCAGTTTCAATACACAAATCTTTTCACAACAATATAATCATAGAATTCAAATTAAAATCACACTTTATATAACATACTTATATCAAAAACCATTCAGCCAACACAAATGAAAGGTAGGGAACTCACAAAACAAGTCCCCAGTGAAATTTACTATTATAACACCACATCATAATATCATTAGTATCCTTTATGACACTATATCTATTCACATCAGAGAGGAGACAGAAAAACAAATCAAGAAATCAATAACTCTAACCAGGGCAAACAAAAAGACTATATTGTCACTTCACAAACTCCTAATTAATCATTCAAATTATCTAAAAATCACCAGAAATCGAGACTTAAGCTTCATTTAACTAATTATTATGACCCAGAATCCTAAACCCCTTTCAATTTTCCTCTCAAATCTCGGCCAAAGCAAAGCACAAGGGTAGAAATGAAGCAAATTGGACATACAGTGCAACCAATCAATTTCCAATATATTCCTACATGTAATACTTAGAAATTTTGACCTTAGAATCTCTAAAACTCGTCGGTCCTAAAGTACCAAGAACCTAGGGTTTTCACAAATTGCTCCAAACTTCAATCAAAGTTCAATTTCTCATTCAATTCAACAAGAATTAAAGCTAAAGCTTTAACTTTTACCGATTAGCAAACTAAACCCCAAAACTAAAATTGAACCCTCTCTTAACTCGCCCAAAATCAAAGGAAAATGAATAGGAAATCAAAATAAAAGCTCACCCAAGTTCGATGTACATTCCCGCAGGTCCAGTATGAGCTCGCCGTAGCCGGAAAGCCGCCGGAAATCGGCCACTGTGGTGGCTAGGCCGAAACAGAAAAACCAAAAGGGAAAGAAAAGTAAGAAAATCAAAGTTGAGAATAAGAGTATTTTGAAGAACAAAGAAATGACGAAGCTTACCGAAAACCGCCGCCATCCGCCGCCCATTTCGCCGGAAATCGAAGAAACCCGCCGGAAAATGATTGAGAGAGAAGAGAAACAGATCGGCCTAAGCTTAGGAAGAAAGGTAAAAAGGAGAAGCTTGAGAGGGAAGTGAGGCCGACGACGTCAACGCCGCCGTCGCCTGTGACCGCCGTTCGACACCCGGAAGAAGAGGAACGAAAAAGAAGGCGGAGGGAGGAGGGAGGGTTTTCGGGTGAGAGGGAGGGGACGAAGGAAGCCACGACGGCATCCTCCTCCATCGTCGCCGTTGACGGCGGCCGGAGAAAATGGAGAGGGAGGAGGAGGGAAGTGACGGAAGAAGAAGAGGACGAAGGTGAAGAAGAAATGGGGGGGCGACGGGTTTTTGTAAGGAAATGAAGGGGGAGGCGTGTTTGGCTAGGTGAAATAAGGGTGGTAAATGATAATTTGTAGTCCAAACTTGCCATAGTGTACTCTTTTAATTTTAAAACCACTTAAACCAGCCTCCAATCTCCTTAACCTTCAAAATATTTTGGGTTTTACTATTCCCTCATACTTCAAACTCTTCAATTTCTTAATTAATTATATGCACATTTATTACTCAAAATTTTCAAAATGTCCTCAAAAATCACCAAAAATTCCTAAAAATTCCAAAATTCCCAATTTCTCCATTTATTATTTCCCAAAACACTCCTTGATCCTGTATTAAATTTTCAGGATGTTACAACAGGCGACAAAGGACGAAGACGATAATTTAGAAAAATTAATTTTAGATCCTGAAAATCCTGAAAAACTCTTGTCCATAGGAATGGACCTAGCTCCTGAGGTAAGAAAGGAGCTTATTTCTTTTCTAACAAATAACTTAGATTGTTTTGCTTGGTCCTATGATGATATGACAGGTATAAGCCCGGACGTCATTGAACACCAATTGAACGTCGACCCTACATTCAAGCCGGTCAGACAGAAAAGGCGGAAATTTGCACCAGAACGGAATAGAATTGTTAATGAGGAAGTTCAGAAGTTATTGAAAATTGGGTCTATCAGAGAGGTAAAGTATCCAGATGGGCTAGCTAATGTTGTGGTCGTCCCGAAGAAAAACGGGAAGCACAGAGTATGTATTGACTTCACCGATTTGAACAAAGCTTGCCCAAAAGATTCTTTTCCACTGCCACATATTGACAGCCTAGTGGACGCGACGTCGGGTCATGAATTGTTAAGTTTTATGGACGCCTTCTCTGGTTACAATCAGATATTGATGCATCCAAACGACCAGGAGAAGACTTCATTCATTACAGACCAAGGGACTTATTGTTACAAAGTGATGCCCTTTGGGTTAAAAAACGCTGGTGCCACATACCAAAGATTAGTCAATCGCATGTTTGCCGCCCAGCTTGGGAAGACGATGAAAGTTTACATAGACGACATGCTAGTCAAGTCCTTGAAAGCGGAAGATCATGTTAACCATTTGCAACAGACGTTTCATCTTTTGAGAAGATATAACATGAAACTTAACCCCGAAAAATGCACTTTTGGGGTGCAGTCTGGCAAGTTTTTAGGGTACTTGGTGTCAAAGAGAGGAATTGAAGCAAACCCATCACAAATCAAAGCTGTATTAGACATCCCGTCGCCCAGGTGTGTGAAGGACGTCCAGCGCCTGACGGGCAAGATAGCCTTCAGGTAACAGCTAACAATGAATCTTTTTCTATTAAGAAACAGGTGAACTCGTCACCTTGGACCCTCCACGTAGATGGATCTTCCAATGTGAAAGGAAGTGGACTAGGTATCGCGCTTGAAACCCCTGACGATGAGCAAATTGTCCAGGCGATAAGATGTGGTTTCAAGGCAACGAATAATGAAGCTGAATATGAAGCCCTTATAGCCGGACTTAAGTTAGCATCAGAATTGGGTGCCAAAGTTCTGGAAGTAAAAAGTGACTCACAGTTAGTATCATAGCAAATCAATGGTTCTTATCAGGCAAAAGACCAAAGGATAAAGAAATATCTGGATGTTGTGTCTGATTTCACCACACGATTTGACGCCTTGAAGATCACCCAAATAGGCAGAGAAGATAATCGGAAAGCCGACGCCCTTACCAATATCGGATCTTCCATAGAAGTTACAGAGACAAAACAAATCTCATTGTTCTATCTGAAAACACCGACTATCGAGGTAAATAACCGAATTGTGTTGAATAACAGCTTGACTTGGGACTGGCAATCCCCTTTGCTTTCATATCTGTTGCAGGGTAAATTGCCTTCTGATAAGAATGAAGCGCGACGAATAGTTGTTAGAGCAGCCAGATTCACTACTATAGGCGACGATCTCTATAGACGAACTTTCACTGGTGGACCCTTGTTGAGATGTGCCTCTCCATCTGAGGCAAACTATGTATTAAGAGAAATCCATGAAGGTGATTGTGGTGACCATAGTGGAAGTCGATCGTTGATAAGGAAGGTGACTAGAGCAGGTTATTTCTGGCCGACTTTGCAAAACGATGCAGTGAGTATGGTGACTAAGTGTGAGCGATGTCAGATATTTTGCACAGTTGCGAGACAGCCCCCTGAACAGTTGCATGTAATAGTGTCGTCGTGGCCTTTTTCTCAAATGGGGAATGGATATTGTAGGCAAGTTCACCCCAGCACCTGGACGACTAGTGTTCTTATTGGTTGCCACAGACTACTTTACTAAATGGGTAGAAGCCGTCGCCCTGAGCCAGGTACAAGAACCCCAGGTAATTGATTTTGTTTGGAAAAACATAGTATGTAGATTTGGTCTGCCCCAGGAAATTGTATGTGATAATGGATCTCAGTTTATAGGGAGAAAATTTAGAAAATTTTGTGATAAGTGGCATATTAAGCTTAATTTTTCCACCCCTAGAAACCCACAATCAAACGGGCAGGCTGAAGCCAGTAATAAGACCATAGTTACATCTTTATAAAAAGAGGTTAGATAAAGCCAAAGGCAGGTGGGCCGAAGAGTTGCCCGCCGTCTTGTGGGCGTATCGAACGACGTCTAGGATGTCAACTGGTGAAACGCCTTTCTCCCTAGTTTATGGATCTGAAGCTATGATACCTGTAGAAGTAGGAATTCCCTCTTTAAGGAGACAATGGACTAGAGAAGAATCTAACAATGAACATTTAGCCCAAGATTTAGACTTGCTAGATGAACGTAGGGAACAAGCCCTTATAAGGATTTCCGCCTGTCAACAAAGGGCGACAAAATTCTAGAACAAAGGTGTTAAGGAGCGCCACTTCCAAATAGGAGATTGGGTTCTTCGAAAGGTATTTCATAATACACCTGAACATAAAGATGGAAAATTGAATGCTTCATATGAGGGCCCTTATAAAGTGATCGAAATCACTGGTCCTGGTGCTTACAAATTGATTGACGTCCATGGTAAAGACGTCCCAAGGAGTTGGAACGCCATCCATCTCAAGAGGTATTATTTCTAACTTACTTAATTATTGGATTGTAAGAACGATGATACTGACACGATTATTTGAGAAAGAAAGCAAATGATGAGAAACGCCTATGGGCAACGAACCCAGTAAGAAGACCTAGTGTCTGATGATATGTTTGGCTGTGGTCGTGTCACTCTGATGCTACCTAACCCAATTTTTTAGATTTTTTGTTTTTTAATGATGGGCTTCGACGCCAAGATGACATGATGGCATGACGCCTAGAATGATTAACGATGATGATAAGACGTCCAGCGAGCATAGTGACGTGTCGCTTGGGATGATTAAGTGATTTCAAGTTGAATGATTGAATGATTTCAAAAGGGCGAGATAGCCTAGATAAGGTATGCATTACCAAAAATTTTGTGATACGGTTTTGAAAAATCATAGATGCCAGATAATAAATTTGGAACTAATGACTGAAAATTCCTTGGCAGGATTGCGAACATTTGATTAAGGTACGAAATACCAATGTTCACTATCCTATTTGAAATTTTGGACTTGATCGATTATGTTAATGATTAATTGAATTTTTTGTTAGGGTGTCGCCCACACCCGTTGAAGGTGTGGACGCTCGATAGAAAAGGACGTCGAGACTATAAGAACAAAGGCCATGGGAATACTAGACATGAATTGAACACAAGGGTACAGGTACTTTGAAATACATATAGATGTTTGAGTACATATCGTATGTAAATATTGTTCTAAAAGACTTAGTTACAAAAAACTAAGTTAAGTGATCTAGGCGTCACCGCCGCCCTGCTCCTCCCCAGCTTGATTGTCGCCCTGCGCCCTCATCTCATTAATAGTTTGGTTATCTTCAGTAGATGGATTGATGGCTGGCTCCTTTTCTGGGTGAGTTGCATTAGGAAAGAGCATATAGTATTCTTCAATGACTTCATCGGGCTTCCAGTTCAAGTGGTCGCCATTCTTATACTCTTTCATGAGTTCCATGCGAGTACGAGCGTCGATTTCAATGAGATGAGTCTTGTAGTTTTCTTCCAATTCACCTATGTCCTTCTCCAGTTGGGTATAGGCGGCCTTCAACTCATCTTTGGCCGACAGAAGAACCTTGATTTCTTCCTCTTTAGCAGACGTTTCAGCCCGGGATTGGTTGATGAAATCTTTGAGCTGTTCAACGTCTTTATGGTGCTCGATCTTCAGCTTCTCAATTGCAGCTCTCAGCTCTTCTTGTCTTTTGTCAGACCTTTTCATTAGTTCTTCAGCCCTTCTTCTATCTTCATTTGCTTGCTTTTTGAAAGCAAGGGCGGACTTCAGGTCTGACAGGATTTCTTCCCTGTCGGCTAGAGCGGCATCCCTCTGGGCGATTATAGACGCCATGTCATCATCATTCTCGTTGACAAGAACTTGTAGAGACTGCCAAAGAATAAGATTTGTTACAGACATTCAACATTGAATTGACAAAGCAAAATTAGTGAATGTTAAAAGAAATACCTTCATCTGATGACGTATAGCCTTCTTGAAAGATCCCTTTTTTCCCAAAGACTCTAAGGCGACTCTATCATACTCGAATTCCAATTTGTTTAATTCTGAATAGACATAATCCCAACCTTCTTTGTATCTGACAGATGAGTTGGGAGGAAAGGTAAGAGTCACGACGCCAGAGTCCACCTTGTCGCCCTTGAGTTTGGCAGATTTTGACGACTTAGAGGTCTTAGGTTGTTTGGCGACAGGTTGTTCAGATGGGGTGTCGCCCGACCTTTTCCCCGTTGAAACAATAGCTCTGTTTTTGTTGGGCGATGATGGTTTTTCACCCTTCTTGGTCTGGGGAGAAGGAACTATGGTTGCCTCTGGATCTGGAGGAGAGGCGCCCCGGGGATCATGACCATTTTTCTTTGCCTCAGCGTCATATTCACCCCTCTTCGCCTTTAACTTCTCAAGTCTTTCTGCTCTGGCTTTATTAAGGGCCTCTCGATCAAGTTTCTGTTCTGACGCCTTGGGGATAATTTTCTTTCCTGATTAATAAAATCCATTAACAGATAATTAGTTGAATAAATAACATGAAAGTTGATCATGAGATATAGATGAAGAGTCGCTTACTATCCATCATGGTAGAGAATTTGTGTTGGTCTGCAGATATTTGAAGGATCTTGCGGATTTTCTTTTTGGTGTCACTGTTGGAGTGTGGAGAAATCTTCAACTCGTAATTGCCTGCAAAACAATTGAAGTATTATAAATCAGACGACAAGTGAAATAAGTTGAATGTTATTGAGACGATAACTTACTTAGACGACGCCATGTGGGAGATACATAGTCCTCCTGAGCGACAGCTTGAAATGGGACCATAACGAATCGCACATCCCACTCGCGATCGTTGGGTAATGACCCATGAGTCCATGATGGCAACCCTTCTTGGGCATGTTTGAAAGAATAAACGCCCTTCCTGATCTCTTGAAGTTTATAGGAACCGATAATATCAAACATGTCTAATTCGATTCCTAATTCATGGTGCATCAGTTCGGCCATGGCGATAAGACACCAGGTGTGAGGAGAAAGTTGAGAGGGAGAAATCTCATAGAAGACGCACAGCTCTAAAGCTATACTTGGGAGTGGAAAAGGATTGACGTAGCGGAAACTCTCAAAACTCAAGGCGATTGTGTCACTAGACCAAGAGTCGAGAGCTTCCCCGTCTTCTGGTAACCTAAAAGGTACTCTAGGGTCGAAATAATAAATTGATGGCATTTTGGAGATTTCATTAAATCTCAAGAGCGTTTCTTTGACATCGTTGAGGATGTCGGCCCTAGACGTCGGCAAACCCCCAGTTTCACAAGCATAAGGGGCATTCACTATTTGAGGATTAGGGATGTGTTTCCTACCAGAACTAGACGATGGTGAAGAACCAGCATCGACCTATTCCTGGTACCGACTATCATAAATCTTTAAATATTTACCAGATGTGGCAGATTTTTTACTTCGCAATGGTTTTTTCCCTTTGGAGGGATTCTTAAAGGGAATGATATCTAAGTGATTGCTATCAGAAACTTCTATCTCTTCTAAGTCTATTACATTATCTGAGTTCCTAGGAGACGAAGAAGCACTAGAGTGGGAATCCTCGCTAATGTAAATTTGGTCAGAGGCAGTTTTCTCAGAATCAGAGGAAGACATAATGTGTACAGGAAACGCAAATAAAGACAAAAAGATGAGATTTTTGTGATGAAAATGTACCTTGGAAGATGTTTAGAGACTTTCAGATGGATAAGAACGACGAAAGTTTAGAACTTTGATGAGAAATGAAGAAGTCCAGAACTTTGGCGAAGGCGATGACGAGAGAAGCGAGTTTTTGAAGAAATGTAGAAGTGAGGAGTTATTTAGACAACCAAGGGTCATAAAAGGCTGTCTGACGGTGTTAAGTTGAGGCGTTACTTCTCCTAAATCATCCTTACCGTTTAAAGAAGGGGGGAAAATAAAAATGCTTTCTTTTTCGATCAGGGCCGTCGGTTTAAAGTAACCGCTACTTCCCAATGCTTGCTGACGTAAGCATTGAGAAGTGGGGGACTTAATGTTATACTCCGTTATACACTAATTGGGCCTCAGCCCATTATGAAAGCCCAATAGCGTGAAGAAGCGAGTTTGGAGCCCCAACGTCTAAGACGCCAACGGTCACAATGTTGATAATGAAAGAAGACTTAGTCGCCCACTTATTTCGCTAGTCGCCCACAAAAATCGGAGCACGTGTGACACCCACTACCTGTAACGGTCGCCTACAATTTCGCAACCACCAGGACGATGCCTCAGCTATAAAAGGCACAAGAACTCCAACATAAAGCCACAAGCAATTCTCTGCGATCACTCTCCCATTTTTGCTCTCTCTCTCTCTCTCTATAACCTCTCTTGATCTATCATTGTATTCTCTGAGTTTTATCTTTGCGATTAAGGCTTTGCCGCCTAGTTTGTAACCACCGTTGCCGGTGACCCCGTTTATTGTATTCAATCTTATTATCAATAATGAAGTCTTTATTATTCATTCATATTATATAGTTCCCCTAAATTGTGCATCAACAGGTGTATGGAGTTAATGTTTCTTTTCCAATGTTACTCATATTTATTATGAGACTTTTAAGAGAGAGAAATACATAAGGATTAATAAATACTCCTTCCGGTCCTAAATATAAGACCTAATTGACTTTTTTGAAAAATCCTAAAAAAACAAAATAAGTTAATTATAAATTGATTTACCTAATTTTTTTTCCCTTAAACTAGTTTATTTTACTTATAAACTAATGGATAATCTAAAAATATATCAAATATGTCATCATTTAATAGACTATTTTGCAACCTTAACCTTTCCAAAAAAGAGTCATCTAGGTCCTATATTTAGGACCGGAGGTAGTATGAAAGAGAGTTGACGATAAAGTAGGAAGAAATGCATTAAATGAGGAGAGAATGAGAGATGAGCTCTTATATTAGGGACCAAAATCATTCAAATTTTGGGCTCTTATATTAGGACCGGAAGGAATACTAAAGTATGGGGTATCATTGTAAGTATGAATAAAGTAAATTCACATGCTAGGTGTAGGTGTTACCGCTGTATGAGATTTGAATAGTCATATATTAGTTCAACTTGACAAATTGACATGCTTGAGGGCAAGCACCTAAAACTAAAAAAAATATAATTTTAGTTCTTTATAGTTACATCAAGTTTTATTTTAGTCATTTATTTTTAAAAGGTATATAGTTTTAGTCATTGTTACTAACATAGTTGCTTTTACTTAAGGGAGAATGATGACAAATACAAAAGGTTATTTTATAGGGTGAAGGTGTAAAAATGATACTAAACTTTACCCAAAACTACGTTTCTAATACTAAAGTTTCGTGAGGTGCAAAAATAGTACCCAACTTGGGGTCTAAAAGCAAATATAGTAGTTTCACTTAATGGAAATAAAATTTAAATATGAAAAGACTCTTAATTATGCCCCTAATTAAATTTTATTTAATGAGGGAGGATATAAGATTCTTTTCATATCTAAATTTTATTTCTCTTAAGTGAAAATACTATATTTGCACATGAACCCAAGTTGAGTATTCTTTTTGCACCTAACGAAACTTTACTAGAAACGCTCCAGGCGTAAAGTTTAGTATCATGGTAAGACTTTTTAAAATTGTAAGACTTTTTATCATTGTAATAAAAAAAAGAATAATCATTGTAAGACTTTTTAAAATTTTGACATATTTTATCAACATTGAATAATTTTTTTATCATTTAAATTTGTTGAATCGGCATTATTTTTCATTTTACCCCTAGGAGGACATGGAACATAGAATACATGAACACTCCTAATTTTGACTTTTGAGGATGTTGACAGAAATATCATTGACAAAAACCGGTCCAAAAGAGTGCATGCATGTGTTTTTCTTTTTCGAACTGAAAACGATTATTGAATCGAGAAATTAAATAAAAATAACTGTAAAAACTAAAAACCAAAACCCATTTCCCGGAACACATGCTAGAATCAAAATCAATCAAATCGTGATCACATGCAACAACGTAACACATACAACACCACGTTCTCTCTAAAACCAAACCATTCCTTTCACATTTGTGAGTTTCTCCCTCAACGTGTTTCTCATTCTCTTTTCCTTCCTTTTCATTCTCTGATCTCTCCATTATATTTTCATTCTCATCATAATATATATAAATCTGTGCTTTTCCCTAGCAGTGGTTTACGTGAAAAATGGCAGAGAGACAATCAAGGTACGTGAAACTGACGAAAGAAGGAGGCCAATTGGAGGATATCACTCCCGGCGAGCTTAACCAACCCGTTGATGTTCCATCGGTTAGTTACTCACCAATACCATTTTCTCTCTTTCTTTCTTGCTCTTCACGTATCACCTTTTTTTTGTTATCGCCGTCTGATTTAATCCGGACTCGAGGGGTAGAAGTGTTGTCGACATAGGCAAGATTATCCGTTCTCTCAATTAGAGCGCTTCCCAAGTTTCTAACACACATACGGGTTGATTAAGCTCCCACTTACCAAATTTCGTTTTTGCTAAAGAAACATACTTTTGGGTATTTACACGCTTCCAAGGTTGTAAATTTCGTTTAATATTTATCCCACTTACTAGCTCAACCAACTACCCATTGGTTTTCACATTTTTGTTTAACACATTTTTGGTTAATCTCAATTGTTTAACTCATTGGGAGAGGGGACAACCTTTGAAATGTGAAAATACCAGTTTAAATGTTTAACACATAATGTAATCTCAATGTGAATCCCATTTGGGTTTTCACATTTGAATTGAATTGAATGTGCATATCCATGCATGAATTAATAACATGGTTTAACAAATGTGATGAGAGTCATCCCAACGTTGTATACCCTTATAAGATCACCTCATGTTGGACTTATTTTCTATTTTTTGCAAAAACTAAGGATCCAAAATAATCACTTATTGTTAATTATAAACTAATTTATACTGTTTATAAGATCACCTCATGTTGGACTTATAAACTAATTTACTTCCTTAATTTCCATAAGGAAAAGTGAAAGTAACCTTATATTTAGGTTCAGAGGGAGTAAGTTTTTTTTATTTATTTCTTTCTATTTTTTTACATGGGCTTGTAATTATTTTTTTCTTTGCCTAGCCTTGTACTTTTTTTTAGTCTTATCCTAACAGTATGTGCCGTTAATTCACCTTTGTGACTTGTTTTTCTTTATAGTCTCTATTTCACTTTTATGGACTGAGAATTTCTGATTTGGTGGATATTTGGTTTACAATTTTTCTGCCATTTCACATGCAATCCATCAATATCAAGATATGAGTGGTACTGTAATGGTTAAATCTAGTTTGTTATTGTATTGGAGAACAAACAGAATGAAAGCCATGGTTCTACCATTAAATGAGGCTTTGATTTTATTTGCCACTGATTATTATGATGTTATAAATATGTTTGACATACATTTCATGAAATTTGATAAATATGTTGTAATATGGTTAGTGCAGCTTGTTATTGATTTAAATATATATTTATGTTGATGCAATGTACTTTTTAAGATAAAATAGAGATTCTTGTTTTTCTGCTGCTTTTTCTAAGAGAAGCACAGTATTGCTTACAGTCTAGCATGCACCCATATGGCCATATATGTAATTTTTAGATATATGAAAGAAGAGGCAGTGCATTCACCTAAAAAAACAAGAAGAAGAAGCAGGCAACTTTCTAAACATTAGATAACAGAGGATTTATTGAAATTTGTAGGCTTCTGTTGTTTGAAGAAACCAAAACAATTTAACAATTCTTATTGCAGTTGTTTTTCGTTTTCTTTGCTAATGAGAATGTTTTTTTTTCAACAGTTAAATGTTCATAGGTGTCAAGAATGTGGACAGGTACTTCCTGAAAGTTATGAGCCTCCAGCAGATGAAGATTGGACAACCGGTATCTTTGGTTGCATGGAAGATCCTGAAAGTTGTAAGATTCTTTTTGCTTTTCTATGATAAGATTATCTCATGTACATATGTTACATACTTTTCTTGGGATTTCTTTTCTTTTACTGTACTATAAAAACCTGTTGAGCAGTGTAAATTCTGAAGAAAGGTTTTGAAAAGCATGGGCATGGGAAAGAACTGCATAATGCTCCAATTCGCTAGGATTAAAAATTATGTGAGATGTACATAGATATAGTACGTCCTAGATATAATACACTAGTGATGATAATTGATCAAATTGGTGTGGAGTCCTCCCAAAAGAGAGAGATCGAAGAGAACCCTTAGTGAAATTATTCAACTAGATTCAATCAATCATTTATTGCCAAACATAACTGCTAATAGAGCACAATGGCGTGTCTGATCCATTTAGTCGAACCCACCTAGATGGGATAAGCTTTGTTGTTATTGTTGTACATAGATATAGTGCCAAATTATGTAAGAAGACTAAGGCAAAATAATGGACAATAGGATTGTATGTAGGAAGAAGGAAATTGCTTATGTTCCAGTCTTAGCATACTATGCTCAATTGACAATTACTCCCTCTGGTCCTAAATATAGGACCTAGATAACTTTTTTTGAGGAGATTAAGGAAGACTTAATTTTAGATGTCTTTCCAATAGTACCCCTCCTTAATTAGTTTAATTACTTAGTAGCGCTTCCTCCCCTATCAAAGGAGTTGTTAAGAAGAAGAAGGGTAATTTAGGAAAAAGGTGACCAAAAATGTATCTAGATCTTATATTTAGGACCAAAATGAAGTCTCTATCTAGGTCCTATATTTAGGACCGGAGGGAGTATCATGCAACTATCAAATTATGTAATGCACATGTTTTTCTTTTTTGTTGTTTTTGGTTATTTGGGTTTTCGGTGCTGCTACTGCTGGAGATAACATCTCAGATCATAGGTAAAAATGTAAGGGTCATGAGTGCGAATAATGTAGAAAAGTGTACATTGCTTATGAAGGACTAAGATTCGTTTGCTCTCTAGAAAATATCTTTTAATATATAAATGATTGTAAGTGTAAACTTCAGTGTACCAGAGCTGGAGAGCATGTAGAAGGAATTTATCTGCCTTTATATAGTCTCATTGTTCATTCAGAGGTTTTTTCCCATTATTGTACATCTATTCTAACAACAATGGTGCTTACATTGCAGTCTGGACGGGTTTATTCTGCCCATGTGTTCTATTTGGGCGTAATGTTGAAGCAATGAGAGATGACATTCCTTGGAACAATGCTTGTGTTTGCCATGCTTTGTGTATAGAAGGTGGGATTGCTGTTGCAGCTGCAACAGCGTTTATCCATGGTATTGATCCTGACACATCATTTCTCATTGTTGAAAGCCTGCTTTTCATGTGGTGGATGTGTGGCATTTATACCGGTCTATTTCGGCAATCTTTGCAGAAGAAATATCATCTCAAGGTGATTTCATATCATTCACTTTTGTTGATACTTGGCTTGTGTCACAAGTTTCCAGAAATTTGTCTATTTATGCAACTAGTGTTAAAATGTGTGTTGATTTTGAAATGACTTGCACCTGTTACTCTTACCATTCATTTATATTTCAGTCCTCTTAAATATATGAAGTAGTAGAAGCATTGTGAATAATTATTAATTTATAAATCTTAGTAATGTCATCAACAAGTTTTATCTTGCTAAGGAGAGTCACCCAAAAAGATCTACTATTACAGTGCCAAGGTTCCTTTGTTGTCCCTATTTTAGAATGTGTAGCTGAAATTTTTGTCAGTAATCATTTTCATTATTACTTACCTAGAAATGATATAGAGACAAAGTGGATTGAGACCCTAAATAACCTCCAACTAACTCCTATATTAATTGCTGGAGGTGATATGATATACTCCAAAAAGTCCATAATATACGAGCAAAAATTTAAATGGTTTTAGTCCAAAATTTAATAGCTCATTTCACATTCTCTCTTTATTTAATGCATTTTTTCCTACTTTGCCACTAACTCTCTTTCATATTAATGCTTATATATTTCTCTCTTAAAAGTATCATAATAAAATATGGGCAATATTGGTAAAATATTAACTCCAGACATCCAACTAACTTTTACATGTTTTCTTGAGAAGCGTTTTTTTTTGCGGTTGGCTCTTATATTAAGGATCGGAGGGAGTATTTAATACTCCTCCGGTCCTAAATATAAGACCTAATTGACTTTTTTAGAAACTCCTATAAAAAAGCAAAATAAGTTAATTATAAATTGATTTACCTAATTTTTTCTCTTAGATTAGTTTATTTTACCTATAAACTAATGTATAATCTAAAAATATATCAAATATGTCATGATTTAATAACCTATTTCGCAACCTTAACCTCTCCAAAAAAAAGTCAATTAGGTCTTATATTTAGGACCGGAGGTAGTAGCATTTTTGTTTTGAAAAGATCCTGATTCATCTTAAGAATTCGTCTTCATGATTTTCATTATGTTGATTTCAGAATTCACCTTGTGATCCCTGCCTGGTGCATTGCTGCCTGCATTGGTGTGCCATATGTCAAGAACACCGGGAGATGAGGAGCCATCTATCACACGATTCTCCAGCCGCAACCGTTACCAATCCACCACCAGTTCAACAGATGAATTCTGGTGTTGAGAACAAGGAGTCTGCATCGACTTCCACAAGTACTGAGCACAACAACTTGGAATTGCAGCCTATTTAGGAATTTAGTATTTACTGAGGTCAAACAATATTCATCCTTCTCTCTGATTCATTATTTTGAAATTTAATTCATTCTTTGGTTATTTATCTACACAAGCAAATGTAGTGTCATGTTTGGCCAAAAAATGTAGTGTCATGATAAATATTAGTGCTTGCACTTTTTGGCAAGTGAAAAGAAAAGGTATAAATTTGCTACATGTATTATTTGCAGTAGCACTTTTTGTAAGTGTCATGAATATGTTTTTGTACAATACGGCTTACATGTGTGAAAAATTCTTTACTGTAGATGACGTTATATCTGATTTTTACTCCATACAACTAAATAAATCATATCTTGCTTATGATATAAACGAGCAGACCTCCCGTGCGATGCATGGGAAGATTCACCTAACTCTGAATTTCACTATTTGATGATATTTGTCTATGAAAACACAAATATATAATACATTTGAGGAAAAAAATTAACTGCAATATAAGGCAGAAATTACAAATTAGTTATAACCTGGTCAAGGAATATTATAAGTGTTGCATCAAAATATAATGTACACCAGTAACACACAATATCCAAAAAGAAACTCTTGTTAAATAAACAAAACACATTTAAGTGAATAACAACTCTACGTATACATATATGCAAAGTATATCTAGCAACCAAAAAAGAGGAAAAAATTCAGCTAAGATTGGTTATACATGCTTACAAAAGTAGAAAGTGTTTATAATAGGTGTAAGTAAACATACAATTATTCATGCTAAAGCTTGCTCCAATAGAAACAAATGAGAAAAACCATGAAAACTATGAAAAGGAACAACTATAATCTGAAACAAAAAACAAACCCACCAAAGTAGAAAGTGACAAATTTTTTGTATCATACAAGGCAATGGATGACATGGAATATAGTACGCAGGTAAAACTCTCCAAAGACTTGAGGGGATGCTTAGTATACCAGTTTCTTGATCCTACTTTTCTATGTATTTTGATAGCAAAGTCGGTTTTCATGACCATCTTTCGACAATTGAACGTTAGTGCCAAGGGTTCAAAACTTGAAATACTAGTACTGGGAGAATCTTAATAATCTATTAATATATGTTATGGCATGTTGATGACCGATAAATGTGAAGTACGATATTTAAATAACTTGAACTTTGTATGGTATCTGGAAAAGATCAATTGGACGTTACAACTGTACTTTTGTTAGTAAAATGGAAGTTTTAATATGTTAGACTAATTTCGTGCCTACACACATTACAAAATTACAAAAAAAAGGGTTTGAGATCTAAAGAAAAGTGCAACCTCTTTGTGTATGTGGGCTCCACCGGCAAAAAAATGATCAAAAAGTCACTGGGGCAATTTCAGGATTACAAAATTTTGGTATGTTCGTTCATAAGTCAAGACGATCACATAACCTAAATTCACATTCGATACATTCTGCCATCTTATCTAACTCTACAATTGTGCATTTAAATTTAAAGTTAGATAATAGCCAACGCACAAAAAATTAGAACAGTCTCAGTTTTTGTTTTAAACGGCACATTTTTAAATAAGAAAAATGACACTTGAGTTGAAAAATATTATTTAAAAAACACAATTCACAAATACAACTTTCAGACATATATTGAATAATTTACCTCTTGTAGTATTTAAATTTATAATTCACCATTATATCATAAACAAGAGAACCCTATCCTTGGAAGAACTAAACGAATACTAAAGCACTGAGCAAAATAATATCAGCAATGAATGTCCTCTAATTTATTAATTTCCCTGTCAAAGCAGATGAACAATGTGATCAATTTCATTGAATTCCTTTGATTGCTTTCATCCCTTTAAGTTTCCCGTGTTGCACCTTCTCATCAACTTCCCAGAAAATGAAAAATTCAAGGCTTCACGATAGGATCCTTACAATTATGGTGACACCAAGATAAAGAGGTGCCTAGAAGTCAGTTGTGAAATCCGCATGCTCTTGAACAGCAGCAATTACATCCAAGGGAAATGTACACAATATTTCTCCTTGCAAACCTGTCACAATATGCTAATGCTGTATCTTTAATTATCTCGCCAGACAATCATAGAGTAACAAATATCCTAAACAACTGGCAAACTGAACCAAATAGTAGGAAATAAAGTAGGGATTCAATGTAAACCAACTAAACACTGATTTTCAGATGGGGATTTACCCAGGAACCAGTGAGGCACAATATAAGGTGAGGATTGGTCATAAGAGGTCATTTTATTGTCCACTATTTCTCTGTAATTACTTCTCATCATAACTGAGTTGAATAAATCAGAGGGTAAAAATATAATATTCAGGAGTGACCCTCATCGTGAACGATGACATGTTATTCACAGATTTTGAAGATGTATTCATACATAGATTGCAATAAAATAAGGAATCAGCCAAAAAGGAGAAAACTCGATACAAAATAATCGATGAAGAATGACTGACTAACTTCACTTGACTGCAAATGTTTCATTGCCTATTCCAAAACACAGACTCAGATAACTGTTTTCCACTTCACAGCCAAATAATAGACGAACAATAAAAAAAGGACAGAGTGACAGACTGTATTCCCCCAGCTCTACAACCCATAAAATATCAGACAGTACACCATCGGCCCTATATGAAGAAATATAATCAAGTGGAGCCAATAGAGACTTGGCATATATATTTATGTGTGTGATGGGAAATCACCAATTTTGTCCATCTTCAATGTTTACCCTGATTCTCCTCCTGTATGGAAAACTCCACATTTTCTGCCAAATTAGAAGAAAATTAAATCAACTCCCACCATCCTCAAGCAAAGGAAAATAAATTAAAAATAAAATGGAAAAGTAGAGTTCATATCCCTAATAAAAAACTGAGACGGCTAAAGTACCCAAGAATTTGAGCCCAAAGATGGCAATGCCCTAATTATTGGCATGGGATTGTAACTAACCCAATGCACAAAAATTTAACCAAGGACAGGGTCCCATGAAATTGTAATTACCTCAAAATGATATGGCCCGACTGACAGCCAACTTGGCCCATTCAGCTGATTCCTTAATCAAATGATCATCAGATGACAAGCACTCTTTGAGGAAATCTTTGGTGGATACAGAATGCTGAATCAAGGGGCCAGCACTATTACCCAACGTATCGGCCAAATCTCCAAGTACCCCAATAGCTGCCTTTGACACAACTTCATCCCTGGACAAACAAAACGGATTAAAACCCAGGATTTTAACTTACAGAGTAGCAAATACGAAAGTGTACTTACATGTTCTTTGCCATGTACAAACTATCCAAAAATTGAAGTATAGAAGGAGCATAGGGCATCAAGAGTTGAGTCTTTGGGGAACCCTTAAAACCTTGGAAGATCCCAGAGTATGCCTCAAAGATCCCATTTCTCAAAGAATTTGTGTACTCTATCATATCGTCATCAGCAGCAGAAACGTTAGCAGATAGCTCAGCGGCACTCTGAAGCATGGGCATAGCATATAACAAGTACTTCTCAAAGTTTTCCCCAATTGCCAAAGCAATATCACCAAAACATGAAAATATAGGAGGCTTTACAGATCGATGCAGTTGGTTACTTGACAAATTCTTCAGAAGTTGGGTCATTATCCCATCACAATAAGGCAAAATCTTTTCATCCAAGGCCCTGCATACATCACCAACCACCCCTACTGTAGTGGCACAAACCTGGTAGTCCTCAAAATTTTGGAGTCCCACCTCCAGATACTTGTAAAATTCAGGCATGTACTTTGCAAAATTTAAACCTGATGCATAAGCCAGAGCTCCAATGGCAAGCATGGCCTCCTCAAGTGCCGTGGCATTACGGGAAGCACACACTCTTAGAAACAGGGTCATCATTTGTTCAGCAAACTGCATGAAGTGAAACTTTGTTGGCTCATTTGAACCTAACTTTTGTATGAGGACCTGCAAACAACCACAGAGAAGGCCTGGTAGTTCATTTTGCCCCTCATCAGTTGAAATGCTTTGTTTATCAAGAATCTGGCTGAGCTCCGAAATAATGATGGGAACTAATTGTACGACCATTGGAGCTGTGTCCTCAGTGGAAGACCTCACTACTTCATTTAAGGCTTCATAGGATGCTGTTCGCAGGCGTGATTCTCCAGCATCATCCCTATGAGTAACTGTAAGAAGGGCTTGGACAATATCTTGAAAAAAGGGTGTCAAAGGAGAGGATGAAGATCCGGCATCCTCATAACCTTGGGCAAGAAAATAAAGAGCACCACATGCCTTCTCAGCAACATTGGGAACATCTTTCATGCTTTGAAGCAACACTGTAATGACCTGTTGGCAATTGGCTTGGGTGATAATTGGTGTTTCCAGAGCTGAGCCATGCAAAAATTCAAACATTCGACCTAAAGTCCAGGCAGTAGTATCCTTCACATGATTACTGGGATCCTTCGTTAATGCAGTGAGCATAAAGTTCAAAGCAACATTTACAAGTGGTACAAGTTTATCAGGTGATGGGCCCTCAAGAATAGAGCCGAAGGCATATGTGGCAGCTTCCCTTTGCCTCCAATCTGGTTTAGTTATATTTTCTTCAATGAACGGCATGACTAGAGGCACAATATCATCATCAACTGTCCGAGCAACCAAGCCCAGACATGTGCCTCCAGCCATAGCTATGTTCCATGCCCCATCGTCCTGATCTTGATCCTCTTCTTGCTTTAATAGTGTCTCCAATAACATAGGAACAAGAGCTGGAAGTGCACGCTTAATAAAATAAAAGCAAGGAATATTGGAGTCCCCGCTAAATTCACCTCCATATTCTTCTAATATGTCTATTTCTTCATCGCATATTGAACTCCAGAACTCAATAGCCTGAAGTGCAACCGGCTCCTCATCTTCTTTCACAGCCTTGGCAGTAATGTTAAATATGTCCTGCATATAAGGAGCCAATTTTTCATAATAGGTTGATGAAATAGCAACCAAACATTCAAAAGCTGCCTGTCGAATCCTCGATTCAGAGGAAAGAGTAGCCTCACAGACAACTCTCATGATGTAGTCACGCTCCATTTCATTTGAAAAATTTGCCTGCGCAAAGCCCAAGGCATTGTATAGGGCTTGAACTGCAGCAAGCCTGACATCATTGTTTGTTTCAGAAGGACTCATTCCCTGAACAACCGCCGTGAGTATCTTGTTCACATGGTCCTGATCTACCACGTCTGGAGAAACTTCTTCACAGATGTACCCAAGAGTCTCCAGGGTTGCCTGCCTCGCATGAGCAGGAAGTTGAGGAATATTCGACAAGAGTGACCCTATCAATTCAGGCCACTTTTTGTGTGGCAAATCAATACCAGCGATCTTCGCAATAACTTGTGCCGCAGTTGATCGGGCATCAACGGAAGGGGAGGAAAGGGTCTTCAACAAGAATCCTTTAATCTGAGCTGTTACCGCTGCGTCCAACGTTAACCATCTTTGCATAAACTCTATCTTTCTATACTGTTCTTTTGTATCCAGGGCATTCTTAAGAACCAAACCAGCAAGCCTCCGACTATCCGCAGGTTTCTCATCATTCGCCAATTCCCCGGCAAGAGAGAACAAAAAACTAGGAAGATTCTGTTCCTGAAACTGCTTCAAATTCTCTTCCGCTTGATTCCTTATATTTGCATCCACTGCTTGCGCATTTAGAAGGACTTGTGTAACCTCCATGGCCATCTGAACCTAAAGCACACAAATCCAATCAAGTCATAAAAAAAAGTACTTCCCCTGGTCCTAAATAAAAGAACTAGTTGACTTTTTTAGAAAATCCTAAAAAAAGCAAAATAAGTCAATTATTAATTGATTCACCTAATTTTTCTAAAAATGTATCAAATATGTCATAATTTAATAACCTATTTTGCAACCTTAATCTCTTAATCTCTCGGAAAAAAGTGAATTAGATCTTATATCATATTTAATACCGAAGGGAGTAGAAGCAACAAAACATTGACCTGAAACAAACGAAAACAAATGATACAGGCCTTTAAGCATTCCTTCCACTCAAAAATAAAAAATAACTCATCATAACACTAAAAGAGAGATTTTTTTTTTTCAAAACAGCATTATCATAATCAATCATCAACGTTAAAATACTCTTCGAAGCGAAGTTAAGCTAAGAGTAGATGTAATAGTTTTGGCAGCAAACAAACATGAGAACACTTCACTAGTTTGAATTTGGAAACATCATTTAAAGAAAGAGAATGAATTATTAATAAGAATAAAAGAGATAGTGATCACTTGAATAGGAACTAGTAAGTATGTTCAGTGAAGAAATGAAAAGAACAGAAAATAGGAACCTAAATCATTACAGTGAATATTACAAAATAGAGAGTTAATTTGAGAGAACTTACAGAGAGAGAAGCAATGAATGAATGAAAGTGAGAAAAGTAAGGAAGAGAGAGAGAGAGAGAGAGAGAGAGAGAGAGAATTGAATAGTGAAGTGAAGAGAGAAGCGCGGAGAGTGGCGATTATGAAATGAAACGAAACCCTAACTAGCGGTAGTGTGGCACACTCGCTGGAGACGCCTATGCAACCAATATTACATTATTACTATTTTGCCCTTTAGTAACCATCATCGATCACTCACCGCCCTAAACTAACGCTAGATGCAATTTTATCCTTGAAGTGACTAAAGTGGTACAGTTTTAGCCTTTGGTGAATGAAATGTTGACATGTGGGCACGTGTCAACGTTACATTCACGTGAGGGTAAAATTGGACCACTTTAGTTACTTCAAGGGTAAAATAGTAGCTGATGTTAGTTTAGGGTGCTCGGTGATATAGGGTAGTTACTTGAAGGGCAAAATAGGGTCATTGCACTTTCTTTAAGACATGATTAATACTTCGTCCCTTGGTCCCTAAATATAAATACACATTATCTAATTTGATTAAATTAAGGATGTTATTTAAGTTAGTTTCTATTAATTGATTGATTACCAGTAATTTTACCAATTTACACTTATCGTATGTCTTTATTTCTACTCTCACTTCAGGTAAAAAAAATCTCCATTGGGTTAATTTAGGAAAAAATTAGGAACATTTAGAAAGTGACCTTATCATTAGGGATTGAATCTCCAAAGAAAACTTATAATTAAGGACAAGGGAATATTAAATAAATTGTTATTCACAAATTTTTGTTGAAAATAAGTTGTCATTGAAAAATTGAAGTACCTATATTTCAATAATATGTCGTTTTTATGAGAAATATGTCAATAATAAGTCATTTAGTATTTCTTAGTTCAAGAGATCTTAATGGTTGGCAAGAAAAAAAAAGGAGATTTTACTGTAATTGAATGATTTTTACTACCTAGTAATTATGATGATGAGTTTTTTTGGACTAATTTGTAAGTTTTCCCTTTCTACTCCCTTCGGTCCCTAATATGAGGGTTAGCCGCCAAAAAACCGCTTCTTAAGAAAACATGTGAATGTTAGTTGGGTGTCTGGAGTTAATTTTTTTCTCCAGTATTACCCATATTTATTATGAAACTTTTAAGAGAGAGAAATACATAAGCATTAATAAATATGAAAGAGAGTTAGGGGTAAAGTAGGAAAAAACGTATTAAACGAGGAGAGAATTAATGTTAGATAAGCTCTTATATTATGGACCAAAATCATTCAAATTTTGGGTGATTATATTAAGGACCAAAATCATTCAAATTTTGGCTTTTATATTAGAGAACGGGGAGTATTTAGCTTAATGCTTTCTATGGTGGAAAGCAATCTAGTCCGTTGATTCGAATCCTATAATCTACGGTGCAGTTTAAATTTAGTTATGTGACACGTTATATCTTATGCGCGTGGGACCCTACATGAGAGAAGGAAAAGTTGTTATTGGTTGTGTCTTGCACTCGCTGTGTTGGCAGGGTGGTATTTGTGGGAGAAGGGTAAGCACGGCTCCAAGGAGAGGCAAATCCACTTGGTCTTCTTTTACTACTATTGAGTATTATGTCTTCAAATACAAGCTCCAAAAGTGCAAAGAACAAGATTTTTTTTATTGAAAAATCGTGTACATACTTTCACCAAAAAAAACTTGTACATATAACATTTAAAGTATTTTTAATCATTTTTATATGTGTCAAATTTTATTTAATTTTTAAATTTGAAATGTACATTTTTGGTCTTTTTACAATGAAACTTAAGGAAAAAAGTTTAACTCTCCACAATTAAGGGCTTGTTTGGTTTAAGGGGATGGTGGGGAGGGCATGGGAGGAGGGGAGGTTTTTAATATGACCTTGTTTTGTTTGGTCAAAGAGGAAGGGAATATGTTTTTAATGCAATCACTACAAAAGAAGCGACAATTAGCCGCGCCCGCGTCCCGGCGGAACGCCAAAAACCGCCCCCGCGAAAACACGTTCCGGCGGTCTAAGCCATCCGAGGGCGAGTTGCGAGGGAAAATTTTTTTTTGTTTGTGGTGCATTCGTTGCGGCGGTCACAAAAATAATACCCGCCCCAACACAGCATAAAAAATACTTAAAAAAAAATTCATTGGCGCGGTCACCCGCCCCAACGCGAATAAAAAAAATTTTAAAAAAAATAAAATCACGTTGGGGCGGTCACCCGCCCCCACGGCGCACAGAGATTTGTGCGCATTTAATGTCGTGTGGGGGCGGTCGACCGCCCCAACGCGAATTAAAAATTTTTTTTAAGAAAATAAAATCACGTTGGGGCGGGCAACCGCCCCCAAGGCGCACAGAGTTTTGTGTGCATTTACTGTCGCGTGGGGCGGTCGACCGCCCCCACGTTGCTATCTCTCCCTATAAATAACCTCCCCTCATTTCTACCGCGCGCACAATCTCTTCTTTCTCACTTTCTCCCTTTTGTGTGTCTTGCTGTTTTCATTGTTGGTGCACACATGATGTCTAAAAGTTTGTCTTGCTTTTGGTATAGGTATTGTTTATTTTTTCTTTTTTATTTTATTATATCTGATTGTTTTTATTTCTTATTATTTTGTTTTCGTAATATATCTTATTTATTTTTCAGAGATTTTCTCTTATTCTTTGTTTCGTTAGAATTTATCTTATGGATTTTGGACATGATCTTTTTGTGCTTGATGGTTTAGTATATATTTATTTCATATATATTACAATAAAATTAATTTTTGCTGCATTTGTTTTGTTTTTTTTTTCTTGTTTTTATTCCTTTTTCGGTCTTCAATCTAAGTCATTATCATTAAATTGTTCGCATGAAGCAATTTTTTTTAGTAAATATAACAGCATGCCGGCGGTTCGATACGCCGGCACTAGTTGATTTTTTTTAAAAAAATCAATCACATGGCGGCGGTTGTAACCGCCCCCATGCCTTTTTTAAAAAAAAAAATAAAAATTTTGGCGGCGGGTAGGGCCGCCTTTACGTCAGCCCCAACGCGTAGCGGCGGTTCCAAGGGAGCTACAGCGTAAATCGTTCCGCCCCAACGCAGCGTTCCCTCGTTAAAATCGCCGGCGGTAAATTTGACCGCCGGAGCGCCATGGGGGCGGTTAGAACCGCCCCTACGCTGGGAAAATACCCGCCGCAGATCTGCCCTTTTTTTGTAGTAAATGTTGTTTGATTTGGGTGGGGATGGGAGAAAGGAGGTAATAACAAATTTACTACAATGACTTTATCACATGATTAATGATGTTAGTTTAATTAGTTATTATCACATGAAATTATCAATTCACCCAAGTTAGGGTTCTACAACATGGGAGTTTTTCTTGTTCTAATCTTATATTTATGACTTCCAACATATTGTACTTGGTATTTCGTTGAAATTTATGAGATTATGATTATGTGGTTGTTGATGAGATATTTGTGTTGATTTATTGAATTTTACATTGAGAACTTCATTTCCCTAGTGGTAATTGTGTTACCCAAATTACGTATAATCTAAATAACTAAAACTAAATCAATCTAAGAAAGAACAAGTGAAATAAAGACTAAAAAATAAAAGGAATATATTGAAAGGTAAAGAACTGACAGAATCTTTATTCAAGAAAATAGCTAATAACAATAGTGAGGAGTTCTTGAATACAAACAAACACATACAGAAAGTCTGTTGCTCTCAAATGGATCAGATACCCCCTCTATTCTAACTCTCTTCCTTGTATAGGTTTCCTCATCACACAAATCTCTCCCTCTGTTACGCGAGGTGCTCCCTTCCAAGTAGTTGTTGCCCTTTATAGTCTGCTAGGTTTGCCCGGTTGTTTGCCCCTGCTCTTCACCTACAATTTCGAACACGTGCGACAGTTAGACTCAGCTCTCGTCAAGCCTGGTATCCACTTCCTGGGTTCCACGTTTTAATCTCCTTCAGACTCTTAGTTTACTTCTTCTTGGACTAAGCCCATATCTAATTGCATCTGGTCCATGTGCATACATTAATAATGAGTGATGATTTAATATATTAGGTTGTTGAAGTTGATGCATATGATTAATCCTCATGATTGAGTTCATTTATGTTAAATTGTAAAATTCAACATAAATGAACTCAACCAATCCTCTAATCAAAACCAATTTCTTTTTGAGAAAGTCCCCCCAAGGACTGTGATTGATTCTATGATCACTCACCCCAAAAGAATTTGATTTCTATATGTGATGCCATTGAGGTGTAAAAGGAACAAGTAGGCCTCTTCAAAGACAGCTCCTCTGCCAAGAATAGGTAAAAACATCACGAAGCTCGTGTTCTACTTCTAATGAATAACATCTTCTGGTAGTGCCAATGGTGACCTTGACCTTGGCCATCTGAACCTAAAGGGTAGGGGAAGAAGGCGAAGAAGAGGCTGGATAGGGGGTCGGGGGAGGGTGAGGGGGCAGAGACGAGGCCGGAGAGGAATGTCGGCCGATGGAGAGGTGGAGGGTAGGGAAGAGGCGGCCAGAAGGGGGAAAGGGACGGGGACGAGGACGGAGAGGGAACGACGAGGATGGTGAGAGAGGAGACAAGATCCACTCATAGGTGGGAGGAGAGCGAACAAAGAGTGAAAAGGAAAGAGATGAAAGAGAGGGTTAAAAGGAAAACTATGTAACTTTTCTTCAAATCTAGGTTTTGAACCCCAAACCTAGGTTTAATTTTGGACTTTGGAGAATAGTTTTTCCAGATTTTGAGTGTTTGGCAAATTCCATCTCAAACCTTGGTTTAGTTTGGAGAATAACTTTTTTTTGGGAAATCCAAACAGGCCCTTAAATTAATAGACCCATAAAATTCCAACCAAAGGAATGATTCAACAATATAATAATAGTGCTGAACTCTAATTAGGAACTAAATTAAAGTAATTCAAGTCCATGCTTATTGGGGACTAGGTTCATCAATGGAATACTCCCTCTGTTCCTAAATATAAGATCACTTTAGCAAATTTGGAGAGATTAAGGAAGACATTCCAATGAGTTAGGATTACATGAAATTTTTAAAATACCCCTCACCTAAGTGTTAAAAACTTCAAACCACTATTTTTTAGGTGAAAGGAGAATAGGGAAAACTGGAGTCAAATTAGAAAGTGATCTTATATTTAGGAACAAGCTCTCATCCCTAAAGTGATCTTATATTTAGGAACGGAGGGAGTACTTAGAACCTCTTCCAAGTTACTCAACATTATTAAACCCAATGACCAACTACCAATAACACAAAACAAGACAAATGAGAAATTTTGTCCTAATTACTCTTCTAAATGAGATTGTATAGATGCATTAATTACTTAATGCGAGTTCAATTAATTAAATCACCTAATCACTAATGAACTTGACAATTCAACATAAATGAACTCAACCGTGAGGATTAATCATATGCTTCAACTTTAACAAGCTAATATATTAAATCATCACACATAATTAACAGTTAGGAAATGAAGTTTTCAATATAAAATTCAATTTCGAAAAAATATAAAATATAAAATTCAATAAATCAACACAAATATCTCATCAACAACCACATAATCATAATCTCAACAACACTAAAATCTGAAAATTTCAATAGAAATACCAAATACAATACGTTAGAAGTCATATATACAAGTTTAGAACAAGAAAAGCTCACATGTTTTAGAACCCAAAATTGGGTGAATTGGTAATCTCATGTGATAATAATTAATTGAACTAACATTATTAATAATTAACTAAACTAACATCATTAATCATGTGATAAGGTTAAGTTCAAAAAAAATCATGTGATAAGGTCACAATAGTAAATTTGTCATTACCTCCTTTCTCCCGTCCCCTCCCAAATCAAACAACATAGAATTAAAAAGGATTATTCCCTTCCTCTCGACCAAACATAAAAAGTTAATATTAAAAACCTCCCCTCCTCTCCATGCCCTCCCCTCCATCCCCTCAAGCCAAACAAGTTAATTGTGGCGAGTTAAACTTTTTTCCTGAAATTTCATTGTAAAAAGACTAAAAATGTACTTTTTAAATTTAAAAAATCAAATAAAATTTGATACATATAAAAATGATTAAAAATATACTTTAAAATGTTACATGTACACTGCCCAAAAAAATGTTATGTGTATAAGATTTTCCAATGATTTTTTTTTTGCACTTTTGAACTTGTATTTAATCACATATAACGGTAGTAAAAGACGACCAAGTGCATTGACCAACAAAAGTTGGTCCAGATGCTAAAGGGGTATGACTCATAAATATGTGGTTGTGAGTTTGAATTCCACCAATGTTGGTGGGCAATCTGTAAGTACTTCTGTAAGCGCTCAAAAAGCACTGAGGTCTGCCCCGACCCTGATGAGCCCCGCGACTCAACTGACCTAATCTTTTTGTTATAAAAAAAGAAGACCAAGTGCATTTGCTCCTCAGTGCTTACCCTTCTCTCCACAAATACCACACTGCCAACACATTGAGTTCAAAACACAACCAATAAGAACGTTTCCTTTTCTCATGTAGGGTCCCACGCGCATAAGGTATAACTTGTCACATAACTACAACATAGTTCAAACTTCAAAATGTGAAGGAAGACGAAATGAAATTCAAGCTGTACCGTAGATTATAGGATTCGAATCAACGAACTAAATTTCCTTCCACCACAGAAGGCGTGGAGCTAAATAGAAAGGGAAAATTTGATAAAAAAAAAAGAAAGGGAAAATTTTCACGTAAGTCCAAAAAGATTAATCATCATAATTAGGTAGTAAAAATCATTTAATTACAGTAAAATCTCCATTTTCCCCCACCATTAGGATCCCTTGAACTAAGAAATACTAAGTGACTTATTATTGACATATTTCTAATAAAAATGACTTATTATTGACATATAGCTACTTTTTTTTGGCCTGAAGACATATAGCTACTTGAATTTTTCAATTTAAACTACTTTTCAATAAGAATTTGTGAATAACAATTTATTGAATACTCCTTTAACCCTAATTATAATATTACTTTTGAAATTCAATTTGTCCCTAATGATAAGGTCTCTCTCTAAATGTTCCTACATTTTTTCTCAAATTAACCCTACTAATACTTATCAATAATAATTAATCAATATAGGGAGAATGAGATTTTTTTACCTAAAGCAATAGTAGAGATAAAGGTACATGATAAGTGTGAATTGGTAATATCATGTAATAAAAACTACTAGCAATCATGCAATGATAACCAACTTAACTAACATTCTTAATCTAATTAAATTAGGTAATATGACCTTATATTTAGAAACCAATGGAAAGAGTATTAACCATGTCTCTAAGAGACTTCAACATAATAATGTAACGATTTCCAGACCTCTTGGTGATCAAATCTCTACCTAGTAATAATGTAAGAAATATCTATAATAACAAGCAAAACAAGGAGAATGAGGATAAATGTACATAGTTGGTATAAATTAGTAACATCATGTGTAAACAACTAACTTAACTAACTTCCTTAATCTACTCAAATTAAGGAAAATGATCTTATATTTAAGAATAGAAAAGTACTCCCTCCGGTCCTAAATATAAGACCTAATTGACTTTTTTGGAAAATCCTAAAAAAACAAAATAAGTTGATTATAAATTGATGATTTACCTAATTTTTCCCTTAGACTAGTATATTTTACCTATAAACTAATGGATAATCTAAAAATATATCAAATATGTTATCATTTAATAGACTATTTTGCAACCTTTACCTCTCCAAAAAAGTCGTCATCTAGGTCCTATATTTAGGACTGGAGGTAGTATAATGGAAGAAATATCAATTAATTATATTATAGACCAAAATAAAAAAAGAAAAAGAAAACAGTTGTAATATTGTTAGCATAGGCGTCTCCAGCGAAGCTAGGGTTTCGTTTCATTTCATAATCTTCATTCGCCGCGCTTCTCTTCACTATTCAATTTCTCTCTCTCCCGCTTCATCACTTTCATTCATTCATTCATTCATTCCTTCCTTCCTTCCTTCTCTCTCTGTAAGTTCTCTCTACTTCTCTCTCTCTTTCCACTATTCACTATTCACTATACTTACTTGTTCCTATTGAAATGATCACTATCTCTTTTATTCTTATCAATTCATTCTATTTCGTTAAATGATGTTTGCAAATTGAAACTAGTGAAGTGTTTTCGTGTCTGTTTGCTGGAAAAAGTGTTACATGTACTGTTAGCTTAACTACGCTTGAAAATGTATTACACTTTGATCAATAGGACGCTGTTGATGTTTTAACGTTGATGATTGATTATGATAATGCTGTTTTTGTAATGGCTTAATCTTGTTATTTGAAAAAAAAAATCTCTCTTTTAGTGTTATGATGAGTTATTTTTTATTTTTGAGTGCAAGGAATGCTTAAGGGCGTGTATCATATTTTTTTCATTTGTTTCAGTTTGTTGCTATTACTCTCTTTGGTATTGAATATAATATAAGATCTGATTGACTTTTTTTTAGAGATTAAAGTTGCAAAATAGGTTATTAAATTATGACATATTTGATAAATTTTTAGAAAAATTAGGTAAATCAATTTATAATTGACTTATTTTGCTTTTTTAGGATTTTCTAAAACAGTCAACTAGGTCTTTTATTTAGGAAAAGAGGAAGTACTTTTTTTGATGACTTGATTGGATTTGTGTGCTTTAGGTTCAGATGGCCATGGAGGTTACACAAGTCCTTCTAAATGCGCAAGCAGTGGATGCAAATATAAGGAATCAAGCGGAAGAGAATTTGAAGCAGTTTCAGGAACAGAATCTTCCAAGTTTTTTGTTTTCTCTTGCCGGGGAATTGGCGAATGATGAGAAACCTGCGGATAGTCGGAGGCTTGCTGGTTTGGTTCTTAAGAATGCCCTGGATGCAAAAGAACAGCATAGAAAAATAGAGTTTGTGCAGAGATGGTTATCGTTGGACGCTGCAGTAAGAGCTCATATTAAAGGATTCTTGTTGAAGACCCTTTCCTCCCCTTCCCTCGATGCTCGATCAACTGCGGCACAAGTTATTGCGAAGGTCGCTGGTATTGAGTTGCCACACAAACAATGGCCCGAACTGATAGGGTCGCTCTTGTCGAATATTCCTCAACTTCCTGCTCATGCGAGGCAGGCAACTCTGGAGACTCTTGGGTACATCTGTGAAGAAGTTTCTCCAGATGTCGTAGATCAGGACCATGTGAACAAGATACTCACCGCTGTTGTTCAGGGAATGAGTCCTTCTGAAACTAACAATGATGTCAGGCTTGCTGCTGTTCAAGCCCTATACAATGCCTTGGGCTTCGCGCAAGCAAATTTTTCAAATGAAATGGAGCGTGACTACATCATGAAAGTTATCTTTGAGACTACTCTTTCCTCTGAGTCGAGGATTCGTCGGGCAGCTTTTGAGTGTTTGGTTGCTATTTCATCAACCTATTATGAAAAATTGGCTCCTTATATGCAGGACATATTTAACATTACTGCCAAGGCTGTGAAAGAAGATGAGGAGCCAGTTGCACTTCAGGCTATTGAGTTCTGGAGTTCAATATGCGATGAAGAAATAGACATATTAGAAGAATATGGAGGTGAATTTAGCGGGGACTCCAATATTCCATGCTATTATTTTATTAAGCGTGCACTTCCAGCTCTTGTTCCTATGTTATTGGAGACACTATTAAAGCAAGAAGAGGATCAAGATCAGGACGATGGGGCATGGAACATAGCTATGGCTGGAGGCACATGTCTGGGCTTGGTTGCTCGGACAGTTGATGATGATATTGTGCCTCTAGTCATGCCATTCATTGAAGAAAATATAACAAAACCAGATTGGAGGCAAAGGGAAGCTGCCACTTATGCCTTTGGCTCTATTCTTGAGGGCCCATCACCTGATAAACTTGTACCACTTGTAAATGTTGCTTTGAACTTTATGCTCACTGCATTAACGAAGGATCCCAGTAATCATGTGAAGGATACTACTGCCTGGACTTTAGGTCGAATGTTTGAATTTTTGCATGGCTCAGCTCTGGAAACACCAATTATCACCCAAGCCAATTGCCAACAGGTCATTACAGTGTTGCTTCAAAGCATGAAAGATGTTCCCAATGTTGCTGAGAAGGCATGTGGTGCTCTTTATTTTCTTGCCCAAGGTTATGAGGATGCCGGATCTTCATCCTCTCCTTTGACACCCTTTTTTCAAGATATTGTCCAAGCCCTTCTTACAGTTACTCATAGGGATGATGCTGGAGAATCACGCCTGCGAACAGCGGCCTATGAAGCCTTAAATGAAGTAGTGAGGTCTTCTACTGAGGACACAGCTCCAATGGTCGTACAATTAGTTCCCATCATTATTTCGGAGCTCAGCCAGATTCTTGATAAACAAAGCATTTCAACTGATGAGGGGCAAAATGAACTACCAGGACTTCTCTGTGGTTGTTTGCAGGTCCTCATACAAAAGTTAGGTTCACATGAGCCAACAAAATTTCACTTCATGCAGTTTGCTGACCAAATGATGACCCTGTTTCTAAGAGTATTTGCTTCCCGTAATGCCACGGCACTTGAGGAGGCTATGCTTGCCATTGGAGCTCTGGCTTATGCATCAGGTCTAAATTTTGCAAAGTACATGCCTGAATTTTACAAGTATCTCGAGGTGGGACTCCAAAATTTTGAGGACTACCAGGTTTGTGCCATTACGGTAGGGGTTGTTGGTGATGTTTGCAGGGCCTTGGAGGAAAAGATTTTGCCTTATTGTGATGGGTTAATGACGCAACTTCTGAAGGATTTGTCAAGTAACCAGCTGCATCGATCTGTAAAGCCTCCTATATTTTCATGTTTTGGTGATATTGCTTTGGCAATTGGTGAAAACTTTGAGAAGTACCTGTTATATGCTATGCCTATGCTTCAGAGTGCTGCTGAGCTATCTGCTAACACTTCTGGTGCTGATGACGATATGATAGAGTACACAAATTCTTTGAGAAATGGGATCTTGGAAGCATACTCTGGGATCTTCCAAGGTTTTAAGGGTTCCCCGAAGACTCAACTCTTGATGCCCTATGCTCCTTCTATACTTCAATTTTTGGATAGTTTGTTCATGGCAAAGGACATGTAAGGAAACTTTCGTATTTGCTACTCTTTAAGTTAAAATCCAGGATTTTAATCCTTTTTGTTTGTCCAGGGATGAAGTTGTGTCAAAGGCAGCTATTGGGGTACTTGGAGATTTGGCAGATACGTTGGGTGATAGTGCTGGCCCCTTGATTCAGCATTCTGTGTCCAGCAAAGATTTCCTCAAAGAGTGCTTGTCATCTGATGATCATTTGATTAAGGAATCAGCTGAATGGGCCAAGTTGGCTATCAGTCGGGCCATATCATTTTGAGGTAATTAATTACAATTTCATGGGACCCTGTCCTTGCTTAAATTTTTTGTGCATTGGGTTAGTTACAATCGCATGCCAATAATCTGGTCATCACCGTCTTTGGGTACTTTAGCTGTCTCTGTTTCTTTTTAGGGATATCGAGTCTACTTTTCCATTTTATTTTGAATTTATTTTCCATTGCTAGAGGATGGTGGGAGTTGATTAAATTTTCTTCTGATTTGGCAGAAAATGTGGAGTTTTCCATACAGAAGGGAGAAACAGGGTAAACAGTGAGGATGGACAAAATTGGTGATTTCCCATCACATATAAATATTTATATGCCAACACTCTCTATTGGTTCGGCTTGATTATATTTTCTTCATATAGGGCCGATGGTGTACTGTCTGATATTTTATGGGTTGTAGAGCTGGGGGAATACAGTCTGTCCTTGTTTTTTTATTATTCCTCTATTATTTGGCTGTAGAGTGGAAAACAGTTATCTATGTCTGTTTTGGAATAGGCAATGCAACATTTGCAGTCAAGTGAAGTTAGTCAGTCATTCTTCATCCATGATTTTGTATCGAGTTTTCTCCTTTTTGGCTGATTTCTTGTTTTATGTCAATCTCTATATGAATACATCTTCAAAATCTGTGAATAACTTGTCATCTTTTACGGTGAGGGTCACTCCTGAATATTTTATTTTTACTCTCTGATTTATTCAACTGAGTTATGATGAGAAGTAATTACACAGAAATGGTGGACAATAAAATGACCTGTTATGACCAATCCTCACCTGATATTGTGCCTCACTGGTTCCTGGGTAAATCCCGATCTGAAAATTAGTGTTTGTTGGTTTACATTGAAATCCTACTTTGATCTCCTATTATTTGGTTCAGTTTGCCACTTTAGGATATTTGTTAATCTATGATTGTCTGGCGAGATAATTAAAGATACATCATTAGCATATTGTGACAGGTTTGCAAGGAGAAATATTGTGTACATATCCCTTGGTTGTAATTGCTGCTGTTCAAGAGCATGTAGATTTCACAACTGACTTCAAGACACCCCTTTATCTTGGTGTCACCATAACTGTAAGGATCCTATCGTGAAGCCTTGACTTTTTCATTTTCTGGGAAGTTGATGAGATGGTGCAACACTGGGAAACTAATAGGGATGAAAGCAATCATAGGAATTCAATGAAATTGATCACATTGTTCATCTGCTTCACATGGAAATTAATAAATTAGGGGACATTCATTGCTGACATTATTTTGCTCAGTTCTGTAGTATTCGATTAGTTCTTCCAAGGATAGGGTTCTCTTGTTTATGATATAATGGTGAACTATATATTTAAATACCAAAAGAGGTAAATTATTCAATATATGTCGAGAGTTGAATTTGTGAATTGTGTATGATAATTAATACTATAAAAAAATGTCTGAGAGGTAAATTATTCAATATATGTCTGAGAGTTGAATTTGTAAATTATTCAATTGAGTATTTTTCAACTCAAGTGTCATTTTTCTTTTAAAAAATGTGCTGTTCAAAACAAAAACTGAGACTGTTCTAATTTTTTGTTCGTTGGCTTTTATCTAACTTTAAATGCACAATTGTTGAAATAGTAGAGTTAAGATTAGATGGGAAAATGTATTGAATGTGAATTTAGGTTGTGTGATCGTCTTGACTAATAAACTAACATACCAAAATTCTTTAATCCCGAAATTGCCCTATGACTTTTTTATCATCTTTTTTTTGCCGGTGGAGCTCACATACATAAGGAGATTGGCCTTTATTATAGATTTCAAATCCTTTTGTTTTTGAACTTTTGCAATTTTTTTCACTTTGCTTAGCTAGTGTTTGAGTGTAATCTTCTCATCACTAGGGTGAGCTTTTTCTTGTCCATTGGGAGAATCTACCCCACCACCATGGCCTCCATTCTCCACCACTCGCCATCGTGCCACTCAATCCATCCTCCGCCGCCGACCTACTCCATCCACTTCTTTATTAAAACGTTCCTTGTCCTTTTTGATCACATAGGCATCCCTCTGAAAGCAGAATAATCCTTAAAAGTGGACATGTCAACTATCCCATGTACCAGTCCAAAAAAACTATCCATACTTCCAAAATAGTTGTTCTTGTTAAATTTCATCCAACTTTGTTAGTTCTTATATAAACTTAAAATATTTGAATTCATGTATAGTCATGAGCAATTTCGTTACCAATTAGGGTAACTTGTATAGGTTCAATCCGCTTTTTTTACATAGAAAAAGAAACAAAGAAAAGTTAGGGTTTTGATTCGGTGCTGATCACTTATGTTGCTTATCACCTTCTTATCAACACAAATACATACAAACAGATAAGCATATGGTAGGTCCCAATAGGAGAGAGGTTTTGGGGCCAACCATATTCTTATGTATTTGTGTTTTCTGTGGGATGAGAAAGTGACGAGGAACATGGGTGATGAGCACCGAATTCAGAACCCACACAAGTTGCGCCAAACCATGTTGTTTTGCTAGTGACAACTTACATGTATTATTTTTTTGTAAGGTAATCATATACACTAAACGTAGCTAACTCTGTCAACTAGTATTCAAAAATTGATATATACCAAATACGTTCAATAATTAATAAAGCCCAAAAACAACTTGCTCAAAGCCATGTTTTGAGAAGGCCCAAACACATTATCAAATATGCTCAAAGGCCTGGCACTCATTTGGTGGTTTGTCTAATTATGAATCTTGGTGTTCCTCTTTCTTTTGTTTTTTTCAATATTTGTACATTTCATAAGCTTCGTGCAAATCTTTTTTATTATTTTTTAACTTCTATTTTAATTTTCTTTCGTAGGTTTTTTGAATATTTTTACAATATTCAGATATAAAAATGAGCAATTTTATAAAAAATAATATACAATTTTAAAATACTCTTGCAAGTTATTAGATCTTTCTTATATTTCATAAGGAAATTAAAAACTATATTTTCGGGATTTGACCTATCCTTTTTACAAGTCACATTAGTTAGGGCCAAATGCTCCAGTTACAAAAGAAACTGTTACATTAGGCTCTACCTTATGTCGTGTTACCTTAAAGAAATAATGCTACGTTTTGGGCGACCTAATGTACCGTTTCCTCAGGCTACATTGTGTCCCACCTCATGTAGTGTTTATTAATTAATGCTACATTATCCTAATTTAGCGCACTGGCTTGCTTTGCTAGTATTTAATAAACTCTAAATTTTTTGTATAAAAAAACTCTACATTACTTGTCAAGAAAAGTGTTACTTTTTTGCATTTTTTCTGTATAGTAGTGTAAACCTATAATTTTTTTTTTACCTCAAATTAGTTAAACTTTATGTTTATTATAATTTTTTTACCTCAAATTAGTTACATTCTTCTTTCAAATATTTTTCATTTATTCCTTCTCTATTTTCCCCCACGAATTATTTCTCTCACTACTCACATTCTATATAAATAAGAGTGTATTTGAAAAAGTAAACATATATCCTACTCATTGATTTCCTTTAATCAATTCCAACCAATTTTTTTTATCTAATTAATTGTATGTATAATTATAAATGGAAGCAAAAGGGTAGTAAAAAAAACTTCAATCATCAATTCCTATATATGTATAAAAACAAGTTTACTCAGGAGGGTTCTACTTATGATTCTCAAGTTTTTAATATAATCATATTCTTATTTTTTAATATAGTTAATCAAATATTTGAACTTATATATTTAACCAATATATATGTTAACTTGTTGAATTGCCGGTTTGTTTGTTTGTTTGTTTTTTGATAATTTCTGTTTGTTTTATATTATCACGATGTGTGCTCTATCGTAATTGAACAATATTTATAATAAAAAAATGTTAGTTCAATAAAAGGAATGAATCAATCAATCATGATATAATTATGCATTATTATAAAATATGTAAATAAGTAGATGTTAGGTATCATTGTATCAATAGGATTGAAGACTAAGCCACTAGAAAGTGGGGTCCTTGAATGGATGTACCAATGTTCCCCCAAATTGGGCAAACACAATTATGGACCATAGAAGTGACGTTTACATGGAAGGACACTGCATCTGAATTCTGAAATTTATGGAATTTATGAGCCTGAGTGTAACTAAATCAAGTTTCACTCTGCCTTTCAATGCCATTTGCTTGCCTACTTTTGCCTATCTAATACTCTATCTTTGATTTTTTTTGAAAAAAATAATGTTAGTTTACTATTAGTCTGGCTCTTCACAAATTAAACAAGCCTCGAGGATAAAACGATATTTCTAAATTAATCATATAAAATGTATACTCGCAAAAAGTTTATTTCTGTTATACAGTCTAGCTAAATTCTTAGGAATTAACTAAACTATTTTAACCTTTTTTTACCTGTTATGGATTTACGGAGAATACAGAGCAGTACATCTAGCGAATAATCTAAAATTTATTTTAAATTGTTAGTATGTTATAAAATTTTGGGAAAAAAATAGGAAAGTACAAAATTTGGTTTTGTACGTCTTACGAAGACTTTACATGTAATTAACGATAGGTTGTCAAAAGTTGAAGAATTGTACCAATAAAAATTTTCAAAATAAATACTTTCAATCAGTTTTCCTCATTTTTATGAATGAAAAATATAGACTATTCATCCGCATCAAATATGAATTGTTCTTTTTTCCTTTGTATCCCTAATGCACAAGAGATTGAGAGTTGAATTCATTTGTATGATTTTTTCATACCTTGAAATTTTCTTTGTGGTCCCTCATGGTGGATGATTTTTTCACCTTGTCTCATCGCACTCTTGTTGCATATATATACCATAAATGTTTGATCACACACCCTTTCATTTTTTTCATTCAAGTGCATTTTCTTTTGAAAGTGGTTGGTCAATAAAGTAAAATATGGCATAAAAATTACGGAGATTGGTGAAATTTCAATGGTAGGGTCCTCACAAATTTCCCCAGATTTCGAAATCACTTTTTGAAGTGTATACACTGTGATAATTATCAAGTGCTTTTATATATATCTTGATGCAGTGAAAAGTATCGTGACTGAAATAATGGTTCATCCATCTCAAGTAGATATTTTCTACAAGATCCAGGGGATTTATTCATCATTCATCATTACATATTGAGAGGAAATGTCATGTGGTTAGGGTTAAATTTCTCCATAACATTATTTGCTTTTAGAATTTAATTAGAGGCTAGCCCTTAACTGTAGGAAATTAAAAGCTGTCAAACCCATAATCTCTCACTTAGGCTGCAAGATCATTGGCTTTGAATTTCCTTGAACTACTATAAATATGTCTGGCCCATTTTCTAAATCATAGAAAATCTTTCATAAAGTAATTAATGATTTAATAATTTGTAAGAAAAATGATTTATTTTTATATAGTTTGTAAGAGAAATGATATTCAACTCTCATTCGGATTAGATCTAACTAGTTTCGCAACATACACATATACATACAACACCAAACCAAACTTAATAAATTTTATGCATACAATAATTTCAGTCTATTCGTAATGAATAATTTTTTCTATCATTTTATTTTTTTCAAAAAACATTTTATTTTTTAGTTTATGGAACTCGCATGTTGCTTAGTGAATATTCACATTAGCCTGAATTGATTGATAAATTATGAACATTAAAACTAAGGGGTCTATTGAAAAAAAACCTAAAGGAACCAATAAAATGATTAATATATCAACATCCACCTGATTATATATCAAGTAGTACACATATACAGATAGCTAAATTAATTTTTCTTAAAATAAAGAAAAGTTAGAGGTCTTGAGTTTGAGACATGGAATTCAGCATCTTAGGATTCAGAGGCGTCAACCTTAATGGTTCCTCCATCCTCGATTCGGATTAGTCTGGAGTTGTTGATGTGCCAAAAACATGATAAAAAAAGAAGGAAATTAATCGGTGATATGGAGGATCATATATAATTAAGGGGAGAATTAATTAGAGGTCCCATGGAAGAAAGATAATTAAGACGAGGTTCCATGAATTGTAAATTACAACTTCTATGACTAAAAATAATAACTTGTTAGTCTCACATAACAAACCGTGAGACCTCATTTTAATTATGTTTCTTCCATGAGACCTTTAATTAATTCTTCCTATTATAATTAAATCTTCCTATTATAATTAAAGGGAATTTGGTGAGGGAGTATGAAAAGACAAAGCAGGAGAGTAAATGAGGTGTTGGTGATGTCAGAAAGGTATTTGAGAGAAAAGAAAGTGAAGAGAGAAAAAAGATAGGGAAAGACAAAGCGGTGGCCATACACAAAGACACTCTTTTTCTTTGATGGAATAATTCCAACAATCTCACCCTATGGCCACCATTACAGCGACCTCATCATCAACATTTTTATATCAGCACACACACACACACAATATATATATATTAATTTTGCCTGTGGGGGTCCAGTTTCCTATGAGATCTTCTGTCATAAGATTTGCAAATTTAACTCTTCTGTTACCTTTTGCATGTCCCGTTACTGTCATTTTTCTCTTAATTAATCAAACTCATCACCCATCACTCAGTACTTTATCTATAATGCTAAAAATTCGTTAACACCCATTGTCAAATATATACAACTCGTCAATGTTTCTTAGTTTGACGATAATTTCAGAATTCTATGCATACAGATAGATGCTTTTGTTACAAGAGAAAACCATTTGGCAAATATATATGGATGTTTACGGGTTTTTACTTCAAGATATGGCATGTTTGGTGGGTAGAAATTGGCATCTCATAAAAGAGTTTTCTTGTGTACAAGTGAAGGCGTCTTCCTCAACATGTGGAATAAAGATTTTTTTTCCTAGGTAATTAAAATAATAGAATGGTCAAATTGCATCCTTTAAATTTTTATGTCGTGTTAAAAGTGTTAAAATAGGAACAATACCCTGCTAGTCTAACTGTAATATGTATGCATGCCACATTAGACCTTATTGCATGAATGATTGCATGTGGGTTTGATTATACTTTCTTTTATGGTCAATCTTGCCACAAAAAATCTCATAAGAAGTGAAATGTGATCCCCTAAGTGTGAAAAATGGAGCAAAGTTTCCCAAATTTAATAGCAAAAGGAAAAACTGTAAAGGAATGAAATCATATAACAGAATATATATGAGCTACGTTCATTTCTCTTTTTTAACACTTCCGGGTGATATTGCTCTTTTTCGAAAACTTTTAATCCGCAAATGGTTAAAAAAAGGAAAGCACAATCATGCTCACAAGAAATTATGTGGCATATGGTGTGACATGACAATGGATTTAGCTACCATTAAAAGAGGGTGACATTATTGCTCTTGTTTAAATACGTACTTCAGATGAAATATTGAATTAAAGCAATTCCCTGATACCATTACTACTACTAAAAGCTACAAATGAGAGTGATAGTGATTTAACTAGAACAGAAAATTTTCATTACAAAAAAGCATGAGATTACCAACGGAATTTTTTATGAAAATCAGATTTTTTCATGACTAATAATTAACGACGAATGTCCAACTAAAATGTCGTCTTGTAATTTTTTGACCAAATTTTGTATCTAATTAGCCACAGAAATTTTCCATCGCTAATTAGCGATAGAATTCAAGTATTATAAATATAATAATAGTTTGCAAATAATATCACTAAGTTAAAGCATTAGAAATATAATAATTTGCTTTCCTTCCATAGACCTTCCATCCTTCCAAATATAAACGGGGATAATTTAAGGATTTTGTATTTTGTTCTTTAATTCATCGTTTTACTTTTCTTCCCTTCTTATACCAAAAGTACACCGACCTTACTTTTTCTTTACATTTAAAAATTCGTTCTTCCTAGCTACCAGTTTATCCCAATAGCGAGTTCAAATAAAAGGAGTGAAAGTGTTTTTTGAGATGTCAAACAAGAAAAAATTGACTTGAAGTGAGAAGAAGTAGAGAAATCCTATGTTAGACAAGGAAAAAGACAAAAGCCAAGTAAAAAGAACAACAAAGATACTGTTTACTGTTATTTTTCTTAATCAATCAATGTCGTATATGAGTAGGGTCTATCCTTCCGTACACTTTCGTCATGCTAAACAATAATTATAAATTAATTGATAACATATCTCAAATCGCTTCCGATACTAATGCATAGCACTTGGTTATTACTTGCTGGTAAACAACACACCCGCGGGGAAGAATCAATTCCTTATTTGCTTTTGCTTCATTATCAAGAGCATATATATTATGGATTCTTTTTCAAGTTGGTTAAATGAGATGACATATCAGATTTTGGACTAAGGTAGGTACCGATCACTAATGTGTGTAATGTTGGAAAAAAAATTCAGGGAATGGAAAGTGGAAGAGGAAAAATGGAAATAAACATTAAAAAAATAATGGTTGTTGCTTATTTTGGAAAACACAAATAAAACCCATTAATAAGGCCCACCTTACATAGAAATACATTCCAAAAGAAACATTGAAAAAGAGGGTGAACCTTGAATTAAAATATAAATTGTAATTGTAGGAAAATACCTAATCAAATTTTGGTGGGTTAAGCCCAACCCAATTGGAATTGAGGCTAATACTCCCTCCGTTCCTAAATATAAGATCACTTTGGGGAAGTGAATAAGTTTCTAAATATAAGATCACTTCCTATTTTATCTCAAGTTTTGCCCAAACTACCCTTATACTCCCTCTTTTCATTGAAAACCTCTCCTCCTTTTAAAGTTAAGTAATCGAGGGGTATTTTGGGAAGATCATGTAATTTTATTGTCTTCCTTAATCTCCCTAAATTAGCCAAAGTGATCTTATATTTAGGAACGGAGGGAGTATATAATTTTAGAAAGATATGAGATAAATTGAGTACTTTCCTCTGATAATTCGAAATATAAATTATATAGCTTTCTATATGGGAATGTATACAGGAATAAGGGTAAAAAGTGAAGTTAAGTCAGTGTAGAAAAACTTCCATATAAAAAGCTTCAAGTGTCTCCTCTCCCCCTTTGTGTATATGGTACTTTTGACGTATGTATGTAATTGGAGTCTAAATTGGTACTCTGATTTCGCGTGGTTACCAAGTGAGTCAATCAATTCCAGGTATGTCTAAAAACCTATGAAAATAAAAGTGTCATGAGTGAAAGCATGTTCAACATATTAGCTTTGGTTCAAAGGGTAAAAATTAAATGAAGAAGATAATGGTTGGCACTTAAATGTATACAAGAAAAGAGAAATAATGGAAATATATAAAAGAGAAGCTAAGATAAATAATACATAAAAGGACATGGGGATAAGGTACTTGGTAAGGTTTTGACATTTACTATACTTTGTGTTTGTTGTATTTTCATTAAAGTGAATTGACCTGGATCCATTTCTACACAACTTTTTGGCACCTGGATCCATTTCTTCACAACTTTTTTGGCAATGGTATTGTCCTTATGAAGATCCTGAATGTTTGTACTTCTTGTTATTACAGTTGCAAAGGAAGCAGTTTGTCATTCGGCTTCTTTACATATTTCATATTTACGTGCAGTGTCGCCGCTTGTTCGAAGTCGTTTTTTTAAATTTTACTTTTAGTGATTTGGTTTTCTATTGCTCCATTTCTTATCATTCATTTTAGGTTTTGTTAGGTCAGTTTATTTATTTCCCGAAGTGGACTCTCGAATATGTTCTGATCTATGTTTTGATCTGTTGTATGTAAGGGAGCCCAATCTTTCTGATCGATTGTATATTTTTTACTATATATTCTTCAAATAAAATTGCTTTCAATATTAATAAAATAAACTACTAATTAACCAATAAGTTGCCTGTTGATGTGGTAATAAGTGGCCCCTAAAGTTGCTATCACGAGTTCAAATGTTGGGGAAAACATTTTAGATCTAAGTCTTGAAAAGTGATACCTCTAATCAATTGCATGCATTTGTTATTCTAAAAACTATCAATTAACCAACAAGTTGCCTTTGTTATTCTAACCCTAACAAATGATTTACGGTCAAAACATTTAATTAGGGGCAGATTGTGCAAAAGAATAACGTAAATTTGAGACATGACCAATTTGTTTAGTTTCCGTGATTTCCACGATTAGATTTTATATTCAGAGAAGGAGGGAGTATGAAATTAGCAAGAAAAAAACTTACTCCTACTATTTATTAACCTCGAAGAACTTAGAAGTACCAAACCAATATATAGTCAATTTTTCAAATGTAATCCCTCAAGTATAGAGAGACAGTTTTAGGATTGACACATTAATAATTTTAAGAAACTGATAGTGTGTTTAAAATTAGTCTATTCTTCCTCATACACTCCTACTATATTTTCTTATTATCTATCTCTCACTCTCCTTGGATAAGTGGTTTGTTCGAAACAAGTTAAAGTTTTGATGTATTAGCTTATATTTAATAAACCTTTGGTCTATTTAATTGGTTATAATCACGTAAGGAATATCATTGAAAGCTTTTAATTAAATGCCATTAAGCTAAGTTACCATCCACTTGCAATTATTGAGACAATTAATTAGACAGAATGATATATGTGTTCATATCCAACTATTGTGTTGACTGTCTTGGTGATAAAAAACCTAATTTCCTATTTATCTAACGTAAATCATAACAATCATATCCTTCAATAGTGTGACATATTATAAATTTTATGTTTTATATATATATACTGATCAAATGAACAGTGTCCTTCAACAGTGGAGAAAAACTATGTTCCATCCACTATGATTGGATCAAATATGACTTTTCTTTTCTAGGGCTTGATGGAGTAGCTAGTCCTCATTGTTATTATACTACCTCCGGTCCCTAATGTAAGAGTTAGCCGCCAAAAAAACGCTTCTTAAGAAAACATGTGAATGTTAGTTGGTTGTCTGGAGTTAATGCTTCTTTTCCAAAATTGCTCATATTTATTATGGTACTTTTAAGAGAGAGAAATACATAACTATTAATAAATATGAAAGAGAGTTAGGGGTAAAATAGGAAAAAATGCATTAAATGAGGAGAGAAAGTGGGGTGAACTCTTATATTAGAGACCAAAACCATTCAAATTTTGGGCTCTTACATTAGGGACCGGAGGGAGTATGAACCACTCATAATTTATTAGCTGCACTAATTTTCTTATACAATGTAAGAGAAGTATTATTTTAGTGTATTAATTATTATTCTCTTATGCAAACCTGTTTTCTCTATTTATTCTCTCTCATTTTCACTCCCTTGACTTTCATAAATAAAGATATACTGTTAGAAATAAAATCAAAATACATTTTACATATAATTTTCCCTTTAGCTAAATTGTTTATCTACGATAATGTTAGCATCTTGATGGACAACATCAAACGGTTAAGAAATAGTGATCCTATAAGGATGAACAAACTCCAAAAATCTGTCATCAATTCATATTGTAAGCTGCAACTCGCCTGCATGCATAAAACCATAATTGCTAGTAAATCACTAGTTAGTCATACATGATAAGTGTGTACGTGTGTGTGTGAACCAAAATTAGCACCAAATAATAATTGAAAAAGGTTAAAAATTAAACCTACACTATCAATATATTATCAAGTAGCTAGAAAACAATAAAAAAATAGTGGACTCTATATAGACGGAATTATCAACATCATTGTTAAATAATTAGTGGTGAAAGTTTCGATTTAGTGAAGAAATTTTGCATTTACCCACGGCAACTTATTTACCAGAGAGGAAGAGATACTCGCTACTCATAATTTTTGCTGGCAATTTAAACTCTTTATGCTCCTCCACTTGTCTACCAATCGGTGTAGATGGAAGAGACTACTCCTTTTGAACATCCTCTGGTTCTAAATATAATAATCAGTTGGCTCTTTTGTAAAATCCTAAATAAATAAATAAATATAATTGATTTATTCAAAATTTTCTCTAGAATAGTTTATTTACCGTATAAAATAATATATAAAATAACTATAGATATTAAATATGTTATGATTAACTAACTTATACTACCTCCGGTCCTAAATATAGGACCTAGATGACTTTTTTTTGGAGAGATTAATGTTGTAAAATAGTATAATAAATCATGATATATTTGATATATTTTTAGATGATCCATTAGTTTATAAGTAAAATAAACTAGTTTAAGGGAAAAAAATTAGGTAAATCAATTTATAATTAACTTATTTTGCTTTTTTTATGATTTTTCAAAAAAGTCAATTAGGTCTTATATTTAGGACCGGAGGGAGTATTTAATTTTCTTGATCTCTCTAAAAAAGTCAAATTAATCTTATATTTAAAACTTGAATGAGTAATAGTTTTTATGTAATGCTTTTATGAACTCATGCTTTCTAGAACTTATTCAAAAATAAAATAAAAACTACTGAAGATAGTTTCCCATGTTCTTCACTATGAGGGCATCAATACTCGTTAGCAGCATTCTGAACTGCTGGAAATTGGGTGTATGGTCTGACTACTAATAAAAGTGTGGATGAGGTTTTTTTTCTTTTACCTTCAAGTTTTAAAGCTTAAGTTCATTTGACCCCGAAAAAGCTCCAATGTTCAAATACCTACCAAACACAAAAAGATTAGAGTTAATTAATCTAAGTTACTAAGTAGAGATTTTTTTTAAAAAAAAAAAGTGCTCCTATCTAGGATCTTTAGAAAGAACTTCTAACATTTATATTGACGTAACTACTTAAAATAAATATATAAAACAATTTATCCCATAGAACATACTAAAAGAAATTATTTTAAGTAGTGGTAAACTAAGAGTGAATTTAAGTCATTCCTAACTCAGAGACACTTAGGTCCGTTTGGTTGTAGGAAAGAAAGTGGAGAAATGGAAAGTGAAAGGGTAAATATAGAAAGTAGAGTTAAATTAGGTAATGATGAGAAAGTAAAATCTATGGGGCCAAGGAAAAATTTGAGATGGAGAGAGAAAGTTTATGGGTTCAGGAATATATGTAAATTACACAAAAACCATTACTTTCCCAGCTTTCTAATTCTTTGCCACTTTCCATTGGCAACCAAACAAGCAATTATTGTATTATTATTACCACTACTATGCATTAAATAAATAGACAAGATAGCAGACATTCCGTACAATAAGTCAATGTCTTTGTCAGCCTTTTCTTAACCAAAAGCCACCCAAACACCAACACATACTCTTCACTTCTCTCTCTTTTATTATACTCCTATTCATTTTGGACTTGGTCTTCCCCACTCTCAGCAGTACATAAATTTTATCTACTCGCCATCGGGGTCTTCACACGTGTCCAATGGAGGTCACGCGTGCTGCGTTTATGGAGAGCCACGGCAATCTTTGCCAGAAAAATTATCACAATTGTTTGTTTTTTAAAAAATAGAATTTAGAAGGATAATTAGTTGATTATTAAAATCATTAAATTATAAAACGAGACTTCCATAAGTGAAAGAAGCCCATCAAAGAAAAATTGCTACTTTTGTTCATGTTTAGTGCCTCCTTAGTCCTTAATCCTTATCCTTTTTTTACTTTTCTGGAAGATAGGGTTAACTTTTGATAAAAAAAAAAAAGATAGGGTTAACTCAGCCATGAAGATTTGGTTATAAACAGTTTTGTGTAATACAGTAGGTATTTAAAATGAGTGTTATTGTTCAAAACTATTCTCATGATATTAGTTGAGAGTGCACTAAGTGCAATTGTATAACCAATAATTTTTGAAATTTTTTGAACTGACAGTAATTTTTTAAATTGAGTGACGTTAATAAATAGGATGTTCATAAAAGAAATTTCTACAACACCAATCATATTTTATATAAAACAACATAACATATCTAGTTATTATAAACTAAGGGATATCAACCATCAAGTTCTTTTTGTTTAAAAGATATTAGTGCTAAAATCTTTAATTCACGCATTGTAATTATCTTATGATAAATAAAAGAATTATATTAAGTTCCAGTAGCGATATCACCTCACGTCTCTTTTGGATAAAATTAGTTTCAATATTCTCTAGTGTATGTCCCAATTTTTCACAATAATCATATACACAATTGGATAATTTTTTTAATGACAGTAAAGTTATAATTTTCATGGAAAAGTACGCAGTTAAAAATTTTAAACAAGAAAATTTTCTTATTCTACCTTTAATTTATAAACTATTATTTTTGTCCGGAAAAAACCGCAAATGCCTCAAATCTGCAACTTGTAATTCAGAATCTTCTCCAAAAAGTATCATCACTGTAGAGTTCCCAAAATCCTGTGAAATAAGTTTTGTATAGAAATAAACTGAATTCCTTAATTCAAAATCAGAAAAAAATTAAATGTTAACAAAAATTTTACATATAAAATAATAACAATGTTATAATAATAATAGTAATAATAATAATAATAATAATAATAATAATAACAACTAAAACAGTGACTAATCATTTGGTTAATATCAATGGATAACAACAGTCTATGTGTCTAACAAGCTTTTGCTTAGGTAATGAGGACCAAGTCATTTCACAAAAATAATTTCAGAACAGTCCTTAAAATTTATCGAAATTAAGCCATTTCGAGAGAATATATTTTTGGATTCTGATGTATATAAGTGATGTGTATGGGTTACTTGTTGGCTTATGGTTCGAATCGTTATGTGCTTTGAGGCAAGAAATGATGATGTATGTTGCCTCAAGAATAAGAAAAAGAAATCTGGATCTTCTACTTAATGATATGGACGATCCATATTCAAAATTTTTAACTGCCTATATTTTCTTTTTTTTACTAGAATTGCCTATTTTTTCAATGATAAAAGGAAACAATGAATTTATTAATTTTATATACACAAGTTGAGAGAAAATTTAAGTGATACCATGATTGTTACCAGTGACGGCCCGAAGATGACATGAAAGGAGAAGACATAAAAATCACTACATAAATAAAATAAAAATATATTTTTTACAATTTCACTGGAAAATTTTCCAGACTCACGGGATACATTTTATGATTAATAGTGATTAATTAGTAGGATACAATATGTATGAGATAATAGAAAAACACTGAAACACAGCTTTTTACTCTATTGAAAGTGGAGCTTTTGTTTTAATAGTTTCTCATAGTTTTATGTAAGATTTCATACATTTGTTATAAAATTAAATATGATAAATAATCATCAACAAAAAATGATAATTGAGTCTCATTATTGATGATTAATCCAATAATACAACTCATTATTTTGAAAGGGTGTTTCTGGCCATACAATTAATTGTTTTGTTATTTAACATATTAATGTGTTGCTGCAAGCTTTTGTGACAATTGTATGCTACTAATGAACTACTCTTAAATATTAGCAAGTAACTATTTTGAAAGTTTTTAGATAAATAATCTTTTTTAGTGTTAGACAATATATTTATTCAAATTAAAAAGTATATGTTCATTTACGTTCATGCCATGGTTTATTAATTGAAAATATTTGAAAATTCAAAATGCGTTAAGGTGCATTTTGGCCAACAAAATTTTGGTAAAAGAGATCTTACAAAATTATGATTTAAATTAAAGGATCAACGTTTGCTAATAAAGTTTTAAAAAGGAGCATATCGATGAACGCTGATATGGTTCAAATAACAAATGGATTTTTAATTTATTCAGTGTTCATCATCCATATTACTCGTCACCTTCTCATCACCACAAATACACACAAATATTTTAGCACATGGTGGCCCCAAAACCTCTCTTCTAATGGAGCCCACCATGTGCTTATTTATCTGTGTGTATTTATGATGATGGGAAGATGATGAGATGAGCACTGAATCAAAATCCAATAACAAATGTCATTTTTCCGGATGTAGTCTACACGTGGATTATTTATGTCCAAGTGGTAAGCAACATCTGAGCTTACGTGGCAGTTTTCCCATCATTCCATATAAAGTAAAATGGTGAAGATAGAAAGTAGAGGAAATGATAAAAGTAAAGTTTGTGGGTGTAACATCCTAGCTTTTTCCTACTATATTTATAGCAATTTAATCAATTTATAACCACTTTATAATGTTAGAAGCCCAAAAATACGAATGAATTAAAATTTTTCTCTTTGAAACATGTATGAAATATTTTTCCGCGTAAACTTGGGCTTCTACACAACTTTAAAAATATAAATGTTCCCTGAAATCCGCAGTGGTTTATAAATCCATTAAATAGCTAAATCTACACCTGAACAGCCTAATGTAAATACAAACCTGTCATATTTAAATTTAATTACTACAATTCTGTCTAAATATAATTTGCCTATCACAAGGGATAGACTTTACCTAATAAATCACAAGCTATGAGCTTGTATAGTACAACATATATCACAAAATCTATCTCACTCATCTTCTTCGGGCCTATCAAGCATCCTTCCTATCCTGAACTGCTTATCTGTAAAAGTTTTGTTTGAAAAACAGTGAGATTCAAAGAATCCCAATAGTAGTTATCATTTATTATCATGCATAACAATTGATGAACTCATAAACAGAGATTGTGATTTAGATTGTCTGATTAACCATAATCCTGCTGCTCACACAACAATGTAAATTTATTTTCCTGATTGTGTGGCATGAGGCTCAACCTCCTGAATATAACATTTCAGTTATACCTACTCAACTAGGGGTAGCATGCCCTCTAGTCATGGAGAACTCCGATAAACTCACTGTTCTGACAGGATTAGAGCGACCTTTCGGCCCTGAGGTTATTAGAGCGACCTTTCGGCCCTGATGTGATATGAATTTAAAACATGCTTCATGCAATTCTCATACATCATAATAAACAAAACTACTACCTGTACTCCAGCAATTACAAATCACCAAACAAGCTGACATGCAATGGCATATATGCTCATTCACTCATAAATCTCATTCAATTCAGAAAATGAAGCAGAAAATTCCAGCATAGATCAATCATATTAATAGTCACTCCAATTGTATCCATTAATCATTCCAAGCAATTTAAGAACTCCATAGCACATACTACACCTCCTTTCATCCTTTCATACCAGAATTGAAGAGCATACTGTATGCCATAACAATAACAAAACATCAAACACACATGGCAGCCCAAGCACACAATATATATTCCTAAAATACATGAGAATTGGTCAAAACAGAGTTTTCAATCATTAAACCAATTCAACCATATTCAGAGAAAGAACCAGAAACTCCTTTCATTAATCTAGTTTTATGTTCAAGCATACAAATACCCAATTGTCACAGTAAGCAAAGGGGAAATAAATTAACTCATCAACTAAACAAAATCACACTTAACATTAGAAAGATTCTTATTCCTTTCCAAACTAACAGGTTAAGAAAAATCAGACCTTCACATACTCACAACAACAAAATACTAGCAAGCTAAGCTTAATTTATATGAGTTTAGGAACATTAAAGAAAAACCCCAAAATCAGAACCACTCTAATGCTCGCCCAAAACGCAAGAAAATTAAGTGGGAATGGAAAGGTATTTACCTATGTTTTTAAGGACGCTTAAACATGTGAAATCGAAGACCTTTCTCTGCCATATATAGTCACCATCGCCACTGAAGTTGCAGAAGAGGAAGAAAACAAAGGAATGAAAGAGAGTGAGTTTGGGTATTGAGAAAGAGATATAGGAGAGTGATGTTTTGGTGGTGAGATTAGAGAAGAGAGAAGAGAGTAAGGTGAATTAGACATGTGTGGTGAAGATGATGGTGGGAGATGGCGGTGAGGATGATGAAGAAAAAGAGAGATGTGTGTTGATGGTGATGAGAGGAGTGAACCAGAGAAGAGAATGAAGTGAGAAGAGAGTGATGAAAATGATGGTCGATGATGATGGTGATGACCGATGAGGAATGGGAGAGTGAAGGTGAGAAGGTGAGTTGAAGTAGATTGAGAGGAGGGGGGGGAAATGACGAGTCAGAGAAGGAGAATGTTGAAGATGATGTAGTGGTTAGATGATGATGATAAGAAGGAAGGAGATAAATATAAATTATAAGTGGATGTGATTAATTGGGGGAAAATAAAAATAAATTCAAAGGAATATATTTATAAAAATGAATGGTTTGGGTTAATTTTGGAGAGGATATTTTGGGAGAGGATAGAATTGGTGAGAAAGAGATAAGTTTTGGAATATTTTGAGTCCCAATATGATTTCTCTAGATATATTTTAGTTCTCAAATATATTTCTAAAATTTCCTAAATACTAAATAATACTTCCTGATTCTAAATATTGCCTTATTTATTCTATTAAAAATTTTGGGGTGTTACAATTCTCTCCCCCTAAAATAATTTCGTCCTCGAAATTGAATGAAATTACCCTTCTGTTTTAAAACTCTTACAATAGCCTAAGAGGTCAAATACAAAACACACATTTTCTTGCACACCAATCCAAATTCAAAATTACAATAGAATATCATCAAAACACTTCACATATACATCCTATCCGACAATTCAATGCAAAGACAATTCAACAATATCATGCATATTCACAGAAACTTTTTATATACTAGCATACAAAGTAATGATTTCATAAAGAAACTACGCTAACAAGATAGAGCGAACACATCTCACTAATTGCAGCCACATTCGAGTCATTAATAAGCAAACAGACAATCAACACATTCATTGCAATATACCATTATAATCATTACAACCTATTTCAGTTTACATCTTTTATCTCTTATCATTTTCAAATTGTTTGTATTCCCTTTAACCCCTAAGATTTTCAATGATACCCCGACTATAATTATGTCCGGATCATAATTATGCTCGAGATCCCAGAGAAAAATCCTTATTCGGCAGTCCTATCAACAATTACTTCATATTTGCTAAAATTTTCTTCTACTTTAGGTTTTGCCTAACAACTGTTTTATGAATATCTTATGGTATCATACTTGATGAGTTCCACATTCTTTATTTGAGTAACCTTTCACAAGGCTACCTATAACTAAAACTTCTTTATGTTTTAATCATTTTTATAAGGATACCTCTAGGCCCTTACAACCTCATAATTCTACATCCTAACAGCTTCACCTAATACTTAGTCATTTGGTTTTCTACCAATGAACTTCTACTACCTCTTTATCTATTCCTATCATAGTGGCTCCTAAGGTTTACTAAAGGTGTTCTAATAGTATCTATAACTATCTAACTTCAGAGCAAAGTATTTCAGCTAAACTATGCCAGAAACTTTGCTCTGATACCAAATGTAACATCCTAGCTTTTTCCTACTATATTTATAGCAATTTAATCAATTTATAACCACTTTATAATGTTAGAAGCCCAAAAATACGAATGAATTAAAATTTTTCTCTTTGAAACATGTATGAAATATTTTTCCGCGTAAACTTGGGCTTCTACACAACTTTAAAAATATAAATGTTCCCTGAAATCCGCAGTGGTTTATAAATCCATTAAATAGCTAAATCTACACCTGAACAGCCTAATGTAAATACAAACCTGTCATATTTAAATTTAATTACTACAATTCTGTCTAAATATAATTTGCCTATCACAAGGGATAGACTTTACCTAATAAATCACAAGCTATGAGCTTGTATAGTACAACATATATCACAAAATCTATCTCACTCATCTTCTTCGGGCCTATCAAGCATCCTTCCTATCCTGAACTGCTTATCTGTAAAAGTTTTGTTTGAAAAACAGTGAGATTCAAAGAATCCCAATAGTAGTTATCATTTATTATCATGCATAACAATTGATGAACTCATAAACAGAGATTGTGATTTAGATTGTCTGATTAACCATAATCCTGCTGCTCACACAACAATGTAAATTTATTTTCCTGATTGTGTGGCATGAGGCTCAACCTCCTGAATATAACATTTCAGTTATACCTACTCAACTAGGGGTAGCATGCCCTCTAGTCATGGAGAACTCCGATAAACTCACTGTTCTGACAGGATTAGAGCGACCTTTCGGCCCTGAGGTTATTAGAGCGACCTTTCGGCCCTGATGTGATATGAATTTAAAACATGCTTCATGCAATTCTCATACATCATAATAAACAAAACTACTACCTGTACTCCAGCAATTACAAATCACCAAACAAGCTGACATGCAATGGCATATATGCTCATTCACTCATAAATCTCATTCAATTCAGAAAATGAAGCAGAAAATTCCAGCATAGATCAATCATATTAATAGTCACTCCAATTGTATCCATTAATCATTCCAAGCAATTTAAGAACTCCATAGCACATACTACACCTCCTTTCATCCTTTCATACCAGAATTGAAGAGCATACTGTATGCCATAACAATAACAAAACATCAAACACACATGGCAGCCCAAGCACACAATATATATTCCTAAAATACATGAGAATTGGTCAAAACAGAGTTTTCAATCATTAAACCAATTCAACCATATTCAGAGAAAGAACCAGAAACTCCTTTCATTAATCTAGTTTTATGTTCAAGCATACAAATACCCAATTGTCACAGTAAGCAAAGGGGAAATAAATTAACTCATCAACTAAACAAAATCACACTTAACATTAGAAAGATTCTTATTCCTTTCCAAACTAACAGGTTAAGAAAAATCAGACCTTCACATACTCACAACAACAAAATACTAGCAAGCTAAGCTTAATTTATATGAGTTTAGGAACATTAAAGAAAAACCCCAAAATCAGAACCACTCTAATGCTCGCCCAAAACGCAAGAAAATTAAGTGGGAATGGAAAGGTATTTACCTATGTTTTTAAGGACGCTTAAACATGTGAAATCGAAGACCTTTCTCTGCCATATATAGTCACCATCGCCACTGAAGTTGCAGAAGAGGAAGAAAACAAAGGAATGAAAGAGAGTGAGTTTGGGTATTGAGAAAGAGATATAGGAGAGTGATGTTTTGGTGGTGAGATTAGAGAAGAGAGAAGAGAGTAAGGTGAATTAGACATGTGTGGTGAAGATGATGGTGGGAGATGGCGGTGAGGATGATGAAGAAAAAGAGAGATGTGTGTTGATGGTGATGAGAGGAGTGAACCAGAGAAGAGAATGAAGTGAGAAGAGAGTGATGAAAATGATGGTCGATGATGATGGTGATGACCGATGAGGAATGGGAGAGTGAAGGTGAGAAGGTGAGTTGAAGTAGATTGAGAGGAGGGGGGGAAATGACGAGTCAGAGAAGGAGAATGTTGAAGATGATGTAGTGGTTAGATGATGATGATAAGAAGGAAGGAGATAAATATAAATTATAAGTGGATGTGATTAATTGGGGGAAAATAAAAATAAATTCAAAGGAATATATTTATAAAAATGAATGGTTTGGGTTAATTTTGGAGAGGATATTTTGGGAGAGGATAGAATTGGTGAGAAAGAGATAAGTTTTGGAATATTTTGAGTCCCAATATGATTTCTCTAGATATATTTTAGTTCTCAAATATATTTCTAAAATTTCCTAAATACTAAATAATACTTCCTGATTCTAAATATTGCCTTATTTATTCTATTAAAAATTTTGGGGTGTTACAGTGGGTTTCAGAAAAAGTGTGAGATGAAGAGAGAAAGTTTGTGGACCCCGAGTATGGAGAAAAAGGCTGGCTACAAAGAGGAGGGTTTACAAATGACGAGAAAGGGTGTGGGGGTGTGGGAGAGGAAGGGAAAATAGTTGGGTATATTGGTAATTTAGGTGTTTGGAGATGAAAAATAATTGTCATCCAAGCTCAGACGTTGTTTTTTTTTTGATAAAAAACTCAGACGTTGTTGGCTATTCGGCGGGCACAAATAGTCCACCATGTAACGCCACATGCTTGCAAACAACATCCATTAATTGAGTCATATTGGTCTTGACCAATATATCCTATTTCAAAATTTTATTGGCATACAAGAATCATTATTTACAACTCTTAATTATGCCAAATATTTGTTTGCCAACGCTTTATTGACCAAAATTTTTCCTAAATATTTCCTAACGCTTTATTGAGGGTTTGGTTTTTTGAATTTTTATGTTATAATTTTATCCAATTAAACGTAATATATCAAGTGAAAATTCACACATTTTTCACAACATGCAAAAGCATAAACACTTGATCATTCTATAATTTATTATTTACTGAATTGAATTGGGATAACAGAGGATTAAAATTTATGACACAACAAATCAAAGTTTTAATTATTCTTTTAAAAGGCGTGTCTATACATAATCCTCCCTTAGTTCCTAATTAGAAGATTTATTTTTCTAATTTGATGAGATTGACATATTATTTAACATGGTTAAAATTATATGATATAAAAGTTCCCTTACAACTTACGTTTATTTTAACCCCTAACTCACTTTTTTTTAATTGAATAATAGTATCAATAAGAACAATTTATATTAGGGAAAATTTGACACAAATTATTAAGTCATTTTATATTTAGGAACACAAGTAATATTATATTTAAATTAGAGGGAGTAAGAGAGTGCCTCAAACAAAACTATTATATAGCATTAACATTCTAACTAATTCACATTAATCCTCAAACTTGTATGTATGTAAGTGTATGTACAAATTTGTGTATGTTTGTCAATGCTTAATACTCCATTTAGTCATTGATATACAATTAACTTAACTTTTCTGTGGAGCTCAAGTAAGAAAAAGAAAATTTTATTTTTTTGTTAATCACCATCCGGTTTAATCTAGACTGGAGGGGTACAAAAAAACAACAAATTAGCGACGAATTTCCGTCGCTAATTTGCTGGTCGTTAAAAAAAATTGCGACGAAATTTTGCATTTCGTGACGAATTTTAAAAAATTCCGTCACTAAATACAGAAATCAGTCACTAAATTTTTTGTGACCAGCAAACTAGCGACGGAAATCCATCGCTAATTTGCTGCTTTTTTGTAGTCGTATGAGTGTTGTCCACATAGGAAAGACTATTCCCTCTCCCAATGAGAGCGTTTTCCGGGATTCGAACACACGTTCTCATCCTTACGGGGGGGTTGTAGCTCACTTACCAGCTCAACCAACTACCCATTGGTAGAAAAAGAAAAGTTTTCTATTTATTATTTTCCTCCAAACTAATTTATATGACTTACAACTAATATATAATCTAAGGGTTAAGGCACAAAAACAAATACCCATGAGATTACCTAGGATGCACTTAACAACATATATTTTTTGGAGCAAAAGTAACTGATTGCATCATATATTTGCATATCTTTTCATGACCAAATCCATTGAATTAATGCATGTTTTAATGATAATTGCACCTAATTAGAATAGAATTTAGCTATTGCTTAAGTTGTTGGAGTTTGTTCTAGTTAAGGGCAATTTTATTATATTTAACATGATTTATTATCATTCATCTTTTTAAGAACTTTGTGATACTACTTCAAGTCTTAATCTTGAAATGCGTGGCTGTCACCCTAGAGGGGGGGTGAATTGGGTGGCAGAATAAAACTTATAAAAATTCTCCCTTTTAAAACTTTACTCCTTGTGCTTGATGAGAGTGACGATGTATTACCCCAAGCACAAGTGAGTATCTAGTGGTGTGGTGCTTGATGTGTAGATTAAAACAACCAGAATGAGCACACACGAGTTTATCCTGGTTCGGTCACTTCCAGACCTACATCCAGTCCCCAGGCTCCACCTGAGATTTTCAATCCACTAAACCTCTTGTTTGAACCAGGCACAAGAAAGCCTTTACACTATAGGTTTTACGAACACGGGTTCACCTAACAACCCACAGGTTTTGCAACGGGCTCACCTGCAAACCTTACAACCACAAGTTTTGCGGGCTAACTTGCAACCTATGGAGATTTAGACAAGCCTCTAAATGCTCCCCCTCACTTTTGTAAGATGATAATCCTGTTCGTCAAGCACAAGCTTTAGAACAGCCTCTATCAATTAGAGGATTTGATAATATGTTCACTCAATGAACTGATTGTGATAAACACTTAAGTACAAATGATTCTCTCTAAGAATAGATGATGTTACTCACTTAAGTACAAATGAATTACTCTCTTATAATGTTACAAATCTAGATCTGAGAGTAGAAGATGAGAGGAATGTAGGAATATAATATCTCAGACAATGTGCTCTGTTCTTCCAACCTCTCTTCTGAATGTAGATGTTCCTTTTATACTCGGCTTCAACATTCAGGCTTGGGCGGCAGATGGAATATGTCCGTTTGAATATAGCCGTTAATCCCATGTTACCGTTGAGAGGTACATCTTCATTAATGCTTAGCAGGGTTGACTTGCTTTATCTCTGAAAAGCAATTCTGACAACTCTGCTCTGACATAAGCATTCTGACCTCTGAGTATGTGACGTTGGCTCTTGTACTCTTGCTGACGGATGATCATCGTTCATCCGGAAGTGGCAATCTTGCTCTGTAAGTGTTAGTCTCTGAATCCCAGTGCCAAGAGTATTTGCATCCGGAAGCTCATTTGCATCCGGAAGTAGAATTAAGTTCTGTACATACTTGTTAGTCCAATCAGAGTAGCATATATAATCAAGTGGAGTAAGAGCTATACATGCTGTGGGAGACTTGTTTGCTATGGGAAGCATTCTTACTTAGACTATGTTCTGACTTAGTGTATTGTCTACTGACGCTAGGGGATGTCTATTCCAATAGTCAGCGTAAGTCTCGTTATTTTAGTCTAACTCTTCCTAAGTGACTTAGTGTGTCATTTACTCATGCTATGGGATGTGTAGTATAACAACACATAATCACATGCAGTGGGAGTTCACTTAGTCGAAGGAGCCTTTCTTGCATCCGGAAGCACTTCCACATCCGGAAGCACTACTACTGGATGAAGGGTTATATGTACTTTTACTCACTCTCGCTCAGTGTCCTTCAATCCAACAGCCAGCGCTAGTCACTAAGCAATCGGAAGCAATTCTACTGGACGTGGCTTATGTTCACTGACGCTTAGTGTCATCTATTCCAACAGCCAGTGCCAGTCTAAATACAACAGGAAGCAAAATCACTTCCGGTTGAATCCTAGCTTAGTCTTGAGGTTTTGTATATCTAGTGCTTATGGACTAAGTTATTTCCCTAGTGAATTACTTGCTCTCGCTGGGGGATGAGTCATTCATCCGCGAGCGCTAGTCCTAGTCTATCCGGAAATAAATCCACATCCGGTTGTACTCTTACTTGGGATTCTATGTTAACCTATTGCTTTCTAAGTACTTGATTCATTCTTTCATATTTTAGTCTTCATCAAAACTTAAGATTCTAACAAATCTCTTGTAGATCAATGGGAAAATGCACTTCAAAGAGGAGCCAAAGATGTGATGGAAGCAATGCTCAAGGAGGAGGAAGCAATAGAAGAAGGAAGAGTCAAGAAAAATTTGAAGAAAAAAAGGAGTTCAGTTTGGCGCCGCACCGGGGCCCCGGGGCCTCACTGGGGCGCAAGAACAGTGGCGCGCCACACATTGCCGCCCTGGGGACTCCTATGGGCGCCACCTGGGCCCCATCCTGCAGCAAAAATTCAGATTCGCGAATTTAGGGTTTCTACACCCTATATAAGCTTCCTAACACTCCCCAAGCCTCTCTCTAAGCCCCATTTGCACGAAAATAAGATGTCTATGCTAGGTTTCACTCAAAATCTCTCAAACCCACTCATCCCACTTCCATTTCCATGACATTTCACCTCAAATCTTTCATATTTTCTTCTTCATCTCCATTTCCTCTTCCATTTTCACCAACCTTCTTCTCCATCTCACCCCACCTCATGACAACCACTTCTTGGGTAGATTTTGGGCGAAATTCCTCTCCTCCTTCCATGAGAGGATAAGTTCTTGGTGCTTTGGTGGTGTGAAGATGGTCAATTGCTTCAATGAGTTTCATAGGGGAGTTTCTCTTGTTCCATGCTCTTCCATTGTATATTTGGGATATGTGGTTGCAATTCCTTGTGTATTTTGAGTAGAGACATGACTTTATCTTTCTATTTTCTGTGGATTGATATCATATGTAATGGATACTATGTTTGTATGTCAAATATTATGAATTTTCTATTTCCTATATGAATTGATTCATAATGCTTTACATGCTTTAAGTGGTTGCTTGACTTGAATAGCTAGTGTTTCAATTAGGTTGTTGTGGTTGCACTTCCTTGAAGAGAATTTTGATTTACAAACTTGTTTCTAATACACATCAAGTGAAATTTAACTCTAACCCTAAGTAATGACTAGTTTTAAGTGGTTGCTTGATTAGCTATTAATTAGTGTTGGAGGACCCTTAGTGGTTGCTTTGGGATTTTTCTAATAGACTTGATGAATGATATAACTCCCATGATCTTTTTAAAGAAGCAGTTGAACCATTGAATCACTACCAAAACCCCTTTTCATTGCATTTATTTTAAACCTTCACACCTTTACTTGAAAAACACAAAAAACAAGCACTTACATTTTCTTACTAGTTTAATTAGTTAATTTCAAAAAACCAACCAAAAAAATCCCTTTCCTTTTGTCACATTTAATTTACATTTAGTTCATCTTAGGGTAGTTACAAGACTCCTCAAGAGAGACGACCCGAGGTTCCGCCACTGTGTTGCAATCTTTGGTTTCATAAATAACTTGCATTTAACCCCAAGGCGAATAGGAAACGGTTAAATCAGTAACTCTAACGTTTGAAAAGCAAAGCAAAAAATGAAAGTGTCGTTAATCTCACTTAAGTTGACCATTGTATTTTCTAAAAAGGCCTACATGGAAGGTGATGCGTCCTCGATAATATCTTGCTGCAGTGGAGGTAAATATAAAAAATAATTAAAAAAAGCAACCACATAATAGGTAAAAAACAATAAATTAAAGAAATTTAAACCCTAAAAATCTGCAAATTTAACATCATCATCTTTGACGACAATAGAGGACGGTTTGACTCAGCGGTAAGCTCACTTACCGTGGGTCTGAGGTCGTGGTTTTAAATCAATCTCTTTGCATAAAAGCATATATGTAAGGTTGTCCTACTATATTCTCTTCTCTAGTACCTTAACCCTATAATATACTAATATGTTACATGAGTTATGGTATTTAAGTAGTTTATTTAATTTCCATTATATCTATATATATACCTGCTCTTATATTAAGGAAAGAATGACTGAGGCCAAATATATGATGAACATACTATTAATATATAATGAAGAACTTTTTTGTACCTTATATATTATTATATAAGGGCCTTTTTGGTGTAATTGAATCGAGAAATGAAAATGGACGTGGGAAATGAAAATGGAAATTTACATATATCCCGGGGCCCACAAGTTTTTCTTGGGTCTACAAACTTTAATTTCCCATCATTATCTACTTTATATCTTTACCCCTTACACTCATTTCCATTTCCATTTTCACTCATTATCTACTTTTATAATCAGAATAAAAAATATTCTAACAATAAGCAAACAGCGCCTCAACCTTTAGAGTCATTATTCATTTGAATTGTAATAAGCACTATTCTTTCTTTTTTTTTTAATTTTCTTTTCTGTACATGCAATTCAGTTATCAGAGAAAAAAATTCCATTTATTATACAATACTATGTCCTTCATCTTCATTTTTGAATCTTTTCTTAAATTTAATATATATGGATTGTAAGAGAAAACGACCGGAGTTATTGACTAAAAACTCCCACCAGTTGATTGAAAAGTTGGCTATAGTAATGTCTTTTTTGCCTCCCTTCACATACAAATGTTGATATAATAATGTCTTTTTTGCCTCCCTTTTTATACAGTGGAGGATACAAGTGAAAATCTGGTAACTAAAATTTGGAAAATTAATTGGTCAAGATATTCGAATCCGTGGCCTCACGCGTGATCAAGTTAGGTTTTTATATGTTCTTTTCATTTTCAAATATGAAGAGGAAACTCTTCAATCTTGTCTTTTCTTCTCTATTATATACCTTTATATATATTTTCAAATTAAACTTGCCTCTCAATTTTTGAGCAAAATTTTCCTACTCTCATATTATATCTTTAATTTTTCATTTTTGAAGTACAATCTTCTTCGCGCGTTCCTTCTTTCCCTCATTCTAATCTTATTTTTTCTTCTCTCACGAATTTTATTAAGCTAGATCATTACTCTGTTACATCTAATAATAAGCATATGAAAATGTTTGGCAAAAAAAAGCATATGAAAATGAATAATAATGCAAATGGGAAAATATGTATCTGTCACAATTTTCTATTATAGATAAGCATATATGAAAAAGCATGGTTATATTTCTTATCTTTATAAAGTTTAGTACTTAAATTTATTTCTTTCATTCATTTTTTAAAAATTATTTTTATATTGTCTTGCACTCTTGCTACTTAATTCAAGATGGGTTATATATAATTTAAATCATATTAATTCAATCGCAACTGATATAACTTTGATTCTAATCTAACTATTGAACTGTTACCAAATTAAATATCTCAAATGAAGATATATTATTGAAATTTGAAAACAAAGTAATTGAAAGTGAATCTTAATATGTTGATTTGTACTGTAAGCCATTATTACTTATTGGTGTATAAAGATCGATCTTACATCGTTTGATCATATCATCGACCATGTACATGTAATACCTTGTAAAGAGATTTGAGAAGACTCAGGAAAACAAGGCATATTAACTGTTGTTTTCTTCAAAATATCATTTAAAATAATGCAAAATTAATATTTCTAAGAAGATGATTGTTTAATTAAATTAAACAATTCAAAGGACAACTGAGAGAAAGATATCCAAAGACCACTGAATTCTGAGAACCCCATGAGACATCTCGAAATGGCCTAATTACTCTTAATAAAATTAGTTGTCATTCTCTCTGTTGTTGTCGTCATTTAACAAGTTAAAGATGTATTTTGTTAAACTATTATTGTCATTGATATTCTATAAGAAATTTCACTTAAACTAGGTCTCACTGCCTTAATTGTTGTTATCTGTTAAAAATATTGTTCCTAGTTGAAATGTTATTGTAAAATCACTACTAATTAAAATCATTGGTGCTCTTTTTGTCGTATTTATAAAGCAGAGAGAGAATGTTCATATGGGTTCTATATATAAGTTGTATTGTTCAATTTGTAATATAGATAACCCATTTAATTTGACCCTTCATTATTAGTCTATTGTTTTTGTTTTCATGAGATATATAGTATATATTAATAATGATAAAATTGAAATGTTGTAAGATTTCAAAGTAGAGTTAAATGAGATGTAAAATTTATTGCCTGCAACAAACATGTTAAAGTAATTTATAAATATAAAAAATATTCAGATAATTTAATAAAGAAGTTAATTTTAGTGATTTCACTGTAATTATATTAGATCATTTTGGAATTTAATTTGGAATTTACATATTTGAGAGGGATTTTCAGCCATCTTATTGGGCACACACTCCCGGAAACTCCATAATTCAATAATAGAGGATATTTAGTGGGGTTGGATCATGGGGTGAAGCCATTTTGCAAAGCTGTGAGTTTCTTAAATTGGGGTTCAAAAATTGAATAGCCAGACAAGTACTTGCAAGTGAATAAGCATTAAGCATCATTTTCTGAGTTCTCAAAGTGATACAAACATTATTGAAAGATATGGATGTGATTGAGCCCACGGAAGGTTCCTTATATAACTGTTTTCTGCAAAAGTAACAGTGAAATTACCCATTTTTTACTTTACTTTCCTTCCTTCTTTCATGTTAATTGAATTAAACTTCTTCTTCCCTTTGCTTCGTACCTTCATCGATTTCTTCACCACCTTCACATCTCAACAATTACTATCACTTAATTCTTATTACTCATTAGTTACTGCAACATCCACATTTTACGCAACATATTCTGCCATTGAGTTAATGCCGTAAAATTATGGCAATTGGAATCGGTACTTTCACCTTGTCTCTCTGTGTAGTTCTTTTTCCTTCCTTCTTTTTTATTTCATGAGCTTTTATGTCAGATCTAATTGATATTCATTCAATTCTATATTATATGAACTAGTTAGACTGTCATAGTGTTTGTTTTCATACTAATTATAATACTCTCTCCGGTCCTAAATATAAGATCTAGTTGACTTTTTTAGAAAATCTTATAAAAAAGGAAAATAAGTTAATTATAAATTGATTTACCTAATTTTTCCCCTTAAACTAATTTATTTTACCTATAAACTAATGTATAATCTAAAAATATATTAAATATGTCATGATTTAATAACCTATTTCGCAACTTTAACCTCTCCAAAAAAAATCAATTAGGTCTTATGTTTAGGACCGGAGGTAGTAAATTTGTTTTTAAAAAATGAATTTATTAAACTATAACTTATTTATGTCACATAAATGAGAAGAAATTTTCTAATAGAGCGCATTTTTTACTGTGCCTCATTAGTTTAATTTGGGATTAGTGCTTTGTTTCCTTGTTTATTGTAGAATTTCTTATTCCCTTTGTTCTAAATATATCACTTATTTTCTAATAAAAAATATATCACTTATTTAGGGAGTTGATCATAATTCTTAATATATGACAAATTTTAAATTTTCATATTTTTTCTTGAAAAAGGCTTTAACAACAATCAACAAATATCTAGTAAGAGATGAATTGAAGTTTTAAACAATATATGACTTTTTAACTCAATATAAAAAAATATGGACTTACCAATATAAATTCTATTGCTAATTCAATTTTTTGATGGATTAGTGATTTTTTAAACTTTTCAACCAACTAAACCATGAAGAACTCAAGGTATTATTTGAATAGGGTCAACTCAATTTTAGTTACTACTTGGTGAGGATGTTGGGGAAGGAAACATACTATGTAGTCTTACCCACGCTTTATGTAGAGAAACTGATTGAAACCCACAACTCCAGACCCCCGGGCAAGCAAGCTTATCGTTCAGTCAAGCCGGTCATTCGAGTAATTTAATTTTATATTTATAATATTGTTTTTTAATTACTTTTATTATTTGATATTTTTTTAGTTATTATAGATATTTTTAAGTTATAATTATTTTCATTTTTTACTAATTATTATTCATTAAAAAAAATTTAAAAATTGAATGTACAAGAGATTTATGTAATATACAATAATTGTTATATATAATATTAACTATGTATGTGTATATATTAATTTTTATCAATAATTATAACATATTATTTATTAATTAATTAATTTATATAATATCGTTAATAATAAATTAAAATAATATTTATTTTTAAAATATTTAATACTTAGTGTTGGATATTGGTAACGTAAGCCACATAAAGTTTTTTGTCTATAATTCTTTGAATAATATCCCGACAGAATTTCGTCGAAAATTACATTGATACTTTACCAGCGAAAATTTAACACGTCAAAAATTCAGCTGATAATTTCATGTTTTTTATTGGGACAAACTGGAGTGATATCTTCAATATAATAAAATTAGATAAATATAGGTACTCTATCTTGAAATAGTAGAATAAATCTCCTAGTATGTTGGCAACACACACACACACATATATATATATATATATATATATATATATATATATATATATATATGTTGCCAATATATGGACACATTAGCAACATATATAATTAAATTAGATACATGTATATTTTATTTAAATTAGATAATACTAACTCCGGTCCTAAATATAAGACCTAGATGACTTTTTTTTGGAGAGGTTAAGATTGCAAAATAGTCTATTAAATCATGACATATTTGATATATTTTTAGATTATCCATTAGTTTATAAGTTAAATAAACTAGTTTAAGGAAAAAAATTGGTAAATCAATTTATAATTAACTTATTTTTGCTTTTTTTAAGATTTTTCAAAAAAGTCAATTAGGTCTTATATTTAGGACTGGAGGGAGTATTATGTATGTGGACACATTAACAACATATATCGTCACTCGTAGTTATTTTCTTAAAATAAAAATACTGTTTTTGTGTTTTTTTGATGAAAGGGTAAGTTCACGACTTGAAGATTCCTTCGATAAAAAAAAAAGACTTGAAGATTCCATCGCAAGAGCACAATAAGAAATCACACTGCAAACAATTTGCTCTCAAATGGGCATGCAACCATGATAAGGATTTTGTGATAGCTATACATTGAGTTGATCAACCTTCTTATCTAGGTTGGTTTGCAAACTGAATTAATTCATATATGTTACTCATTCATGTTATAAATTTAAAAAACTTTATTTATCTAGTTTGGTTAAATTATGAATGATAATTATATTAATTAATATAATATATGTTTTGTTAAATCCTTGACCATTTTCTTAATTCTCTCACTGAACTTTGATATGATTATTGTTGAAGGAACATTAATAATAGGGAACATTAGTAATAGGGCGAATGTGCAAATATGATAAAGAAAATTAAGCGAAAGTGCGGCTAACACAAAATCAATTTTGAGGTGCAAATTTACTGAGGGAAAATATTTTTTGTGTAAACTTGCTAGGGACACTATTTTGGTGCAAATTTGTCAAAGACTTCAGTTACTCACAAATGGAAGTTAGCATATGGACAGATGGTGGGAGTACTACAAAATAAATAGACTTAGCTTAATTAATGTTGCTATTATATATTTGATGATTTTTCCTATAAAATATATTCGATGAATTAAATAATACTCCCTTCGTTCCTTAATATAAGATCACTTTGGGGAAGTGGATAAGTTCTTAAATATAAGATCACTTTCTATTTTATCTCAAGTTTTGCCCAAACTACTCTTATACTCCCTCTTTTCATTAAAAACTCGCTCCTCCTTTTAAAGTTAAGTAATTGAGGGGATTTTTGGAAGATCATTTAATTTTATTGTCTTCCTTAATCTCCCCAAATTAACCAAAGTGATCTTATATTTAGGAACGAAGGGAGTAATAAACTTCTAATTGGGAGCATAACAAGTGACTAAATTAGGATTTAAAGAAATTTAATGATGAGATTTTGATCATGAAAAATAAAATATTTTGATAGGGCATTGGATGGATGGATGAAAGGTTAGTTCCATAGATTTAAATATTTTTAAGTTAAAGTGTGATACAAATTTAAAGACCAGCTGTCTACCCCTATATGAGATTTCAGAATAGTAAGAGTCTAAGAGATTAGTCCAAACAAAGATGCCCGGTGGTAATACCTTGGGAACAAGAAAAAGAATAAAGAATTTGTTGAGTATGAAACTGTAAATAAAAATATGTGCATTTATGTTAATTTGTTGCATTACATAAGCGAATTCGAAAATAAATATTCTTCAATTTTAATGCTGATATAATTCCTCCATAATGCTTTTATTTTTATTTTTATTTTTATTTTTATTATTATTATTGTTGTTATTATTTTGTAATAATGGGAACAGAGATGGATTTAGCAAATTAAATGGATTTTAATGTTATCCATTTAGATTTTAGATACTCCCTCCGGTCCTAAATATAAGACCTAGTTTACTTTTTTGAAAAATCCTAAAAAGCAAAATATAAGTCAATTATAAATTGATTTACCTAATTTTTCCTCTTAAACTAGTTTATTTAACCTATAAACTAATGGATAATCTAAAAATATATCAAATATGTCATAATTTAAGAACATATTTTGTAACCTTAACATCTCCAAAAAAAAATTCAATCAGGTCTTATATTTAGGACCGGAGGGAGTATAAATTAATTCAGCAAAAGTCACGTGATGAAACTAGCTAGTTATATTCAAATTCTCCTCAAATGTCTACTAAATAAAAAGAAATCAGAAATTTGCATTTAATTAATGCCAAACATATTTTTGAATTGACAAAGATCTTGTCATGATGATTGGGCTTATTGATTTTTTCCCTTTAATAATGTCTAAACACCACAACACAACATACTTTTGTTAAAAAATAGTTAACCAGTTAATTATAGGGTCGTTACGAAGAGTGTGATGATTATCAACTACACTATTTTAAAATTTTAAAATATTAACTATTAAATTTTCAAATTAACTGACAAGAATAATTATAAATCAAAGCAGATAAATGAGTTGTAAAAAGATTGATTTTGATTGGCGGAGTTTGGCTAAAGTATCATAGTTTTAATAATGCTTATGTTAGAACAAAAGATAATCACATGGTTTCAGACTTTAACAGTGAAAATCACGTCTACTTACACTAAAATAACACAGCACAAGTACCTGCATGCTTAACACCAGTCCCTTTCAATTTTTCCTAAAACTTGTAAGTGTATTGTAATCAAAAGCAACAAAGTGATGTGAGACACAAATTTGAATTCAAATATATAAGGGAAACATAATTGACACTTGAAGATTCTTAATTTACGTAATATAAATTCATTATCTCAAATTGCTAACTTTTTTCTTAAAAATCACAAAACTAATTATTGGAAGGACGGTCCATATTATATAAATAAGATATTGAAAAGTAGGTTGGTCAATAAATTGGTCGAGATAGTGTTTCAAAAGTCAGTAACTTAACTGTGGTTAAAACTAGGTTGAACTAATCGATCATAATTCAAACAATGCAAACCATATAATCATGGAAAGTATAATTTAATATTAAAATGAAATGTATAATTGAAATACAAATTTGATGGAGTGTTAATTTTCGTTAACTACAAATAACAATGCTTGTTTTAAGCTTAACAAGGGGGGGAAGATATAATTGTTTCCTCAATCGATCAATTCTAAATTGTTAGCCGGAGTAGTAGACTGATTTACAGTTCTTAGGTTTAACCTCATAATGCAAGTTGGATTTTAATACCATTATTACAACGTATTGATTTTAAAATTACTATGGTTTTTTCATAGAAAGCTTATCTTCTAACTTAAATTCCATCATTAATAGAGTTTTGATTTAAATGTCAATAAACTGTTTTCTTAAAACTAGCATTTAGTAATAAATTTACATGTAATAAAAATACATTTGCAAAATTCTTTTATTAAGTATTACCATTCTATTTCTTATTATTATAGGTTCAGTTGTTGCACTTGCCACTAACTCACATATACCAATAATTGTTTTTTTTTGCCAGTACATATACCAATATAATTGTTAGTTAAATTAATAGATTAAAGATTGATAAAAATTTCCAACACCACCTTTCTTCAAAGTTCCTCATCTCAACGTTTATAAATTATTAAAACACATCTATATAATCTTTCGTTATTCCCACAAGAATCAAAAAAGGAAAAGGTTGGAAAACAATATTTAATAGGATTTATAATAACGAACATATTAATGAATATCTACTTGTTTTTAAAAACATTTTAATATACCAAAAGTCTTTTTGTTACATAAGATTAGATAAAATGGGTCTCGTGAAAACTATGCAAAACAATCATCAACAAACAATGTTCACAACAATATATTACGATAGATTTTTTTATCCAGGTCATCAAATTGTGAGAATAAAAATAAAAATAAAAATAAAAATGATGTACTTATGAGTAATAACACGCAAGTCATGCATACTCTGTATAATATATATTTCGTTGTTTAAAATTGTGTTACGATTTGTTGTCTAAAATCTAAACCATTAATTCGATTCATTAACATCAGTACGCGTCCGACAAAATGATAGCTTATGATTTGAGTCAGGTTGAATGATTCCAGTCCAATAATGTTTAAAAATCTCATTTAATTTGATCAAATTCAATAATCCATATTTTCAAATTGATAAACAGAATGGTCATTTAAAAAAAAATAAAAGCATAAATTTTGACAGGAACCAAATACAGTTTTTCCCGTCACACACACACACAAATGTTAAAAGAAACATGTTAAGTTAGTTAAAATATTGGTTAAATCTAGCTGAATTACATAATAAATATATTTGTTTTAACATATCTTAATTCATATCGCGAGTAAACAAATGAGAACGAATAAGAAAATATGCGAGAGCCATTCAGTAAAAAGAAAAAAAAGATAGGAGTAAGTCTATCAAAAGAGAGAAGAAAAGGTTAGTTCTTGAGTCTTGACCAATGTATATATATGGTTAATTTTAACATAAAAATATACGGGAAAATGCCATTTAAATCCCTCCGAATATACAAAAGGATAATTCAGGAACTCAAACTTCTAAAAGGACCATGAAGGAACTAGGACCTAGTTGACATTTTAAAATTGTGTGAAAAGACAAAATTTCAACTAGGTCCTAGTTCCTTCGTGGTCCTTTTGGAAGTTTGAGTTCCTGAATTGTCCTTTTGTATATTCGGAGGGATTTAAATGACATTTTCCCAAAATATATTAAAATATATTATATTGTAACTACTTTTTTTTACGAAGAAAATTATTGTAACCTGTTAAAAATTTTTTGAGGGCCAGAGAGTAGAGGGAAAGATAAAATGATGGTGGGTGAAAGAAACTTAATGCCCCCATCGTGAGATTAACAGTACCAATGCATCCTCACTCTCCTCTCCGAAACAATCTCTAGCTCTTACCTTCTCAACTCTCCCCTACTCTTCTTCTCATAATTTTTTTTAACTATTATTTTCAAGTTGTATGTGTCATATATATGTGTGTGTACATACACAAGTGTGTGTGCATATGTATAACATTTTATTTTTCTGTTCAAATCTTTTCACATTTCCACAAATTACTACCCCTAATTCACAATTCTCACTCCTTTATCCCTCTTCTCGATTATCATTACTACCTCCTTTGTATAATACAAAGCAAGAAGCAAGAAGATGTGGATTTGAAACTAATTTACTTAATATATAAATTAATATATGGTCTAATTAACAAACTCACATATATTGTCTTACTACTCGAACTCATGGCTTGCTATTTAGCGCACATTTATCTTTACATTGCAAGTCATGGGTCGTCCGATTATTAAGCATCTATACAATGTCTTTTTGACAAATAACATATTATTTCATTAAATTAGATAATATAACAAAGCATAGAACAAAAGGTTTTCAAGAAGAAATTAAAAACCAAAAAATAATGGGTAGAAACCCTAAATATATAACATAACCTAACATAGCTATGCAGGAGAAGGGAATCTATTGCCGCTAAAACTCAATCGTCCTCATCTTTTAACTTCATAATTTGTAGGTAGAAAAAAGAGCATTTATACTATGTATGTGTATGTGATATATGATTTGACGTTGCACATGGATATTTTGTGGAGGTTAACCTACATTTGTTATCATTGACTAATTTAATTGTGTTTTTGAATATACTTGAATTAGTTAAGTAATTATTATATTAATGATTAGAGTAAGTTAAAAAAACAATATTAGTTGGTCAAGTGGCACATGAAGTACATCCGGCAAATATAATTGAACTCGAAATCTCACCTTGTTATGAAAAGATCAGTTGATGAGATAGGTACTTAAACACATATAGTCTTAATCTAGGATTGGTCCATTGTTCTATTAACCATATATAATGCTATGATTAACATAATATTATTATTATTATTATTATTATTATTATTATTATTATTATTATTAAGGATTTATTCGTGAGCAATTTGTAGATACTTTTGTAAGTAAAGCATGTGAACATATTAGAACACAACTCACATATTTCTAAAAATTGTTGGAGCAAATCTGTGGGTTGACATGAGTGGTAAGTATTCTCGTCCCTTAAACAAGTGGTTAGAGGTTCGATCACTGACTCTTGCGAATGGAGCAAATTCACAGGCAAACTGTCTACCCCTATATATATGGGACTTCAGAACAACGAGAGACGATTAGTTTCACTTGACATGCGAGTGGTGATACCCTTAGGTAACAAAAAAAATTGTTGGAGCATGTAAGATATAACAATGAGCAAATTAATTTACAGTTCAATAGAAAAACCATAATTAAGACGTGATGTCACAAACTTGTAATCACCTGATATCAAATTATTATCATGAGACAAAGATTTATTTACAATCCTACAAGATTTCACTTTAACTATTTTTTTTAATGTGACCCTAAATAAGTTTTTCATACAATAATATTAAAAATTAAGGATAGTGAGTAATACACAAGGGTTATTCCTTTTTTTGGCCAGATACAAAAGGGTTATTCAAAGAGAGAGAGAGACTTAGGGATATATTGTTATTATGACGGCACCACACCGAATTAAAGCTTCTCTACTATAGTTCTCTTCACTTCACTGCACTCTTGTGCAATTATGCAAAGTCTTGGGTGGATAAAGTAGTAATTTCAAGGGAAGATTGGCAGGACACTTCACCCCCAATCACCCATCTCTCTGTCTGCGGAAGCCGCCTCATATAACATAACTCAGTTTCCCTTGCACCAACACAACCCAAAGTCACAAACACAGAGAGAGAAGTTGAAAATCAAAAAGCCTCCTCAAGACCTGTTCTTTCGATGTTGTAATAGAGAGAGAAAGAGAAATAGAGAGAAGGGACAAAAGGGTTCAGCTTTTAGAGTGTGAAAGTGAGATCTTTTTAGCCCTCTTCCACAAACAACGAAAGCAAAGCAAAGAGAGAGAAAAGAAAGACTCTCTCTATCACTGAACACGCCATTAGAGTGTGTAAGGAAGCAACCAGTCTAACCCAGATGGATGTCATCGCTTAGCTTAGGTATTATAGCCTTAGCTAATAGCTAATAGCTAATAGCTTAGCTTAGGGTTTCCCTTTCCCCACACCCCCGAATCTCACTTCCTCACTCATTCTCACACACACCCTTTTTTATTATCATTATCATCATTTTGTTACGTTATAACAACTGCACTCTCTTCTCTTCCTCCGTCTTTCTCACTTTGTTGTGTCTTTTGACAGGTGGAAAATAACAATTACATCAAGTCATCAACAACGAGAAGAAAAAGAGGAAGAAGAAGAAGAATAACATGTTGGGTTACGAGTGGGGAAACGCTGCATCATCATCTAGCATGGTGGGGGAGGAAGAGCCTGCGGCGGCGGTGACAACAACGTCGTCGACGACTAACCACGGTGGTCATCATTTAGTGGTGGATGAGTCCAACCGCCAAATGTTGGACCACTACACCACCGCCCACCACCACCACGCCTTCCTCCCCGACCACCTCCTCCACCACCACCACCACCACCTCCCCCCCACCACCGACTTCCCCCACTACCCCTCCTTCCACCCCCTCCAACAACACTCCTTCTTCGACCCACGCGCCTTCCCCGGCGCGTCCTCCTCCACCACCTTCCCCCCTCCCCCCCCTCCCCTCCTCTCCCTCGACCCCCTCCCCTGTGGGCCCCAAGCCTTCCTAGTTAAGTCCGAAGATAACCATCAGCTCCATAATAACAACAACAATAACAATAATAGTAATATGGCGTCTAGAATTGGGCTGAACTTGGGGGGGAGGACGTATTTCTCGTCGGAGGAGGATGACTTTGTGAGCCGGCTGTACCGGCGGACGAGGGCGGGGGAGGGGATGATGATGGCTGCGGCGGTGGCGTCGAACTCGCCGAGGTGTCAGGCGGAGGGGTGTAATGCTGATCTGTCACATGCGAAGCATTATCACAGGAGGCATAAGGTTTGTGAGTTTCATTCCAAAGCGGCCACCGTCATTGCTGCTGGGTTGACTCAGCGATTCTGCCAGCAGTGTAGCAGGTTGTGACTTCTGTGTTTGGTCTTTTTTTTTTTGGTTTGTGATTTGAATTGACGGAATTGCCCTTCCCGGACTTCTGCCGTTTACCCCCAATCATTGGCTTCGTCCCCGTACAAGGGGCAGATCCCGAGGGCATTTACGTCCGGAGAGGGAAAATTGGAAAATTTTCTATCTTGGTCCTTTTTTTTTTGTTATTTTTTTTTTGCCTTTACTTGTTATGGTATGGGTGCAATTTGGGAAGTAAGGAAACAAAATGAGGAATTGATTTGATTCATACATGAAATTGAACAATCTTTTATTTTGAACTAGCACATCAAGGAGAGGAAGGTGAATAATGACCCATTCGTGTGTTTTTGAAATGACAGAAATAGCCTTCTCATGAGCTTTATTTTGGCCAACCTGCAAGTATTATTGGCGTTGAATGTTCCAAAAAAAAAACCCACTTGCACAAAAACCAGAGGGCTATGATGTGACTCTCTTTTGCTTCTTTCCCAGAATGGTTAGGAGCAAGGAGGAGTTGTGAAAAGACGGGAATGCCCTCGGGAGGGCCTTGATTTGAGCAATGATTGACCCACACAACCCGTACATGGGGAAATCCCGAGGGCATTTGCGTCCCTAAATTTGAACATCTGGTTTCCATTCTCAGTTTACGTACTGCATTGTTTTGCTACTTATTGAGAGTGCCTCACTAAACTGTCACAACACCTTCATTCATAATTATGCTTAATTTATGATCCCTTTCTTCCATATGTTTGAGCAAAAAAAGAAAGACCAAGTGGCAAGTAATGTTTTTTTGTGTTTATGCTTTCTGTTTGCATGGGTTTCCTTTTTTGCAGGTTCCATCTTCTTTCTGAGTTTGACAATGGGAAACGAAGCTGCAGGAAGAGATTGGCTGATCATAATCGTCGCAGAAGGAAAACCCAGCAGCCAAATCAAGAAATCATGAAATCCCAGATCGACTCTTCAAGAAATTCTTCTTTTGAAACTTCTACAAGTAAGAATATGATAAAAAGCCTCCATTTTTAAAATCACAATGTTATGTAAATTTTTTGGTTTTTTTTTTCAAGCAGCAACATATAGTCTCAAATCTCTAATTTTTGGTATTCAAAACTTGTAGTTGAATTTATTTTAACCAACCGGAATTAATTCATGGTCATGTAAGTGCACAAGAGATAGATCAGAGTATAACAAATCTGATCCTACTAAAAATTTATTTCTTGTTCTCCCTTTTGTTAAGAAGAAAGCAACCCTTTTTTTTGGATGAATATCGACAATTATGTAAGCTTAGTTGAAGTGAGGTTTTAAATTAATTAAAATGTTGGTTAGTTTATATAGTTTTTCTGACTAGTTAATTTTTTTTTTATTTTTATTGTTGGGATGAATTTTGGTAGGATCTCCACCGGACTCCGGAGGAGCTCAGGCGATGTCGTCGGTGACGGTGGCGGTGTCTCCACCGGACTATTTCCGGCAAACAGCATATCAGAATCAGAGGGCAAGTCCATCGGCAACGTCAAGCTCATTGTTCTTCTCAAGTGGGTAGTGAAAATGGATGAGAGCAAATTGCATGGCTTTTTATATATAATATATATAATATACCTTAGGAAATTAATGGAGGAGGATGAATATAATAACACAGTGAACTTCCACTTGTAACTGTATAATTTTCTCCCCAGAAATTTAATTTTGAAGTTAAATATGTGTTTGATCTCAAGTGTCTATATGAATTTTTAGCTAGGTATTTTAGTAATTATTATTATTAGTAGTGGTACTATTATATTTTCAATTAATGCGACTGTTCTCAATGTTATTGTGCTTTTTTACCTTTTCAGCTTTTACTGCATGTAATTAATTTTGGGTTCTGGTAAACGTAGAATTGGAAATCATCTCCTTTACTTGGATTTTCCCAGAAATGGTGTCTGTTCGTTTTATCAGGGGAAAGTCATGTCTCAGGATTACAAGTTGGGATTTACTTCTTTCGATCGGTTTTTTAAAATTATTTTATTATATCTCGTAAAATTCATTGTTCAAATGAATCTCGCATGTTATTAAGCTAGTGAACTGTGATACTATTGGCCAAAAAAAAAAAGAACTGTGATACTGCTTGAATTTTATTAAATGTACACATTTTGCGTTCATTATTTTTTTGAATTCCAGATGGACAAATTAAATTAGTAAATCTTACTTTGATATAGATCAGAATCAGTTATGTTATAGATTTTTATTTAACTAACTTAAAATTCATAATCCTGTGATTTTTTTATTTCGATGAATATGATACCCGAAATATTCCGCTGAAATCACAAATAATTGTGAGATATAGTAGTGTATGATTTTCCCATAAAACCAATGTAATTTAATTGCATGGAATATCACGAACCACTTGGGTTTGGCTTAGATAGAGTAGCACTTAAGGACACTCCTAATGTAATTAGAAAAGGTGTATATATTACCCCCACCAGTTTTTAATAGGATATATAATTTACATTACATTTTGCACAGCAAACTAGATCTTATATTAAGGCCTAGAGATAATATTATATAATTTTCTTCATATATTCATGATTTCTAAATTAACTGATGATGAATGTTATTCTTAATTTTTTTTCAAACGTCTACTTAAATTTCTGCTTGTGATTTTCTTATATTTTGGTGTGCGAAGAAGATTTTGTGTGGGGCCTAAATTATTTTATTTGAATAATTCAAATAAAAATTATTTGAAAAATAGAAATACTATTACACATTAGAAAATAATATTCGAAGAAACCTAAATGAAATATTCGTCAAATACAACTTATACGCATTCAGGGAAAACAATACGAATAAGAATAAGTGGATTACTGATAAAATTAGTTTGCAGGGATCGGAAGAGGACATTATACATATTATTACAACGACACATATATAAATATAATTTATAAATAGTATGGCAAGTGACAGAAAATTGCATTTTGATTTTTAAAATCTCAGGGAGACGATTTACCGTACCGTTGTTAATATCATTATTTGACAAGTGAACACCATTGTTGAAATAGTTAAAGAATTGAAAATTCAAAATGTATTCATTTATCATTTTCTTTTAATAGTATATACACATAAATGAACTTCGATAAATGAGCGATAATGTTGGCCAATATGTCAGAACTTCTATATAGTTGGAGTTTAGCTTTGTATTTAAAGCTGTCAGTGCAACATGTTAAAGAGGGCATCGCTTGTTGGGAAAAAAAAGAGGGCATTGCTCTCTGCTCCTTATAAGATATAAATACATTTTCTTTCTCAAATTTATACATGTTACCATCCATATGTTGATATCGTGTTGCATTGTCAGGTAAATAAACCAATTAGTTTTTATATTAACTAGAGTAACGTGAATGGTAGAAAATTTCTTCAGTATCTTTTTTCTTTTTTCGTATCACTCAAAAACAAATATAAACAATTGATTGTTATAAAAAAGACGGTGTCTTTTATGCAAGAGGATCTCCTTATTATTATATGTGGATATGTAATTTTAGCCTTATTATTTTATGTGGATATGTAATTTTAATAAGGTACGTAATATGTGTTTTACAATTATTCAGATTAATTTCATAGCAAATATGCATGCTTTTGAGGGCTATTGAGAGAATCCACCCGTATGTATGATGGCTAGTATGTATGTATAATGGCTAGTAAGTAGTAATGAACGGTATAAATGATATTTTTATGGATAATTCTTTTAGAAACATGCGCGCGCACACACACACATAGTGTTACAAAATGTGGGATTCACAGCTTTGCTACAATCTACCTACATCAACTTGCGTATTAAATCTTGCCTTCCTTTTATGATAAGGCTTTTACTTTTATCAGAAGCTAAAGATTATGTACGGATATCTTCACATTATTAGTATGAAAATATATTTTAATAGGATCAAAATTCTTAAACGAAATAATTAGTAGCTTACTAGGTCATTCTTTGCAAAAACTAACAATGTGACCTTTTTATTATTATTAAGTGTAAATACGTCTTAGATATTTTTGTCCAGAAATAATGTTGCTTAAAGAAGTTTTTTCATGACTATGTAAAAAAATCGCAATTTTTCTTTTTACTACCAAAATATTAACAATAAATGTCAATTTTCTAGAAGTAAATATGAACTTTATATAGGATAGGACAATGTTGTTGTGCTTTGAAACTTTCTGGGAAACGTGGTTCCTGAATTCAATTTAATATTCAATCAAACATATAATGATTACTGAAATTTGATATTAAATTTAACATGAAAGAGGAATGATGACAATGCTATGAGAGTTGTTTATCAAATGTAAAAAGTTGGCTAATTCAACTGCTAAGCCAAACTGTATTTATATGTACTAATAAAGGGGCTGGAATGCGTTTGAAATAATATACATTAAACAAAAAGAAATAGATTGTGGCAGAAAAGGTTGATCGATGTTGGGTTTGTTCATACTATTTTTGTTAGAGGAATTGGTATACTTTATTATAAGTTTTACTTGAAATTGTATTTACGAAAATATAGTTAATAAATGAGTGCTTTTACGTTATTTTTATCACGTGTTTTTTTGTAGCTGTTGACAGGAAAAAATATTTGGACCTGTTGATTATGAAAGGATTTTGATAAGAATAATATTAGATAATGGAAGAAGATGATTATCTTTCACTTTTCTCATTTCTTGTTGTTGGGAAAATTAAAGACATGACCTTATGATTGTACAACAGTACGAAATTTCCATAAATTTAGAAGTTTGGATGTTTTAACATTTAGTTTAATTTATTACTTTTTTCAACATTCTAATTTCAATAATATGGTTTATTGCAAGTATGTATAAAGATACTTATAAAGAGGTTGTAAGCTTTAACTTCAAGACTAAGGGTATATGCTCTAAAACTGGAGGGTACAATACGTAATTACTCCCTCCGTTGCTAAAAATAAGATCATTTTTTCTAATTTAATTAGATTCATGATGTTATTTAAATTAATTATTATTACTGATTTATCCTAACCATATACTTTTATCCCCAGTTTTCATCTCTTGTTTGTTTATTATTAATAAACATTATTAGTGTTTATTTGGAAAAAGTTTGGAAAAATAAAAAAATTTCTTATATTTAGGAACAAATTGAAATTTGAAAATTATCCTATAATTGAGAACGGATGGGAGTATTTCCATAAGAAAATGATGATAATCATAGTGCAAATATTTTTTTAGAAAACCCATATTAGGCTTAATCAAGTCCCATCAATATTAGACAGGCTTGAAATTCTGTTCCTTAATATGTTGTGTCATGTAGCTTTGCCTTATTGGTCATGAATACTACTGTACATTATGGAGCATCAAGTCGACTTTTAATGGATTTGGGCCCAAATTGACTGAACAAAAAAAAAAAAAAGAGCATGTTATCCAGCTAAAATGATGTGTTTTGTAAATCCGAACCCTCTTACTCCTATTTGTATACGAGCATGGAGTAGGCCATATTATAAAAATTCCTATTTATTTTTTAGTGTTGTACAAACACTAAAAAATAGGAACAACACTAAAAAATAGGAATTTTTATAATATGTAAAAACAGGTACTTTTGACCCTATTTTAAAATGTTATGGTTACTTTTGTTTCAAAAAATCACATGGGTATTTTTGGACCTTGCCCTTAATCGCATGGTATTTTTGCTTGTTTTTTAAATTATTGAATGACAAGTTATATAAATATCAAATCGTCATCTAAAGTCCAAATCAGCCTGTTGTTTAAAGTTAAAAGGAATTGGCCAAATGTTTAAAGTTAAAAGGAATTGGCCAAAAGTAAAAAAATCATACTGTATTCCCTTGGGCTCGCAGAGAAGAGATTTGGGCTGGGCCCAAATACCAGAGAAGGTGGAACGGTTTTAGCGTCTACTTAACTGAATGGAGAAGATGGAAATTGGAGGAAGAAACACGTGTTGCAGATTAATCAACAATGAAGCGGAGTATGAAGCCTTGGTCCACGGTTGAAGGTAGCAATTGAGCTTGGAGCAAGACGGATAGAAATCAGAAGTGATTCTCAGCTGGTGGCCCGCCAGGTAGAAGGAACGTATCAAACCAAAGATCCCAGAATGCTAGCATATTATCAACTAGTTACTGCCCTGTGTAGTCACTTTGTGGAGTTCAAAATATCACAGATAGGAAGGGAAGATAACCAAAGGGCTGATGCTTTAGCCAACCTTGGGTCATCTATCCCATCCGACAGGACCAGAGCTATCCCTGTAATTCACCTTCCAGAGCCTTCCACCTCGATTCGTGCAGGATCAGTCTTTTCAAATAATTTAGTTTGGGATTGGCGTTCTCCCATACTAAAGTACCTGGCTACTGGAACCTTACCAGATGATACCAATGAAGCCAGAAGGATCAAGGCTCGAGCTGCCAGATTCTATGAGGATGAAGGAATCCTATATAAGAAGTCTTTCACAGGTCCCATGCTTCGTTACCTTGGCCCCCAGGAAGCTCATGCAGCTCTCAGAGAAATTCATGAAGGAGAATGTGGAGATCATTCTGGAGTTCGAAGCTTAATTAGAAAAACGTTACGTACTGGTTACTTCTGGCCAACCTTGGCTCAGGATGCAACCACCCTGGTTTCCCGATGTGATGCTTGCCAGAAATTTTCTCCAGCTAAACACCAGCATCCAGAATTCCTGCATTCCATTGCTCCAGTTTGGCCATTCATGCGCTGGGGAATGGACATAGTAGGAAAACTCCCAGCAGCACCTGGAAAGCTAACTTACTTACTAGTGGTCACTGACTACTTTACTAAGTGGATCGAAGCTGCAACTTACGCTCAGATTCAAGAAAAGCAAGTTGTGGATTTTGTGTGGAAACACATTATTTGCAGGTTTGGTCTTCCTAAAGAAATAGTTTGTGACAACGGTTCTCAATTCATTGGAACTAGGTTCAGAGGTTTCTGTGAAAATTGGGGAGTTTAGCTTAAGTTCTCTACTCCCAGAAATCCCCAATCTAATGGACAAGCTGAATCTAGCAACAAGACGATCATGAATCCCTGAAGAAACGTCTTGGTAAAGCAAAGGGCAACTGGGCAGATGAGCTCCCAGCTGTCTTATGGGCATATAGAACCACATCCAGAACTCAAACAGGGGAAACCCCTTTCTCCCTTGTATATGGGGCGGAAGCAGTGATTTCAGTAGAATATGGGATCCCCAGCCTCAGATATAAGTGGGCTCAAGATGAACTAAACTCCTTGCACCTAAGATATGAGCTAGATCTGCTTGATGAATGCAGGGAGCAAGCTCTGATTCGTATGGCAGTGTTCCAACAACGAAGTGCTAAACAATATAACAAGAATGTCAAAGAACAGCAATATCAGGTGGGGGAGCTAGTATTAAGAAAAGTGTTCCCAAACACCCCCGAGGCTTCAGATGGAAAATTCAGCCCTAATTATGAAGGGCCTTACCTGGTAAAAGAAATTACAGGACCAGGTTCCTACCAGCTTTAGGACTCCCAAGTGAATGTCTTGCCAAGAAGCTAGAATGCTAAACATCTCAAAAGATACTACCCATAAAGGGTAGGAAAGGGCCAAGTGCCCTAGCCCTTGATAAGACAAATTCTTATCAAGGTATTAAGAGGAAACAAGCTTTCCATCTAGTTTCCCAGATTTCTAAACCTTCAAAATTGAGGTTCACCTGGACCGTGAAACCTCACTCAGCATCTCTGTGTGTGCCCTCGTGACGACGAGATCAGCACCTCTGTCGCGGAGTGATTCTCGAGAATTTCCAGATCTCAGCTCCCTTTCTCAGAAGATCCTCCAGAACAAGGGAGAAGTCACAGATTCTCAGGTACTAACTAATCTAAATCTGATTTCTAAGTTCCAAAATAAACCCAGGAAATTCATATACTTATTTGTGACTTTGCAAAAATCCAGGAAATCACGAGGTCAAAATGGATGACATTCAGGTCCAGGTTGACTCCAGATTGCAAATTCAAAAAAGGTAGAAACCTTTACCAATTCAAATTATTCATAGCTAATTACATATTGTATTCGGTCTCTAACCTTTTTAGGGGGAATAAGAATGATGAGTCATTCCTAAAAAAAAAGGAGGAAGAGTAGCGCTTACGTTATTCTTTTGTTAACCTCCTTTATGCTAATTACCTCTTTACTTACTTTTATTTAGCAGAATTAAAAGCAAAACTACTCCAAAGATTTCAAAAGAAATCCCAGATGACAACCAAATCCAGAATTCAATAACAGAGATAGGTAATGAACTGTACCCACAAAGCCAAATTCATTGCTAAGATTAAGCATAACGAAGTTTAAAGCTAACTAAACTGAAACAAATAAAACCATAACCAAGTTTTCAAACACATAGTTTGTTCAGAAGGAAAGCCAACTAGATTCTAGACACCAACACTATATTCTATTACATCACTTTGGGTCATCTGCTTTCCCAGCTTCTAAGTCAGTAGCGCTTTTTGATGGTTCAGCAGATGTCTTTGGTGAGACTCCAGAAGAGACTTCTTCCTCCTCACCACTTGGCGGCCTAACAGCTTCTTCTTCTGATTCCTGAGGAAGAGGACCATACTTCTCTTCGTACTCCTTCTTCCAGAGCTCCAATTCCCAAAGGTTTGACTTCCCATCTATAAACTCCTGAGCTGTGGTGATGGTTGCCTTTAAAGCTCATTCTTCAGCAGTACTCAGCTCCCTAGTTGTGACTTCATTACTGATTGCAATAGCATCATCTCTTTCAGATTCAGCTTGCTTCAAAGCAGCCATCAGATTAGCGTTCTTCAAGATCAGATCAGCATTCTCTCCAGAAACAACCCCAACTTCAGTATAGGCTTTATCCCTTTCTTCGCGTGCTAAGGTAAGATCCTTCTCTGCATTTATTGCCCTCTCAGAAGCTTCTCGACGAAGGACCTCGGATTCATCGAGCCTTCGTTCAAGCTCTTCATTTCTCAGAGCACGAGTAACGAATAAAGTCTTATACATTACTAAATCTTCCTCCATGGACAGGGTTAGCTGATACAACTGATATATAAAATAGAAACAGACAATGAGAACCTTACACAAGGCACCCCAGATGGTTCATGAAATAAGAGGGAAGCAAATTTACCTTTAGAGCTTCACGAGAATGAACATGCTCAGAACCACCAGCTTTCATCGAGACCACAGCCTTGCGATCTTGAGAGAAAAAGAGTTTGCTGCATTCCTTGTGAATGGAGTCATACCCTGAATGGATAGAAGTGTTCTTGTCAAACTCCAGAGAAACCACGCCAAGGCTGGTGGGTTTGGTAACGTGATGTATCACAGATGATTCAACAGCCCCCTTCTGCTTAGGCGAGTCAGATAGAAGTGACACCACTTCACGCTCACTAGGTATGACAGGATCATCTCTGATTGTTTCAATGCTGATGGGATCAGAGGTGGCTGACTCAATTTTTGCAGATTTGGTGGGAGACTTATCACCTAAACCAGATGAGAACCCAGATGCAGCTCTCTGCCTTTTCCTACTATAAGAAGGACGAGGAGGAACTTTGGACTTTTTCTCCTTTACAGGAGTAGGAGCACTTTCTGGCAGTTGCCTAATCCCTGTAAAAGTTTTTCTCTTCAGGAGTAAGTTTCATGAAGGCTTCAATGCGGTCATCAGAACCCTCCTCCACCGTGGGCCTCAGGTATTTACCTACGGATTCTGTTAAATGAAATGCAATATCATTAGTAGGCTATGACCAATGATTTAACCAGATTACTCAGATAACAATTTTTTTACCCATGTTTACCCATTGGGTTCTCAGCTTGACACCAGAATCTACCAAAGCAGACTTATGGACAAACACAAACCTACCCCTCCATCTCTTCTCTAAATCAGCAGGTACCATAATCAGAGGGTTATGCCTGTTCCTGGCATGCAAAGTGTAAAGCCCTGGGTATTTCCTCTGAAACATGTAGCACTTCATGAGATCCATTAAGGTAAACTTCAGTCCCAGCCTCTCACATAATTCCTCCACAGATAGGAGGATAAGCCAGCATGAAGGCATAAGTTGGGAAGGGGCAAGGTCATGCCCTTGACACAGATCCAGGACAAGCTTGGGCAAGGGGATGATCTTATGCAGAGGGAAGTAGTCAACGCACAACGTGGCCCAGTTTTCACTGTACCAGTCAAGTTGTTCTTCGCCCTCTGGAAGCCTAATGGGCAGACTCGGATCTAACTTATTTTGAGTACAAAGCAAAGCCAGATCTTCAGAGGTTAAGATTGAAGGGTAGTCATTGTCCATAATACCTGAATCCAGCGTGACTTCCTTCAGGGAATCAGGAATGGGATTGAAAGCCTCCAAGGTAGTCCCTTTTTTGTCTATTGGAGAGGGAGGAACGATCACAGATGATGAACTCACGGCCATCTTGCTACGAGTACGAACCATTGCCAATAACGAAAGGATGTCAACTAAACTGAGGAAAGAAACACGAAACAAATGCCAGAACCAGAAAAAGAAATCACCTGATGATGTTGACGTCTCGCAAATACTCAAACAGTTAAAACTTAAAATGCCAGAAAAGGAATGTGAGAGGTTGAAGACAAAGTATGACTGAGATCTGACTTTTAAAGGTAGGATTTTTCAAACCTAAAATAAACCTGTCAATCTAACGGCCCAGATGCGTTCAGCTTAAAATGGGCGCCAAGATCCTACGGTCCAAAAGCATCGGATGAAACAGCATTTAACCGCCCAATAACTGCTCACCCAGACCTGACGCATATTTCAAACCACCCCCACGAACCTCGCTTAGCTTGCCACGTGGGGGCTGGGGGAGTAAATGTATTCCCCTGGGCTCGCAGAGAAGAGATTTGGGCTAGGCCCAAATACCAGAGAAGGTGGAACGATTTTAGCGTCTACTTAACTGAATGGAGAAGATGGAAATTGGAGGAAGAAACACATGTTGCAGATTATTCGGAAGGCGGAGGCCAGGACTGACGTTAAGGGATAAGAAGAAAATAACTGCCCGAAGTATCAGGCGGAGATCTCAGGCTGAGGACTCGGACATGCTGTGGACCTGATAGCTAAACGGCTCTTTCAGGAGGGCACCTAGAATAACTGTTAGGAGAAATAAATGGGACCACTTAGACTATATAAGGGGGGTCCATCTAGGGTTTAGGGTACGGAATATCTGAGAGCAAGAACACAATCACTTTTTACTTTCTTGTATTGAGAGATATCTTGTAACCAGCTATTCATCTTGTATTCTGATTATCCTACTCGATAAAGCTCACCAGGTTCTATCTAATAATATGTGTTTATGCTTTATACTTTATTATTCCAATCCTTATTGCGTTATATCTCAGTTATCTCTCATTATTTATCAGATTTTACCATACCTTCGCTTTATCCTTATTATTTCCAGTTTATGATCCAATATCATTACGTTTAATTATTATTCCTGTTAATTCTAATTCATAATTCGTGATTACCTTATTTAGTTATCATTTACTGTTTATATTATCGAATCCAGCTTACACGCTAAACAATTCTAGATCAGGTCCATACCTTGAAATAAATAATCCATGCGTTATTCATATATCATATTAATCAATTGTACTTAGATTCATTATATGTTCAATTTATTAAAGTTATTTAGATTATACAAAATCTAGGTAACCACATACCGTGTTATGAAATTCAGTTATAAAAAAGATAATTACAACATCTTTAACAATATAAAAATTAGCATTAATTAGCTAGCATCCAATGAAGTATTAAAAAAAATTAAAAAGGCTTAAGCCAGCTGTCCATCAACTATATAAGGTAATCATATCTAAGTCTTAATCTCATTAAGATTGGTATTTAACCATTTGCTTGGAGCCAAAATGAGGGGGGAAAGATAATTGGAGTAGAAAATGAAGAAAGAAATACATTTTCCCACCAAATAATTTGATGTTAAATTATTTGATTTACATCTTTAACATGATATCTGCATTCTGATATTTAATTTGATTTTAAACATATTACATTTTAATATAAGTACAATGTTATTTTCGTCATCTAAATACAACAATAAGAAAGTTTTATCCCCCTATGTGGGGTCAGCTACATAATTCATACGTCATTATGCTCTATCTGTAACCAGTTCTTTGGGAATATTGATCATCAATAGGCCACGTTCTATAAGTTTCCTGAGTGATCATCTTGGTCTCTCTCTTCATCTTTTGATAGGACTCTAAGTTGTTTGGTCAACTCTCCTCATTGGCGCATTTATTGACATTCTTTGGACATGTCTAAACCACATCTAACGTTTTTCTACTATTTTCTCAGTAATGGGAGCTACCCGAACTCGTTCTCGTATGTGGTCATTCCAAATTTTATCATTTCTTGTATGTGCACACATCCATCCCAACATCCTCATTTCAGCTGCCCCAATTTTATATTCATGTCTTCCCTTCATAGCCCAACATTCAGTACCATATAATATTGTTGGTCTTATAGCAATGTGATAAGACTTTCCTTTTACCTTATGGGTATTTTCCTATCACATAACTCCAGTAGCTTTTCTCCACTTACACTGCCCAGCTTGGATTCTGTTATTGACATCATCATCAATTTCACTATCTTGCCATATAATAGATCCCAAGTATTTAAACTTTGTCGCTCGAGGGATTATTTAATCTCCCAGTTTAACATCTAAATTGCCTCTGAGTTGTTTGTTTGTAATATTACAATGTATATATTTTGTTTTCCACTCTAAAATGTTTCTCCATATCACTAATTTAGCATTAATATCTTCTCTTGATTCCGCCAAAAGTATTATATCATCAGCAAAAAACATACACACATGAACTTTTTCTTTATCACTCTCAGTTAAAGCATCTACGACTAATTAAGTTAAATGAATAAGGCTTAGTTAAGTTGGTGAATTCTATTCAATTAGGTTGACTTAGTTATAAGGGCTTTGTGTGAGAGAGAGAGCAATGATAGTCAATGTTCAAGCTGGGGACAGATGCTTATCTTTTGATATCTTCATCAACTTTCTAACAATTCTTTTCACTTATAAAAATTGAAAACTAAAAAAATTAGGTTAGATTTAGGATTCAGTTAGTGAATCAAATTTGTTTCTTTTTAATTTGTAAGAAAAGTCAACAAGATTAATTCTTAAAAAAATCAAAATCCAAGTTTTTTTTTATCAAAAATCAAAATCCAAGTGAATCGACCTAGGTTGACTACTATATTATATAACTGTGAATTCTAGTATTTTGAGGAGTCTACAACAAGGTCCATCACACTCTAGACCAACAGTCATCCTCTAATATTTTTCGTAAATTTTCAAAGTAAATAAATCCCAAAAATTGTAAAAAATATTTCTGATTTCATGAATTCCTTTATAAGATTTTAAATTTTTAAATAACACCTAATATCTAAATTGTTCTTTATTATCCATTTTCAAAAATTTGGGGTATTAAAATTGTTGATCATATAATATAGCAAACGTTTGAAGTCAATTATATTTGAATCAAATATTACTTTATTTAATTCAAAATTTCAAAAAAATTGGCTTAGTTTTTTTTGTTTGTTTCTTAAAATTTATTCTGAATATATTACATACTACTTTTTTTAAAAAAACAATGAGCAGCATTTCATTAGATACATAATATAATTCCAACTCAAGGAAAAAAACTTATATAAATTTGGTGTGTATGTCACAAACAAAACTAAAATGTATGAAGCGCCTGTTTGGATGCTCTCCAAAACCTAAGTTTTGAGGTCAAACCTAGGTTTTAAAATTAGGGCAGACAAACAGTCACATCTTTCTCATAATAGTTTTTTGGATGAAGGTGCAAAAATGATACTAAACTTTACCCAAAATTGCATTTCTAATACTAAAGTTTCGTGAGGTGCAAAAAGAGTACCCAACTTGGGGTTCAGGTGCAAATATAATATTTTCACTTGAGGGAAATAAAATTTAGATGTGAAAAGACTTTTATGCCCTCATTTTAATGATGAGCATAAGAGTCTTTTTGCATCTAAATTTTATTTTCCTCAAGTGAAAATACTATATTTGCACTTGGACCCCAAATTGGTTACTATTTTTGCATCTCGCGAAACTTTAGTATTAGAAACGCAATTTTGGATAAAATTTAATATCATTTTTGCACCTTCACCTATTTTTTTTTCTCTCAAACCCTAGGTTTTAATTAAGTCACACAACTTTTTCAGTTAAGTCACACTCACAACTTTTTCAGAATAGTTTTTTTAACTAAATCACTAAAAAAAAACGGCCCATTCCGGCGCACGCATGCCGGCGTTATGATGAAAAACGCCTATTCACATGTACATATAGGCGTTTTGAGTAAAACGCCGTTAAATTTGGCGCGCACTTCTCGCCTTTTTTCCCGCATTTACCAACCGGCGTTTTGGTAACCCCAAAACGCCCCCAAAACGCCGATATGTATATTTTATTTAAAAAAAAGAGGCGCCTGACATTTTTTATTTTTTTTACAAGAAAACAGCGTATAGGCGTTTTGATCAAAACGCCGGTTTGTGATTTAATAATAATTAAATCTATGCTTTTTATTGTTTTTTAATGCATATAGGCGTTTTGCCAAAACGCCTATATGCATTATAATGCATATTGGCGTTTTGCCAAAACGCCTATGTGCATTATTTCCTATATGCTTTTTATTATTTTTTAATGTATATAGACGTTTTGACATTATTTAATGTAAATAATGCATATTGGCGTTTGACAAAACGCCCATATGCATTATTTAATGTTAAAATACAAATGAGCGTTTTGCCAAACGCCTATATGCGTTATTTTAATGTTTTTTGTACCGGCGTTTTCCCCAAAACGCCGGTCCGCACCTCCGTTCCCTATAAATAGCTCCTCTCTCCTTCAGCTATGTTGCTCATTTTCTCCTGTTTTTCTTCTCATTCGTCTCTCTCCTTCAATGTTGTTGTTGTTTTTTATTTTATGGTTCTTGGTGACATTTCTTTTGTAATGTTGATATCTGTTTGATCTTATGGTTTTTCTTTTACATATTGTTGTTGTTTGATTATATACATTTATGTATCATGTTTTCTGAATTATGTTTTTTATTCCTTATATTTATGTCTATTATTGTTATTGTCAATTTGGTGCTCATCTTTTGTTCATTTTTGACCATTTTTCGTCCTGGTTTTAAACAACCAAGACGAAAAATGGTTTCTTTTTTTGAAAAAATGTGGACCGGAGTTTTGGGAAAGCGCCAGTGTGCGTGAATTAAATAATATTATATTATATCACACATCGGCGTTTTGGGTAAAACGCCGATATGCTAATATTATATTATTTTCTTGGGTTTTGTTTCCGGCGTTTTGTCCTCGGGGTGGCGTTTTGCAAAACGCCGATGTGCCGCTTTCCCACGGTAAATTTTTAGGCAAGTTGCCAAAACACCATAGCGTCATTCCGCCGGAAAATTTCGCCGATACGAGGCCAAATAAAACGCCGATAAGAGCCCGTTTTTTGTAGTGAATCTACGTTTGGAGCAGAAAACCTAAGTTTTGCTAGATGATATTTTTTTGAAGTTTTTCAAAAACTACTTTCCAGAATCTATTATTCAAAAGAGATCTTTTAGATTTTCTTAGAATCTATTCTCGAAAAGCTATATCCAAACAGGCCTTAAATTCAATTACTATATATGTGTTAAATTAGTAACATTGTTTAGAACTAAAATACAGTAGAACTCAAGGAGAGTTGTGGAGAATCATTGAGGAGAATCATAACTCAAGGAGAGTCTTTATTTGGGAAAACAATGCACTCAAAATATATTGATTTCTCCAGACAGGACTATATCAAAAAGCCTTACAATTCTTCATGGCTTTGGAAAGACATTCTAAGAAGTGCAGACCTGATTACCTCCCATTTATCATGGTCAATTGGAGATGGTTCCTCAATACCAATCAACCATCCTCTGTGGTGGCCCGTGCGGCACAGTCACCTACTGCCACCTGAAATTCAGAAAGTAGGTGATCTGTTAGTGCACACCCCCCATCAACTTACCCCTCTCAAATGGAATCAACCCTTACTTCTCCAATTGTATGATCAACACACAGCAGACACCATCTCCAGCATGCATTTATCAGTATCAGGGAACAAAGATCAAATCATTTGGAGTCTACACTGCTCAACAGGGATACAAAACAATTAGAACTCAGCACTGTTCAGGACCCACTGACCCATTGTGGGGAAAACTATGGAACATTAAACTTCCAGCTAAACTCATACTCCTGATTTGGAAACTACTCCACTTTGCTGTCCCAACCATGGATGTTCTGAGCCTACATCACCTGCCTGCCCAAGGTCTTTGTATGTTTGGCTGTCAAGAAGAGGAGACTGTTATACATACCTTCAGTTCCTGTCATTTTGCCAAGATACTTTGGTCTCTTGGAGCCAATCTGAGGATTTTAGCTTCCAGCTTTGAGGAGTTCAAAACATGTATCAAATCTCTTTTCTCCAACCTCATTGATCAAGGAGAATTAGAAACCCTCCACAGATCAATCATTCTGATCAACACCATCTGGAGGAAGAGGAATCTGGTCATGCATGAACAGAAGATGTTTCGAGTTAAGGATACCCTTAGAGAGATTGAAGCCGAGCTTAGCTTCTGCAACATCTCCTTCAACAATTAACCGAATCAGAATACGGTGGACCAGAATGCTATATTCACACCTATCTCCCCTATTACTGAGCCAAGAATTGACCCTTCCAGGTAGACCATCTTGATTCAGTTGGCTATTGAGCAAGGAGTTAAGCATTATAGAATAGGTGTACTCCACTGTAATCAAGCTCTGATAAATCTAAACTGCACACCAAAGCTCTACACTGGTAACTCCTTACTCAACCAAACCATTCGGATGGCCCTCAAATGGATCACTGCGAGTCCTTTATTTGGAGCGGACCAAGACCTGACATTGGTGTTTGTTAAAAAGAAGACATCCTTCTCATCTCAATCATTGAGAACTCGACAAGACACAATCAGCAGGGATATTGTGACCCAATTATCCCTCTTCTCAAGACATAACATCACATATCTAGATTTATTACCTGTTTTTATTTTGAAAGACCTTCTTAACTGCTTTATTGTTGATATCTTTGTGTGACTATCTTTAATTAATATCATTTTGACTTGATTCAAAAAAAAAAATACAGTAGAACTTGTTTCAAAATACATATAACAAAAAAAACCGTATTTTGAGAAATATGACAATCCCATAAGTGTAGAACTGAAGTACCAAAAATCTTAAACTCATTTGGACTCTCCGACATGGGCTTCCACTTTTATCTTGTGACAGTCAATTGGATCCATAACTTTTGTCGTTTTTAAGTGACCCATTCTGATATTCTGATATTAGAAAATGATCGGTCATTGATCAAACAAAATACTAAATAGAATATGATCCATCAGACCCAATAACATATGCGTACGAGCCTCTTCCCATGCACATAATTACTTCGAGCCCATAATATTGGAACAAGTTATATATATTTAGAAACGGAAAAACTTACATCAAGTTACTTTCTCCAGGTTCTCAAGTTCTTTTAATATAGGAGTGACACGTGTCCTTTTATAACAAATTGGTTGTTATAAAAGGACACGTGTCACTCCTATATTAAAAGAACTTGAGAACCTGGAGAAAGTAACTTGACCTAAGTAAGGTCCATTTAGAAAACTTATTTGTAAATGAAGTATGTTTTCTAAAGCACCGCTATTAATAATTTACATTATTGAAAATTTCTTTCTCAATAACAACTTTCAATATGTGCAGGCAATATACTCCCTCCATTCCTAATTAAAGGACATAATTAGGGAAGTGAGCTACTTGTTCCTAAACATAAAACACTTATATAATTTTTCTTAACTTGCTTCCAATTTATCCCTATTAATACTCTTTGGATGTAAAGGAGCTCATGATAGCAACTCCCTCCATTCCATAATATAAGTATTGTTTAACCAAACTGGGCTTTCCTAAAAAATAAGTTTAGGCTAGTTAAAAGAAATTAATGTGCAGGGATGTACTCTCTGTTTTTTTTCTTTCAAAAGTGGCCTTATCTATGAATAAGTAAGTGAGAAAGTACACTATCCAAAAAAAAAATAGAGAATGTAACAATAAAAAAGAAGATGAAATAGAATGAGTGGAATAAATTAATGCATGGGTGAGATGGGAAAAAAACACATTTATTGCTCATTAAAAATTAAATAGAAACCTTATATTCTGAGACAATATTATTAAAAAAAAGGACATTTTATCATGGGAAGGAGAGAGTAGTTGCTATGAATCAACTTCATATATCATAATAATCCAAGCACGCATAAAGGAGATAGTAACTAATTGCTTACATGGCTGGAAAAGGTAAAGTGAAAATCCGAAAATTGATTTTGGAATTCATTTTTATTTTGCTTTAAATACTTTTTGAAAGTTCAATGCGATAATAATTATCTTAAATGTTCTTAATATTATTTGTTGGCATCTTGAACCAAAATTGATATTATCAACTGGGGCACCTGCACAAAATACAGAGTTTCGAAAAATCTTGTGAAATAGAAAAAATAATTTGTGTTTAAACTTGAAAGAAATCAATTGATATCATGTAAACAAAGATTATAATAGCAGTACTAGTCTCCTTATTTCAGGATCATGGAAAAATGATGCGAAGATGTGTAATTAGTAAAAAAGTCAAACATATGTTAATGGCTCGCGAATGTTCTGTGTAAATTGGTTGGGGACAAGAATATATCCAATAAGTACTATACTATGGTGTAATTTCACCCAGAGCAACTGCCAACAAGTATGTACAAAAGTCTTCAATTCATAATAGCGGTAAACAAGTGTTGACCGTGAATGTCAAAACATTGAAAATTTGTTGACATATAATGCCGACATGAAAATACACATGTTTTGACCTGTCATAGTTGGTACTTGGTAGAAAACTTGGACACATTATTCTATTGTCGCACTCCACAGCTGCATAAACACACTTTAACTCAAAAATCATCTTAAAGGTACGTGGAATCCGACTGTCACCCTCTCTCCCCCTTTCCTTTTTACATTCATTGGGGTAATAGTCTTATTTTTGCCTTCAAGTAACAACATTGGATCACTGAACACGCTAAACTAACATTGGGTACAATTTTACCCTTGAAGTAAACAAAGTGGTCCAATTTTACCCTTTAGCGAATATAATGTTGACACGTGAAATGTAATGTTGACACATGAATGACACGTGCAACATTTTGTCCAGAGGGTAAAATTGGACCACTTTGATTACTTCATGGGTAAAATTATATTCGATGTTAGTTTAGGGTGCCCGGTGGTCCAGGATGGTTACTTGAAGGGTAAAATACACCATTGCCCTTTATATTGACATAATCATTGGGAGGGAGGGGATGAGTGTTGAGTCCAGCATTGTCGGCTACTGAACCCACCATGATGGACACCCCAGGGTCAGCTCTCGCATGGGAAAATGCGAGAGCTGACCCTAAGGTGTCCATCATGGAGGCTCTCTCGAGACCTCGATCCCCAGGCTGCAGCCCTGGTGGGATTCGATATCGTGACTACGAGCTATCACTCTCTTAAGCCGACACTTAAGGGAGTGGCCTTTATCACGTGAGCTGCAGCTTAAGCGGTGACAAGCGAGACATCTAGAATGCCTATAAAGTGCCAATGACAAAGCTTTATCCCAGGAATGCTGTAGCATTAGATCGTGGAGCCGACACTTAAGGGTGTGGCCTTTACCACGTGAGCTGCAGCTCAAGTGGTGACAAGCGAGACATCTAGAATGCCTATAAAGTGGGAGGTCTCGACTTCGATCCCTGGAGGGCCAATGACAAGGTTTTATCCCAGGAATGCTGCAGCATTAGATCGTGGATTCGAGAGAGCCTTGAGCCTCCCTACAATACCTGAGTTGGGCTTGCCAATACCGGGGAGAATGCGAGAGCTGACCCTGGGGTGCCCAACATGGTGGGTTCACTAATCGACAATGCTGGACACAACAATGAGCATGACAACTAGACAGAGAGGGGGAAGGTATTCAAACTAAATTAATCTGTAAATATAAGAGAAAATAGAAAATCAAGTTTTAAATGGAAGATTGTTTATGTATATGTAGTGTGTTCTATAATAAAATGTACATGGTTTGTTAATTACGTAAAGGACATTGGTGCTAAAATACCCCTGAACTTTTCTTTAGGGACGGTCTCTACCCATTTTTAACAGTCAAACTCTAACTTCTTTAAACCCAGCTTATGTGTTGCCACTGTGGCTTGTCTAAAACAAGGAGAGATAGCTTAAAATCCCCATTCTTTGTCTATTTTATCTAAATGAACAAATGCCTTTGTTTCCATTAACACTTTGTGCTCTGTTTATTGTATTATATATGTTGTTGTTGTTGATTTTGTTTCTCTACCATCTATGATAGCATGACATTATATGTTTGTACAGATTTTCAGCAATGGCAACTTGTGTGTCTTGCACTGGGATTCATGGTATTGTTTTTTGCCACAATTTTTAGCAGTTGAGTTTCATTTTATTACATGGGAGTGTTCCTTGTTATTATAATCCTCACTTTTCACATATCTATTATAGTATTCTGATCCAGGTAACCGACCTCACACAATGTGATAATGTTTTGTTGTTCTACTTTTTTTGCCTCCTAACTTGTTATTATGATTGAAGGCCACGAAATTCTTGCCAACTGGAAGAAATTAAAGAATATCTTTTACATTTTCATATCCGGATCAGTGTTTAGTTTACCTTAATCCTGGACATTGTTGATCAACATCAGTTCCTCACATGTAATGAAAAAATGTAACATTTAGTGTTATTTTTTATTATTCAGAAAGGTGCTGATGTTATTTCTGTGTTGTTTCATCTTGGAGCTTGATCCTTCCTCATATATACACCACTTTTCTGTCTTCTTAATGTCAATTTTTCAGAGTTATGGACTGAGTGAAAAGATGCACAATCCAGTAAGAATATTGGTCAATATTGTGGATATTTGTTTTTACTTAATCTTTTTTTCCCTGCATACGAGTTAATGAATAGAGCTCTATATGCTTGTTTTAGAATCTGAACCCCCTTTTGCTCCTCTCTCCAAGACAATAATTGGAAATTGACAAATTAATTATTTCTGACTTGGATGAATTAGCACTTCGTAGTTCTCTATTCCAAGTTTGCTTATTCTTTATGATTTGTGTGCAGATATTCTGTGTGTAGAATATTGTATGTGTTGGGCTTGTTCTACACGTGGCTTGCATATAGGAATGATGGCTTTCCATTTACCTTGTTTATTGCTTCTACCAGTGTTAATCTTTAGCAGAATGTAATGATATTTATGGAAGAAAGAACTAGGATGGCTTTCCCTGGCTTTTTATGTGGAGCATCATGGGCTTAAACTACAAAGATTAACTTAGAAAGAAGTTTATAGAAGTTTATGTTTAAATGTTAAATTTACTGTTAGTAAGGGCTTAATATTTAACTTGATCTTACATAAGAAATGCAATGGAGTCTTTTTGGTGAAAGATTGTGACTTATCTATGTGAAATGTTAGCTTGTGTTTGATGTAAAAATGATGTTTAGACTGCTAGGTAAAGTTATTTGGGAAAATTAATATGAGGTTACACCCAAGACACTTAATATTAGAAAAGTCCTACGAATTGGCTAAATTAAAGTCCCTAAGGACCCTACTTTAATTATCTCCCAAGAGAAACATATTTTTCTGCCCTTGCCCATACACTTAACTTGTTCATAAACTTGTTATACGCTGACCATAGACTTGTTACCCCTTCTCATAACATTGTTATTCGCTGCCCATTGATTTGTTATCAGGTAACAAGTTTATTAGGAGTGAATAACAAGGTTATGAGCAAGGTTAGCAAGTGGCTAGGCAAGGGCAGAAAAGTATTTTATCTTGGGAGATAATTAAAGTAAGGTCCCTACTTTAATTTAATTTAGTCAAATTGTGGAACTTTTCTAGTATAAGTGTCTTGGGTGGAACCACATATTAATTTTCCCAAGTTATTTTATCTTTTCATGTGTTGCTATTTTTAATTTTTTCGGATTTGGGATACAGCGGGTCAAAAAAGATTCCAAAGCCTAGGAGTTGCTTTTTATCTTGGTGCTGATTGCTGTGTCCTTGTATATGATTTAAATTCAATTAAATCATTCGACAACCTCAATATATAACTTGATAGAGGATTTTGTGATTCAGGGGTTTGCTTCCACCTCCAAAGACAGATTTTTAAGTTAATTTAATTAGTTATAAAAACAATGTTTTAGTGGTTCTCTAGCTTATAAAACCTTTGATCACTTTAGCATTCAAGCCTTCGGATCGTATTTTTTAGGAAGGTCATAAAACAGTTTGTTAGGAAGGTCATAAAACAGTTTGTTAGGAAAGTTAGTATTTGATCTAAATTTTATATCAATGAGGGGCATAAGAGTCTTTTCATATCTAAATTTTATTTCCCTTAAGTGAAATTACTATATTTGCACCTGGACCCAAGTTGGGTACTCTTTTTACAGCTCGCGAAACTTTAGTATTAGAAACGCTCCTAGGGGTAAAGTCTCCTAGGGGTAAAGTTTAGTATCATTTTTGCACCTTCGCCCTTATAAGATTCACTTCATTGTTGATTTTGTATCTATCAAAATAAAAATTTATTAAAAATAAATTTTAGTTAAATGAATCTGGACCATTGAAATAATTTTGGATGGTATAGATAGATCATGATGAGAAGTCAATTTCTCATCTTTGTGATGAGCATGAAATGTGAACCTTCTATTCAGAAACACTCTTTTCTTAAGAAATGATTCTTTCTTTCCATTCCTGTGATTGTATCTTGATGAAATTATTTTCTTTTATCTATTGCTGATGACCTAGTCACTTTTTGAATAAGATTGATCTTGGGTGTGTTTGGCAAGAGGCATAAGCATGATTGCACATCAATTTTTTTTGCTTTTTCTTACTTTTGACTTTTTTTTGCTTTTGAACATGTTTGGGAACAAATCAAAGTCAAATTGCTTATGCCTCAAAAGCAAGGTGAACACAAAAGAAAGAGAAAGTTACTTCTACTTATATTTGCTTTTTGCTTCTTTTCTAACTTACACACACACACTCCCTCCTGTCCTAAATATAAGACCTAATTGACTTTTTTAGAAAATCCTATAACAAAGCAAAATAAGTTAATTATAAATTGATTTATCTAAATTTTTCCCTTAGATCAAGTTATTTTACCTATAAACTAATGTATAATCTAAAAATATATCAAATATGTCATGATTTAATAGCCTATTTTGTAACCTTATATTTAGGACCGGAGGTAGTATGTATGTACACACACACACATTGAAAATTTTTATTTTTATTGCTAGAAAACGCATGCAGTGAATCCTCCCCTTTAATTTTCCAATATACACTGACCTACCTTTACCTCCACTCACCATTTCTCTCTTATTGTCTAGGGGAACACTAAGAAGGATAATTTGGAGAAATTTGATAAGAATTAGAAATATGTCTTATATTTAGGATCAAAGGAGTGTGTGTGTGTGTGTATATATATATAAAATTTTTAATTTATATGTATTTTATTTCAAATGAGTATTATTTTCAAATTTTTGATTTTAATTCATTTATTCTCTATAAATTATAACAATATTTGCATATGTTTTAATCTAATCTTGTTTTAATTTTTTAAATAACTATCCAAACATCTGTCTAAAAGTCAAATTGAAAAATACCTAATTTTTTATTAAAGATGTTAGTTAAGTTAGTTAAAATAACATGATATTATCAATATACACTAACCATCTACCTTTACCTCCACCATTTCTCTCTTATTGTCTAATAATGTAGAGCATGTAGAAGGATAAATTTGAGAAAATTTGATAAGAATTAGAAGTAGGTCTTATATTTAGGACAGAAAGGATCGGAGTATGTATGTTTGTATGCATATAATTTTTAATTTATATGTATTTTATTTTGAATTAGTAACATTTCCAAATTTTTAGTTTTAATTCATGTATTCTCTCTAAATTACTCCCTCCGTTCCTAAATATAAGACCTAGATAACTTTTTTTTGGAAAGATTAAGGTTGCGAAATAGGTTATTAAATGATGACATATTTGATATCTTTTTAGATTATCCATTAGCTTATAGGTTAAATAAACTAGTTTAAGAGAAAAAATTAGGTAAATCAATATATAATTAACTTATTTTTTACTTTTTTATAGCATTTTTCAAAAAAGTCATCTAGGTCCTATATTTAGGAACGGAGGGAGTATAACAATATTTGCATATGTTTTAATATAATCTTGCTTTTATCAAATACATATCCAAACATCTTTCTAAAAGTAAGATTGAAAAAAGTCATTTTACCAACAACACATCCAAACATAATCACAACACACAATCGAACTTTTTTCCAATCTTACTTCTAAAAAAGTCAAATTAAAAAAAATTACTTTTCCACCGGCAATCCAAACACACCCCTTATCTTTCAATTATTTATTTCTCAGTTTTTAGTGTTACTATGCGCGTGTTATAGATTTTGTATTAGTTTGAAACAAAAATGTTGTTAGTTGTATCTTCTATATATACTCCCTCCGTTCCTAAATATAAGATCACTTTAGGGAGGAGAACTTGTTCCTAAATATAAGATCACTTTCTAATTTGACTCAAGTTTTCCCCAAATTACCCATACACCCTCTTCACCCAAAAGTGGTTTGAAGAAGGTGAGAGGATATTTTTAAAACTTAGGTGAGGGGTATTTTGGAAATTTCATGTAATCCTAACTCATTGGAATGTCTTCCTTAATCTCTCCAAATTTGCTTAAGTGATCTTATATTTAGGAACGGAGGGAATATATATATATATATATATATATATATATATATATATATATATATATATATATATATATCCAGTCCCAAGCCCAGATAGAGGAGTAGGGTTGTGATAGACTTTGACAGCCAACGTAAAAATTTGTCGAATCTTATGAACGTAGATCCACACATTTGTTGTACCAATAGGTCATTGCTTATTGATCAGAACGGTGTCATGTGATCCATGTAGCCGACCCCACTTAGCTGGGATTAAGGCTTTGTTGTTGTTGTTGTAATGGTATCTATCTAAGTATTTTATACTCAATGGAACTATGGAAGTATGTAATGATAAAAAAAAGGAACTATGGAAGTAATAATAAGCATGCGTATATACTATCTTTATGGAAACCTATATATATATATATATATATATATATATATATGAAATGTCTGTCAGCAAACTGTGGTGTGGGTTCCTCTTCGGTTATAAGGTTAACTTCACTGTGAATTTTTCTTCTGTGTTTTATTTTTTTTAAAAAAAAAAAACTTTTTAGTCGTTTAGTTACTCTTCTCTGAATTGTAGCTAGGAAGATATATATATGGGAAGAGCATTTCCAAATAAGCCAATAATATTAACTATTCAATGGAATGTAAAAAAAATAATATCCTCATATTTATGTATGTGAAAAATAACGTAATAAATATGAATTTACCTGTAGCACATATCATATTAATATTAACAATTATTTATCAATTTGTTTCATTAGTTCTGAATCAAACTGTGGAAGCAACAGAAGTATGAAACCTTGGAGTCATCTTTACGTCGAAAGCTATAAAATGTTATGTGTACACACACACGCGCGCGCGATCGATTGCGTTAGGTTTTGATAGGTTTGAGTAATCACTACGTTTATTATATACCAAAAGAATGATGAAGTGTAACTACCTTCATTGTTAGACTGACTGAGACTTCCCTATTCTTCAAGAGAAAACTACTTCTTACTTTTTAGTGTCCGTCACTTAGACAAGACTATCCACTTTATGCCCAACCAAATAAACAATTAAACAATTCTCCCTGTTTCTCAACAATTAAACAATTCTATTCCTTCGAATTAGAAATGAAAAAACTTTTTTTGCTGCATAGATAAAGTAACTGATGGATAATTAATTTCATAGATTTTAAAAACATCATATAAGTTAATTGTTTATGAAAATGTAAGTGTCGGTTTTATTGTAAGATCAATAGGAATGGCTTGGAAAAAATTTTAACTTTTGAAAAATTTGAATTTACTGCTAAAATAGACCAACATGCAAGAGGGAGTGTTAACAACAAAGGTTGGTCCAGTTAGTAAAGAGGTTCGACTCACAATTATGTGGTTGTGAGTTCGAATCCCGCCGATGTGAGGACCTTATTGGTGGGTGATCTGTAAGTACTTTGTAAGCGCTCAAAGCGCCCGGAGACCTGCCTTGGCCCTGGTGAGTCCCGGGACCCAACTCACCTAAACTTTTTTGTATAAAAAAAGAGGGAGTGTTTCAAGATTTTTAGTTATATAATGTTGAATTTGATTATATTCTTTTGAGTTGAAAAAAAAATTACTGAAATAATTAGTAGGACTTAGCACACCAAGAATAAGCATGAATATGGTAAAAAGAGTTTGATCCAGCAGAAGGAATGACCAGTCGCTCATAATATAGCAAACCAATATTTAAATTCTTGTTAAAACATATGACCACATTTAATTTTCAATAATATCACAAACCAAAGTACCTCAAATATATAAGGGAATATATGCGCCATATTAAACAGAATTACAAAGAACTAATAATATATGCACAACATGTATTCATCATCAAAAATGCAAACGGGATGTAAATCTAGGTTGGTCTATAATAGTTAAAAATTATATTCTTGACAACCAAATAATAAAAAGGATATTAGAAAAATCTCGACTTACAATATTTATTTTGGGAGTTTAAGAAGAAAACTTTAATAAATTTCAGGACCAATTCATAGATCTCATTTCGTTCAAATGATTTTAAAATTTGAAATTAAATATAAGCAATTTAGGTCTTTAAAGCTATAACTCTTCCTTAGCACTGTATCCACAAGACTGACCAACTCCTCAATTTGACACTAGCTCGTTACTTAGAACTCTTTCAAGTGAACTTGTTTTATTCCTAAGTTACTTCTTTTTCTAAGCATGAATTTTGGTGAAGAGGTAGCACACATTTGTCAAGTTTATCCTCTTTTTCTTAAATTTCTTTGCTTTAAGAAAATAATACCTCCGGTCCTAAATCTAAAATCAAATTGACTTTTTTAGAAAATTTTTTAAAAATAAATCACTTATAAATTGATTTACGTAATTTTTTTTCTTGAACTAGTTTATTTGACATATAAACTATATAATAGATAATGTTTTATTATAGAAAATCTTTAAAAAAATAAGTCAATTTTAAATTGATTTACCTATTCTTTTTCTTGAACTAATTTATTTGACATATAAACTACTCCCTCCGTTACTAAATATAAGATCACTTTGGTTAATTTGGGGAGATTAAGGAAGACAATAAAATTACATGATCTTCCCAAAATCCCCTCATTTACTTAACTTTAAAAGGAGGAGGGGTTTTCAATGAAAATAGAGAGTATAAGGGTAGTTTGGGCAAAATTTGAGATAAAATAAGAAGTGATCTTATATTTAGGAACTTATCCACTTCCCATAGTGATCTTATATTTAGGAACGGAGTATATAATATGTAATCTTAAAAATATTAAATATATCATAATTGAATAACTTATTTTGCTTCCTTAATCTTTTCTAAATAAGTCAGCTAGGTCTTATATTTAGGACATGAAGAGTAAACTTTTAAATATATTATTGTATATTATTATTCTATATTGCAACTTTTAATCGTAGACGATTACCGATCCAAGCATTGTTCATTTTCTCTCCCGGGTCAACCAAATATACTCGATAATTTTCTCTTAAAGCCTGTCAACAATCTCTTGATAATAATTCCTTAATCTTGATTTTTATCATTATACGGATGCAATTATAGATTAATAATTTGCATAAATTAAATAATTTAATTATAGTTTAAAATAAATGTTTATTTTTTTAAAAAAGAAGGTACTTTATTTTTTTTTGTATGTGAAAGTATCCTTTTTTTATGAATAGAAACTATCCAGTTCGATGAAATTAAAGATAATTAATAATGAAAAGGAATTATCAGTTTTTAAGTAGTTCGAGTTTTATATTTAGGAAAAATAGACACCCCTAACAAACTTCTAGGTCTAGATGGGAGAGAGTATTTGCATTTCACATTCTCTGTTTTTTCTTTTGGTCGAGATTCTCTATCTTTTTTTTTCATTTGCTCAAATATTCCCCAAAAACTAAATCAACTAATTATTTATATTGTTACCTTCATTTAAGATTAAATCATTTGGCCTTTTTTTAACTGCTTCAAGTAATTTGGAAGGTAACTTCAACTTTTTAATTAACAATACAAATAATTTAAATGTATTAAATAATTCAATAATGCAGCATTAGTCAATAAAGTAATGGTGACCCATGACATGATTGAAAAAGTGACGACTAAACCATATATAGCGACATTTCTTTCCATTATTCCTCATCATTTATATATAATTACTCATATACCTTAATAATTACTCATATATCCAAATTGCTTCAAACGAGCCATAATCATGCAGTAACTACTAACTAAATCTAGTCATTATTGTTGACCCTTTATGTATATATATCGCTTTATTTCAAAGCTTTCTTCCTCATATCTTTCAAACGTAAGCTCAACAACATTCACTGTAACCGCATCATGTTTTTCTCTCTTTTCTTCATCATCTTCTTCTTCGCTTCCCCATTACAATGCATTCTCTCAAGAACTTTTCAACACCACTCGACATTGCCCACAAAAATCTCCATTGCCGATGAAAAAAACTTCCAACATTTGGTCCAAGCTTCAAAAGGCAGTCACATAACTGGTATTTCACATATCAAAAGATACTTTTCACATTTTGGGTACCTTGATCCATTACAAAACAACATAAGTAGTTTTTCCAATGATTTTGACGACCAATTCGAGTCAGCTCTTGTCCGATACCAACAAAACCTTGGCCTCGCTGTCTCCGGTAAAATCGACTTCAACACACTCAACCAGATCAATACACCAAGATGTGGCATGCCAGACACAACCAAGACTATGCATTCAACAAAACATTTCATGTATTTCCCAGGAAAACCTCGGTGGGTACGTTCAATGCCAATGAGTCTCACGTATGCTATATCGCCAGAGAACATGATTAAAAATCTGAGCCTAAGGGAAATAAGAGAAGCGTTCAAAAGAGCATTCACTAGGTGGGCTTCTGTAATTCCTGTAAGTTTTGTGGAGGCTCAAGACTATGCTTTTGCAGATATCAAAATAGGGTTTTTCAGTGGTGATCATGGAGATGGAGAGCCATTTGACGGTGTCCTCGGCGTGCTAGCTCACTCGTTCTCACCTGAGAGTGGTAGGCTTCACTTGGATGCGGCGGAGACATGGGCGGTGGACTTCCGGTTGGAAAAATCGCCGGTGGCGGTGGATTTGGAGTCGGTGGCGACACATGAGATAGGGCATTTGTTAGGGCTATCTCATAGTACCATGAAAGAGGCAGTGATGTATCCAAGTTTGAAGCCAAGAGATAAGAGAGCGGATCTAAATATGGATGATATTAAAGGAGTTCAATCTTTGTATGGATCAAACCCAAATTTTAAATATGAATCTTCTTTAGAATCCGATATGTCTGCTAATGAAGCTGCTTCTAATTTGGTGGGAGGCAAATCTTTGAGGATTATTCTTGCTGGTGGCTTCCTCATGTTTTCTTTAGTTTACATTTTTCCTTCATGTTTATAACTTTTTCTCATTATTTCTGAAGGACATTGACTAGAGATACTACACACACACACACACACATAATGATGTTGGGTGAAATATATGGCATAGTAGTGTATTGAGATTAGATTCTGATGTGTTACCGATTACGATTAAGTCATATAATCGGTGATGGTATAACATGATTTTTCATCATATATATGATTTGTTTAACGAATTTTATATTTGTGTAAAGTATATGAAATTACTTGTCGTTTGTATTTTTGATGAATGGATTGGACTTAGGTTGGGATACTTTTTGGTTTGGGTTCACAATCAATAATGTGGGTAAAAAGTTACTATTAAGGTCGTAACACCCTCAAAATTTGGATAAGGAATAATAAGAAATTAATTAAGGTTATGAGATATCATTGGAAAACTAAAATGCTTTAAAAATAAATTTATAATGTGAGACCCATTATAAATTTGAAGGCTTATTTTCTTTAGAAATTAAAGAAAAATGGTTAGAAGATGACTTTTAATTTGAAAATTTTAGAAAAATTGCTTTGAGGTATAAACAAATATTGTTGAACGAAATTCCTAGTTTGAAGTAGAGATTATTTTTTTACATTTAGGAATCATTTAATGAATATAAACTAAATTTCTGAGCAAAAACAAATGAATATTTTTTTTGATAAAAAGACAATGTATTCATTCAAATATCCATACAATATCCAGCATAAAAGGAAATAAAAGGAAATATACTATCCCTAATACATTATAGGAGGTGAAAGAAGTAAGATTCTTGTAATTCACCCCTAATTATTACTTGGGGAATTAGAGATTTGTCATAAAAATGAAAAGTGCTATAAGCAGAAATAAGCAAATTAATATCTCTGGCCACCATGTCAGATAAGCTAGATAGAAGCTGAGATGAGCTCCTTGAGTTGTCCATAAATAGTCCAAGAGAACATCCAGAAGAATGAAAAGGACATGATGCAATCCATTGCAGCCCTGCTCGCAAGCATCTGTTCCAAAAAGATGTTCCCTGGTTTGGAGCCTTTCGGAACTTTAGTTTGTTAAGCAGCTGATTGTGAAAGAAGATGCTTACAACCGAAGCTTTGCAGCTCAGATGATGGACTCTGTCAATAAGGATGATCCAATCTAGATTACCAGCCGTAGAGGTGCTTGGAAGATCACTGGGATATCCTAGATAGCACCCTGCATTAGCACTGCCCTCCGTTGTCTTTGTAAGGGAGACTGTTGAGTGGAAATGATGCTCTTGTTGGAGGAGAGCCATTTCCTTGAGTGGAGGGAGACACTTTCCTTGGTGTAAAACATTATTTCTGCTCTTCCAAATATGATGCAAGAGGAGAATGATATGCTCCAAGAGCAAAGTGTGTCTATCTCTCCAGAGTTCCTGCAAGACCTGCATAAGCCACAATTTAAAATTTTCAAAATCAGGCCAGATGTTCCTTATTGTTAAAGCACACCACCAGAGAGCTCTTGATTTCAGACACTCAAAGAAGACATGACCCATGGTCTCAAAAGAGTCACAACCATTAACACACTGATTGTAATTAACCAGGTGATGCTCTTTCAGGACATCCCCTGCTGGAAGAGCTTTATGCAGGAGTTTCCACACGAAGAGCAGTATTTTTGGCGGCAAGGAGATAGACCATAGGAATTTCCAAAAAGGGTTATCAACAGCTTGGCTACTCTTCTTGTAGATCTTGAAGCCAGCCTTAGCTGAGTAAATCCCAGAGGGATCCCCCCGCCCAGATAATAGAATCAGCCATGGGAAAGAAACTGAGTGGAGTGGAAAGGATATCACGAGCAACTTCAGGTTCATAAAGAAGATGAGCCAGATGAGAATTCCAGGAAACCGGATTCCATGGAAGGTTGGTATGCAAGGTGAGATCTTGTACCGTAGAGGTAGGGTCTACAAGTGCAGATCTTGACTGCATGGGCCACTACAATGGGTGGTTGAGGGGGATGGAAGAACCATTCCCAACTCTCCAGCGAAGCATAGGAGAGATTAGGGAGGTATCCTTGATGATCCCTTTCCAAAACCAGGAGGAGTTGTATGGTGTTCTTATGATGGAAGGAGAGTGCGTGTCTATGTATTTGGCTTGAAGAGTCGAGCCCTATAAAGAAGAAGAGGGAGCCGAGATGATTCTCCAGAGTTGCTTAGAAAGCAAGGAGAGATTAACCTGTGAAGTGTCTCGCATGCCTAGTCCTCCTGAGTTAACCAGTTGAAACAGTACATCTTTCCTAAGGAGATGTATCTGTTTCTTGTCATCCGACTCACCCCAAAAAAGTTAACCAACCAGGCATCAATTTGATGACAAACATGATTGGGCAGTCTGATACAGGTCAGAAGATATATATTTGCAGACGATAGGACTGATTTGATAAGCTGAAGCCTAGAGGCCTAGGAGAGTAGTTGGTTTTTCCAAGTTGCTGTCCTCCTTTGAACAGCAGAGAGGACTTGATCATATATCACATGTTTGTTTCTACTAGGGTCAATATGAGTTCCCAAGTATTTCCCAAGCTTATTGGAAAAATTTCTAACTCAACTACTAGGTAGTAGTGGTGAGTAGGTCTTTTCTCAATTTTAGTTTGTAATCTTGCAAGTTCTAAGCTTATAAGGTCACGCAAATTAACAAAGAGTTTGAGAATGTTGATTGTGATTAACAACTACAATTTTAACCTAAAACTACAATATAGTGCCGAAATGAAAAAGAGATGAAATGTCAAGAAGAGAAGTACCTCCCTCTCCAAACTACTCATGTGCTTATGATGAACAAGACCTCATGAATTTGCAAATCTTGATCTATCCTAGTTAAATCCTTAAGATCTCTTAGATCTACAAGAAATCTAGAAGAGTTTAACTAGGATAATCAAGTTAATTGCTCTTTCCAAGCTGATTGCACCATTCTTTTGCATATATTTTCATGGCCAAATCCATTGAATTAATGCATGTTTTGATTATAATTGCACCTAATTTGCATAGATTCTAACTATTGCACTAATTGTTGGAATTTGTTCTAATCAAGGGCAATTTAGGCTTTTTTAGCATGCTATAATGTTTTACATGTTTTTAAGAACATTTTGATGCTACCTTTGAGACATTTGAATATGTAGGTTGGGAGGTTGAAGGTGAAGATTCAAGAAAAAGGGTCAAAATAACGTTTCTGGATGAAGTTTGCATTTTAATCCTGAGGCGAGCCGCTGGCTAGTACCTTCGGGTAACTCGCCACTTGCTCGCCAGTTGGCGAGCCACTGGCGAGCCTGACGCTGTCACAAATTCTGACGCGATTTTTAGGGTTTCTTGGGCCTATAAAAGCTTCCTATCATGACCCAAACCATTCCCAAGCTTCCCCAAGGTCGAAAATACCAAGATCTCTTAGGTTTTTCATCATTCCTCTCAATCCCCACTCAAATCCACCTCATTCCACTCCAAATCTCTCATCATTCCTCTCATCTATTACCATTTCCACCTCATTTCCACCACCCACCTTCTCCAACCTTCATCTTCTTCCATGGCAGCACCCTTGGGTGAGTTTGGGCTTTCATCTACCATGAGTGGCTAAACATTCTTGGGATTTTGGTGGTGTGAAGATAGTTCAAGGCTTCAATGGGCAACTTAGGGGAATTTTTCTTATCTTATGCTCTATACTTTATACTTGAGAGTTGTGGTTTCACTTTCTCTTATGTATCTGTGTTAGAGACATATGATTGTATCTTTCTAATCATGTTGGATTGATATTCTTGTGTTGAACATTAAGTTTGATTATCAATGTTATGTATGTTTTATTTTCTATGTTGATACATGAGACTATGCTTGCTTTAGTGGTTACTTGGTTTGTGTAGTTAATGTTTCAATTGAGGTGTTGTGTTTGCACATTCTCAAGAGGAAACTGGTTTTCAAACTTAAATTCAATACACATCAAGTGATGCTTAACTTTAACCCTAAGAGATGACTAGTTTCAACTAATTGTTTGATTTGACATCAATTAGTGCTAAAGGACCCTTAGTGGTTGCTTTGAGATTTTTTCTAATAGACTTGATGAAAGTTTTAACTCCCAATATTTTTAAAGAAGTAATTGAACTATTGAATCACCACCGAAAGCCCTTTCCATTACCTTGATTTAAAACCAACCAACTTTTTCCTTTTGCTTAATCAAAAATCACCAAAACAAGTGTTATCTATCTTTTAATTAATTTCTTTCAATGATTTTAAAAACACCAAAAATCACACCCCTTTTATGTCAATCCTTGTTTGCATTTAGCTAAGTTAGGGTAGTTAAAGGACTCCACAAAGTGAGACGACCTGAGATTGCATCCTATTTGCAATCCTCGGATTAAAATTGTGATTTTAACCCCCAAGGCGATTGGTTCACGGTTAAATCACAAGCTTAACATATACCTAGGCAACATTAGATTCTAGATCTAGAAACTAAGAAATTCATTCATTCCACAAACACACATATAAGCAATAGCAATACATGAATCTATGGAACTACACAAGCATAAACCTTAGGTTTTCATATGTCAAATCTAGAAAGAGAGGTTACAAGCCAAAAATGAAGTAGAACACTCTAAGAACAAGTGTTCTAGCCTAGTGAAACCTAAATCTAGGAAATCACAAGACAAAAAGGTAAATCTAGCTTGTAACCTACAAAATGACGACTCTCACAAATACATGAGGCCGATTTGGTGATGATCTTTAAGCACACTTTCACTTGGAGAAGGAGATCAAGGAAGCTTAGCCAAGCTTCATGGAGGAGAAGAGAAGAAGAAATCTGGACATGGAGGCCATGGAGGTGTGAATCACGAAATGGAGATGGTGGTTAGGGATTTGGGAAAGTTGAGAGAAAATGGAAGATGAAGAAGATGGACATAAAGTGGTGAAATAATTAATGAAGCTATGAGATATTTATATGAGTGTTTAGATGAGTTAATGAGGTGTTTAGGGATGTAAATGGGTTGTCAAATTCGGTCAAGGCTTTGGGTCAAGTGTGTGTGTACATGTAAGAGGCCAAGAGGGGTAGTAAGGGAAAGGAAGGGTATATTGGGAATTAAGGGAAACGGTGGATGAATGAGGTCTCAATGATGTCTAGATCCATCCTCTCAAGCTTCCTCCTTTTTCTCCTCTCCATTGTGCTTCCCTTTTTGCCCTTAATGAAGCTTCAACAACTCAAAATTTGAATTTGGAGCCCTTTTTACCCCTTTTGGTAATGAGCCAATCCCTTATTTTTTACAAAAGGGGTAATTTTTGTCTTATGCCTTTGTCTTTGCCACCTAGCCTCCTCCTTGCCACCTAAGCACTCCCAAGGGTGTGTGGGGCCCACGTGGAACTCCCCTACAAATAAAATAACATCACATAGTCAAAATGACCAAAATACCCTTGGTTTCTTAAAATGCAAGTAATAAGGTTAATATTTTCCACTTAACCTCATATAAGCATGTGCATATAAAATCACCAATAATGATCAAATTTAACAATTAAATCACACTAATTAAGCTCAATTGCACATGCTTTAACACATATTAAATTCGGTCTAATCAAAGGTCATGAGAGGTGTTTGGGCTGAAGACCAAGGTAGATTTATTCTTGTTGATTTGCTGTCCGGACCAGAGATTGAATTTATCTAAGACGGACTTTATTTGTTGGAATTGTGACTCTGAGGCTTCAACGAACAACAGGGAATCGTCTGCATAGAATAGATGAGTGACAGGTGCACTATTCCTGCAGATCTTAATTCCTTTCCAAAGGTTGACACTTTCAGGATGAGGCAGGATAAGATGTTAGCAGCTAGAATATACAGGTAGGGGGAGAGAGGGTCCCTTTGTCGAATGCCACAGTTAGGCTCCAAGGTGAAGATTTCTTTGTCATTGAGAAGAAAGTGAAATTCCACCGTAGAGAGGCATTGATATATCAAATTTACAAAGCCTGGTGGAAAATTCATTCTTTGCAGTAAAGCTGTTATGAAGCCCCACGAGATTCTATCAAAAGCTTTTGAGAAGTCAATTTCGAAGGTTGCCAGCTTTTTTCTTTTCCCTCTCGAAGTATGAAATTGGTGCATAACCTCAGCAGCAAGCATAACATTGTCAGAGATTAAGCGGCCCTTGAGAAAAGCACTCTGGCAAGGGTGAATAAGATCAGGAAGCACCACTTTTAATCTGTTACTAATCACTTTGGAGAGGATTTTGTAAGAGACATTGCACAGGCCGATCGGTCGAAGGTCTTGAAAGGAAGAGGGATGAGGCTTCTTGGGAATTAATACTACATTCGTCTTGTTCATTTCTTTGAGAATTCGCCCAGAAGTCCAAGTGGAAGTCACCATGTTAATGACATCATGTGAAACCAATGCCCAGTTCTTCTGAAAGAAACTAGCATGATACCCATCCGGTCCTGGGGCACTGTCCTTTGGTAAGCTGAAGACATCCTCCGTAATCTCATTAGAAGTGAGAGGGGCATTGATGGTTGCCGCCTGATCATATGAGAGACTTGGTATTTGAAGCTTTTCCAATTTAGAGAGAATCTGATCATGAGACATTTGTCTATCAGCCTGAAGAATGCCAGAGAAATGTTGGAAGGCTAGAGCTGTTATCTCCTTAGTATTGGAGGTCCATTCACCAGCCATTCTTAATGCTAGTAACCCGATTTTTATTCTTTCGATTGGTGGCGACTGAGTGAAAGTACTTTGTGTTTCGCTCTCCTTCCAAGTGCCATGAAACTCTCGCCCTTTGATTCCAGTAACTCATCTCACAGTCATAATAAAATTCCAAGTCTTGTCTGGTTTAAGTAATTTCATTTTGCTCAGGAATATCAGGATTCTCGTCCCAATTAACCTTTTCAGATAAGATTTGTAGTCTTTTTTTCAAGGTCAGCTATCTTATGTTTGAAATTCTCAATTTTTGATTTACTCCAGATGGAGAGATGAGCCAAAGTTGATTTAAGCTTGGATACCAATATGAAGCTAGGAGATCCTCGAAAGGAGCTAAGCCATGCCGAGTGAAGAAGGGGTAAAAAATCAGGGGAGTGATACCAAAAAGGTTCAAATCTGAGTTGCTTTTTCTTGGCTGGCTGTACAGAAGTGGAGAGCACTATGGGATAGTGGTCCGAAGCAGAGATCGTGAGATTGTCCACATGTGAGATAGGATGGCTGGTTATCCAAAAAAAAACTAATGAATATAAGCTAAATTGAAAAGAGTAAATATTTAGAAATGTAGCAACATAATTGTCCCTAATTTTTTTATAAAATCTTATAACTCTGTTTTCCAGCCTTCTTAAAGCCTCACCTCTGTTTTCTCTCCTTCCCTCTCTCTCGACATCACATCGTCACCGGCGGCTAGGATAGACGATTCCCAATCAATTTCTTAGCAAACCCCTTTTCTGGTAACTATTCACCAGCGCTGTTTTGGGGTGTATTCGGGTTAGAGTCTAGCTAAATACCCCTTCTGTTCCTAAATATAAGATCATTTTGGGGAAGTGGATAAGTTCCTAAATATAAGATCACTTTATATTTTTTGTCAAGATTAACGCAAATTACCCCCTCTACTCCTTTTACAACTAAATTACTCCCTCCATCTTTTATCCCAATAAACGACCTGAGTGATATTTAGTGTGACCGTCACCACCGTTAGTTGAATTGAGCAATTCTAAAGCTCCTTGGCACTGTTCAAGCATTGTTCAAGATAGCCACACTTTTCCTGATTACACTCCTCAGCTCTCACACGAATAGAGAGAAAGGAAAGGAAAGGAGTATTATATATTTTTGATGATTACAGGATTCGTTGTGAAATTGGTGTGTGGCCATAGCTGCTGACGGCTAGATTTGCGGCCGAGGAACGCAATCGATGAAGGAGTTTGAGACAGAAGGGTCTGAGAAGAAGATGACGTGGAGTGTTGAGTTGAAGAAGATTTCAGACATAATATACTCTTTGTGCTTATTTGTCTTTTTAATTTAATTGGAGGGTATTTTTGGAACATCATCTAATTATAACTAATTTAACCACCTTCCATAATCTCTTCAAATTAGGAAAGTGATCTTATATTTAGGAATGGAGGTAGTATTAATTAAAACTAGGGGCTGACCCCGTGCGATGCACGGGACGCCTTTGTTTTAATAAAATATCACACATTATCCTAATATGAAGGTACTTAAATGCTTCAAGTTAATAGGAACCATATGTAATGCAGAAATAATATACTTAGAAAATAAGTTGTTATAAAAAATTGAAACTATATGATGCTTGTTATTTAAACTACCATAAAAACAAAAATCAGCCTGTTATCCCTAGAGTAACTTTTATCCGTTGATGAATGTACAAAAGGACATTCACAATAGCAACATACACAATAACAATTATGTGTGTTGTTAATGGTAATGATGAAAAATAAACTTATTACTTTTAAAATGTAATTTTGGATGACAATTTTGGGGCAAAAAAAATTTGGATGAAAATTTGTATATAGTTATTTTTGCGGAATACCTTTAGAAGACATAGTCTCAAGAGGGAAAAGACTCAAATTATTTCATGTTATTTGTACTTTTGTTTGTGCAGCGCCAACAATGATTATTACAAATGAATTGTTTTTAAAAATTATAAATTTAGATTATATGTAATATTTTTAACTTAATCGAGAATCAAACTTGCCTTTTTATAAAATGATAGTAGAGTTAAACTTCATTCGCAAAAAAACTAAACTTAATTTTCCTTGACACCTCCTCCATCCAAATGTTCACTTGGTCTAAATTTTTTTAGTAGATGATCTTTTCAATTAATGTCAATTGATATTACATGTAATATTTTTAAATTTACCAAAAATCAGACTTGTGTGTATAAAAAGAAAAGAGTCAAACTTTATCTACAACAACTCCCACAAAAAAACCAAATCAGCCTTGCGCCCATATGAAAGCTCATTTAATATGTGTTTTTGTTGTTGATTTTCCGAAAAATTCTATTTAGATTATATGTAATATTTTTAGTTTGTTCACGAATTAAAATCATCATGCATAAAAAAGTGTGAAATTGAATCTCCAATCTCCCTTTCCAACCCCTAGAACAACTAAATTTCCCCAAACACCTTGGAGAAATAAGTTCAATTCTTCATAGTTATGTTTTATAATCCTAAGGGATTACAAAAGCATTGGAGATATAACATAAAGTGTTAAATGTGTTTATAGCAAATGGTGGCATGAAGAAAAATAACAACTCATTATTAAATACGAAACAACTCATGCTCCATTATTAACATTTAGCATATGAAACAACATCCTAATGACGTATTTAAAGTAGTTTGATGTGGCAAATGAAATTTAAATCAAAGAATATGGCTGAGTTTTTTTGTGTCAACGGGTGAATGAACTCCCATTGATCCTCTTGCTATAACCATCACTACAACCCCATCATGTGCTTCTGGTAATTCCTCTTTTAGAAGTTCTTGATAATTTAGTTCCCTGAGTTCAGAAAACAAAAGACCAATATCAGTTTAGGCATTATCTGAAAAAAATGAACAATCAACTTTTCTTTTCTTGGTACTAATAATGACAACACAATAATCAAAACTAAACTTCTCAAGATCATGCATATAACACATTAATTGGACCCTCCCCTCTCTGCTTTATTCTCCTTTTCAATTATAGGAAGAAGACAATATTTTTCTCTACCCCTTATATAAACACTGCTTGGTTTGACAAACATCATCCTCTGTGGAGTTGTCATAGGCAAGAACAAAAGTCACCAGCAAAACAAATCCATCAAATATAAAATTGCAAACAAAATACATAGTGGTTCATTATCAGCATAAGCAGATTCTGTAAACAAATCAACAATCAACCTTTCCTCATTTAGGAGTAAAAATGACAACACAATATATTACATTAATTGAAATAAACATTAAGAAGGAATAGAGGAGATGGCCGGAAGAAGTAGAGAAGACAAAGAAAGTGAGAGACCCCCCACCCCGCTTTATATGTTCACTTAAAGGGTCTATTTCTTTATAGCGGATGAATATTAGAAAGTTAGTAGTGAAATATAAACTGAAACGAATTGGGACATTAAAGCTGGACAGTAAAAAGACACAATGAAATGGATAAAAACACCAAGTTTCACACGACTAATCAAACTTATGGAAACATTAAAATCCATATGCATTAAACTTTGTTAAACCTACATTTAAAACCTCATTTGTGTGTGAATGCAGAGATGATTCCATATGGCTAATTGTATATTTGATATAACAGTATAGGAATTTTCGGTTAGAGACAACTAAAAAATCTGACATTAAATTAAAATAATTTAGTGATGCAGCACAACTACCAAGTGCTCCATCACAAACCAAGATATAAGATTAAAAAACTAAACAACAATGTATGCATAGTGATTTAAAATCTCTATTAATCAGGGTCTGAATATTCCAATTACCATATGGGAAAAATTCAATGGAGCACTACTACCAAGTTCTCCATCACAAACCAATATACTCCCTCCGGTCCTAAATATAGGACCTAGATAACTTTTTTTGGGAAGATTAAGGAAGACTTAATTTTAAATGTCTTTCCAATAACACCCCTCCTTAATTAGTTTAATTACTTAGTAGCTCTTCCTCCCCTATCAAAGGAGTTGTTAAGAAGAAGAAGGGTAATTTAGGAAAAAGGTGACCAAAAATGTATCTAGGTCTTATATTTAGGACCAAAATGAAGTCTCTATATAGGTCCTATATTTAGGACCGGAGGGAGTATCAGAATAAGAAAATAAGGAATAATCTAAGCACATGACCGGAAGTCTCTACTAATAAGGGTCTAATTCTTCAAGTGTGACATGGGAAAATGGATCATGGATATCACTTCAAAACAATATGTATTAATTATTCCAAGTCTGATTATTCCAAGTGTGACGTTAGTTAGAATGATGTAAAATGAGTTAAATATCATTCTGACCAATAAACAATTTCCAAAGGGTCAAATTAGCCAAAGAACAATAAAAGAGTTCATTCTGACCAAAGAACAATAAAAATGGTTCATTTTAGCCAATTAGACACTGGAAATTACTAAAATACCCTTTTAGATTTATTTAATATAATTTATGAAGATGTGGACATACATTTAAAAAAATTACACCCCACCCACCCTCTCTCTCACCTCCGTCCTTCACCTTGCTCTTTCTCTCTCCCCCCATCTCACCCACCGTCCCCTCCCTCACTGACTTCTCCCACCACATCCCATTCATTTCATCTATTATGGAGTGGATTGTATCCCATCTCATTTGCTTTACTTTGACATAGCCTTGAACTCATTTGCTTTACTTAAGAGTCTTGTTTCCCTATTAATTTTTTGCCTTTTGCAACATAACTCATTAACTTTCAAGTAAAACAATAACAAGCAATTTCAAAGAAGGTATTGTTAATGTAAAATTTGGGGCTTAAGTTTATTCAGTGGGTTTAAAATTCGTCATTTATTTGTAACAAGTTCTCCTCAATGGTAGTTTTCAAAAAGCTAAAATAAGTTTTGATGATAAGCTTGAAGCCCAAAATTCATGATTAACAAAATTTGATTGAAAATTGCAAGCATATTTCCCATCTCATATTAGAGGTACATTGGTTTCGCTGTGCATTAGCCATAGCGAAGACACATCGAGTTGCCAACTTCACTGATCCTGCAGAAATTTCGTAGACATATTAATGACCCAAAATTTCACCACAGACATCAAAATCATTCCCTTCCTCACAAGTTTACTTCAGTCCTATACCTAAACCATAAGACACCTCATAAACTCCATCCAAAACAATTAATAACGACAATCAAACTAAAACGTTTTAAAGGCCTCAATTAACTCAACTCCTAAATTCATAACAACCTAGCGCCATAAATTTTCCCAAAGGTCCAATCACAAGAGCTCAAGATTCATTTATTAATCAAAATGCACCCTTTTATGACAGGCAAGGAAAAATTCACACATAACTTTCACATCTTCATCCAAAGCATACCAAGATCAAGATTCATAGGCAACTTCATATCACAGACAAAAATCACTTACAAACACACCATGAGGATCACTTTACTAAAATTAGGCATACATCCTATGACAATTCAGTTTATGAGACTCAAATAGAGCAATGAGCATAAACTAACACCACAAATCTAGTTCAGCACAACAATTCCATTAGATTAACCACAATAATGCTAAAAATTGAATCTAATTTGAGGTTTAAGATGAACTCCCCTTTGTAGACCTCTTCTTGTTCTAAAAAACCGTAAGCTCCAGCAATCCCCATAAAAAAGATATCCAAGTATCAAAGAAAACCTTTCTTCCTACAAAAGAACAAATCAAGGCAAATATACCAAACTAAATCAAAATAAATATAAAACAAAGAAAATAGGTTAGAACTTGGGCTATCTCCCACGAAACACTTAGTTTATAGTCCTCAATCAGACTCTCCAACACCACTCACTAATCATAGGTATCAAAAACTAAGATCACCTTGTTTTCATTTCTTAAATGACAAGGTTTCAATGACAATGTGAATTCATTCATACAAGAATTACATGATTTCTGTAACAAAAGTGATTTTAAGACACACGTTTCAATATGGGATATGGTAGGTTCTAATTCAATTGTTCCAAATTATCCTCAATAGCCACAAAGTATTTTGAAAACCCAATGAAATCCACTTGACTCTCATTAGTAAGAGTCAAAAGATCAGTAGGAGAATTTTGAACATTGATTGTATGGATTTCTACTTGTTCATAACAATAAGAATTAAGCTCCGAAGTTGGAACCTCAATTGCACACTCAATATTGTTCTCTACCTATTCAACTTTCAACTCACAATCACCAACAAAAGTATCACAAATCATTGGTAACACATCATCACTTCCCAGAATCAATTCTTCATTTGAAACCATATCTTTTACACAAGACTCATTTGATGTATCGATGAACACACATTTTTCCTTTAAAGACTCAATGTTAGAAACCATTTATTTTGCTCTAGATGTGAAATTTTTAAGATCTAATACATTTTGTTTTCTCTTGTCAAGAAGACACTCAAACATTTCCTCTATTGTTGGCTTCTTCTCATGAGTGGAAGTAGATTCATCTACACGATTGAGTAATGCTTGAAATTGTGGGCATATGAAGGGAAAGATTGATTTGGATTCCAAGACAATGAATATTCATGATTCCAACTAAAATGATTATGGGGATATTGCTTACTATAATTCAAGGTTGAGACATGGGGATATTGCTCACTATATTGTTTATGTCCACAATGATTGTAATAAATATACTCATATTGAGTTTGAAAAGTGTAAGGGTCATAGCTAGATGAATAACCATTATCAAGTTCAAATTCATCACTTGCCCCATAAGTCCACCAAGGATAATCCATACACAAAGTTCTAATACAAGAAAGTTAACAAACACAAAGACACACAAAAAAACAAATATACACATGAACACGAGAAAACAAATAAAAAAAACCAAGAACAAATATATACCAACACAAGCTTAAGCTATTAAAGCTATAATCAAGATTGACCAAGGACAATTTTGGGACACAAATCCCTGACAACGGTGCCAAAAACATGTTCGCACCGCAAGTGCACAGGTAGTGCCAAGTAATAAAGTGAGAATTAACTATTTTAAAACCTGGTTAAGTGGATATTATAACATTTTTGCTCATTTTTAGTGATTCAAATATAAAGAGTTAAGAGTAACTATTTTAAGGGCGAAGGGACAAAACTAGCCATCGTAAATTTCTAAATGGACAACTTTGGCACCCGTAAATTGGATGGCGCAAAACCGTACATTATAAATAAAAATGGGACAAATTTAGTCACGCCGTTAAGTTGAAGCTAACAGACGTTTTGATTCAATGAAGGTGGGCCCCACGCCAACACAAACGTCTGTAAGCTTCAACTTAACGGCGTGGCTAAATTTGTCCCATTTTGATTTATAATGTACGGTTTTGCACCATCCAATTTACGGGTGCTAGAGTTGTCCATTTGGAAATTTACGGTGGCTAGTTTTGCCCCTTCACCCCTATTTTGAAATAAGAAAAACTATAAACATGTGATTATTCAACTTCAAGGATAAAATGAGACCTAATATTATTTATCCCCCTTGTATTTCATAACCATAAAGAGTTTCCTCTCACAATTGCTTTCAATAATTACATATCTGTTAACCTAGGGTTCACAATGTACTTGTAAAAACTCTCCCAACTCAAGAAAAAGTGTTTAACTTCATTAATCGCTCAATCTCTTGTTACAATTAATAGAACCCAACTTTTAAACATCAGCCCTAATATGGCTATGTAAGGTTAACAAGTAAGTCTCTATCTTATTAACAAAATCATTCAATTGTCATGCAATTTTCATGTTCTTGTACTATATTACTTAAGTTCTACACTTTACCTAACTCTCTCAAGCATTAATCAAATGAACAACTCAACTAAATGGTGATCAAACATTTAGAAGCACTAGAGTTAGAGTAAAATAAACACACACACACATATATACTTTAATCACAAAAGGAGGGGTGTTTCAAAGAGTTACTCCATTCAAGGGTTCAAAATAACCCTATATCAAAGTGTTTAGCTACTCATGTTCAAGAAACCAAAGAAAAATATACAATAAAAATCATAAACATTGAATTAAAGCAAGTGAAAGAGAATGGAGAAGAAGAACTAAGATGTGAAGCCAAAATCTCTTCTAAACTTCAAACCCCAACTCAATCTCCACCAAAATTCATGTCCTAGCACACCCACGAAGCTCCCAAGAATGCCCAAGAAGTGAAGAATATCTTTCTAATTGAACCCTCATTTTTTATCCCTCCAATTTTTAGTGCAAAATAATACAAAACGTAGAGTTTCAGTTTTTTGAGCGTTCACTGTGAGTTCGCAGAGGCGAACCTCCAGCGAACCTCAAGAACTTTGCAAGTGAAGTGTGTCTTGTTACCTTTGTTGAAGGTTCGCTAAGGGCTAAAATTTAGCGAAGAAACTGGCATAGAGCTGACGTTGGCTTCGCTGGATGTTCGCTAAGGACTAACATTTAGCAAACCAAGTGGCAAAGAGCTCACACTCGCTTCGCTAGATGTTCGATGAGAGCTAACATTAAGCGAAGCAACTAGCAGCAGAGAGCTCACATTGGCTTCATTAGATGTTCAATGTGGGTTGACTTCCAGCGAATGCCTTTTCTTGACTTTTTTCTTCTTTTATTCATTACTCCAATTCTTTTGATCCTCCTCTACTTGTCCATTATTTCCTACTCACACTAACTAGAAAAGGGATGATGAGTTCCTCAATTACTCACAACACACACATAATAAGCAATTTAAACACATAATTTCACACACATGTATTTCTTATCATTTTCTTTACACTATGAGTCTTACTATATTTCTATCTATTTATTTACCAAAAGCATGTGAGAAATCAAAAAATTTAGATGAAATGTGTGTGAAATTATGGAGCTTATCATAGGTGTAACTATATGAGAGGATAATAGTGTGGGTTTTATTGACATGCCGTGAAAAAAAGGAACAATTGATGAGTATTTGATGGAGAACAGGTAGTGGTTTATTTCCACGCACAATAATATGCATGCTACATTTAATAATAATTGTATTATATATGTGTTTAGTTATTTTATTTCTTTCATGTTCATATACGTATTTGGAGTACATTAGGCATAGCTAGTGAATATATTGTTAATAATGGTTCGTAGGTGCTTAAAGATCAAGAAGTTATAAGGTTAAATACTTTTCATATCAGTATAGGTTTAAATGAATGTATGTATATGTATATACTAACAAATGCATGAGAGTTAATAGTATATGGAATAAACTGCGGAACTACTATTTTTCATGTGAGATGGAGGACTTAATGATGATATGAAAAGGCAGGAATGCTTGCCAATTTCATATTATTACTAGCTATTCGATTGGACTTTATTTACATATGCTTGATAGAATGATTTAATTTCAAGTATTTTTATTCCTGCTATATCTTTCGTCCATAAGGAGGTCCCATCACAATTATAGGTAAAAGACTATCGACTGAGATAGTCAAGTTATTATTAGTTGTATGTACGTAAATTTATTTATGTATAATATAATAGGATTAAAGTGGCCTTAAGTTTCACAAGTTTAATTAGATAAAGATAGATACTAAAGATCAACCTGGGAATTTAATGTATTTATAAACAATTTGAGTTTTTAAATAGTAGTTTATAATTTTACAGTTGGTCATGGAAGTTCAATCTACGAAACAAAAGGTTTATATAGCATTTGAAAGAAAAGTCTTAATTTTGATGTTTTTGTGGGCTTATAACATTATAAATGATTATAAATTTATTAAAATTCAATACTATAGTAGTAAAAATTGAAGTATTACCAAGGTGGGTCACCAACACTTGTTGGCATTTTCTTTTCGGTTATGGTAACTCTTGTTTGTGTAGTTATTTGGGCTTTTTATTTAAGTGGATTGATTTTCCCACCAAGAAAAGCAATCGATTTATGTGCGGACTGAATATGGGCTAGTGGACTCACTAGTTCACTTTATTCTTTTGAACTTCCATTTCCTCAATTATACTGCTCTGTTCGGATTTTTTTTTATATTTTTTTGAAAATCAAAATCCATGTGGATTACAGGAAATACAAAATTGAAACTATTCCTAAACTGTGGATTACACAATTCTTTTAGCTCACTTTGATTTGTTTTATGCATTTGCAACCTCACAAAATCTTAATCCAAACTTTTGGAACACATATCTCCATTAAATGAAAACTTCTCAAGGTAAAAAGCATATCCATGAACCGTACTATAGCTCAACTTTCAATGAATAAAGATTCACCTCAAATGGATATATATTCTGAGAGATATTGCAGAAATATCAAACATATATCAGAAAATTCAAAACAGAACATATTGACACCCCCAAATATATGAAAAAAGAATTCGAAATTTAATCGATTAGCAAGTATAGACAGTCTTTTTCACCTTGTTCCATAAGAGTGCATGGAATGGGGTAAATGAAATTAAAATTAATCAAAATATATAAATACAAAGGTTTCCTTTATTTTTATTTTATCTTCAATCATAGACGCTCCTTCCTTTAAAAAAACAAAACTCAAGGTTATGCACAACGGAAAGGGAGAAATAAATAGAGGAGGTTGAAAGCAATAAACGAAAGGAGAAATAATTATAAGAATAGATGGATGAGGAATGGAAGAACTCAGAGAGCGTAAATAGTAATACCCAATTTTTACTCAATTTAGTATACATTTTATACAAATGCGTTGAAATGTTATTTATAACCTAAACTTTTTTTTTGGACAAAATTATAACCTAAACTTGAATCTTGATATTTGCAACCATAATTATTACCTAAACCCAAGTAAAAATAATAATTTTTTAGATTTCGAACACTTGTATGTGATGATTGTCCAAGATATATATGATAAACACTTGTATGCCGAATTCAATTACACATTGTATTGTTGTTCAAAAATTGACATATATTTTTATCTTGAGTTGACTTTTATTGATGTAATATATTTAGGGGGGAAAGTCCGTAAAATGTACTCTGATATATTTAGGATTGAAATAGTGCTTTAAAATAAATGTTTTTGTCTTGAGTTGAGTTTTGAGAAAGTAAACTATACTTAAAAGGACTACGTAATCTTGGAAGAAATTTGACATTAGCCGAATCTGTGCACAAAATTTAAAATAAGTGGAAGTGATTTTTTGCTTTTTATTTTAAAAAAAGTGCTGTCCACGACTTGTGCACAACATTTTTCTTCAATCTCATCTCTTTCTCTGTTTCTGTTTTTTACTCTTCAAAGAAAGCATTGCCTCCTATAAGGATATTCTTTGTCTTTTGTAACTGAAACAAATTTCACACTAAAGTTTACTTCATAATACATGAAAAATACACAACTAAATTAAAATCTTAGTATCATTAAAATGGACATGTTTTTTAGCTTAATGCTCTAGCACATTTCCTCCTTTTTATTTTACGGTGTGATAAAAAGCTCTTGTAATTTCATTCAATGAATAATTCTCCCACCATTCTTCAATACAAGATCAACTGAAAAAATAATTAAGTTAAAGGTAATGCTAACTTCAATACGTTGAAAATCACTTTATTGGATAACCCAATCATCCTTTTAGTAACTAATAATAACACTAAAAAGTTCGTACTCATAAACTTTAAAATTTAGGAACATAAACTTTAAAATTTAGGAACTGGCCTATAAATCACACTTTACTCTCAATTTGCTCAATACACACAACTAAATGCAGAGACTGAAAGACACAACAAGTGCATAGAAACTTGAAAATGATAAAATCAAGACACTGACCACCGAATACTTTTCATGTTCTTTAACACAAAAAAAAAATACTTTATTCAATTAGAGACATCCCTAACCTTTTAAAATAGTAGTAAAGTAGTAAATAATTTTCACGTGAAGTAAGGAAGAGAACTGTTTTTTCAAACATAAAGTATACAGTATTTTAATCTTTAAATAAAAGTGTTACAATCTTTACCTTTTCAATATGGAACTTATTAATTTTGAAAGTCATAGAAAAATTTATATTCATTTGTAAAATTTACATAAATTTCTCTTCATAGAAATCTTTAAATTTTGATAAGAACAAAAAAAAAGAAATCTTTAAATTTTTGTTCAAATTGTTTATAATTCTGTTTTTGTTAATTTCTCTAATTTTACATATTTGAGGCGAGGTCTACATAATCTATTTTCTTTTCCGAGATCAATTTGCGTGGACCCTAAAACAAAAGGGTAATGGACCTAATCTGCCCCCCAAGTAACCACCAAGGAGCGCTGAGCACCCTGAACTAACAACAGGCCCGTATCTGGACTCCAAGTAACCAAGGTGTTTAAAAACTACCCCGGTTGGACGGTCAACAACGTTTGACCGTTACTATGCCTATGTGGCTGCCACGCGAGCACTTGCTTTGCCACCTCTGGTTACCACATGTGTATTTTAAATGGACCTAATCTGCCCTCCAAATAACCACCCAGAAGCATTGAGCACCCTGAACTAACAACAGGCCCTGGAATCAAAGTAACCAATGTGTTTAAAAACTACCCCGAGTGGACGGTCAATGACGTTTGACCGTTACTATGCCTATGTGGCCGCCATGTGAAGGCCTTGTTTGTCACCCGGCGCCTTGTCATCGCCACGTAAGATATGTTCAAGCGGCCACATAGGCATAGTAACGGTCAAACTTCATTGACCGTCCACTCGGGGTAGTTTTTAAACACATTGGTTACTTTGATTCCAGATACGGGCCTGTTGTTAGTTCAGGGTGCTCAATGCTTCTGGGTGGTTACTTGGAGGGCAGATTAGGTCCATTTAATATACACATGTGGCAAGCAGAGGTGGCAAAGCAAGTGCTCGCGTGGCAGCCACATAGGCATAGTAACGGTCAAATGTTGTTGACCGTCCAACCGGGGTAGTTTTTAAACACATTGGTTACTTGGAGTCCAGATACGGGCTTGTTGTTAGTTCAGGGTGCGCAGCGCTCCATAGTGGTTACTTGGGGGCAGATTAGGTCCATTACCCAAAACAAAATGATCATTTGTGTAATTTAGCAAAAACAAGAATGAGAGTTTGAAGTATAACTAACAATATTTTGGTTATGTCTTTGTAAACTTTAACTAAGAATTCAAACAAAATTAGATTCATACGACGTGCTCGTAATTTTATCCGTGATCAAAAGAATGCTCGATTTCTACACACAAATCTTGTAGCCATTTTTATTGTTCTACCCCAAATTATGTCAACTCACTTTTAATTTTTTTTTTTACAAATTCAGTTGAACTCAAGACTTCACTCATTGAGTTTGTCATTTAATTTGTAGGCTTTTAATTAACAAAATTGTATATATTAGCTCATGCGTTTTACTCACTTTTTGTATTTAATCATATTTAGTAACATGGTAAATGAACCTCATAAAAGGTTTTTTGTTGAGAGTGATAGATAATTATGAATAATGTTCACATATTCTATTTCATTTTGTTACTATTTAAAATATATTTAAGTCAAATTCAGTAATATTTTAAGTTCAATTACTTAATCCTATACTTTTGATATTCATTTTTCGGCTTAAGTAATTAAATTCCAATCATGAGTTTGTTATTTATATATATGTTCACATGAGTCAGAGTTTATATCTATATAAGGGTTCATTTGAAATTCACAAGTTTAACATCTTTTCTCGTATCAAAACGTAACAAACTTTGCTAATAGAGTATTGGACGTAATAAAAAAGGGATCGATTTGTTTTAATTATGATTATTTAACTTGTTTGAATCTCAATAGGAAAAAAATTACATCAAGAAAACTATATAGATATATTGGCAAATTTGAATCCATGCCAATAAAAAATATTGTTCGTTGGAGCTCATAATATTGAAATCTAAGTGTCTATCATACAAGTCTCTAGGTCTTGGTCGCTCCATTAATGATTATATATAAAAATGAAGTTCCATCCATTATGTTGTGTAGACAATTGGGTGACATTTTCAAGAAATAATTAAATTAATGTTACCGCTTTGTCACAAGGATAGGACGTTGTCCTCATGCTTATTTTACATAATTTAATTATAGTACGACTATGTTATAAAATATACATAGAAGCAACAATGGACAAAATTATGACTTTTAATAAATGGGTTAATTAATATAATTAATTGAGATTTCGTAGAATCCAATATCTACACAACGCAAATGGAGGAGATAAAGTGGACCATTAACTTCACTTTTATTGGCTCTTTTTCAATGTTTCGCTTGTAATAAAAAAGATTTGTTAGATACAATAATCTTATACTACCTCCGGTCCCTAATGTAAGAGCTAGCCGCCAAAAAAACGCTTCTTAAGAAAACATGTGAATGTTAGTTGGTTGTCTGGAGTTAATGCTTCTTTTCCAAAATTACCCATATTTATTATGGTACTTTTAAGAGAGAGAAATATATAACTATTAATAAATATGAAAGAGAGTTAGGGGTAAAGTAGGAAAAAATGCATTAAATGAGGAGAGAAAGTGGGGTGAGCTCTTACATTAGGGACCAAAACCATTCAAATTTTGGGCTCTTACATTAGGGACCGGAGGGAGTATCTTACTATGGAGTCTAATTCTATAATATCAACTACATTAGTTGAGTATATATTATCATGTAATTAATGGATAATTGTTATAAGATTAAAGAAAAGAAGAGATAATGGAGAAGAAGCTAAGAGAGAAAACAAAGACAAGAAAATATTAGAAGATGGAGAGAAACAAGACAACAGGATATGTAAATAAGATATCACTTTAACTTGTGATTCAATTGTGCCAAATACCTAGCAAATGACACCTATTTATAGGTTTTATGTCATTGAAGGCTTGGAGATACAAGAGAATTATGAAGGAGTTTATGACATTAGAAACTTCTTATAAGAAATTCATTGAGGTGTTAGTTACAAAGTTAAGGGCATTTTGAGAAAAAAAAATAGTTATAGGAGGAATAGAAAGATGAAGGGGTTATGGGCATTCACTACATATGATTTTATTTCATAACAATAATATAATACATATTTTTCTGCTTTTCATAAAATTTCTAATATTACGGTTGCGACTTTTGGTATTTCATCAATATATAGAATAATGTATCCCTAGACTCTACAAAAAAATAAACAATTTTTAACAAGCTTTAGTTTGTGTTATCTGGTTTATGATAACTTAATGGAAAAAAAGGTCTATGATATCTTTATTCTTATTAGAATTTTAAATTCAAAAATATTAATTGTTGTACATTCGCACTTACTAATCAAATTATAACACACACACGCTTGTATAAATTGATTTTTCAATTAACTTATCAATGTTTCAAAAAAAATTAACTTCTCATTGTATGTGTATAATTCCAAAGTATATATTGAAATTAGTAAGTTAATTTGGTTGCAATTTAGGTCCCAGTTATAGCACCAGTGGTTCCTTTTGACTAGTAGACTTAATTTAGTCAATGGCACAATCAACATAGGTTGAGGTAATTAATATTAGTTCGGGTTCATGCATTATTTACATTAATATAAGTCTAGTCTAGATGAATTTCTCTTGGATTTTATTGGATTGGTCATTTTTACTCCCTAAACATCATTAGAAGCAATGATTCTCGAGAAGTCTCAATTGCCAAGAAAACCCTCATTATCACCCTTCAATCCAAAATCTTCCTTTTATCCAATTTAAATTTCAATTCTGAATACACAACACTTTTACCAATTTTCATATTAAAAGCAACTCAAAAATGACTTTTACCCATTTTAAACAAGTTTGTATTTAGTTTCTAGGTTATCAATTGCAATTTATATTTCTTAAGAGATCGACAACCTGGAAGTAGTTTCCACTAATTCCTTGGTCCTTATTTTCTTTGAAGGACGGGATCGAGGGGAGCATATACTAATCTATTTCATTTTAAACCCACGAATCTGGTGTCCTTCAAGGGGACAAAGAGATGAAGATGAAAATGAAATACAATTGCCATGAATGTATTGAAATGAGAGAGAAAGAGGTGAAGAATGTGCACGATGACGAAAGACATAAATGATGGTAGTGGTGTAATTGTTCTCTTCTATTATATACGCTGAAAATGGGTTCCAACCATTTTGATGCATGTGAACCCATTTTCCCACCTTTAAAGGAAACTTGGTGGGCGAGAAAATGAAATTGATAAGGATTCTACTAACCAAACACATGAACATGATAGAAATTCTAGATTTTCCATTTTCATTGGGATACTTGTTCTTAACCAAATGTGGCTTAACATAGGATAAATTGGAATTACATTTGTTTCAAAATATAAAATCTCAACAATCATTATCGTCTTTTTAATTAATTACTTTATTTTATCTACAATATTGTTATTGATATGCGCATATTGTTTGTTCCAACGTGTATGTTTCAGGAGAGGAGTACTTCAAATGAAAAACTCACAAAATAGCGATAATGTTGTTTGGTTTTTCTGCAAACCAAACACTGCAAATTGCAGATCAAATTTAATTTGATGTTGTTGGAACTTATGAATTTCGATGGGAAAACGAATTCCTAGTATATTTTAACTGAAACAAACATTTTATAGTGGTTGATAATGTCACATAATTACTTGAGCCATTATGTACCGATAACATCACGTACTGATAGAATATCAACTGAAATAATGTGTATTCTAAGTTAAATGCTATCTATAGTGGGTGTAATTTTTAATCTACATGTGTTTATACTTCCTCCAATCCTTATTATAAGTCACTAACCGTCCATAATTTTTTATCCTTAATATAAGTCATCAATTGTCATTAACTAATTCATTCACTAAATTGTTCCCACTATACCTTCATCATCCATGGGAAAAAAGAACTCTTAATTTTATTTACCTTTTCTCCTGCTCTTGTTTCCAATATAAAAGAGCATTGGAAAGATGAAAAAAAAGAGAGAGATGAGAGGGTCAAAAATAGAAAAAAAAAAGACAAGCTGAAAATTTAGTTTGTACTATGAAACCAACTACTATATGAATAATTCCATTTTAACAAAGTAATAATTAAACCCATATGCGTATTTATTAAAAGATTCTTTTTAACTATAAGATGTCAAACTTTCTTAAATTCTATATTTAACGGCCTGGACATATATAGTGTGTAAGGTAAGGAATCGAATATGGATAAACCTTTTGGCTAAAAAAAAGAATATGGATAAACCTCCATATAATTAGAAAATCAGCTTCGAAAAAAAGTAATAAAAAAGCAAAATCTAGAGAATAAAAATCTAGGTTAGTGCGTTTTGCATTGTGTGGCTGCTATTGACTTAAATGATTGCATTGAAGAATGAAATATATTTGACTGGGAACTTGCAATCACTCACACACAAACACACACACAGAGGCATGTGAGTAGTCTTCATGATTGATTGCAAGGAAAGGAAGGTCGTGAGTGACCATATGATATACCACTATATATGTTGGGGTCATCGTCTTCTTTATGCTATCAGCTTTAATTTGCTCAGTTCTCAATTTAGAATAAAAATAAAAGTTGTCAATATATATAAATATATATATTCTGACATTTTAACACATATATTACTACTACTAAATTGGGTTATTTATATGGATGACATGTTAGTATGTGTGATACATCAATAATCAAATTTTTGAATAAATTATTAGCCACGATGTCCTGCTCAATAAAAATTTATTGATTGTATCCTTTGAGCTTCCTCTACCATTGTTCAGAAGATTTGATGGTTAATAATATTTTGGCCAACAAATTACAATAATGCAGCTATCAATTTGACCAACAAATGATAAATGATATCAAAGGACCATTAAACAAAAAAAAAGTAGCATATTGAATAAGATCGTTAATTTATCTCTAACATCGTCAATCTTTTTCAATGTCAAGTTATAAACAGTGTTAGAGGGAAATTGATGGTTTTGACCAAAATGATATTTTTTTTTGTTTATTGACCAATTCGATATTGTTTATTATTTGTTGGTCAAATTGATATTTGAATAATGATTTATTAACCTAAGATTCAATACTACTTAATATATCATTCTCATGAATCTTTTTTATATGATCACATATGTATGTCAGCATCCTCATATTGGAGTCTCTCACTTTACAATTTTGTTGTGTCTTTAAAACTCAACATGTATGCCATGCAATAAATCTAAATATTAGAGGATGTGTTGTAGATATAAATTAATAAAGCTTGCTAGCTGTTAGCTCCGTGAGAATCTTATGAAGAAGCAGGAGTACGTAGAAAATCTAAGAGAATCTGAAAAACGAAGGTGATGATCATGTTGAAGACGATAATAATGGAAGAGAAAAAGAAAGGAAAATACATAGTTGGTGGCTGAAACTGAAGAAACAATGGGATTGCGCAGGAAAAAGGAGAGACAAATTAAAGGTGATATGTCTTACTATATCTTTTTCTTTTGTTTCTTTTCTTCTTTAAACTTTTTGTTATATCAGATGATACTGCAGAATATTTGGCCTTTGCAAACATGTGATGATCATAAAGTTCGATTCTCCGTTCCTTAAAGTCATCCCAACCATGTGGGAATTTTGTTTAGCCACGCATCAAATTAATATGCCATAGAACACAAGAAAATCTTATGGTCTTTTATCATTGAATTTGTCTTTCAATAAATCCTAATTTATGTACTTACTTAAGTTGGCGTGTGTGGTAGGCGTTTTCACAATATCTTTTTATTTTATTTAATAAAATTTAAATGGAAATATAGTATGTTTAAGAAAATATCTAATATATCCTTGGTGAATTAGGCTCAAACCCAATCAAAATTGGGGCCGTTATGTAAATATAGAAAAGTATGGATTAAAATGAGTATTTCCCCAATGAATTTATATTCAATATATGTGACTTTTCACAAGGGTTATGACTTTTCTGTATAATTTTTATAAATAGTGGGTGTCTGGTGGAAAACAAGAAGATTTTAAAGAAGAAAACTTTTCTCTCCGTCTTCTCTTTTTTCCTCATGTGTCATTTGTCATATATACCATATTCAGAGTCTTATAATGCTATGGAGTCATGTGTACTCGGCTAAGTCAACCAACATTCCACGTATGCCCAAAAGCCTACAGTATGCATATAAATATGTCAATATTGAGGGGATGATGAAACCTGAGACATACTCAATTAAGCACTTTAATTTGCGGCTAGGACAACTAGCCATTGAAGGTTCTCATCAGTTAAGCATGCTTATTGCAGGTAAGTGGTCGAATTTGAAATCCCAACTTTGCACTGTGTGCTTTGTATTGTGTACCAACTTAGTTGAGAGGGGTAACCTTCAAAATCCTTATGTCGGTGAGGTAAAAGCTTCCTGTTCGACTACAAAGTTTTAATGTTCTACGCCATTATTACTTCATTATTTTATGACAAACTTTTTTGTCGGAAGAGTTTATAAAAATTGGATGTTTATTCAGATATTATGCAGTACAGTTAATCATTTCATGTCATAGTTTTACTAATTTTATACTTTTTGAGATTGAAAAAAGTTTTACTTACCTTGCATTAATGTGTGTGTGTAAGTGTGTTGTTTTTATATATGATATTATCACAATTTCCATGTAAATAATTGTTGAACAAATAGAATTCCTTGTGTAAACTAAATCTGAGATCCGCATTTTACTTTCATGAGTAGCAGAAATGAAGGTGAGAAATTAGTAGAAAATGCCAGCTACTCAAGCCCTTGATTTGATTTGATTATGTTTTTGATTTTTGTCTCAAAAATAGTTTTAAGACTATCATCATTTTCATTCAAGATATTATAAACATAGTTCAAAACAAATGCTTGATGGGTAGAGCACTGGAACTTCATTTTTCTCGTATATATGTAGTTTTCCTTGCCGTAATCATCCTTTAAATGGAAGAATTGTATTTACGAACCTCAATGTTTTCATAAATAATTAGTTTTAATATACAAATATTTTCACCAATGGACATATTTATTACTCTCTTCTTCGTCCCTTATTATAAAAGTAAATGATGTAAAATCATACTGATTAAGGAAAATGGTTGAGAGAAATAAATATGTATAAATTAATATTATTTTCTCAATGTTACCCTTATTATATATGATTGAGTATAAAAGAGAGAGAAATATGGTAATAATGTTATAAATGAGTATGGAAGAGAATGTGAAGGAAAAAATAATATAATGATGAATAAATTGAGAGGAAAACTTGTTAAATGATTTAACACAAGACTCTCACAATCTTGTAAAAATGGATAAAACTATTCAAAAGTTTAGCTCTTATACTATACTCCCTCCGTTCTTAAATATAAGAATTAATTGACTTTTTCTCGAAAATCCTTAAAAAAAGTAAAATAAGTTAATTATAAATTGATTTACCTAATTTTTCCCTTAAACTAGTTTATTTTACCTATAAACTAATGGATAATCTAAAAATATATCAAATATGTCATCATTTAATAAACTATTTTCGCAACCTTAATCTCTCCAAAAAAAAGTCAATTAAGTCCTATATTTAGGACCGGAGGTAGTATAATGCAAGGAAGAATGCTTCAGAAGACTTGTGTGTGTGTGTGTGTGTGGGTTGGGGAGGACTACTCCACCACATTGAACGACGTTGTATCATGATTGACAAATTATATCACTTGCTTAATTAATTGAGATATTAATAAACTATATAGATTCATTTGGAGGCTATACATTCTTGAAGATGGTCTTAATTTGTTGGAGGGGAAATTCCAAGGAAAATATATATGAATAAAAAATGACATGATTTGAAGACAACATTTAGAGCTGATGCTCCTCCATTTGTAGACTTTTAGAGAACATGACCAAAATAACAATCAATGTTCATAAAATTTCATAACAATATTTACACTATCAATTTTTTTCTTCATTCCCATCCTTCACAATTTACCATAACATCAACACCAACTATTTTCATCTTTCCAGTGCTCTTTTTATCTTTTCAATACTCTTTTAGGTTGAAAACAAGAGTAGGAGGACCAATGAGTAGTTGGTTGAGCTGGTAAATAGATTACAATCTCATAAGGATGAAAACATGTGTTCGGATCCGCGGAAGCGCTCTCAATTGGGAGAGAGGACAACCTTGTCTATGTGAGCAACACTCCCATCGCTCGAGTCCAGATTATATCGGGCGGTGATTAACAAAAAAAAACAAGAGTAGGAGAAAGTGTCAATGCAATTAAAGAGTTTTTTTCCCATAGATGATGAGAGTAAATTGGGAAAAATTTAATAAATGAATCAGTCAAAGGCAGTTGGTGACTTATATTAAGGACAAAAAATTATGAGCGTTTGATGACTTATAATAAGAATCAGAGGGAGTACTTAATACATGTCATTGTTGTACAAAGTATTTGTCACCGTAACCATCACCACCATCAATTCTCCCCCTATAGCAACTTATTCTCAATTACACTGTAGAAATTCATGCTTCACCTTATTTATGAAATTTGAAGATTTAAACACTAAGCTGATTATAAATAGTATAAGTGGTCATATTCGTATGATATTGATATATTATTCACAATAAATAAGGTGATGGATTTGTTATGGTTGTTAGAAGAGGAAGTTGTTGTCTGTGTTCACACAGAGAGTGAGTTGATGGAAGAGGAAAAGGGTTTTGGTTTGTTGGTTTCTCATAAATGGCCAAAACAGCTACAGGCAATGAAGCCTTATCTGCTTCTTTACTTTTCATATACTTCTCATTCTACCCGTCAACACTGTTCCTACAACCTAATTAATTCCCCCTCTTCTTTTGTTTTATATTTTTTGTTTTCTCACCAAAACAATATAAATAAAAATAAAAATATCCCCCAAAGGTCTCACTCATAATACATACTTAAATGAATGGCCTAGAAGCATCCACCCACTTCACACTTTACCATAACATCAACACCAACCCTTTTCTATTTCCTTCATTTTCAAAATTAAAAAAAATGATAATTCTCTACAAAATTACTAACTTATAGCCACAATTTGTTCATTGTCAGTTACTTTATTATAAACATTTTTATTACTATGTCTGTGTATTATATTTTAAAAGAATTGAGAGTTTATTACTAATTCAATAATTAATCTGACATGTCTCTCCATGAATATTACAATAAAAACTACACAAAATAAGTTATAATATTTTAAAACCATGAATTTTATATTTAAAATTATTTAGTTTCCTGGTATCTATAGACCAAATTTTTCTGTGCATGCAGAAGTAAAATTTCATAACTGAACACTTTATGGTTTTCTTCTGATGATCCATAATAAAGAGGACCTAGCAATTAATTGAAAAATTAGAAGTTCATGATATATATAAGTATTAAATCAAACCAACAATATAGTTTTTCAGAAATTGCCCCAAAGATTAATATTCAATTTTTATATGTGTATACTGATATTGACAATATGATCATCCAGCAACACAGGTCCCAAACTATTGTATTTCTGTTTGAAAAATAATAAAAGAACTAGTAGCATATAACCATAAGAGCAGTGAAAAGATAAGCATAAAAGAGATTATGGTATTGTTTGAGATGGGCAATGTCAATAATAGTGAGGGCCTAGCAATTAATAAAAGGTCTTCAATGAATCTGTAACAACTATAGCTGACCCTTCAGGTACTATGAATTCTTGGCCTCAAAGCAAGCCTTTGCATTCAATTCTCCTCCAGAGAAGACACTCAATTCATCAACGAAATAACATTTAATTATTTATTTATTTTTCAAAACAATAAAAACATGCCTATTTCCCACCGCCCAAGCCTCTAGATCTTTCGCATTCATAAGAATAAACGAATAACATAACTTAAATATAAATAATAGATGTACATGCGCGCGCGCGCGCACAGATACGTCTCAAACGAAGATATGAACCGATTTATACGAAGATATGAACCGATTTATACGAAGTAACATACTTTATATATTACCTTTATTTACCATCTATTTATCCTTAATATATATATACAAGATTTCATATTTTAACTATAGTTTGAAGTTCAAACATATGTATGGTAAAAAAAGTTCTAACATATGTATGGCAGGTCAAAAAATAGTTCTAACATGCATTTAACATTGTGTATCTAAAATACCTGTATATATGAGATTTATTACCTTTTAAGTTAGGCTAATTAATTAGTTTCGGAAAAAGGTAAATACAAACACGTTTAGGTAATTTTCTTTACTCTTATTGAATTAGTAATTACGTCTTACATTATATTAAAGACTACTAAAGGTAGTGGATATTATACTACATGATAATTACTTCAAATATATAGATATGTTTCATGATCTAAGCATGCTGTGTAAGCTTAGTTTATATACTAGTCATTTGTTACGAAGAGATGCCAAAACTAGGAGAAGCAAATCCACCTTAATATACTTTTATTATCACTGTACTTTTGTCTAAACAGGATCCTAATAGTAATCAAACATTGTTATGGGTTCATTTAATATAATTAATCCTTATTGCGTCCCCGTTTAGTATACTATAGATATTTATAAATATAGTGTATGTATTTGTCCAAATATTTCATGCACGAAAAAACCTATTACTTCACAAATCACATGTACCATGCAAAACCCAGACCCATATGCTTTTAAACTTCCAAACAATCATGACATACAAAAGGTGTGAAACATAAGCTGCTTGTTTCTTTGTTCATAAACATGATTTTTTGCAATGTCAAAATATATCAACCATGCCTAGCTAGTTAGGCACAAAAGAGGAAGATGTGAAACTTATGACACACATATCATAATATACACAGTGTGTGCTAAATAGAATTATCTAATTTTATTGCATGAGATCATCATCATGAGATCTTTCAAGATAGAAATGCAAGGTGTAAATCTATATGCCTCTACTAATCTAGGACTAGAACCATCTAACTATATGATATAATATATATTTAATTTATATAGAAAGAGCGAAAGAGATAGGGATAACTATAGGGGAAAAAGTCACATAGTTTTTATTACTGAGAAAGCCACTCAAAGAAACAACGACAAGAAGCTAAGAACACTGATAATACTAGTACTCTCTCACACACACATAAAGACGCACTCTTGGTAATTAAGTTAGCTAGGCCATATTAACAAAGCTAAACAACACATTTGCATATATTAAAAAAAGTCACCTATAAATATATATTAGTTTTCTTCTTCTTCATCATCATCTCCATATCTTCTTGATTTCACTAGTACCTTATACTTTTCCCCTAGCACATAACATCCTTGAGAAGCTTGTACCTGCGGGTTGTCGGTCGCGGCGACGGCGTCGGGCTCTTGCCCTTATCGGAGCAGCCAGCGGCCGCCTCATCGCGGTGATCGTGGTGGTGGTGCTTGATCCTCTCACCGCCGGAATATTCTGACCGGTTGGTGGAGCCCACATCGACGCCGGTCACTCCCACCGGCTTCTTTCTGTGCCTTAAGCTTGAGCTCTTCTCCTCACTTTGGCACCAATCACACAGTTCGATCTCAGGCAATTCCCCATAATAGTTACTACAATACCTGCAAAAAAAAAAAAGACTAGCATACATCAATTAAAGAATCAACCATCGAGCTAAAAGAATAACAATAATATTGTATATATGGTTATATTTGTTGGGAAATAATAACAACATAAAATAGTGATCATATGTGTATATTGATTATTGTATGGGTATATATAATGGTGGGAACAATAATACTCCCTCCAGTCCTAAATATAAGACCTGATTAATTTTTTCTAAAAAATCTTTAAAAGAGCAAAATAAGTTAATTATAAATTGATATAGATAAGTTAATTTATAAGCTATATATACAGAGAAGAGGGATTAAGCTATATATATATAGAGAAGAGATGGAAGAAGAAGGAACATACGAGTGTTGGAAGCGATGTCGGCATTTTCGGCAACGGAAGAGCTTGTCAGGGAAACCGACGTCACCACACATGCAGCAAACAGTTTGAAGATCTACCATTGTTGTGACTTTAGGACACACACAGAGACTGACCAAACACTCTCAGAGGCTGAAAGAAAGAGGAGAAAGAGAAAGAGAAAGAGAAAGAGACGAGTCAGGAGTGTTTGGATGGATTTGGAAGAGAGGGAATTGAAGTGAAATCCACCGTAACAAAGAGAGAAAGAGGGCTGAAGAAAAGAAAGAAAGGAGATTGTGGAAGAGAGAGAAAGAGAAAGGGAGGATGGAGAAGAGTTATATATAGAGAGATCTGCTGCAGCAACTGGTTTGAGTCGGTGTATCAAAAATATCATCATAAATATATAAAATATAAATTTTCTTAAGCTTTATAATTAAAAGCTTAGAAAGTTTCTAAAATAGTTAGAATACTTATAGTAAGATTTATGGCCAGTCTTTAGTGTGATTGATATGTTATATTATTCATTAATCATAAGTCATATGGAATAAATTTAATTTTTTAGATTTTGTACTATAAATAAAAAAGGTGTTTGCTTACCTTTTTAAAAAAGAAAAGGAGGTTAACTAATTAATTTATCAACAAATATAATCGATTGTTTTGAGTTAATGTGTCAGGATATTTTGCTAAGGAGAAAAGGGAGGAGAGAGAAGAGGAAATAGACATACAAATGCAAATATACACAGGTAGACCACAGGTTGCTTGCAGTCGTTTTCAGTTAGAGCAGGCAGGCAGCCCCAGAGAGAGAGAGAGAGAGAACCTTAAAAGAAGGGAGGAGAGAGAAAGAGAGAAAAGAGGGGGAGAAAGGTCGAAAGGACAATTGTGTCCTGGAGAGCAGGGTTTGATTAAAAATAGTTTATGGGACTATTGCGTATTTATATTATCAAGACTAAAAAGGACCATATGTCCTTTTTTATAATCTATTTTAAAATCGTATATACAACTTTATTCAAATTAAAACGTTGAATATCCATGTATGATACATAACTATTGTTCTAAGATAAATAATACTACCTCCGGTCCTAAATATATGACCTAATTGACTTTTTTTTGGAGAAGTTAAGATTGCGAAATAGGCTATTAAATCATGACATATTTGATATATTTTAAGATTATACATTAGTTTATAGGTAAATTAAACTAATTTAAGCGGAAAAATTAGGTAAATCAATTTATAATTAACTTATTTTGTTTTTTATAGGATTTTCTAAAAAAAGTCAATTATGTCTTATATTTAGGACCGGAGGGAGTAGTACATAACTATTTCAAAGTTTAACAATGATATACAATTTTTACCATGGAATCAACAATATGACTTTCCTTAAATGATAATAAGAAAATTTTATTTTATTTATAAGTGCATTTTGGCTTTTACATTTAATCTTATTGTCATATTAATGAAATTATCATGGTTGATTTTCTGATAAAAGTTTGGTATCATTATTAAACCTTGAAATAGCTATCTACTATTGTTGATCCTATGACAATAGTTATGTATCATAAATGGATTTTCACCTAAATTAAAATGTATGTTACTAATATTTAAGATTTTATTTGCATCCACGCACAATATAATGTCACCTATAAATTTGGCTCTCAAACTTTTGCTTATCATAATACCTAATACCCCTATTAAACATTATATGAATTTTTTCTATTTATCGATATGTTAAACAGAGTTTTTAGGTAACACAGGTAATGAGTAAGCGCAAGATTAATATATTATATTTGCAGGAAACAAGATGGATTGGAGAGGGAAGTAGAGAAATGAAAGTTAATGATCTAAATTTTGGTGCATAGGAAAGGTAAATGAAAAGAATGGTGTTGGTATCATTTCTCATGATGAATAGTGAAATAATGTTGTGGGATTTAAGAGCATTGGAGATCAAATCATATATTAAACCAACATTATTATATGTTAGCGAGTGTTGGCTGTGAAGGGACAACATTAACATAAAATTGGGGTAGCTGAAATGAGGATGTTGGAATGAATGTGTGGTCATAGACAATATTCAGAATGACCATATATGAGAATGAGTTGAAGTAGCTTCCATTTTTGAGAAAATGGTAGAAAATTATTTGAGGTTGAGGTGGTTTAGACATATCCAAAGAAGATCAATATCTACGTCGGTGAGGAGGGTGGACCAAACAACTTAGAGTCCAATTAAATGAGAAAGAGGAAGATCAAATAAAACAAACGCTTAGGGAACTTATAGAACATGACATTTTTTTGAATAATATATCCAAAGAGTTAGTTACTGATAGAACACAATGATGTCATATGATCCATGTAGTCAACCCCAAGTAGTGGCCTAAAACTTTGTTGTTGTTGTATCTATCTGTTAGACATAACTTACAACCATCTAGTTTGATAAGCAGGAATATATGCTAACAATAGGAGAGTATCCCAAATAATCATGACACTATTGGGAATCGACTTAGTCTTGAGAATATAAACTCAAAATGAATTTACTTAAAATCATTCAAACGACTATCATTGCTACATACTCCCTCTGGTCTGTAATATAAGAATTCAACCGTCAAAACATTATTTTTTTAAAAAAACATGTAAAAATTAGTTTGATGTTTGAATTTAATTATCTTTTTCCATTTTTGTACTAATTTGTTGTGATACTATTGAGAGTGAGAAATGTGTAAGCATTAATAAATATGAAAGAGAGTTAGAGACAAAGTAGGAAAAAAACGTTAAATGATTAGAGAATGTATGAGTGAGCTCTTATATTTTGGACAAAAAACATTCAAACTTTGAACTCTTATATTACAATTTTGAGGGAATACTTGAAACTCTTGGGTATGAAACCACTTGTTAACCTCAACTCATTCATCCAAACATTTGATGGCAAATACATATATTCAAAAGTTTATATTTAGAAGTTCATAATATGTTATAGTAATTTTAAAAACAAGTCTATTGTGGGAGTGTGGAGTAATTTGTCCGTTATGTTAATGTGGGGTTGGGGAGGAAGGGAAGTGGCATATAAAAATGGGAATTGAATGAATGGGGGGAGGGTGTGGGTGCGGCAGTACCTTTCATTGCTCATGCCACGCTCTCATTCTCCACCCTATTCATCACGCAATTACGTGATTCTTTTGCTACCCACCAAACACCCTTTTCCTTTTTCTTTTCTGGTTTTTTTTGGGAAAATTCCATTTAAATCCCTCCGAATATACAAAAGGACAATTTAGGAACTCAAACTTCCAAAAGGACCATGAAGGAACTAGAACCTAGTTGACATTTTAAAATTGTGTGAAAAGACAAAATTGCCCTAATCATAAAACAGAAATTACTAACCACCCTTACACCCACCATTTTCAATAGGGTGGTTAGTAATTTCTGTTTTATGATTAGGGCAATTTTGTCTTTTCACACAATTTTAAAATGTCAACTAGGTCCTAGTTCCTTCATGGTGCTTTTGGAAGTTTGAGTTCCTGAATTGTCCTTTTGTATATTCGGAGGGATTTAAATGGCATTTTCCCTTTTTTTTTTCTCATTTTGATTTGTATATTATACTCCAATTTTTCTTTAACATGAGATATAATTAACCTTTTTAAAAAATATTAAAGAAGTTAAAGAAAATTACTCAATCAAAGTATATATTGTGTATTATTTAGTATTCTTAAGTCTTCTAGAAAAAAGTTAACTAAATTATAAAATAAAGGGAGTATTTCCAATTTTGATCCTAATAAATGTATGTATCATCATAATTCCGCTTCCCATTTTTGGGTATAAATAGTTAACATTTGGCTTTAGTGTATGAGAAAAAATAAAATTATTAATTTATATATTACAAGAATAATGGTGACACATCACTAGATTTGTAATAATTTTATATATTAGTTTAAGGTTGTTAACATATTAAAGATTTAATTTCACTTCCTATTTTTCAAAATTAATATCTAGATCATTCAATTGAAATTACCTTAAGAATTCGATTAATTGGCAAAAATTGTGTGATAAATATTGTTAAATGAATTTAGCAACCTTTTGATATTTTTCCTTTTCATTCTTAAATTAAATCGTACGGATGCAATGACCGAAGTAGAGAAAAACAGGGTGGACTTGAAGAAAGAACAATCACGATTGTACAAAAATAATTTATTCTGTTCACTGGTGGCAAATCGGTGAAAGCCAAACTCAAAATCAGTAATACTTTAGGCCAAAATATGGTCCAAATCTATTACCCAACACTTGATTTGACTTCTATCAGTATTTAGGTTAAAAATTGTAGAGAAAGTACAGATTTATCACCCCAAAAAAATCCACAAACCCAAATTCTTCAATTTCTCTCAATTCTACCTCCATATTCATCCTATAACCCCTAATCCTTGGTGATTGAGACAAAAGCATAAGCTTGGAGCTTCTTCTATTAGGGAAATCTCACACTCTCTCTTTCGTATGATTGAATTTGTTTCTAGGATTATTCTTGGCTTGTTCATTCATTTGGTTGTATATTTAATCATATTCTCTTATCAGAGAGTGGAAGAAACAATTTATTCTTTTTATTCCTTTTTTTTATTCTTGACAATAGTTCTTGGTGCGTATACTTAAATTGTTTTTTGTATTTATGGATTCATAGTTTTAGATGAATGTTTGAGTTAATATTATGTTCTAATTGAGGATTCTTGATTAGTCAATTGATTTTGTCACGTAATTTCAATAGGGTAATTATGCTTGAAGTTGCAAAAGTTATATGAGTGTTATTAGGCTTCAATTCTAAAAGCATTGGTTCATTATTTGAAATTCTAGTAATGAATTAATTTAAAGCCCTTGAATTTATTAAGTGGCGATTTAGGATTCCAATTGTTGGATTAAAAACACTTTACACTGGTAATTTCAGTTGTGTTTTTGTACTTCATCAACTTTTAGATAGAGGAATTGGTCTGCGGGATTCTAGTACTAACTCACTTAACCTAAGCCTAGCCTCGAAGAATTCGTCTAGATGTTTTTCTAAATCAACCTAAGAACTCCTTTACAATATTTAGAAGCAATAATTATTATGTCTTCATTTACTAGGGATTGTCATATAATCTTGTTTAATTAATCAAAATCTCTTTTGTGTCTAATCTCAATTTGTTTATTTGAATGTATCATACTTTTAACAATTTTTCATATTAAAATAAATTATTTTTTTTTCTCTTGATCAATTCAAATTTTCATTTAGCTTAGTAATTACTAGGTTAATCATATTGCATTTTTGGCTCCTCCAAGAAAACAATATCCAGGATTTAGTTTCCGCTATCCATATTGGTATTTAATTTCTTGAAAGGTGTGGCCCAAGGCACATTACACTAATGTCTAATTTTTTAACCCCATATTTTGTTGTCCGTCAAATGGTTTTACAAAATATTAAAAAAATAGATAGGACTACGTACAATATGCAAAGAATATATGCTTTCCTCATACTCCTTCCTGCCTTCATTATTAGCCTAGCCAAAATTTTGAATTAATCTGATCCAAAATATAAAAGTATGTTTTGATTGTGTCCCATCATTTAATACATTTTTTTTTATTTTACTCCTAACTAATTTGAAATATTGCATTAAGTAAATAATGTGTGAACTTATATTTAATTACTAGGAGAGAGGGAGAACATTGTTTTAACTTTTAAATGAGATGATAGCAAAACAAAAATAAAGGTAATATTGGGGAAAATATTTATTCCAGACATATTTATGATTTCTGACTAACATTAAATACTGCATCCATCCTAGAATATAAGATTTAAACAAATAACTTACATTTATTAAGAAAAAAAATTTGGTTAAAATCACTAGTTATGTTTGAAATATAATTTATTCATTTTTAATCAACGATCAAGATATCTCCACTCGATAAGTGAGAGACTAATTCTCCGCTAATTCGTAGGTTAAAGGTGAATGAGTCCTTGTCACTCAACCACACACCCCAGGTTAAAATATGATTCATTCTTAATTTATATGAATGAGATTTTATTGAGAAAAGAAAAGGAGAGTGAATTTGACAAATAAGATATAATTTTTTTTGATTTCAACAAATAAGATATAATAAATATAAAAGAGAATGCATGGAAAAATATAAATAATTGATGAGTAAAATTGGAAACAAAAAATGTAAAACATAATTTCACCAAAGCGAAACTTATATTAAGAGACAGGACGAAATTTGATTTGTTAGACTCTTTCAATAAGGACGACATGATGTACTATTAAATTGTAGTCAACTAATTGGTTTTGACGCATCTAGATTCTCTTGTGATCGTTATTCTTCTTTCCTTTCAAAATTTCTTATCCACATAATTTGCGACTAAAAATAGATAATTCAAATGTAATATTTCATAAACTTTTGTTTGATTCAATTAATCAAAAGAAAATTTTAATAATGTTGATCTATTTATTTATATTTTGATAATATTACAATAAATACTTCATAAAAATGTTGCATTTGAAATACTAATTTTTTTTGTCAAAGGGTGAGGGAAGGATTATAAGAGAATAGGAGAAAAACAGTTTTATGAGGTTTTAAACCTGGTTTTAAATGAATGTAAATCTCTCTTATATTTTTTTCCTTATTCAAAGGAAAAAAATCCGTTTAATTGTTCTAATCTCATATCCAAATTTAGATTAAAGAATGATAGGTTTAGATTTAATATTTGTAATATTTACATTAATATAAATAAATAGATAGATCTAAATGATTCAAATTCGCATACATATATCATTTATAACTCAACAAAAATAGAAAACTTTTGTTTTATAAACTAAAATAATTAATTTATTGGAATTTAAGTCCAAACGAGTATGAGAACCTGGAAAGTAAATGATAAAGATAACAAGGGAAGAAAAGTATGTGTTTATACATCCAACCACTTCATACTTTTTTCCCCAATAGTATCTCACCCGCGTGTCTAGTGAGACTAAATCACTTCATACTTTGACCCTAAAGAAAAACCACTTCATAAACTTTGATCTCATATTATATGAGGATGTAACGTATGGTGTGGCTTCTTCACTAAACAGACTTCGGATCAAAAGTACTTAAGCTCTGATAAATTTTCAAAACCCAATAACTCATCAATGTTTTCGTTTATACTACTAATTAATATAGTACAATTATTAATACTATTAATAAGCGGACACCATGTGAAAGTTTTTAAAGACTTTTGAAGTAACCGATGTTTATAACTTGATTAGCAATCAATTCATGTTATGAAGAAAGGCGACAACAATCAGATTTGAGATAATTTTAATCCTCAATTTTCAAAAAATATCAATTCGGTGGCACATGCAATCCATGTGCACAATTTAAAAGATTAGTTAATTACATATTTCTTTATATTTGGAGAAATTCTATTATCAACTTGATTTGACATGTCATTTATATTCGAACTAATTACAAACACTTAAAAAATTAATATTATAAACTGATGAAATTTTTAATTTGATATGTGGCACTTTTGTTAGAAGAAAAATCCAGGACCTTATTTACCTTTCTTTTTTTCCTTGTAAGGTAAAGGAATCAATGCTCCCTATAGTGCAATGGTGCTCCATCAAAGTAGATTTTTTCATATAAATTAAAGTATCATTGAAATATTTGTAATTCTCCCAAATGCAAGTAACATTCATACAAGAATTTATGTGTGTATCTGTATGTTAACTAGTGATCTACGTCTTTCTTAGATCATATTATCATGTATTTAAGCAATCAATTTTTCAAATTTCGGGTTTATGACTTGTCTTCTAATACAAGTGTCTAGTACCCAACCTTAGGACTTCCAAAGGATTTTATATAGGGCTTTACATCGTTATATTAATTCTGTGTTGGCTAAGAATTTCTACTTTTAAAAAGGAATGGGGCCAGTTACTTCAAAGTTTGGTAAATTAATTATGATTTCGGTCTGATTGATTCCATGAAAAATTGGCCAAACTAGTTAAAGAAAATTACATATGATAATAAGACAGTTTAGCACCGAGTCAGGCATATAGAAACTTATTGTTATATGTATTTCATCTTAATATTAAATTTCTATATAGTTATGTTTATTATAAACCTTGTTTTATTTTACACAATATTCTAACATCACATATTACTTATTATAATCACATTTAATCGCAAATTCAGAGGATAAGATATGTTTTTTTTATTTCAATGTTAATTTTGCTCATTCATAAGGTTGAAATAACTCTTGACTCGTAAATCTTGCCAGTTACCACCATTTCGTGATAATTATTACTCCACAATTTTTTTGCCAATATTACTTTACAATTTAAACAATAATGTTTATCAATGATGAAATGCTATACATACATACATACACACACGCGCGCATGTATACACATTATAACACACACACACGCATATATACACATTATAGTATGGATGTTGTCACCTACCTTGCCTATATTGTTAGACTGAGTCAATTTTATGTCCTCTTCTATTGTATTATTTTTTTGCCCAGAAGTTTACAACAAACTTACAATCTGTATATCGTTTAGTTGTCGGACCATATGCTGTCCTTTTCTGTTATAAACGTTTTCAATATTCATTCATTTGAAAAAAGTAGTATAATAAGAAATGAAGAACGAAAGTCTTCAGTATGTTCCTCAAAAGTTTCTAAATGTTTATATATTTAACAACCCTTCTAGATAGATTTAATGAATTAATAAACTTAAAAGGGCGAAAGCCCAAAATTGATACACAACTATTGGCCAAGGAACAAAAATAGTAGATAATTATTCCGAGGTACAAAAATGATACCAAACTTTTACTATGTGATCAAAAATGATATTTTCACTAATATGAAAATAATATCAGACATGAAAAGTCCAAAATGCCCTTATAATTAAATAAACTTTTACCGGGCGACGATTAATTTATAAGGGCATTTTGGACTTTTCATATCTAATATTATTGTCATATTAATGAAAATATCATTTTTGATCACATGGTAAACGTTGGGTATCATTTTTGTACCTCGTAATAGTTATGTACTATTTTTGTTCCTTGGCCAATAGTTGTGTATCATTTTTGGGTCTTCGCCCAACTTAAAATTGAACCTCTCTTTACTACATGTGAAATTAGTTAAACACGACTTATATTTATAAGATAATATATTGATCAAAGGATATATTTTGAATAATACTTAATTAGAAAAGGGGTTTTTTCATATATATAACTTTTGCAAATTTAATATGGTTATACGTTTTCGAGTTTGTAATAGGATATATATTTGAAGTCATAGTAACAAAAATGAAAATTGACTGAAAAAAACAAGTGCACTTTGGATTAAAAAAACGAAAAGAAAGAAAAACAAGTGTACAACATGATAATTGATTGAAAAGAGTATGACTCTTACTACACAATACGTACAACATGAATTATATTATACAATACACACAAACACAAATATAATTAAATTTATGTATTGTTTTAAGAAACAAATTATAGTTTAAACTTTATAGTGCTGTTATTGTCCAATTATATAAAAATCTCAAACTTCATGAACTTCATCTTAAACCAACATCTAAAACATCTAGGGTGTTGGACGCACAAAATTATAATTTACAGTATTAAAAGCATATAAAACAAAAGATTTTGGATGCGCTACAAAATAATTTATCGAGTGGGATACAAATAAAAATTGATTTAGGGTGTTATTATTTCTCTCACATTTCCCTTTCCATGGTAAACTTTAATTAACGTGCAAAGTGCTTTTCTATGATCATGCATTTTTTTTGTTAATCACCGTCCGATTTCCCGGACTTGAGGGGTAGGAGTGTTGCCCAGATAGACAATGTTATTCCCTCTATCAATAAGAGCGCTTCCCGGATTCGAACACGAGTTCTCATCCTTACGGGTTGTAGCCCACTTACCATCTCAACCAACTAGCCATTGGTTGACCGTGCATTTTTACTCACAAGTGATATTGTACAAACCACTTCCCAACATGCATGTTTCCATCCAACCCTGACTTCATACTTGACAAATCACAAGATTTGTATTGTTTGTTGCTTGCTAAATGAGGAAATTAACATATTTAGGATGCAAGAATTAGTCCAATTATACGTTGTTAAATATCCATACCCTTGAGTGAGAATTAGCTTAGGAGTTGAATTAATTGACCAAAATTGTCTATTAATTTGTGTTAATCAAAATTGATGTCATTTAATCCTTCTTGTTCGCACCGCAAGTGCACGGGTCGCGCCAAGTAATAAAGTGATAAGAAAAGTATCGTTCCCACGAGGATTTGGTTCCAAAACCCGGTCAAATAGAGATTATCGCACTCTCGCTTAATTTGAGTGATACAAATATCATGAGTGAAGGTTTAACTAATATAAACAAATAAGAATAAAAACTATAAACAAGTGATTCTTAACTCAAGGATAAAATGGGTCCTAAGATTATTTTCCCCCCTTGTATTTCCTAACCTTAAAAAGCCTCCTCTCACAATTGCTTTCAATGAATATATATTTGCTAACCTAGGGTTCTAAAGTACTTGTAAACGCTCCGTCGAGTCAAGAACAAGTGTTTAATTCTATTAATCATGTAATCTCTTGTCACAATTAATAAAACCTAATTTCTAAGTTTCAACCCTAATGTGGCTATGTGAGGTCAATAAGTATATGTCTATCTTATCAACAAAACCATCCATTTGTCATGCAAACTTCAAGTTCTCACACTATTTTACCCAAGTTCTACACTCAACTTAGCCCTCTCAAGCATCAATCAAGTGAACACAACATCTAAATGGTGATCAAACACTTAGAAGCATTAAGAGAAGAGTAAAATAAACACATATATAACATTAATCACAAAATAAGAGGAGGAATTAAAAGTTAATCCATACAAGGGTTCTAAATAATCCTAGAATCAAAGCTTTAGCTCCACATGTTCATGAAATCCAAAAGAATATATACATATGATAGCACAATCATAGAACAAGAGAGAGGGAAAGGAGAATGGAGAAGAAAAACCAAGATTTGAAGCCAAAATCTCTTCTAGACTTCAATCCAATGACACCCACTCCTCCAATTGCCAAACCCTAGCTCCCAAAATGCCCAAGAGATCAAGAATGGGGTTTTTCTGTCGAGCTCCCACTTTTATACCTCAGAAATTTCGTGTTTGCGAGTGTGAAACGCAGAGTTTTAATTTTCGTTCATCGTGCTTTCGTTGCGCGACGAATGCCCAAAAAAAACAGATAAGAGGCAGAGAAGAAACCTCATTCGCCGTCCCTTAGTTATGCAACGAACGCTCAACGAACATCAGGGAGAAATTTTCTTTTTCCTCTTTTGTCCCTTGCTTCACTCTTGAGTTTGTCCTATGCTTTTCTTGATAACTCCATGTTTTCCTTAGCCTTTTAAACTTGTCCACCTCTTCCTACAAAAGAGAAAGAGGGTTGATGAGCTTCAAAAATAACTTACAAACACATATGACTCTAAATTTCACACAAATACATATTTTTCAATTTGTACTCTTACCTATATGTATTTGTATCATTCTCAATCATTTGTCACCAAAAAGCATGTACATTCAAGGGAAATTGAGATGGAATATGTGAAATTATGGAATTTATCACTCCCCCAAACTTGAGTCCTTGCTTGTCCTCAAGCAATTAAGAAATCTTTATACTTTGACCACATGTTATCCCTAATTCAATTGAATTACTTGTCCTCATATGTTGTTCTTCCTAATTGATATATAGAATACATGAATTATATGCAGAGATGAATGACTCATGGTGTTAAGAACAAGCTCTCCATAACCTTTGAACTAGTGTGTGTGTGATGGAGTTAAAGAAAATTTTCAAGATTTTTCTCCGGTCATTTGTAAAACTCCAATGTATGTATAGACTCTCACTATTCAAATTTCTCCACTCTTTTCTTCTCTCCCCACTTTCAACTTGTAGCACATAAGTTTAAAATCAAGAGGGCTTTTAAAGCTTGTAATGAGGCCAGGGGTTTAAGTGTTTGGTTAATTGAAAGAATGGGATAAAGGAGTTCAAATATCTTGAGATAAATGAAAACATTTCATCATAGTCACTCTTTCACAAATTCTCTTTCAAGAAACATATAATTTCCCCCAAACTCATCTCAGTTTTGATTAGTTGTACTCCTAGTCTTATTGCAATTTTCTTTTTTTTTTCTATACTTCTTTCTTTTCTTCTTTTTCATTCCTTTTTTTTTCAATTCACTTTCTTTCCTTTTTTTTTGACTTAGGAGTACACACTTTTCCTTTTCAAAGCCACTATTTCCCTTCCCACACATGTTTCTACATTTGCACACACTTTTATCAACCATACCAATCCTCACTACTAATGAAATGTCAATTATCTCAAGATTCAGGTAGTTCATGGTTTTGTCAGGCTGTAAGGGTTAGGTCCAATGTGGGTTGCAAAAGAAAATTATCATGGTTTTTCATTAAAAGGCTCAAAGAGGGTGCAAATGGGATAAAAAATTGTCAAGGATGGCTTGAAAGGCTCAATCGCATTTAATGATGGCCTCAATCATTTTTCAAACTTATGTGCAACCTGTCAAAAATGTGAATTTTCCAAAAAGAATTTTGAAATTATCAAGTGAGAGAAAACACATACATCAGTTTATCACATTTTTCCTTCACAAAATCCGTCATCCAATTACTCTAACTCCATTAGTGCTTAAGGTGTTCAAGAGAGTTAAGGAAAGATTTGCCCTAACACCACAATCCACTCAAGCAAAGCATATAAGTTCACTTGCTATATACCCTTTAGTCAAACAACTTATTCCTATCATTGGACTTTCATACATCTTTTCAAGATAGCTCATGGTCAAATTTTCTTAAAAAAATGCAACAACTTTAATTTGGGGCAAAATATCACACATTCATCTTCACAACAAAGTCAAAAAATTCCCTATGCACTTATTATTCACAACTTCTCAAAAAGTTCAAGCATGCTCAAAAGTGTCAGATGACCACATTCCTTCCCCCAAACTTAAATCAGACAGTGCCCTCACTGTTGGTAGAGAAAAAGAGGGTGGGCAACATGATTCACACAAAATATGGACAGGCATGTCAAAAGTGAACTAAGGACCAACATAGATCATTACAAGCATTCAGCACAACTGGTAACAAAAGTAAAGCTATTGGAAGCCTCCAGTCACAGAGAATCATGACACAATCATCAAAAGATCAAATCTACTTAGCACACAATCACAAAACAAGTGATCCTAAGAAAAAAAAACTAATTAAAATCCTAAGAGATAAACTACCTAAAAGAATGAAAATCCTAAGGTTCCTACTAAGGTCCTAATTGCAAAGTTTATCCCCCAAACTTGAACTAACTGATTATGTACCATTTGTCCATTTTGTGCCTCATCTAAACACTCACTATCAATCTCAGGCTATCCAATTCATTGGTGAAAAATCATGTTGATAAGTAATATCAAAATAATTCTCATTATGAAAGAACTTGAGCATAGAATTTATTTCAAAAGGATGGATCATTTCTTTGTTTTTATAATGATCAGAATTTATTCACTCAAGTTCCTAGACAATAAGAAGTATAATGATATAAGAAATCAACAGTCCAATGACAGACATCACTCAAAGAGACAATGCTCACAAAATATTCAGTTCCAAACATAAGCTAAGGGATATACATATTGCCAAAACAGACTTACATATCATTCTCCCTCTCAGATTGAAATTCAAGTTCAAAAACATCAAACTAAGGCTTACTACACTCCAATCAAACCTGGCCTGGCTAAGTTAAAGTCTAAAAATCAGTTAAGTCTCACAAACAGTGCTATGCCACAGTTTACCCGAAACCACAAGGCCAATAACAAACATTTCCCTCACCAAGCATGCACACCCACCTCAGTTCAGTCCTAATTAAACCAGTAAGTTCAGTTCGAATCTCAGCCTTAGTCCAAACAATTCAGATTTCACTATCCAGCCCCAAGCAAGTACATGAGTTGACTCCGTTCTCACAATGCTACTCTCTATAACACCCTTTCAAAAATCCCCAAAAATCCCTAAATTATTTTGACTAACTACACTAAACTAAACTAAACTAACTAAATAAACACAAAGACAAAAGGAAATCAAAATCAAGAGGAGGAAGTACCGATTCTCAAAGGGAGAAGGAAATGGTCACAAATGAAGTTGACAGTTCCAAATCAAACTTTAGGAGAACTAGAGGTGGCCGACGGTGTGTGGTGGAAATAGAATGGTGAGAGAGAGAAGGAGTGTGACAGAGGGATGGGTGTGAGAAGCTTCGTCAGACGACGGGAGGAGTACGGCCGCCATGAGAGAGCAGCGGAGTTTGACCGGCGAGGGAGGAGGAGTGGGTGGACAACGGTGGTGTGTAACTTGTGGGGTTTCAAAGAGATTGAGAGTGATGTGTGGGGAAGGAAGTGGGAGATCGATATGGATGAGAACGGAGAATAAAGAGGAGGGAATTGGAGCTGACGGTGATGTGGCCGCGGTGAGAGAGCGGCGGAGGAGAAGGCCGATGGCAAGGGGGAGGGTGGTCGGAGATGGGATGAAAGTGAGTGTGAGGTGAGCTATGAAGACACTTTTGTTTATTTAGTTTTAGTTTTTTTTTTTTACACACATATGCAGAGAAACGTGAGTTGAGGAGAGAGAGTGGCAGAGAGGAACTCTCATTCGTTGCCCATTCGTCAGTCAACAAAAACACAACGAACACACCAATATTGAAACAAAGAAGAATTGAGTTTGTTGCGGCTTCGTTATGCAACCAATACACGACGAATATCAGATGTTTTCTGCATAATTCTGCAGAATTTTGCAGACTTGACCAAAATTAACCACCCCCTATATTGACATCAAAATCACCCAATTCCTTACTCAATTTCATCACCATTCAACACCAAAACTCACCCTACCTTCCACTCACAAGACTCGTTGAGAAAATTAACTTTCAATCACAAAATGCCCCAAGATCCATATATCAATCATAATGTGCCCAACAATCAAAATGTATCAACAATGACAAACAAGCCAAAATCCACATTCTTCAGTTCTATGCCCAGTTAAATGATACCAAAATCAATGACAATAGGCCATTTTCATATCACAAACAAGAATCATTCATATGAACATCATGAACTCAATATGCACATCAAGCCAACACTCAAAAATCAATTGAGCACATCCTTAGTAGGCAAAAAAGATTCACAACACAATGAGGATCATTTCAGTAAAATCAAGTACAAGTCCTGTCAATTCAGCTCATGAAACTCAATTTGGTCAATTAGCATAAACTAATACCATAATTCCAGTCCAGCACAAATTTCCAGTCATCAACATCATCATTCATTCTAGAAGAAGAAGAAAGAAGGGAAAATTGAATTTAGATGAGGATTGGAATAGTACTCCCCTTCGTAGACTTCTTCTTGCCTTGCAAAAACGTAAGCTCCAACTATCCTCATCAACTAGTCATCCAAGTGTGGGAGAAAACCTTTCTTCCTACAAAAAGTGAGACCAAGGAAAAAAATCTATCAAACTAAACTAAAATAGTTAGGACAATTAAAAACTACAGATAAGAGCAAGAACTTGGGTTGCCTCCGAAGAAGCGCTAAATTTATAGTCTTCAGCCAGACTTTCCAACACCAGTCACTAATCATAAGTATCAAAAACTAAAACCACCTTGTCTTCATTTCTCTTCAAAAGACAAGGTTTTAGCAAAAATGAGCATTCATATAAGAAACATGATTCAATATAATACTTGGTAGGCTCTAATTCAAATACCTCAAAATTATCCTCAATAGCCCCCAAATATTTTGAAAACCCAATAAAATCAATTGGACTCTCATCAGTAAGAGTCATGAAATCACTCTGAGGATTTTGAACAAAAATTGTAGGGATTTCTACTTGTTCACAATAACAAGAATTAGGCTCCAAGCTTGGAACCTCAATTGAACACTCAACATTGTTCTCTCCCTCTTCAATTTTCAACTCTCTATCACCCCCACAATTGTCACAAACCATTGATATCACATCATCACTTCCCATGATCAATTCTCCATTTGAGGTACTTTCTACACAAGAGTCATTTGATGTGTCAATGAAAACACCTCTTTGCCTTAAAGACTCAAATTGGGAAGTTAGTTCACCTAATATGATTGCTAATTTTTCAAGAGCTAATGTGTGTTCCCTCCATTTTTCTTCATCCCTAGCTCTATACTCATTCTCATTATCAAGATAACGTTGAAACATATCCATTATTCTTGACTCCTTCTCATCAATGGAATTAGGCTCATCTAAACTATTGGGTGATATTTGACATTGTGGTGCATATGAAGGGAAAGAATAATTTGGATCCCAAGACAATGAATGTTCATGATTCCAACTAAGGTTAAAAGAATTATCATGCAAATTAGCTTGAACCTTAGGAAAGTCATCCTCAACAAAATCCATGGTTGAAAAATGGGGGCATTGCTCATTATAATGATTATCTCCACAATAATTACAACAAATGTACTCATATTGAGTTTGAAAAGCATTGGGGTCATAATAAGAAGTTGGATAATCATTATGATGCTCAAATTCATCCCTTGCCCCATTAGTTCACCAAGGATAGTCCATGCACAAAGTTCTAAGAAAAGAAAAACTAACTAACTAACACAAAGACTCACAAAGAGAACAAATATACACATGAATACAAGAGAAAATAAAATCTACAAAGAAACACAAGAACAAATATATACAAACTCAAGCTTAAACTACTAGTGTTATGATCAAGATTGACCAAGGACGGTTTTGGGACACAAATCCCAGGCAACGACGCCAAAAACTTGTTCGCACCGCAAGTGCACGGGTCGCGCCAAGTAATAAAGTGATAAGAAAAGTATCGTTCCCACGAGGATTTGGTTCCAAAACCCGGTCAAATAGAGATTATCGCACTCTCGCTTAATTTGAGTGATACAAATATCATGAGTGAAGGTTTAACTAATATAAACAAATAAGAATAAAAACTATAAACAAGTGATTCTTAACTCAAGGATAAAATGGGTCGTAAGATTATTTTTCCCCCTTGTATTTCCTAACCTTAAAAAGCCTCCTCTCACAATTGCTTTCAATGAATATATATTTGCTAACCTAGGGTTCTAAAATACTTGTAAACGCTCCGTCGAGTCAAGAACAAGTGTTTAATTCTATTAATCATGCAATCTCTTGTCACAATTAATAAAACCTAATTTCTAAGTTCCAACCCTAATGTGGCTTTGTGAGGTCAATAAGTATATGTCTATCTTATCAACAAAACCATCCATTTGTCATGCAAACTTCAAGTTCTCACACTATTTTACCCAAGTTCTACACTCAACTTAGCCCTCTCAAGCATCAATCAAGTGAACACAACATCTAAATGGTGATCAAACACTTAGAAGCATTAAGAGAAGAGTAAAATAAACACATATATAACATTAATCACAAAATAAGAGGAGGAATTAAAAGTTAATCCATACAAGGGTTCTAAATAATCCTAGAATCAAAGCTTTAGCTCCACATGTTCATGAAATCCAAAAGAATATATACATATGATAGCACAATCATAGAACAAGAGAGAGGGAAAGGAGAATGGAGAAGAAAAACCAAGATTTGAAGCCAAAATCTCTTCTAGACTTCAATCCAATGACACCCACTCCTCCAATTGCCAAACCCTAGCTCCCAAAATGCCCAAGAGATCAAGAATGGGGTTTTTCTGTCGAGCTCCCACTTTTATACCTCAGAAATTTCGTGTTTGCGAGTGTGAAACGCAGAGTTTTAATTTTCGTTCGTCGTTCTTTCGTTGCGCGACGAATGCCCAAAAAAAACAGATAAGAGGCAGAGAAGAAACCTCATTCGCCGTCCCTTAGTTATGCAACGAACGCTCAACGAACATCAGGGAGAAATTTTCTTTTTCCTCTTTTGTCCCTTGCTTCACTCTTGAGTTTGTCCTATGCTTTTCTTGATAACTCCATGTTTTCCTTAGCCTTTTAAACTTGTCCACCTCTTCCTACAAAAGAGAAAGAGGGTTGATGAGCTTCAAAAATAACTTACAAACACATATGACTCTTAATTTCACACAAATACATATTTTTCAATTTGTACTCTTACCTATATGTATTTGTATCATTCTCAATCATTTGTCACCAAAAAGCATGTACATTCAAGGGAAATTGAGATGGAATATGTGAAATTATGGAATTTATCACTTCTCCTTATTGAATTTGATGTGTAGGGTCTCAAGGACCGATTTAGAGGAGCACGAGACAAGAAAATTGAAGAAAACTCTTCATCAACAAATTTTGTCTTGTTGGTTGTGGCCAACACTTTTTTTGTTGGTTGCTACCAAAGCAAACATAAAGCATGGGTTCTGGGTGCCCCCGACCAACAAAAGCATTGGCTATAGCCAAGGAAACAAATAGCCAATACATTGGTTGGTTGCGGCCAAAGCAAACCGAAAGCATGGATACAGGTTGCTAGCGGCCAACAAAACTTTGGTCGTGGCTGATTTTTCCCGATTCAAATAAGATTTAATCCAGATACATTTTCAGTTATATAATTCGACCTGATTCCAACCTTCTAAAATTTGAAAATAAGTCTCTAAATTGATATTCTTCACCACCCATCAAACCCAAACGCTCAAATTCCCTTTTCTTCATTTTCATCATGCACCACACCATCTACACCTTCCATTTCCTTCATCCATCTTTCATTCCCTCACTTCCTTCCACATCTAAGCCCCTATGGCAGATATTTCCCCTTCCTTTAGGGTTTTGATGCCATGATAACCTAGTGTTCCATTATTGCTCTTGGGAATGATTCAAAGTGGCTTGAGCTTGGTTCTCCAAAAGGGAGTTTCTTGTTCTCCATTTTCCCTTTCTTTTATGTATTTCAACTTATCTAGGGTTATAGGAATTGATTTATATATGTAATTGGTTGTGCTTTTATTCTATATCTTTGTAGGAGAACGGTAGAAAACAATTGAAGTTTGATTTTCTTTTGTTTATTTCTTGACAATAGGCTTCTTACACTTGAACTTTATTTTGAATATAAGGATTCATCATTTGGAATTAATTTTTAAGTTAACATTATATTCTATGTTGAGGATTCTCACTTAGTGGATTGATATTTTCAAGTGTTTGCAATTGAGAATTTCACTTGAATGGCTAAATTGTTTGAGAAACATTGGGCTTCAATCTTAAAGCCTTGGTTCATTATCTGGGATTCCAATAATGAATTTTAGTGTTAAGATTAATTAAGTGGCAATCAGGAATTCCTATTGTTCTATTAATAGTCCCTTACAATTGGCATTTCTTTTTCTTTTTGCCAGGAAAAGGTACTATATTAAATTCAAAACACAAAACATACAATATTTAGAGTCTGAAGAGCACAAACTAGAGAAGTAAGAAATAAAAAGCAAATAAACTAAGCTAGAGTTTGTAATAATTAGATAAACATAATTATCCACCACCATCAGAGTTTGCGATCAGAGCATCCAAAGAGAGGAGCTTTTCTAATGGCAGAGGAGGCTTGAGATTCCAATCGGCAGGACATCACCTCGAGAGGGAAGCCTTTGCAATCCAGTTGGCAATTGTATTAGCTTCACACGGAATCCAATTGAAAATATGGATCCTAATTAGAGATCCAGCAGAACGAATGTTGTCAATGATGACATCACACATCCAGTCAGGAGTACTATCAGAGGAAGAAAGATAGTTCACAAGGATTTTAGAATCAGATTCAAAAATGTTGTGCAGTTCATTCTCCTTGGCAAAATGAACTGCAGCCTCTAAGGCAAGGCATTCCGCTTGAAGGCATGATGAAGCGGAGACAATTTGAGAGCAGCCATCCAACATCCAACCTGAGGAATCTCGGATAATGAACAAAATGGTAGCTGACTTGAGTTTGTTAAATTCATGAGTCGCAGTTGACTTCAATCATAGGGTTTTAAATTATTGTGCGGGATTCCAACAATAGATTGAAATTCTAGGATTAATCAAGCAATTCGGGATCCCGGTTGTGGGACTAAGTGCCCCTTAAAATTAGTGAATTCAACCACATCAAAAGCCTTAACAATGCCAAGTTAATTGGGGTTCCATTAATTAGGTATTGGACTCATGGGCTCATGGGGTTTGCTATCTTTGTGAATTAGTGCAATTAACTCCTTAAACATTTTTTATGAGCCATGATAGTCATTGAAAGCCATTTCTAAGAGCATTCTACTTTCATTCCACCCCTTTTATCAAAACATACCAAAAACACATGTAATTGCTTTGTGTGATAAACCTTGGAGAAGATGATGTTTTTTAATTTAAAATTCAAAATTAAAATTATAAGTCAACTCAAATGCCAACTAAACAAAATAAACAGTGTTAGTTGACACATCATCAAAACGTAACACCGTCAAGTCCTTTTTAAACTCTAGGGACTAATGTTACTAACTGAGAAAACTTGAGGGACCAAAACCTCTTATTTGAAACTACAGGGACTAAAACATAAATGAACTCAAACTTGAGGGACCAAAAGTTATCTTAACTCAATAAAAAAATAAATTTGCATGTTAAAAGAATTCAATTGTGATAAAATCTCAAAAAATGGGCAGTTGAATTTTTTTGCAATTAAAATAATTTTGAAAACTATATTGAAGGTCAGAAATATGATTTAATAGCCAATTACTATATAAATTCAAACAAAATTTATATATGCACACTTAAAAATAAATATATCTTTAATTAAAAAGATTGTTGTGTCTTATTTCTTTATATCCAATAAGTGGTTTGCAATGTTTATTATCAAATAATTATCGATAGAATATCTACTATTTCAATGCATCAAAAGACACACACATACACATATGCTGCATGACGTAAAATTTATAATTATAATTTATTTATAGGATTAGCACCAAACTGATCAGCATTATAACACATTATACGTATATCTATATTTGAACTATCTTATTGTTGAATTAACTAACACACATATTTATAGATTGGGATTAATATATAGTGGGAATTAGGTAGGTGTATATGCAAAAAAAAGGACCAAAAATTATAGTAGCTCGATCTGTGAAAACTGACTAATCTTATAGTAGTACTCATGATTCATCATGTTCATCAATTGCTACATTAACTTCTGAAACACGAAAAATTCATTCGGGGAGCCCAAGGTTGTTGTTTCAATTATTTTCTTTAATTTCCTCTCCTAAAAAAATAATGTAACCACTAATCTTAACAATAACCTATTTACAGAAATTCTTTTGGGGAGAATTAAGTTCTTGAAATTTTTTTTATACCTATGCTCTAGTAATTGTTAGACTCAAAGGTCTCTGTAATTTTGACACAGTTGGCGGAAATGAAATTGTCAAAAAAATTTGGCCAAGATCTTTATAACTAGACTGACTACTTAATTAAAAATCATTTACTCAAAGATCACTAGCTACAGTAAAAATATTGTAGTACTATATTAATGAATAAATTATCTTACCTTGTTATCATCATCGAAATTAAAAAATCTTGTAAAACTGACCAGCGATCATGTTAGATTGAGAATTCAAATATTATTTTTCTCACTTTTTCACATCCATAAAAAAGGACTCATGAAATGTTTAAAAATAAGCAGGGATATGTGACCTTAAAAATGTATGAAAATATCAGGCATTAATTGATACTTTATTTTTAAATATAAGATCTATTTGATTTTCTTTGGAGAAATTAAGAAAGCTAAATAAGCCATTATCTTAACAAGTTTTAGTGTTATTAGATTATATGTTAGCTTATAAGTCAAGTAAACTGGTTTCGAGAAAAATTCATGCAAATCAATTCATATAACTAATTTATAAAGTTTTCTTAGGATTATCTAAAAAATCAACTAGGTCTATATTTATGGAGTAGTCCACATGAAAGACAAATTCATATGGTTCCTAGTTATGGGCAAAAAAAAAAAAGAATTGCTCTTTATAGATTAGTGTGTTGAAAAAAATAGTCATAGTCTAATCTGACTTGATATTGCATGTAGGAAATATTATATTATAATAGTATACAACTTAAAAGATTACACAATCTTAATTATAGAAACCAGGAAACTGAAATCAGAAAACAATTTCAGGAGATATAAGATTAGTATTTATTAGTGATCAACTGGCTAGTTTGCATATGATATAACATGTACTCCCTGCTTGCTTTCTGTCTGCCCTTTTTTTGGTTAAAACTCCCTAGCCCTTAATATCAAACATATTTGAGGTGTTGATCTTAATCATAAATGTATGATACTACTGTTTCCATAAATACATAACTTAAGTAACATCTTTGGTACAATTAAATTAGTTAAATATGTCTTCTATATAAAACAAGAGTGAGTAGAATTTATTTGTTTCTACCAACAAGTTGTTAGTTAAAGTAGGAAATGCCCACACGCACAGCCTCCCACCCCTGTACGAAAGGCAAATACAAATATAAATATTAAGAATTGTCGTAATTATTACTAGATGAAATCTCTTAATTTATTTAGTTACTATTGATATTTGATTAATATTCCTAACAATCAAGCATTACTAATTATTTATTTCAGGTTAAATAGAAAGTCTAAATTGAAGCTTAATCCAACCAAATAAAGCTAAGCATGTGTTATTTAGGGTAAGGCTAGAAAAAACGGGTCCAGGTACTCTCAGAATCCATTTTCTCCTCTTCTTTCTCAGAATCCAATCTTGTCCATTCATTTTAATCCAAGGGCTATTATTTCACACCCACATTTAATAATAAAAAATAACCCCACACACCCCACTCCCACCCCACTCTCTCTTCTCCGTCCCTCCCCCCTCCCCTCCCTCCCTCCATGGCCAACCTCAACCACACTCCTCTCTGCCACTCCTCACCGTCCCTCCGTCACCGCCTTCCGCCGCCACCTGCACACCAGCCAAGAGGAAGATGCGAAGCTGTTAGTTGAGGTGCGGCAACGTTGAAGGTGGGGTGGCCAGCCGTGGGTGATTTGGAGATGGTGGAAAAGCTTCGGTTGGTGACGGCGAGCCGAGGCTGTGGTCGAAGAACCTGTGGGTTGGGTATTTAGTTTGGGGCGCGGAGGAGGAACGGTGGTGGAACGGTGAGGGGTACGGTGGAGTGGGTTCGGTGAGGCGGTGGGCGTGGCGGCGGAAGGCGGTGACGGAGGGACGGTGAGGAGTGGCAGAGAGGAGTGTGGTTGAGGTTGGCCATGGAGGGAGGGAGGGGAGGGGGGAGGGACGGAGAAGAGAGAGTGGGGTGAGAGTGGGGTGTTTGGGGTTATTTTTTATTATTAAATGTTGGTGTGAAATAATAGCCTTTGGATTAAAATGAGTGGACAAGATTGGATTCTGAGAAAGAAGAGGAGAAAATGGATTCTGAGAGTACCTGGATCCAGAAAAAACATATCTGACATTTTACCTACCTGAGCCCCCAAGGCGGCCCCATGGGTGAGTTTGCCCTCAACTTCATTTCTTTTTTAATTATATTTTCAATTATATATGGAACATTTTAAATTAAATTACAAAATGTTTTGGACTAAATTCAAATTATTTTCATAAAATAATAAGTTACATTCAACAAAGACATTGCAATTATAACCATATATTCTATTTTATATCAATTCTTTTAACAATATCAAAATAATAAATCATCAAGGAAACTGCAAAATCAAGCATGAAATCATGCTGCTTACGTTGACAAGACTATGATTAAAGTTAATGCAAAATAATTTAATCCCTTATCTTTCATTGAAATTAAAATATTTCTTTTAACAAAGGCATAGCAATATACAAGTTTGCCAATTATATATTTTGAGTTGGAAAAAGCTAACCTCAAGACAATCTTGCATTTTGTCAACTCACTTTGGTGGGTTAATACTTTGCATCCAACCCATATTACCACCTCTAGAAGATTAGAACTAAACTAAATATAATTAATATAGTAATGAAATATAGAGCGATATGATGATGATGATGATTCATGTTTACCAAGAACCTTAAATTCTTAAAACACCAAAAAACATATATAGGTCTAAAGTAATAAAAATATCTTACCAAAATGTCTCAGATATATAAACACTCTTTACAAACCGGTAGTTCAGTTGAAACCTTAGTTGCAGTTGTATATTTTACAATTGTACTGTTTAAGATTTCCAGCTAAGCGGTTGGACTATAAAACTTAAAACAACTAACATATACATTTCAATTATGGGATTTTAGATATTTTACTTCTAAACTTCCACTATTTACGTTTAATTTTCTGTATTTTAAACTAATTTTAGATTTTTCAAGACGTTTTCTGTATCCTTTATTTCTTTTTATTTAAAATAATCTAATATTTGGTTGCTACATTATACCCTAACTAATCAAACTTATTTATATAAGGTTTTATAAAATCTACCTTCTACTTATTAAGGAAACCAATTCAACTTTAGTTTTTTTAACGTAGAACTGCAGTTAAAAATCAAACTTGTAAATTTGTAATCCACTCAGCAACTACTCCCTAAGATCCTAAACATATAAAATATTTACCTAAGTTGATTAGATTGATCATGTTAGTTAAAATCAAATAATATTAACATACAATACATCTGTTCAACCTTTGCCCTACGTTACACACCTTGAGATTAAATGCAAGTTTTTTTTATAAAACTAAGGATTATAACAAGTAGTTCATAACATAGGATCATTCACAAGGAGATGAATGATCTACATGTTCTAACTAAATGCAATCGAAATAAGCAAAATATAGAAGTTTGTTTTAAAGGGTCATCTAATTAAACTAAGAAAAGCACATACTTATTTTAGATTTTAGGGTTAGGGTTAAAATGGGGTGAAATATGGAAATCAATAGTATGAAGGCACTGCCCAACTATCAATATTGTAGCAAGGCATTTGGATTATTTCCTGGATCCTGCTGGCTTTCTAGAGCAGCTATCGTAATAGTATGAAGGCACTCTTGGTAAGGATCTTAGTAGCAAACATGAGTTCATACATTGGGGAGTAAGAGGAGTAATTGGGCCAAGATAATCCAAATATGCCCATTAAGCCCAAATCAAAGGAATGAGTCAACAATCTCTTGTAACACCGGCCTAATTGTTGTAATTCAAGTCCATGCTTATTGGAGATATCTTACCAATGGAATTACTTCAAATATCTTCCAAGTCACTAAACATAATTAGACCTAATGACCAATTACTATTAACTCAAATCACAACTAATGAGAGATCTTTTCTCAATTACTCTTGTCAATTAGATTAGATAATTGTATTAATTACTTAAGGGAGTTCAATTAATTATATCATCTAAGCACTAGTGTGTTAGAATCTTAAGTTTTGATGAAGACTAAAATATAAAGGATTAGACCAAGTGCCTAGGAAGCAATAGTATACTTAGGATCCCATGTAAGAGTGCTTCCGGATGAAGATTTACTTCCGGTTAGATTAGGACTTGCGCATGCGGATGAATGCTTTCATCCCCCAGCGTCAGCAAGTAAATAACTAGGGATTTAACTTAGTCCATGAACTTTAGGTGCACAAACCCTAAGACTAAGCTATGGTTCAATCGGAAGCGAAGTTGCTTCCTGTTAGACTTAGACTGGCGCAGAGCGATAGAATAGATATTACTCCAAGCGACAGTGAGTCTATTTCCCCAAGTGAAAGCGCTTCCTGTTAGAATTAGACTGGCGCAGAGCGACAGAATAGATATTACCCCAAGCGTCAGTAAGTCTACTTCCCCAAGTGAAAGCGCTTCCTGTTAGACTCAGACTGGCGCAGAGCAATAGAATAGTTATTACCCCAAGCGTCAGTAAGTCTACTTCGCCAAGTGAAAGCACTTCCTATTAGATTTAGACTGGCGCAGACTGATAGAATAGATTTAACCTCGAGCGTCAGTGGAAATGCAACATCAAGTGAAGTTGCTTCCTGTTAGATCTTGACTGGCGCAGACTGATAGAATAGATTTCACCCTAAGCGTCAGTGAGTTCACTACGTCAAGTAAAAGTGCTTCCGATAGCTTAGTGACTAGCGCTGAGTGTTGGGATGAAATACACTAAGTGAGAGTGAGTTATAGTGAACCAAGATCCTTCATCTAGTAGTTTTACTTCCGGATGTAAAAATGCTTCCAGATACATCATAGACCAAATCAGAACACAGTCTAAGTAAACTACTCCCCATAGCAAATAAACTTCCCACAGCATGTACAATTCTTATATATATATTGCTATGTTGGACTAACCAGTATGTGCAGAACATGGTCACGCTTCCGGATGCAAATGAGCTTCCGGATGGAAAGACTCTTGACATTGGGACTCAGAGCTTAACACTTGCAGAGCAAGATTACCACTTACGGATGAAAGATGATCATCCGTCAGCAAGAGTGCAAGAGTAAACATCACATACTCAGAAGTCAGAATGCTTTTGTCAGAGCAGAGGTGTCAGGACTACTTTTCAGAGATAAAGCAAGTCTACCCTGCTAAGCATTAATGAAGATGTACTTCTCAACGGTAACATAGGATTAACGGCACTATTCAAACGTTCATATTCAACCTGCCACCGAAGCCTATGAAGCCAAGTATAAAAGAGACATTCATTCAGAAGAGAAGATATGGAAGAAAGAGAGAGAACAGAGCAAAGTATCTGATATATCATATTCTTCATCCTATACATCTTCTACTACTCTCAGATCCAGATTTGTGATATTTTTCAGAGAGTAACTTTATTGTACTTAAGTGAGTAACATCATCCACTCTTAGAGAGAGTTAGTTTTGAGCTTAAGTGATTAGCACAATCAGTTCATAGAGTGAACATAGTGTAAACTTACAATTTGTAAGGGGGAGCATTTAGAGGTTGTCTAAATCTCCATAGGTTGCAAGTTAGCCCGTAAAACTTGCATTTGTAAGGTTTGCAGGTGAACCCGGTGTAAAACCTGTGGGTTGTTAGGTGAACCCGTGCTCGTAAAACCTAAAGTGTAAAGGCTTCTCTTGTGCCCGGTTTAAACAAGAATAGTGGATTGAAAATCTCAGGTGGAGCCTGGGGACTGGATGTAGGTCTGGGTGACCGAACCAGGATAAATTTATGTGTGCATAAATTTACATTCAAACATTCTATTTAGCATCACATAACATACTGACTTGTGCATATCACTACTTAGTAAATATTATCACCAAGCACAAGCAGTCTTTCGAAAAGAAGAATCAAAAGTTTTAATTTATTCTCTCACCCAATTCACCCCCCCCCTCTTGGGTGACAACCACGTTTATCATTTGGTATCAGAGCAAGGTCACTTGTTTAAAGGATCCAACGATCTCAAGTGCAAAGACCTAGGCTGATTTGGGTTACAAAATGTGTTTTGAAGGTTTTGATCATACAATCCCACCCGTGTTAGAAAATGCTGATTTTTACTTATGGAAGGGAAGGATGAAAAGTTTTATACTATCCACTGATTTCAAAATGTGGGATGTTTTTGAAAAGGACTCAGATTTCAAACCAAAAGTAAATTGGACAGAAGAGGACAAAAGCTTATTTTACTTAAACCTTAGAGCAATGCAAATTTTGCACAAAAGTTTATCTGACAATGATTACCAGAAAATTAAACATTGCTCTAGGGCTATAGATATTTGGAACACTCTTGATACTATGTATGCTTCTAACCAATTTCTTGATGATAAGGCTGTCCAAAGCTCACTATGTGTTCCTTGTGAATCCACCGTTGATGAGCTACTGGATGGTGATGTAGTAGAAGCTAGTATCAGCAAAGAGAGAGTGGATCTCCGCCTAGTAGATTCAGAAGCTGAAGAAAATGAGGTACCTAAACTTGAAACTTCTGAATTGCAAGATATGTATAATGAGCTACATGTTGAATTCTGTAAACTTGCAAAAGAAATTCTAGGCTTAAGAAAAAGGAATAGGGAACTTGAGGAACTTATTCCTTCTTCTACAACCAAGGAGTCCAAAGTCCCAATCATAAAAGAAGACTTTTCGAAAGACCCTGAGATTTCAAAAGTTAATAAACATAGAGTCTTTGAAAAGAAAACTGACCACCATAATAGTGATAAGAAATCTGATTCTGAACATCATCCCATTATCTGTCATTATTGTGGTAGAACTGGTCATATTTCTCACACATGCAATTTTAAGAGAAATTTAAATGTGAGAAATAAATATATATGGATCCCCAAAGGACAAGTAAGGTCCAGCGCTAACTATGTAGGACCCAAGTACAAATGGGTACCAAAACTCTCTTCTAGTGCCTTACCTGTGCAGGAAAGATCAAGAGCTCCTCTTGTCCCAAAGAAGAGAACTCGTGGTGATGTCACTACTGCAACTACCTGGTTCAATCATAAGAAGCAGTGCGCTACCACAAGGAACAAAGACCTTGTCTCAGGGATAAGCTATCACAGAGTTCCATTCAACTATCCTGAGAAGGACAAAAGAGAGAGGATGTCTCAACTCACATGGAGAAAACCTGCGAATCCTGTCTCTTCTAAGAAAGTGCTTCAGGCCAAGGATAAGTATAAAAGATCTCCTTGGGTAAGCAAGGGATTATTTAAGGTTGAAGCATGCAACAGTAAAATCTCCTATGCAAATGTAAGATGGACTTATTGAGATTTTACGTTAAGCATCATAAACATGAACATGATATGGCTTATAAGATATTTCACACAATGTTCATACTCTATATGCTATCTATGACTATCATTATCAGAAGCCATGTGCATATAGTCATAGTTGATTCGCAATGCTATATCCATAGTGAATAATTCTTAAGTGCATAAGAATCACATACTTCCTACAAACTGACCAGTCAGATCCAAGTTTGGAGACTGAAAAATGGGAAAGAAAAATCATTTGCTATTTTGTAGGAAAGAAGGTACGAAGGAACAACAATTTTCATGATCATACCTGATCAGAGAAATGTATCAAATCTGAATGAGTTGTTGTTCATACTGGGCTCCGAGAGCTACTGCTCCTGAAATTGAGAAGATCAAACAAACTCTACTTGATGCAAATATGGCTTTAGTTATGAAAGCTTGATCGCTGTGGATGCACAAGAGAGAACATCAACGAGTCTTTCAAAGTTAAATCTTAAGTAAGTACCATCGGAAGCAAAACTACTTCCGGATGCTCTCGTGCTGACGCTGAATAACTACTCAAGGCAACCAGGAGCGTCTGTCCAACCGGAAGCAAAATCACTTCCGAATACTCTTTTGCTAGCGCTGGATGATAATTCAATATGATCACGAGCGCCAGTGTCAGATCAAGGGACACATCACTTCAGAAAACGTTTCAACTTCCTCCATGAAACGCTGTGCCTTCTTTGAAGCAACACGTGTCATCAGGTGTGTCGTTCCAACTTAAAAACTTACGTTAACCAATGTGTGAAAATTTGAAAGAGTATGCCCATTCTATCCTCAGAAGTTTTACCTATAAATAGAAGTCATTTTCCACTTTTCACTTTTTACTACATCTTTTTCACTCGCATCATTTTCTCAGAAAAGTCTTTTCATCTTCTCCATTGTGTTCTTAATTTTTCACACTTCTTGCATTTCATCTTATTTACACAACATTCATACAAAAAAATGGCCGGTACGAATGAATCCAACCCAGTCATCCAGAAAACCTCTTCTTCCAAGAAACTTAAATCGAAATCTGAGAAATCCACTCACAAGCATTCTGGTAAATCTGGGCACTATGAAGAACAACATGAAGAACTTCATGAACGCCAAGAAGGTTCTGGGCAATCACGAGGACAGGGTGAAGACATTCAGGGTCAGCCTGAAACCTCTGGTAGAATAGAACTGGCAGTGGGTTCTGAACAAGAGCGGGATGCTCAGAGAAAGGGAAAGAAAAAGAAGGTTCAATTTTCTGAGGAGCCTTCCTCCAAGAGGCAGAGGGTTGAGGAAGAAGATGATCCCACAGTCTATAGAGATGGGGCATTGGAGGGTGTATCCGCCAAATTTGAGACATCCATTCCCATCTTCAATCATGGCCTGTTCATCAATCTGGACAAGTTGGATGAACTAGGGTTTGCTCATCTGCGCCCTTACTTGGAAAAGTATATGCCTTGGCTGGGCATCAACCAGGACTACAACGTCAACGTCCTGCGAGTCTTTTGCCAATCCCTCTCAGGCAGAGCAAAGTACAGGAAGGTGGATGGGAAAGAGCAAGTCCACAAACTCTCCTTCACTGCCACTGTAAGAGGAAGAACCTTCAGGTTCACTTGGAGAACCTTGAATGAGATGATGGGAATCACAGAAGAGGATATGAATGAATGGATCTACCCTGAGTCTCACAAATACAGCAAGGAGGAACTCGAGGAGTTGTATGGCACCAACAGCAAGAAGGTGTCCAAGATGTCTGATTCTAACAGGCTCTTGTACTACATCTACTCCCGGATAATGACTCATAAGGGAGGCAACTTCAACGAGTTCACACTGCTAGACAACCCTTGGTTTCCTAGACTCCTCTCGCTCAAGCCTTTCAACCCTGGGCAGTTGATATGCCTAGAGCTTCAGCGCTGGCTAAGCAATGACAAGTCAGGTTATCTTCCCTATCCCACCATCATTGCCTTCCTTCTTGAGAAGCATCTGATCAAGGCTACATCTGCTGTGGAAGAAGAGAATGTCAAAAGTAAGCCTGTAGGAGCAACTAATATGGCAAGGATGGGGATTAAGTATCTCAAGCCCCCTAAGCCCACTCGCTCACGCTCACAAGCCAGTAGTGCTTCTGGTACTTCAGCTCCCTCTGCATCTGGAGCAGGCGATCAGGAAGTTGACTCTCATGCTGGGCCAAGCCGTAGTGCAAGGGTTCCAGCTTCTGTTAGGGCCTTTGCAGAGGACATAAAGGAAGAGCTTCTGTTTAGACTGACTGATTCCTTGGTGGGTCCTCTCCGTGTTGAATGTGAAGCTGGCTTCCACCACCAAGGGGAGCGAATCCAACGACTTGAGGACAGAGTAGGACAACTCGAGAATCACCTTGCCAGGGTGAATGCAAAATTAGACCTCATCCTCCAGCACCTACAAATTCCCCAACCCTCATCACAAGGTAACCTACCACCTCCTCCTCCTCCTCCTCAAAACCCTCCTCCTCCTCCTAATCACCCTCAACTACCACCTCCTCCGCCCAACACTCAACAACCTCAGCCTCCACCACAAAATGACCAACAAGCTCCACCATCACCCAACGATGACCAACAATCCCAACCCTCACCTACCCATGACCACCAAACCCAAGACTCGACTCATAACTCTCCACGCCATTCTCCTAGAACCTTCTCATCCTCACCTTCCTCATCCTCATCCTCACCCATTCCCACACGACCAGGTGCCCCTACACGCTCTCCACTCCGCTTCTCCAACCCTACCCATCCAAGCCCTAGACCCATAGGATCTGAAACAGCCATTCACCCCCTCAGCCAACCATACGGCGAATATCCCCGCCTTCAACCACTCTCCGATGACCATTTACCCTTTACCCCTGACTCCGCCAACTACAAAGAATACTCCTCCACTCATCCTTATGGGGATATCTTTGTCACCACCAGCTGCTTCCCCGACCCTCCTCAAACTCCTGAACACCTATCCTCTCCCACATCCTCTACCTCTACCCTATCACCCTCCCCTCCCAAGAAATTTGGCCCTGAACCACCTCCATCCTCCTCCACATCCACTCCATCCCTGGCACTCACCCCTGTTGATGATGACAAAAGGGGGAGAAATGTTATGTCTACTCTTCGCCTAAGTATGGCCACAAGGGAGGTCCTCAGCCAGCCATCACTCTGGATTGATGAAGATATCACGGCCGCCCTGCGTCGTGCATATGAGTCTCAGAGGCTGAGTGGTGCAGAGAGCCTTATAAGAGGAGAGGCCCTCCGTCTCATGGAGCAGAAGAGAACAGCTGAGCAAGGATCACATTTGGAGATGATTGTGTTTGGACAGAATGAACAATCCTCACAATCTGAGTCATCATCAGAGCCTCCTCCAAATAAAACAAGTAGAGAGATGGTTGAGGAGATCATAATGAAATGGGGACTGAAGAGACCCAACCATCCTCCCATTGTGATAGCCAAGCCTGTTCCTACACTATCTGAGCAAGAGTCTGAGGTCCCTTCATCTGAGCAATCTTCCGATCCTCCTCCCTCATCTGAACCAGCAGCCGGATTCAGTGTACCCAGAAAGAAGGCCGTTGCTAGGAAACGTGCCAGGAAGTTCGTTGCCACCACTGAATCTGATGAGTCTGAGGAAGAGACTCCATCTGACCTACCTGAGCAAGGAACTTCATCTGCTCAGGTTGTGCAAGAAAATCCAGTGGTCCAAGCGGTTCCAATTCTGAAGGAAGTCAAATTGGAAATTGAAGACATGACTCCTGAAGAATTTGAGAAGTATGGATTCACTGACAAGCTATCCTTTGGTCAGATGGCTTGCCTCGATGCTGAAAGAGCAAGTGCCATGCCCACTCCTCCAATTAGCAAAAGCAAAGGGAAGAGCAAAGGGAAAGGGAAAAGGAAAGCCCAAGAAGTTGAAGAGGATTCCAACTTCTCTGCATGGAATGTAAGAATCCGGGCTGTACACTATCCCAATGGAGAAGTCTGCTACTTCGACGATGCTACAGGTTTCCCTGGGTATGAAGAAGTGGAGAACATGAAAAGGGCATACGAGGAGTCCATTGAATCAGAAAGGCTCAGAAGGGAAAAAGAGGAAAAAGAGCTTCAAGAGATCATTGCCCAGATAAACCAGAGTGAGCGTGAGGAAAATGAAGAGAGACAGAAAGAGAGGGAAAAGAAAAAGAGACACAAACTCTAACCCCCAATCCAAATATGTTTGTTAATTTTGTTTTCATGCATATTTTCATTCATACTTAGTGAAATTTATTTGTATACGTTCTTTACTTGTATATGTTATTTGATTGTATAACTCTGACTTGTAACTTCTGCTTGTCAATAATATTTGTCTGAGTTACGTGCTCTTAACAATTGCTTTTATTCTTCAGCTAATCCTTTCATATGAACTTAATCGATAAAGCTAAGTTTGTCATCATCAAAAAGGGGGAGAATGTTAGAATCTTAAGTTTTGATGAAGACTAAAATATAAAGGATTAGACCAAGTGCCTAGGAAGCAATAGTATACTTAGGATCCCATGTAAGAGTGCTTCCGGATGAAGATTTACTTCCGGTTAGATTAGGACTTGCGCATGCGGATGAATGCTTTCATCCCCCAGCGTCAGCAAGTAAATAACTAGGGATTTAACTTAGTCCATGAACTTTAGGTGCACAAACCCTAAGACTAAGCTATGGTTCAATCGGAAGCGAAGTTGCTTCCTGTTAGACTTAGACTGGCGCAGAGCGATAGAATAGATATTACTCCAAGCGACAGTGAGTCTATTTCCCCAAGTGAAAGCGCTTCCTGTTAGAATTAGACTGGCGCAGAGCGACAGAATAGATATTACCCCAAGCGTCAGTAAGTCTACTTCCCCAAGTGAAAGCGCTTCCTGTTAGACTCAGACTGGCGCAGAGCAATAGAATAGTTATTACCCCAAGCGTCAGTAAGTCTACTTCGCCAAGTGAAAGCACTTCCTATTAGATTTAGACTGGCGCAGACTGATAGAATAGATTTAACCTCGAGCGTCAGTGGAAATGCAACATCAAGTGAAGTTGCTTCCTGTTAGATCTTGACTGGCGCAGACTGATAGAATAGATTTCACCCTAAGCGTCAGTGAGTTCACTACGTCAAGTAAAAGTGCTTCCGATAGCTTAGTGACTAGCGCTGAGTGTTGGGATGAAATACACTAAGTGAGAGTGAGTTATAGTGAACCAAGATCCTTCATCTAGTAGTTTTACTTCCGGATGTAAAAATGCTTCCAGATACATCATAGACCAAATCAGAACACAGTCTAAGTAAACTACTCCCCATAGCAAATAAACTTCCCACAGCATGTACAATTCTTATATATATATTGCTATGTTGGACTAACCAGTATGTGCAGAACATGGTCACGCTTCCGGATGCAAATGAGCTTCCGGATGGAAAGACTCTTGACATTGGGACTCAGAGCTTAACACTTGCAAAGCAAGATTACCACTTACGGATGAAAGATGATCATCCGTCAGCAAGAGTGCAAGAGTAAACATCACATACTCAGAAGTCAGAATGCTTTTGTCAGAGCAGAGGTGTCAGGACTACTTTTCAGAGATAAAGCAAGTCTACCCTGCTAAGCATTAATGAAGATGTACTTCTCAACGGTAACATAGGATTAACGGCACTATTCAAACGTTCATATTCAACCTGCCACCGAAGCCTATGAAGCCAAGTATAAAAGAGACATTCATTCAGAAGAGAAGATATGGAAGAAAGAGAGAGAACAGAGCAAAGTATCTGATATATCATATTCTTCATCCTATACATCTTCTACTACTCTCAGATCCAGATTTGTGATATTTTTCAGAGAGTAACTTTATTGTACTTAAGTGAGTAACATCATCCACTCTTAGAGAGAGTTAGTTTTGAGCTTAAGTGATTAGCACAATCAGTTCATAGAGTGAACATAGTGTAAACTTACAATTTGTAAGGGGGAGCATTTAGAGGTTGTCTAAATCTCCATAGGTTGCAAGTTAGCCCGTAAAACTTGCATTTGTAAGGTTTGCAGGTGAACCCGGTGTAAAACCTGTGGGTTGTTAGGTGAACCCGTGCTCGTAAAACCTAAAGTGTAAAGGCTTCTCTTGTGCCCGGTTTAAACAAGAATAGTGGATTGAAAATCTCAGGTGGAGCCTGGGGACTGGATGTAGGTCTGGGTGACCGAACCAGGATAAATTTATGTGTGCATAAATTTACATTCAAACATTCTATTTAGCATCACATAACATACTGACTTGTGCATATCACTACTTAGTAAATATTATCACCAAGCACAAGCAGTCTTTCGAAAAGAAGAATCAAAAGTTTTAATTTATTCTCTCACCCAATTCACCCCCCCCCTCTTGGGTGACAGCCACGTTTATCATAGTGAACTTGGCAATTCAACATAAATGAGCTCAACCATCATGATCAACGATAAGCATCAACTTTGATAAACTAATTGCTTAAATCATCTCACATTAACATGCTAGACAATAAAACCACAAAAACTCCAATTGAAATTAACACTAGGAAGAAGAAGCTCCTAATGCAAAATCCAATCCACATCGATCAACATAAATCTCTAATCAATAATTACATACATAGTTCCAATCTCAATCATACACTTACTTTAGCAATTCCAACAAAGAAATACCAAGAACACATTTTTAGGAAATTAAACCACAAAATTAGAAGATAGCTCCCCTATTGTAAAATCCTAGCTTGACTCGCTTCAACTCATCATCAAGAGAGTTTGGGAAGAGCCTAGTTAGCCACAAATAGAAGAAGTTGAAGCCACCAAGAGAAGCTCTGGAGTCAAATTCATGGTGGAAGGGTGGAAAAAAATTGAAGGAATGGCAGAAATTGTGGAAGAAATGATATGGAAGTGCATGGAAATTGAATGGTTTGAATGGAAGATGATAGATATTGAATAACCCTAGTAAACACCACTTATTCTTGACCTAGGAGGCATGAGGAACAGAATTCACAAGTCAAAAAACCTTATATACCCCTACTAAAGCCTAAAACTCACACTGTCAAATGCTTATACGAAGGGGTTCACCGCCCCTTTGTTGCGGCGAACATGGGGCTTTGTTGTACATTCACCATGGCTAGGGCGCGGCAAATATGAACTAAATTGCAAATTCCAAAAAACAAGATAGAATTGCATTAAACAATCAAAAGAAAGGAAACTAACAAATTTGCTTCATATAGAAGTTCAACAAAACTCTAGTTAAATGTATAGCAAAGCATGATTGAATCAAAGTCACATATATGAAATATAGTCATGACTTAAGCAAATAAGCAAGACGATTGAATAGAAACAACAGAACCCTCGAAGATTAGTGCTATAATACTCTAATAAACCTCCAATTTTATTTATCTCTCTACACTGGTCTTTTGCTCTATTCCTTGTAGTCTAAAACATCATTCAAATGAACCTGGCGGGTTGGCGTGAGTGGTAAGTACTCTTGTTCCTTAAGCAGGTGGTTGGGGATTCGATCCCTAACTCTTGTGAATTGAGCAAACTCACAAGTCAGTTGTTTACCTCTATATGGGACTTCCAGAACAACGAAGGATTAGTCCCACTTAATACGTTGGTGGGGATACCTTTGGAAATAAAAAACTATGTTCAAATTCTCCCTAATGTTTTATATCTTCTTTTGGCATTGTCTCCTTTTCAAAAGCCCTTATCTAACCATTAATATATGTCACTTTAATTTTGTCTAGTGGCTTTGTGATTACGCATGATATTTACATTTTTTATGCTACTAATTATGATAAATTAACATGTCATTTGATTAATAACATTGGAAGTTATATGTATATAGAATTAGAGTTCATAACTTTGTTACTAGTTACACTTATACCATTAATTGAGCAAATTAGGTAACTAACTAGTGTTCTCATTGTTATTGAACTTTTCGTACCTCACTATTATCCTAATTCTTAAATGTAGGGCCAAAGAAAGAGGATTAGATCAAAGAAAGCCAAGGAATAGATGAGGGAGTAAGGCTGAAGAAAGCTGAAAAAAGGTTGAAGGTCATGGCTTTTAGCGGCCTTCACGGTGACCTTTAGAGGTTGAAAGCTCATGGCTTCCGGTGGCTATCACAGTGGCCTTCGGGAAAACTGGTATATATCAGCTTCATAAATGACTTCAAAATCAATTGGGTACCTTCTTAAACCCTCACAAACACCAATTCCTACTTCCCCAAGGATTCCTATGTCAATTAGGATAAGTAATACATCAACTTGCCATCCAAGATTCAATCTTTATTAATTTAGGAAAGACTTCATTCTCTTTTGGAAACTCTTGCATATCAATCTATTATCCCACGAATTGGGCACCCAAAATTCGGAAATGCTGAGCTTCATGAAGTTTCCGACCTAGGTTCTATATAAAGGGAAGGTCTTGCACTAGAATACATCACCTTACACACCCTTCTACCTCCTCTCATCATCCATACCACTCAATCCCTCCATTCTTCCACCAATTCCTTTTTCCATTCCACAAACCTTCATCCACCCTCCATGAAAATCGAGTTTCAGCCACTAATGGATGTCTTCTCCTTCAACATGAGGAACTAATCACTATCGATACTCTCTTAGATGATGGGATTATGTGAAGTAATCGTTAAAGCTAATTTAGGGGTTATTTAGTTCCAATTATGTAGTTTAAATTTCCATTTTTATTCTTGAGTATTTGATTATTCGAACATCATTTGTTGAGATTCTAGACTAAGTGGTTGTTAATTTCATGTGTTTGTATTTAGGATCTAGTTTGGTTCTATATATTTTTCATTTTAAATTTTCTCAATGAGTTGTTCTTGATTTTATTGCTATCTCTATGTGTGGTTATTTAGTGCAATCACCTTTGCTTGATCATGTCATTGAATGAGATGTTTGGTTTGAGATGTATTGGTGTTGAGTTTCTAAGTGCACTAGTAATTCCATTAATTAATCTCACATAAAAGAATCATACTATTCAGCTAATACAATCATATGAGTGCGAAGAGCTTGAATTCTCTAGGTAACCAATTAATCTATTTGAGGTTGAATAGTGTTTTGATTATTAACATCTTCCTTTGAAAAGACCAACTATAATACTACATATACATGCGCTTAAAGCGCATGTAGAGGCTCTACATGCGCTTTAAGCGCATGTAAAGGCAGTATTGGAGTGAAAAACTTGAAGTCATGCATAAGAGTTCATCCTCAGATGTCATAAGCTACTCATGCAAGTGTTTATAAGTTAGAGCACCCCATTGCGGTGTTATTCTTTGGTTATACTACATATACATGCGCTTAAAGCGCATGTACAGGCTCTACATGCGCTTTAAGCGCATGTACAGGCTCTACAGTATTGAAGTGAAAAACTTGAAGTCATGCATAAGAGTTCATCCTCAGATGTCATAAGCTACTCATGCTTGTGGTCTAGGTGTTTAAAAGCTAGAGAACCACATTGTGGTGTTTTGCATGTGGTAATACTACATATACATGCGCTTAAAGCGCATGTAGAGGCTCTACATGCGCTTTAAGCTCATGTAAAGGGCTCTACATGCGCTTTAAGCTCATGTAAAGGCAGTATTGGAGTGAAAAACTCGAAGTCATGCATAAGAGTTCATCCTCAGATGTCATAAGCTACTCATGCAAGTGTTTATAAGCTAGAGCACCCCATTGGGGTGTTATGCTTTGGTTATACTACATATACATGCGTTTAAAGCGCATGTACAGGCTCTACATGCGCTTAAAGCGCATGTAAAGGCAGTATTGGAGTGAAATACTTGAAGTCATGCATAAGAGTTTATCCTCAGATGTCATAAGCTACTCATGCTTGTGGTCTAGGTGTTTAAAAGCTAGAGAACCACATTGTAGTGTTTTGCATGTGGTAATACTACATATACATGCGCTTAAAGCGCATGTAGAGGCTTTCCATGTGAGAAAAATCCTATACATGCGCTTAAAGCGCATGTAAAGGCTGTACTAAAGTGAAAAATAAATTTGAAGAAATATAGTTAAAAGAATTAATTGGGATAGAAACTTTCATGAAAAGTAAATTGGAATCTAGATTATGTTATAATGAAAAGAATGAGATATAGTAATATATACAAACTTTTGGGCTAGAAATATAATTAAGAATAAACAATAGGGTAGTTAATTATAATTTTTCCCTAGTTAATTAATATATATACTCATATAACACCAAAAACCCTAACTCCCCTCCCTTTCAGCCGTCGACCCCCCCCCCCCCAATCCTTCTTCTTCGTTCTTCTCCCTTCCCCGGCGAAGTCGGCGACGGCGGCATCGAAGCATCCGTCTCATTTCTCTACTTATCCTCACCTAACTCGTCGGTCACCTTCCCTCAAACCCTAAACATTTTCTTCTTGATCTCCTTCCATCCTCCGTCTTGCCTCTCTCTTTTCTCGGTTTCTCCTCTCTCGGCGGCGACAAAACTGTCGATTTCCGGCGTGAAGGAGCTTCCAGCGGCGGCGACGTCCGACGAAAGGAAAAGAAGTTTCAAATGAGCTTAGTTTCCAGCGGCCTCCAACGTCTTCTCCGGCGCCTATTGGTCATACAAACATATATCCAAGCTTTGGGTAAGCCCTCTCTTTCATTTTACACTCTTTCATTCGACTTTTGGGCGAGATTTGAGTGAAATCCGAAATTAGGTTTTGATTTTTGGGATTATAAATCATCTAAGTAACATCTTAAGTTTTGAGTTAGGGTATCCTAAACGATTATTTGAAGTTTGATCAAGGTTTTGTGAAGGTTGTGTAAAACCCTAACCTTTGAGATTTTCAAATCTGAAATGGGTTTGGTTTCTAGGCATTATAAGGAACTAACACAAAGTTAAAACTTGTTTCTTACTGTTTTGATTTCTAACTTGAGTGCTTGTACCCTCAATTGGTTTCATGAGTGGGAATATGTTCTTTTGCTGTTGTAACTTCTCTGTTTGGCTTGGGAATTGATAGGTATGAAAGAATTTATGTGAAGTTAATTTTGGTAATTGATGATGATGCTGAATCTGTTTATTTTGGTGTGGAATTATGGGAGTGGCACTTGTCATATTGCTGTTCAAGTTCTTGAACAGGGGAACAATAAAGACTGGAGTTTGTACAAAAAGGATTTGAGTTCCATACACATCTAGAATGAGAGCTTTGAATCTTATTTACATAGTGTTTTGGATTTTTAAATTAAGATAGGATTTTAAGGTTGCTATTCTATGTTTATGTTTTGTATATGTTGGGAAAACAAGCATGTTTTTGGCTACTTTCTTTGATGCTTAAACTTGATTCTTTATGTGTGAGATTAAATATATGATTGAGCAATTTGTGATGACTTAGGTGAACTTGAAAGTTTTGAAAGGTTCAATTTTAAGTATAAGGAATGTGGATATTCATTTATGTACAATCTTGTTGGAAATTATAGTTTTGCTGTTATGTTATGTGCGTTATAAATCAATCATGGAACCTAGTATTGGAAGTGATATCATTTATGTTAAAAGAGAACTGAATATTAGCGTTAAGGATTTGTGGAATGATTTGTTTTCTTTTTGTAAATTGTAAATGTGTAGGATTGTTAATGGAGGAGTGGACCTTGATGTGGGTTTGTGAAATCTATATGTTTTACTTTGTTTTGAGTGATGGGTACGGTAAGGCTGGGCTGCATAGTTGAAACAATTATCAATTGAGGTTCATAGTGATTATGATTTGATAAATTCCAAATGTTAGACAAGTTGATGAATGATTGAATTTGGACCTAATTAGAAAAGGGATTATGAACTAATAGTTGGAAATCTATGCTGCCATGTTTTTGTGTATTTGATTTGTTAAAGATGTACTTGTTGACTTGCTTAAAATGATTTTCGTTTGTATAATTGGAGAAGTTAACTGGGTTGTATGCACGATATAGAATAAGAGACCTATGTTTGAGAGCTTCTGCATATCTTTATCTTTTATAATTTTGCTCTCTTTTTTTGCATATCTTGTTCATTATTTGATATTTTGAAAGTAATATAGGTGACAGATGTAAAATGAATATTATATTAAAAAAAAATATAGCTGTACATGCGCTTAAAGCGCATGTAGAGGTATACACTATACATGCGCTTTAAGCGCATGTAGAGAGGTATATACCATACATGCGCTTAAAGCGCATGTAGAGGTATATACCTCTTTACATTCGCTTAAAGCGCATGTATAGTGTATACCTCTACATGTGCTTTAAGCGCATGTAGAGACACATCTACATGCGCTTTTTACAGGCGCATGTAGAGCCTTTACCAGCGCCCCCCTCTTCATGCGCTTATAAAGCGTATGTAGAGCCAGAAATAAGCGCATGTAAAAGGGGTAATCTGTGGTAGTGTTAGCTATTTACCTCTCAGTTTCCTTAAAGTGTGAAGATATGGTTGTTGCATGTTCCTAGTTCAAGAGAACATCTCGTTAGCATCATTCCATCCATACATTATTTTTATTTTTTTCATATGTAAAAAATAACAAAAACATAGTAGTTTAATTTAGTAACCCAGATTTATTTAAAACTCACAATTTAATTGTTTTTTTTTTGCAGTCATTTAGTTAACTTAGGTAGTTAGTTAATAACTTCAGTAAAATGATTCGGGATCACACCTTTGTTGGAATCCTTGATAAATAATTTTGCATTTAAACCACAAGGTATAAAGATAAAGACTCAAATAACAATGGCACCTATTTGGTGGCTAAGGCATCTTGGGCTGTCTTGGGCGCCTTGACACCTATGAAATCCTTGGTGAATAATTCCATTTGCGGTTGTCAAGGCGTCTTGTGTATATAAACCATTTAGTCTTCTACTCTGAATTTTTCTGTTTATTTTCTCCTTTTTGTCCTACAAAATAAGGAAGAAAATTGTGAATTTATCCACCCATTGCGTCCAACGACATATCAAAATTTATCATACAAATTATAAATGTGTATCAAATTCTATTGAAATGTTGATAATTGTATTGATAAATGTGCTCAAAACTATCCGTTAACACTTGCCCGTTAAATGTTAACGGATATTGTTACATGTATGGTAAGTAGGATATTGTTACTTACACATTTTCTCACCCATATTGTTAAATGTTTGTAGGTGACAGTTCCCGAATAGAGCCATCAAGGAGGGTTCCAGAGCCTTGAAGATAAGCTCTCTTGTAAAGCGTTTAATTTGGTTTATTTCATTGGATGATTGTTTATTGCCACACTACATAGGTTCATTTATCTATCTTAAGGGCAAAAGTGTTCATCTGAATATTAACTATTTCAATTTAGGCAAAAATAATGAATGACTATTTCGCGGTGCATAAATAATATCTAACTTTGTGACCCGGTGCAAAAATGATAACACCGGTGCTAGACATTATTTTGTAGTTTTGTGGAACCTTACTATATTTTTTTCTAAAGTAAAAAATACCTTTTTGCCCCTCCCAATTAAAACCTTGCTGATATTGGTTAGCATGGGAAGAGGAAGGGGAGAAGGAAGAAGGGTTAAGTTTTAGTTCTGAGGGGTAAAAAAGTATTTTTACTTTAGAAAATAATATCAGCAAGGTTCCACAAAACTATAAATTAATATTTAGTACCGGTTTTATCATTTTTGCACCGGATCACAAAGTTGATTATTATTTATGCACCGCGAAACAATCATTTATTATTTTTGTCAAATCAAAATAGTTAATTATCAGATTAGCGCTTTTGCCCATCTTTCTATGACTTTGATATTTTGGTATTTATGTGTTATTTGATTACTGTCTATGTATTTTGATGGAAAGTCAGGAGCCTTTAGAGATCTTTGTTTACTTTTTGAAATGTGGATCACACCATGGCAGGGAGAGTATATTTTTTTTATTGGTGAATGAAAAGACTATTTTTATACTTGATTATTATCAGGCTTATATTTTAACACCATTTTTGGGCCTTTTAAATGCCCAAGCCCCTAATTTCAATTTGTGATTATTTGAAAGAGGTAGTTTCTTTTCAATAAGCATATGTTGAAGACTGTTAGTTTTTTAACATGGTTAACCATAAACAAAACTAGCTAGAAACGTTCTCTTTTCCATGATAGCACTTTAGTTTAGGTTTGATAATTTATAACATGGATATAATGATCAATCAATTTCATCCTTTCTAATCATGATAAATCTGTACAAATGATTTCGAAATTATTTCCTAATCATAGTTAGGGAATACAGATTTTGAAAATAATTGTGATTAAGTGAAGCTAACTATAACTTTATAGAAAGGATATTAATTAGACATTATTCCTTACATTTGATCAAGTATTACTAACATTTATTTAACAAGAAAAAACTTTCAAACTTTAAGGTGCTTCACAAGTTTACTAAGATATTCCTAACATTTGATTAGGTATTAATAACTTTCGTTTCCCGATTAACAAATTTGCAGTTTCAAGTCATTCATAAGTTTTGTCAAGGTATTCTCGATATTTCATTAGACATTCTCAACATTTTAAAAATATAAAGTCAACTTGTACCTTTTTTTTTGCATTTTATGTATTATTATGCATTGGTCATTGGTGGTTAAATTTCACTGACGCTTTTTCCAAACAATTGATCAGGGGATCAAATCTCAACCCACCATTTTTACCAATAGATTAATGTTTTGCTGGCACCGAATGACATTTATGTCATTTCCTTTTTATAGAATTAATCATGGACATTTATGTCATTTTCTTTTCACACCTTTCTATCATCATAAAATTTGAGGATCCTATTTTACTATGTTTAAAATTCTATTTATGGTATTTTGCCTTATAACAATGACAACTCATTCTTTTCAGAAAATACCCATATTGGTTAATTTATAAAGTAAAGACAAGAAAATATTGATTGGTCCTAATTATATATAATCCATAATTAAATTTTCCTATGAATGTACGATTTCATACTCCATTCACTAACGCGTAGATTGGTCTTGGGCTAAAGTGTAATACATATTGGTAATAAAGTTTGAAAATTGGTAAATTCTAAGGCATAATTAATAAAATTTTAAATCTTTTTATAGTTAAAAAAATATCTTTAAAGTAACTTAAATATAAAATGAATGAGTTTTAATAAAAACCATAGTAGTATGGTAGCTGCTTGCTATAAATTTCCCTTCCCAAATTCTAAATTCAATTCTAAAAGCATGCCCCCCAATTTTGAAAGTCAAGCCTATTTAGGCCCGTTTTCAAAAAAACCCCTATCATGAAAGCCTGACCCTCCTTTTTTTAAAACACATTTTTTCAACCATATTTTTCAATATTCTTTTTGTTATACGTTTTGGCACAACAAAACAATTGTCTAATACAATATTACAATAACAATGTGTAGATGAGACATAAATATTAATGATTAAACGAAATATATCAAAGTAATATCACAAACATGAACCAAGGACCTTGTAGTCCAGTGGTATGATATCTCCCCTTTAGGTGGGAGGTTGCGGGTTCGATCCCGCTTGTAATCTCAAGCCGTTAGTGCTTGCCCCTTTGAATAAAAAATATCACAAACATGAGTAGAAGAACCAGTACCACAAGAAGAAAATCAAATAAGCATCTCTTACAAAATTTTAGAGAAAGAGTGTGAATGTGTTGAAAGTAATGGATGCACAAGAGGGGGGGGTGAATTGTGGCTATAAAATAAAAGCTCAAATAAAACCAACACAAGAGTTTATACTGGTTCGGTCTTCCTGACCTACGTCCAGTTCTCAACCACCCAGGCCGAGTTCCACTATCCCAGGTTTTACAACGGGTGCACCTGGAACCTTTACAACTGCAAGTTTTGAACGGGATCACTTGCAACCTTACAACCACAAGTTTTACTCAGGCTCACTTGCAACCTTTCTAACTAGCTCCCCCTTACTTCCAGCAAGGGTTCTACCTTTACAAATAAAGGATTTTTCTAACTAAGTTCTCTTAAAGAACAGATAGTGTTACACACTTAAGTACAATCAATGCTCTTATAACACGAAGAGACTTAACTACAAAGAGTACAAGATATGTAGATGAAAAGATCTCTCAAAGAGTTAAATGCTCTTTCTCTTTTCTGGGCAGCTTTGAATACTTGAAGATTTTCTGAGTTTCTCGCTCTAACTTCTCTCAAGAATGTCAAAGATCATTCATTAACTTCATAAATGAAGTTGAGCTCCTTTATATAGTCTTCAAACATTCTGACTCTTGGTAGGTGGGTTAGCCGTTTGAATATGGCCGTTTTTCCCTTGTTACCGTTTGCCCAATTAATGCTTCATCAATGCATAGCAGGGTTGACTTGCTTTATCTCTGAAAAGTAGTGCTGACAACTCTGCTCTGACAAAAGCATTCTGACACTGCACTTCTGAACATTCTGACATTCTGATTGCTTGCGGAAGCAAGTTCACATCCGGAAGCAATTCTACTTAGTGTGCTGCACTTTGAATGTTAGTTTAACAATATAAGCACATAGTCACATGCAGTGGGAGTGTACCTAGTCTAAGAGGTCTTCCTTGCATCAGGAAGCACTTCTACATCCGGAAGTAAATCCACTGGATGAAGGATTTTGTTCACTATTACTCACTCTCGCTCAGTGTCCTTCAATCCAACAGTCAGCGCTAGTCACTAAGCTATCGGAAGCAATTCTACTGGACGTGGCTTATGTTCGCTGACGCTTAGTGTCATTTTGTCCAACAGCCAGCGCCAGTCTAAATCTAACAGGAAGCAAAACCACTTCCGGTTGAATCCTAGCTTAGTCTTGAGATCTTGTATATCTAGTGCTTATGGACTAAGTTATTTCCCTAGTGAATTACTTGCTCTCGCTGGGGGATGAGTCATTCATCCGCGAGCGCTAGTCCTAGTCTATCCGGAAGTAAATCCACATCCGGTTGCACTCTTACTTGGGATTCTATGTTAACCTATTGCTTTCTAAGTACTTGGCTTATTCTTTCATATTTTAGTCTTCATCAAAACTTAAGATTCTAACATGTGTCACTCAAGCATATATAACATAAACATTAGCACTATTTCATAGACAAAGAAGTGTCACCCCAACATGGTGTATAACAGCATGACATAAGCATAGTCATAACAAAGTCATGCAATGAGTGTATACTTAGAATCTTTCACAGATTTTCCAACTGAAAGTTTAGAATAAAAGAAGGCAAGGAAAATGAGGCACTTCAAACATTTAATGTCATATTTAGACTATTAAATCACCTTATTATTTTTTGAACTGAAAAATCACCTTATTATTCAAATTGTCAAATAATCAAACACCACAAAACTCTAAAGATCCATAAATTTTCTCTAATATTATGCATGTATAAAAAATAAGCAAATAATCATAAATCATAAATTAGATAAATAATTAAGAAACACACCATCATAAACTAAATGATTAATGATGGTTGTATTTATGTTTGATTGATTAAACTCAAAAGAAAAATAAAAGAAGGGAAACGGGCCTAAACGGGTTGACCCTCGACCGGGCCCACAAGAGCCCTCGACACTTAAAGGCCAACTCTTATAGGCATGCATCTCATTTTCCCCTCTAAATTTCAAGCCCGACCCTATAGGTTCGGCCTGAATTACCGGCTGCATGATTAGGATGGCAAGTGAGAGGACGCGCGGATATACTGAAAGTGGATATTGGAGAAAGAGAAGGAAAAAACAGTAAAAAGTAAAATATAAGTGGAATTGCGGTCAGGGAAAAAGGCAAGCAAACAAACAAAAGAAGAAAAGGGAGAAAAGGAAAGAAGCGGGTCAACTATAGCCGGTAATATGGGCTGGCCTGCCGGGTTAGGGTTGGCCTGTCCCAACCCAAGGGTCAGATGGGCAGGGTCAGAACGGCCTGTTTTAAATGGGCTGAGATTTGGTCAACCCTAACCCGGCCTGCAGGGTTACAGGGTCAGCCCGTCCGACCCGTCACTTTAAAAAAAATTCTAAACAAAAAATATATGAACGGCCACTGCAATGCCCGTGCGATGCGATGCGATGCATATAAAAAATTAAGAGTTACATCATTATATTAATATCATAAATAAAACAAGTCTAGCCAAATTCAAACAAATAATACAGGTCTAGTGCACCAAAAATCAAAATACAAAGGTTTAATAAAGCAAACTAAAAAATCCATCATCAGGTAATCGAAACTTCAATAACTTCCTCCTCTTCAACTCCATCTGTCACAAAAAAAAAATTTATGCAAAGTCAAATAAAGCAAATTAATATAAAGAAGATTGAGATAAGTGGACAAATATTACTATGACAAGGGAAACCCATCATCCAATTACGAGTGCATATAAGTGCTTCAACATTTTTTGGAAGAAGACTACTCATGTACTTTGTAAGAACTCGTGAACCTATGCTAAAGGCTGATTCACTAGCAACAGATTTGATGTTAGGGTTTGTTTTTGCCTATGTAACTCACTAACTCAGTAGTCAGTAATTATATATATATATATATATATATATATATATATATATATATATATATATATATATATTTTAAAAAAGCAGGGTTGGCCCGTCAACCCGCCGGGCCAACCCTGGTTAACCCGCGGGTTGAATGGGCTGGGTCAAAACGACCCGTTTTAAATGGGCTGGGATTTTGCCAACCCTAACCCTGTTCAAACCCGCGGGTTGCCGGGCTCGACCCGTGGGCTCGACCCATATTCCCGACTCTAGGGTCAACTTCGTAGTCGATCGTACCTACTATTTGTCTGCTTCGACGTAGGGACAGTTTCGTCATTTATCTATTTGTCACAAACTTTTTAGGAATCTTGCATTTCCCCAATTACACTTGTGTTTGGGTTAACTTTAACAAAGTTTAAGACGCCATAAATGGGACTACAAAAGTAGAACGGTGTACCATGGGTTGTACTACACTGTTTCACTCCTGTATCTGTACTTCAACACGTCATCCATCCCCCCGTCAATTTTCTTAATATAAGATTTGGTTATTTCATTCTAACATTTGAAAGGGAAAATGACTAATAAATATTTCTGAATATTCAAAAAACAAGTAAAGAACTCAAACTTTTAGAGCTATTTATTTGTCATTTCCCCTTCTATTTAACGTTAATATCAAAATTATGTTATACTCACTCCTTTGTTGATTGTTAAGTGTGATACATAGTTGACTTTTTTGAGAGAAACTGCGAAAATAAAATAGGTTAATTAATTATAACATATTTATATGTGGTATTTTTAACCAAAAGTAAGCATATAATTTCTGGAGAGAAGATTTTAATCTATTTGCCCCCCTAAAAATTACTTAACTCATAAAATAATTTACTTTTTCTACTTACAAAATAAAAAATATATAGAAGGTATGAGATAAATTTTTTTTATTTAACTGATTTTTTTTTACGTCTAGTGATATTAAAATCTCCATGTCAAAACATAGTGCATTTTCTTGTGACCGATAAGATTACAAATAATATGGCAAATTGGAATCACTTAATAATTTCTTGGTACCAAGTTGCTTTTTTTACATTCTAATGTCATTTGGTCACTTTTGTAATTATAAAAAAAAATGTAAAATTAAAATATGTTTAGCTAAGTGATCTGACTTCTCCCCCATTAGTGGGTGGTGCACTTTTTCTTATCATCAATGTAAAATGTTAATGCCGGCATCTTTAATTAAAAAAATAAAAGAAAAATTCGCAGAAGTCTATTAAATATGATAATTTCCCCAATTTCTTTATTAGTTACAATTATATGTTTGATAAGATAAACCAGTGAGAAAATCACATTATAAAATAAAAACCCACCTCATTTTATAGATCAGTAATGCGGATTCATAATGTGGTCTTATTATTTATGAATATAGTGTCGTTTAACTTTGATTGTTATCTTAGACTGCCATATATATATATATATATATATATATATATATATATATATATATATATATATATATATATATATATTTATATATATATATATATATATATATATATATAATATTGGTAACTATTTTAAATTAAGAGTATTTTAATAAAATATTTAAGATATTATGTTAGAATAAAAATGAAGAATGTTCTTAAAAGGAATAAGAATGAAGAGTAATTATAAAAAGGTATAAGAACGAAGAAAATATTTTTTAAAATATTATGTTAACTATAAAAATGTATTATCTAATATATTTTGGCTTGTCACTAGTAAATGATTTTTATTGGTAATCATCAATACTAGCATATCGAAAAATCAATTTGGTTTCATGCCGGGACGATCAACTACAGAAGCAATATATCTAATTAGAGGTTTAATAGAAAGATATAGAAGTAAAAGAAAGGATTTGCATATGATTTTTATTGATCTGGAAAAAACATATGATAGGGTGCCAAGAGATTTAGTTTAGAATGTTTTAGAAAAGAAAGAAGTATAAGTTGAGTATATTAGAGCTATTCAAGATATATATGAAGGAGTAATGACTAGAGTCAGAACACCGGCAGGAGAAACAATTGATTTTCCAATAAGAATTGGATTGCATCAAGATTTAGTATTGAGTCCGCATTTGTTTAACCTTGTTATGAATGCCTTAACTGAAAGTATACAAGAAGAAATTCCTAAGTGCATGCTTTTCGCGGATGATATAGTCATTTTAGGGGATTCAAAAGATGAAATTAATTGGAAATTAGAGTTATGGAGGATGACTCTAGAGTCGAAAGGTTTTAGAATAAGTAGGAGCAAGACGAAATATATGTACTGTAGTTTTGGCAATAGACAAACTAATGAGGACATAAAAATTACATTGGGAGAACATATTATACAACAGGTGGATAAATTTAAATATTTAGGATCAATTATACAAGAAGATTGTGAAGTAGATGAAGATGTTAATAATAGGATTCAGGCTGGTTGGTGTAAATGGAGAAAAGCTTCTGGGGTTATATTTGATCGTATGGTTCAAGATAGAGTAAAAGGAAAATTTTATCGAACAGCTATTAGACCGACAATTTTATATGGTAGTGAATGTTGGGCAATTAAAAAACAACAAGAACATAAGATGGATGTGGCAGAGATGAAAATGTTGAGATGAATGAGTGGGTATACAATAAAAGATAGGATTCGTAATGATCACATTCGTGAAAGAGTTGGGGTAGCACAAATTTCAGAGAAAATGGCAGAAAATCGTTTAAGGTGGTATGGACATGTTCAAAGAAGAGAATTAGATGAGCCAGTAAGAATAATGGATCAGATGGTATGGGATAGGATCCCTACATAAGAAATAGAGGGAGACCAAAGAGAACTCTTGATGAAGTTATTCAAAAAGATATGTTAGTGAAAGGTTTATCTCCAAGAATGACTAGTGACCGTGCAAAATGGCGTCGTGTGATCCATGTAGCCGACCCCACTTAAGTGGTATAAGGTTTGCGTTGTTATTCGTAATCATCATTAGTGTTTTAACGAACTTATTTTTTTTCAAACAAATTTATTTTAATAAAAAGTTAAGAATATATTTTTTTATTTTTTTAAGTTAATTAAGTTGTGAGGAATTTACGATATTTTTTGTATAAAAATTAAGAAATTTTTATAACTTTAATAAAATTATTCTTTTTTATTCACTGAATAATAATTTTTAGATTTCCACATGAAAGAATTTTATTTTATTTTCGACATAATGTTCTTATGAGTGCAAACCAAAAAGGAAAAGGTGCTCACGGCGAACGATTAGGATTAGGATGATGTGTAGAACATTAGGATCTATATATATTTTGATTTTAACGTCCCAAAAAAAGGACTTTGTAGACGATAAGCATGATGTGGGACCAGGTCTCTTTTTGGTCTTCCCTCCGCTTACAATATTCCATGCTACCAAAGAAAGATCGTCCATTTGGGGCCCTCTCTGCTCTGGCCTCAATAATACCTTTCTTCAATATTTTTTTTTTCATTTATTTTACCACAAGATATAGTTTTTTTATTTCATTATTTAATGACTCGTGCAGTCATCAAACCTTATATGACGGTGTTAAATCCACTATCTCAACTCTGAAATTCGATTCTTTTTTTGCCAACCACTATCTCTAGTTTGAAAAGCCTTAAGAAATGTGCTTACTATTATTTGGTACGATCATTTGCAAAGTGGTTTTTTTCTCTCTTTCTTGGTAAATTATTATTGCATGAGAATTTTATAAATTATTTTTCTTTCATTTTTTTTCCAAAAAATGAAATCACTATGATGATATATTTCATATTTTGTCCGTTTCAATAAAAACAGATTAATAAATGTTACATGTGAATTTGTTTGAAAAAAGAGTTACATGTCAATTATATGTACTTAGTCAGGTCATCATAAAAATATTTGCCATTTGATTGAAATTAAATATGCTTTCATACACTTTTAAATGAAAATATTGATGAAACTCTGACCTTATAAAATTTAAGGAAAATTAAAATTATATTGAACTCTAAAGAAGACAAATTAATCTTGTGTCATCCCTCTGAATTCGCAAAACTACTAATAGGTTACAACAGAAATATATGCAAGGGAGAAATATGATTTTTGCACTAGTACTATAACTTCTTATGGTGAAGCAATGTTTCCCTGGAAGATTTTTTATGACCAAAGTTGCCAGGGCAGGGAAGTATCAAAATAAGAGCAATGTCTCCCAAATTTAACAATTTAAACAATCAATGCTTAGTTGATTGAATTATGTTGAGGTGGCATGCACACATGGCATCTTTTTTTGGTTGAGGTGGCACGACACCGCAACTTTTTTTGCCCACCTCATTACTTTTATAACCAAAAGTTTATATATAATTAAAAAACAATTTAACTCAGATATGTTCCTCCTCTCTCAACCTCCTTCATCTACTTCCTCACTTTAAAACAAATCTAGGTTCAAATTTTGGTGTACAAATGTGGGATTTCTACAACTTTGGTGGTCAAATCAAATTGATCTACAACTTCGATTGTCAAATGCGGGGTTTATATCTCTCCTGGAGCAAAGCTACGATTGACTGTCGTGAAGATTTTTGAAGGAGGGTTTGCAAGATTCGATCTTAGCGTTTGCGGTGAAGAAGGATCAATGATGAGGGAGGTGGTTAGTTGAGAAGAAGAGGAAGGTGATGAAGATCTTTAAGCTGTGTCTTTAATCTGGATGATGATGTATCTCCGTAGTATCAAATTATTGCATTATTTAGGGCATCTCATAAATAATTTCCAATTACATAGAGTTAGCTCATAGGTAATGGAATAAATAAGTTATAAGAATTAAACTCTATAAAAAAAAGAAAATGAGAAAATAAGAGGTTTCAGCTTTTTATTATTAGTACTCCACTGGTCCTAAATATAAGACCTAATTGACTTTTCTGGAAAATCCTTAAAAAAACAAAATAAGTTAATTATAAATTTATTTACCTAATTTTTTCCTTTTAACTAGTTTGTTTGACCTATAAACTAATGAATAATCTAAAAATACATCAAATATGTAATCATTTAATAACCTATTTCGCAACCTTATTAATCTCTAAAAAAAGTCAATTAAGTCCTATATTTAGGACCGGAGGGAGTAGTATATTAGTATTATTACTACTATTAAACCTCTTTTCTTTTATATATCAGGTACGGTGGAGCTGAAACACACTTTTTGAATGGAAGGAAAAATGAAACAGAATTTACTCATAACTATGTGGTTGTAAGTTCAATCCTGCCGATGTGAGGACTTAGTTGGTGGGCGATTTGTAAGTATCTCTGTAAGCGCTCTTTGAGCCAGGAGGTTTGCCTTGACCCTGGTGAACCGGAGACCCAACTCATAAAAAAATGATTTTAAAATTCAATTGTCACTTATTTGGAATTTCCCAATTTTAAATTCTTTCCCTTGAAAACCATTTTATCCTCTTAAATATTTTAATATTCCAAGAATATCCCCTTCCCGCTTGAAGGCAATGGGAGAACCGCACAACAGAGACATTCATCAGCTTTACTTCTTCCCTCTTGTGCGAAAGCGAGTAAAAAATTGGTGAGAGGAAGAGAGGCAATAGAAAGAAGCAAGCCAAGCCATCATCAACTTCAAAGTCAGATTTGGGCGAGAATGGAAACCAGAGAAGATGAAGAACAAAATTGTTGGGGAGTGTTCAAAATAATCTATTGCTCATTTTCTTCTTCTGTCTAATTCTGTTGTTTGATTTTGGGCTCTGAGCTTATGGAGGTTGCTGATGTGATTATTTTGATTTTAGAATGAGTAGCTAATTTTTTGGGAAAATGATAAATAAATCCCTCAAAATGTCCAAAAGGACAAGTAAGGAATTCAAATTTTCAAAAGAACAATTAAGGAAATAGGTACTTACTTGAAATTTGTAATTGCTGTGAAAAACTTAAATGTCTCAACTTCAAGTTAATTGAATGGTCCAATTGTTAATGATTATGCACCAGTTGTTAATTGGTAAGTTGCGATTGTTAATATGTACGCTGCAATTGTTAATATGTACGCTGTAATTGTTAATTAGGAATGTGTATTTGTTAACAAGGAAGTTAATTTAAATAGCCCAATTTTTAATGGGTATGCTCCAGTTGTTAATTGATAAGTTGCAATTGTTAATAAGGGTGAGGGCAGTTAAGTCTTTTCACAACAATTACAAATGTCAAGTAAGTACCTGGTTCTTTTTTGTCATTTTGAAAGTTTGTTTTCCTTACTTGTCCTTTTAGACAGTCGGAGAGATTTATTTGTCATTTTCTCTAGTTTTTTTTGGAATTATTTTGAGTCATTGCAAGGATACACATGCATTTTTGATAGTTGGTGTTGGGTGACCTTTGGTCTGTATTTTTGTATTTTTTATCACAAAAAAGAATGGTACCAAGTGACACTTGAATCAAAAATACATGTGTGTTTTACTTCAATGTTCATCCACTATCATATATTTTTGAGGTAAAAAATACACATGTGTTTTACTCTAAGAGTCACTCAGCACCAAATACACATTTGTATTTGACCAAATACAAATGTGTATTAGAGTGCAACACATGCACATTTTTTTACCTCAAAAAATATATGGTAGTGTGAGACCCTTGGAGTAAAACACATGTGTATTTTTTGGAGGTTTGATCCTTGGCGTTACATTAATTCTCCCAGGTCAGGTGTCCCGCCCTTTGAGGTGCCTACAAATCAACAGAGGATTAGTCTCTCACTTGTTGAGTGGGGGATATCTTGATTTTCGATTATAAACACATGTGTATTTTTAACCCAAAAAAATATGGTACTGGGTGATCATTAGAGTAAAACATATGTGTATTTCTACCATTAATTCAAACTCTTAAATACCCAAAAAGTTTACCCTAGGAACTACTAGCTAACATCGAGAATTTGTTTTTAGATCTTAAACACAATAACAATAACAACAACAACAAATCATTATCCCAACTAGGTGAGATCGACTATTAGATCACACAATTCAATTATGCTCTATCAATGGTCATAATTGGCGATATATTATTAAACAAAAGATTGTGTTAGATTATTTCATAAAGAGTTCTCTTCGGTCTCTCTCTCACTCTTTTGGGAGGAATCATACTATTTGATCAAATATTCTTACGTGTGGATCTAATTTCTTCTTTGAATATGTCCAAACACCTTAAAGTGACTTTCTACCATTTTCTTCACAATTGATGTTATCTCAACTCCTTTCTAAATATGATTATTGCAGATTCTATCTTTTATCGTATGATCACACATCTATCTCAACATTCTTATTTCTGTCACTCTCATCTTATGTACATGTTGTCCCTTAAGAGCTCAACATTCACTACCATAAAACATGGGTTATAAAGGGCATTTTTGCCATGCGGAAGTTTTCTAAATTGAGCACTCTGTGTTTAAAATTTTTTAGAGGGGCAATAATATTGGCCTAAAAGTTTGAAAATGGGGTAATATTGCCCCTCCTTTACATCCCTAACAGACAACCATTAGTTAACCAAATTATATGACAAAAAATGACATAAGTTTCAGAATTTTAAAAGTGAGATTTTTAGTAGTAAATATCATTATTTAACTAGTTCATCTCTCTACTCAAGTAAGTTAAAATGATTTTGAAATTAAAAGAGATTTAATTGAAATTTCAAAAGAAAAAACGTCAAAAAACGCTCATTTTTCGTCTCCTCTTCCGTCCCATATTCATTTATTCCCAACTCATTTGAGTTGATCATCTTACTCATCTCCCTTCTCCAATCTTACTCATCTCAGTTTACTACTACTTCTCTTTCAGATCTGCAACTCCTCTCTTCTATGCGCCTCTGCTTCCTCCACATCTTTTCAGCAGGTTCGCCTCCTTTTGCGGTGTCCGCTAAGCGTTCTCGCTCAGCCTCTTTCAGATGAAAATATTTTCTTTGGTTTTTTTGACATAGTTCCTAAATATAAGATCAGGGAAATAGATAAGTTTCTAAATATAAGATCACTTCCTATTTTATCTCAAGTTTTATCAAAACTACCCTTATACTCCCTGTTTTCATTGAAAACCCCCTCCTTTTTAAGTTAAGTAATTGAGAGGATTTTGGGAAGATCATATAATTTTATTGTCTTCCTTAATCTCCCAAATTAATCAAAGTATCTAATATTTAGAAACGGATGGAGTATATCATAGTTTGTAAGAGATGAGTCAAGGTTTTTTTATGTTTCCAGTTGATTTGAGTACTACTCAGTAAATGATTTTTTCTTGATTGGTCCGGTGAACAAGTTTTCAAACCCCATGATTTTTTGCGTGATTTGCGTAGATGAAGGGAAGAATATATGAGTTGTTTTTTTTTTATCTGAGAAGATGAGTTGTTTTAGGTGGAAGGCAATTTAATATTATATATTATAAATATAAATACATATTCCGATTCCATAATTTAAGGATATTACCATTTATCACATCTGACCTCATTAAGTTAATGAATTATTGTCAATTTTTTTATATTAAAGGACAAGAACTATTGGCTTAAGGTTATAAGTGGGAGTGAACCTACAACCTCCCATCTAATGGGGAGATGTCATATCAATGGGCTACAAAACTCTTAGTTAGAATTGATGGGAATGGAACAAATGAGATGGAAGAGATTCTGTCTTTGTGTAGGCGTGCATGGGATGTCCAAATATTGTGGTGTAATCGAGAGAGGAATAGTGTTGCTGACTTGCTCGCAAGATATGCGATGACAGTGGGTGCTGGAGTTGTGCAGTTTAAGGAAGTGCCTGCTCATGTTGCTGCTAAAGTTAGACAAGAGATGCCACATAATATGCTATGAGTTTAGTGCTTTATTGTATCAAAAAAAAAAAAAGAATTGTAAATTGAAAAATATGATGAAACCAACTTAGTTTTTATTTTATTTTTTAAAAAATATGACGACGAAAGAAAGAAGAGTATGATGGCATCATAGCCAGGTCAATTAATGATTGACTAGGGATGTTATTTTTTAACGGTTTGAGACCTCTCCTTTTCTTTTCTCTACGTTTCTCCCCGCTTCCCCTCATTTCCGCTGTACAAGTAATCCAATGTTTCACACATCTCTGACACCCCACATCCCACTCACACCATATAATTCCCCCCTCCCCCATGATTTCCTCCTCATCAACCCTCAAATCTCTATTTTAAATCATAAGAAATTTAATAAAATTAAAAAAGTCAACAATATTATTTTTTTTAATCATAAAAAACTCCTATTTTTTTTCTTTCATCATTTTAAACGTGTCTTATAGCCTAAACATGGTGTATATTCTTCTTCAAAAACTATCAACATACATATTCAATATCAAATACAAATCAAATGAGCTCAACAAATAAGAACTTTTATTTTATTGGCAGTTATGACTCATCAATATTTACTGATGGTCAATTTTATTTTTTTGTAATGCAACCATTTTATTCATACTTCTCCAAATGAAGTTGCAAATTTATCAAGTGATATTTTTGGTTTTTAGCCAGTATAATGCAAATAAGTAATGCAACCATTTGTTTTTTAACAAGTAATTTTATGATTAAATTCTTGAAAGGTACGTATAATATTGATATTCATACATATCAATATTATACTATCAATTTGCTTGTTTATTAATTTATACTATCAATTAATTTATCAATCAATGCATGTTTATTAATTTATACTATCAATTTTATTCTTACATTATAGCTGGATGCGGCAACATTGATAATTTTTTTGATAAATTCTTGAAAAGTATGTTTATTCTATAAATTAAGGCAATACATTCTAAAAAAAGGCTACTATATCATATATTATTATTTAAAATAAAGTTTGTTATTAATGCTAGAGATTTGGGGGTTAATGAGGACAAAATCATGGGGGAGGGAGGAATTATATGGTGTGAGTGAGATGTGAGGTGTGAGAGAGGTGTGAAGCATTGGATTACTTGGATGACAGAGATGAGGGGAAGCGGGGAGAAACGTAGAGAAAAGAAAAGGAGGGGTCCCGAACCGATTTTTTAAACTTCCAGGGTAACATTGTCCATTTAAAAACTTCCTTACACCCAATGCTCCTCTGAGGAAACTTCTAGGATAAAAATGTCATTTAACCTATACAACATTAGTGGCTTAATGCCTGTGGATAAAACTTCTCTTTTACTTTATCTTGGACATTATGATCACATGTAACCGTAATAACTTTTCTCCACATGAACTAAACATCTTGAATTCTATTATTGACATTGTCATCAACCTCTCACAATCTTTTTGTATGTCCCAAATATTTAAACTTGTTCACATGGAGTATAACTTAGTCTTCCAATTTAACTTCTATATCATCATTATTAGTTTGTCTGTTATCAAAACTACTGTGCATATTATGTCTTGCTCTTACCCAGTAAAAATCCTTTTAACTCTAGTGACCTTCTCCCTAACTCTAGCTTATTAATTTCTTCTTTTGAGTCCCCTAAAAGGACTATATCATCTGCGAAAAGCTTGCATTTAGGAATTTATTTTTGGATACTTGCAGTTAGAACATCTAAAACTAGATAGGTTAAACAAATATGGGCTCAATACCGAACTTTGATACAATCTAACTTTTATTGGAAAGTCAATTGTTTTTCTTCTCGATGTTCTAAAGCTAGACATTATCTTCCCATACTTATTTTGAATGGCTCTAACATATATGCCCAACTCGAATTTTTTCCCCTCTAGGTGTTGTAACAATTGTCATTACCCCTTTCTTTTCCATTTATTTTTCAAAAATTCAAAATTCAAATTAATTTGAAATAAATTGAAGAAATCTTAAATATGTTGTTTAAAAATGGGTATATTAAAGGATATGATGTAATAGATTGCGGGGAGTTCGGCTAGGGGTAATTTAGTAAATTTAAATTTTATATTTGGTATGTATCTGATATCTGCTAAACAATTTTAATTTTGTGAGATCCACCTTCAAAATTTTTTGGTCTTTTTCTCAGTTTTTTTAATAAAAAGGGTCAAGATTTTTTAATGTCCACAAAAGTTATATCTTATACATGTTCAGTATTATTTTGTAGCAAATATGTAGCGAGTTAAAAGAAAAGCAAACATACATTTGTTAACTAAGACTAAATACTAACTAAAAGTGAATTTTTCGTTCAGAAAGAGTGTGTAAGTATTTTGGGTTAATGTTTTTAAATGCTTCAAAAAGTTCCCTTGAAAGAGTAGTACTAACCAAAAGTGTTTTAAACGTAAATGTTCTTAAAATATTAGTATTTTGTAGCATTAATATCCAAGTTATGTGTTGTTTAAAGTCATTTGACTATAATTACCTTGGATATAAATGGTATACAAAATAATACTTTTAGAATATTTAGGATTAAAAATAACTATCAAATGATGCGTGCACCTATGAGAAATATTTTGAGACATTAACCAATAAATAAAAAGGGAAAACGGACAAAAAAAAACTGATGAGTGATAAATAATGTTAGGGAGAAAGACGTAAAACTTCCCACTAGACTTTCAGATTTCAATTTTACAACCATGAAATGATGACTCACCAATGTGAATTCTTATAAACTATTCCCTTTGTTCGTTCCTAAATATAATATCATTTTCCCTAAACTTGATTATATTAAGGATGTTAGTTAAGTTAGTTATTAACACATAATATTACCAATTTATCCTAATCATATTCCTTTATCCCCACTTTCTCTCTCTTATTAGTTATAATAGATAAGCATTTATTTTTAAGTTGTTTGACTTGACTTGTGAAAAATTGGCTTATTTTTAAGTTGGCTTATTTTAAGTCAGTTAGAAAATAAGTTCTAGGTTGGCTTATTTTTATGTTTGGATGAAATGTTAAAAAAGTGGTTTATTTTTCCGTTTGACTTATAAACATGTTTGGATGAATTTTTGTTGAATGTTGATAAAAGCATTGAGTGTCCCCAACGAAATAAGCTAGAAAATAAGCTGACTTTTTTCTGAAATAAGCTACCCAAAGTGGCTTATGGATAAGCTGACTTATTTAAAATAAGTTGGGTGAAAAATAAATCCAGCCAAACATAGAAAAAAGTCATCCACTCAAAATAAGCTGCTTATTTTCTCCAAAAAGTCCAGCCAAACACACTAAATTATTAGGATAATTTGGAAAAAGTTGGGATAAATTAGAAAATGATCTTATATTTAGGAATAAATTGAAATTTGAAAGTGACATCATATTAAAGAATGAAGGGAGTAATTTAGAATCAAATTTTGTATCAAACTAACTTAAACGCCCTTAATTTTTACTCGAGAAGGCAACAATTGTTCATACCAATTTTAACTTGTCAAATGATCATAACAGTACAGATAATGACAAATAATTTCTCTTAGGGTAATTGTATTTCTCGAAATCATAATTTCAGAATAACTCCTGAAAAATTTGCAGAAATTAAGTTATTAATGAAACTATTATGATATTGTTGGACCCCGTTAGGTCTTATTGGGCCCAAACCCCTGTTGGCGGCCCAAGGGAAGAAGCAAACTCGCTCAGGGACCAAAACTCAGGATTCACAGAGGTTATGACTGAGATAAGATCAAAGGAACCAGTCGCCCACCTATTTCGGACCAGCCCCCATCTATTTCGGAGCACGTGCATCGCCCACTATCCAAAACTGACACCTACTATTTCGCAACTGCCCCATGGACATCCAAGCTATAAAAGGAGTGTTGATCCAAGAGAAAAGGACAAGCAATCTTCTGCAACCGCTCTATCTCTCTCTGTATCTCCGATTATTGTAATTCTTTAGCTAAAAGCTCTAGATCTTGCAATCAGGCCTGAGACGCCTACCTTGTAATCACCGTTGCCGGTAACCTTATTTTGTACTCAATCATTCATCAATAAAGTTCTATTTATTCCTTTATTTTATCAAGTCTCCCCTAACCGAGCATCAATAGATATTACGTATCATTTTTTGTGGTCAATATATGTATGTCTTTCTCCCAAGATGTAACTGCTCCCACTACACAACCACTGATAAAATCAAAATTGCAAGTGTCAAGGAAATGGAAAAGGGGGAACTAGCTACTTGGTTACCACAACTTGGCCGTCGTCACTCTCATCTTTTTCCTCTAGAATGATCAGCTAGAAAGTGACTTATATATTGTGATGAAACTCGGAGTTTCTTAATTATGAAGAGATAAATAATTATAAATCTTTTGTGTGAGACAGTTCAAAAAATCTTTTGGATGAGATATGAGCGTTTAGCCTCTTTAAATTAATTTTTTATAATAAAAGAAATTGAACTAAACTATCCGTATTAATTTGACAATTTTGCATTATTATAATTAAAATAAGTTATTTAATTACTAAAATATAAAAGAGTACTTGTCTTCTTTTGGTTTTTCAAAGATAAACCAAGAAATATAGTTGTTAACGATGTCTCAATAACAATAGCCATACAAGATTATTTGATACACACACACACGTGGAAAACAAAGTGGATATAAATAAACTGTTGAGACTAGGGAATAAGGCTTTTTTTTATACAGACTAGGGAATAAGGCTTTACTTAAATATGTATACGCCTAAAACTGAAATGTAATCTTAGGCCTAAACCTGGATCTGCATGTAGAGTTTTTTGGAGCATGGCCTTAGCGAGACCTAGCTAAAACGGCTTAAAAACATTTTTAAAAGTCTACTTAAAATAAAAACATTTAAATTAAATAAATTTAAAATCTTATAATTTTGATAACTTTCATTCCATATAAAGGCCTTTAATTATTATAAAAGCTATGAACAACTAATGAATAGTAAAATTGAGTGTTGTGTATCAATAATAATTTGTTAAACTTAAGAATTAAAGCAAGCACGCTGTTAATGCTATAAATAATTTATATAATTTATTTTATATTATATCATAAGATAAATTGTTTTTAAAAAAATAAAAATACCAAGTCTATAGGCTTGTGGCTAAGCCTTAGGAAAAAAAGTCTAGCTTGTTTGTTTAAATAGTCCTAACAAGAAGCCTAATAACAAGTCTAGCCTATTTATTAAAAAGGTGGGGCTAAACCATAAGTATGTTAGGCCAAAAAGTGTGGCATATTCCCATGTTTACCGATGTTGATCATGAGGCGATCCAATTGTATATATTAATTATAAAAATAATATGTAGATTAAGTTCATGCTTATACTATTAGTTGAATTTAAATAATAGTGCTTAAGACTTTTCAAAATATAGATAAATTGTATTTTATAAAAGTAGCTGCAAGTAAACCTCAATCTAGGAAATAAGGTTTCATGATGTGGATGGATCAACACAATTTGTGTCAAAAAGAGACGAAAGCTGATAGATACATGTGGGGTTGGCCAAGCTCCTACCATTCGTATTGTTTTGTTTTGTGGGGTTGGGGAATGGATTCTGGATTCTGTGTTATAGATTGTAATTGTATGAAATAAAGAGAAATAAAATACAGTTGGACAATTAAGTTTGAACATTTGAAGTACGTAAAAATCGATTTTACGTAATTATTTTAGCAGTCAAGAGTCTATAAATTATTGAGAAACTGGCTAGCCATTACACTGTTGAAAAATTGTAATTAAATTTCAAAAGTTTTGTTGACAAAAAAATTAAATACGTGTTTAATTATATTATATTTGAGTAATAGTTTTGAAATTTGTCGCTCAAGTAAAAGGTACTCCAGCTGTTTATGCCAGCTTGAATTGGTATTTTAATGGTTAATTTTAGAGTTAAAAGTTAAATTTAAACTTATAAAATTGTCAAAAGTTCATCAGACACCTTATTTTTAAAAAATTTAAAAAAAAAGTGGTTCAAAATTACCCTCAATATTTTAGAAAAGGTGTCAAAAGTGTCAGCCCCTGTTAAATCTCATCAACCGCTTCAAATCAAAATTATGCATGGGCCGACCAAAAATTATAGGTGTATAAGATAAGGAAGCATTCTGGATATTATTATGGAACTTATTTTTTTTTTTAAAAAAAGCAGACACATGTCGGCTTTGATAAAAAAACAAACGAAAGATAAATCAGCAGGTTGAGATGTAGAAAGTGATCTAGAGGAAGCATTGAGAGAGCACAAAACCAAAATCAGAGAGAAGAGAGTTGAGGGCCAGAACATGAGAACGACATGCAACAAGGAAGATGAGAAGGAAAATTGATGACAAAACCCTTATGCTTCAATGTCGGTAATGGTTGAGGGAAGGAGATTACGAGACTTAATGGGTGAGAGAGGGGTTGAGTGATAATCTTAAATTCATCTCAAGTAGGCCCTCATTCATTTACATAGCAGCCCAGATCAGTCAAAGAGTCAAAAGAAGCCACACCAGAAGGTATATGCTTGGTCAGCTTAATTATAAATTTGAATTTGAATTGACATAGTTGATGATGAATTTTAACGAGGTTAATGGGATTTAACGAGGGCTTGTAATACTGAACCCTTTTTTTAGAAATTGAGGGCAGTTTTGAACCTTTTCTCTTTTAAAATGGTTCCTAATGAACATTTGACTATTATATAAGAGTAGTTTTGAATAACTATTTCCTTAAAAAGATGCGTGGTGAGCTTTTGACAATTTTATAATAACGGTATATTTGACTATATGTAACCTTTTATTTTATTTTCATAATAGTTCATTGTGTTGAAATACGTTTAATTTTCTAATTAAAGTAAGTTTTAGTGAAACTTTATCCTTAATATATTTTCTTAGTAAAAAATAAACACCTTAAATTGGTGTGTGTGGTAAAAGTATATGTTCAATCTTTTATGTTTGCATTATGTTCTTTGTTCCATTAAATATGAAAAGTCTTCTTTTAGTCTTTTTTTAATTAGGTTAGTCTTATTGAACAAGAAAGGTCTCTTCAACAAATCAGAAAGACAAGTATATAGTTACATGTTAAAAAAAAATACTGAATTTGAAAATATATGAATGATTATACAAAATATTTAATATTTAAACATATTTTGTTAGTATAAAGTTACAATATCACCATTTTAATTTTTGAAGTTAGCATTTTCTAATGAATAATACTAACCATGTTAATGAAAAGATTAAAAAGTTTACTTTTCAAATTTAAGGGAATAAAATAATATTTGATGCAAACACTAAAAGAATATTTGATGCAAACACGAAGTACCAAATATATTTTCACCTTGATATATTTATTATGTATAAAGAGCTAGAATACGGTGTGTATACACCTTTAATAAAAAATCGTCTACTTAATTATTATACATATATATATGAGAACTGGCTAACATAAACCAATAATGGAAAGCTAAATGGTTGAAATTCGTCCCTTTTTCCAATGACAATAAAGTACTAAAGCACTGAAATTAAAGTCAACTCCCTATGTCCACCCTCACGTATCAGGAAATCTAGTGGCGACCCAAAGAAACAGCTCTTTCTCCAATCGTGACACTTCCTTTGCTACTAAGTCAGTAGCTCCATTAGTCTCTACAACACCATTTCACACTCTTACATAAATCTTGCTCTTTGAATATTGAAAATACCATGAAGAAATACACAACCATGATTGCAATTCCTACTCTTCTGCATGTCAAGAAGTTATCATGCATCGCATCGCACACACGCCATCAGAATTAAACTAAGCTTAACATATTCAACGTATATATTGTGCTTTCCAATGTCGTGCTGTCTCAAGTTCACTATAGAATGAATTGGAGATATATGTATATATGCTACTGTGAACACCCCATGAAAGCATACGTACAGATTTCGTTTGGGAAAGAAGATGACTGCATCCCACTGCCCTAGTTTGAAAGATAAATGCATTTCGATTCAACCACATATGTCTGCAATTTGCACTAAAAAAACAGCGAATTAGCGACGGAATTAGCCTTACACCACATACTATTCGTTGAGATGTACCTTGATGGTTGATCTACAAAGAGTATATATATGCAGACCTCGCCTTAAATTCTCCACTGCTCTCCTCCTTACAGGTTGACGTGTTTCAGTTGCACATGAGCAAATAATCACTTGAGGATACTAAATGGTAAGGATGTGTAGAAACTCGGTGGTCCAATCTAACTCGATCCTGATAAAAAAAAAAATTCTAACTCGATCAAAACCAAAGTGGTTATTAGTCTGGTAATATAAATAATCCGATCCTTATAATAAATATTTGAAACTTAAATGTTGGTTTTATTGTTGGTGAATATTGGAAATATTTATATATGAATATATGATTAAGTTTAAATGTATTCAAATGGGGTTTTATGTTTCAAATTATTATAGATATTTTTTTATCATATATATTGAAAGCTTACCTTCCATGAAAAAATATAACAAGAAAAAGAGTGAATCAATGGCCTAGACTATAATTGAACTAGATAGTACATGTAGTGTGAGTGTGTGACGGATCATGTTTTGGTCTAGCCCGATCTCGGGTTGGTATACAACCAAATCAAGAGTTGTCTTGTTTAGCCAGATTTCTTCTTCACACCATACCATAGTATAGGGCCATGTAACTTTTTGTTTCTTGATTCTAACCATCCGAAGTGATAAATAAATCACAAATTACTTTAAATAGATTTTTGGGAAAATAACAAATAAATTGTAACACCCCAAATTTTAAAAATAGAATAAATAAGGCAATATTTAGAATCTTGATGTATATTTAGTATTTAGGAAATTTTGAAAATAAATTTGGGAAATAAAACATATCTAGAGAAAACATATTGGGACTTAAAATATCTTACATAACCTTATGTTTATCTTAATCCCACCATCCTTATCCTCAATTAACCCACCCATTCATTTTGTAAATATCTTGTCATTTTAATTAATTTTTATTTTTCCCAATTAACCCCATCCACTTATATTATTCATATATACTCCTTCGTCCTTATCACTCTCTCTCAATCACTCTCACTTTCTCTGCGTGACTCCCCCCCCCCCCCATCATCTTCACCACACCTCTCCAACTCACTCACTCTCCTACCTCACCATCATCATCGACCATCCTCACCTCACTCTCTTCTCACTTTTCCATCTCACCATCAATCCCTTTCTCTGCCTTCACGCCCCTCCCACCTTAATCTTCAACATCACTATTCATCATCATCATTTACATCATCCCATCATCCTCACTTCATTCTCCTTTCACTCTTCATCCTCAACTCTCATCATCAAATCATTACTCTCTCCTTCACTCTCTTCCTGCTCTTCCTCACTCTGTTTATCTCAGCCTTCTTCCCCTCTCCTCAACTCCTTGCTCGGCCAGTCATCATCGGCGACGGTGAAGCCCAAGAAATCAGCCAAGACTTTCATACTCAGCCATTAGGTGACTTCCTTTTCTCTAATTCATACTTTTTTCTTAGATTCTTGGGTGAGGTTGAGAGGAAATCCGAATTTAGGTATTTGGGTTTTTGAGTTTTGGGTGTTTCAATAATTCGAATATTCTTCCTTTTTCTGATTTAATAAATTTCTGACTTTGTGTTTAGAAGATGAGATTAGAATTTAGATATATGAAAGATTATTGTTATTCTCATGGCTGCAGATTGACTTTTGTAAGTTTTTGGAAGGCTTTCAATATTCTTGATGTTTAACTCTATTTTGTGCTTCTCTGTTTTAATGGATACTGCTATGAGTATTGCAAGATATAATCTAAAATCTTATATGAAGGAACACATTTCTTTAGACTACATGTTAGATTTCCTTGAGTTTAGTGGATTTTAGAATTTCCGTTTCTTTCCTCTATTGGGCTGATTTTCTGGAATAAGAGAGATGTTTAGGAATAATAATTTGCATGATAAATTTCTATGCTTGAGCTGAGTATATTAAATGGACTGATTGAATTGTTATTGATTTTTGTTTTTGTGATCTGTTTTGGGAATTGTTTTCTTGCTGTTGGTATTTAGTAGGACAAATAGGATCAAGAAGAGAAAATTAGAAATGTGATGTTTGATGTTTTTTTTTAGATCGGGTAGTTTATAATTGTGAGTTAGTGGTGTTGAAAATGACATGATACAACATGTGGTAATTGATGTGGAATATTGCTACTGTTCTATTATGGCTGATTTCTTTTCTATTTATCTTCTTTTGGTTGGAATCTTGGTTTGGTTTGTGGTGAAGCAGAAGTTTATTTTTACACGTTGAATTTTCTGTTTTAAATGAGGCTTTAGAAAATCTGATATATATTCCCTTTGCTGGACTTATTTTGGGCCATTCTCTGTTGCTTTTGTTTAGGTCCTGTTATGTTGAATTGGTAAATTTATATATATATATATATATATATATATATATATATATATATATATATATTCTTGTATGTTCAGCTTTGAATTGAAAGTGGAGTAAATTCTCTATTCTTGTTTTGATCTCCTTTTGTGTTTCATTACTTGGTGTTGTGTTTGATTATTGATCTTGTTCTTTGCTGGACCTTGAAGTGTTGCTATGTTAATTGAAATGGAGTTGTTGGATATACAAGTGAAATGTTTGTTTGATGAATGTTGTGATAGGTGCTTTTTACTGATTATTGGAATTAGTGAAGGATCCTATGTTTGATTATAAAAGGAAGGATTAAACTAATTTTGAAGTAGAGAACATATTAAAGAAGGGTTGGGTAGTTTATAGGCACGTGAGAGACGTCAAACTATTACTTGATTTAGAAATGATTTTAACATGTCATTCATATTTATTTAAATTTAGGAGTGGATGTCTTGTGTGTTCTTTTGGCGTTGAGAAGTTCAAGAATGAGGTGATTTGTAATTGCTGGAGTACAGGTAGTAGTTTTGTTTATTATGATGTATGAGAATTGCATGAAGCATTTTTAAAATCATATCACATCAGGGCCGAAAGGTCGCTCTAATAACCTCAGGGCCGAAAGGTCGCTCTAATCCTGTCAGAACATTGAGTTTATCGGAGTTCTCCATGACTAGAGGTTCGCTACTTCTAGTTTATTTATTCAGGGGGTTGTGCCTCATATGCCACACAATCAGGAAAATAAATTTACATTGTTGTGTGAGCAGCAGGATTATGGTTAATCGGGTAATCTAAATCACAATTTCTATTTATGAGTTCATCAATTGTTATGCATGATAATAAATGATAACTGCTATTGGGATTCTTTGAATCTCACTGTTTTTCAAACAAAACTTTTACAGATAAGCAGTTCAGGATAGGAAGGATGCTTGATAGGCCCGAAGAAGATGAGTGAGATAGATTTTGTGATATATGTTGTACTATACAAGCTCATAGCTTGTGATTTATTAGGTAAAGTCTATCCCTTGTGATAGGCAAATTATATTTAGACAGAATTGTAGTAATTAAATTTAAATATGACAGGTTTGTATTTACATTAGGCTGTTCAGGTGTAGATTTAGCTATTTAATGGATTTATAAACCGCTGCGGATTTCAGGGAACATTTATATTTTTAAAGTTGTGTAGAAGCCCAAGTTTACGCGGAAAAATATTTCATACAGGTTTCAAAGAGAAATGTTTTAATTCATTCGTATTTTTGGGCTTCTAACATTATAAAGTGGTTATAAATTGATTAAATTGCTATAAATATAGTAGGAAAAAGCTAGGATGTTACAAATTCCTTCACATTTTGAAATTTTAAATTGGTCACTTTAAGTTATTAATAATTGTTAATGCATATGCTGATATTTTTAATGCTTCTTATGAAGTTGTTATTGAGACTTTGAAACTGCAAGATATTTATTTATCATTTTTCCTAGTTTTTTGGTAGATATTTAATTTGAATACTATATGGGCACAATAAACTGAAGAATCAGTAATTAGAATTATCCAGTGGCGTTGAATTAAAAAAAAAAAGAATTATGAATTGGGATTTTGATCATATCAAACGAGACTTTAATTTAATCCTAAATTTGTATTAGAAGAAAATAAAATCAAGAGGAGTATATATCCTGTCAAATGATTTATACTATTGAAATGTTTCCTATATTGACACTTGATTGAATTTCCACATCATCAGTATACCATCCACCTCTGATTTTTCAACATCATCTATACCAAAAGAAATTAAAACAAATAATAAAAAACATGTATCACCTCCCATAAAAGTTATGGATCCCTTGTGTATTTTAATTAATTTAGTCATACGATTTAAATAACATTATTATTATCTTTTCTTTCACAAATTTTGGACTTTTCAAGTTCAATCCAAATTACTTGAGTGAAAGTCATACTTTTTATTAGATTAAAGTGCATTTTTTTCCAATAACTTTACAAAAAAATTTAGTTTGATCTTTAGATTGAATTTAAAAAGGATATTTTCCTTTCTTTAAGATTAATGTCATTAATGATGCTTTTTATAATTACATTGTTATTATAAAATCTGGCAGAAAAAAATGGTCTTGTAAAATTTAAAGTTAATATGTCAGTATTTAATAATGCTTTATCTACCTTACATTGAAAATTTTAATATCATTTTCTGTCGTTGGTATCTAGATTTAATGATTTAAATTCCACTTTATAAAATTAAGAGATTAAAATGAAACGTTCAATCAAGTTAATAGACAAAATATGAAGTGTTACCTTACACTCATTTTTTATATGATATCTATGTATTACTTGGTTATATTCGAGTCAAACTCTATATGTGAGCGGCTAAATTTTATCAGATTTTACACTTTTATATGATATCTAATTATCACTTGGTTACTGTTCAAAAAAAAGTATCACTTGGTTATTCAGATTTATTATTGCCTGCCTTCATAGAATGGGTTTCCCTGTCAAATGGCAAAGATTGATCTATCAATGTATCTCCACAGTGGAATACTACATTCAGCTTAATGGTCAAATTTCCTTTGCAATCTCTCCTAGTTGTGGTATTCGACAAGGCGATCCCTTGTCTCCCTATCTATACATCATCGCCTCAAACATTCTATCATGTATGATTCATCAATCAGAATCCCAAGGTTTATGGAAAGGAATCAAAATCTGTAAAGAGGCCTCACCCATCACTCATTTGCTATATGCAGACGACTCTCTTTTTTTCTTGGAAGCTAACACAGCCAATTTCATGCATGTGAAACAGACACTAGATTGTTACTGCAGGTGGTCAGGACAAAAAATCAACAGAGCCAAATCAACCTTAGTCTTCAGCCCTAGTACTACTCATGAAGATAGATCTAGTCTAGCGGCTTTACTTGGTATCTCTTATTCATCTAAATTGGGTAAGTATCTGGGCACTTGGATTGATCCAGGGAGGCAAAGATCTGAAGTTTACTCTCAAGTTCTTAACGCTGTCAGTAAGCGCACTGCATCCTGGAAAGCTCAATTACTATCTCAGGCCTCTCGCCTCATGTTGATTAAATCAGTTCTCTCAGCTGCCAATATATACCAATTCTCATGCATCAAATTCCCAACTTACATCTGTGAGAAAATTGATAGTAAATGTATTGATTTTTTCTGGGGATCTTCTGAAGATCAAAGGAAGATGCACTTACGAGCTAAGGAACATCTGTTTCAGCCTACATCTTCAGGAGGTTTAGGACTGCGTAACACTGGAATAGTCAACAAATCTCTTCTTGCAAAACAGTTGTGGAGGATCCTTTCTGCTCCATCCTCTTCCCTGTTAGGTTCCACTCTTCAAGTCAAGTACATGGACATATCTTCCAAAGATATATTTAAACAACCATACAATTCATCATGGATTTGGAAAGGTATTCTCAGTAGCAAGACAGTCATTCTTGATCATCTAAAATGGTCTGTAGGTAATGGTGCCTCCATCCCAATCAACCACCATTTATGGTGGCCAATGCAATCAGGATCACATTCCCAAGATTCACATCTAAGAGTGTCTGATCTAATCCTGCATTCTCGCTTCTCATGGAATCCTGTTCAGTGGAATTCCTCTCTCGTTCGATCCCTCTATCCTCCTCATGATGCTGCAAAAATTCTTGCTACTCCGATATCCTTTTCTGATTTAGATGACTTTCTTACACTACAAAAAAAACGGGCCATTCCGGCGCAACCTTACCGGCGTTTTGGTCCAAAACGCCTATATGAGACGCATACCGGCGTTTTTACCCAAAGCGCCTATATGAAAACGCCAATAAATTTGGCGCGCGCTTCCCGCCTTTTTTCCCGCGTTTCCATATCGGCGTTTTGGGTATAACAAACGCCGGTATGGTTTTTAAATTTAAAAAAGAGGGGCTGACAGTTTTTTTTTTATTTTTTTATTCAGAAAACCGCATATAGGCGTTTCTTCAAAACGCCTATCTGCGATTAAATATTATTTTAATCGCACATAGGCGTTTTGAGAAACGCCTAGGTGCATAACGTGCATTTAATATGCACTTTATGCGCATATCGGCGTTTTGAAAAACGCCTATCTGCGCCTTAAGTGCATATTAAATGCACTAAATGCATATAGGCGTTTCTCAAAACGCCTATATGCGATTAAAATAACATTTAATCGCATACAGGCGTTTTGAGGAAACGCCTATATGCATTATTTACATTAAAATAATGCATATAGGCGTTTCCCTGAAACGCCTATATGCATTAGAAAGCATATAGGCGTTTCACTGAAACGCCTATATGCATTATTTTAATGTAAATAATGCATATAGGCGTTTGGCAAAACGCCTATATGCATTATTTAATATTAAAATGCATATGGGCGTTTTCCAAACGCCGGTACGCACCTCCGTTCCCTATAAATAGCACCTCCCTCTTTCCGCAAAGTTGCTCATTTTCTCGTTTTCTTCTATTTTTCTTCTTTTCGTCTCTCATTCAATGTTGCTGTTGCTTTGTTTTTTTGGCTAGTTTTGCTGATGTTTTTTATTTCGTGTTTTTTGGTGATATTTGATTTTATAATGTTGATATGATCTTATAGCTTTTCTTTTACATATTGCTTGTTGTTTTGATTTTATATATTTGGGTATCATGTTTTATGAATTACTCTTGTTATTGCTTATGTTTATATATATTATTCTTTATGTGTATGTAACTTTGGGATTAACATATTATTCCTTATGTTTTTGAACATTTTTCTTCCTGGTTTTAAACAATCAGGAAGAAAAATGTTTTTTATTTTTTTTTTGGAAAACACATACCGGCGTTTTGCAAAACGCCGGTATGAAATATTATTATTTAATACCGCACATAGGCGTTTTATAAAACGCCTATGTGCATAAATAAAAAATTATTTCCGCATACCGGCGTTTTGCTTCACATATAGGCGTTTTCCAAAACGCCGAGATGCCGCATTTCGACGGCAAATTTATAGGCGTTTTGCCAAAACGCCGTAGCGCTATTTCGCCGGAAAATTCCGCCGATGCGAGGCCCTATAAAACGCCGATATGGGCCCCGTTTTTTGTAGTGTTAGTTGGCATGGCTCTCATACTGGCACCTACACTGCAAGGAAAGGGTTTCAATTGTTGTCCTCCTCTTCTAGGACATTCTCACTAAATCCCTTTTGGGATCTGCTGTGGTCACTTAACATGCCAATGAAAAACCTCCTTTTCATTTGGAAATTAATGCACCAAGCAATTCCTTCTAATGATATTTTGGTAAAGCATCACTTGCAGGTACATTCTCTTTGTCCCTTCGGATGTGAATTGGAAGAGACTATTGAACACATTTTTTTCTTATGCCCTCTTGCCCGGGCAGTCTGGTGGGGAGCCCTCTCCATCAGAGCAGAATGGAGTAGTTTTAACTCCTTTAAAGAATGGTTCATGTCTTCTATTCTCTCTCTTTGGAAGGATCAACAGTTAAATGTCATTACCAAGATGATTACTCTTTTGAATCAACTTTGGATGTTGAGAAACGACATAGTTCACAATGGGTCTCTTGCTTCTCCCTCGAAAGTCCTGAATCAAATCAGTCTAGCAACATCTCTCAACTTAGTTGCTTTCTCTCAGTCTTCAGAATCTACACAGTTGAATTCGTTTCCCAGACGGATAGATCGACTTCCAACACTGAATTGTCATCTCTTTCAGCATGATTGGAATATCTTACTGCACCGTTCCCATTCCAACTCTGGTTCATTTTGTGAATTGCAGATTTTCTTCCATTCATCCATCATCCAATGCTTCATTTGGCACAAACTCAAGCATCAATCCTCTAATTTCATCCTTCGATGTATCAGGGCTACCATTCATTGGATTCAAGACTCTGCCTTATTCTGCAATAATCACTCACTTGCTGTCTATTCTGAACTCTCTGGCCAACTCATCCTATCTCAATTCAGTTCGCAAGCTGACATAGTTGAGAAAGATATCTACTGCATGCTAAAATCTTTTATTAGCTACTCTTACTTTCAAGTAGATGTTGAACTTATTTGTAATTTTATGAAGGAGCACCTTGCTTTTTATGCTCCTTTTTCTTTTTTTATTTAAGATTGTAGCATTGTAATGTACTTTTTATCTCGTTTTAATGAATTGTCATTTATACAAAAAAAAAAAAAAGTTATACACAATTGTGAGCTGCTTTGTTCAATGGGATTCTTTTATTCATGAAGCTTGGCCATTCAATTTTATTTATGAGAAATTAATCCTTTTTACTGAACTTAAAATGGGTATGAGTGAATAAAGCTACTTCAAAATAATGTAGGGTTAATGGTCATATTTGCCTAGCTAAAAGTGTGTAAGATGTATCACATCTGTCCCTTAAAGTATTTTTATATATCCAATTTTACCTTAAAAGTGTGCAAGGTGTATTGTATTTGCCGTTGATATATTTACGGTTAACGCCAACTTTGACCGTCAATGCGAGTTTTTCAATGATAAATGACGACTAAAATAAACTCTTTGCACGTTTCCAGGATTGGACCAAAGAAATACTTCCACGGCAGATGTGATACACCTTGCATATCTCTGTGGTTAACATAACTTTTAATCCAATATATAATAAGATTCTTATTTAAATCAATATAGATGTGTGTGTGTATTATATAAGTATATGTTGGGGTTTATATGGGAGTGTATATATCGTCAAAAATAAAATATTATTTATAAGATCCGAAGAATGTCCACATCTAAAATGTCGCCTTAAGTCTTAAAAAGAAGATTATGAGTCCTTTTCAATATCTACGATTCCCCATCAACATTGATCCGAATCTCCTTTTTATCTGTTTTTTTATTTATTCTTTTCACCATCAGATCAAGTAGCATTTGATCAAAGCATGATTTGAGCTTTCTTAAAGTTAAATTAAGATTGGATTTTTGACGGCTAACTAGAGATTTTATTTATAAAACATTTATCATGCACAAAGAAAGTAATCCTTTTGTCTTGCAAGTTGATGTCAGATTATTTTATATAAAAAATGAATCGCATCATCAAAAAGTAGTGAAACACGCTGACACTTCAGTTTATTTATAGCTTGTAATAACATTGATATTTGCAAGTAGCACCGATGTTTATGATAAAATACTCCTTCCAATTGACCATTTGTAATGAAAGCCATTTCATTGATGGAGATTTTGAAATCAATATGTAAAATCAAGAGGATATTTTAGAGAAAAATATTAAAGGGGAAAATATCATTTTTACTTCAGAAATATTCACTACGTAGCAATTTTAATCTATAAAAAAGTCGTGATTTCGCCCTGAAAGTTTTTTGAGAATAATATCATTTGGAAAGTACAAAAATGTAGCAATGATGCGGCTTTTAACTGACAAAGTTGTTAATGGACACTATGTCAATGTCCATGTAAGGATGAAGATAAACCATTTTACCAAGAATTTTTCCTTATTGAGCGATTTGGTCGAAAGCTTTTAGGTGTGCAATGTCACTTAGAAGTTTAAAAACCTTCCAAGCTATTGATGTATATGAAAGATGACCTATCATGGGATGCCGGAGAAAATTAAAAATAAAAAAGTTATAAAAACTTCCAAGGTCAAATCAGTAACAGAAGAAAACTTTAAAGGCATAAAATTTTCATCCATCGACCATGACGTGGTGTCCGATAAAACCTTCTTCAGTACAATGTGACATTGCTACATTTTTCATACTTCTTGGATGACATTGGTCCGAAAAAAAAAAACTTCCAAGGGAAAATTGCTACTCAACTTATACTTCTAGGCCACAATTGGTATTTAACACATTATATAGAAAACAAAAATTTCAAACTTAAACAAACTTTATTTCAAAGCTTTATCCATTTGTAAAAGGGTCAATACAACTTTTGGTTATTGAACTTTAAGTCAATTTTAATTTTGGTCCGTGAATTTTGAAATTGGTAACTCCAATACTTGGATTTTTGTCAATTTTGGTCTTGGTCGTCTATAAACTTTAAAAGCGATGGTCTTGATCCTTAAACTTTTAGTCAATTATGATCTTGAATACTAATCTTTATTAAAAACATAGTGAAAATTGTTTGAAAGTTCAAGAACCAAAATTAAAGTTGATTAAAAGTTTAGAGGTCAAAGTTATTGATTTTCAAGTTTAGGGACCAAACTAAAATTAACCAAAAGTTTGAGGATCAAACCACCATTTTTAAAGTTTATGGACTAGAAGATAAATTGAATGAAAGTTCAATGAGAAAAAATAATATTGACCCTTTGTTTTTTTTTTTTTTGAACTGAATATATTGACCCTTTGTAAAACTACTGTTTTACAACCACATGACATAAATATGATATACCTTCTTTTACGAGCTTACATGTCATATATTATATGGGAAATGGATAATTAATTAATAATTAGCAATAAAATATGATATGAACACTCCCCTTAACATAAGTTTAAATATTTATTCGTTGTCTTATAAAGGTCTCACGATTTTCGTTAGTTATTTTTTGGTCGATTACATGGGTGTAACATTCTAGCTAGAATGCCAGTGGATTGTTACTTCTTCTTGTTTTTTCCTTTTCGTTTTGGGCAAATATTAACTATATTGAGATCAGACTTCGGGGGGTTCAAACATGTGACCTCCAGCTTAGTAAAAAAATTTCATGTCACGTGATAATGAAGCTTTTGGCTCGTTGGTTAACTAGACATGTTTGTTTCGAAGTTTCTTCTGGACTACTACAATAATATGCACAAATTTGAGAGTTTAATTAATGTGAAGGATAAGAGGCTGATGTAACCATGGCCTTGTAATCCTGACTCCAGATTTCCACCATTTAATGTTACGACATAAATTGCTCTGTTGTTTTTACTTTGTTGGGCTTATATTTTTTTATTCTTGGTTTCTTAATATAATAGGGGTGTATTGAGGATTAATGCTGAAAATGATTGTATTCGCAAATTATAAATAATACTACCTCCGGTCCCTAATGTAAGAGCTAGCCGCCAAAAAAACGCTTCTTAAGTAAACATGTGAATGTTAGTTGGTTGTCTGGAGTTAATGCTTCTTTTCCAAAATTGCCCATATTTATTATGGTACTTTTAAGAGAGAGAAATACATAACCATTAATAAATATGAAAGAGAGTTAGAGGCAAAGTAGGAAAAAACATTAATAGCTTAAGGGAAAGTCAATTAGGGGCAAAGTAGGAAAATACATACTTTTTTTTATTGTCATGGTTACTTTTGCTCTAAAAACATTACATGATGTTGGCTGCATTTTGATGACAATCACATGGATATTTTTTCACCTCTCTCATAAAAAATAATTAATAGCTTGACAATCATCATCATCATCATAATCATCATTGAAAACAAACTCCACTCACCTTGTAGGTACTGGGTAGACATAAAAATGTCGGGATATCAAAGCTGAAATAATGGGCCGATGGGCCCAATAAGTGAAAGGCTCAGAAGCAAAAGAGCCCCACAATCACAAGAAGCAAAGTAATAAATGGGATCCGACTGCGCAGTCTGCGCCCGACTATGTTCAACTCCATTATCTATTTTTCTTTCTTTGTGGGTCCATAAGGTGTCTCCCATCACCCAACGCCTGCCAAATCTGTCTCCTCCTAGGGCACGTGGGTGAAAAGCTTGGGAGAGCTTCTTTTATCCGGCGCATATTGACAACCAATTAATCCGGACTCGAGAGTATAAGGGTGTTACCCACATAGACAAGGTCGTCCCCTCTCCCAATGATAGGGTTTACTGGGATTCAAACACACGTTCTCATCCTTATGGGGTTGTAGGCTTATAGTCCAGTTACCAGCTCAACCAACTACCTATTGGTGGGAGAGCTTGTTTTATTATTGTACATGGTCATTCTCTCACTTCAAAAAATCATATTATTTGAGATACAATTAGGGCATGTTTGCTTTGCGGAAATATGGCCGATGAAAGAGTAAAATCAATATTTAGTCATCTCCCCCTTTTGGTTGCCTGAAACACCATCTAGTTCTCTCCCTGTAAAACCATCCAAAGGAAAATGGGTTCCTACAAAAAATGGGAATCATTATTTTTCCTAAACCTATAATAAGATTTACAAAGCTCCAAAAGAATGAACTGCCATTACCACTATACAATTGATGGTGGTGTTGAGTCCTTGAGTCGAGCGTACAACAAAGAGTGAGAGGGAATATGTTATGATTAATTGATTATGCATTATTATCATAAATTTTTGTTGATATTATTCTTTACTTGCTTCGTTAGATGGATTTGGAAAATCAATACCTTCTATTGGTGTGTCGGTAGTTTGAAATGCGCCAAATAAAGCAATATTAATGTGTGTCTTCGGGGAAAAAAATATTAATATGTGTACTAAAATTATAAAGTCTATGAACTAATAAATAAGGGGCATGGTAGTAAAATTGTTATTACCAATTCCCTCCCATTCTCTCGATCACATACCAAACAAAAGATCATTAAAAATTGACCATGTCTCCTCTGTAACATCGATTCCCATAGTGGACAATTTCAAGAGTGAGACGCTGGAATGTTACACCCTCCCTGTCAACCAAAACAAACAAGGGAATTTAAAAGTCTCCTCCCTCTCCATTCCCTACCATTTCATCCCCTTCAACCAAACAGGTAAACTACCATGTTAAAAATATATCTGCTCGCCTTGATAGAGGAAGAAGAGCAGGAGGAGTGACATCCAAGAAAAGAAGCATTGGGAATTCATCATAATGCATTTAGTTCGAATGATCTTCGTGTTTAGAAAACTTCCTGTTTCGTTAATTATAATTAAGTAAGGCCTTTTTGTCATTTCATATTATAGAAGATCTGTCTTAGTTTCCTATTTTCATATGGTATATTAGGCCACTTTTAAGAAATTATGACAATGCCCTCACCGTGTTAAAATATTTTGATCTTTTCGATGGAATGTAAAATTCTTTTATATAAAAAATTGTATATACTCTATAGTCCCTCGGGTCCTTATTATAAGTCACCAACTTAATTTTCTCAATACCAATAAAATTGGTTATATGCATTTAATTTGTCCTAAAACTCAAGTAAATTTCAATGCTACCCTCAATAATTACACTTATTTCCAAAACTATTAACTATTACTCTCTCCTATACCTCTATTAAATATGAGTATATATGGAAAAAACTAATTAATGCATATTGAAAACCATGAAGTGACTTATAAAAAAGATAAAGAAAAATTGGAAGTTAGTGACTTATAATAAGGATCGGAGGGAGTAGTTTTTTTCTAATGAATGATTACTGTATTAACTAAATTATTAAAACATTGCGACCGATAATTTGTTTTTTTTTATTTATCTTTAGCCTTATTAGCTTCCAAATTATTAGATTCATTCAACTAATTTTATTTTTTGCAGATATGGGAAAGATGGGATGAGATCATGTCAATGTTTAGTTCTTAAATTTTAAAATAATAAACTAATGATATTAAGGTTCCTCTTTTTTATTTTTTCTGAAGAAATAACTACAGTAATCCCAAATGAGTTTCCTTACACAACACTAGGCTACCCGAATTCATTTGCAAAAATAGTTTTTTTTAACAAACTAATTATTTTTGTTTATATTGACTAAACATAAACTTAAAGTACATCACATTATCTCCCTAGGAAAGATGCTAACAAATTTTGAGATGACTTTAACGATCTATACTCTCCCACTACTCACCTCCTCTAACATCCTTCAACCAAAAGCCATCTAACGTCAAACATAGCCTCCACTCTCCTCACCGTTGACCTCCCCACTCAATACGTTATACTAGCACGTCATAAATTTATATAATTACCACTCAAAATCTAAAAGAACTTTTACTGGACAACACAATATATATCTAAAGTTACTTCCACCCAGTATTTGACTAAACGTAGGTGGCATCGTCCAGTGTGTTTCGTGTCTTGAGAGGGGGAGTATATGGGCAGATGTAGCCAAGTGGATCAAGGATGTGAATTATATTGTGAATCCACCATATTGTGAATCCACCATGAGGGAGTATATACAAGTTATTTTTTTATTTCAAGTTTTTGGGTAAGTTAAATTTTTTTCGATTACCCAAGGATATCTCCACCCGCGTGTTAAGTGAGACTAATCTCTCGCTGTTCTGAAGTTCTATATAGGGGGTAGACAGCTGCTTGTGAATTTGCTCTATTCGCAAGAGTTAGAGATCGAACTCTCAACCACATGCTTAAGGGTCGAGAGTACTTACTCACGTCAACCCGTCAGGTTAAGTTTAATTATTTTTCTTAATAAATGATTCGCTACGAAGGGGTTTGAGGTTGGGGTTTGAGGTTGGGGTGTTTTCTTTCTTCTTTTTTCCTTTAAGCAAGCTAAATAGCTCGAAACAAAAATGGATTAACGTTACAGAGGGGGAATCACAAAAACTTGAGCTCATAAATGTGAATCAGTTCCTCTAATATTGTACTACCTCCAATATTGTACTACCTCCGGTCCTAAATATAAGACCTAATTGACTTTTTTTTAGAGAGGTTAAGGTTGTGAAATAGACTATTAAATCACAACATATTTGATATATTTTTAGATTATACATTAGTTTATAGGTAAAATAAACTAATCTAAGGGAAAAATTTAGGTAAATCAATTTATAATTAACTTATTTTGTTTTTTTATAGGATTTTCTAAAAAAGTCAATCAGATCTTATATTTAGAACCGGATGGAGTATTAACCATTATCGTTGAACTCTATCTGAACACAAAGCCTTTTTTTTTATAATTTGAACACAGCCTTTTAACACCTAGAATCTCTATATGAATAATTTTAAAAAAATACTTAATAAAATAGTTTCACTAATCCTTACTAAAAGAATTAGTAAGGGTTGAATTTTATCTTAATATAAGACATAAGTTTATAGTGTCTTTAATTTATTACTTTTGCCCAAAGTATTATGACCAATTAAACACATTAAAAAGATTTCAATATAGTTTTATCAAATAAAAAAACAAATTTATTGGAATTTACTTACCTCTAATCTAATAAAACAGTTACCTAGTTAAAGCCCAGAGGTTATAATATATGTGAATAAAGAAAATGAATTGATGTATTACATTCAAAACAATCTAACAACCAGCTACTACTAATGGTTTCTATTTCATTCCTCTTTTTTAGTAAAGATTTATTGCTAAATTAATTCTTTTTGGATGAATAAATTGGACATATTAAAACTCTTATAAACAATGTAAGTTCATTTTTACTTTGCCACATACTAAAGCACAAATATCAAAATTTTGCCTCTTACTTCCTCCTTCAGCATATATCTTCTACACACACTAACCATTGCATCATGCATCATGCATCAAGGAATAAATTATTCCTCTATTCAGGACGTCTTTCAAAAGTAAAATCCCATTAATCTATGTTATACAAAAATCCCATAAAACTATGAAGCAACATATAGTTAATGACCATACAAACTGGGCTATAGCAGAGCAAAACCTTGAAAAACCTCTTCAGGCCAAAAAATTGATTAGTATAGAAAGTTGAACTTGGGATGAAGTAAGCAGTCATGAAATGGATCTACAATGTACAAATAACTTAAAACAGGTACAAAATGTTAGTGTCAATTTACTCAATCTCCATGGTAGAATTTGCTTCAAGTAAAATATTTTGTAGCTCATTTACTCGTTGCCTGGTCAATGCCACACAATCCTAAAATAACAGAAACCAGCATTTAACTCCTTAGATTACAAATTTCTCTTGCACCATATATGTAGTATCTACCATTATTTTTTAAAAGCCCAAATGATCATTGACGATCACATGTTAAGGAAACAGTGCAATGATCATAATAATCAGAAACATATTCAGGATAATTACACTGCAAGATCTTGTACTTTAAACTAATTTCTAATCAAATCACTGTAATTTTTTAATTGTATAAAGTTCCCATGGTTTCCCCCCTTTTTACTAGTTCCATAAAAATTTTCCAGATTTTTATCAAATCTTGTAGGTTTATGTAACTGATAAGGGAGAAAATTCAAGGATCTGGTTAACAACAGGTGAAACTAAAAAAACATGGATGGTAAAAAGAAAGACTACAGGAACTTGGCTTAAAAAGATATGCAAGCATAAAGACCTTAACAAAATCAACAGGAGCTTAACTAGAATTAGGTGAAACCCTAGAAACCTGGAGATTTGTTACTCCAAATCATAAGGCTAATTACTTTGGTGATCATTAGTGGCACTACATAACCAATTTTCCCTATTCTAATTGTATGACAAAAGAAGATGCAATAGGACGTTTTCACAATGCCAGATACCTCATGCTCTTAAATATGATAACAACAAAAAGATAATAGCTTGTGATTGGTAACATCTATAACATAGAGGGTACTGGTTCATCATGCTAGTGAAATTTTAGTTTCACGAAACCACTTCCAAACATACCTGAATAGCTGGCGTATAAGCATGAACTGATCCACCGGGTTTATAAAGTGATATCAGTTGACCGGATGCATCCAAAACTATGGTCACCTGAGTTTCCATGATGGATTCTTCTTCTACAGTGGGGTCTGCTAAGATATAGTTCTTGTACAGTATGCAAGTTAGTGAGAACGGAATACTCCTTACCGTAAGCTTCCTTTTCTCTTTATTCACTGCTTCTTGTGCAAACTTCTCTCCATCTTCCTCAGACATCAACACTATTTTGCCATCATCATTCATGGAAACTGCAGGAATTTGTACTGCCAGCCACATATAAGATACATCAAATCTAAGAAAATATTACAGAAATAAGAATGTCCACAGAGGAAGTAATGAATCACAATCTGGTCTAACTTCTGAAAGGTTCACAATATGACTGAATAATACAGAAGAAGCAAAACTTACAATGAGATAAGGCAGCAGTTGCTGAAAGTAAAGCAGTGTCAAAAACAGCACCATCAGCATCCAAACAGTAAATATCCTGAATTGTATAGATGGCCACCATTGTAACTCGCCCATGATCACCCAAACAATAAAAATTAAGAGCTTACCAAGTATGTCATCCATGCAGCTTTTCCACTGACTAAGGACAATTCTTTCAAATCCACCATTCCAGAGCTAAAAAATCATAGGAAGATGATATAATTAGCTAAGATCAAATTATACATCCAATCCAGAGATGCATTGCCAACTGAAACATGAACAGACGAGATCCAAAACATCTTGAAATTCAACCCGATTATTCATGCCATCTATGGTCAATCAAGGTTGAGAACATAGACTCTGTACATAACATCAAAACTTCACAAATCAGCAAAAGCAAGTATAGCAGTCTTAAAATCAAGTTGGGGGTTTCTTGCATACCAGCACATAAAATAGATTCTACTGATTTATTAGCAGTGTCAACATTTGTCTAGTGCATGTCTCAATAACTAAATACAACAGCAGACACTCACATTTATATATGCAAGTGATAAAAATCAAAATTGGTCACATATTTTTTACCTAAAACAATATAACAAAGGTTGTATCAAAAGGCAAGCACAACCTCTTTATCAACATAAGGGGGAAACCATTTTGAACAATTATACAATGCATATCAAAGGGGTGTCAAGATATGGCTACAACTGTTGAAAAAGTTATTCTCTAGTTAAACATGTTAACTTTATGTTTATCTTTCAGGTTAAACACAAAAAGGGAGAAATGGATATACTTTGTAACTGATAACTTCCTGCAGAATCAAAATTAGCCAAATTCAAACAAAGTGACAGGCCCTAATTACAAATAAGCATAGAGCTCTATAAAATGAGAAGACTTACTTTGAAATTGTGTCAGACAACTGCTTTGATACAACTGGTGCTACTTCAGCTGGCCTTCCTGGCCTAACGAGAGGAGAACAAATTGGAGGCATGTGGAAGTCAATGGCTGAAATAACAGGTAACACAAATAAGTCAATAAGAAAGTGGCAAAAACTATCCCAATTGTGCAACAAATGATAGCCCACCTATACAGCCCTCATCAGGTAACTCCAAGGTGGGAGTCATAACTTCCATTTTAATAGCAGCCAACATAGTCTATTCAACGAATGAATTAAGTGAGTAAAGCACATTCAACTATATCAATGACAAACTCGATAAATGAAATTGAGAGCTATAGAGACAGAGATACTAACAGTTGACCCGATCTTAACAAGGGCTGATCCATTGGCAGATGCAACAGCCCCTGATGAAATTGAAAGTCTCAGCTTAGTCAAAAAAACACGAGGTATAATAAAAGACTAAGATTTTGCATGCAGGCAGTAAGCAAACAAAGGAATCAGCTAACCAAGAGCTACAGTTGTATCTCTAGCCTTTCCAAGTGCTCTGCCATCAGGCCGGATAGATTCAACAAGATGACGCTCATAATACCGTAATGGAAAAAGACGTCTAAAGGCATCAACCTCCATTTCTGTAGACAGGTCCTCAGAAGCATTTTGCACAACCATGTTCTTTGCAGTATTACTAGTTGACAAAAAACAAACTGTGTTTTAAAATAGTACAAATCATAGTCCATACATGAACTGAAAATGCAACTGAAAGTGATAGGAGAATAGTGAAATAAACAAAGGATGTCAACAGATTTGACACAGTGATCCAAAACAACCCAATCAGACACATTTGATTATGCAACTTGACTCACTAAGCCTATCAAATCAAGAACATGCAAAACTGAACTTGACTACAGAGAAATGATATAGAGCATAAACCATTGCCCAGCTGATAAATGACGTCGCAACCAAGGAGAAGTACATGCAACTCCCATATTAATGTATAAAAGTTTGGTCCAAACATAAATTTATTAACAAAATAAAAACTATGATTCCAAATGCTTGACTGATATGACTCCCATATATCTAACTGTGTAAACTTGAAATCCCCAAAATAGTTCTCAAAGCAAATAAATGTGAACGCACTCCTTGCTAGCTAAACTGGAAATGTTAGAGAAGCAAGCAACACAATGCTAAACAACAATGAAGCAAATTTGTTGATTGAAGCGAACAACAAATTTGCATTACTTCAAGAACATCTACATTGTTGTTTATGGGAAAAAACATGTCAATCAGATTAAAGTCCATGTCTTCAGGGGACTATAACTGAGTAAATTAATTCACATATTTTTATCAAAATACCACTAACTGGACAGTATTTTATTTCATTTCATGAAAAAAAAAAAACCTGAATCAAAGCATTCCCATCTCTACCATGACAAAATGCACTATCATAAGAACAACACAAATAAGCAGCTAACAAAACTGAAAGCAAGTCATCCTCAAAATGATCACCATTGTTTTACTGTCAACTCCCCACTAACAATTTCCTGAACACATTAGTATACTAATAGAAGTATTACTCAAAGTCAATCATTTCAGTTACATTGAAAAGAGACTCCAAATAGCATAATTTTTACTTCAAAATATATAAAACAAGGGCAAAAAATAGCCATTCACTTTTCTCCAATGTACATGTACTTTTTTGAGGTGCAAAAGTGACCATTATTTTACAGATCAGTATAATTAAGCAGAAATAAATTATGGGCAAAAAGTAAACAAAAATATCATCACCGGGTCTGAAGGAAAAAAATTTTAAATCAGTTACAGTGAATGGCACCATTACTATAAACCACAAATTCAAGTTACTTCCTTTCTTTCGTATGATGATCAAAGCATCAATTTTACAGCCATAAATAACCATAACCATAAAGAACAAAAGTTTAGAGCCAAGAGAAAAGAAGTTTAAGGAAAAGGAATAGGGATGGATAGATCCAATTACCTCAAAAAGAAAGTGTGAAGCGAAGGAGACAAATTCGGAGGAGAGAGAAACTGAAGCTCAAAAATGCAAACGATATTTGTCTGAGGTGGAGGAGAGGGTTTGTGCCTGAGAGAGTGTGAGTAGTGAGGACACAAAAATCGTATCAACCACTTATAACTAGTGTATTGAGTATTAACTGTTATACATAAAGTATATGTGGATGTCCATAATCAAAAGGACACAAAATTCTTAAATTTTATTTTTTTATTTCTTAAATGAAGTTTTGAATAAATAAATGGTTGATATCATTATAACAAAATTGGTGCAAAATATGTCAAAACAACTCTTATATGTTCTTGATAAAAAAACTCTCATATGTCATTAGATCAACACAGAACATTATGGAGATGACGACTTATAGTTTCACCAGATCGTGTAAAGAAGAAATTTACGACAGGATTTTTAGCTTTATGTCCTCGTATGTAAAGGGTTTTTGCCACTTGTTCTTCCACAGTTGACCACCTAGTGGGTGTTAATCCCCCTTCTCTTTACAACAAATCACATAGTTTTAGGAAAGCTTCATATTTCATTCGAAGAATACCATGACTTCTCTCAGGTTTGCTTAGTTCACACATCAGTTCTTCCCGCACTCTTTCCCTTTCAGAACTCATACTGTAACATATTTTTCTCTTACGGGAGTTTCAAATATAGAAGTATACAAGGACACATGTGAGAAGTGCAACAACTTGGCGCAAATTCAACCAATGTTGTAGGGCTAAATTGTTTTTGAAATGCAACTTCATCTAACAATGGAAGTCAACATACATCCAATGAAGACAATACCACTTGTAAAATATAACAGAAAAGTGAATCAACATCAAGACAATAAAACCTACGGCTTTGCAAATAAAAGCTCAAGAAAAATAATCTGTTTTCATGAGGAAGAAGCAAACATCTAAAATTTAAAGAATCACTAATAATAATAAGATTTAACAAGCATGACCTTCTTTAATACTCCCTCCGGTAAATAAGACCTAGTTGACTTTTTTGGAAAATCCTAAAATAGCAAAATAAGTTAATTATAAATTGATTTTCTAAATTTTTCCCTTAGACTAGTTTATTTTACCAATAAACTAATGGATAATCTAAAAATATATCAAATATGTCATAATTTAATAACCTATTTCGCACAACCTTAATCTCTCAAAGAAAAGTCAACTAGGTCTTATATTTAGGACCGGAGGTAGTATTTAATTTTCAATGGTAACAAAACAACACCGTAGTCCTCAATTAATTCATTCATTCATCATACTCAGAGAGTGAAAGCAACAGAGAAAGGACCAGAATTTTCAAACACACAAAGCATTAAACATCTGAAATTGCAAGACCTAATAAGATTTAACAAGCATGACCTTGTTTCAACTCCATTATATCATTATTATCTTTGATTACCATTAGGGAGCATTGACTCCACCCTCCCTCTCTTCTTGTCCTATTATTAGAGGAATTGATAAGGATATTTTAGGAAAAATTTGGTAAAAGTTAGAACTAGGTCTTATACTCCCTCCGGTCCTAAATATAAGACCTAATTGACTTTTTTGAAAAATCCTAAAAAACAGCAAAATAAGTTAATTATAAATTGATTTACCTAATTTTTTCCTTTAAACTAGTTTATTTTACTTATAAACTAATGGATAATCTAAACATATATCAAATATGTCATCATCTAATAGACTATTTTGTAAACTTAACTTCTCCAAAAAAAAGTTATCTAGGTCCTATATTTAGGACCGGAGGTAGTATTTAGGACCAAACTCATCCCTCAAATAGGTCGTATATTTAGGATCGGAGGGAGTATAATCTCAAGCTTAGTCCAATAAATTCATGTTATACCAAGACAATGGCTAATCAATTAGGCCAAAACAGAATAGGAAGCAAAGTAATGAACAAAATTTCACATCATTAAGAGGTTTCACATGCAAGGTTGAATAGTCAATCAAAGCAACAATAATCAATGCAATGCATTTTTAAGAGTAATTTCACTAAGTGTGTACAATAACCGATTGAAACAGAGAAGGACTCTCTCAAACCTGAACGTTGAGCGGCGGCGGCGGCCGAGTGAAGCCGGTGAGGGAGAGTAAAGCAGACGAGAGAGAGAGTGAAGCCCACGTGAGAAGGGTTTTTAATGGGTTTTAGTTTATCACTTATGAGACCTATTAATTAATTATACTTCCTCTGTTGCTAAATATAAGATCACTTTGTCTAATTTGAGGAGATTAAGGAAGACAATCCAATTAGTTGTGATTACATGATCTTCCGAAAATACCCATCTCTAAAGAGAAAGATTGAAGGGAAAGAGAGAGAAGCACTATCCTTTTTATGTATAGGGGTAATTTAGGCAAAACTTGAGACAAAATAGAAAGTGATCTTATATTTAGGAATTTATCTACCTCTCTAAAGTGATCTTATATTTAGGAATAGAGGGAGTATCTTACTTATGAGACCTTATGCTTCCTCTTAATTTATCACTTATTATGAGACCTATTAATTAATTATTACTCCCTTCAGTCTCTAATATAAGAGCTAGCCGCAAAAAAAAAACTTTTTAAGAAAACATGTGAATGTGAATGTTAGTTGTGTGTCTCGAGTTAATGCTTCTTTTTTTTTATTATGATCAAGGTATCCCTCACTCGACAAGTGAGAGACGAATTCCCCGCTGATTTGTAGGCACCTCAAAGGGTGGGACAGCTGGCATGAGAGATTTAATGTTTCTCCATATCCAACACTAAGGATCGAACCCCGGACAGTTGATTAAGGGTGAATGAGTCCTTGCCACTCAACCACGCACCTCAGCTTCTGGAGTTAATGCTTCTTTTACAATATTGCTCATATTTATTATGATACTTGAAGAGATAGAAATACATAAGCATTAATAAATATGAAAGAGAGTTAGGGGCAAATTAGGGAAATTAGGGAAAAAAAACACATTAAATGAGGAGAGAATATTAGATGAGCTCAGGAACAAAATTTTGGCTCTTATATTAAGGATAGGAGGGAGCAAGGTTGTCAAACTCGTAGAGATAAAGTAAATTCGGATTGTAGAATCGAATCGTAAACTCGTAAAAGTTTACATTTATAAAAAAACATGTATTTTTTTTATATAATTGAATAAGAATACAAATAATAATAATAAATTGACTTGAATTCATTTCAAATATAGATAATAAATTTAAATATATCAATATTCATACTATATCAACCTCGATAGATAAATTTCTATGAAATCCATATTTAAAGTCATTAAATTTTGTCAATTAAAAATAATTTAAATGAGTTTAGTAGCAAGTTAACACAAATTTCTGTAAGGTAAAAACCTAAAAACTATGAATTCACAATGTAAACACGTAAGTTTCTACTGAATTTTTAAAGACTAAAAATTTAGGTAACTTGTAACACATTTTGGTTAGATAGTGTCGTAAAAACGATAAAATCGGAGAGTCAACTTATAAATTTGACAACAATAATAATAGGAGGGAGTAATTAATAAGCTAATAGGCAGGTTATTAACAGGTCACATGCCTCCTCTGCCTGCGCCGTTTTCCTCACTCTCTGAACACCAAAAGCCATGCTTACCACTTCTGCTTTTCCCTCCTTCATTGCCATTCCACTCCCTACCACTAAGCCATCCAACTTCCCTTCAACCAATCCTTATTTTCCTCTTAAGCTCACAGCATCTCTCCACCACTATCCTCTCGCAAGCAAAATTGTGGTCAAAAGTAATTCACTCTTTCTTTCTCATTCCATTATCTTTTTTTTTTTACTTCTTTCTATCTTTCAATCATGCCCATCTTTGCTTTAGCTTCCATGAACCTATGTTGGACCATGAAAGTGGGTATGAGCTGTTTTTGATAAAAACTTTGTATTGAGATTTTGTTGGGGACTTGTACCTTAAACTGTCAGAAGTTAAGGGTTGATGATGTTTCTGAATTGGCCTCATTTGGTTTGAAGTGTTGATAGTATATGTAGATATGGGAAGGTGTCTTCTTTGGAAATATGCTTGAAAACTGAACTGGGTATATAGAGAGAATTCTCAGTTTTCTTAGGAAACAGATATATAGACTTGAGTTGTACTCCCTCTTCCGTTCCTAAATATAAGATCACTTTCCCTAATTTGAGTAGATTAAGGAAGTTAGTTAAGTTACTTATTTACACATGATATTACCAATTTATCTCAACTGTATAACTTTATTCTACTCTCCCTCTCTTGTGTGTTATTATAGATAAGCATTATTAGGGTTAATTTGGGAAAAAGTTGGGAAAAGTTAGAAAGTGATCTTATATTAGTAACAAATTGAATTTCAAAAGTGATCTTATATTTAGCAATAGAAGGAGTATAAGCAACTTTCTAATTTTTCCCAAATAAAGCCTGATATTGCTTATTTACAATGAACTAGCAAGAGAGGAAGAGTAAGAATAAAGGTATATGGTTAGGGTATATTAGTAATATCATGTGTTGATAATTACCTTAACTAGCATACTTAATCTAATCAATTAAGGAAAATGATCTTATATTTAGGAACAGAGGGAGTATTTTGTTTGATCATTTGTTTCATCATGTTGGTTGCTTTTTTTTTTCTTTTTGGGAGATTCCAATATGTGAATATAAGGTTTTGTGATATGATGTTTGTCAATATTGAGCTCTACTGTCTTTTGGTGAAGAATTTGTCACTAGCATAGTGATGAGGTGTCTCTTATATTACATGCTTCAAGGGGTGTGAATGAGGAGGTGCTTGCTAGAAGACAAAATTGTTTGCAATACCAAGTGCTTCCTTAATCTCAAGTATAAATATAACACGATTCTCTGCTTGAATGAAGAAACATGATACTCCTGATATCAATTTTGTAATGGTATATAGCCTTCTTTTAAGGTTGGTGATACTTTTCTAGTTGTCTTTGGTAACCGTTTCCTATAAAGTCAAGAAACTTTTAGTTCTCATTCTGGACATTTGAGCCTATTCGTATATAACTTCAATTAGGATCAATAGCTTGGAAATGCAACTGAGAAAACTGTCATGAAAAATATTATCTTGTTGGTTTCTTCAATACAAATTAGAAGATTCAGGATGCAAATTTCCTATGAAGAGGAACACTGCCTGGAAATTGATTGAAGTTCATCCAAAATAATAGGTCAATATTTACAGTCTGTAATTGATTTAGGTTCATCCAATATTTGTAATCTGCTCTTCCAATCTTACTAATTTTTTATCCATCCTATTGGTCAGATGGCTTGGACATTTTTTTTGGGTTTCCCACATTGTTTGCTTATGTCAATTTTTTTACTTCTACTCTATTTTTGTGCCAGATTTACCATACTCTGCTGGTGAGAATATGCTGGAGAAGGAATTTTCAAACTATGGCGAAATAGCTGAAGGTTTGTGATGAGTATTCACATTATCCTATCAGTTTTCAGTACTTATATCATGTGCCTCTTGTATCATGGTATTTCATGTTTTATGCTTAGCAGTTAAAGTCGTTAAAGATACCACAGAAAAATCCAAGGGATATGCCTTTATTCAGTACACCAGTCAAGAGGATGCAATGCTTGCACTAGAAAGCATGGATCAAAAGGTTCATTTTTCTTCCACATTTTAGCATATGAAATCATGAAAACTAGGAGTGCATATGGTCTTTAATTGACCATTTTTATTGTGTGTTTAATTCTTAAAATCCGTTTTAATCCACTAATTTAAATTTTTATGATTAATTGAACATTTTAAGTACTAATGAGGATTGCTATGCCTATCCAATTATTGAATGGAAGGGACTTATGCTAAACTATTGCTTACTACAAGATGAACAAGCATAAGATAGAAAAGGCTTTTATCACTTCCTCGCTTATATACATAATTGCTTTCTCTAACCTGATTTTGTGATTTTCACTTATCTTGTAAAGCTATGTAAAACGCCCAAGTTGTTTTGCTGAAGCTCTGAAAACTCTATCAAAGCTTTTTTTTCAATCATATTTTCTATTCTGACTTATGCTGAAAACAAGAATCACAAAAAAGAAATTAAACAAATTCTCAAATGCTCCGGTTTTCATCTCTTTAGGTTCTTGATGGGCAGAAAATATACGTAGAAATTGCGAAACCTAGGAAGGATGCTTTTCGGAGCCTGCTAAAGACCTCTGGGCCCCCAAAGAATTGGCATAAGTTAGATCAAGAGGAAGTGGCGGATTGCTGGTATTGATCAAGATTATAAGTTAAATGAATAGTAAGTTATGAGATCACTTCTTGATTGGTTTTCAATATTACAGTAATTACTTAGAGGTTGTGAGTAGTGACTCTTTTTTTTGATAAAAATGTGAATAGTGATCTGAAAACTGGTTTTAATGGATTCATGAATTGTCAATCTTGATTCAAGAGGCTACTGTATGAATGAGATGCCATTGATATTCTTTTGTTAAATATCCTGATGATGTATAGATTATTTATAAATACCTACGCAACCTCAAGTATAATGGTTATGCTGGAGCTATAAAGTTAACGTACTGATTGACCTCTAAATGTGACAGCCAGATTCTGCTAAAATGTGCCGTTACTTCATTTTGTCCACCTGCATTGACAGTCTTTAGGAAAAAGTAGGTGAAGGAATTTTTAAGATGGACTATACAAGGAGGAAACAAGATATAACTTAATTAGCATACTTCATAGTCAAGAGTATAGTTATGGCACTCATAACTAGCCCAGTGCCAGCAAACCATGAGCTGTAGTTAGTGTTTATTATGAAAATACATTGAAGTGAAAAAAGAAAATTGACTGTGTTTGGTATGCAAAATACAATGAAATGAAAAAAAAGTGGCGTAGCGACGAGGGTGGTTGCTTGAGCTGGTTAGTGGGTTTCAACCCCAGTGAGGATGATTCGAATCTCAGGAAGCGTTCTCATTAGGAGAGAAAACAACCTTATCTATGCAGTCAACATTCCTACCCCTTGAGTTCGAATTAATTAGTTGCCAATATAGGAGTAAGATTACCAGGCGACGTTTAAAAGAAAAAGGGAAGCTTATCTAATGTATACACACTGAAGTTTACAAACATTAGAAGCAGTAGTCATGGAAGCAGTAGTCATGGGGTATAACTAAGTGGATCAAATTTAGCTTCTTTTAATATAATAGTGTGAATGCACTCTTCCTAATGCAAAATATCAAATAGGAGTACTACGATTTCAAATTTGTCTGTACTCTGAACATGATCTAACTTTCATCAAGCTTGTGTCTTAGTTACTCGAAATTACTCACTTTCAGGTTTACCAAGTATATAGTGCATTGTAGTTTTTTTTTATTCATCCTCATTCATGCAAATAACTCTGTAAAAAGTGTGTTCAATATCTTAAATACATTTTTATTCACTGTCTCCTGCTTCTCAGTTGTGTCCATCAGTAAAACTTTGCATTTTCAACGCTAGTTGTCTCCTCCGCCTCAAATTTCTAGTGTGTGAATTATAAATTTCAGGGTGTTTCGTCACTTTATTTTTGTTCCATGAGTGTCGCGATGGAGCCGTGGGTGAGGAGCGAAGGAGAGGCATGTGAGGTCGAAGAAGAGAGCTAAGGGTATTTTAGTATTTTCAAGTAGTTCATTAATCAAAATGAATCATTTTATTGTTCATTGGACAAAATGAGATATTTTATTGTTTATTGACCTGAATGATACTTAACCCATTATATTTTTATATAGGTTAATTGAAAATATTTGTATTTTGAAATTTAATAATACAAAAAAAAATAATTTGACAAAAATTAAATTAAAACTTTAATTCATGTCAAAAGAAGTATAGGATTATTCATCATTTCATGAAATTTACCCCATTATAATGAAATATGTGATTTGTCAAAGGTTCAAAAAATTTCAAAATGCTTTATTAAGCCAAGCCAAATGCCTTATTGCACAATATCTTGTTACAATTGTAAGTTATGATTCACTACTAGCCCTTTGATGACAAGGTTAGATTAGTAACCATATTTCTACGTTAACAACTAAACAAATCATTAACTTCAAACCTAACATGATTTCAACAAAGTTCCAAAATAAAATACATTTTATCAAGGTATATTTGTTTAACAAAATGAGTGTGATCAAGCACTTATCAATACAAAAAAATGTTGATATGCAATGGTCAATATTTCAAGCAGTCTAACCGTTGGAACCATTAGGATGAGACTAAAACGGGTTTAACGCCTGTTTGAAAGTCATGCATGTCAAATGATATTGCAACAGGTAAAATAAACTGAAGTAACAGTAGTTTTTTAATTTTTAAAAGGTACACGTTTGTATTTCATCAAAGTTCCAAATTAAAATACACTTTATTAAAAATGCCGTATTTTAAACGTACACATGGCATATATTCATTTGATGCATGTCTTTAATTTTAATGTTTACGTATTTATTTTTGTTTCTTGTTTTTTTTATTCATTGGTCTTTTAATTGTTAATTTTTCATCAATAATTAATTATATTCATTGTCATTTTGAAACTAATTATGTTAACAAAAAAGAACTAAGTGTATTTTCCAAACTTAAAGGATTAAATTAAAACTTAATGCAAATATAAGAGATTAAAACTTAAAATTTAAAAGTATACTTTAGCCCATTTTAAATTTAATCTCAAAATTTTGAATTCATGTTGTTATCTAAAGAGCTATTAATCAGAGAACTAATATATATTTTGAGGGGGAAATTCTAGTTGATATATACACACATGGATAGCTTCTTCCCTGTATATATTGTAGCTCCTGAATCACCAAATAATTCCATAGATATCTTCTAGATCTTCTCTAGTGTTAATATATCTAATTAGCAACAATACTTGCAAACAATGAAGAAAACATAGTTCGAGTCGCGTCCTCAGGGACACTATCCTTAAGAGCTATTTCGCGACTACTGACTAAAGAAGTCGTGGTGCTCTTAGGATTAAACGAACTCTTATTGTAAAACAGGGTGAACAGAACTACAAAAGATTATTTACACAGTAAAACATAAATATTGAAAAAGAGGAGGAGAAATTATGCTATGAAACTAAAGATATATATTTATCTTCAACCAAGAGCACAATATATATAAAAGCTTAAGCTCAACGTGTTTCACAGTCTTAATATCACCATGAATGGCCAATTTTAAATCACATAAGGGGCGATAAATTTGTTTAAATCAGCGGTTTCTGAAAAGAGAATATAAAACTCATTTTTCACCACAATTTTAAGTATATTCAAAATAAATAAGCTTTTAATGTAATGAAAACCAACAGCGTATTTCCCATGCTTAATAACAACAATGATGAGGTTTTTATGATATTCTCTTTTCCTCAAAATATAGTTTGATAATTTAAAATAAGGCCATTGTAAGGTGCTCAACTCATTAAACTTGCACATAATGGTTGGGGATAAATGACTGAGTTTCACTTTTAGTGACCCATTATTATGTAAGTTTAGTGACCCACTTAAATAGGGTAATTGACCTAATCTACCCTCCAAGTAACCACCCAGGAACACAGGGCACCCTGAACTAACAACAAGCTCATATTTAGACTAAAAGTAACCAAAGTGTTTAAAAAATACCCCGAGTGGACGGTTAATCACGTTTGACCGTTAATCTGCCCATGTGGCCATTACATGGATTATATTTTTGCCGCGTAGGATAAGGGTAATGCACCTTATATAATCTACCCTCCATATAAACACCCAGGAGAACTAGGCACCCTGAACTAACAACAGACTCATATTTACACTCAAAGTAACTAAAGTGTTTAAAAAATACTCAGTGGACAGTCAATCATGTTTGACCATTAATCTGCCAATGTGGCCGTCACATGGGCTAAATTTTTGTCACGTAGGATATGTCATGTGAGATCCACATATAAAAAAAACAATCCCTTTAGGGGCGAGGCGGGGCGGGGCGGTAGTTGTGTTCGGGGGAGGGGGTGGGGCTGTTTGGAAGTGATGAAGAGAGAGAAGAAATAATTATTTTTTTATTATATGGGCCCCACATGACATATCTTACATGGAAAACATTTGACCCACGTGTCGGCCACATGGGAAGATTAACGGTCAAACGTGATTGGCCGTCCACTCGGGGTATTTTTAAACACTTTGGTTACTTTGAGTGTAAATATGAGCCTATTGGTAGTTCAGGGTGCCCAGTACTTCTGGGTGGTTACTTGGAGGGTAGATTAGATCCATTACCCTTATTCCACGTGGCAAAAATTTCACCCACATGGCGGCCACATGGGCAGATTAACGGTCAAATGTGATTGACCGTCCACTCGGGGTATTTTTCAAACATTTTGGTTACTTTGAGTGTAAATATGGATCTGTTGTTAGTTCAGGGTGCCCAGTGCTCCTGGGTGGGGTGGTTACTTGGAGGGTAGATTAGGTCTATTACCCACTAAAATACAGGGGGAGACTAGAATTTTATTGTTTCTTGACATATTACTATATTAGTACTCGAATTAATAATATCTCATAGATTAAAATATTTTATATTAGTGTAATCTATTTCTACTATTATATACGTGAGTAGCAACAATTAGACATTTAAATTCATTTCCTTTAATTTCCTTTCATAAGAGTTTTGGAAATTAATAGCAATTATAGGTAATTAAAATGAAATTATATCAATTATATGATCATAAAACAGTTATTAAAAAATTCAAAGCAATAAACAAAATCATTATAATTTCCCATTAATATGATAATTATAGCAAATAAATGTGTGTAGTTTGAAAACAATTCAAAGCTTAAAATTATATATGGTATATCCATCTTACTTTTGCAACTTTTTAGTTGTCCATTAAATAAGTACATACATATTATTTGAAAGAAAAGACATGTTTATGATCTATTGTTCTTTCAAATGCTTTATGCATGTCTTGCAAGTTTTTAGTTGCTGATTTTGGATTCTTCATACTATTTAACTATGTTTTATTTACTATACCATTTGATTTTGTTATTGATACAAAATCTCATCATGAGTTTACAAATTAGTAAACTTAATAATAAATCTAAAACATAATAAAATCTTCCAAATTTATAAATTTTAATTCATCAACCAAGTTATTGTTGATGCGTTACAAATTTTTTACTTTCAAACTATTATAAGATTTTTAACTTTTTTACAACATATTTATGGAACACACGATCTGTACATTGCACAGGATAATTATCTAGTTATTCTTATATCTCTAAAATTTGACATCTTTTAGTTTTTTACTCTTATTTACTTATTAAATAATCTTTTAAATTTAATAACTAATTGTTAAGTAAAACTAATGGTGTTAACAGAAAAAGGATTAAATGTACTTTATCTAGATGAAAATGACTAAATTGAAACTTGATGCAAACATTATAGACTAAATTATACTTTGGCCTAAAATCATATGATAAAAACCTGATTGTTCAAATATGGATTTGAATTTTGTACTTCAAATATAGACAATGAAAACTTATTTTTTTAGATGTATTATAAATTTGGTATAAATATATATAAGAATATTTGAGATATATTATCGTTTAAGTATTGAAATACATATGAATTTGGATTTGTCATATTTTGTACTACCTCCGGTCTTAAATATAGGACCTAGATGACTTTTTTTTGGAGAGGTTAAGGTTGCAAAATAGTCTATTAAATCATGACATATTTGATATATTTTTAGATTATCCATTAGTTTAGGGTAATGGACCTAATCTGCCCCCCAAGTAACCACCAAGGAGCACTGAGCACCCTGAACTAACAACAGGCCCGTATCTGGACTCCAAGTAACCAAGGTGTTTAAAAACTACCCCGGTTGGACGGTCAACAACGTTTGACCGTTACTATGCCTATGTGGCTGCCACGCGAGCACCTGCTTTGCTACCTCTGCTTGCCACGTGTGTATTTTAAATGGACCTAATCTGCAGAGGTGGCGTGGGTGGGGGGCTGTGGAGGTGAGGCAGTGGGGGGCTGGGGAGGTGAGGGGGTGGCGTGGGTAGAGGTGGTGGGTGTTGGGGGGGCTGTGGTGATGGTGATGAAGAGGGAGAGAGAAATTGTTTATTATTATAGGTGGGACCCACATGAACATATCTTACGTGGCGATGATAAGGCGTCGGGTGACAAACAAGGCCTTCACGTGGCGGCTACATAGGCATAGTAACGGTCAAACGTCATTGACCGTCCACCCGGGGTAGTTTTTAAACATATTGGTTACTTTGAGTCCAGATATGGGCCTGTTGTTAGTTCAGGGTGCTCAATGCTCCTGGGTGGTTACTTGGAGGGCAGATTAGGTCCTTTTAAAATACACACGTGGCAAGCAGAGGTGGCAAAGAAAGTGCTCGCATGGCAGCCACATAGGCATAGTAACGGTCAAACGTTGTTGACCGTCCAACCGGGGTAGTTTTTAAACACCTTGGTTACTTGGAGTCCAGATACGGGCCTGTTGTTAGTTCAGGGTGCTCAGCGCTCCTTGGTGGTTACTTGGGGGGCAGATTAGGTCCATTACCCATTAGTTTATAAGTAAAATAAACTAGTTTAAGGAGAAAATTTAGGTAAATCAATTTATAATTAACTTATTTTGCTTTTTTTTAGAATTTTTCAAAAAAGTCAATTAGGTCTTATATTTTGGACCGGAGGGAGTATAAAAAACGGACAAAAAAACAATAGTTCTTGTCCTAAATATAAGATATATTTACTTAATTTGGGAAATTAAGGTTGATGATACTTCTTCTGTTCGTCATCATAAGTCGCCAACTAACTATGATTTTTTTCCTTAATATAAACCAATAACCACCACATTAAATGTTTTATCCACTTTACTGCTGTTATTAATAGAGATTCATCATTAAAATGTGAAATTGAAAAAAGTGGAAAATTTAACATTAATTTTAAAACTCAACCATTATTCCTTTTTTTACAACTACTATTCCTTATTATGTGGGAAATGGGTAGCTGGTGACTTATAATAAGGACACCGAAGTACTAGTTAAATTAGGTAATTTTAGGCGACTTATTATATCCTACGGAGCAGTCAGCAGCCAAAGGGAGCACACGTTCTTAAAAGCAATCTGAAGCGATTGCTCACTCTCTCTCTCTCTCTCTCTATAAAACCTTCACATACATACACGGAGAGAGAAAACATGTTATAACAAGAAGAAGAAGTGAGAGAGAAAGGTTGTAATAACAAGAGTGACAATAAATATTAACACACCGTTTGAAAGATTTCATGTATGGATCATAACAAAGAAGCTTCTTCTTCTTCTTTAATATCCAAGAAGAACAAGAAGAAGATGGAACCTGCTTTCATCACTAATGATTCTGGTTCTGCTTCGGCTTCTTCAAAATTGGAGTTGTGTTCTTCCGTTGACATCTGTAACGACGTGGCGGCGACTTCTTTGAATTCCGATGGCAAGGTGCTTTCCGGTGGTAATGTTGCTGTGGACAGCGAATTAACAAGGATAGGCTGCAGGTTGGCAAACAAGACAATGACGAAACAAGATTTGGTGGTGAGGATTTTAATTTCTTCTCTTTGTTATTGTGTCACCAGTGCTTGAAAGAAAGGGTAGTTTAGGAAAAATGGGTAGGTTGATGATTATTAGTAATATATAGGTAGGGAGAGAATTCAACCCATTTTATTTGTATGAGGTAAACTAGCAGTAGTAAATTGTTTCATATAAAAAAGTAATGATAGGTTGATGATGATTGATGTTATTTAAAAGAAGAAGAGGTGAATCATACTTGTATGGGGTATTGTTAATCTTCTTTTATAGTAATACGATGACCGGAGGGATTATTTACTAATTTTCATGGGTATGAAAATGATTCAACCCATTTTATTTGTATGAGGTAAACTAGCGATATTACATTGTTTCATATCAAAATTGATGATAGGTTGATGATGATTGATGTTATCTAAAAAAAGAAGAGGTGAATCATACTTGTATGAGGTATTATTAATCTTTCTTTAATAGTAATACGATTTTGTTAAGTAATTTTCATGGGTATGTAAAGAATTCAACCCATTTTATTTGCATGAGGTAAACTAGCGAAATTACATTGTTTCATATAAAAAATTGATGATAGGTTGATGATGATTGATGTTACCCTCATACATTGTAATGTATCCTCCCGTAATTTGTTTTAATTTTTTTCAATATCATCATCAATTTTTTATTTTTTGGCAGTCTGACGTCTCATTAGATGTACAAAATCTTAAAACCCCCGAGTATAGTCACTGGGACCAATGTCTTGCAAATTACATGTATGATTGTTGGAATGATGCCGTTCGAGTGCCAGATGAGGTTATGGCGGGACATTTCTCAAGTGAACAATGTGATGACATGTTCACCAAAAAAGATGATCAAATAAAGAAAGTAAAAAATGTAGGTGAGAAACGGGGAACCAAAAGAAAAAGAAAGTCAAATGATGGGAAGAAATGCACACAATGTAAATTAGAATCAAATCGGTGGCGGCCCGGACCAGAAGGAAAACAAACTCTATGTAATTTGTGTGGACTGAAATACTACCAGGCGCAGGTCAAAAAAAGAAAGATACTACAGGAGTCTAATCATTTGACCTGAATATAGACTTGCGTTCAGTCCAACATATGTGGTGAATATGCACTCGAACTCGCATAAGAAGGTGATGGAGCTACGCAGAAAAAGAATCTAAAGATGGTGAAGCAAGAAGCCTAATCAGAACAATACCATTTTCTAGCTACTTGGTTTTATCCTAGGCAACATATTCTTTTATTTCTTGTTTTTGACCGATTTTTTTTTTATTGTTTTTCATTGTTTGTACTGAAAACATTTTTTTGTCTCACATATTATCTGAAAATATTGAGACATAGGTACATTGCTTACATGACTATATCCACAATAATTGCAATAACTGTACTCATGAAGCTTTACAAGCAAAATAGTTATAATAAAAATTTGTATAATCCATTTCATACTCAAATCTACTATTTGTCACTTTGGTCTACTAAGGATAATATGTAAAAAAGTTTCAAATTAATCAACAAACACACAAAATGTGTTCAATTAGTAAGTTTTTTCACAGTTATGCAAGTTTTGATTCAAATTTTTATATGCTTTTATTACACAATCTCTTCTCACAATTATCCAAGTTTTAATTTATCACAACTAATAATTATTTAATGACAATGTTAGATTAGTAATCATATCTCTATGTTAACAACTAACGAAACCATAAGCTTCAAGTTTAATATGATTTCGTCGAAGTTCTAAAATAAAATACATTTATCAAACTATATTTCATCATTTAACAAAATAAGTGTGATCATGCACTTATTAATGAGAGTAAGATTAAAATCCATACATAAATGTCATGCATACATAAAAAAGTATTAAGTAAATCACAATCCATTATACTCCCTCCGGTCCCTAATATAAGGGTCTGCTTGGTTGAGAGGAAAATGGGAGAGGAAAGAAAATGTGGAGGGGGCAAGAGAGAATATTTTCCCCTGATTGGTAGGAGAGAAAATGAGAGAGGAAAGAAAATGGGAAAGGAAAATAATGTGGGCCACATACCCCATTTTCCCCCAACTTTTTCCTCCCAAAGTGGGAAGATTTTGGGACAAATTTTTCTTTCCCTCTCTGCCCTTATTAATTCTTGCGGGTTCTAAAAAAAACAAGTCCCATTCCTCTTCTACTTTTCTACACAACACAAGAACTTCTCCAATTTCACATTTTTCCTTTACATGAGAGATACAAACTTTCTGCCCAAGCATAAAGTTTTGATTTTTTCAATTCTAGAAATTTTTCTGAGTATCAAAACTTTGGATTTTTCATATTAGATCATTAAGAAAATTAAGGTTTTGTAGTGAAATTTGTGACAAAATCCGACCTTTTCCGGCCATGTAGGTGCCGGAATCCAGCTCCAGGCCGCCGGACAAGGTGTTTGGAAGTGGAAGGCGAGTGGCTAAGGGAGAATGAGAAGGAACTAGGTTGGGGTGCTTCATGGCTGAGGGAGAGAAGGAGAAGGAGAAGTAACCATTTTTATATAGAGCATGCTCTCACCCCTCTGTATTTCACACGCATATATTATCATATTGAAGATTGAGTTTTCTGAGCAAAAAAAGATTGAAGATTGAAGCTTATCAGATTTTGCAAAGAAACTGTAGTTGACGGTGGGATGAGGTGAATGAAAGAGAGATATACGATGCTCTAATAATAAGGGTATTTTAGGTATTTTAATATTTACCCATTTTCTGTCCTCCCTGTTTTCCCTCCTCCATCCAAGCAAGATAGGGGATTATGTTTTCTCCACAGTTTTCTTTCCTTCTTGTTTTCTTTCCTCCCACTTTCTTTCCTCTCCCATTTTCCTCTCATCCAAGCAGACCCTAAGAGCCAGTCGCACAAAAAAAAACGCTTGTTAAGAAAACATGTGAATGTTAGTTGGGTGTCTATAGTTAATGCTTCTTTTCCAATATTGCCTATATTTATTGTGATACTTCTAAGAGAGAGAAATACATAAGCATTAATAACTATGAAAGAGAGTTAGGGGCAAAAAAGGAAAACAACGCATTAAATGAGGATAGAATGTGAGATGAACTCTTATATTAGGGAACAAAACCATTCAAATTTTGAGCTCTTATATTAGGAACCGGAGGGCGTATGTTTAAAATAATCATCACAAAAACTAACTACTCATAACTGTACTAAAATCTCAAAATTATCCAATCAGCAACTACCAAAATCCACATATCAAATCATCACAAAAATGAAAGGGGAGTGAATTAAAGATGAGAGTGGCTTTCCTCCTCGTCACTTTTTTTATTAACTCATTGTTAAGTAAAACTAATGGCGTTAACAAAAAAAGGAAAAAAAGTACTTTATCTAGATATAAATGACTAAATTGAAACTTGGTGCAAATATTAGGGACTAAAACTATACTTTGGCCTAAAATCATATGATAAAAACCTAATTATATTCAAATATGAATTTGAATTTTGTACTTCAAATATAGACATTTAAAACTTATTTTTTTATATGTATTTTAAATTTGGTACAAATATATATAATTTAAATATTTGAGATATATCGTTTAAGTATTGAAATACATGAGTTTGGGTTTGTCATATTTTGTATAAAAGCAGATGAAAAAATAGTACTCCTAGTCCTAAATATAAGATTTACTTACTTAATTTGGGAAATTAAGGACTGATACTCTCTCCAGTCCTTATTATAAGTCACTAACTACCTATGATATTTTGTTGATATGTGAGAAATGAGTAGTTGATGACTTATGATAAGGACAACAGAGAGAAGTTAACTCTCCCCATACTAATTGCAATTTTAGGCGACGTTTTATATCCTATGGAGCAGTCAGCTGTAACATTCTGTTACTAATTACTTAATTAACCAATGATATCCTTTTTAGATCTAATAACCTCTTTACTAACTATGATAGATTAAGGATTTCCATACTATCAATGTCCTATCATAGTTAGGAAAGGAATTTCCTAATGATTAAATACTATCCATGATAGAAAAGAATTTCCTGATACAACCTGAACACTATCATGGATAATTAATAACTAACCATGTTAGAAAAGATTTGCCTAACACAAATTGGCAATATACAATTCCAAAGAAACTATATAACTTCTACTACCTAATTCCCTTTCCTGCTGCTTGCGTCTGTGCATGAATACCTGCAAAAATGTCAGTAATCGTGGGATGAGACAATTTGTCCCAGTAATCACCGCTTAACTCACTATAACAGTGAGACGTGCGGTAACGAGGGCGTCTAAAGGGTACCACATTTTAAATTTAGTACTATATACATATCTCTGTAAAGTCTCCTTCCATTCATCACTCAACTCCCTCTGTCACATTCAAGTCAACTCAACAGACAAAAATAAACGTGATTGACACTGTGCCCAGTCTCAAATCTGAAAGCATGAAAAAGGGAGCACTTTAAATAGTGAAAACATCCCTGAAAAAGGGAGCACTATAAATAATGAAAACATCCCTGGTTCCTTTACAATTCGAGGAACCTGTACAATTAACCTATCGATTTGCGCAAATCGATAGGTTACATCGGCCGACGGTACTAATAATTAGTGTCATGCAATGCTCACAATCCCTATTCTATATTCCATCAACATAACTCCCTAATTTTCTCTACACAACCTACGATACATCCAATCCACTGTACCTCTCACTATCCCTGTCAAATCAAAATACCAAGATCCCAATATCTATACACTCACATACACAGTCCAACAATATCACCAGCAGGATACTACATATATAATGTATCAAAATCTTTTATATGAAAATAATCGTGTTTGAAAGGCACCCGATAGCCTGTTTTATATAAAAATACCTTTTCAAATATAATATATATATAGAGGGTGAGAAAGGATTTTAAAAATCCCCAACTAACATCACCTCAATGTTATAGTAAGGTAAGTGTGATTACCTGTCGCCCTTAACACTCTGTTGCCTTTTCCCTTTACTTATCCATGCCTCGAGGAATATATGCAAATCTCATCCTTTCCTATTATTACATCATGTGATAATAGTGGATTAATAATCATTCTAAGGCATAGATTAACTAATGTCTCTCTCGTTTGTATTACTACCCAGTCCCCATACATTTTCTTTTCTTAGAAATTATTCAAACTCATCAATACTATTCACTTCCATTAACAGAAATTACCTCAACAAATAACTATGTCTCTTTACAATAAGACATCCTATACCATATATTAACCGTTTTGCAAATCACAAAGTCAATTCACTTTAGGAATCACACCATCAATAGCAATAATTATCCACCATAATCTAGCAGAGAGATATAATCCACATTCTTATTGTTAAAGTGTTAACTAAAGCAAGGACCAAAAGGAAAAGAATATCAACACTAATTTACATCATTCTCATCTTTCCAACTAGTCATTAAATATACAACAAATTCAGAAAATCCCATTAATCAACTTGTATGACCACACTTCAATTATACCTGCAGTTTCTTATATAAATATATAATGTATATATATACATGACACCAACCATGCAACCAAACAGAATAATCATGTTTTCACCCACAATATTAGCCACCAAGCAGAAAATTCAATAAGAACCATGAAACAGTCATTCAAGTTCCAATGCTCAAAACAAGTGTCATAGAACCAACCCGCGAAGCCATATTACTACTTCTAATGAACTCATATGTTTACTAATATTCACACACAAGACAGCAGCCTATTCAGTCCAAGAAGAGACAAAGAACATCAAGACTAATATTTTTCCATAACATATTAAATACAATTGAAATACTCCCATTCCAAACAACCCTTCGACCAAAGCAAAAAGAAAAACAAAGAACATTATAAATGTGCAACAATCACTACAACTTGAACCCAATCCAAACAGAACTTCATGCATACCAACATTGTTCTTAATTGATTCATCATAAAGCTTTAGCCACACAATAAGCTATAGAAGAGCAAACATCCAAATAAAGTGCCATAACATAGTTCATGTCAACTTATCATCTCATGCTCAAAGAGAAGCAATAGAAGAGAATATCATACTTAAAATCGAACCAAACAGCCCAAACAAACACCTTAGCACTTTACAAAAGAAACCAATTCCTTTCACAATTCATTTCAGCTAAACAGCCACTAGACTACACCATTAACACTTTGTTTACAAAGCATAATCACCGATTACATACAAGCATAAAACATAGATCATTTCCTTTCACTAATCATAAATCAGTTAAATCCAGATTTGAGTCACATAACAACACATAACCACACACTTAGACCTCTCCTACCCCAAACAACTTGCAACACCATTATTATTATTATTATTATTTTAATATTTCCTTCAAAGAGGTATCAATTCAGCAACTAAGGATAACTGGCAAAACATTCATGGATCAAACGAGCACTCATTATTCATAGCTTAATTAACTGAAAACTCAAAATACCTGAAGCCACAAATTCCCTCAAGGACCATTTAACGCATGGACAACATTGACAACTTATGTGGCCTTTTTCACAAACACCATCCAATCAACAATAGGTGTGTTTGGTTGGGGCTTATTTTTTAAAATAAGCTGGCTTATTTTGAATAAGCCAGCTTATTTTGAGTGGGTGGCTTTTTTTAATGTTTGGTTGGACTTATTTTTCACCCAGCTTATTTGAAATAAGTCAGCTTATTTATAAGCTACACAAGGTAGCTTATTTCTGAAAATAAGCCAGCTTATTTTTCTATATGACATAAAAATAAGCTAGCTTAAAAATAAGCCCATTTTAAACAAAAAGTCATCCAAACATGTTTATAAGTCAAATGGGAAAATAAGCCACTTTTTTTAAAGTTCATCCAAACATAAAAATAAGCCAACTTAGAGCTTATTTTCCAACTGACTTAAAAATAAGCCACCTTAAAAATAAGTCACTTTTTCATAAGCTGAACCAAACACACCCAGTATCTATAATTACATTCTCTCTTAACCATTAAAAATTCAAGCTTTTGCTTCATTGTTCTTCATTCCAACACTCAAAATCCCAAATCAATTTCGGGCAATAGAAAAAGAAAGCAACAACAGAATTTTACTTCAAACAAATTCAACAGATCAAAGAAACAGTACAAGCAATCAACTTTGTTATAATCTTATCTAAGTTAATTTGAAGATTAAACCCAAAATCCCAAAATCCAACTCCAAACTCGGCCTCTCATAGGATATATCACAAAGTGAAAGAAAAAGAATTGAGAACAAATAGGAGAGACTCACCGGAGCCTGTATCCTGTGTTTCACGTCAAATTCGAGCCCGCCATCGCCGAAAATGGCTTCGCCGCCGTTGATAGTGGCTGGCCGAAGCAAGAAGCTGGGTGGGAGCGGAAGGAGGACGCAAGGGAGAGAAAGGGAAACAAGTTTTGGGTGAGACTGAGGGGAGAAGTGAGGAAGGACGGCGGTCGCCGCCGTCGCCCTTGGCTGCCGCCGTCGCCGGTCCGAAGAGAAGAGGGACGAAGAAGAAGAAGAACGACTGGGGGGAGGGAGGCGCGCGGGTGAGAGTATGGGAGGGAGTGTTTGGTTTAGTGTTTATAGGGTGGGTTATTGATAATTTGCAGCCCAAACTTGCCATAGTGTACTCTTTTAATTTAAAACCACTTAAACCAGCCTCTAATCTCCTTAACTTTCAAACTATTTTGGGTATTTTCATTCCCTCATATTTCAAACTCTTCAATTTCTTAATTAATTATATGCACATTTACTGCTCAAAATTTTCAAAATGTCCTCAAAAATCACCAAAAATCCCTAAAAATTCCAAAATTCTCAATTTCTCTATTTATTATTTCCCAAAACACTCCTTGATCCTGTATTAAATTTTAAGGATGTTACATCAGCAGTCAGCAGTCAACGGGACCACACGTTCTTAAAAGCAATCTGAAGCGATTGCTCACACTCTCTCTCTATAAAACCTTCACATACATATACAGAATGAGAAAATATATAATAACAAAAAAGAAGTGAGAGAGAAAGCTTGTAATAACAATTGAGTGACAATATAAACGCACCATTTGAAAGATTTCATGCATGGATGATAAAGAAGAAGCTTGTTCTTCTTCTTTAATATCCTAGAAGAAGAAGATGAAGAAGAAGAAGATGAAGATGGAACCTGATTTCATCACTAATGATTCTGGTTCTAGTCTGGCTTCATCGGAAATGAAGTTGTGTTCTTCCGTTGACATCTGTAACGATGTGACGGCGAGTTCTTTGAATTCCGACGGCAAGGTTGTTTCCGGTGGTGAACTTTACCCTGGTGGATCTTTTTCTTGCTTCTCTAGTAATGTCGCTGTGGACAACGAAACAACAAGGATGGCCAACAAGACAATGACTAAACAGGATTTGGTGGTGAGGATTTTAATTTCTTCTCTTTGTTATTGTGTCACCTATGCTTGAGAGAAAGGGCAGTTTAGGAAAAATGGGTAGGTTGATGATTAATAATACATAGGTAGGGAGAAAATTCAACCCATTTTATTTGTATGAGGTAAACTAGCGGTATTACATTATTTCATATAAAAAATTGATGATAGGTTGATGATGATTGATGTTATCTAAAAAAAGAGGAGGTGAATTATACTTGTATTTTTTGAACTGAAGTGAATCATACTTGTATGAGGTATTATTAATCTTTCTTTTATAATAATACGATGACCGGAGGGATCATTAAGTAACTTTCATGGGTATGTAAAGAATTCAACCCATTTTATTTGCATGAGGTAAACTAGCGATATTACATTATTTCATATAAAAAATTGATGATAGGTTGATGATGATTGATGTTACCCTTATACATTATAATGTATCCTCCCGTAATTTGTTTTAATTTTTTTTCCATATCATCATCAATTTTTTTATTTTTTGGCAGTCTGACGTCTCATTAGATGTACAATATATTAAAATGCCCGAGTATAATCACTGGGACCAATGTCTTGCAAATTACACGTATGATTGTTGGAATGATGCCGTTCAAGTACCAGATGAGGTTATGGCGGGACATTTCTCAAGTGAACATTGTGATGACATGTTTACCATAAAAGATGATCAAGTAAAGAAAGTAACAATTGTAGGTGAGAAACGGGGAACCAAAAGAAAGTCAAATGATTGGTCGTCTCCATCTTTGGGGAAGAAGAAATGCACACTGTGTAAATCAGCAGTATCAATACGGTGGCGGCCCGGACCAGAAGGAAAACAAACTCTATGTAATGCGTGTGGAATGAAATACTACAAGTGGAAGGTCAAAAAAAGAAATTTCTCAAGTGAACAATGTGATGACATGTTTACCATAAAAGATGATCAAGTAAAGAAAGTAACAATTGTAGGTGAGAAATGGGGAACCAAAAGAAAGTCAAATGATGGGTCGTCTCCATCTTTGGGGAAGAAGAAATGCACACAGTGTAAATCAACAGTATCAATACGGTGGCGGCCCGGACCAGAAGGAAATCAAACTCTATGTAATGCGTGTGGAATGAAATACTACAAATCGAAGGTCAAAAAAAGAACGATACTACAGGAGTCTAATCATTAGGCCTGAATATAGACCTGCGTTCAGTCCAACATATGTGGTGAAGGTGATGGAGCTACACAGAAAGAAGAATCTAAAGATGGTGAAGCAAGAAGCCTAATCAGAGCAATACCATTTTTTAACTACTTTTTTTGATCAGCATTTTCTAACTACTTGGTTTTATCCTAGGCAACACATTCTTTTATTTCTTGTTTTTGACCGATTTTTTTATTGTTTTTCATTGTTTGTATAGGAAACATTTTTATGTCTCATAGTATCTGTAAATATTGAGACATAGCTACATTTCTTACCAAACGAACTATATTCACAATAATTGTAATAGATGTACTCATGAAGCTTTACAAGCAAAATAGTTATAATAAAAATTTGTATAATCATTCTCATACACAAATATATTATTTGTCTCTTTGGTCTACCAAGGATAATATGTAAAAAGGTATCAAATCAATCAACTAACACACACAAAATTACAAAACTAGCAAAAATTAACAAAATGGCAGTAAATGACATTGAAACAATTAGTTGCACAAACTTTTGCCATTTTCCGTTGACTTGTTTGGAATTCAAACTTTATCTGCAAGTACAGTGGTCGTCAAAAGAAGTATAGAAAAGATTACTATTCCAATAGGGATTAGGGTAAAAGAAGATTAATCATTACATTGTATTTTCACACACATAAATATATAGATAGGTCGATTGAAACTTTCGTATTTTGAAGTTTAATAATACAAAAATAAAAATAACTTGACAAAAACTAAATTAAAACTTTAATTTATGACAAGATAAGTTTAGGACTATTTATCAACATTTTATTTCATGAAACTTAATTAATGACCCATCATGATGAAACATGTAATTTGTATAGGGTTCAAAAATTTTGAAAATGCTTTATCAAGACAAAATAAAAAAATTTTGCATGCTTGTTTTGAAAATGTTTTGAAGTTAAGAGACTAAAATATTGAACATGTCTTCTGAATTTTAATAGAGAAACCAAAATAAAAAAAATTTACCTAAATTTTAAAGAACAAAATTTGTAAGCCTACTTTTTTTTGGTTACCCAAAGGTATCATCACCCGCGTGTTAAGTGTGACTAATGTCTCGCTGTTCTTAAGTCCCATATAGGGGGTAGACAACTGACATGTGAGTTTGCTCCATTCGCAAGAGTTAGAGATCGAACTCCCAACCACTTGCTTAAGGGACGAGAGTACTTATCACTTACGCCAACCCACTAGATTTACTTTTATTTTTTTATCTAATCAACTGTTTCAAACGCTAGCGTACTATTGAGTTAAGCCATTGCATTACTTGCATATAACTTTATATATACTCGCATTGTAATAAATGGGTGAGAATAAATCATTGCCAAATCATTCTCAAATTAATATCTAACAGTGCTTTCCTAGTTTTCCTAAACTGTACAAGAAAACCAAACAAAATTTTTGCTCTGCCAATAGTCTGCGTCTCCTTGTGGATTATCTAGATATGTACTCCTATTGTTTTTTCTTTTGGTATTACATGAGCAATAATAATACAATATGAATTTCAGCAGAATGATCCAAATTTGAAACAAGTGAATAATCCTCTAAAACTCCAAGCATTTTTAGTGGTAGAGATCTTTTGTATGGTTGTTCGCCTCAAATTTCTCTTCTGCTTTTCTGCTTTTTGCTTCAGCAAGCCTAATTTCTTCTGGGTTTGGGCCGCAATCTTTACCTGTTTTTTCTCTAACTTTTTCTGTAAAGTGCACATGACAATTTGTTAAGCAAAAACCACAAAAGGGAGCTCAATTCCTCCTTTTTTTTTCTCTCTCCTTAAATAAGATAATTGTAGATTATCTACAAAGAATTATGCAAATACTATAAAGTTTTAGTTTAAAGATTCTACACCTAAAAGCCTATTATTTTTTCAATATAAATAAGTGCTTTTAGGAAAGGAAGTGAGTTTAGAAGGATGAAAAAGTGACAACATTTTGTAGCTGCAAATAAAACGATCTTAGGCATGTCTTATTTTATTAGTCAAAAGCAAAGCATATGGTTCTTTTTCATGTTGAACCGTCCTAAATTCCTAATAGATACTTCATTAAACATACCTCAAATTTCTTCATCCTTTCTACAGCCATCATAGTTTGCTCCAATTCCCAATCATCAATAGCAGCTTCTTTCCTTCTCATCCTGTTAAATTGCTAACATGATCATGAGTTCCTTGCTATTTTCTCAGTTTTTTTTTTTAATCAGAACCTTGCTATTTTCTCTGTCAATTCACAGACACACACACAAGTTCCGCAAAATTTTAAGGATTTTTCTGCTTTAAATTTTACATTACTTTGACACTTATGCCATATTATGCATAAGAACTTCTGCATTGAACTAAATTAAAAACAATATGTAAGGTCTAAAATTCTCATGTTTGTCACAAAGTTTCTTATGTCAGGCCTTTCCTTCAAGCCATGCTGGTCCACAGAGATTGTCATAAATGACCAAATTTGGAAGGTTTAAAAGTTCATGAACTAATTTTACAAATATGCAAATAGTTCAGACATGAAAAATAAGATCAAATAATGTTATCTCAGCTGCATAATGATAGCATGTATCTTAATGAAGGGCGAACAAATGATACTAAATTTTGCCCCTATGAGCGTTTCTAACACTAAAGTTTCGTGCGGTGCAAAAAGAATACCCATCTTGAGGTTCATTGCAAAAATATTATTTTCTTTTAAAGGAAATAAAATTTAGATATGAAAAGAGTCTTATGCCCCTCATTCTTCTTCAACCTCTCCCTTCCTTCACCCACGATTTCCGACCTCTCCCTCACCCACTCGTCGTGGTCGGTTGGTGGCGCTAGGCAAGGTGAAGGGAGGGAGGTTGAAGAAGAGAATAATTTAATGAGGGACATAAGAGTATTTTCATATCTAAATTTTTTCCCTTAAGTGAAAATACTATATTTGCACTTAGATCCTAAGTTGGTACTATTTTTTGCACATCGCGAAACTTTTTAGTATTACAAATGCACTATTGGGTAAAATTTAGTATCATTTTTGTATCTTCGCCCTTAAATGAATTTGGAGGGAAAGGAAGAAAGAAAAAGAAAGACAGGTGAGCTCCACCTATTATAGGATATACAAGAGCAAAGCCGAGGCCAATCCTTTCACTTTCTATTTCGTCCTGAATCACTCCTTTAGGTAACTCTTAAGTACATATATTTGTTAATCGTACTTGCTATTAATATTATCATGCCCATATAACCAACCATGCAAGAAATCAATATTCTATATAAAATTTAAAATTAACAGCAACCAAGTCAAGAACAATGCAACTCATTCATTTTCATATATCATCTTACCAAACGTCCAAACCTACATTTAAAATAATGTAGTTTCTTTTTACTTGTTATAACTCCTCAATTCTTAATTACCTTTGCAAAAGTTCATGATGTCTGGCTCTCTTCCTCGAATCTCTTTCACTTTCCAGCTTCTGCATCACGATTTCATTCAAGTAGGCGCTATAAGGTTTGGGCCTGCCCTGTGCCCGATCTCTTTTAGATTTAAAATGTCCCTGCATCCTATTTTTGAAGGTAAGACGACTTTGACTTTGATAAGCAGTATTCTCTTTAACAGAAGGCCATTTCTTGCTGTAAGGTTCATGATCAATTAAATTTTTGCATATGGATGATATGCTCAATTTGTCTACAGAGTTTCTTCTATTTTGTTCCAAACTATCACCACCATCTGATGATGAATCCTGTCTGCTCATAAAGTTATTCGGCTTGGAAAATTTTTGTGCATGCTTCAACCACTCTTCTACTTCATAGTTGCATGAGGCAACTTTATTGTCAACACAACTTTTTCCAACACACTGAGATTTCAATATTCAAACAGTGTTGTCAGTCCTCATTATATGCGAAATGTAAAAGATAATAATATAATATAGACCAATCATTGTGATAAATCATCTAAGCTTCTCTTAAATCTATTAGAAATTGAATAAATGTGATCTACACGCATTATTAGGTCCAACATTACTATGAAAACACCCTTCGATTGATCCTAGATATAATAGCTCGTTGACTATAAATTGGTTTACCTGAGTTTTTTCTTCAAACTTATTTATTTGATTTATGAACTAACATATTATAATTAAATGGTCCATTTAGCTTCTTTATTTCTCCAAGAACAAATTAAGCCATCAACTTCTAGGAATTCCCTAATAATACCACAAAAGAACCATGATTTTGCTGGGAACTAAGACAGTGTCTTCAGGTTGGGCAACAACAACAAAAAACAGCTATTCCCTTTGCTTAAAAAGGGGAAAAAAACTAACTTAGAAATGATCATCACCCTAAAATATTGTACTCTATAGAGTTTTCTTTGACCAAAAACAATTGAAAGCCTTCAAAAAAAAAAACAGCATATCAGTTCAAGAAAAGTGCATTATCTAATCCATGTTACCCCATATTTATTACTCTAAAAATTTTTCTTTAACCAAAAAAGAAAATATTTAAAGCCTTCAAAAGTAAAATACCGTTTCACTTCTAGAAGAGTGCATTATTTAATCCATGTTACCCCATATTTATTCAAAAATTAAACCCTTAATTCTTGAAGCATAACTAAGCACTGAACATTAATTATACTCATAACAAGATCCACTTATTAAACCAAGAACAAAAAATACAAAACGGCAAGGACGGTAACATCAAGTTTCTTGAATAAGAAATGTTTAATATAGTTACACCTGTTTTGTTGAAGAGGGAATGTGGAAATTTTCAGAGTCGGAAGATGAAATGCGAAAGGGGAGGTGTGGGTGTGGATGAAGAAATCTTGAGGAGAAGTGTTTGGAGAAAGAAGAGGAAGAGAAGGGTGAATGAGAGTGTGATAGGTTGAGAACCCTATGGCTATGTTGATCCATCAGGCTTTGACTGTGAGAAGCGAAATCTTGAACATAAGACTTTTGGTGTCTCCTTTCTTGCATGTCCTTCTCTCTATCTGCTTCTTCGCATTCTTCTTTGCGCGCCAACACTACCAGGAAAGCACAACGACTTTGAAATTACTATGTCTTATTATTTAAACATGTCACTTTAACAATGGATTTTCTTTTGTCTTAAATATACTCACTTCGATACTATTTATAAGTCGCCAACCTCCACTTAATTTTGGTCCTTAATATAAGTCACCAACTACCACTAACTAACTCATTAATTAAGTTTTCCAAATATGCCCCTGTCATTGAAAAATGAGATATCTGCATTTACTTTTGTTTGTCTCATTATGACTCATTTAATGGTTGTGAGGAAGGGCAAAGATGGAAATGAAAAATAAAACAAGACCAATTTAATGATTTAACCGCTTCTAACTGTCATTCCTTGGTTTGTACAATATGAGCGGTTGGCGATTTATAAATAGGACTGGAGGGAGTACTCCCTCCGTTACTAAATGAGTTTGTTTAGAAATAAGATTGTTAACTAAATAAGATTGTTTATAAAATAATTTTTCAAACATGACCATATTTTATTAGGATGAAAATAACAAAGAGAAATAGATTAAAAATGAGAGTAGTAAAAAGAAATAGATTTATAATGAGAGTAAGTATAAAAAAGGGAAAATGACATAAAAATGACACTTGAATTTGAGTTGGACAAAATGGGGTCTCCAATTCAAACTTGGACAAACAAGGGATAGTTTCATTTTGTCCTAAATGAAATTTGTGACTTTGTGCCAAAAAAGTAGTGAATGACGATTCTAAAGTAGTTAATAGCATTACTTGAGTAGTTATTGCGAATGGTAGTTAATATATTTAGAAGACTTTATTTGTTTTTTTCCCTTTAGAAAAGGGGCAAAAGCGCTGATCTTAATAGTTAACTATTTCAATTTCGGCAAAAATAATAAATGATTATTTCGGTGCATAAATAATAACCAACTTTAAACCGGTACTAAATGTTAATTTGTAGTTTTGTGAAACTTTTTTGATGTTATTTTCTAATGTAAAAATACATTTTTACCCCCTCACAATTAAAACTCAATCATTCTTCCTTCCACCCTTCATCTTCCCATATTAACTAGTATCAGCAAGGTTTTAATTAGGAAGGGCAAAAATGTATTTTTCACTTTGAAAATAATATTAGAAATGTTCCACATGACTATAAATTAACATCCAGGACCGGTTTTATCATTTTTGCACCGGGTCACAAAGTTAGATATTATTTATCCATCGCGAAATAGTCATTTATTATTTTTACCCAAACTGAAATAGTTAATTATCAGATCAGCTCTTTTGCCCCTTAGAAAAATGAGTGAATAATAATAAGGTCATATAATCAACACCCAATTTTTTTTGCCAAAATAATCATCACCCAATTGGCCACAAGTATGTGGTTACAATCGTAGATTTTTTTTTTTGACCTGATAACAATAGTAGATTAAACTTTATTCTTAAGCGGCAAATGCTTCTTCCAAGACCGAACGGTTTCAAACTTAACTAACTAATCCAACGGTCTACCATCCATCTTCTTGTTTTTTGTTTATCTTATCGGCATGTCAAATAAGATTAATCTTTAGCTGTTCTGAAGCATACATGCATAGTTAGCTACCATGTTTGCTCTATTCACAGTAGTTATGAGCAAACCCAACTACTTGCTTGTTTAAGGACAAAAATACTCAATGTCAGCCGATATTTTCTCTTGACGTGACTGGAAAATCATACTACATCTGGTCCTAAATATAAGATCTAATTGACTTTTTTTTGGAGAGGTTAGAATTGCGAAATAGGCTATTAAATCAAGACATATTTGATACTCCCTCCGTTCCTAAATATAAGAGCACTTTGACTTTTTTGGAGAATCCTAAGAAAGCAAAATGAACAATTTAATCATAACATATTTTAAATATTAATAGATCATATGTAAGTTCACAAGTCAAATAAACTAGTTTAGTGAAAAAATTTGAGAAAATCAATTTTTAATTACCATATTTTGTTTTCTTAGGATTCTCCAAAAAAGTCAAAGTGCTCTTATATTTAGGAACGGAGGGAGTATATTTTTAGATTATATATTAGTTTATAGGTAAAATAAACTAGTAAGGAAAAAAATTAGGTAAATCAATTTATAATTAACTTATTTTACAAAAAAGTCAATTAATTCTTATTATATTTAGAACCAGAGCGAGTATAAGATATTTTCTCTTTGGGAAGTGAGATTGGAGTAAGAAAGAGAAATAATGCCATAACGGATAACACAACGTTCGACCCCGAAGAAACACTAGCTGGTAATGCCTTCTAATCTTCTCATTTCCCCTTTAATTTAATGAATTCTATCAATTTGTTGTTAACTTCAATTTGTAGAATGAGACCTTTACAGCAATAGTTTCTTAGCTTCATAGGCTCTATGCTTCTTGTTTGTTCAGTGGGTTGTGATTATTAGACAAACATAAAAAGTCAGAGTCTAAAATTTGAGGGATGGATTAATTTAATGGTATAATGTTGGGTTGAGTTACAAAACACATTTACTTCAGCTTTTGTGATGGAAAAACAAACCCAATATGTATGTATATATACAGTTAATTCATAATTTAACAGTGATGTGTGTTGTTTGATTTTTTTTGGTTACCCAAGGGTGTCCTCACCCGCGTGTCAAGTGAGACTAATCCCTCGCTGTTCTGAAGTCCCATATAGGGGGTAGACAACTAGCCTGTGAATTTGCTCCATTCGCAAGAGCTAGGGATCGAACCCCAACCACTTGTTTAAGGGACGAGAGTACTTACCACTCACGCCAACCCGCCAGGTTATGTGTTGTTTGATTTTCAAATCACATCATTTCGATATTTTCTTCAAGTTATCTCTTGGCCTAATTGCTGTAAGGGAATTTGGAGTGTTAAATTGATAGACTTTGAATGCCTATCTGATAAGAACCCATAGGTGCTTAATTTTCTGCTTGTGTGAACATATTTAAGTACTGAGTGAGGCAAACTGCATGCTAGAAGGTTAAAACTAAAGTGCAAAGTGCAAAAATATACATGATTAATTGTAAAAAAGGCTCCTAGTTATGGTAATTTTGAGGGTGTAAAAGTATACACGGTTAACCAAAATGGTTCTAGGTGCCCCTTTTACAATTTACAATGGGTAATTCTGCATCTTTTATAATTCGCCAAGTACATTTTTGCCCCATTTTGGTTTACCATGTATATTTTTGCACCCTCAAAATTACCATGATGCTGGGTGCCCCTTTAAGAATTCACCATGTATATATTTGCACCTTCACCCTAAAAACTTTTTGGGATGTTGAGATTTTGGTACTGACTGTCTTTTTTATTCACAGGCACAATGTATGCTTTATATTATTCTCTGGTTAACTCAGCTTCGCGACAATAGATACCTTTGTCATATGGCCATGAACTTGGAAATTTTGAATGATACTTGCTCTCTAATTGGAGAAAATGCCAATTTCTGGAATTGTTGATGTGATTTCTTTGAATCAATGATGAGATATCATTCATGAAATGTGAGGAGTTTTCTGAGATATCAGCAAGTATATGTACTTTCATTTCTGTTGTTTTTTTTCTGATTGTCATTCACTCATTTGTGAATTTGATATCTCATTTTCCCACTAAACCATTTTTTCAATGAAGGTATGTGGAAGGACATGATTTTATAATATCTAAAATTGAAGATGATGATGAGTAGTCTCCAACTATGGTGGAACCAGCGACCAAATCTGGGAGTTTTGGTGGAATGTACACTGACAAAACAAGGTCAGCATTTTCTTAAGAAGGTTGTGACTTCCGGAGACCCCTCAACCACAAACAACTTGATCCGAAAATTCGTCCAAGGTTCACCTAAATCAGTTTCTCTCAGCACTCTTTGCTATCTCCTCTCTCCTTCCACAGTCCAACCACATCTCTCTTCAGTTGCCTATCCAGTTAGTACTATACTCTTTATCTCTCTATTTAAATTGATTAGCAGTTTCTCTGAGCTTTGCGAATTTTGCAGCTTTATGCAAGGATTTCTGAAGCATCTTGGTACAGTTGGAACTCTAAGATTGTAGCTGAGCTTGCTGCTTTTCTGGATAAACAGGAACAATATTCAGCCTGGGAAACTCTAATTTCAGAAGCCACTTCTAAATTAGAGTCTTGCTCACGAGATCTAGCTCTTTTTTATTGTAAATTGTTAGAGTGTCACTCCAAGCATAGTTCAGAAAGAGGGTTTGAGGTTGCTTACTCTTACCTAAGCCAGCTTCTTCATAGTTCATCATCCTCTATTTACATAAGACATCGTGTTTATGAACACATGGTCAGTAGTTTATGTACAATGGATAGGCCTCGTGAGGCAGAGAATTTGGTCAAGGATATGAGAATGAAAGCACTTGAACCTTCAGCTTTTGAATTCAAGTCTATAATGTATGGTTATGGAAGACTGGGATTATTCCAAGATATGGATAGGATTGTGATTCAAATGGAAAGGGAAGGGTTTGTCATTGATACAGTTTGTTCAAATATGGTTCTTTCAGCGTACGGAATTCATGGTGAGCACACAAAGATGGTTTTATGGCTTCAAAGGATGAGAAATTCATCGATCCCATTCTCGGTAAGGACATATAATTCTGTTTTGAATTCATGTTCTGTGATGATGAGAAAATTGGTGGACTTAAATGGCTTCCCACTGTCAATTGAAGAGTTGAGTGATAGTTTGGAAGGAGATGAATCTATGATGGTTCAAGAGCTAATAAACTCAACTGAGATTCTAGAAGAGGTCATGGTGTGGGACTCTAAGCAGGCAAAGCTAGATTTACATGGACTGCATTTGGGTTCATCCTATTTAATTATGTTACTTGGGTTGCAAGAAATGAAGCGGAGACTGAATGACTCTAGTTATGTGATCCCTGCAGAAATTGTGGTGGTTTGTGGGTCAGGGAAGCATAGTAATCTTAGGGGACAATCTCCTGTGAAAATGTTGATCAAAGAGATGATGGTGAAGATGTCAAGTCCACTTAGGATTGATGATAGGAAAAATAACGGGTGTTTTGTTGCCAAAGGTAAAGCGATGAAAGATTGGTTGTGTTTGAGACATGAATCAAACAAACACTAAAATGCACAAAATTGTGATGAGACCATTGGCTAACGGAAAGCATGCTCATGGCTAATTGACATGCTCTCAAATTTGATTGTTTTGCTTTTGCAAATGTCAGACAGAAAAGGGGATTATATATGGTTCTAAAACATTAGTTCCATCTACTTTTACCTCTCCTCAAAGGTTTAAGTGTTTTATCTATTATTCCTATTGTTTTGGTTTACTCAGCACCACCTAATCATATTAGCTCACCATCTTCCCTATTCTTCACTTGTGAATTTCAACTAAAAATAATTTCATTTCTGCTTTTCTTCATTCTATTGCCTTTTCAACTCTATGATGCTAACTCAGTTTTTTATTACTTCCATATTCTTCACTTGTGAATTTCATACTATTGTTAATTGTTGTCAGCTCAAACTAAATCTAGAGTTTTTCATTTCAAAAGCTCACGGTTATGCATTGTTTATTCAGTGAGGGGTTGCCCCTTTCACGTTGTGCTGGGACTGATAGGACATGAATTGAATTTTTCATAGGCCAGTCTATGTTATAGCTTAAATTCAAACCCATCCATTAATCCTTCAAATGGCTAGTCTTTTTTAGTGTTGATTAGATGGCCAACATATATAATGTCACTACCATATTGTTGGGGATAATTGCACTCATGTTGAAAGCTGTCATCATGTTGTTCCAAGAATATTTTCAATGATGTTGTCCAGTAATCTTAGACGAAGAGATTTACGATTAGTCACTTGGGAACGTAAGAGAACACTCTCTATGGAATTAGGAAACTGACTTTCCTGTTTGAATTCGGGCTAGATACTATATTAATCAGTAATATATGAAATGAAAAAGTTTATCTTATGTTGTGCTGATGTGTTACTCCCAGTTTTCTTTCAATAGAAACTAGGCTCATTGTGGTTGCTCACTTTTTTTTTCATTGTGTGTGTGCGTGAGTGTGTTTATATTCTGTAGGGAAACTAAAAATGTTATGAGGTAGAGTTTGAATTCTGCAAGTTTCGTCATTTGGATGAAACAGTTAATAAATATGCTGCATTTTGTTCCCTCTTCTTTTGCCCTTTCCTATTGGAGCTATACGGGGCTTTTTGACACTGTTAAGATAATTTCATTATGTAAGATATATTTCTTTGAGACTTAATAACTTCATATTAAGGAGAAATTCTATATCTAAACGTGATTAAGTCTGAAATAAAAATAATGAAAGAATGTGGTAAATGGGGAGAACAGGAAGGAAGAAAACAATAGCTGCAACCAAATTTAGTAGTGAATAATCCAACTTTATGCTGGCATTATGATTAAGAACCTGTAAGATTCTTAGGGTTAGGGATATCTGTAGAATATGCCATTAAAAAAAGATGTTTACTTTGGTAATTTAAAATTTTGAGGACATTCTCTTTGTTTTTTCTCCATTAACTTAAATTTGCATTTATTTTTAACACAGTTGAATTTTAGGCTCATAGTTTGGAGTTTTTTTCATAACTGAATTGCAAATATTCTTGATACAACTTGCATGTATATTGTACCATGTTCTGTTTGTAATATCTTACAGGTTATTTGTCCAAATGATGAAATGCAGTTATGCTGAACTTTGTAATTCTTGCTCAGAAGAGTATTTTTATTGGAAAAATATATTGTTATGTCAGGTTCATTTGTCACTAGAAATTGTTATGGTGGAACTATTTTTAATCATATTGATCTAATTTATGGATTCATTCGCTTTAACCTTTTTTTCCTATGAGCAGGCTGAATATTAAGGGAAAGTTTCCCTTATTAAGTTATTGAACCCTTAAAAACTTATTGAAACTTTTAGTAAGGGGCAAGGACCTTCTTCTTCCTCGGAAGTAATCACCTAGGAGAATTGGGTGTCCTAAACTAAAAAGGGAACGTATTTACCTCGTAAGTAACACATGTGTAGTTATTTCACCTTCTAGTGAATGTGTGTAATAGTTAGGGGCAAATTGGCCTACATTTGTGTTTTCAAGGCGAAAACACACCAGTTGTTAGTTTAGGACACACAATACTTCTAGGTGGTTACTTTTGGGGTAAAAAAATGTCATTACCCTTTAGTAAAATTTTCCAAATTCTTTTTGTCAGTTTGTTCAAGATGAGTACAACATCCAAAAGATCCGATCAACAAAGAAAAACAAAGTGATAATGCATGAAGTCATGAGATTACAACATCCAAAAGATCCGATTAACAAAGAAAAACAAAGTTATAATGCATGAGGTCATGAGAGAGAAATTAAACAATGCTATTCTTCTATGAAATTTCTCTGGTGGAACTATTTAAAATGTGAGTTTGTGTTCTTTTCCCTTTAGCCAATTTAAGCAGATTATATAGTTTTATTGTTGTTTATGTGCTGTAACCTCTAGCCTTTGTTTGTTTTTGTTTGTCTCTTATCAAATCTACTGTAACCTCTAGCCAAAATGGTGAATGGTGAATGCTGAATGCTGAATGCTGAATGGTGAATAGTGAATGGGCTTAATTACTACTCCCTCTGGTGAATGGTGAATGGTGAATGGTGAATGGTGAATGGGCTTAATTACTCTTCCCCTGTCCCTAAATATAGGTTCAATTTGTAAAGATGAGCTTAGTCATGAATATAAGACTTAACTATTATGTGACTTTAACAAAATATAGGTTCAATTTGTAGAGATGAGCTTAGTCCCTAAATGAAAATGGTTAGGGTGCATTGGTAATATTATGTGACTTTATCTAACTTAACTAGCATTCTTGATTTAGGCATATTAGATAAATAACACTTATATATTTAGGAGCGGAGGGAGTATTATCTAGTTTGGAAGCTCAAAATGAGTACATTGAGCAATTGTATGATTGTCGTACTATATCAATATTTTAAAAAATACATTATTTTTTTAATAAAGGACAAAGAGAACAAAAAATAGCAGTAAAAGGTTTTGCTCAAGTTCCTGTATCTGGCTATGATGTTCCCATAGCAATTCGCCCCACGAAGAGAGCTAAAGCTCACTGCTAAAATTTTCTTCCTTGAGAACTTCAGTGAGCACGGTCTGTTGGGCTAATGCCATCTATATTTGCAGATTCATTCTCCATGATTTTCTTCCTCTAAGTATTCATGTTTACTACTTCCCCGTTCCTAAATATAAGATCACTTTCACATTTCAATTTGTTCTTAAATATAACATCACTTTGTAATTTTTCCCAAATTAACCAACCTCATAATACTTATCAATAATAAACAAACAAGAAATCAAGAGTGAGGATTAATATATGAATATTAATAACTAACTTAACTAACATCGTTAATCTAATCAAATTAGGGAAAGTAATTTTATACTCCCTCCGTTCCTAAATATAAGATCACTTTAGAGAAGTGGATAAGTTCCTAAATATAAGATCACTTTCTATTTTGTCCAAAGTTTTGCCTAAATTACTCCTATACACAAAAGGATAGTGCTTCTCTCTCTTTCCCTTCAATCTTTCTCTTTAGAGAGAGGGGTATTTTTGGAAGATCATGTAATCCCAACTAATTCGATTGTCTTCCTTAATCTCCTCAAATTAGGCAAAGTGATCTTATATTTAGGAACGGAGGGAGTATTTAGGAATGGAAGTAGTATCTCCCAACAGCCATGGTCACAAATCAGACCATGAAATACCAAAGTGCTGAAATAAGCGTTTAAAGAGATTGCAAAACATCAATTGCTTGAGGCGCAAGTGATGCTTAAATGTTTCAACACCTCAGCTCACCAGTCACCATCTCTAAGTTCCCTCTCAAATTATTTAAAAATAGAAGGAGAATAAAGAAAAAAGCTGAGTCTTTTGTAGATGGCAGATATTCTATTCATTTGGCATGATTATAAGAAAATAATTGAAGTTGAAAATTTTGACCTCCGGGGATCAAGGATTAAAAGCCTTGATTCTCCGTAACCAAAAAAAAAAGCCTTGATTCTCCATTTTAATTCATTTCAACATGGATCTGTGATTCCTACACTAGTTGCTCCTTTAGCTCTCTCAGCATTTCCTAAACTGGGTATGAACGCTTGGAAGCGTTGGATGACTATGGGAAGTTGGCCATCATCAGATTTTTTTTATGTTTTGTCGTAGCTTTCAAACCGTGTGTTGTTGGGTATTTACATGCCGTCGCCAAAAATGTGGATGCTAAAATTTGGATAGGTGATAAACTTGGTATTCTTATATTTATTTCATCGTCTTCATTTCCTTATTTTTTTGAACAATTTTATACAAGGAAAATGTGACACTAGACAACGAGTTTTTTTCATTTGATTGAGAAGTTAGGTTCTTATGACACAAAATTGAGTGAATGATTCCTTGCATGACTCAAATTTCAAAGAAAATTCAAAACACATATGATAACTTGTAAGTATAATTTGGGGGTGTGTAAAGTATGGGAGCAAGCATGGCTTTTCCATATCCCTTTCCCAAAAAAGGCACATGACAAGAAACCTATACAATGTTCTTCTACGATCTTGTAGGGACAAGACCAGACCGGGAATATGATTATGAAAATTAAGATGATTAGGCTATTTAAAAGGGCAAAGGTCCCAAAATAGTCATCGTAAATTTAAAAATGTGCAACTATAACTCTGGTAAATTGAAGGGGACAAAATTGTACACTGTAAATCAAAATGGGGCAAAATTGGGCAAATGTGCAAAAATAGTCATCGAAAATTTAAACCTACGTTTTCCAGACGTGGCCCCACCATCAGTAAATGATGTGTCATACATTTAAGGGTGCAATATGTTGATGCGATTTTAATTTTTTGATGAGACTTTATTTTTCAGATGATTACGTAGAAGTAAGGTGAATTTCACATGATTTGGGTTCTATTTGGTTTCTTATCGAAATGATTTGGGGGTTTAACGTTCGTATTTAGTGATTTAGGTTCAACTGGATGCATTTTAGCTTTCACGTTAGATTTTGGAATAGACATGTCATTTACTGATGGTGGAGCCCACGTCTGAAAAATGCTTGTTTAACTCGGCATAACAGAGATGTTACTTTTGCCTCATTTTGGTTTTCAATGTATGATTTTGCCCCATTTTAGTTTACAATGTACAATTTTGCCCCCTTCAATTTACCAGAGTTATAGTTGCCCATTTTTAAATTTACGGTGGCTATTTTTGCACCTTTACCCTATTTAAAAAGCATCTTATATTAATTTATTTAATATCTAACTTAATTTAATTAGATTAAGTAAATACATCTTAATAGTTAATGGAGGAAATATAATTTTATACAGATTATATTGTGACTAATAAGATCATGCATGTTCATATGAAACATGTCTCATCAACAAAAATTACAATTATAATTAATATGCAGGTATTAATTAACTACTGTTTTTATGTTTTTGACGATTTATGCATGCCTCCTTTGTATAGCTTCGTCTTGTATGTGTACCCCTGCATGATGACATACACATTATTTATGTAACCGAAGTGATGATTATTCATAGGCAACACATTCGTATAATAACATGCACCCTTCATGGTCCTTGTGTGGATGCTTCTCTTCAAGGTATAAAATAAACAGAGAGGAGATTTTACTTAAAAAAGATTAAGTTGGATCATTACTTTCAAGTACTTTTCAATACTATAGTTTGTCTAAAAAAAACAAGTACTACATACTTATTATACTAAGTGATAATACAAAAGTAGTTAAGGGTGCACAACAGATTATTTTATGATGGTGTATAATTACGTGAGTAATTATTACCGACTGAAAAATTTTTCAAAGCAAACGAGATAGAAGTGGGTTTTATCTCAAGTATGTTGAGCTCAATAGAGACGTGAAACTGTCTGTAGATGCATTATTATTATATGGAGTAGTTATTATGTGATTAAAAGTGAAACAGCTCGCAAACCAGGTTTATCTCACACAAGGACAGAGACAGAATAGGTATTGTGAAGTTTCAGTTTTAGATTTGCATATAAGGAAAACATCTCAAAATGTGCACATTTTTTGCGCTAAGCCTCTCCATTCCCCTCTCTCCACATCCCTCGAACAAATTATTTTTGGGTTACATTTTTTTATTTGACTTTATCATTAAACTCTATATAATATTGCTAACATTTTGATATATATTACCCACAAAAATTGTTATGTTTTCAATTTTATATGATTTTTAAAAAAAATTGTTATTTGAAATTATGTATTTTTTAAGATATATCACTGAATTTTTGAAGAAATCATATAAAATTGAAAAAAAAAACCATTTTTGTCCATAAGATATCAAAATGTCACTAATTTTATGTAGAATCTAATGATAAAGTAAAAAAAAAATTGTGAATACAATAATAATTTTTTTATGGAAGTGAATGGAGAGAAGGTAAGGAAATGGGAAGTAGAGAAATTTCTCTCCCTTTTTCTATTCAAGTTCGCAAAGGTTGGTAATGAAAACCTTTTTACTTTCTTTAATTCATGGTCATAATATTGACAATTTTTTCCTAAATTAAACCTATTGAAATTCCCTTAACTACAATTTAACTAGGGGGAAGAAATTAAAGAGGATAATAATCAGCGTTTACAAAATTGTCATTTTAATTAATTTAACTATTATATTTAATTTCATCGAATTAAGTAAACATGTCATATATTCATGATAAAAGAGTATTGAATAACTCCATGAGTACTTAAACAAGTCATTTGGAAAATGATATACCTTGTAGGTGCCATAAATAAGATCACAATAGATGAAAACGGAGGCAAAGTTGCATTGACAGTTCTCACCAACGAAATGGTGGTGGTCATGATAAGCAGCACCTCCATAAAATGGTATGTATTTTGTTGGACTCCACGGGAATTCATAACTATCACACCGAAATAAAGTAGTCAACAACGTACAGCAATAAACTGGAGATAAAATTTACATTTTAAAATAAAAAATAAAAATATTAGCGATTCACTTGTATGATTTCAAAATATGTTTGCAACCTTTATGTTTATGCATCATAATACTGTGGGATCATTATGACATTGATGGCCCATACTGTATGTTTTTTTTTTCATTTTTTATAAAAAGAATGAATTGAATTGTCATGAAAAGTTTCTATGAGAAACTATAAAGTAAATTTTTGATCCTATGTCTTTTCAATTAATGTATATTTCAAAAATCTTAGAATTTGTAGTTTTCAAAGTATTATAAACTGCATAATTTTCTTTAATACTTTTAAGTAAAAATGGAATATTTCATAAGAACTTAATATTTTGACAATTAGAGCCTCCAAGCCGGTTTGAAAACATCCTCTATCTTCCCTTACAGCACAAGTGAAAAATAATCGATACAAAAAAAAAAGAAAAGAAAAATAATCGATACACACGACAAACATATGTATATATGTTTTAATGATTTTTGATGATGCAGGAAATATAAAGAATTATGTAGTTTTGTGTGAAAAGAAACTGGGAAAAAAATGAGAATTTGGCCAAAATTTCATGTAGCCTAATACGATAATATATTATAAAATGGAAATAATTACCCGCTGTGAGTCTCAATGGCTTCCAGTTGGCGCACAACAAACCACAACCAGTATGTAACAATATGACAAGGAACCAAAGTTGGGCCCAGAAAAGAAGGGAAGCCCAGTATCAAAATTTCGGCCCAATGAGCATATGGGGCTGCAAGCCCAATTGGGGCTTTATATTCATGGTGGACTTTGTGGATTTTTCTGTAGGCCCACGGAGAATGGAGGATCCTATGTATCCAATAATTTGTGAAATCTTCTATAATAAAATAAACCGATAATTGCAAGAATAATTCCCATCCAGATGGCAATGAGAGGTCCATTCGTATGCCAAGCAACTAGAGAAAACACCAAACATAACTTTTTAGTGCAATGATTGGATACTCAGGTGGGGACATGGGTTGTTGAATAATCTTGTTGATTATTTTAACTAAAAACCAATTTCGATTGTGCTACCGTCACTTAAATATGATATGACATTATGACATTAATAAATGATATTAAATCACAACCACTCGCTGCTGACTTTTTAAATACTTCCTTCAGTCTTTATTACTCCTCTTGTCCAAAATATAAAACCTAGTTGATTTTTTTGGAGATGTTAATGTTACAAAATATGTTATTAAATTATGATATATTTGATATTTTTTTAGATTAGTCATTAGTTCATAGGTTAAATATTTTAGTTTAAGGAAAAATATTAGGTAAATCAATTTATAATCGACTTATTTTACTTTTTTAGGATTTTCCAAAAAAGTTAACTAGGTCTTATATTTAGAACCGGAAGGAGTATAAGGTATTAATTACCTATTTCTCACAAACCAAGTATTGGTCGTTGAATCTTAAAATTTATGTTAAATTTATCATTTTTCCAACTTCACACTTCATTAAATTGATAAACGTGGCTGTCACCCAAGAGGGGGGGGTGAATTGGGTGAGAGAATAAATTAAATCTTTTGATTCTTCTTTTCGAAAGACTGCTTGTGCTTGGTGACAATATTTACGAAGTAGTGATATGCACAAGTCAGTATGTTATGTGATGCAAAATAGAATGTTTGAATGTAAATTTATGCACACATAAATTTATCCTGGTTCGGTCACCCAGACCTACATCCAGTCCCCAGGCTCCACCTGAGATTTTCAATCCACTATTCTTGTTTAAACCGGGCACAAGAGAAGCCTTTACACTTTAGGTTTTACGAGCACGGGTTCACCTAACAACCCACAGGTTTTACACCGGGTTCACCTGCAAACCTTACAAATACAAGTTTTACGGGCTAACTTGCAACCTATGGAGATTTAGACAACCTCTAAATGCTCCCCCTTACAAATTGTAAGTTTACACTATGTTCACTCTATGAACTGATTGTGCTAAACACTTAAGCTCAAAACTAACTCTCTCTAAGAGTGGATGATGTTACTCACTTAAGTACAATAAAATCACTCTCGGAAAAATATCACAAATCTGGATCTGAGAGTAGTAGAAGATGTATAGGATGAAGAATATGATATATCAGATACTTTGCTCTGTTCTCTCTCTTTCTTCCATATCTTCTCTTCTGAATGAATGTCTCTTTTATACTTGGCTTCATAGGCTTCGGTGGCAAGTTGAATATGAACGTTTGAATAGTGCCGTTAATCCTATGTTACCGTTGAGAAGTACATCTTCATTAATGCTTAGCAGGGTAGACTTGCTTTATCTCTGAAAAGTAGTCCTGACACCTCTGCTCTGACAAAAGCATTCTGACTTCTGAGTATGTGATGTTTACTCTTGCACTCTTGCTGACGGATGATCATCTTTCATCCGCAAGTGGTAATCTTGCTCTGCAAGTGTTAAGCTCTGAGTCCCAATGTCAAGAGTCTTTCCATCCGGAAGCTCATTTGCATCCGGAAGCGTGACCATGTTCTGCACATACTGGTTAGTCCAACATAGCAATATATATAAGAATTATACATGCTGTGGGAAGTTTGTTTGCTATGGGGAGTAGTTTACTTAGACTGTGTTCTGATTTGGTCTATGATGTATCTGGAAGCATTTTTACATCCGGAAGTAAAACTACTAGATGAAGGATCTTGGTTCACTATAACTCACTCACACTTAGTGTATTTCATCCCAACACTCAGTGCTAGTCACTAAGCTATCGGAAGCACTTTTACTTGACGTAGTGAACTCACTGACGCTTAGGGTGAAATCTATTCTATCAGTCTGCGCCAGTCAAGATCTAATAGGAAGCAACTTCACTTGATGTTGCATTTCTGCTGACGCTCGGGGTTATATCTAGTCTATCAACCTGCGCCAGTCTAAATCTAATAGGAAGTGCTTTCACTTGGCGAAGTAGACTTACTGACGCTTGGGGTAATAACTATTCTATTGCTCTGCGCCAGTCTGAGTCTAACAGGAAGCGCTTTCACTTGGGGAAGTAGACTTACTGACGCTTGGGGTAATATCTATTCTGTCGCTCTGCGCCGGTCTAATTCTAACAGGAAGCGCTTTCACTTGGGGAAGTAGACTCACTGTCGCTTGGAGTAATATCTATTCTATCGCTCTGCGCCAGTCTAAGTCTAACAGGAAGCAACTTCGCTTCCGATTGAACCATAGCTTAGTCTTAGGGTTTGTGCACCTAAAGTTCATGGACTAAGTTAAATCCCTAGTTATTTACTTGCTGACGCTGGGGGATGAAAGCATTCATCCGCATGCGCAAGTCCTAATCTATCCGGAAGTAGATCTTCACCCGGAAGCACTCTTACTTGGGATCCTATGTTATCCTATTGCTTCCTAGGCACTTGGTCTAATCCTCTACATTTTAGTCTTCATCAAAACTTAAGATTCTAACATTCTCCCCCTTTTTGATGATGACAAACCTAGTTCTATTAATTAAGTTCATATGAAAGGATTAGCTGAAGAATAAAAGCAATAGTTAAGAGCAAGTAACTCAGACAAATATTATTGACAAGCAGAAGTTACAAGTCAGAGTTATACAATCAAATAACATATACAAGTAAAGAATGTATACAAATAAATTTCACTAAGTATGAATGAAGATATGCATGAAAACAAAATCAACAAAAATATTTGGATTGGGGGTTAGAGTCTGTGTCTCTTTTTCTTTTCCCTCTCTTTCTGTCTCTCTTCATTTTCCTCACGCTCACTCTGGTTTATCTGGGCAATGATCTCTTGAAGCTCTTTTTCCTCTTTTTCCCTTCTGAGCCTTTCTGATTCAATGGACTCCTCGTATGCCCTTTTCATGTTCTCCACTTCTTCATACCCAGGGAAACCTGTAGCATCGTCGAAGTAGCAGACTTCTCCATTGGGATAGTGTACAGCCCGGATTCTCACATTCCATGCAGAGAAGTTGGGATCCTCTTCAACTTCTTGGGCTTTCCTAGCAACGGCCTTCTTTCTGGGTGCACTGAATCTGGCAGCTGGCTCAGACGAGGGAGGAGGATCAGAAGATTGCTCAGATGAAGGGATCTCAGTCTCTTGCCCAGAGGATGCAGGAACAGGCTTGGCTATCACAATGGGAGGATGGTTGGGTCTCTTCAGTCCCCACTTCATTATGATCTCCTCAACCATCTCTCTACTTGTTTTATTTGGAGGAGGCTCTGATGATGACTCAGATTGTGAGGATTGTTCATTCTGCCCAAACACAACCATCTCCAAATGTGATCTTTGCTCAGCTGTTCTCTTCTGCTTCAGGAAACGGAGGGCCTCTCCTCTTATAAGGCTCTCTGCACCACTCAGCCTCTGAGACTCATATGCACGACGCAGGGCGGCCGTGATATCTTCATCAATCCAGAGTGAAGGCTGGCTGAGGACATCCCTTGTGGCCATGCTTAGGCGAAGAGTGGACATAACATTTCTCCCCCTTTTGTCATCATCAACAGGGGTGAGTGCCACGGATGGAGTGGATGTGGAGGAGGATGGAGGTGGTTCAGGACCAAATTTCTTGGGAGGGGAGGGTGAGAGGGTAGAGGTGGAGGATGTGGGAGAAGATAGGTGTTCAGGAGTTTGAGGAGGGTCGGGGAAGCAGCTGGTGGTGACAAAGATATCCCCATAAGGATGAGTGGAGGAGTATTCTTTGTAGTTAGCGGAGTCAGGGGTAAAGGGTAAATGGTCATCGGAGAGTGGTTGAAGGCGGGGATACTCGCCGTATGGTTGGCTGAGGGGGTGAATGGCTGTTTCAGATCCTATGGGTCTAGGGCTTGGATGGGTAGGGTTGGAGAAGCGGAGTGGAGAGCGTGTAGGGGCACCTGGTCGTGTGGGAATGGGTGAGGATGAGGATGAGGAAGGTGAGGATGAGAAGGTTCTAGGAGAATGGCGTGGAGAGTTATGAGTCGAGTCTTGGGTTTGGTGGTCATGGGTAGGTGAGGGTTGGGATTGTTGGTCATTGTTGGGTGATGGTGGGGCTTGTTGGTCATTTTGTGGTGGAGGCTGAGGTTGTTGAGTGTTGGGCGGAGGAGGAGGAGGGTTTTGAGGAGGAGGAGGAGGAGGTGGTAAGTTACCTTGTGATGAGGGTTGGGGAATTTGTAGGTGCTGGAGGATGAGGTCTAATTTTGCATCCACCCTGGCAAGGTGATTCTCGAGTTGTCCTACTCTGTCCTCAAGTCGTTGGATTCGCTCCCCTTGGTGGTGGAAGCCAGCTTCACATTCAACACGGAGAGGACCCACCAAGGAATCAGTCAGTCTAAACAAAAGCTCTTCCTTTATGTCCTCTGCAAAGGCCCTAACAGAAGCTGGAACCCTTGCACTACGGCTTGGCCCAGCATGAGAGTCAACTTCCTGATCGCCTGCTCCAGATGCAGAGGGAGCTGAAGTACCAGAAGCACTACTGGCTTGTGAGCGTGAGCGAGTGGGCTTAGGAGGCTTGAAATACTTGATCCCCATCCTTGCCACGTTGGTTGCTCCCACAGGCCTACACTTGACATTCTCTTCTTCCACAGCAGATGTAGCCTTGATCAGATGCTTCTCAAGAAGGAAGGCAATGATGGTGGGATAGGGAAGATACCCTGACTTGTCATTGCTTAACCAGCGCTGAAGCTCTAGGCATATCAACTGCCCAGGGTTGAAAGGCTTGAGCGAGAGGAGTCTAGGGAACCAAGGGTTGTCCAGCAGAGTGAATTCGTTGAAGTTGCCTCCCTTATGAGTCATTATCCGGGAGTAGACGTAGTACAAGAGCCTGTTAGAATCAGACATCTTGGACACCTTCTTGCTGTTGGTGCCATACAACTCCTCGAGTTCCTCCTTGCTGTACTTGTGAGACTCAGGGTAGATCCATTCATTCATATCCTCTTCTGTGATTCCCATCATCTCATTCAAGGTTCTCCAAGTGAACCTGAAGGTTCTTCCTCTTACAGTGGCAGTGAAGGAGAGTTTGTGGACTTGCTCTTTCCCATCCACTTTCCTGTACTTAGCTCTGCCTGAGAGGGATTGGCAAAAGACTCGCAGGACGTTGACGTTGTAGTCCTGGTTGATGCCCAGCCAAGGCATATACTTTTCCAAGTAAGGGCGCAGATGAGCAAACCCTAGTTCATCCAACTTGTCCAGATTGATGAACAGGCCATGATTGAAGATGGGAATGGATGTCTCAAATTTGGCGGATACACCCTCCAATGCCCCATCTCTATAGACTGTGGGATCATCTTCTTCCTCAACCCTCTGCCTCTTGGAGGAAGGCTCCTCAGAAAATTGAACCTTCTTTTTCTTTCCCTTTCTCTGAGCATCCCGCTCTTGTTCAGAACCCACTGCCTGTTCTATTCTACCAGAGGTTTCAGGCTGACCCTGAATGTCTTCACCCTGTCCTCGTGATTGCCCAGAACCTTCTTGGCGTTCATGAAGTTCTTCATGTTGTTCTTCATGGTGCCCAGATTTACCAGAATGCTTGTGAGTGGATTTCCCAGATTTCGATTTATGTTTCTTGGAAGAAGAGGTTTTCTGGATGACTGGGTTGGATTCATTCGTACCGGCCATTTTTGTATGAATGTTGTGTAAATAAAGATGAAATGCGAGAAGTGTGTAAAAAAGAAGAATGCAATGAAGAAGATGAAGTAAATTTTTCAGAGAAAAGATGCGTGTGAAAATAATGCAAGTAAAAAGTGAAGGTGAAAAGTTACATCTATTTATAGGTAAAGCTTCTGAGGATAGAATGGGTATAGTCTTTCAAATTCTCACACATTGGGTAACGTAAGTTTTTAAGTTGGAACGACACACCTGATGACACGTGTTGCTTCAGAGAAGGCACAACGTTTCATAGAGGAAGTTGAAACGTTTTCTGAAGTGGTGTGTCCCTTGGTTTGACACTGGCGCTCTTGATCATATTGAATTATCATCCAGCGCTAGCAAAAGAGTATTCGGAAGTGATTTTGCTTCCGGTTGGACAGACGCTCCTGGTTGCCTTGAGTAGTTATTCAGCGTCAGCACGAGAGCATCCGGAAGTAGTTTTGCTTCCGATGGTACTTACTTAAGATTTAACTTTGAAAGACTCGTTGATGTTCTCTCTTGTGCATCCACAGCGATCAAGCTTTCATAACTAAAGCCATATTTGCGTCAAGTAGAATTTGTTTGATCTTCTCAATTTCAGGAGCAGTAGCTCTCGGAGCCCAGTATGAACAACAACTCATTCAGATTTGATACATTGCTCTGATCAGGTATGATCATGAAAATTGTTGTTCCTTCGTACCTTCTTTCCTACAAAATAGCAAATGATTTCTCTTTCCCATTTTTCAGTCTCCAAACTTGGATCTGACTGGTCAGTTTGTAGGAAGTATGTAATTCTTATGCACTTAAGAATTATTCACTATGGATATAGCATTGCGAATCAACTATGACTATATGCACATGGCTTCTGATAATGATAGTCATAGATAGCATATAGAGTATGAACATTGTGTGAAATATCTTATAAGCCATATCATGTTCATGCTTATGATGCTTAATGTAAAATCTCAATAAGTCCATCTTACATTTGCATAGGAGATTTTACTGTTGCATGCTTCAACCTTAAATAATCCCTTGCTTACCCAAGGAGATCTTTTATACTTATCCTTGGCCTGAAGCACTTTCTTAGGAGAGACAGGATTCGCAGGTTTTCTCCATGTGAGTTGAGATATCCTCTCTCTTTTGTCCTTCTCAGGATAGTTGAATGGAACTCTGTGATAGCTTATCCCTGAGACAAGGTCTTTGTTCCTTGTGGTAGCGCACTGCTTCTTATGATTGAACCAGGTAGTTGCAGTAGTGACATCACCACGAGTTCTCTTCTTTGGGACAAGAGGAACTCTTGATCTTTCCTGCACAGGTAAGGCACTAGAAGGGAGTTTTGGTACCCATTTGTACTTGGGTCCTACATAGTTAGCGCTGGACCTTACTTGTCCTTTGGGGATCCATATATATTTATTTCTCACATTTAAATTTCTCTTAAAATTGCATGTGTGAGAAATATGACCAGTTCTACCACAATAATGACAGATAATGGGATGATGTTCAGAATCAGATTTCTTATCACTATTATGTTGGTCAGTTTTCTTTTCAAAGACTCTATGTTTATTAACTTTTGAAATCTCAGGGTCTTTCGAAAAGTCTTCTTTTATGATTGGGACTTTGGACTCCTTGGTTGTAGAAGAGGGAATAAGTTCCTCAAGTTCCCTATTCCTTTTTCTTAAGCCTAGAATTTCTTTTGCAAGTTTACAGAATTCAACATGTAGCTCATTATACATATCTTGCAATTCAGAAGTTTCAAGTTTAGGTACCTCATTTTCTTCAGCTTCTGAATCTACTAGGCGGAGATCCACTCTCTCTTTGCTGATACTAGCTTCTACCACATCACCATCCAGTAGCTCATCAACGGTGGATTCACAAGGAGCACATAGTGAGCTTTGGACAGCCTTATCATCAAGAAATTGGTTAGAAGCATACATAGTATCAAGAGTGTTCCAAATATCTATAGCCCTAGAGCAATGTTTAATTTTCTGGTAATCATTGTCAGATAAACTTTTGTGCAAAATTTGCATTGCTCTAAGGTTTAAGTAAAATAAGCTTTTGTCCTCTTCTGTCCAATTTACTTTTGGTTTGAAATCAGAGTCCTTTTCAAAAACATCCCACATTTTGAAATCAGTGGATAGTATAAAACTTTTCATCCTTCCCTTCCATAAGTAAAAATCAGCATTTTCTAACACGGGTGGGATTGTATGATCAAAACCTTCAAAACACATTTTGTAACCCAAATCAGCCTAGGTCTTTGCACTTGAGATCGTTGGATCCTTTAAACAAGTGACCTTGCTCTGATACCAAATGATAAACGTGGCTGTCACCCAAGAGGGGGGGGTGAATTGGGTGAGAGAATAAATTAAATCTTTTGATTCTTCTTTTCGAAAGACTGCTTGTGCTTGGTGACAATATTTACGAAGTAGTGATATGCACAAGTCAGTATGTTATGTGATGCAAAATAGAATGTTTGAATGTAAATTTATGCACACATAAATTTATCCTGGTTCGGTCACCCAGACCTACATCCAGTCCCCAGGCTCCACCTGAGATTTTCAATCCACTATTCTTGTTTAAACCGGGCACAAGAGAAGCCTTTACACTTTAGGTTTTACGAGCACGGGTTCACCTAACAACCCACAGGTTTTACACCGGGTTCACCTGCAAACCTTACAAATACAAGTTTTACGGGCTAACTTGCAACCTATGGAGATTTAGACAACCTCTAAATGCTCCCCCTTACAAATTGTAAGTTTACACTATGTTCACTCTATGAACTGATTGTGCTAAACACTTAAGCTCAAAACTAACTCTCTCTAAGAGTGGATGATGTTACTCACTTAAGTACAATAAAATCACTCTCGGAAAAATATCACAAATCTGGATCTGAGAGTAGTAGAAGATGTATAGGATGAAGAATATGATATATCAGATACTTTGCTCTGTTCTCTCTCTTTCTTCCATATCTTCTCTTCTGAATGAATGTCTCTTTTATACTTGGCTTCATAGGCTTCGGTGGCAAGTTGAATATGAACGTTTGAATAGTGCCGTTAATCCTATGTTACCGTTGAGAAGTACATCTTCATTAATGCTTAGCAGGGTAGACTTGCTTTATCTCTGAAAAGTAGTCCTGACACCTCTGCTCTGACAAAAGCATTCTGACTTCTGAGTATGTGATGTTTACTCTTGCACTCTTGCTGACGGATGATCATCTTTCATCCGCAAGTGGTAATCTTGCTCTGCAAGTGTTAAGCTCTGAGTCCCAATGTCAAGAGTCTTTCCATCCGGAAGCTCATTTGCATCCGGAAGCGTGACCATGTTCTGCACATACTGGTTAGTCCAACATAGCAATATATATAAGAATTATACATGCTGTGGGAAGTTTGTTTGCTATGGGGAGTAGTTTACTTAGACTGTGTTCTGATTTGGTCTATGATGTATCTGGAAGCATTTTTACATCCGGAAGTAAAACTACTAGATGAAGGATCTTGGTTCACTATAACTCACTCACACTTAGTGTATTTCATCCCAACACTCAGTGCTAGTCACTAAGCTATCGGAAGCACTTTTACTTGACGTAGTGAACTCACTGACGCTTAGGGTGAAATCTATTCTATCAGTCTGCGCCAGTCAAGATCTAATAGGAAGCAACTTCACTTGATGTTGCATTTCTGCTGACGCTCGGGGTTATATCTAGTCTATCAACCTGCGCCAGTCTAAATCTAATAGGAAGTGCTTTCACTTGGCGAAGTAGACTTACTGACGCTTGGGGTAATAACTATTCTATTGCTCTGCGCCAGTCTGAGTCTAACAGGAAGCGCTTTCACTTGGGGAAGTAGACTTACTGACGCTTGGGGTAATATCTATTCTGTCGCTCTGCGCCGGTCTAATTCTAACAGGAAGCGCTTTCACTTGGGGAAGTAGACTCACTGTCGCTTGGAGTAATATCTATTCTATCGCTCTGCGCCAGTCTAAGTCTAACAGGAAGCAACTTCGCTTCCGATTGAACCATAGCTTAGTCTTAGGGTTTGTGCACCTAAAGTTCATGGACTAAGTTAAATCCCTAGTTATTTACTTGCTGACGCTGGGGGATGAAAGCATTCATCCGCATGCGCAAGTCCTAATCTATCCGGAAGTAGATCTTCACCCGGAAGCACTCTTACTTGGGATCCTATGTTATCCTATTGCTTCCTAGGCACTTGGTCTAATCCTCTACATTTTAGTCTTCATCAAAACTTAAGATTCTAACATAAATAACATGTTTCACATTTTCAATCTTTAATCTCCATTAATGACAGAGGTAAAGTGGAAAAGAATATTTAATCCAACGGTTGGTGCCTTATATTAAGGAACAAATATTGTAGGTAGCTGGTGCCTTATAATAAAGACTGGAGGGAGCATAAAGTTACTTTCCTTTTTCTATCATATATTTATACATCTTTTCTTAAATTACCCTAATCATATACTTCTTTACTAACAAACTTTAGGTGATAGGAGCCATAAAGAGGGACATTGAAAAAGCACATAATATTATTCTCCCTCCGCTCCGAAATATAAGAACTAGTTGACTTTTTTGGAAAATCCGAAAAAAGCAAAATAAGTCAATTATAAGTTGATTTACTTAATTTTTTTCCTTAAACTAGTTTATTTAACCTATAAAGTAATGACTAATCTAATAATATATCAAATATGTCATGATTTAATAACATATACTACCTCCGGTCCTAAATATAGGACCTGATTGACTTTTTTTTGGAGAGATTAAGGTTGCGAAATAGGTTATTAAATGATGACATATTTGATTTATTTTTAGATTATTCATTAGTTCATAGGTAAAATAAATTAGTTTAAGGGAAAAAATTAGGTAAATCAATTTATAATTAACCTATTTTGCTTATTTAAGGATTTTCCAGAGAAAGTGAATTAGGTCTTATATTTAGGACCGGATGGAGTATTTTATAACCTTAACATCTCCAAAAAAAAAGTCAACTAGGTCTTATATTTACTTTCGGAGGGAGTATAACTTAACTATTTTCTATAATCTCTCTAAATTAGGTACAATTACCTTATAAATTACCTCATAATTAAGACCGAATGGAGATACTCGTTATCTTTGGAGTAAGATTTATATTTGTGCTACCTTACTTAAATATGATAAAGAAAGGCGCTTTTGACCATGCTGTTTTCCATCCATAGCTATTTCATACTCGTTATCTTTCGAGTAAAATTCAAAACAGCAATGACCCCTAAAATAAAATTTTTGCCAAAAAAAATCAGTAAATAAATCTTTTTTATTATAAGAATATAGATGATTTTAATTTTTTTTATTTCATTACATTCCTAATATTAGACATAGTAAACTCTTTTCTCCTGGAGAAATTAAAAAAGGTATGTGCTATTAAATCATAACATAGTTTATATATTACTCACTCCAATATATATTATAAGAATTTAGCCATAAAAACACAATTTTTAAGAAACATGTGAGTCATTACATATGCCTAGAATATAAATATTATCTCAGTATTATCCTTATTTATGGTGAGTCTAAAAAGAGAGAAAAATGTACAAGCATTAATGAATATTAACGAGAATTAGGGGCAAAAATAAGGAATAAAATATACATAAAATGAAGAAAAAGAGAGAGCAAGTGAGCTCTTATATTTTAAACTAAATCAATTGAAATTTTGGTTTCTTATAATATGAATTGATGGGAGTATTAGATTATAAATTAGCAAATAGGTGGAAATAAACTACTTTAATTTCTTTAATCCTGAATTTAATAACTATTTGGAGAGGTGAGTTTAGTCCAATTTCTCCATTAAGTAGCAATCGAGAGGGAGAGAGAGTGTGAATGAAGCTAAGATAGATGATTAGAATGTTTGGTAATTATATTATATGATTTAACTAACCTATTTGATATCATTAGTCTCTTCAAATTAGGTGAATATGTCTTATAATTATTACCGGATGGATTGGATGTAGTAGTTTAGTGAATGAATTTGGTTGTATCAATTTATAAGTAATTATTTACTTACCTTTCTCAATTTAGATTTTTCCAAAAAAAAGTCAACTGGAAATCTGGAATATGCATCTTTAGTATCCAGCTATTAATATGATGTTACAAACATGCAAATTAAAATTCATTGAGCTGTGAAGAAATATCACTACATATTAAGGAATATAAAGTGAATCAATCACCTTGATGGTAGGGAAAGAAGCAATCTGAAGAGGACCAACGGCGAGGATGAAAGTGCACATAACATTCTTGTAACACTTAAACATTTCCCAGAAAGTGTTTCTCACTTTTGGTTGACCCTTGTACGTTAATGCTCCTATTGTTGCTGAGCTCTATGAAGACATATGGAAGAGAAGCCAAAGAGTAAAAGAAGCATAAGAACACAATGTTATGGCAATGAAGAAGAAAGTCTGATTTATTGGCTGAGTATTTGAACCACACTTTCTCTCCAAAACTCAGACCTCTCCCTATGGCTTCTTCTGCTTCTTCAAGAGTCTCGTACGGCAACATCTCTTGACTGCTAGCCAAATTTTCTTTTTCTAAAAGAGACGGGAAAGATCTCATATATACAAACAACTTAGTGTGAAATTACAATTGTCTCCCTATGACCCTATTACAAATTTGATCTTCCTCTGTTTTTTTTATATCTTTGTAATTAACATTATATTGGGCTACATCTATTATATTGTATTAGCAATAGTTTGGTTTCGTCCAAAAATTGAAGGCTGCGCTTTTTTTTTTGCTGACTCTCTTACATATGACCTTCATAAATAAGAATATGTTTTACAATGAGCGATGCAAAAATGATATTAAACTTTACTCAAAAGTGCGTTTGTAATACTAAAGTTTCGCGAGTTGCAAAAATAGTATCAACTTGGGGTCCAAGTGCAAATATAGTATTTTCACCTAAGGGAAATAAAATTTAGATATGAAAAGACTCTTATGTCTTCATTCTTCCCTCATTAAATAAAGTTTAATGAGGGGCATAAGAGTCTTTTCATACCTAAATTTTATTTCCCTTAGATGAAAATACTATATTTGCATCTAAACCTCAAGTTGGGTACTCTTTTTTTACCTCGCGAAACTTTAGTATTAGAAACGCTTCAAGAGGCAAAATTTAGTATCATTTTTGCAGCTTCGCCCTTTTACAATAAATTAAGAGTGTTATACTTTTTTGTTTCTAATTAAGTTAACTATGTATTTATTTAATGTAATTTAGTTGATGAATTAAATATTAGGTTAAAAAGTTTAATTACAAAGATATAAGTAATGAATATGAATGTATAAAATTTTGTTTAATGTCAATGAAATTGGATTGCCATATCTAGATTAGTTGATTGTACACCAGAAATTTCTTGCATTAATAATTTTATTTGACCGAGTTTACGTTAATTCATTATTGCATATATAAGTATAAGTGTATAACTACACAAACACATACATTTCTATTGATGATAGAGTATCAACATCACATATTTAACAAAAATAGAAGAGTTCAATTACATGCGTAAATAATCATGTCCACGCAAAATCTGGTAGTATCAACAGATCCTTCTCACGCGCGGTGGGATGGTCCCGTGACATCATAATATTTCAATTCAATAACTTGCCAGCAATCAGCAAGTGGGGTAGCCAAAATTATAATGGAGATAGGTAATTTGTACAAAATTATAATGGAGGTAGGTAATTTGTACAAAATTATAATTCAGTCTTATGATTTGTACAAATAATAAGACTGACCTCTGAAGCAGTAGTTAACTTGTAGATCAAATTAAAATCAGTTATAAAATAAAGAATTGAAATAAATCAATTATCATCATACTACCTCTGATCTTAACTATAAAACCTATTTGGATGGAGAGATGATTTTGATCCTAAATATAAGACATACTTTTAATTTTGCGCCCATTTTTTCTAAAATTAAACTCATTGATGCCCCTCAATAGTATTCAAGTAAAAGAGAGGAGGGTGAGTTAAGTTATAAGATTAGGGTGTTTTGGGTAAAACATGTCAAATCAATTGACAAAATTAACATTTTTAATATATTAAAATTAGGTAAATAGATTGGAAAAAGTGGAGCTTCATAACTCTTTGTGGGGCAATTTGAGATTAATTTGCTATTATGTTGTTAACTAAAATTTTCCCACCTTAAGTAAATTTCATAGTTGTACTTTTAAGATACATATGAGAAATTTTCAAGACATTTGTACTTATTTTCAAATTTCAATATCAATGTGGGTATTTCTAAGATTCTAAGTCTTGTAAATAAAAGAATCCAACACTCAACAATTGGACATTTTCAACTAACTTTTTATGACATACTATATAGGATTTTTCAAGACAATAGTAGAATTTTCAAAACACTTATATTTCACTTTGCCCTTTGTTTCACATTATTTTGGGGGCAGGTGGAATATGAGGTTTGAAATGAGTGGCTGTCACCCAAGAGGGGGGTGAATTGGGTGTCAGAATAAAACTTATAAAATTCTCCTTTTTAAAACCTTACTCCTTGTGTTTGATGAGAGTGACGATGAATCATCCCATGCACAAGTAAGTATATAGTGGTGTGGTGCTTGAGATGTGTAGATTAAACAACCAGAATAAGCACACACAAATTTATCCTGGTTCAGTCACTTCCAGACCTACATCCAGTCCCCAGGCTTCACCTGAGATTTTCAATCCACTAAACTTCTTGTTTAAACCAGGCACAAGAAAGCCTTTACACTTTAGGTTTTACGAACACGGGTTCACCTAACAACCCACAGGTTTTCCACCGGGCTTACCTGCAAACCTTTACAACCGCAAGTTTTACAACAGGATCACTTGCAACCTTACAACCGCAAGTTTTACACGGGCTCACTTGCAACCTTGGAGATTTAGAAAACCTCTAAATACTCCCCCTTACTTTTATAATGTTACAACACTGTTCTTCAAGTACCAAGCTTTAGAACAGCCTCTCTTGATTAGAGGATTTGATAATATGTTCACTCTATGAACTGATTATGATAAACACTTAAGTACAATGAATGCTCTCAATAAATGAAAAGACTTAACTACAAAGAGTACAAGATGAGTAAATGAAAAGAACTCTCAATGTATTAAGTGCTCTCTTGCTTTTCTGGGGAGCTTTGAATGCTTGAAGAATATTCTCAGTTTCTCTCTCTAGATTTCTGTGATTTCTCCAAGTTCTCTTGAGTTGTCTTCATAAATGAAGATGAGCTTCTTTATATAGTGTCTTCAAGTATTCTCTCTCTTGGTAGGTAACAATGCCGTTTGAATATAGCTGTTATTCCCATGTTACCGTTGCTCATTAATGCTCCATTAATGCTCAGCAGGGTTGACTTTGCTTTATCTCTGAAAAGCACCTCTGACAACTCCTCTGACAACTCTGCTCTGCCAAAAAGCACTCTGACACTGCACTGCTGTACGTTCTGACATTCTGATTGCTACCGGAAGCAAATCCACATCCGGAAGCAACATCACTCAGTGTGCTGCACTTGAACGTTAGTCTAGCAATATTAACACATAGTCACATGCAGTGGGAGTTCATTTAGTCTAAGGGAGCTCTCTTACTTCCAGAAGCAATTCCACATCCGGAAGCACTCCTACTGGACGTTGAGTTATGGCTTAGAGTTATACTCACTGACGCTCGGTGTTACCTAAGCCAACAGGCAACGCTAGTCACTAAGCATCCGGAAGCATTCCTGCATCCGGTTGTATCCTAACTTAGTCTCAAGGATTTTATACTCCTAATGTTCCTAGACTGAGTTATGACTTAGTGTATTACTTGCTTCCGCTGAGGGATGAGTCATTCATCCGCGAGCGCTAGTCCTAGTCCATCCGGAAGTAAATCCACACATCCGGTTGTACTCTTACTTGTGGTTCTATATTAACCTAATTCTAGATGGAAGTAAATCCACACATCCGGTTGTACTCTTACTTGTGGTTCTATATTAACCTAATTCTTTCTAAGTGTTTAACTGGTTCTTTCATATTTTAGTCTTCATCAAAACTTAAGATTCTAACAAGGTTAATTTGCTACTTAGAGTGGGTTTAATTGAAATTTCCCTTTTGATTTTATAATGAGACATTTAGTTTCACTATGCTCTCCTAATGGCAAAGTGAAGCTTCATATTTATGAGTAAAAATCGTTTTGGCTACAGAGGTTTTTTCCCTTTATTTCTCCTCAAATGTTTGCAACACGAGGTTTAATGTTTTTTGTTTTTTCCTTTGTAATATTGATATATGAATACCTATGCATAAGTTACCAAATAAGAAACAGTCCCAATTATATCATTAACAACAATCACTTATCCATCTTATCTATAACTAATGGCTTCCAATTGCTTACAACATGACAAAAAATATGTGTGGATCATCAACAATCATCTGGATTGTTCCTCATAAGCCATGGCTAGCTGGGCATCAAAATACTCATAATTACCTTCTTCCTCTTCCTCATTGTCGTCATCATCGTCTTCTTCGTCATCATCACCAACTGCAACTAAGCCATTATCAGCATTTAGACTGCCAACTTCATCAGAATGTCCTACAAGCTCATTAGCCTCATATCTATCTTCATCTGTTTTTGCCAAAGATAGAAGAATATTTTTTGCTTTTTGATCAGCTTGTATTCCATTAGATTCCATTTCCTTGAACCAAATGACTGCACTACCAAAGTCCCCATTTCTCCCATAAGCATCCATGATTGTGGTTATGATGGTTTCATTGGCCTTTATACCACATGCAAGCATTTCCTCATATTTCTCCATTAACTTGCCAAGATCATTCATCTTTGCATAACCTTTGATTAGTGTTCCATAGGTGACAACATTAGGCTTAAAGCCATCTTGTATCAATCTCTTAAAAAATTTCTCAGCTCCCTCCATGTCCGATGCATTGACATAAGCCGACAACATAGTAGTGTATGAGCAAAGATCAGGTGAATATCTGCATTTAAAAGTAGAAGACATACAATTATATGATCAGAGAAGCATAGTCCATGTCGATCTCAGCACAAACAAGAATGGAGTTTAGTGGTCATACTATTTTTCGTGTTCAACCCAACAATTGGAAAAGGAGTTAGATATCAGTTTTTCTTTGGAAGCTTTCATAGAGCTAAGGGTATTGAGAAGATTTTTTTATCAATATTGCCTTAGAATTGTTATAAAAAGGGAGCAATGTCATCCTAACCATAAAAATACTAACATTGACTGCTAACATTTTTTTATGGCCTGAGCAAACATTGTTCCCTTTTTAACACTTCCGGTATGGGGCACTATTGATCTTAAAAAAGCTTTTGAATACCAACAACTTCCAAGACAATATTGGACCTTAATCTATTGGAAAAACATCATGCTACTTGCACCAGAAAAACAATATGATATTTGTCCCTAGGGCCCTGAAAAACAATATGATATTTGCACCAGAAAAATATGCTGTTGAGGATAAGCAGAAACATAGAGGGACAGTTAATAAGATGTTATTTGTCAATTAAAATCAACCTTTCATTATAATCAAAAAAGAAATTATTTTTGACTAGACATCTTCCAAGGAAACATTTCTCATATACAATGCACACTAGAGAGCATGAAGCTCCCATTAGTTTTCCTTCTCTTTTGAGATAGAATTTATAAGGAAGACAACTAAAGAAGATTTCTGCTTTTAATCAAACAAAACTCTAATGCAATCTCTTAAGAATTAGAAACGTAAATTTATATCATATAGAAGGCCTTAAAGATTTTGACATTAGATATAGAATTTACCTATCCCTTCTCATGCTCTTAAACACTGTCCGAGCTTACTCCACCATTCCCGATATTGAAAATGCATCAAGTAAAATATTATAAGCCTTCTGGGTTGGCCTGTGGAAAAGGATAGAATATGCAACTTTAAAAATGTTTTACTGTGATAATGAGTTCAACAACTAAACTAGAAAATAACAGAATTATGTTTTCAAATATATGATGATATCAACTAATCTATAACATAGTCTGGCTTGCATACCTAACACCAGCATCAAGCATTTCCTCGAATACAGCTAGTGCTTCTTCCTCCCTTCTAGCCTTCCCATAAGCGTTGATGAGTAAGGCATAGCTCACAACATCAGGTCGGAGACCAGCTCTTTGCATCTAAAATTAGTCATTCACTTCAAAATCTGATGAATTAATTATAAACAAGATATTAAAGACAGAACAGAAGGAAAAAACACTGTAATTAAAGGATAGTCTTCTCAAAGGTTTGACTTTTAATCAACATAAAAGGTTATCATCAACTCAAAGGAATGAGACAGGCCACTTGTATGTATTCATGATTCCAAAATGATGTCAAAATAGCTAACAATGAAACCTTTATTTCAAGAGTTTCAGGCAATCAGGAAGCTGATGGAAACTCTCCTGTTATATTATTTCAGCAGTATAATAAATTAAAAAGGGAAAAAATTCTGATAAAATCGAAAAGTTTGGCGCGAGAGATTGAAAAATTTTATCCAAGGCCTCACGGCTTAGCTGTCTACCACTCTGAAACAGAAAAATAAAGAAAGTAAATAAAATGAAAACTCACACCCAGGTATCACCCCTCGCTAGCATCCAAAAGATCAGCACTTTCCTCACTAAGCTATAGCTTATCATTGTGATTGGCAAACAGAAAAAATTATCTTCTTGGGCATCTAAACCAATTTCCCTCTTGGTTAATTTTTTTTAGTTAAACACCCACCCGGTAATCCAACGCCTATTGACAACCGACTAATCAAGACGAGGGGTAGGAGTACTACCCAAATAGGCAGGGTTGTCCACTCTCCCATTGAGAGCGCTTCCCGTGATTCGAATGCACGTTCTCATCCTTACGGAGGTGAGCCCACTTACCAACTCAACCAACTACTCATTGATTAATTACATGGTTTTTCTTTGGGCATATATGCATGTCCCCATATATTAACTGTCGAATACCTTTTTACTTTCCCGGATGAGTAGTTTAAATTTTTAGGTCCAAAAGTTCCATGAAAGTGTATAGATCCTAATCATTATAATATAGGAGGATATGCACATATTTCGGATTAGCATCTAGCTTTTTCTTCAAATATAAAGATTAAAATATACGACATTTCAAAGTAAATGGCAGCATTGTCAAAAGAATTGTAGCCTATTCCGTATTTATCGTACAAAAGTATCATCTCATACAATGCAATCTTCTAGAATGGTACACTAAACATGACACAGTATTTATTCCGATACCGAATTGAATGATTGCAAAATAAAGGCAGATGGAAATATTCTTCTCTCAAATTGATCTTCCAATGCATTACAAATGTGGAGAGGCATATACTTATAGGCATGATGCATAGATACAAACTACTACTGGAGCTGAGTAACCATAAATTACTGCCCTTAGGAGCTTGTACGTATAAGAACAAAAAATGTAATACTCCCACAAATAATGCTAATAATAATTGATATGACAGGCTTCAACTTAATTTATTTATTCAAATGGTCCTAAACAAAATAAAAGAACTGTAGACCTATTAGTAACAATAGAAAGGTGAATCTGGTTGATACCTGGTCATATATTTTTGAAACTTCTTTGTAATTTGTTTCGAACGACATCAAGCTGTTATAAGTAATTGTAGATCGCTCAATTCCTCGTTCAGCCATCAAAGCAAACGTCTTACGAGCTTTTTCATAATTTCCAACCTTTTTATACATGTAAATCATCATATGAAACATTTTCTGATCTGGCTTCAAAGGAGGATTTACATTGTTCAGAAGGCTGTCAAATACTTCTTCAGCTTCCCTATATTTATTTGCCTGCAAGTGTAATAATATGTATCGAAACTAAGTCAAACCTTATTTTTCAACACTCAATTGTAATACAGTAACTTGAGGAAAACTAGTCTAAGTTCGGGTCTGATTCAGTTAATTATTATTGTAAATTTGAAAGGCAAAAAAGAAATTTAAGCTGTTGAGAATCATGTAGTAGTATTAACATTCATAACTGTATCACTATTACGATTTTGGAGGGATAGATTGTGAACTTTAAGAGATAAGAATGGAGAGAAAAACATATATTTCTCATTGAATTATCATTTGTGTACACGAAGAGCATATATGTAGACTAGAGTAGCAGACAACATAAATAAATACTAACAACTAATAATAATGCCTCATAACAGAAAATATTTACAAAAATTACATAATATTCCCACATCTTCTTAACTTGAAAATGCAAAAGCTATTACTCCCTCCGTTCCTAAATATAGGACCTAGATGACTTTTTTGAAAAATCCTAAAAAAAGCAAAAAATAAGTTAATTATAAATTGATTTACCTAATTTTTTCTCTTAAACTAGTTTATTTTACCTATAAGCTAATGGATAATCTAAAAAGATATCAAATATGTCATCATTTAATAACCTATTTCGCAACCTTAATCTTTCCAAAAAAAAGTTATCTAGGTCTTATATTTAGGAACGGAGGGAGTATTAAAGAACAGAAGAATAGGTAGATCTTGAATACATCAATAGATAAGAGTGGGTGCAACAAAAATTCATTCAAAGATCATAGTTTGTTTAAACCAAGGTTTTTTTAAATTAGTACAAGTGCTGACAATTCAAGTCAAGTAGGCATATGCAAGTGAGGAGGAATGTAGGACATATAACTACACTCTCGGATCCTTATTGCTTAACAAAATTTAGCTACACATGATTAGGAAAAGACACAAATGATATTCCATGTCCATTATCAATATAAAAGATAGCTGTTATGAAGGTAAGAAATCTTAACATTTTTGCTTCCATTTAAATTTATTACAGTGGAATACAACTATAAATAATATGCAACTTACCTCTACAAATGTTTTAAGTATGATCTGATAGGACAAAGCAGAAGGTTCAGGGCCTGAATGCTGCATCCTACGAAATATTGCTTCAGCATTATTATAGCGGCCTCCTTTACCATATGCTTCCATAAGAGCTGTCTGAGATATTACATTTGGCACAAAACCCCTCTTATTCATCATACACAAGATTCTCTCAGCGCCATTGAAGTCCCCTAGCTTTCCATAAGCCGTTATAAGCATTAGAAAATCCATCTCTCCAAAATCCCACCAGGTTTGAGTCAGGAGCCATTCAAGAATCTTAAGACAACAGAAACATGCATGTACCAGCCAATCAGCAAGCATTTTATCATTGATAAAAAATGGTAATGAAGCCAAAATATACTCTCAATAAGTTCAACAACAACGAAGTGTTATCCCGCTAGGTCCAGTTATCAAAGACAATTTTCATGAGATTCAATAAGTTCAACAATCAAAACTAAATTATGTAACAAGTTACTACGGGTGATACATCAAAAATCCAAACAGATTGTGAAATCAGATAACAGAGGACAGAATAGTGCCATATCAAAAGATAACAGAAGAATCAAAATCTTAACAGAAACCTAATTGCTTCTTTAAATTCATGAGATAACGTGTCCCTTGCTTACCTCGCAGACATGGTTCCATCTCTTCATTTGCTTATACCTAATCAAAGTACCAATGACAAGGTCCCTAGGAATAGTCTGACTTTTTGACCTCTCACTAAGCACTGAAACAGCAGAACCAGTCTCATCAATTTCTTTCATCAATCTCCACCAGTTCTTCTTATCAGCTTCATCAGCTGCATCCTTAAAAACTTCCATTTTTCTCCTTTTCTGCAAGAACTTTCTTGGTGCCAACATACCCATAGAGACTACCATCCTTCTCCCACTTATCTTAACATTGGAAATTCCACTCTCTGATTTACTGCAAAACACACCCACACACACACACACAACACAACAGTAAGTGTATTGTCCCAACATAACCATCTTAAATAACTAAATATTCAAATGGGTATTAGTTCAACTTTGGGCAAATATCAATTACACCAGAATAAGACACAGTCCTTCTAAGAACCAAAGAAACATAAATTACAAGATATGCCATAATATGGGTCTTAGTTAACTAAACATTCAATTGGGTATTAGTTCAACTTTGAACATAAATTACAAGATATGCCATAATAAGGAGGACAATTCAGCTTCAACTTATAACCAATGAAAATACACATTGTAATAAACTCAAAGAAGTATCTATAAGCTAGACGTTATAAGTAAACCAGAACAAAAATCATTGCTGAACTCTCCTACTCAGAAAGATAAAAAAATTGAATTTTTCAATATAACCAACTAAATACTCAAATGGGTATTAGTTCAACTTTCAACATAAATAACAAGAAACATAAATTACAAGATATGTCATAATATGGAGGACAATTCAGCATCAACTTACAAACAATGAAACTACACATTCTAGTAAACTACTCAGAAGTGTCTATAAGCTAGCCTTTATAAGTAAACAAGCACAAAAATCATTGCATAACTCTCCTACTCAAAGAGAAATTGAAAAAAAAATGAAACTTTCAATAAAACAAGTGATGGGATAGAAAGATAAGGTATCAAAAAAAAGTGGAGAATCTAACCTATTGATGAGAGAAGGCAACGGAAGTTTTGCCCAGTGAGATTTGGAAACGAGACTACACATAATGAATGAATGAGAATGTATAGGAAGAGTTGGGTATGAAGCTAAACTTGTAAGAAATGAAAGTGAGCTCTCATGTAAGAAGCTATCTATCTATAGTTCTGATAATGTCGTTGGAAGTGAAGTTTTGTTTAAGGTAATACGAGCCCAATGAGATTTTTCTTAAGTGGGTCCATGTAAGAAGCCGAACCTGAATTAGAACTATTTGTGAGAATCTCCTCTAGTCCATAATATAATATAAGACTCCAAAATTCGAATGATTTTGATATACTAAGATATAAGAGTTCATATTACATCTTTCCTCCTTTAATGCATTTTTTTGTTAATTATCGTCTGGTTTAATCTGGACTCGAAGGGTAGGAGTGTTGCCCACATAGGTCAGGTTGCTTCCAGGGATTCGAACATGTGTTATACTTTGCATTGGTGCATTTTTTTTTCTACTTTGCATCTAACTCTATCATATTTATTTATGTTTATGTATTTCCTTATTTTAAAAGTGTCATAATAAATATGGGCAATATTGGAAAAAAAAACATTAACCTCAATCACTCAACTAACTTTTACATGTTTTCTTGATAAGCATGTTTTGGCGATTGTGCTCTTATATTATAGACTGGAGAGAGTATAAACTAGCAAGGAAAATATTATTTGACCTCTCAATAACAAATTAATCTCGAATTCCCCCAAAATATGTAAAACTTTACTTTGCTCCCATGCACAAATCAAATTTGATGTTTTTTTTTGGTAACAATCAAATTTGATGTTTTAGTTAAAAGATGAAATTGTCTTAATTAAAAGATGCACAAATAAAAAAAATACATATTGATGTTGGAAATAAATACGAACATCCTAAAATAGACTTCTCATATATGTCTTAGAATCCAGTGAAATGTTGAATGTTTTGGTGTTAGATTCCATAATTCTTGAGAATTGAAAATACTTATGATGATGTTGGATTGAAGTACAAATGTTTTAGAAAAGGTCAACATGAGTCTTGGATTTTGATTACAATATAAATTTGGAAATTTTAAGCTTTTAAATGAAAATTTTAATTTCAATTTGCCTCATACCTTGTCAAGTGAACTTTTCAAATTTTTTTGGGGAGAATCTGAGATTAATTTGTTAGAGAGGAACCACACACTCGTAGGGGTGGCGTCAAGCCTTAAATAGGGGACCTACAACTTGGCCATGCCCAGTTAAGATTTGGTCTCGCCTAACCTATTTAATAAATAATGCGAGACCTATTTAATTACTAGTCTTATTGTATAAATAGTTCAATTATTTTTTATGAAGCCCTTATCTATAATCCTTGAGGGCTGGCTTGCTTATTATTAAAAATATTATATTAATAATTTTATTATATACTCCCACTATAAGAGTTCAAAATTTGAATGGTTTTTGTCCAAATATAAGAGTTCAACCTTACATTCTCTCATCATTCAATGCACTTTTCCACTTTGCTCAAATCTCTTTTTCATATTTATTAATATTTATATATTTCTCTCTCATAGTAGTCTCATAATAAATAAGGGAAAATTGAAAAAAAAAATTAACTTCAGAAACTCAAATAACTATTATATGTTTTCTTAACAAACATATTTTAGTGGCTAAGCTCTTATATTACGAATGAGAGAGTATTATTTATTTATACACTATATCAAACACTAGCTAAAGTAATAATAATATTTTCAAAATATGGACAAAAGTACCGATAACATTTCAAAAGAGAGGCAAAAGTTACTTTTACTCTTATTTTGAAATGTTATCGTTACTTTTGCTCCAAAAAATCTCATGGGTATTTTTGCATCTTGACTATAATCACATGAGTATCTTTGCACCTTGGGCCTATTATATATCTTAAATAATTTGTTTTTTTATGGTGTTGAAAAGCAAGAGCAAGGGGTAAAAACATTTTTAATCATATTGTGTTTCTTTCTTTACTCAACACCTAATTAACTAAATGAGAATTTCAAAGTTGTGTGGTTGTGTGGCTGCTGTGTGTCGATTTAGAGAAATTATTCTTGGTGGTATGATATTGTGGATCCACTCTAGAGCATGCCCTAGTTGCATCGCAATTACGTGATGATAAGCTATGTGAATGATATTTTGTGCAAATTAGAGTAATTTTTTTGTTGAAGTAAAAACTATGTTTTCTGTTTGACAAGCAGCTGGAAGCCTGAAGGCTGAAACATTATTTGCTTAAAAGTTAAAACTATGACATACTCATCTTTTCATAATGTTCCACATGCCCACCATTGAGATTAAGGTTTTGACTGAATGGATCTAGGTTGGAAACAAGCAAGTTATCTAGAATGTTTAAATAATTACTTGTCACCCAACCCACCTCCACTACCTCTTTGAAGTCCTAGTAGTATACAACTATATCCAGAATTCTCACTGGAGGAAGATTTCCTTGCTACCTTTTCTCCCGATGGAGTGGTAATGAATGCTCACAATCAAATTTTAGGATTTGAAGCCACACTACCCTCTCTCGATGCATGAAAATCTCGGTTCATTAGACCTTAACACAATGTTTATCTAACGATGTGAATCCACACTACATTTCTTGAGATCTCATTCAAATTCTAGAAGATATATTTGTGTTGAGAAGTTATGAACTCAAAGACTAGAGTAGTTATTAGTTAATCGGATACCTAAAAGATTCCTAAAAAGTGGGGTGGACAAATTAAACAAAAAACTAAATAAAACCAAATGAGTTTTAGTTTTCGGTTTCGGTTTCCATTTTACACAATTTTCAGTTTTCGATTTCGGTTTTGGTTTCTACAAATAATTTTGTTTTTGGTTTCTGAAAAATAATTTCCGTTTTGAAAGGAAACCCGAAAATAAGCAATATTTTTTTAAAAAATACCCAAAAGTGAAAAAAAGCCCAAAAGCCCAAGAGCACTGCAATTCAAATACTCCCTTCAGTCCTAATATAAGAGCCAAAATTTGAATGGTTTTAGTCCCTAATATAAGATCTCATCTCACATTTTCTCCTCATTTAATGCGTTTTTTCCTACTTTGCCCCTAACTCTCTTTCATATTTATTAATGCTTATGTGTTTCTCTCTCTTAAAAGTATCATAATGAATATGTGCAATATTGGAATAGAAGCATTAACTCCAGACACCTAACTAACATTCACATGTTTTCTTAAGAAACATCTTTTAGACGGCTAGCTCTTATATTAAGGAGAATACCTCACAAACAATTTGTCACCTCTCCCAGACCCGAAGTCGGAGGTGTCTCTCCTTTAACCGAATGAATTCGAAATGATATCCCAAACAACTTACACACACATTCACAATCAAAGGAGAGAAATCATTATCCACCAACTAAAAATGAACAAAAAAAAATGCATCCACAAAAAACTCCGCTCTCATCATAATAGTCCCATCATAAATCGAAGGATAATGAAGAAGCAAACTTCGATACGGGTGGTGCGAATTCACATCATATACAGGTACAAATGAACAAAGATAAAGCATAAAGAAGCCGTGAGTAGAACTTACACTCAATCTTTTGTTCCACACCGCACTTAGGATTTTATTCCTATTAAATTTTCGTTTGGGCCATAATAAAAACCCAACAAAAATAAAAAAAAACTAGAAAACCAAAAAACTAATTAACCGAAATCAAATCAGTTTTTTGGTTTTTCGGTTTCAGTTTCGTTTTCCATTCTAGGTAGTTTTTAGTTTTTAGTTTTTTCGGTTTTCAATTCGGTTTTGAACCGAAAAACCGTTTGTTCACCCCTACCAAAAGGACATTGACTGTCAAATTCTATATAAAAAAATAACATGTGAATGATAACCTTTATCCCTTATTGACAAAATGTAGCTATTGGAAAATCAAGGGTTAAAAAGTAAAAATACACGAGTTTTTGACAAAAGATCTCTCAATACTAAATATTTTTCTAGACAAAAAATATACACAGGTTTTTACATTGGGTTCAAAAGTCACATTAAATATGTGACTTTTGAAATCAATGTGAAAACTTATGTGTATTTTTATCAAATGTGAAAACTTGTGTGTATTTTTGTCCCAAAAAAATTGGTGCTGGGTGATATTTTAGGAAGAATATGTGTGTATTTTTGGTCCTTAAACCGAAAATCAATATAATCTATGAATTATAATGACCCCTCACAATAAGATGAACAATATTTGAGTTCTTGTTTAATGAGAAGCTCACATTTAATGGAGGATAATATGTTTAAGAACAAAGAATGTTGTGCCACATTCTGTTTCACACGTAGTCCTTTCCCTTATTAATTAAACAAGTCCAAAACATAGATTGGTGAGGCTCTTCAAAACATATGGTTCTAGAGAAAATCCTTTATTGCTAACAACCACCTCATTGTCCTATATATTCATGGGAATTCTGTAAATATTCCATTCCAAAAAGAGAAACGTCATAAAATTTTAGGTGGAAGTCATTGTGTTCAAACTATATTGCATTATAACTTTACCATTGTGTCATATAATTATATTTATAAATCACTTCTAAAATTTTTAATTTCATTGAACTTTTTAACTTCTTTTTTTTGGCGAAGAACTTATTAACTTCAAAACTTTCTTAGACTATTCTCACTATTGATTTAGTGATCACCTTTGTCCAAGATGAATGACTTAAATGTTACTGAGAAATTGAAAATGTCTTTCGAAGAGGTTTAAGACAATTCTGTGCGAAAAGAAGTTAATTAATAAAAACAGATTTTTCATGGGTTTGCATTATCATGGAGGATTTCAACCCTTTCCAATTTTTTATATTTTATAAATATTTTGACATTTTAGAGGTTTTGGCATAGGAAATTTAGTATTCTTTCTTTGAAGGTAGTTAATTAAACTGACAGATATATATCTAGTGTATTTATGCATTGCTGATATTTCTTTTTCAGTGAAACTGACAGCAGTTTCACAATAAAAAAAGGTTTAATTTTTGTCTTCATGCAAAAACTCGGTCCAATTTATAAAATTAAAAAATATTCTTTATTTTCATATGGTTAGTGCTAATATATCATTTAAATTACTGGAAAAGTTGATGTTTTCACTATATAAGGAAAGAAGGTTTTCTAAACTTTATTAAGAAATTATTTTCCCTGAGTTATAAATGTTAATAATATTTTTCCTCTTTAAAAAAATATTATGAGCTCTTAAAATTCATTTAGATATGCATACAAATATTTAAATCACTTTACTCAACGTTATTAACTCTATAATTTAGCAAGTTTTAAGTCATATGGCAATTCTGAGTAATTTTCCATTAATCCCTCCATGATAGTGCATTTCAATTTCATCTACGTTTCTTCTACGTTAAAGCCTACTCCATGATTGTGTGGTAACAAACTAAAAAATACGTATTAGCAACAACAAGAACAAAACAAAAATCTTGGTTTCACAAATAAAGATCGGCACAATAATTGGGTAAATTATGACTAGGTTTTTTAAGCAATGTATCAAGGGTTTGAACCATAGCTATGCTGTGGGTATGGAAAATGCTTTGTTGGGAGATTTAAACATCATTCATTTGGTATCCATGCAATGACCTGGGCGATAAAGTGTCTAGATTCTACATACGCACAAAAGACAATAACTTGTTTCTAGCTAGCTTTATGGGATAATTAACTTCCAAAATCATTGTTTTAACTTTTGTTTTTTTGCTAAAAATTCATGGCTTTGTCTCAAACCAATATTTTCAAGGGTTAAATATTAGGGAAAATTAAATACAAGTCCCTGGTAAGGGACATAATACTGGAAAAGTCCCAAAAATTGAAAAAATTAAAGTAGAGTCCCTTGGGACCTCACTTTAATTATTTATGAATGTGTGGGCCCCACATTTACTAATAAAAAAATCCACCCACCTTTCCTCTCTCCTCTACTTTAATTAAATGTAGATTTTTTTATTATTAAATGTGGGCCCACATATTCATAAATAATTAAAGTGAGGTCTCAAGGGACTCTACTTTAATTTTTTCAATTTTTGGGGCTTTTCCAGTATTATGTCTCTTACCAGGGATTTGTATTTAATTTTCCCTAAATATTATTTTGACATATGAACTATTTTTTTTTTTTTTTTGATTAATACATATGAACTATTTCCAATGGTTCAATTTGGCCTACAAATAATAAAATGACTCAATTTGGCCTACAAACAAAATAAAAGGGTCATCTTAGCCAATGAACTAATGGAAAATACTAAAATAAAATACCCTTTGAGACCTAAATTAATAAAAATTATGAATATGTGGGTCCCACCTTTAAAAATAAAAATTACACACTCACCCCATGACCCCACACCACCCCTCCCTCCTTCCATTTTATTGGCCTACATATTCATAATTTTTATTAATTTAGGTCCCAAAGGGTATTTTAGTACTTTCCATTAGTCCATTGGCCAAAATGACCCTTTTATTTTGTTTGTAGGCCAAATTGAGTCATTTTATTGTTTGTAGGCCAAATTGAACCATTGAAAATAGTTTATATGCCAAAATGATATTTAATCCTATTTTCAAACTAAAGTAACCGAACACTCATTCAAAAGCCTAAAAGTGATGTTTTTTAATTTCCAAAAACACATTATTGTAATTTGTGGAATCAAATCTAGTAAGCAATTTGAAACAGCTTGAAAATACCGCTTTCTTATATTTTGAGAGAAATTTTCCAACATATTTAGAGGGTTAAATGCAAAATCACAGAAGTACGTCAAAAAGAATGTATAAACATGGAAAACATGGCTGCATCACCTACAAGTTTCATTCGCTGAAGCCAAAATCAAATGGTATTCCAAAACTTGAATTTTAAATTCAGGAAAAAAATAGAAAACAAACACGAGTTTTGAAACATACTCATTTTACAGCGATGCTGACAACTAAACAAGCTTCTACATTGATGCTGTCAAAATTTTGATTTTCCCCAAATATACATTTAGTAAATATAGTATAATAGTAGTTCAAGGTCGATCTCACATAGATTTAAGCAATTAATAACTAGATACTAAATTTCTTATTTTCGTTTAAAGTGAGCAAAGCAAAAAATGATTTTAGGGTTAACATAATTTTTGGTCCCTCAATTTCACCCAGTTTGGGTTTTAGTCCCTCAAGTTTCAAACCCGTGCTTTTAGTCCTTATTTATTTTTTTAGATTTTATTCTCACTAAAGTAATTATGAACTAATTTAACTAGTTAATCTAAAGTAATAGTATCCATAAATGTCGGTTGGTCCACTTATATCCTAACTTAATTAAATGTCTTACACTAATTTACCAGGTACAATTATACTGATATCACTTTAGTTTGACGGTTTCTAGGTATATCCTAGTCGCAAATTAGATTAAAAATTTCATCTACACTATTTAATCTCATGACCTGAAATTCCCTAAACATCTTCAATGGTAGTCAATCACTAAATAATATAATCAATAACAACAACATAAAATAAAATAAAATAAATTTAAATCAAACATAAATAAATATTGAGAAAAATCTATAAGTTACAAACTAGTTCATACTACTCTAGTCGAAATTAGCCACACAGAGGTTCTAAATAGTAAATAATCTCAACATTGATCAGAACCCAGTATAAAATCATAGGTAAAATTGAAACAAGGACCCATAACTGATTAATCCGTAGAAAAGTCACGTGGAACAACCCGAACAGCTCCATCGACGCTCACAAAGACGACTCAACAATGGCCACCTCTTTCTCTCGCTAAGCATGATTGTATTGTGAATGGATGCCCCACAAAGTGACCAAACAGTTCTGTCACTTCCATTTTCTTTCTTCTCAGCATGTGTAATGTATGTCGAGGATTGGAAGTATTAGCCCATGTGTACTGCTACTGCCCCTTGTGTCCTCATTTTCTACTATAGTGTTGAAGACTATGAATGTATGTGTGTGTTTGAGTTAGGTGAATTATGAATGGTGTCGCCTCCCCCTCTTTTCTTCCCCTTTTAATTCTCTTTTTCTTATTTATTCAAATCTGCATTTTCTTATCATAAAAGAGAGAAAGGAAAAAGGAAATAATTATCATACATCATTCACACAATCTGGTTAGCATGAAACTTGTCTTTGAAATATACCATTTTCTATTTTAAAATTTTTTATTTCAATTAAATTTCAGATATTCCAAAAAGAATTATTTATATAATGGTTAAATAATTATTCTCTTTCTAATTCACGTCAAAATCTCCTAATTATTTAATCAATAACTCCGTAAACACAATAAAATTGAAAATATCATATATCAACCAGTAACCTCTTATTTCTAAACATACTCATTCTATAGGGAAGCTGACCACACATTTCAATTCAATGCAAGTTGCGGTTTACATCATACAAAATTGTCAGCTTTAATTAATTGGACCACCCCACATAGCTCATATTTCTAAACATTTTGATCTATAAAACTTGAGCCATTCATGTTCTCACATGCACACATACACACAAACACAAAAAGCATGGAATCGAAACCCCACGCTGTGTTGATTCCATATCCAGTTCAAAGCCATATCAACTCGGTGTTGAAACTTGCAAAACTACTTCATTTTCAAGGATTCTTCATAACCTTTGTCATCACTGAATTCAACCATAAACATTTGCTCAAATCAGGAGCTTTCAAAGTCCTTGATGGCCTCCAAGATTTCCAAATTGAAACCATCCCAGATGGTCTTCCTCCTGCTGATAATGATAATGTCAATCAAGACATAGTCTCTCTTGCTGATTCTGTAAGAAAGAACTGTCTCCTTCCCTTTCAAAACCTTCTTGATAGACTCACTGAATCTGCCTCTAGTGGCCATTTCCCTCCAATCACTTGCTTGGTATGTGATGTTACCATGTTCTTCACTGTTGATGCTGCTCAAGCACTTGGACTACCCATTATTCTACTCTGGCCTGCTAGTGCTTATTCATTTCTGGGAGCTTTTCACTATCAAGATCTACTGGATAGAGGGATTATACCTCTCAAAGGTAATATACTACTATATACTATAGTGAGCTATTGATGGTTTACATTAGCTTTATTTAAGTGATTTTACATTATACTCCCGGGTCCTTATTATGGGATCATTAGACTTTTTTAAGAAATTATTGATGTAATCACTTTAAATTATCTGAGATATATTTTTCCTCAAACTAAAGTATTCTACTTATAAGCTAACATAATATAATTATGTTACTCCCTCCGTTCCTAAATATAAGATCTAGATGACTTTTTTTTGGAAAGATTAAGGTTGCGAAATAGGTTATTAAATGATGACATATTTGATATCTTTTTAGATTATCCATTAGCTTATAGGTAAAATAAACTAGTTTAAGAGAAAAAATTAGGTAAATCAATTTATAATTAACTTATTTTTTGCTTTTTCTAGGATTTTTCAAAAAAGTCATCTAAGTCTTATATTTAGGAACGGAGGGAGTATAATTTAGTGGTCTAATTTACTTCCTTAACTTCAACAAAAAATTTAAAGTGATCTTATATTGAGAATGGGAGAGAGTACAAGGTAAATATGTGTTGGAATTATTTTTTCGGACGTAAACCACAAAACACACATATATTTAGTGAAAGAAAATGAGAACACTTTTTTATGTTTCATGCTTTAACTTTTTATCAAATCAATTTTAATGTGCAGATGAGAGTTATCTAACAAATGGGTACTTGGAACAAGAAATAGATTGGATTCCAGGAATGAGAAATATAAAGCTGAAGGATCTCCCTACATTTCTAAGGACTACAGATCCAGATGATGTCTTTTTGCAATATATCATTACAGCAATGCAAAACGTTCGCAGAGCTTCTGCCATTTGTTTCAACACACTTGATGAGCTTGAATGTGATGCAATCAAAGCTCTTTCATCTATTTTCTCTTGTCCTCTTTACACCATAGGCCTTTTTCCAGCATTGTTATGCCAAATCCAACATGAAAATAAAAAGCTGTTATCTTTGAAGTCTAACCTTTGGAAAGAAGAGACCCAATGCCTTGATTGGCTTCAACACAAAGTTCATAAATCTGTGGTTTATGTCAATTTCGGAAGCATCACAATAATCTCTCCAGAACAACTGTATGAATTTGCTTGGGGCTTAGCTAATAGTAAGAAACGCTTCTTGTGGATCATAAGGCCTGACCTTGTGAATGGTGGTTCAGTAATTCTATCTCCTGAGTTTTTGAGTGAGACTAAAGAAAGAGGCCTCATAGCAAGCTGGTGTGAGCAAGAGAAGGTTTTGAACCACCCTGCAATTGGAGGGTTCTTGACGCATTGTGGATGGAACTCCATGACAGAGAGCATTTGTGCAGGAGTTCCAATGGTGTGTTGGCCTTTTTTTGCAGATCAGCAAACCAATTGTAGGTATGCATGTAAGGATTGGGGGATTGGAATTGAGATTGATAGCAGTGTTAAGAGAGGTGAAGTGGAAAAACTTGTGAATGACTTGATGGAAGGAGAGAAGGGGAAGGAGATGAGACACAAGACTTTAGAGTGGAAGAAAATTGCTGAGAACAACACAAGACCTGGTGGTTCTTCCTACATTAATTTGGAAAAGATGATTAAAGATGTGGTGATAAAAACCAAAAACTAATTAAGCACTACCTGAAATATGAAATATTTGATGTTTAATTCATGTTGACGCTTCACCCTTGAAGTAACTAATAAAGTGGTCCAATTTTAGCCTCTGTATAATATAAGTATGACACGTGGATGATGCCCATTGGTGGGTCTATCTTTTTTTTTTTTGGACATAGGTAACTTAAGAGTGATGCCTGTGCAAATCAATGTATTTTTAGTAGAAAAAGGGTTAAACCAGTTTCTCTAGGTGATTGAGACTAAGAATAGCCGAGAAAACTAACCAAAAGTGCATACATTAATCACTTGTCTCTTTTTAATCAATCAAATCTGCATTATCATATTCTAATTTGACTACGCAAGACTTCTAAGTATATGTCTATCCTAGCCGCACATTAAATTAAAAATATACACTATTTAATCGTCTATTTAAAATTCCCTAAACATCTTCAATGTTGGTCAAGAACTAAACAATAATCAATAACAGTAAGATTAAATAAACTAAATTAAATTAAACATAATTAAATAGTGGAAAAAATCTCTAACTACAAATAAATTTATACTACTAATTAGCCACACATAATCAATCTCAACAATAATCAGAACCCATTCTAATTATATAGGAAAAAATTGAAACAAGGACCCACAACTGATTAATCCGTAGAAAACTCACGTGAAACAACCCGAACAGCTCCTTACGTTCAAAGACAACTCAGCAATGGCCACCTCTTTATCTCCTTTAGCATTGAATGTTTGTCCAGCAGGGTGTGTTCTTGGTAGGAGTGTACATTGTTTGTGATTGTGAATGGGATGCCCCACAAATTGACCAAACAGTTCTGCCACTTCCCTTTTCTCTCTTCTATGTGTGTGTAATGTGAGTCAAGAATTGGAAGTATATTGGGCCATGTGTACTGCGCCCTTTTGTACTCATTTTCTTCAATGGTGTTTCTGACTATGAATGCATGTGTCTCTCTATGCTCCTTCTCCCAAAACGTTTTTTTTCTTCTTTAATTCCATTTTTCTTATTTATTTAAATCTGCATTATCATATTATAAATGAGAGAAAGGAAATAACAAATAATTACCATACATTAATCATACAATCTCTTTCTTATTTCTCTGTTCCTTCTCCCAAAACGCACTGCTTCTTTTTCTTCTTCTTCGATTCCATTTTTCTTATTTATTCAAATATGCATTATCATAATATAAGAGATATAATGTAAATAAGAAATAATCACCATACATTAATCACACAATCTCGTTAGTATCAAACTTCCCATTGAAATATTCCCTTTTTCTATTTTAAATTTGGTATTTCAATTAAATTTCATTTATATTAAAAGAATTACTAATATAATGTTTAAATTATTCTCTTAATTTACATTAAAATCTCCTAATTATTTTAGGGTAATTAATTACAGGTCTCTTATAAGGGACATAATATAGAAAAAGTCTCACTAATTAGAGAAATCAATTTTAATAAATTCTGAAAACATGAGACCTACGGATATTAATAAAAAATTTCCACTTCCCACCCCTTTTCTCTCCTCTCCCCTCCTTCTCCCCTCACCACTCACCCACCATCCTCCAAACTCACCCGGCCTTCTCACCCTCTTTCAGTCGACGGAATATAGAACTCCGGCAACCCACCGGAGAAAAATCCACCAGCAACTCACTTAATATTATGGGAAATCATTCTATATCAACCACTCATCTTCTCTTATTTCTAAACATACTCGTCCTACAGCGATGCTAAGCAGTGACCACACATTTCAATGCAAGTTGCGGTTTACAATGTACAGAATTGTCGGCTTTAATTAATTGGACCACCTCACATAGCTCATATATCTAAACATTTTGATCTATAAAACTTGAGCCATTCATGTTCTCATTCACATGCACACATACACACAAACACAGAAAGCATGGAATTGAAACCCCACGCTGTGTTGATTCCATATCCAGTTCAAAGCCATATCAACTCGGTGTTGAAACTAGCAAAACTACTTCATTTTCAAGGATTCTTCATAACCTTTGTCATCACTGAATTCAACCATAAACATTTGCTCAAATCAGGAGCTTTCAAAGTCCTTGATGGCCTCCAAGATTTCCAAATTGAAACCATCCCAGATGGTCTTCCTGCTGCTGATAATGATAATGTCAATCAAGACATAGTCTCTCTTGCTGACTCTGTACAAAAGAACTGTCTTCTTCCCTTTCAAAACCTTCTTGATAGACTCACTGAATCTGCCTCTAGTGGCCATTTCCCTCCAATCACTTGCTTGGTTTGTGATGTTACCATGTTCTTCACTGTTGATGCTGCTCAATCACTTGGACTACCCATTATTCTACATTGGTCTGCTAGTGCTTATTCATTTCTGGGTTCTATTCACTATCAAGATCTACTGGATAAAGGGATTATACCACTCAAAGGTACTATACTACTATATACTATAGTGAGTTATTGATGATTTACATTACATTAGCTTTATTTAAGTGATTTTACATTATACTCCCGGGTCCTTATATTATGATATAGTAAGAGTTTTTTGTACAAACTAATGATGTAGTCACTTTAAATTGTCTATTTCTATCTTTTTTCTCAAACTAAAAAAACTAACCTATAATATAATTATGTTATAATTTAGTGGTCTAATTTACTTCATTAATTTCAACAAAAAATTTAAAGTCATCTTATATTGATGAGAACGAGAGGGAGTACAAGGTAAATATGTGCATGAATTATTTTTTCGGACGTAAACCGCAAATAGCACATATATGTAGTGAAAGAAAATGAGAAAATTTTTTTATCAAAAAAATAAAACAGAAAATTTTGTATGTTTCATGCTTTAATTTTTTATCAATTCAATTTTAATGTGCAGATGAGAGCTATCTGACAAATGGATACTTGGAGCAAGAAATAGATTGGATTCCGGGAATGAAAAGTATAAAGCTGAAGGATCTCCCTACATTTCTAAGGACTACAGATCCAAATGATGTCTTTTTGCAACATACCATTACGATGATGCAAAAAGCTAGAAGAGCTTCTGCCATTTGTTTCAACACATTTGATGAGCTTGAATGTGAAGCAATCAAAGCTCTTTCATCTATTTTCTCCTGTCCTCTTTACACTATAGGCCTTTTCCCAGCGTTTTTATGCCAAATTCAACATGAAAATAACAAGCTTTTATCTTTGAAGTCTAACCTTTGGAAAGAAGAGACCCAATGCCTTGATTGGCTTCAACACAAAGTTCATAAATCTGTGGTTTATGTCAATTTCGGAAGCATCTCAATAATCACTCCAGAACAACTGTATGAGTTTGCTTGGGGCTTAGCTAATAGTAAGAAACACTTCTTGTGGATCATAAGGCCTGACCTTGTGAATGGTGGCTCGGTAATTCTATCTCATGAGTTTTTGAGTGAGACTAAAGAAAGAGGCCTCATAGCAAGCTGGTGTGAGCAAGAGAAGGTTTTGAACCACCCTACAATTGGAGGGTTCTTGACGCATTGTGGATGGAACTCCATGACAGAGAGCATTTGTGCAGGAGTTCCAATGGTGTGTTGGCCTTTCTTTGCAGATCAGCAAACGAACTGTAGGTATGCATGTAAGGATTGGGGGATTGGAATTGAGATTGATAATAATGTTAAGAGAGAAGAAGTGGAGAAGCTTGTGAATGATTTGATGGAAGGAGAGAAGGGGGAGGAGATGAGACAGAAGACTTTAGAGTGGAAGAAAATTGCAGAGAACAACACAAAACCTGATGGTTCTTCCTACATTAATTTGGAAAACATGATTAAAGATGTGGTGATTAACACCAAAAACTAATTAAGCACTACGTGAAATATGAAATATTTAATGTTTAATTCATGTTGGTGCTTCATTGTGAGAACTTATTTTCACTTAAGGTATAAATTTAATATAAATAAAGGCAATGTCCCTATTTTGCCAATCAAGTAATATCTTGGACCACTGGGCACTATAAATCAACATCGAGTATAATTTCACCCTTGAAGCAAATAAAGTGGTCCAATTTTACCCTCTAGCAAATGTATTGTTGACACGTGGATGACACCCATTGGCGGGTTTATCTAGTCAAGGGAACATTGGATCACTTTCGTTACTTCAAGGGTGAAATTTTACCTGGTGTTAATTTAGGGCGGTCAGTGGTCTAAGGTGGTTACTTAAAGGGCAAAATAAGATCATTACTCAAAACATTTTATATTTGAATTTATATATTTATTGGTCAATTGAATAGCAATGCTTGCATTACCATTTACCTCCCCTAAGTTTATGCTTCTACCAATTGCTCCAGGCTATGAGTATTTCCTGCAATGGAAAGTTTCAAGTGCAAATTAAAATAAAATTAACTACCATGGATTGTGTAATAGATGTTGTTGAGAAATAATAATCTACACACAAGTGAAGTGTAACATACTTAAATTTTAATTCTAATAATTAAATAATTAATAAATGAAATTAAGTATAGAATATAAAATATAGAAAATTATGATATTTTAGGTTGTTCATATTTAGTAGGAATATTTTGAATATTTAAATTAAATAGATATGTAGAGTTAGATTCGGTAAAAAAATAGTTAGATTCAAAATAAAAAGAAAATAAAATAACCAAGTGCATGATTATAGAGAGAGATATAAAAAAATACTGATTTGGTAAAATGATATATTCCTATAAAAGGGCATGGTTTCATTTATAAATAAATATATTAAACGGAAAGGCAAATTAGAATTCGAGAGGATTAGGGTTTCTTATTTTCGTAACTTCTTCGGAGTAGACGTAGAATTAAGGTAACCAGTGTTGATTTACTTTATATGCATGTTATAGAATATAAGATTTTCTAACTGTGTTTTGATAGTATAAATTTGATTTTTGAAATTCTATTTTGATTGTATGAAACTCCAACGAGGTGAGAAGTATCTTAACCTGTTTTCTATTATAAAACTCACATGTACATATGTATTTGTTACGTTTATAAATACAATGATTTGTTATGACTATTGTTGTGATGGCGATTTGGGGTTGGGTTGTGGAGAATTTTGTTTGAAAGACCGCGCGACAAGTTTCTACTACTGATCCTAGTAGTTGGCACCTTGTCAGGCCCATTCTCTATTCCTTATCCCCCGATCAGGATTTGGAAATAGGCGTTTGGGTAAGACACTTCTTGAGCCTAGACCCAGGTGGGAGGTAAGAGAGGGGACCGACACCGGAAGTGACTGGTATAACCTAAGTGGGGTTATACAACATGAATGGTTCGGATCCACATCTAGGAGTTATACAGAGGAAATCGATTGGGGGTTATGAAAGTGTTTGAAATTGTTTTGGTTTGGAAAAATTTCTCTGTTAATGAAAGTGTTTGAAAATGTTTTGTTTTGAAAAATTTCTATGTTAAATTTCTAAAACACTGCTTCATTGGCTTATAAGTAAATTGGTCACAAGGGATTACTGACCCCAAGTATATTTTTTTTTGTTTTTATTATTATTTGTTTTATGTGAGTATTCCTATAGAAGTGATCGTGAAGGGAAGGAGCCAGAGCTTTAGTCTCCAAACGGTGTTATGTTGTTGGATTATTTATAGGGTAAAGGTGCAAAACTAGCTACCGTAAATTTTCAAATGGACAACTTTGACACCCCTAAATTGGACGGGGCAAAACCGTACATTGTAAATAAAAATGGGACAAATTTAGCCTCGCCGTTAACTTGTGCAAACGGACGTTTGTGTTTGCGTAGGGCCCACCTTCATTAATCTACATGGCAATACAGTCAGCAATCCAGGATGACAAATTTTCTTGGGAAAATTAAATACAGGTCCCTTGTAAGGGACTTAATATTAGAAAAGTCCCCATAACTAGGGAAATTAAAGTAGAGTCCCTTGGGACTATACTTAAATTATTTTTGGGCACGTGGGCCCCACAGATAATATTTAAAATAATTTACCCTCCCCCACCCCTTCTCTCTCCTATCTCCTCCCATCTTCTTCTTCTTCTTCGGCCCCCTCCCCCCACCACCCAAAAAAAACTCTCCACCCTCCCCCACGGCCCCACCCTCCACCCCCCACCAACTCCAAAGCCTTCCTGCTCCGCCCATCAGTTCCCCTCTCCATCATCTACACCCTCCACCACTACTCCAACCTCACCCCCTCCTCCACTCCCGCTCTTCTCTTCATCTCCATAACCATGCTTCTCCGCCCCACCTGCCTCATCACAACAGCCACGGCTGCCCCCGGCGCCAAGAGAGTTTAAAGCGATGAGAGAGTTCAAAAGGTGCACAACATCGAAGAGTTTGACAGCGCACTTAAATCCGCCAAGAACAGACTTGTGGTGGTTGAATTCACCAATAGAAACGGCGATAAGAGCAGCAAGATTTACCCTTTCATGGTGGAGCACAGCCGCTCCTGCGATGACGTGGACTTCCTGCTTGTGATGAAGGACGAGTCAAACAAGACGAGAGAGATGTGCTGGAGAGAGGTGGAGAGTTTTTTTTGGGTGGTGGGGGGAGGGGGCCGAAGAAGAAGAAGATGGGAGGAGATAGGAGAGAGAAGGGGTGGGGGAGGGTAAATTATTTTTAATATTATCTGTGGGGCCCACGTGCCCAAAAATAATTTAAGTATAGTCCCAAGGGACTCTACTAAAATTTCCCTAGTTATGGGGACTTTTCTAATATTAAGTCCCTTACAAGGGACCTGTATTTAATTTTCCCAAGAAAATTTGTCATGCTGGATTGCTGACTGTATTGCCATGTAGATTAATGAAGGTGGGCCCCACGCAAACACAAACGTCCGTTTGCAAAAGTTAACGGCGAGACTAAATTTGTCCCATTTTTATTTACAATGTACGGTTTTGCCCCGTCCAATTTAGGGGTGTCAAAGTTGTCCATTTGAAAATTTACGGTGGCTAGTTTTGCACCTTTACCCTTATTTATATTGCCACATTAGTTGCATTTGTTTGGTCATTTCTAGTTTAATTACTCATTTGTTATTTTTGATCCACCTAACCATTGGAGTACTCCCTTTATTGAACTTTATTAATACTTTACTTTTCTTTTTTCCTCGTAACATCCTAAAATTTTAATGTTGATATTTAAATAATAAATACTCCATCTGGTCCTAAATATAGGACTTATTAACCTAATTTGAGGAGATTAAGGATGACAGTTAATTTAGTTAATTTTATGTCTTTCTAATAATACCCCTCCTTAATTAGTTTAATTACTTTGTAGCCCTTCCACTCTCAAATTTCCCACGAGCCTTCATTTTCGTCAGTGGCAAGAGATCAACTTCGTCCTTCTTCAACGAGTTCGATTTCAACTTCAACGAGCTTTTGCCTTCTCCATTGAGAGATCGATTTCACCTTATTCATTGAGAGATCGATTTCAATCGCTTCCTTCCTTCTTTAAACAAAAACAGATTGTACAGTTTGATCTTCTTGCATCTCTGTCACTGAGACATCGATTTCACCTTCTTCATTGAGCATCTTTTATCAAGATTATTGATTCCATTTTTCTTCAAGAAGAACACAAATCAGAATTGGATTAGAAGAATTAGGTCAGTTTTGTTTTGTTTGTTTAGAACGATGATTCCATTCACGTATATTGAGGTTTAGTTTCTGAGCTTAACATTATAATCGGAATTGAAAAATACATTCGCATAGTAAGAGATTATCTGATTTGTGATCATGAGATAATATCGCTCCTATTGATTTTTTTGATCTTTTACTTTGACTTATTGTGATCAAAGTGATGAATTGTGTTGTTTCTTACTTGGAGTATTTGTGACAAAAATATTTGTGACAAGAAGTGATTGATAAATTGTTGGGGAATGTAAATAAATATATTGGTAACTTAAACATTATTAGCTGATTGAGATTTCAGTTGTTCGATGATTAAGCTAAGGGATATCTATTATTTGATAATTGTAGGATTAAGCTAAGGGAATTTTTAACTTAAACATTTGTTGATTGAAATCTCAACACATTAGCTGATTACAAAACAATAGAGAAATTGTTAGGATTAAGCTAAGGGAATGTTTGACTTAAACATTAGGTGATTGAAATTTCAACACATTAGCTGATTTCAAAACAATAGATAAATGTAATGTAATGAATGTAAGTGTAATGGATGATGTGTATTGATGTGTGTGCCATGTATGCCTCACAGATCCTAGTTGTTCTCCTGTTTTAAATTCACTTGGCTGCAACCTTTTCTTAGGAAGCTCTTTATGTAAAACTCTTTCAATGTTTATGATTGCTGCTGTGGATTACAAGCTTTGTAGTTCAAGGAAGCTCCTAAAACAACCGATGATTTGATTGCTGATGTGGTTAATTCATTTGAATCATTTTCGTCTGTTATATCTAACAGAATATTTTTAACACTACAATCTTGTATGGTAGAAATAATGAAGAAAAAAGGTTCAAATAAGTATGATATTCCTCATATAAGGAAAGAACTTTTGGAAAAAAAGGTTCACTGCCTCATCAAGTCAAGTGTCACTCACAATTGTGCAAGAAGTATTGGATTATTTGAGGTAACTTTATCTATTGTTCTATTCCACAATCATTACTTCCATTAATATCTTTACATGTATTCTATAAAATTATTGTTGTCCTTGTTTCAATTCCTTACCCCTTAAAAAACAGGGTTGTCTTGTAGATTTGCAAAGAGTGAGCCAATATTCATATGCTGGTGATTTCTTCCTTGTTTCAATTCATATCTCTCCAGATTATTCATTCAAGCCATTTAAGGTGACATTCTTTCACTTACATGGTTTTTCTTGCTACTTTCTTGATGTTTTGTTGTTTCTTCCTTCTTTGCTCTTGATTGCTAATTCTGAGTATCTGATTCTTGCTGCTGGTTCTCCATCCTATTTCATTTATTGGAACTGTAAAATTCAGATGCAGCATCATGAGTGAAATAAGATGAATCTATGGTGGTTTTTTTGTACCTATATAACTTTAATTGTGTAATGTGAGTTTAGGGACATGAAGTGGAATAAATTCTTCATTTCAGATAATTTGAATGATATGATGAGTCATCAGATTAGTTATGTTTTTTTATTGTAGTTCATTATGTAGGCTTGTGGGCTATATTGGTGGTGAGTTTTGTGTTTTTAGCTCAATCACTTGTAGTAAAATGTTGCATGAGAGAAGAGAAGGAAACACTTCTTAATATCAAGACCTATTTTCTTGCAAAATATAATGAAACTCTGGAGAATAAACACTTATCGTCATAGATTAGTAATGCAAAGAGTGATTATTATACTTGAAATAGGGTCAAATGTTATCCTTGTTTTGCACATGTTCCATGCTCTCTCTCTGCCAACATCTTAATTATGGTCTTATCATTCGGCTATTTGCAAAACACTCCCGGTACAATCTTATCATGGTCTTGTTTTCTTAAAAACTCTTTTGAAAATAGAGCTAAGGTGTTACTTTTTTAATTAAGTAGTATTTTGGGCTGATACCATGTTTAATTTGGTTCTTATAGTTTGCACCAATTTTTGGCTTGTTCCCTTAAGTTTACTTTGTATTTCGATCTGAAACATGTCCAAGTTGTTTACTTTGGACTTAAGTAGCAACAAATTGTCTAGCCAGATTCTTGAGTCTTTGTGGGCAGTTTGTACTTCATTAGCAGACTTGATTTTATCTCATAATAACTTGGAGGGAAAATTATTTCCCACTCACTTCAACTACTCTTCCTCTATTAAATGGTTGTTTGTGGATAACAACTACTTCAGTGGGACATTAGAACTTGAAATATGGTAGCTCCCATTTCTTTCCATGTTAGATATCTCTAACAACATATTCTGGGGTATGGTTTCTAGCTACTTTCATCACCAATTCTTCATATTTAGACCTGCTAAATTTGTCAAGAAATAACTTTACTGGTACACTACCCACAGAGTTCTGCATGTTTCATCTTGTGTATTTGAACCTTGCTCAATACCGGGTTGCTATTTGATATATACCTTGTATTTCTATTCCTTGTTGCTTTGATTTGAGAATGTTGGTAGAAACTTGTTTTGAAATCCTTTCGTAGAGGTCCCCTGTTATCTATCATCCTCCTTCCATGTGTTGTGATGCTATAGATTAGGTTTGGTTAATTACTTCCATCTTCTTTAACATGTCATAGTTATGTTGTTTACATCTATATACATTTGTTCATGATTATGTTGTTTAATGCAGGTCATCTTAAGTTGGTAACTGGAATATAATGTCTGAGGATGCTAGCCCAATCTATATTGTGATTCAATTCCATATATTGCTTAAAGATTCAGCACTCATGATGCCCTTCATGTATAGCTTTGTGCCATGGTAGAATGTTATCTCTAAACATGGAAAATAGGATATTCAATTATGTGAAAGATGAGTGATTCTATATTGTTATGGAGTATTTAGATTTATTCTTTGTTGATATAACTACATGCCTATTCCACATTGTTTTGTAAACATATGTAAGACTAATGTTCAAGATTGATGATGGGCAATTTGAGAGAAGCTCATGTGTTAGTAACACTATTTCATTCTTTCATGGAATGAAATTTAGTATAGAGACGTTTAAATTTTTAAATGAACTTTTAATAGATTTGAAATGATTTTTTTAGTACAATGAGATGTTAGTTTGTATAGTAGATTTTTTTTGTCAAAAGTGAGCTTTAATTTTGAGGATACATGAATTATAATTTTAAGTTCTCAAACATAGGGAGTTTAAAATATTCCCTATTTTTGTTTTCGAGATAAAATTTCAAGAGAAAGTTTATTATGGTACATGTATCCTGTTGATAAAAAATGTTAGGTGTATTATGTTGATTAAGAAAGAGCTAGCTATAGGGATTCCATCCTTTAAAGTTAAGCATGATTATATTTGTGAATCCTGCCAACGAGGAAAGCAAACAAAGTCCTCGTTTAAAACCAAGAAGAGAGTCTCCACCAGCAGGCCCTTGGAACTAATTCACATGGATTTGGTTGGGCCAGCAAGAGTGAAGAGCTTGGGTGGAAACCTGTATGCTCTAGTTGTGGTGGATGACTATTCTAGGTTCACTTGGACAATGTTTCTTGCCTCCAAGCAAGATGTTTTTGATGCTTTTGTTGTCCTGGCTAAGAAAGTGCAGAACAAGAGTGATCTCAAGATAACAGTCATAAGGACTGATCATGGAGGAGAATTTGAGAATCACAGCTTCTCAGAGCTGTGTGAGCAGAATGGCATTGATCACAACTTCTCAGCTCCCAGAACTCCTCAGCAGAATGGCGTGGTTGAGAGGAAGAATAGGGTTCTGACTGAGATGGCCAGGAGCATGCTCAATGAGAAAGAGGTTTCTCAAGTGTTCTGGGCGGACGCTATGAGCACTGCTTGCTACATCTCTAACAGAGCCTATGTTCGTAAGGACTTGGACAAGACTCCCTATGAGCTGTACAAAGGTAGAAAGCCCAACATCAGCCACCTCAGAATCTTTGGATCAAAATGCTATGTTCATAACAATGGAAAGGTAAATTTGGGTAAGTTTGATCCAAAGGCTGATATAGGAGTTTTTATAGGATACTCTCTTAGGAGTAAGGCTTATAGAGTATACAACATGAGAACTAGAACTGTAGAAGAATCTATGCATGTTGTATTCGATGAAAATCCTACATGGGGACAATCCACAGAAGATGATGGGATATTAAATTTTTCAAAACCACTATCATCTTCACCACCAAAAGAAACACCAGCAAGTAACCCCAAGGAAAAAGATGAACCCAGTGATGAACCTAGAGTGCAGACGGTGCCTGATGAGGTACAGTTGCCAACAGCTAGGAGACATCACAGGGATCATCCTCTTGACCAAGTGCTTGGTGATGTTTCTTCTGGTGTTAGAACCAGAAGACAGGTTCAAAATGAAGTTGAGTTTGGAGCCTTTTTGTCACAAATTGAACCAACTTCAGTTGAACAAGCTCTTAAGGACTGTGATTGGATTATTGCCATGCAGGAAGAGCTAAACCTGTTTGAAAGAAGCCAAGTCTGGGAACTAGTCCCAAGGCCGTCTCATCAATCCATAGTTGGGACCAAATGGGTCTTTAAGAACAAACTGGATGAGACTGGTCAGATCACTAGGAACAAAGCCAGATTGGTAGCCAAAGGGTATAACCAAGAAGAAGGCATAGACTATGAAGAAACCTTTGCTCCAGTTGCAAGACTTGAAGCAATAAGGATTCTTCTAGCCTTTGCATCCATGAAAGGTTTTAAATTATATCAGATGGATGTAAAGAGTGCTTTTCTTAATGGTTATATTAAGGAAGAGGTTTATGTTGAGCAACCTCTTGGCTTTGAGGATCTCAAGCATCCTAAACATGTGTATAGGCTAAAGAAAGCTTTGTATGGCCTGAAACAAGCTCCTCGAGCTTGGTATGAGAGACTCAGCAGCTTTTTGCTGGGAAAGGGTTTCTCAAGAGGCAAACTAGATAATACACTGTTTATTTTGCATAAGGATAGAAACATGTTAATTGTCCAGATTTATGTTGATGATATTATCTTTGGGGCAACTAACGAGAAACTCTGTGAAGAGTTTTCTAAGACTATGCAGGGGGAATTTGAGATGTCAATGATGGGAGAACTAACGTTCTTCCTAGGCCTGCAAATCAAGCAAAAAAAGGAAGACATCTTCATCTCCCAAACTAAATATTGCCGTGAGCTCCTCAAGAAGTTTGGGATGGATGAGTGCAAGGAGTATGATACTCCCATGAGCACCACTGCCGCACTCGATGCTGATGTAAAGGGAAGTTCGGTCAGCCTGCCTATGTACAGGGGAATGATAGGTTCCTTGCTATACTTAACGGCTAGCAGACCTGATATACAATTTAGTGTAGGCATGTGTGCTAGATTTCAAGCCAACTCTAAGGGATCACATCTAACTTGTGTTAAACGTATTTTAAGATACCTTGAGGGAACTCAAGAACTTGGTCTCTGGTATCCCAGAGGTAACCAGGAGTTCTTGTGGGCTTATTCTGATGCTAGCCATGCAGGTTATAAGACAGATAGACAGAGCACCAGTGGACAATGTGCCTTCCTTGGTGGTTGTCTGATCTCTTGGGCTAGCAAGAAGCAAACCTGCGTGTCTTTATCATCCACAGAGGCAGAATACATTGCTGCTGCAAGCTGTTGTGCACAAGTGTTGTGGCTAAAGAATCAACTGAGGGATCTTGGCCTGGAGTTTCCTGAGGCTCCCATTCTCTGTGACAACACAAGCACTATCAGCCTCGCCAAGAATCCAATCCAGCACACAAGAACAAAGCACATTGACGTCAGACATCACTTCATCAGAGACCATGTTCAGAAGAAGGATGTCAAGGTGCAATTTGTTCCCACTCAACATCAGCTTGCAAATATCTTCACCAAGCCTCTGGGGGTAGATCAATTCACCTTTATTAGGGGAGATTTGGGAATGGTAAACCCAAATGAAGTTTAATCTTCAAAATAAACCTGTGCTTAATTGATTAAAACCTGCAACTGTACTAACTTAGGCATCAGAGTGCCAATCTTTAGTTTTGCAGGTCCCCAATGTTTAATCTTAAGTAAGTCCAACCGGAAGCAAATCCTCTTCCGGATGCCACTTTGCTGCCGCTTGGTGATGCCTCTAAGCAACCGGGAGCGCCAGTATCTGGGTAGAAGACACGTCACTTCACCAAACGTTCTATCTTCCTCCACAGGAAGTTGTGCCTCCTCTGACTATGTGAAGAGCCACGTGTCAAAAAGGTGCGCCGTTCCAATTCAAATGTTTACGTTCCAATTCAATGTAGAGTCATTATGTGCATCACATCGGTTACTACATGTATAAATAGGCATCAACGCTCATTTTCACATGTTACACAACTCTCTTACCCACCAAATTCTCTGAACTTATTCATCATCTTCATCGCACATTCATCCTGTTCATCATCTTATTCTTCATCTTCTTCTTCTTCTTCATTTCTGGACATTGTGCATTTCATCTCATACATACCATTCATTTCACTCAACCCTAAACCACTACAACAAAATGGCCGGCTCTCATGAATCAAACCCTAACACTCAGAATAAGTCCAAATCTGGGAAATCTGGGAATCACTCCAAATCTGGGAAATCTGGGCAACATGAACATTCTGGGATTTCTGGGAAAAAGAGCAAGAAGAGCGTCCGTTTTAGCGAAGAGCCTTCTTCCAAGCGCCAAAGGATTGAGGATGATCCTTCTGTGTATAAGGATGGGCCGCTTGAAGTTGTTTCTCCTACATTTGAGAACACTAAACCCTACTTCACCAACGGAATCTTTGTTGATATGAAGAAATTGGAAGATCTGGGTTTTGGACATTTGAAGGAACATCTCCAGATTACATGTGTTGGCTGGGGATCAACAGTGAATACAACGTCAACGTCCTCAGGGTGTTCTACCAGTCTCTCACGGCCATGCCCAAGTACAAGAAAGTGAATGAGAAAGAAACCATTGGCCGTGTGGACTTCAAGGCCACAGTGAGGGGGAGGAAAATCAAGTTCTCTTGGAGAGATATTAATCGCCTGCTCGGGGTCACTGATGAGGGTATAAACCAGTGGATCTACCCTGATAAGCTAAGCCAGGAGGAGCTTGAAGACGTCTATGAGACCAAGGGGAAGAAGGTCTCTGCTATGCTTGACTCCAAGAGGGTACTTCAATATGTCTACTCTCGCTTGATGACCAATAAGGGGGGCAACTCCAATGAGTTCACCCAACTAGACAACCCCTGGCTCCCCAGATTCCTGACCAAGCAGCCTGTCAACCCTGGGCAACTCATAAGTATGGAGCTGAATCGATGGTGTGAAGTCAAAGAAAAAGGGAAACCTGGATATCTTCCCTACCCTCAGGTTATTGCCTTCCTCCTGGAGCAGTTCAACATTAAATCCATTGAGGAAGCGGATAACGTCAAGTGCCTGCCCATGGGGTCGATGAACTTGGGCAAGATGGGAATCAAGTACCTCAAGCCAGCAAAGCCCACTCAGTCTGGCTCTCAGGTCGGGAGTCATTCGAATACCAATGTTCCCTCTGCATCTGGAGCAGGGGATCAAGAGGTTGATTCTCATGCTGGCCCAAGCCGTGCTCCAAGGGTATCTGCTGCTCAGAAGGGTCTAGTAAATGAGCTAAGAGAAGAGCTCCTGTTCAAGCTGCCCGATCCCTTGATGGCCCCTCTGCGAACGGAGTTTGGAGAGCGACTTCAGCGGCTGGAAGATCGGATCGATGAGATGGATACCAAGCTGGACCTAATCCTTGCCATACTTGTACCTGGCCCCTCAAACCCTCCCTCATCTAATTCTCCACAAAATGACCCTCCTCCACCATCCCCACAAAATGACCCTCCTCCACCACCCCCACGGAATGACAATGACACTCACCACTCACCCTCACCTCACAACACCCCTCACAACTCACCTCAAAACTCCCCTCACCACTCTCCTAGCCACTTTAACACATCCAACCACCAAAACTCCCCCAACTACTCCCATTCACCCAACCCTCCTCTCAACACCCTTGGCTCCTTTACTTCCATTCACCCCTTCAGTTCCATATACCTGCGAGATATCCCTTCACACCTTCACAGACTACCTGAGAGAAATATATCCTCCTCTCCCTATTCACCTACCTTCCCCTATCCTGACCTCTTCTCAGATTCAAATCCCTTCTTCTTCCCAAGCCCCACTCCTTCACCTGAAAACTCACCCCCTTCCTCACCTGAAAACTCACCACCCAGAAAATTTGGCCCTGAACCTCCACCCTTCACCTCACCCAATTCTTCCTCCCTGGCCCTCGCCCTTATTGATGATGCCAAAAGGGGGAGAGATATTCTCACTCAACCCTCCCTATGGCTAGATGAGGATATTGCTGCTACCCTCCGCCGAGATATGGATCATCAGAGATTGGGTAGAGCAGAAAGTCTTATCCGTGGGGAAGCCATCAGGTTCATGCAACAGCAGCGCTCAGACAACCAGAGGTCAAAATTGGAAATGGCATTGAATAATCCGCCTGCTGAAGCCTCTCCACCTGAGCCTGAGCCTGAGCCTGAGACTCCACCATCTGAGCCTGAGCCTTCACCCACTGCTGAGCCATCCACTCCATCTGCTCCTACTGAAAATCTGATCGATGTGCTTCGCATGAAGTATGGACTTAAGAAGCCAGAGCCACTTGTAAGAGTGTTAGCAGTGCCAATCCCTCCCTCTAAGCCAGCCCTTGTATCTCAACCACTCAGCTTCAGTAAGTCAAGGGTTAAGGTTGTGGCTAGAAAGAAGAGTGCTTCCTCCAATGCATCCTCAGAGAGTGAAGAGGAGTCAGATGCTGCTCCTGAAAATACTGAGTCTGAAAGGGTGCCACTGCAAGGGGAAGCTTCCGAGCCTCTGTCCTCCACTCAAGAGCAACCTCAGGAAGTGCCACCAGAAGTGGTTGTCAAGCTAGAGGTGGAAGACATGACACCCGAAGAGTTTGAGCGCTATGGAAACACTGATAGACTCACTTATGAGCAAATCTTCGTCCTGGATGCTGAGAGGGCTAATGCTAAAGCAAAAGGGAAAGCAAAGACAGACCTATCTCATGACCCTACTTTCTCAGCCTGGAATGTCAAAGTCAGAGCTGTCCATCTCCCTCATGGATCCATTCCAATCAGAGACTCTGAGGAAGGAAGGGTTTTTGGGCTGAATGAAATTAGTGATCTGAAGAGAGCCATCGCTGAGTCCCTTGAGACGGAAAGGCTCAGAAAAGCAAATGAGGAGAGGGAGCTACAAGCTATTCTTGCCCAGATCGATCAACAGCAGATGGATGAGATGTGGGCCAAGGCAAATGAGGAGTTTGAAGAGTGCCAAAGAGAGAAAGAGAAGAACAAAAGACACAAGCTCTGAACCCCAACCTCTCATGCATTTAACTTAAAATTTTTCTTTTCATATTTCTCATGCATAGTTATCTGGCATACTTGTATTTATCTTCTTGTTGTAATTGCTTTATTACTAATGAAATTTGCCTTTGTGTTCATATGTGCGCTGTATTTGATTAATTCTTTAATATGAACTTAATTAGATAACTTAGTTTGTCATCATCAAAAAGGGGGAGAATGTTAGAATCTTAAGTTTTGATGAAGAGTAAAATATGAAAGAACAAGTTAAACACTTAGAAAAATTAGGTTAATATAGAACCACAAGTAAGAGTACAACCGGATGTGGATTTACTTCCGGATGGACTAGGACTAGCGCTCGCGGATGAATGACTCATCCCACAGCGGGTGTAAGTAAGTCACTTAAGTCAGAACTCAGCCTAAGAAAGTTAGAAGTATAAAATCTTTAAGACTAAGTTAGGACACAACCGGATGCAGGAATGCTTCCAGATGATAAGTGACTAGCGCTGCCTAATGGATCAGGCAACACCGAGCGTCAGTGAATATAACTCTAAGTCATAACTTAAGTCTAGTAGGAGTACTTCCGGATGTGGAATTGCTTCCAGAAGTAAGAGAGCTTCCTTAGACAAAATGAACTCTCACTGCATGTGACTATGTGTTAATATTGCTAGACTAACGTTCAAGTGCAGCACTGGGACAAAGCCTCTTAACTGTTCAAAAAATGAGGGGACTTGCTTTGTAACATCCCAAATTTTAAATTAGGAATAAATGAGAATTAATTAAGGTATTATGATGCCATTATTAAATTAATAGGTAATGTAAATATGTAAATGAAGATAAGTATATTTTTATGAAAATAATATGCCTATTTTCCTTGGAAATTAAAGAAAAATAGTTGGAGATTGACTTCTAAATTAAAACTTTTATGAAAAATACTCTATGACATAGGTAATATTATGGTGGAATAAAATATGTAAGTGAGTGTATAAGTTAATTTATAAATTGTTTTAAGGTAGAAATCTAAAATCGGGAAGTAAATAAATAAGGATAGAAGGACATTGTTGTAATTTTGCCCAAAACCCTAACAAAAACACTCCTCCCTCGCAAACCAAAACAGATCCGGCGCCTCCCCCCTCTCTCCTTCGATCCCCCTCTCTTCTCTTCTCTGTTTCCGTCGCCAGCGGTGGCGGGGAACGGCGGAGCAAGCCGCCATCGGTGTGGCCTCTCCCATACACTCTCCATTCGTCTTTCTCACTCTCAGAACCCGATATAAACCATTCCATTTTCTCTCACGGCTCACTCCCTCCGTCGCCCTTGAGTTTTTCCGGCAAGTCATGGCGGAGCTTGAACGTAAACAACTGTGGGTAAGCTCCTTCCTCCTTTTCCTCGTTTTGTTTCTTGGTTCTCGGAGTTTTACAACGTTCTTGACACACATTCCTTCTTGTTTTTTATTTTCTTCACTGTTCCTCACTGCTCCCTTTCGTTTCCCATCGTTTTCCGGCGATTCACGGCAGCTCCGGCACCTATTGGACATACAAACATATATTCAAGCTTTGGGTAAGTCTTTTCCTCAATTTACACCTCTTTCATTCGAGTTTTGGGCGAGATTTGAGTGGAGGCCGAAAAGGGGGTCCTGTTTGTGGTTCAATAAGTAATCAAAATCATAGTAAGACTTCAATTTCTCACGGTTAAGGTTGTATTTAAATGTCAATATGAGTTTTGTTCAGATTTTTGCAAACCCTAGATTTTGGTGTTGAAAAAATCTTATGAACTAGTGGCAATTGAACTTTGAAACTTTAAATTAATTACTGTGGTAGTTTATTTGAGTCTAAATCTAGCATTTTCAGGTCTGATTTGTTGGGCTTTAGGAGTAGGCTGAATTGCATTGTTTCTCTATGTTGCTAGTAGTGTTTTGTTTGGGATTTTAATTTAAGAATTTGTTTGAGATGATGATTAAGCTTAAATTTCTGGTATTTTGAGAAGGATTTTGATGTTTCATTGATGATTAGAAGGTTGGAGAATTTATTTGAGTTTATTACATTTTTGGTTGCTTTTTCTGTGGAAACATCCTCATTGTGTGAGGTGTTTAAGTTGTGGTTTAGGACATGCATGATGGATTTTATTGTGGTTGTTTGATGTTTTGCCTTCTTGAGTAAAGAAGGAAAATTTTTAAAGTGTATTTTTGGCTTATTATTTAGACCTTAAAGTATTTTGTAAATTGTAGTTAGTTCTCTTTTCAAGGGTGTATGAGCAGAGTTAAATGGGAGTTTAGGAACCTATTTTAATTTAGTCCTTCTAAAGAAATTTGCCTATGCTTATACTATGGTGAAAGTAATGGATGCACAAGAGGGGGGGGTGAATTGTGCTACAAAATAAAAGCTCAAATAAAAACAACACACGAGTTTATACTGGTTCGGTCTTCCTGACCTACGTCCAGTTCTCAACCACCCAGGCCGAGTTCCACTATCCCCAGGTTTTACAACGGGTGCACCTGGAACCTTTACAACCGCAAGTTTTAGACGGGATCACTTGCAACCTTACAACCACAAGTTTTACTCAAGGCTCACTTGCAACCTTTCTAACTAGCTCCCCCTTACACCCAGCAAGGGTTCAACCTTTACAAATAAAGGATTTTCTAACTAAGTTCTCTTCAAGAACAGATAATGTTACACACTTAAGTACAATGAATGCTCTTAATACAAGAAGAGACTTAACTACAAAGAGTACAAGATATGTAGATGAAAAGATCACTCAATGAGTTAAATGCTCTTTCTCTTTTCTGGGCAGCTTTGAATGCTTGAAGGTTTTCTCGATTTCTCTCTCTAGCTTTCTTCAAGTTGTCAAAGATATTAGTTGGCTTCATAAATGAAGGTGAGCTTGCTTATATAGTCTTCAAACATTCTCACTCTTGGTAGGTGGGTTAGCCGTTTGAATATGGCCGTTTTTCCCAAGTTACCGTTTGCCCAATTAATGCTTCATCAATGCATAGCAGGGTTGACTTGCTTTATCTCTGAAAAGTAGTCCTGACAACTCTGCTCTGACAAAAGCATTCTGACACTGCACTTCTGAGCATTCTGACATTCTGATTGCTTGCGGAAGCAGGTTCACATCCGGAAGCAACTCTACTTAGTGTGCTGCACTTTGAATGTTAGTTTACCAATATAAGCACATAGCCATATGCAGTGGGTGTTCACTTAGTCTAAGATGGCTTCCTTGGATCCGGAAGCACTTCCACATCCGGAAGCACTACTACTGGATGAAGGGTTATTTGTACTTTTACTCACTCTCGCTCAGTGTCCTTCAATCCAACAGCCAGCGCTAGTCACTAAGCAATCGGAAGCAATTCTACTAGACGTGGCTCATGTTCACTGACGCTTAGTGTTCTTCAATCCAACAGCCAGCGCTAGTCACTAAGCAATCGGAAGCAATTCCACTAGACGTGGCTCATGTTCACTGATGCTTAGTGTTATCCATTCCAACAGTCAGCGCTAGTCACTAAGCTATCGGAAGCAATTCCACTTCCGGTTGAATCCTAGCTTAGTCTTAAGGTTTTGTATATTTAGTGCTTCTTGGACTAAGTTATTTCCTTAGTTAATTACTTGCTGTTGCTGGGGGATAAGATATTCATCCGCGAGTGCTAGTCCTAGTCTATCCGGAAGTAAATCTACATCCGGTTGCACTCTTACTTGGGATTCTTATATTAACCTAATGCCTAAGTGCTTGGTTCATTCTTTCATACTTTAGTCTTCATCAAAACTTAAGATTCTAACATTCTCCCCCTTTTTGATGATGACAAACTATGTGTATCGATTAAGTTCATATGAAAGAGTAAAAAGCAATAATTAAATAAGGCATAAATAACTTAGACAATTATCATTGATAAACAAAGATTACACGTTAGTGTTACACAGATAGATAAAATATACAAGTAATCTACACTAAGCAAAAATGAATTATGCATGAAAATCAAAGAAAAATTCTAAGGTAAAAGGGTTGAAATGGGGGTTCAGAGTTGATGTTTCTTTTTCCTTTCCCTCTCTCTCTGCCTATCCTCATTCTCTTTCTGGAGCTGGGCTAGATGGGCATTCTGCACATTCTGGTCAATCTGAGCAATGATACGTTGGAGCTCTTCCTCTTCCCTTTCCCTTCTGAGTCTCTCAGACTCAACAGACTCCTCGAAGGCTCTCTTCAAGTTTTCAACTTCCTCATAGCCTGGGAACCCTGTTGCATCTGAGAAAGGAGTGACCTCGCCATTTGGATAGTGGACAGCCCTGATCTTTACATTCCATACTGGGAAGTTGGGGTCCTCCTCAACTTCCTGGGCCTTCCTTTTCCCTTTGCCTTTGCCCTTTCCTTTTCCCTTGCCTATCGTTTGGGTAGGCTTGGCTGCTGCTCTCTCAGCGTCCAGGCAAACCATCTGATCAAAAGAGATCTTATCCGTGTACCCATACTTCTCAAATTCTTCAGGAGTCATATCTTCTATCTCTAGCTTAACTTCCTTCAGAATTGGAATGACTTGTACTGATGGGATCTCTTGCTCAGCTCGGACAGATGTAGTCTCTTGCTCAGGTTGGTCTGATGGAGTCTCTTCCTCACTCTCAGCAGATTCAGTGGAAGTAGCACCTCTGTTGGCACGCTTTCTAGCAACTGCCTTCTTTCTTGACTCACTGAATTTAACTGCTGGCTCAGATGGAGGAGTAGCAGATGTTGGCTCAGTACGAGGAGGAGGAGCAGAGGTTGTTCCAAAGATAGAAGGGATTGGCTTAGCAATCACAATGGGGGGGTGGTTGACCTTCTTCAGCCCGTACTTCATCATTATCTCCTCAACAATATTCTTACTTTGCTCAGTAGATGGAGATTCTGAAGATGAAGAGGCTGGTTGTGGAATTTCTTCACTTTGCTCAACTACCACCATGTCCCACTTGGACCTTTGCTCATCCGACCTCTGCTGTTGCATAAACCGGATGACTTCCCCTCTGATTAGGCTCTCAGCACCACCCAGTCTCTGAGACTCCATGGCTCGGCGAAGGGCAGCCGTGATGTCTTCATCTAGCCAGAGGGATGGCTGAGTCAGAACATCCCTTGTCTCCATGGTATGGCGGAGTGCGATAGCAGCATCTCTCCCCCTTTTGTCATCATCAACAAGGGCGAGGGCCAGAGAGGATGGACTGGGTGAAGAGGAGGGTGGAGACTCAGGGTCAAATCTTCGAGGTGGTGAGGGTGTGGATGAAGAGGATGTGGGTGAGGTTTGTTCTGGTGATTTAGGAGGTTTGGGTAGGAGGTCTGTGTTTCTTTCCCAGAAGGAGGGGTGGGTGAATAGGCCATCATATGGGTAGGTGGAGTAGTAGACATCGGGTTGTCTAACTTTCCACCTAATAGGGGATTGGTCTCGGAGGTAGTAGGTGTGAAGTGGATGATCAGGAGAGGTGAAACCTAAGGTTTGGGCGATGGTGGGTTGAGAAGTGGTAGGGTTAGGGTGGGAAGGCCCGGCTGAAGTGGGGGGTGGTGAACGATTAGGGGTGTTATGTGGAGATGGGGAGTTATTGGAGTTAAGGGGTGATTGGCGAGGGGACTGTTGGGGTGAGTCTTGTGATTGGTGGTCGTGGTTGGGTGATGTCTGGGGTTGTTGGTTGTTGTTTGGTGATGTGTGGGGTTGTTGATCATTCTGAGGAGGTGGCTGTTGTTGTTGAGTGTTTGGGGGAGGAGGAGGAGGAAGTAAGGGTTGATTAGGTGGAGGAGGAGGAGGTGGGTTTTGAGGAGGGGGTGATGGTAAGTTACCTCCTTGTTGGGGTTGAGGGATCTGAAGGTGTTGGAGGATAAGATCTAACTTGGCATCCACTCTGGCAAGTTGAGTCTCAACCTGACCCACTCTATCCTCGAGCCTCTGGATTCGCTCCCCTTGCTGCTGGAAGCCAGTGTCACACTCATCACGGAGAGGAGCCACCAAGGAGTCAGTCAGTCTAAAGAGGATCTCCTCCTTTACTTCCTGGGCAAAGGCTTTGACAGTAACCGGCACCTTTGCAACTCTGCTTGGACCAGGAAGAGAGTCAACCTCTTGATCCCCTGCACCTGACATAGAGGGGGCTGAGGTATGAGAGACACTGCCTGCCTGAGACCCTGAGCGAGTGGGCTTGGCCTTCTTAATATACTTGATGTCCATCTTGCTGATATTAGTGGCACCCACAGGAGCACACTTGACATTCTCTTCCTCCACATCAGATGTAGCCTTGATCAGATTCTTCTCAAGGAGGAAGGCAAGGATGGTGGGGTAGGGAAGAAAACCAGCCTTATTATTCATCATCCATCTATGCAGTTCAAGACTGATCAACTGCCCGGGGTTGATTGGCTGCTGGGTGAGAAGTCTGGGGAACCACGGGTTGTCCAGCAGAGTGAACTCGTTGAAGTTACCCCCCTTGTGTGTCATCATGCGGGAGTAAACATAGTACAAGAGTCTGTTGGAGTCAGACATCTTGGACACCTTCTTCCCTTGGGTGTCATAAATCTTCCCGAGTTCCTCCTTGCTGTATTTGAGTGACTCAGGGTACAGCCATTCATTCATTCCCTCTTCTGTGATCCCCATTAGGGCATTTATGTCCCTCCAGGTGAAACTGAAGGTTCTCCCCCTGACAGTGGCAGTGAAGGTGAGTCTGCGGATCTGCTCTTTCCCATCCACTTTCTTATGCTTCACCTTCCCAGTGAGAGACTCGCAGAAGACCCTCAAGGCATTAATGTTGTACTCCTGGTTGATCCCCAGCCAGGGCATGTACTTCTCCAGGTATGGCCGCAAGTGGGGAAACCCTAGTTCGTCAATCTTGGCCAGATCTAGGAATAACCCATTGTTGAAGTAGGGTTTGAGAGTTTCAAACTTGGAGGAAACAGCCTCCAAAGGCCCATCTCTATAAACTAGAGGATCATCCTCCTCAACCCTCTGTCTTTTGGAAGAAGGCTCCTCGCTAAATTGAACCTTCTTCTTCCCTCTTCTCTTGGCCTGTTCTTGTTGTTGTTGCTCAGTCTGCCCAGCCTGTTCTTGGACTCGCCCAGAATGTCCAGGCTGTTCCTGGACTTGCTCATCCTGCCCTTGTGTCTGCCCAGAATGTTCTTGGCGTTCATGGTGTTCTTCATGGTGTACATGGGATTTCCCAGATTTCCCAGAGTGCGAATGCCCAGATTTCCCAGTTTTGGACTTTGATTTCTTAGATGAAGTGGCTTTCTTTGTGTTTGGGTTGGATTCATGTGAGCCGGCCATTTTTGTGTGGGTTTAGAGTTTATGGAAGATGAAATGCGAAGAAGAAGACGAAGAAGATGAAGAACAAGGTGTAGAAGATGAAGAGAATATGCAGAGAATTTGTGGGTAAAAATTTGTGCAAGTAAAAAGTGAAAGTGAAAGTGACTTCCTATTTATATCCAAAGTTACAGAGGGTAAAATGGGTAATGGCTCTTCAGATGAAAGCATATATTGGGCAACGTAAACATTTAATTGGAACGGCGCACCTTATGACATGTGTCGCTTCACCTTATCAGAGAAGGCACAACTTCTCATGGAGGGAGATGAACCGTTTTCTGAAGTGACGTGTCCCTTGGTTCAGGCACTGGCGCTCTGTTAGTTCAACATTCAGTGCCAGCGAGTGGTCATCCGGAAGTGGTTTTGCTTCCGGTTGTACTTGCTTAAGATTTAACATTGGGGACCTGCAAAAACAAGTATTGGCACTCCGATGCCTAAGTTAGTATTGTTGCAGGTTTTAATCAAATAAGCACATGGTTATTTAAAGAATTAAACTTCATTTGGGTTTACCATTCCCAAATCACCTCTTATGAATGTAAATTGATCAACCCCCAGAGGCTTGGTGAAAATGTCAGCAAGCTGATGCTGAGTAGGGACAAACTTCACTTTGACATCTTTCTTCTGAACATGATCTCTGATGAAGTGATGTCTAACATCAATGTGCTTTCTCCTTGTGTGCTGAACCGGATTCTTGGCAAGGCTGATGGTGCTTGTGTTGTCACAGAGGATGGGTGCCTCTGGGAACTCCAAGCCAAGGTCTCTTAGTTGGTTCTTCAGCCACAACACTTGGGCACAGCAGCTTGTGGCAGCAATATATTCAGCCTCTGTGGATGACAAAGACACACAGGTTTGCTTCTTACTAGCCCATGAGACCAGACAACCACCAAGGAAGGCGCATTGTCCACTGGTGCTCTTCCTATCAGTTTTATAACCTGCATGGTCAGAGTCAGAGTAAGCCCACAAGAATTCTTGGTTACCTCTGGGATACCAAAGACCAATCTCTTGTGTTCCCTCAAGGTATCTTAGAATGCGTTTAACACATGTTAAGTGTGACTCCTTGGGGTTGGCTTGAAACCTAGCACACATGCCTACACTAAATTGAATGTCAGACCTGCTTGCCGTTAAGTATAGTAGGGAATCTATCATTCCCCTGTACATGGGCAGGCTGACAGATTTACCCTTTGCGTCAGCATCGAGTGCGGCAGTGGTACTCATGGGAGTGTCATACTCCTTGCATTCATCCATCCCAAACTTCTTGAGTAGCTCTCTGCAGTACTTAGCTTGGGAGATGAAGATCCCATTCTTCTTTTGTTTAATTTGCAGGCCTAGGAAGAACGTTAACTCTCTCATCATTGACATTTCAAACTCACCCTGCATAGTCTTAGAGAATTCTTCACAAAGTTTCTCATTAGTTGCTCCAAAAATAATGTCATCAACATAAATTTGGACAATTAACATATTTCTATCTTTGTGAAGGATAAACAGTGTATTATCTAGTTTGCCCCTTGAGAAACCCTTGCCCAGCAAAAAGCTGCTGAGTCTCTCATACCAAGCTCGAGGAGCTTGTTTCAGGCCATATAAAGCTTTCTTTGGCCTATACACATGTTTAGGATGCTTGTGATCCTCAAAGCCAGGAGGTTGTTCTACATAAACCTCTTCTTTGATGTAACCATTAAGAAATGCACTCTTTACATCCATTTGATATAATCTAAAGCCTTTCATGGATGCAAAGGCTAGAAGGATCCTTATTGCTTCGATTCTAGCGACTGGAGCAAAAGTTTCTTCATAGTCTATGCCTTCTTCATGGTTATATCCTTTGGCTACTAATCTGGCTTTGTTCCTCGTAATTTGACCTGTCTCATCCAGTTTGTTCTTGAAGACCCATTTGGTCCCAACTATGGATTGATGAGACGGCCTTGGGACTAGTTCCCAAACTTGGCTTCTTTCAAATTGATTTAGCTCTTCCTGCATGGCAATAATCCAGTCGCAGTCCTCAAGAGCTTGTTCAACTGAAGTTGGTTCGATTTGAGATAAAAATGCTCCAAACTCAACTTCATTTTGAACCTGCCTTTTGGTTCTGACACCAGAAGAAACATCACCAAGCACTTGATCAAGAGGATGATCCCTGTGATGTCTCCTAGCTGTTGGCAACTGTGCCTCCTCAGGCACGGTCTGCACTCTAGGCTCATCACTGGGTTCATCTTCTTCTTTGGGATTGCTTGCTGGTGTTTCTTTTGGTGGTGAAGAAGATGATGGTGGTTTTGGAAGATTTAGTAATTCATCATCTTCTGTGGATTGTCCCCATGTAGGAGTTTCATCAAATACAACATGCATTGATTCTTCTACGATTCTAGTTCTCATGTTGTATATTCTGTAAGCCTTACTCCTAAGGGAATACCCTATGAATACACCTACATCAGCTTTTGGATCAAACTTACCCAGATTTACCTTTCCATTGTTATGCACATAGCATTTTGATCCAAAGATTCTGAGGTGGCTGATGTTGGGCTTTCTGCCTTTGTACAGCTCATAGGGTGTCTTGTCCAAGCCCTTGCGAACATAGGCTCTGTTGGAGATGTAGCAGGCAGTGCTCATAGCGTCCGCCCAGAACACTTGAGAAACCTCTTTCTCGTTGAGCATGCTCCTGGCCATCTCAGTCAGAACCCTGTTCTTCCTCTCGACCACTCCGTTTTGCTGAGGAGTCCTGGGAGCTGAGAAGTTATGTTCAATACCATTCTGCTCACATAGCTCAGAGAAGCTATGGTTCTCAAACTCGCCTCCATGGTCTGTCCTTATGGCTGTGATTTTGAGGTCTCTCTCATTCTGCACTTTCTTAGCCAGGACAACAAAAGCATCAAAAGCATCTTGCTTAGAGGCAAGAAACATCGTCCAAGTGAACCTTGAATAGTCGTCCACTACTACTAGAGCATACAGGTTTCCACCCAAGCTCTTCACTCTCGCTGGCCCAACCAAATCCATGTGGATTAGTTCCAAGGGCCTGCTAGTGGAGACTCTCTTCTTGGTTTTAAACGAGGACTTTGTTTGCTTTACTCGTTGGCAGGATTCACAAATATAATCGTGCTTAACTTTAAAGGATGGAATCCCTATAGCTAGTTCTTTCTTAATTAGCATGTCAAGTTGAGTGAAATTAACATGAGCTAGCCTTTTATGCCAAAGCCAACTGTTCTCATCGCTAGATATTAGACATTTTTCTTCCAGTTGTTGACATAAATCTAGAGTGTAGAGGTTTCCATTCCTATTGGCCTTAAGTTTGCATTTTAAGTTGGCCTTATCTAGATTCAGATCCTGCTTATCTACTATTATGCACTCATGTGAATCAAAAATTACCCAGTTTCCTTTGTCAGTGCTCTGGCTCACGCTTAGCAGGTTGTGACAGAGACCATCCACCAGATAGACATCCTTGACTGGTCCTACCTCTCCAACTCCGGTGATCTTTCCACTTTGATTACCTCCAAAGGTTACTGTGGCTCCATCTTTGATCACCAAGGACTTGAATTTGTCTCTGTCACCAGTCATGTGTCTCGAGCATCCACTGTCAATGTACCACTTTTTGTTCTTGGATGCTTTAAGACAGACCTGCATAAATTAGACAAGCTTAGGTACCCAACCTTTATTGGGTCCTTTATCATTAGTCTTCTTTCCCCTTGGTCCAGTATTGACCTTGGGTTTGTGATTGTGTTGTGCCTCTGGCCTTGTGGAGGCTCTAGGCTGACGGACTTCCCTTGGAATATGTTTCCAAGTTCTAGTCCCTTGTCCTCCCTTAGTTTCTTTCTTTAGAGGATCTTCATTTACCCTGGTTCCTTTTGGAACCCACTTATAGGAGCTATTTACTCCATGCTTCTTTGCATTGCAAGTGGACGTGGAGTGTCCCTTTTTGTTGCAGTAGTTGCAGAAGCTAAAGGGTGTGGAGCTGTGACTTGTAGCTTTATGGAAGAATTTTAAGTATGGTTTCACTTTAGGCTCCACCCACTTTTTACCCTTATGCTTATATCCTAATCCAGTTCTATCCCTATATGCCCTTTGGTTCATAAAAATAACATTCAACATTTCAGAACCATTTGTAAACTTCTCCAGGGCATTTTGCAGTCTATCTCTTTCAGTAGAGATCTTGCTGCAGTTGGGGCAGCCTTCTAGTGTTGTGGCCTTGGGTTCCTCTTGGGGAGATCCCTTGCCATCTGCCATCGGAAGCTTTCTAGCTTCCGCTAGCTCTTCACTCAGTGAGTCCACCTTGGACTCAAGTGATTCCTTTTTAGCTTTCAACACTTTATAGGCTTTACATAATCGAGAGAATTCTTCATGAACCTCATTGTAAGCCTCTTGTAGTTCAGAGAAAGTTACCTCATTGTCCTCGTGGGTGAGATCAAAATCTGAAGAGACTTCCTCATCATCTTCTCTGGCCACTAGGCAAAGGTTGGCAACCTCTTCTTCATCACTTGCTTCATCGTCTGAGCTATTCACCCAGATGGAGGATACAAAGGCTTTTCTTTTGTCTTTCCCCTTTGATCTTTGCAAGCTTGGACACTCAGCCTTGAAGTGCCCAGGTTTTTTGCACTCGAAGCACACTGGGCCCTTTTCCTTCTTGTATCCCTTCCTCTGACTGGAATCACCTTTCTGAAAGCCTCCTTTCCTCTTGAAGAACTTTCTGAACTTCCTCACCATCATGGCCATCTCCTCATCGTCCAATTCCTTCTCCTCATCCTCATCATCATCATTCTAATCAATCTCCTTGCTGGGAGCAACAAGGGCAAGATTTTTGGTTTTGAATGAAGCTTGAGGAGCTCTCTGAGCCAGCAGGGTTGGTTCATATTCAGCCAGGGAACCAAAGAGTGCAGGTGATCCAATCACCTTTCAAGACTTTTAGGATCTTGCTGACTTGCTCTCTTTCAGGAATGTCCTTGCCCAGGGAGGCCAGATTATTGATAAGGTGAGTGAACCTGAGCTCCAGTTCTCTGATTGGCTCAGTTGGACTAGTCATGGCGAATTTGTGAAACTCTTCCACCAACATCTCAACTCGTCTTGCCTTCACTCCCCTGGTTCCAGAGTGAGCAGCCTCAAGAGCCTCCCACATATCCTTAGCAGTTTTGTGGTGGCTGATCCTATGAAACTCCTTAGGGCTGAGAGCACACTGAATGTAATGCATGGCCCTGTAGTTTAGTTGGACTAGAGCATAGTCCTCGTTGGTGTATCTGGATCGCTGCTTTGCAAAACCATCTTCATCTAGGGGAGTGTGATCCCCACGTTCAATTACATCCCAGAGTCTGATGTCGCTGGACTTGATGTACGTCTCCATTCGAAATTTCCAGAATGGATAGTTATACCCATCAAAGCCTGGGGGATTGTTGGGTTGAATGGAGACATCGTGCAAGGAGTAATCTGTATCCATTACTGGATCTTTACTTTCTGGATTCGTTGGAATCGAGTGAGAAAGACCTTGCTCTGATACCAAATGAAAGTAATGGATGCACAAGAGGGGGGGTGAATTGTGCTACAAAATAAAAGCTCAAATAAAAACAACACACGAGTTTATACTGGTTCGGTCTTCCTGACCTACGTCCAGTTCTCAACCACCCAGGCCGAGTTCCACTATCCCCAGGTTTTACAACGGGTGCACCTGGAACCTTTACAACCGCAAGTTTTAGACGGGATCACTTGCAACCTTACAACCACAAGTTTTACTCAAGGCTCACTTGCAACCTTTCTAACTAGCTCCCCCTTACACCCAGCAAGGGTTCAACCTTTACAAATAAAGGATTTTCTAACTAAGTTCTCTTCAAGAACAGATAATGTTACACACTTAAGTACAATTAATGCTCTTAATACAAGAAGATACTTAACTACAAAGAGTACAAGATATGTAGATGAAAAGATCACTCAATGAGTTAAATGCTCTTTCTCTTTTCTGGGCAGCTTTGAATGCTTGAAGGTTTTCTCGATTTCTCTCTCTAGCTTTATTCAAGTTGTCAAAGATATTAGTTGGCTTCATAAATGAAGGTGAGCTTGCTTATATAGTCTTCAAACATTCTCACTCTTGGTAGGTGGGTTAGCCGTTTGAATATGGACGTTTTTCCCAAGTTACCGTTTGCCCAATGAATGCTTCATCAATGCATAGCAGGGTTGACTTGCTTTATCTCTGAAAAGTAGTCCTGACAACTCTGCTCTGACAAAAGCATTCTGACACTGCACTTCTGAACATTCTGACATTCTGATTGCTTGCGGAAGCAGGTTCACATCCGGAAGCAACTCTACTTAGTGTGCTGCACTTTGAATGTTAGTTTAACAATATAAGCACATAGCCATATGCAGTGGGTGTTCACTTAGTCTAAGATGGCTTCCTTGGATCCGGAAGCACTTCCACATCCGGAAGCACTACTACTGGATGAAGGGTTATATGTACTTTTACTCACTCTCGCTCAGTGTCCTTCAATCCAACAGCCAGCGCTAGTCACTAAGCAATCGGAAGCAATTCTACTAGACGTGGCTCATGTTCACTGACGCTTAGTGTTCTTCAATCCAACAGCCAGCGCTAGTCACTAAGCAATCGGAAGCAATTCCACTAGACGTGGCTCATGTTCACTGACGCTTAGTGTTATCCATTTCAACAGTCAGCGCTAGTCACTAAGCTATCGGAAGCAATTCCACTTCCGGTTGAATCCTAGCTTAGTCTTAAGGTTTTGTATATTTAGTGCTTCTTGGACTAAGTTATTTCCTTAGTTAATTACTTGCTGTTGCTGGGGGATAAGATATTCATCCGAGAGCGCTAGTCCTAGTCTATCCGGAAGTAAATCTACATCCGGTTGCACTCTTACTTGGGATTCTTATATTAACCTAATGCCTAAGTGCTTGGTTCATTCTTTCATACTTTAGTCTTCATCAAAACTTAAGATTCTAACATATGGTTGGCATGAAAGATGGAATTAGTTTTTGGTTGTGTAGGATTGATTTCTAGTGTGTAATAATCTGAGTTAGTTTTGGGGTGAAAGATGATATATAATTCTTCAAGCTTATATGCTTAATTGGCATTTTGAAAGTGTAGCTAGCCATTTGAATGTAACATGGAAGGTTTTGCTGTAAGTTCGAGGTTTATTGTGTCTCTTTGCTGCATTAATTGAATGAGTTTAAAAAGAAATATATAATGCTTTTAAAGCTGTAATTAAGATATGTGATATGGTCAACTGTGGTTTGATGTTTGTGTGCAATGAAAGTTGTCATTTCCTGATGCGAACCCACCAGGGATAAACCCGGACCCACAACAATCTAAGATGAACACAACCCCAAGAAAGCTAAACAAAGGTTAGAACGATCCACTTGAACCCTTGAGCACGGAAGAACAAGGACCCGAAGTGTTGGAAGACGCCACAAGGTTGATCAATCCTTGATAAGTCTGTTAGTTCAATGAAGAACCTTAGAGAGAAACCCTCTCAACAAAGTGCATAAAGCAACTTATAATTCTCAAATTCAAGTCTGCCTTCAAAAGAGGCTTACAAAGTATTTATAGGTTACAAAACAAGCAAAGTTTAACCTAATTTCGCACATAAACAATGGGACAAAATTAACAAGTGTCTAAGGCCCAAAATTACATTATTTAAGCCCAAATGAAGCTTCCCATGTGTAGCTATTGGTCCAAGCTCTTTAATTTTATGTCTTTGAGCCCAAAATATGCTCAAACAGCTCCTTGTTCGGCCCAAATAACATTGGTGACGTTTTCAGCATCTTTGTCCTCAATTGTTGAACCAATTGCCATTTGCTTTGTCCATGCTTCTTGTACTAGCCCATTTAGTGCCTCCTTAATGCTCTTGGATCTTGCTCTTGTGATTGGTCTGCTTGGAATCTTCAAAGGATCATTTGAAGTTGATTTGTCTTCTTGCTGGATCTCATCATTCCCTCTCTCCTCAAAAGGATTCGTCCTCGAATCTTGACCTGCATCAAAAGGAGATAAATCTGCTACATTGAAAGTAACACTTACATTATATTCACCAGGCAAATCAATCTTATAAGCATTATCATTAATCCTTTCAAGCACTTGAAAAGGACCATCTCCTCTTGGAGCCAATTTTGACTTTCTATGAGCTGGAAATCTTTCTTTTCTCATATGCACCCACACCCAATCTCCTGGTTCAAAAAGAACACGCCTTCTCCCTTTATTGGCCTTGTATGCATATTGTTCATTCTTCTTCTCAATCTGCTGTTTTACACGCTCATGAAGTTGCCTCACTATTTCAGCTTTCTTCTTCCCATCAAGACTTGCCCTTTCATCAATAGGTAATGGTACTAAATCCAAAGGGGTAAGTGGATTAAAACCATAAACTATCTCAAAAGGAGAATAATCAGTAGATGAATGCACACTCCTATTATATGCAAATTCAATGAATGACAGGCAATCTTCCCAATTTTTCAAGTTCTTTTGAATCACAGTCCTAAGCAGTTGAGACAATGTCCTATTAACAACTTCAGTTTGACCATCAGTTTGTGGATGACAAGCAGTTGAAAACAACAATTTAGTACCAAGCTTACCCCACAAAACTCTCCAAAAATGACTCAAGAATTTTGTATCCCTATCAGAAACAATGGTTCTAGGAACACCATGAAGTCTAACAATCTCTTTGAAAAACAAATCAGCAACATGTGTGGCATCATCAGTTTTATGACATGCAATGAAATGTGCCATTTTTGAAAATCTATCAACAACCACAAAGACGGAATCCATACCTCTTTTTGACCTAGGCAAGCCTAACACAAAATCCATTGATATATCAACCCAAGGTTCACTAGGCACTGGTAATGGTGTATACAAACCATGTGGCAAGACTCTAGATTTAGCCCTTTTACATGTTATGCACTTAGAACAAATTCTTTCTACGTCATGTTTCATTGTAGGCCAAAAGAAATGTTCATGCAAAATTTCCAAAGTCTTTTTCACACCAAAATGACCCATTAATCCTCCCCCATGTGCTTCTCTCACAAGCAATTCACGCAAAGAACATTGAGGAACACACAATCTATTTTCTCTAAATAAGAACCCATCAACTCTATAAAACTTATCACATGACTTCTTTTCACATGCAAGAAACAGTTCAGCAAAATCAGCATCACATGCATACAAATCCTTGATATGTTCAAAGCCAAGCAATCTAGTGCTAAGAGTAGAGAGAAGAGTATACCTTCTTGAGAGTGCATCAGCCACAACATTTTCCTTACCTTTCTTGTATTTGATGACATATGGGAATGTCTCAATAAATTCCAGCCACCTTGCATGCCTTTTGTTCAGCTTACCTTGACCTTAATGTGCTTCAAAGATTGATGATCAGTGTGAATGACAAATTGTTTAGGCCAAAGGTAGTGCTGCCAGTTGTCCAACGCTCTTTTCAGTGCATAAAGCTCCTTGTCATAAGTTGAATAATTCAATGCTGCCCCATTAAGCTTTTCACTAAAATAAGCAATTGGCTTTCCTTCCTGCATCAAAACAGCTCCTATCCCAACTCCAGATGCATCGCATTCAATCTCAAATGTTTTGTTAAAATCAGGCAATGTTAACTCAGGTGCAGAACACAACAGATTTCTTAATGACCTCAGTGAGTGGTGTAGCAAGTGTACTAAAATCCTTTACAAAACGCCTATAAAAACTAGCCAAACCATGAAAACTTCTCACCTCAGTTATGCTTTTTGGTGTTGGCCAATCTTTTATTGCCTTTATCTTTTCCTCATCAACTTCAATTCCTTTAGCACTCACCACAAAACCAAGAAAAACAATTTTATCCATGCAAAAATCACACTTTTTCAGATTTGCAAACAATTTTTCCTCCCTCAAAACTTCAAGCACACAATGCAAATGATTCACATGTTCATCAAGATTCTTGCTGTAAATTAGAATATCATCAAAATAAACCACAACAAACTTCCCAATGAAAGCACGCAAAACATGGTTCATCAATCTCATGAAAGTGCTAGGTGCATTAGTCAAACCAAATGGCATAACTAACCATTCATACAATCCATGTTCTGTTTTAAAAGTTGTTTTCCACTCATCACCTTCCCTCATCCTAATTTGATGGTATCCAGATTTCAAATCAATTTTAAAAACACAACAGAACCATGCAATTCATCAAGCATATCATCCAATCTTGGAATGGGATGGCGATACTTTACCGTGATATTATTGACAGCTCTGCAATCAATGCACATCCTCCAGGTTCCATCCTTCTTTGGCACTAAAAGAACAGGAACTGCACAAGGACTCAAGCTTTCTCTCACATATCCCTTTGCCATGAGATCTTCCACTTGCTTTTGAAGCTCCTTTGTTTCTTCTGGATTGCTTCTATATGCTGGCCTATTTGGAATTGTTGCTCCAGGGATGAAATCAATTTGATGTTCAATCCCTCTAATGGGTGGCAAGCCAGGAGGAATTTCTTCAGGGAACACATCACCAAATTCCTGCAACAAAGAACCAACAACACTAGGAAAAGAAATGTGATTGTCATTAGTGTTCAAAAAGGACTCCTTGTAAACAAGGAGAAGTAAATGAGCTTCACTAAGATAAGCACTCCTCACTTCGCTCTCTTTTGCATAAAAACTCATTTTCTTCCTTTCCTCTTTTCTCTCTTCTTTCTTTTGATTTTCTTTTGAACTTTCACACTCTCTCTTTTTCTCACTCTCTTTTCTTTTTGATGTATCTCTCTCTTTTCTCTCATTTTTTTGATCACTCATTTTCTTTTCTCTATCTCTCCTCATTTTGAGCTGATCCTCATAAACTTGCTTTGGAGTCAAAGGAACAAGTGTAACGGGTCTGTTTTTCATCACAAAAGAATATCTATTTGAAACCCCATCTTTCTTCACTTTTCTATCAAACTCCCATGGTCTCCCCAAAAGTAGATGTCCAGCATGCATTGGTACAACATCACACATTATTTCATCACAATATTTCCCAATGGAGAAAGCAACCAGAACTTGTCTATCAACTTTGATTTCCCCACACTCATTTAACCATTGTAACTTGTATGGTTTGGGGTGTTTGATGGTTGGCAAATTCAGTTTCTCAACCAAAGTGGTGCTTACAACATTTGTAACACTCCCACCATCAATGATCAAACTACAAACCTTGTTTTGAATAAGGCAGCGAGTATGGAAAATGTTTTCCCTTTGCTCATTAATCTCATCTTCCTTCACCTGACAATTCAAAGCTCTCCTAACAACAAGGCATTCTCCTTCTACCGCATGCTCAACTCCATCATCAACTTCATCATCAAGTGATTGATTGGAAGAATCATCACTCTCACTTTCACTATCAGTCACAACTTCATTATTTTTCATTATCATAACTCTCTTGTTGGGACATTGAGAAGCTATGTGACCTGCACCCAAACACTTGAAACATTTTATATCTCTATTTCTAGAAGATTGGGCTCCAGATTTACCTTGAAACTTTGATGTAGCTTCTCCTTTCTCTTTAGTGGTCTCCCTTTGGCTACTTCCCTCTCCTTTCTTCCAACTCTGTTTCAAGAAAGGCTTTGAACCAGAATTGAATTTTGAAACACCTTTGCGCTTGTGTTGTTTCTCCACCTTAATAGCCATATGCACCATGTCTTCAAGCTCAACATAATGTTGCAACTCCACTACGTCAGCAATTTCTTTCTTTAGCCCATTCAGAAATCGAGCCATTGTAACTTCCATATCTTCTTGCACATTAGCTCTTATCAAAGCTAATTCCATCTCTTTGAAGTATTCATCCACACTCTTTGAACCTTGTTCAAGGGTCTGCAACTTTTGATAAAGCTCTCTGTAGTAATGGTTGGGAATAAATCTCCTCCTCATAAGAGTCTTCATTTCTTTCCATGTTACCACTGGCCTCTCACCATTATTTCTCCTATTAATACCCAATTTATCCCACCAAGCCATAGCATAATCAGTGAATTCTATTGCTGCCAACTTCACCTTCTTAGCGTCGGTATAATTATGGCAATCAAAAATCATCTCCATCTTTCTCCCCCACTCTAAATATGTTTCAGGATCACCCCTTCCTTGGAAAGCTGAAATTTTCAATTTTATGTTCCCAAGGTTTCCATCCAACCTATTTCTATCTCTCTCATGTCTCCTTCCATGCCTATCTCCTCTATGTCTATTCCTCTCCCCTCCATATCCATATTCAAATTCTCCCTCACTATTATTTTCAGAATTCGACTCACCCATAAAATCCTCTCTCCGCCTATCATGCCTTCTAGGCGTTCTCTCTCCCTGTAAATTCGCAATGGTCTCATCCTGCCTATCCATCCTATCCCTTATTTCTCCAAATACCACTTCCAATCGTGCAAATTGTTGTTGTATTTGCCTCATGTTAACTGCCGCATTCCTTGAATTGTTTTCACCATTGGATGTTTCACCTGCACTAGACATTGTAACTCAAAAGATAATGTTAGTGAAATGAAATACCTCACAAATTCCTCACGTGTTTCACTCAAGAATGTCACTCTACACTCGTGTTTCACTCTTTTTGGCTTTTAACTTGATGTATAACACTCTTGCCTTTTTCCACTCTTAGTTCCCTCTTGAGGCTCTTTAAAGAACTAAGCAATTTAATCAAATCTTTCACAACTTGTGGAATCAACAACACTTAGAAATTTTGGATATCAAGAGAGTGTAACATGTAGAACAAAGGACAATTTCAATAGCACAATGACACAAATTGCAAGAATTGATTTTTCTGGGTATGACTACACTTGCTAAGAACAATCTCAACACAACAATTGCAATAATCCTTTCTTTCACTTTTTTTTTCTACTCTTTTTTTTTTGCTTCCTTTTTTTTGTTGCTTCTTTTTTTTCTTTTTTTTTTTGCAACCAAACAGAATTTGAACCCAGAAAATTGAAATATCACAGAATCAAAACAAATAAAACACAAACAGAATTTCCAAGCCAAATGAGCCCAGAAATTTCCAGAAACGCGTCGGAATTAAAACGGGTATATCTAACGACAGAAAACTCGGATAAGAACGTTTCCAAAACGAGAAGAAAGATAAGACTCTGAACTATCCAAATGACATACTACACGTCGAAAACCGAAAAGGAAAAGGCGACGAACATAGAAGAACAAATACGACCTAAAACAGAATTCTAAAAAGATGAAAAGACACAAAACAATGAACAAACAAGGACACAAAGAACCTGAGTTTAGATCTGAAGCTCTGATGCCAAGATGATGCGAACCCACCAGGGATAAACCCGGACCCACAACAATCTAAGATGAACACAACCCCAAGAAAGCTAAACAAAGGTTAGAACGATCCACTTGAACCCTTGAGCACGGAAGAACAAGGACCCGAAGTGTTGGAAGACGCCACAAGGTTGATCAATCCTTAATAAGTCTGTTAGTTCAATGAAGAACCTTAGAGAGAAACCCTCTCAACAAAGTGCATAAAGCAACTTATAATTCTCAAATTCAAGTCTGCCTTCAAAAGAGGCTTACAAAGTATTTATAGGTTACAAAACAAGCAAAGTTTAACCTAATTTCGCACATAAACAATGGGCCAAAATTAACAAGTGTCTAAGGCCCAAAATTACATTATTTAAGCCCAAATGAAGCTTCCCATGTGTAGCTATTGGTCCAAGCTCTTTAATTTTATGTCTTTGAGCCCAAAATATGCTCAAACAGCTCCTTGTTCGGCCCAAATAACATTGGTGACGTTTTCAGCATCTTTGTCCTCAATTGTTGAACCAATTGTCATTAGCTTTGTCCATGCTTCTTGTACTAGCCCATTTAGTGCCTCCTTAATGCTCTTGGATCTTACTCTTGTGATTGGTCCGCTTGGAATCTTCAAAGGATCATTTGAAGTTGATTTGTCTTCTTGCTGGATCTTGAAAAATGGCTAGATAAAGTGTGAAGTTTGGATGAGAAGTGTCAGTTTTATTTTGGGATGCTATGTTTGACAATGGTTTCCTTTGATTGTGAAGATTCTGTTTGGTTGAAATGGGGCTGCATGAAATTAAAACGAAGTGTGTTAAATGGTGTTTTGGAATATAGGAAATGAACCATTTTTCATTCTCCTTAGCTTGGTCGAACAACTGAATGTGAGTGCAATATGTGATTTGAAACTAAACTGGGCTTGCCTACCTGGGATCTATAAAGTATACATTTTTACATGAAGATAATTAATATTCACCAATACTTGATATATCTGCTTTGGTGGGAATTCTGAGTTCTTTGTTATTGATTATGTTGTGTTGTGAATGGGCATGTAGTTATGATTTGACTTTATTGTTGTAAATATTGGATTATTGTGTGTGTGGATTTTGAAGTGGTATGAAGCTGTCAATAATTTGTGAATGTGTATGTAGCAAACTCACTAATTAAAACGATTAGAGAACTTGAATTGAGAATGGGAAAATGGGTAGTAACATATGAATACGAGAGAGACGTCAAAATATTATAAAGTGGAAATGATATTAATTTATCATTGTGTATCATATCATTATAGGAGCATATAATGGTGATGATACTTGAAGGAAAAACTACAAGGAAACGGTAAGAAAAAGGCAACAGAGTGCTAAAGGGCGACAGGTAATCACACTTAAACTTGCTATAACATTGAGGGTTGTTAGAATCTTAAGTTTTGATGAAGACTAAAATATGAAAGAATGAATCAAGTACTTAGAAAGCAATAGGTTAACATAGAATCCCAAGTAAGAGTGCAACCGGATGTAGATTTACTTCCGGATAGACTAGGACTAGCGCTCGCGGATGAATGACTCATCCCCCAGCGAGAGCAAGTAATTCACTAGGGAAATAACTTAGTCCATAAGCACTAGGTATACAAAACTTCAAGACTAAGCTAGGATTCAACCGGAAGTGAATTTGCTTCCTGTTATATTTAGACTAGCGCTGGCTGTTGGAATAGATGACACTAAGCGTCAGTGAACATAAGCCACGTCCAGTAGAATTGCTTCCGATAGCTTAGTGACTAGCGCTGACTGTTGGATTGAAGGACACTGAGCGAGAGTGAGTAAAAGTGATTATAATCCTTCATCCAGTGGTAGTGCTTCCGGATGTAGAAGTGCTTCCGGATCCAAGGAAGTCATCTTAGACTAAGTAAACACCCACTGCATGTGACTCTGTGCTTATATTGTTAAACTAACATTCAAAGTGCAGCACACTAAGTAGAATTGCTTCCGGATGTGAACCTGCTTCCGCAAGCAATCAGAATGTCAGAATGTTCAGAAGTGCAGTGTCAGAATGCTTTTGTCAGAGCAGAGTTGTCAGGACTACTTTTCAGAGATAAAGCAAGTCAACCCTGCTATGCATTGATGAAGCATTAATTGGGCAAACGGTAACAAGGGAAAAACGGCCATATTCAAACGGCTAACCCACCTACCAAGAGTCAGAATGTTTGAAGACTATATAAAGGAGCTCAACTTCATTTATGAAGCTAATGAATTATCTTTGACATTCTTGAGAGAAGTTAGAGCGAGAAACTAAGAAAATCTTCAAGTATTCAAAGCTGCCCAGAAAAGAGAAAGAGCATTTAACTCATTGAGTGATCTTTTCATCTACATATCTTGTACTCTTTGTAGTTAAGTCTCTTCGTGTTATAAGAGCATCGATTGTACTTAAGTGTGTAACACTATCTGTTCTTTAAGAGAACTTAGTTAGAAAAATCCTTTATTTGTAAAGGTTGAACCCTTGCTAGGTGTAAGGGGGAGCTAGTTAGAAAGGTTACAAGTGAGCCTTGTGTAAAACTTGTGGTTGTAAGGTTGCAAGTGATCCCGTTCAAAACTTGTGGTTGTAAAGGTTCCAGGTGAACCCGTTCTAAAACCTGGAGATATAGTGGAACTCGGCCTGGGTGGTTGAGAACTGGACGTAGGTCTGGAAGACCGAACCAGTATAATTCTTGTGTTGTTTTACTTGAGCATTTATTTTTGAATCACAATTCACCCCCCCCTCTTGTGCATCCATTACCTTCAAGGGTGACGTTAGTTGGGATTTTTAAAATCCTTTCTCACCCTCTATATATATATATATATATATATATATATATATATATATATATATATATATATATATATATATATATATATATATATATATATATTATCTTCGAAAAGGTACTCTTATATAAAACAGGCTATCGGGTGCCTTTCAAACACGAATATCTTGGTATAAAAGATTTTGATACATTATATATACTATATATTCTGGTGGAAGAATTTCACAAGTTCGCCATGCTTAGTCCTACTGAGCCTATCAGAGAGCTGGAACTCAGGTTCACTCACCTCATCAACAATTTGGCCTCGCTGGGTAAGGACATTCCTGAAAGAGAGCAAGTTAGCAAGATCCTAAAGATCTTGAAAGGTGACTGGATTACCAAAGTAACCATCCTGCAGGAAGTCCAAGGAGAATCAACCAGCTCCATCACCGCACTATTTGGCTCTCTGGCTGAATATGAACCTACCCTGCTGGCTCAGAGAGCTCCTCAAGCCTCATCCAAGGCCAAGAATCTTGCCCTTGTTGCTCCCAGCAAGGAGATTGATGATGATGAAGAGGATGATGAGGAGGAAATGGACGATGAGGAGATGGCTATGATGGTGAGAAAGTTCAAAAAGTTCTTCAGAAAGAAAGGAGGCTTTCAGAAAGGTGACTCCAGCCAGAGGAGGGGATACAAGAAGGAAAAGACCCCTGTGTGCTTTGAATGTAAGAAGCCTGGTCACTTCAAGGCTGAGTGTCCCAGCCTGCAGAAGTCAAAAGGCAAAGACAAAAGAAATTGGGTAATCTTTGATTCACATGAGTGCATAATAGTTGATAAGCAGGATCTAAATTTAGATAAGGCCAACTTAAAATGCAAACTTAAGGCAAATAGAAATGGAAACCTATATACTCTAGACCTATGTCAACAACTGGAAGAAAAATGTCTAATATCTAGTGATGAGAACAGTTGGCTTTGGCATAAGAGGTTAGCTCATGTTAATTTTACTCAACTTGATATGCTAATTAAAAAGGAGCTAGCTATAGGTATTCCATCCTTTAAGGTAAAGCATGATTTTATTTGTGAATCCTGCCAACGAGGGAAGCAAACAAAGTTCTCGTTTAAAACCAAGAAGAGAGTCTCCACCAGCAGGCCCTTGGAACTGATCCATATGGATTTGGTTGGGCCAGCGAGAGTGAAGAGCTTGGGTGGAAACCTGTATGCTCTAGTGGTGGTGGATGACTATTCAAGGTTCACTTGGACTATGTTTCTTGCCTCTAAGCAAGATGCTTTTGATGCTTTTGTCGTCCTGGCTAAGAAAGTGCAGAATGAGAGAGAGCTCAAAATCACAGCCATAAGGACAGACCATGGAGGAGAGTTTGAGAACCATAGCTTCTCTGAGCTATGTGAGCAAAATGGTATTGAACACAACTTCTCAGCTCCTAGAACTCCTCAGCAAAACGGAGTGGTCGAGAGAAAGAACAGGGTTCTGACAGAGATGGCTAGAAGCATGCTCAACGAGAAAGAGGTTTCTCAAGTGTTCTGGGCGGACGCTATGAGCACTGCTTGCTACATCTCTAACAGAGCCTATGTTCGCAAGGGCTTGGACAAGACTCCATATGAGCTATATAAAGGGAGGAAGCCCAACATCAGCCATCTCAGAATCTTTGGATCAAAGTGCTATGTGCATAACAACGGAAAGGTAAATCTGGGTAAGTTTGATCCAAAAGCTGATGTAGGTATATTCATAGGATATTCCCTTAGGAGTAAAGCATATAGAATATACAACATGAGAACTAGAATTGTAGAAGAATCAATGCATGTTGTATTCGATGAAACTCCTACATGGGGACAATCCACAAAAGATGATGAAATACTTAGTCTTCCAAAACCACCATCATCTTCTTCACCACCAAAAGAAACACCAGCAAGCAATCTCAAAGAAGAAGATGAACCCAGTGATGAACCTAGAGTGCAGACAGTGCCTGATGAGGCACAGTTGCCAACAGCTAGGAGACATCACAGGGATCATCCTCTTGATCAAGTGCTTGGTGATGTTTCTTCTGGTGTCAGAACCAGAAGGTAAGTTCAAAATGAAGTTGAGTTCGGAGCATTTCTATCTCAAATCGAACCAACTTCAGTTGAACAAGCTCTTGAGGACTGCGACTGGATTATTGCCATGCAGGAAGAGCCAAATCAATTTGAGAGAAGCCAAGTCTGGGAACTAGTCCCAAGGCCGTCTCATCAATCCATAGTGGGGACCAAGTGGGTCTTCAAAAACAAACTGGATGAGACAGGTCAAATTACAAGAAACAAAGCCAGATTAGTAGCCAAAGGATATAACCAAGAAGAAGGCATTGACTATGAAGAAACTTTTGCTCCAGTCGCTAGACTTGAAGCAATAAGAATTCTTCTAGCCTTTGCATCCATGAAAGGCTTTAGATTATATCAAATGGATGTAAAGAGTGCTTTTCTTAATGGTTATATTAAAGAAGAGATATATGTAGAACAACCTCCTGGCTTTGAGAATCACAAGCATCCCAAACATGTGTATAGGCTAAAGAAAGCTTTATATGGCCTGAAACAAGCTCCTAGAGCTTGGTATGAGAGACTCAGCAGCTTCCTGCTGGGCAAAGGTTTCTCAAGGGGCAAATTAGATAATACACTGTTTATCCTTCACAAAGATAGAGATATGTTAATTGTCCAAATTTATGTTGATGATATTATTTTTGGGGCAACTAATGAAAAGCTTTGTGAAGATTTCTCTAAGACTATGCAGGGTGAGTTTGAAATGTCAATGATGGGAGAACTAACGTTCTTCCTAGGCCTGCAAATCAAGCAAAAGAAGAATGGGATATTCATCTCCCAAGCTAAGTACTGCATGAAATGCGTGGCTGTCACCCAAGAGGGGGGGGGGTGAATTGGGTGAGGGAATAAAAACTTAAACTCTTTTTCGAAAGACTGCTTGTGCTCGGTGATGATGATAATAAGTAATGGTATGCACAAGTCAGTATGTTATGTGATACAAAATAGAATGTTTAAATGTAAATTTATGCACAAATAAATTTATCCTGGTTCGGTCACCCAGACCTACATCCAGTCCCCAGACTACACCTGAGATTTCCAATCCACTATTCTTGTTTAAACCGGGCACAAGAGAAGCCTTTACACTTTAGGTTTTACGAGTACGGGTTCACCTAACAACCCACAGGTTTTACAACGGGTTCACCTGCAAACCTATCCGCAAGTTTTACGGGATCACTTGCAACCTTTACAACCGCAAGTTTTGCAGGCTCACTTGCAACCTATACAGCTCCCCCTCACACCTAGAAGGGTTCAGTCTTTACAGACAATGATTTAACAATGATTACAATACTGTTCTTCAAGCGACAAGCTTTAGAACAGGTTTGATAGGATGTTCACTCTATGAACTGATTGTGCTAAACACTTAAGCTCAACTAAGTGGGTTCACTCAATGAACAGATTATGTTACTCACTTAGGTACAATAATTGCTCTCAACAAATTCTCTCTAAGGATATTACAACTTAAGATCAGAGAGTAGAAGGATATTTCAGATAGTAGGCTTGAGCTTCTTCATTCTATTTCTCTTACTTATCAGACTCATGAAGCTTTCTCTTCTCTAGCTCTTCTTTTTCAAGCTCTACTTCTTCAGAAATGAAGAATATCTCTTTTATACCATCCTCTGATTATCCAACCGTTGGAGAGACAATAAGGCCGTTTGAATATAGCCGTTGGGGCCTTGTTTACGTTGTCCTCATTAATGCACAGCAGGGTTGACTTTGCTTTATCTGAAAAGGTGCTCTGACCAGCTGTTCTGTCAACACTGTTCTGACAACACTGTTCTGGCAAAAGTCGTTCTGACATCTATACACTGTACGGTCTGACTCTTGCTTGTTGTCAGATGAGGACTTCGTTCCTCAAGCATAAGTCCAGGATGCTAAGAGACTTACTATCGGAAGCTCTCTTGCTATCTGAAGTGAAGCTCGTGGACTCTAACATTCTGCTTGCTATCACATAGAGGAACTTCGTCTTCCAAGCACTTGTCCATGAATGATAAGAGCGCTTTTCTATTGGATGCTCTCTTGCTATCAGAAGCTCTCTTATGGACTCTGACTCTTGTGGGTAGTATGAGCTTTGACATCTTGAATGAATCTTCAGATTTTGTTCTCCTTATCTCTCATACTCCTCATGCTTGGTAGGTAACAATGTTGTTTGAATATCTGTTAACCTCTTGTTACCGTTGGGAAGTACATCTTCTTAAATGCTCCATTAAAGCTTAGCAGGGTTGACTTGCTTTAGCTCTGAAAAGTAGTCCTGACACCTCTGCCCTGATGAAAGCAATCTGACTTGTATGTGGCGTTTATTCTTGTACTCTTGCTGACGGATGATCATCGTTCATCCGGAAGTGGCAATCAAGTGTTAATCTCTGAATCCCAATGCCAAGAGTCTTTCCATCCGGAAGCTCATTTGCATCCGGAAGTGTGACTAAGTTCTGCACATACTGGTTAGTCCAACATAGCAATATATATAATCAAATATAGTAAGAGCTATACATGCTGTGGGAAGCTTGTTTGCTATGGGGAGTAGTCTTACTTAGACTATGTTCTGACTTAGTGTATTATAGTCCTCTTAATCTATGATGTATCCGGAAGCACTTCTACATCCGGAAGTAAAACTACTGGATGAAGGATTTTGTTCACTATTACCCACTCTCGCTCAGTGTTCTTTAATCCAACAGTCAGCGCTAGTCACTACGCTATCGGATGCACTTTCACTTGACGAGGTAAACTTACTGACGCTTAGGGTTATATCTATTCTATCAGTCTGCGCCAGTCAAAATCTATCAGGAAGCATTTTTACTTGACGAAGTGAACTTACTGACGCTTGGGGTGATATCTATCTTATCAGTCTGCGTCAGTCTAAGTTTAACATGAAGCAACTTCACTTCCGGTTGAATCATAGCTTAGTCTTAGGTTTTGTATAGCTAATGCTCATGGACTAAGTTAATTCCCTAGTGAGTTACTCGCTGCCGCTGGGGGATAAATCATTCATCCGCGTGCGCGAGTCCTAGTCTATCCGGAAGTGATTCCGCATCCGGTTGTGACTTAACTTAGGATTCTAACCATGTCATCTAATCCTTCCTAAGTGTTGATTATGTTCTCTTAAGTACTAGACCATATCACACCTTAGTCACCATCAAAACTTAAGATTCTAACATTCTCCCCCTTTTTGATGATGACAAACCCATAGATGACTAGAGAACATAATTAAACTTAGATCACTCCCTGAGCTATATTTCTTTCCCCAGTTCTCTCCCCAGATATCTAGACATCTCATGTCTCATCTCTAGACATCTCATGTCTCATGTCTCATCTCTAGACATCTCATGTCTCATCTCTCTCCCCCTTTTGGCTTCATCAAAATTCAACAAGTGCAAGCTAGCCTTAGGGATGGGGATACTTCTATCGTTCTCCTAGGAATGGGCTTTCTACCTAATATTTCTCCCTATGTATCGTTAATAAAGATTTGTTCTAGACTACGTACGAGAATTAACAAGGGACAACAATAATGATTCATGATCCTAAATGATTGTATTCTCCCTAAACATTATGTAGGATAGCTAATCAGTGAGAGACAAAAAGAAGAAAATATTGATTCAGTATTCTAAGTGAGTTTACTCTCATGCAGGATAACAGAACATGTTTTGCAAGGATTAAGTCTAGATCAAAACATACAAAAACAGTTCTCTTTTTGAAGGTGAAAATTCTTTTCAAATATAAAAGACATCAAAAGTAATTTTGACCCTCTCGAAATGATTAACATGATATCAAAATAATTTTGGTGCGTTTAAAATGATGATTATGATATCAAATGAAAATTTGTGATTTTAAATTCGTGATACCAAATGAAATCAAATGAAATATGTGAGTTTGAACTTGTGATATTAAATGAAATGATTGAATGCCAAGTGAAATTTGTGATACCATATGAAATGAAACCAAATCAAATGAAATTTGTGAGTTTAAAATGCCAAAAGTAATTTCCAAACAAATTGCATCACAGCATCTTAAGAGTTTATTATCGATGACAGCATGTAACTCTCTATTTTCAAGGGATCATTATCAAGTAATGTCCATCTACTTCTCTTCTATATTAAGATTAATCATCATAAGATCAAGAAAAGAAGCATATAAGAGAGGTATGTTATCAATTACTTTCCAGCGTGTCATATAAATGATACAGATGTGTGAGCTGGGATGATTTTCTAAGACAGTGAATGATTTTGAAGTTAATGCAGATTGAGAAAAACATCCTAAATTGACACCCTTACCAATGTCATGTATGCATCATATATAAGAGATGGTAAGGTGTAGATGTTACCACAGATGAGGAATCCTCATACTCTATTAGACTCATGAATCTGAATCATACGCAGATAAGCATGCTTCCAGACATCTTCAAGAGGTGTGCTATCTCAAGTGGAAACCCCTAGCGCAAGTGCTTTGATGATTCGCTTCGGCAAGCTGAGCTACAACCACAAGCAGACATGACTGGGCAGTCACTCTACTCTTCCCATGGTTCAATAGTTGGCCTGCTATCGAAGGCGCTGATTGTTGCGAAAGCAACCTTGCTCAAACTTGATGATTGGTCCTGCATATGCTTGAGGAAACAAGTGCTTCCTGATGGTCAGTGAAAGAACTTAAGATTTAACATTGGAGACCATCCTCAGGACATTCAAGTCAATCTGTGTTAATCAGCACAAGTTAATAATTTTAAGAAATCATGCTTGCTAATTGGTTTAAGAAAATATGAGCAATGATTATGTGAAAACTAATTTTGAAATTGTCTACACGTTCACATAGTTTCACTATCAAGACATGAACTCTATTTATACTCTCATAGATAAATATCAATGTGATAGTACATAGAGTATCAAACAGGTGGCATATTTTCAGAGTTTCATAAGCAAGTATAGTTCAATAAATATGCCTCAAGGATGTTCATGTTAGATCATGAAGATATGTGAATTATTAACACAATGAAATTTTGAAAAATCTTCATCCTCACAAAAATGAAATACTGGAAATCTTCATGCTCACAGAATAGTTTGATTTTAAGACTAAATCCGGTTTACAAAAACAACCAAATTTCAGCATATGATTACGAGAATAATTTCCAAATATTAGCTCAAGTTCTTCTAGATATGCTCAGTGTGATCTCATTGTTCTTAGGATATCAACAAGCTTGAAATTAATACAGATTATAGCATGCTTGTGATACTATGCCATGTTTTATAGATCTAGCAGAGTTTAATTCAAGGCATTTCCTAAGATTTCTAATGCATGTCAGACAAGAGAGAGACTATCCATTAAATTTCACAACAGAATGTGTAAGGGATAGAAATGCTCATGTGTGTTGGCGAGAATTTCTCAGATTTTGTATAGCCATTCCACACATCTTGATAAGGGGCATTTTCGTTGCCATTCTCTCTTGGTTAGTCTCATTGTTCAAGCTTCAATAATCTGTGTCAACATTCTTAAACCACAAACTTGAACCGAGATCATTAGTAGATTGAGAACTTAAAGATGTAATTAAGAGGGATGTATTGTTCTCGAAACCATAGCTGCTTATGCATTGAAAAACTTGATGCAAGAGATACCACATGAAATGGAAAATCAAAAATAACTTTTGAATGCTATCATGAGGTATGGTTGTCATGTAAGTTTAAAGAGGATCGGAATCTGTTTTGAAAGTTTGCATTTCAAAAAGGATCTTTCAAAAATCAAGGTGAATGCATAAACTATTTTCTTTCATGAGAGGCGCCCTTAAAAAGATTCGCTAAGCATATATGAGTAAAACGATTTAGACATCATATGAAAACTCTGAAGAAGGTTTTTAGTTTTAGTGTCAAAATTCTGAAACTAGTTCTGAATCTTCTTAACAATGTCAGAAATCTTGGAACACAATTATTCAGCATACACAAATTCAGAAGGTTTTGAAGAAAGTTCAGTTTCAAAGTGTCAGACTTCTTGAATCTGTAAAATCAGTATGCATTATATCAGAAAATGAATTTGATATGATATGATCATTTTTACAGAAAATAAGGTCATCACAGATAAGGGAAATCACATCGGTTTCAGAGAAATAAAAGCTGTTAAGCCCATCATGCATTTACTACCCAAATGATTATTCAAGTAAAGAGGAGGGTAAGAATGATATCACCATAGCTCCATTCGCATCAAGCAGTAGCTCGCTTGATTTTGGTTGGCAATGCAAGGATTCTATTTTCAGAGCAGCACCAAAAACTATGCGTGACGAATGCTTATCAAGACTTGACTAATTGTTCAGATGAGGTACAGTCCTGAGTCTTGCTGAGGCTAATAGGATGGATTGGAGCTGGTGCAGAGGGATGAATTCACTTGGTGATCACTACCACTGGCATCTCTGGCCTCTTGAACCCATGCTTCATACACAGTTCTTCAATCAGATTGGGTGCTGGCGCAGACGGAGACACAGGCTCAGCAGAGGGGGGAGGAGATCTTCCTTTTAGCCAGGGTCTTCTTCACCCTTGTCTTGCTGAACCTTCGGATTGCCCTTCCTACAAAATACCAGATAGTTCCTTCCTTTTGTATCCAAGTCTGGATCTGAAGGTCAGTTTGTAGGTTATATATAGTTCACATGCATCTAGATTACGTGCTATGTGTATGGCATGGTGAATCTATCATGACTATATGCACAAGGATATACAAGGTTTTTGATCAAGTTAGTCATAGACAGCATGTGGATTATGAACATTATTAATTTCTTTAAGCTTTCTTCTATGATTAATATAATGTTCACATCTTAGGGTGCTTAATGTAAAATCTCAATAAGTCCATCTAATATTAGCATAGGAGATTTTACTATCAAATGCTTCGTTGCTAAGTGATCCCTTGCTTACCCAAGGAGATCTTCTATACTTATCCTTGGTTCGAAGCACTTTCCTCTGAGAGGTAGGATTCAAGAGCCTTTTCAATGTTGATCGAGGAATCCACTCTCTCTTGTTCTTCTCAGGATAGTTGAATGGAACTCTGTGATAGCTCATCCTTGAGACAGAACCATTGTTCCTGGTGGTTGCGCATTGCTTCTTATGATTGTACCAGGGGGTTTCAGCAGTTGCATCACCACGAGTTCTCTTCTTTGGGGTAAGAGGAACTCTTGATCTTTCCTGCACAAGTAAGGCACTAGGAGGATGTTTTGGTACCCATTTGTACTTGGGTCCTACATGGTTAGCACTGGACCTTACTTGTCCTTTAGGAATCCATACAAACTTATTTCTCACATTTGAATTTCTTCTAAGACTGCATGTGTGAGAAATATGTCCTAATCTACCACAATAATGACAGATAATGGAATGATAATCAAAATGGGGTTTTCTATCATTATCATGATTAGTTTTCTTTAGAAAAGCTTTTTGTTCCTTTGAAATCTCAGTTTCTTTTGAAAGCTTTTCTTTTTCCTTCAACACGTGTTTACAGTCAAAACATTTTTCAAGGCATGTTGAAGTTTTTCCTACCGATAGTGGGCTAGCTATCGGAACCACTAGTTCTTTAAAAGAAACCTCAGAAACTTTGGATGTAGAAGAAGAAATTAGTTTTACAAGTTTCCTATCTTTTTCTTTTAAGCCTAGAAGTTCTTTTGCAAGTTTACAATATTCAGTATATAACTCATTGTATGCATCTTGCAAATCAGAGAATTCAATTTCAGATCCAGATACCTCACTTTCTGAATCTTCTAGGCAGAGATGGATACTCTCTTCACTGAAGCCTGCTTCCTCAATATCAGCTTCCAGAAGCTCATCAGTAGATGATCCACAAGGGGCACGAGTTGAACTTTGGATAGCTGTGCTTTCAAGAGATGGGTTAGAAGCATATATCACATCAAGAGTATTCCAAATATCTCTAGCACTAGAGCAATGTTTGATTTTCTGGAAATCATTTTCAGTTAAACTTTTGTATAAAATTTGCATTGCTCTAATGTTTAAGGAAAACAAATTTTTCTCCTTTTCAGTCAAGTTTCCTCTTGGTTTGAAATCAAAATCATTTTCAAAAATATCCCACATTTTCAAACTAGTGGATTGTATAAAACTTTCCATCCTTGCTTTCCACCAACAAAAATCAATATTTTCTAGCACAGGTGGAATGGTATGATCAAAGCCAAAGAAAACATTTTTAACCCAAATCAGCCAAGGTCTTTACACTTGAGATTGTTGGATCCTTTAAACAAGTGACCTGCTCTGATACCAAATGAAATGCGTGGCTGTCACCCAAGAGGGGGGGGTGAATTGGGTGAGGGAATAAAAACTTAAACTCTTTTTCGAAAGACTGCTTGTGCTCGGTGATGATGATAATAAGTAATGGTATGCACAAGTCAGTATGTTATGTGATACAAAATAGAATGTTTAAATGTAAATTTATGCACACATAAATTTATCCTGGTTCGGTCACCCAGACCTACATCCAGTCCCCAGGCTACACCTGAGATTTCCAATCCACTATTCTTGTTTAAACCGGGCACAAGAGAAGCCTTTACACTTTAGGTTTTACGAGTACGGGTTCACCTAACAACCCACAGGTTTTACAACGGGTTCACCTGCAAACCTATCCGCAAGTTTTACGGGATCACTTGCAACCTTTACAACCGCAAGTTTTGCAGGCTCACTTGCAACCTATACAGCTCCCCCTCACACCTAGAAGGGTTCAGTCTTTACAGACAATGATTTAACAATGATTACAATACTGTTCTTCAAGCGACAAGCTTTAGAACAGGTTTGATAGGATGTTCACTCTATGAACTGATTGTGCTAAACACTTAAGCTCAACTAAGTGGGTTCACTCAATGAACAGATTATGTTACTCACTTAGGTACAATAATTGCTCTCAACAAATTCTCTCTAAGGATATTACAACTTAAGATCAGAGAGTAGAAGGATATTTCAGATAGTAGGCTTGAGCTTCTTCATTCTATTTCTCTTACTTATCAGACTCATGAAGCTTTCTCTTCTCTAGCTCTTCTTTTTCAAGCTCTACTTCTTCAGAAATGAAGAATATCTCTTTTATACCATCCTCTGATTATCCAACCGTTGGAGAGGCAATAAGGCCGTTTGAATATAGCCGTTGGGGCCTTGTTTACGTTGTCCTCATTAATGCACAGCAGGGTTGACTTTGCTTTATCTGAAAAGGTGCTCTGACCAGCTGTTCTGTCAACACTGTTCTGACAACACTGTTCTGGCAAAAGTCGTTCTGACATCTATACACTGTACGGTCTGACTCTTGCTTGTTGTCAGATGAGGACTTCGTTCCTCAAGCATAAGTCCAGGATGCTAAGAGACTTACTATCGGAAGCTCTCTTGCTATCTGAAGTGAAGCTCGTGGACTCTAACATTCTGCTTGCTATCACATAGAGGAACTTCGTCTTCCAAGCACTTGTCCATGAATGATAAGAGCGCTTTTCTATTGGATGCTCTCTTGCTATCAGAAGCTCTCTTATGGACTCTGACTCTTGTGGGTAGTATGAGCTTTGACATCTTGAATGAATCTTCAGATTTTGTTCTCCTTATCTCTCATACTCCTCATGCTTGGTAGGTAACAATGTTGTTTGAATATCTGTTAACCTCTTGTTACCGTTGGGAAGTACATCTTCTTAAATGCTCCATTAAAGCTTAGCAGGGTTGACTTGCTTTAGCTCTGAAAAGTAGTCCTGACACCTCTGCCCTGATGAAAGCAATCTGACTTGTATGTGGCGTTTATTCTTGTACTCTTGCTGACGGATGATCATCGTTCATCCGGAAGTGGCAATCAAGTGTTAATCTCTGAATCCCAATGCCAAGAGTCTTTCCATCCGGAAGCTCATTTGCATCCGGAAGTGTGACTAAGTTCTGCACATACTGGTTAGTCCAACATAGCAATATATATAATCAAATATAGTAAGAGCTATACATGCTGTGGGAAGCTTGTTTGCTATGGGGAGTAGTCTTACTTAGACTATGTTCTGACTTAGTGTATTATAGTCCTCTTAGTCTATGATGTATCCGGAAGCACTTCTACATCCGGAAGTAAAACTACTGGATGAAGGATTTTGTTCACTATTACCCACTCTCGCTCAGTGTTCTTTAATCCAACAGTCAGCGCTAGTCACTACGCTATCGGATGCACTTTCACTTGACGAGGTAAACTTACTGACGCTTAGGGTTATATCTATTCTATCAGTCTGCGCCAGTCAAAATCTATCAGGAAGCATTTTTACTTGACGAAGTGAACTTACTGACGCTTGGGGTGATATCTATCTTATCAGTCTGCGTCAGTCTAAGTTTAACATGAAGCAACTTCACTTCCGGTTGAATCATAGCTTAGTCTTAGGTTTTGTATAGCTAATGCTCATGGACTAAGTTAATTCCCTAGTGAGTTACTCGCTGCCGCTGGGGGATAAATCATTCATCCGCGTGCGCGAGTCCTACTAGTCTATCCGGAAGTGATTCCGCATCCGGTTGTGACTTAACTTAGGATTCTAACCATGTCATCTAATCCTTCCTAAGTGTTGATTATGTTCTCTTAAGTACTAGACCATATCACACCTTAGTCACCATCAAAACTTAAGATTCTAACATTCTCCCCCTTTTTGATGATGACAAACCCATAGATGACTAGAGAACATAATTAAACTTAGATCACTCCCTGAGCTATATTTCTTTCCCCAGAGTCATCTTCATCAGAGCCTTCTTCAACTGAGAAGAGTAAAAACATTGTTGAAGAAATCATGATGAAGTGGGGGCTGAAGAAGATCGACCATCCTCCCATTGTGATTGCTAAGCCAATCCCTTCTACCTTTGGAACAACTTCTGCTTCTCCTCCTCGTACTGAGCCAACATCTGCTCCTCCTCCATCTGAGCCAGCAGTTACATTCAGTGAGTCTAGGAAGAAGGCCGTTGCTAGAAAGCGTGCCAAGAAGGTTATTGCCTCCACTGAACCTGCTGACAATGAGGAAGAGACCCCATCTGACCAACCTGAGCAAGAAACTTCGTCTGCTCAAGTTGAGCAAGAGATCCCATCTGTACAAGCAGTTCCAATTCTGAGGGAAGTCAAGTTGGAGATAGAGGACATGACTCCTGAGGAATTTGAAAAGTATGGGTACACGGACAGACTGTCCTTTGGTCAGATGGCTTGCCTGGATGCTGAGAGAGCAAGCGCCAAGCCCACTCCATCAGTAGCCAAGGGCAAAGGGAAGGGTAAAGGGAAGGGGAAGAGAAAAGCCCAGGAAGTTGAGGAGGATCCAACTTCCCTGTATGGAATGTGAAGATTCGGGCTGTCCACTTTCCTAATGGCGAGGTCACCCACTTCTCAGATGCAACAGGATTCCCAGGCTATGAGGAAGTAGAAAATATGAAGAGAGCCTTCGAGGAGTCTGTTGAGTCTGAGAGACTCAGAAGGGAAAGGGATGAAGAAGAGCTTCAACAGATCATTGCTCAGATTGACCGGAATGTGCATGAAGCCGAATTAGCCAAACTCCAGAAAGAGAATGAAGAGAGACAGAAAAAGAGGGAGAGGAAAAAGAAACACCAAAACTGAACCCCCATTCCAACCCTTTTAACTTAGAAAGTTTTTCTTCATTTTTCATGCATATTTCACTCTTGCTTAGTATAGATTACTTGTATATGTTATTTGCTTGTATACTCTAACTTGTAATCTCTGTTTATCAATGAATTATTTCTAAGTTACTTGTGCCTTATCTATTGCTTTTATTCCTCTACTAATCCTTTCATATGAACTTAATCGATAAAACTAAGTTTGTCATCATCAAAAAGGGGGAGAATGTTAGAATCTTAAGTTTTGATGAAGACTAAAATATGAAAGAATGAATCAAGTACTTAGAAAGCAATAGGTTAACATAGAATCCCAAGTAAGAGTGCAACCGGATGTGGATTTACTTCCGGATAGACTAGAACTAGCGCTCGCGGATGAATGACTCATCCCCCAGCGAGAGCAAGTAATTCACTAGGGAAATAACTTAGTCCATAAGCACTAGGTATACAAAACTTCAAGACTAAGCTAGGATTCAACCGGAAGTGAATTTGCTTCCTGTTATATTTAGACTAGCGCTTGCTGTTGGAATAGATGACACTAAGCGTCAGTGAACATAAGCCACGTCCAGTAGAATTGCTTCCGATAGCTTAGTGACTAGCGCTGACTGTTGGATTGAAGGACACTGAGCGAGAGTGAGTAAAAGTGATTATAATCCTTCATCCAGTGGTAGTGCTTCCGGATGTAGAAGTGCTTCCGGATCCAAGGAAGTCATCTTAGACTAAGTAAACACCCACTGCATGTGACTATGTGCTTATATTGTTAAACTAACATTCAAAGTGCAGCACACTAAGTAGAATTGCTTCCGGATGTGAACCTGCTTCCGCAAGCAATCAGAATGTCAGAATGTTCAGAAGTGCAGTGTCAGAATGCTTTTGTCAGAGCAGAGTTGTCAGGACTACTTTTCAGAGATAAAGCAAGTCAACCCTGCTATGCATTGATGAAGCATTAATTGGGCAAACGGTAACAAGGGAAAAACGGCCATATTCAAACGGCTAACCCACCTACCAAGAGTCAGAATGTTTGAAGACTATATAAAGGAGCTCAACTTCATTTATGAAGCTAATGAATTATCTTTGACATTCTTGAGAGAAGTTAGAGCGAGAAACTAAGAAAATCTTCAAGTATTCAAAGCTGCCCAGAAAAGAGAAAGAGCATTTAACTCATTGAGTGATCTTTTCATCTACATATCTTGTACTCTTTGTAGTTAAGTCTCTTCGTGTTATAAGAGCATCGATTGTACTTAAGTGTGTAACACTATCTGTTCTTTAAGAGAACTTAGTTAGAAAAATCCTTTATTTGTAAAGGTTGAACCCTTGCTAGGTGTAAGGGGGAGCTAGTTAGAAAGGTTACAAGTGAGCCTTGTGTAAAACTTGTGGTTGTAAGGTTGCAAGTGATCTCGTTCAAAACTTGTGGTTGTAAAGGTTCCAGGTGAACCCGTTCTAAAACTTGGAGATATAGTGGAACTCGGCCTGGGTGGTTGAGAACTGGACGTAGGTCAGGAAGACCGAACCAGTATAATTCTTGTGTTGTTTTACTTGAGCATTTATTTTTGAATCACAATTCACCCCCCCCCCTCTTGTGCATCCATTACCTTCAAGGGTGACGTTAGTTGGGATTTTTAAAATCCTTTCTCACCCTCTCTATATATATATATATATATATATATATATATATATATATATTATCTTTGAAAAGGTACTCTTATATAAAACAGGCTACCGGGTGCCTTTCAAACACGAATATCTTGGTATAAAAGATTTTGATACATTATATATACTATATATTCTGGTTGGTGGTGCTTGTTATGGGTAGGATATGAGAAACATAGGTAGTATTGAATGTGTGTTGAAGGTTGTTCTGGGTATTCTGACAGGGATGTTGAGAGTTGTGTGGAAGGAAAGGATTAAATATTGGAATTGAGATTTTGGAAAGTTAAATTGAGGATTAGGGATGTGAATTAAAAGATCGCATATTGTGATCGCGGAAAATTGGAAAGATGTGTTGCAGGGAAATACCATAGGTGTTGGTTGATATATTGAAAGGTATGGTGAGCTTTGCATGACACTGTTATATATTTATGTACCATCGCACGATGATAACTGTCGATTGACCGATCGACAGTTATTTGTACTAATCCTTTTCGGATTGATTAGACCGGGGATCATAGGTCGACTTATTGAGAGAAAGTGACCTACGGTTGTTTGGCAGTGGAGAGCCCAACCGTTCCCGTTCTACAATGGCAACAGAATTGGGGTTCCCTCTCTGGAGATTGCCAGAGAGGGAAATTTGTCTCCTCCTTGTAGAGAGAGGCACAGTGTCAAATCATATAGTGAAGATTGGATGCTGGAGATAAATGCCCCTTGATGGCACGATGCATCTATAGGTGAGTGTGAGAGTTGGAGCAGTAGTATTCATGAATTGGAGATAGAGATGATGAGATATTTGTTGGGAAGTGACAGAGATTGAATGATGTTTGGGAGAAGATTTGAAATATATATGTATTATTGATTTTGAAACTGTGGTACCCTTTAGACGCCCTCACTACCGCACATCTCATTGTTATAGTGAGTTAAGCGTGATTACTGGGACAAATTGTCTCATCCCATGATTACTGACATTTTTGCAGGTATTCATGCACAGACGCAAGCTTCAGGAAAGGGAATTAGGTAGTGGAGGTGGTATAGTTTATTTAGAATTGTATATTACCAATTTATAGGTCTGCATTCGTTTCCGCATGTATATATATTTATTTATTGTTTAATATCAATTAGTTGTGTTTATTAACCAATGTTAGACAAATCCTTTCTAACATGGTTATCTTTTAATTATCCATGATAGTGTTCTTATTGTATTAGGCAGTTCTTTTCTATCATGGATAATGTATAAAATGATTAGAAAATTTCTTTTCTAACTATGATAGAGATATTATTGATACGAATATTCCTTTTTCTATCATAGTTAGTAAAGAGATTATTGTATTTAAATGGAGATCTTAGATTAATTAGGGAATTAGTAATAGTATGTTACATGCTTAAAGAGTATTTTTGGGCAATTATATTGTCTCAAGTTTCTTAAAGGTTGAGACTTTAGGCATATGGGTCATTGAACCCAAGTATATGCTTTTACTATTAGCTAGTTTGCTAGATTTGGGATTCATCAAACTCAAGGGTTGCTAAACTTCATATGTTCAATTGTCAATTTTTTTAATGTAAACCGGTACCATACATAGACCATAAGTTAGGTGTAACGAAAGGTTAACATAACTTTTAGTCCCTATAGTTTGAACTCATTTTGGTTTTAGTCCCTGAAGTTTCAAAGGTTTTGGTTCCTCAAGTTTTCTCATTTAGTAACATTAGTCCTTCGAGTTTGAAAAAGACCCGACGGTGTTAAGTTTTGCCGATGTGTCAACTAAAAGTGTTTATTTTGCTTAGTTGGCATCTGAAAAGACCTATAATTTTAATTTTAAATTGAAAGACACTGTCTCCGTCTTCACACGAAAAAGATAAGAAGACACTCATGAACTTCCTTCTCTTGCTGGCATCGCTGCCACAATACCTAAGAAGAAAGCTTAGCCTATCTGATTATTTGATTTCATGGGATAGAGAAAATAGAGAAATCTTAGGGGAACGTTGTAGCAATAAATCTGTTCAACCACCATCATAAATGTCGAGATGTTGTTGCAGTGCCATTAATGTTGCCATTTAGTATCTTGAACATTCTGTGTCTAACAATTAGAAACATTTATTTGAGAGCAGTGTACTTTCAGCCGTCAATTTGAATTTTTGCGCATCTAGCGATAGGCTCTGGTCATGTATCGCTAAGTCCCTGCATTCTCAGTGAAAGGTAAGTGTGTGCATAGCGATAGCAAGTATGATTTAGAGATAGAAGTGTTCTTTGTCTATTTACACATATGGATATCTAAGTGGTATATTGCTTAACATATCATCCTCCATCGATATAAGCTTAGTCACACACAATTTATAGCTATCCCAGTTCTCATATCGATAGGTACAAGTTTACCCAGAGACTTACCGCTAAGATATAAGGCTAACTCAATCATGCTATCGATGTCTCAGGTCCTATATCGATATATCATGACTTATTTGAAGGATATTGCTAAGTTATGACTCTTTCCCTATATGTTTAACGATGTCTATGTTCTTTCTATCGATGTACACTCTTTCTTACTGAATTATTCTAAGTTACTGAACCTCCTTCATCTACTTCAACTTCATTTCTAACACTTAGTCATCATCTCTAATCATCATCAAAACTTAATATTCTAACAAATTGAATCATAAATATTAATATATATGCGACATGTAATTAGATGATATGATAGTATATAAGTAACATGATTTAGTTTTGAGAAAAAAAGAAAAATATAAACAATTCAAAGTAAATTATATTGCATATTAATTTTTCTAGAAAAAGTCAACTGACTCTTAAAATTACGTACAGATGAATATGTCAAGTTCTTTTTGGGACCCCGAATAATTCATGTTTATTCTCAAATATAGCTTCTCAAAATTTTTAATTTTGTAGCCTAATTATCACAAATTGGAAATTGCTCATCTCCTAAGACCTCCAATTTTGAATTCTTCTTCTTCTATTGTTGATGGAGGAGAAACAACTTATCAGTGAGATTCGATGATTATCATCAAGCACTAATTCTTCACTGATAATTGTAAGTTCCTGTCTTGTTCAGGGTTGGCAAGGTTGTGTTTTTGATCCCCTAGATTTCATTTTATAATTCATTGGGTTTACCATTCCCAATTCTCCTCTTATGAAGATAAACTAATACTACCTCCGGTCCTAAATATAGGATGTAGATGACTTTTTTTGTAGAGATTAAGGTTGCGAAATATGTTATTAAATTATGACATATTTGATATATTTTTAGATTATCCATTAGTTTATAGGCAAAATATACTAGTCTAAGGGAAAAATTAGGTAAATCATCAATTTATGATTAACTTATTTTGCTTTTTTAGGATTTTCCAAAAAAATCAATTAGGTCTTATATTTAGGACCGGAGGGAGTATGTTCCAAGAGGTTTTGTAAAAATATTTGCAAGTTGAAGAGTAGTTGAAATAAATTTTACCATAACACCCTTCCTTTGAATATGATGAAGTGATGTTGCACATTAATATGCTTGGTCCTTGTATGTTGAACTGGATTCTTGGCCAAGCTGATCATGCTAGTGTTGTCACAAAGAATGGGAACTTCTGAGAAGTTCTGTCAATAGTCTTTCAACTGATTCTTCATCTACAACACTTGAGCATAACAGCTTGAAACTGCAATATACTCAGCTTTTGTGGAGGAAAGGGACACACAAGTCTGTTTCTATTTGTCCCAAGAAACCAGACTTCTTCCTAGAAACTCATATCAACCACTAGTGCATTTTCTGTCAGTCTTGTATCCTGCATTAGTTGAACTCACCTAAAGAACTAGATCATTATCTAATCTATGTGCATGAGTGTAAGTAGGTTGAGTTCTATAAGTGACAATTGGTTTATTTGAGGTTGAGTGGTGTTTTCATTAACTTATTTCTTTGAAAGGATAGTTGTGATTACTTGTATGAGTTTTTCCATTTCCCTCTTAATTTCTCAAAATAGTGAAAGATATGTTTGTTGCATGTTATCCCTAGTTCAGGAGAACATCCAAATATCATCAACACATTCATCCATTATTTTTACTTGCTTTCATATAAATAAAAAATCACAAAAATATAGTAGTTAAGTTTTGGGAACCTAGATAATCAAATAACCCCTGCTTTAATTGCTTTCTTACATTCACTTAGTTAATTTAGGTAGTTAGTTAAAGATTCCGTAGAGAGACGATCCAGGATAGTACACATGCTACAGTCCTTGGTAATAATTTTGCATTTGAATCCCAAAGTGTAAACAATGAGGCTCAAATCAACAAGCTACAATACTTTGCCAATCATTTGTCCATTATTTACTTGAATGTAAACTACCAATACCACCACTCAAGATACTAAACATATAACAAAACTTATAATATCTTTATATGAAACTATAGTTTCAAAGGTACCTACTAGTCTCTTTAATATGAACATATCATTTAAAATTCTATCTTGCTAATAGATGTATACATATTTAAAAAGGGATTTTTACGAAAATCCCAACTGACATCACGCACAACCATGTAGTGCAGTCAGAGTGATTACCTGCATATTACCTGCATTTGTTCAACAAAACAATAAATGTACCAAATTAATGTCGTCTTTGAGCTCCACTGTATTCACCAACATCTATAATCATACAAATCGACAATAATTGGTAAGTGACATTAGCTTGCACTTAGGACTGAAACCAAAAAGAAGTCTCATTTGCACAAAGAATTATAATTACATATATTTGGTTTGGCTAAGTTAAATTATATTCATACAAAACCTGCAACCAAATTCAACCTCAATAATGTATCCTTGTGTCATCTCTACTCATAACCACTTATTTCAAATTTACTTCCATTCATAATTCATATCAATAACAACATTCTCTATTCTCATAACTTTTAAATTATAGCCAAATTGAATCATTCAAAACTCTCATTCATAATAATTCACCTGCTAAAAGCTTTCGATCAACTTCAATTGAACTTTTCCTGTCCATTGCACTACAATTTCCCAATTCAAAACTAGGTCAATTGGCCACTACTACCAAATATTTCATTTCAATCTTGTAAACTTTCAATAATTGATTTTCAATCTCCAATATCCATATTAGTCATCACATACTTCTAATTTCCACTTCAAATTTCCTAAACCTACAACAAATGATTTTTCTCTTTGAACACCCAAGATATGAATCAATCACTATAGTAGATAACACATCTATTCACAATCATAAATACGCATCAATAAACTTAGGGGAACCACATATATTTATCTATATATTTGTTAGACCTAAACAAGTCCATAATTTTTATAAATATAACTCCAATGCCCATAATTATAAATTTCTCAAATGAAAGTCAAGCTTATATAACATCCAAAATCAAAAACTCTCAACCAAATATTAAATTCAATCCATCCAACTCAACTAACAATAATGTTGGGTATAAATATCTTCTTAAATCCATTGTTCAACTCCCAATACTCAAAATCAAGGAATTGCCTCATTAAATTCAACTTATTCCAAAACTTTAAAGATCAAAACTTTTCATAGATGCAAATCCAACCAAGGCAATCAATTTAACATGATCATAAATCCTCAATAAATCTCTGAAAAACCACCTATGCGCTTGTAGAAGAAATTATTATTTTATATTAAAAATATGATAAATTTTTATAGGGTGAAGGTGCAAATATATACATGGTAAGTTGTAAAAGAGACACCGTGCACGATAATAGTTTTGAAGGTGTGAAAATATACATGGTAAATTAAAATTGGGCACCCAACACCATAGTAAATTATAAGGGTCCCCAACACTATGGGTTTGAAGAAAAAAAGATGATGGGCTGTCCTATTTTGGTTTGTCATGTATATTTTCGCACCCTCAAAATTATCATGGTGTTGGGTGCCCCATTTACAATTTACCACGTATATTTTTACACCTTTAACCATTTTTATTTGAACCAATTTGTCATATCATTTATGATATATCATGTCATATATATGACTAATCACAAGTTATTATCTCATTTTTGATGCAAAGATTTCAATTTAATCATGCCCATAAAATGTCCAGCTTGCAGCATTTTTTCAACGTTTATGATGGAAAAAACCCCAAACACGAGATCAAATGGTTTTTGTTTGTAGGCTGGCTCTTTAGGGTGCATCGTCAATTTATAATATTGAAATTTCCATGTATTTAGAGTGTTTATTATTGGTTAAATCAGACAGATTAATTTAAAAATTTCCCTAATAAAATTAGATTTAGGGAAAATGACAAAGTAATACATTCTAATTTCAAAATTCAAATAGCAACTTCAAGATAGACATTAACAACTTTAGGATGGACATTAATAATGATTAACAACTTAAAGTAACCAATTTGAGATTTTAAAATTGGAAAGGATTTATAAATCATTTTCCTTTAGGTTTAAAAGCTAGTTTTAAAAGACCTGGCGGGTTGGCGTGAGTGGTAAGTACTCTCGTCCCTTAAGCAAGTGGTTGGGGGTTCGATCCCCAGCTCTTGCGAATGGAGCAAATTCACAGGCCAGCTCTCTACCCCCTATATGGGACTTCAGAACAGCGAGGGATTAGTCTCACTTGACACGCGGGTGGGGATACCCTTGGGTAACAAAAAAAAAACTAGTTTTAAAAGACCAGAAACGTTTTTTTAATGTTAAGAAATGAAAATATAAAACATCGTCTAAGATTAAGTCAAACTAAAATTTAGATTAACACCTTTCAAAATACTACCTCTGGTTTTAAATATAAGACCTAATTGACTTTTTTTTGGAGAGGTTAAGGTTGCGAAATAGACTATTAAATCATGATATATTTGATATATTTTTATATTATACATTAGTTTATAGGTAAAATAAACTAATATAAGGGAAAAAATTAGGTAAATCAATTTATAATTAACATATTTTGCTTTTTTATAGGATTTTCTAAACAAGTCAATTAGGTGTTATATTTAGGACCAGAGGGAGTATAGTTTATTAACGTTGTTTATGGTTTGAGCAACACCCTCTTTTATTTAACCAAGGGTAATGCCTTCTTTACTAGTTAAAGTTTTGTAATTGTAATATAGTTTTATATTATAACAATTAAAGTAAAATAATTAATCTTGTACAAGTTTATTGACAACTTTTTTATTTATTAACAGAGTCTATTCCTTTTTTTATAACATTAACAGAGTCTATTCCAGTCCTTAGTAATTGTCATTAATAAATAAGAGCTTTTTTTTGGGGGGGGGGAAACAAATAAAGTCTTCTCAGTATGTATAAAGACAATTATGATTGCTAAATTATCTAAAAGGACAACTTAGGTCATAAACACTAAATTGATATTGTTAAATTTAATGAAAATTCTGAATTCCCTCACCTTAAAACAATCACACATATTAACAACAGAATAATTGACATTAACATCAGAAACATTCTAATTAACAATTGGAAATTGGGTCATACTTACATTCAATGCATTAGAACCAATACAACTGGTTCACCACTAATTAAATGACATGTGTACTCCTTTCTCTCTCCTCCTTCTCTCCCTTCTCCCTCTCCTTTGGCCTTTTCTCCTTCTCACACCTTCCTCTATCTCTTTCTCCGCGTTTTCTGCTGCCACTGACCCCTAAAATTCACCATCTATCGATCATCATCTTCACCTTACTCCCTCCATTCGAAATTTAAGAAAACACAGATCGAGTGCCTTTTGTTTTCCAAATTCCATCATCATCGTCCATGGTCATTTGAAAAAACAAAATTAAAAACCCTTAACCCAATTCTTTTCTCAACTTCCCTCAACCTTCTCCTTCTACCTACTACTCACTTCCCTATCCAACCACAAGCCCTAATGTCGGCTACAATACCTTCGGCGACCCGCACCGCCAAAACTTTCGAAGAAGCTTCTCCTCTCCTTCACATCTCCTTTATCTCTATCTTCCACTCGTCTTTCGCTCAAATATAGCTCAAAACCATTGTCCTCCGCCGCAGTAACCGACAGATTTGCTGTCATTCACATCACTCACACCCACTCTCCTTTGGGTCTGGAATTAGGTTTGGGATTTGTTATTGCAGAACTGGGGGAAGAAGAAAATGAGATTCAGAAGTGGAAGGTGTTAGAATCTTAAGTTTTGATGAAGACTAAAATATGAAAGAATGAACCAAACACTTAGAGAATATTAGGTTAATATAGAACCCCAAGTGAGAGTACAACCGGATGTGAGTTTACTTCCGGATAGACTAGGACTAGCGCTCGCGGATGAATGTCTCATCCCCAGCGACAGCAAGTACTTCACTAAGTCATAACTCAGTCTAAGAGCATTAGATGTACAAAACCCTTGAGACTAAGTTAAGATGCAACCGGATGTGGATTTGCTTCCGATTGTCTTAAGGCTAGCGCTGGCCGTTGGTATGGATAACACTGAGCGCCAGTGAACATAACCCAACGTCCAGTGGATTTGCTTCCGATTGCTTAGTGACTAGCGCTGGCTGTTGGTATGAATAACACTGAGCGTCAGTGAGTATAATATGAACATAACCCAACGTCCAGTGAAAGTGCTTCCGGATGTGGAAATACTTCCGGATGTAAGAGAGCTTCCTTAGACAATTGAAGTCCCACTGCATGTGATTTAGTGTTGTTATACTACACATCCCATAGCATAAGTAAATGACACACCAAGTCACTTGGAAAGACTTAAGACTTAGAGTAACATAACGAGACTCACGCTGACTATTGGATTAGACATCCCCTAGCGTCAGTAGACAATACACTAAGTCAGAACATAGTCTTAGTAAGATTGCTTCCCATAGCAAACAAGTTTCCCACAGCATGTATAGTTCTTACTCCACTTGATTATATATGCTACTCTGTTGGACTAACAAGTATGTGCAGAACTAAATTCTACTTCCGGATGCAAATGAGCTTCCGGATGCAAATACTCTTGGCACTGGGATTCAGAGACTAACACTTGCAGAGCAAGATTGCCACTTCTGGATGAACGATGATCATCCGTCAGCAAGAGTACAAGAGCCAACGTCACATACTCAGAGGTCAGAATGCTTTTGTCAGAGCAGAGTTGTCAGAGTTGCTTTTCAGAGATAAAGCAAGTCAACCCTGCTAAGCATTAATGAAGATGTACCTCTCAACGGTAACATGGGATTAACGGCTATATTCAAACGGACATATTCCATCTGCCGCCCAAGCCTAAATGTTGAGGCCGAGTATAAAAGGAACATCTACATTCAGAAGAGAAGTTGGAAGAACTGAGTCCATTGTCTGAGATATTGTAATCTACTTTCTTCTCATCTTCTACTCTCTAATCTTAGATTTGTAACATTCTTAGAGAGTGATTCATTTTGTACTTAAGTGAGTAACATCATCTATTCTTAGAGAGAATCATTTGTACTTAAGTGTTTATCACAATCAGTTCATAGAGTGAACATATTATCAAATCCTCTAATTGTTAGAGGCTGTTCTAAAGCTTGTGCTTGAAGAACAGAACTATTATCTTACAAAAGTGAGGGGGAGCATTTAGAGGGTTTCTAAATCTCCATAGGTTGCAAGTTAGCCCGTAAAACCTGTGGTTGTAAAGGTTAGCAGGTGATCCCGCTGTAAAACCTGTGGGTTGTTAGGTGAACCCGTGCTCGTAAAACCTAAGGTGTAAAGGCTTTCTTGTGTCTGGTTCAAACAAGAAGTTTAGTGGATTGAAAATCTCAGGTGGAGCCTGGGGACTGGATGTAGGTCTGGAAGTGACCGAACCAGGATAAATTTGTGTGTGCTTATTCTATTTGTTTTAATCTACACATCACGCACCACACCACTAGATACTCACTTGTGCTTGGGGTAATACATCGTCACTCTCATCAAGCACAAGGAGTAACGTTTTGAAATAGGAGAATTTCTATAAGTTTTATTCTGCCACCCAATTCACCCCCCCCCCCCTCTTGGGTGACAGCCACGCATTTCAGAAGGAGAAAGTAGGAGGAAGAGAAGTGAGAGAAAGAGAGAAGTGGGGCGGACAAAGGGATAAATGGCGGAAGAGGGATGGTGTGAAGAGAGAGAAAGGAAGAGATAAGGGGTACACATGTCATTTAATTATAGTACGTTTCGTTGCCATAATGGAAAGAAATGGGCTAGTAAAGAAATGGAAAGTTGAGGGTAATATGGACATTTACATATATCCCTGACCCCACAAGTTTTCTCTCTCTTCTCCATCTCACATTTTTTAGGCTCACAAACTTTACTTTCCCATCATTACCTCTACTTTCCATCTCTTACCCTTTCCATTTCAAATTCTTTACTTTCATTTCTTCCATCAAAACATACTCTTAGTGAACTGGTTGCACTTGTTGAAGTACACTGGAGGTAAGTTTTTCCCTTGAAAATGCATATCTGAACGGTTAGCGATTAACAACTTTATCATATATATTAACAACATCAACATTGAAATTAACAACACTGGCATTCTAATTGATTATTGAAAATGCACATTTGAATGGGTAGCTATTAACAACTTTATTATTCCTTTTTTTATAAAAAAAGGCAATTTATATTGAATATGTCAATATTACAATATAAAAATAAACAAATGTTCTAATCAACAACTTTATCATACATATTGACAAAGAAATATTGAAATCAACAACAGAAACATTCTAATTAACCATTGTAAATGCACATCTGACCTGTTAGCAATTAACAACTTTATCAACTTTAACACCAGCAACATTGAAATTAACAACAATAGCATTCCAATTAACCGTTGGGCAATTCAGTCTTTTTATATCAAATTTAACAATATCAATTCAGTGCCTATGACTTAAGTTGCCCTTTCAGAGATTTAACAACTTTAATTGTCCTTTTACATATTTTTTTTATCATGAAACATAAATAATTTTATTAAACTAGAAAATTAAAATACAAAATAGGTCTGCAAAAAAGATTCAAATGAAAATACATAGAAAACCTAAAATGGTAAAGGTAAACATGGATAGGAGTGAGCCGCCGCCGTGGCAAAAACCCTACCATCTTCTTCATCTTTCCTTCATGAGAATTTGTGGGTAGAGAAAAACCGTCACGGTAGAAAAGCCATTGAGTAGTGGTTGTTTAGAGAAACATCCTAAAGGATCCACACCTCTTATCGGCAATAAACCAATCAAATTGGTTTTCAAAGAAGCTCCATGAGTAGATCTCATGGAAACAAACGTACCCACAAAACTATTAAATAAGATGAAGATTGAGTACAAGAAATTCCTCTTATCGTCGAAACTCCTAAACCAATTTATTTGAAAATGAAAAGCATAAAAGCAGACCAATGAAAGTGACGGAGGTCTCCTTCCCCGACATAAACCGGGGAAGGAGACGCCGATAAAAAAACTCCTACGACGACGAGAGAAGAGATCTCACCACCACCCATAAGTTTGAGAGGAGGGGAGAGAAGATAGAGCCCGTTGTCCTTTTACATATTCAAAAGCTTTTATTTGTCTTTTACCGTGTTTTTTACCGTGTTTTTACTCTTTAAAATCAAATTTCTCATACCTACAAAACTAGTGTCTCTACTGAACTACTGACTATAACACCAAAAAGGGAGACAAACCCATCCATCATCGACTGACAGACGACGAAAACTTCATATATTTAAATCCAAGTGAGTATTACAATCATATGTTCTTAAACAGTTTCATTTTTCTCAAGTTGGTATTGTTTTAGTAATCACATATGTGAAATGTGTAAGACATGCTCTAATTTTATTTCATGATGACTACAAATTTTCAAGGACTAGATTATTCTGTGGCAGCCCTCGAAATATTAACTAGATTATTCATCACGACTTTGTTTTTGGCAAATACAGTAACAGTATATCTTATAGATTATACTCCCTCCGGTCATAAATATAAGACCTAATTGACTTTTTTGAAAAATCCTAAAAAACAACAAAATAAATTAATTATAAATTGATTTACCTAATTTTTTCCGTTAAACTAGTTTATTTTACTTATAAACTAATGGATAATCTAAAAATATATCAAATATGTCATGATTTAATAGACTATTTTGCAACCTTAACTTCTCCAAAAAAAAAGTTATCTAGGTCCTATATTTAGGACCAGAGGTAGTATTTGATATTCTTGACCCATTTATCCTTTTAGTTTAAGTTTTTTATGGTGGTTAGGTTTGATCATTATGGCTTTCATATTTGTTAAATCTTATCGTGTTATCCCAAAATGGTGCAATGAAATTCTTTTCTGTAAAAAACAAATATAAGAGAGTTAAGGTTAATCCTAAATTAATTAGGAATTAATAAAATTTAGGGGAAATTTTTTATTGTGTGTGGGATTTAAAGGCTCAAAACAAATCATTGATGTGTGCAGTAGTGAGTGATGGAAGAAGGAAAGAACAATGAAGAGAAGGTTGGGTCTCCAACAAATTCTCAGAAAAATGGTAATTGACTATTCACATGCTTCTATCTTCTTTCATTGTAGGCCAAACCTTGAAGGTGAAAATTGGTAATTGTTATGGTACTTGCATTGATCTTCAAGTTATTATGTCCTTTTCTTTGCCTGCTGTAACTTGCTTGTTCTAGAACTTGGAACATAATTTTTTTTTTATAGTTCTAATGCTGTAGGCTGTAGCGTTTATAAGGATTGGATTTTATTTTCTCAGTTTTCTCTAGCAAGAACTGTCCTTAATCACAGAATGGTTCATCTGCTGTTTGAAAAGGATCAGCATTTTTATAGTGTTTAGATTGAGTCATTACTTAACTAATACTACCTCTGTTCCTAAATATAAGATCACTTTCCTAGTTTGATTAGATTAAGGATGTTAGTTGAATTAGTTATTATCACATGATGTTATCAATTTATTCATACGATATACCTTGATCTCCACTTTCCATCTCTTACTTGGTTATTATTGACAAGTACTATGAGGTTAATTTGGGAAAAAGTTAGAAAAAGTAGAAAGTAATCTTATGTTTAGGAACAAATTGAAATGTGAAAGCGATTTTATATTTAGGAACGGAGGGAGTAATATGTAACCATAAGGTGGGCTCAATTTGACTGTTGCTTTGGTGTGAAGTGATTTTTCTATTCTCTCATGGGGATAAGCTTTGAAGGAGAAAACTCATTCATCTCATGAATATTTTTAGTGGGTAACCTAAAATTTCCCTCACCTGCCTGTTGATTCGATGTAATTCGGAGATAACTTTAGAATCTATTCATTTAAGCTGGCTTGTTCTGGTTTATCTTTTGTTTTTTGTTTATTTCAACAGTTTAATAGATTTTTCCATTTTTGGATCCGATTGAACTAGTTTTCTAGTTGCAGTTCCTATTATTGTGCGTGTGACAACATGCCCTTAAGTTAACATGATACACATGATCCAATGCAATTTGCATCACTTCTTATGGAATGAAAGATTTCTATCAGCTCTTAAATAACATTTAAATTTTATTTGGAAATTTATATATGTAGTTTTGTAATCATGTCACCTCTTACATCTTTGTTTGACATATTTCCATCTGATGCATTGCTCATTGGAATTTTTTCCCTTTTGTCATTACGAGTTAAACAAATATTATTGGCATATTATCTCATAAATTGATCTGATCTGTAAGATTAGAATGGCTTGGTTTATAGGGTAGCTTCTTGAATGAACATCTGAATCTCATGCAACTCCTGTGAATCCAATTATTCTAGTCTATTGATGTTGCAGTTGGGTCACGCATAATAAAAAAGTACAATTAGTTAGTTCCAGAATATGCTGATTTGTTATGTTGACTGATTTACTTGTTAAAATGGTGATCAATTGAGAAAATGTGAAAGGGGGACCATGGAAGTAAATTGAATAACTTCGAACTTTGCAAACATTTTTGATGATATTGTCAAGGAAATAAAAGTGATGGGACTACTTAACTCAAATATGTTGAATTTTGGGAGTTCTCTATTAAGCACATTGTTTGATAAAGTGGTGGTGTCAAAAGTTATTGAATTTTCGCTGTTGAGAATTTTTGTGTCTCAGCTCTTTGTCTAACTTCTCTGGATCCATGTGAAGATATCATTTCTTATAATTCTAAACAAGGCTTTTGCATGTAACGATTTGATTTTGAGTAATATTCAACTTAAAGAGCTCTTAGCTTGTAGAGGGTCGATGGCCAGGTAAAGTTGTCAAATTTGATGTTTAAAATTCCTTGTGGGCTGAGCTTGTACTGGTTTTACTTCCATTGAGATTATAAATATACACAAGGTGTCTGGCTAAACAAGGCAGTGACACCATTTACTTTCCTCTTCCCTTAATTTCTTCAATTCTGTACCAAATATTTTTGTACAATATACAAGTTGAGTCTATATTAAGCTGACGTTTTATGCGTTAATTTCTCTTATATATCAGTTTCTGATGATGATGAGATAGACTACTCCATCAAACCAGAGTTCTATGATTCAGATCTTGATAATAAGGATGAAGTATGGGTTCAGAAGAAGAGAAGAGGACATGGATCTGATGCTGTGCTTAGCTGTCCTGCTTGTTTCACCACCCTCTGCCTAGAAAGCCAAAGGTATATGCTTGAGCATGTGAATTTTATGAGATTTTATTTTTTGCAATTTTGATATCATGTACGTGAGAGGACTCATGACAATGCATTTCAATATAGCTGGTCATAGGGCACATCCACACCTTAAATTGCTTGAAAAACTAATCTTAAAAAAATGAATTGTAGAAGGACCAATATATATTGAACTATTGGGGTTTAATATTTAGAAATTTTGGTTAGAAATTGGGTATAATAAAATGGCTCACGATCAACGAATTGTTACCTTTTGTGAGTTAGTGGTGCACCTTTTTTTTTTGAAGGTTATGATATGTTTCTTAGCCAATGGTGTAGGACTAATGGCTTATATTTTCATTAATGATATATCATATATAATTTGAAAATACAAAACTGTGGCAATTTGAAGTTCTGCCTATGCCTGTAAAACATAGATACTGACACGAACACAATGACTGACACTAACACAATGACGTGGAAAAAATTGAAATGCTCTGGTGTACTATGGTGTAGTGAGCATGCAAGCATGATAAATGTTGTTTGCATGCCTACCTTCACATAACAGTAAGTTGTAGTAGATGCAGGTATGTTAAATTCCTTTTCTAAACATAACGCCACTGTAATTTATTCATGATCCTAATTTTGTTTCTTCCAAACAGGTGACATAGTTGTCTCATTTCATGATAAATTTCATCTTACATCTGTTTATAATATTGTGAACCAAGACTAACAGAGTTTATAGAGGATGAACCACTCTTTTTCTTGATTTATGGTTGACCTATAATGGGCTTGGGAATCTGTAAATTTTTTAATAAAGCAATCATGAGTCCAACATTGGTTGGTTTTCCCTGAAAGAGGAACCTGCTAAGGCCTTAGCTCTCTCAAGGACCTGTGTTTGTTACATTGGAATGTTACTTACGTGTCTGATTTAGTTCAATCTTCATCATTAATTGCTGAGACTTGTGACTGAGCATCATTAGATTATTGCAGGCATGAACAATATGTAACACAGTACAGAGCTGTTTTTGTTATGAACTGCAAGGTTGAGAAAAACCAAGTGTTAATGAAAAATAATTCAAGAGAAGTAAAAGGTAAGAGAAGAAGAAAAGCAGTTGATGGGGTCCACGAACATTCCACTAGTAATGAAACAGTCCAGCAAGTATACTGCTCTGTTTGCTTGACAGAGGTTGGTGTTTTTGATGAAGAGGAAGTTTATCATTTCTTCAATGTTCTTCCGAGTGAATCCTAAGTTTCTTCCTAAGCAATGTCTTCCCAGAGCAAAAGTTAAATATTGTTGTTAAATCATTCTTCTTAAAAATTAGTGTTGTTGATTGAAAGTCTGTTTGGCATGTAGTATATCACTAGAAAGTGGAAACTCAAAACTCTCTAGTGACATAATTTGGTCTTTTTTACCTAATCAATTGATTACGATAGTTAAGCATATATTTTATGTTTATTTTACTGATATTGGATCTCATATTGTTGGTAAAAGAATATTATATATTTTACTCCCTCCTATTTTACATATAAAACCAATTTACCTAATTTGAATGGATTAAAGATGCTATTTAATATGGTGTATTTATTCTAAAATTCCTTAATCATTTTCATTAATTTTGAGTTCTGCTTTTATTTGATAACTTTCTAGCGATTAAAATTAAAGATTATTTAGGAAGGCATTAGCAAAAATTAGAAAAAGATCTATATTTTAAGACAATGAGACCTGAAATAGCTTTTCAAATAGTTCTTTTATTAAGGAAAACAGGGAATACAATATATCCATGTAATTTTGAAACTGCTTCTGAGGCATTGAGTAAGGACAAAAATCTTAGTTGGGCATGTTGATAGGAAAAATGTGAAACGAATAACCCATAAATTAGAGGCATATGATCAATGCTGGTGCCTGGTTGTGCTGTGGAAACTGTTGGTGTCAAATGAATTTCTCAAAATTTCTCATTAAGCAAGCATGAAAGAATTCTTCACCACTGAAATTCAAATATAAGATTACTGCAGAGTGCAGACAAATATGAGTACTTCTATGAACAGTCCTATTAATTTTTAGCTAATTTTTAGGACTTTCCTTTTTAATTACATCACTCCTTAATAACCAAAATCAATACGTCCTTATCTCAATTAATTAAAATCGGTCAACATTATATTAGGCAACGAACAAAAACGAAATATAAAGATATTATAAAAATAAAGAGGGAGAAATTAAATATGAAGAGAAGAGAAGAAAAGAGAGCATTAAGACAATATAATGAAGTAGAGATAAAGGAAATGCATCTTCTCATTCGCTTATAATTCTCCCTTAGAGTTGCTTATGATACGACCTTTATTTATAGGGTTTAATATATTGACACCTATTCATACGGTGATTGTCCATGATATTTATATGTTTTTATATTATTAATAATGAGTAGTTAGTATGTGAAATGGTAAAATATCATGGGAATTTAGTGGAATTTCGTGTACAGTCCAAACTTAAGGAGTTAGTTGCATTTTAATAATTATTTTGATCATATTAGGTAATTACAATGTGTTTATTGTTTATGAACTTAATATACTTCACAAATGTCCTAATTTCTTAATTTAAATGCAAAGGAGTACAATCATATTACAGGACACATGATCTAAACATTTTTTGGAAAGTCTTATTCAATTAGTATTACTTCATTAATCATCCCTTCATATTTATTTATAGGGAACAAGTTCACATAGGTCACCCGTTAGCAAACGCTTCACAAATAATAGATAGAAATTTTATTTTACTATCCTTATCAACAATCTCATAACATTCTTTTTTTTAGTATAAATGACAATTCATTAAAAAGAGATAAAAAGTTATATTACAATAGTAAAATTTTAAATAGAAAAAGAGGCATGAGCATAAAAAGTAAGGTGCTCCCTCATAAATTCACAAAGTAGATCAACATCTACTTGAAAGTAAGAGTAGCTAATAAAATATTTGAGCATGTAGTAGATATCTTTCCCCACAATGTCAGTTTGCAGACTAAACTGAGATAAGATAAGTTGGCTAGAGAGATCAGAATAAACAACAAGAGAACAACCTCATATTACTTTGTTTTAATAAAATGAAAATATTATTACTAAATCCTCAAGACTTGCAAAATCAAAGATACCTAACCACTATTCCCCTCATTTGGGGCGTTAGTAACTGACCTTTTGATAAGGACCGAAATTCCTTATCGACTTATGCAATGAGGAACAGATGTTCAGCAACTTCAGTTTAAGCAAGTATTTAATTGTGTTGTTATTTATATGTTATTATGTTTTTAATATTATGCAGGAAATAAATAATGACTTGTACCAGGTCAAATAGGATTAGAAATTATGCTTTTCCATGATCCATTAGAGTTAGTGTAGTAGCAGTATGTCAGTTTCTTTATTTAAGTTATTGTATTTTCCTTAAAACAGAAAATACCAAAAGTAGGCTCTGCAAGTTTCTGTATAAATTGGTCACTGGCCCTGAGCAATGAAGTAAGGAATTTCAGAGTGTAAAAGATGTGCATTGAATTGTGTGTTTCATTCATCATATGGCATGATACACCAAAAGTATGTCAAATTCTTCATCATAATTCGTTTTAAGCCCATTTTCACTTTTGAGCCTCAAAAGGAGCTCAAGTTTAGTTTGTGATCATTGTAAGCTCATTTTTGTGTTTTTGAGTAAAAAGTACATCAAGTGTATGCCTTTGGGTCAACAAACACCAAACGTTTGTCAAATGCACCATAACTCGTTTTAAGATCATTTTCACTTTTTAGCCTCAAAAGGAGCACACGTTTAGTTTTTGATCATTTTAAGCTCATTTTGTGGTTTGGACTCAAAAGTATCTCAAATGTGGTACTTTGGGTAAATAAACACCAAAAGTATGTCAAATGCATCACCATAATTCGTTTCAAGTCAATTTTCATATATAGAGGAAGAGAGATCATATCAAATCATATAGAATCTCTCTCCCTAATTATAGGACAACAAAAAGAAGGAAATAAGAGAATGAACAAAATAAGGTATTGTGGATAATTTGAGAGAAAAATGCTCAACAGTAAACTAGGGTTAGGAGGCTGATTTAATCGGATTATCCTCAATCATAGGTATTAGTTATCCTCTTAATACTTAGGACAAATACTGGGGAGGGTTAAATATTATTTTGACCAATGAACAGTTATCCAAGTATCAATTCACACAATGAACAATAAAAGCTATTAACTTTGCCTAAGAACAATTAAAAAATATCATTTTGGCCAACACAGTTAAATTTTGCCTAACTGCCACTAGATAGTTGTCATGTGTCATTGGTTACATCATTGACCAATCTAACGGTAGGTAGGCACAATTTGATGGTGTTGTCAAAAATAATACTTTTTAATTATTCTTTGGCAAAGGTGATTCCATTTATTGTTCTTCATGTGAATTGATATTTGGTAATTGTTCATTAGCCAAAATATTATTTAACCCTATGGGGATTGTAGAATAATTATTTCTGATCTTATTGCTTAAATTACGGATAGAGGAGATCAAATATTATTCTGTACAATCACGCTCTGCTCTATATATGTACGGAGTCTGATAGGATCTTACATTAGTGGCAGTTTAGGAATGGAATTAGGTTCTGTTTGTTATTGTTTCTTGTGTTATTTTCTTCCAGTTTATGGTAGTTATTTTATTTGTATTTAAAAGTGTATGTCAGTTATGTTATTTGAATTATTTTGTCAGTTATTGGTCATTATATATAGACCTATTGTAAAGAGTATTGTTATGAATGAAGAATTGAATTAAGATATAGGAGATTGCTCCTCTTGTCTTCCTAGAACTAGATCCTGGTTCTAGCCCCCTTCCCTCTAGGATTTTCAGATTCTGGATCCTAGAACCTCTCTACTTTCCTCTCCTTTTCATCCATTTGTCCTATGTTTGTTTATGTTTTTCTGGGTTCTATCATTTGGTATCAGAGCAGAAGATCCTTTTGGCCTGTTTTACAAAATGGTAACCATGTGAAAGTTTCCACCAATTCCCTTCTTCCACTAGAATTTTCAGATTCTGGATTCTAGTTTCTCTAATCCTTCTTCCTCTCCTTTTCTATTCTATCTCTGTTTATTAATTATTTAGAATTTGTCTTCCAAGAAAAAGAAAACTTAGATACTATCAATTGTGAGGGGATTTTATGTTTAAGGGTTAGCCTGAATACTGAATATTGAGAGTTTGTCACTAGATTGAAGAAAGGGGAAAATTGGACGTTATGTGCAGAAAAGTGGGGCAAAAAATTGTGGATGAGAAAGCATTTGATAGGCATAATAAAAATAATTAGGGCTTGAGATTCTCGCCTAATTATTTTAATTTTCCTTTGAATGCTGTGCAGATGGAAATATAGCATTTAATAGGATAATAAGTTGAGATTCTCGCCTAATTATTTTCCCTAAGAATGCTTGATTTAATTTATTCCTTTTAAATTTCCAGAATCAGTTACAACCTCCCACAAAATGTGCAATTACTTCTGTTGTTACCACAATCCCACAAATCTTGGGATCTTCTTCCACAATCAATGATTTCTCTATGATTTTGGACCATGGAAAAATTAATGCGTGATAGCAGATTTTAACCCAATGGATCAAACTTATGGGAGATTACACACACAAAAAGGAAGGAGATTACTGAAAGAAAGACGCTGGTTTGGAGGCAACAGATTAAATATTATTTATCCCTACTTTCTTGGAGGATTCATTGTCAACCCTCTGAAGTTACAAGCTACAAAGAGATACCCAAGTACCAATTAGTTTCTTCCAGCCTTGAGGACAAGGCTTGTTTTCAAGGGGAGGGTATTGATAGGATCTCACATTAGTGGCAGTTTAGAAATGGAATTAGGTTCTGTTTGTTATTGTTTCTTGTGTTATTTTCTTCCAGTTTATGGTAGTTATTTTATTTGTATTTAAAAGTGTATGTCAGTTATGTTATTTGAATTATTTTGTCAGTTATTGGTCATTATATATAGACCTATTGTAAAGTGTATTGTTATGAATGAAGAATTGAATTAAGATATAGGAGATTGCTCCTCTTGTCTCCCTAGAACTAGATCCTGGTTCTAGCCCCCTTCCCTCTAGGATTTTCAGATTCTGGATCCTAGAACATCTCTACTTTCCTCTCATTTTCATCCATTTGTCCTATGTTTGTTTATGTTTTTCTGGGTTCTATCATTTGGTATCAGAGCAGAAGATCCTTTTGGCCTGTTTTACAAAATGGTAACCATGTGAAAGTTTCCACCAATTCCCTTCTTCCACTAGAATTTTCAGATTCTGGATTCTAGTTTCTCTAATCCTTCTTCCTCTCCTTTTCTATTCTATCTCTGTTTATTAATTATTTAGAATTTGTTTTCCAAGAAAAAGAAAACTTAGATACTATCAATTGTGAGGGGATTTTATGTTTAAGGGTTAGCCTGAATACTGAATATTGAGAGTTTGTCACTAGATTGAAGAAAGGGGAAAATTGGACGTTAAGTGCAGAAAAGTGGGGCAAAAAATTGTGGATGAGAAAGCATTTGATAGGCATAATAAAAATAATTAGGGCTTGAGATTCTCGCCTAATTATTTTAATTTTCCTTTGAATGCTGTGCAGATGGAAATATAGCATTTAATAGGATAATAAGTTGAGATTCTCGCCTAATTATTTTCCCTAAGAATGCTTGATTTAATTTATTCCTTTTAAATTTCCAGAATCAGTTACAACCTCCCACAAAATGTGCAATTACTTCTGTTGTTACCACAATCCCACAAATCTTGGGATCTTCTTCCACAATCAATGATTTCTCTATGATTTTGGACCATGGAAAAATTAATGCGTGATAGCAGATTTTAACCCAATGGATCAAACTTATGGGAGATTACACACACAAAAAGGAAGGAGATTACTGAAAGAAAGACGCTGGTTTGGAGGCAACAGATTAAATATTATTTATCCCTACTTTCTTGGAGGATTCATTGTCAACCCTCTGAAGTTACAAGCTACAAAGAGATACCCAAGTACCAATTAGTTTCTTCCAGCCTTGAGGACAAGGCTTGTTTTCAAGGGGAGGGTATTGATAGGATCTCACATTAGTGGCAGTTTAGAAATGGAATTAGGTTCTGTTTGTTATTGTTTCTTGTGTTATTTTCTTCCAGTTTATGGTAGTTATTTTATTTGTATTTAAAAGTGTATGTCAGTTATGTTATTTGAATTATTTTGTCAGTTATTGGTCATTATATATAGACCTATTGTAAAGTGTATTGTTATGAATGAAGAATTGAATTAAGATATAGGAGATTGCTCCTCTTGTCTCCCTAGAACTAGATCCTGGTTCTAGCCCCCTTCCCTCTAGGATTTTCAGATTCTGGATCCTAGAACATCTCTACTTTCCTCTCATTTTCATCCATTTGTCCTATGTTTGTTTATGTTTTTCTGGGTTCTATCATTTGGTATCAGAGCAGAAGATCCTTTTGGCCTGTTTTACAAAATGGTAACCATGTGAAAGTTTCCACCAATTCCCTTCTTCCACTAGAATTTTCAGATTCTGGATTCTAGTTTCTCTAATCCTTCTTCCTCTCCTTTTCTATTCTATCTCTGTTTATTAATTATTTAGAATTTGTTTTCCAAGAAAAAGAAAACTTAGATACTATCAATTGTGAGGGGATTTTATGTTTAAGGGTTAGCCTGAATACTGAATATTGAGAGTTTGTCACTAGATTGAAGAAAGGGGAAAATTGGACGTTAAGTGCAGAAAAGTGGGGCAAAAAATTGTGGATGAGAAAGCATTTGATAGGCATAATAAAAATAATTAGGGCTTGAGATTCTCGCCTAATTATTTTAATTTTCCTTTGAATGCTGTGCAGATGGAAATATAGCATTTAATAGGATAATAAGTTGAGATTCTCGCCTAATTATTTTCCCTAAGAATGCTTGATTTAATTTATTCCTTTTAAATTTCCAGAATCAGTTACAACCTCCCACAAAATGTGCAATTACTTCTGTTGTTACCACAATCCCACAAATCTTGGGATCTTCTTCCACAATCAATGATTTCTCTATGATTTTGGACCATGGAAAAATTAATGCGTGATAGCAGATTTTAACCCAATGGATCAAACTTATGGGAGATTACACACACAAAAAGGAAGGAGATTACTGAAAGAAAGACGCTGGTTTGGAGGCAACAGATTAAATATTATTTATCCCTACTTTCTTGGAGGATTCATTGTCAACCCTCTGAAGTTACAAGCTACAAAGAGATACCCAAGTACCAATTAGTTTCTTCCAGCCTTGAGGACAAGGCTTGTTTTCAAGGGGAGGGTATTGATAGGATCTCACATTAGTGGCAGTTTAGAAATGGAATTAGGTTCTGTTTGTTATTGTTTCTTGTGTTATTTTCTTCCAGTTTATGGTAGTTATTTTATTTGTATTTAAAAGTGTATGTCAGTTATGTTATTTGAATTATTTTGTCAGTTATTGGTCATTATATATAGACCTATTGTAAAGTGTATTGTTATGAATGAAGAATTGAATTAAGATATAGGAGATTGCTCCTCTTGTCTCCCTAGAACTAGATCCTGGTTCTAGCCCCCTTCCCTCTAGGATTTTCAGATTCTGGATCCTAGAACCTCTCTACTTTCCTCTCCTTTTCATCCATTTGTCCTATGTTTGTTTATGTTTTTCTGGGTTCTATCAGAGTCGCTCAAAGATATACCTCAATAGGCAAGGTGAAAGAGCTGTGAAATGACAGCTTTAAGTGGGGAATAATTTCCTTTTCTAATTTTAAGGGATTCGAATCGAAAACTTGTGTGATGCCAACAAGTGTTTTCCATTTCATTCAAATAGATCAAACTAATTTAAGCATTCCTTATTCTAGAAATATATATCTTATCTCTATTCTTTTAATCAGTTTATTTTGTTATCTTTTTTTTCCCTTTTCTAGGAATTGAACCATGGACATTTGTGCAGAAATTGGGAGATGCAGTGTTGATTCCTGCTGGCTGTCCTCACCAAGTGAGAAATCTCAAGGTATAATAAATATAGTAGAAATTTTCCTTGAACTTTATGATAATGTTATGTTACTCATGATTTGCCAGAATGGATCATTTGTATTTGTTGAAGGTATGGTAAACGATATGCATAATTGGAATTTTAGTGACACTGTGAGAAAATATGGTTTTCCCTCAGTTTGACAGGAAACTTGTTAGTGCAAGGATGTTAAATGCTAAATGTTCTTTAACTCAATAGTAAACTTATCAGTCCTTGATGTTTATCTAATCTCAATAGTAAATTTATTAGTCCTTGATAGTTTTACTAAGCTTAATAGTTTTATTTATATGATAATCGCCATTAGACAATATATTAATTGCTGCAAATGTTGATGTGTCTTGCTCTTGCAGTCTTGTATCAAGGTTTCTCTCAATTTTGTGTCGCCTGAAAGTATGGAAGAGTGTATTCGTTTAACACATGAATTTCGCACACTTCCCATAAATCACAGAGCTATTGAAGACAAATTGGAGGTATAAGATTTGTTTTTTATTTCATTTTTTTGGTTGGATTCTCCCTCTTTGACCCTTCTCACCCTATCCCCCTGTATGTGCTTATGTTAGAATGTGTTGTAAATGTGCATGAGGTGTAATCATCTTTAGTAGTAGTCGTGATGTTTTGTTATGATAGGTATTTATTTATTTAAAGCTTGCAATCTGATTTGAGAGAAATTTTATGGTTGAGGATGAAATTCTGAATCCCTAGTTCTGCTCTTCCTCTTATTTCTTTCTAGTATTCCTTCTTAAATTAGAATACTCCTTTCACACTATTGCATTTAATCTATGTTACAAGAGGTTTGTTTTGACATTTGTGGGTAATTCACTGTTACTTGTAATAGAGTAAACTACGTAATTATTGCTTGTAAGTTACTTATTCGAAGCATAATTAAGATGCTTACTAAAGCTGTGCAAAAAACATGCACACTGGAAGCTAAACAATTTTGGGTGAAATATGAATATGCTTTCAGAGTTTAGTACAATGAAAACAATGTTGATTTCATTGCCTAGATGATATTGTTGGGGGCAGTGTGCCTGGTCTATCCAGGCATGTTTACTTGGTAAGCAATCCACTTTTAACATATAGTTCATAAAAAAAATGAATAGTATGAGATTGTTACCTAGTCAAACATGGTTGGTCAAAATTTTGATTAGAAGTTTAGATGTCTCAAATGACTAATGTTTATCTGACTCTTGTGTAATTTGATTTATTTGTTCTAAACCTCTGTGAGAGTGCTGTTTTCTTTACTATTCGTTTAATGGAAACAGGTCAAAAAAGTGCTTATTTATGGAATGAGCAACATAATGGAGAAATTGGAGGGAGCAAGGTTAGTGATACAAACTACTCAAGATCTAACTTTTTCACAGCCATTGCTAACATTATTAAATGGCGCATGTAGAGGATGGCTACTTTTTATAGTCCTGAATCTAAAGTCTAACCCATCAAATCTTAGTTGGCCTGTTTTTAATTCCATGCTTAAGTTGCTCTGTTATCTCTGAATGCAATTAGCATAATTTGTTTGTATTTGGCTGCCGATGGGATTGTGTAGTAATTATGGAAATATATTGTAATCAGAAATAAGATATTATGAGATTTGTTAGGATTATAGGAAATCAATAGGATTATGTAGAATCAGATTTTATTTTCTATATCTCTACAATTAAGGCTGAGATTGAATCTCATTGTAATATATATTTGTACCTTCTCATCATCTATGATCATTGGACTATTCTAGTACCCTATTGTCTACATGGTACCAGAGCTCAGTTGTCGCTCCTGACCTGAGTTTTTTTTACTGTCCGATCAAAAACAAGGAGAATCTCTGGATTTCATCATCACACCGATTGAGATTTCCATGGAAGGGTCTTCGAAATCAAATGGGTTTGATGGATCCATTATTACTTCTCAGCTCACCTCTGCCAATTATTGGGAGTAGGCTCAGGCGATGCGGCTTGCTGTTGCTGGCCGAGGAAAACTTGATATTTTGATAGGCGAAACTAAAGCTCCCACAAATGATGATTCGGCTGCAAAGAAGAAGTGGGTTATTGACAATGCCATAGTTTCATCATGGCTTGTGAACTCCATGGTCCCACAGCTTCGAAAGAGCTTTATGTACTTACCGACGGCACTTGAAATATGGGAAGCTGTTCGTATGGCCTACACTGATAAGAATGATTTATCTCTTATCTTTGATATTAAGAGAAAAATCTGGAAATCTTTTCAAGGATCTCGTTCTGTCACAGATTATTGGCTGGAATTGATCGGACTATGGCAAGAATCGGATCTTCTCACTGATGATCAATGGTCTTCCGCTGCTGATGTTGCTAAACATAAAAAGAACATTGAAGTTGAACGTGTTCTATTATTTCTTGCTGGTTTGCATCCAGATTTTAAGGAGGTTAGAAGTAGAATTCTTGGTCACTCTCCTCTGCCTTCACTCTTGGAAGTTTATGCAGAAGTAAAGAGGGAAGAATCTTCAATCAAGGTGATGACACCTACACCAGAAATTCCGGTATTACCCTCTGATTCTTCAGCTTTTATTAGTAAAAATGCTGTTACTTCTAATTCTTCTGCATCTCCGAAGGGTAAACCAATTTGTGATCACTGTAAGAAACCTGGTCACACTCATGATAAGTGCTGGGAGCTTTATGGAAAGCCTGCAGATTGGAAACCTCGTAAGAGTAAACTGCGAGGTAATCAAGTATCACATGAATCATCTCAGCCTTCGCAGTCAGAAGTTGGGCAAATCATAAGTAGCGATCAGATTACTCAACTACTTGATTATCTAAAGATATTGCAGACCCAACAAAAGCCTAGCAGTTCTGCCGCTGTAGCTCATAAAGGTACATGTTCAGCTGCAATAAATGACTCTTTTTTATCCTCAAAATGGATTGTTGACTCTGGTGCATCGGATCACATGACTTCTGATGCAAAAATGTTTGTCTCCTATCTTCCTTTATCTGGAAAAGACAAAATTAAGACAGCAAATGGTTCATCATCTACGATTGCTGGTTCAGGAACAATAAATTTGTCAGATTCTTTGAAATTGGAGTCTGTTTTACATGTCCCTCATCTTGCTTGTAATCTTTTGTCTATTAGTAAGTTGACTAAGCAAGCAAACTGCTCGGCTCACTTTTTTTCCACACACTGTCATTTTCAGGATCTCTCATCGGGGACGAGGATTGGCACTGCTGAAGAATATGATGGTCTTTATTACCTGGATATTTCTACTGCAAGTGCTCTATGTTCTAGAATAAAAAGTTTTAATGTTTCTCCTGACAATAATGATATTATTCTGTGGCATCAAAGGATGGGTCATCCTAGTGTTTCCTATTTGCAAAAGTTGTTTCCTCATCTTGTTTCAAATAAAAATGTTAATTTCCATTGTGACGTTTGTCAAATAGCAAAGCATCATCGTTCCTCTTACCCTTCATCTTCATATAAATCCTCTCGTCCTTTTTCTATTATACATAGTTATATATGGGGTCCTTCACGCATTCCCAATCGAACACAATGCAAATATTTTGTAACTTTTATTGATGACCACACAAGAATGTGTTGGGTTTATCTTTTGAAAGAAAAGAGTGAAGTGTCATGTGTCTTCAAAGAATTCTACGACTATGTGTTAACCCAATTTAATTGCACCATACAAGTTTTTCACTCTGATAATGGCACAGAATTTTTTAATCAATCTCTTGGTCAATTTTTAAAAGAAAAAGGTATTGTTCATAAGAGCAGTTGTCCAAATACTCCTCAACAAAATGGGGTTGCTGAACGAAAAAATAAACATCTTTTGGAAGTTGCAAGGGCTCTACTTTATACATCAAATGTGCCAAAATATTTTTGGGGGGAAGCTATTCTTACTGCTACTCATTTGATTAATCGTAGTCCAAGTAGAATTTTGTCCTACACCACACCTTTCAAAAAATTACAAGAGACACATGACATTTCACACTTTGATCAAACATTGCCTTTGCGTGTGTTCGGTTGTTCAGCCTTTGTTCATCTCCACAATCCATCTTCCAAATTTGCTCCTCGGGCAGTCAAGTGTATTTTCTTAGGTTATTCAAATGTTCAAAAAGGGTACAAGTGTTTTGATCCTGTGTCGAAACGTCTATTTGTGAGTCGAGATGTCACTTTTGCTGAGTCTAAACCTTATTATTCACAGTCTTCGCTTCAGGGGGAGAATAGTAATTTTGAATCTCAGACTTCAACTTCAGTTCCTACACCTATTTCTCCTCAAAATTCTGTTCCTATATTATCTGAGTCTGACCCATCTTTACCACCAATTTCAAAGGAAAATATTTCTCAAAGTAAAAGATTTAAGGAACATGGAGTCTACTTGCGGAGAAATAAACAGGTAAGGCCTTATTCTGATGCAGTGCCGGTTCTCACACCTGAAGAGCGTCCTAACATTGATAATGATGTGGAAAGCTCCCAGGGGACTGAAGTTACTGATCTGGACATACCTATTGCTAAAAGGAAGAGGCAACGTTCATGTACCTTACATCCTATTCAAGAGTATGTCTCCTATTCAGCCCTATCACAAAATCATTACAATTTTGTTGCAAATCTTGAAGACATCAAGATACCTAACAACATATATGAAGCACTTGAGTCTCCGGAATGGAAAGGTGCTGTCTTGGAGGAAATGCGGGCTCTGGAAAGTAATAATACATGGGAGGTTACAGAACTGCCTAATAAAGTCAAACCAGTAGGTTGCAAGTGGGTGTTTACTCCAAAGTTCAATGCAGATGGGACACTGAATAAATATAAGGCAAGACTAGTTGCTAAGGGGTTCACTCAAACGTATGGGATTGACTATAATGAAACTTTTGCTCCTGTTGCAAAGTTAAATACGGTGAGAGTTCTACTTTCAATCGCTGCTAATCTTGACTGGCCTCTACAGCAATTAGATATCAAAAATGCTTTTTTAAATGGTGAACTACGAGAAGAGGTGTACATGACTCTTCCACCAGGCTTTGATAAAGGTAGAGGACAACAGGTGTGCAAATTGAACAAGTCTATATATGGCTTGAAACAATCACCACGTGCATGGTTTGATAGGTTCTCCTCTGTCATTAAATCTGAGGGTTATAAGCAGGGCCTATCGGATCACACTATGTTTGTTCATAAAATTGGAGATTCAATCACTATTCTGATAGTTTATGTGGATGATATAATTGTCACAGGGAACGATGTTGGGGAAATGAATCGGATTAAGAGTGCCTTGAACAGAGAATTCGAGGTTAAGGATTTGGGAAATTTAAAATACTTCTTAGGAATGGAGATTGCTAGGTGCAGCAAAGGGATCTATGTCTCACAGAGGAAGTATATTCTTGACTTGCTGAAAGAAACTGGTATGTTGGGATGTAAGCCCAGTAAGGTACCTATGAGTACTAAAAAGAAGGTCAAGAAACCAGACAAACCAGCTAAGACTGAAAAGGAGGCAGCTCTGAAAAGGAAACGAGATAAAGATGAAACTCCTGCTGATAAAGGTCAGTACCAACGATTGGTGGGAAGACTTATTTATTTGTCACACACTCGTCCTGATATTGCATTTGCTGTAAGTGTTGTTAGTCAACATATGCATTCTCCCAAAAGGAAGCATATGGATGCAGCCTATAAGATCTTAAGATACTTGAAAGGGACAGCTGGACAGGGTCTTTTCTTCAAGAAAAATGATCAAAGAACTGTGGAAATTTATACTGATGCAGACTGGGCAGGTGATCAAGAGAACAGTAGATCTACTTCAGGTTATTGCACCTTTGTATGGGGAAATTTGGTGACCTGGCAAAGTCAGAAGCAAAGAGTTGTATCAAAGAGTAGTGCTGAATCTGAACTAAGAGCCTTAGCACAAGGAATTATGGAGGGGCTTTGGTTAAAGAGAGTGACTGATGAAGCTCAAGTTGAAGTTATTTCTCCAATAAAAATTTATTGTGACAATAAGGCTGCTTTAAATATGGCCTTAAATCCTGTTCAACACAGCAGAAGCAAGCATGTTGAGGTAGATCGTCACTTCATGAGGGAAAAAGTGGAGGAAGGAATTATTTGCTTATCCTATATGCCAAGTCAGCTGCAACTTGCAGATATTCTCACCAAAGGACTTGCTGAAGACGTTTTCCAGAGATTAATAAGCAAGTTGGACATGCTTAACATCTATAGTCCAACTTGAGGGGGAGTGTAGTAATTATGGAAATATATTGTAATCAGAAATAAGATATTATGAGATTTGTTAGGATTATAGGAAATCAATAGGATTATGTAGAATCAGATTTTATTTTCTATATCTCTACAATTAAGGCTGAGATTGAATCTCATTGTAATATATATTTGTACCTTCTCATCATCTATGATCATTGGACTATTCTAGTACCCTATTGTCTACAGATTGAAATAATACACTGTCCCTTGTCATATATTATTTATGTTCATTTTTCATTCTTCATCATTCTCTCTTCATTTTGCCTTTAATTCAGTTGAATGTGCTGCTTAGAAGATGATGATGTAATAGTTTTCAAGCTCCATTCATCAATGCTTCTTAGGATTTTTTTCAGATCTTGCCCTGCATTCAGTCTTATGATACTGTCCTTTTTTGTTTTTTTTTCTTTTTTCATAAATTACTCTAGATTTTTTTGCTTGAATTTGTTATTGATGTGTTTGTTTACGCGATTGTATTGTAATTTTTTTCATTTGGATTAGGAGTAATTTCTGGATTGGGAATTTTATCAAATTAGGATGAATGTCTCTGTTTTATTACCAAGGATGTTACTGGAATAGATATTTAGTAATTGAGGAAGTTTTTCAATGTTTTATAAGCTTTCATTATTATCTGAAATGGCTGAGAAGCTTTCATCTTGTTTTTGTTCTATATATTTGGTCAGTTTGTACTAATAAATTGATGTTAGTTGAGTTATATCCTTTTGTCTCTTGTTTTAAGTATAAGCATGGGCAAAGATAAGGTTATCAAAAACAAAAGCATGGACAAAGATAAGGTTATAAAAAAAAGCATGGACAAAGATAAGGAAACATGGGATCAGGAGAGCACCGAAATTTTTATCAAAGAATGTCTTGAGCAAATAATTAAGAAACAACGAACCGGAACATCATTTTCAGAAAAAGGGTGGAAGGCGATTGAAACTGGATTCAGTGAAAAATCAGGGAAAAAATATGATAACAAACAGTTAAGAAATAGGTTAGAAACTTTGAGGAGAGAATGGCATAAATGGGAGGCACTGTGCAAGGAGGTTGGTGTGGGTTGGAACCCGACAACAAATACAGTTGTGGCGTCTAATGAGTGGTGGAAGAAGAAGATAAAGGTACCCAATTGTTAAATTTGAGGCAGAAAGTATATTATTACTTTTGATCGACTTTTGTTTTGATTGTTTCAATGCATGCAGGAGAATCGGGAGTATGAAAAATTTAGGCACAATGGGCTGCCTTTTGCAAAGGAGTTACAAATCATATTCGAAAAAACATCGGTGGTTGGAGAGGATCAGTTTGCACCATGTTCAACCTCATTGGAGGTAGAGCTTGAAAATGCAGATGATGTTTATCGACCTGATACGGGCCTACTAAAAGGATCGGGGGACAGCGAAGAAGTGCTTCATGATGTGAGTTTAGGAATTACAAATGAATTGGATGGTGTCAACTTACCATCATCCACTATAAGTGGTGGTCTTCGTAATTCTGGAAGTTATGGCAAGAGGAAGAGCTGCGAAGCATGCAATAAGGGAAAAAAGCAAAAAATTGTGCCATCAAAAACAAAACCAGATTCAGTAATGGCTTCTCTATTTAACGATAGGTCAGGAAAACTGGAAAAGATTCAATGTGTATCAATTACAGAGATTACAGAGGAATTACTTTCCAATGAAGAGATAGCTAATGATGAAGAGCTTCTCGTCAAATCTTTGGATTATGTGGTAAACATGACCTATCGTGAACTTTTTATGGTTTTGAAGAAAAGACCTGACATCTTGATAAAGTGGGTGCGGCGGATGGCAACAAATCCACCCAATTGGCTTCAATCCCCACCAATTTGAATGTTATTTATGACACTTTTGTCACTAGTTTGCTTAACCTTATGTTAGTGGAAGTATTGAGTATCAAGATGTTGAATGATGTATCACTTGTTTATGGTGACTAGTTTACTTAATTTTGTTTTGTAACACTTTGGTGACTAGTTTGTTTAATATTATGTTTGTGACAACTTTGAATGAAATGGATTCTACGTACTTTTTTATATCAGGTTTTTTGCTCACATATGAATTGAACCATATTCGTAGGATAATAATCAATGGCAGATTGAAATAATCAATTCACATTGAAAGGCATGCAAGATAAAGAGGCTGAATTACTTTCCATATTAAATGAAGGCATAACAGAGCTGAACAAGTTGTTGTATTGGTGAGTCAATATGTGATGTCTTATGTGTGCAAGGAACCATGTAGAACTAACAAGCAAATAAGCAATTAATGATTGCAATATATTTTGAAAAGCAACCCAGCACGTCGCGAGATGTTTTGAGTAGAAAAATATGTATTCCACATGACATTGTGCTCTAAATTGGTTTAACATGAGTTGCAAAATTCTAAAAACATTGGAGTTCAAGAGATGATTAGCATTTTTTAAATTATGGTTGAACATGGATATATGGGTATTACAAGAATTCTTTCAACACTCAAGAGAAACTATTAGCAGAATTCTTCATCAAGTGCTAAAGGCTTGCTTGAACTTGGCAAGGGAAAATATCAAGCCACTTGATCCATCAAGCATTGAAGATAATGGTCATGGAGTTCAAGAGCATTCAACGACAAATGTAACTATATATTAACCTCAAATGAATTATTTTCGTGCTGCAATTCGAGGCAAAATTGTACGAAACCTTTGATCCATATATAAATTATTCTGTAATGGAGAACAATTGCAACTGTAAGAAATGATACAACTGTATGAGATAATAGAACTTGCAAACAGGCTGATGAAGCACTAGCCTTTTGCAAGAGAGAGGGAGGAAGTGAATATAGAAAACTAAGCTTATAAGACAGTCGAGGTGTTCGATAGTCTGCCTTTATATGAAATGAGGAGGGCCTTTTATAATGAGTTTCCTCCCATTTCATTTACAATTTACAATGAATTTTCATTACATTTCCTGTAGATCATTGCGCTGGCTGTCAGTCTAGTGTCACTTCATCTCTGTCTGGCATGCGTTCTGCATATCATCCTTTGCTTTATGTCAAAACATCACCATTTGCTTTATGTCACCTTTTGAAACATCATCATTTGCTTTATGTCATTTTTCTACCACGTCATCATTACTTTGATTCTTTACTGTAGTGTCGATAGCTGCATTAGAAGTAGTCTAAATCAATTCCGTAACAATCATCTTCATTTTTATTATAATTAACCGAAGACTCAGAACTGGTTTTAGCTTTAATACTGCCTGAGGCTTTCGAAGCGACTTCTTGTAGCCTTTGAGCAAACTCCTCAGGAGATGAGAGGGCTTGCAATTCACTTAAAATCTTTTCTTTATCTGCCAAAAAATTTGTTGAAGAACTGGATGGCTGTAGGGCTGGGAAATTTCTAGTTGTATACTGATTTTACCATATCAAAACTTTTTCTTTATTAGCGTATTGGGCTTTAAACTTGAGCCACCATTTTACTCTGTATCGTCGGGTCAAGTAGTGTAAAGAAGGAGTTGGCTCGACCCCAGTTACTTCTGTAAAAGTCCAACTCAGTATCCAAGGGACTCTAAACTGAAAACAGAACTCAAACGGCTTCTCTGGTTTTGGGCAACTTATAAGGCTTTTGAAAAGTTCATATCCCTCTAAAACTTCTTTAGGTAAAATACTCTTGAGTGGTCCATGGATGCCAAACCATTCGATGAACCATTTGGGAAATCCGGACGGATTATTAGACAATATGTCCTTATCAAAGTAGATAAACCACGAATGATTATAATTCTTATAATAAAGCACATTATACCATGCTTGTCTGTAATCTTCATAATTTGTAGGTAAGCTCATGACAATCAACTGAGAATCTCTTTGTTGTATATGGAGATTGTCCCCAATGCTCCATGGTAATAACATGGGATATCATTAGTTGGCTGAAAGGTCACTGAGAATTCATATCTGCTTGATGATTTATTTTTGATGAACCAGTCACTATTAAAATATGCTCATAATAAGATCTATCATTTTTTGTGTTTTCAGGAAGAAAATTCCATATTCCATCCTCAGGGTGAAAAGGGAAAATTGCTTTAATTGTTTGCTCTATCTTGTTACTGAAATGACAATTTTCTAAAGGACATACATAATTCATATAATCTTTAGTGACATATTCGGACTCAGCTCTAAAAGTTTGAGAATAGGCGTTTATGGGTTGTGGGGAAAGTTGGGTGAACTGTTGGGCAAACGATTTTACTAGCTGTGAAGGTGGCTGAGTAAGCTGTATTTGAGAGGTAGATGAGCTCGATGAATTAGCTGTAATAATAGCTATAGTATATCTCTGTGGTCTAGCAGATATTGTTTCTATATTTTTCTGAGGTTTTCTAACTAATGCCTTTTTTGTATCTTTCGCTGTATCTTTATTTGCTGTATCTTTGGATCCTCCACGGGAGAAAGTAAAAGTAATGGATGCACAAGAGGGGGGGTGAATTGTGCTTCAAAATAAATGCTCAAATAAAACAACACAAGAGTTTATACTGGTTCGGTCTTCCTGACCTACGTCCAGTTCTCAACCACCCAGGCCGAGTTCCACTATCCCCAGGTTTTAGAACGGGTTAACCTGGAACCTTTACAACAGCAAGTTTTGAACGGGATCACTTGCAACCTTACAAACACAAGTTTTACTCAAGGCTCACTTGTAACCTTTCTATCTAGCTCCCCCTTACTTCCAGCAAGGGTTCAACCTTTACTAATAAAGGATTTTCTTAACTAAGTTCTCTTTAAGAACAGATAGTGTTACACACTTAAGTACAATTAATGCTCTTATAACACGAAGAGACTTAACTACAAAGAGTACAAGATATGTAGATGAAAAGATCACTCAATGAGTTAAATGCTCTTTCTCTTTTCTGGGCAGCTTTGAATGCTTGAAGATTTTCTCGGTTTCTCTCTCTAGCTTCTTTCAAGAATGTCAAAGATAATTGATTAGCTTCATAAATGAAGTTGAGCTCCTTTATATAGTCTTCAAACATTCTGACTCTTGGTAGGTGGGTTAGCCGTTTGAATATGGCCGTTTTTCCCATGTTACCGTTTGCCCAATTAATGCTTCATCAATGCATAGCAGGGTTGACTTGCTTTATCTTTGAAAAGTAGTCCTGACAACTCTGCTCTGACAAAAGCATTCTGACACTGCACTTCTGAACGTTCTGACATTCTGATTGCTTGCGGAAGCGGATTCACATCCGGAAGCAACTCTACTTAGTGTGCTGCACTTGAACGTTAGTCTAACAATATAAGCACATAGTCACATGCAGTGGGAGTGTACTTAGTCTAAGAGGTCTTCCTTGTATCCGGAAGCACTTCTACATCCGGAAGCACTACTACTGGATGAAGGGTTATATTCACTTTTACGCACTCTCGCTCAGTGTCCTTCAATCCAACAGCCAGCGCTAGTCACTAAGCAATCGGAAGCAATTCTACTAGACGTGGCTTATGTTCACTGACACTCAGTGTTACCTATTCCAACAGCCAGCGCTAGTCATTAAGCTATCGGAAGCAATTCTACTAGACGTGGCTTATGTTCACTGACGCTTAGTGTCATCTATTCCAACAGCCAGCGCTAGTCTAAATATAACAGGAAGCAATTTCACTTCCGGTTGAATCCTGGCTTAGTCTTAAGGTTTTGTATATCTAGTGCTTCTGGACTAAGTTATTTCCCTAGTGAATTACTTGCTGTCGCTGGGGGATGAGTCATTCATCCGCGAGCGCTAGTCCTAGTCTATCCGGAAGTAAATCCACATCCGGTTGCACTCTTACTTGGGATTCTATGTTAACCTATTGCTTTCTAAGTACTTGATTCATTCTTTCATATTTTAGTCTTCATCAAAACTTAAGATTCTAACATTCTCCCCCTTTTTGATGATGACAAACTAAGTCTTATCGATTAAGTTCATATGAAAGAATTAAAAGCAATAATTTAAATAAGGCACAAATAACTTAGACAAATATTCTTGATAAGCAAAAGATTACAAGTTAGTAATACACAAGCAGATAACATATACAAGTAATCTATAAAGCAAAAAAATGAGATATGCATGAAAAATCAAGGAAAAAGTCTAAGGTGAAAAAAGGGTTGAAGTGGAGGTTCAGAGTTGGTGTCTCTTTTTCTTCTCCCTCTCTTTTTGTCTCTCCTCATTTTCTTTCTGGAGCTGGGCTAATTGGGCTTCATGCACATTCTGGTCAATCTGAGCGATTATCCGTTGAAGCTCTTCCTCTTCCCTTTCTCTTCTGAGTCTCTCAGACTCAACAGACTCCTCGAAGGCTCTCTTCATATTTTCGACTTCCTCATAGCCTGGGAATCCTGTTGCATCTGAGAAGTAAGAGATCTCGCCATTAGGGTAGTGGACAGCCCGAATCTTCACATTCCATATTGGGAAGTTGGGATCCTCCTCAACTTCCTGGGCTTTCCTCTTCCCTTTGCCTTTTCCCTTTCCTTTGCCCTTACCTATTGACTGAGTAGGTTTGGCACTTGCTCTCTCAGCATCCAGGCAAGCCATCTGACCAAACGAGAGTCTGTCCGTGTACCCATACTTTTCGAATTCTTCAGGAGTCATGTCCTCTATCTCCAATTTGACTTCCTTTAGAATTGGAATTGCTTGTACTGATGAGATCTCTTGCTCAACTTGGGCAGTTGTAGTTTCTTGCTCAGGTTGGTCTGATGGAGTCTCTTCCTCACTCTTAGCAGATTCAGTGGAGGCAGCACCCTTCTTGGCACGCTTTCTAGCAACGACCTTCTTTCTTGACTCACTGAATTTAACCGCTGGCTCAGATGGAGGAGGAGGGGCAGATGTTTGCTCAGAAGCAGGAGTCTCAGACGTTTGCCCAGAGGATGTAGGGATTGGCTTGGCGATCACAATGGGAGGATGGTTGATCTTCTTCAGCCCCCACTTCATCATGATTTCCTCAACAATATTTTTACTCTGCTCAGTTGAAGGAGGCTCTGATGATGATGACTCAGGCTGTGAGGTTTGCTCATTCTGCTCAAAGACTACCATGTCCCATTTAGACCTTTGCTCATCCGACCTCTGCTGTTGCATAAACCGGATAGCTTATCCTCTGATTAGGCTCTCAGCGCCACCCAGTCTCTGGGATTCCATGGCACGGCGGAGGGCAGCCGTGATGTCTTCATCAAGCCAGAGGGATGGCTGGCTGAGGACATTCCTTGTGTCCATGGTCTGGCGAAGGCGAACACAGCATCTCTCCCCCTTTTGGCATCATCAACAAGGGCGAGGGCCAGGGATGGAGTGGATGAAGAGGAGGGTGGTGGTTCAGGGCCAAATCTCTTAGGAGGTGAGGGTGAGGAGGTAGATGTAGAGGATGTGGGAGAAGATTGGTGTTCAGGAGTTTTAGGAGGGTTGGGAAAGTAAGTGGAGTTCCTTTCGAAGAAGGTGGGGTGGGTAAAGAGGCCATCAAAGGGGTAGGTGGAATAGTAGACATCGGGTTGTTTTTCCTTCCACCTAATAGGGGATTGGTCTCGGAGGTAATAAATGTCGTCTGGGTTATCTCGAGAGGTAAAGACTATGGGTGTGTGAGAGGTGGTGGGGTTAGGATTGGAGGGTCCGGCGGAGGTGTTGAGTGGTGAACGAGTAGGGGTGTTGGGTGGTGTGCGAGTAGGGGAGTTATGTGGAGATGGGGAGTTGTTGGAGTGAAGGGGTGATTGGCGAGGAGATTGTTGGGGTGAGTCTTGGGGTTGTTGTTCATGGTTGGGTGAAGGCTGGGATGGTTGGTCATTGTTTGGTGATGTGTGTGGTTGTTGGTCATTTTGTGGAGGTGGCTGTGGTTGTTGAGTGTTGGGAGGAGGAGGAGGGGGAAGTAGAGGGTGATTAGGAGGAGGAGGAGGAGGTGGGTTTTGAGGAGGAGGTGGTGGTAAGTTACCTTGTTGGGGTTGAGGAATCTGGAGGTGCTGGAGGATAAGGTCTAGCTTGGCGTCCACTCTGGCAAGCTGAGTCTCAACCTGACCCACTCTATCCTCGAGTCGCTGGATGCGCTCCCCTTGCTGTTGAAACCCAGCATCACAGTCATTCCTTAGAGGGGCCACTAAGGACTCAGAAAGTTGAAGAAGAATCTCTTCCTTCATCTCCTGAGCAAAAGCCTTCACAGTGGCTGGTACCCTTGCAGCACGGCTTGGCCCGGGATGGGAGTCAACTTCCTGATCCCCTGCACCAGATACAGAGGGGACTGAGGTCTGAGAGGCACTGCCTGCCTGTGATCCTGAGCGAGTGGGCTTAGCAGGCCTCAGGTACTTGATGCCCATCTTGCTGATGTTAGTTGCCCCCACATGAGCACACTTAACATTCTCTTCCTCCACGTCAGATGTAGCCTTGATCAGATTCTTCTCAAGGAGGAAGGCAAGGATGGTGGGATAGGGAAGATATACAGCCTTGTGGTTGACTATCCATCTGTGAAGTTCAAGGTTGATCAACTGCCCGGGGTTGATTGGCTGATGGGTAAGAAGTCTGGGGAACCACGGGTTGTCCAGCAGTGTGAACTCGTTGAAGTTACCCCCCTTGTGTGTCATCATGCGGGAGTAAACATAGTACAAGAGCCTGTTGGAGTCAGACATCTTGGACACCTTTTTCCCTTGGGTGTCATAGATCTTCGCGAGTTCCTCCTTGCTGTATTTGAGTGACTCAGGGTACATCCACTCGTTCATTCCCTCTTCTGTGATCCCCATTAAGTCATTTAAGTCCCTCCAGGTGAAACTGAAGGTTCTCCCCCTGACTGTGGCAGTGAAGGTGAGTCTGCGGATCTGCTCCTTCCCATCCACCTTCTTGTACTTGACTTTCCCAGAGAGTGACTCACAAAATACTCGCAGGACGTTGATGTTGTAGTCCTGCTTGATCCCCAGCCAGGGCATGTACTTCTCCAGATAGGGGCATAGATGAGGAAACCCTAGTTCATCTATCTTGACCAGATCGATGAACAAGCCGTTGTTGAAGTAAGGCTTGATTGTTTCAAACTTGGAGGAAACAGCCTCCAGAGGCCCATCTCTATAGACCAGAGGATCATCTTCATCAACCCTCTGTCTTTTGGAAGAAGGCTCTTCAATGAATTGAACCTTCTCTTCCCTTTCCTCTTGACTTGTGCTTGTTCATGCTCAGTCTGCTCTGGCTGTTCTTGCACTCGCCCAGAATGTTCTTGGCGTTCATGGCGTTCTTCATGGTGTTCATCAGAATGCCCAGATTTCCCAGAGTGCTTATGCCCAGATTTGCCAGATTTGGATTTCGACTTCTTAGATGAAGTGGCTTTCTTTGTAGTTGAGTTTGTTTCATGTGAGCCGGTCATTGTTGTGAGGGTTTAAGGTTTGTTTGTGGTGAAAGGCGAAAGAAAAGATGAAGAAGATGAAGAACACAGTGAAGAAGATGAAGAGAATATGCAGAGAATTTGTGTGTGAAAATTTGTGTAAGTAAAAAGTGAATGTGAAAGTGACACCCTATTTATATGCAAAGTTACTGAGGGTAAAATGGGCATGACTTTTCAGATGAAAACATATGTTTACACATTGGGTAACGTAAACGTTTTAATTGAAACGGCGCACCTTATGACATGTGTCGCTTCACCTTATCAGAGAAGGCACAACTTCTCATGGAGGGATATGAAACGTTTCTGAAGTGACGTGTCCTTTGGTTCAGCCACTGGCGCTCTTTCAGTTCAACATTCAGTGCCAGCGGGTGATCATCCGGAAGTGGTTTTGCTTCCGGTTGCACTTGCTTAAGATTTAACATTGGGGACCTGCAAAAACAAGAATTGGCACTCCGATGCCTAAGTTAGTATTGTTGTAGGTTTTAATCAATCAAGTATAATAATTGAAAAATTACACCTCATTTGGGTTTACCATTCCCAAATCACCTCTTATTTAAGTAAACTGGTCAACCCCCAGAGGCTTGGTGAAGATATCAGCAAGCTGTTGTTGAGTGGGGACAAATTGCACTTTGACATCCTTCTTTTGAACATGGTCTCTGATGAAGTGATGTCTGACATCAATGTGCTTTGTCCTTGTGTGCTGAACCGGATTCTTGGCGAGGCAGATTGTGCTTGTGTTGTCACAGAGGATGGGTGCCTCAGGGAACTCCAAGCCAAGATCTCTCAGTTGGTTCTTCAGCCACAGCACTTGGGCACAACAGCTTGCAGCAGCAATGTATTCTGCCTCAGTGGATGATAATGACACACAGGTTTGCTTCTTGCTAGCCCAAGACACCAGACAACCACCAAGAAAGGCGCATTGTCCACTGGTGCTCTTCCTATCTGTTTTATAACCTGCATGGTTAGAGTCAGAATAAGCCCACAAGAACTCTTGGTTACCTCTGGGATACCAAAGACCAAGCTCTTGTGTTCCCTCAAGGTATCTAAGAATACGTTTAACACATGTTAAGTGTGACTCCTTGGGGTTGGCTTGAAACCTAGCACACATGCCTACACTAAATTGAATGTCAGGCCTGCTTGCTGTTAAGTATAGGAGGGAACCTATCATTCCCCTGTATATGGGCAGGCTGACAGATTTACCCTTTGCGTCAGCATCGAGTGCGGCAGTGGTACTCATGGGAGTGTCATACTCCTTGCATTCATCCATCCCAAACTTCTTGAGTAGCTCTCTGCAGTACTTAGCTTGGGAGATGAAGATTCCATTCTTCTTTTGTTTAATTTGCAGGCCTAGGAAGAACGTGAGTTCTCCCATCATTGACATTTCAAACTCACCCTGCATAGTCTTAGAGAATTCTTCACAAAGCTTTTCATTAGTTGCTCCAAAAATAATATCATCAACATAAATTTGGACAATTAACATATTTCTATCTTTGTGAAGGATAAACAGTGTATTGTCTAATTTGCCCCTTGAGAAACCTTTCCCCAGCAAAAAGCTGCTGAGTCTCTCATACCAAGCTCGAGGAGCTTGTTTCAGGCCATATAAAGCTTTCTTTAGTCTATACACATGTTTGGGATGCTTGTGATCCTCAAAGCCAGGAGGTTGTTCTACATATACCTCTTCTTTAATATAACCATTAAGAAAAGCACTCTTTACATCCATTTGATATAATCTAAAGCCTTTCATGGATGCAAAGGCTAGAAGAATTCTTATTGCTTCAAGTCTAGCGACTGGAGCAAAAGTTTCTTCATAGTCAATGCCTTCTTCTTGGTTATATCCTTTGGCTACTAATCTGGCTTTGTTTCTTGTAATTTGACCTGTCTCATCCAGTTTGTTTTTGAAGACCCACTTGGTCCCCACTATGGATTGATGAGACGGCCTTGGGACTAGTTCCCAGACTTGGCTTCTCTCAAATTGATTTAGCTCTTCCTGCATGGCAATAATCCAGTCGCAGTCCTCAAGAGCTTGTTCAACTGAAGTTGGTTCGATTTGAGATAGAAATGCTCCGAACTCAACTTCATTTTGAACTTGCCTTCTGGTTCTGACACCAGAAGAAACATCACCAAGCACTTGATCAAGAGGATGATCCCTGTGATGTCTCCTAGTTGTTGGCAACTGTGCCTCATCAGGCACGGTCTGCACTCTAGGTTCATCACTGGGTTCATCTTCTTCTTTGAGATTGCTTGCTGGTGTTTCTTTTGGTGGTGAAGAAGATGATGGTGGTTTTGGAAGATTAAGTATTTCATCATCTTCTGTGGATTGTCCCCATGTAGGAGTTTCATCGAATACAACATGCATTGATTCTTCTACAATTCTAGTTCTCATGTTGTATATTCTATATGCTTTACTCCTAAGGGAATATCCAATGAATATACCTACATCAGCTTTTGGATCAAACTTACCCAGATTTACCTTTCCATTGTTATGCACATAGCATTTTGATCCAAAGATTCTGAGGTGGCTGATGTTGGGCTTCCTCCCTTTGTACAACTCATATGGAGTCTTGTCCAAGCCCTTGCGAACATAGGCTCTGTTAGAGATATAGCAAGCAGTGCTCATAGCGTCCGCCCAGAACACTTGAGAAACCTCTTTCTCGTTGAGCATGCTTCTAGCCATCTCAGTCAGAACCCTGTTCTTTCTCTCGACCACTCCGTTTTGCTGAGGAGTTCTAGGAGCTGAGAAGTTGTGTTCAATACCATTTTGCTCACATAGCTCAGAGAAGCTATGGTTCTCAAACTCTCCTCCATGGTCTGTCCTTATGGCTGTGATTTTGAGCTCCCTCTCATTCTGCACTTTCTTAGCCAGGACAACAAAAGCATCAAAAGCATCTTGCTTAGAGGCAAGAAACATAGTCCAAGTGAACCGTGAATAGTCATCCACCACCACTAGAGCATACAGGTTTCCACCCAAGCTCTTCACTCTCGCTGGCCCAACCAAATCCATATGGATTAGTTCCAAGGGCCTGCTGGTGGAGACTCTCTTCTTGGTTTTAAACGAGGACTTTGTTTGCTTCCCTCGTTGGCAGGATTCACAAATAAAATCATGCTTTACCTTAAAGGATGGAATACCTATAGCTAGCTCCTTTTTAATTAGCATATCAAGTTGAGTAAAATTAACATGAGCTAACCTCTTATGCCAAAGCCAACTGTTGTCATCACTAGATATTAAACATTTTTCTTCCAATTGTTGACATAAGTCTAGAGTATATAAGTTTCCATTTCTATTTGCCTTAAGTTTGCATTTTAAATTGGCCTTATCTAAATTCAGATCCTGCTTATCAACTATTATGCACTCATGTGAATCAAAGATTACCCAATTTCCTTTGTCAGTGCTCTGGCTCACGCTCAGCAGGTTGTGACAGAGACCGTCCACCAGATAGACGTCTTTCACTGGTCCGATTTCTCAAACTCCAGTGATCTTTCCACTTTGATTTCCTCCAAAGGTTACTGTGGCTCCGTCTTTGATCACCAGAGATTTGAACTTGTCTCTGTCTCCAGTCATATGTCTCGAGCATCCGCTGTCAATATACCATTTTCTGTTCTTGGATGCTTTGAGACACACCTGAAGGAATCAAGTAAGCTTATGTACCCAACCTTTCTTGGGTCCTCTGTCATTAGTTTTCAGTGCCCTTGGTCTAGTGTTAGCCTTGACCTTGGGCTTATGATCATTCAGTGTCTCCGGCCTAGTGCTGGCTCTAGGCTCTTGGGTTTTCCCTGTGGATTGTTTCCAGGCTCGGGATCCCTGTCCTCCCTTAGTTTCCTTTCCAGGGGGAGGATCCTTTGTAGCCTTGGTTCCTTTAGGGACCCATTTGTAAGAGCTACTTGCTCCATGTTTCTTGGCATTACAGGTGGACGTGGAGTGTCCTTTCCTGTTGCAATAGTTACAGAAACTAAAAGGCGAGGAGCTGTGACTAGTGGCTTTGTGGAAGAATTTTAAGTAGGGCTTACTTTTGGTTCTACCCACTTTTTCCCTCTAGGAATATATCCTAAGCCAGTCCTGTCCCTATATGCCCTTTGACTCATTAAAATTATATTTAACATTTCTGACCCATTTGTAAACTTCTGCAGGGCATTTTGCAGCTTGTCTCTCTCAGCTGAGATTTTGCTGCAACTAGGGCAGCTCTCAAGTGTTGAGGCATTGGGTTCTGCTTGGGGAGAACCCTTGCCATCCGCTACCGGAAGCTTTCTGGCTTCCGCTAGCTCTTCACTTAGTGAGTCCACCTTGGACTCAAGTGATTCCTTTTTAGTTTTTAACACTTTATAGGCTTTACACAATCGAGAGAATTCTTCATGAACCTCATTGTAAGCCTCTTGTAGTTCAGAGAAAGTTACCTCATTGTCTTCGTGGGTGAGGTCAAGATCTGAAGATGCTTCCTCATCATCTTCTCTGGCTACCAGGCAGAGGTTGGCAACTTCTTCCTCATCACTTGCTTCGTCATCTGAGCTATTCACCCAGATAGAGGATACGAAGGCCTTTCTTTTATCTTTCCCTTTCGACCTCTGCAGACTGGGACACTCAGCCTTGAAATGGCCAGGCTTCTTACATTCAAAGCACACAGGGGCCTTTTCCTTCTTGTATCCCTTCCTCTGGCTGGAATCACCTTTCTGAAAGCCTCCTTTCTTTCTGAAGAACTTTCTGAACTTTCTCACCATCATAGTCATCTCCTCATCGTCCATTTCCTCCTCATCATCCTCATCATCATCATCAATCTCCTTGCTGGGAGCAACAAGGGCAAGATTCTTGGTTTTGGATGAGGCTTGAGGAGCTCTCTGAGCCAGCAGGGTAGGTTCATATTCAGCCAGAGAGCCAAATAGTGCAGTGATGGAGCTGGTTGATTCTCCTTGGACTTCCTGCAAGATGGTTACTTTGGTGATCCAGTCGCCTTTCAAGACCTTTAAGATCTTGCTAACTTGTCTCTTTCAGGAATGTCCTTACCCAGCGAGGCCAGATTGTTGACGAGGTGAGTGAACCTGAGCTCCAGCTCTCTAATTGGCTCAGTTGGGCTAAGCATGGCGAACTTGTGAAATTCTTCCACCAACATCTCAACTCGTCTTGCTTTCACTCCCCTGGTTCCAGAGTGAGCAGCCTCAAGAGCCTCCCACATATCCTTAGCATTTTTGTGGTGGCTGATCCTATGAAACTCCTTAGGGCTGAGAGCACATTGAATGTAGTGCATGGCCCTAAAGTTTAGTTGGACTAGAGCATAGTCCTCATTGGTGTACCTGGCTTTCAGCTTAGCAAAGCCATCCTCATCTAGGGGAGTGTGATCCCCACGTTCGATTACATCCCAGAGTCTAAGGTCACTTGACTTGATGTAAGTCTCCATTCGAAACTTCCAGAATGGATAGTTATACCCATCAAAGCCTGGGGGCTTGTTGGGTTGAATAGAGACATCTGGTAGAGAGTAATCTGTATCCATTACTGGATCTTTACTTTCTGGATTCGTTGGAATCGAGTGAGAAAGACCCGCTCTGATACCAAATGAAAGTAATGGATGCACAAGAGGGGGGTGAATTGTGCTTCAAAATAAATGCTCAAATAAAACAACACAAGAGTTTATACTGGTTCGGTCTTCCTGACCTACGTCCAGTTCTCAACCACCCAGGCCGAGTTCCACTATCCCCAGGTTTTAGAACGGGTTAACCTGGAACCTTTACAACCGCAAGTTTTGAACGGGATCACTTGCAACCTTACAAACACAAGTTTTACTCAAGGCTCACTTGTAACCTTTCTATCTAGCTCCCCCTTACTTCCAGCAAGGGTTCAACCTTTACTAATAAAGGATTTTCTTAACTAAGTTCTCTTTAAGAACAGATAGTGTTACACACTTAAGTACAATTAATGCTCTTATAACACGAAGAGACTTAACTACAAAGAGTACAAGATATGTAGATGAAAAGATCACTCAATGAGTTAAATGCTCTTTCTCTTTTCTGGGCAGCTTTGAATGCTTGAAGATTTTCTCGGTTTCTCTCTCTAGCTTCTTTCAAGAATGTCAAAGATAATTGATTAGCTTCATAAATGAAGTTGAGCTCCTTTATATAGTCTTCAAACATTCTGACTCTTGGTAGGTGGGTTAGCCGTTTGAATATGGCCGTTTTTCCCATGTTACCGTTTGCCCAATTAATGCTTCATCAATGCATAGCAGGGTTGACTTGCTTTGTCTCTGAAAAGTAGTCCTGACAACTCTGCTCTGACAAAAGCATTATGACACTGCACTTCTGAACGTTCTGACATTCTGATTGCTTGCGGAAGCGGATTCACATCCGGAAGCAACTCTACTTAGTGTGCTGCACTTGAACGTTAGTCTAACAATATAAGCACATAGTCACATGCAGTGGGAGTGTACTTAGTCTAAGAGGTCTTCCTTGTATCCGGAAGCACTTCTACATCCGGAAGCACTACTACTGGATGAAGGGTTATATTCACTTTTACTCACTCTCGCTCAGTGTCCTTCAATCCAACAGCCAGCGCTAGTCACTAAGCAATCGGAAGCAATTCTACTAGACGTGGCTTATGTTCACTGACACTCAGTGTTACCTATTCCAACAGCCAGCGCTAGTCACTAAGCTATCGGAAGCAATTCTACTAGACGTGGCTTATGTTCACTGACGCTTAGTGTCATCTATTCCAACAGTCAGCGCTAGTCTAAATATAACAGGAAGCAATTTCAGTTCCGGTTGAATCCTGGCTTAGTCTTAAGGTTTTGTATATCTAGTGCTTCTGGACTAAGTTATTTCCCTAGTGAATTACTTGCTGTCGCTGGGGGATGAGTCATTCATCCGCGAGCGCTAGTCCTAGTCTATCCGGAAGTAAATCCACATCCGGTTGCACTCTTACTTGGGATTCTATGTTAACCTATTGCTTTCTAAGTACTTGATTCATTCTTTCATATTTTAGTCTTCATCAAAACTTAAGATTCTAACAGAAAGAACCTCCGTGAGTACTCATTGATTTTGGAAATTTTGAGTTCCCTGTAAAAATTCTCTTGTTAAAAAATCTGGAAGAGAGTTATTTGTTCCCTTAATAAATTCTATATCAAAATCAAAACATGGTAATAATGCTTGCCATTTGGCAAAAATCTGTTTTGAAACCAAATTTTTTACATCCTTTTCTAAAACATCTTTCGCTGCTTTACAATCGATTCGCAATAAAAACTTTTGATTTATCAAATCATCCTGAAAATTTAAAATACACAAAAAAATGGATAAAATTTCTTTTTTAATGGTGGAATACTTCAACTGACTTCCTACCCAACTTCCAGAATAGTATCTCACCACTTCCTCTCCTTTGGCGCCCTTTTGCTTTAAAATTCCTCCAAATCCTATTTCTGATGCATCTGTTTCAACTATCTTAAACTTACCGGGGTCGGGAATCCCTAGACATGGTAGTTCTTTGGCGACTAATTTAATTTTCTTAACTATGCTAGTCATGTTACTATCCCAAGCAGGCGGGTTTTTTCTTAATCTTTTAAAAAGTGGATGTACTCTAACTCTAATGTTTGGTACAAATCAGCTATATAATTTAAACAACCTAAAAATCTTTGTAACTGATTCTTTTCTTTAATCTCATTGGGAAATTTATCTGCAAATTCTATCACCCTACTAGTGGGCCGGGAGTTATCATTCTTTGATGGATATTTCCATCCCTAAAAATTTTACTTTAGTTTGAAAGAGCTTCATTTTAGTAGGAGATACAGCTAAGCCATTAATTTTAATAATTTCATAAAGTCCTTTCTCCAGGTTCTCAAGTTGTTTTAATATAGGAGTGACACGTGTCCTTTTATAACAACCATCTATTTAATCTAATGGCCAGCTGTCACTCCTATATTAAAAGAACTATGGAGTTAGAAAATATTAACACATCATCTATATATACGATTGCAAATTCACTATAATCGTTAAAAATATCGTTCATAATATTTTGAAATTCTGATGGGGCATTTTTTAAACCAAAGGGCATCACATTCCACTCATAGTGTCCAAAAGGTACTGTGAATGTCGTTTTATATCAATCATGTTCTACTATCTGTATTTGGTAATATCCTGATTTCATATCAAACTTAGAGAAAATCGTTGCCTTATATAATCTAGAGATTAAATCCTTTTTATTGGGAATTGGATATCTTATCCATTTTAAAACTTTATTTAATGGCTTATAATTTATTACCAATCTAGGAGTTCCTCTTTCTATTTCAGCAGCATTCTAGCATTCTGAACATAGAACGCTGCACAACTCCAAGGCGACTTACTTGGTCTTATTAGACATTTTTCTAATAATTGCTGAATTTCTTTTTTACAATATTCCATGAGTTCAGCAGTCATTTGGATAGGCCTAGCTTTAGTGGGTATTTGTCATTCATTAAAATCCTTTTCGTATGGAAGATTTACTATATGCTTCTTTCTTCCCCAAAATGCATTAGGATGATCTGCACAAATATTATCCTTAAATGTTTTCTCTAATGATTCTATCCTCTTAATTGTTTCGTTATTTATTTGTTTTTCAATCCTCCTATATCTTATTTCTTGCTGTTAATAATTTATTTGATTTGTCTTTGCTTTTATTCTATTTATCTTAAATATTGAACTATCTTTTATGACATTTATTTCTCTTTCTACCGTGGGAGAGAACCATTCAAAGGTTACCTTTTTTCCCATTACTTTAGTTGTTATGCATTCATGGGTTACCTTAAATGGTATTAATTGATATATAAAAGGGATTCCTAAAATAACAGGTTCACTTATGACTTTTACCAACACAAAGATATTTTGGGGAAATTTAATTAGAGGTCCCTCACAAGGGAGTTAATATTGGAAAAATCCCAAAAGTTGAAAATATTAATGTAGGGTCCCAAGGGACCTCACATTAATATATTTGAAAAGTGAAAAGACAGTTTTGGCCCTAGCCTTAAAAAAAATTTACCCCCCCCTCCATCGCCCCCTCCCTCCATCGCCCCCCCTCCCCAGCCCCCTCCCTCCATCGCCCCCCTCCCCACCCCCTCCCTCCATCGCCCCCTCCCTCCATCGCCCCCCTCCCCAGCCCCCTCCCTCCATCGCCCCCCATCCCCAGCCCCCTCCCTCCATCGCCCCCCTCCCCAGCCCCCTCCCTCCATCGCCCCCCTCCCCAGCCCCCTCCCTCCATCGCCCCCCCTCCCCAGCCCCCTCCCTCCATCGGCCCCCCACCCGATGGAGGGAGGGGGCTGGGGAGGGGGGGCGATGGAGGGAGGGGGCTGGGTGGGGGGCCGATGGAGGGAGGGGGCTGGGGAGGGGGGGCGATGGAGGGAGGGGGCTGGGGAGGGGGGGCGATGGGGGGAGGGGGCGGGGGAGGGGGCTGGGGGTGGCTGCTGGAGGGGGAGGGGGTGGGAGAGGGAGGAGGAGGGGGGAGGGTGGGGGTGGGTGAGGGAGGAGGAGGGAGGGGTAAATTTTTTTTAAGGTTAGGGGCAAAACTGTCTTTTCACTTTTCAAATATATTAATGTGAGGTCCCTTGGGACCCTACATTAATATTTTCAACTTTTGGGATTTTTCCAGTATTAACTCCCTTGTGAGGGACCTCTAATTAATTATCCCGATATTTTTGAAACAAATTCCTTCATTACATATGTGTGCATTATCTAATTTATAATTGACCTGTAGTTTGGAATTATTTGCTGCTCATATAGATTCTAATGTTTTTTGATAATACTTGGTCGGAACTAATCCTTCCTGTATGCAATTTAAATCAGCTCCTGAATCTACTAGAGCTACTACAGTTCGGGAGTATTCATTATTTATTACCAGACTTATTTGACAGTACCATTTTCTATAAGTAATCATTTGAATAATATTAACAAACTTCTCATGTTTCTCACTAGGTGGGGAGATCATTATTTTTCATTATATCTTTCTCCTCTTCTACATCTTCATTACTTTTTTCTGTATCTTCCCTGGATGTTCTCACACCCTTTTGATGTAGAACTTCTAGCTTTGCTTTAATTTCTGTCATTTCCCATTGCCTATCTACTTCACTTACCTTTAAAATCCTTATGTCTTCCTTAAGATTTTTAATTTCTTCTTGCAATTCTTTTATCCCAACCTTTTGTTCTAAGGTTTTGTTAAATCTTTGTAATATATTATTAACTGTTATGGGAGGTCTTTCATCTGCAAATGATTTTTCTTCATTATTCAATAGTTCCTTTATCTTTAATAAATATTTATTCTTAATTTCTTCATCTGTGATTTTGTCTATTATTTCTATAAGAAAGTGAATATTACCAGTTGATATTACATTGATTCTCTTTCTATCACAATATTTACAATTACATAATCCTATTCCTAAACATTCGTTTTCGGTTGAAGAATTTGAGTTTCCTTCGTTTTCATCTTCAGAGCTATCTTCCTTTATTCTATAAATATTACCTACTTCTTCCTTATCAGTTGAGTAATACTCTTCTGAACTAGATTCACTATAATCCTCATTAATCATTATAATTAATAGATTTGCTTTATTTTCTTCACTAATATTTAAATTTCTAATTTTCTTTTCTGTCTTACAATTCCTGGCGTAGTGGCCAAATCGCCCACACTTGTAACAAACTATATCTTTTAAATCCTTTTTATCTATTGTGGATCTTTTGGATGTCATATATCTCTTTTTGTTGTTATTTATCCTAGGCTTCTCACGTTGGAACCATTTATTCTTATTATAACCTTTATCTCTTTTAAAACATAAAAACCTTTTACCTTTTTTCTTGTGAGAGGGTGGGGATATTTTTTCTAATCCATATTGTTTACAAAAATTTCCTAACTCATATTTTCCCATTTTCTTTTCATTATTTATTTTTCTTTGTAGTTTTATGTCTCTACATATTCCTAATCCTACTATATTTATTATTGTAATTATATTTCCATACGTTAAACTCTTATATATTATTGTCCCTCCCTGTCTATTTCTTATTTCCTCTTTAACCTTTTCTGCAAATAACATAGGTAATCCTGAAATAAAATTTTCTTTCCAAAAATCTGAATTGCCATCTTGTCTTTGAAATACTTTTGGAATAAAATTATCTTTATACCACCTGAAATATGCTAATGTTGGACATCTTAAATCCATTAATTTTTCCATATATTTTTCTTGTAATTCTAGGGGATCACCTACAAAGGATTAGCATATAAAAGTTGTTCTAAGCAATCTGGCATTATATATTCATTTTTTACTTGTTGGGCAGTCTTAATAGCATATAAAAGTTGTTCTAAGCAATCCTTAATAGCTTGTTGGGCAGTCTTAAGAGTTTAAACTACCTGTGAAGCCCAAAGTTATCACATTAAATATGTCCGCGTCAGAATTTCTTTTTGTTCTATAGGCTGAAATTGCCATTGTCATTTCTTGTACAAAATTCATTATTTCATGTTATGTATATCCATCTAAATTCCATTCATACATCAAAGTTCCATCAAAGGAAGCTCCAATGTTTAAGTGTCTTTCTTCAGCATGTAAATTGTAACATCCTGAAAATTTAACATAGGATTTGGAAGTTGTTTTAGTAAATGAACATTACGAAATTTAGAATTTTAGGACTTTTGGGAATTTGTTTTGAATATTTTGGAAGTTTTGGGGAAATAAGTGTCTAAAATAAGCAATTAAATAGTTGGAGAAATAGGAATTATGAGGTTATAGGGGGATTTAAAATATTTTGAAGGTTAAAAAGATTTGGAGACTTGACTTAGTGAAATTAAAAATTTAAATGAATGTATTATGGTAATACTCCTATGGAAAAAACTTACCTCAAGTACTTGACCTCAATTACATCCATTACCCAATAAGAATTTGACACATGTCCAACTAACCCCATACACAACTAACACATGGAGGAGAGAGAAAAGGAGGAGAAAGTGGTGTGGGTTAGTTAGACATGTGTCAAATTCTTATTGGCTTACTGGATGTAATTGAGGTCAAGTACTTGAGTTAAGTTTTTTCCTACTCCTATATGTTGCCATAGCCTTTCTATTTAAGCAAACCAAACACTCCCTATCTCCTTTCTCAATTAAAACCCGTCGGCCACCCTCCCCCTTCACCATTCTCTTCATTTTCTCCCACCACAACACCCACACACTTCGATCTCACTCTCCCAACCACACACAACCATGTTTTTCACTTCATTTTCTCCTTAAACCTCTGTAAAAATCAAGTAAGATCTGTGGGTCACTGTCCCACTTCGTGTCACGCGTTTTCCGGCGTATTCTCCCTCTTTTCCGGCGAGCTCGGGCGGTGGACGGCGGCAGGAGGTGAACCTTGCGTTTTGTTTAGATTTTTCGAACCATTCCTCTCTTTCAACTTCATTTTTGTCATCTCCTTTTCCCTTCTTTGTTTTAGCTCGGCCAGCCTTCTAAGGGGCTGTTTTCCGGCGATCTGAGCGGCGGCCAGCGGCAGCGAGTCTGCAGCTATCATTCTTGAACTCCGTAAGCATTTGTACTTCGTTTTAATTTAATTTCTTGAATGTGTGTTCTTGGTAAAGTTAGGGTTTTGGTTAAAGTTTAAATTTTTGGACTTTTAAAGTTATAACAATGAATGTTAAGGATTTGATTTGAGTTATTTGAAGACAATTGAGTTTTCTTGACGATTTCTACTTATTTTGGAATTTTTATGTTTTAGGGTTTCTTGAAATTTGGGGATTTGGTGTTGTGTAAGTTATTGGACAAATTGGTAATTATTATATGCTTGCTAAGGTTATATGGCGGCTTTGGAGTGGTGTAATTGATTGGATTTGTGTTTAGGCTGTTTTGGTGCTGATTTGGCTGCTCTGGATAGCCAATTGTTGTTGAAAATTATTTGCTTAGCATGCTGGAAATTCTGCCTGAAAGTGCTGCAAATTCAGTCTGATTGTTTTTGAATCTGGGAATTTGTTAGTTGGAATTTTTGTAAACTGTTTCAGTTGGTTATACTACGAGATATAAGCTTTCATTTGATATATTATGTGCCCTGAAACTAGTTTTCTACTCTTTGGAATAAATTTTTTGAAAAAGGACTGTTTCGTTGAAAACTGCTGGAAATTCAATCTCACTATTTCTGACTTTGTGAATTTCTTAGTTGGAATTTTTGAAAACTGTTTTAACTGGAGATAGTACGAGATTTGTGCTTTCATTTGATATATTAAGTGTCTCAAAACTCATTCTAGGCTGTCCGGAATTAATTTTTGAAGTTGCCTTGTTTTTGCTGGAAGAGTTTTGAATAAATTTGAAACTTGGTGGTTTGAGTACTATGTTTGGATTTTTAAAAGTCATTGGAAGTTGTTTTTCTTGAGCTTGTATGCTGAATTGGCTGAAAATATTTAGTAGGTAAACAAAGTGTCGAATGATTGGGAATAATGGTAATTATGATTGGTTTAAGATAGTGAGAAATGATAGTAGGTGAGATTTTGTTTGTCAAAAGTTTGGTTAGATAGGTTTTTATTTAGAAATCCTTTGGATATGAGTTTTTAAACTTTGGCTATGACTCTAGAAGGGTATTAGAGTTCAAAGTTGATGTTAGATGGGTTTATTTAGTTAGATTTGGCATTAGGCGAAAATTGAGAGTTTTGGGATGATTAGAGAAGAGCTAATTTTGAGATGTATTATGGAGAGAATGATAAATAGTTTAGATGAATTACACAAAGTCATGGAATCTATGATATTGGTTGATATAAAGATGGTGTTATGTTCATTAATAGGGTTAATTGAAGATGGGTTAGCTACCATAGGCCTGATTTGAGTTTAAATTAACTTAGTCAAGTCATATGGACCCGAACTATGTATTGACACTGCGTTATGTATTTTCTAGTGATTGTAGATATCAATGGGTCGAGTTATGAGCGAGGATTTCATTGGTATTATATTTTCTTCATGTGGAGCAGGTTCAGGTAATCACACTTACCCTTGCTATAACAATGAGGGTGACGTTAGTTGGGGATTTCCAAAATCCTTTCTCACCCTCTATATATATATATATATATATATATATATATATATATATATATATATATATATTATCTTTTATAACTTTACTTTGATACAAAATAGGCTATCGGGTGCCTTTCAAACACGATTACTTTCGTACAAAGAATTTGACTTACTATATGTAGTACCCTGGCTGGTGGTATTGTTGGATTGTGTATGTGAGTGTATAGATATTTGGATCTTGATACTTTGACAGAGATATTGAGAGGTATCATGGATTGGATGTATCATAGGTTATGAGGATATGAATGAGATGTTGAATTGGAGATTGTGGGGAGAATTATTAGGGAAAACATGTAATATTGTGGATGATGGATTGAAAGGTGATGTGAGAGTGTATGATGTTGTTTATTGTGGATGGGATATTGATAGGGATATGGTGAGGTTTGCATGACACTGATATATTTATGTACCATCGCGCGATGATAACTGTCGATTGGTCAATCGACAGTTATTTGTACTAATGATCCTTTTCGGATTGATTAGACCGGGGATCATAGGTCGACTTATTGAGAGAAAGTGACCTACGGTTGTTTGACATTGGAGATTCCAACCGTTCCCATTCTGCAATGGAAACAGAATTGGGGTTCCCTCTCTGGAGGTTGCCAGAGAGGGAAATTTGCCTCCTCCTTGTAGAGAGAGGCACAATGTCAAATCATATAGAGAAGGTTAGATGCTTAGATAAATGCCCCGTGATGGCACAAATGCATCTACAGGTGAGTGTGAGAGAGTTGTGGTGGTTGGATAGTTGGATTGGGGATAGAAATGGTGAAGTTTATTGATTTGGAAGTGACGGAGATTCGAAGGATATAGGGAAAGAAGGTTTGAATTATATATATTTATTATTGATTTTGAAAACTGTGACACTCTTTAGACGCCCTCGCTACCGCACATCTCACTGTTATAGTGAGTTAAGCGGTGATTACTGGGACAAATTGTCTCATCCCACGATTACTCACATTTTTGCAGGTGATCATGCACAGGCACGAGCAACAGGAAAGGGAATTAAGTCTCAAGGTTGTTTAATTTATCTAGACATGTATATTGCCAAAAATGTATAGGGCTGCATTCGCTTCCGCATATTTTTATTGGTATTGATTTTATTAGTTAATCGAAGAATTGTAGTAGGCTCCTACTTTTTCTAACCATGTTAGGTGATTCTTTTCTAACATGGTTAGCTATTAATTATCCATGATAGTGTTCAGGTTGTATCAGTTTATTCTTTTCTATCATGGATAATGATTATTATTAGGAAATTCTTTTTCTAACTATGATAGATTTATTGATATTATGGAAATAATTTTTCTATTATAATTAGTAAGGGTATTATTGAATTAATTAGGGAATTAGTAACAGAATGTCACATAAATCAGGAAAAGTGGGTCTAGGATAATAATTCTTTTGTGGGCCTCTTTGATATTTATGATTTTTTTTTTGTAATTCATCCTCTTTAAATTGTTTTTTTATTTTTGAGATAGTATTAATTTTTAAAGTTGTCTGTTTATTTTTATCATGTTTATCTTTTATATTTAGACTTTCTAGTTGTTTTCTTATTCGATCTAACAATTCTTTATAGTCATTATCTTTAGTTCCTAGATTGAATTTTCTCATTTCTTCTGCAGGCACTGGCTCATACTTAAACACTGGTCTTTTCGGATCCAATTTTCTTAAAGTAGAAGTGGATGCTTTCTCTATATCAATTTTACTTTATATTCTATTTAACTGCTGCCCTATCGTATACAACGTCTGATTAGTGTAATTATTTTGTTGTTGTATTTTCTGGCTCGATTCATCTTCAGTGGATTCTGTAATTTTTAAAGATTGTGATATTCAAATTTATATGCATTTTATTTTAAATTACTATTTTCATATTCTTAATTTTAATTCATGTATTCTCTCTAAAATATAACAATATTTTTATATTTTATATGTACTATCTAATAAAATTAATGTTTTGATCCAATCTTGCTTTTTTCAAAGTAATTAACCATCCAAACATATTTCTAAAAGTCATATTGAAAAAGAGTAACTTATACCCACTCTACATCCAAACATAATCACAACACACAATCTACTTTTTTACCAATTTTACTTCTAAAAAAGTCAAATTGAAAAAAAAATGTCATTTTTCACCGCAAATCCAAAAACGCCCATTGATGGGTGAAAGTAATGGTAAACGTGAATGGTTAAAATAGTGGGTAGGCTATGACTGGGACACTTTCAGGCTAAATATCCCTCTAGTTAGATTTGGATATTCACTGTTATTGTTGTTATTTCTGAAGAAATGGTAGGTGTTTGTCTAAGGGTGTGTGCAAATTTTCTAATCCTGACCCGTCCCGTCCCGTCCCATCCCGTCCATCCCATCCCATCCCATCTTGTGGCGTTTTGGGACGGGGAATTCCTCGTCTAGGCTTGTAACATCCCATATTTTTATCATTTAAAAATAAATCGTCTGTATAACCTTTAAAATTTTTATTTAAGAATAGGTACCCAATAATGAATTTAGTTTAAAAGTTACCAAAAAAAATTATATGAAGATCACTTTTGTATATTATGAGAGTATAATTAATATACAGTTAAAATATGCACTTACATAAAATGTAGTTCCTTTTCCTAAACAAATAATAATAAAAGCCAAAAGCCCAATGTAACAAAAACCCTATTCAAATCATTTAAAACATTACTTTCTCTCCTTTGTAAACGTTAGCCGTCATTGTTGTTTTTCCTTTGTCAGGTACCTTCCACTCCCACTTTTACAAATACTTATTCATATTGTCCTGCACGTTTTCTTATTCTTATGAAACTTTTTACTACCTTTTATTCATTCTCTACTATTATATTCCATATACTCTTCAATATTATCAAACATTAATCATTCCCATTTTTCTCAAATTGCACGTGGCACACATATAAATTGTAACATCCCAAATTTTAAATTAGAGATAATTGAGAATTAATTAAGATATTAGGATATCATTATTAAATTAAAAAGCCTTTTGAATAAGTAAAAGAAGATAAATATATTTTTAAGGAAATAATATGCCTATTTTCTTAGGAAATTAAAGAAAAATAATTAGAGATTGAGTTTTAAATTATAAATTTTACGGAAATACTTTGAAGTCTAAACATTATGTTGGTGAAAGAAATATATATTTATATAAAGAACCATTTTTTTTATCATTTACCTTCAATCAAGCATAAAGTAAGAAAGAAGATAGAGTTAGAAAGAGAGGGCAAAACTGTAATTTTTCCCCAATCCCTTTACAAATATCAATTCTCTTCATTCATTCATTTCCATCTGTCTCTCTCTCGAGCTCAACCCTCTCATTTCTCCTTCCTCTTTGTTTCTTCTTTTTCTTTTCCTCCGGCCACAACTGTCGGTGGCGTTCGGCGGCGGCGAAGGCGCACAGCGGCCGAGCTTCATGGTTAGGGTAAACATCCTCTCCTTCATTCTTCTTTCTCTTCCTTTCTTTTTCACCAATTCCTCACTCCCTGCGTTCCTTTTCAAAATCCGGCGAGCACGGCGAATTCCGGCGGCGGCGAGTTCAAATATGACAGGAAATACCAAATTCCAACTCCGGTGAGTCTCTTCTAACTGTTCCCATTCCTTTTTCTCTTGTTCTTGGTGAGATATGTGAGAAAACGAATCTGGGGTTTGCGTTTTTGGCCTAAGGTAACACATTACATTGAAGTTAAGCTTCAATTTGTAGAGTTTAAGAAGTGATATGATGATTAATTTGAAGTTTCATTGAGTTTTTCACAAAACCCTAAATTTTGGGTACTCTAGGGCTGACGGGTTTTCTTAGGTTTTGGGTTTAAAAATCTTCAATTTGTTTAGGTAGAAGTGTAATGAAGTCAAATATGGTGCTACATGTTTGATTTTCTTGAAGTTTGATGTATGTTTTAACATTTGTATGTTAATTTGAAGATTTTTGTTTCTAATTCTTTTTGGCTGAACTGATGTGTTAATGTGGTGGAAGTGTTTGATTTTATTGGGTGATGTTTTTATGCTTGTATGCGAATCTGAATTTTCTTTGTCTAACTACAAGGGGAAATATGTATGATTTGTTGTATGTGGTTGAGGTTTGAATTTATTAGTTGTGGTGATTAATGTGTTTTCATGGGAGATTTTAGAATCTGATTTTGATTTGTAATTATCTTTTGGTACTAGAATATGACTATAAATGGTGTCCAAGAAATAATTGTTGAAGTTGTGCTAAAGGAAATAAAGTTCGAAATCTAAAATGGGTAAAGGTGTTGTTTTTGTATGTTCAGCTCATGTTGTGAAGTGAATTCTGCATGATGATATAGTGAAAATGTAAACTTGATTAGGTATATGTGTTTAAATGTGTATATTAGGGCATGTATTATTTTCTTTCTTTGATTTCTATGATGTATTTTAGCTAGGTATTGCTGGTTATACATTAAATTTCTGTGAAAGTGTTGTATTAATGTTGAGAAAATGACTTAGCACATGTTTATAAATGAAGAAGGTTTTTGGTTAGTTTGAGTGAAGTCTTACTTGCTTTATGGTTTATGCTCATAGCTTACGTTTGTGAGACATGTGGAATTTTGTTTTTGGAATTCTAAAGTTAAGAAATTTGTTTGGCATTAGGGTAGTGTTAAATTCACAAGAGGTAAATGTTTAGTTATTTTAGTTATTAGGGTAGTGTTATTTAAGTTAAATGAAATTGTGGAAGAAATGAAGGTTTTTGGTTAGTTTGAGTGAAGTCTTACTTGCTTTATGACTTATAAAGTGGGATTACTTATGTTTAAATGGTTGCATGTTGGATGGAAACCTACTGTTTCTATTTCTCATACTGACCAAATGGCTTTGGGAGTGCATAAATTGCTAGATTTTCATTTCGCCTGTGTTTGATTGTCGTTACAGCTCTGCACATTATTCCCCTTCAATGCTGATTTAAAAGTATAAAAATTCAGTCGATAAGAGATATAAATCTCTTCTAATCATGCATCTTAAATTATGGTTGATAATTAAGATTTCTATTAAGAATGGATTCTATTTGATTAGGTATACTGAGATAAGAAGATACATTTATTGCCCTTGAATATTATTGGCAAAGGTGCAAGTTATGTGATTTTAAATGTGTGGTGCAGTGATGTATAATGATGGATTGTGTAGGCATGCAACTATGGAAATTTTTCTGATTTGTTCTCAGTGGCTGAAACTGTTCCTCACATGTGCGTTTGGGAATTCTTTTGTGCTCTTCACTGACTGAATGAATTTAAGAAAAGATAATGCATTAAGCTTGATGGAAAGATTTCAGTTAGGAGAAAGATAAAAGAAAATCTGCTTTAATCATACATGTTGTATTTCAACTAACAAGTATAGTTTTCTTTGAATTATGTGGTTAAAGAGTATGTTTTTGGCCTCTTGTTTAGTCCCATTTCTTAGCTTTTTCATTTGCTGAATTATATGCATGAAGGAGTAGTATATATGGGCTCTAAACTTTAAAATTGAAGAATATGACTTGTTGATGTAATGCTATGAAATAGTAGTTTAATTCTTGGTTAAAAGGTATGATGTTTGATATCAATCAAGAATAATGTTTTGGTAATATTGTAAAATTATGAAAAGAAGTGTGAAATTGGTGCCAGAATTTGGTTGTTAACTCTTCTTGATTATGGTCGAGAATTATTGCATTGATTGTTATATTCTCTTGGTGAAATGACTCCCTATATAACAGTGAATAAAGTAAGGGGCTGGGTAGTAATACAAACGAGAGAGACGTTAGTTAATCTATGCCTTAGAATGATTATTAATCCACTATTATTACATGATGTAATAATAGGAAAGGATGTGATTGGCATATATTCCTCGAGGCATGGTAACGTAAAGGGGAAAAGGCAACAGAATGCTAAAGGGCGACAGGTAATCACATTTAACCTTGCTATAACATTGAGGGTGACGTTAGTTAGGGATTTTGTAAAATCCCTTCTCACCCTCTATATATATTATCTTTAAAAGATTATTTTTATACAAAACAGACTATCGGGTGCCTTTCAAACGCGATTATTTTCGTATAAAAGAGTTTGACACATTATATATATATTGTTATCCTGCTTGGTGGTTGTTATTGATCTGGAAAGGTGTGAAGGATTTATATAGGCATAGTGTTTAAATAGTGGTTTGAGAGTTTATGAGTATAGAAAAGTGAATTAAATGTTGAGTTTGAAATTGTGGAGAGTTAAGGTTGTGAGGACTATGATATGTTCATATGGAGATATTGAAAGGAATTGTGAGTATGCATGGCATTGGTATTAAGCTTGAGATATTGAATGAGATTGAGATGTTGAAAGGATTTGTGAGCTTTGCATGACACTGAAATATATGTACCATCGCGCGATGATAACTGTAGATTGGTCAATCGACAGTTATTTGTACGGATCCTTTTCGGATTGATTGGATCGGGGATCATAGGTCGACTTATTGAGAGAAGTGACCTACGGTTGTTTTGGCATTTTAGAGCCCAACCGCCCCTACGGTTGTTAAGGTATTTGAGAGCCCAACCGTTCCCGTTCTGCAATGGAAACAGAATTGGGGTTCTCTCTCTGGAGATTGCCAGAGAGGGAAATTTGCCCCCTCATCATAGAGAGGGGCACAGTGTCAAATCATATAGAGAAGATTAGATGCTTGAATGCCCCGTGATGGCACAATGCATCTATAGGTGAGTGTGAGAGTTAGGGTAGCATCATTAGATTGGAGTATGGAGATGATGGTTTTGATTTGGCTTGGATGTGACTGAGGGACTTGGGTGAGCATGAGAAGAATTCTTTATATATATATATATATATATATATATATTACATTACTGGTTTTATATCTGTGGTACCCTTTAGACGCCCTCACTACCGCACATCTCACTATTATAGTGAGTTAAGTGGTGATTACTGGGACAAATTGTCTCATCCCACGATTACTGACATTTTTGCAGGTAATCATGCACAGGCGCAAGCATCAGGAAAGGGAATTAGGGTTCAAAGGTTATTTAGATTAATTAGTCATGTATATTGTCAATTTATAGGTCTGCATTCGCTTCCGCATGTTTTCTTATTAAAATGAAAAATAGACTCAGGGATGTGATTATGGATTATTATATAAGCAAAGTACTTTTCTAACTATGATATGTTTGTAAAAATATGAAAAGTCTTTTCTATCAGAGTTAGATGATTATTAATGATTGATATTGGTTTACTTCTTTTTCTAACCATGTTAGGTGATTCTTTTCTAACATGGTTAGCTATTGATTATCCATGATAGTGTTCAGGTTATATTAGGAAATTCTTTTCTATCATGGATAATGTTTAACCATTAGTAGATTTTGTTTCTAACTATGATAGGACCATTGTTATTATGGAAATCTTTTTTTTCTATCATAGTTAGTAAAGGGATAATTGACTTAAAAGGGATATATTAGGTTAATTAGGGAATTAGTAACAGAGTGTTACATAAATCCTCATAATTTTTCTTAGCAAGCGAATACATGTACACATATTTGAAATTCACCAATAATCCTATTTTCTTGATTCCATGGATTATTTTTATATTATAGTGTATTGAAACCATTTTTATATTTTTGGTTTGTGCAAATCTGGGTGTTTGTATATATTCACACGTACTATGCAAATCATTTTAAGATTGTGCCTCAACAACAACCCACATATAATATCATTTCATTTAGTAACAAAAAAAAAGAATATCATTTCATTTTAAAATGTTATTTATACTGTGCTCCAGTTTTGGCCAGCAATCTAGGTCAACTTTTATATAAATAAATTTATTGACAATGGTCTAGAAATAGTTTAGTTTTATTATGATTTTTATATTTTTACTCTACACATCATCAGCGAGTTTTGGATAATATTTGGAATAATGATATATTTCCTTTTGATTAATTTTCGAGCAGAATATTTTCTTAGAGAAAATTTAAAAGTATGGCGAGTCATGAGTGTTTTGTGAAGTGGAGGCTACAATATCAAATATGTATTTTGTAAGACACTTGACTTTAGTAGACTTTCATTAAGAACTTGGAGTAAATCTTTGGTATTTATCTGTAACTCTGAATGATTTTTTCGTATACATGTAAATTATGTATAATTGTAATATAACTGATTACCTCTTAATTTAAAAATGTGAATTACTGCTTGTTGTTGACGTTTTGATATGTAATATGTGAATGATAAGTATTTTGATTCTTTTCAAGCATGCTTGTTGTTATTGTTTTGATATGTAATATGCGAATGATAAGTACTTTGATTCTTTTCAAGCATGCTTGCTTATATGATATATTATATTGTGTTAGAGAGTGTAATATGGTAATTTAATTCAAGGATATTTTAATTGTTGATGAATGTATATATCTGTCATTGCATGAGCATCTGTGATGGGATAGGGATTAGAGGAGGATTATGTGGTGATGAATTTTTATACCACCACTCGGTGCACAGTGGTAGTGGTACTTGTCAGGGCCCTTTCTTCTATGTCTTCCCTTGCCAGGATTGCATGGAAGTTATGGGACATGTGACACCTCCTTATATTCGTTCTTTAAGGAGGGGAGCCATAGTCCATACTTGAGCTCTATACCTCGGCAGGGTATATCTCATGTACTGGTGAGCTTGGGATAATCTATTTGATTAGATTTATTTCTGTTTGGACTATATGTTAGCCTAAGGCTCCTGTCAGCTGTATAAGGGTGGAGGTGATATAAGGGAGGCATACTGCATTTATGCATGAGTGAAATCTGAATGTAAAGGAACCGTTTTTGAATTAAGAGGTTAATTGAGATGAATGCGAAAAGGCAAAAGTTGATTTGTACTACTGAACATGTGAATAATTTTTGTATTATAATTATATATAATTTTTTTGTGTATGTTAGGAGATTTCGGTAATTACTGAGATGTCGATCTCACCCCATTATTAACAATTTTAGGTGAAGGGATCTAATAGCAAGCCGGGGAAGGCACTTGAGGTGTAAGCACGTTATGAGTTATATTTACTTTGTCATGGACCTTACTATTATGTTTAGTCATTTAAACTAGTTTCAATTTATCTTTTTGGAATTGGATTTATTTAAACTGGAAATATTTTTTTTATCATGGATATTTGATATTTTCTTTGTCACATAAAAAGGTACTTTCAATTTGTTGTGAAATTATGGATATATTTTAAGGGTGTTACAATTTGGTATCAGAGCAATACGATTCTGTGATCGTCTGTCTTACGATTTTGAAAAGTATTTTCAAAGAAAAATGTGTTTTGAACTTTTGGAGGTCATGACAATTTAAATATAATTTGTGCTCTTCCCTTATTAGTCATTCTTATGTTAGAGTATATTGTTGCATTTTAAATTTGTTGATGTGGAATTATATTTAGGAATGGATAAAGGAAGTTAAAAAAAAATTGATACATAAATATTATGCATAGGTGATTAGTATAGTTAATTCTCAATGTTAGTGTAATACTTGAGGAAATAATGATTAGGAATGGATGAAAGCAAATAGAGATGCTTAGTATTATATTGTGGTTATATTTCAGTTTTTTTTATGGTGTTTGGCGATAGGGTTTATATAAGTAGCCTTGTCTTTTATTTTTTATTTATTATTAGGTGTGTTTGCATCAAGATGTGATATTATACTAGTTTGTTGGAAGTTTAGAATGGAATTTAAAGGTTACATAGGACATCATTGTGTGTTATTAATACAATTATAAGGAAGTTTTTGCTTGAGAATGGATATAAGGACTTTTAGTTAGTGGCATTTGCGGTGACTTTAGTTTGGTGTTATGTGGAAATCATAGTTAAGAGATACTGGTGTAGAAGCCTCGAGGATTTAAGACATTTTAATGGTCGTTGTAATAGATCACAAAGGGATGTAACTTGAGGGCATGACCATCAGGGATAGATAAAAGGTCAAGAGGGAAATAAAAGGATTAACTAGGTTTCAATAGTAATAAAGTTTGTTGTTGTTGTGCTATAGTGAAAGTTTGGTATATGATGGTAACTGAGATAGTGACAATGTTAAAGAGAGAGTAGTTGACTAATTTGCTCTGAAGAATGAAACTGGAAGCCCTATACAAAGTCTAGTTCATGGATAGTCAGAATAGTTGATTATATTACTTGAGGCAATGAATGGCTTTGGTTGACTAGGATATTTTTGGGCGTGCTTAGTAGAAATTTAAAAGCAAGAAAGTTTATTACAAAAATATTGTGAACAAGGAATAATATTATGGTGTGGGATGTGCTGTTTAAAAAAATGTGTTCTTCTCTACCTAATTTAAATAGGGTTTGTTAACATCAGCTAATTAAATTACAAAGTAAAGGAATGTTTGTTTTTCTTCCCTATAGTTGGAGACCTTAAAAAAAACAAATCTGGTCTCACAAAATAAAACTATTGTGATGTACAATATGAATATAAGAAAGTAGAGAATCAATATTATTTTACGGTGGTTAATTTTCAGTAAAAGGGTGATCAGTGATGATATGATCTGTGCTAGCTAGTAAATATGTCTTCAAATTTATATTTGTGTAAATGTGTTTGAAATTGTTGATGAATTACACATTACAAAAAGAGAAAAAAAAAAGAAAATCAAGGGGTCAAGTAGACTTTTTCCAAAGAGGTAGGGATTTTTTTTTATTGTTACTCTCTAGGTATATATATATATATATTAGGAATTATATGTTGATCCATTGAATGAAGTAGAAAATCACATATGATCAGAACTTGAGGTGATTTACCAATTAAGTTTTTGTTGGACATGAATAGAAATTTGTTGAGAATAATAGCATTGAATATAAAAAAAATTATTGTTCAGGCTTCTTGTTGATCACTAAAGCATTTAAGAGGTACGGGTGGTACAAAGAGAATAGGATGCCAATGGTATAAAGACTGATTGTGTTCAGGACAATGCTAAATGTAAGGGGGAAAGATGATTGATTAGTAAGATATCAATAAAGATACGAACCTCAATGTAAAGTTGGACCCATCCATAGTGAATAATTTATTAATGAAAAAAAGAGGGACATTGAAGTTCATAGAAGCCTTAGAGGATAATAGATTATAGGAAGTTCATGGAAGGTTCTCGACCTAAAAAAAATGAAAAAAAAAACTCAGTTTATGTGAGGGGACTGACTAATTTTATGGGCATCACAATGATCGTACTTGAAGGCTAGCTGTATGTGAAAGAAAGTGTCTATAAATTGTAGAAGAGGTGTTAATTGTGAAACATTATGAAATTATGTTTTAATTTAGAAATATGCAAGTACTAATTAGTGATAAGACAACTGAGATATGTGTATGATTACATTTTTTTATTAGCTTGGAGTCAAAATGGTAATTTTTGTTTCTTCTGTTTGTGTATATTTAATCATATTAAAATAGGGTTATTAAGTGAAGGCAAATATTATAAATGGTTTGAATATATAATAATTCCTTCTAGAAGTGAAGATTATTATGTAGTTTTTTCTAAATTTTAAAGTTTGGATTGTGTGGGCTTGCAAATGGTAATAGAAATTGTTGACATAGGATTATTTGCAATATTTCACGAGATCATTGACTTTAGTTATAGAAGACATTAAATCTGATTTTTGGGGATTGAAGGATTCTGGTTAGTTTTGATGGAAAAATTAGATAGAATGAGATATCTTATGGTGGTTTTACGTATATTTATACCTCCAGGCACAAGGATTTAATGAAGGGTTGAATATAGAGAGCTAACGTTTTTGGAGCTTCAAAATTATGAGGACTTTATGTTAACTCACGTAGTTTATATGGTGCTTAGGAAGGTTTTTGTAACATTCTGTTACTAAATCCCCAGTTTAACAATAATAATACTATCAATCCAATAATTTACTTTACTAACTATGATAGAAAAACTTTTTTCCATAATATCAATATCACTATCATAGTTAGAAAAGAATTTCCTAATAATTTATGCATTATCCATGATAGAAAAGAATTTCCTAATGCAATATCAATGCTATCATGGATAATTAATTACTAACCATGTTAGTAAGGATTCGCCTAACATGGTTAGAAAAAGAACCACCTAATACAGTTGAAGAACACTCATGTTCTTTGTCAACATCTAACTATGTTAGAGAAAAGATTCTCCTAATATAGTTAGCAAAAGAAATTACTATCATCTTAACCAACCACACAATCAATACAATAACATAAATCTAACCATGTTAGAAAAGAATCACCTAACATGGTTAGAAAAGAAACCAAACCAACTACATAAAAGTTAACCATATTAGAGTGGGGCACATCTAATATGATTATATAAAGAAACCGCATTCATTTAATCACATCATCACCAGGTCTCATAACCATTTAGGAAAAATGATTTCCTAAACACAGTTATTCCAAACAACCTGTATCAACGAATCACATCAACACAAACATTTGACTTAACTTGACAATATCACAAACATCTAATGCGTCCATGATGGAAAAGAAGGAATGTCTTTCCATTTTCAGGCAATTTCCCTGTAATACATAATCCAACTGCAATATATAATCTATTATCCCAGTCAATCAGCAATACTAACAGAGTCTGTAGCACAGCTACAATTATCACATAACCGCTACTATCGCAGTACTAGTAGCAAAATAACATACCATCTACAAGTCATGATCAACTCACAGAAACAGTTAGTACAATAACTCAACAGCTCAATTTATTTGAAATAACAACAAACAAATGTGGAAGCAGATGCAGCCTAATCAAATGGCAATATATATAATCCTAATAGATCACCACCGGCCTACTCACTGTCTAAGTGCAGGCCGGACAGCTCCTTCCCTTTCCTCTGTGTCTCCCTCTGGTATGATCACCTGTAAAAAATAAAGAGAATGGGGTGAGACAAAACTATGTCTCAGTAATCACTACTTAACTCACTGTGAGACTCAGAAGTGGGGTAGTGGAGCGTCTACAGGGTACACCAGTTTTCAAAACCTGCATAAACCACGTAATATATATATATATATATATATATATAGAACAGATACATCCATCTCTCAATAGACAAAAATAAACGTGAATGACACTGTGCTCAGTCTCAAATCTGAAAGCATGAAAAAAGGGACCACTCTAAAATGTGAAAAATCCCTGGTTCCTTTACAATTCGAGGAACCTGTACAATTAACCTATCGATTTGCGCAAATCGATGGTTACATCGGCCGACGGTACTAGTAATCAGTGTCATGCAACATACAAAAGATTTATATATGAATACGTATATATAAAGTACAGTGTATTTAGAAAGGTACCCTATAGCCCACGTTTAAATATAAAATATAAAATAATTTGAACACATTTCATTTATAAATATAAGTAGAAGAGGATTTTAGAAATCTTCAACTACCGTCACCCTCAGTATCACAGTCAGTTAAGCGTGATTACCTGTTCAAGCTCAATAACCATAAACCCTAGCAGCAATTGTTTTCCGTGTGCTCCACCCGAGTCACCGTCGTCTACAATCACGCAATGAGCTGCTGATGGTCAAGACACAATATCAGTGACTTTGACCACCCATTCAAACAAATTCTAAAACAATTCTGGAAGTAATAAATTACTTCTAACATCCACAATTTTCTATATTCTTCTAAGCCATCACAATTCCCTTAACCATTTTATCTATAACCCCTAACGTATTAACTTAACCATTTCTCATACTTCTGTCAAAATTTACCAATCATGTAAAACCCATCAAAACCATCTCATCAATATCAATTTGACAACTAAATGTGGTCTTCCCCAACTCCCAAACATTTCACCACATTCTAACATACCTTCACGTAACCAAATTCCCCTTTTCAATACTTTAACTTTCAAACTTCCTTTCAAACACCATTCCAACCAAAACCAATATTCCAACATCCTAAAATAACCTTAACAAGCATTTATAAACCACCAATTTATTCAAACACTCCTTTACCTAACCAATAATCTCTTTTAACCAACACTTTAGCTAACAAAATTTCTTACAAACACCAATCCATCTAAAACTAACATTCCAACATCCCTAAATAACTTCGTCTAGCATTTCTTAACCACCAATTTAGTCCAACACTCCTTTATGAACAAATCCTAATTTCAAAGAGTCATAAAATGTTCCATAAATTCACAAAATAATTCCCAATTTCAATAAACTCAATTACCATCCAAAAAATCCTCAATTAACCATTTAAATATTCACAAATTTTTGTTTTTAGCACTAAAGATTCAAATATGGAAAAACCCTAACTTCAAAGAATCCCAATCTTCACCAAAAATTCTCAAATGCTCAATTTTCTTTAGAAAATCCAATTGCTCCCAAGAATACTCAAATTTCATGCCTCAATTTCAATATTAAAGCATTAGCATTCCAAAAATCACAATATAACCAAAACCTAACTTTAAAGAATTCTAAAGTATTCCCCAAAAATCCTAAGGTAATCTCCCACTTTAAGAAAACATCAAATACTCTCTCCAAACTTCAATTAACTACTTAATAATCCTTATGATAGCTTGCAATACTTAAAGTCCCAATTTTTAAACAAAACCCTAACTTTAAAGAGGCACTTTATCTCACAAACAACATCACAAAGAGCTTGGAAAAGCTTACAAAGTTCAAAAATGGGAAGAGAGCACTCTCACCGTCGGCCGCCGTCCAAGTACGCCGGAGATTGGCCATTTATGGTGGCTGGACCGAAATGAAACCCATAATGAAAAGAGGAAATGAGAAAACGAAGCTGGAGAGGGAAACATAGCTTGAAGAACCAAAGGAAAATGCCAAGCCTACCTCCCAAACCACCGTTCGTCACCGGAAATGAAAATCTCGCCGGAAAATTTATGAGACCGACGAGAAACAGTGGTGAGCAAGGGGAAGTCCGATTTTGTGTGATTTTCCAAGCTTGAGGAGGTGAGTGTACAAGGAATGGAGTGGGTGTGGTTGGGGATGAGGGAAAACAAGTATGTGTGTGCATGTGGGTGGAAGAAAATGAGAGAAATGGTGATATGGAGGGGGGGGGGGGGCGTCGCAAATGGGGGAGGAGGAGGAGGAGTCCGAAATTTTTGGAGAGGGAAGGGAGGAGGGGCGTGTTTGGTTGGGTGGAATAAGGAAGGGTTATGATAATTTGTAGCCCAAACATGCCATAGTGTACTATTTTTAATTTAAAACCACTTAAACCAGTCTCTAATCTCCTTAACCTTAAAAATATTTTAGGTTTCACCATTCCCTCATATTTCAAATTCTTCAATTTCCTAATTAGTTATCTGCACGCTTATTACTTAAAACTTCCAAAATATTCCAAAAAATCACCAAAAATTCCTAAAAATTCCAATATTTCCTAATGATCTTTACCAAAACCTTTTCTAATTCTGTTTTAAATTTTCAGGATGTTACAGTTTTAGTTAACTTGATTATTGATGTTGAATTAGGAGGAATGATTCAAGGATTGTGAATTCTAGGATTTGATATGAATTTTTGAGAATGGAAAGGAATTAAGGGCTTCTTAAATTTTGTAGACTCATTAGTGCTAATGAATTGTTTAGGTTTGGTTGAAATGGAGCGTTTGAGTTTTCCTGCCTATTAGACATGATTGCCTTATTTAAAAGTTCATATTAATTAGATCATTTAGATAAGTTATGGAGCTTGATTGATTGGAGTCAAGGATGTGACTTTGGGAAAGAATATATTATAACGGTTGAGTTGTAGATTATATTGGGACAATTTATTTGAAATTTTAATGAGGATTTATTAATGAGTGGATGTACTATGATGATTAGGAAATTAAGAATTAATTATTGATTAGACTCAAGTAGGATCAAAATAGCTAGGTAAAATATTACTACCGTGAATAAAATTGCTTAAATTGATTTGCTATGCATATATGAAGTTTTTGGTGATATTGAGATTGGATTCTAAGGAAGGATTGAAATAGGAAATAAAGTTTGAAATTGATAGTATTAATCAAATATAGAATTCTCGGTATTATGGTCTAAACGAGAGACTAACGATATAGAGTTTAAACTTTTGTGTGAATATTTATTGGAATATTTTTAAGATGCTTAAAGAAAATTGAGGTTCCTAGGAGGTATGTGTTATATGCCTTAAGTAGTTTTGAAAATTATTATAGTATGTCTTTTCTCTATTGAAATCAAGGAAAATAAGAGGTGAGATATTTTGAGTTAGTATCGATGTTAAGTGGCTAAAGATTTGCAAATAGTAACTAAAAAGAAAAGAGAGTAAAAAAAAATACCGTGATGATTGTACAAGGTAATGATGTGTACCTATCTTGGTTTATGAGAGGATAAATCAATTTGAGAGCTATTGTGTTATGAATTATTTTGTTAGAGTTGTACGGTTTAGAGAATTTTGAGGACAAAATTCTTTTTAGGAGGGGAGAATTGTAACATCCCATATTTTTATCATTTAAAAATAAATCGTCTGTATAACCTTTAAAATTTTTATTTAAGAATAGGTACCCAATAATGAATTTAGTTTAAAAGTTACCAAAAAAAAAATTATATGTATGAGAGTATAATTAATATACAGTTAAAATATGCACTTACATAAAATGTAGTTCCTTTTCCTAAACAAATAATAATAAAAGCCAAAAGCCCAATGTAACAAAAACCCTATTCAAATCATTTAAAACATTACTTTCTCTCCTTTGTAAACGTTAGCCGTCATTGTTGTTTTTCCTTTGTCAGGTACCTTCCACTCCCACTTTTACTCATACTTATTCATATTGTCCTGCACATTTTCTTATTCTTATGAAACTTTTTACTACCTTTTATTCATTCTCTACTATTATATTCCATATACTCTTCAATATTATCAAACATTAATCATTCCCATTTTTCTCAAATTGCACGTGGCACACATATAAATCCTCATAATTTTTCTTAGCAAGCGAATACATGTACACATATTTGAAATTCACCAATAATCCTATTTTCTTGATTCCATGGATTATTTTTATATAATATTGTATTGAAACCATTTTTATATTTTTGGTTTGTGCAAATCTGGGTGTGTGTATATATTCACACGTACTATGCAAATCATTTTAAGATTGTGCCTCAACAACAACCCACATATAATATCATTTCATTTAGTAACCAAAAAAAAAGAATATCATTTCATTTTAAAATGTTATTTATACTGTGCTCCAGTTTTGGCCAGCAATCTAGGTCAACTTTTATATAAATAAATTTATTGACAATGGTCTAGAAATAGTTTAGTTTTATTATGATTTTTATATTTTTACTCTACACATCATCAGCGAGTTTTGGATAATATTTGGAATAATGATATATTTCCTTTTGATTAATTTTCGAGCAGAATATTTTCTTAGAGAAAATTTAAAAGTATGGCGAGTCATGAGTGTTTTGTGAAGTGGAGGCTACAATATCAAATATGTATTTTGTAAGACACTTGACTTTAGTAGACTTTCATTAAGAACTTGGAGTAAATCTTTGGTATTTATCTGTAACTCTGAATGATTTTTTCGTATACATGTAAATTATGTATAATTGTAATATAACTGATTACCTCTTAATTTAAAAATGTGAATTACTGCTTGTTGTTGACGTTTTGATATGTAATATGTGAATGATAAGTATTTTGATTCTTTTTAAGCATGCTTGTTGTTATTGTTTTGATATGTAATATGCGAATGATAAGTACTTTGATTCTTTTCAAGCATGCTTGCTTATATGATATATTATATTGTGTTAGAGAGTGTAATATGGTAATTTAATTCAAGGATATTTTAATTGTTGATGAATGTATATATCTGTCATTGCATGAGCATCTGTGATGGGATAAGGATTAGAGGAGGATTATGTGGTGATGAATTTTTATACCACCACTCGGTGCACAGTGGTAGTGGTACTTGTCAGGATCCTTTCTTCTATGCATTCCCTTGCCAGGATTGCATAGAAGTTATGGGACATGTGACACCTCCTTATATTCGTTCTTTAAGGAGGGGAGTCATAGTCCATACTTGAGCTCTATACCTCGGCAGGGTATATCTCATGTACTGGTGAGCTTGGGATAATCTATTTGATTAGATTTATTTCTGTTTGGACTATATGTTAGCCTATGGCTCCTCTCAGCGGTATAAGGGTGGATGTGATATAAGGGAGGCATACTGCATTTATGCATGAGTGAAATCTTAATGTAAAGGAACCGTTTTTGAATTAAGAGGTTAATTGAGATGAATGCGAAAAGGCAAAAGTTGATTTGTACGACTGAACATGTGAATAATTTTTGTATTATAATTATATATAATTTGTTTGTGTATGTTAGGAGATTTCGGTAGTTACTGAGATGTCGATCTCACCCCATTATTAACAATTTTAGGTGAAGGGATCTAATAGCAAGCCGGGGAAGGCACTTGAGGTGTAAGCACGTTATGAGTTATATTTACTTTGTCATGGACCTTACTATTATGTTTAGTCATTTAAACTAGTTTCAATTTATCTTTTTGGAATTGGATTTATTTAAACTGGAAATATTTTTTTTATCATGGATATTTGATATTTTCTTTGTCACATAAAAAGGTACTTTCAATTTGTTGTGAAATTATGGATATATTTTAAGGGTGTTACAAGGCTCACATGAGAAACCACTCCTCCTTTGAAAGCTAATTTTGAAAATTGTTTGTTTACTTAATGAATTGATTTTGATACACACCTAAGCTTCAGTATATGAATATTACAAAATTTTAGTTGAAACAATTGATAGCTCAAGAATATTCAATGTAAGTGTTTACTCCACCAACTTCTCTAGGAAATGTTTTTATGGTCGCTCTTGAAATTATGCCCGTTGGTGAGTCCAATATAGCTATTGTGAGAGAAGATAGTTTGATTGAGACATGAGTTGATGTAGATTTTGCATAGTTTAAACTCTCCTTTTCTATTCATCTTAATCACATCTTTCCTCATTAATTATCAAGTTCAGATCTTATGTCTAAAGACTTTAATTTAGGTGTGTCGTAAACTTCCTCAACTAGGTCTTGTCAGGTACATATGTAAACTTTACGCCGGATAAGTCATTGATGACTTTACTTGATCGATTGATTCAAAATTAAACTTGGATTAAGTTTGTATAACTTGTCAAAAAGGTCATATAAAATATATTCCTTGATTGGGTATAGATTATGCTCATCATAACTTTGACTAAAATACCCTCATCAAGAGTTCTTCAAATTACAACTTAGGGTATGAGGCTTTTCCTAGTCGATCAAAAGGTACTTCTAATGGATCAATCTTCCTTCAACTAAGTGGACTAAGGTTTTATCTCATTATTGCGCAAGTTTTCTAAGCCTATACATCATTAATTAATCTATCATTTTGTACATCTAGCTCATTTATTCTAAGATTACGGAGTCCAAACTTACAATGTGTAATGTTCTTACAAAGACCCTAAATTGTGTAATCAATAAGGCTCATAATAGCCTAACTTTATCTTAATCATCTTATTACTTTTGTTCAATGAGCCTCTCATATCAAGTCAGAATTTATGACTTAGAATATCTCAAATACATTCACATAATATTTCAATGCAAGTCATATCTAAGCTATGTTTGGTTATCATCAAAATGTAATATTCTAATACCCAAATTGGCCAACGCTGTCATTTAAAAGATAACACCGTTCGTTTTTTGACACTTCATTTTTATGAACGCCACATGGACAATTAAAAATTGCAATTAAAATAGGGTTAATAATCTTTTTAGCCTACAAATAGTTATGGAAGTATCAATGTACACAACAAACAATTAAACAACATCATTTTGACTAACGAACAAAAAAAGTCTCAAATTGGCAAAAATCGCCAATTAAAATTAAAATGGCTAAAGTATACTTTAATTTTAGTCCCTCATCTTTGCATCAAGTTTCAATTTAGTCCTTTATATTTGGAAAGTACACTTTTAGTCTTTTTTATTAACACTGTTAGTTTCATTTAACGACAATAATGAGTTATTAAATCTAAAGGATTATTTCATAAGTCAATGAGGGTAAAAAAGGACAAATTTTAAAATATAAGAATAACTACACTAAATTCTCTCTTTTCTCACAATTCTTCGCTTTTTCTCAATTGCAGCACAAGATGACACAGAGGAGGATAACGTTGCCATGCTTGCCGACTTTTTCCTTGCCTTTACCCGATTATAGTTTGCCTTGCTTCAAGGTCTGGATTATTTGAAATTGTATAGGGATTTCACCACTAATTTGGGATCTCTTTTAGGGTTCATAGATGACTCTTGCTTATGTTTGCTTCTTTCCTTCTATCATAGAGTTCTTTCACATGTCTAGTCACCTTCCTGTTGTAATTGCTTTCATATTTTAATTGCATTTTATCTGTCCACGTGGTGTTTGTACAACTAACGTGACAAAAAACAAATGGTGTTATCTTTTAATTGAAAGTGTTGGCCAATTTAGGACTTTTTTGTACTTTGCCAAAAATGATACTGTTTTATTGTTTGTTTTGTACATTGATACTTCTATAATGGTGGTTTGTTTGGCAAAATGTTTATGAACTCTATTTTAATTGCATATTTTATTTGTCCTCGTGGCATCCATACAACTAACGTGTCAAAAAACAAACAGAAATGTTTTAATTGACGATGCTAGTCAATCCTTAATCAAGATGATACCATTTATTATTTATGAATTGTTTATTTTTTTTGCCGAAAAGGATAATTTCATTGATATAGAAACAGAGTACATACACTAAGGCTCAAAACACAACACATAATAAAACAGACTCTTAGCACACTACATCCAAAGAACACATCATTGCCCCTGTACAAATACATACACACTAACACACCAGCTAACACCAAAATATCAAGATAACAATAACAAAACAGACTCAGGATACTAATGCCTATACCTAACCATTGCAGGTAGAAAGTGAAGGTATTGAACATCCATTCTATCATGATCAAATGATGATGCAATAGAAAGTGGTTGTCCAAAAACTTGTTCTCCCGTGCCCATCGACTTTGACGCAAATGCTGCATATAAGCAGCTCCATTCTTACCTCCAAGAAGATGAAGAGTCCAATGAAGTTTGTGACCAATGTCCATTGTCATACCGATCATGTTAGAACTTAGCCAATAGCCAACACAGACAAAATTAACCCACTAGAGCATGCAAACCCATGGATAGCATGACACACCTAAAAGAAATTTTAAAACCAAAACATATATCCTACTTCTAACAACTATTGGGGATGGTCATGACTCTACCGGCTCTATCATAGGGCCCCCAAGCCTAGATAGAGCCCTAGCTAGACAATCATGGTGGCTCGGTGGCTGTGGACCAGCCATCAAGACCCAAGAAATGAGCACCACAAAACCCCACCTCAATCAGATCTGAAAACACCAACGACCCCGTCAGATCTGAAAGCGCGTCCTTCACCTTCACGTTCTTCACCGCTACAAGCTTCACCGTCACGATCTCCACAGGCACATCCTTCATCGTCACATTCTTCACCGCCACATCCTGCACCGTCGACGCACACTGTTTCCAGGTCGGGAATCTTCAAACCCATCAATCAAAGACCCATCCTTTGCCATGACCGTCGCCGGCGTCAGACAGCTTCCGTTCGCCCCCAACCTGCGTGCACCAACCTCCACTCGCCGCCATCAGCTACTTACACCACACATGCACTAAGGCGTGACTCTCCCTTGCAAGAGGAGGTACTGAGAAGAGGAAAAGTTTTAGAGAGAAATTAGACCTTCTCTCCCTAACTTTCCTCACTTTGCTCTCCAACGTTTTGTGAATTGATAAAAATGAATATTAGTTACGGAGTATATAATTTTGGGCGAAGGAATGATACATAACTATTGGGCAAAGAACAAAAATAGTACATAACTATTTCAAGGTAAATAAATGATACCCAACTTTTACCATGTGATCAAAAATGATATTTTCACTGACATGACAATAAGATTAGACATGAAAAGTCCAAAATGCCCTTATAAATTAATCGTCGCCCGGTAAAAGTTTATTTATAAGGGCATTTTGGACATGTCATGTATAATCTTATTGTCATATTAGTGAAAATATCATATTTGATCTCATACATAATAGTTGAGTATCATTTGTATACCTTGAAATAATTATGTACTATTTTTATTCCTTGACCAATAGTTATGTATCATTTTTGGGTCTTCGCCCTATAATTTTTTTGACCACAATATTAGTCATATAATTAAATCTTACTCTCTCTCGTCCTTATTATAACACACCAGTCGCCAAATAACAAGTTTATTTCGTCCATTTTTAAGGTATTTGTTGGTTTTTATTGAAAATCACTTTGGATCGGTTTGGTTGAAAAGGAAAGTGAGGAGGGAAAGTGAAAGTGAGGGAAAAGGCTGGTTTTAAGATAATTTACATGTATCCCGGATCCTCAAGCTTTCTCTATACATCTCACACTTTTCTTGGCCTCCACAAATTTTACTTCCATTATCCTCTAACTTTCATATTTACCTTTTCACTTTTCATTTCTCCACTTTCTTTACTTATAACCAAACACACCCTCACGGCTCGTTTGCTCCATGGGAATTGAGAAATGGTATGGGAATTGAAAAATGAAAATGGTAATTTACATATATCACGCCTCACAAACTCTCTCTCCATCTCACACTTTTTTCTGGACACACAAACTTTACTTTAATCATTTCCTCTACTCCTCATCTTTTACCCCTTACACTCATTTTCAATTCCATTTTCACATCTCAATTCCTCCTAGGTAAATGTGCCCTTAATCCCGTTTGGTTGGACGAAAATTGTATAATGGAAATGGAAATGAAAATAAAGGGGGTAAAAATGGAAAATGGAGATTAATTAGTTTTTTTTTTTACCAATAGGAGATTAATTAGTTAATGATGAGAAAGTAAATTTGTGGGCCAATAAAAGTGTGAGATTGAAAGAGAAAACTTGTGGGCCCGAAATGACCTTTTTCATTTCTATTTCTCAATTACTTTCTGACTTTCATGACAACCAAACAGGCCATATTACCATGAGAATGGAGACCTAAGGATCAGAAAGACCATCGTCGATCTTCTTCGTCGTTTCCGTCAGAAATCGTACGGACGTCGAACTTATAACCTCTCTTCACTTCTTCTTCTGTGGCGGCGCAAGTTCTTGAAGAGGTCTATTTTCAATTTCATCACTCTTTTCACTCTCTTCTTCGCTCTTCATTCTCACTTTTCATTATGAAATCTCCACTTCTGTAATTAGTGATAATTCGCGTGTTTAGAGTAGCTATGAACTCATTTAACGATTGTAGCATGTTTGAGCTGTTTAATTGTGCATATTACTACCTCCGGTCCTAAATATAAGACCTAATTGACTTTTTTTTTGGAGAGATTAAGGTTGCGAAATGGGTTATTAAATGATGACATATTTGATATATTTTTAGATTATCCATTAGTTTATAGATTAAGGGAAGAAATTAGGTAAATCAATTTATAATTAACTTATTTTGCTTTTTTAAGGATTTTCTAGAAAAAGTCAATTAGGTCTTATATTTAGGACCGGAGGGAGTATTATCTTTGTTTACTTGATCTTGTATTGCTTGTGTACTTAATGTTTGATCACCATTAAACTAGGTTAACCTTTGGAAATTAATTTGATTGGACCGTAGGATGAAGTAATGTGGGAACAAAATTTAGTCTAGTTGTGCATATTGTTATCTTTGTTTTTTTTTGGTATGATATTGTTATCTTTGTTTAGAGTAGCTATGAACTGATTTAAGGATTGAAGCATGTTTGAGTTGTTTGATTGTGCATATTGTTTTCTTTGTTTTCTTGGTCTTGTATTGTTTGTGTACTTGATGTTTGATCACCATTAAACTAGGTTAGTCTTTGGAAATTAGTTTAATTGGACCGTAGGATGATGTAATGTGGGAACAAAATTTAGTCTAATTTGCCAATAGGATATGGATGAAGGGCCGGCTTGGCTCAACAATAAGCTCGCTTGTTGTGGGGTCTGAGGTCGTGGGTTCGAATCAGTCACTTTGTACTCCCTCTGGTCCTAAATATAAGACCTAGTTGACTTTTTTGGAAAATCCTAAAAAAGCAAATTAAGTCAATTATAAATTGATTTACTTAATTTTTTTCCCTTAAACTAGTTTATTTAACCTATAAACTAATGTTTAATCTAAAAATATATCAAATATGTCATAATTTAATACTCCCTCCGGTCCTAAATATAGGACCTAGTTGACTTTTTTGAAAAGTCATAAGAAAAAGCAAAATAAGTTAAATATAAATTGATTTACCTAATTTTTTTTTCTTACACTAGTTTATTTTACCTATAAGTTAATGTATAATCTAAAAATATATCAAATATGTCATGCTTTAATAACCTATTTTGCAACCTTAATCTCTCCAAAAAAAAAAGTCAATTAGGTCTTATATTTAGGACCGGAGGTAGTAACATATTTTGTAACCTTAACATCTCCAAAAAAAAGTCAACTAGGTCTTATATTTAGGACCGAAGGGAGTAAAAAGCAAGGGTTAGGCTGCCTAGTATATTCCCTTCCTCAGCACTCTCACCAAGTGGGGACTAGGATTGAGTTAACCCTTTGCCAATAGGATATGGATATAACTATTGGACACAATATAATCAATCTAGAGTGAACTTAATTGTTTATAGCCTCTTGAGTAGTGATTGTGAGATATTTATTACTATTAATACTCTTGATGATAAATTAATTGTAAGTCCATTTAATTAGGTAATCATGTGCTCTTTTAATTGAAAATGGGATTAGCCAATCTTGGTTATATCTTGTATATTTGTCATAGTTAGTAATTTAGTTAAATTTTGTTTTCCTTCCTCATTTTTTATTGAAAGATACTTTGCCCAACTTCAATGGAAGTGTAAAATTAATGTTCTACCAAGCCCTTATGGCTTGTTGTTGAATAGAAGGTTTCGGTACCAGGCCTTTAGGGGAATGATATTGTACTCATTCTCTATAACTTGAGTCTGTGCACTTGCATAGCACTAAATTTTTTGTCCACTGCCTTTTTGGCTCAACAACCGATTTGGCTTTTAAACGTAGATTTTGAGATATAATTTGGTATGATTTTCTAAATACATATATTACTATATGTACCAATAGACAAGTGTTTTCCGCTGCAAACTCTCACCCGCGTATGTTGGATTTATTTTCTTCTTGGTGGGTTGACTCAAATCTAATATTTTCCCCTGTATTGTTTCATTAAGTGATGGCTGAATATAATAAAGAGGAGGTCCTCTTTAAGCGCTTGCAGGAGTCCTTAAATGTTCACCCAGATGATGCATCACTCCATCTTGAAATGGTGTGCGTTTAAACTCTTGCTTATTTATTGATCACCATCATGCAATCTGTTAACTCAATGGCACTTGCTCACAGTGACATGTAATAACAGGGCATATTACTGTGGGAAAAAGGAATAGCGAAGGAAACCAGGGAAAATGCTGCTGAACATTTTCTGATATCAGCCAAGTTGAACCCTGATAATGGAGATGCTTTTCGATATCTGGGCCATTATTATCGCTGTGTTTCCGGCAATGATCAGAGAGCCCTTAAGTGTTATCAAAGAGCTGTTATGCTCAATCCTGATGATTCTGACTCTGGGGTAAGGGGTCAGTATCCTTTATATGATTGAAAGGAAAGATAATTTATCAACTTCAACTCATTGTACATTGGCGCATGAAATATCAGGAATCTTTATGCAATTTGCTTGACGAAGGAGGAAAAGAGAATTTGGAGGCAGCAGTATGCCATGAAGCTTCTGAAAAGTCACCCAAGGCTTTCTGGGCTTTCCGAAGATTGGGTTACTTGCAGGTTTATTCTTTCGAATTCTTCCCCTCTCCAATGAATTTAGTCAAGATTAGTGATACATCTTCTGTGGTGTGGCAAACAGGAAACCTTTTGTTTTATAATTTTGGTATGAATTAGCTCCCTTAGTCGGAACCTATGTATGCCCTGATAAGTTATAGATCCATTTTGCAACGAGAGACTACTATATTCCTATAAAGGAATAGAAATAATTCATTCAAGTGTTGTTAAATTTTACCTGAATCCTCTTCAAATGCTTATTGAATTAAATTTTTAGCCTCAATGGCCTAAAGAAAAGTGTCCCCGAATTTTTTTTAGTCGATGTTTGGAAGCTAAACAAATTGTTGTGTTACCAAAAAAGTTATACTTGAGAGAAAGTGAGATGGGTTAGGGTATTGTAATTCTCCAATTTATTAAAGTTTGTAAATTATGATTTCATAGTAGTTATTTAAATCTGGCAGGTCTATCAAAAGAAATGGACTGAGGCAGTACATAGTCTTCAACATGCCTTACGAGGCTATCCTACGTGTGCTGACCTGTGGGAAGTAATTTCGTCTCTCTAGCCTTCTGTGAGATTTTCCTGCTTCCCACTCTTCTGTAGCTAATAGGCATTTCAAATTTTGCCAGGCTTTAGGTCTTGCTTATCAGCGGCTGGGCAGGTTTACGGCAGCTATTAAGGTACATTGTGCCTGATTCACTTTATGTTCTATCAAGGAACAGTTTAACAACTGGTTAAATATTTATGTATTGTTCATCAGTCCTATGGCCGTGCCCTGGAATTGGATAACACCCGTGCCTTTGCTTTGGTTGAAAGTGGAAATATCTTTTTGACACTTGGCACATTTGAAAAGGTATTTGGCTATTTGTAAGTAGTTCTTATTATCTCTTTTGGCCAGGTTCTTATTCCTTTTAAATTTGTTTGCTCAGCTTTTGTGCAATGTAAGTAATGTAAGTGAATTTCGGCAATCATTTCAATGTATAATGATCAGTATTATAAATGAACTTAAGTTGTTGAACTTGAAAGATGGTTTTGGGGCACAAGGAAGCCTGCTTTATTATACTCATTATATAACTCAACGATGTATTATATGGTTAACCCTGCCATTCTCTTTAACATATTAAATTGGTTCTTGTTTAACCGAGGATCATTGAGTGTAAGAGCTTATGCAGCTGTTTATTGTGCATATATGGGTTTCTCCAGGCTATTACTACATTGCTAAGATAGCTCAAGAGGTTGTCAGTTACCTCATCTAGGGATCACCTCTGCTTTTTGTATGCTGAAAGGAGAAAGTTGCAGGGGCTTTAAAATTGCAGGAATGGACACATTATTCTAAAATCCCGATTTCCTTGAAATCCGAAGGTGGAAAACATTTTGTTATTTGAAGTGTGTGAGAGAATGCATGTAACAAAATGGGAAAAAATAATGTTATTTAACAAATATATAGTTGAGTTTTAATTTTCTCCTTCAACATATCTGAATATGCATGAAATGTCATCTTGAGGTATTTTTTACATCAAGGGAGTTGATCACTTTCGACAAGCTTTGGAGATCTCACCTCATTGTATGTCTGCTCAATTTGGACTTGCTTCTGGGCTTCTTGGTTTTGCTAAAAACTGCATTAATCTTGGAGCTTATCAATGGGGAGCTACAATACTAAAGGTTCCCTTTCTTCTATTTTTTCTTTCAAGCTGCCCTTTCTATCATTGGTACTTATTGAAGGTAGAATCAACCATTTTTGCCATATTAAGGAAGGCTTATTGATTTGACTACAGGAGGCATCTCAGTTTGCTACGGCATGCACATGTATTGTTAAGAATATCTCATGTATTTGGACATTGCTTGCTGATATTCAGGTACTAGTTATTTGTTTAGTTTTCTATGTTATTGTTTGTTGCTGATCTTCCACATACTTGCCAATATGTTGGCATTAAAACGTGGATTAATTTTTTGTTGCTTATTTATGATCTACTATTTTGTGTTTACCTGTGGTAGCTAGCATATGCAAAATGTTTCCCATGGATTGATGAGATTCATGGGTTGGAATCTGATGATGAGGCTTTCAAGACTTCCATCTTGTCATGGAAAAAGGCATGCTCTTTTGCTGCAAGAGATGCAAGAGTTTCATATCAACGGGCATTGCATTTGACTCCATGGCAAGCTAACATATATGCTGACATTGCAGTAACTTCAGATCTTATTATCTCATTGGATAATGATCACAAGCAAGACTCAGATGAATGGTAAGACTTCATTGAGTTCCCTTTCCTAATCTTTATTACTGCTCTGCTCCTTCAACTCTTTATTTTTAGCAGGAAGCTGTCAGAGAAGATGTCCATGGCGGCTCTGCTGCTTGAAAGTGACAATTATGAGTTTTGGGTGGCATTGGGATATGTGTCCAATCATAAAGCCCTAAAGCAACATGCTTTAATTAGAGGATTACAGTTGAATGTATCTCTAGCTATTTCATGGGCATATCTTGGGAAGGTATGGTCTTGTGTTGTAATTGAAATCCATCTTATTGATTATATGAATGTTAATTGTAATCATCAAAAAGGAGATAGAGGAAGACCAAAGCTGATACTTAGTGTGGTTATAGAGCGATTTTTTTGGTTAATAATTGATGCAGATATAGTTTTTGATAGTGCATATTTTCCATGGAATCTGTGTAGCCGACACCACCTCATAGGGCTTTGGTTTTTTTAATATTGTTTTAATCAGATCAAGTTTTGGGAAACCAATTATGACTAAAAGCTCATGGGGAAAAGGAAAGAAGAAAATTGGAATGGTTGTTTGGTTGCATTATATCAATGGGATTTCATGTAATTTGAATGCTTCCTCATTTATTTTGTGGTTTAGTCTGTCCATTTTAATATAATGTTAAATGTGATGGTCATTACATAATAGCATCATGATTATAGAGCAAGAGGTAGAGGATGACTGAAACAAATAATCAGTGTGGTTTAAGAGAGAGATCATTTAGTAATTTATCTTAAGATATAGTTTTTGATAGAGAACAATGATGCCACATGATCTATGTAGCTGACCTTATCTATTATGACAAGGCTTGGTTATTACTTTGTTATGAAGTTGTGGAAAGAGGGTTTTATTTGTTGAGTGGCAAAAGTGCACCTAATTGTAATATTGTAATAGTTACTTAATAAGTGCTGAGGTGGCGGGTCTGTGTCTATACAAGGAAGACCTGGTCTTATTGTAAAGGAGTTTATGACATTTTTGCATTGGCATTGATCTGATTGATTTAGTCTCTCTCTCTCTCTCCCGTATCTTCTTCTCCTTCTCCTTCTCCTTCTTCCTCTCAATTGTCACCTTTCTTTCTCAATCTTTCGTAACTTCTATCTTCTTTTCTACTCCAATCTTAACATACTTCTAGTTGGTTCCATCACTTCATGTTTTTATGAAATTTATTTTGATAACAAGCTGATGGGAGAGAGGATTGAAGAAAGCTGTAATGACTCTTTTGGTTGGATTACATGAATAAGGCATCCCCCTTATTTTTGTTTGGTTGGTCTAATGTAACATAATGCATATTATATAATAGATTGCATTAAGAATAAACCTATGTAATTCCCATTTCCACATGCTGTAATCCTTTTTTCCCTCTAATTTTTCATTCTACCTTGTGGATAAGTTGAGAGAAAAATAATCTGAATATTATTTTTCATATTATAATGATGTGCAAGAGCTTTTTTATAGGCTAGAAGAGAAAATAAAAAAAATACTAATTAATATTAATAACACCTAATAAAAATAATAGGATATTTACAAGATATTCCAACTTGATGCAAGTTTGAGTAAATGTTCATCATGTCCAATTTGCTTATACAACTCTTAAATGCAAGTTTGAGTAAAGTTTTCATTAGCACATTTGCAGCTTGAAGTTTCGTTGGGATGTATGTCAAACATATGATTTCTTCATCGACTTTCTCCTTATTGAAATGTCTGTCTATCTCCATATGCTTTAACCTTTCATATTGAATTGGATTTAAGGTCATGCTTATAGTAGCCCTATTGTCGCAATAGAGCTTTAGTGGCAATTCCACCTCAACCTATTTTAATAAGGACACGTTTCATCCACAATTCCTCCATTATTCCTTGAGCCAATGCCCTTAATTCAGCTTCGACATCGCTTTTGGACACAACCCTTTGTTTCTGACTCTTTCAAGTTACTAGATTCCCCCATACAAAGGGAAATAACCAGAGGTAGATCTTCGATTAGGATTTGTTCCTCCCCAACTTGCATTTGTGTAAACTTCAATCGCTCTTAGTTCTTTGTTTACAAAAGAACAACCCCTTTCTAGGAGTACCTTTTAAGTACCCCAAGATTCTTTAGGCAACATCTGCATGCTTTTTTCTTAGATCACTCATGTATTGACTAGCATCACTTACTGCAAACGCTATATCAGGTCTTGTTTGGGAAAGGTAGATTAGCTTCACAACAAGTCCTTGATATCTTTCTTTATCTACTGCCTCGTCTTGCTCTTTATATTCTTCAACTTCACATTTCATATCAAGATTTGATGGTGAACAAAAAGTTGGAAACATACGGGATGAATAATGAAAATTAGGGTGACTCATTCTCTTGTGTCATAACATTGTGTTTTCATTCTTAGAGATGGATATAGAATTGCATACACTCATAATAGGTTGATGACTCACTCCAGCATCGTTAAGGAAGTAGGGTCTCTAACATTCTTTAGCATGACCAATCACCATCCCCGATGATAGATCTTGGAACACACAATGATTAGGCAAAAAATTCATAGATCAATTAGATTTCTTTGTCAACTGACTGACAGATAATAAATTGCAAGCTAATTTAGGAACATATAAAACATATTCCAGAGTTACTCTATGGCAGTTTGATACTTCCTTTCCCAGTATGGACACACGAACTCATGATTAGAAAGAGAGTCTTAACGTTATGTTTGTTAAAACATGCCTCCACTTCTGGGGTTAAAATGTTATGACGAGGCGTGTGCATGTTCTTGTGTAAAATTTCTAACTATTGCGTGAATTAATATTTTTCAGCTTTATAGAAAAGAGGGTGAAAAGCTATTGGCAACACAAGTATTTGATCGTGCTAGAAGTAATGATCCTGGCCTTGCATTGCCCTGGGCTAGTATGTCAGCTGGGTGTCACACAAGGTATGATTTTAGTCTTTTCTTATCCAATTTATGTGGCATGTTTATGTTAGTTTACTTCATATGTATTAGCTCATTTTTTTTTCTTATTTTAGGGAGCTTACACCAGCTGAGGCATTTGAGAGCTGTTTACAATCTGTACAGATAATGCCTGTAATTTCTGTCTCTTCTCATTGGATCTTCACATGAGTGGTGTTTTTTTTTCTTTTATGATTTTTGATTTGTATGTTTGATTGTTTTATCTTACATATTGTTTTTGTTTGATCTTTTTCTGCGTTGTAATAAATTCTATTGCTTTCCTTGAAATGTTTGCTGAATTACATTGCAGTTAGCTGAATTACAAATTGGCCTCACTAAGCTTGCCTTTCACACTGGCCATCTTTCATCTTCACAGGTTAGCCTGTATGTGAGATTAGTAATTTGCTGTGGTGGTTGCATAAAATCTCTGTTGGAAATTATGAAAATAATGTTAAGATTTTCTATTTTGTATTAGTAGAATATTGTATTATCTTAGTCATAATTGTAAATAATAGTATTATAAAATATTGAGAGTAGAAGATTATTGAGTTATTAGGAAATTGCATTAGGGAATACTTGTAGGAGAAGATTATTTTCTTTTAGGAAGTTTCTTGTATTATAAATATGTAATCGTATCAATGAAATATCTATCGGACTATTCAGTCATCTTTATTTTTACATCGTATAAGACTGGTGTGTTCTTTATAATTTGTGCCAAACTTGCATATGATTTATAGGTCTTTGGAGCTATTCAGCAGGCTGTTCAGCGTTCACCTCAATATCCTGAATCTCATAATTTAAATGGGCTGGTATTTGAGTCTCGAAAAGACTATCAGTCTGCTGTGACTTCTTTTAGATTGGCACGCCATGCAATGAACTTCTCCTCATGTAATGTTCCAAACTCACAGATAAGGGATGTATCAATTAATTTGGTGAGGGCACTTGCTAAGGTAAATATTTAGGAGTTTTCAGTCCTTTTTCCCTTTTGTGCATATTCTACAATAGAAAAAAATTTCCTATGGAAACAAATTTCATATTTCAGCTTTTATTTTTTGGGAGCAAAATCTAACTGTCATATTTAGGCAGGGAATACAGTCGATGCTTTGCGAGAATGCGAACGTTTGATGAAAGAAGGTTTGGGTTTATTTTACTCTAATTCAGGCTGTGTTTGGAAGTTTTGGAGTTGTAATGGGTAAATAGAATTGGCATTTAACAATGGTATGATAATACTATATGAAGATATTGCTCCATGGAAGAATAAAAAAAATACACATGATTTTGTTAAAAGTTTGTCAAGCACTATTGTTTGGTAGAAAAGTAACTATGAACTTCCAAATTATGCTAAAAATCACATTTACCGTTAAATCATGGTCAAAAGTAGCATGTAATTATTTTTAACCTCTGCTTCCTCCATCACCACTCCTCCTTGACCCCCACCTAACCCCCTTTATTTTCCTCCGTTCTCTCTGTGAATAAACCGCAATATTGGGTGATTCCGACGAGTGTGACACCATTTTTCAATGTTTAGGAAAGACCACTTTAAACTTTGTTTCTATGATGATGCAACCAAGTGAGCAATTTTTGAATTCCTCAAATGGTAGTTTGGTTTCTTGTCTGCGATTTCTTCGTGGCTCCTAGTTTGAGCTCAGCGATGAGTTCGAGTGTTAGTACTCCTTTGAAGGGGATGATGACTTAGATTCTTAGGGATTTGTCTCTTGAAATTTATGACCAGAAAGAATTGCAATTTTTGGATGGATTGTGAATTCTGAAACGTCATCTTCAAAGCCATAAACTTTGAACTGACCTGGTTTGTTCAATTGGTAGTGGAGGTATGGTTCTTTCATGAGCAATCATTGTATGGTAACCCACATTTTCCTCAGAAATATGCAATAGTATCATCATTGTGATTTCCTTTTGCCTCTGTGAACCCATTGATGGAAGCGGATAGGAGATAGGAAGCAGAAGACTGAGATGATGAATAAGTAGGAGTCAGGGGTAGTTTCGGTATACTGCCTATAATTCTGTTAGAGGGTATTTTCGGTATTACACTAGTAGTAGAAAAGTGTATAAATAGAAAGAGATAGACAGAGAGGCGGTTATGTGAGAATTGGAGTCTTTGGGAGGGTGGTGTTCTCTAATACACCAATTGGGAGGGTGGTGTTCTCTAATACACCGATTGTATCTTCATTTTGGGATCTTCTCTGTAACCTTCCACTGGATTGTTGTCCTTGGAAGTGAGACTTTGTGATAATCAATAAAATACTAGTTTGATTCTCATCAAAGGTATCAGAGCAGTTCGATTAGGGATGTTGAATTCTAAGAAGATGATGGAGAAAAGATTTGAAGCTATTGAATCTATCACAGAGAGGATAAACACGAAGTTAAACCACATGTTAGAGATATTGGAGAAATATGGAGAAGAGAGGAAATTTCTGGATTCAAATCCGAATTCAGAATCAGATATGTCCAGAAAAGACATCGATCTTGAAGCACTTGAGAAAGTCGAAGGTGTCGATTCAGGTGATCAAGAAGAAGTCGAAGTCGAATATGAAGGTGAAGAGAGCAGCAAAGTAGAAACCAAAATTGAATTTGAAGATGTCGCTAAGGCTGTTCATGTTGAGGATGGAGTTTTGAACATACATAATGCTAAGGAGAACTTTGTTGAAGAATATGTCGCTGCAACAATGCTTGTGGATCATCCCAAAGATTCGATCAAGAGTGTTGCCGTTCAAGGACCATCGGAAGGTGAAATTTCTATTGAATATAATTGGGAAAGATTTTTTCAGAATGATTTCAAATCTGAACCCAATAAGAATCGGCATTTGTTCTTGGGGTTTCGAAAGAGAGGAGCCATTGAAGAAAACTTCAAAGAAAATTGGATCTTGGATCGGGTTAGAAAAGCCCAATGGGGATGGAGCCCTAAATTTTTTCTCAAATACAAATTACATGGGCCTTGTTTCAATGAGGCCGAAACCCATTTAACCACCAACTCTGTTGCCTTATTCTTCCAGCGAACCCTAACATGGGGAAACACGAGAAAGAAGCTGTTTCTCTTCGACCCTCTGTTTGCAACATCCGTGTTTATTGTCAGGGAACTCACACAGGATTGCAATAACGATACAGCAAAGGTTTCTTTTATTGGTAGGGACACTAATGAAGCTTGCTATGTTGTTTTCGGAGCTCTCAACCATGTGCTTGAATTTTCTTGTTTCTTTTCCATCACCCACTGTGAAGAATTGGAGTGGTTACAAGTTTTAAACATTCTTCTTAGTCAATATGATCCTAAAGAAGGAATTTCTAAATCCATTGGGATTTTTCCTCTTGTTTCCCATCCTTCTCTTGTTGAAAATTTTTGTGACATTGAAGATGAAAAATATATAGCAAGAAGAACCATGAATTGGAGCATTACTGAAGGGTCTTTTGCAGGGGAATGGTTTCAAATTGGATTTACATATAGTGGAGTGAGAGTCCCATATTACTTTGATGTTGCGTATGAATTGGAATTTTTTGAGATGTATCTGAGGCATATTATTTCTATGAGATGTTTTGTTGCTGAATTCTTCAAATCATTGGGCTTATTAAGATACTGTTTTGCAAAAGCTTGTTTCCCACTAATTAGAGAGGAGCCCAAACAGAAACTTTCCATTGTTAATAAAATGCTAGGCATGCCTAATTTGCTCGCTGATGTATTGGGAAAGCCGAATAATCCATTTGTATGGTTTGTTCATGGTGTTCTGGAGTTTGCGCTAGCTGCCATGGAAACTAAAAATGGAAGTATATGGCTGTCAGGTTTTGTGTGTGTTGAATGGATACAGATGGAGCTTATTCCTTATAGATGGAGAGTCTCATATTTTTGTTTTATCAATGATATGTGGCTTCCTTCCAAGATATATCAGAATCGGTTGGACCCATCAAGACAAGTTGCTGCTGGACTTCTCTTGTTTTTATATTCATTTCTGGTTCCTGGAGTTGCAGGGGGAAAGATGACAAGTATAGCAGCTTGTAGTCTGTTTTGTTTGCTAGGAATGTGCCACTTCCTTTTGGCTATAACTGAAGAAATGTTAATCATTGTCCAAGCAATCAGACTTGTGATCACTGCCATGACAGTTTGGTTGGGGACTTGGATCAAGAACTTCTATTTCAAGGCACAGAAACTGACCATGACATTTGCTTATCACCTTGAGGACAAGGTGACACTACATTGGGAGGGGGGTAATGATGGAAGCGGATAGGAGATAGGAAGCAGAAGACTGAGATGATGAATAAGTAGGAGTCAGGGGTAGTTTCGGTATACTGCCTATAATTCTGTTAGAGGGTATTTTCGGTATTACACTAGTAGTAGAAAAGTTTATAAATAGAAAGAGATAGACAGAGAGGCGGTTATGTGAGAATTGGAGTCTTTGGGAGGGTGGTGTTCTCTAATACACCAATTGGGAGGGTGGTGTGCTCTAATACACCGATTGTATCTTCATTTTGGGATCTTCTCTGTAACCTTCCACTGGATTGTTGTCCTTGGAAGTGAGACTTTGTGATAATCAATAAAATACTAGTTTGATTCTCATCACCCATCTCTATAATTTTCACTAGTACCGTAATCCCTTCTACTAACACCATCCTCGCCTCTAGCACCAGTACAAACACGCTCAACGCATAAGCTGATTTATCCACCATGTTTGATCCAAGTTGGCCATCAATTCCACCAGCGCCCTCATGATTCCTGCATGGATATAGCTTCGATGCGTCTGTCTTCCCTATGAATATTTTGTTCTCTAGTAGATTTTGCAATTGATTCACCAAACTTTTGAGAGGGGAAAAAGAGTTGGAGTGGTGGTGGTGGTGGGAGTAGACGTTTGGTTGAAGACATGTGGAGTACAGCTAGCACAAATCACATGTTGAAGATTGGCTGAATTTGGAAAGTATATCACATTTACTCCATATCAAATATTTTACGTTTAAATAGATTACATGTAACAGTCATATCCTATTTTCTCCCTCAACAATAATTATTCTCTTCCTTTCTCACAATTGAAGCTTTATGGCTGAGTCAACATATTTTATTTTCCTATTTTGATCATTTGGAGTGTGACCTGAGTACTTCCTCTATTATTTTCATTCAAAATCTCAGTTCTTGTTAGCAGAATCCAACTACATCAATAAAAAATTATTCGTGAACTTTTTCCCATAACCTCTCTGGAAAATGGTTAATATTGTCAAGTAATATAAAGGGCATGCAAATCTTTAAAGGTTATTTTGTGTAGACAATGGTTTTGTGTTGAGATATGAATGTCTTGGAAATTCAGTTACTGATTTAATGTAAAAGGTTTTCTGCCTCCTTATAAAAAATTGGACTAGCACTCATAAATTTCAAATAAAGTGCTTTGTTAAAAAGTAAGGATCTGCCTTTTCCCAATTAGTGTCGTCAAACAAGTAGTAAATAGTTGTTCAGTTAAAAATGTGGAACCTTGAAACAGAATGTATTTTAAAATTTTTAGTTGATATATGTTGCTGGTTAAGGGCCCCTTGATGTAGTAGGTTTGCAAGTACATATTTACTTGTTCTCGTAGGCTGCAATTTTATTTGTAGGACTTTGTGGCTGACCTTATTTCAAAATGGTTTTATGGTCTTTCTAACATTATTGTATGATGTATATTGTTTAAGGGTCGCTTGATGTAGAAGGTTTGCAAGTATATACTTTCTCTTTGTGGCAACTTGGTGAAAATGATAGGGCCCTTTCTGTAGCTAGAAGTCTTACTGCAAGTATTTCTCCTTTGGAGAAGACACGTATGGCGACATCCATTTGTTTCATCTGTAGATTACTGTACTCCCTACTTGGGTCGGATGCAGTGACCTCTATGGTTGTGACAATGCCCAAAGAGTTATTTCAAAGTGCAAAAGTTAGTTTTGTATTGTCAGCAATTCATGCACTAGATGGACACAATGATCATTTTGGATCTGTGGTCTCAAGTAGTCGATCTTTTCTCACATCTTATGAAGAAATTGCCAGGATGCACTTCTTAATTGTGCTTGGTAAACTGGTATAATGCTCTTAGCCTCTTTACCTTTACCATTCTCCTCTATCATTTCCTTGATTCCCCAAAAAAATTCTCGTGATCAGTTAAAAGTGAAACGAAATGTGTGGTTTCTACAGTTGAAAAATGGATCCGAGTACTGCCTTGGAATTCAGAGTGGAGTTGCACACCTTAGGAAAGCTCTACACATGTATCCGAACAGTAATTTGCTGAGGTATAACTTTTTTACTCCAGTAAGAAATTAGTTTTGGTAGTTGGTAAACTCTTTAATAATTGGTTGGTTACTATGATATGACCAAAATGATAGTTGTATAAAATTGTTAAGATGAATAATGATATTAAATTCTTGCAATATTGATATTTGCTATAAAAAGAATTATATATTTCTGACTCCATTCATCTCTAATGTAAGTTGAAGAATCTTTGAGTGGCTTCCCAATTCCCATCATTTGTGGACAAATTTGTCCTGCTGCCATGTGTTACAGGTGGTGAAACATTTTCTAGCCTAAGCTTAATTAGTCGTTGTATTAGGTCATGCTGGTTATATACCTTCGGTGAGCCAAAAAATGGTAGTTTCATGCAGTTTTAATTAATCTAAATCTAAATTAGTTTGGTGGGGAACCTCCCTTCCCCTACACTAAATTAAAAAAAAAAATTTACTGTTTTTTCCTCATGATTTTTGTGATGTTCAATTAATGCCCATGAGAAAAAAAAACAAACTACTCACTTTAGCCATGGATGATAGATTGATTAAAATTTCGTTTTTGTTTTACTTTTTCTTTCTGTGTGTCCATTATTGCCATTGGAATGTTATTTTGATACTGCATATCAATAAGAAATAATTGACTAATGTAATGTTGGAATGATATATTGTTTATAACCACCCACTCTCCCCCTTGAATCAAAGGGCGACCCATCCCCTCTCCTCCAACCAATCACACTGTATGGCTGATGACATGGGTATGAATGGGTTCGTAATAAAGTGGAAAATTAATTGTGGGACATTGGTTTTGGGCTCTTACTTGCACATTGGTATATTTCTTGAACCCATAGTTACACTGTTATGCTCCCCCTTCATTCTTCTCTCATGAGCCTATGACACTATTGGCCCAGTAGCTAACGGTTCTGTGGATAATCATGGACAGATTTGTGAAGAAGATAGAGAGAAAATATATTTTCTTATATCAAAGTTGATGTACAAGAGCCTACTTATAGGCTAGAAGGAAGACAAGATAATAATCCCTAATCAATGCTAATGATAACTCATAAAGTTAATAAGAGCCTACATAATCAGCGAGAATATTTACAATAATTACAGAATATTCTCACACTCCCCCTCAAGTTGGATCATATTTGTTGATCATGTCCAACTTGCTTACACAATTATCAAATGCGGGTTTGAGTAGCGCCTTCGTTAGTACATCAGCAGCTTGAAGGTTTGTCGGAAGAAAGATCAAACATATGGTCCCTTCTCTGATGAAATGTCTGTCTATCTCCACATGCTTTGACCTCTCGTGCTGAACAGGATTTAAGGCCATGCTTATAGCTGCCTTATTGTCACAATAGAGCTTGAGTGGCAAATCCACTTGGACTTGTATCTCGCAAAGAACACGTTTTAACCACATTTCCTCCATTATTCCTTGAGCCAACGCCCTTAATTCAGCTTCAGCACTGCTTTTAGACACAACCCTCTGTTTCTGACTCTTCCAAGTTACTAAATTTCCCCATACAAATGAGCAATAACCAGAAGTAGATCTTCGGTCAGGATGTGTTCCTCCCCAACTTGCATCAGTGTAAACTTCAATCGATCTTCGTTCTTGTTTCCGGAAAAACAAACCTTTCCCATGAGTACCTTTTAGATATCTCAAAATCCTGCACGCAGCATCCATATGCTTCTTCCTTGGATCACTCATATATTGACTAGCAACATTTACTGCAAACGCTATATCAGGTCTTGTGTGGGAAAGGTAAATTAGTTTCCCAACAAGTCTTTGATATCTTTCTTTATCTACTGGCTCTTCTAGCTCTTTATCTTCCTTTTCAGCTTCAGTATCATCATCAAGATCATCCTCTTCTGAATCCCCCTCTTTTCTAGGCTTCTTCTTTTTCTTAGGAGGTACAATAGGAGTTGGTTCAGGACTACACCCCAACATGTCTGTCTCTTCGAGGAGATCCAGTATATACTTCCTTTGGGACACATAAACTCCTTTCCTTGATCTTGCAACTTCCACTCCAAGAAAGTACTTCAGATTCCCTAGGTCTTTGACTTCAAATTCCTTGCCAAGCGCAAGTTTTATCCTAGACATTTCATCAATATGATCACCTGTAAGAATTATATCATCAACATACACAATAAGGATACATCTTCTTCCTCCCTCTGTTTTGACAAACATAGTATGATCTGATAAACACTGTTTGTAGCCTTCAACTTTCAGGACCTTTGAAAACCTGTCAAACCAAGCCCTGGGAGACTGTTTCAAGCCATAGAGAGACTTCTTCAACTTGCAAACCTTATCACCTCTTCCCTCCTCAAAACCAGGAGGTAAAGTCATGTAAACCTCTTCTTTAAGTTCTCCGTTCAAGAAGGCATTCTTAATGTCCATCTGATGAAGTGGCCATTCCAAGTTAGCTGCTATAGACAATAAAACTCGGATAGTGTTCAATTTTGCCACTGGTGCAAACGTCTCTTGGTAGTCTAGACCATAAGTCTGAGTGAAACCTCTTGCCACAAGTCGTGCTTTTAACTTGTCAAGAGTACCATCAGCCTTATACTTAGGAGTAAATACCCATTTGCAACTAACAAGTTTCTTGCCTCGGTTTTTCAACAACAGCCTATGTCTCATTCTTCTCAAGAGCTCTCATCTCCTCCATAACTGCTGCTCTCCATTCAGGTACCTCAAGTGCCTCCTGAATGTTTTTAGGAATATGGACTTTATCCAAACTGGTAACAAATGCCCTATAGCCTGAGGAAAAAGCATTATAGGACATATACTTTTGAATTGGATGTAGAGTACACGATCGAGGCTGTTTCCTGTGAGCAATAGGCAAATCAAGGTCATTATATTCATTAACATTTACATGAATTTCCTGAGATACCTCTGGAACAGTCTCTTCAGCAGTCACCACCACTTCTGACTCCTTTGGTTCTTCAGGAGCTATCACTGGTTCTGAATGCTTGAGTGCTTCAGATGCAAGTTTCTTTCCTCCCTTAGATTTTTGCCTTCGTGAGTACACCATCATATCTTTGTTCCCTGCATTCAAATTTTGCACAAGAGATGGTTGGGTTAAGGGAGGTTCGATTTGTGGTGGTGGTGATGGCTCTGTCTGTGGTATAGATGGAGGTGATAGCTCTGTTTGTGGTAAAGGTGAAGGTGATGACTCTATCTGTGGTAGGGTTATCCATTGTTCAAGAGTGTTATATTCTTGTACAGGTTCAGGCACCCAAGTCTGAGATTCACTCGTTCTCTCCCCCTGAATTGAAGATTTGGGATAGAAAGGTGTATCTTCATGAAAAGTAACATCAAAGCTTACAAATAGGTGTTTAGAGACAGGATCAAAACATTTGTACCCTTTTTGAGTTGGAGAATATCCAAGAAAAATACATTTCACTGCACGAGGATCAAATTTGTTATTTGGATGAGCATGAACAAAGGCAGTACAACCAAAAACACGAAATGGAAGATTTGATTCAAGGTGAGTGGTAGGAAAGATACTTTGTAACATTTTGAGTGGAGTTTCAAAAGATATCACCTTATTTGGCATTCGGTTGATGAGGTGGGTGGCAGTTAAAATGGCATCTCCCCAATAAAACTTTGGTACATTTGAAGTGATCATAAGAGCCCTAGTGACTTCCAAGATATGTCTATTTTTCCTTTCAGCAATCCCATTTTGTTGAGGGGTATGAACACACGAACTTCTATGGATAATACCATGAGTTTGGAGAAAATCACTCAAAGTTCGGTTAAAATACTCAGTGCCATTGTCAGAATGTAAAACTTTGATACTTGTATTAAACTGATTTTTTATCATAACATAGAAACTCATGAAAGCATTTGGTGCCTCAGACTTGTCCTTCAACAGATAAACCCAACAAACACGAGTGTGATCATCTATGAATGTAATAAACCCCCTTGCTTTGGTACGATTTGGATTGCGGGAAGGTCCCCATAAATCACTATGAATGGTAGTGAATGGCTTGGTAGGAATATATGGAGCTCTAGGATATGATGACCGGTGGTGTTTGGCCAATTCACAGACTTCACATTTCATATCAAGGTTTGATGGTGGGCAAATAGTTGAAAACATACGGGATAAATAATGGAAATTAGGGTGACCCATTCTCTTGTGCAACAACATAATATCTTCATTTTTAGAGATTATGTTACATACCTTAGCATTCCTTAGATTGGCAAACTGATAGGTTGGTGACTCACTCTGGCGTCATCAAGGAAGTAAAGTCCCTCACATTCCTTAGCATGACCAAACACCATCCCCGATGATAGATCCTGAAACACACAATGAGTAGGCAAAAAATTAGCAGAACAATTCGATTGCTTTGTCAATTGACTGACAGATAGTAAGCTGCACGCTAATTTCGGCACATGTAAAACAAATTCCAGAGTGATACTCTCTGAAATTTTAATACTCCCTTTCCCAGCAATAGTAGCGAGTGAGCCATCAGCAATTTTCACTTTCATGTTGCCAGCACTTGGGATGTAACTAGTGAACAATTTGTGATTGTCGGTCATGTGATCAGAGGCTCCAGAATCAACAATCCATACCTGTCAATCCTGTGAGGTTTTTAGAGCTTTGAGAAAGTTACCACGCTTTGCTACAAACGTTAAGGATACCTGTAGAATATTGAGCATAAAACACCGATAACTTTATTGATGGGTGATAGCCGAATATATAAACGGCAGATACATAAGCTGTTGTAAGCAGCCCTAGGAACACGTTGATTTAGTCTCCTAATATCTAGCAACTAAGTAGCTGTTACATAATTAATAAAAGAAATAATAGTCCTGGAAAAAAGTCTCCTAATATCTAGCAACTAACTAGCTGTTACATAATTAATAAAAGAAATAATAAACTGCTGACCACGTGCACACACTTGACACATAAGCCTAATAATTTGCATATTAACAATACTCCCCCTCAAGTTGAACCATGAATAGTAAACATGTTCAACTTGCGTACAAAATAAGCAAATAACTCTTCAGATAATCCTTTAGTGAGAATATCAGCCAGTTGATGACGTGTAGGCACATAAGCAAGACATATGATGCCACCTTCAACTTTCTCCCTAATAAAATGTCTATCCACCTCCACGTGTTTAGTTCTGCCATGTTGGACAGGATTCAGTGCCATGCTCAGCGCTGACTTGTTGTCACAATACAAACGAAGGGGAGAAGTACTAGTGACATGAACTTCATCAGATACTCTCTTAAGCCACAAACCTTCCATAAGTCCTTGAGATAAGGCTCGAAGTTCTGACTCAGCACTGCTCTTTGATACAACTTTCTGCTTCTGACTTTTCCATGTGACTAGGTTGCCCCACACAAAAGTGCAATAACCTGTGGTAGACCTGCTATTCTCTTTGTCACCTGCCCAATCAGCATCAGTGAAAACTTCAATAGTTCTAAGAGTGCTCTTTTTGAAGAATAAACCCCTACCAGGTGTCCCTTTAAGATACCTCAATATCTTGAACACACCATCCATATGTTTCTGCCTAGGATCATGCATACTTTGGCTGGCTACACTTACAGCAAATGCAATATCCGGTCTGGTATGAGAGAGATAAATGAGTCTTCCCACTAAGCGTTGATACCTTCCTTTGTCTACTGGAGCTTCATCACGCTGCTGCCTCTTTTGTTCGACAGCATCCACCTTACCATCTTTCTGTTTTACTTTCTTCTTGTTTGATTGGGTACTAATTGGAACTTTACTTGGCTTGCATCCAAGCATACCCGTCTCAGTCAACAAGTCAAGTACATATTTTCGTTGAGAAACACAAATACCATCACGTGATCTAGCTACCTCCATTCCTAGGAAATATTTAAGGTTCCCTAGGTCCTTTACTTCAAACTCTTTGTTCAGAGCAGCCTTTATGCGAGTCATTTCACTCATATTATTACCTGCAAGGATAATGTCATCTACATAGACAATGAGAATGGTGATAAGATCACCCTTCTTCAATACAAACATGGTGTGATCTGACAAACATTGTATATACCCTTCTTCTTTAAGGACAGTAGAGAATCTATCAAACCATGCTCTGGGAGATTGTTTCAAGCCATAAATTGACTTGTTTAGTTTGCATACCTGTCCATTTCTGCCCTTCTCAAATCCTGGAGGAATTTTCATGTACACCTCCTCTTTCAATTCACCATTTAGAAAGGCATTTTTTATATCAAGTTGCTGCAAGGACCAATCCAGATTTACAGCAAGAGAAAGTAGAATACGAATAGTATCTAATTTAGCTACCGGGGCAAAAGTTTCCTTATAGTCAAGACCATAGGTTTGAGTAAACCCCTTGGCAACTAACCTTGCTTTATACTTGTTTAGACTACCATCTGCATTGTATTTAGGTGAGAAAACCCACTTACAACCAACCGGTTTTTTACCCTTGGGAAGAGTAGTAATATCCCAAGTATGGTTTTTCTCTAAAGCCCTCATCTCCTCCAAAACTGCCCCCTTCCATTCTGGTTGCTGTAATGCTTCATGAACATCTTTGGGAATAGAAACTTTGTCTAAATGAGTTACAAAATTGTAATAACTTGGAGAGAGAGCAGTATATGATAAAAACTTTTGAATAGGATGTTTAGTACACATCCTAGGCTGCTTACGCTGAGCTATAGGAAGATCTATCTCTTCAACTTCAGCAATAGGAGGCATAGTATCTTGTAAGGGTTCAGGAACCCCCTCGGTTGTAAATAATGGAACAGGTTCAGGAGCATGTTGATCTCTCACTCTTTTCCCCCTCCGCACATACACATTATGCCTGTTAAATCTAGTATTGTCCTTCCCTGTCCCTGACTCTTCATTATTATGGCATAAAATAATTGGTTCAGAAGGTGGTAAAGGTTCAGGAACACGTTTTGAAGATAGAAAATCATTAAATGACTCCCCCTTACTTGAATTTTTATAAAAAACCTCATTTTCTAAGAAGGTAACATCTTTACTAACATATAGGCGTTTTAAAACTGGATCAAAACATTTATAACCCTTTTGAGAGTTTGAATAACCCAAAAATATGCACTTTACAGCTCGTGCATCCAATTTAGAAGGAGGGTGATGTACATGGACAAATGCTGAGCAACCAAAAACTTTAATAGGGAGGCAAGAATCAATGTGAGATACAATATGTGTCTCAGTTAGCTTTTCAAGTGGTGTTTTAAAACCAATAATACGATTTGGCATCCTATTTATCAAATGAGTTGCAGTAAGGATTGCATCTCCCCAAAAATATTTAGGTACATTACATGTAAACAAGAGAGCTCGAGCAACCTCAAGCAGATGTCTATTTTTCCGCTCAGCAATTCCATTTTGCTGAGGTGTTTGAGGGCAGCTTGTCCTATGACAAATGCCGTTTGACTTCAGATAATTAATAAGGGACGAATTACAATATTCTGTGCCATTATCAGTGTGAAGAACCTGAATATTACTTTGAAACTGATTTTTAATGTAGGTAGCAAACTCAATGAAGATAGAACTCACTTCAGATTTTTCTTTTAGCAAGTATAACCAACACATACGTGTATGTTCATCTATGAATGTGACAAAATATTTTGAGCGTGTTCTGTTAGAAATATGAGTTGGCCCCCAAACATCACTATGAATAATAGAAAAAGCACGAGAGGGTTTATAAGGAATTGAAGGAAAAGTAGTACGATGATGCTTAGCTAACTCACAAACATCACAATGAAGCAATTTATTAGATGAAAACTGAGGAAACAACTTTTTTAAATAAGTAAGGTTAGGATGACCCATCCTTTTATGCCATAACAATAAATCTTCAGAAACAGAAACAAAACTAGAAATCCTAGAACATAATGCAGTAACGGAAGAGAAATTGAGGTAGTAGAGGCCATTACACTCCTTAGCTGAGCCAATCATCTTCCCCGAGGAGAGATCCTGAAATATACAATGAGTAGAAAAAAAATGAGCACAACAGTTAGCCTGCTTAGTCAGTTTGCTTATGGACAATAAATTGCAAGCAAGATGAGGGACATGCAGTACTGAGTCAATATGTAGCATATCAGAAATTTTAATGGTACCATGACCAGCTACAGTAGCAGAAGAACCTGTGGCTGTCTGAATCTTTTGATTTCCAGCAGAGGGAAAATATGATATAAACATATTTGATTCAGAGGTCATATGATCAGATGCTCCGCTATCTACAATCCAAGTGAAAGAGGAAGGATTTTGTAGAGTAGTGGATAAGTTACCTTGGTGCGCTACAGTTGCTGTAGGTGGTGTTGGCTGGACTTGAAGTTTTTTAAGGAGGTCCAGTAATTGAGACACATTTTCCTGAGACAAGGGAGAGGTATCAACTTCTGCACCTGCTGTATGAGAAACGTCTGTATTCACTTGATGTGCTTTAGACTTAAATTTTCTCGGTTTCCAGTTAGATGGCTTCCCATGAATTTCCCAACACCTATCACGCGTATGACCGGTTTTTTTGCAGTGATCACAAAATAGTTTTCCCTTATCAAGGGAAGGGTTATTGCTGGATCTATTACTTACCATAGCAGAAAGATCTGGAGTTGGCAATATAGGGCTAGACAACATCACTTCTTTCCTTGTTTCCTCCCTGCGAATCTCAGAATAGACTTCTCTAGGAGATGGAAGAGTGGAGGAGCCCAGAATTCTTCCACTAACATCATCAAACGAAGGGTTTAACCCATCAAGAAACAGAAGAACACGATCAACATCTTTGTTCTTCTTATTACGGGCTGCATCTTGTGGGCATGCCCATTCTTCATCTGTGAGAAGATCAATCTCTTGCCAGAGAGCACAAAGCTCAAACCAATATTCAGTAACAGTCCTCGTTCCCTGAGAAGACTTCCAACACTGACGTTGAAGAGAAAACAAGTGAGACATATCCTTCCCATCAACATAGGATTCACGAACAGCCACCCAAATATCTCGTGCAGAAGGGAGATACATAAAGGTGCGTTTAATTGAAGTAGACATGGCATTAATTAGCCATGATGACACAAGAGCATTATCAATCTTCCATTGTGCCATGGCTTTAGATTTAGGATCTGCAGGAGCCGGTGTTTCTCCTGTTAGAAAACCTTTCTTGCCGCGTCCTTCAACAGCAAGTAGGACAGCTTGAGCCCAATCACGGTAATTGGTGAGGGTAAGCTTTTCAGAAACAATAAGGAGAGATGAACCTCCTTCAATAACGGGAAGTAACGAAGAATCTTCTCCATTCTTTGAAGAAGCCGTAGATACCCCTTCTTGCGAGTTTGACATCTCGTTTTTTCAGAATTAGGGTTCTAGAAAAAAAAAATATGATCGGGTACGGAAGCTAGATGATTTGCTCTGATACCATGTAGAATATTGAGCATAAAACACCGATAACTTTATTGATGGGTGATAGCCGAATATATAAACGGCAGATACATAAGCTGTTGTAAGCAGCCCTAGGAACACGTTGATTTAGTCTCCTAATATCTAGCAACTAAGTAGCTGTTACATAATTAATAAAAGAAATAATAGTCCTGGGAAAAAGTCTCCTAATATCTAGCAACTAACTAGCTGTTACATAATTAATAAAAGAAATAATAAACTGCTGACCACGTGCACACACTTGACACATAAGCCTAATAATTTGCATATTAACAATAATACCGTCTCCATAGCAACGGTTGTTTCAGTTGATGAATGAGTCGCCTCCCTTACTACCAATCTTAGAAAATAAGTGGCAGCGTTGACTAAAAGGCTTAAAGTCATCATCTTCTCCACTACCAAATCTGTAACTAACCAAAAACATGTCTCAATGCCTCGACACATCATTTTAGTGACATTGAATGGCAACCCACAACCTTCAAAGGTAAACACACGAACAAACAGTGCCCAAACAACACTGCCCAATCTGGAAAGTTCAGCACCAGACCTCGGATCCAACATCTGAGACCGGAATATGGCCGGAAATGGAGTGGCGAACGCAGCGGTGGAAGTCGCCTTCGAAACCTCCCTCTCACGGCGGCGCGTCTGCCGGCGAACTGTACGGCTGCGCGTGGGCCCCACGCGCGCCTCCGTTGGCGGTGGTTTTCTGGGATCTGGCCGATCTTGGCCTCCTCTCTTCGATGGTGCTGGCGGTGAGAGTCCAGAGTGTCTCCATCATCACGCACATGAACACCCAGATGTTTAGAAGAGAGGGTTTCACCATTTTGATCTATGCCTATGCTCCCTGACTACAATTTTGAGCCCTTTAGCTCTGATACCATGTGGATAATCATGGACAGATTTGTGAAGAAGATAGAGAGAAAATATATTTTCTTATATCAAAGTTGATGTACAAGAGCCTACTTATAGGCTAGAAGGAAGACAAGATAATAATCCCTAATCAATGCTAATGATAACTCATAAAGCTAATAAGAGCCTACATAATCAGCGAGAATATTTACAATAATTACAGAATATTCTCACAGGTTCATCTAAGGTGGTTAATTATAAATGATTTGTTGAAATTTTGATTTAATGAAGAGATGTCATCCATATGGATGATTTCAGTTAGTACTTGCTATAAACTTATATAAGCTACCTCAAATTATCTGGGCTTATTCTTTTTTGGCAACTTTGTTAACAGTGTTTTGTCAACATAATTACATCTGCAATTTTTAATGGAAAACAGGAATTTACTTGGTTGTCTCTTGCTATCCTGTGAAGAGACCAACAATTGTCACACAGCTATAAGATGTTGCAAATCTGACCCTCCTGACCTTCCAAATCAAGACGGTTTCAAATCAGCATCAGATATTCATGGTGCTGGGGCAATATCTTGTTATGCCATTGGAAACAACAATCCAAAGCATACTTTTACAACCTGTGCAAAACAGTATCATAGTGATCCAAACTCTATCAGATACCTGCAGCAGTACTGTTTTTACTTGTTCAACTTGTATTTTATTTTGTAGCCATGCATTATTGTGGTTTTAAAATGTTCAATGAATTGTTTTATTAGCCAATATGTGGTTTGTCTCCTTTTACTATTCATTCCTTCAACACGATAGTCATCTCACCTTCTTTACTGCTAAATTACAGATGCTTTCATCAAAAACCATGGAATCACAATGCTCGGTATTTGCTTGTTCTTAACTATCTCCAGAGGGCTCGTGAAGAGAAATTTCCTCATCATCTCTGTGTTATAATTAGTCGTCTAATTTCTGTGGCTCTTTCTAATGAGTTATACTGTAAGGCAGAAGTGTCTTACCAATATCAACTGTTCCAACTTCTACTCTGTGCTTCTGAGATTAGTTTACAAAGTGGGGACCATCTTACCTGTTTAAACCATGCTAAAATGGCTGCTGTAATTGCACTTCCTGATGATTATATATTTTTTGCACACCTAATGTTGTGTCGTGCTCATGCCATGAAAGGTGACCTTCTAAGTCTCCAGAAAGAGTATGCAAGGTGCTTAGATCTTAAAACAGATTGTTATATTGGCTGGGTTTGTCTTAAACTAGTGGAATCTCGATATCAGCTGCAAATCAGTTCAAATGCTATAGACTTGAACTTTGAACAGTGTGTTAAAAATGGTGGAAATTCATGGAAAATGTGGATGGCTGTGTATAACCTGGTTAGAGGTATACTTTCCTTGCAGAATGGGGATTTACTCTCAGCAGAAGAGCTTGTCGCACAGGCTTGTTTGTTGGTAGATTCTGAAAGCCTCCTCTATTTATGTCACGGTATGTATTTCTTATCTAATGTGTTGAGCAGTAACACCTTTAGAGTGCCTTCAATTTAGAACTCGTATGGACGCTACATTGATTCCCAACTCTTTCACTGTTTTGTTTCTGTCTCCAACATCAACCTGTCTTGCATGTTTGACCCCTTGGAAGAGATTGTTGGGTTTAGGGGTGAGCTTGACAACTAAAGAGAGTGGCTTTGAAATGGTTTCTAATTCGAAATGTGTTTATGCGGCTTCGATGTATTTAAAATGTTCCTAAAGTATATTCTGGTAGATCAAATTTGAAATCTTTTCACGCTCACAATTCAAGTCAAAGAAAATTTAAACATTTCTGGCATTTCATGATCAATGATTCCAGCATGTGCTTCTGTTACTGTTTTGGGATTTTTGCTCTTTCTTCATGGTTGATAGGCGAAATTGTACCTTAGGTTCTCTTATTCTCTTTGTCGCTGTGTAATAAGTCCTTTTTTTCAAATGATTGACTTTGTTTTAGTAATTAATGTGTTTTTCCTATTTTACCCTTACATTCCTTTTTCTTAGATGGGTCTTTTGGCTTAGTGGTAAGCTCGCTTGCTGTAGGATCTGAGCCCATAAGTTTGAATTAGCCTCTTTGCTTTAAAAAAAAAACAGAAATAAAGTTGTCTAGTATATTCCCTTCCCGAGCATCTCCACCAAGTAGAGACTCGAACTGGGTTGACATTTTCTTATTTGTTTCTTTTACACATTCTCTTTCATATTTTTTCATAATTAATCTATTTCATCCATTCATGAATAAGGGCACTTTTGGTTAGAGAATATATTTCCTACGCATTTATTAGTTTTAACCAACTTTAACTTTTTTTCTTAGGAGACTGTGATTGATAAAACATCTTATGTATGAGTACGGAGGGAATATTTATTTTAATGGTATTTTTTGCTACAGACTCATTTATACATGACATAGCATTTGTGATTTTGCACTACTTTTGAGATTAATTGAGAAAATTCCACCATTCATGAATGTAGGGTGCTAAGAACTCCTTACAAAATATGCTGTGGGTATTTTTGACCCCTACCTTAACTATGAAAGGTTTAGGGATTACAACTATAAGTGTCTCTTGTGAATCTGGTGATTGCTGCTGTACAATCACAAAAAATCTCCACCGACTTAAATCTGTTTTCCCATTATAATTTGAGGCCAGTAGGAAATATACCTATTTTACAATAGAACCTGTAAACCCAGCTACCATTAGAATTCCTTGGAACTCCGCCACATGTACCTAAGCCTTCGTTTGAAGCAGCTCCATCTGCATCTATGCCCCGGCAAATTTCATCAAAGCCCTGACTGTAGAGTAGATTAATTTTTATGTTCTTGATGGACAAGTACGATGTCTCTATGATCTACATTATCCTCCAAGCTCTTTTTTTTGTAACCATAATATGCTGAAATGCGTCTCATTATGAACATGACTGTCAGTTTTATATGTTACTACTGATGGACACACTGGGGGTAAATGATCTGTTTTATTTTTATATGGCCTCCCTTTCAACAGACAGGCTTTTCTCTTTTTTCATGATATATGCGTTTGGTTTGTAGTCATTTCTGTTTAGTTTTCCCTGCTCTCACAACTGCCATCTTCTGTTCTCTCTTAATCTGTTTTCCGTGCATGACAAGAAGGATTTTTATCTTCATTTTGATCATTCATGTAGGAGCTATCTGTATGGAGCTTGGCAGGAAGTGCAATGGCTCTTCATATTTTTCCCAGGCGGCAAAGAGCCTTACCAAAGTTCATGAATATTCTATGTTTCCATTACCTCTTGCTAGACTATTGTTGGCTCAAGCAGAAGGTAGCCTTGGTTCTAAAGAGAAGTGGGTCAGAAACCTTGGCTTTGAATGGCATTCATGGCCCCCAGGTTTGATACTCGTGCTGTCTTAAAATAATAAGTAGTATATTTATATATGAGGAGATTCTGCTGTATGCAAATGAATAAATAGAATTCTTGAGCTTGTTTGATTATTGTTCTTGAACAATGCTCCAGAGTAGGCTTTTACAACTTTTGGAAACAGAAATTTTAAAAAATTGTTCGAACCATTATTATGAAAAGCATACCTATCTAAAATGTTGAATGATGAAATGATAGTTTGCTTTATTAAATGATTTTCAATAACAACATCAACAAAGTTGTCTGTTTGCATTGGTGGTGATGTGGAGGGTAGGGGTATTTTGGGAAAGATTTTCGTTTTTTTTAAAAAAAAGTTAATCTTTTTTAATTCTATATTTATAATTTGTTTTTCCATGTAAGCTTACCTGCTCATATAACCACATAATCACATTTAAGGTTGACATGTCAACTTATTTAACACCATCAAGTCCTTATCAAACTACAAGGACCATTTGTTTGAATAAAAAGAAATTTGAAGGACCAAAACCTCTTCTTTGCAAGTATAGGGACTAAAACCAAAATTGATATAAATTACAAGGACAAAAACCTCCACTTTTAAACTTCAGTGACTAAAACCTAAATCACACCAAATTATAGGATCAAAAGTTGGTTTAACCCAAATAAAAAATTTGAATAGTTATAAATTTTAAATTAGGGGTTCAATATAGGAAATTCTGGGTTGAATTTGTGCATTTTCTGGCTTTGTTGTTTTTTCAGCCACAATTGAATATGATATTGTATCATTTTTTTCCTTCAAACTCCCTCCCTACCTATTTTCCTGCGTGTTTCACCTTCTTTCCCCTGTTGCTCTTCCACAGAAATACTGGTTTTTTAAATAAAAATTCACGACTAATTGTTGACTAACTGTGGTTATCTGTTGAATCTCAGAAACCAGACCTGCTGAACTCTTCTTCCAGATGCATCTGCTTGCAAAGCAGTCGAAAGTTGGATCTAACATACAAACCAGCGAAAGGTCCTTCAAGAGTATTCAAAGATGGGTACTTCTAGCAATTCACACAAACCCTTCCTGTATGAGATATTGGAGGGTTTTAATAGAGCTTATGGGATATGAGTAAACATCCCTGATTGTAGATTAAGAAGGAATCTATTCTGCTGTTGTTAGTTGTTACTGTTTAGATCCAACTGATGCTTAGTTTAGACCATAGTTATTCCAAAAACATAATTGGTTGCCCGCTCATCCATGCTTGTTGTGATTGATATTGTTGAATGGTCATGTTTATAGTCCTGAAAAGTTTGAGTGTCCTTTAAATATCACATTGTACTTTACAACTTTTTTTTATTACAAAAAAAATTTATCTTCTACATTTTTTTGAGGTAAAGACAATTGGTATTAATAAGAAAAGTAAGTCAGTAATACAATAATAAAAAGAAGTAAAGAAGAAAATTAATAAGAGGCAATAGTACATATGGAATGGTTGTTGGAGGTAGGAGTTGTTTCGAATGATGCCATAGTCTAGGAACGGCTTGTAGACTACAGAAACACTGTAGAAGTGATTGGGTAGGACATTAATATCTTGGGTAATGAACCTAATCTGCCCCCAAGTAACCACCAAGGAGCGTTGAGCACCCTGAACTAACAACAGGCCTGTATCTGGACTCCAAGTAACCAAGGTGTTTAAAAACTACCCCGGTTGGAAGGTCAACAACGTTTGACCGTTACTATACCTATGTGGCTGCCACGCGAGCACTTGTTTTGCTACCTCTACTTGCCACTTGTGTATTTTAAATGGACCTAATCTGCCCTCCAAGTAACCACCCAGGAGCACTGAGCACCCTGAACTAACAATAGGCCCGTATCTGGACTCAAAGTAACCAATGCATTTAAAAACTACCCCCGGTGGACGGTCAATGACGTTTGACCGTTACTATGCTTATGTGGCCGCCACGTGAAGGCTTTGTTTGTCACCTGGCGTCTTGTCATCGCCACGTACGATATGTTTATGTGGGTCTCACCTATAACAATAAACAATTTCTCTTTCCCTCTTCATCACCATCACCAAAGCCCCCCCAACACCCACCACCTCCACCCACGCCACCCCTCACCTTCCCAGCCCCCACTGCCTCACCTCCACAGCCCCCCACCCACGCCACCTCTGCTTGCCACGTTTGAGGGGGTGGTGTGGGGGTTTTTTAACCAATATGCTACAATACAAAAAAAAAATTTACCCATATACTACATTTGCCAGAAGTCGTTCTTGGCGTGAACGATTTCTAAAGTCGTTCTTGGTCACGCCAAGAACGACTTCCATTGCACATATCCCGATGCACATCAACTTATAAATATTATTTCCTCTAATTCTAAATATAAGATCTAGTTGACTTTTCTAATTTCAGGACTGTATGGAGTATCAGTTAACCTCAAACTATCTCATTATATTTATGTAGCTTAATTAGAATTAAGCATATTAAACATATATCTTCTTTTAATTTTCTCCATTTTCATTACTATCTTTAGAAAAATTAATGTCATGTAAAACAACATAAATTTAATAAAGTGCATATCAACTTAAATTTAAAGTGCACATAAATAAAAACTAATAATCAAATTTATAAAAAATAAATTAGTGTACCCTATAAAATAGTAATTTTTAGATTTAAGAAGTCAAATAATTCATGCATTCAAAATTAGTGTACCCTATAAATACATGCATTCAAAATTAATACTCCCTATGGTCCTTAATATAAGACCTAGTTGACTTTTTTAGAAAATCCTATAAAAAAGCAAAATAAGTTAATTATAAATTGATTTACCTAATTTTTCCCTTAGACTAGTTTATTTTACCTATAAACTAATGTATAATCTAAAAATATATCAAATATGTCATGATTTAATAGCCTATTTCGCAACCTTAATCTCACCAAAAAAAGTTCATTAGGTCTTATATTTAGGACCGGAGGTAGTATTATTGAAATGACGATATGCTTCTGAACAATAAGAAATTAATTTGCATATTTGTTGTGACTAACTATGTTCAATATATTTTGGTTATAAACATTTTGAAATTTTTTCTTTTAATTTTACTATACATTTCCATTTTCCAAAACTAAGAAAATTCCATTCACTTCACTATCTTTTGAATGCTTAAAACCTCAAGTCTAGACATATAAATTATTTGAGTTCTTAAATCTAAAAATTATAGGGTACACTAATTTATTTTTTATAAATTTGGTTTTTAGTTTTTATTTATGTGATCTTTAAATTTAAGTTAATATGCACTTTATTAAATTTATGTGTCATTATTTTTGTTTTATATGACATTAATTTTTCTAAAGATAGTAACGAAAATGGAGAAAATTAAAAGAAGATATATGTTTAATTCTAATTAAGCTACATAAATATAATGAGATAGTTTGAGATTAAATAATACTTCATATATTCCTGAGATTAAAAAGGTCAACTAGGTCTTATATATATTTAGAATTAGAGGAAGTAATATTTTTAAGTTGATGTGCATCGGGATATGTGCAATGGAAGTCGTTCTTGGCGTGATGTAATATATGGGTAAATATTTTTTTCTCTATAGCATATTGGTAAAATTTTTTTGTACTATAGTATTTGTTTAAAAAAACGGTGGTGTGGGTGGGGGTGGTGGGTGTTGGGGGCTATGGTGATGGTGATGAAGAGGGAGAGAGAAATTATTTATTATTATAGGTGGGACCCATATGAACATATCTTACGTGGCGATGACAAGGCGTCGGGTGACAAACAAGGCCTTCACGTGGTGGCCACATAGGCATAGTAACGGTCAAACGTCATTGATATGCCACATAGTCTAGATTAAAAACGTCATTAAAATAATGCAAAAAAATATGATTATTTTATTCTAACAACAGACTCATATTTGCACTCAAAGTACATTTACTTTAAATACATTTACCCCTTATTCCACATAACACCAATAAAGAGTCTATTCAGCATGCCACATGGTCATTATTGTACACTTAGCATCCTACAAGTCGAAGACTAACGGTCAACACCGTCATAGTTGACGGAAATCATAGTTTAACACCTCGATCCCAAGTTTGGTGGTATTTTTGCTTCTTGCGAAACTTTAGTCATAGAAATGCAACTTAGGGTAAAATTTAGTCATATTTTTGCACCTTTACCCAATGTTAATATATCATCTTAAAGTTCTTAAAATATGATCACCAGGGCCGAGAAGAGAGACGAGTAGAAATGTTTGATTTTGGTTTTATACTTAGGACATTCACTATAATACTAAAATGTGATGGGGTATTTTAGTCTAAATTTTTTGGCTTCCCACTAAATATCCTCAATTTAGAGCAAACAAAAATAAGGTCTTTGAAGGGCGAGATGAAGATAGATTTTGGCTGCCCTCCCCTACAATTTTTCAAACAAAAAATGGGGAGGACGTCTCTTATATAGGATTCTTTTTCATTCTCTCCTTTCAAACCAAAAATCTCATGTTAGAGCCTCAAGTTAAGAAATATAATTTCCACAAGAAAATATATCACAACCCTTAGAATTGTCTAAAACTGGTCTCATTTAGAATAACTCTTAAATAATGTATCAAAAAGAATAACTCTTAAATTTTTTTTTTTTGACATCTACACATATTTGAACTTCGGACATCATCCGCAGTTAAAACTTTTTCCACAAGCTAAGCATTAACACTTGATAGAGAATTTACCTTAATTGAGATTATTGAGTTGTTCCATAACTATTTAAGTTAACGTAAAAGGTACAAGTAAGAATAAGAATGAATAGGGAAAAGCTAATTAAGTATTAAGGTATGGGAAAAAAGAGTTAGCATACAAAAATATAACACCATGCATCAGTGTATCCATAAGTCATGAAAAGATATATAACTGCTTATTCATTCATATGATAAAAGGGATCATAATTCTCTTGGGTCATACATAACATGTAATACTTCTTCAAAGATTGAATCTCTGAAAATAATCACAAATTAAAGTGAACAAAGAGAATTATCCTTACGGAGATTTACTATGAAAAAATTAACATAATCATCAACCTAAACAAACGCAGAGCTTTCCTTTAGGATTAATGACACAACTTGCACTCTGAAACTTTTCTTTCAAAACATTCTTGCAGGCATCGATACACTTATCAAGAGTGCAAGGGTTGAGTGAGATTGCAATTGCACTCTCCCCGTCACGTGCTCCAAATATCAGCATGCACATGGCCACCGCAATCAACACTGTCAAAAATTTCTTCATTATTGCACTTATTTCCATGGAAGTTGAAATTTGATTATACTTCATGCCTTCTCTATACTTATAGACCAAGCTAAGATTATAAGTATACTTTTCTGTTATAATATTTATGAGAAAAAGGAAAAAAAATTATACGGAGAATCTCTACTGGGATATTTTCATTCAGAAAGTGTTTATTTAAAACACTTTTGGATGATTATTTATAAAAAAATATAGACTGCCCACAATTATAGTCAACCTTTATCATCATAAAAATCAATTTAAGGTAAATTTTACTGTCATCTTTAAAACCTTTTAAGAATGCTTTTAACGCATTTATTACTGATTGTTTCTTTATGTAACTTTTAAATATTCGTTTGACTTGCTTTTGATACTTACAAGATGTTTTTTTCGTTAAAACCAGTCTTTTCTTTCTCTTTTATATATACCTAGCCATAATCGACACCTATTCTGAAATATGAATTCTTTTACCAAGTATAGAAGCAATCGACCAATAAAATTGTGTGGTTTGTGACTTCCCTTTTCAACACATGTATTTGCTCTAGGACTCGAACTTGATACTTTATAGTTGATAAGACATGGAGTTTTCACCATGATTCAATCAATGTTAGTTGACATTTTGAGGTGTTGAATTTAAGAGGATATTCTTCCAATTTATAATTTTTAGGCTAACATTGCTCCCAAAAAAATATTTGATCCTATACAATAAATTAAAAAAATTTTAAATTTGAAATTATTCAGAAAATTGTTGATTGTATATATGTGGTAGAATTTAACCGACTCGCATTATAAAAAAAAAAAAAAAAGAATTGACCCAACTCATGCAGGGTATATACGTGTAGCCAAGAATCCTGAATGATTCATCTCATGTAGTTCCAGGTTATAAGAATGTTAATTAGCTTCTCAAGAGAATGAGTGAAGGAAGCCAAAGAATTGACGATTCTTTTCTATCCACAAATTCTCATGAAGGAAATATGAGACGACAGAGTTTTTGGGACGGCGGCGGCTCACTCCTACCCATGTTTACCTTTTTAGGGTTTCTATGTATTATTATCATTTGAATTTTCTTTTTTACAGACCTATTTTGTATTCCAATATTCTAGTTTAATAAAATCGTCTATGCAATTTGAACAAAAAAAAAAGGAAGTCACTCGCCTACAAATCAGTGGGGGATTAGTCTCTCACTTGTCGAGTGAGTGGATACCTTGATCATAGATAAAAAAAAAGGAAGCCAAAGAATTCAATAGTTAAGGTGAGTAACAACTGTACTGTGATATCTCCAAAAGAATAATAATATAATTAATATATATTTAGTATTTATTAAATTTTAGCTTGGTGATAAAGATGAAATTTGGGTTTGGCTGTATTAGACGCTAATATGTGATTAAGAACAATGTTCAAATCTTCCTTATTATGTCAATAATGGGATTTTCATTTCATTTTATCCTCTTATGATCTGAAATTACAATAATGCCATTATTTGATAACACAAATATACCACTGTTATGAAAAATAATGTTACTTGTGTGGATGCATATAACTCTAAGCTCTTATGATTCTTTTTCTTATAACATCTCATGAATATGGCTAGTGGGAGTTTCTTTTCTTTATTATCACTATGCTCATATTTACTCTTTTGTAACCATATGAATAGTATTCAATGTATTGAGGTCTATAAATAGAGGTTATGTCATGAGCCATTGTAAGGTAGAATTACAAATGAATGAGAAGACTCTCATTACTTCATCTCTACTTAGCTTTCTTGTCTTACTACTCTATTTTCTTCTCTTATACTCTTCATATTCTTTCTTTCCACTTATTTTTAAAACACAATATCAGCAAGAAGCTTTAACCAACTAATTAAGGAAATCAAATACCAAAAAATAATCATTGACTTTGCATTGGAGATAAGCGATACTATTGGAGTCCTTCTTCCACTACAATTTATTGACCAAGTTTGGATACTTTAATTTTATGATTTTTAATGGCTTATGATTGATGTAGTATTTAATTTTATTACTGAATTTCTCCAACAATTCTACTCATCATAATGCGTTTTATTAGAATTTCTTACATTTCAAATTATATAACTTCATTCTAGCTTATTATCCAAGGCTACGAAAATTATTTTAAGACATTTGAATGTTAATATGAGTCATTGTGTTGCTATTATGTGCATACATTCTTAGTATCAATATCGTTTTTGTAAGTTGTTGAGAAGAAATAGAAATTATTTGTCATCTAAAAATTTGTCATATCATGTTATTTTGTTTTAAAAATTAATTATATGGTTCTGTATATTACTTTTATAATGTTTTATACATTTTATCATGATATTGATATATATATTAAAATAAATTGATTTTATGTGAAATTTTGTAGGGGAAAAGTTATATTGTTATCTCATATTTTAATTGAGAGAATGAGAAATCAATTGTTTCATGCAAAATCTCACTATGAATAGTGGTAGTGATTTTGATTTGTTTGAGGTAAGTAGAATTTATGGATGTTTAGTAGAAATATGTGTTAAACATTAATTGGTATTCAATTAGATTGTAAAAATTGTGAAAAAAATTATTATATTATAACCATTGGCTATTTGACATTAAAATTTATTTTTGCATTTCTCTTTAATTAATACTACCTTCGGTCCTAAATATAGGACCTAATTAACTTTTTTTTGGAGAGATTAAGGTTGCGAAATATGTTATTAAATGATGACATATTTGATATATTTTTAGATTATCCATTAGTTTATAAGTAAAATAAACTAGTTTAAGGGAAAAAATTAGGTAAATCAATTTATAATTAACTTATTTTCTTTTTTGAGGATTTTCCAAAAAAAGTCAATTAGGTCTTTTATTTAGGATCGGAAGGAGTAATATTTATTCTATTATAACCCTTCATTTTTCGTGATCTTAACAAATTTTGATTATGAATCTCTTCATATTTCTTTAGGTAAAGGTGCAAAAATATAAATGGTAAATTGTAAAAAGGGCACCAACACCCTGATAATTTTTAGGGTGCAAAAATATACATGGTAAACCAAAATAAAGCACCTCATCATCTTTGTTCTTCACTCTAATGGTGTTGGGTGCCCCTTTTACAATTTATCATGTATATTCTTGCACCTTGTGCAGTTTACTATGTATATTTTTGCCCATTTTGATTTATCATTTATATTTTTGCACCCTCAGAATTACCATAATGTTGGGTGCCCCTTTTGCAATTTACCATGTATATATTGCACATTTTCCCTATTTCTTTATATAGAGAAAATTCTTGAACATTTCACATTTAACCATCAAATGAAGCAATTTGAAGAATATTATTATTATCAATAATGAAATTATAGATGCATGAAATAATTTTATTTAGTTCATGAATAATTCATACTTTATACTAATTCCTTAAAAACTAATATATATTTATTTTATAGATAGAAGAATAATTTATGATAAAAATCAAGACTTTATTAAAATTAGAGTTTTTGTTCATATGTATAAAAAGAGAAAAGAACTTTGGTTTATTAAGGCTATGAAAACTGAAAAGTATAATCAAATTGGGTTGGAATCCAAACAATTTTCATGTGAGTAATGAAGTATCTGAGCTTTCAAAACAAATGCACGTTATTGACCTACTAAAGTTTTCTTTGAATTACATGAATATGAGAAGTTAATTGGTATAATATGAGAAGTTAATTGGTATAACTCACACTTGAGTATAAGTGTGAGTTATACCAATTAACTTCCCATATTCATGTAAAGATGGATGTAATGTTATATTAAATATGAAAATTTAAAAGTTTAATGCTGGTGAGAAATCAGAATTTTATTAACAGTAACCGAGAAGTTCATTGATCCAAATAAATGTATTGTTGTCATGACATGTTTGCTCATCCAAGTCATATATATGAAAAATAAAATTGATATTTTAATTGAAACCCATTGAAAAATAAGAAGATTATTCGTCCTAAATAGGTAACAAAATTCAAGAATTATGTTGTGCTGCTTATTCTCATAGATTTATAATAAAATATCACTGGTTGTGATTTAGAATTAATATATATTTCTAGAAATATATCATACTCATGGGCGATCCAAATAACATGTAAATCATACAAATATACAATAAATTTGATAGATGCATGCATCTATAAGTTGGTTACATGTCACATTATATTATTTTGCAACTTGAAGCTTGCAATATTGTTTAAACAAAACATTATATTTAGTGCACAATTTCCAGATTATATGATCAAGAAATCATAGATTAAAACCTCCACGAATAGTTACATATATAAATTCTTATAGTTTGACTTGGGAAGCTTTGGTAGAAGCTATTAAAATTTTTACTTCTCCTTTGACCAACGATCCCCACGAAGAATTTTATAAATTGAAATAAAAAAGGTTCCCTTACTTCTTGTGTGCAGGATGAATCTGAATTATACTTAAAAATCGAGTTGCTACAAGGGTTCCTTGAATCTTGAATTGTCTTCCTGTATCATCAAGGCATTCCGATCACAAACTTTATTAGAGACTAAGACTCGTGCTCAAATTTGAGCCTAACTCAAGAAGGAGTTCGATTTAAGTTAAAACTAGATTTTTCTACCCGATGCACAGAAATTAAAACTAAAAACTAAATTAAAGAATTTTTATTTTTGAGTACCAATTTTAGAATATACAGAAATGAGTCCCAAAGGAAAGGGAAAGTTAACACTTTCCATTTACTTTGAAGGTTTGATTCAAAGAATCTCCTCACTTTCCATTTCCATGGACCTACCTTCTTTATATACAGAAATTTTGTCTTTGTCTAGATTTTTAATACAGTAATCATTTATACAGAAATCAATTACATATTTTCACATTATTTTCTCACCCCAATTTCTACCAGAATAATTTGGCTCATTCTTACACATTCTATATTCATATGGTCTCGCTGAAGACTTATGTGGGCTCGGCCCAATACGAGTAGAAGACGGAAAGACTCGTAGAGGACCGACTTACAACGTGCAAGAGTTTGAAATTCAAAATTGGTGTTAGTGGAGCAGAGAATTCGGGAGGTGCGTGGAAGCCTGGGCTGGTGAAACTGAATCAAGCTAAGTCAAAATAACTGTCTGAGATTCAGGGCGAAGAGTTAGGGCTGACGACCTGGCCATCCTGAAGATATGGTGACCCAACGACTCTTTTGAGGAAGACACCTGACATAACCGTGGGAGAAATATGTGGGAGTCGAAGAAACTATATAAGATAGACAAAATTAGGATTAAAGATGATCACCGAATCTGAGAGAAAAAGAGAGATTACATAATTTCTTGTACTCAAGGATTCTCTATTGTTTCCAGCAATTTTTCTTGATTAAAGATCACTTGAATTTGTTTCCATTCATTATATTATTATATATTTCACTCTTTATTTTATTACGTTTATAATATATTCGATCTATTCCAGTTATTTAGATTATACGAAATCACGAAATCTAGGTAACACATTCTTTTGATAGGAAGATCATTCTTACACATTGATTATATATTCTTGAAATTGCGGTGAATAAATGAGTAACCGAAATGGTGCAGTAGTAATAAATCAGAACAATTTCAAAGCGATGAGGAATGGCGCGAAATGGTGTAATATTTATATTTGGTCTACTGATACCTTTATTAAAGTGAGAACTCTCGCATAAACAATATCATAAAAATGGTTTCCAACGGCCTGACATAGAATCGTAATATTCCTAACTTAAAATTGTAAGATTGTTGAAGGCTTCAATTTGAACTGACAATGAGAGAGACGAGAAGTGCGACAAGAAACAATGGGAAAATCATTAAAAGAGGAATAGTTGGTGGAGAAAGTGGACCCATAAGAGGTGGTGCAAGAAAGATTATCCCGACGATAAGCAAAAACGCCATTATGGAGCCATGTCCCCAAACATCTGATCCTGCCATTTTCAATCTTCTCTGAAGAAATGAGTGAAGGAGAAGCACATTGAAGAAGCATTTGGTTTTGACGACATATATATAATAATGGAACCAGCTTCCAAAATAGATGAAGGGTTGCGATTGGTGACACCAAAGAGAAGAAGGGTTGCGACTAGTCTTAAAATAGAATTAGTAGTAATGCAGTGTATTATGAGGATTTGATTTGTTTTGGAAGGTCTTAAATGAGATTGATTAGATTCCATTATTATCAAACACAATGAAAGCCAAATACCCTCTGAACCTAATTATAAGAGTCGATTGACTTTTTAGAAAAAATAATGATACAAAATGCAACACTTTAAACTTGTATATTTCTCCTTTTTCTCAAAATTATGTTATTTTACTTATAAACTATCATATAATCTAATTACATGTCAAATATATTAATATTTAAGTGTCTAAATTGCTTCCTTAATCTCCCAAAAAAGGTTAACTTGCTCTTATGATTAGAACCGGGTAGTATATGTAGTATATTTTAAGAAAACAGGGAATTAACCAAAATTAAGGACATAATAAGTAAAAAAATTTGACAGTATAGTTGCTAATAATTAGCTACTAAATTCCTCAATTCACCACAGAATTTTGTCTTTATTGACAGATGTGGTGACTGAATACGCTGTTTTCTTGTAATTATACTCATCTTGGAGACATACTTTTGTTGTATGTTTTATCAAATAGCATAAAAGGTTAAATTAAAACAAAGAGAGATAATAGATATTAATGAAGTTATAATTTTGGAAATTTTATTTATTATATTTAATATTATTAAAGAATACATTTGGTCAATGATATTAGAATTATCATAAAAAATGTGACTGAAATGTTAGCATTCCCCAGGTTAATTATAATATTATAGCTCAATTCTTAAAACTTTTGTAAGAAATATGTTGACCAAAAATAGTTAGTTCATGATGATAATTGAAAATCGAACAGTTTGATTCAAATGAACTATTGGTTTCCTCAACTTAGACATATTACTAATTGATTTCACCAAATTGACTGGTTTTCTTTTACTTCACTCCCTCTATCCCTTATTATAAGGCATCAACTATCTATAAATTTTTGTCATTAATGTAAGACACTAACCATCATATTAAATGTTCTTTTTCCACTTTACCCATGGAGATTCAAAATTGAAAATATTAAACACATCATTCAATGAAGGGTAAAGTTGAAATATGTGGCAAATTTAACATAAATTTTAAAATCTAACTATCATTTGTTGGTATGTGTGAGAAATGAATAGTTAGTGTCTTATAATAAGGAATGGAAAGAGGTCTATTTAAGATGGCCGACTCTATTAGAATTGGACTATTGACCACTTAACCGTTATTTTAGATTTATTATTCATTGCATCAATTACTCATAGCAAATTAAAACAATTCACTCGTTTCATTTTTACATTTAGGCATTTAGTTTACTAACTTCCATTTCATCTTATCTTATACTTTACAATCACATATATGAGTAGTTTTTTTCCCATTTAAAGACACAATTTGAATCATGTTATTAACACTATCAATTTTTCAATTTTTAAACAGTCGATTCCAATTATTTGAACCTTTTCACATGTGGAATGGCTTAGTCTTCCAATATAATTCTATATATTTCCATGTGTTTGTCTCTGCTCAAACTACATTGAGAGCTTTACCAACATTCCAAAATAATTTGATTTATACTTTCATATTTTTATATTATTAATTCATTAAATTTTTTTCATCTGAATTAAGTCATTAATGACCCACATTTGACTTTGACTGAATTAACTGATTTTTCAATATAATAGAAAAGAAGATCATGCTTTGACACAAAAAATGAAGACGATTGTTGTGAAAAAAAGTAAATATGAACGTTGTTATCATAAAGAGGATTGACTGATCAAAAAAAAATAAAGAGGATTGATGATTTGGGTTTGTCATAATAAATGTATTGATGTTTTTTTACCAGAAAATGTATTGATGTTAAACAGATTTTTCTTACCTTTATGTACTGATCGATGTTATGAAGATAAAATAATAATTCTTGCACATCATCTGGCACATATATTATTCTCTCTCTTCATGGGTGAGTAACATCCTCTCTGTTTGTGAGAGTCATCTCCGCCATCACTGGGTGGTTACATTCTAATCATCGAGTTGCTGTTGTCCTTAATTACTTTTTTCTACCCCATAATTTGCTTTCACCCACTGTGATCGCAAAATAGGGTGAGTTCTGTTCTTAATTTTTTATTAAGAGCAGAAAACTAAGAGGGCAAAATGTGGCAATTTTTGAAAAAACTGCGGCACACTCGGTCATGTCTCATTTCGGGAGGGCATGACATAAAACACAACTACAAGAATTTTTTCTTTGTAGTTATAGGAAACTAATAAAAAGAAAATTCCTCAAATATTTATTATATAATCAAGCGAGGGAGGAGTAAAGAATTAAATTAAATCGATGAAAATTTTGTATCAAACATCAATTCTGAACTCTTGGAATTTGCGATGAATACGAGTCAACTACACGAAATCGAATAGAATTAATCAAAAGAAATTCAATGCGAACAAGGAACTGATGCTAAAGGTAATAAGATTTTAATTGAATTACTCATAATTCTCACACACAAACTATGTCAGAACAAATGGTCTCAACCGTCACAAAATCATTTTTGACAAAAACAACCGTCAGAACATACTAACTAATCGAAATAAATCAAAACGAGACAAAAAGCATAAATTATACAAAGATGTAAGACAAAGTCCTTCTGAAGAAAATTCTTCATTAGAAACAGTTACATTCACATATATTCCGGATTATTGATAAAGATAAGAGACACATCACATCTATATATCCTTGATCCTCTTAATTAGAGGTTTCAAAAATATATGTTTACGCATTTGGAAGATTAACGAAGCCTTCAATTCGAAACAATAACGAGTGAGACGAGAAGTGCAACGAGAACTAATGGAAAAACCATTAGAAGAGAAAAACTTGGTGGCGCAAGCGAACCCATAAGTGGTGGTGCAAGCAATATTATTCCAACGATAAGCAAAAATGCCATTGCAGAGCCATGTCCCAAAACATCTGATTCTGCCATTTTTTTTAACGTCACATGAAGAAACATTCGGTTTGGACACACATATATATAATGAAATCTTTCTGATGACAAGAGGAGTCACGATTATTGCCACTAGTAAAGAGAGGGGTGGCGACTCTCGCAATTTGAAGTTTCTCTTTTTCAAAAAATAAAAAAACAAAAACAAATTAGAAACTAATCTAAAGTATGTTTTTAGTCACTTAACTTTGAACAAATTCATGTTTTAGTCCATTAACTTTGAAAAGTGGTTTTAGTTCCTTAACTTTGGACAAAGTCATGTTTTAGTCTCTCAATTTTGAAAAGTGTATTTTTCAATTCTTTCAAATTAGACTAGAGCATGTTTTTTGTCCATCAACTTTGCACAAAGTCATGTTTTAGTCCCTTAACTTTTTACAAAACACATTTTTCAAAATTAACTAAAACATGATTTTGTCAGTAGTTAAGGACCAAAAACATACTTTAGCCTAAAAATTATTAGCAAAATATTGTGAGGATTGATTTGTTTAGGAAGATCTCTTAAATGAGATTCATGAAGTTTCATTTATTAACCTAACATAAAAGACAAATTTAATATACTACTCACCTTCCTGAACATTTGTGCAAATGAGATCAAATAACCAAACAAAAAATTAAATTTACAAAATAAAGTGAGAAAATAATATATTTAATTAATTATAAATATGAAAGAAAGCCATTATGAAAATTGTTATACAAAAAACTAAATGATGTAGGATGTAATTAAACAATCAATTTTATATATATATATATATATATATATATATATATATATATATATATATATATATATATTTATTTGCTCACCAGTTTATATGCACTATGTCTACGTTTGAAAAAATATAAATTATAACAATGCAATAACAGTTTTTGACGATAAATTGCAAAAAATTTTTAAAAAGGCTAGCTCCCTTTTCATTTTCATGTGCTCAGAGTATTTATGCCTGAACTCATTCTTGCTCATGTTTATCTCAAAGTTGGGGCTCGACCAAGTAAGAGGATGGATTGAGGTCGGTCGGGTGAGGATGAAGGGCTGAGTGTGACTGACGACAAAGGGAGGAACTGACAAAATATCGACAGAAAAGAAGATGACGATAACTCTCAAGAAAAGAAGAGAAAGAAGACGGCAACAAAGTGCAAGATGTGAAGATTTTTTTTTTAAATTTATCAGGCTAACCCGCCAACCCAATGGTTTAGCCTGAAACAACCAGATCATATCAGGATCGCGAAAGAAGACGACAACAAAGTGCAAGATGTGAAGCTTTTTTATCAGGCTAACTCGTTGGGTTAGCCTGGCCCTCCAACCCTACGGGTTAGCCTGAAACAACCATATCATATCGGGATTGCGAGTTGACCTAGCCTGATATGATCGGGATCCATCTTCTTTATTCCAACATGCTTTTTTTTCTAGCGGTTTAGGCTGAAACCAACGGGATGGTTGAAAAGTCTCAGGAAGTATTAATGTAGATGGTTGTCTTTGCTCGCAACATATTTGATTTGATACTCATTTATAATTTTGCAACGTTTTCGCAAGAGACATGCTTGCTAAACGACAAACCACTTTTGCAACTGAATAACACTCACATTGATGGGAATCACAAAAGAATAAGGAAGAAATGGAGATTTGAAAATTACCATATTGGATTAATTGTTATTTCAATTTTCCTGCTTTCTTGTGATTTTATTTCAAGAATGTTCCAATTTATTTGTCATTTGATTTTCATTTAGTTTCTATAATTTTCCTATTTTATTTGATTATTTAACATGATTTTCATTTTTAGAATGTTCTGTCATCAATTTTTAGGGTTAGGTTGAAACATATAAATAATCTATCAACTATTTGCTTAATACAGTTGATTATTTGAATAATATCATTGAGTTTATGCCTTCCTCTCTTTCTCCCATCTTTCTAAATTCTCTCCTGATGTGATGTCACCCCGATGATGGGTGACATTGGAAGTATGACCTTAGTTTTCGAGATGTTGAGATCAAAGGCAAAGCTAGTTTCCCAGTTAGAGAATACTGGGTCTTGGCATCTAAGAGAGTCTTGATGAGACAATACACCAAGAATTGCTTCTTTGATTCTTCTCGGATCAAGACGACACTTATGACCCTATTCAAGACGAACAAGTAATGGAACATAGTTTCTTATCCTTTCAGCTTCGAGAGTAGTGGCGAGCTTAAAATGTAGTCTTTGAGGTCTTGTAGAGCTTTTAGTCCCTCAAATTTGCACCGTTAACAGAGTTAGTCCTCCAACTTTGAAAAGGACTTGAAAATGTATTTAACACTGTTAATGTCTCCTACGTGGCACTAACTCTGTTAATTATGATGACATGTCATTTTGTTGAGTTTAACTGGATATTTAATTAATTAATAAATTTAAATAAAAAAACAAAAACAAAAAACAAATAACTGCAATCACCCCATCGACCAGCCCCCAATCCCCATCCCTTTTTCCCACATCCCCACCAAACTCAAATCTGACCACCACATCCTCTTCTACGGCAGGATTTCGTCGGAGACAGAGTTTGGTGGTTGGAGGTCGGCTCGAGGAGGACGGTGGCCGGAAGCTACGCTGAGGTCGTTGGAGACGGTGAAGGATGAAGACGGTGGTCGAAGGCGGTGATTATGGAGCATCAGCGGATGATGTTACGGCGGCAGAGATGATGTTGGCTGCTACGGAGATGAACGTTGAGTTGGGCGGAGGAGCAGTGGCCGGGGGTGGGTGTGCGGTGGCTGAAGTTCGACGGTGAGGAAGTGGGAGGGACTCAGTGGTGGTTTATACTTCGAGGGACACGGTGGCCGGCGGTGGTGGTGGTGACTGCCAAAGGGGAGCTGGAAACGTAGAACACTCTCTTTCTCGCGAGAAAAGGGGAACTGATTCCTGAGTGATATGAAGAAGGTAGGAGGAGGAGGAAGAAAATGGTTTGATTTGGTGGGGATGTGGTGGTGAGATTTGAGATGTGGTGGGGATGTGGTGGAAGAAGGCAAGAAGATGGCCGATGTCTCACGATTCTAGAGATTTGTTTTTGTGTTTGTTTTTTTATTAATTTATTAATTGAATATATAGTCAGATTCAAAATAAAATGAACATGTAATCATACTTAACATAGTGCCACATAGGAGACCTTAATAGTGTTAAATAACTTTTTAAAATTGGGGGACTAACTCTATTAACGGTACAAACTTGAGGGACTAGAAACATGTGTTTTAAACTTGAGGGACTAAAACCCAAATTGGGTGAAACTTGAGGGACTAAAAGTTATGTTAACCCATAATTTAAAGAAACCCGCAAGGAAGAAGGTCATTGGTGGAATCGAATGGGAGGCTGCCGGACAACAATTGATATGACAAGGATAAAGTGTGAATAAGGCTACAAATAGAGATGAAAAGTTATGAGAAGGTTGCTAATGGAGTGAGTCATCAAACAAATTTGAGGAGGGCACTTCAGTCCATAATTTTTCAATCCCACAAATGAAATTGCAATACCTAGGGAAGATGGGTTTGCTCAATTCCTCATGTGGGATAGGCCAATTCATAAGCATGCTCAATTCTTCCAAATTAGCTACAAAAAGTCACAAACTATTCATCCCTTGGCCCATTCCCAATCCCTCATCGCCAATCCTTCCTACCACATAGACTTGCATGGCATGAATAGATGCTTGTAATACATTCACATATAATGAAATTGCATATCAACTTAAAATTGTGAAAAAAAAAATGTTTGCATTGCCTTCAGAGCCAATGTAAAAAATCAACTGAATCTCATGAACATAAATCAACGACAATGGTGTCGTACAATCCACATAACCGACCCCACCTAATGGGATAAGATTTTGTTGTTATGAATCATATTTGCATAAATGACATCCCAAAGTAATGAACCTCAAACTCATTACTTGGTTAAATAGAATGATTTTTCAATTCCTTTCTTTTATAGTTCATTTTTGCAGAGAATGACATCCCAAAGTTGTTTCCGAGGAGCAGAAATAGTCACAACTGAATTAAGAAAGACTTAGCTAAACATACTCATGATGTATCTTGATAGCCTAAATCAAAATTTCTTCCTTAAGAGTAGCTTGCATCGATTTACTTAGAACTAGTGTTGTAAAAGTCAGACCGGAAGGCGAACCAGAGAGGGCTTCGAGACACGGTTCACATGATCAGATCAGTTAAAATGATGGTCAAACCGATGACGTAATAATTAAAGAAAAATTATCTTACTTTTAAATATATCTTACATTATAAACATATAGAAGCAAATTATGATCGTTTAGTTTCTTAATTTTAATAAAAGATCATTGACCAAGAAAAAATATAGTTATTAGAAACTTAGGTGTAGATCATTTTTTTTGGCAATTAAAAATGCAAAATAAATAATATTTTTCTAGTAAAAATAAATAATAGCATATATGACATTCATAAATATCTACAATTAGACAACAAAATAAAAAATAATATATATTAGAAGAGGTATAGACATTTGGAAAAATTTGAGATTTGTCATTTGGTCTCTTTTCTGCTGAAAAAAAAAATATTTGATTTGATCATTTTTTCTCAATTTTCTAGTAGCTAAAAATGGGTTAGTCAATTCTCCCAAAACCATTCCAGATCCTGGGTTTGATCGGTTATTTAATGAGTCAAGCCGTTCAAGGGGCAGTTGACAATCTGACCGGTCGAACCATCTGGCTCAATCCGCCTTTAATAACACCAACCCATATATTTTATATTATTCATAGCTGCCAGTTTCAGCTCTCATGGGCAATCACCTATCCTTGTCATGCGAGTGGTTCAGGATCCTATGGTTTGCTTCTCGACCATAAATCAGAAGTGACAATATTTTGGGAGATGAGTTAATTACAAAGACCGAAAGCAGATTAGCACGGATGACTAGGAAGGATGATGATCAGATGGTAGTGATGGAAAATATACTGATGGTAATACATATGACATGGGATTAAACAATAAGGCGGTACATGCTAATATTGTCATGAATCACATTACAATTTTACGATATATTGATCCCCAATGATGGTCCAAATTGAAAAGCTGAAAAAAAAAGGGTACAACAAAACATGGCGTGACAATATTGCCAGTAAGTAACCTTTGCAGGTAAAACAGATTGACAATGATAATATGAATAGAGGAGGATGGAAATTGGTTTGGAAACATAATTTTATGAGGGGATAGCCGGTTGTTTATCGGTGTTTCAACCAGAGCTTTTCATAAAGGTGCCTTTTCGAGAAAATCTACATCAGAAAAGAAAATCTAGACATGCCAAGAGGTTGGTAATTATGGAGCAGTTCCATCTGGTTTTAAATATGATACGGGATTCAGAACTACTCCAGTTTGGGCTGGACGACAGACACTGTTTACTACACATCAACATTCTAAACCTTTGAAGGTGAGAATGAACAAAATCAGGTGGTATATGATGACACTTTTTTACTTTTAAATAGTATGTTCATATTACTGTTAATATGTATCAACATGTACTACTTTCAAATATCAATAAATTTGGTTGTTCTACCATAAAGAAAAAATAGAGCATACCCCTAAATATTTATTTGGCAGCACAATGCCTGTTATTTAAGTAACTTATCTCATGAAAATTAAAACAAAAGGAACCACTCGAAACCAATCTGAATCAAGTTTCGCATTTCCTAGAGGCTCACTTTTTATTTAGACCTTCAATTTTAATTCTACATATGTAAGATCAGTTGAAAAGCTTAATCAATGATCAATTGTAACAATTGCAATTTGATCAATTTAGGGGCCGCATTGAAACAAACCAAAGCAGGCTATAATATTTTCAGCAACACATAAAACCATTATTGGCTCTACCACTTGCATATCTATGAATAGCAATATAAACCAGCTACAAGTAAATGCAAACTGCTTAGTATAGAAACACAACACTGAATGCTATTTCGGATTTTCCACTGGCAACTAATTCTCTAACTCATCACTCATCATGTACTTACCTTTATTTTTTATGAAGTTGGCCTTTCTATCAAAAAAAAAAAAAACAATGAAGCATACCTCTAAAATGAATTTGGTGGCACAAGCCTCGTTATATTTGAAACTTCTCGAATAATATTTAAAACAAAAGGGGCTAAACCAAACCACTCTGAATCAGGTACCACATATTTGTCTAAAGGATCACTTTTTATTTTGGACCTTCAATTTTAATTATACTTTTGTAGGATCGCAGGAAAGGCTAAATTATTGATCAGTTGTAGTAATTGCAATTTGATAAACTCAGGGAGATGCGTTAAAATAAAACAAATCAGATTCCACCAACACTTAACAGCATCATTGGCTGGATCTACCACTCACATCTCTATGCATAGCAATATAAACCAGCTACAGATAAATGCAAACTGCTTAATACAGAAACACAACAATAAATATGATTTTGGATTTCCCACTGGTAACTAATCCTGATTAGCCAAAGAAAATCAGAAAAAAATGGCATTGCTCAACACATAAAACATAGGAAAAGAAGTGAAAATCCAATCCAAAAAAATCCAAATTTTATAATTGAACAAGAAAATTTTTCATCTAACATTTTAAATCAAGAATTTAAAATACATGAACTTAGATTGAAAACTCTGCTGTGCTATTTCCTCTAAGCCTCTCTGCGCACAAAATACAGCTTACCCATCACATGAAGGATGGCAACAAAGGCAATGAAGCCAATGCTCATTACAAGAACTACATTTGGGGATATCTTAAGTCCTGGAGCATCATCTGTGTAAAATTGAAGCATGGTCCCAGCGGCCCCACCTGAAGCTCCTCCACCAGTAGTTCTCCTCCTGCGCATGCTTGCAGCGGCGGCTGCACTTCCTCTCGGGGGAGCTGTTCCACCTAAAGCCATTTTCTGAAACAACTATACAAAGTATTAGCATGTCAATACCAAACAACACGCGCAAAGCTTTCAAAAACAAAAACCACGACAACAATAAAGTCTTATCCCACATATGAGGTTGAGTCAACACCATTGTGAACTATCAATAACCATGTTTCATGCTAAATTATTGACTAAAATATTTCATTGGATAACTTTGTAATATAACACATGCAAAGCCTTCAAATATAGAAAAACAAAGCACAATATGCTCTGTATCTCTAAATCATCAATGAAAACAAAATGGGTAAATTTTGCAATCTAGGTGCAACATTAGGTCAAAACCCAAAATGAAGAAACAGAGGTACCATCAATTGATGATCTAGTGAAGTTCCATAAACAGGACATTGCTTCTACACAAATATCAAGATGACAGAAAAACACCAACAAGAAGATAACAAGAAGAAAACAGAAATCTGCAAATATCTTTTGCTCCCTAGAATTTCTTATTCCATATATGCAAACAAGAAATTTTTGTAAGGAAGAGAAACACAACAATAACGTTATAGATCCATTTTTCCGATTAGACTCATTACAAAATTCACATCTTATTGAATATCAAAAGCCCTCCATGTAGCATTGAAATTCTAAGAACTATCAATCTTACCCTAAAAAAGTCTATCAAAAAACTACAATAAAAAACAAAAGTTCATAACCACTAGAAATATGAACAAAAAAACATGTAAAAGGAAGCAAAAACTAGATCCGAATGATGAATTTCTAAATATTGTTTCACCCTAGTGAACATTCTAATCGGATCTAACGAAAATCAACATAAAACAACAAAATCAAGTAAAGGAAAAACGCTCAACGACGATAAAAATCAATCAAATAAAAAAACCCAACAGAAATCAAAGATTCGAAAAAAAAACAAGCTTCAATTGCTAACCCTAATACCAAAATACACAAAAAAAAAACAGATCTGTGATCCAAACCAAAAATCGAAGACAAATTAAGAAGGAATCAAAAATATTGAAAAGGAAGAAAGAAAGTACCAAGGATGGACGGGCAAGCAAAAGATGAGCGAGAGAGATCTAAAGGGAAGAAGAAGAAGAAGAAGGCGATGAAATACGCGTGTATATGTATGTAACCTTCGATATTGAAGGATATTTATATATATGACACGTACGATAAGTTAGGGAAAAAAAGAAGAGAAAGGTACGATCTATTTTCCACGTAGAGGTGACCAATCATATATGGCCACCTAATAGGATATACATTTGTGGTCAACTTATATACTCCTATTTTGATAAAAAAAAACTTATATACTCCTATATTTTTTTTCAAAATAACAATTTTGGTGAATGTTATATAAAACAACAATTTCGTAAATTAAATTAAATTAATCAAGTAAAATTAATTAAAATCATATGTCATTCATGAATGTTTAGTCAAATGCCAAACAGAAATTTTCCTTACTTAGGTCAAATTCCTCCATCCAGGTTCTCCATTTTCTCCAATTGCTGGCCGTTAGATTGAATGGATGGTTGTTATAAAAGGACATGTGTCACTCCTATATTAAAAGAACTTGAGAACCTGGAGAAAGTAACTAAGTTTTTCCCTTTTCAATATACTTACATAAAATAAAAGTAAATAATTTTCAATATGAATAATCATTTTTATTAAATGGTATAAAACAACAATTTCGAAAATCAAATTTAATTATTCAAGTAAAATTAATTAAAATTATCTCATTCACAAATATTTAGTCAAATGCCAAACAAAGAAATATTTAGTCAAATAAATTATTGATATTTATTAAATATACTTACATAAAATAAAAATAAATAATATCCTGGGGTGTGTGGTTGAGTTGCAAGGACTCATTCACCCTTAATCAATTGGCTAGAGTTCGATCCTTGACGTTGGGTATTGAGAAACATTAAATCGCTCATGCCAGTTGACTCACTTGCCTACAAATCAGCGGAAGATTAGTCTCTCACTTGTCGAGTAGGGATACCTTGATCGTCGATAAAAAAAATTCAATATGAATAATCAAATATATGTGTGTGTGTCATTTCAAATTTTAATATGAGTGTATATATATATATATCCTAATTTTATTTTCTTATTCATATATTTCTTAATAATAATTGACCCTCGCCCACACCTGTACTGGAATGCATGAACAAAATTCCATGGTGATCTCTGAGAATGCCTCCACGACTACATTCACTTGCACTTGAATTCCTTGACCCATAAACATTGAATTTCATTACACCATGTGTAGGAGGACGCCACTCACTTGGTCCTTGAGCTTTCCTACCCTCTCTCAACTGATTTCTCCCCCAACACAAGTGCATGTCTACAAGCAACAACACTTTCCACACTCCATTCAATCCTTTTAAAAATAAATTCATTCCGCCTAAGCCAGATAGTTCTACATATCACTGCAAACCATAAATCAAATTCAAATCCCTGAACTACCTCTATTATACTCAAGCACCATGAGACCTACTCAACCACATCAGTAGAGCCAAAGAAAAGTGGATCTAAATTTACAGGAACTAAACTCCTCCATATCTTTATACTAGTTAAACAATCCCGAAGAGCATGAATAAGATATTCTTGTCCCTTTTGCATAGCTCACATATATTCGCATGTGATAATCCTCTTTCTAATATCAAATTGTTGGTCAATACTCTATCATGTAAACATAGCCATAAATAGGACCTATACCTCTGGGGCACCTTAAGCTTCCACACACGCCTCCAATCTCCTGGTGGACCCAATCCTGCACCCACAACGTGCTCATAAGAAATTTTTAATGAAAATAGACTATTTGAAGATCAACGCCACACAGGATAGTCACTCATCAATGATTCCCCTATCCTAATTCTATTAATAGCCGGCAAAACATCCTGAGGGAGATAATGACTAAAACTTTGCCAATCTCATTCCCCTGAAGGAGTTACACGATCTGCTACCTTCCATCCTCTATCTCTCTCATGAATGTCCTTAATTACTAGAGACTCAAGCTTGTCATGATGTGGGATCCAAGGATCTTTCCAAAATGACATAGAAACCCCATCCCATACTCTCCACGCTATACCATCCAACACTGTCTTCCACTTACTTCGTATTACCCTCTAAGCAGAAGATTCAACTCTTCTCTTCTCAACCTTGGGAATAATAACATTCCCCCTTGATGACTCCTCATTTTTGTATGGATTTTATATATATTTTGGTACATTTTCGGAGTCATTGTCACAAAATTGAATGAGTTTATTTGTGATTTGGAGAAGATTCCAACTTGGTATATAATTTGAAGATTTGATTCTATAAATGTTGGTTTCTAGAATTGAAAGAGAAATAAATAGCAAATAAACAAACAAGTGTTTCATATTAAAAAAAGGAATTAAAGAGAAGAAAACAAAAGACTAAGCCCCATTGAATTATTAATGTTCACGTCCTTCATCTATTCTTCTCAGGTGTGCATGGTGCCATTTGGAGTTAATAAGAGTATATTGGTCTTGATTTGAATAATTGACCAAGAAAAGGACAAGGAGCAAAGAAAAGGAACAGTAGGGATTTTAATTAATTCCTCCAATTACTCAAGGAAAGCAAGCTGGCACAAAGAGAAAAGAAGGCAATTCTATTAAGCAACTGAACAAGGAAGTCACGTGGGAAGTTTAAAAGGGAAATGCATAGTCTATGAAGTTTGGGGAGCAATTTGGTGAGACCAACATAATCATATTCTTGGGAGTATTAAATGAGAAATAGAGAAAACAAAACGGGCCCCCTACACACTATCTTATCTTGAACCGAGGCCCTTTTGCAAAGGGGAGGAGCTGCAGTTTTGGACGGAGGGACGCACAAAAGAAAAGAGAGGGTTCGCATGAAAGAGTAGGCGGACTTGATTGTTTAAAAACATTGTGTCCAGGTAAAGACTTACAATTTTACAGTTTATTTAACATTTCTTTTTTTCCTTCACTTGATTCAATTCATTATTTCATTTAGTGTTCAATGTGACAGATGACTAGTGGAAGATGTTTTGGGATAATGTTCCTAATGTTTAAGATTTGGAAATGAAAACTCTTAAGTCAAACTTCATCTTCATCAGGTTGTGAAAGAAATTGAAGTGTGTTTGAACGAATACACTCTAAGAAAAGGAATAAGTTAGAGCATCAAAGATTGAATGATCTTGTGTTTGTCCATTACAATTTTTGTTTGAAGAATATGTATATTATCACAATCCATACTTGAAACATGACTTGTATCATAGTTTTTCTATACGACCTCTTTATTGAATATTTGCTATTGTCAATTTAGGATTTTTAGCAAGAGTAGATTTTGTGATCCAATTGATTATGAAAGCATTGAAGACTTTGACTATCTGGTCATGGAAGATGTAGAAAAAGATCCTTCTTGCTTATGTTATGAGGAGATAATAGATGAAGATTTACTTTATGATGATACAATAGTCTGAGGTTTAGGCTATAAGTTCTGGAGTTAAAGGGCTTGATTTGGAATCATTTCAACAAGAAGATGTTGATATGTTTGGTCCACATGCTTATCAAGAAACTCATGCTTGGCTTAATAATCAAGATCCACCTATGTTTGACAAGTCATGAAGTCATGCTTGTTACTGTTACTTGTTAAGTTGTTGCCTTGACTCTTGAAATGTTGACTTATTATGACTATCAATTTTGGTGTACCAACTTTTCTAGAAACTCATGCATGATTTATCAAGCCATGAATTAATACTTTTTGTTACTTGTTAGTTGTTGTGCTAGTTTTGACTCGTGACATTTTACTAATGTTAACTTAGTTGTGTAATTTTTAATGATGTCATCAAGTTTGTAATTAGTATTTGAGAAAGTTAGATCAGAATTTTAAAATATTATTGTTTATTTGTTAGATATATTAAAAAGGTCATATTTTTCCTTAATTATTACTTCACCGGTCCGACCGTTGGTCCGATCGGTCCGAAAAACTGTGAGTCGTTACCCTCTCCGGCTTGCCTTTCGGTCCGGCTTTTACAACATTGATCACATGGTTCCTCTCAAACAACGGCCAAATATAACATAGCGACAATTTTTTATTTTTGCAATTGTGGCCAAGTTCTGTTTCAATATATTAGTGGCGGAACTTAGCCACAGTTTATTGAGCAAAACCATCACAAATTTGTCGCTAATCTAGTGCCAAATTTGTAATGGAGGAAAAAAATTTTGCGCCAAGTTTTTTTGCATCATATTATCAAAAAAGTTTTTATTAAAAAAATGAAGATATATCCGCTCTTTTAATCTGCTACAAAGTATTGTTATTTTATGTTTTAAAACTATAAAACATGGTTGCGGACTTGCGGTTATAAACACTCCTTAAATTAACATGACCGCATTTTCAAAGTTTCGCTATATATGTTTAAATTAAATTAATGAGTTAGTTAAATTTAATAACATAGCCTCATTTTTAAAGCATCACTACGTTTAAATTAAGTTCATTAATTAAATTAAATAACAGAGCCGCGTTTTCGAAGCGCCTCTATGTTTTAATAAAAATTAAACAATTAATTAATTTGAATTAACATAGCCGCGTTTTGAAAGTCTCGCTAAGTTTAAATTAAACTCATTCATCAAATGAAATAACATAGCCACATTTTGAAAATATCGTTGTGTTTAAATTAAATTGATTAAATAAATTAAACAACATAGCCACGTTTTAGGAGCATTGCTATGTTTAAATTAAATTAAATAATTAATTAAATTAAATAACATAACTGTGTTTTGAATGCGACGTATGTGTTAATTAAATTAAATAAATAAATAATATAGCAGTGCTTTGAAAGCACCACTATGTTTAATTTAAATTAATTAATTAAATTAAGTAACATAGCTGTGTTTGAAAAGTGCCACATTGGGGTGACGGTTTGATTAAATAAAATTTCAGCACATTGCTTGAATGAACCACATAAAAGTATTCGTTTTTCTTGAATGACCAAGTTGCAGTTATTAAGGGTCCTTAAGTAGTGAACTTCCCTTATAAGTACCTCATCCCACCCCCAATCTTTATTGCCCCTTCTCTTCTTCTTTCTACCTTCTCTCTTCTCTTCTCTTGTTTTTCCTTTGTTTTTCTGTTGTCTCTCTCTTTGTATTAAATCTTTTGTAATTTTTTTCATGCTAATACAATAGTTTAGATTAATTAGGGAGTTGTGGAAGGAAAGAGTTGACAGAGACCACCCACAAGTGAGGTTATTTTTCACTCACATTGTTTTCTTAATTTGTTTTATTTAATTATGCTTTCTTATTTATATTTTTTATTTTGTTGTTTTATCTCTAATCATATATTTTTGTTTAATCTGATTTCTGTAGAGACCTTACAAAATCGTTAATGGTTTTATTTGCTATTTTATAATCATCTCTTCGTTAATGGTTTTATTTATCTCTATTATTTAGCGATATTAACGATATATGCTTCTATTTAGCGCTGTCATTAAATAAAAATGCTAAATGAAAACTTTATTTAATAAATTATATATTTTCACTTTGACTGTAACCAAATTAATAATATAATATACTACTTGCACTTTTGGTAGTTTTAAACCGCAAAGTACAAAATTTGAAATTTCCCCCCTTTTATTTTGCACCTAAGTTTCGGCGTTTGTTAAAAATGCCAGGTTGCCTTTCCTATGTTTATAACCGCCAGGAATGAAGAAAAAATACTACTAAATGATTTTTTTGTAGCGGGTTTTCATTTCTGCTACTCAAATAATCTAACCCATCAAGGCAGAACTAGACATAAAGTTCAACACCTTATTTGTCTCACAAGCTTAAATTTGAAACACTGGCTCTCTGTGCATCTACTTTTCTCTAAAAATAATTGACATTGACTCTAGATAGCCATGCATATAAAATGGTTCTTCATCATTTAAAGCCTAATCATGATTGCAAAGAAGCAAACCTAAACATTGAAACAACTATTATGGTTAGAAACGGTTAAATTCACTAAAGACTCCACATATGTCAGTCTAAAGGATTTAGAAATAAAATCTGGTACTCTGATTGCATAAAATAAAGCCATTTATTTTATAATAGAAATAAATAAAATCATTTTGAAAATATTATATATTATTCAGGTCATTTTGAAACTAGTAGAATTTGATTAACCTCACTACTGGATTATATGCTTTCGCTGATTATTTAGCCAAGTACCCAATGATATTGAGACCAACTTTTTCATCTTTGTTGGGCCTTTCACACTGGTTGACATCTTTCAATGTCTCTTTTGACATTTGATTGAAATATAATTTATCTTTAGAATAAAAAATTTTGCGTGACTCATGACTAATAATTTGAATTGTACCTTTACCTTACATCAAAGGAAAATTAATTTGAGGTCCCCCACAAGGGACTTAATACTAGAAAAGTCCCAAAAGTTGGGAAAATTAATTTAGGGTCCAAGGGACCTCACTTTAATATACTTGAAAATTGAAAAGACAATTTTCCCCCCAGCCTATTAACACTTGTTACATTTGCCCAGTAACTTGTCAAGGTTTGCCCAAAGAGTTGTCAAGCGTGCCCAGTAATTTATCATTTTGCCCTGCCCAGTAACTTAAAGAGTATTGGTCATTAACTTGTTACACATGTCCAACTAGTTGTCACATGTGCCCAGTAACTTATCAAGGTTTGCCCAAAGAGTTGTCAAGTGTGCCCAGTAACTTGTCATTTTGCCCTGCCCATTAACTTAAAGAGTATTGGCCATTATGTTGTTACACATGTCCAACTAATTGTCACATGTGCCCAGTAACTTGTCAAGGTTTGCCCAAAGAGTTGTCAAGTGTGCCCAGTAAGTTGTTACACCTTGACAAGTTACTGGACACATGTGACAAGTGTTAATAGGCTAGGAGCAAAACTATCTTTTCACTTTTCAAGTATATTAAAGTGAGGTCCCTGGGGACCTTACATTAATTTTCCCAACTTTTGGGACTTTTCTAGTATTAAGTCCCTTGTGGGGACCTCAAATTAATTTTCTAATCAGGGAAAACGTAGTCCTTAATTCTCCTTTTATGTTTTTGTTTTATTTACAAAAAAATTAGTTAAGATAGATCCCACTTCGGCCCCTTTTGTGTCACCCACCATTAGCATCTTTCCTCACAACTCCAAATGGATTAAAGACGCATATTTCAAAAATGAAATATCTCATCACTTCATCTTCTCTATCTCATTTTTCACTCTCCCTTTCCAAAAATAATATCTGATTCTGAAATTGTTTGACAATAGCGCACAAAAATCACAAGTAGCAACCATATAACTTCCAACAGAACGTTTGTTCTTCGTTTAATCTATTGAAATCATAGATTGTTTTATGTTGGTAAACACTATGTTAGTACAGTTAGTTTTACCAACATAATTAAACGTGTTACATCGTTTGTTTTACTAACATAAATTTAAAGGCATACTACTACGCCCTTTTATATCGACTTCCACATGAAATCCCTTCTTAACCGACAAAAAGAGTCTTTTCTTTTATTTTATTATAAAATTAGTCTTATCTATGGCAATACTTCAACAAAGTTTAAACTATACAGTATCATTAATTGAAGGAAGGAAAATTCAGAAGCTAAAGCAATGAGTCGTCCTTGTTCGTGTTTATTCTATTTGGGTGAAACTGGGTAAGTGCCCTCTCATGATATCTAAGTCGAGTCTTATATTTATATGGTTAATTTCTTACTAAAATTATACATATATGGGTAATTTTCTTGCTACAATAAAAGGCCTCCCTGAACTTATCTCAAGTGACGAAAAATTGTTTTAATCTTTTTTTGATGGCGAATTGTACTGTTGTCATTTTTTTACCTTCGACTATTGACATACTTGAGAACTATAGCCCTTAACACTTTAAGAATGAAGAGGGAAATGGTGGGGCGGAGGGTAGTGTGGTGATGATGGTGATAAATGAAATATGCAAAGAAAATAAAGGAAGTATTGGAGAAAAAACAGATATTGCTGTAAAAAGATCACCTCACGTGAGAAAAACATAATTTTTATTCAAACAAACATAAATTGAATTTACTTACGGTACAAAACTAATTTGTCTTCAACTTTAAATATTGGAGGTCTGATAACTCTCTCTATTTTTATTAGATTATATATATATATATATATATATATATATATATATATATATTTGGAATATTATATATTATTGGGGAGTTAATATCACTAAATCAAAGGAATTTGCTTAATATTTTGACAAGATAATAATTTGGCAGATCATTAGTGGGAAATAATAAATATTATAGATTTAAATTAAATGGTATGAGTTCAATTAAGGATAAAAGAAAGGAAGAAAAGAAAAATCTACCATGTTTTCCTTAAAATTAGTTGATGGTTTTGTTATAGTTATATATATATATATATATACTACCTCCGGTCCTAAATATAGGACCTAATTGACTTTTTTTTGGAGAGGTTAAGGTTGCGAAATGTGTTATTAAATGATGACATATTTGATACATTTTTAGATTATCCATTAGTTTATAGGTAAAATAAACTAGTTTAAGAGAAAACATTAGGTAAATCAATTTATAATTAACTTATTTTGCTTTTTAAGGATTTTCTAGAAAAAGTCAATTAGGTCTTATATTTAGGACCGGAGAGAGTATATTATAAGCTTATTATGATACTGAGCTTAATGTTTTCTTGCTATATTATTTTATTATAACCTTAAAATGAGCATCGATTGTGGTCTTGTTATATTTTAAGAGTATATAACAAAACTTACAATGCAAACTCACTGTTGTAATTGGGACTGGGAGGAACTATATTTCTAGAAGCATTATTATTATGACTGTATTCCTTTTACCCCTCTCTTTCCTATATTTCCATGAATCCAATCATTCAGGGAAATCCAATGCATTATTTGGAACTCGAGATAACTTGGACTCCGTTGAACCTGGCCATTAATTATTGCCTAGTTTTACGTATATAATATTGATCTTCTTATCATATTGCATCCTCCTCATCCCCACAACAAACTAATAATTGTTCCCATGATAGCGAAGCCCATATCAAGTGTTTGATATTTCAAACCAAAAAAGTAAAAAAGAAAAATAAAAAAGGAAACATCCTCTTTTAAGTTGTTTCATGTGGACAAGATTTTTTCTCTCTTCTCCCTCACGTAATAGAATCCACAAGTCTTCCAACAAAGCTACCATCCATGCATCTCCTTTATCAAACACATTTTTAGCTTCACACAAAATTTCCCTTAATATCATCTCCTCCTCATCATCATAATTCCTCTCTCTCACTTCCCACTCTTCTCTTTACTTTCTTCCTCTTGAACAGTTCTCAAATTCTCTTCTATCACATGTAAACCTCATTCTCTTCAATAGATCCTTCTGCTCCCAACATGAGCTTCTGCGTACCCACATGGGATGTTGACCATAATGTCCCCTCAGCCACCCGAACACCTCTTCCTTCTAACTCCAACTCCACCGTCCCTGATCTCATCCCCACGTACTACATCTAACTTTATATCAATATATATTTATATATTTTGTTTCGGTGTTTATCTCTATATATACACACACATACACACTTATTGCTTATTGATTATCTCACTAAAAAGATTGATTGGGGACGGAATCGGTCATGAAATAGAGTGGCACTAAATAATTAGGGATGAAATTTATTTTTTACCGACGGATCTCATTAATATTTCGCTGTTTTTATTTTTAGTGTCATGCTAGCTTATGTATATATATGTTTCTTGGTGTTTTTTCTAGGTTTGACTATGAAGTTGCAGAACTGACCTGGCAGAACGGGCAAATATGGATGAACGGTATGGGTCTGCCACGTCCTCCAATGAAACAAGTCATTCCAACCGTACCAGCCAATACAAGGCCCGATCCAATGGTGTCCCACTCAAAATACCGTGCAAGTGGCACTTTAGAGTCCATAGTCAACCAAGCCACTAGGTTCCCCCAAATGACCAAATCAATGTCACAAACCCTTGATGGTGGACCAACATGGTATGAACACCAACTTGGCGGTGGGGGTGGGGCCCGCGCAGCCACGGTATCGAACACAATGACCATGGATGCTATGGTGCCTTGCTCTAACCGTACGGACGAGCATAGCACGGCGGTTGTGGATGACTCTATGGGTGGCGGGAAGGGTTGCTCGGCGCAAGTGGGGTCGTGTGGCGCGGGTGTGGTGAGGGTTCCGGTGGCGGTGGCGCGTGTGCCGGTGGGGCGCCAGTGGGATCAAAGTGTGAGTGAGAGAGATAGCCATCACGTGACACCTGACACGTGCGATAGGGAAATGGATGTTGGCTATACTTCTGCTTCTATGGGTTCGGCGGAGAACACAAGTTCCATAAGGCTGTGCACCAAGACCACCGTTGCTGATGACCATGATTCTGTTTGTCACAGTACACAGGCAATGTTTTCTTCGTTTAAAAAGTGTTATATATATTATTTCTTTGTTATTAACGTTTTTGGATATGTTTGTGTATATAGGAGAACCACATCCACCCCCATAAAAAATAATGATCTTCCCCTAAAAGAGCTAGTTGAACTTTTTAAATACTTTTAAAAAGAAATGCTCAACACGTTGCTTAACACTGATTTTACTAGATTCTCTGATTAAAATAGTTTACTTGACTAATATGATTCTATTACATACAAATTACATTATGATTATGTTATTCATTTAGCTTCAATAATTTCTCCAAAAATTGAAATATCAATCGGGTCATAGATTTAAGAAGTGAAAAGTATAACAATTAGGTCAAATGAAATCATCAAACTATAATGAAATGTCTATGAATTTGAGCAGTAGTGTTAAGTCAAATTGTATTATTTATATCCAAATAAAAATCAAATTGTATATAGTTCTTAAATCACACCCAGTATGAGGATTATTTCCATATAATATGATGAATTTAAGAGTGGGGGTTATTTGGGACCTGAGTTTTATTTTTCCTATAATTTATGTTTACAGTTGATGATTCTTAACAAATTTTGGTATATATAGTTTTTTGTTCTGTTTTAAAAACATCCTTATTTTTTTGCTAGCTCTCTAATCTTTGTTTGAACTTATTGTTTATTATATAGAGAGACGAAGACGAAGAGGAGGAGAAAAAAGAAAGAACTGTAAAGTCTTCATCGTCCAACAAACGGCGTAGGGCTGCTGATGTTCACAATCAGTCTGAAAGAGTGAGATCTCGTTTTTTAATAAATCTAATTTACTTTCAAATTGATTTTTTTTTCTTAATACAATCTTTGAAAATGATTATTAATCATTATTATTTTTTAAATGATAAATAGACTTTATAATTGACTCATTATTATATGGTTTTCTTTTAGAAAAGGCGAGACAAGATTAACCAAAGGATGAAGACATTACAGAAGCTTGTTCCAAATTCCAGCAAGGTAACAAAAATTTTCTTTCTTCAGCATATATTAAGCAAACGCTAATTATAAACAATTAGTTTATATATAAATCGGTGGAAAATATTTGTTTTAATGATTTTGATAACTGCTTGCCTTGAAAATGTCCAGTTCCACAGTCAAATAAAGAAGTAAATAATTAGATAAGTTGTAGAGAGGAGAAAGAGATAGTTGTGGTCCAGAGTGTATACCCAATCAAATCATAAAAATATATATAAAGGTATTTATAGGGTATGTATAAATCTCAGTCCATAGAAATTATTCTTTCATACTAATTATGACTTGTCACAATTTGACAGATGTTTTGGGGACAACCCTTTCTCGCGGTAGGCCCTTATTTCATCCACTCTCATAAGCCATTTCAACAATTTAGCCAAAAACAGAATTAGAAGATTGAGAAACGGCATCAATTGATCGACACATAATTCATAATATCATCAACAGTTATTAACTTTAGCAATAAAAATCTTTAAAAGATATAGTTTTTTGAGCAAACTTTAAATATTTATTTCATATTGTCGCAAGTAAAACGAATTAATCCCCATCCCTTAGATATTTGAGTTCAGATCGTAATTAATTATGAAAAAAATCATTACATAGTCTTTTCTCCCCATTATTCCAGGCCTATACAGCTCAAATTTGAAAAAAAGAGGGAAACATTTTTCTTAAATCATGATCATTTATATCTCATGTTACTATATATTTATTTTTTAAATGTTCATCAAGCTGGAAAAAAGACTATTCAGGTCCTACAGTGTCAAAACTGTATCTTATGAGTGATCTTTAACTATCAATATGGAAAATAGACTTTATTTTTTCACTGTTTTTTTATTTCAGACTGATAAAGCTTCAATGCTGGATGAAGTAATAGATTATGTGAAGCAACTTCAAGCACAAGTGCAAATGATGAATAGAATGAGTCTATCTTCAATGATACTGCCAATGACCTTGCAACAACAACAGCTTCAACTCATGTCCATGATGGCTCCAATGGGGATAGGATTAGGCATGGATATTAACATGAACACTATGGGTCGCCCTAACATCCCCACCGTCCCTCCGATTCTCCACCCTTCTGCTGCCGCCGGCTTCATGCCGATGGCCTCCTCATGGGACCCTTCTGCCGGTGGAAATCGGCTTCAAGGAGCAGTGCCTGACTTCTTGTCCTCATTCCTAGCATGCCAGACACAGGTATTAGTATGATATTTTTGGTATGATGTTTTCTTCAGTTCTTATTATAAAAATTAGCTAACCAGATTAAAGAAATCAATTAATTGTAATAAATGTAGGATGGTCTCCATACTCTTTAACCATTTGAATTGGAACTATTTTTTATTAGAAATTTGAATTGGAACTATTAAAAATCCTATTAGTAACAACATTATTCAATAGCAATAGTTTGAGGTAAACTTATAAAACTAAAAACAAAGTGAATTGAGCAATTGCATTTATGACCAAAGTAACCCTTTAACAATCAGATTGTGAATTGTTCTATAATTGTTTAGCTAATTGGGTTCAATAAATGGCTTGAATTTGATATTCACGTGTTTTGGTTAAATATTGTTTTTTTTACTTGATTTACTCTTCAATTGAAAGGAGAGAAAACAGAAGTTAGATAATCTTTTGGCTCATATTATAAGCAGCCATTCGATCGACTAGTACTATGTTTTTAGTACTATATCATGTTTAATACATCTCTTATTATTCACAAATTATGAATAGCTTCATTCTTTTTTTTTTTATACAAATGAATAGCTTCATTCTTAAATCATATGTTTATACCTAAAAACTTCATTTGAAAGCATTCAAACGCCACTGGTCAAAAAAAGAAGAAGAGAAAGCATTCAAACGCCTTAATCACTTAAAAATACACAAGACAAACGCATTAAATAAATACACACAATGACATTAATCTATATTAATTATTATAAATTTTCAATAGTTAAATATCATATGATTGTATTAATTAATCACATTATTGTTAATGGATTGCAGCCCATGACCATGGATGCCTACAGTCGAATGGCTGCTATTTACCAGCAAATGCAACAAGCTCCAGCATCAAGTTCCAAGAACTGATCTCTCTCAGGTGTTCTTCTGTGAGTTGAACTGTTGAAACCACAGTACCCACAATGCTTTGCCGCTTTATTTTTGTGTAAAATATGTAATAGGTAAAATTTAGACATGTTTTCTCTGCATTTCAAATGCACAAATTATGTTTATGTGAAGTAAACCACATTGTTCAAACCTATGAATAATGTGATTTACTATAGTTAGACTTTATATATTATGTTGACATTGATTAAAGCAGTTTGGTTTGAATAAGATAACAGAAAAAAGCTTTGAAGTAAGCACTGAACTCTTGCTTATTTTTAGGGTTTTTTTTCTTATTTAAACTTCTTGAAAATTAATGGATTCTCCATAATTCTATTGTATGTTCTTGCATTTGCATGTTGGATGACACTTTTTATGAACTGGAAACCAGCGTTTTCCATTTTAACCAAATTCCTAATTAATATATTCACAAATCAAAGCTAAGAGAACAATTAACTAAGCCTTCAGAACTCTGTAAAAATTATTGGACATGTTACCAAAACGTTTTAAATAAATTTGGGGTGACTTGGAATCAATATTAATTCGAGCCAAGCTTGCAATCGTGAATAAATAAAATGCAAAGTCACGTGAAAATATTGAGTAATTAGCTAATAACAATGGATAATAAATTTAAAAAATCTTAAAGTCAATGTGTATAAAAAAAATCGACGCTGGAGTTCTATTTTTAGAGGTAACAAAAAATTAGATAGCATGGAATGGATATTTCAATATACCATAAACATTATACAAACTGATTAGGCATCGTTTACTAATGCTTTCAAGTTAGCGATAGCATGATCAGGGAAATAAAATGAGTTGTGTCCTTAGTGAGTTAGAGTATTGTACTTATTTGATAAATCTAAAGGTGACATTAGGTTTAATCAGACGCACGGGACACTCCTCAGGATAAACAGACTCTTCCTGTAGAAGGAATTGAAAGAAACAAAACAGCGAAAGGAAGAAGAACTCAAGGGAGGAGGAATGAGAGAATGCTCAACAACTCAAGCTCGTTGCATTGAACCTCACGCCAAATATTGCTTTTTTTTTTATAACAGCTAAATATTGCTTTTTAAAGGCATACATCTTAAGAGACATTGGGCGCAAAAAATTACCATATTAATGACAATAAATCATCGGTTTATCACCAACATTATGATATGGAAAGGCATTTAAGAATAATTATTTATAATTTTCACAAAACAAGTAAATAAAAAAAATCAGTCCATAATTTATAGTGCTCCACTGTGTTTGCCTTTCAGTGGCTCAACTTGTGCTCGCGTGAATGACTCCTCCATTGATAACTTGTGCTCGCGTGAATGACTCCTCCATTGATACTTTTACATGAACTAGACAAGATATATTATATACTCTTATCTTCTCTCAAACTCAAACAATGTGGGACTTCTTGTTTGACATGCTCACATGTATTTTGTTGTTATCCCAACATTTTGTTCATTCCGGTCAAACACCATTACCAAATAAACATAATCATATATTATGAAAATGTTCATGCTCTTAAATACCTAGAAAGTATTACCCAAATAGCTTTAACACCCGGATTTTATTTTGGATGTTAAATGCCCTATAAGCATTAATACCCAAAACTTTGATCCTAAATGCCGCTGAAATATTATTTTGTAGCATTTAAACTCAAAGTGTTGGGCATTAATAATAATGAATAATAATTTTATGACATTTAAGATAAAAAAAACTTCTTGATACTTAAAACACCTTATGGGAAATTTCCAAAGTACTTAATAGATTTATCATTTAATTAACCCAGTTTTGAAATGTTTTATATACATTCTTAAATAATCACTAAGGAGATAAAAAAAATAATAGCTAAGGAAGAACTCCACTCCTATTCATTTTCCCTTATCTTCTCTCTGAATATTTCCTTCTCTTCTCCAAGGGTTCATGACTCAACTATGCACGGCATTAAAGTTCTGAATGCAGATAAACCTAGTACATAAGTGTTACGAGATGTACGTAGTACCAAATCCACTTATATATTTCCTTATTTATTATTTAAGCTATGCATCTACTAATATACTCCCTCCGTTCCTAAATATAAGATCACTTTGGGGGAGTGGATAAGTTCCTAAATATAAGATCACTTTCTACTTTGTCTCAGTTTTGGTCCAAATTACCCCTATACTTCTTAGCTCCCTCACTTCTCTCTCAAATCTTTATTTATCTTTTAAATTTAAGTGAGAGGTATTTTGGGAAGATCATGTAATCCTAATTCATTGGAAAATCTTCCTTAATCTCTTCAAATTAGCCAAAGTGATCTTATATTTAGGAACGAAGGTAGTAATATTGTACGACTCTAATAAGTAATGACTTATTTTAATATCAATACATAATTAAGTATAATGATGTCATGAAAGCCAATGAAGATCCGTGTAGTGATTAGAACCGCTCATTGGATGGTAAGTGATTTAGAACATACTTTTACTATGGAGGCAATGACCGACGATTCTTTTGAATATCCCGCTTTCATGTTACTTTTTAGACTAATTTATACGAAACACACCAAACTTTATATATACCTTAGCTTGAAATTTTGCAATCAATCACCCTGAATTTTTGTATTGTAATGCTCTCATGCTATTAGTTTGATTTATTATTTCGTATATGTTTAATGACTCATATAAATATATGTATACACAGGCACACACATAATCAAAACCCAACGTTTGGGAGGGCTATATATGCATAGGAAAATAAAGTTAAAGTTTATATAAAACTGATAATTTTAATATTATCTACTTAGGCTTGAAAGTTTTGAGTTCATGAATAAATTTAATGTGTTAAAGAGTCATGTGTATGTATATAGTTCTAAGTGCAAAGAAATTTCATGTATAATTCAACCTACGCTTTAATATCTTATTGATAAACTTTAATCTGATTCTGACAAGTATTATCGTGTTTACTTTTCGACATCATTAATATGCTCATGGATGCTCATGAATATATAGTGTTTTGAAATCTGAAATGTGTCCCATTTGGATTAAATGGTTGTTACCGATGGACCAATAATATTGGATTAAATCAACCACCACACCAGGGACAGCATCCAGCATAGTCAACTTCAATTGCATGGCATTGTTTGCTTATATTAAGATTTTCATGCTTATGAAAATACTTGGATCATCATTACACCACACAAAGGTTTTCAAAGATGGTTCCACTCATTTATTGCCTTCCCGTTCCAAACCCAATGATATCCATTGTGTGAAACTGTCACGCGAAACAGCGACACAAAATTGATAATATTTTCTCGTAATTTTTATGTGGATGCTAACGTTTTGTATCTCAATGAACAAAAGCTAATTAATAACTCTCTTCAGAGAATATTATTAAAACATTCTATTAAATATATACGATCAAAATTATAAATGTTGGATAAGGCATGGAGGAAAAGGAGTATAGTTGCAAGGAGCATAGTGAAAGGTAAGTATCACCTAATTTCAACACAACTGTATGTGTGCGCGTGTGTGTATGAGGCTGAAAGTCTAAAAGATATCGGTGAGGTAATTGTAGAAGAATTCATATGTTATCATAAATTATATATTAGAAAGGTTGAAGAGTAATGGAAAAACGTTTGTATTATGAGTGTACTAATTTTATATCACTAAGCATATTATAGTAGTATACATTTTACAATTTGAAGGCAAGAAATGGATGCAACCAAATGATCTTCTCAAATTAAAATTGCTCTCTTCTCAAGCAAATGCTACTATTGTAAGATACATGCGCACATACACTACTTACATTACAAGAAAAGGGGCCGCTAGTCGCGCCCTAAATGTCGCTCCAAAATGTAAGGCGATAAAATTATTTTTTAAAACTATTTACAGGTCTTGTCGCGCCAACACTGCAACATGTCACACTCTAGGGCTCGACATAATGCATAATTTTTTTATTATAATATATATATATATATATATATATATATATATATATATCATTATAATTTTTTTTTTTCAATTCTTTCTATACAGGTCACGCCCTGTGGGAGCGACATACATATTAATAATCTATATATGCATGCCGCGTTTTATTATCTATATATCTTATAAATCAATTCTCAGGTACTGTTCACTGAGCCGAATTGAATGTGCTTCTCTCTAGAAGGTACTGTTCATTGAGCTGTGGAAGCCGAACATGAACAGTGTTGCTTGCTTTTGAGTTTTGGCAGTGCCTTTTTTTCATGGTTTAATGTTGGGTTTGTTGTTATTTTTTTGGTTGGTTTCAAATATTGGGCTGGATTGTGTGTTATCTAAAAACTGTTTTACGCGTCTGCCCTGCCTTATACTGGGTGTTGTTGATTTGGTTGCTAAGTAATGAAATGAAAAAAAAGGTGGATAGTGAAGGATTTAAAATGGCATTCACCAATAAATTGAACTTAACTTAACCTACGTGTTACACTATTTTAAGTTCTCATTCAAAGGGCCTTGTAGCCCAATGGTATGATATCTACCCTTTAGGTGAGAGGTTGCGGGTTCGATCCTACTTGTAACCTCAAGACGTTAGTGTTTGTCCCTTTGAATAAAAAAAAAGAACTGTTAATCAATCGGTATTGCTTGATGATTTAAGTCAATTATTTCCTTTTAATTATGAGAAGGAAAAGAATCTAACGAAATTAATAACTGTCAAAATTAATTTATTTCCTTTTTCGGTTACAATTTTTTCCATTTCATGTAAAGGAATAAATTCTGTTATAATTAATGATTGGGAGAATTAATTAAAAGGGGCAAATAATAAGCATTTTCTATTCCGGTGTTTAGGTTGAACATCAAGAATTGCCTTTTATATTAAGGAATATATTTTGCCGTATATTTGTAGGGATTAATAATTGAACTAGACAGGCCGAAAAAAAAGAAATTGAACTAGACAGTTAATAGGCCTTGTGTTCCATTTTTTGGAGGTTTGTTACTTCTCGGGCTTTTCTTTGACATGTTACTGTTTGAATTGAATGGGGCCCAATAATATTATAAACAATGTGTCATTTTTATGTAGTTTTATTTGCTGTGGCTGGTGGGAATAATTTTTTTTTAAATTGGTACTTGGGATTTGTGTTATGTTGTTTTTAATTTTAGTCTTCACAACTTGCATGGTTTGATATTATGTATGATTGTCCATTGTTTACAGAATATGTTTCCGCGTAAAGCGCGGGGGAAACTGCTAGTTTTAATATATATCCATGTCACGCTAGGCGTGACGTGCCTGTGTGCGCGCGCGGGGGCGCGACACAACATGCATACTCAAATTTTTTAAAAATAGAAAATCTAATCTACGTGTTTTTAATATTGTGTCACACTCAAGGGAGCGAAATACTATAACTATACTAAGGCGCGACAACAAATCATCTATATAAATTTCACTACTCCTAAATTTCTCCCTCTCTCACTTTATTTTTTCCTCCTCCCTCCCCACTTTCCTTTCTCCTCTGTCTCTACTTTCTGATTTTCTTTCACTCTACTTTTATTCCTCATTTAACTAATTGTCTTCAATTTTTTTGCAGGTTAATTGTTTAAAATCCTCCACAATTTGATTTTCCTTTAATGTATAATACAATTTGTAATAATCTAATACTTGTTTTTCATCATCTATTATAATTCCGACTCTATTATTTCATCATCTAATACTAGTTTTTTCATTTTTTTCCCCTCTATATACTCTTCATAATAAAAAAAACTCTCAACTCTTTCCCTTATTTTTCCAACGCTTTCTCGAAAATAATATTTTTCAAAACACTTATATCAGCTTATGTCACACAAGGAGGCGCGACATAAGCTACAACATTTTTTTAAAAAAATATTATTTATGTTTTGCCACAATGGAGCGACATAAAATAAAATATTATATAGATGCCGTGCCACTATGGCGCGACATATTTTGTCACAGCCAGGAAAATCGCGTATGTGAAAACCGCGAACAGGCCTCTTGTTTCTCCACGTTGGTGCGACATTGTTCGCAAAAATTGCAACCGCAAGAGCACGGGTCAAGTTTAAATAGTATAGTGAAAAGTAAGAGTGTCGTTCCAACAGAGACTAGGTTTAAGCAAGTTCATTAAATAAATTATAATCGAAATTAGCTTTGGGTAAAAGGAAAGTAATACGATTGCAATAAAAATAAGAGAATATATTTTTGTAATTTAGTTTAAACAAGAAAGAAAATGTCTAGGCCTATTTATCCACTTGTATCTCATGATACCCAATTTTTCCCTTTCCTTAATGCTAATCAATTTCTATTGTGTTGTTGTGTGAAGTCTCTTTTATTTAAATAGCTCTCTCAAGCCTATTTAAACCTTAATTGAAATTAATATGCATAATCTCTTACTACATATTATTTCAATTAGTCTCTTTAAACAATTCACTTCAATTTCACAAAGCTTGGTTAGATCATATCTCTATCTCACTAACAAACTTCCAATCCTACACTAGAATTGCAAGACAAGCTTGGATTCAACCTAGTTCTTTAACTAACTAATGCTCTCTCAAGCCACTAGTTAAGCTAACAAACTAGATGTTGGTCAAATACTTAGAAATAGAGCTCAAAGTAAATGTTCTCTTCCTAATTAATGCTCTCTCAAGCCACTAATTAAGTTAACAAGCTAAATATTGACCATCACCTAGATATTAAGCACAAATTGAATCCACACCATAATATAAATTAAACAACAAAAAGAAATAGAGTTTAGGTATCATTTCATACAAGCTTCAAAATAAACAAACTAGCTACTCATACTAATACTAAAATTTATCCTACAAATACCACATCCAAAGTTTAAAGCTAAGAGAAAAGAGATACAATACTTAATCATTCTCCCTTCCTTTACTCTCTAATTCTGCGTTCAGACCAAGGAGATGAAATCTCAGTTTGGCTTTTGCTCTCCTCCTTTCCTAGCTCTCTCTCTCGCGCGCACACACACAAAGATGGAAATGATGTTGCGTGTGTGCCGTGGCTCCTCTGCTGCTTCCTTATATGTGAGGCCGAAGCCCCCCAAGGGAGAAGCCGCCTCTTTTCTTGCTTCCTCTGTATGTGTGGCTGCCCCCAAATGGAAAAGGTGAGTTCGTGTTTTAGGTGTGTGTCTCTCTGATATATCTTGTTGCAGGTCTGTCCATATTGGTTTGGGCTTGATGACTATTAAAATGGGTGCTGCTTGCTTGCTTCCTTCACATGCTCAAACACTTCTCTTTTTCCTTTTTCACGCTGCCCTGCACTCCCTCTTTCTTTTTCAATTCTTCAGCCCAAATTGAATGCAACTTTTGATTAATTCAAAGCCCACAAAGTGGCCCACATCACTAAGCTAGCTGCATGGGATGAAAATAAGAGCAAACATGTAAAATACATTGATATTTTCTTTTTCTTCTTCTTGCTTTTCTTTAAAGATGTTCCTCTTCATTTGGGAGTTTCAATTCAGCTCAAAATTACCTTCTTTAATTTCAAAACCAATCTATTTATTATCAAATCCCCCAAATAATACAACAAATTGATATTTTTATCAAATCTTAATTAATCTCTTTAATTTTTCATCAATGACTCCCCAAATTTACCTAAAGTATATGTCAAATCTAATGAAAATTGGGGAGTCATCAGACATCTTTCATAATTTTTTAACAATTGAGGCGCGACTATCGACCATTCTTCGTAGTGTAAAATACATGTTTTTTTTACATACATCTCATAGTTTTTTGCTTTTTACATCTCTTTTTAAGGTGAAACAGTCAGGGAGATGTGGTAACTATGAACTTTTTATGCCACTTTATTTTTGAAATTTTAATTTTACCATCAAGTTTGTCATATTCAATCCACCTGTGATACAATATATACTTATACACAAACCCTTAGATTAACAACAAACATGGCAGGTTCCAATAGCAAATTGTTCTTAACATCACATACATACATGCAATAGTGAAAACATTCATATTCATGCAATAGTGAAAACAAGTGAATTTCATTATCCCAAACCATAGTAAAGTTATTATGCAAATAACTTAAAAAAAATGTCATCAATAACATCTTGATCAATAGACTCCTCATAGGACTATAGACAATTGGGGATTTGCAATATCAGTAACATAGAAAACTTGTTTCGCCTGACTTGGTAAATTGAAAGACTCATCAATGTAAGGAACCCTTCGAAGATCAATATATAAAGGTAAACCCAAGTTGACGATCAATCTCAACTGCATCTTAATTGACCCACTTGCATTTGAAGAGTGCAACTTTGAATTTGTTGAAACTTAGATTCCATGTATATATATTTCTTCAATAACTCCATAACAATCATGGAAGCTACTTTTGGGTTTTTAGCCATTGAACTAGCAAAGTGCATTGCTTCCACAATAACTTTTACACCACTATTTTGCATATATAATATTTACTTTGGGTCTATCATTTACTTTATATTAAATATCATATATAATATTTTCCTTGAACCGCCCAATGAATATATGGTCATTAGCTATTTGTATATCATTTTTCTTTGGGTTTCTTACCCTTTAAACTTCTTTTGTGTCATAATAATAATGTTGCACTTCTTTCATATTATTTAATTAAGATGTATAGGAGAGCTTGCACTTCTTTCATATTTACTCTTCACTTTGAGGCCCTCTCCTTTATTTATCCCATCTTCATGTCTGGACTTTTCCTCCTTTAAACGATTCAAGTATGTTTGGCAAAAGTCCATAGATTCTTCAGCTACGTACATATCTTTCAACAATGGATGCTTCAGGTCCATCGGAGTTCTTAGAATATCCTTTTTGAACTTCCATGAATTGCTTGAAAGGATATTTACGTCGACCTTAGATAAATAGGGCCTCAAAGTCTCATTTCCCAAATTTTGTATCAAAAGAGTATAAATAGACGCTTGCATTATGGGATTGCCACGCGCCACGTATCTTTACATCCTTCCAAGTTCAAACACATCGAACAAGTACTCCCTCCAATATGAAATATAAGAGACTTAGGTACTTAAAACACGTTTTTTAAAAACAATACTCTATAAAAATTAGTCTGGTGTCTTAAGTTAATTATTCTCTTTTTTTTTTAGTATTGCCCATATTTAATATGATATAATACTATTAAAACAGAGAAAAATATAAACATTAATAAATATAAAAGAGTTAAGGGTAAAGTAAGAAGAGACAATGAAAAGAGAATATAAAGTAGACTCTTATATCAATATATAATAGAAAAGTTATCCACCAAAAACACTGTTCATAGCACTGTCCATGAACAGTGTTTTGTGAGTGCATGAACAGTGTTTTGGTGGAATATAATATTATTATTTTTTTAAAAAAAAAATTTCTTTTTTTTAAAAAATTTAGTTATTATATGATTTTTTTCACCCGATATTTTAGTTAAAAAAATTTGTCGTATATTTTTTAGTGCAAATTTGTTAAAAAAAAGTTAAAAAATTTGTTCATGACCAAATTTTTAGTGCAGTGATTGACATTCTCTATTACTATTGTATGTGATTGCTTTCTTGTGCGAATTTATTTGGGTCACATATTTTTGTTGTGTGAATTTGCCTTAAAGATTTATATTTTTAGTGTCAACATTATGATGAAATTTTTGGCCTAATATATATCTACAAATGTTTTATTGTGTCTTTTTATTTGCCTATTTTTCCGTATATTTTATGTTAACTATCTTTCCCGTGCGAAGCACGGGAGATATCACTGGTTAATGATAATAGGGAGTTACGTAACTTAATCTCTTTCAACCATACTAATTTTCTTTCCTCCGATTTCAAGCCTTTTCACTTTTTAAGGCGCTGTGTTGTTGACTTTCGCTTTTGAAAGCACTAAATGAAATCTCGTTTTCATTTCACCAAGAGTGAACAAAGAGTGAAAGCTAGCTAAATGAAATCAAAAGAAATCCTGAGCAAAAAAAATCCAAAGAAATCTCGTTTTCGTCATTTCACCAAGCCAGTTCCTCCTGTTATGCACCGTCCATTATGTATACCAGTATACATGATAATACGTCAAATAAGAATGTTTACCATATAATAGGGTAGTATTTTCTTAGCCAAAAAAGGTTGACACCCCAAAGTTCATAAATTATTCTAATATATTAAAAAGTATATCAAATGTATGTAAATTATTCAAAACAGCATTTTTCGGAAATCAACACATTGTTTAAATAACTAATTGTTTAATTTTTAAATATTTATGAATAACAATTTATTTAGCTCCTACATTTGCGATCAAGAAGGAGTTTAAGAAACCACGGGGGGGAAATATACTCTTCAATCATAAAATTTGTTCCATATTGACCACCGGTTAAGAAGTTGCATTAAACATCTTAGCAAAAATTATACTCTTCCAACATTTGTATTATTTGTTACTACCTTTGTATTGAATATAAAAAACCCAATTGTCTAATTAAATAATATTAAATAAATCATATAAATTATTTAATTATAACATATGGTACATGACCTATCTTAAATAACTATATGTATCAGATCAAAAAGTAATAACTATATGTATTACTATTATTATATTATATATTAATTTATAAGTGAAGTAAATTAGTTTAAAAAGGGATAAACAGTTTTATTTGGATCCTTTAATCTCTCTATATCATATATATAAATATAACTAGATTATAAATTTTATTAAACTAAATTTTACTATAGCCCCTAGATGTTAAACTAAATTCTAATCACGTTTCCTTCCTTGAATGCAATTTAAAAGACAATTATTGGCAGTATTTCATAAAGAAAAAGCAATAAAGCATACACTCAATTATTAAAAATCAATTTTTGATAAAAAAAATTATTAAAAATCAATTAAAAAATAAATATTGAAATCTCTTCTCTTGTGGAATGTATTCTTTCAAACTTTTAGAGAAAATGACAGAAAAATATCTTGTGAATTTCAAAATTCTAAGGAGGAGATTTTAACTAGTTATTTAACAATAGAAACGCTTTTAGTAATGAATTCAACTGCAGATCGACATCTAAGATTTGGAAATTCAAAATGTATTTTTCTGAAATTTTACCAATATTATATGATATTACAGATTCAAGAATTTGTACCCTCACTTGTCTCCAACTTCATACAAACAATAAATGAAAATATCATAAATGGTTCGGTTTAATTACAATTAGCAAGATACAGAACGAGAAAAAAATTGGTGAATGATATGAAACATGTGATTTTAAAAAAAAATGTATTTTTCACTTGAAAGAAAATCCATTTAAAACAAACTAAGAAAATTAATTTCTCGAGATATGTTGGTCAAGAAAAACAAGAAAGATGATATTAAACCCCTATATAGGAAGCAATTATTTACTGAAGAAATATTTCTCCCAAATGAATATGAAAACTCACTTCCTCACAAGGAGTCAATATGATACTAAATGTTTGTGTTAATAGATTGAAATGCACTTATTCAATTTTATAACAAGGTATCAGTGGCCTACTTAAATCTATATTGTTTTATGTAAGAACTATATGACTAATTTAAAAATAGTAAGAAAATTATCTAATAACCTTTTTTGGACAAATCGCTAACTCAAGTATTTATAAGAGAAAATGTATATTATTTTCTTATTCAGAGAAAATTATATGGGTTAAACATACTTTTGGTCTCTATAGTTTATTCCGATTTGGGTTTTAATCTCTCTAGGTTAAAATTTATGGTTTTGGTCTTTATAGTTTACTCCAATTTGGAGTTTAGTCCTTATAATTTAAAACTGATGGTTTTGGTACCTTAAGTTTGTTTTGACTATAAGAGTTAGTCCCTAAAGTATAAAATGACATAAATTTGATTTGAAGAGAGTTAAATGTGCTCATGAGTCCTTGATTATGCTAATTTTGCTTAGATGACATGATGACTATGCAATATGAGCTAGATATATAATTTTATTTATAAAATAATAATTAAAAAATTATCTAGATTGAAAAATAGTCTTCCTATTCTTCTCCCATCCATGATCCATCCTCCCTTTATCTCCATCGTCACTTCACCCTTCTTCGTCGTGCCTGTCCAGCCATGGTTAAGTCAGAAGTCCAAGTAATTTGCATATTAACTTGTAATATAAATAATGTTATTTGTTGACTAATAAAATAATATTATATATATTAATATTATTGTTATAATAACATATTATCATGTGATATAAATATATAATGTTATTTATGTTTTGGGAAAAGCCTAATGGGCAGAGCGGCATATCATGCTGGTCCGATGCCCAGCCTGCCAACAAACATGTCCGACTTAAACACATCTATTTTTTGTTGGACATCTTTAATTTTTTTGAGCTGGGCCAGACATGTTGTTTTCTGATCAACGTCGAACCCTGGGCCGCTAAGCCATGTGACCGAACACCCCTGGTTAGCAATAGCGGAGACAGAAACTAGTCCATAATCTGAATTGCATCCAAGGATATTGTCACTTAAAGATATTATATAATTACTAATAAACGAAGATGTATGTGACACACCCGCATGCATGTAGCAGTTAAATCTTTTCTGTAAGAACAAAATGAGCAAAACAAAAAAAATTTAAGAAACTCAATAAGGCAGAAGACCACAGGAGGAAAGTAAATGCTTGATAGCTCTAATTGATATAATTTTATGTTTGGTATCATGCATTTATAGACGCATATTACAATACCATACCATCAATAACTTAATGTCTTTAATGAAAACTATAATTGAAAGGTTCTTGCACATTTTTTTTATAACAAAGGTTCTTGCACATTAATTAGGCATAACATATTTAATTGGCAATTTACAAGTCATTAACTTGCTTCATGAAGATTTAATCAAGATGGTTTAAGTCATAACGTTAAGGGAGTATTTGACTTGCATGCTAAGGGTGGACTTGGCGGAAATAACCAAATTTCAACTACGCATTACGATTCCCTTTAGTGGTCCATTGTTGTGTGTGAGCTCAGACCTCCTCTTGACCTATTTAACAGCCTAGATCACCAATTACTCACAAACAATGTAAAATTCTATCTCCGCCACATCCAGACAAATTATTTATATCATGAATTCATGACTAAATGGAATCCAATGAAAGTTTCAGATAAGAGGACATGATTTTTCTTTTCTGCTTCACTATGAGCTTCTCAGAAGTTTCAAACATACAGAAGTTGTGTAAAAAAGTAATGTTATTTTAGTATAAGGTTACAGGAAAGTGAGTGCACGAGTGTGAGTGAGCTTGCAAGATCCAAAATAATACTTACACTCTTTATTAGATTTCTGTGTCCGATTCAGATTTGTCTGCTTTTGGTCAACTTAACGACAAGGCAACACCTATGTGATATATAATTGCTCTCGATCATTTCTCATGAAATGAAAATGAAAAATTAAATTAGGAGATTTGATCATCTTCTTAACTCCACTTTATTTATTTTTAATTAATTAAAAAAAATAAAATTTAATAATGTGGTGCATGAATTATGGGTGTCGGTACCTAATTTTTGTACTTGAAAATACGAATAGAGAGACTGATAGAGCAAAATCAGCAGACAAAGAAATCGAAGCCTCAATTATTGAGTGATGCCGTAGTCCCCACAAATATGCTTACCATTGTTTGCTGTTTTTCTTTTTTAAAAAATATATTTAAGGGATATCAATAAAAAACTTTATGTTATTTAAAAAATAGCCCCTTTATAATGTTGGTCTTTCAAAACTAAAATTATATTTATATCTCTTCTTATACACACACACACACACACACACAATATATATATATATCACCTCCAGTCATTTCAATGGATTACTACTTAAAAATATACATAGAAATGACTTTTTCATGCACCCAAAAAAACGAAATCACTTTCTCCGTGTCATATATATGAGATCATCTTTCTAACAAAAATGATTTGTTAATATGTAAAAAGTAATACTTCAAATAATTAATATCATTCAAATTATTTCCATTATTAACTATTGACTTACTCTAACTGCAGTAATATTTTTTAATTTCTCTTTCCATAATTAAGATTGTATTTAATTTGAAAAACATTATTTATAAATTTGTTCTTTTTGATCAATTTTAACTAATATGTTATCCATGTCATTCCATTAGGTAATAAAGAAAACACGCACAAACAAAATCCTAGCCTAAGATAAGCTGTCAAAGCTTCCTAATAATTAAAGTAACAATTGTTGACCTCGTTTTAGCTGCTTTGATTTACCTCATTCACTCATTCATGATATAACTACCTGGGGATGTAAGAGTGTACTTTAGCAGTATAGATGATCGAACAGGCCAGGAAAAATTAATTAAGAATTAATCAAATACTATTAAATTGAGTGTAATCTGACTAAATCCCATTAAAAATAACGTAGTACCTCTGTTCATGGGGGATCACTTTCGTGAGGAAACAACGGAGAAGAAGAAGAAGCATGTGGGTGGGTAGCAAGTTGAAAATCCAAGAGTGAAGAGAGTACGTTATTCTAAACTAAGAGCCAAGCCTGTTGCACGGGTGGTAAGTACAACAACGTATTGTAGATCCGAGTGCTGTTCGTTTTTTTATTGAAGAGTGATGTTTTATTAATTAGTATTCCTTAATTTAAAATACACAATGAACAAAATTTTATCTCTTAATAGAGTCTCTTCTTCAATTAATGTATGCTTTTTTTAGTTATATGTATGAGCATTCAATGGGTCTGAATTCTTTTTAATATGCCGACTTAAAATGTATATACTCAAATAAAATTAAAGGTTATTCTTCTAAATATACTCCTTTTGTTTTTAAATATAAGACATATTTACCTAATTTGATTTAACTAAGAATGTTAGTTAATTTAATTAAATTTATATATATTACCAAAACACCTAACTACATTTTTTATTCTTACCTCCTTTTTTTGTTGTTTATTATTGAAGGGTATTAACATGCATGGTTAATTTAGGAAAAAAATTGATAAAAATTAAAAGAGGTTCAATATAACAAACACACATGCTAAAATAGGCCTTATATTTAACAACAGAGGGAGTGCATATATATATATGTTGCGCGCACACATGCAAAAACACATAAAATCTATTTAAATGTATGTCTATATTTTTTTCCTGATAAAAACTTCAATGTCTATATTATATCTTAAGAGTTTAGAATTTTTTTATCTACAATATAAGAGTTTCATCAGGAAAAGAGAAGGGCACCTATAGTTGTGACATTTGTACGAACATGTAAGAATAATAAACAAAATCATACTCCCCCCGTTCCTAAATATAGGACCTAGATGACTTTTTTGAAAAATCCTAAAAAAAGCAAAAAATAAGTTAATTATAAATTGATTTACCTAATTTTTTTCTCTTAAACTAGTTTATTTTACCTATAAGCTAATGGATAATCTAAAAAGATATAAAATATGTCATCATTTAATAACTTATTTCGCAACCTTAATCTTTCCAAAAAAAAGTTATCTAGGTCTTATATTTAGGAACGGAGGGAGTATATGTTAACTCAAAATTTAGTTCTATGATCAACCAAGTTTATTTAGGCCTCACCAAAATAAACCTGCCACAATTGAAGGGAAGTGGATGTGATTGGCTTATGAATGAGTTTACGTTTGGTTTCAGGAAAGGAAGCCTCAGAAAAGGAAAATATGATTTTTCCATCGGTGAGCGACTGTTTGGAGTACATAACCTTCAATCTTTCCTTTTACTGGGCCCACAAGCTTTCCTTTAAATTTGGAAAAGTATAGCTTCACTATAAATATGGTGGGAAGTTCAATTCAGGCGATGACTGAAAAAATCAAAGTACTCAAATTCCCTTCACTTTGTTGCTTTGTTTCCTGGCTTCATCTTCTGTATCTATAGCTTCTTTCTTTAACGAAGAGAAGAAACCTACTACATTCTAGCCATTAACGCTCTCTTGACTACCATTTGCTTCTTGTCCCAGTTTGGGTGTTCCGAAATGTTGCCTTAGAAATGGAAATAAGGGACTTTCATTATGCTTTTTCCATGTTCTATTTTGACTATTTATTTTCAATAGGATAATTACAAATCTCGTATAAGGCCAAATTCTGATTTACGGTTTACATTCAATCTTAGATAGTTACAACCGATTTTAACAGCTTACATTTGATTTTAGAAAGTTACAATCTATTTTAACAACTTACATTGGATTTTACATAGTTACAATCGATTTTAACAGCTTACATTCGATTTTAGATAGTTATAAATAGATAATGCAACACATTTTATGCCTCAGCGCCCGAAATTCATCACTTCCCTAACCATCAACATCACTAGCAGACGAACCATTGATATGAATAAGATAGTTAGACTTAAGACCCAAAGACCAGCGCAAAAGAGTTACCCAAAATGCTTTATTCAAAATAATTGATGAAAAAATACACATTTCTTTCTCTCATAGATCGATCTCCATGTTACCATATTTATATCTGTATAAAAAATACTTTAGAATGAAAACAACTAATTCAACCAATTCACTTGTATATCTGTGTAGTATGTAGTATTGGAGAAAATATTTATCAATAAGTGCAAATTACAAATTAATTTTTATTTTTAAAAGGATAACAATTGAAGTTAATTAATTGATATTTGGTCCCTAAAATAGAATTCATAGTGTCAATTTAAGATGCTAACTTAAAGTAACATAATTACGTTGAAAATATTAAATAAGATAGAATCAGGTGAAAGGAAAATTACCTTCTACTAATTAAGTTGCAAAATGTATAAATTGAGACTCGAATCCAATTTGACATGTAATCTATATTATTTGTTACATTGAAATCAAAGATATATTTGTAAACTGAATCTAATTATACAAGAAAGAGATCAAGAAATGAATGGAAGAGAAGAAAGAAAATCATGCACGTTGAATCATGAGAAATGATAGGAAATTGGAGATATAAATACTAAATCCAAATTAATTCCTTGTAAGGGAGGGTATTTAATAAATGAGGACGGCAAGGGTCCAAATTATTGTAGGACCATCATCAACTAGATGGACCGAAATTACAATCTTACCCTTGTTGTGGTTCACACTTCACACTATGCACTGTCGGCGAGGCCATCATTTCAGGGAAGCAACAAGGCAAAGAGAGAAAGAAGCCATTTGTATTATACAAATAAATCAGGGCAGCTTGTGGCAGCTTGTGCAGCTTGTGCCTGCCACACCTATTATTCTCACTCCTTCATATCTTCAATTAATTATTATTCTCTTCTTTATTTTAACTTCTACTTCCACCCTCCTTCCTTTTGTCCTTGCCCCAAAAAAAAAACAGAAAGTAAATTATATGTGCTCTTCATAGTATAAATGTAACAACTTTATAAGTAATTTATGTATATTAATGAAAACAATTAAACTAGTTAATTATATGTAGAAATTTACTCTATATGTTACTTAGTTATAAAAAATGCCGCTTTAATCATTTGTATTGAAAAAGCCGTAATGATGGTAAATGTTCAAAAATATACATAGTAAATTGCAAAAGGTACACTTAGCACTATGACAATTTGAGGATGCAAAAATATACATGGTAAACCAAAATGAAGCGCCCCCATAATATTTTTGCTTTACTCCCATGGTGGTAGGTGCCCCTCTTACAATTTAACATAGTGTTGGGTGTCTTTGTTACAATTTATCATGGTATTAAGTGCACTATTTTGGTTTACCAAATATATTTTTGAACTCTCAAAATTACCATGGTATTAAGTGCCTATTTTACAATTTACCATGTATATGTTTGCACATTCACTTAAAAAATAAGCCATAATGAAAACTCCATAATTAGTACAATTAAGATAGTTATAACCAAATCAAACCGAACACAAACTCTTATTATATTTTTACAAGAGAATTAAGTTGCACTTTTGTTACTAATTCAATGTTACCAATGAATTTTAATTAAGTGTAGTGAAGTTGGGTATTCTCTATTCATGTAAAAAAAGTTGGGTATTCTTAACTAGAGCCCTAGCTTCCTTGCATTGATATCTTAAGATGCAAATCCAAAATCTCATTAAGATAATCCATTATCCATATTTTTCCTACTTTTCTAAATCGTAGGCTTAAATAAAAATGTATCATCAAATGCTCAAGTTTTTAAACTCTTACATTATAAACTTTCTCTTATATTTGGAACTAGTCCAGTCCTAAATATAAGATCTAAATATTAGTTTTGATTAGATTAAAAATTTTACTTAAGTTGGTCTAAACTCTTATTTATTAGTAAGGATAAAGATGCACTATAAACTCTTATTTAGGATTAAATCTACCTTTTAAATAGGTTTTATATTTAAGGCAAGACATAATATTATTTTGTGAAGTAAAATTCATATGCTTTCTAGCCATTATCCAACACTTTATCTTCTTCAAATATATAAGAATCTTGTTTAACATTACATTGCTAGAGCAATACAACGTTAGTATTGGTAAGCATTCTTTTACTATTGTTAAAACTCTTAATTTATGTATAAAACAAAAAAATTTTGTAAATAAATAAAAAATATAACAAACCTCCCATCATTTTCTTTCATTCATGGTCAAAAACATTTTTCCTTTCTTTTTGACTAAAGTAAGATTCTTTTCTACAGTACCTCAGTCTTCAAGTGCCTCTGTGTATGTCTCCTTTAGTGCCATGCTCACTGACCACTCCCTTATATATACAATCTCTCCTTCAAACTTCTTCAATGCTAACACAAAAACACACTAGCAAATCTCTTTGCTTCTCCTATGGCTTCTTCTTCTTCTTCTTCTTCTTCTTCTTCTTCTTCTTCCTCTCTTATGATCTCCCCAAGAAAACTTCGTTCTGATTTGTATTCCCACACATACCAGCAAGACTCAAGCACCCCACTAGTTATAAACGTCCTAGCTTCTCTGATTGAACGGAGCATGGCTCGAACTCAGAGAATTGTCAAGAAGTGTTCATGGACTTTGTCCAAATCATCATCTTCCTCCACAACCGACATCTTTGACTGCAGAGAGATCCCTGACTTGACCATTCAATCTTACCTCGAGAGAATCTTTCGTTACACTCGTGCTGGTCCATCTGTTTATGTCGTTGCTTATGTCTATATCGATCGCTTCTGCCAAAACAATCCTGGGTTTAGAATTAATGTTAGAAATGTACATAGACTTTTCATTACAACTATCATGGTCGCTTCTAAGTATGTTGAAGACATGTGAGTTTTCTTTCTTCCTTTCATCTCTTTTTTTCTCTTGGGAATTTTCACATATATCACAACTTTTTGTAGTCTTTTCTGTGTTACATCCTAGTTTTTTTTTCTTGGCAATGACCCTATATTGGCTAAACACATTGGTAAATTAACAGTGGGTACAATTTTACCCTTGAAGTAGTCAAAGTTGTCCAATTTTACGCTATGACGAATGTAATGCTAACACGTGGATGACGCCCATTGGTGGGTCTGTCCAGTTAGGGGAAAATTGTACCACTTTGGTTAAAATTTAGAGTGTTAGTGGTCCAGCCGTCCAGGTGGTTAAAAGGCAAAATAAGACTTTCCTTTTTTTCAATTTGTGTGATTGGGTTTTCTGTTTTCTGTATTAATCATTGATTTAAGTGAATAATCTGGGGGAATTTGAACTCAGAACAACATTATTGTGTTTTTCAGTTATGGGGACTGAACCGAAAGATTTGTAAAAAAATGGGGAAATTGTCATTGAATTTTCATCAATTTGGGAGGCTAAAAGCTTGTTTTAGATAAATATTTGGTAAGGGGTTTGTTGAAATTTGACAAAGTCTATGGCTTTCAGTCCCAGTCAGTGTTTGTATTGTATATTAGTTCACCAAGATTTTGGTGGATGATGTTTATGTGACTTATGAGTTGAAACAGGGAGAAATGGACTAACAACAGGAAAAATTGATTGTCTGAAATGACAGGAATTACAGAAATTCATACTTTGCAAGGGTTGGTGGGTTGACAACGAAAGAATTGAACAACTTGGAGATGGAATTTCTGTTCTTGATGGGTTTCAAGTTGCATGTAAATGTGAGTGTGTTTGAGAGTTATTGCTGCCATTTGGAGAGAGAAGTAAGCATTGGAGGAGGCTATCACATTGAAAGAACTCTAAGATGTGCGGAAGAAATCAAAGCAAAGCATAGTAACAGAGAAGAAAGAACATACACTCAGATTCCTCGTGTAACTCTGTAAATTCTGAGAATATGGCTGTGTATTTAAGTTGGATAAAGTTACTTGCAGATAAATTCATGACAAGTGATAGAAGATTTAGGAAAATCAATGTGATGTTCTAAGAAAGAATTAATCGGAAAAAAATCAGACAAGTGAGTAGCATCATGACTTGTGGTCATTTTCTATACGAAAGCCCGTCATTGGATGCTGCTAAATTTGGTACACATTTCACATATGTGTCTTTTAAGTCCTTGCAGTGATTTTGTCTTCACATTTTTGAAGCCTTTGAACTTTCATCATTACCTGTGCCGGACCCACATGTTACAATGGTCTTGCTGTTATCTCTGTGGTCATTATAGAGAGGATCTACAGGTTGATCTTTTGAAAGATAGGGTCAAAGGAATACTATGTTGTGGAAAAATAAAAATTCACTTGTTATGTTTCAAAATCTCAAGGGAAGTTAAGATGCTTTGTTAAGTTTTTGTTCTTTTTGCTTGTAACAGAAGGCTGTCTATATGTACACATCGGTTTAATTGTATATCTAAAGTTTGTTGGGAGATTAGGACAGAGAACTAATTGATGTTGCTGAATGAGAGATACCATTGTACAAATATGTTTTGGTTCTTCACAAGTTAAATGATAAGTACAAGGAATTTCAGAGTGGGCAGCATTTCTTTAATGGCTTGATACAATTGATAACATTTTAAGTTTTCTTTTCTCATATTTTATGTTCTATTTTTGCTCTTGTTTGATCACTTTTCAGTAGGCATGTTTCTAGGATGGGAATATAGCAAATTTCACTTTCTTATTTAAATTAACAAGTGATTAAGATAATTTGGGAAAAAATTGCTGTACTTAATATCCTCTTTAGCTTTCCCTGTTTCCAACTTGGTTTGTCAATATCGCACATGTGTGTGTATAAAATCTTGTAACTTTGGAGAATTCCTGGTTTATTGGTGGATAAGTCTTAGTTTTCAAAAGTTTCATCTACTGATTTTAGGATTTCTTAAAATGAATTGAGTATGATTTTACTTAGGTCTACACAGGGTACTTTATGTTTTTTTTTACATGTTATATCATCACAAAGCTTAGAAAGAAGCTTAACGGCTTAACCCATATGATGAGATAATAAAATACTCCTATCATTAATTTATATGAAAGATATTGATAGAAAAGGCCTAAAGTGTAAACATGTCCATGTAATTATCAAGAAGGTGCAAAAGTACCCATGAAATTTCAAAAGTGGGGCAAAAATGTTCTTCCCATTAAATGATGTAAATTCCACTTGTCATTTTAAGGGTCAAGTGCAAAAAACACATGTATATTTTTTTTTTGGAGCAAATCTAAAAATGAAATTTCAAAAGTAGGACAAAGTACACATCCCTTAAATGATGTAACTTCCATTTGTCATAATATATTGGGCCCACTCTCCATTCTTTTCCTCCCACCCACCAAATCTCATTCTTCGACCCATCATCTTTGACTTCATCTCCGACTTCCCATGTTCTCAACGCCATTTCTTGGTGTATCCGTTTGATCATCACAAAATGGATTCTCATAATACTTCATGTAATTCTCGTACGCCGTCATCTCATCTGGAACGTTTATCAGATCATAACCCAACTCCAAGTTTAGATTTGTTGTTGGTGGATCCCCACGACGGTCTTCAACAGAGACACATTCATTTTATTCAGGATCACGAATCTCGACTGCCTATTTCCCCATGAACATTGTCGAATTATTCCTCTATACATGTTTTCCTCTGCCTCTTTAATTTCCTGACTTCTCTATCTCCTATACTACTATTGTTGCAAGAAATTAAAATTTCAAACATGAAGTTACAATGAGTAGAAAGTAAAAATAAGACGGTGAAATAATGAATTGATATTAGTGTATGAAAAGAGAATATTAATATATAATGACCTATAGAAAGTTGAGGACGTCATAGGGGAATGGAGGGGAAGTCATCGTTGTTTTTGGAAGTGTGAGGCTAGACTTCGGAGGGGGTAAGGACACGATTACCGTTGCTTGGAATGAAATCAGAGATGATGGGTGAGATTTGGTGTGTTGATGATGAGTCACTGGAAAATTAGGCGAGGTTGAAGGCACTGGAGGTCCTAATAGCCTTTATTATTAAAGTAGGCTTATATATGCTTAAAAAATATATAATACTCCCTCCAATCTAAATTATAAAATATATTTATCCTATAGGTATAATAAACTTTGAAGTTGTTATGATAACAAGACTACATTGTGTCGAAGACTAAGGGCCCGTTTGGAAGCAGGAAACTTAGCCTCTGAATCTGAAAGTTGTGAAATGATTTCACTTTACCAAGAAAGCAAATCACATGCGGCTGTTTGGTTGGCATATTGAAGAATATGAAAGTGAAGCACATAAATGACAGTAATGCCCCTTCTTATTGTAACATTCCCAAAAAGCCCTTGATTAAAAAAAGAAACCCCACTACTACTCATCTCTTTGTTCCGTGAAGCTTGCTTGTCTTTAGCTTCAAACAAAAAAAAAGCGTGTGTCCAGCAAGCAGGAGCCGTGTTGAGGACCAAGGTGGCCAGCTGGAGAATGGAAGACAGTAACTTGGGGACTGAGTTGTGGGAGACGAAATTTGGGAGGTTGACAGGTTTGGGGTTCAAACTTTTCGTTGTTATTTGTGAAAAAATAGTGTGAAAATATATCTTATTATACATAACTCATGGAGAATCACATCACAAATATTTCTGCGATTTGGGGTGAGATTAGAGTGAAGGCTAACTGAAACATGGGGTTCTGTTTGTTTGATAGGCTAAGATTGAAACTATAGATTTTATTCTTATTGTTCATAATGAGAAATTTAAGTTTGATTGAAGTTTGAAGTAGTTATGTAAAACCCTAATTTTTAGGCTTAAGGGCCAACGGTTTATGGTCACTTTTATTCCTCTCTTGTTCCTCCTTGGATGCTGATACACAACTGATTCAATCTGCAAAATGTTGCTTTCAGGTTCATCGACATGCAGCCATGCTTAAGGAGAAGCCTTTTGCTTTGTTTGGGAGGTTAGACGACATTTTCAGACGTCATGGACAGAACATTGGATAGGGGAAGACAGTGGACATCCAGATGTCATGGAGTTGGAGATGTTGAATTCAATTTGTTTTGGGTTATTTGTTTGTGTTGTGAGGATGAGTGTAGTTGTATTGTTTGTGGAATGCATTAGGCATAGAACATATCTGTTGCACTCTGTGTAATGCTGTTGTTGTAAGTGTGAAATGACAAAACATTGACAATGTATAGTATGCATGTATGTTTTAATTGCGAAATGTCTCACTATTGTGCCTTGCATTAGTTAGAATGTAAAATCTGGAATTTTTGAATTGAGTGGTTAAAAAGAATCCATGTCACTTGGTAAACAGGTTGAATGGAAAGCAAGTTGCTGCACTGGTGCTGCATAGGTTAAAATCGAGTTTTAGAGGATAAAATCGATTTTACCTGAACAAACTCGAGTTTGAGAGGATAAAATCGATTTTACCTGAACAAACTCGAGTTTGAGAGGATAAACTCGAGTTTACCTGAACAAAATCGATTTTGAGAGGTCAAAATCGAGTTACCCTGAACGAAATCGAATTTCAGAAGTTAAAATCGATTTTAACAATGTGAACTCTTTAATATGACACAACACATTTGAAAATATGTTTCACATGTCAGAACGCCAATTGAACCTATTGTCGAGAGTGGGTGCCTGTACAAGGCTTCAGCTGATACAAATGGCAATAAAGAGGGAAAAATGTAAAATATGTCATACAATTTAGGTTCACAAACAAAATTCTCCGAATCCACATTACAACATTAGCAACTAACTATGAAGACAAAACCAAAAGTCTTGAGAAACAAATATTGACAAAGAGATACCCATTTGAAATCTTTGCCTAAAACTAACAAAACAACAATCATGGAAAAGTTTGTTATGTTCTTGGCCGCTTCGATGGGCTTCCTATTGCCCTGGCCGATCCTGTTGATTGAGTGGGTGCTAGTGCATTGTGGCCCCTCTTAAGCTCCTCCAGTTCACTCTTGACCTTTCCCATTTCACTCTCTACCTTTGCAAGCCCACTCTGTACGCCTGCAAGGCTGGTCAAAAGGGTGTTGGACAAGGCATCAAACTTCCTATCTATTGCCTCTTCTACGAGGCTTTTGATTTGGTCAAGCAACGCAGAGTTACTAGCGGTGGCCCTGGAAGCAAGGAAATTGTCAGACAAACACAACATATGCATTACAAAGTACGACATAGAGCAATCACAATTGACACCCATACCCTAATGTACTCGTCCCATACATCCTTATCAGCGGTGACACACTTGGTCTCAGGGTCATAGCCAAAACCTGAGGTGTTTGTGCCAAAGACCATGTCATAAACAATCTGCCAAGATTGTTTTAGTGTCCTGATGCGAGAAACATGTTGTGTCGTTGCTATAGATCATCGCCCTTAAGCATGCCCTCTTCAAATGGAAATCTAACCTATATGTGCTATCGGGTATGCGTCTTAGGTTATACGCGGTAGATGCTAACATCGTCACCACAACCGTCCTCACAGCTAGCAGTATAGCTATGCAGGCAATGTAAGATACTGTTACTAATTTCCCTGATTAATTCAATAATACCTTCACTAACTATGATAGAAAAATGATTTCCATAATATCAATAAATCTATCATAGTTAGAAAAAGAATTTCCTACTAATAATCATTATCCATGATAGAAAAGAATTTTCTAATATAACCTGAATACTATCATGGATAATTAATAGCTAACCATGTTAGAAAAGAATCACCTAACATGGTTAGAAAAAGAAGCAGCCTACCACAATCCTTCGATTAACTAATAAAATCAATACAAATAAAAATATGCGGAAGCGAATGTAGACCTATACATTTTGGCAATATACATGTCTAAATAATCAAAACAACCTTTGAAATTTAATTCCCTTTCCTGTTGTCCGAGCCTGTGCATGATCACCTGCAAAAATGTAAGTAATCGTGGGGTGAGACAACTTGTCTCAGTAATCTACTACCTAACTCACTATAACAGTGAGATGTGCGGTAGTAAGGGCGTCTAAAGGGTACTACAGTTTTAAAATCAATATATATATATATGTATATATAAGAACCAAGCATTCTTCCATTTACCGTTCCAGGCCCCTCTGTCACGTCCAAAATAAATCAAGTCCATCATTTCTACTTTCCAAATATCACTCAAAACCCTCAATCAATTTCCACATCGATAACTTCACCATCCAATCTCCAAATCCATGCAGTCATTATTGTAAATTTCATACACATAGTTCTCAATCCAACTTCTCGGCTCTCATCCATGTACAACCCTGGTGCTCTACTCCCAGGGAGGGATCCCAGTCTGTCTCAAATCAGAAAGGGAGCAGTCCCTGTCTCAAATCAGGAGACTGCTGGTCACAGTCTCAAATCTGTTGACCGTTACAATTAACCGTTGATTGGCCTATCAACCGGTTATCATCGCGCGATGGTACTTTTCTCAGTGGCATGCAATGCTTACAATTCTTTTCAACATCTCAATCAGAATTTTCAATACTTTCCTTCAACAAAACTTTCCAAATTCCTCAACCACAACGTATGATACTTCCATTCCACATCACTTTCCAATACCCCTGTCCGAGTACCAGTTATATATAGCACCATCACAAACTCCATCACTTTCCATCAAATAACCTATCAACACTGCTGTCAAAGGACCACACCTATATATATATCTCACTATTCCAGGAAAAATCACAACCGCCAGACAGGATAATATCTATAATGTATGAAGCTTCTTCATACAAAAATACTCGTGTTTAAAGGCACCTGACAGCCTGTTTGTATATAAAAATAACTTTTAAAGATTTGAGGGTAAGAAAGGATTGAAAATCCCAACTAACGTCACCCTCAATGTTATAGTAAGGTAAGAGTGATTATCTGCGTCACTTAGCGCTCCATTGCTTTTCTTTACCCTTCCTTGAGAATTTCCAAGTATTTCCTCTTAATCCCTCCTATTATTACACAAAGTAATAATAGTCATAAACGATTATTCTTATATATACGTTTAATGAATAACGTCGCTCTCGATCTATATAATGCTACCCAAGCCCCTTTTTATTTTACTTGTCCTATACATGCATTCCAAACACAATTCAAATTCAATAACAGAATCCACATAATGTCATCCAAATCAAAAACAGATAATTGAGACAAAATAAACAGAATGGAACAAACTCTATCATATCACATCAATTCATGAATCAAATCACCCTTGTTTCCTCCACATTATTTCACATCTATAAATTTATCACCACAACCTAATAACATCCATTAGCCATTACATTCCTCAAGCATCTATCACTTCCACAGTCAAATAATATCATATTCAAAATTAAAAAGGACTAAATCCAAACTACCACCTCAGTCATCTAATTAATACATCACTCACAATCCTCACTAAGATAATCACCTATTCTCAAAAACATTGAAATTATAATATATAACAAGCTAGCAATCAAACAACAAACCATAATTATAGCATCATCATAAACTTCAATGACAAATCATTATTTAAATTACTCCTTTAGGGTTCTTGAACTCTGAATGACCTTTTATGTAATCCACCTCAAATCTGCCCAACAACCAGTATGCATTCAACAGCATTCCAGAAAATTTAACAAAAGACTGGCGAGATAATCAAACAGGATCTTGGATAATAAAGCCCCAAGAGACAAGTTAAAATAATTTTACAATGTCAAGTTCAATGTGCATCAAAATCATCAACATCATCAATTCCTCAATCAATCAGCAAAACCTACACAACCTCACGTGATCCTTATCCACAATCAATCTACTTCAAACATGAACATAACCAAGAGCAACAAAGTGAGGCACGCATATATATACCTTTTCTTTCATATTTTGCCTCACATAAGAAAATAAGTCTCAGTTCGTCAAGTTTCTGCATCATTCCATCATTCCTTTTTATGTAAATTAGTTGTAAGGTATAAATAAAGAAATGGAAAGACATTGTCATGTATCAATCTATTCCTAATCTTAGAATCATGGGATTGCCAAATAATAAACACCCATACAAGTGCTCCTTTGAGCAACATCCAGAAGAGATGGTGAAATCTAAAAAAATTCCAAAACAACAAGAAATCTAAACATCTACTTCTCTATATTAACTATTTAAAATGCTCAAACATATTACTTATTATTTCATTTCCTAATCCCTTCAGTTTTCATGTACAGCCTAATCAAGCATGTTCAAAAATCCAACAAAACAGAAAATATTTTTCACATTCGATCCTATAAAGCTAAATACACACCAGAAAAGGAGTGAAAGATGTTTACTCATGATCATTTCTCAAGTACTTGATATATAGTAATGTGCCTATTTAAACAGCACATAGCAACTTATTCCCTCTTATTTCATTATCCTGGCCAATTGGCACAAAGTCAACATAAAGATAATAAATTCCTAATTCGGAGCTAACATTCACAAACTTTCACTTCCTATTTACCGTATAAGAGCCGACAGAACCAGGAGCAATAGAGCTGAGCAAACCAATTTAACCACATACAAGGCCAAATTCTCATTCCTCTTTACTAGCAAAGGATTAGCAACATAATCCATAACAACAATCCAGAGATTATAGGGAATAAAAAAGTAAATTTAGTTCCATTAGCATTATTATCAATACGAATTGAACTTGTAACCCCAAAGTCAACAGCACCAGCAAAACCTAAACCAATATGGCAACAGGAAATATAGACAAGAATCAGCAGCAATAAAACTTAATCTTCTTTACGCAAATAAACATACAAAATCCCCCAATAACTTCAAAACCCATCGACTAATACAGTCCCCATAAAAAAAAATAGAAATCTGATTAAGAGAAGAAAGTTGTGAAACACTAAATCCAAGCCAAATCAAACAAGCAATGTCATTATCAAACTCAAACAAGGAAGACAAGTCAGCCAAACAATCCACCATTACACAACCAATTATACATTCTCAATGCCTAATCGAAATGAACAAACAGTCAAGGAACATAGAATAGAAACAACAACATGAACCATCTTATTCCAAGCAAAATCAGACTTGCAACTTAATATAAATTGACTCCCACACATGTCTATTAGATTTTCATATAAACTCAGCAGAATCTCAAGAATAATACACAAACCCCAACTCATTCTCTCTCTCATATATCGCACAAAACACAGGAAAATGGCACAATCAGTTATAGAAAATTCACCTAACCCAAAAACGGCCTTGTGTGAGGGATTTGCACCGAGCCCCACCGTTTTCTCGCCGGAAAACGCCACTGAATCCGAGAACACGAAGAAGAGATCGAAGAAAACAAAAGGGGAAGAGTTAGGGTTTATACTTGGAGTGGTGAAATAGGTAGAAATTTTAGAATATAACTTACCTAAGCTTGACGGTGAACCAACACCGAACGACGGCCTTCTTGCCGTGCTTCTCCGCCTTGAGCTCGCCGGAAAACGCAGGGAAACAAGTATAAACGGAGAGAGGTCGAAGGCAGTGAAGGAGGGTTTTGGGAGAGAGAAGAGGACGAATGGAGACACGGACATCTTCCTCCGCCGTCGCTGTCGCCGTCGTCCGTCACGGCGTCGCCCTCCCCTTGGATGGCCGGCGAGCTTGGAGAGGGAGGAGCAGAGACGAGAGATTAGGGAGGAGAGGAGATATGTGTTGTGTGTGTGTGTATGTCGTGTGTTTTGACGGGAGGAAGAAGAAGGAAAGGAAAAATGAGGGCTAGGTATGCAAAAGACCAATTTGCCCTTCTACTTTATTTATTTACTATTCCCTTTTAAATCCTTACATTAAAACAAGTTATGAAAGTGATCTATACACCAACTTAAGTATTTTCTCCAAAAATGCATCAATATGTGTGAAATTTCACTTTGGAACTCTCTAACCTCATAAATAAATTCTAAAATTAAACCTAAAATTACCATTAATCCTTATTTAAAATTTGGGATGTTACAGGCAACCACAAATTCATAATGTATTTGAGCATGTATTTCATCCATCACCTACAAAAAATGACCCCACACCCCTTTCCTATATCAACAGGACGTACAACAAAATGCATCATACCCACCCACACACATGTTGAAAAGCTTAATTGATTTTAGACTTTGCCTACGAAACTCGAGTTTGTCATCCTAAAATCGATTTCGCAAAAAATAAATAGATTTAAAATCGATTTGGCCATTGTAAACTCGATTTTGCCATCCTCAGTTTACTCAAGTTGGACCTTTTCAACTGACGTCACCCCCAAATTTTTCCCAACAATGTAGCTAAACACAAGCACCTGGACAACAACTTCAAACAACACCCAGGCAGATTTTTACTATGTAACTATAGTTTGGAAACCAATAATTGCTAACCCATCAATTTTAAAGTTCAAACCAATTCATTTAAGCAAAAACCACGCATCACACACAAAAAACACTTCAAAAGAAACACAAACAGGGTCATGAAGAAGAAATGCAAACATGTTTGGGTTCACCATCAATGCCTAAGACAAAAATAAAACTACTCCACCAATATGAAACTACATTAATCACCCTTACCTTTGTCTCCTTACTTGGCACAATGTGAAGCTAGCTAATTTGAGTTAAATGCCACCCACGACAACCCACACCTCCTCAGTGACAAATTCGTGTCTTGCCTGAAGCTCCCAACGTTTGTGATGTATTTGGTTAAAGTAAATGAAGGGCAATGTGGTATTTAGCACATGGGCCCACACTCAATTTTGGTGGGAAGCCAAATTTGTATTTCTATTTTTAATTTTGGAGGGAAACTGAAAATAGAAACTTTCTAATTCAGGGCAAAGGTTTTTGGCTTCCAAACGGCATGTGAATGTGAATTACTTTCACTTTCAGATTCAGAGCCTTTGTTTCCTGCTTCCAAACGGGCCCTAATAAATGTAATTTTCTTAGTTCAATAATAGACACTTTGTTAAAACATAATCAAGTCTACCCAATACATATTAAAGAAAAAGTTGTATTTCAATTATTACAGTCTGAAAAGACGTTCGATTAATTATTGTTGACATCATTTCAAAACATGACCAACAATTTACAGCAAGCAGGCTTCATATAAGATTGAAATGGCAATCAACTAAAATTTTGTTATAATAAACTTGATTGTTTTATAAACAAATATAATAGTGGGTTACTTAATCATATTTGTGTGAGCTGTAAAGCAGATATACTACAGTAACTACTTAACTAGGCCATTATTCAAAAATATGTTGAAGTTTTAATGTATTGTATTTAATTATTGCCACTGTATGCTCTCATAGTCACATGAGCAAAATGAATGAGAAAAAGTAATTTTGTTTGATATGTTGAATGAAAATTAAAGGAAAAATAGCAAATCTCTCATCATGTGATTTTTTTTGTTTTGTTAATTATTGACCATTTTAAAACTTAATCATGATTACGTATAAATATGAGTACGCAGATGATGATTCTCTATCATTATTTAGTCCTGTAATTAGTTAAGATACTTCAGTATGTCATATTGTCATCTATCATATAAGAGAAATTATGTATTATTCAAGATAGATAAAAGTTGAGAAGTTTGCTTAGCTTGCAGAAAATTTGAAAGTTAAAGGAGTGTCATGCATTCAACAAAAAACTAGTAGTAATATACTAATTAGTGAATGATGTTTGAAAGAGACCACTGTTACCGGCATGCTACGTACAAATCTAAAATATACTAATTAGTGATTGATGTTTGATTCTAAATATAAGGCAATGTTTCATTTTATCTCTTATTTTATCATTACTCTCCAAATCAATAAGGTTTATTGATAAATGATCTAGTAGTAATACATTCATATTATTTTTACCGAACAAATATGGAAAAATATATATGATGAAATATATACGATAAAGCTTAATTATATTTTTGTTCCTTTAAAGTGATATCAAGATTTATTTTAGTTTTTTAAATTTGAAAACTGTCCGTATTAGTCCTTTTAAACTAAGGCTCTCAGATTTATTTAATAGATGTGTAAGGTTAACCCAAAATTCAAATTCAATCATATTTTATTAACATTTAACTAAAAAAACTATCATTTTCATTTGAAGTGTTCAGAATTTTTGTTGATAAAATTAAAAGTATTAATTAACTAAAAGGAGTAAAGGTTCACTTTTAAAATTAAGAAACCAAAGTGAAATTTCAATTCCTTCTCACTTTCCATGTGCAACCAAAAGGACCCTAAGATCTCGGTGCTTAACTACTCGAACGCATGAGGTGTCCAAAGTCCAAACAATTTTTTTTGTTAACTTAAACCATATAACATACACACACTTTTCAAGAAAACAATAGTTTTCTATTACCCCAATCTTAACTATAAGATTACTAATTACAAGTATAACCATATTTAATAGTTTGCTTTTCAAATATATTTATTATATTACTAAATCATAACATATGTTGTATATAATTAAATTATAATTTAATTTATAAGTAAAATGAATTAATTTTATGGAAAAAAGATCAAAATAAACAAATTAAAGTGATTTATTTTATATCCTTAAATTATCTAAAAACAATTCAGATTCATATAATAATTAGGACCCGATGGGTATATATTGTTTATGTCCTTATTACATATCTCGTATATTTTTTTTTTAAATTTCAAATAACTTTTAATGTTATCTGTATTTAATTATGTCATCTTTTAGTTTTGAAAATTCTAAATTGACAGAGTCAAATATGAAATTTGGAAAAATTGATGGCCTAAGTTTTGGTATTACATTATTAATTAAGGTTATATTCGATGCCCTTATTTTTTTACATTATTAAATTTATTTTCCTATCTTTTTCCCAATTAAGAAGGTAGAATCGGACTAATTTATATTGATCAGTTCATAATTAATTACTATATTTTAATATGATCGCAAGTCGTAGCACAATCCTTGAACAATTTTCATTGCAATCAAAATGGAAATTGTGCAGGAATGAAGTTTTTGTTAGAATCTTAAGTTTTGATGAAGACTAAAATATGAAAGAATGAATCAAGTACTTAGAAAGCAATAGGTGAACATAGAATCCTAAGTAAGAGTGCAACCGGATGTGGATTTACTTCCGGATAGACTAGGACTAGCGCTCGCGGATGAATGACTCATCCCCCAGCGAGAGCAAGTAATTCACTAGGGAAATAACTTAGTCCATAAGCACTAGATATACAAAACCTCAAGACTAAGCTAGGATTCAACCGGAAGTGATTTTGCTTCCTGTTGTATTTAGACTGGCGCTGGCTGTTAGAATAGATGACACTAAGCGTCAGTGAACATAAGCCACGTCCAGTAGAATTGCTTCCGATAGCTTAGTGACTAGCGCTGACTGTTGGGTTGAAGGACACTGAGCGAGAGTGAGTAAAAGTGATTATAACCCTTCATCCAGTGGTAGTGCTTCCGGATGTAGAAGTGCTTCCGGATCCAAGGAAGTCATTTTAGACTAAGTAAACACCCACTGCATGTGACTATGTGCTTATATTGTTAAACTAACATTCAAAGTGCAGCACACTAAGTAGAATTGCTTCCGGATGTGAACCTGCTTCCGCAAGCAATCAGAATGTCAGAATGTTCAGAAGTGCAGTGTCATAATGCTTTTGTCAGAGCAGAGTTGTCAGGACTACTTTTCAGAGATAAAGCAAGTCAACGCTGCTATGCATTGATGAAGCATTAATTGGGCAAACGGTAACAAGGGAAAAACGGCCATATTCAAACGGCTAACCCACCTACCAAGAGTCAGAATGTTTGAAGACCATATAAAGGAGCTCAACTTCATTTATGAAGCTAATGAATTATCTTTGACATTCTTGAGAGAAGTTAGAGCGAGAAACTAAGAAAATCTTCAAGTATTCAAAGCTGCCCAGAAAAGAGAAAGAGCATTTAACTCATTGAGTGATCTTTTCATCTACATATCTTGTACTCTTTGCAGTTAAGTCTCTTCGTGTTATAAGAGCATTGATTGTACTTAAGTGTGTAACACTATCTGTTCTTTAAGAGAACTTAGTTAGAAAAATCCTTTATTTGTAAAGGTTGAACCCTTGCTGGAAGTAAGGGGGAGCTAGTTAGAAAGGTTGCAAGTGAGCCTGAGTAAAACTTGTGGTTGTAAGGTTGCAAGTGATCCCGTTCAAAACTTGCGGTTGTAAAGGTTCCAGGTGCACCCGTTGTAAAACCTGGGGATAGTGGAACTCGGCCTGGGTGGTTGAGAACTGGACGTAGGTCAGGAAGACCGAACCAGTATAAACTCTTGTGTTGTTTTTATTTGAGCCTTTATTTTTATAGCACAATTCACCCCCCCTCTTGTGCATCCATTACTTTCATTTGGTATCAGAGCGGGTCTTTCTCACTCGATTCCAACGAATCCAGAAAGCAAAGATCTAGTAATGGATACAGATTACTCCCTGCCAGATGTCTCTATTCAACCCAACAAGCCTCCAGGCTTTGATGGGTATAACTATCCATTCTGGAAGTTTCGAATGGAGACGTACATCAAGTCCAGCGACATCAGACTCTGGGATGTAATCGAACGTGGGGATCACACTCCACTAGATGAGGATGGTTTTGCTAAGCAGCGATCCAGGTACACTAATGAGGACTATGCTCTAGTCCAACTGAACTATAGGGCCATGCACTACATTCAGTGTGCTCTCAGCCCTAAGGAATTTCATAGGATCAGCCACCACAAGAATGCGAAGGATATGTGGGAGGCTCTGGAGGCTGCTCACTCTGGAACCAGGGGAGTGAAAGCAAGAAGAGTTGAGATGTTGGTGGAAGAGTTTCACAAGTTCGCCATGCTTAGTCCGACTGAGCCAATCAGAGAGCTGGAGCTGAGGTTCACTCATCTCATCAACAACTTGGCCTCCTTGGGTAAGGACATTCCAGAAAGAGAGCAAGTCAGCAAGATCCTAAAAATCCTGAAAGGTGATTGGATCACCAAAGTAACCATCTTGCAGGAAGTCCAAGGAGAGTCAACCAGCTCCATCACTGCACTCTTTGGTTCTTTGGCCGAATATGAACCAACATTGCTGGCTCAAAGAGCTCCTCAAGCCTCATCCAAAGCCAAGAATCTTGCCCTTGTTGCTCCCAACAAGGAGATTGATGATGATGATGATGAGGATGATGAGGAGGAACTGGACGAAGAAGAGATGGCCATGATTGTGAAAAAGTTCAGAAAGTTCTTCAACAAGAAAGGAGGCTTTCAGAAAGGTGACTCCAGTCAGAGGAAGGGATACAAGAAGGAAAAGGCCCCGGTGTGCTTTGAATGCAAAAAGCCTGGCCACTTCAAGGCTGAGTGTCCAAGCTTGCAAAGATCAAAGGGGAAAGACAAGAGAAAAGCCTTCGTGTCCTCTATCTGGGTAAATAGCTCAGATGACGAAGCAAGTGATGAGGAAGAAGTTGCCAACCTCTGCCTGGTAGCCAGAGAAGATGATGAGGAAGCATCTTCAGATCTTGATCTCACCCACGAGGACAATGAGGTAACCTTTTCTGAACTACAAGAGGCTTACAATGAGGTTCATGAAGAATTCTCTCGATTATGTAAAGCCTATAAAGTGTTAAAAACTAAAAAGGAATCACTTGAGTCCAAAGTGGACTCACTAAGTGAAGAGCTAGCGGAAGCCAGAAAGCTTCCGGTAGCGGATGACAAGGGTTCTCCCCAAGCTGAACCCAATGCCTCAACGCTTGAGAGCTGCCCTAGTTGCAGCAAAATCTCAGCTGAAAGAGACAAGCTGCAAAATGCCCTGCAGAAGTTTACAAATGGGTCAGAAATGTTAAATATAATTTTAATGAATCAAAGGGCATATAGGGACAGGACTGGCTTAGGATATACTCCTAGAGGGAGAAAGTGGGTGGAACCAAAAGTGAAGCCCTACTTGAAATTCTTCCACAAAGCCACTAGTCACAGCTCCTCACCTTTTAGCTTCTGTAACTATTGCAACAGGAAAGGACACTCCATGTCCACCTGTAATGCCAAGAAGCATGGAGCAAGTAGCTCTTACAAATGGGTCCCTAAAGGAACCAAGGCTACAAAGGATCCTCCCCCCTGAAAGGAAACTAAGGGAGGACAGGGATCCCAAGCCTGGAAACAATCCACAGGGAAAACCCAAGAGCCTAGAGCCAGCACTAGGCCGGAGGCACTGAATGATCATAAGCCCAAGGTCAAGGCTAACACTAGACCAAGGGCACTGAAAACTAATGACATAAGACCCAAGAGAGGTTGGGTACCTAAGCTTACTTGATTCTTTCAGGTGTGTCTCAAAACATCCAAGAACAGAAAATGGTATATTGACAGCGGATGCTCGAGACATATGACTGGAGACAGAGACAAGTTCAAATCTCTGGTGATCAAAGACGGAGCCACAGTAACCTTTGGAGGAAATCAAAGTGGAAAGATCACTGGAGTTGGAGAAGTTGGACCAGTGAAAGACGTCTATCTGGTGGACGGTCTCTGTCACAACCTGCTGAGCGTAAGCCAGAGCACTGACAAAGGAAATTGGGTAATCTTTGATTCACATGAGTGCTTAATAGTTGATAAGCAGGATCTGAATTTAGATAAGGCCAATTTAAAATGCAAACTTAAGGCAAATAGAAATGGAAACCTATATACTCTAGACTTATGTCAACAACTGGAAGAAAAATGTTTAATATCTAGTGATGAGAACAGTTGTCTTTGGCATAAGAGGTTAGCTCATGTTAATTTTACTCAACTTGATATGCTAATTAAAAAGGAGCTAGCTATAGGTATTCCATCCTTTAAGGTAAAGCATGATTTTATCTGTGAATCCTGCCAACGAGGGAAGCAAACAAAGTCCTCGTTTAAAACCAAGAAGAGAGTCTCCACCAGCAGGCCCTTGGAACTGATCCATATGGATTTAGTTGGGCCAGCGAGAGTGAAGAGCTTGGGTGGAAACCTGTATGCTCTAGTGGTAGTGGATGACTATTCAAGGTTCACTTGGACTATGTTTCTTGCCTCTAAGCAAGATGCTTTTGATACTTTTGTTGTCCTGGCTAAGAAAGTGCAGAATGAGAGAGAGCTCAAAATCACAGCCATAAGGACAGACCATGGAGGAGAGTTTGAGAACCATAGCTTCTCTGAGCTATGTGAGCAAAATGGTATTGAACACAACTTCTCAGCTCCTAGAACTCCTCAGCAAAACGGAGTGGTCGAGAGAAAGAACAGGGTTCTGACCGAGATGACTAGAAGCATTCTCAACGAGAAAGAGGTTTCTCAAGTGTTCTGGGCGGACGCTATGAGCACTGCTTGCTACATCTCTAACAGAGCCTATGTTTGCAAGGGCTTGGACAAGACTCCATATGAGCTGTATAAAGGGAGGAAGCCCAACATTAGCCACCTCAGAATCTTTGGATCAAAATTCTATGTGCATAACAATGGAAAGGTAAATCTGGGTAAGTTTGATCCAAAAGCTGATGTAGGTATATTCATAGGATATTCCCTTAGGAGTAAAGCATATAGAATATACAACATGAGAACTAGAATTGTAGAAGAATCAATGCATGTTGTATTCGATGAAACTCCTACATGGGGACAATCCACAGAAGATGATGAAATACTTAATCTTCCAAAACCACCATCATCTTCTTCACCACCAAAAGAAACACCAGCAAGCAATCTCAAAGAAGAAGATGAACCCAGTGATGAACCTAGAGTGCAGACCATGCCTGATGAGGCACAGTTGCCAACAGCTAGGAGACATCACAGGGATCATCCACTTGATCAAGTGCTTGGTGATGTTTCTTCTGGTGTTAGAACCAGAAGGCAAGTTCAAAATGAAGTTGAGTTCGGAGCATTTCTATCTCAAATCGAACCAACTTCAGTTGAACAAGCTCTTGAGGACTGCGACTGGATTATTGCCATGCAGGAAGAGCTAAATCAATTTGAGAGAAGCCAAGTCTGGGAACTAGTCCCAAGGCCGTCTCATCAATCCATAGTGGGGACCAAGTGAGTCTTCAAAAACAAACTGGATGAGACAGGTCAAATTACAAGAAACAAAGCCAGATTAGTAGCCAAAGGATATAACCAAGAAGAAGGCATTGACTATGAAGAAACTTTTGCTCCAGTCGCTAGACTTGAAGCAATAAGAATTCTTCTAGCCTTTGCATCCATGAAAGGCTTTAGATTATATCAAATGGATGTAAAGAGTGCTTTTCTTAATGGTTATATTAAAGAAGAGGTTTATGTAGAACAACCTCCTGGCTTTGAGGATCACAAGTATTCCAAGCATGTGTATAGGCTAAAGAAAGCTTTATATGGCCTGAAACAAGCTCCTAGAGCTTGGTATGAGAGACTCAGCAGCTTCCTGCTGGGCAAAGGTTTCTCAATGGGCAAATTAGATAATACACTGTTTATCCTTCACAAAGATAGAGATATGTTAATTGTCCAAATTTATGTTGATGATATTATTTTTGGGGCAACTAATGAAAAGCTTTGTGAAGATTTCTCTAAGACTATGCAGGGTGAGTTTGAAATGTCAATGATGGGAGAACTAACGTTCTTCCTAGGCCTGCAAATCAAGCAAAAGAAGAATGGGATATTCATCTCCCAAGCTAAGTACTGCAGAGAGCTACTTAAGAAGTTTGGGATGGATGAATGTAAGGAGTATGACACTCCCATGAGCACCACTGCCGCACTCGATGCTGACGCAAAGGGTAAATCTGTCAGCCTGCCCATGTACAGGGGAATGATAGGTTCCCTCCTATACTTAACGGCAAGCAGGCCTGATATTCAATTTAGTGTAGGCATGTGTGCAAGATTTCAAGCCAACCCCAAGGAGTCACACTTAACATGTGTTAAACGTATTTTGAGATACCTTGAGGGAACACAAGAACTTGGTCTTTGGTATCCCAGAGGTAACCAAGAGTTCTTGTGGGCTTACTCTGATTCTGACCATGCAGATTATAAGACTGATAGAAAGAGCACCAGTGGACAATGCGCCTTCCTTGGTGGTTGTCTGGTGTCTTGGGCTAGCAAGAAGCAAACCTGCGTGTCTTTGTCATCCACTGAGGCAGAATATATTGCGGCTGCAAGCTGTTGTGCTCAAGTGCTATGGCTGAAGAACCAACTGAGAGACCTTGGCTTGGAGTTCCCTGAGGCACCCATCCTCTGTGACAACACAAGCACAATCAGCCTCGCCAAGAATCCAGTTCAGCACACAAGGACAAAGCACATTGATGTCAGACATCACTTCATCAGAGACCATGTTCAAAAGAAAGATGTCAAAGTGCAATTTGTCCCCACTCAACAACAGCTTGCTGACATCTTCACCAAGCCTCTGGGGGTTGACCAATTTACTTTCATAAGAGGTGATTTGGGAATGGTAAACCCAAATGAGGTGTAACCTTTTATTTATTATACTTGATTGTTTAAAACCTACAACAATACTAACTTAGGCATCGGAGTGCCAATACGTGTTTTTTGCAGGTCCTCAATGTTAAATCTTAAGCAATTGCAACCGGAAGCAAAACTACTTCCGGATGATCACTCGCTGACACTGGATGTTAAAACTAAGAGAGCGCCAGTGCCAGACCAAGGGACACGTCACTTCAGAAAACGCTTCATCTCCCTCCATGAGAAGTTGTGCCTTCCCTGACAAGATGAAGCGACACGTGTCATAAGGTGCGCCGTTCCAATTAAAATGTTTACGTTACCCAATGTGTAAACGTTTGCTTTCATATGAAAAGACATGACCATTTTGTCCTCAGTAAATTTGCATATAAATAGGGTGTCATTTTCACTTTCACTTTTTACTTGCACAAATTTACCCACCCACATATTCTCTGCATACATTCATCCATTTCTTCATCTTGTTCTTCATCTTCTTCATCTTCTTCTTCGCATTTCACCATAAACAAACCTTAAACCCTCACAACAATGGCCGACTCACATGAAACAAACCCCAACACAAAGAAATCAACCTCTTCCAAGAAATCAAAGTCCAAAAGTGGGAAATCTGGGCATAAGCATTCTGGAAAATCTGGGCAACGCGATGAACATCATGAAGAATGTCATGAACACCAAGAACAGACTGGGCAAGCACAAGGGCAGAATGAACAAGTCCAGGACCAGCCTGAACATTCTGGGAGAGTGGCAGAACAGCCAGAAGTGACTGGGCATGAGGAAGCACAGCAAGCCAAGAGGAAAGGGAAGAAGAAGGTTCAGTTCTTTGAAGAGCCTTCTTCCAAAAGACAGAGGGTTGAAGAGGATGACCCTTCAATTTACAGAGATGGGGCTTTGGAGGCTGTTTCCTCCAAGTTTGAGACGATTAAGCCCTACTTCAACAACGGCTTGTTCATCGATCTGGTCAAGATTGATGAACTAGGGTTTCCTCATCTGCGCCCTTACCTGGAAAAATACATGCCTTGGCTAGGGATCAAACAGGACTACAACATCAACGTCCTGCGAGTCTTCTGTCAATCTCTCTCTGAAAAGGTTAAGTACAAGAAGGTAGATGGGAAGGAGCAGATACGCAGACTCACTTTCACTGCCACAGTAAGGGGGAGAACCTTCAGTTTCACCTGGAGGACACTCAATGAGTTAATGGGGATCACAGAAGAGGGCATGAATGAGTGGCTGTACCTTGGGTCACTCAAATACAACAAGGAGGAACTCGAGAAGTTGTATGGCACCCAAGGGAAAAAGGTGTCCAAGATGTCTGACTCTAACAGACTCTTGTACTATGTTTACTCCCGCATGATGACACACAAGGGAGGGAACTTCAACGAGTTCACTCTACTGGACAACCCGTGGTTTCCCAGATTTCTCTCCCATCAGCCAATCAACCCCGGGCAGTTGATCAGCCTTGAACTTCACAGATGGATAGTTAACCACAAGGCTGGATTTCTTCCCTATCCCACCATCCTTGCCTTCCTCCTTGAGAAGAATTTGATCAAGGCTACATCTGACGTGGAGGAAGAGAATATTAAGTGTGCTCCAGTGGGGGCAACTAACATCAGCAAGATGGGCATCAAGTACCTGAGGCCTGCTAAGCCCACTCGCTCAGGATCACAGGCAGGCAGTGCCTCTCAGACTTCAGCCCCTTCTACATCTGGTGCAGGGGATCAAGAGGCTGACTCTCATCCTGGCCCAAGCAGAGTTGCGAGGGTACCAGCTACAGTCAAAGCCTTTACTGAGGAAGTAAAGGAGGAAATCCTGTTTAGGCTGACTGACTCCCTGTTGGCTCCTCTCAGGAACGAATGTGATGCTGGGTTCCAGCAGCAAGGGGAGCGCATCCAGCGTTTAGAGGACAGAGTGGGTCAGGTTGAGACTCAGCTTGCCAGGGTGGATGCAAAGCTAGATCTTATCCTCCAACACCTCCAGATTCCCCAACCACAACAAGGTAACCTACCACCAACCCCTCCTCAAAATCCTCCTCCTCCTCCTCCTAATCACCCTCAACTTCCCCCTCCTCCTCCTCCCAATACTCAACAGCCACAGCCACCACCATCACCAAACAATAACCAACAATCCCAACCCTCACCTGACCATGACCAGCAAGCCCAAGACTCACCTCAACAATCTCCTCGCCAATCACCTCTTAACTCCCCATCTCCACTTAACTCCCCCACTTGCACACCACCCAACGCCCCTACTCGCTCACCACTCAACCTCTCTGCCGGACCATCCCATCCTAACCCTACCAATCCCAACTCTGGACCAAGATCCAACCCATTGGCCGAGCACCTTGGCTTCAAAACTGCCATTCACCCCCTCAGCCACATCTATCTGAGAGATTACCCCCGCCTTCAGCGAATCCCTGAGGATCACTTACCATTTACCCCATTTACCCCACACTCTTCCACTACCTTCACTGAATATTCCTCCACCTATCCGTTCGAAGGTCTATTCGTAGATCCCACTTGGTTCCCCAACCCTCCCGAATCCCCCGAAACTACCTTACCTACATCCTCCCCAGAACCCTCACCCCCAAAGAGATTTGACCCTGAACCTCCACCCTCCTCTTCATCCACTCCATCCCTGGCCCTCGCCCTTGTTGATGATGCCAAAAGGGGGAGAGATGCTATGTCCACCCTTCGCCAGAGCATGGACACAAGGGATGTTCTCAGCCAGCCATCTCTCTGGCTTGATGAAGATATTACGGCCGCCCTGCGTCGAGCCTTGGAGTCCCAGAGATTGGGTGGTGCTGAGAACCTAATCAGAGGAGAAGCTATCCGGTTCATGCAGCAGCAAAGGACGGAAGAGCAAGGATCTAAATGGGACATGGTGGTGTTTGAGCAGAATGAGCAACCCTCACAGCCTGAGTCATCTTCATCAGAGCCTTCTTCAACTAAGAAGAGTAAAAACATTGTTGAAGAAATCATGATGAAGTGGGGGCTGAAGAAGATCAACCATCCTCCCATTGTGATCGCCAAGCCAATCCCTACATCCTCTGGGCAAACGTCTGAGATCCCTACTTCTGAGCAATCATCTGCCCCTCCTCCTCCATCTAAGCCAGCAATTACATTCAGTGAGTCAAGGAAGAAGGCCGTTGCTAGGAAGCGTGCCAAAAAGGTTATTGCCTCCACTGAACCTGCTGAGAGTGAGGAAGAGACCCCATCTGACCAACCTGAGCAAGAAACTTCGTCTGCCCAAGTTGAGCAAGAGATCCCAGTAGTACAAGCAGTTCCAATTCTGAAGGAAGTCAAGTTGGAAATAGAGGACATGACTCCTGAGGAATTCGAAAAATATGGGTACACGGACAGACTATCCTTTGGTCAGATGGCTTGCCTGGATGCTGAGAGAGCATGTGCCAAGCCCACTCCATCAATACCCAAGGGCAAAGGGAAGGGTAAAGGGAAGGGGAAGAGAAAAGCCCAGGAAGTTGAGGAGGATCCCAACTTCCCTGTATGGAATGTGAAGATTCGGGCTGTCCACTTTCCTAATGGCGAGGTCACCCACTTCTCAGATGCAACAGGATTCCCAGGCTATGAGGAAGTAGAAAATATGAAGAGAGCCTTCGAGGAGTCTGTTGAGTCTGAGAGACTCAGAAGGGAAATGGATGAAGAAGAGCTTCAACAGATCATTGCTCAGATTGACCGGAATGTGCATGAAGCCGAATTAGCCAAACTCCAGAAGGAGAGTGAAGAGAGACAGAAAGAGAGGGAGAGGAAAAAGAAACACCAAATCTGAACCCCCATTCCAACCCTTTTAACTTAGAAAGTTTTCCTTTATTTTTCATGCATATTACACTCTTGCTTAGTATAGATTACTTGTATATGTTATTTGCTTGTATACTCTAACGTGTAATCCCTGTTTATCAATGAATTGTTTCTAAGTTATTTGTATCTTATCTACTGCCTTTATTCCTCTACTAATCCTTTCATATGAACTTAATCGATAAAACTAAGTTTGTCATCATCAAAAAGGGGGAGAATGTTAGAATCTTAAGTTTTGATGAAGACTAAAATATGAAAGAATGAATCAAGTACTTAGAAAGCAATAGGTGAACATAGAATCCTAAGTAAGAGTGCAACCGGATATGGATTTACTTCCGGATAGACTAGGACTAGCGCTCGCGGATGAATGACTCATCCCCCAGCGAGAGCAAGTAATTCACTAGGGAAATAACTTAGTCCATAAGCACTAGATATACAAAACCTCAAGACTAAGTTAGGATTCAACCGGAAGTGATTTTGCTTCCTGTTGTATTTAGACTGGCGCTGGCTGTTAGAATAGATGACACTAAGCGTCAGTGAACATAAGCCACGTCCAGTAGAATTGCTTCCGATAGCTTAGTGACTAGCGCTGACTGTTGGGTTGAAGGACACTGAGCGAGAGTGAGTAAAAGTGATTATAACCCTTCATCCAGTGGTAGTGCTTCCGGATGTAGAAGTGCTTCCGGATCCAAGGAAGTCATTTTAGACTAAGTAAACACCCACTGCAAGTGACTATGTGCTTATATTGTTAAACTAACATTCAAAGTGCAGCACACTAAGTAGAATTGCTTCCGGATGTGAACCTGCTTCCGCAAGCAATCAGAATGTCAGAATGTTCAGAAGTGCAGTGTCAGAATGCTTTTGTCAGAGCAGAGTTGTCAGGACTACTTTTCAGAGATAAAGCAAGTCAACGCTGCTATGCATTGATGAAGCATTAATTGGGCAAACGGTAACAAGGAAAAAACGGCCATATTCAAACGACTAACCCACCTACCAAGAGTCAGAATGTTTGAAGACTATATAAAGGAGCTCAACTTCATTTATGAAGCTAATGAATTATCTTTGACATTCTTGAGAGAAGTTAGAGCGAGAAACTAAGAAAATCTTCAAGTATTCAAAGCTGCCCAGAAAAGAGAAAGAGCATTTAACTCATTGAGTGATCTTTTCATCTACATATCTTGTACTCTTTGCAGTTAAGTCTCTTCGTGTTATAAGAGCATTGATTGTACTTAAGTGTGTAACACTATCTGTTCTTTAAGAGAACTTAGTTAGAAAAATCCTTTATTTGTAAAGGTTGAACCCTTGCTGGAAGTAAGGGGGAGCTAGTTAGAAAGGTTGCAAGTGAGCCTGAGTAAAACTTGTGGTTGTAAGGTTGCAAGTGATCCCGTTCAAAACTTGCGGTTGTAAAGGTTCCAGGTGCACCCGTTGTAAAACCTGGGGATAGTGGAACTCGGCCTGGGTGGTTGAGAACTGGACGTAGGTCAGGAAGACCGAACCAGTATAAACTCTTGTGTTGTTTTTATTTGAGCCTTTATTTTTATAGCACAATTCACCCCCCCTCTTGTGCATCCATTACTTTCAGTTTTATATTGTGGGTTTGGGCATTTTTGTTTATGAAGCATTCCTCATTTTATTTTACTCCCTAGACTGAATACTAACTACTTTCCTAAATATAAGACTAATTATTACTTAGTTTGATCAAATTAAATAAGTTAGTTATGTCAAATAAATTACATGGTATAACTAAAGTGCTCGAACGGCAAGTATTCTACCCCTCCCCTTTTGCTTGTATATAATTGATAAGTATCAATAGAGATAGTTTTCTAAAAAAATTGAGATAATTAGAAGGTGGTCAAATATTTAAAAACAAAAACATTTTCTCAAATTAGTCCTATATTGTTTAGAAATGGAGTGAATATTTCTCTTCAATAAAAAGCAAAAGCGATGATCTTGGGCCTTGTTGTCGTCTACTCGTCTTAGTGTGATTGGAGCTATAAATAGATGGCAATTTCTGACGTCTCACTCTACAAACTCCGTCATTCCCTTTTTCCCTCATGGCCTCATACCACAAAAACGTCCATTCTTCTCTATTCACTCTTTCTCTTATCCTACTTCTCTCAGGTCTATACCACCCTTTCTAGTTTCTATATATTTCCTATTCTCTCCTTTATAGCTTTCACAGTTTTCTTCACCAATCCGAAGCTGAATATTTTTTATATACTTAAAGGAAAAACTCACTACATCCTCATGGGATAATCCCATTACATTCTTCATCAACCAGCTGCACTTCCAAAAGTTGAAATTTTTTAACCTTAGTGTTTCTGACGGTGTGTGTTTTATAATATTACAGAGCAATGGATTACGCAACTTGAGGCTCGTCATCATAGTCATCACCCTAAGTTTCCACCGAAGAAACTGTTTGTTTTTGGAGATTCATATGCTGACACTGGAAACATCCGAAAGGGTGTGTCTAAGGTTTGGAAAGAGCCTTATGGAACAACTTTTCCTGGCAAACCCGCCGGTCGATTCTCCGACGGCAGAGTCCTCACCGATTATATTGGTATGCGTGTTCTTGCTTTTTTCGTCTCTCTAAACTTGGTCTTTCACTTAGTATGATCGGACGTTAGTTGGTTCTCTTTTTGCCAATCAATATTACTCGATTGATTCAACTTTCCTTTTTTCCTTTTTTTCCCTGCTGTCTCATGATAGTGTCACATCTGTATTCTCTAATTACTATCTCTCTTTCCCACTAAGAATTATTTGTTTCACGTACAACATGGTGTGGTCTCTATACTTTGTGACAGAGCCACTTTTCTTTAATTTTTTCTTTTTGTTAACATTCTTAATTATTGCTGTCACCACATTCTCTAGTTCTTTCTTTAGTGCGCACTGCCACATTTCAGGTCCTATAAATATATGATTTAGTTGATTTTTTTTAAAAAGATTAATGAAGTATAAGTCACTCAATTTTAGCATATTTTGTGTACAATTAGATTAATTATATATCGTGATAAAAAAAGATTAATTATATATTAGTGCACAAGTTAAATAAATGTTTGGTGAAAAAAATTAAGTAAATCAATTTATAAGTAATTTATTTAGTTTTCGTAAATTTTTTTTTAAAAATTAAATATTATATTTATGTTTATGAGTGGTAGAATAGAATTTTTAGGAAAAAAATCTCAAAGTAATAAAATTAATTACTATATTTTTAGAGGCCTTCTTAATAAAACGCAATTTTATTATTATTTTCTACTAATTCTTTTTTTTTTACAACTTTCCCTTCCTTCCATCGAAACATATGGTATATGTGAATCATATATTTCCAATATAGCTTTGGTAGAATTCAATAGTCAAAGCTAATGCTTTAAACATTGTGGATAAATTTATAATAGTTTGAAACTTTCAAGACATAAATGCTACTAAAATTAGTTCCGGATATCCAATGCTCTTTTGCTTTCGTGGTAAAATTTGACCTTAGCCCATTTATTTAATGTTTTGGAACTTAATGAAATTCCATTTTCACTTTCACTTTTCTACCCTGAACTTTTTTAATGGTTCTGTGAGCATGTTGCTTTTCCAGCAAAAGTTATCAATGACAGTTCTCCTTTACGTGTTAATCAATCATCACCATGTCAGGCAAAGAATTGCATGCATGGAATGAAATAATCTATTCCTCAAATTACCCTATATATATATTGTTGGAAATATTGAATGGGTGTGTCATAGGAACAACTCCCATATTGTTTGGGATTGTGATAGTCCAAATTATAAGTGAATTTGAATTATTATAAACGTGTAGAGGAGGAATTAACTTGCATAATAATGAGCCACTGGAGACCAAATCCGGCTAATATTCTCCACCCATTTTATGCAGAGTTAATAAACATGTTGGAACTGGAATGTTGAAAAATAATATTAGAAACTAATTTTATGGATCAACATTAAGTGTTTTAAAAGCCTCACATCAAATGCATTCAATGCCTTACGTGGTGTACATGTTGAAAACCGTTTTGCTTCTTAACGTTTAAGACATTATTATTATTTTATGGTATGTTTTATGACTTAACGTTATGAGAATATTAATTCAATATTTTATCAAACATAAAGAGGTTTTCCAACGTTAAGCAATTTGATGAGGCTTATATAATGTGCTTTTGTATCAAAGGCATATGTAGCTCAAGTTTGAGAGCTCATTTCTTTCCTCCTCCTACATACTGCCTTACTGAGTAATTATCTTCCATAGTTCTGTTTCCCTGTATGTTTTACAGGAAGGGTTCGTTTAATGCTGGGGAGCACACGACTTCTTTTGCCGGTAGTCGTGAAATAGCTCTTAAGTAAAGTGTCCATGAGGACGCGACTCGAACTGTGTTTTTTTTCAGTGTTTGCAGGTATTGTCAGTGATCGTCACCTATCAGTGATTGTCGCCTATCACATCGTCGCCTATCAGTGATTGTCGCCTATCACATCGTCACCTATCAATGATTGTCGCCTATCACATCGTCGCCTATGAGTGATTGTCGCCTATCACATCGTCAGCTATAACATTGTCGCCTATCATAGAAGATATCCATGGAAGTATTGGAAAGATTTAGGAGCGAACGCCAACACACACACATATATATATATATATATATATATATATATATATCAATATAGATGATATATTTTCTATGGGTTGCTGATGTATAATATATCATGCTGATGATGATGGTGGTGGGTGCAGCTAGGTATTTGAAAGTAAAGTCACCATTGCCTTACGGAAAGCTAAAAGAACAACCACATTATGTCAAGTATGGCGTAAACTTTGCCTTTGGTGGAACTGGTGTTTTCAATACCTTAGTTCCAGGCCCAAACATGTCCACCCAGATCCAACAATTTGAAACCCTCATCAATGACAGTGTCTTCAACAAATCCGACCTTTCCAACTTAGTTGCCCTTGTCTCTGTCGCTGGCAATGACTACAGTAACTTCATGGCCACCAATGGCTCCATTGATGTAAGTAATATACAATATTCAGTCAGATCAGTTTGATTTTTTCCTTCAGGTTTATTATCATCCACTTTTGAACAAGAGATCATAATTAAAACCTTTTTTATATGACTCTAGTTTCTTAAAATTTGAATTACGCATCTTTATTTTTTCCCTCCTTATTATAAACCTTTTAATATATTCTAACAGAGCAAAAATCAGACGAAGACAATATATACATGCATGTACCAATTTAAAATTGAAGGAAACTATCTATATGAAGTTATGAACACAAGTATGCTTAACCTGAGGTAATATATAAACACGGTTCTCTGCGTTTTTGTTCATCAATGTATATGTGCAAGGGCATATCGTCTTTTGTTGGGCTAGTGGTGAATCAGATGGCTGTGGATATACAAAGGATTCATAAGTTGGGAGTGAAGAAAATAGCAGTGACTTCGCTACCACCTCTTGGATGCGTTCCTAAGATAACAATCTCATGTTCATATATAAAGCATGCAACGATTATAACATGCTCGTCTCCATTCATAACACCTACTTACAAGATGCAGTGGAGAAGCTGAACAAGGGAGGAGAAAGCCAGAAGAAATTAAGCTTCGTGATGCTTAACCTTTACGAAAGTTTCATGTCAGTATTGAATGAGAGGAAAAAAGAAAATAGCAATAATAGGATGAAGAACGCGTTTAAGCCATGTTGTGACGGAGTGAGCAGTGAGTATTCTTGTGGGAGCGTAGATGAAAAGCAAGTGAAGAAATATAGGGTTTGTGATTATCCAAAAGCATGTTTCTTTTGGGACACTGTTCATCCCACACAAGCTGGATGGCATGCCGTTTATAACAAACTGCGAAACACCTCCGATCTTCAACAACTTCACCACTAATATATTTTTGGGATATATGTATTTAATATATTGTGGTTCAAGTAGGATTTTGGGTTTTGTGATGAGGTCTGGAACTGGTTTTGGTTTTACGTGTGATAATTTACTTTGTTGTGATTCTTGTGTTAAACTTTGCTTAATGCAATTCTATTTACATATATAGCGCCACAGTAGTGGATCTCCCGACTGATGTTTATTATTAGGATCAGGATGATGCGTCAAAATTACTATACCTGTTCACTAAATTCAATGTAGGAGTATATTGGTATCCTATTTTCTTTAAGTAGCATTTTTCCTTTGTATCCTTCAGAAACCATTAATCTTTTTGGTTCAATCTACTGAAACTGAATTATCAGAAAAGACGCCTTACATGACTTTTTAAACAAAAAAATCTGAAAAAGATCACTTTATAATTAATGAAAGATAAAAACTTCTTTACTGCAATTAATCCCACCTAACAAAAATAGAAACATTTATATATTCGTAGCAGTTGAAGGTGAGTTCTGACAGGAAGTCAGGACTCGTATATATAATGTGAATTCAGGGACTAATTTATGAAGATTATTAAGAGGGGTCTTTCCACTTCCCCAAAAAAACTTAATTTTGGATCACATTTTTTGTTAGATTTTTACTACTACCTCCGTTCTTAAATATAAGATCACTTTGGCTAATTTGGAGAGATTAAGGAAGATTTTCAAATGAATTAGGATTACACGATCTTCCTAAAATACCCCTCACTTAAATTTAAAAGACAAATAGGGATTTGAGAGAGAAGTGAAGGAGCTAAGAAGTATAGGGTACTTTGGACCAAATTTGAGACAAAATAGAAAATGATCTTATATTTAGGAACTTATCTACTTCCCCAAAGTGATCTTATATATAGGAACGAAGGGAGTATTAGATTGTACATAAAATTAGTGATATTTTGATAGGGCGAAGCCTAAAAAATGATACATAACTATTGACTAAGGAACAAAAATAGTATATAACTATTCTAAGGTACAAAAATGATACCCAACTTTTACCATGTGATCAAAAATGATATTTTCACTAATGTGACAATAATATTAGATATGAAAAGTCCAAAATGCAATTATATATTAATCGTCACCCAATAAAAGTTTATTTGATTGTAAGGGCATTTTGGACATTTCATGTCTAATATTATTGTCATATTACTGAAAATATCATTTTTGATCACATGGTAAAAGTTGGGTATCATTTTTATACCTTGGAATAGTTATGTACAATTTTTATTCTTAGGCCAATAGTTATGTATCATTTTTTGATCTTCGCTCTATTTTGATATCACTACAAAAAACGGGGCTCTTATCGGCGTTTTATTTGGCCTCGTATCGGCGAAATTTTCCGGCGGAATGATGCTACGGCGTTTTGGCAAAACGCCTATAAATATGCCGTGGGAACGCGGGCATATCGGCGTTTTGAAAAACGCCAACCTGAGTCCAAAACGCCGGAAACAAAACCCAGAAAAATAATATTATATTAGCATATCGGCGTTTTTCACATAACGCCGAAATGAATTTAAATAATATTATTGCAAACCGGCGTTTTGCAAAACGCCGGTCCGTGTTTTTTTAAAAAAAAAACCATTTTTCGTTCTGGTTGTTTAAAACCAGGACGAAAAATGGTCAAAAATAAACAAAAGATAAGCACCAAAGTGACAATAACAATAATAGACATAAACATAAGGAATAAAAAACATAATTCAGAAAACATGATACATAAATATATATAATCAAACAACAACAACAATATGTAAAAGAAAGACCATAAGATCAAACAAATATCAACATTACAAAAGAAATGTCACCAAGAACCATAAAATAAAAAACAACAACAACATTGAAGGAGAGAGACAAATGAGAAGAAAAACAGGAGAAAATGAGCGACATTGCTGAAGGAGGGAGGAGCTATTTATAGGGAACGGAGGTGCGGACCGTGTAACACCCCAAATTTTATTTCATAATATAATAAAATTAAAAAGGGAATAAAGAATATAAGTTATAAGTTAAACTTTTATGAAATGGAATAAAAGAGAAAATTTAGGACAAAATATTAGAAATTATGAAAATAATGTTAATATTTCCTATTTTGTAATCATTAGACTATTTGTGTATTTTAATTATAATTATGAATTATAGGATTAGGAAATAATTAGAGTAGAAAGATGTTTGTTATTATTAGGGATTATTATTAGGAAAACTTGTAGGGGAGTTTATTATCCTTTAGGAAACTTTTGTATTATAAATATGTTATTATATAAATAAAATAAACATTAAACTATTCACTTATATTTGTTTCCACATACACAAACTAAGTTTTATTATATAAATAGGAAAAATAGAGTTAAATGGAAAGAAAGGTTATAAGAGTTATATATATAATTTTGGGGACAAAAGAATAGTAATTAAAAATAAACAAATGGGGTAGTTAATTAGAATTTTCTCTAATTATTTCATATAAGTACTCATACAACAAAAACCCTAGCTCTTCTAAAACAAAACAGCCGTTCACTCCTTCCTCCCTTGTCTACGTATTCATATTCCTCGTTCTCTTCTCTTTTTCCTCCGCCAGAAAAAAAAAACGATAACTCCCTCTAGTTCATTCATTTCTTTCCTTCTGCCTGCAACCTTCGCGCCTTCATCTCTATTTGCATGAAGAAGAAGAAATCATAGATTCCTCCTTGGATGGTTCTAAACGAGAATCATAATAGCAAAGACACGCAATCTTTCATATAGACCTTGGTGAGAATTTCTTTCTTTTCTATTCATAGTTCCTGTAATTAAATGAGTGATTTTGGAGAGGACCGATTGATGGGGTAGTTAGGAATTGATGTTTTACTTTGGGTTGAAGAACTTCATTTGCAAATATCTGAAATTTTGTATACACTGTTATGATGTTACTAGCTGTGTATATGGAGATAATTGAACTTCTGGTTGTGGTGGTTGTTATGTTTGGTTCTATTTATTATTGGCTTGATTTTGACTTGATTAGTTGATGGTGGAGTTTGATTTTTGAGTGTTATAGAGGACTGAAATAATGTATTAATCAAAATATCTAGTATGTTCTGCATCCTTTATTTTGATCAAGTATTATTGTAAATGGGTATAGATGATGATATATTTTAATGAGTATAGATGCTGATTATTAGTTAAGCACTTCTATATATGGATTCTCGGTTTTGTATAGTTGAATAGGTACTTTGATGTTTTGACTTTGCAATTTATTTAATATATTAATGATTTTGAAATTTTGATTGTAAGGGTGGAGTTAGTTAATTTAGTAATTAATTCATATAAGTGACTGCTGGGTTTAAGAATGAAATATATGAAATGAAGCCTTTAAAGTGAGTCTGGAATTTTAAATGTGGTAATTAAATATGGAATATTGTTTATGCATTTGAGGTTATATATTGGCTGCTCTTTTCTTCAATGATTTAGTTAAAAGTAATTTGAGGGTTGATTGGATGAATTGTGAGAAGTAGTTATATATGTCAAAGTTTAAGTTATGATTTTTGACGTGAAATTCTATGTGTGAAAATGTTTATGATTAGTGTATGTGAGTTATTGTTGAGGTTGCCTGTAGTCTCTTGAATTTGTTGTGTTTTTGATAATGATTATGTTAGGAATGTGCCTCTTAAGGTTAATGCTTAAAATACTAGGTAAGGAGTTGGTATTAATGAGTTTAGTACATGACAATTTTGAAGCGATAATAGAGATCTTTCTCAAATATGCCCTTGATAAAACCAATGAGAACGGATATAGTTTTGTTTGATTAAGTCTTATTATAGGTTGATTTTCTTTTCTTTCTTTCTCCATTCTTGTTCAATGATTGTACATGCTTGAGAGGTGTTTTTGGTTGTTTCTCCATGTTCCTGTTCAGATGTATATATATGTGTGAATTATATTTGGTAGTAGTTTGCGAAGGTGTTGATTTACTCCATTATTTTTAGTTTATGAATAAATGTTTGAAATAGCTTTAATTGTGTTGAATTTATAAACAAAATGTTTGTTGTGATTGTGCAAAATGAATTATAAGAAGTGGAAACTCGGGTAGATACTAGGAGGGAGAGAGATACGTTACTTAGCATTAAGAATTGACACTTATATTTATTATCAACTAATGTAAATAGGAGAATCTAGTAAAGGAAATACTTGGAGGCAAAATACAAGCAAGGATAAGGAGAAACAGTAAAATGTTAAGCACAACAGGTAGCGGTTTATTTCATGCACATTAGGTTTATTTTCTGTCATCACTAATATATATTACTGCTTCAGATATTGATAGGGTTTATTTTCAGCATTTTAAATTTATGTGGAGTACTCCAGGTATAAGGAGGGTCGCTCCCCCTATACCATATTGTTTTGTTGAATTTATTCTTCCTAGAAAATCCTGTCAGGTATGCCTACTACGAAAGGTGAATATATTACTATAAGTAGTGAGGTGGTGCAATAGGCACATGTATTTAATATTCTACCTGTAACAAATATATTGTTAAGGTAGGGGCCCTGTATGAGTGTTTTACTAACAGGTAGTAATCACCAACAGGAGCGCACTATCATTATCTGAAGTAGGATTAAATGAATCAGCTTCTAGGTGAAGTAAATGCATGAATTAGAGTGTATGAAATAAACTGCGGTAAATTTGGTTTAGTTTCAGGTACACAATAGATAGGGAATTTTGGAGTGATGAAGGGAAAGGACGAATGCAGAAATGTCTTCTCCTAAGTGTATTTTTATTAATATATATTTTTAAAAGAAATTGTATAATTATATTTTGGCATGTCATGTATATAAATTTTGTAGAAGATAAAACTTGGATACTTTATGTACTTGATAATTATTTTGAATTCATATATAGACTTTTATATGTACTCATATGTAAAACAAAGTATTTTAGAACTAATATTTTATAGGGTAAACATTAGAATTTCAAAGTAAAAGATAAATGTTTTAGTGTAGGAAATAATAGTTAGAAATATGTTTTCAATAGTATTTATTTTATAAAATTAAGAAATACATTTTAAAACTTGTATTACTTTATAAAATTAATATAAATCACCTTACATACCTTAAGTAACTTCATTTTGTTTTAAAAAGTTATTTTCAACTTGTTTTAGAAAGAATTATTTTAAAAAGTCAAATTCATTAAAAAAAATTTAATTTGGACAGATTTTTGATTACCTCTTACAAATTTTCAAAGTTATTAATATTTATTTTATAGCAAAAATCACTATTTTCAATTAAATATATTTAATATTTGAAGAAATTATTTAAAAATAAACTAGGTGTCACAATTTGGTATCAGAGCGAAGGTTCTGGCACATATAGCTAAAAACCTTTTCGTAGAGAGTGGTTAGAATAGAAAAGGGTAGCTAGTTAGCTCTTGTAATTCATGGGTAATTACATGTGGCTATAGGATAAGGATAAAATTAAAAATGAAAGAAAAATTGTTTGGAAGGAATGGATTGGAAAAAAAAATGTGTTGTAGTGTTTGCTTATAATGTTTTTGTGAAATTCTTTGTGCAATACAATGGTATTGACACTCTATTTGAATGACTATGCAAGAGAATATGATTTGAATTAGCATCAATTTGATAGAATTGTTATGAAATTTCTGTGATAGTGATTGAGAATGTATTCAGTTGAGTTGACATATGATCAATTGAGTTCATTGGCATATGTATTAGAAATTCTTCTAAAATTCTGATTTGATTTGTAATTCTCTTCATATGAAATAGGATAAAATACAAGGTTGTTTGTGTGAGTGAATATATATTTAGGTATGCGTCCTGTGTTCTATATATATTTGAATGATTTGCTTGTTCCTTCCATGATACATTATTTGATTTGAGTTTGGAATTTCTTATAAACTATGTTGGTTATTGCTATTCTTTATGGTGTAAAGTACGAATGTGTGACTACTTTTTGAGTATCATCTTGTATTCGCTTATTTAGTTCCTCTCTTCTTGATACCTTTTCCTTTTGTAGAGTGACATTAATTTTGGAATTTAATAAGTAGAAAAGTATGGAAGAATAAGGATGCTTCTTGGGGTCTCGAGTATAATTATGAGCCATGGCATAATCATAGTCGAGGCATCATTGAAGACCTTATAGGTGAGAGAATGAAAGAGAAAATGATTAAGGGAGAATGAAGGTAGATTGAAATAGGTATATAGGTTTGCATAATTTAATAATGAATGTGAGAATTTTGATTATTTATTTTGTGAGTATTTTGCAAGCTTAATTGTTTGTGTCTTGGCTTTGTGTAATAAATCTTGTTGTTTGTGCTAGTTGCATGCATTATGTGTGACATTTTTATTGTTCAGCTTTTGTATTTTCATTAATATAGAATTTGTATGGTTTTGTGATAATTGAGTTAGCTTTGCGCATTGGCATTGTGTAAGTCAAGCTTTTTTATAAGATTTGGCTAAAATGTATATTATATAGATTCTGTAGTTTTTGTTTTGAGATATTGTTGGTTGAATAATTGAATATGGTATGAAATTAATTCCTACATTTTGTTTGAGAATATCTGCTTTCTATATAGATTGATCATAATTAAAAAAAAAATGTTGTAAGTCAAGGAAAATTTTGGACTTTGAATTTAAGTCTCTCTTTTTGGTTAGCCAAATGTTGGGATAAAAAAAAATCAGTTAAGGTTAGTGCTCTTGAAATGATAGTTACATAAATGTAGATGTTAAGGAAGTTAAGTGAGTTCTCTAAGCTGAATTTTTCTTGAAGATTGTAAACGTCTAGACAGGTAATGAAAAATTTCTAATTAGATATCAAGTTTTAGGAGTAATGATGAGAGAAGAAAGATTTTGCAAAAGTGTTTTCCGAGTTGAGCTATTGATCTTTTTGAATATAGAAGTTAATAGGAAATTTTAACAAGAGTTTATGATTTATTTGTGTTTGAGATACAATAGGTATTAAAGTTTGATTTAAATCTGGTCAAAGGTAAAAAAAAAAGAAGGAAACTATGATTTAGAGATATGTGAATGGAAATTTGGATCACTATTTTGAAATTTGTCATGATGGTTTTTTTTTTTTTTTTTTTAAAAAAAAATTTGACTTAGATAATATTTCTTTAAATTTTAGTCAAGAGATTTGGATGAAATAAGTTAATAGTGAATTTCTATAGGAGAATTTTCTTATGTAGGAATTGAGTTAAGATTTTGGAGATGTGATTGTGGATGTAGAGGACAAATTCGGTGCTTTGTTAATGGATTTAAGACTTCAAAAAAAAATATAGATTATGATTAAAGGGTTGATATGATAATATGATGATTGAGAAAAATACATTAGAATTAAAAATGTTAGATTGTGAATGAAGTATGTGATGTTGGAATTTTAAATAGTTTGAGTCTTATTTTCTTTGCATCAATTAATTTAAGGTCAACTTGATGGTGAGATTTAGATGTCAAAATTTTTAAGGATTTATAGGATAAATACCTATCAAATACATGGAAGTAGAGATGAATTTACGGTTGACTATTTCTTTGTATTATTAGACAAATGGATTTGTCACTAGAACATATTTGATGTTTAGGTAATATAAGAGTAGGTAGGTTCAAACTTTGATTTGTGAAGATGTTAAGTGTAATAATAAATGTTAGGAGAAACTGAAATAAAATTATGTTGGAATATAGGTATATTGGGTTGTGTTAGAAAATATTACATAATGCAGAACAATTCAAAGAGAAGTTAAAGAAAGAGAAAGAGAAAGAGTGCAGAATATCCATATTGTTTTTTTTTAATGTGAGATATAAGAAGTTTTTATGCATTGTTGGGACTATAGAAAGTATTTTTGAGTTGAGAAATTTTAGATTGTGGAAATTTCAAGGAAACTCTAAAAGTTATGTGTGTAGAGGTGAAATACAAGGATAAACATGATTTGAATAATATTGGAATTGGAGGAAATTTGAGTATTCTACGGAATGTATTTGAGAGAATAGTGTTTAGGTGTGACATCTTATTTATGAGGTATTGTTAAGAAATAATTGTTTGTGTAAGGTAGAATGTTGTAGGAGAGCCAAATAATTAAATGTTGGGACTATTAGAAGTGTGTGATGCCTTTTACAACTATTAAAGTTAAATTTCTTTGTAAGATTTTAATAATAGTGCTGTGATGGTTATTTAGGAAAAAAAAAAGTGGAAGACTATGAATATAAGTGTGAAGTATTCAAGATAATTAGTGATTGATTTTTTTTTTTTGATAACTATTAGCGATTGAATTTAATGATGATTGAAGCTTAAACACTTATTTGTGTGTATATCATTTATAGATCCAAAATTTACTGGAAGTCAAGTCAAATTTGATTGGAATTTTTATAAAGATCTTAAAGGCTTAGTGAATATTTTTATTTGTTGCAAAAGGTTAGTTAGCTGATTTTGGTATAAGTAAAGATGTTTGTAATAATTTTTGTACATTATGGAATTAGTAGGGACTTGGAATTTATGAAGGCATACACTAGGTAGTATTTCATTTTGATGGGGATATAAGATTTATTAGTGAAGGTTGTTGATGGAACATATTTGACTTAAGGTATTTAGTTGCTAAGCTACTTGTTGAGGTAATTATTGGGAGTAAAGTTTGGATTTTTAATTAAAGATTTGGAGTAAAAGTTTGGATTTTAGATATGAAGGAAATTTTTAGCTTTATAGGAACAAATGTGATAATTAATAAGTTATTAATGAGATGTTCAATTTTCTTAAATGATATAATTAGTGTTTGCCATAGAAATAGAATTTTAATTGTACAATAGTTAGTTCAAGGTGAATAAAGATGTTTAAAGAGGATTGGTGATCTTAGTGCATGAGTGTATTCTTGGAGTAATTGTATAGATATCATTTTAATGGAGAATTCAAGTTTTGGGGTTGTTAAAAATTTATTTTAGTTGATAAGGTATAGGCTTTAGAAATATGAGTAAAACAAAAATGATTGTTTATTGATAGAAGTTTCTAGGTTATTTGAATGCATTAGGAAGAGTTGCAAATAGGTGGATTGTAGACCATGTTTTGTAAAAAAAAAAAAGCTAATATTTAGAAGTTTGTGCCATTTGATTAAAGAGTGACACATAATTTGGAGATATACATGATACAGGCTCTCATAGGGAATAATTTAAAATATTTTGAGGTGTGCAAGTAATTATGCTAAATTGTATATTGTTTGAAACTTTTTGGAAGAGAAGATTGAATAGAATATTTTTTTTTTTGTAATGAAATATAGCCAAATTGGCTAGATTATATGATGATTTTATGGAATAGAGAATTGAAGTTGATTTTAGAAGATATGAAATAATTAATAGTAGTCTTAGTAATTGCATTTTTAGATCTGTAAATTTAGTTATCTTATAGATTAAGAATTTTAGGATATGACCTCTGGTTCAAGAGTTTATATGAAAGTTGGGATGATGATTGTAGATGATCAAGGTTATTTAGATTCAAAATTATAGTTATTCAAAAATAGTATGACTATCAATATGGTAAGATGTTAGGATCAATGAAAGGATATGAATTGCTATCAAGAGTTAAAAAAAAACACAAACACAGAGAGAGAGAGAGTTTCTCATAATTTCGAGGACGAAATTATTTAAGGGGGAGAGAATTGTAACACCCCAAATTTTATTTCATAATATAATAAAATTAAAAAGGGAATAAAGAATATAAGTTATAAGTTAAACTTTTATGAAATGGAATAAAAGAGAAAATTTAGGACAAAATATTAGAAATTATGAAAATAATGTTAATATTTCCTATTTTGTAATCATTAGACTATTTGTGTATTTTAATTATAATTATGAATTATAGGATTAGGAAATAATTAGAGTAGAAAGATGTTTGTTATTATTAGGGATTATTATTAGGAAAACTTGTAGGGGAGTTTATTATCCTTTAGGAAACTTTTGTATTATAAATATGTTATTATATAAATAAAATAAACATTAAACTATTCACTTATATTTGTTTCCACATACACAAACTAAGTTTTATTATATAAATAGGAAAAATAGAGTTAAATGGAAAGAAAGGTTATAAGAGTTATATATATAATTTTGGGGACAAAAGAATAGTAATTAAAAATAAACAAATGGGGTAGTTAATTAGAATTTTCTCTAATTATTTCATATAAGTACTCATACAACAAAAACCCTAGCTCTTCTAAAACAAAACAGCCGTTCACTCCTTCCTCCCTTGTCTACGTATTCATATTCCTCGTTCTCTTCTCTTTTTCCTCCGCCAGAAAAAAAAAACGATAACTCCCTCTAGTTCATTCATTTCTTTCCTTCTGCCTGCAACCTTCGCGCCTTCATCTCTATTTGCATGAAGAAGAAGAAATCATAGATTCCTCCTTGGATGGTTCTAAACGAGAATCATAATAGCAAAGACACGCAATCTTTCATATAGACCTTGGTGAGAATTTCTTTCTTTTCTATTCATAGTTCCTGTAATTAAATGAGTGATTTTGGAGAGGACCGATTGATGGGGTAGTTAGGAATTGATGTTTTACTTTGGGTTGAAGAACTTCATTTGCAAATATCTGAAATTTTGTATACACTGTTATGATGTTACTAGCTGTGTATATGGAGATAATTGAACTTCTGGTTGTGGTGGTTGTTATGTTTGGTTCTATTTATTATTGGCTTGATTTTGACTTGATTAGTTGATGGTGGAGTTTGATTTTTGAGTGTTATAGAGGACTGAAATAATGTATTAATCAAAATATCTAGTATGTTCTGCATCCTTTATTTTGATCAAGTATTATTGTAAATGGGTATAGATGATGATATATTTTAATGAGTATAGATGCTGATTATTAGTTAAGCACTTCTATATATGGATTCTCGGTTTTGTATAGTTGAATAGGTACTTTGATGTTTTGACTTTGCAATTTATTTAATATATTAATGATTTTGAAATTTTGATTGTAAGGGTGGAGTTAGTTAATTTAGTAATTAATTCATATAAGTGGCTGCTGGGTTTAAGAATGAAATATATGAAATGAAGCCTTTAAAGTGAGTCTGGAATTTTAAATGTGGTAATTAAATATGGAATATTGTTTATGCATTTGAGGTTATATATTGGCTGCTCTTTTCTTCAATGATTTAGTTAAAAGTAATTTGAGGGTTGATTGGATGAATTGTGAGAAGTAGTTATATATGTCAAAGTTTAAGTTATGATTTTTGACGTGAAATTCTATGTGTGAAAATGTTTATGATTAGTGTATGTGAGTTATTGTTGAGGTTGCCTGTAGTCTCTTGAATTTGTTGTGTTTTTGATAATGATTATGTTAGGAATGTGCCTCTTAAGGTTAATGCTTAAAATACTAGGTAAGGAGTTGGTATTAATGAGTTTAGTACATGACAATTTTGAAGCGATAATAGAGATCTTTCTCAAATATGCCCTTGATAAAACCAATGAGAACGGATATAGTTTTGTTTGATTAAGTCTTATTATAGGTTGATTTTCTTTTCTTTCTTTCTCCATTCTTGTTCAATGATTGTACATGCTTGAGAGGTGTTTTTGGTTGTTTCTCCATGTTCCTGTTCAGATGTATATATATGTGTGAATTATATTTGGTAGTAGTTTGCGAAGGTGTTGATTTACTCCATTATTTTTAGTTTATGAATAAATGTTTGAAATAGCTTTAATTGTGTTGAATTTATAAACAAAATGTTTGTTGTGATTGTGCAAAATGAATTATAAGAAGTGGAAACTCGGGTAGATACTAGGAGGGAGAGAGATACGTTACTTAGCATTAAGAATTGACACTTATATTTATTATCAACTAATGTAAATAGGAGAATCTAGTAAAGGAAATACTTGGAGGCAAAATACAAGCAAGGATAAGGAGAAACAGTAAAATGTTAAGCACAACAGGTAGCGGTTTATTTCATGCACATTAGGTTTATTTTCTGTCATCACTAATATATATTACTGCTTCAGATATTGATAGGGTTTATTTTCAGCATTTTAAATTTATGTGGAGTACTCCAGGTATAAGGAGGGTCGCTCCCCCTATACCATATTGTTTTGTTGAATTTATTCTTCCTAGAAAATCCTGTCAGGTATGCCTACTACGAAAGGTGAATATATTACTATAAGTAGTGAGGTGGTGCAATAGGCACATGTATTTAATATTCTACCTGTAACAAATATATTGTTAAGGTAGGGGCCCTGTATGAGTGTTTTACTAACAGGTAGTAATCACCAACAGGAGCGCACTATCATTATCTGAAGTAGGATTAAATGAATCAGCTTCTAGGTGAAGTAAATGCATGAATTAGAGTGTATGAAATAAACTGCGGTAAATTTGGTTTAGTTTCAGGTACACAATAGATAGGGAATTTTGGAGTGATGAAGGGAAAGGACGAATGCAGAAATGTCTTCTCCTAAGTGTATTTTTATTAATATATATTTTTAAAAGAAATTGTATAATTATATTTTGGCATGTCATGTATATAAATTTTGTAGAAGATAAACCTTGGATACTTTATGTACTTGATAATTATTTTGAATTCATATATAGACTTTTATATGTACTCATATGTAAAACAAAGTATTTTAGAACTAATATTTTATAGGGTAAACATTAGAATTTCAAAGTAAAAGATAAATGTTTTAGTGTAGGAAATAATAGTTAGAAATATGTTTTCAATAGTATTTATTTTATAAAATTAAGAAATACATTTTAAAACTTGTATTACTTTATAAAATTAATATAAATCACCTTACATACCTTAAGTAACTTCATTTTGTTTTAAAAAGTTATTTTCAACTTGTTTTAGAAAGAATTATTTTAAAAAGTCAAATTCATTAAAAAAAATTTAATTTGGACAGATTTTTGATTACCTCCTACAAATTTTCAAAGTTATTAATATTTATTTTATAGCAAAAATCACTATTTTCAATTAAATATATTTAATATTTGAAGAAATTATTTAAAAATAAACTAGGTGTCACAGACCGCGTTTTGGGAAAACGCCGGTACATAAAAGCAATAAAATAACGCATATAGGCGTTTGGCAAAACGCCCATATGCATTTTAACATTAAATACTGCACATTGACGTTTTGAAAAAACACCCATATGCATTAAAAAATAATAAAAAGCATATCGGCGTTTTGCAAAACGCATATAGGCGTTTTGCAAAACGCCGATATGCGAATTAAATGAACTAAAAAAGCATATAGGCGTTTTGCAAAACGTCTGTATGCAATTTAATTATTATTAAATCGCCAACCGGCGTTTTTATCAAAACGCCAATCCGCGTTTTTCCTGGAAAAAAATAAAAAATGTCAGGCGCCTCTTTTTTTAATAAAATATGCATACCGGCGTTTGTGGGTTCCCAAAACGCCGGTTGGGAAACGCGGGAAAAAAGGTGGGAAGTGCGCGCCAAATTTAACGGCGCTTCATTTCGCCGTTTGTACTCAAAACGCCGATGTGCGTTTCGTATAGGCGTTTTCTGTCAAACCGCCAGTATGCGTGCGCCAGAGTGGCCTGCGTTTTTTGTAGTGTATTTTGTTCAGCTTTAAGATTTATATGATTTTTCAAAGATTGAGTGATTCAACTTTAAATAAACACAGAATTTTATGCAATTAGTCTTTGATAAATCATATAAAATTGAAAACATAACCTTTTTTTTAATTTGTAGATAAGATATAAAAAAATTGAAGTAATATTATGTAAAATCTAATGGTAAAATGTAATAAAATATGGTCAGCAAAAATAATCTTTTTAGGGAAGTATAGAGAGGGGAGTGGAGACTGGAGAGGCCCCTCTGCCTATTAGATGCATGAGAGTAACTTATAGTAACTTTGACGTTAATTGAGATAAGAGATTTCTTAATTTTTTTTCAAAAAATGTTTTTAATCAAATTAAATAATTAAATTATTAAATTATTCTTGAAAAAATGCAGTCTAAACTAAAATATGTTTTTTAAAAAATTAATAGAATATATAAAATAGTAGGTCACAGTTAAAGTCAACTTTACTGAAAACCATGTCTTTGTGCACGGTCATCTGGTAAGCAAATATTCTAAGTTTGAACTGACTAGATACGAATTTAATTCTTCCGATAACCCTCTTTTGTTTTCTTGTTCTGTTTTTTTTATTGTTGGGTGTTGACCCTTTTAATGTGATCCTTTGCAAAAAGAATAAAAAGGGAAGCATCTAGCTCCAAACAACAATAAGAATAAAAGGAGAAGCATCTAGCTCCAAACAACAATTTTGTTTTGTTCAAAACTCCAAACAACAATTAACAACGTAACAGCGTATATGTTGCAAGTCCATAATATAATCGGTATTAAATAATATAGCCCCTCTATTTTGGATTCGATACATTGTTCTTTTTGCAATTTTCAAGATGCGATTTCCCCACAATACACAATAAATCGAAAATGGTCAATGCCAATAAGTTCATTGCAATTAAAAAGGGTTCTTTGAACCCACCGGGAATATCCTGTGCTATTATCATCATCATAACAAAATTGACCAATATAGCTTTAAACATGGACTTTAGATTAGTCCCCCAAGTATAAATAATAATTACCCACTACCTGCCTTCTCTGAGAATTTCAATTACAAAAGTAGCCTCCTAATCTCCAAAATCAGACAGCTTCAGGTGAATACAGTTGCGTCTTCCTCCTCCGCCATGGACTACTCACCCACCTACCACCACTTCTCCCTCCTCTCTCTCCTCTTTCTCATTCTTATCTCGCTCTCAGGTATATACCCATGTACATGTCCCTCCTTGCATGCCTAATTTATTTCTTTAACTATATACTCGCATTCAATACTTACGATTGATCATCATTACAGAGCATACACAAACAACTGCACATAATAAGCATCATGAAAAACACCACCATCACAGTCATAACTTTCGACCAACTAGCCTATTCGTTTTCGGGGATTCCTATACGGACACCGGGAATAGCATGAAAGGGAATTCAAGTGCCTGGAAATCCCCCTACGGGTCAACCTTTCCCGGCAAACCCGCCGGTCGCTTCTCTAACGGCCGAGTCCTCACTGACTTCTTCGTATATATATATATATATATATATATATATATATATATATATATATATATATGCTTTTAACATATATACTTATTGCTTTATTATATGTATGTATGGGTGAACAAACGCAAACGCAGCTAGGTACATGGGGTTGAAGTCACCATTGGCTTACAAAATAAGGAACATGGTCATGGCAAAGAAGATCTTGAAGAGAGGATTGAACTTTGCATTTGGGGGTGCGGGAGTGTTCGACACATATAGTGGCATACCAAATGTGTCAACACAGATTGATTATTTGGAGGACTTAATTAAGCACAAAGTGTACACAAGTGTGGACCTTAACAACTCGGTGGCCCTCGTCTCCGTTGCTGGGAATGATTACGCACATTACGTGGCCACTAATGGCTCCTTTGAGGTAGGACCATTTATTTATCTATCTCTTCTCCACGCCTTTCATTCCTGGCCTCCTCTTGGATGATTACACATACGCATATATTTATATTTTATTTATTTATTCCCCTAAACAATCCAGATAATGATTTCTTTCCTTTCCTTTCATTTCATCCTCAGTTCCTCACCCCATCTTCCACATTTTTCTCTCCTCCTATCGCTTTTTAAAAATTAAATGCCCATCCCAAAATTAGCTTCCGTAAATAATAGTATATGCTTCTATATATAATACACATTCAGTTTTTGATTTTTTTTTGTCGTTTCTTAACATCATGCACAATATGATCTATGTTGTTCGGCTTATACTAAACAACTTTTCTTATTTATGTATTCTAATATTTAGCCATGACTTAAATTATACATTATTTTGTTGTCAACATAATTATAAATGAAAATGTTGTCAACATAATTATAAATGAAGACTATTTTTTTTAATTGAAAAATTAAGACTATGATCATTTCCCCCATATTTATCCCAGAGGTTTTAGCATAGGATCAAATTACCCCATGAGATTTTTTTAACATAATTTTTTGCCACGGAAATTCACATTACTATTAACCATTGTTAATTTTGACCATTAAACAAGTCAAACTAGTCACATGGCTTATAAATGAGTTCATGTCACCTCATCGTCGATGTCTTACTCGTTTCCAATCGAAGATCTCCAAACTTGCGCCTGCATTTTGCTTTGGGAATGAATAAAAATATATATTTTTATTCGTTCTGGTTATTCGTTCATATCTTCACAATGCCCTTTGGTTATTCGTTCATATCTCTATCGACACTTCAATCTCCATTGTTGACTTTTGCTTCACTGCGCGTTTTTATTCCGTGGTTTCCTCTTGTTGTGACCTGATGAAGATTGATTGTCCTGGTGATTAATTTCTATCTATCTCAAACTGGTCGATTCAAGTTAGGTTGAAAATTAGGGAACCAATAATATATAATTCTATTAAATGTTATAAAATGACCTTAGCATTGCTGTAATGTGTCTGTCAGGAATTGATCAATTTCTGTCAAATCTGTGAATTGGATAAGTTTTATTTGTACACCCTACCTTAGTACCTCGTAATGCTTTATGCTCTGCATCGATTTTGAAGAGAGATGATAAGGCTGCATGGCTCAGTTATTATGAAGTGGAGAGCATGTGGCATGTTTGTTTTATTCAACGGTTAAAATTAAAGATAAGGGGAATGGATTAGTTTTATAAACTTTTCGAGCAAAATTGATTAAAAAATATCTTTTAGACAAAATTGATTTTGAGCTTAATTTTTTGGGGCATATATGATCTTTAACCTTATGACTATATATTTGTAGGAAGAATTTCTTTTTTGCCTTATCTATACATATATAAAATAGAGATCAAAATAAATTGTCCAAGGCTATAGTTAATTGTTTATTGACACACCACAAAATATAACTTAAGGTATATTTTTCTCATTAAAATTTGAAAAGTGCACTTTCAATCTCTCTCTCTCTTTTGAATATTATTGAATATTGAATATTGATTTCACTATATGGAAAATAATGACTCAACAAATTTAAATAGTAAATATGTGATTAAATTTTGATGAAATATAGTTAAATTAAATCTTTTTTTAGTATACCAATCTTATATTCTAGAAATTAATCATTTATGTATGTATTTAACTATAAATTATCTATCTTTTAAATTTCATCGGTCATTTTTATTCATTAATGAAACAAACATTATTAATTCAAAATGACAAAATGTAATTTTCAAAGGGAAAATGTCATTTAAATCCCTCCGAATATACAAAAGGACAATTCAGGAACTCAAACTTCCAAAAGGACCATGAAGGAACTCGGACCTAGTTGACATTTCAAATTTGTGTGAAAGGACAAAATTACCCTCATCATTAAACAAAACATTTACACCGCACGGGTTAACAATTGAACTTTGGGCATTAACAACTGAACTTTAGGCATTGACATTTTGAACTTAAAAATTAACTTCTTCGTTAACAAGATAACATTGGTGTTAACATTTACACCAATGTTATCTTGTTAACGAAGAAGTTAATTCTTAAGTTCAAAATGTCAATGCCTAAAGTTCAGTTGTTAATGCCCAAAGTTCAATTGTTAACAGGTGTGGTGTAAATGTTGTTTAATGATGGGGGTAATTTTGTCCTTTCACACAAATTTGAAATGTCAACTAGGTCCGAGTTCCTTCATGGTCCTTTTGGAAGTTTGAGTTCCTGAATTGTCCTTTTGTATATTCGGAGGGATTTAAATGGCATTTTCCCATTTTCAAATTTAAGTTATCGACATGACACATTGACACGACACATTGTGTTAAGTTGGGTTGGACATATATCTAGAATAACGTCTGAACTTGGGCCTTATATCACTGAATAGTTATCTATCTATTGGGTCTCATATATCATCTATTCATGACCCATTTTGGCTCTCTTGGACCCTCTCCCTCCTCTGTCCCTTCGTTTTAACTTAAAAATTTTTGTTCTAAACTCTATTTTAACTTCTTTTATGCATGACTCTGTTTTAACTTTAATAACACTGCTCTTGGACGAGGCTGTAATATGGTTCACTGAAACATTAGGGCTTACCATCAGTCATTGAATCAGTGGTGAATGAGACAAGTCAGAATTTGATGCGTATCCATGCTTTGGGAGTGAAGAGAATTGTGGTGACTGGTCTTCAGCCCTTGGGTTGCCTTCCCACTATCACAAACTTATTTGCATTCACCCAATGTTATGATACCTTCAATAACTTCACCACTCTCCACAACCTTCTCTTGAACCAACACATTTTTCAACTCAACCGAATCACTCACACTACAAAAAACGGGGCCCATATCGACGTTTTATAGGGCCTCGGATCGGCGGAATTTACCGGCGAAAACGCGCTACGGCGTTTTGGCTAAACGCCTAAAAATGTGCCGTCGAAATGCTACATATCGGCGGTTTGCGGAACGCCTATGCGAGGGGCAAAACGCCGGTATGAGGGTTAAACAAATAATATTATATTTCCTCTTACCGGTGTTTTGCAAAACGCCTATGCGCGTATTATTTTATTATTATCTCATATAGGCGGATACCAAAACGCCTATACGCGACTATTTATTTTTTTTTTGTTCACACGCATACCGGCGTTTTGGCAAACGCCTATGTGCGACATGACAAACTTTTTAGAATTCATGCACATTGGCGTTTTGTCAAACGCCGGTAAACAAAATATTATTTTTTATCATACCGCACATCGGCGTTTTCCAAAACGCCTATCTGCGGTATTATAAAATAATATTTCATACCGGCGCTTTACAAAACGCCGGTATGAGTATTCCAAAAAAAAATTAAAAAACATTTTTCTTCCTGATTGTTTAGAACCAGGAAGAAAAATGTTCATATATAAAGAATAATATGATAATCCCAAACTTACATACACATATAGAATGTTATATATAAAATAACAAGAGTAATTCATAAAACAAGATACACAAATATATAAAATCTAAACAACAAGTAATATGTGAAAGAAAAGCAATAAAATCATGATAACATTATAACCAAATATCACCATAAAAAACGAAATAAAAAACCAAATCAGCAATACTAGGCAAAAAAACAAAGCAACAAGGCAAAAAAACAAAGCAACAGAAACATGAAACAGAGACGAAGCGAAGAAACATATAGAAGAGAACGAGAAAATGAGCAGTTTCGCTGAAGGAGGGAGGTGCTATTTATAGGGAACGGAGGTGCATATAGGCGTTTTCAAAAACGCCTATAGGCGTTCTAATGCATATAGGCGTTTTCAAAAACGCCTATATGCGTCCTACTGCATATAGGCGTTTATAGGAAACGCCTATATGCATTATTTTTTATATATAATACTGCATATAGGCGTTTCCCTAAAACGCCTATATGCATGTTTATATTAAAATAATGCATATAGGCGTTTCAGGGACACGCCTATATGCATTATTTTAATATAAACATGCATATAGGCGTTTTGCAAAACGCCGGTATGAATTATTTAATCTTAAAATGCATATGGGCGTGTTGCAAACCGCCGGTACGGCATTTTTTAAAAAAAAAACTCCTCAGACAACCTACATTTCTTAAACGCGGAAAAGTAAGATATATTGGTTATAAATATGCGTCTAGAGCATTAGTCAGTTGCCACATTCTTTCTCAAACCTCTCATTCTTACATATATCTGTGCTTTTGTTGTGAAACAGCAAAAGCAATAATGTTGGATAAATCGTGGATCTCTTTACCCAGATCGTCTCCGCAATACTTGGTGGGGTTGAATCAATTTCTGGATTATGCTTTTATGCACAGTAGTGTTCGGGGTAAGATACGGTGTCCGTGTGAAAAGTGTAAGTTCGACAAATGGAAGACTCGAGATGAGGTAGTTATTCATTGTCTAGATAAGCAGTTTCCCAGATATTATGTCACTTGGGCGTTTCATGGAGAGGATGGATTACACGACACTACTGGTGATCTAGAAGTCGGTTCGAGTTCTCACGTTGGCCGAATGCAAGGCGAAGACAGTGACGATGACTGTGAAGGAGGCGGCCAGCCAACAAATCCAGGTAACAACACTGTGAGGGAAGCATTTGGTATGCAGGAAGCAGCAGGCGCTGGCGGGGATGAAGTGGTGGACGGACCAGTCGCGGAGTACTTACGCACTGAGGTGGCCAGAGATTTCTTTGAGCTCATGACGGAAGGTGACAAACCGTTGTACCCAGGTATGTATAAATGTTTAATCTATTCTAACCGTTTATTATATATGTATATTATGTACGTGCGATGACAAAATATGTGTTTGCACAGGGAATGAAAGATACTCTAAACTGTCGTTTTTGACCAAGTTGTACAGTATTAAGTGTAAACGTGGCGCATCTGATGCGACCATGTCGGACGTGATTGAGCTGCTTTCAGACGCCTTTTATAACATTGGAGCCGAGCTACCGTCGTCGTTCTACGAGGCAAAGAAAACAGTCAGGAAGATGGGGTTAGATTACATTAAAATTGATGTGTGCCTGAGCACTGAAGAACTCCTCTTGGCGGCGCCTGAACTCTGCCGCCAACCGCTCCTCATTATCGCGCGCCATCTGGGCTAGCCGCTCCTCTTCTGCCCTCACCCGGGCCTGAAAATCGCCCATCAACCGCTCCTCATCTGCCTTGAGGCGAGCCTCTCGATCTGCAATCTCTTGCTCGCGTTCCCGCAACCTCTCATCTAGCTGCCGGGCCTCGTATGATTGGCTCGCCCTAGAGGATGAAGCCTGATACGCACGGCTTCCGGAAGGAGGGAAGAGCTGAGTAGGTCTGGCTCCAAAGCCAAGGCCTGGAACGCGTCCCGCACGTTCCTGTGTCCCCAACTGCGTGTGGAGAGCAACGACCTCCTCATACGGGCTCCCGCTCTCCCCCTGCTGAGACTCGGGGGTCTCCCTGGCCGGCGCCTGTGCCTCAATATCAGCCTGCGCCTGAGCAACACTCATAATCTCCTCGGCAGCCTTCCGGGATAGAGGTGTCCCATCCGAGCGGGTGCGCGCTTGAATGAGGAAATCTTTGAAGACGCCCTTCTTGATGCCCTTCGCCCTAGCCTCCCGCCGCTGAAATATGTGAATCGTTAAACTACGATCAGTATTATTATAACATAAGATATTAGATATAGAAAGAGTACTAGTGGATAGTTAATTATATACCATCTCATCGTAGCGGACGATCATCGGTACGCTCCCAGTCGAGTGGCCAACCTCCTGCTGTGCCCGAGCCTCCTGACCGCGCCTTTCCCTGGCCCGCCCCAGTTCGCCCATCCTCCAGGCGAGGTAATTCCTCCACTGCACAGGGTCCACTCCATCGGGCACGTCTGCCTCCACCGCCTCCCTAGGCCTAGTCCCCTTCTTGGACTTCAGCAGGTACAACTTGTTTCTCTCATCCTTCCAATTATCCCCGACCACCCCTTTCGCGAATTTCTTGAGGTTCAAGCTGTCGGGGACCCACCACTTGCTCTGCAAAAAGAAATTTTTTCATATTATTTAATAATAAGTATAATAACAATTATATACGTATTATAATATTTTGAAATACGTATTACCTTAATAATCTCCCATGCCTCCTCTTTCCGGCCATCCGGAACTTTCCTCCAGCTGGTCGGGTCGATCGGGAAGCGCCGGAAGTCCTTGCCGAGGAGTCGGCAATGGCGGCGGAATAGAATGGCAGCATCCGTTGTTGGCTGCCCGGTGGTGTTGTAATATGGCAGCTCAATCTTCTCATTCGGCGGAAGCGCATGCGCCAGCTTCGCCGTCAGCCTCCTCCTGGTGACAGTGCCAGTGGTATATGTAGGTAAGAAAAATATATTAGATAATATATATTGTATAAATTAAATTTGTAACTATTAATTAATATCAAATTCAATTACCTCTGACATCCACCAGTTGACCAGTACTCGAAGACTTCCTCCCGCGCGGCATTTTGATCATAATTTCCGGCACCGGGATGTCCCACTCGCCACCCGCACCGCCACCGCCGGTGCCCTCCTCCCCCTCCTCCCCCTCCGCCCCCTCTGCCCTCTCCCTCTCCGCCTTCTCCCTATCCTCATTCAAAATGTCCTGCATCTCTTCGTAGCTGATCTCGACGTTCAAGTCTCTCCAGAGGTCGTCCTGCGTGACTTCCGGGTTACCACCAAACCCGAAAGGAGTCCAAGGTGGCGCCCGAAGAGGGCTCACAATAGGCGGGGGACTGGCGTACTGCAGCACCTCTGGCGGAGTAGGCTGCTGCTCAATCTGTAACCGGCGTTCTTCTATACGCCTGGCTTCTGCTTCGTCCCTCAATCGTTGCTGTTCATCTCGCAATCGCTGATCCTCTTCGGGATCTATTGGAGCTTTACCGGTACGACGAGACATGATCTATCGAAGAGGAATATTTATAGGAAAAGATAAAGAAAAAAGATAGTTTCTGTGGGACCCTTACACTTTTTCACGTTTTCGAAAACGCCAAAATGAACATCGGCGGTTCTTTTATAGGCGTTCACATATCGGCGTTTTGTGACACCATACAGGCGTTTTGGTAAACGCCTATATGCGATTAAATGATATTTTAATCGCATATAGGCGTTTGTCCAAACGCCTATATGCATTAAGTGCATTTTTAATGCACTTAATGCGCAGATAGGCGTTTTGACAAACGCCGGTATGCGCATTAAGTGCATTTTAAATGCACGTTACACACATCGGCGTTTGGCCAAACGCCTATGTGCGATTTAAAAAATATTTTAATCGCACATAGGCGTTTTGCAAAACGCCGATGTGCGGTTGTTTGACAAAAAAAAACCAGCCAGCCCTTTTTTTATATTTAAAAACCATACCGGCGTTTTATGTACCCCAAAACGCCGATATGGAAACGCGGGAAAGGTGGCGGGAAGAGCGCGCCAAACGTACCGGCGTTTGCGTATAGGCGCTTGGTGTAGAAACGCCGGTATGCCTCTCATATAGGCGTTTTGAACCAAAACGCCGGTAAGCGTGCGCCGGAATGGCCCGTTTTTTTTGTAGTGTCACAAGCACAACCATCCTCCTACCTTCTTTCTTATTGATCTCTACACTGGTTTCTCTTCTGTGTTGAGCCACCCCACTACCTATAACATTCACCAGCTCTTCAAGCCATGCTGCCTTGGAGTTAATGCCTCTTACTCTTGTGGAAGTGTGGATGACAATAATGTGAAGAGATACAACATATGTGATGATCCTAAGACAGCTTTCTTTTGGGATTCGGTACACCCTACTGAAGGTGGTTGGCATGCGGTATATACTAAGCTCAGAACCATGGAGAGTTTCCAACGACTAAAGATTAATTAAACACTGGGCATATCATTCATGTGTGTGTGTGTGTTGAATGCCATTATATAGATGAATAAGTGGTCTGTCCACTTAATTTGATCTTGCATATACAATATACTGTCTCAGTCTTAATTAATGTAAGATTCAATTACGCTACAAATTAGTTACATTCAGGCCAATTGTTAGACTATCACAATATTTGACAAGGAATTTACTTTTATTCCTTCGCATATAGGCGTGTGTGTGACAAGAAATTTTAGTTGGATGCGGAAGATAACTTGAGTTTTTCATGGTACGATGTTTATAGAATTAGCAGACAGAATCGATCAGACCGGGTGAAAATGAAAAATGCAAGCACAATATTCTTGTTTTACCTTTTCCATCGGGAACCACTTATCATGATAGGTGTCATGCACTCATCTCATTTGAACTTTTAAAACTATGGTTCCAAACCATAGTTTTTATTTCTATTGTTCGTTTTAATAATTTTTTACTTCTATTGTTTAAAAAACACATTAATAGATAGATGATTTAAAAAGAAACTCATAGAAAAATAGGTTATACATTTCAACTTTCAAAATCCTAAATAAGAGATTTTAACTAATTAAGTATATGATTAAATAGTTGAGTATACGCATTAACAACTTTAAATCACCTATATAGTAATTCGGAATGAATGTATTTTTTGTCGTTTCCGTAATTTAAAATAAATTATAAACGATTGAAAACAAATAGATTCCAATGTTTAAATTAAGAGGGATTATTATCGTATGAACCCGGTGTATCACTTTATTTTGCAATAATCAATCATAAGTAAACACTAAGGCCTAACATATGATTTTTAATCTGGCTTATCACCCTAGAAACAACTAACTGATAAAAGTATTTTTTTTTCAATTTTATAGAATTAAAAAGAAGTTCTTTGGTTGGAAGAAACCGAAGAATTAAAAAGAACTTTGAAAAATGATATTTAAATTTTTTAAATAACAATGGTCTATTATGTTTTTTGATCTCCATAAAACAATCATCTTATCATAAAACCTATTTATATTTAGAAACCGAGGGAGTAACTTAAATCTGCCACCCATTCTATTTATTCGCTATGTTTCTGGACTGAAAGTACAATCTTACCCTTGTTGTGGTTTACACTTCCCACCATGCACTGTCGGCGAGGCCATCATTTCAGGGAAGCAACAAGGCAAAGAGAGAAAGAAGCCATTTGTATTATACAAATAAATCAGGACAGCTTCTGCCGCTTGTGCCTGCCACACCTATTATTCTCACTCCTTCATATCTTCAATTAATTATTCCCTTCTTTATTTGAACTTCTACTTCCACCCTCCTTCCTTTTGTCCTTGCCCAAAAAAAACAATAAAAAAAAAGTAAATTATATATATGTGCTCTTCTAAGTCTAAATGTAATAACTTTATAAGTAATTTATGTATATTTATTAATGAGAACAATTAATCTAGTTATATGTAGAAATGCACTCTAAGTTAGTTATAAAAAAGTCACTTTAATCATTTGTATTGGAAAAGACATGAGGGCGAAGGTGCAAAAATAATACTAAACTTTACCCAAAATTGCGTTTCTAATACTAAAGTTTCACGAGGAGCAAAAATAGTACCAACTTGGGGTACAAGTGCAAATATAATATTTTTCACTTGAGGGAAATAAAATTTAGATATGGAAAGACTCTTATTGCCCCATTAGTGAGGGGCATAAGAGTCTTTTCGTATCTAAATTTTATTTCCCTCAAGTGAAAATATTATATTTGCACTTAAACCCCAAGTTGGGTAATCATTTTGCACCTCACGAAACTTAAGTATTAAAAATGCAATTTTGAGAAAAATTTAGTATCATTTTTGCACCTTCGCCCAAGCCATAATGATGGTCAATGTGCAAAAATATACATAGTAAATTGTAAAAGGGACACTTAACACTATGACAATTTTGAGGATGAAAAAATATACATGGTAAACCAAAATGAAGTGCCTCCATCATATTTTGCTTTACTCCCATAGTGCTAGGTGCCTAGCTTACAATTTAACAAAGTGTTGGGTACCTCTTTTACAATTTATCATGGTGTTAGGTGCCCCATTTTGGTTTAACATGTTTATTTTTGCTCTCTCAACATTATTATGGTGTTAGGTGCCCATTTTATAATTTACCATGTATAATTTTGCACATTCGCCTTAACAATAAGCGATAATGAAAACTCCAAAATTAGTACAACCAAGATAGTTATAACCAAATCAAACCGAAAACAAACTATTATTATATTTATACAAGAGAATTAACTTGCACTTTATACTAATTCAATGTTACCAATGAATTTTAATTAAGTGGACTGAAGTAGGGTATTCTCTATTCACGTAAAAAAAGTTGGGTATGCTCAACTGGAGCCATAGCTTCCTTGATATCTTAAGATGCAAATCCAAAACTCATTAAGATAATTCATTATCCATATTTTTCCTACTTTTCTAAATTGTAGGCTTAAATAAAAAGTTATCATCAAATAAATGCTAAAGGTTTTAAACTCTTACATTATAAACTTTCTCTTATATTTGGAACTGGAGGGAGTAACTTTCTCTTATATTTGGAACTAGAGGGATTATACTCCCTTTAGTCCTAAATATAACATCTAATTATTAATTTTGATTAGATTAAGAATATTACTTAAGTTGGTTTAAACTCTTATTTCATTAGTAAGGATAAAGATCTACTATAGACTCTTATTTAGGACTAAATCTACCTTTTAAATAGGTTTTATATTTAGGGCATGACCTAATATTATTAGGTGAAGTAAAATTCATATGCTTACTAATCATTGTCCAACACTTTATCTTTTTAAAATATATAAGAATCTGTTGAACTTTACATTGCTAGGAATACAACGTTGGTATTTGTAAGTATTCTTTTACTATTGTTAAAACTCTTAATTTATGTATAAATAAAATAATTTTGTAAATAAATAATAAATAAAAAATATAATAAACCTTCCGCCATTTTATTTCATTCATGGTCAAAAACATTTCTCCTTTCTTTTTGACTTAAGTAAGATTCCTTTCTGATTATTCCTAGAGAGAGAAGCTCTCTAGAGAGAGACGTGGTGGCGATCCTGTAGCGATCCTTCGACCAGCCTGTTACTCTTCCCTTGCCTCTGCAATCTTCTTTGATCAAGGCGTGATCGGGTATGATGGCTGATGACTCCAGCATATGAGTAGCTCCCCTTGCCCTATTCAGCTGATCTCAGCTAGTTCGGAATAGATTTGGCCTGCCACTACTATTAGGGTTCATCGGTTTTTTCCCAATTTGGAGTATCCAGGTTCTCTCCTTCCTTGCTTTATCTTCCTCTACTTTATCATAATAATTCGCCTCTAAAATAGACTAATTCTCATTTGGATGTATAATGATGATTGCCACTTCAATTTGGATTTCTCTCGTCATCTCCGTCAATTCACCTCGTCGGCCATAGTTTATTTTCTGTCCCCTTTTCGTGTTTTGAAGCACCTTATGCCACATGTCATTAATCTTCTTCCCTCTGATTGGCCCCTATCCCAGCTTCCTTCCTCAGTCTAATCCTCTCTCCCCAATCTTCTAATTGTTTCTTTCTGTGACATCTGATCTTCATTAATTGCACCCAATGGCCTTCTCCCACTATCATAAGCAAGCATTAATCTCCTCTTCTGCTTTTCTTGATCAGCGTGTCCCCATATCTCACTCAGTACCCCTAGGCATGATATCCCTACTGAGCCTTAAGGGATCATTCATTCTTCATTACTTTGCATGTTTCAAGAGCCCCTCTTGACCTTCCCTCCCCTTCCCCACTCACCTCCTTCTCTTTCCCAAAATGTCTATATATACTACTAACTATTTCGTCTACTCACATTGCTTCTCACTTTAAACATCACTACTCCTCACTGGCTTCCTTTCTCTTTCACCCTTGTTACTTTTTCCTTCCTTTTATTACTCGCTTCTTCCAATCTTTCACTATGTCCTCACCACCAGGATTTCCTCCACTTGCTTTCTCGTCCCCCACTCTTAGCTTTGACCCCTCCCTCCTGGAAGGCAAACGCCAAGATTTGGAAACTTATGGTGTGGTCTCTGTCATTGACACTCGTGATTTTGCCCCTGACCGGCTGTCTGGCCGTTTACAAACCCTTTGGAAACTCAACTCCGCTTTCAATATCTGTGGCAAAATCGGTAACTACTTCCTTTGCTAGTTCAGCTCCCCCCTTGACCTCGACGATGTCATTGACCATGGTCCCTGGTCCATAGACAATTCGCTGTTAGTGGTTGATCATCTGCACCCTAACATGACTCTTCACTCCATGCGAGTCGTAGCCATCCCTATATGGGTCCAACTTTGGGGCCTGCCTCTGGACTATCATGTCCCAGCCGTCGCTATTGATCTTGGTAACGTCATTGGCACTGTGATGGCCAACCCAGATAGATCTCCCACTCACTCTTCTGAACTCAACTTTCTGAGAGTCAAAGTTCAGGTTGATCCGAGATTGCCGCTTGTCCAAAACATCCGGATACGCTTGGACAACAATGTGGTGCGCAATGTTGAATGCAAATACGAGTGGGTTTTTCGTTCTTGTTCCTCTTGTCACCGCATTGGTCACCTGGTCCCAACTTGTCCCCATACTGTGGTACAGAACAATGAAGGATAAAGTGCTAAAGCTCAACGCACTTTTGATAGGTTTGACACGCGCTTCATTTGTAGTTTCAATGCCAAAGCTGCTGAGCTCATCTGGCAGGACTGGATTCGTGGTCACCACTCTAGGGGCTTTAAGAGGATTCACTTTGATAGGTACCAAGGACGTTACCGAGTCTTTGAAACTCTACCGCAAGTTGTCTTCCTCCTCACAGATCGCTTTGAGGGTATTTTTCACCTTTCTGATGATGAACTCACTAATGATGAAATGCCTGATGCCCCAGGTGGTCCTGATCCAGCAGACCCTGCGATTGACCCTGCCACTGTTGTTGACCCTCCTATTATCGAGATAGATAATCAGGTTATGCCTATACCTGCCCCTGTTCATTTTGATTCTCCTCCATCCCAGGGCACGACCCATGGCACTCCTTCACAGACTCGGGCCTCGGCTGACTCCCAACTCTCTCCTGAGCCTCTTGATTCTGCAGGGGTCCTCTTCCCTCATGACTCATCAGTTGAGGGGGATCCTGACTACCTGGCTTTCCTCCAAACTCTGAATCCTAATGACTTCCTGGTCCACAACATATCCTCGGACTATTCAGGAACCATCCAAGCCGCAAGTGACTCCTCTTTGGAACTTGGCCTCCCTCGGGACCCAATGCCCCTCATTGCTCCATCCCTCTCATCAGAGATCAGATCATCCCTGCCCACTACTCTGGCCCTGAACACCACCCCACTCTCGGTCATCTCCACGACCCCCACAAATGAAGTCTCTGTGAACATGAATCAAGCTCTTTCGGCAACCAGTCCAGATATTTCACCCTTGGAAATTTCTGTTGGAGAATTCATTCTTGAATGCCTCTCAGTGCATGAAAAATACTCTGAAGATACTGGGCCCCTGATTTTATTATTCCTTCCTCCGCATTGGCTAGGGAACGTGCCGACAAATGGTTCTTATCCAAAACCTCTCCTAAGGTCCCAGACACTCTCATCTCCTGGTGGCAGAATTCCCACCCTAATCCTGCTAGTCATCCGGAGTCCTGTGGTATTTACTATAAGGGCACCAGAGATGGAGACTTCCTTTCGAGGGTCTTCTCAGAGTCGGACCCCAAATTTGCCACCTTTTTCATGTGCCATCCGCCCTTCTACTACTCCACTAACTCAAAAGACCCCTAGCTTTCACGGCAGACACGATCAAACCTCGACGTAGTGGATTCATCTTCCTTGGTTTCAATGATCCTAATCCTCTACCTGGTTCTGGTCTTGGTCCAATTCTTCGGTTTGTTAAGCACCCAAGCTCCACTCATGGCTCTGGGAAAACTTTGCCTACTCATCTCATCAAGCGCTCAGCTGATTCTCTCCCTCCTGACACTCCAACTGCCAAAAGATGCAACTCTAGTCAAGCATCCAACTCCCCCCAATGGCTATGGAAGTGGCCACTCAGCAGCTTCCATGGGCACCATGAAAGTACTCAGTTGGAACTGCCGTGGTATGAGGAAAGCCATGGCGGTTCAAAGATGCAAGCGGCTCATCTCACTCCTTGATCCTCATATTATCTTCTTATCAGAAACGAAAATCCCTTTTGGAGCTGCTTCCATAGTACTAAATAAATTAGGTTTTCCTCATGGTATTGGTACGAATGCTTGTAACCTAAGAGGGGGCACTATAATAGCTTGGCATGACGCCTTTAATGTAGACATCTTGGATTTAAGTCCCCATGTATGCCATATTAAAGCATATAGTAATGAGAACTCCCTTTTATATTATTATTCTTTTGTGTACGGTCCCCCACAGAGCTCCTCCCACCACCTTCTTTGGGACTGGTTAGATGCATCCCATACCATCTCCCACCCTTGGTTAATAATGGGAGATTTTAACCAAATTTACCTCCCCTATGATAAAAGCAACTCCTTGAGCTGCTCTGTTGGCATGAGCAAATTCAATCACTACATTGACCGTAACAACCTGATCAAAATCCCCCAAAAAGGCCCCTGCTTCACTTGGTCTAACAATAGGAAAGGATCAGCTTTGATTTTAGAAAAATTGGACATGACTTTTTGCAACATGGAATGGTTGGGCTCTCACCCTCTTACCCACGTTACAAATCAAGTTATATCCGCCTCGGACCATAGCCCCATTTTATTATCCACAGATTTCTGCATCCCCAAAACAAAATACCTCAAATTTGAACCTTTTTGGTATAAATTCCCGGATTGCATGTCCCTAATAAATTCCTCCTGGACTGGGGCATACACTGGTTCCCCCAGTTATGTCCTTCAGTGCAAGCTTCAGTCCACCTTAACTACCCTAACCAATTGGAGCAAAAGCCACATTGGCAATTTCAAGGCCAGAATCTCCGCCCTTGAAAGCAACCTCCACCGACTGTCTGATCAGATTAATCTACCCTCATCCATCCCCCAACCCCTACAAGATGAGATGGTCCAAACCCGGCAAGAACTTGAATTATACTATGACTGTGAGGCAAGCTACTGGCAGCAAAGATCTCGTCTACATTGACACTTACAAGGTGAACGGAACACCAGTTACTTTCATCCATTGCTAGTAAAAAAAAGAACAAAAACTCAATCACAAGCCTTAAGACCTCGGAAGGTGAATGGACCTCTGACATGACTGAGATCACTTCCATGGCTTTCCACTACTTCTCAGACATCTATCAAACCTCTCTCGCATGACCAAATCCTCACTAAACTCCAGAAACTCCAAATCCCGACTCTCCAACCAGCTGAATGTGACTCTCTCATTCGACCCATACTTCTCTCTGAAGTTAAGGATGTTGTTTTTGGTCTCCCAAAGGATAGTGCTCCAGGTCCTGACGGCTTTCATGCTAGTTTTTATCAAAAAAATTGGTACTTAGTCCACTCAGACGTTTTCAATATGGTTACCAACGTCTAGAATTCAGGTCATCTACTCAAAGCCATTAACCTCACCAACGTTGTCCTTCTACCTAAATCCCCCCACCCGCAAAGCTTCAAAGATCTTCGCCCCATTAGCCTCAACAATGTCTCCTATAAGATACTTTCCAAGATTCTTTGCAATAGACTCAAAGCTATTTTGGACGATGTTATCCATCCCTGTCAGAGTGCCTTTCTACAAGGGCGTCTCATCTCAGATAACATCATGCTAGCGGCAGATATCATGCACCATATCCATACCTCTAGAGGGAAGAGAAAAAAATTAGTAGCTGTAAAGATTGATTTTTCCAAGGCTTTTGATATACTTTCATGGGAATTCATCACTGCTTTACTCCATCGCATGAACTTTCCTGAGCACTTCATTACTGTCATATATCAATGCATCTCCACGGTGGAGTACAATTTTTGATGCTACCAAAAATTTCGATTAAAATATCCGCAAGTGTAAGGCTCGTAAAATAGTAAAATCAAGGTCGATCCCACAGAGACTCAGACAATTAGTACTTAGGCATTAGAATTCCTACTTTCATTCAAGTTGAGTAAGAGAAGAAATTTGATTTTATAAACTAAGAAAAACAAAATTAATTAAGAGCTAAAAGAAACTACGTTAACACGGGTGAAATTCACGAGTAAAAGGAACAACCTAGGGTGACTAATCCCTTATTTGCTTCTCAGATTTTATTCCCACTAATTTAATTATGAATTAATTCAACTAGCTAATCTAGAGTACTAGTGTCTATAAATGCCTTTCGGTTTCCATCTATATCCTTGCTAGCTTAATTACACAATGTCTTGCACTAATTTACTATGCTAATTTATATCGGTACCGCTCTAATGTGACTATGTAGGGCTTCTAGGTATATGTCTATCCTAGTCGCAAATCAGATTAAAAATCCAATCCTACACTATTTAATCTCATGGTCTATTTAAAATTCCCTCTTTCGAGTCCAATCCTAAATTCCCTAAACATGTTCAATGGTGGCCAATCACTAAACAAGTTAATCAATAATAGCAAGATTAAATAAACTAATTAAAATTACTCATAACTAAACAGTGGGAAATAAAGTATCTAAGTCACAAATAAGTTCATAGTGCCCTAGGTTGTAAGAGAAAATTAGCCACACATGGGTTCCAAGTTAATCCCAACAAACATTGAAACTAAATCTGAACTCATAGTGCCAAAAGAAATTCTAATAAAGAAGTACCAAGTAGCACAAATTGCTCCCAAATCTGATTCCAAACAGCTCAAAAGGAAATTAGCAACTGAGGCTTTCTCTCCTTCTCGCGTTCAGATTTTCTCCTCTTTGCTTCGTGTCCAGCTTGCGTTCTTCTCCCTTGTTCAGTGCTCAGCTCACCCAAAAATCTTCCCTTTTTGTGTGTGAACTTCAACTCGCGTCCCCCCACTTGCGTCTTCAGTGTGCGCCCTATATACTTCTCAACTTTCCTTTTTCTCCTTTGCTCAACTTTTCTTGCGTGTGATGTATATCTTGCTTTTTCCAATCAGCTTCTCACCCTCACGTGACTTTCCTTTCCTTCATGTGTGAATTAATTAAAATCCAATCAGCTCCTTTTTCCTTCAGCTTTTTATTTCTTTTGTTTCCTTTTTCTTTTCTGAATAAATGTATTTGGGAAACAATAAATCAAATCCAATAATCTTTATTTCCTTTCCTATTTTCTGGAGCTAGTTTTCTTTTATAAAAAAATATTAGTATATTTCCATTTCATATTGAAATCTCTTAATTATTTAGATATTGACTCCCTAAATACCAAAAAATACTTCTAAAACTCACTAAATATGGGGAGTCATCACACCCCCACACTTGCATTAAATCTTGTCCTCAAGATTTCAAATTCTTAACACATTAGCACAACAAATAAAATCAAGGTTTGTATAATCACAAAGTTGAAATCAATTCAAACTCTCAACAAATGAATCCTCTTAAAAATCTCTCTCACCATCCCCAAATGCAAGTAATCAGACAATCAATTTGATAGAGATAAATCACAAAAGCATGTCCTTCACCGGTCAAGTGTTTACACTCTACTCTCAAAGTATATAGGGGTTGTGTTTCACTCAATTCCATCTATGTAATCCAGCTACCATAGGCTTGTTTATCATCTCGATATCCACTCTTTTATCTCAATGCACACACAAATCAAAAGGACTTTTAAGGGTTGTAATGAAAAAGGTAGGATAATGGAATGAAAATGAGATGGAGGTATATTTGAAAAGTGCTAAACCATTTCCATTATAGTAAGGAATGAAGGAATTACATAACTTAACAAGCACATAAGGGTTGACACTTTTGAACTCCACAATTCTTCAATTCTTTTGATTTTCATCATCTTCTTCTTCTTCTTTTTTTTTCACACTTTGTGTGATTGTTTTTTTTTTCACTTTTTTTTTCCTTTTTCTTTTTTTTCTTTTCTCCTTTCTTCAACACTTATTTTCCCCCTTTTCCTTTTTAATTCCTTCACCCCTTTCCATATGAATATAGTATAACACTTCCCAAAGCGTAAATGGAAGAAATAGATAAGAGATGAAAAATTGCATCAAAAGAATTCAAAGGCTAAAATATGCAATCTTTCTTTTTAAAAGAGAAGTAGGCTCAAAGGGGTTAAGCAATGGAAATAATGTAAAAGGATGACTATTTGGCTAAACTGGCTATGAAACGAAGGCCTTAATCATTTTTGTGCATGCAAGAGATTTGAGCGTCAAGAGAGATTCAAGACAAGTTCTAGAGGGGAAGTTACAATAGATGTACTCACTCATGAAAGAATAAAATTAAGGCTCAAATTCCTCACATGGCTTTTTGACATACTAGAGTAATTTATCTAAAGCAAAGAGCTTGCCTTTTCACTTACATTCAAAGAAGATGAGATCAAAGTCTAATCAAATCCAATTGTTTCAAGTCCAAATCAATCCCAAAATTGGCAAAAAGAATTTTTTTTTTCAAGAAAATTTGACAAAATGAAAGTTTGAGGACAATCTTTAGAGAACAATGATACCCTCATACCCCCACACTTAAATGTCACATTGTCCCCAATGTGAACAAGTAACATAAGTAGTGGAATTACAAAAATATCAATAGCAAGTGTAGGAATGATAAAGTTCTTTCAAGTTCCATATCAGTCATGCAATTCGATCAAGAAGCTACACAGTCAAGACTAATCATCACACACATGCACATAATGGCCCACACCAGGACTCATCACCAAAACAGATATCAGTTAAGTAAAATCAAGTAAAAGTTAGAAGAATACTCCCCTTCCTCTTGATTTGCGCTCTCATCTCCAAGTCCCCCAAAATTCAACTGAAGCATCCTACGTCGCTACCAAAAGTCCTACAAAATGAACAAAAGTCAGATCCAAAAACCTTGGGTTGCCTCCCAAGAAGCGCTAAGTTTAAAGTCTTCAGCCAGACTTTGTCAGAATTCAGGGAAGCTGCACCAGCTTGTGAACCACTGCTTGCCGGTCCACATCACCACCATGATAATGCTTCAACCTTTGCCCATTCACTTTGAAGCTCTCTCCTGTCCTTTCATCTTTCACCTCCACCACTCAGAAGCAGCAATCACACAAAACGGGCCAGACCATCTTGACTTTAATTTCCCAGGGAATAACTTCAGCCTAGAATTGAAAAGGAGCACCAACTGTCCTGGCTCAAAAGTACGTTTCACAATGTAGCGATCATGCCATCTCTTTGTCCTTTCTTTATAGAGTTTTGAACTGTCATAAGCTTGAAGCCTTAATTCATCTAATTCATTCAACTGCATGAGTCTTTTACTTCCAGCAAGCTTATGGTCCATATTCAATTTCTGTACTGCCCACCAAGCTTTATGCTCCAACTCAAGTGGTAAATGACACGCCTTTCCAAAAACAAGTCGATACGGCGACATGCCTATAGGTGTTCGAAAAGCTGTCCTATACGCCCAAAGAGCATCATCCAACTTATCAGACCAATCTTTCCTAGTAGGACCCACAGTTTTCTCCAGAATTCTCTTAATCTCTCTGTTAGTCAGTTCACAAAGACCATTTGTTTGTGGATGGTAGGCAAGGGACATCCGATGGTGAACTCCATATTTTGCCAAAAGAGCCTTGAAACTCTTATTATTGAAATGAGTTCCTTCATCAGTAATGATTGCTCTAGGAGTTCCAAACCTTGAGAAAATGTACCTCTTCAAAAATCTGACCACAGTGTTACCATTATTGGCTTGACATGCAATAGCTTCAGCCCATTTGCTCACATACTCAACAGCAACAAGTATGTATTTATTTCCTCTTGAAGACGGAAACGGGCCCATGAAATCTAAGCCCCATAAATCAAACAACTCAACCTCCAGAATACCAGATTGAGGCATCTCATGCTTCCTAGAAATATTACCTGTTCTTTGACATCGATCACACTTGGAAACATAATGGTGAGCATATTTAAATAGAGAAGGCCAATAAAAACCAGATTCAAGTACTTTTAATGCAGTTCTTTGCCCCCCATGATGTCCCCCATAAGCAGATGCATGACATGCAATTAAAATGGCCTCTTGTTCAATTTCAGGAACACACTTTCTAATAATTGAATCAGAACATCTTTTAAATAGAAATGGTTCATCCCATATATAGTAGGCAACATCATGCAAAAACTTTTTCCTTTGATAAAAATTCAAATCAGGAGGTAACACTTCACATACAAGATAATTCACAATATCAGCATACCATGGCAACTCAGAAATACACACAACAAACAATTGTTCATCAGGGAATTTCTCATCAATCAAAAAATCATCCACAGAATCAGAAGCATGCATAAGTCTAGATAAATGATCAGCAACCTGATTTTCAATTCCTTTCCTATCAGCAATATGCACATCAAATTCTTGCAACAACAATAGCCATCTAATCAACCTAGGTTTAGACTCTTTCTTCCCTAACAGATATTTAATAGCAGCATGATCAGTATGAACTATAACTTTAGTACCCATCAAATAAACTCTAAACTTCTCAAAAGCAAACACTATAGCTAGCATTTCTTTTTCTGTAGTAGAGTAATTTACCTGAGCCGCAACAAGAGTTTTGCTTGCATAGTAGATAGGATGGAGAATCTTGTTATGCCTTTGAGCTAAGACTGCTCCAACAGCATAATCACTTGCGTCACACATCACCTCAAATGGAAGTGACCAATCAGGAGTCACAATAATAGGAGCTGAAGTCAATCTCCTCTTGAGCTCTTCAAAAGACCTTAGACACTCTTCATTGAAGTTAAAGGAAGTGTCTTTCTCAAGCAACTGTGAAAGAGGCTTTGATATCTTCGAAAAGTCTTTGATGAATCGCCTATAGAATCCAGCATGACCCAAGAAACTTCTCACGGCTTTGACATTAGAAGGAGGTGGAAGTTGCTCAATAACTGATGTTTTAGCTCTGTCAACTTCTAAGCCCTGCTTTGAAACTTTATGACCCAGAACTATGCCTTCAGTTACCATAAAATGGCATTTCTCCCAGTTAAGCACTAAATCTGTCTCCTCACATCTTCTCAACACTTTGTCAAGATTCATCAAGCATTCCTCAAATGATTCACCAAAAACTGAGAAATCATCCATGAACACTTCCATTATCTCTTCGATCATATCTGCGAATATACTCATCATACATCGCTGGAAAGTAGCCGGAGCGTTACACAAACCAAAGGGCATCCGTCTAAAGGCAAAGGTGCCATACGGGCATGTGAATGTTGTTTTCTCTTGATCTTCAGGAGCAACTGCAATTTGATTATACCCAGAATATCCATCCAAGAAGCAAAAGAATTCCTTACCAGCTAATCTGTCTAACATTTGATCAATAAAAGGAAGGGGAAAATGATCCTTCCTTGTAGCTTCATTCAGTTTACGGTAATCCATGCAAACTCGCCATCCAGTAACAGTACGAGTGGGGATGAGCTCATCTTGCTCATTAGTAATCACAGTCATACCTCCTTTCTTAGGAACACATTGCACCGGACTAACCCACGAACTATCAAAAATAGGATGGATAATCCCAGCATCTAACCACTTAATTACCTCCTTCTTAACCACTTCTTTCATCATAGGATTCAATCTCCTCTGATTCTGAACAGATTTCTTATGATCATCTTCTAAGAGTATTTTATGCATTACAATCGAGGGACTTACACCTTTGATATCTGCAATAGTCCATCCCAAAGCTGTCTTGTGATTACGAAGAACCTTTAACAACCTTTCTTTCTGATCATCTGTAAGAGAAGAAGAAATAATAATAGGAAGTGTCTCAAACTCACCCAAATATGCATACTCAAGATGAGATGGCAAGGGTTTAAGCTCTAGAATTGGTGCTTGTTCAACAGAAGGTTTAAGAGAAGAATTTGGCCGTGAATCCATCTCTAATAACTCAAACTGCCTTGATGAATTAGTGTAGGGAAGAGAAGCTTCAAGTAACTTCTTGCATTCACAAATCTTCTTATTCTCAAGTTCAGAAACTCCAAGTAAAGCAGCTTCAAATGGTTCTTTTATAACACAAGAATTAGTAGTCTCTTGTATCACCTCAACCAGCATATCTATCCTGAAGCAATCAGTAGTATCCCTTGGATATTTCAAAGCCTTGTTCATATTGAAAACGACTTCCTCCCCATTCACCCTTAGCTTGATCTCTCCTTTCTCAACATCAATGAGTGTTCGAGCAGTAGCAAGGAAAGGTCTACCCACAATGAGTGGTAATTCTGCGTCTTCTTCACAATCTAAGACAATAAAATCAACAGGAAGAATAAACTTATCTACCTTTATCAACACATCTTCAATAATACCCTTTGGATAAGCTAAACTTCGATCGGCTAGTTGAAGTGTCACAGAAGTAGGTTGAGCCTCACCCAACTATAATTTTCTGAAAACAGATAATGGCATCAAGTTAATACTTGATCCTAAATCACATAGTGCTCCACCTTGAAACTTCTCTCCAATCATGCATGGTATAGAAAAACTCCCTAGATCTCTCTTCTTAGGAGGTAACTTGTTAAGAAGAATAGCACTACACTCTTCAGTAAGAGCAACAGTCTCATAATCACCGAATCTCCTCTTCTTACTCAACATCTCCTTAAGGAACTTAGCATATTGAGGCGTTTGTTCTAAGGCTTCAATGAAAGGGATATTAATATGCAACTGCTTGAAAATCCCTAAAACCTTCTTGTACTGCTCATCTAAAGCTTTCTTCTGAAACCTTTGAGGGAATGGTAAAGGTGGTACCCATTTAGGAATCTCAGTATTAGTGGGCTTTTTCAACATCTCACTCTTCCCGTTTTGCTCACTTTCAAGTTTCTCTTCAACTACTCCCTTAGACTTGTGTGTATTCACATCATCTCGTTCCATGTTAACTGGAGTGATTTCATTAGCATTAGAAGATTTCTGTAGCTCACCTATCTCTTTACCACTTCTCAGAGTCACAACCTTGCATTCCCCGTTTCCATCTCTACGAGGATTAGACACCGTATTACTTGGTAAGCCATTAGTATTCACATTATTGAGATTAACAGCTAGTTGCCCCATATGAATTTCTAAATTCTTGATAGAAGAATCATAGTGTGTTACAAAACCTTGCTGCACTTGCATCATTTGATTCATTAAGTCTTCAAGTTTATCTATCCTCTGATGCGCAGAATCTTGTTGAAGTGCAGATTGCTTGACTTGTGTTTCAAAACCCGGCGGATTTATTGGTTTAGATCCTGAACTTGAAGCTTGATTCAAAGTTTGGCTATGACTCCAAGAGAAATTCGGGTGATTCCTCCATCCTGGATTATATGTGTTCGAATATGGATTGTTCTGAGAGTTGCCACGGTAATTGCCTGCATAATTAACCTGCTCAAGTGGTACAGAAATAAGACATTGACCGTTAGTGTGTCTCTCTCCACAATACTCACATGAAGTGTACATAGCATTAACCCCCATATGTCCACCAGACAATCTCTCAACTTTAGATTCAAGGTGATCAAACCGCTTATTCAAAGCATTCAACATCGCTACCAACTGTGAAGATGAATCCTCAGAAATTTTCTCAACCGGTTTCATTAGCTTCCTTTCATTGTTATTCTGTATGAAGTCAGCCGATAACTCATCCAAACAAGTCCACACACGGTTCACTGGTTGTTTTGTGATTCCCCCATTAGTAACAACATTCAATTCAGACTTAGACTCAGGAGTCAACCGTGTACTAAAAATTTGAATTAACTAGCATTTACTCCCGCCGCGCGATGCGCGACAACAACACTATGTCAGACTTACTTTAGTTACAACATTTTCAAGGCCAAGACAATCACATAAATTATCTTCAAGTACTACATAGAAGAAGTACAGCACACATTGAAAGCTACCGTAAACATACACTACCAGGGTACTATTCATATCAGAAAATGACAATAACAACTGCTTTTGGAACGGTTATCATTGATGCTACCTTCTCCATTTCCTCTTAAGAGCTGCATGTACTCCTTAATGGTCATTCTCATTCACCGTTTACATTTGAAGTTTGCCAAACGTTATTCATCAATAAATTAATAAACTTGGAAGCATTATACAACCAAGAGACTCGGTCAATTCAATTTTTAGTATAACTAAACAACCACGTAAATTTATTAAAATGATTAAACAACACAACCACAGGTGTCGCATCATTTACAATATAATCTGAATAAGCTTCCACTGAGCACTCATCCCAAAGTACGCATTCCACCTCGTTCTCCCTTTAAAAAAACATATTACAAAACAATTAGACAATATGAAAACGAATGATTAAACACAAGTGGTCACTCACTCATCATCAAAGATAATCAAACGGAGTTTGTTCTTCTCTTCATCATCTCTATGGTATGTTTCGATTTTACCAATAGACTTGACAAATGCTAGCACATCTGATTACATAGAAAAAATTATTAAAAATACTTACTAAACCACTTGAACCAAAAATGATTAATAGTTGAAGTAAACTTCAAAATACCAATTAAATTTTCTGCCTCCTTTTTTTCCTTTATCTTGAGTATGTCATCCAACTTGACAAATGAGTACGAGTACAGTGGAAGGTCATCATCAACCTCCTCAATCTTTGTGAATGTGCTGAGGCCAATTGTGAAAGGATGACCGGTAGCCTTGTATTGACTAAAATTTTGAGAAACAGAGAAATTGGAGAACAAATATACTTTACTCTCCAGCTCAGTCCCAATAAACTTGTTCCATGTATTAGTTTGGTATAAGCCTTAACTGAACCAAAAGCAACGTTTGAAAGTTTGCTATATTTCTATCTGCACATGTTTCAAAAAATTGGAGAACAAATACACTTTACTTTTCCAAATCATGATGTCAGATATTAGCACAATCCCAAATGAATCACATGTGTAGACTAAACATCAAGCAACCTGAAAGGGATGGATGCACAAGAGGGGGGAGGGGGGTGAATTGTGCTACCAATTAAAACTTAAAACAGTGAAACACAAGAGTTTATACTGGTTCGGTCTACCTGACCTACGTCCAGTTCTCAACCACCACTACTAGAAAATAGGCTTTTCACGACCATATTAAACGACTAAAAAGCCAATGTTGGTCGTTAAAAAAAAACGCGGTGGCATAACATGTAAATAACTGTCCAGCGGAGACTTTTCACGACCACATTTAATAATGTGGTAATAATGTGGTCGTGGAAGGGGCACCTTTCACGACCACACTTAAGTAAGTGTGGTCGTGGAAAGTGCCTAGCCTTCCACGACCACAGTGTGGTACACTGTGGTCGTGGAAGGCTAGGCTTCCACGACCACAGGTTTAAAACCTGTGGTCGTGGAAGCCTAGCCTTCCACGACCACAGTGTACCACACTGTGGTCGTGGAAGGCTAGGCACCTTCCACGACCACACTTTTCCAAGTGTGGTCGTGGAAGGTGCCCCTTCCATGACCATATTTACCAATATTGCTGATATTGTCTGTGATTTATCAGTGTCCAAGACAGCGGGGCTCTGTAGAGTGCGGATATTATGTCTGCAAATACATGCTGGATATTGTATATCAAGATCAAATTAAGCAAGGGAGGAAATTCCAAAAGGTATGCACACTTCTAACATATATCTCCAAGAAAATAGTGATTTCTAAATTGTAAGTGGTACTTTCCTTGTCTTTTTTAATATTGTTTAATTATGTTGCAGCTTTTGGAGGGACTTTATGGACTTAGTACTGACTCGTTTAAACAAGATGAGGATATTGACTTTGTACGAAACGCACTTGCAGAATTTTTAATCACTATGTGAGTCAGAAATTGTATAGGCTTAGATTGTTGTAGCTGAATTTTGAATTTATAGTAGTAAGGCAAAGATATAAAACTTAGATTATGCCTTTTGTATTTTGTTGTCTAAGTAAGGTAATATTTATGCATGATACGTTTTTGCAATTGAGCTAGTATTCTGTATTGTATATATGATTTATGGTGCTGTATTGAAAGTGGTTTGTAAATTGATCTGCAAGGGTGCAGATAGCTAAACAATGCAGTCCCTAAATATATAAAAAAAAAGAGCAACCTTTCAACGACCACAATTGGGCAATTGTGGTCGTGAAAGCCTCCTGGGAGGCTTTCACGACCACGATTTACCAATTGTGGTCGTGATAGGTTATACCTATCACGACCACAATTAAGGCAATTGTGGTCGTGAAAGCCTCCTGGGAGGCTTTCACGACCACGATTTACCAATTGTGGTCGTGATAGGTATAACCTATCACGACCACAATTGGTCAAGGGTGGTCGTGAAAAGCCTCCTTGGAGGCGTTCACGACCACACTTTATTAAAGTGTGGTCGTGAAAGCCTCTTAGGAGGCACCTAAATTAGGTGCCTCCTAAGAGGCTTTCACGACCACAGTTACAAGACTGTGGTCGTGATAGGTCCTATCTATCACGACCACAAATATGTGGTCGTGAAATACACACTTTTTTACGACGCGGGATTCCACGACCACCTATTTCTGGTCGTGAAAAGCCCAATATTGTGGTCGTGAAAGACCTTATTTCCAGTAGTGCACCCAGGTTGAGTTCCACTATCTCCAGGTTTTACAAACGGGTTTACCTGGAACCTTTACAACCGCAAGTTTTAGATCGGGATTACTTGCAACCTTACAACCACAAGTTTTGCACAGGTTCACTTGCAACCTTACTGACTCACTCCCCCTTACAACCTGCAAGGGTTCAACCTTTACAAATAAAGGATTTTCTAAACTTAGTTCTCTTTAAGAACAGATAATGTTACACACTTAAGTACACTTAATGCTCTTAATAAATGAAGAGACTTTAACTACAAAGAGTACAAGATAAGTAGATGAAAAGAACTCTCAATGCGTTAAATGCTCTCTTACTTTTCTGGGCAGCTTTGAATGCTTGAATGATATTCTCAGTTTCTCGCTCTAGATTTTTCCAAGATGTCAAAGTTATCTTCATAAATGAAGATGAGCTTCCTTATATATGTCTTCAAGTATTCTCACTCTTGGTAGGTGGCATAGCCGTTTGAATATAGCTGTTTATCCCAAGTTACCGTTGGCTCATTTAATGCTCCATTAATGCTCAGCAGGGTTGACTTTGCTTTATCTCTGAAAAAGCAGTTCTGACAACTCTGCTCTGCCAAAAAGCACTCTGACACTGCACTGCTCTTGCTGAACGTTCTGACATTCTGATTGCTTGCGGAAGCAAATCCACATCCGGAAGCAACATCACTCAGTGCTGCACTTGAACGTTAGTCTAGCAATATATTAACACATAGTCACATGCAGTGGGAGTTCATTTAGTCTTAGGGAGTTCTCTTACTTCCGGAAGCAATTCCACATCTGGAAGCACTCCTACTGGACGTTGAGTTATGGCTTAGTGTTATACTCACTGACGCTCAGTGTTACCTAACCCAACAGGCAGCGCTAGTCATTAAGCATTCGGAAGCAAATCCACATCCGGTTGCATCCTAACTTAGTCTCAAGGATTTTATACATCTAATGTTCCTAGACTGAGTTATGACTTAGTGTATTACTTGCTTCCGCTGGGGGATGAGTCGTTCATCCGCGAGCGCTAGTCCTAGTCCATCCGGAAGTGAATCCACATCCGGTTGTACTCTTACTTGTGGTTCTATTTTAACCTGATTTTGTCTAAGTGTTTAACTTGTTCTTTCATATTTTAGTCTTCATCAAAACTTAAGATTCTAACACCACCTACCTGCTAACAAATATATATCTTGTATAGATTCAAAACATGCAGCCTAGATCACTACTTCCAATGACAACAATACATGACATATCAATAGACTAACACTCTATCAGTACAAAGTTGACACACAGACTTATCTTGGAATATGTGGTGTTTAGTGGGAAGTATAAACATATACTCCCTCCGTTCCTAAATATAAGATCACTTTAGGGAGTAGAGCTTGTTCCTTAATATAAGATCACTTTCTAATTTGACTCAAGTTTTTCCCAAATTACCCCTATACTCCTTCACCCAAAAAATAGTGGTTTGAAGAAGGTGAGATGATTTTTTGGAAATTTCATGTAATCCTAACTCATTGGAATGTCTTCCTTAATCTCTCTAAATTTGTTAAAGTGATCTTATATTTAGGAACGGAGGGAGTATATATTTGCAGAGTTCTTTTAATGAATAAGCATCTTGGTAAACAAAATTCAGTATGAAAATGGTAATGATAGACTAAGGTGATCTAAATCAATAGGTGGGATGTGAAATGACAATTCATATCCTAATGAAAGGAATGCGAAAAGAAAAACATTGATATTAGTGTTGCTGTGAAATGTGTGTCATGAAAAAATGAATATTACCTTCAAGCAGACTTAGTTTGAGAATGAAGAAATGATCAACTAAATAGTTCATGGCAAACAAACCAATCATATTATTTAAATTAACAGGACAATAAAGATATTAAATCATTACAAAGTGTACAATCTAATTATATAAGCTACCAGTCCCTTTTGCTTTACCGTTGATAATATGTGTAGAAACATTGAGAGACTGAGCTGGTAAAATAGCAGAAAACATTTACTGGTTGGGAAGGTAATTTGATAATCAACTATATGTGCTTAGCGAGTATAGATACACATGATCGGATTATGATTGTCAAAGGCAGTTAACAGGGCATGCCTCCACCGATGAACTTAAGGGGAAAATTATATCTATCTAGGTCCAAAAAAAAGGTATTTTGTGCATACAATTTTAAGATCCAGTTGTAAAAATGATAGGGCCAAGTTTCATTGCAAGAGTATAATTAACAAATACTAACAGAAGAGGTGTGTTCAGACAAACCATTACCTAAAAATGGAAACAAATGATCATTCCAATGAAACGAATTAACCTATACAACAGTCCTTCACAACCACCATTCATGACTTTGACAAATCAAATCGCCAATTCCAAGAGTACGAAGACCAAGGGTGGCTAGAGGAAAAAATATTGAATACAGGAAGGAAAACTTACATGGAAACAGAGTCTCTGTAGTATGCAGCCATCACCTATTTATGGAATGTTAGACATACATGTGCAAAGTGGGCACTGACTGAGGAGGTTTTGACACTCTAATCAAGAAACATACGTCTAATTGCATCTTTTAGCCATCCTCTTACTTTACAAAAGAATCCTCTTCCACCGCCGAACATTGACCATGACAGAGAAATCAGATTTCGGAACACGCAAAAGATCAAATACCACAACCCGACGGCTCACTTTCGGCTATACAGGCAACGATAGGAAATCTCAAACAAAACAATAGGAATTGAAAACTTAAGAAAGAAACCAAATTAATTGCATAGGCAAGTTTTATTTCAGTCCAACTTGTATAAAGCAAGCTATACAGTCGGAGAACTTAAATTGAAAATCAATTGAAGTTCAATTGAAATAAAAAAAAAGCTCAGTAGTATTCTCAATATCTAAGTGTTTTCTCTGTTTTTTTATCAGAAATAACCAAGCGTATTCTCAGTATTCCCTCTTTTAGTATTTTTTATATTATTATGTGTCGCCCAATCATGTGTAATGGGCCATGGTAATGGTTAAGATCAGCAGGCCTTATTTTATGACTTTGTTAATCAATATTTATATATTCAAATACAACAATTGAATCCAGGTGCTTCTAAACTGAAAATTGCAATTTAATTGTGTTCACGCAATGTATATCCGTCGAAGTAGAGACAAACGCTATATTTCAACCATGTTATAGAGATAGTTATATCAAAGTGAGATCTTCAATATTCTTATATTTATATAAATTTCCGAGCAATAAAAGTTCTGCTTAAATGATACCTCCATGAATAAGTGCATTTACATGATGATGGGCACCATAACATAAAATAAATTATACAGACTAAATAAATAAATCCACAAACGTACGTGAGGCTGTGCCTCCATTTTTAATGGTCTATGACTGAATAGTTATCTACTTTATGCCAATTGTGAAAACATTAATCATCATACTCGTTACCATGATCCATACATTGCCACAACAGGGCTATGATTACATACTACGAAATAAACATGCTTCATAAAATACCAAAAAACATTGAAGTAGACATGGCTAGTCTAGCTAGAGGCTAAAACAACACAGCCACGACTAAAACAAAATATAAGACTAAAATACTTGAGAATAACTTCAACACCAAAAGACTAATTCATGTAGACATGACTCAACCAACTAAAAACACAAATCTCCATTCATGGACTGATTAGCTCAACTCTCTTCTCCACAACATCTTGGTTCTCAATGTCACACACAACCTTAGTGGCATTACCTACAGAGTGAAGCACTGGGCGTCCTACAAAACAAAAGTATTAAAAAAGTAAGGATCAAATTAGAAATGTGAAATGCACAATGTATTAATAGCAGCATAATATAAGGAAACAATTAAAAAAAACTACCGAATCTGTTGACGTGAGGTATCTCGCCGTGTACCTGAAAAAGTTAGCCTACCAAGCATGAGATGCTTGAATCTTGATAAGAGGTGCTATTAAGCATGAGATGCTTAAAAAGTTTCAGTTGGAAGAATGAAACTACAATTATGCCAGAACTGAAGCGGTGGGTGTTAATCACAATGAGAGGTGCATCCTTTATATAGAAGAGTTAAGTGGGGTGCATCTGCATGTGATGGTCAAATAAAATAAAAAAATGGACAAATCTTGTATGAGAAGTTATGCTAGGGGACCCACATGGTATGCATTGGAATGAGGTGCATTAAATGCAACACATGTCTTTCTCTACTTGCATAAAATAACAAAAAAAAAAAAACTTCTGGTCAGATTATAGGCTAAAAAATATATTAAAAGGGCAGTGATAATTTGCATGAAAGTAATCTACCATCTTGTTGTGTGGAAAGAACCGTGATATGAACTTCTTTTCCAAGACATCCCAGGAAGTCACATCATCTCCTTCTAAATTGTTTACCCACTCTTTTGCTTTCCCTTGAAGAGAATAAGGGAAAAGAATTAACCGAACTGCATCACTCGATACACCATTCTGCTTAAAACTGTCACAAACATCCAGAAACTGCCTCAAATGTCGATTAAGATCTTCATTATTATTCCCAGAATACTGACCATTCATCTCAAGCATCTTCAGCATCGTAGGCTTAATCTCAAAGTTGTGTGCTTGAATTTTAGGAACTTTAATTCCAGATTGATAGCCCCTAGTTTGCCTTCCCAAAAAGTCATTGACACCCAAACGATCATTCTCATCCTCAGCCATAACTACCCTTTCAGTTTCAACAGTCGCTTCTTCCTGAACCGAAGATGAAGTAGCGTTCAAAAGCTCTCAGATGCTTTTAGTCTTACGAGGTGTCTTAGTAAATTTGGATTTGCAGGAGGACATAAAACTATTACCTGCAAAACAAAGCTCAAACCCACAAAAACAAACCAGACAAGAAAATATTTTTGTATTTTTTGTATTTTTAAAAATTTTTAATTTTTTTTTTATAAAAACTCAATCGAAAACTAATAAAGGACTTCTAATTCTAATTACCAATTGCCTTGAGTTCCCGGCAACGGCGCCAAAAACTTGATGCTACCAAAATTTTGATTAAAATATCCGCAAGTGTACGGCTCGTAAAATAGTAAAATCAAGGTCGATCCCATAGAGACTCAGACAATTAGTACTTAGGCATTAGAATTCCTACTTTCATTCAAGTTGAGTAAGAGAAGAAATTTGATTTTATAAACTAAGAAAAACAAAATTAATTAAGAGCTAAAAGAAACTACGTTAACACGGGTGAAATTCACGAGTAAAAGGAACAACCTAGGGTCACTAATCCCTTATTTGCTTCTCAGATTTTATTCCCACTAATTTAATTATGAATTAATTCAACTAGCTAATCTAGAGTACTAGTGTCTATAAATGCCTTTCGGTTTCCATCTATATCCTTGCCTAGCTTAATTACACAATGTCTTGCACTAATTTACTAAGCTAATTTATATCGGTACCGCTCTAATGTGACTATGTAGGGCTTCTAGGTATATGTCTATCCTAGTCGCAAATCAGATTAAAAATCCAATCCTACACTATTTAATCTCATGGTCTATTTAAAATTCCCTCTTTCGAGTCCAATTTTAAATTCCCTAAACATGTTCAATGGTGGTCAATCACTAAACAAGTTAATCAATAATAGCAAGATTAAATAAACTAATTAAAATTACTCATAACTAAACAGTGGGAAATAAAGTATCTAAGTCACAAATAAGTTCATAGTGCCCTAGGTTGTAAGAGAAAATTAGCCACACATGGGTTCCAAGTTAATCCCAACAAACATTGAAACTAAATCTGAACTCATAGTGCCAAAAGAAATTCCAATAAAGAAGTATCAAGTAGCACAAATTGCTCCCAAATCTGATTCCAACCAGCTGAAAAGGAAATTAGCAACTGAGGCTTTCTCTCCTTCTCGCGTTCAGATTTTCTCTTCTTTGCTTCGTGTCCAGCTTGCGTTCTTCTCCCTTGTTCAGTGCTCAGCTCGCCCAAAAATCTTCCCTTTTTGTGTGTGAACTTCAACTCGCGTCCCCCCACTTGCGTCTTCAATGTGCGCCCTATATACTTCTCAACTTTCCTTTTTCTCCTTTGCTCAACTTTTTTGGCCAGTTTTCCTTTTCTTGCGTGTGATGTATATCTTGCTTTTTCCAATCAGCTTCTCACCCTCACGTGACTTTCCTTTCCTTCCTGTGTGAATTAATTAAAATCCAATCAGCTCCTTTTTCCTTCAGCTTTTTATTTTCTTTTCTGAATAAATGTATTTGGGAAACAATAAATCAAATCCAATAATCTTTATTTTCTTTCCTATTTTCTGGAGCTAGTTTTCTTTTATAAAAAAATATTAGTATATTTCCATTTCATATTGAAATCTCTTAATTATTTAGATATTGACTCCCCACCAAATACCAAAAAATACTTCTAAAACTCACTAAATATGGGGAGTCATCAATTTTCTTCTCAATGGTCAAACCATTTTCTCCCTGGAACCAAACAGAGGTATCCGCCAGGGTGACCCCTTGTCACCCTACCTCTTCATCCTCTCAGCTAATGTACTTTCATGTCTCATTGCCAAATCGGAAGCCAACCACCTCTGGAAGGGCATCAAAATCTGCAAAAAATCTACACCAATCTCCCAACTAGCTACTCTATGCTGATGACTCATTACTTTTTATGGAAGCCTCCCATCCTACCTTCCACCATGCTAAATCAATACTCGACGAATTTAGCTTGCTAACTGGTCAGAGCATCAATAAAACCAAGTCATCTTTAATTTTCAGTCCCAACACCTCCCATGCCCTCAGGACTGAACTTTCTGCTTTGTGGGGAGTGCACTTTTCCCGAAGACTTGGGAAATATCTTGGCACATACATTGACCCAGGAAGAAACAAATTGGTCATTTATGATCAAGTCCTAGCTGCTAATGGCAATAGGACAACATCATGGAAAACAAAACTTCTGTCTCAAGCCTCCAGGCTGACTCTACTTAAATCAGTTCTTTCTACAGCTAACATTTATGTCCTCACATGCATCCGACTACCACAACATGTCTGCAATCACATTGACAGCCTTTGCCTTAATTTCTTCTAGGGCGAACACTCGGACAAAAAACACATTCACCTTGCAAACAAGAATTACTTTTTCAAGACCTTAAAGACTGAGGTTTGGGCTTACGACACATATCTCAAGTAAACTTATCCCTTCTCTCTAAGCAGTTATGGAGGATTATAAATGATGACTCAAACTCCTTGCTGGGTGCTACCCTCAAGTACAAGTATGTGAATCTTCAATCTGAGGCTATCCTAAAACACCCATATAATTCCTCATGGATCTGGAAGGGTATCGCTCAGGATTCTTCCCTCATCATCCCTCATCTTCGCTGGCAAGTAGGATCGGGCTCACAGATTCCCCTCAACCACCCTTTGTGGTGGCCTATGCAATCAAGATTAATACCTCCGGATGACATCCTGAGTGTACATGATCTACTCTTGCATACCCGCAGGGTTTGGAACCCTATATAATGGAACACTGATATGGTCTCTCGGCTCTATGACCCCCCTGAAGCTCTAAAAATCCTTACTACCCCCATCTCCCTTTTCAATACCCCAATCTCCATCATTTGGAGTGGCAGCCCAACTGGGCACTACACTGAGAAAGCAGGATACTCTATTTGTCAAAGTCTCATCAGGCCTAGGCATCCACATAATTTTTGGAAATTTCTTTGGTCCCTTAACTTGCCCCCAAGTTTACTTCTTTTCACTTGGAAGTTTCTCCAGCAGGCCATCCCAATTAGGGAAGTACTCACGCGACACCATGTCCCAGCTAATATCCAGTCCCCAAATGGCTGTGATCACCCTGACACCATGTCCCAGCTACCCCCATCTCCTTTTGTCAATTTGAAGCTAAAAACATATTCAAGATGCAATAACCCAAAACTTAACCCAACTACAACCCCTCCCCCACACTTAATTCCTACATTGTCCTCAATGTAGCAAAATAATGGAAAAATCCAATTAAATTTCAAAGCATGTTGAAATCAAGTGTGGTGGTGGTGTTAGCACTAAGCACTTTATTCTAATTCTAGAAATAGAAAAAACAACCAAAGCTATCTTTTGCTACTATTTTGTGTCTCTCCCCTACACTTATATTCCTCAATCAACAATTAAGCTAATTACATGAAGAACAAGAAGGAAAATAAGTGAGGAAAGAGACAACCCTGTTTATGGTATCTTCAAATGCTTGAAGGAGAAGTTCTCATCCTTGATGATGATCATGTTGGACTTTAGAGCTCCAACTTCTCCTTTGTTGATATTCCTTGGTGGTGGTTGAAGTAGATACCTCATATGGCTTCTACAATGATGTTCATGCAAAGAAAACAAGCCAAGAGAAATACCAAATCCAAAGGAACAAACTTGGAGAGGGTTAGAGCATGTTTTAAGCAATTCAAGATCAAAACTCTCCAAGTATGAATTACAACCAAGAAAATCAACATTACTCCTATTTATAGGAGTCAAAGAAACATTTATATTTTTGAAGTCCTCTTATGCCTGCAACCAGAAAGGTGAGGAACCCAAGTTGGTGTTGGGGTACACCACATTGAATTTGCAATCACAAGAGGTGGGAGGTATAAGAGTGGAAGAAGGAGAGAATTTATGCAACATGGAAGATGAATGCAATCCTAAATCGGGAGGTAGGTCACAAGACAAAATTAAATGGAAGAATTCATCCATTTTCACAATTTTATCTTTCAAAACATGTGAATCTTTCATATTTGACCTATCGAAAGAAACAAAAGAATTGAGATAAAAAAATATGCAATTTTCATGTCTATCATCAAGTGTAACATGTGTCATGTTATCAATTGAACTAGATGAAGAGGTGACATCATATGAAGTGGAGAGCCAACTATTAATTTGCATACAAGTAGCACAAGACTCATCACAATCACATGTGTTAATGAAGGAAGAATTTGGAGGGGAGGGGAAAGTGAATTAGTCATCATGTTCAATAGATTCAAACAAGCTAAAATCATCATGCTTATCAACACTTGAAAAGGAATGCAATTGTTCACAATTCTCCACATTTTTAACAACCAAGCTTGATGCATCATTAGTACTAGTAGATAGGGTATGCACATCACCAATGTTCTTTTGTTGCAATGAAACAAATTTATCATACTTAAGATCAATGCATTCCATGCACATTGTGTCATCATCACAAGAACAAGGTGAAGAATCATGTAAATCAAAATTATAACCACAACTAGTACTTAAAGCATCATGATCACCACTTATATTATTTTTGCAAACAACATTATCAACTACACAACTAACAATGGAAGTATCACAATAAGCATTTTCAACATCAAGAACACGAGGGGATTCAACAACAATTTCTTCATCCACCTCATCATCACTTGCAACATCAACCAAAGTAGTATGAGGAAAGGTAAACTCTTCAAGAAGAGGAGAAATATTACCTAAGTGTGAAACCAATTCCTCTTGAGGTTGAGAATGTGCTTGCTTACCATTTGCAACTTGTATGAGAATAGACATTGGTTGAGGGTCATCCACTTGAGAAGTGACATTTGACTCTAGATCTTCAACCCCTTCACAATCATTGAAGTCACTAGGCCATGGAGTTCCTTCCTCTCCATTTGTCTTCTTCCAAAGCACATGTTGCACAAAAGCCCGGATAAACTCTTCTATTTCCTCCAAACGCTCTTTCATCTCCTTTGTGAGTTGATTGACCTCTTTAAGCATAAACAATTTGGAGTGTTCATATTTAAGCTCATCATACATTCTCCTCAAAGCAAGGGTTTGGGAGTCCATGTTTGGGAAAATTAGGAAGGCATCTAATCCACTAGGTTTGGGTGGAGAGGGTGGGGGTGATGGTGTATGATAGGTGGGAGGGAAAGGATTGTGGTAGGAGGTGTATGGTGGTTCATATGGATGTGTGTATGGTGTAGGGAAGTGGGTGGAGTGGTTTTGGAAGTAGGTGGAGTTGTTTTGTGGATTAGATGGTTCCAACTTCCAAGTATGTTGGGAATTGGTTGGGCATTTGGTATTCTAGAATTTGATAGTAATTGTGCAAACTCTCTCTCAAGGAAGGTGCCTCATTCCTCAAAGAATGTGAGTATCTTGGTGTTTCTTCATTCATAGAATAAGAATGCATAGGAGAATCATCATAGAATAAAAGCTCATAATTATATGGCATAGACATGATTATTGCAATCAAATAATCTCAATATGCAAAGCAAGTAACCAAAAAAATTAAAACAAATAAGAAATGCAAAGTAAACTAAAGTAAGATGCACCTAAACCAAATGCAACCTAATGGCTCACGTTGACCCAAATCAATCTTGAAGGTTGACACAAATTTACTAGGGAGTCAAATTAATGACTCCCCGGCAACGGCGCCACTTGAAGGACACCGATTTAGCGGTCGGTGTAGTGTGCCTTGGGCCTAGTCCTTCAAGAAATTTTAGGACCTCAAGGTAAGCGAAAGTTACCCCGGGTATCGTTCTCAAGGAGCCTTGTTTAATTTAACTATCCTAATAAATTTGATGCAATGCAAGATGAATTTGAGTTAAGAAATTATATTTTGTTGATTTTTTAAAGATGGAATGAAGGATGCAAAATAAATAAATATTTTTGGTATTTTTAGTTAAAGGGTGGAATGGAAGTGAAGTGCTCTTGGAAATGATTTTAAATGGCTATCATAGTTTTCTAAATATTTTTGGGAGTTAATTAGGATGCTAATTTTCTAATTTACCAAACCTCATGAACCCATGAGTCCAATTACCTAATTAGTGGAACCCCAACTAACTAGAAATTGTTAAGCCCTTTAGCACCCTTGAGTTTTCTCTAGGTTTCCTAAAGTACCAAACCTCACCAACCGGTAAGTCTAATGCCTAGTCTCATGAACCCATTCAAATAGGCATTATTAATTACTCTAGAGTGTGATTAGTGCTTTGTAATGCATTAGATTCAATTATAATTTAATTCAATCAAACTATCTATCAATACCATGAATAAATAGAATGATATCAAATAAACTATAAAGAACATATACATAATCATGTATATTGATGAGTTCAAATCCCTCATTACAAACCAAAATCACAAATACCCACAATAACAACCAAATCCAGTCCAATCTCAAAACATAAATGCTAACCTAAACCTAGGCAATCAAAAATATAAAGAGAAAGGAAAGGAATTGGGACTCCCCTTTGAAGAACCATGGCTCAAGTCACTTCCCATCAACTCCAAGAGCAAGGAGGAACTTTATTGAGACATGGAAGAAGGAAGGAAGGTGGAAGGTGGAAGGTGGAAGGGAAATGTGAGAAAATGGAAGAGGAATGGTGGAAGGGATGGAGAAAGCTAGGGTTTTTGGGGAGCACCCAATCCCCAAAACTTAAGTTTCTAAACCTAATTTTTCAATTAATATCCTTGAGAACTTGGGCTTCATGTTTGGGTTTGAGTTTGGGTCCAAATTGGAGGTGAAATGAGTCAAAACAGCAGCAAAAACGTGTCTGGAATTCTGCAGTTCGCAGGAGGAACCTCGGTGCAATTATGTTACTGGGACTAAACTGAAATTTCTGAAATTCGAGGTCCTTTTCTGTAATATCCCAAATTCGTCCAGCAGCTTCATTTTCCAGCTTTTTCCCCATTTTTCCTTACTTTTTCCCATCTAGCCTCCTCCATGTTTGGTCCTAGAACAACCCTAAATGTGAAAGAAGAGAAGGAAATAGATCAATTGACTCTCAATTAATTAACAACATTAAGTTTATAAATTGTGCCATTAATTCACTTACTAATTTCTTCTTAAGAGTTTAGATATTCAATTAAGTATAAATAAACCAATATTGCATCTTTTAAATGTTAATAACCTCAAGTTAACACACTAAAAACATACAAATTGAAGGATTTGTCACTCATGTTTTTTTTTTCAATGTCATAAAGCACGGGCACTCTGGTGGTGTTGCCTTAACACAAGGGCTGATTGGCATGATTTCTCTTCATTTCGATTATGGCTAACTAACATTTTGCAGGTTCTTCAAATGGATAACTTCCTTGATGTCCTTGAGCAACTACTTTTCCTCGTTTACAACCTTTGGTATGACAGGAATCAATCAGTTCATCATGGAAAAGGTCTCCAGCCAAGCGATCTACTGAAAGGAGTACAGCGCCAGCACCTGTTTCACAATTTTGCTTTGACCACATATCAACAGGAGGATCCTCACGACTCCTTCACCCACAGTCCCGATGTAGCTTCATCATCACTATCTGACTCAGTTCACGTGGCCCAATGGATGCTCTTCCTGGAGTCCACCGGGTCCTCCACAAGGAAAATTTATACGGCCACTACTTACTTTCAGAACCATATTCTACATCGTACTAGGTTCAGTTTTGCACCACGTCCCACTGCTACACTATCCCACAGCAGCCTCCGGGCAAGTCTCTCATGGATAGTTGAATCCTCCCTTTTTGAAGCTTCTCACACGGTTCTCATTGTCTCTCAGAAGCTCCACACTTTGGCTCCACATCTACTCAAACATAGCACCATTATTCATCGGAACATATCCACCATGCTTGATCTTTTTAATCACTTCTTTTTCAGTCCCCCTGATGTATATCTAGGAGCCTGGCACCTTGAACAATGTTGTTCGCAAAATTGCTTACCGCAAGAGCACGGGTCAAGTTTAATAGTATAGTGAAAAAGTAAGAGTGTCGTTCCAACAGAGACTAGGTTTAAGCAAGTTCGTTAAATAAATTATGATCAAAATTAGCTTTGGGTAAAAAGTGATATGATTAAAATAAAATAAGAGGATATATTTCTAAAGTAAAAAACAAACACAATGAAAAAGTGAAAAAGATCTAGGTTTATTTATCCACTTTGTACTTCATGATGCTCTATTAACCTTCCTCTAATGTCAATTAATGAATATTAAGTTGATGCTTGAAGTCTCAAGTATTTGAATAACTCTTCCGAGCTTACTCAAACTTTAGCTAACATTAACATGCATATTTCCATACTACATATTATGCCAACTAGCTTTATAATCAACCCACTTCAATTTTACAAAACTTGGTTAAATCATATCTCTATGTCACTAACAAACTCACCATTCCTCTTTGGAATTTCAAGACAAGTTTGAATCTAATTTAGTTCTTTGTTTAGCTATACTCTTCCAAGCTACAACTAAGCAAACAAGCCAAGTGTTGCGCACCACTTAGTAAAAATAAAGCACAAGTTAAATTCACAACTATAATAAACATTAATTAACAAGAGAGTACAATGTTCAAGCATCAATCCATACAAAGCTTCAAAATAAACCTAGAACAATAAGTTAGCTACACATAATAATAAAAGGAGTCTCAAGAAATTCAGATCCAAGCATGCTCAAAGCAACAACACTAAAGAGAAAAGGAAGGAGAAAAGAGGTTACTAAAAGAAGACCCATAGAGAATCTCTTCAAGAATCTTCAAAATCCCCAAATCCAAACTCCAAATGTTGCTCTCACCAAGCTTCCCCTTCACACTCTCCCTCACAAGAATTTTCACTCAAAGCTCAAGAGGGAGAGGTTGAAGGAGCTGAATCAGCTGCTATTGCCCTTCTAGCTTTCGATTTTTGCAGATGGACAAAGGGAGTACTCCTTTTGAAAATGAACAGTGCTGCCCCCCTCCAACAGTCCGCCTCCTCTGCTTCTCTGCTTCCTTCGCTCCTTCTCTCTCTTTTGCTTCATTTAGGTTACTTAATTCAATGGACCCAGGGGCCCCACCAATGCCAAAACGCAAGACCTCATGTGCCACTGGAGATAGAAAAGACAATTCATTTGTAACAATCTCATATTCTTATAATAATCTTAATATCATAATAATCTACACTATCTAATTAATTTTTTTTCTCCTTTCCTTTTTTTATCATAAAATTAAATATCTCAATCTTAAAAGAAAACCACAATATTTATTTAACTCCCCCAAATGATATATCAAATTGATTTCTTGTTAAGATCTTAACAAATCTTGTTTATTTTAGCAACAATGACTCCCCAAATAAACCAAAATGTATGTCAAATCTATATAAAATTGGGGAGTCATCACACCCCCACACTTGCATTAAATCTTGTCCTCAAGATTTTGAATTCTAAAACCAAGGAAACATGGAAGGAAGATTTTCATAGAAACAGTGCAAAGTAATATCTTTTTTATCTTCCAAAAATGTAAGTAACAAGGCAAGTAACTTGGGAAAGATAAATAACAATAAGAAGTCCCTCACAAGTTAAGTGTTTGCACTCCTCTCTCAATGATTGGGGTTTGTGTTTCACTCTATTCCACCTATTGAAACTCATATACCATAAGTTTGTCTATCATCTCAATCTCCACTTTTGAAACTTAATGCATTCACAAATCAAAAGGACTTTTTGAGGGTTATGGTGAATAAGGAAGGATATGATAATGAAATGAATATGACAATAAAGAAGGGTTATGGTGAATAGGGAAAGACAATGATGAAATGAATATCACAATGAAGAATGGTGAATAGGGAAGGATAATGAAATGAATATGAAAATGGATGGAGGGTTATGGTGGATAGGGAAGGATAATGAAATGAATATGAAAATGGATGGCTTACTTCAATCAATGTCAAGCCTTTTAATGGTAAACCTATAGAATGAAGCAATAACAAGCTAAATAAACTCACATCCCATACAAACTTTATTTCTCATAATCTCAAACACTTTTTTTTCATTTCTTTCCTTTTTTTCATCTTTTTCACTTTTTTTTTCTTTTTCTAATTTCCTTTGACATAGACAAACATTTTTTTTTTGCAAAGATACACTCTATACTTTTTTTACATACTCTACTTCATATAGTATCAAAACAAAAACAAAAAAAAAATACTTCATTCTATTTTTTTTGAATGGCATGGCTTAGCATTAATTGAAGTAGAAGTGGAAGTGGAAGGAGAAAATTGCAATTCAAACAAATGGCTATATAATCAATGCAATTTTCCTTTCAAAAGAGTTTAGGCTCAAGGGGGCAATGCAAAGGATAAAATCAATAAGGGTAGGCATTTTGGCCAAACTAGCTATGAAAATGAATGCCTTAGTGATCTTTATGCATGCAAAAAGAAGTTTAAGCCTCAAGAGAGATTCAAGACAAGTTCTAGAGATGACATTACAATAGGTGTACTCCCTCTTGAAAGAAATAATATGTAAGTTTAAATTTCTCACGGGTTATTGACATCTTAAGGTTAAATATCTAAACCAAATTCTTTGCCTATATAGTAACATTCCAAGAAGATAGAAAATTCTTTTGAGTTCAAATCAAATCAACTTTGACAATGTTGGCAATTAATTTCCCAACTTCAATTTTATTTTTTTGACATTTTCTATATCCACAAAACCAAGAACAAAACTCAAAGACTCAAGGACAAGTCATGCAAAAACATGGTACTCATACCCCCACACTTGAATGTCACATTGTCCTCAATGTGAACAAGTATAACATGAAAAGTAGTGACAAATGAGAGAGAGTCCATGAACAAGTGTAGAGATGACAAAACTTTGACTAGTTCAACCAATCAATACAAACATATGTCATGACAATCCATTTCAATACAAGCCCAAAACCAACCAGAACCAGCACATATTTCTAGCAGCCATATTCAGAAAAAGAAAAGTAAAGTGAAGTAGAAGAATACTCCCCTTTCTCTTCTTGAGTGACACTCTTAGCTCATAATCCATTGCTACCAAATTGATCATCACTTGGGGCTACAAAAGTCCTACAAAACAAAAACAAAACTAAATATCAAATACTTGGGTTGCCTCCCAAGAAGCGCTAAATTTATAGTCTTCAGCCAGACTTTATAAGAGAAGATACTAATCATAAGTATCAAAAATCATAATCAACTTGTCTTCATTTCTTTTGTTACAAAACGATTGCAAAGAACATGAATGCTCATTGAGACAAGTATGGACCTCATCAATCACTAGTGGCTTTGAAATGCATAGGTTAATCAAAACAATAGAAGACTCTAACTTAATAATGTCACAATAACTATCCATGCCCCCTAAATACTTTGAAAAACCAATGAAATCCACTTGACACTCATCAGTAAGTGTCAAAACATCCCTTGGAGGATCAATGTTATAAGTTGATGGGAATCCCTCTCCATTCTCTTGTTCTAAACAAGTAATAGGCTCTAAAGTTGAAACTCCACCTAAAGGCTCAATCTTGTTCTCTCCATCAATGATTTCTAACTTACCATCACCCCCAAAATTATCACAACTCATTGGTAACAACCTCTCACCCTCTATGATCAATTCCTCTCTTGAAATTTCATCTTCCATTGAAGTGTCATTTGACACGTTAGAGAAAATCCCCCTTTGGATCAAAACCTCAAGGTTAGAAGAAATTTCACTAATTTGAAGTGCTAGCCTTTGAAGAGATAATGTGTTCCTTTCTTGCCTAGCTAAAAGTTTCTCATCATTATTTAGGAGAAGTTGAAGCATATCCTCTATTGTAGGCTTATCTCTAGGAATTGGGTAAGCTTCATCTATATGAAAATTGGGTGATGACTCAAAATGTGGTGCACATGGAGATGGATAACTATTAGGATCCCAAAACATTGAGTGTTCATGATTTTGCCTAAAGCTAGAAGTATTTTCATACGTTTGAGCTTGAGCCCTATCAAAATCATCCTCCACAAAATCCAAGGGATAGACAAAGGGACATTGGCCATCAAAATGATTATTTCCACAATGATTACAACTAATGTACTCACTAGGAGTTTCATAAGCACAAGGATCATGATAAGAATTTGAATAATCATTTTGATGCTCAATTCCACTATTTGCCTCATAGGCCCACCAATGATAATCCATGAGAGTATTTCAAAACAGCAACTAAGACACAAAACTACAAAAAAAAAATGACACACTAAAACAAAGTAACTCAAATAATGTTATCTCTACTAGACAATGTAGTAGAAACAACAAAATTAATGTTACCAAAAACAAGAAAGAAAAAGGCCCAAAGGTAATTAAGCTCACAATATATTCAATGAACTCTTAAATGACTTAAAACTTAGTCCCCGGCGGCGGCGCCATAAACTTGTTCGCAAAATTGCTTACCGCAAGAGCACGGGTCAAGTTTAATAGTATAGTGAAAAAGTAAGAGTGTCGTTCCAACAGAGACTAGGTTTAAGAAAGTTCGTTAAATAAAGGGTTAAGGTGCATTTTTAGTACTGTAGAATATAGCAAAGTGCACCTAACATAATACACAATATTGTGGTCCATTTGTGGTAACCAAGAATTATTTTCGTGGCTTATTTAGTAACGACGTTAAATAAGTTAAGTTTGACCGTTATATGTCAAATTTTGACCGTTAAATTGTGTGTAAAGGAGCATTTTCAGTACTCTAGAATATAGAAGGAGCACCAAACATAATATACAATATTTTGGTCCATTTGTGATAACTAAGAATTATTTTCATTGCTTATCTAGTAATTCGTTAGCTAAAACTCACTTTTGTAAGATAAAATCTAATGTGACATAATGATGTAATATATGTATATTGAAATGACAATTTAACGAACATTATTTTAAGTTTACTATAACTATGTAATCATATAGAAGTAACTCTTCTTCTATTACATCATAGGGTCATTAATTTGGGTCAAGCCAGTATGATCAACCCGTTTTAATTTGTGTCGAGCCAGTATGACCAACCCGTTTTAACTCAGTAAGGCCAACCTGTTTAATTTATGATTCTCAGCTTACATTTTTTATATATGTAAAATACTAATGACTTATTAGTTTATACATGCATGATACTAGGATAGTCTATGGATTTTTATAACTTTGTAGTGTTTAATTATTTGACACTTTGAATAATATTGTGACTTAGTTGTTTATGGTGTTTAAATATTGTATATTATGTTTGATGCCCCTTCTATATTCTAGAGTACTGAAAATGCTCCTTTACCCCATAATTTAACGGTCAAAATTTGACACATAACGGTCAAACTTAACTTATTTAACGTCGTTACTAAATAAGCCACGAAAATAATTTTTGGTTACCACAAATGGACCACAATATTGTATATTATGTTAGGTGCACTTTGCTATATTCTAGAGTACTAAAAATGCACCTTAACCCTTAAATAAATTATGATCAAAATTAGCTTTGGGTAAAAAGTGATATGATTAAAATAAAATAAGAGGATATATTTCTAAAGTAAAAAACAAACACAATGAAAAAGTGAAAAAGATCTAGGTTTATTTATCCACTTTGTACTTCATGATGCTCTATTAACCTTCCTCTAATGTCAATTAATGAATATTAAGTTGATGCTTGAAGTCTCAATTATTTGAATAACTCTTCCGAGCTTACTCAAACCTTAGCTAACATTAACATGCATATTTCCATACTACATATTATGCCAACTAGCTTTATAATCAACCCACATCAATTTTACAAAACTTGGTTAAATCATATCTCTATCTCACTAACAAACTCTCCATTCCTCTTTGGAATTTCAAGACAAGTTTGAATCTAACTTAGTTCTTTGTTTAGCTATACTCTTCCTGTTAGAATCTTAAGTTTTGATGAAGACTAAAATATGAAAGAATAAGTTAAACACTTAGAAAAATTAGGTTAATATAGAACCACAAGTAAGAGTACAACCGGATGTGGATTTACTTCCGGATGGACTAGGACTAGCGCTCGCGGATGAATGACTCATCCCACAGCGGATGTAAGTAAGTCACTTAAGTCAGAACTCAGTCTAGGAAAGTTAGAAGTATAAAATCTTTAAGATTAAGTTAGGACACAACCGGATGCAGGAATGCTTCCGGATGATAAGTGACTAGCGCTGCCTATTGGATTAGGCAACACCGAGCGTCAGTGAATATAACTCTAAGTCATAACTTAAGTCTAGTAGGAGTACTTCTGGATGTGGAATTGCTTCCGGAAGTAAGAGAGCTTCCTTAGACAAAATGAACTCCCACTGCATGTGACTATGTGTTAATATTGCTAGACTAAAGTTCAAGTGTAGCACTGAGTGATGTTGCTTCCGGATGTGGAAGTGCTTTCGGTAGCAATCAGAATGTCAGAACGTACAGCAGTGCAGTGTCAGAATGCTTTTTGGCAGAGCAGAGTTGTCAGAGTTGCTTTTCAGAGATAAAGCAAAGTCAACCCTGCTGAGCATTGATGAAGCATTAATGTTCAACGGTAACAAGGGAATAACAGCTATATTCAAACGGCATTGTCACATACCAAGAGAGAGAATACTTGAAGACACTATATAAAGAAGCTCATCTTCATTTATGAAGATAACTTGGAGAAAAACGCAGAAATCTAGAGAGAGAAACTGAGAGCATTCTTCAAGCATTCAAAGCTGCCCAGAAAAGTAAGAGAGCACCTAATACATTGAGAGTTTTATTCATTACTCATCTTGTACTCTTTGTAGTTAAGTCTCTTCATTTATTGAGAGCATTCATTGTACTTAAGTGTGTAACATTATTCGTTCTTAGAGAGAACTAAGTTTAGAAAATCCATTATTTGAAAGGTTGAACCCTTACACGTTGTAAGGGGGAGTGAGTCTGTAAGGTTGCAAGTGAACCTGGTGTAAAACTTGTGGTTGTAAGGTTGCAAGTGATCCCGTGCTAAAACTTGCGGTTGTAAAGGTTCCAGGTGAACCCGTTGTAAAACCTGGGTTAGTGGAACTCAATCTGGGTGATTGAGAACTGGACGTAGGTCAAGAGTTGGACCGAACCAGTATAAAAACCTTGTGTGTTTTTATTGTCTGTTTTATTTGGTAGCACAATTCACCCCCCCTCTTGTGCATCCTCACTTTCATTTGGTATCAGAGCAAGGTCTTTCTGACTTGATTCCAATGAATCTAGAAAGAGAAGATCCAGTGATGGATGCAAATCATCATTCCCTGCCCAATGTTGCTATACAGCCAAACAAGCCTCCTGGCTTTGATGGCTACAACTATCCCTTCTGGAAGTTCAGAATGGGGACCTATATCAAGGCCAGCGGCATTCGCCTCTGGGATGTGATTGAGCATGGGGACCTATATCAACGTCCCTCTAGATGATGAAGGTTTTGCAAAGGCTCGATCCAGATTCACAAATGAGGACTATGCTCTAGTGGAGCTGAACTACAGGGCCATGCACTACATTCAATGCGCCCTGAGTCACAAGGAGTTCCACAGGATCAGCCACCACAAAACAGCAAAGGAGATGTGGGAGGCTTTTGAGGCTGCTCATTCCGGAACCAACGGAGTGAAGGCCAGACGTGTTGAGATGCTGGTTGAGGAGTTCCACAAGTTCGCTATGCTTAGCCCAAATGAGCCAATCAGAGAGTTGGAGCTTAGATTCACCCATCTTATAAACAACCTTGCCTCTCTAGGAAAGGACATTCCTGAGGAAGAACAAGTTAGCAAGATTCTAAAAGTGTTAAAAGGTGATTGGATCACCAAGGTAACCATCCTGCAGGAAGTCCAGGGAGAGTCAACCAGTTCAATCACTGCCTTGTTTGGTTCTCTGGCTGAATATGAGCCAACTCTGTTGGCCTAAAGAGCTCCTCAAGCTGCTGCTGCTAAAGCCAAGAACCTTGCTCTTGTTGCTCCCAGCAAGGATAGGAATAATGATGATGATGAGGATGATGAGGAGGATATAGACGATGAGAAGATGGCTATGATGGTGAGAAAATTCAGAAAGTTCTTCAGAAAGAAAGAAGGCTTTCAGAAAGGAGAATCTAGCCATAAGAAGGATTATAAGAAGGAAAGGGCCCATGTGTGCTTTGAATGTAAGAAGCCTGGTCATTTCAAGGCTGAGTGCCCTAGCCTTCAGAGAGTCAAAGGGAAGGACAAGAGGAAAGCCTTTGTGTCCTCAATCTGGGTGAATAGTTCTGATGAGGAAGCTAGTGATGAGGAAGAGGTTGCTAACCTCTGCCTTGTTGCTAGGGAAGATGGAGAAGAGGCATCTTCAGACTTCAACTCCATCCATGGTGATGAGGTAACTCTCCCTGAACTTCAAGAAGCCTATAATGATATCTATAGAGATTTCTTTCGTTTATGTAAGGCTTACAAGGTGTTGAGAGTGAAAAATGAATCACTTGAGTTCAAGGTGAACTCACTAAGTGAAGAGCTAGCGGAAGCCAAAAAGCTTCCGGTAGCAGAGGGCAAGGGAGATCCCCAAGCGGAACCCAATGCCTCAACATCAGAGAGTTGCCCTAACTGCAGCAAGATCTTTACTGAAAGGGATAGATTGCAAAATGCCCTGCAAAAGTTCACTAATGGGTCTGAAATGTTAAATATTATTTTAATGAATCAGAGGGCATATAGGGATAAAACTGGATTAGGCTACAAGCCTAAAGGGAAAAGGTGGGTGGAACCTAAAGTGAAGCCATATTTAAAATTTTTCCACAAAGCCACTAATCACAGCTTCACACCCTTTAGCTTCTGCAATTATTGTAACAGGAAGGGACACTCCACGTCCACCTGCAATGCAAGGAAGCATGGAGCTAGTAGCTCTTATAAGTGGGTTCCAAAAGGAACCAGGACAACTAAGGATCCTCCTCCTCGAAAAGAAACTATGGGAGGACAAGGATCCAGAACTCGGAAACGTTTTCCAAGGGAAGTCCAACAGCCTAGAGCCCACACAAGGCCAGAGGCGCAGGTTAATCACAAGCCCAAGGTCAAGATCAACACTGGACCGAGGGCTATGGAAACTAATGATAGAGGACCCAATAAAGGTTGGGTACCTAAGCTTGTCTAATCCTTGCAGGTTTGTCTCAAAGCATCCAAGAATAGAAAATGGTACATTGATAGCGGATGCTCGAGACATATGACTGGTGACCGAGACAAGTTCAAATCCTTGGTGATCAAAGATGGAGCCAAAGTGAGCTTTGGAGGAAATCAAAGCGGAAAGATCACTGGGGTTGGAGAAGTTGGACCTGTTAAAGATGTCTATCTGGTGGATGGTCTCTGTCACAACCTGCTGAGCGTGAGCCAGAGCACTGACAAAGGAAACTGGGTAATTTTTGATTCACATGAGTGCATGATAGTAGACAAGCATGATCTAAATCTAGACAAGGTCAATCTAAAATACAAACTTAAGGCAAGTAGGAATGGAAACCTATACACCCTAGATTTATGTCAACAACTAGATGAAAAATGTCTAATATCTAGTGATGAAAATAGTTGGCTTTGACATAAACGGCTAGTGCATGTTAACTTTACACAACTTGATATGCTTATTAAGAAAGAGCTAGCTATAGGGATTCCATCCTTTAAAGTTAAGCATGATTTTATTTGTGAATCCTGCCAACGAGGAAAGCAAACAAAGTCCTCGTTTAAAACCAAGAAGAGAGTCTCCACCAGCAGGCCATTGGAAGTAATCCACATGGATTTGGTTGGGCCAGCAAGAGTGAAGAGCTTGGGAGGAAACCTGTATGCTCTAGTTGTGGTGGATGACTATTCTAGGTTCACTTGGACAATGTTTCTTCCCTCCAAGCAAGATGCTTTTGATGCTTTTGTTGTCTTGGCTAAGAAAGTGCAGAACGAGAGAGATCTTAAGATTGCAGCCATAAGGACAGATCATGGAGGAGAGTTTGAGAATCACAGCTTCTCAGAGCTGTGTGAGGAGAATGACATTGATCACAACTTCTCAGCTCCCAGAACTCCTCAGCAGAATGGCGTGGTTGAGAGAAAGAACAGGGTTCTGACTGAGATGGCCAGGAGCATGCTCAATGAGAAAGAGGTTTCTCAAGTGTTCTGGGCGGACGCTATGAGCACTGCTTGCTACATCTCTAACAGAGCCTATGTTCGCAAGGGCTTGAACAAGACTCCCTATGAGCTGTACAAAGGTAGAAAGCCCAACATCAGCCACCTCAGAATCTTTGGATCAAAATGCTATGTTCATAACAATGGAAAGGTAAATTTGGGTAAGTTTGATCCAAAGGTTGATATAGGAGTTTTCATAGGATACTCTCTTAGGAGTAAGGCTTATAGAGTATACAACATGAGAACTAGAACTGTAGAAGAATCTATGCATGTTGTATTTGATGCAAATCCTACATGGGGACAATCCACAGAAGATGATGGAATACTAAATTTTTCAAAATCACCATCATCTTCACCACCAAAAGAAACACCAGCGAGTGATCCTAAGCAGGAAGATGAACCCAGTGATGAGCCTAGAGTGCAGACGGTGCTTGATGAGGTACAGTTGCCAACAGCTAGGAGACATCACAGGGATCATCCTCTTGATCAAGTGCTTGGTGATGTTTCTTCTGGTGTCAGAACCAGAAGACAAGTTCAAAATGAAGTTGAGTTTGGAGCCTTCTTGTCACAAATTGAACCAACTTCAGTTGAACAAGCTCTTAAGGACTGTGATTGGATTATTGCCATGCAGGAAGAGCTTAATCAGTTTGAAAGAAGCCAAGTTTGGGAGCTAGTCCCAAGACCATCTCATCAATCCATAGTTGGGACCAAATGGGTCTTTAAGAACAAACTGGATGAGATTGGTCAGATCACTAGGAACAAAGCCAGATTGGTAGCCAAAGGGTATAACCAAGAAGAAGGCATAGACTATGAAGAAACCTTTGCTCCAGTTGCAAGACTTGAAGCAATAAGGATTCTTCTAGCCTTTGCATCCATGAAAGGTTTTAAATAATATCAAATGGATGTGAAGAGTGCTTTTCTTAATGGTTATATTAAGGAAGAGGTTTATGTTGAACAACCTCCTGGCTTTGAGGATCATAAACATCCTAAACATGTGTATAGGCTAAAGAAAGCTTTGTATGGCCTGAAACAAGCTCCTCGAGCTTGGTATGAGAGACTCAGCAGCTTTTTGCTGGGAAAGGGTTTCTCAAGAGGCAAATTAGATAATACACTGTTTATTTTGCATAAAGATAGAAACATGTTAATTGTCCAGATCTACGTTGATGATATTATCTTTGGGGCAACTAACAAGAAACTCTGTGAAGAGTTTTCTAAGACTATGCAGGGGGAATTTGAGATGTCAATGATGGGAGAATTAACATTCTTCCTAGGCCTGCAAATCAAGCAAAAGAAAAAGGGCATCTTCATCTCCCAAACTAAGTATTGCAGAGAGCTCCTCAAGAAGTTTGGGATGGATGAGTGCAAGGAGTATGATACTCCCATGAGCACCACTGCCGCTCTCGATGCTGATGTAAAGGGAAGTTCAATCAGCCTGCCTATGTACAGGGGAATGATAGGTTCCTTGCTGTACTTAACGGCTAGCAGACCTGATATTCAATTTAGTGTAGGCATGTGTGCTAGATTTCAAGCCAACCCCAAGGAAACACATCTAACTTGTGTTAAGCGTATTTTAAGATACCTTGAGGGAACTCAAGAACTTGGACTCTGGTATCCCAGAGGTAACCAAGAGTTCTTGTGGGCTTATTCTGATGCTGACCATGCAGGTTATAAGACTGATAGGAAGAGCACCAGTGGACAATGTGCCTTCCTTGGTGGTTGTCTGGTTTCTTGGGCTAGCAAGAAGCAAACCTGCGTGTCACTCTCATCCACAGAGGCAGAGTATATTGCTGCTGCAAGCTGTTGTGCACAAGTGCTGTGGCTGAAGAATCAACTGAGGGATCTTGGCCTGGAGTTTCCTGAGGCTCCCATTCTATGTGACAACACAAGCACCATCAGCCTTGCCAAGAATCCTGTTCAGCACACAAGAATAAAGCACATTGACGTCAGACATCACTCATCAGAGATCATGTTCAGAAGAAGGATGTCACGGTGCAATTTATTCCCACTCAGCATCAGCTTGCGGATATCTTCACCAAGCCTCTGGGGGTAGATCAATTTACTTTTATTAGAGGAGATTTGGGAATGGTAAACCCAAATGAAGTTTAATCTTCAAAATAAACCTGTGCTTAATTGATTAAAACCTGCAACCATACTAACTTAGGCATCGGAGTGCCAATCTTTTGTTTTGCAGGTCCCCCAATGTTAAATCTTAAGTAAGTCCAACCGGAAGCAAATCCTCTTCCGGATGCCAATTTGCTGCCGTTTGGAGATGACTCTAAGCAACCGGGAGCGCCAGTGTCTGAGAAGAAGAAGGACACGTCACTTCACAAAACGTTTCATCTTCCTCCACAGGAAGTAGTGCCTCCTCTGACATTGTGAAGAGACACGTGTCAAAAAGGTGCGCTGTTCCAATTTAAATGTTTAACGTTTTCCCATAAACAACGCATGTTTTCAATGTAGAGTCATTATGTGCATCACATCGGTTACCACATGCATAAATAGGCATCAACAGTCATTCTCACTTCTCACACAAATTTCTCACCACCAAAACTCTCTGAAATCATTCATCATCTTCATCACCACGTTCATACTGTTCATCTTCATCTTCTTCTTCTTCTTCATTTCTGGGCATTGTTCATTCATCTCATACACATCATTCATACCATTAACCCTCTACACACAAAATGGCTGGCTCTCATGAATCAAACCCCAACATTCAGTTAGACACTTCTTCCAAGAAATCCAAATCTAGGAAATCTGGGCAACATGATCATCACTCTGGGAAATCTGGGAAAAAGCATAAGAGGGTCCGTTTTAACGAAGAACACTTTTCCAAGCGCCAAAGGATTGAGGATGATCCTTCTGTGTATAAGGATGGGCCCATTTGAGAACACTAAATCCTACTTCACCAACGGAATCTTTGTTGATATGAAGAAATTGGAAGATCTGGGTTTCGCTCATTTGAAGGATCATCTCCAGAAGTATATGTGTTGGCTGGGGATCAACAATGAGTGCAATGTTCAAGTCCTCCGGGTGTTCTACCAATCTCTCACTGCCAAGGCTAAGTGGAAGACCATCTCAGAGACAGAGTCTGCCATTGGCCGAATTGACTTCAAGGCCACAGTGAGGGGGAGGAAGATCAAGTTCTCTTGGAGAGATATCAACCGCCTCCTCGGGGTCACTGACGAGGGTATGAACCAGTGGATTTACCCTGAGAAGCTGAGTAAGGAAGAGCTTGAGGAAGTCTATGAGACCAAGGGGAAGAAGGTATCTGCTATGCCTGACTCCAAGAGGGTGCTTCAGTATATCTACTCTCGGTTGATGACCAACAAGGGTGGTAACTTCAATGAGTTCACTGGGATGGACAATCCGTGGCTCCCCAAATTCCTCTCCAAGCAGCCTATCAACCCTGGGCAACTGATTAGCATGGAGCTGCACAGATGGTGGGAAGCCAAAGAAAAGGGGAAACATGGCTATCTTCCCTACCCTCAGGTTATTGCCTTCCTCCTGGAAAAACTGAATATTAAATCTACTGAGGAAGCTGATAACGTCAAGTGCTTGCCCATGGGATCAATGAATTTGGGCAAGATGGGAATCAAGTATACCAAGCCAGCGAGGCCCACTCGGTCTGGCTCTCAGGCTGGGAGTGCCTCGCATACAACTGCTCCCTCTGTGTCTGGAGCAGGGGATCAAGAAGTGGATTCCCACCAAGAGTGTCTGTTGCCCAGAAGTCTCTGTTTGCTGAGTTGCGAGAAGAGATACTCCACAAGCTGCCTGAACCTGTAACATCCTAAAAATTTAATACAGGATCAAGGAGTGTTTTGGGAAATAATAAATGGAAAAATTAGGAGTTTTGGAATTTTTAGGAATTTTTGGGATATTTTTGGAAATTTTGAGTAATTAATGTGCATATAATTAATTAAGAAATGATGAGTTTGAAATATGAGGGAGTGGTAAAGCTAAAAATATTTGGAAGTTTAAAAGATTGGAGGCTGGTTTAAATGGTTTTAGAATTAAAAGAGTACACTATGGCAAGCTTGGGCTACAAATCATTAGAGAACCCCCTAATTTCAGCAAACCAAACGCGCCCTCCCCCTTTTATATAAAAAACCATCGGACTCCCTCCTCCTTCTCACCGCGCGCCTCCTTCCTCCTTTCCGTCTTCTTCTTCTCCGTTTCTTTTCTCTCCGGCGACGACGGGCGGCCATGACGGCGGCCCAGGGCTGGACAGACCACCGTGCTCTCTCCCTCGCGTTCTTCACTCCTCATCTTCGTGCTGTTTCTTCGCTCGCCATCGTCTTCCTCCATGTTTTCCGGCGAAGCTCTTGTTCTTCCGGCGAGTGTTCACGGCGGACGGCGGCTGGGAGGTTAGTTTATGGTTTCTTCTGGCTTTTTCAAGTCATTCCTTTCCTTTCCAACACCATTTTCGTCATCCCTCACTTCCCTTTACTCCCAGCTCGGCCAGCCCCTTGAGGGAATGATTTCCGGCGATTACGGCGACGGCCGGCGGCGGTGACACCATCTTTTCTCATTCTTGAACTCCGTAAGTATTTTTCACACTCTTATTGCCTTTGATTTTCGTTTTAGCCGTGTGAGAATGAGAGGCTGATTTGGGGTTTTAGGTCTTAGACTTGGAAAAGTAATAGAACTAAGCTAAAGCTTCATCTCTTTGTGTCCTAATTGTCAAATAGAATGTTGATTGAAGTTTTGTGAAGTTTTTGCAAAAACCCTAAAAATTGGGAATTCTCAAATCCAACGGGTTTAGAGTCATTTTTGGCTTAGAATCCTTAAATAATCAATAACAAAACTTGTTTAAGTTTGATTATATCACTGCTGGTTGATTGATTTGGGTATGAGTGTTTTACAACTTTGATTTTGTTACTTTTGGATGATTGGACTATTACTTGGATGTTTTAGATTTGGTGTGAGTTATTTTGATTGTTGTATGTTAAATTCCAATGATTTACCTTCTCCTTGCAATTGCTGAATGAGTTTATTTACTGTTTTAAGATGTGATAGTTAAATGGGTTGATTGAGTTTGTGGGATTTGGATGCAGAGTCTTGCGATTAATGTATGTGAGTATAGAAATTCATTATTGAATTGGCATGCTGTTTTTCTTCTTTTACTTGCTTTTGCTGATTAAGATAATGTACTAGGAAAGATGGAGGATTTTGGGTGTTTACAGATGATTAGAAGATGCGACTTAGAAGCCCAAATGTTACGTGTTTGAATTCAAAGAGAGTGAAAGGATTCTGACTTGAAATCTCAAATTAATTGGATAGGAATATCATAGGATTGTATCTTATGGTGCATCTTTGGTTTTGTTTGAGATTGTGTTTTAATTGCTATTGGCCGTACAGGTTAAGCAAAGAAAATGCTTTGAGTTTGATTTAAATTTTAGGAAATACGATAGTAACTAGTTATGTACCATGTGATTGAATGTCATTGATGTAATCCTAATGAAGAAAGAGGAAGTAAAATGTTAACTGATATTTAATTACTGTGATAATGAATTTGGAATACATGTGCATTTAATAAATGATCAAATCTGAATGAGGTGGTTGCATATATGACTAGAAAGTTTTCTTGCACTTTTTGGCAGTAGCTGAATGGGAATTTCATATGTGAGTGTTTCAAATTAAATTAAAGAAGGATTGTAGTTCATTACGATATTTGGTTTTATGTGTCGATAATTGGAATTTTAGTTCTTTTCCTTTGTGTTTGATTCTGCAAGAAAGAAAAGAAGAATTTTGGGGGGGATTTTCAATTGAAAACGTATCACTCTCTCTTTCCAATTGATTATGCTTTAACTTGTCTCAGATATTAGTGTTGGTGTTGCTTAAATGAAAATACTCATATCTGTTTTATAAAGTACTTTATGGGGTAGTGATTTAATCATTAATATTTGAGTCTTGAAAGGAACTACAACATATAGCATAATTAGACTCCAAGGGATGTAAGGTGAATTTGATGGTAACATAATCATGGATGATCATTTTCTTATTGTTGCTACACTTTCGGGAAATTGGAAAGGGATACTGTAATTAAATTGAGTACTTGTTTCTGTTCTTGTTTTGTTTTTGCATTCATTTGAATTAGCTATAATGTACTCCTTGTGTTTTTCCACTGGTTCCTAAATATATGTGAAAAGTAGGCTGAGATTGGAGCTGATATTTGGAAACTTATAACTAAAGTTAAAACCTGTGGAATGTTGTGAAGGATTCCTATTCTGTTTCCCCTGGCCGCTTTAATAAACATACCTATATAAATACATTGTTCTAAAGACCCTTAGATGACAAGTTGATTAGCAAAGTGCTTGGGTATGATAAATATATTTGGTAATGACTAGTAAGTATATATGAAATTGGTGATTATATTGTATGGCTTTATTGTTGATGTTAAATGCATGTGGCTAATTAGAATGGTGGAAGCAAGTAAATAAAGTTGTGTACATTTTGATTGTCAACTGGATATAGATGCTTGCATATATATGTGATTAAATGTTATTTGTGAGGGTTGAGTTGCCTTCCTTGTATAGTGAATTGTTCTTGGAGATTTTAGCCAAGTTTTGACTTTGAGTAAATTGATGTTGATATTTTCTTTGATTAACTGATAATCATCTTGTTTGTTAATGTAAAACTAAAATGCGTATGAGGAAGGGGATGCCTTCTTATAAACTAAATTGATTTAATATATGGGATACTTTAAAGGATGGTGATAATATAAGTAATAAAGGATTGGGTAGTAATACGGACAAGAGAGACGTTAGTTAATTTATGACTTAGAATGATTATTAACCTACTATTATTACATGATGTAATAATAGGAAAGGATGCAATTCACATATATCCTTCGAGGAATGGTGAAGTAAAGGGAAAAGGCAACTGAATGCTAAGGGCGACAGGTAATCACACTTAACCTTGCTATAACATTGAGGGTGACGTTAGTTAGGGATTTTGTAAAATCCCTTCTCACCCTCTATATATATATATTATCTTTAAAAGGTATTTTTATACAAAATAGGCTATCGGGTGCCTTTCAAACACGATTATTTTCATATAAAGAAATTTGAAACTCTGTATACCTATTATTCTGCCTGGTGGTGGCCATTGATCTGGAATGGCGTGAAATGTATATAGGGATAGTGTTGGGTAGTGTTTTAAGAGGTGATGAGGATAGAAAAGAGAGTACATGTTGAGTTGAGATTGTTGAGAGCTATATTGATGGAATATAGAATAGGGATTGTGAGTATTGCATGACACTGATTATTAGTACCGTCGGCCGATGTAACCTATCGATTTGCGCAAATCGATAGGTTAATTGTACAGGTTCCTCGGATTGTAAAGGAACCAGGGATGTGTACACTTTTTATAGTGCTCCCTTTTTCAGGGACGTTTTCACTATTTAAAGTGCTCCCTTTTTCATGCTTTCAGATTTGAGACCGGGCACAGTGTCAATCACGTTTATTTTCGTCTGTTGAGTTGACTTGGAACTGACTGAGGGATTTGAGTGATATGTGGAAAGTAGAGATGATGAATTTGAGTTGATTTAGACGGAGGAACTTGAATGATGAATGAAAGACTTGACATATATATATATTATTGGTTTTAAATGTGGTACCCTTTAGACGCCCTCGCTACCGCACATCTCACTGTTATAGTGAGTTAAGCGGTTATTACTGGGACAAATTGTCTCATCCCACGATTACTGACATTTTTGCAGGTATTCATGCACAGACGCAAACATCAGGAAAGGGAGTTAGGTAGTAGTAGTTATATAGACTATTTTGAATTGTATATTGCCAATTTGTATAGGCCTGCATCTGCTTCCGCATGTATACATATTTATTTATTATTTAATATCAACTAGTTCTGTTTAATAACCATGTTAGGCAAATCTTTTCTAACATGGTTAGTAAGCATATATTTATATGTACTTGATATTATTGAACATTAGGTTGTTTGTTTTTCTAACCATGTTAGGTGATTCTTTTCTAACATGGTTAGCTATTAATTATCCATGATAGTATTCAGGTTGTATTAGTTTATTCTTTCCTATCATGGATAAATTATAAAAGGATTAGAATAATCTTTTCTAACTATGATAGAGATATTAATATTATGGAAATTCCTTTTTCTATCATAGTTAGTAAAGAGCTTAATGAATTGAAATAAATATTATTGGTTAATTAGGTAATTAGTAACCAAATGTTACAACTTGGTTATCAGTATTTGGTATACGATAACCTAGGACTGTGCTGCATTGCATATAGATTGGCAATATACATTCTTAGTATTCCCTTCCTTCTGTGCATGAATATCTGGCCTTTTTGAGAGGATTATCGCTCATCCCGTGGTGGGGAGAGAGTGATAAGAGCAATTGAATAAGTATTGTGGAGAGATTGAGATGAACATAGAAAGAATAACGAAATGATATTGATATGTATAAGAATTTAGGAAGAATGACGAAATAAGGATGCTTCTCTGGGGTCTCGAATATAGTTATGTGCCGGCCATAATCATAGTCGAGGCATCATGAGATCCCTTATTGGGTTAAGGGATTAAGGAAATTCGAAAATAACAATTGATAATGAATACAATGCGAAATAAGAATTATTGATTTGGTTTATCATGTGCTTAGTTGCTTGATAGTTTGGTTATGGATTGAGAACCAAGAAGGATAATTTATTGAAATTGAGGTTTTCAATATGGTTTGATAAGGAATAATGCTTTGTTGATCATGTTTGAGCTTAATGGATTGAGAAACTAGTTAAGTTTCAGGGTTATTGTTAACGCTCTATCTAATATTTCTAATGGATTTATTGGGATTGAAAACAATTATGAAATGTAATTCGATTAAGGGTAGCTTTTGTTACTTGTTGGGAAGAAGATAAGGGATGATTATGATAACTAAAGGGTGGTTAGTTTTGAAGTTATATTGAGAGAATCTGATTTGTTTGAGCAAATGGGGAGATATTCAATAGTTGATGGTGTGATATTAGCATAAGTTTTAAGATTTATTCTTATATCTAATGAAACTGGTCTAAAGATTTGGCAATATATAAGTATTTGGAAAGAAATATTTTGGTAAGTAATTCTCATTGTCTTATAAGTCAAAGAAATTGGATGAATAAGGTGTAGAAAAGTAAGAATATAACTTGAAAAATTGGAAAGCAAGGGAAATGACGTAAGTGAGTATGACTATGACCTGGAGTTTTCTTCTCTAATTTGAATTCTCAGGGTGTATTGAGCGAACTACTTCATGTACTATTATTTAGAGATGCTTGACATAGTGAATTTTGATGACTATTAGACATGAATTTCCTTTAAGGTTGTTGACGGGTTTGTGATAGTTCGAGTCTAGGGATTCTTGAATTGCCCTGTTTTATTTTCAATTTGTTGCTGTCATGAGTGAAGTGAATGAGTATATTATGATTGTTGCATATTTAAGTCATGTTTATAGATAATATATGGTAGTACATGTGTGTAAAATCTCTGTTTGGGCTAGGAATTCATGGGAATTAAATCTTGCAGGGTCTGAATGCATTAGGGAACAAATGAGAAATTATATTGGTGAAGTAATCTTGTTATATGTCGAGTATAAAATTGAATGATATTATGGTGCTACAGGTTGGATTGTGTGAAATCAGAATCGATTTTGCAAATCCTGATTTCTTTTTCTTATTTCTTTCCTCTATCCAAATTGGATTCTGCCATGGATAAGAGAATTTTGTGACAATAATTTTGACAAAGTGTAGATTGGGGTTAAGAGCTTGAAGGATAGTTAAGGCCATATGAAATTTTGGTTTGGAAAGTGATTTAGAAGATGAAGGATTGTTGTAATGGATTTAAGTTATCAAATTTTTGTATGTTGAGGACTCGATCTTAAAGTCTCTTATGGGATGTAGGTGTGATTTTTTTAATGTGAACATTTATGAATTGGATTCTATTAGAAAAATCTTTGATTTTGAGGATTAGGAGTTGGTTGTAAATTGTGGATTTTAGAACGTGTTGGTGGTGGAATAATGGTATAATTGATAAACAACAGCTATAAATGGAATTTAAGGAATTAGTTTCGGTTTTAAGATTTGAACTATGAAATAGAGTAATCTGACATAAAAATTTGTTTTGTAGCTTCAAGTGCTAAATGAGTGATTGGGTAACTTAGATTGATTACTTAGTAGTTCACTCTGAGTTAATGACTTAGAGTAACGTATTGATATTGTTAGATATTATGACTTGGTGATGTGTTAACATTAGGCTTTATGGACGAGAATGAGATGGTTTGAATTAGTGATGAAATTTTAAAGTTGTGCTTATAGTTTAGCAAGACAGATAAAGAAACTAATAGGGTGTAATATGTCAGACTGGAAGTGTAACTAATGATAGATGAGTATATGTCTTTGACATTATTTGTTATTATTGCTTGTTGTTTGTTATTAAGTGAGCAGTGGGGTCTTTGCATTGAAATAGTTATTGGTATAGAAGTAACTTCAAAACGACCTTATCTCTCAGCTTCAAAAGTAAAATTATATAGATGCAAGCTTATCAATTTTCTCTTCTATATTATTCTTCTCTATAAAGCTTAGGCTCTTTTCTTAGTGCCCAATCTTCTTATGATATGGCTTGAGAGTTCTTGGCATCTTTGAGAACCTCAACCATATTGATCTTCTTCTCTTCCATCATCGTCATATTGTGATATATATGATTATGAAGCTTTACACTAATCTCAACACTAGTGCTTTCTGCAACAATAATCATTCAAATACAAAATCACATGTCTATTAATGGGCTCATTGTTAAAGTTTATCATACAAACAACTATCTCTAAAAGCTTAAATGCTTCATTCTTTTCTGTACTTAATAAGCACTTCTTCCCTAAATTTCGAGGACGAAATTATTTTAGAGGAGGAGAATTGTAACATCCTAAAAATTTAATACAGGATCAAGGAGTGTTTTGGGAAATAATAAATGGAAAAATTTGGAATTTTTAGGAATTTTTGGGATATTTTTGGAAATTTTGAGTAATTAATGTGCATATAATTAATTAAGAAATGATGAGTTTGAAATATGAGGGAGTGGTAAAGCTAAAAATATTTGGAAGTTTAAAAAGATTGGAGGCTGGTTTAAATGGTTTTAGAATTAAAAGAGTACACTATGACAAGCTTGGGCTACAAATCATTAGAGAACCCCCTAATTTCAGCAAACCAAACGCGCCCTCCCCCTTTTATATAAAAAACCATCGGACTCCCTCCTCCTTCTCACCGCGCGCCTCCTTCCTCCTTTCCGTCTTCTTCTTCTCCGTTTCTTTTCTCTCCGGCGACGACGGGCGGCCATGACGGCGGCCCAGGGCTGGACAGACCACCGTGCTCTCTCCCTCGCGTTCTTCACTCCTCATCTTCGTGCTGTTTCTTCGCTCGCCATCGTCTTCCTCCATGTTTTCCGGCGAAGCTCTTGTTCTTCCGGCGAGTGTTCACGGCGGACGGCGGCTGGGAGGTTAGTTTATGGTTTCTTCTGGCTTTTTCAAGTCATTCCTTTCCTTTCCAACACCATTTTCGTCATCCCTCACTTCCCTTTACTCCCAGCTCGGCCAGCCCCTTGAGGGAATGATTTCCGGCGATTACGGCGACGGCCGGCGGCGGTGACACCATCTTTTCTCATTCTTGAACTCCGTAAGTATTTTTCACACTCTTATTGCCTTTGATTTTCGTTTTAGCCGTGTGAGAATGAGAGGCTGATTTGGGGTTTTAGGTCTTAGACTTGGAAAAGTAATAGAACTAAGCTAAAGCTTCATCTCTTTGTGTCCTAATTGTCAAATAGAATGTTGATTGAAGTTTTGTGAAGTTTTTGCAAAAACCCTAAAAATTGGGAATTCTCAAATCCAACGGGTTTAGAGTCATTTTTGGCTTAGAATCCTTAAATAATCAATAACAAAACTTGTTTAAGTTTGATTATATCACTGCTGGTTGATTGATTTGGGTATGAGTGTTTTACAACTTTGATTTTGTTACTTTTGGATGATTGGACTATTACTTGGATGTTTTAGATTTGGTGTGAGTTATTTTGATTGTTGTATGTTAAATTCCAATGATTTACCTTCTCCTTGCAATTGCTGAATGAGTTTATTTACTGTTTTAAGATGTGATAGTTAAATGGGTTGATTGAGTTTGTGGGATTTGGATGCAGAGTCTTGCGATTAATGTATGTGAGTAAAGAAATTCATTATTGAATTGGCATGCTGTTTTTCTTCTTTTACTTGCTTTTGCTGATTAAGATAATGTACTAGGAAAGATGGAGGATTTTGGGTGTTTACAGATGATTAGAAGATGTGACTTAGAAGCCCAAATGTTACGTGTTTGAATTCAAAGAGAGTGAAAGGATTCTGACTTGAAATCTCAAATTAATTGGATAGGAATATCATAGGATTGTATCTTATGGTGCATCTGTTAGAATCTTAAGTTTTGATGAAGACTAAAATGTAGAGGATTAGACCAAGTGCCTAGGAAGCAATAGGATAACAAAGGATCCCAAGTAAGAGTGCTTCCGGATGAAGATTTACTTCCGGTTAGATTAGGACTTGCGCATGCGGATGAATGTTTTCATCCCCCAGCGTCAGCAAGTAAATCACTAGGGATTTAACTTAGTCCATGAACATTAGGTACACAAACCCTAAGACTAAGCTATGTTTCAATCGGAAGCGAAGTTGCTTCCTGTTAGACTTAGACTGGCGCAGAGCGACAGAATAGATATTACCCCAAGCGTCAGTGAGTCTACTTCGCCAAGTGAAAGCACTTCCTGTTAGACTTAGACTGGCGCAGAGCGACAGAATAGATATTACCCCAAGCGTCAGTAAGTCTACTTCGCCAAGTGAAGTTGCTTCCTATTAGATCTTGACTGGCGCAGACTGATAGAATAGATTTAACCCCGAGCGTCAGTGGAAATGCAACATCAAGTGAAGTTGCTTCCTGTTAGATCTTGACTGGCGCAGACTGATAGAATAGATTTCACCCTAAGCGTCAGTGAGTTCACTACGTCAAGTAAAAGTGCTTCCGATAGCTTAGTGACTAGCGCTGAGTGTTGGGATGAAATACACTAAGTGAGAGTGAGTTATAGTGAACCAAGATCCTTCATCTAGTAGTTTTACTTCCGGATGTAAAAATGCTTCCGGATACATCATAGACCAAATCAGAACACAGTCTAAGTAAACTACTCCCCATAGCAAACAAACTTCCCACAGCATGTATAATTCTTATATATATATTGCTATGTTGGACTAACCAGTATGTGCAGAACATGGTCACGCTTCCGGATGCAAATGAGCTTCCGGATGGAAAGACTCTTGACATTGGGACTCAGAGCTTAACACTTGCAGAGCAAGATTACCACTTGCGGATGAAAGATGATCATCCGTCAGCAAGAGTGCAAGAGTAAAAATCACATACTCAGAAGTCAGAATGCTTTTGTCAGAGCAGAGGTGTCAGGACTACTTTTCAGAAATAAAGCAAGTCAACCCTGCTAAGCATTAATGAAGATGTACTTCTCAACGGTAACATAGGATTAACGGCACTATTCAAACGTTCATATTCAACTTGCCACCTAAGCCTATGAAGCCGAATATAAAAGAGACACTCATTCAGAAGAGAAGAATGATGGAAGAAAAAGAGAGAACAGAACAAAGTATCTGATATATCATACTCTTCATTCTACACATCTTCTACTACTCTCAGATCCAGATTTGTGATATTTTTCAGAGAGTAATTTTATTGTACTTAAGTGAGTAACATCATCCACTCTTAGAGAGAGTTAGTTTTGAGCTTAAGTGTTTAGCACAATCAGTTCATAGAGTGAACATAGTGTAAACTTACAATTTGTAAGGGGGAGCATTTAGAGGTTGTCTAAATCTCCATAGGTTGCAAGTTAGCCCGTAAAACTTGCATTTGTAAGGTTTGCAGGTGAACCCGGTGTAAAACCTGTGGGTTGTTAGGTGAACCCGTGCTCGTAAAACCTAAAGTGTAAAGGCTTCTCTTGTGCCCGGTTTAAACAAGAATAGTGGATTGAAAATCTCAGGTGGAGCCTGGGGACTGGATGTAGGTCTGGGTGACCGAACCAGGATAAATTTATGTGTGCATAAATTTACATTCAAACATTCTATTTTGCATCACATAACATACTGACTTGTGCATATCACTACTTCGTAAATATTATCACCAAGCACAAGCAGTCTTTCGAAAACAAGATTCAAAAGATTTAATTTATTCCCTCACCCAATTCACCCCCCCCTCTTGGGTGACAGCCACGTTTATCATTTGGTATCAGAGCAAGGTCACTTGTTTAAAGGATCCAACGATCTCAAGTGCAAAGACCTAGGCTGATTTGGGTTACAAAATGTGTTTTGAAGGTTTTGATCATACCATCCCACCTGTGTTAGAAAATGCTGATTTTTACTTATGGAAGGGAAGGATGAAAAGTTTTATACTATCCACTTATTTTAAAATGTGGGATGTTTTTGAAAAGGACTCTGATTTCAAACCAAAAGTAAATTGGACAGAAGAGGACAAAAGCTTATTTTACTTAAATCTTAGAGCAATGCAAATTTTGCACAAAAGTTTATCTGACAATGATTACCAGAAGATTAAACATTGCTCTAGGGCTATAGATATTTGGAACACTCTTGATACTATGTATGCTTCTAGCCAATTTCTTGATGTTAAGGCTGTCCAAAGCTCACTATGTGCTCCTTGTGAATCCACCGTTGATGAGCTACTGGATGGTGATGTAGTAGAAGCTAGTATCAGCAAAGAGAGAGTGGATCTCCGCCTAGAAGATTCAGAAGCTGAAGAAAATGAGGTACCTAAACTTGAAACTTCTGAATTGCAAGATATGTATAATGAGCTACATGTTGAATTCTGTAAACTTGCAAAAGAAATTCTAGGCTTAAGAAAAAGGAATAGGGAACTTGAGGAACTTATTCCTTCTTCTACAACCAAGGAGTCCAAAGTCCCACTCATAAAAGAAGATTTTTCAAAAGACCCTGAGATTTCAAAAGTTAATAAACATAGAGTCTTTGAAAAGAAAACTGACCACCATAATAGTGATAAGAAATCTGATTCTGAACATCATCCCATTATCTGTCATTATTGTGGTAGAACTGGTCATATTTCTCACACATGCAATTTTAAGAGAAATTTAAATGTGAGAAATAAATATATATGGATCCCCAAAGGACAAGTAAGGTCCAGCGCTAACTATGTAGGACCCAAGTACAAATGGGTACCAAAACTCCCTTCTAGTGCCTTACCTGTGCAGGAAAGATCAAGAGTTCCTCTTGTCCCAAAGAAGAGAACTCGTGGTGATGTCACTACTGCAACTACCTGGTTCAATCATAAGAAGCAGTGCGCTACCACAAGGAACAAAGACCTTGTCTCAGGGATAAGCTATCACAGAGTCCCATTCAACTATCCTGAGAAGGACAAAAGAGAGAGGATGTCTCAACTCACATGGAGAAAACCTGCGAATCCTGTCTCTCCTAAGAAAGTGCTTCAGGCCAAGGATAAGTATAAAAGATCTCCTTGGGTAAGCAAGGGATTATTTAAGGTTGAAGCATGCAACAGTAAAATCTCCTATGCAAATGTAAGATGGACTTATTGAGATTTTACATTAAGCATCATAAGCATGAACATGATATGGCTTATAAGATTTTTCACACAATGTTCATACTCTACATGCTATCTATGACTATCATTATCAGAAGCCATGTGCATATAGTCATAGTTGATTCGCAATGCTATATTCATAGTGAATAATTCTTAAGTGCATAAGAATCACATACTTCCTACAAACTGACCAGTCAGATCCAAGTTTGGAGACTGAGAAATGGGAAAGAGAAATCATTTGCTATTCTGTAGGAAAGAAGGTACGAAGGAACAACAATTTTCATGATCATACCTGATCAGAGCAATGTATCAAATCTGAATGAGTTGTTGTTCATACTGGGCTCCGAGAGCTACTGCTCCTGAAATTGAGAAGATCAAACAAACTCTACTTGACGCAAATATGGCTTTAGTTATGTAAGCTTGATCGCTGTGGATGCACAAGAGAGAACATCAACGAGTCACTCAATGTTAAATCTTAAGTAAGTACCATCAGAAGCAAAACTACTTCTGGATGCTCTCGTGCTGACGCTGAATGACTACTCAAGGCAACCAGGAGCGTCTGTCCAACCGGAAGCAAAATCACTTCCGGATGCTCTTTTGCTAGCGCTGGATGATAATTCAATATGATCAAGAGCGCCAGTGTCAGACCAAGGGACACACCACTTCAGAAAACGTTTCAACTTCTTCTAAGAAACGTTGTGCCTTCTCTGAAGCAACACGTGTCATCAGGTGTGTCGTTCCAACTTAAAAACTTACGTTACCCAATGTGTGAAAATTTGAAAGAGTATGCCCATTCTATCCTCAGAAGTTTTACCTATAAATAGAAGTCATTTTCCATTTTCACTTTTTACTACATCTTTTTCACTCGCATCATTTTCTCTGAAAAGTCTTTTCATCTTCTCCATTGTGTTCTTTATTTTTCACACTTCTTGCATTTCATCTTTATTTACACAACATTCATACAAAAATGGCCGGTACGAATGAATCCAACCCAGTCATCCAGAAAACCTCTTCTTCCAAGAAACATAAATCGAAATCTGGGAAATCCACTCACAAGCATTCTGGTAAATCTGGGCACCATGAAGAACAACATGAAGAACTTCATGAACGCCAAGAAGGTTCTGGGCAATCACGAGGACAGGGTGAAGACGTTCAGGGTCAGCCTGAAACCTCTGGTAGAATAGAACAGGCAGTGGGTTCTGAACAAAAGCGGGATGCTCAGGGAAAGAAGAAGAAGGTTCATTTTTCTGAGGAGCCTTCCTCCAAGAGGCAGAGGGTTGAGGAAGAAGATGATCTCACAGTATATAGAGATGGGGCTCTGGAGAGTGTATCCGCCAAATTTGAGACATCCATTCCCATCTTCAACCATGGCCTGTTCATCAATCTAGACAAGTTGGATGAACTAGGGTTTGCTCATCTGCGCCCTTACTTGGAAAAGTATATGCCTTGGCTGGGCATCAACCAGGACTACAACGTCAACGTCCTGCGAGTCTTTTGCCAATCCCTCTCTGGCAGAGCTAAATATAGGAAGGTGGATGGAAAGGAGCAAGTCCACAAACTCTCCTTCACTGCTACTGTAAGAGGAAAAACCTTCAGGTTCACTTGGAGAACCTTGAATGAGATGATGGGAATCACAGAAGAGGATATGAATGAATGGATCTACCCTGAGTCTCACAAGTACAGCAAGGAGGAACTCGAGGAGTTGTATGGCACCAACAGCAAGAAGGTGTCCAAGATGTCTGATTCTAACAGGCTCTTGTACTATATCTACTCTCGGATAATGACTCATAAGGGAGGCAACTTCAACGAGTTCACACTGTTGGACAACCCTTGGTTCCCTAGACTCCTCTCGCTCAAGCCTTTCAACCCTGGGCAGTTGATATGCCTAGAGCTTCAGCGCTGGTTAAGCAATGACAAGTCGGGTTATCTTCCCTATCCCACCATCATTGCCTTCCTCCTCGAGAAACATTTGATCAGGGCTACATCTGCTGTGGAAGAAGAAAATGTCAAATGTAAGCCTGTAGGAGCAACTAATATGGCAAGGATGGGGATTAAGTATCTCAAGCCCCCTAAGCCTACTCGCTCACACTCACAAGCCAGTAGTGCTTCTGGGACTTCAGCCCCCTCTGCATCTGGAGCAGGGGATCAGGAAGTTGACTCACATGCTGGGCCAAGTCGTGTTGCAAGAGTGCCAGCCTCTGTTAGGGTCTTTGCCGAGGAAGTAAAGGAAGAGCTCCTCCTCAAATTGACGGAGTCCTTGGTGGGTCCTCTCCGTGCTGAATGTGAAGCTGGTTTCCAGCACCAAGGGGAGCGGATCCAGCGGCTCGAGGACAGAATAGGACAACTTGAGAATCACCTTACCAGGGTGGATGCAAAATTAGACCTCATCCTCCAGCACCTACAAATTCCCCAACCTTCATCACAAGGTAACTTACCATCTTCACCTCCTCCTCCTCCTCAAAACCCTCCTCCTCCTCCTAATCACCCTCAACTACCACCTCCTCCTCCGCCCAACACTCAACAACCTCAGCCTCCACCACAAAATGACCAACAAGCTCCACCATCACCCAACAATGACCAACAATCCCAACCCTCACCTACCCATGACCACCAAACCCAAGACTCAACTCACAACTCTCCACGCCATTCTCCTAGAAACTTCTCATCCTCACCTTCCTCATCCTCATCCTCACCCATTCCCACACGACCAGGTGCCCCTACACGCTCTCCACTCCGCTTCTCCAACCCAACCCATCAAAGCCCTAGACCCATAGGATCTGAAACAGCCATTCACCCCCTCAGCCAACCATACGGCAAATATCCCCGCCTTCAACCACTCTCCGATGACCATTTACCCTTTACCCCTGACTCCGCCAACTACAAAGAATACTCCTCCACTCATCCTTATGGGGATATCCTTGTCACCACCAGCTGCTTCCCCGACCCTCCTCAAACTCCTGAACACCTATCTTCTCCCACATCCTCCACCTCTACCCTCTCACCCTCCCCTCCCAAGAAATTTGGTCCTGAACCACCTCCATCCTCCTCCACATCCACTCCATCCCTGGCACTCACCCCTGTTGATGATGACAAAAGGGGGAGAAATGTTATGTCTACTCTTCGCCTAAGTATGGCCACAAGGGATGTCCTCAGCCAGCCATCACTCTGGATTGATGAAGATGTCACGGCCGCCCTGCGTCGTGCATATGAGTCTCAGAGACTGAGTGGTGCAGAGAGCCTTATAAGAGGAGAGGCCCTCCGTTTCATGGAGCAGAAGAGAGCGGCTAAGCAAGGACCCCAATGGGATATGGTTGTGTATGGGCAAAACTTCGCCTAAGTATGGCCACAAGGGATGTCCTCAGCCAGCCATCACTCTGGATTGATGAAGATGTCACGGCCGCCCTGCGTCGTGCATATGAGTCTCAGAGACTGAGTGGTGCAGAGAGCCTTATAAGAGGAGAGGCCCTCCGTTTCATGGAGCAGAAGAGAGCGGCTAAGCAAGGACCCCAATGGGATATGGTTGTGTATGGGCAAAATGAACAATCTTCACAACCTGAGACATCATCAGAGTCTCCTCCAACTAAAACAAGTAGAGAAATTGTTGAGGAGATCAGGATGAAGTGGGGACTCGAAAAACCCAACCATCCTCCCATTGTGATAGCCAAGCCTGTTCCTACACTATCTGAGCAAGAGTCTGAGGTCCCTTCATCTGAGCAATCTTCTGATCCTCCTCCCTCATCTGAACCAGCAGCCGGATTCAGTGTACCCAGAAAGAAGGCCGTTGCTAGGAAACGTGCCAGGAAGTTCGTTGCCACCACTGAATCTGATGAGTCTGAGGAAGAGACTCCATCTGACCTACCTGAGCAAGGAACTTCATCTGCTCAGGTTGTGCAAGAAAATCCAGTGGTCCAAGCGGTTCCAATTCTGAAGGAAGTCAAATTGGAAATTGAAGACATGACTCCTGAAGAATTTGAGAAGTATGGATTCACTGACAAGCTATCCTTTGGTCAGATGGCTTGCCTCGATGCTGAAAGAGCAAGTGCCATGCCCACTCCTCCAATTAGCAAAAGCAAAAGGAAGAGCAAAGGGAAAGGGAAACGGAAAGTCCAGGAAGTTGAGGAAGATCCCAACTTCCCTGTATGGAATGTGAGAATCCGGGCTGTCCACTATCCCAATGGAGAGATCTCCTACTTCGATGATGCTACAGGTTTCCCTGGGTATGAAGAAGTGGAGAACATGAAAAGGGCATACGAGGAGTCCATTGAATCAGAAAGGCTCAGGAGGGAAAAAGAGGAAAAAGAGCTTCAAGAGATCATTGCCCAGATAAACCAGAGTGAGCGTGAGGAAAATGAAGAGAGGCAGAAAGAGAGGGAAAAGAAAAAGAGACACAAACTCTAACCCCCAATCCAAATATTTTTGTTGATTTTGTTTTCATGCATATCTTCATTCATACTTAGTGAAATTTATTTGTATACATTCTTTACTTGTATATGTTATTTGATTGTATAACTCTGACTTGTAACTTCTGCTTGTCAATAATATTTGTCTGAGTTACTTGCTCTTAACTATTGCTTTTATTCTTCAGCTAATCCTTTCATATGAACTTAATTAATAGAACTAGGTTTGTCATCATCAAAAAGGGGGAGAATGTTAGAATCTTAAGTTTTGATGAAGACTAAAATGTAGAGGATTAGACCAAGTGCCTAGGAAGCAATAGGATAACAAAGGATCCCAAGTAAGAGTGCTTCCGGATGAAGATTTACTTCCGGTTAGATTAGGACTTGCGCATGCGGATGAATGTTTTCATCCCCCAGCGTCAGCAAGTAAATCACTAGGGATTTAACTTAGTCCATGAACATTAGGTACACAAACCCTAAGACTAAGCTATGTTTCAATCGGAAGCGAAGTTGCTTCCTGTTAGACTTAGACTGGCGCAGAGCGACAGAATAGATATTACCCCAAGCGTCAGTGAGTCTACTTCGCCAAGTGAAAGCACTTCCTGTTAGACTTAGACTGGCGCAGAGCGACAGAATAGATATTACCCCAAGCGTCAGTAAGTCTACTTCGCCAAGTGAAGTTGCTTCCTATTAGATCTTGACTGGCGCAGACTGATAGAATAGATTTAACCCCGAGCGTCAGTGGAAATGCAACATCAAGTGAAGTTGCTTCCTGTTAGATCTTGACTGGCGCAGACTGATAGAATAGATTTCACCCTAAGCGTCAGTGAGTTCACTACGTCAAGTAAAAGTGCTTCCGATAGCTTAGTGACTAGCGCTGAGTGTTGGGATGAAATACACTAAGTGAGAGTGAGTTATAGTGAACCAAGATCCTTCATCTAGTAGTTTTACTTCCGGATGTAAAAATGCTTCCGGATACATCATAGACCAAATCAGAACACAGTCTAAATAAACTACTCCCCATAGCAAACAAACTTCCCACAGCATGTATAATTCTTATATATATATTGCTATGTTGGACTAACCAGTATGTGCAGAACATGGTCACGCTTCCGGATGCAAATGAGCTTCCAGATGGAAAGACTCTTGACATTGGGACTCAGAGCTTAACACTTGCAGAGCAAGATTACCACTTGCGGATGAAAGATGATCATCCGTCAGCAAGAGTGCAAGAGTAAAAATCACATACTCAGAAGTCAGAATGCTTTTGTCAGAGCAGAGGTGTCAGGACTACTTTTCAGAAATAAAGCAAGTCAACCCTGCTAAGCATTAATGAAGATGTACTTCTCAACGGTAACATAGGATTAACGGCACTATTCAAACGTTCATATTCAACTTGCCACCTAAGCCTATGAAGCCGAATATAAAAGAGACACTCATTCAGAAGAGAAGAATGATGGAAGAAAAAGAGAGAACAGAACAAAGTATCTGATATATCATACTCTTCATTCTACACATCTTCTACTACTCTCAGATCCAGATTTGTGATATTTTTCAGAGAGTAATTTTATTGTACTTAAGTGAGTAACATCATCCACTCTTAGAGAGAGTTAGTTTTGAGCTTAAGTGTTTAGCACAATCAGTTCATAGAGTGAACATAGTGTAAACTTACAATTTGTAAGGGGGAGCATTTAGAGGTTGTCTAAATCTCCATAGGTTGCAAGTTAGCCCGTAAAACTTGCATTTGTCAGGTTTGCAGGTGAACCCGGTGTAAAACCTGTGGGTTGTTAGGTGAACCCGTGCTCGTAAAACCTAAAGTGTAAAGGCTTCTCTTGTGCCCGGTTTAAACAAGAATAGTGGATTGAAAATCTCAGGTGGAGCCTGGGGACTGGATGTAGGTCTGGGTGACCGAACCAGGATAAATTTATGTGTGCATAAATTTACATTCAAACATTCTATTTTGCATCACATAACATACTGACTTGTGCATATCACTACTTCGTAAATATTATCACCAAGCACAAGCAGTCTTTCGAAAACAAGATTCAAAAGATTTAATTTATTCCCTCACCCAATTCACCCCCCCCCTCTTGGGTGACAGCCACGTTTATCAGCATCTTTGGTTTTGTTTGAGATTGTGTTTTAATTGCTATTGGCCGTACAGGTTAAGCAAAGAAAATGCTTTGAGTTTGATTTAAATTTTAGGAAATACGATAGTAACTAGTTATGTACCATGTGATTGAATGTCATTGATGTAATCCTAATGAAGAAAGAGGAAGTAAAATGTTAACTGATATTTAATTACTGTGATAATGAATTTGGAATACATGTGCATTTAATAAATGATCAAATCTGAATGAGGTGGTTGCATATATGACTAGAAAGTTTTCTTGCACTTTTTGGCAGTAGCTAAATGGGAATTTCATATGTGAGTGTTTCAAATTAAATTAAAGAAGGATTGTAGTTCATTACGATATTTGGTTTTATGTGTCGATAATTGGAATTTTAGTTCTTTTCCTTTGTGTTTGATTCTGCAAGAAAGAAAAGAAGAATTTTGGGGGGGATTTTCAATTGAAAACGTATCACTCTCTCTTTCCAATTGATTATGCTTTAACTTGTCTCAGATATTAGTGTTGGTGTTGCTTAAATGAAAATACTCATATCTGTTTTATAAAGTACTTTATGGGGTAGTGATTTAATCATTAATATTTGAGTCTTGAAAGGAACTACAACATATAGCATAATTAGACTCCAAGGGATGTAAGGTGAATTTGATGGTAACATAATCATGGATGATCATTTTCTTATTGTTGCTACACTTTCGGGAAATTGGAAAGGGATACTGTAATTAAATTGAGTACTTGTTTCTGTTCTTGTTTTGTTTTTGCATTCATTTGAATTAGCTATAATGTACTCCTTGTGTTTTTCCACTGGTTCCTAAATATATGTGAAAAGTAGGCTGAGATTGGAGCTGATATTTGGAAACTTATAACTAAAGTTAAAACCTGTGGAATGTTGTGAAGGATTCCTATTCTGTTTCCCCTGGCCGCTTTAATAAACATACCTATATAAATACATTGTTCTAAAGACCCTTAGATGACAAGTTGATTAGCAAAGTGCTTGGGTATGATAAATATATTTGGTAATGACTAGTAAGTATATATGAAATTGGTGATTATATTGTATGGCTTTATTGTTGATGTTAAATGCATGTGGCTAATTAGAATGGTGGAAGCAAGTAAATAAAGTTGTGTACATTTTGATTGTCAACTGGATATAGATGCTTGCATATATATGTGATTAAATGTTATTTGTGAGGGTTGAGTTGCCTTCCTTGTATGGTGAATTGTTCTTGGAGATTTTAGCCAAGTTTTGACTTTGAGTAAATTGATGTTGATATTTTCTTTGATTAACTGATAATCATCTTGTTTGTTAATGTAAAACTAAAATGCGTATGAGGAAGGGGATGCCTTCTTATAAACTAAATTGATTTAATATATGGGATACTTTAAAGGATGGTGATAATATAAGTAATAAAGGATTGGGTAGTAATACGGACAAGAGAGACGTTAGTTAATTTATGACTTAGAATGATTATTAACCTACTATTATTACATGATGTAATAATAGGAAAGGATGCAATTCACATATATCCTTCGAGGAATGGTGAAGTAAAGGGAAAAGGCAACTGAATGCTAAGGGCGACAGGTAATCACACTTAACCTTGCTATAACATTGAGGGTGACGTTAGTTAGGGATTTTGTAAAATCCCTTCTCACCCTCTATATATATATATTATCTTTAAAAGGTATTTTTATACAAAATAGGCTATCGGGTGCCTTTCAAACACGATTATTTTCATATAAAGAAATTTGAAACTCTGTATACCTATTATTCTGCCTGGTGGTGGCCATTGATCTGGAATGGCGTGAAATGTATATAGGGATAGTGTTGGGTAGTGTTTTAAGAGGTGATGAGGATAGAAAAGAGAGTACATGTTGAGTTGAGATTGTTGAGAGCTATATTGATGGAATATAGAATAGGGATTGTGAGTATTGCATGACACTGATTATTAGTACCGTCGGCCGATGTAACCTATCGATTTGCGCAAATCGATAGGTTAATTGTACAGGTTCCTCGGATTGTAAAGGAACCAGGGATGTGTACACTTTTTATAGTGCTCCCTTTTTCAGGGACGTTTTCACTATTTAAAGTGCTCCCTTTTTCATGCTTTCAGATTTGAGACTGGGCACAGTGTCAATCACGTTTATTTTCGTCTGTTGAGTTGACTTGGAACTGACTGAGGGATTTGAGTGATATGTGGAAAGTAGAGATGATGAATTTGAGTTGATTTAGACGGAGGAACTTGAATGATGAATGAAAGACTTGACATATATATATATATATTATTGGTTTTAAATGTGGTACCCTTTAGACGCCCTCGCTACCGCACATCTGAAACGTACCTACTACAAATATAATATTAATCTTACCCTAACTCACTACTAATCAAAACAATCCAAACAATGAAGTCTAACTATGTTAGTAAAAGATTCACCTAACATAGTTAGCAAAAGAATTTCTCTATCAATAAGAGATTACATATCTAACTTTGTTAGAAAAGAGAATCTTCTAACATAGTTAGCAAAAGAACCATCATCACCTAATGAATCACACATGCAACACAATAACCTAAATCTAACCATGTTAGAAAAGAATCACCTAACATGGTTAGAAAAAGAACTAACCAAACTACACAAGAATAAACCATATTAGAGCGGGGCCCATCTAATATGATCATATACAAGGACACATAAAATTATACAATAAACAATCAATATACCACCTAATCGAGTTAGGTAAAAGTACTCCCTAACCACGATCCATCAAACAAACACCTATAACAATAAGTCATCAGCATACTGATAGAGTACAACTGTCATTGCAGTCTTAATAATCCCTGAACTATCATAATAACAGTATCAATATTTAATATCACAACACTTCACATAATATGTCGCATAATAAGTACTACGACATTCAAATATTACAATTCAATCAAAATAACATTCAATAATGCAGAAGCTGGTGCAGCCTAGCGAAATGGCGATATAAGTCCCTATAGGAATCACCTCTGGCCTACTTACTAACTCAGTATGGGCCAGACGGCCCCTTCCCCTTCCTCTGCGCCTCCCCCTGGGCATGATCACCTGAAAAGATAAAGGGAATGGGGTGAGACAAAAACCATGTCTCAGTAATCACCTCTTAACTCACTGTGAGACTCAGAAATGGGGTAGTGGAGCGTCTACAGGGTACCACAGTTTTCAAAACCTGCATAACCACATAATATATACACATATATACAGTACAGATACATCCATCTCTCAATAAACAGAAATAAACGTGATTGACACTGTGCCCAGTCTCAAATCTGAAAGCATAAAACGGGACCACTCTAAAATGTGAAAAATATCCTTGGTTCCTTTACAATCTGAGGAACCCGTACAATTAACCTATCGATTTGCGCAAATCGATGGTTACGTCGGCCGACGGTACTAATAGTCAGTGTCATGCAGCAATACAAAAATGATATAGATATATATAAAGTACAGTTCAATTGAAAGGTACCCTATAGCCCCCGTTTAAATATAACATAATCTAAACTCAGTTTATTTATATATATATATATATATATATATATATATATATATATATAAGTAGAAGAGGATGTTAGAAAATCCTCAACTACCATCACCCTCAGTATCACAGTCAGTTAAGCGTGATTACCTGTCCAAGCTCAACAACAGCAATATATATCCTCAGTTATTGCCTTCCGCGAGCTCCACTCAAGGCACCATCGTTCACAATCACACAATGCGCTGCTGATGGTCAAGACACAAAATCAGTGACTTTGACCACCCATTCAAACTAATTCTAAAATAATTTTTGAAGTAATACATTACTTCAAACATCCATACTCTTTCATATACTTTTATACCTCACAATTCCCTTAACAATTTATTTGGAATTCTTTAAGTACTAACTTCACTATTTCTCATAACTCTTGCAAAACTAACCCACCATGTTAACCTCCATTAAGACAACGTTTTCATATTGAATTGGCCGATCAAAGTGACTTCCATAACTCACAAACTTTCACCACCCCCCGTACATACCATTCTTAAACAAATTTTTCTTTAATCCCACACTTTAATTCCCAACTCCATCTCAAACACAATTTCAAACGATTTCACTACTCCAACACCTTCATATCACCTACACTAACATTTCTTAAGCTCCAAATTAATTCATGTTGTCCACAAAATTGTCATTTACTTTAAAGAAACCAAAAATGCCACAAATTTTGCAAAACAAACACCAACCACCAAACCAATATATTACTATCAAATTTACCATTCAAGGTGGCTTCCCAAATTCACCAACCTACTACCAAACTCCAAACTTTCTTTTACATAACCAAATTTTCTTTCAATCAACACTTTAACTTCTAAATTTCTTTCTAAACACCCATCAAACCAAAACTAACATTCCAACATCCTCATATAACTTTGACAAACCTTATCTAACCACCAATTTATTCAAATCATCCTTCATTAACAAAACCCCAATTCAAAGAGCCATAAAAGCTTCAAAAATTCTCAAATAAAATTCCAACTTCAATAAACTTGAATACTTTCCCAAAAATCTACTTTACTACTTATCTTTGCTCAAATCCATTGTTAAAGCATCACTAATTAACTAATGACAAACTCTAACTTAAAAGAGGAAACTTTATGCTAAAACTCAACTTCACAAGAGGCTAGAGGCTTACAAAATACAAGGGTGAAGGAAGAGAAGCTTTCCCCCACCGTCGGCCGCCGGAAAATCTCGCCGGAAAATGCCCCCTTGGTGGTTGGCCGAACTGAAAGGCAAGGAAAGCTAAGGAAATGGTGTTGTGGAGTTGAAGTAAGGAAAACAACATGAGGAACTACAAGAAAAATCCAAACTTTAACTCACCCGCCGGTCACTTCGCAGGAAAAACCCAAACCGCCGCCGGAAAAAGCCGCCGGAGTCGCAGATCAAGTACAAGCTTCAAGGATTCAAGAAAAATCACGAAAAGAACCAAAGAACCATCTCCTACCTCCAACACACTCCCTTCGCCGGAATATTTGTTGTCGCCGGAAAAGTTGCCGGAGATCGCCGGCCGGACTGAAAAGGGAGGAGGAGCTTAGGAAAAATGTTATGGAGTTGAAAAAGGAAGGACAACCAGAAAACCCACCCCTTTTACCTCAACTCCGAGCTCGCCGGAAAATATGACCGCCGCCGGAAAATGTGAGCAAGCGACGGACACACACACACCCACACGGATCGGGCTCCAACTTCACGCCTCTATGAAGAAAAGGAAGAGATAAACCGAAATGAGGAAGCTTTTTGGTTGGAGAGGCCGATTTGTGAGGTGTGAGGAAGAAGAAAAATGGTGAAGGGGGGGAGGGTGCTTCGCGAGTTTCAGATGGAGGGGGTGTGTGTGTGTGTTCGAAATGTTTGATAAGGAAGGGAGGGAGGGTGTGTTTGGTTGAGGGGAAATAAGGTGGTTTATCATACTTTATAGCCCAAGCTTGCCATAGTGTACACTTTTTAACTTAAAATCACTCAAACCAGTCTCCAATCTTCTGAATCTTCAAAATATTTTTAACTTTACCATTCCCTCATATTTCAAACTCTTCATTTCTTAATTAATTATATGCACATTAATTATTTTAATGTTTCTAAAATATTCTCAAAAATCTCCAAAAATTCCCAAAATTCCTAATTTCTCCATTTATCATTTCCAAAACACTCTTTAATCCTGTATTAAATTTTCAGGATGTTACAATTCTCCCCATCTTTTAGGAATTTTGCCCTCAAAATTCACTACCACCACATCTTTACCATATGAAAATGATAGAGGAAGAGGTAAAACGTACCTAAAAATAGCTGTGGATACTTTTCACGCATCCGATCCTCAGTCTCCCAAGTCGCATCTCCTGGGGACATACCTCTCCAAAATACTTTTACTAGACGAATGGTCTTATTTCTCAACTGCTTATCTTTTACATCCAAAATCCTTTCAGGCTCCACTTGATAAGTCAAATTATCCTCCAACTCTACTTCATCAGGCTCAATAACGTGAGAGGGATCAGGGTGATACTTCTTCAGCTGTGACACATGAAACACATCGTGTAGTCTCGATAACTGTGGCGGAAGAGCTATGCGATAAGAAACATCACCAATCTTCTCAATCACATCATATGGACCCATATATCGAGGAGACAACTTCTTAGCCCGAATAGATCTGCCAACACCTGTCATCGGCGACACTTTCAAAAACACATGATCACCCTCTTCAAACTCTAATGGTCGTCGTCGCTTATCTGCATAACTTTTCTGTCTACTCTGGGCCGTCAACAATTTCTCCCGAATCATCTCAATCTTCTGGGTCGTCTCATCCACAATATTCGGGCCAATAACAGCCCTTTCACTAACTTCCGTCCAACAGATTGGCGATCGACACTTTCTACCATACAAAGCTTCATAAGGAGCCATACCAATACTCGACTGGTAACTATTGTTATAAGCAAATTCTGCTAGTGGAAGATGCTTATCCCAACTACCAGGCAACTCAATAGCACATGCCCGCAACATATCCTCAAGGATTTGATTAACCCTCTCAGTCTGACCATCGGTCTGTGGATGATACGCAGTACTGAACTTAAGCTTACTGCCTAAGGCAGCCTGCAATGACATCCAATAACCTGATCTATAACGCTGATCTCTATCTGAAATAATACTCTTTGGTATCCCATGCAACCGCACAATCTCATCAACGTACAACTGAGCCAACCTTTCCATTGGACTAGAAATCTGAACTGGCAAAAAGTGTGCCGACTTAGTCAACCGATCCACAATCACCCAGATAGAATCATGACCTGACTGAGTACGCGGTAATCCCACAATGAAATCCATAGATATATCATCCCACTTCCACTGAGGCACCTCAATACTCTGCAGCAATCCGCCAGGCTTTTGGTGCTGAATCTTGACTTTCTGGCAAGTCAAGCACTTAAGTACAAACTGTGTCACATCCTTCTTCATTCCTGGCCACCAAAACCCTCGCTTCAAATCGTTATACATCTTGGTGATTCCCGGATGCATAGCATATTTACTCCTGTGAGCCTCTTCCAAAATAGTCTGCTTCAACTCAGTACAATCAGGAACACAAATACGATGCTTAAACCGTAAAATCCCATGCTCATCAATCTCGAAATCCAAGACTGAACCATCCTCCAATTCTTCTCGAATCTTACTCAACTTGTCATCCTTCTCCTGTGCCACCCGTAATTCTTTATACAAGTCGAAATCAACTACTACTGCTCTCAGATTAGACTGCTCCACTCCAGGAACAACTCTCATATCACGCAACGTTTCCAACCAATCCTGCTCTTCAAGGCTCATTGCAAAGACATGAGCTGATTTCCTACTTAAGGCGTCAGCAACCACATTGGCTTTCCCAGGGTGATACTTGATCTCAAACTTATAATCACTTAGCAACTCCATCCAACGACGTTGCCTACCGTTCAACTCTTTCTGATCCATCAAATACTTGAGACTTTTGTGATCACTGAACACTTCAAACTGAGCCCCAAAAAGATAATGGCGCCAGATTTTCAAGGCAAACACCACTGCACACAACTCCAAATCATGAGTTGGGTAGTTCACTTCATGTGGCCTTAACTGTCTCGAAGCATAAGCTATCACTTTGCCATTCTGCATCAACACACAACCTAAACCCATCAACGATGCATCAGTATACACCTCATAAGGTTGAGATGAATCTGGCAAAACCAACACTGGAGCGGTAGTCAAAAGAGTCTTTAACTCCTGAAATGCTGCTTCACACTGCTCCGTCCATACAAAAGGGCGATCTTTCTTGGTCAAATTTGTCAAAGGACGGGCAATCTGGGAAAAACCACGAATAAATCTCCGATAATAACCAGCTAATCCTACAAAACTTCGTACTTCAGTTACTGATTTCGGAGATTCCCACTGCAAAACCGCCTCAACTTTACTAGGATCCACCGCAACACCTTCAGAAGAAACCACGTGCCCCAAAAACTTTACTTCGTTCAGCCAAAATTCACACTTCGACAGCTTAGCATAAAGCTGATGATCCCTCAGAACTCTCAAAGCAATGCCTAGATGCTCACTATGCTCTTCTTCACTTTTAGAATAAATCAGAATGTCATCAATGAACACTACAATGAATTTATCTAAATACGGTCTGAAAATTCGGTTCATATAATCCATGAACACAGCAGGAGCATTAGTCAAACCAAAAGGCATCACCAAGAACTCGTAGTGACCATAACGGGTTCTAAAAGCCGTCTTGGGAACATCCTCTACCCGAACTCTCAACTGATGATATCCCGACCTCAAATCAATCTTAGAAAATACGGAAGCCCCAACTAACTGATCCAACAAGTCATCTATCCTGGGCAACAGGTACTTATTCTTTATTGTGACTTTATTCAGCTGACGGTAGTCTATGCACAACCTCATGCTACCATCCTTTTTCTTAACAAACAAGACTGGAGCTCCCCACGGTGACACACTAGGTCGAATAAAACCTTTTTCAAGCAATTCTTCAATCTGCTTCTTCAACTCAGCTAATTCTACCGGGGCCATCCTATATGGTGCCTTAGAAATCGGACTAGCACCTGGTTCCAAATCAATGGTGAACTCCACTTCTCGCTCAGGTGGAAGACCCTGGATATCAGCAAAAACTTCAGGATAGTCCCCAACCACATCTATAGTATCAATACAAATCTCCTCCTCAGATTTAATTGAGAAAAAGATAGCAAACGCCTGACAACCCCTCCGCACACACTTCTCAGCTTGTGTGGCGGACAACAACAAGGAACCACTGGAACCCTCCACACACAAAGAATTTACTGCATATCTCACAGTCCGTTCCTTGCAAAGCAGAATGACATTATTGGCTATCAACCAATCCATGCCAATAATCACTTCTATTCCTTTAAGGGGTAGACACACAAGGTCAATTACAGAGTCTCGACCTTCATACCGAAGGTCCAAGCCTTTACATACTTGAGCAGTTTTAAACACATCTCCACTAGGGGTAGTTACTTTCAAATCATAAGGTAATGCAGATAGGGTAAAGCCAAGTTTCCGAGCACAATCATAGGAAATGAAAGAATGGGTCGCACCCGAATCAAATAACACTTCAACACTATGACCTCGGATGGAAACCATACCTTGAATTACATTAGGAGACGCTCCGGCCTCCTCCCTCGTGGTAACATAAACACGTCCAGGGGCTACGGGGCGACTGCTCTGACTCGCCTGAATCTGCTGCTCCCGCTTAGGGCAATACCTAATAGTATGGCCCAACTCATTACAGTAATAACACCTCCAACAATTTCCAGCATGGAAATTCCCACATCTAACACAAGGGCTTCCCACGCTAGATGCTGAGACAGCTGACTCCTGATGAGACCCCTGACTAGCACCTGCTCGACTCCTACCACCTAAAGATTGGGTTCTGCTACCCCTGAACTGACTCCTGTGCCCAGATCTTCCCTGGTGTTGACTACGAAAACTACCTCTCTGGTTATACCCTTGCGAAAAACCTCGCCCTTGAGACTTTCTCCCAGAACTACCGGAGGTACTCGTGCCAGCACTGTGACTCTTAGAGATGCCTCCTGAAGGCCCTAAGTAGTTAGTAGATTTAAACTGGTTGTCAACACGACCCAAAGCACCTGAACTTCTCAAGTTTCTGGCCACAAGACAGAGATACTCGCAAGAATCCTCAAAACTAACAAACGGTCTAGCATACAGATATGGCCGCAACACAGGTCTAGCCTTCTGAATCAACTGGGTATGCTTCCACTGGGGATCATCCCTATATTGCAAGTAAGTCACATAACGTGATAACTCATTGAAAGTAGCAACAAATTCATCCTCGTGCATATTGTCTTGCACCAATTTGTTAAATTCAAGTTCTTTCTCATGCCTGATTATAATGGGAAAGTAATGCTCAAGGAATTTTTCTTTAAATTCTGGCCACACAGTCATGGAATCATCCATACCCCCGGCTGACTTCCACCATCTCTTGGCATCACCAGTCAACAGCAAGATAGCAACCCTGGCTTTCTGGTACTCATTACAGGCAACTGCTTGGAAAATTGTTTCTAATCTATCGATCCATTCTTCCGCTCTTTCAGGTTGGCGACCCCCTTCAAAAGTACCAGGATTGTGCCTAGACACATCTTTCCAAACCTTATTAACAGCACGGTCCTCTTGAGTAACTTCTTGCTGGTCCCCATGAGTTTCACTCTCATGGCCAAAACCAAACTCTCCTTCACTTTGATGCTGATGGCCCATATCCTGTTTAAATTTCTGTAACCTTTCTTCCATTGTCTCCAAAATCACATCCCTCAACTGATTCACAAACTCCGACCCGAAGTTTTGTGCCGGAATAGATTGTTGTGAATCTTGGAATTGACTTGAATCATCCTCTCCACCCACCTAGGGAATAATGATAATAATGATAAAAGAGGGTTAGTGATCATAATAGTGAGGAAGGGAAATAAGGGATTAATATATCGCCATTCTATATGCAATGCAACAGGCAGGGTATCGTTAACCATAAAACTGATACCAAGTTGAAACGTACCTACTGCAAATATAATATTAATCTTACCCTAACTCACTACTAATCAAAACAATCCAAACAATGAAGTCTAACTATGTTAGTAAAAGATTCACCTAACATAGTTAGCAAAAGAATTTCTCTATCAATAAGAGATTACATATCTAACTATGTTAGAAAAGAGAATCTTCTAACATAGTTAGCAAAAGAACCATCATCACCTAATGAATCACACATGCAACACAATAACCTAAATCTAACCATGTTAGAAAGAATCACCTAACATGGTTAGAAAAAGAACTAACCAAACTACACAAGAATAAACCATATTAGAGCGGGGCCCATCTAATATGATCATATACAAGGACACATAAAATTATACAATAAACAATCAATATACCACCTAATCGAGTTAGGTAAAAGTACTCCCTAACCACGATCCATCAAACAAACACCTATAACAATAAGTCATCAGCATACTGATAGAGTACAACTGTCATTGCAGTCTTAATAATCCCTGAACTATCATAATAACAGTATCAATATTTAATATCACAACACTTCACATAATATGTCGCATAATAAGTACTACGACATTCAAATATTACAATTCAATCAAAATAACATTCAATAATGCAGAAGCTGGTGCAGCCTAGCGAAATGGCGATATAAGTCCCTATAGGAATCACCTCTGGCCTACTTACTAACTCAGTATGGGCCAGACGGCCCCTTCCCCTTCCTCTGCGCCTCCCCCTGGGCATGATCACCTGAAAAGATAAAGGGAATGGGGTGAGACAAAAACCATGTCTCAGTAATCACCTCTTAACTCACTGTGAGACTCAGAAATGGGGTAGTGGAGCGTCTACAGGGTACCACAGTTTTCAAAACCTGCATAACCACATAATATATACACATATATACAGTACAGATACATCCATCTCTCAATAAACAGAAATAAACGTGATTGACACTGTGCCCAGTCTCAAATCTGAAAGCATAAAACGGGACCACTCTAAAATGTGAAAAATATCCCTGGTTCCTTTACAATCTGAGGAACCCGTACAATTAACCTATCGATTTGCGCAAATCGATGGTTACGTCGGCCGACGGTACTAATAGTCAGTGTCATGCAGCAATACAAAAATGATATAGATATATATAAAGTACAGTTCAATTGAAAGGTACCCTATAGCCCCCGTTTAAATATAACATAATCTAAACTCAGTTTATTTATATATATATATATATATATATATTTATATATAAGTAGAAGAGGATGTTAGAAAATCCTCAACTACCATCACCCTCAGTATCACAGTCAGTTAAGCGTGATTACCTGTCCAAGCTCAACAACAGCAATATATATCCTCAGTTATTGCCTTCCGCGAGCTCCACTCAAGGCACCATCGTTCACAATCACACAATGCGCTGCTGATGGTCAAGACACAAAATCAGTGACTTTGACCACCCATTCAAACTAATTCTAAAATAATTTTTGAAGTAATACATTACTTCAAACATCCATACTCTTTCATATACTTTTATACCTCACAATTCCCTTAACAATTTATTTGGAATTCTTTAAGTACTAACTTCACTATTTCTCATAACTCTTGCAAAACTAACCCACCATGTTAACCTCCATTAAGACAACGCTTTCATATTGAATTGGCCGATCAAAGTGACTTCCATAACTCACAAACTTTCACCACCCCCCGTACATACCATTCTTAAACAAATTTTTCTTTAATCCCACACTTTAATTCCCAACTCCATCTCAAACACAATTTCAAACGATTTCACTACTCCAACACCTTCATATCACCTACACTAACATTTCTTAAGCTCCAAATTAATTCATGTTGTCCACAAAATTGTCATTTACTTTAAAGAAACCAAAAATGCCACAAATTTTGCAAAACAAACACCAACCACCAAACCAATATATTACTATCAAATTTACCACTCAAGGTGGCTTCCCAAATTCACCAACCTACTACCAAACTCCAAACTTTCTTTTACATAACCAAATTTTCTTTCAATCAACACTTTAACTTCTAAATTTCTTTCTAAACACCCATCAAACCAAAACTAACATTCCAACATCCTCATATAACTTTGACAAACCTTATCTAACCACCAATTTATTCAAATCATCCTTCATTAACAAAACCCCAATTCAAAGAGCCATAAAAGCTTCAAAAATTCTCAAATAAAATTCCAACTTCAATAAACTTGAATACTTTCCCAAAAATCTACTTTACTACTTATCTTTGCTCAAATCCATTGTTAAAGCATCACTAATTAACTAATGACAAACTCTAACTTAAAAGAGGAAACTTTATGCTAAAACTCAACTTCACAAGAGGCTAGAGGCTTACAAAATACAAGGGTGAAGGAAGAGAAGCTTTCCCCCACCGTCGGCCGCCGGAAAATGCCCCCTTGGTGGTTGGCCGAACTGAAAGGCAAGGAAAGCTAAGGAAATGGTGTTGTGGAGTTGAAGTAAGGAAAACAACAACATGAGGAACTACAAGAAAAATCCAAACTTTAACTCACCTGCCGGTCACTTCGCCGGAAAAACCCAAACCGCCGCCGGAAAAAGCCGCCGGAGTCGCAGATCAAGCACAAGCTTCAAGGATTCAAGAAAAATCACGAAAAGAACCAAAGAACCATCTCCTACCTCCAACACACTCCCTTCGCCAGAATATTTGTTGTCGCCGGAAAAGTCGCCGGAGATCGCCGGCCGGACTGAAAAGGGAGGAGGAGCTTAGGAAAAATGTTATGGAGTTGAAAAAGGAAGGACAACCAGAAAACCCACCCCTTTTACCTCAACTCCGAGCTCGCCGGAAAATATGACCGCCGCCGGAAAATGTGAGCAAGCGACGGACACACACACACCCACACGGATCGGGCTCCAACTTCACGCCTCTATGAAGAAAAGGAAGAGATGAACCGAAATGAGGAAGCTTTTTGGTTGGAGAGGCCGATTTGTGAGGTGTGAGGAAGAAGAAAAATGGTGAAGGGGGGGGGGGGAGGGTGCTTCGCGAGTTTCAGATGGAGGGGGTGTGTGTGTGTGTTCGAAATGTTTGATAAGGAAGGGAGGGAGGGTGTGTTTGGTTGAGGGGAAATAAGGTGGTTTATCATACTTTATAGCCCAAGCTTGCCATAGTGTACACTTTTTAACTTAAAACCACTCAAACCAGTCTCCAATCTTCTGAATCTTCAAAATATTTTTAACTTTACCATTCCCTCATATTTCAAACTCTTCATTTCTTAATTAATTATATGCACATTAATTATTTTAATGTTTCTAAAATATTCTCAAAAATCTCCAAAAATTCCCAAAAATTCCCAAAATTCCTAATTTCTCCATTTATCATTTCCAAAACACTCTTTAATCCTGTATTAAATTTTCAGGATGTTACAACATCTCACTGTTATAGTGAGTTAAGCGGTGATTACTGGGACAAATTGTCTCATCCCACGATTATTGACATTTTTGCAGGTATTCATGCACAGATGCAAACATCAGGAAAGGGAGTTAGGTAGTAGTAGTTATATAGACTATTTTGAATTGTATATTGCCAATTTGTATAGGCCTGCATCTGCTTCCGCATGTATACATATTTATTTATTATTTAATATCAACTAGTTCTGTTTAATAACCATGTTAGGCAAATCTTTTCTAACATGGTTAGTAAGCATATATTTATATGTACCTGATATTATTGAACATTAGGTTGTTTATTTTTCTAACCATGTTAGGTGATTCTTTTCTAACATGGTTAGCTATTAATTATCCTTGATAGTATTCAGGTTGTATTAGTTTATTCTTTCCTATCATGGATAAATTATAAAAGGATTAGAATAATCTTTTCTAACTATGATAGAGATATTAATATTATGGAAATTCCTTTTTCTATCATAGTTAGTAAAGAGCTTAATGAATTGAAATAAATATTATTGGTTAATTAGGTAATTAGTAACCAAATGTTACAGAACCTTTGATGGCCCCTCTGAGAGCAGAGTGTGATGCAGCCTTTCAACAGCAAGAGCAGAGGATCTAGGGCTTGGAGGATTGCCTAGGGAGATTCGAGGCCAAGTTAGATCTCCTACTTAGCCACTTTCAGATCCCTCAACCTCACCCCAACCTACCACCATCTCCTCCTCCTAATCCACCTCAACCACCCCCTCAGCATGACCCTCACAATCCTCCTCCACCTTCGCCACAGAATGACCACAACACTCGCCACTCACCCTCACCTCACACTTCACCTCAAAACTCCCCTCAAAATTCCCCTAGCCACTCTAACACCTCCAACCACCAAAAATCTCCCAACCATTCACCATCCCCCAACCGTTCACCATCCCCCAACCACTTCCAATCCTCCAACCAAATCCTTCACAGCCTTAGCTCCTTCACTTCCATTCACCCCTTCAGTTCCATATACCTGAGAGATATACCTTCACACCTTCAGAGGATACCTGAGAGAAATATCCCTTCCTCACCCCTTCCTGGCCTATTCTCAGATTCAATTCCCTTCTTCTTCCCAAGCCCCACTCCTTCACCTGAAAACTCACCCCCTTCCTCACCGGAGAACTCACCACCCAGAAAATATGGCCCTGAACCTCCACCCTCCACTTCACCCAATCCTTCCTCCCTGGCTCTCGCCCTTCTTGATGATGCCAAAAGGGGGAGAGAAATCCTAACTCAACCCTCCTTATAGTTAAATGAGGATATTGCTGCTGCACTTCGCCGAGCCATGGATCATCAGAGATTGGGTAGAGCAGAAAGTCTTATCCGTGGGGAAGCCATCAGGTTCATGCAACAGCAGCGCTCAGACAGCCAGAGGTCAAAATTGGAAATGGTATTGTATAATTCACCTGCTGATGCATCTCCACCTGAGCCTGAGCCTGAGTCTTCATCATCTGAGCCTCCTCCCTCTGTGCCTGCCCAGAATATACTTGAAGAAATTATGATGAAATATGGGTTAAAGAGGCAAGCCAATCCACCTATAGTGATTGCCACTCCAATCCCTTCTGAGCCAACCTCTGCGCCTCCTCCTCCTCCAATAATCAAGTTCAGCAGATCAAGGAAGAAGTTCTTTGCCAAAAAGGGTGCTGGTACTTCTGAGCCTACTGAGAGTGAAGAAGAGGATCACACTGAGGAGCATGGGTTAGAGAGATCCACTCTTCCTGGGGAAGCATCTGAGTCTCAGCCCTCCACCCAAGCCTCTCCATATGAACCTCCACCACTAATGGAAGTCAAGTTAGAGGTGGAAGATATGACTGCGGATGAATTTGAGAGGTATGGCTGGACTGATCGGATCACTTTTGATCAGCTTGCTTGTCTTGATGCTGAGAGGGCAAATGTTAAGCATCCTTTTGTGAAAGGAAAAGGCAAAGGAAAGGGGAAAGGAAAGTCAAGGGAAGTTGAGGACTCCAACTACCCTGTATGGAATGTAAAGATCAAAGCTGTCCATTATCCCAATGGCGAATCCATCCCCTTCTCAGATTCAGGTCTTGGAGAGTTTGTTGGGATCACTGAGGTTGAAGAACTAAAGAGGGCTGTGGAAGAATCCCTCGAGTCAGAAAGGCAGAGAAGAGCGAGAGCCGAGGCAGAGCTTCAAGAGATGCTTGCTCAGATTAATCAGAGTGAGAAGGATGCTCAGTTGGCTAAGATGCAAGAGGAGTGTAATCAGAAACAATTAGAGAGAGAGAGAGAGAGAGAGAGAGGAAAAAGAGACACCAACTCTGAACCCAAACCCCTCATGCATTTAACTTAGAATTTTTTTCTTTTCATATTTCTCATGCATAGTTATCTGCTCACTTGTAAATCTGACTGCTTATTATATTTCTATCTTGTAATCGATTTACTTATTACTAATGAAATTTGCCCATGAGTTCATCTGTGCATTTTATTTGATTAATTCTCTAATATGAACTTAATTAGATAACTTAGTTTGTCATCATCAAAAAGGGGGAGAATGTTAGAATCTTAAGTTTTGATGAAGACTAAAATATGAAAGAATAAGTTAAACACTTAGAAAAATTAGGTTAATATAGAACCACAAGTAAGAGTACAACCGGATGTGGATTTACTTCCGGATGGACTAGGACTAGCGCTCGCGGATGAATGACTCATCCCACAGCGGATGTAAGTAAGTCACTTAAGTCACAACTCAGTCTAGGAAAGTTAGAAGTATAAAATCTTTAAGACTAAGTTAGGACACAACCGGATGCAGGAATGCTTCCGGATGATAAGTGACTAGCGCTGCCTATTGGATTAGGCAACACCGAGCGTCAGTGAATATAACTCTAAGTCATAACTTAAGTCTAGTAGGAGTACTTCCGGATGTGGAATTGCTTCCGGAAGTAAGAGAGCTTCCTTAGACAAAATGAACTCCCACTGCATGTGACTATGTGTTAATATTGCTAGACTAACGTTCGAGTGCAGCACTGAGTGATGTTGCTTCCGGATGTGGAAGTGCTTCCGGTAGCAATCAGAATGTCAGAACGTACAGCAGTGCAGTGTCAGAATGCTTTTTGGCAGAGCAGAGTTGTCAGAGTTGCTTTTCAGAGATAAAGCAAAGTCAACCCTGCTGAGCATTGATGGAGCATTAATGTTCAACGGTAACAAGGGAATAACAGCTATATTCAAACGACATTGTCACCTACCAAGAGAGAGAATACTTGAAGACACTATATAAAGAAGCTCATCTTCATTTATGAAGATAACTTGGAGAAAAACGCAGAAATCTAGAGAGAGAAACTGAGAGCATTCTTCAAGCATTCAAAGCTGCCCAGAAAAGCAAGAGAGCACTTAATACATTGAGAGTTTTATTCATTACTCATCTTGTACTCTTTGTAGTTAAGTCTCTTCATTTATTGAGAGCATTCATTGTACTTAAGTGTGTAACATTATTCGTTCTTAAATAGAACTAAGTTTAGAAAATCCATTATTTGAAAGGTTGAACCCTTACAGGTTGTAAGGGGTAGTGAGTCTGTAAGGTTGCAAGTGAACCTGGTGTAAAACTTGTGGTTGTAAGGTTGCAAGTGATCCCGTGCTAAAACTTGCGGTTGTAAAGGTTCCAGGTGAACCCGTTGTAAAACCTGGGTTAGTGGAACTCAATCTGGGTGATTGAGAACTGGACGTAGGTCAAGAGTTGGACCGAACCAGTATAAAAACCTTGTGTGTTTTTATTGTCTGTTTTATTTGGTAGCACAATTCACCCCTCCCCTCTTGTGCATCCTCACTTTCACTTCCAAGCTACAACTAAGCAAACAAGCCAAGTGTTGCGCACCACTTAGTAAAAATAAAGCACAAGTTAAATTCACAACTATAATAAACATTAATTAACAAGAGAGTACAATGTTCAAGCATCAATCCATACAAAGCTTCAAAATAAACCTAGAACAATAAGTTAGCTACACATAATAATAAAAGGAGTCTCAAGAAATTCAGATCCAAGCATGCTCAAAGCAACAACACTAAAGAGAAAAGGAAGGAGAAAAGAGGTTACTAAAAGAAGACCCATAGAGAATCTCTTCAAGAATCTTCAAAATCCCCAAATCCAAACTCCAAATGTTGCTCTCACCAAGCTTCCCCTTCACACTCTCCCTCACAAGAATTTTTCACTCAAAGCTCAAGAGGGAGAGGTTGAAGGAGCTGAATAGCTGCTATTGCCCTTCTAGCTTTCGATTTTTGCAGATGGACGAAGGGAGTACTCCTTTTGAAAATGAACAGTGTTGCCCCCCTCCAACAGTCCGCCTCCTCTGCTTCTCTGCTTCCTTCGCTCCTTCTCTCTTTTTTGCTTCATTTAGGTTACTTAATTCAATGGACCCAGGGGCCCCACCAATGCCAAAACGCAAGACCTCATGTGCCACTGGAGATAGAAAAGACAATTCATTTGTAACAATCTCATATTCTTATAATAATCTTAATATCATAATAATCTACACTATCTAATTAATTTTTTTTCTCCTTTCCTTTTTTATCATAAAATTAAATATCTCAATCTTAAAAGAAAACCACAATATTTATTTAACTCCCCCAAATGATATATCAAATTGATTTCTTGTTAAGATCTTAACAAATCTTGTTTATTTTAGCAACAATGACTCCCCAAATAAACCAAAATGTATGTCAAATCTATATAAAATTGGGGAGTCATCAAATGTCAACTCCTACCTCCAGAGGGGCCACTTATACACCTTTAATTTTATTTTGACTTCCTATTCTTTTTAATGTAAACATTACTACTTTTAATGATACTTGTCCTTTTATAAAAAAAAAGTAAGATTCCTATCTACAACAGTACCTCAGTCTTCAAGTGTCTCTGGGTATGTCTCCTTAACTGCTATGCTCACTGACCACTCCCTTATATATACAATCCCTCCTCCAAAATTCTTCAATGCTAACAGAAAAACACACTAGCAAATCTCTTTGCTTCTCCTATGGCTTCTTCTTCTTCTTCTTCCTCTCTTATGATTTCCCCAAGAAAGCTTCGTTCTGATTTGTATTCCCACACATACCAGCAAGACTCAAGCACCCCACTAGTTATAAACGTCCTAGCTTCTCTGATTGAAAGGAGCATGGCTCGAACTCAGAGAATTGTCAAGAAGTGTTCATGGACTTTGTCCAAATCATCATCTTCCTCCACAACCGACATCTTTGACTGCAGAGAGATCCCTTACTTGACCATTCAATCTTACCTCGAGAGAATCTTTCGTTACACTCGTGCTGGCCCATCTGTTTATGTCGTTGCTTATGTATATATCGATCGGTTCTGCCAAAACAATCCTGGGTTTAGAATTAATGTTAGAAATGTACATAGACTGCACATTACAACTATCATGGTCGCTTCTAAGTATGTTGAAGACTTGTGAGTTTTCTTTCTTCCTTTCATCTCTTTATATCTCTTGGGAATTTTCACATATAGGAGTATCATAACTTTTTGTAGTCTTTTCTGTGTTACACATTAGACCACTACTCGAGACTCTAAATTAACACTGATACAATTTCACTCTTCTTGAAGTAGCCAAAGTGATTCAATTTTAGCCTGACAAATGTAATGCTGACATGTGGACGACGCTCATTGGTAGGTCTGTCCAGTCAGGGGAAAATTGCACTATTTTGATTAATTTAGGGTTCAGTGGTAAAGGTGGTTACTTGAAAGGCAAAATAGGTATTTTGCCCCACTTTTTTTTTTCAATTTGTGTGATTGGTTTTTCTGTTTTCTGACATAATCAGTGATTTTAAATGAATAATCTGGGGGAATTGAACTCAGAACAGCATTATTATGTTCTTCAGTTATGGGGACTGAATCGAAAGAATTCTAAAAAAAATAGTGGAATTATCATTGAATTTTCATCAATATGGGAGGGGAAAAGCTTGTTGGAGATAAATATTTGGTAAGGGGTTTGTTGAAATTTGACAGAGTATATGGCTTTCAGTCCCAATCAGTGTTTGTATTGTATATTAGTAGTTCACCAAGATTTTGGTGGATGATGTTTATGTGACTTATGAGTTGAAACAGGGAGAAATGGACTAACAATAGGAAAAATTGATTGTTTGATGTGACAGGAATTACAGAAATTCATACTTTACAAGGGTTGGTGGGTTGACAACGAAAGAATTGAACAACTTGGAGATGGAATTTCTGTTCTTGATGGGTTTCAAGTTACATGTAAATGTGAGTGTGTTTGAGAGTTATTGCTGTCATTTGGAGAGAGAAGTAAGCATTGGAGGAGGCTATCACATTGAAAGAACTCTAAGATGTGCGGAAGAAATCAAAGCAAAGCATAGTAACAGAGAAGAAAGAACATACACTCAGATTCCTCGTATAACTCTGTAAATTCTGGGAATTTCGCTGAGTATTAAAGTTGGATAAAGTTACTTGCAGATAAATTCACGACAAGTGATAGTAGATTTAGGAAATTCAAAGTGATGTTCTAAGAAAGAATTAATCACAAAAAAATCACACAAGTGAGTAGCATGACTTGTGGTCATTTTCTATACCAAAGCCTGTCATTGGATGCTGCTAAATTTGGTACACATTTCACATATATGTCTTTTAAGTCCTTGCAGTGATTTTGTCTTCACATTTTTGAAGCCTTTGAACTTTCATCATTACCTGTGCCGGACCCACATGTTACAATGGTCTCGCTGTTATCTCTGTGGTCATTATAGAGAGAATCTACAGGTTGGCCTTTTGAAAGATAGGGTCAAAGGAATACTATGTTGTGGAAAAATAAAAATTCACTTGTTATGTTTCACAATCTCAAATTCACTTGTTGAAATATAGGGTCATTATAGAGATGCTTTGTTAAGTTTTTGTTCTTTTTGCTTGTAAGATCGGTTTAATTGTATATCTAAAGTTTGTTGGAAGATTAGGACAGAGAACTAATTGATGTTGCAGAATGAGAGATACCATTGTACAAATATGTTTTGGTTCTTCACTAGTTAAATAATAAGTACAAGGAATTTCAGAGTGGGCAGCATTTCTTTAATGTCTTGATACAATTGATAACATTTTAAGTTTTCTTTTCTCATATTTTATGTTCTACTTTTGCTTTGATTGATTACTTTTCAGTAGGCATGTTTCAGGATGGGAATATAGCCAATTTCACTTTCTTATTCAAATTAACAATTGATTAAGACAATTTGGGAAAAAATTGCTGTACTCAATATTTTCTTTAGCTTTCCCTGTTTCCAACTTGGTTTGTCAATATCGCGCATGTGTGTGTATAAAATGTTGTAACTTTGGAGAATTCTCGGTTTTTTGGTGGATAAGTCTTAGTTTTCAAAAGTTTCATGTACTGATTTTAGGATTTCTTAAAATAAACTATGATTTTATTTAGGTCTACACAGGGTAGGCCTACTTTATGTTTTTTTTACATGTTATATCATCACAAAGCTTAGAAAGAACCTTAACCCATATGATGAGATAATAAAATACTCCTATAATTAATTTATATGAAAGATATTGATAAAAAATGTCTTAAGTGAAAAAATGTCTATGTAATTATCAAGAAGGTGCAAAAGCACCCATGAAATTTCAAAAGTTGGGCAAACCCATTAAATGATGTAAATTCCACTTGTCATTTTAAGGCTCAATTGCAAAAATGTTTAGGTAATTGTCACAAAAGTGCAAAAAACACTTATATATTTTTTTTGGAGCAAATCTAAGAATTAAATTTCAAAAGTAGGACAAAAGTACACATCCCTTTAAATAATGTAACTTCTATTTGTCATATTATATTGGGCCCCACTCTCCATCCTCTTTTTTCCACCCACCAAATCTCATTCTTCGACCCATCATCTTTGACTTCCCATGTTCTCAATGCCATTTCTTAGTGTATCCGCTTGATCATCACAAAATGGATTCTCATAATACTTCATGTAATTCTCGTACGCCGTCATCTCATCTGGAACATTTTTCTATATCATGACCCAACTCCAAGTTCAGATTTGTTGTTGGTGGGTCCCTGTAACACTCAATAAAATATTACGTACAATTTATAAAAATTACATTTACACCCCAAAAATCCAAGTCGTAGCGACAAATTTAAATAAAAAAAATAAAACATTTTAAAGTCTTAGGTCCGTGACAAAATAAATATAACTCAACGTGCTTACTCCTCAAGTGTCTTCCCTGGCTTATTATTTAGATCCTTCACCTAAAATTGTTAATAATGGAGTGAAATTGACATCTCAGTAACTACTGAAAACATCTAACATACACTAACAAATCATGTACAATTATTTTACAAATAATTATATTCCACAAAATAATTTGTGGCCTCTAAATACACCAATATTACATTACTCATACATTTAGATAAATATAGTTTGCTCATGAATGAATGTATCATGCATGTCTCCCTTATATCGCCTCCACCCTTATTCCGCTGACAAGAGCCATAGGCTAACACACAGTCCAAACAGAAACAGATTCAATTAACTATATTGTCCCAAGCTCACCATACTTGAGATATACCCTGCCAAAGGTACAGAGCTCAAACATGGACTATGGCTCCCCTCCTTAAAGAACCAATATAAGGAGGTGTCACATGTCCCATAACTCCCATGAAATCCCTGGCAAAGGAAGACATAGAAGAAAGGGCTCTGACAAGTACCACTATCATCCACTGTGCACCGAGTGGTGGCATACCACGTGGTAATAAAATTCACCATACAGATCTTCTCCCCTCTAAATTCTATCTCATCACCATGAATGCAAATGTTATGACAATTATATCCAATTTCAAAAACCATATCAAATTCCAATTCATGATACCATAACCGCGTTGTAATTCCATGATCACTCATAACATATATAATCATGTTTCGAAAGTTCAACAGACAAGTAAACTGTATCAATACATATAAGCATGCTTGAAAAGGGACAAATCAGCATACATCTCACATAATATGGATAAAAAATAAGCATGCTTAAAAGGATTATACCTCACATAATTTAAACAAGTTATAATTATTTATAATATAACTATACACATATTTGCAAGTATCCATTAGAATTTTCCAGATTTACCTGGTCTCCTTTAGCTCACAAGCAATTATACAATATTATATAGCAAATCCACCTAACAAAAGTTGTCATAGTATGTCTACAAAAATCACATGCACAAAGATATTAAATATATAACTCAACGATACTAAAAAAATATCCTAATATAGGTATACCTTAAAGCCCATAACTATACATACATTTATTTTATTCTAGGACTGAATATTATTAAATATTCACTTTTTATTAAATATTTTTTTTTAGCAATACATTCCTGAGCAATTGAAAGCATACCATTTTCGGTCAACAAAAGAAAGCATAATATTGGAAGGAACATAAGTCAAATTTGTTGATGATACATATAAAAGAGAGTGAGAAATGAATTGGGAAAGAATTTTGTATATACACTGTGTTTGGAAACTTAAAGAGAAAATCACGTAGGCAATAAGAGTGAAAGTGGAAAGTAGTAAATTATATAACACATTTGATGATAATGAGTTTAATATAATATAATATAATATAAAAATTCCAATTCCAATAATTAAATAAAGAAAGTTAAGAAACGCATGGAGTGAAAACAAATGTGGTATTGAGATTTTAAAATAATTATGAATATATGGGAATTTGTTGAATTATAAAGTGGGTATAAATAAATAAATAATATACACAAGCTATTATTTTGCTATTGATAACAAGGGAAAAGGAAGTGAATTAATATTATAAGTAAAATAACAATTTGATCTACACATGTCCATTACAGTGAAATCAAATCAGGATTAGAAAACTTGTAAGTGGACTCATGTGAGTGTTTAAATACTTGGAAGCATCATTACTTGTTGACTTGGATTTTTTATTTTGAAACTGTATATTCATACACACACACGCACATCACATGAAATTGGAGGATCTGACAAGTGACAACTCTTTATACTCATATTGTAAATAAGGGCAAGGTAAGAAAATTGTAAATGGTCAATTTTAATAAAAATAACGTGCAAAGTAAAAGAAAGCTAACAAAATATAGAGAGGTAATATGATTGAGAGGTACCTATGGCGGCTAGTGTTGTTGACACACGTGCATGTTTGTGATAGGGAGCATCAGAAATAGTGTACATGTGTGTGGGGAGAGAGGGAAAAGAAGATGATCTTGTGTATGGCAAATGTTGATGTGGTGAAAATTAGGGTGAGAATAAAAGAGGAATATAAAGAGAAGTGTTTAGGGTTTCTACTATTAGGCTCTCTAGAATTGGGCCTCCCTTTTTCAATTATACATATTTCATATTTTTTTTATGTAACTTATTTCCATTTATATATTTTTTTAGTTGCTCTCCTATTATAAGTGTCGTCCAAAAACTACCAATCATTATCATTTTTTTTTTGAAGTTTTGAAAACAAATTGATTACTTATTTTAATTTTATAATTTCCTAATTCTTGAACATAAAAATAAATTTAATGCCACCAAAAATTCTAAGCATCTATGCATAAAAAAATGGGATGTTACAGTCCCCACGACGGTCTTCAACAAAGACATATTCATTTTATTTAGGATCACGAATCTCGACTGCCTATTTTCTCCATGAACATTGTTGAATTCCTCTATACATGTTTTCCTCTACCTCTTGCCTGACTTCTCTATCTCCTTTACTACTTTTGTTGCAAGAAATTAAAATTTCAAACATGAAGTTACAACAAGTAGAAAGTAAAAGTAAAAGTAAAACGGTGGAATAATGAACTAGTATTAGTGTATGAAAAGAGAATATTAATATATAATGACCTATAGAAAGTTGAGGACTTCATAGGGGAATGGAGGGGAAGTCATAGTTGTTTTTGGAAGTGTGAGGCTAGACTTCGGAGGGGGTAAGGATCGGACGCGATTACCGTTGCTTGGAATGAAATCGGAGATGATGGGTGAGATTTGGTGTGTTGATGATGGGTCACCGGAGGATTGGGATTTGGCGAATGGGAAGAAGAGGAAGGAGAGTGGGGCCCATTATAATATGACAAATGAAAGTTACATTATTTAACTAGATGGACACCTTTGCCCTACTTTTGAAATTTCATGGGTAGTTTTGCTTCAAAAAACCTTTGTGGCAATTACATAGACATTTTTGCACTTTATCCCTAAAATGACAAACAAAAGTTACATTGTTAAATTTCATGCGCATTTCATGGGTATTTTTGCACCTTCATTGCAATTACATGGGTATCTTTACAATTTAGCTCATAGAAAAAAAAAGAACTTTTTAGAGGTTGAAGCATTAGGCGATTGAAGGCACTGGAGGCCCTAATAGCCTTTATTATTAAATCAGGCTTATATGCTTAAACAATATATAATACTCCCTCCAATCAAAATTATAAAATTTATTTACGTTATAGGTATATTGTTGATAAACTTTGAATGAAACTGTTATGATAACAAGACTACATTGTGTCGAAGACTAATAAATGTAATTTTCTTAGTTCAATAATAGACACTTTGTTAAAACATAATCAAGTCTACCCAATAAATATGAAACAAAAAGTTGTACTTCAATTGTTACAGTCTGAAAAGACGTTCAATTAATTATTGTTGACATCATTTTAAAACATGACCAACAATTACAGCAAGCAGGCTTCATATAAGTTTGAAATGACAATCAATTATAATTTTGTTATAATAAAGTTGATTTTTCATAAACAAATATAATAGTGGGGTTACTTAATCACATTTGTGTGAGCTGTAAAGCAGATATACTACAGTAACTAATTAACTAGGCCATTATTCAAATACATGTAGAAGTTTTAATGTGTTGTATATAATTATTGCCACTGTATGCTCTCGTAGTCACATGAGCAAAATGAATAAGAAAATGTGATTTTGTTTGATATGTTCAATGAATAAATTCAAGGAAAAATAGCGAATCTCTCATCATGTGATTTGTTTTGTTTTGTCAATTATTGACCATTTTAAAACTTAATCATGATTACGTATAAATATGAGTACGCAGATGAAGAATTGTCTATCATTATTTAGTCCTGTAATTATTTAAGATACTTCAGTATGTCATCATATTAGAGAAGTTATCTATTATTCAAGATAGATAAAAGTTTAGAAGTTTGCTTAGCTTGCAGAAAATTTGATAGTTAAAGGAGTGTCATGCATTCAACAAAAAACTAGTAGTAATATAGTACTAATTAGTGAATGATGCATGTTTGAAAGAGATCCACTGTTACTGGCATGCTACGTCCAAATCTAAAATATACTAATTAGTGAATGATGTTTGATTCTAAATATAAGGCAATGTTTCATTTTATCTCTTATTTTATCATTACTCTCTAAATCAATAAGGTTTATTGATAATTGATAAATGATCTAGTAGTAATACATTCATATTAGTTTCACAGAAATATGGAAAAATATATATGATGAAATATATACGATAAAGCTTAAGTATATTTTTGTTCCTTTAAAGTGATATCAAGATTTATTTTAGTTTTTTAAATTTGAAAACTGTCCTTATTAGTCCTTTTAAACTAAGGCTCTCAGATTTATTTAATAGATGTAAGGTTAACCTAAAATTCAAATTCAATCGTATTTTATCAACATTTAACTAAAAAAACTATCGTTTTCATTTGCAGAGTTAAGAATTTTTGTTGATAAAACTAATAGTATTAATTAACTAAAAGGAGTAAAGGTGCACTTTTAAAATATTAAGAAACCAAAGTGAAATTCCAAGCAAACATAATAGCCCAAAAGTAATATATATAACTAAATAATTTCTTTAACTTCATTAATTGTAACAACATAGTTAACTAGATTCTTATATAAATAACAACAGTACTACTTATATTTATTGGATAAACAATGAGCTGGTTGGCATATAAATAATGAGCTATTAAAAAAAAGCTCAATGGAAGCCAATGTTAAGGATAAAGAAGAAAGCATTATAAAACAAAAGGATAAAGAAGAAAGAAGAACAAAGATCATAATGAAGCAATTTGGTTGAATCAACCCCAAACATTTTTGAACATAAAAAAAATCAACCCCAAACTTTTAAGGGCTACATGAGGAATGGAATTATGTTGGGAGCTGCTTCCCTCCTCTATCCTTTTTCTTCTTTACCCCTCCTTTATCCTTTCTTTCGTCGCCCATCCTGTACCCTCCCTATTACCTTTAAATAAAATTTTAATTTAATGCTCGAGATTTCTCATTTGATGAACACTTTATTACGATTTTCCTTAAAAAAATACATCAATAAATTAAAGGGAAAATCAATTACAGGTATGTAAGGAACATAATTAATGTGGGGTCCCACGAGTTGTTATGTGAGGCAAATAAATTGTTATTGTCAGCTTTAGAAGTTGTAATTACAACTCGTTTGACCTCACATTAATTATATTTTTTTACAAGGGATCGGACCTGTAATTAATTTTGCCTAGAATTAAACTGCAAAGATTTGATGTCAACAACTCACAATTATTGTAATAAAAATGTACAATGAAGCTTCCTACTACTACTACTAATAATAATAATAACAACAACAACAATAATAATAATAATAATATTTCATGGTTGTAAACTGTTGAGCTCAAATTTCAACAATTTGAATTTATTTAATTATTTTTCATATAAAATTATAATAACATTTCTACCAAATGTGAAATCTATACCATTAAAATTTGACCCAAGGGAGATAATGAGGGGGTAGAAGAGGTTAAACGAGAGAAAAGGGAGAGAAGAGAAACTTGGTCTGATACGCTACCGTAACATGCCCAAGATATGAGTTTTATTACAAAGAAACTTCCTAATAATGATGATGATGATGATGATGATGGTAGTAGTAGAAGTAATAGTAATAGTAATAGTAATAATTCACTGTTGTGAACTGTTGAGCTCAAATTTCAACAATTTGAATTTATTTAATTATTTTTCATTTTCATATAAAATTATAATAACATTTATACTAAATGTGAAATCTAGACCATTAAAATTTGACATAAGGGAGATAATGAAGGGGGTAGAAGAGGGTAGAAGAGGGTAGAAGAGATAAAAGGTAGAGGATATAAACTTGGTCTGATTCGCTACCACAACATGCCCAAGATAAGGGAATTTAGTTTATGTGAGCCTATAATTAATAATATGAGAAAAGCTTTCAATATGTCAACATGTGTTATAATTATAATAATTATAGCAATATATCATCAATTTTTTAAAAAAGAGTTTAACCCTATTCTAACTCTCCCTATAAGAGGGATCACTCAAAACACAAACATTAAATATCCCCAACCTTAGAATTGATCTCAACCACACATATAATGGGGTGAGGTTGATGTCATTTGAGCTAAAGGTTTTTTTTTTAATTTTGTCACAATACCATCCCATCCCTGAACACCCTTACATACATTCTACCATTCATAGTGACGCTCCAATAACTATAAATAGGGTTTTCCCGTTCAATTGCCATTTACCCTAGTCATTGATTCAATGGCCATTATGGTGATATATAAGCTTAAAGGATAGTTGAATTGTGTGTTTATTAAATTTTGAATTATTATAATTTCTTTAGTAAATCAGCATATTTTGAGTAATTTAATTAAGTTTGGAAGGATTTACCCGACCCACGAGTGTTCTGGGTCCAGAACTCTAACTGAATTACTGTTAATGAAATTAGAACAGAGTCAGCTCATGCAGACCGATTACTAGAATTTAGATTTGATTCACACAATGAACCTCCCTCTCAAGAAATCTGTGAGAAGGAAAACCAGAGAATGCAATGACTAGGGTAAATGGCAACTGAACGGGAAAACCCTATTTATAGTTATTGGAGCGTCACTATGAATGGTAGAATGTATGTAAGGGTGTTCAGGGATGGGATGGTATTGTGACACCCTTGTCCCATGTCCCGTCCGAAAAAAGTTTGGGACATGGTTTCCGTCCAGTGTCATTTCCCGTCCCAAACTCTGTCTCGTCTCGATCAAGAACGAGAGGGGACGTGAAAATCCTAAATTTTTTATTGAAATATTATTAAAAATATCTACTTCTAAAAAAAGCATAACACTTTTGTTTGTAACAATTAACAAACAAAGAAATTAGTTCTGCTTCTATAATACTACCTCCGGTCCTAAATATAGGACCTAGATAACTATTTTTTGGAGAGGTTAAGGTTGCAAAATAGTCTATTAAATCATGACATATTTGATATATTTTTAGATTATCAATTAGTTTATAACTAAAATAAACTAGTTTAAGGGAAAAAATTAGGAAAATCAATTTATAATTAACTTATTTTGCTTTTTTTTAGGATTTTTCAAAAAAGTCAATTAGGTCTTATATTTAGGACCGGAGGGAGTACATCTTATACAACATAATAAGCTAAAATTTTATTAGGATCATATTTTTCATAAACAAATGTGACATATATTTATACATAATATAAATGAAACATGTATTGTTTTTTAAAAAAATAACATATAAAAGTACAAAAACACATCGGGATGGGAATTTCCTATCCCAAAAAGCCATAGGTTGGGACGTGATGGGTGGGACATATCGGGATGGAAAATTTTGCACAACCCTAGTAAAATGTCACTACTGGAAATAAGGTCTTTCACGACCACAATATTGGGCTTTTCACGACCACAAATAGATGGTCGTGGAATCCCGCGTCGTAAAAAAGTGATGTTTTCACGACCACATATTTGTGGTCGTGATGGGTAGCACTTATCACGACCACACTCTCCAGAGTGTGGTCGTGATATGTCTTTGGGACCCCTATCACGACCACACTCTGCAGAGTGTGGTCGTGATAGGTAATATATCACGTCCACATTTGTGTAAATGTGGACGTGATATGTCACCTATCACGACCACACTCTGCAGAGTGTGGTCGTGATAGGTGACATATCACGTCCACATTTACACAAATGTGGACGTGAAAGGGGTTTTTTTTATTTTATGAATGCATTTTATAGCCATCTGCATTCTTGCAGATCATTTACAAATCACTTTCAATACCATACTACTGCACAATACAGAATACCAGAGCACAATTGCAAAAACGTATCCCATAAATATTACCTTACTTAGACAACAAAATACAAAAGGCATAATCTAAGTTTTATATCTTTGCCTTACTAGTAATAAGTTCAAAATTCAGCTACAATAATCTAAGCCTATACAATTTCTGCCTCACATAGTGATTAAAAATTCTGCAAGTGCGTTTCGTACAAAGTCAATATCCTCATCTTGTTTAAACGAGTCAGTACTAAGTCCATAAAGTCCCTCCAAAAGCTGCAACATAATTAAACAATATTAAAAAAGACAAGGAAAGTACCACTTACAATTAGAAATCACTATTTTCTTGGAGATATATGTTAGAAGCGTGCATACCTTTTGGAATTTCCTCCCTTGCTTAATTTGATCTTGATATACAATATCCAGCATGTATTTGCAGACATAATATCCGCACTCTGTAGAGCCCCGCTGGCTTGGACACTGATAAATCACAGATAATATCAGCAATATCATGGTAGTTCGGGTATGGCTAAAAGCAATATAAATGAAAATGAATATAAAAATTGCTTTTACCTTTACGTTTATAACATGAATCGAAGTGTGAGTAGCTGTGTAATAATCAGTGTCTTGCGCATCATGCCATTTTAATATTCCTCTTAAAAAGAGATAAAATCATAACAATAATGTTATATATCGTATAAAGATATATTATTATCAACTATAAAAGTAAAAAAAAACAGAGAAACTTACTTTTGGAATACTTTTCTGTGATCGTCGCTAATAAATTGCTGTAAAGAGTCAAACCAAAAAATCTTGAACTCTTTCGGGCAAAGTATAGCCAGAGCCCAATGTCCACTGAAAGAAATAAGTGAAAATAAGTGTTAATTAAACTAAGACATAACATTTAATATTGTGTAAAAGATAACTCTTTACCAATTCAAAACGGGGGCGAAATAAAGAGTGCCGCAATCAAGGCCCATCTGCAGCTCGACGTAAGATTGCATCTCCCAAAAATGAGTTTTCTTACTCGTTTTAAGTAGTTTCAAGGCATTTTCATCATAAGCCAGTCTAGAAGGGCATAGAAACCGGCAAAACTTTTCCTTTGGGGTTCTTTGGCATAAATTGTGACAGTACCTATTAGACATGGCGAAATGGATTAGAACTTAAAGACTCATTACAATATTCAACTATATTGATAAAAATATGACACACTTACCAGACGGCCAAATCAAGCCAGCTTTGCTCAAGCTCTTCCATCATCAAGAACTCCTTAACGTCTCGAGAACCTTGCAACCAAATCTTCTCCTCTACTAGTGGATTGACGACTCCAGCAGGTATTAAAAGATTACGCTCAAATCCTGGTTGCATCGTCCACAGCAGATTCAGATATGGGTACTTCTCACCGTTAAAATTCTGAAAATAAGAAAACATCAACTTTACACACATATATCAATAACATTGTTAATAAATGTCAATTCATAGACAACTTTAGTACCTGTGGGAGAAGAATTGGTGGTTGAGCTTCTTGAGCAGCTTCTTGAGCAGTATCGAACACAAGCCTTTTAGGCCAAACAATAAAGCCCTTCATTGCTTGCCCTAAAGTTGTGATCTCTTTAGTACAGAATGGAACACATGTCATTTCTTGGCCCTTTATCACGGAAATGACTGTCACTTTTACTTGATCATCCCGGATAGACCTGTTATGAATGGTGGTTTGATTTGGGTACTTGAGAGCCTTAGCAACAGGGTGTAGGCAAGGCTCGTCCAGATGTAAGTAGCACTCCTCGTGGTAGTCATCAAGAGGATCAGGTGCACTTGGCTCACTCATTGTTGAAGTTGTTCTTTGGGAAGCTTGAAGAGCCTCTAACTGTGATGTAAGATATTCAAACCTCATTTGCCATTGGCTCTCCCGTTCGTCCATCCGTTCGTCCACCCGTGCATTCACCATTGCATCAAGCTCCTCAGTGGACATTTTACTACGAGACACCACTCGTTTTTTGGGCCCAAAAAATTCCTTTGCCCCAACTGTCCCAGCAACTCCTACAACTCGGCTAGGGTTGTCTAATCTCCCTAGCGAAGTTGCTAGGATGTCCATTCTGGGGTCCTGCGGTGTCCAAGACCCCTGAGAAGATTGCTCCTCCAGTTCATTCTGTTACAAAAGTGAACAAACATTGATTAAGATACAATAATATCCTACGTAAGTGTTTAAATACAATTTATATAGCACTCACAATTCGGTTTGCCACCGCTTCAGCCTTGTCACTGGTATATTTTCCAGTTGGTCTCTTCCTCCGGGCCGCTGCCCATGTTACATGGCGTTGGAGGTCAGGTAAAGGTTCTAAGACAGTGGAAGATGACTCAGCTTCCATAGATTTCCGCTGCTCCTCCCACTTTTGTTGCCGCTCGGCTTCCACATAATCAGTCATCCAATCATACCCCCCACGGGACATGGTATGATTATACCCATTTTTAGCCCGAATCTCTTGTTGTTTTTTGCTTATCTCCTATGTACCACAATAATAAAATATTAATAATGCAGGTACACAGATTAAAACCAAGTAATGAACTATACATGTATAGTAGATATACCTTAAATGCTTCAGACTTCCGATATTTAACAAACTCCTTCCATTTCTCTGGTTCAATATTGGGATATGCTATACATGGATCCTCACCCATTTTAGACCCCCCGAATATGTAGTCCCTGGCCATGTTATATTTGAATTCACTAAACCTTTTTGCAATTTTTCGCCAAACGAACTCTTTAAAATCTTTGGTATCCGGCACATCCCAATATTGCTGCAATGAAAAAACAAATATGATTAGTCACCACAATATCTCACAAATATGGAGTTAAAATACGAATGTACATACCAATACATCCAACCAACATTGTTGCTTAACATCGTCATTAATGTGTTTCCACTCATTTATTGTGATGTCAAGTCTGTTTCTCGCCACTGTTCCAAGATAACTTGCAAATGGTTTTGCAGTTGGGCCTTTAGGCCTATTCTTTTCATCTAGTTCCAAATGGTTTTTCTTCTTATGCTCAACTGTCAGAGCAATCACTTTCGAAAGTTTGGTAGGCCCTATTTTCTTCTTCTTCACAGGGGGTGGTGGGGCCTCCTCATAATACTCTTGCTCGTGATCGGAGTCATTTTCTGCCATTATAACTTGTGAAAGAGGAACAATTACATACATTAGCACAGAACAATTAATAATATTAGATAGATTATTAAATGAAAAACAATAACAATAATCAATACATTTTCTAACATTATGTGTTGTCGTCCCATATGTCCCATAAACCCTCAGTATGATCATTCCTGACCGCACAGAAGTCATCATCATCATCATCATCTAACAAACTTCTTGTTGTTTTGCCTAATAATTGTATCTCATCATCATCACCATCATTTACTGTGCGAGCACAATCCATTTGATTTCTATTTTGCAAGGCAATGGAAAGCTTAACATTTGTAGGGTCTGAAACATAAAACACTTGCTTCGCATGACTTGCTAGAATAAACGGTTCATCCTTGTAGCCGACCCTATTAAGATCAACAGATATCATGCCGCTTTGGCGCTCAATCACAACTGCATTACTATGTACCCACTTACATTTAAATATGGGAACCTTAAAATGCGGTGCGTAGATGATTTCCCAAATTTCTTCAATAACCCCATAATATGTAGTTGTAGCCAATTTTGGGTTTTTGTCCCTAGAGCTAGAAAAATGGGTTGCCTCAGCTTCAACCATCACCCCGCTGTTTTGTGTGGTGCGCTTGCCATCAATGACCTTAGTAGAGAAAGAATACCCATTTATTTCATAACCACCCCATGAAAAAACAATAAACTGGGGCTTCACAGCTAGCAACCTTACTGTGTCAGACACATCCTTTTGTTTTCGCGCATACTCCTCGAACCAACCAATAAATGACTTGTTATGTTCATTTGAAATCTGCATATCACTCTTCTTCGGGTTATTCTCTTTCAAAAGACTTTTATGCTCAGCCAAATAAGGTTGCACTTCTTTCATGTTATTCAAGATGTATAGATGTGCCTGTAACAACTCCACTCTCTCTACACCCTTTACTTTCATGCCCCGCACCCCTTTACCAGAAAGTTCATCTTCATCCAGGTTGATTTCCTCGTCGTCAGGTTTTCTTAGGTATGGTTTGCAAAAGTCCATTGCCTCTTCAACAAGATATCTTTTAACAATCGAGGCCTCCGGGCGATATGGGTTCTTTGAATAACCTTTCAAAACTTTCATGAATTGCTCAAAAGGGTACATCCACCTTAGAGAAACCGGACCACAAAGTCTTATCTCTCGAACCAAGTGAACAATCAAATGAACTGATATATCAAAAAATGCTGGAGGAAAATGCATCTCCAATTGCGACAAAATAACATAACCTTCCTTTTCCAACTCATCAAGTATTTCATTGTCAATTACCTTACTGCAAATGGCATTAAGAAACTTACATAACCTTGTTAAAGTCTTCCGCGCATCATCCTCCAAAATTCCTCTTATAGCTACCGGCAAAAGTTGTTGCATTAACACATGGTAATCATGAAACTTCATTCCCGTCAACTTCAAATCATCCATTGACACAAGTTTGCTAATATTAGAGGAATATCCATGTGGCACTTTCATCCCACGTAAACACTCACACAATCGTGTTTTCTCAAGTTTGGAAAGTGTATGAGCAGCAGGTTCCATATATGCTTTCTTTCCATCTTCACTAATTGTCGGATGTAACCGCTGTCTTATGCCCATCTCAACTAAATCTCTTCTAGCGTTGAGCCCATCTTTAGTTTTTCCTTGAATGTGTAACAACGTTCCGACAATACTTTCTGCAAGATTTTTCTCCACATGCATCACATCAATACTGTGCCTCACATCAAGACAACGCCAATAAGGGAGATCAAAGAAGATTGACCTCTTCTTCCAAATGTTAGTCCACTTCTTCTTCTTCTTTCCTTTACCAAATTCCACAGTAACACGAGCAACACGACGATAAACTTCTTCACCTGTTAACGGAATTGGAGCAGATGCATGCTCAGGAAAGCCATTAAATCGCTTCCTCAGTCGACGGTATGGGTGGTGGCGATCAAGAAACCTCCTATGACCGAGGTAAACAGTCTTCCTTCCATACTTGAGCTGGACGAAATTAGTGTCATCCTCACAAATTGGACATGCCTTATGTCCCTTGACACTATATCCTGAGAGATTGCCATATGCAGGTAAGTCATTTATTGTGGTAAACAACAAAGCTCGCAACTTGAATGTCTCCTTTTTGTATGCATCAAACACATCAACACCTTCATTCCACAACATCTTCAAGTCCTCGATCAACGGAGCAAGATAAACATCGATATCGTTCCCAGGCTGTTTCGGTCCCGAAATCATCATACACATCATAAGATATTTCCGTTTCGTGCACAACCAAGGTGGAAGGTTGTAAATGACAAGCAAAACTGGCCAAGCACTATGTTTGCTAGAGACACTCCCAAATGGGTTGAATCTATCTGTACAAAGGCCAAGACGGAGGTTTCTAGGATCACTAGCAAACTCTGGAAAAATTGAATCAACCTTTTTCCATTGAGGAGAGTCAGCAGGATGTCGAAGATATCTAGAATCAGAATTTCTCTGATCACAATACCACCTCAGATTCTCTGCTTCTGTTGCATTCGCGAACAATCGTCTAAACCTTGGAACTATTGGAAGGTACCACATTACTTTCGAAGGTTCACCTTTTTTTGGTTTGCTTGTCTCTTCGTCGTCGTCGTCATCATCAGCACCCTTCCTCTGTTTATACCTTGGCCCCTGACATCTTGGACACACATGTAACCCTTCATATTCATTTCTATATAAAATACAATCATTGGGACAAGCATGTATCTTCTGATACTCCATACCCATCTTACTTAGCATTTTCTTGGCCTCATACATTGTCTTCGGAACCGCATTGTTATCCGGGAACATATCGCTCAAAGCTGCGAGCATTTTCGAGAAACCCGCGTCTGCCCACCCATTTTCCGTCTTTATTTCTAGTATTGTTAGAATGAAGGTCAGACGGCTATACTTCTTACACCCTGGAAACAAAGGTGTCTCAGCATCACCACGCACTTTGTCGTACTCGTCTGACACAACAAACGACTCCGCTGCGATATCATTTATCATGTTGTCCATGCCAACATCGCAAACATATTCATCGTCATCATCATTATCGTCCACCTCCGCTGCTTTTCCATGTTCCACGGTAGTTCCCAATTCCCCATGCCAAATCCACTTCCTGTATCGGCGATTGATCCCCTCACAAATAAGGTCATTCCTTATAGAGTCAAGGCTTTTGCGATCAACATTCACACACTTCACACAAGGGCACGGGTACTTTCCATTCTTACTCGGCACATTTCTTTTGGCAAATTCAATAAACTCTTCCACCCCCTTTTGATACTCTTCACTAGTTCGCAAAGCATCCATCCAAGCACGATCCATGACTACAAGCTTTGGTTACTTAACTTTTGAATATTACCAGAACAATCGTACCAATTAGATTACTAATTCTAATCGGTCATAACAGTGAACAACATAACATTACTTAATCATCCATCCAGCATAACATTACTACTCAAACCAAGATTACTAATGAAACCAAGATTACTAAGCATCCATCTAGCATAACATTACTAATCAAAAACGAATATATCAACAATATACCCAGCATAACATCAATTCAGCAATATATCTACAATATAGAAACTTCCATATGATGACAAAAACAAATCATCTTAGTTTCTCTTAAGAAAATCATTTCACATTGCACACTAAAAGTAACCCAAAATATTATGTCCCTCGGTTACTAAAATAGCAGCAAAAAGAGCATCCTATAACCCAACAAGTCTCAAAAACAAGAAGAGTAACAAAAATCTTCATCCTATCGTCACGGTTCAAGCATCACATTATATGAACACTAAAATATAGGCATAATTTAGGCAAAATTTACATATAAGATATTAATAGGTAAATACCTCAGAGGCGGCGGCGGTGAAAAGGGAGGCAGCGGCGAGAAGTGAGACGGAGAAGGACGGCGGACGGAGAAGGAGAAGGACGGCGGAGGTGTTGTTGAGAGAGATGAAGGTGAGAGGCGAAGGTGAGAGATGAGAGGCCGAGATAAGGTTGGAGGCACGAAGTGAGTGAAGTGAGTGAGGTTGGAGGGAAATAAAAAGTTTTATGGCGCCAGAATTTTCACACCTTCCACGACCACATATTTGAATGTGTGGTCGTGGAAGGTGTGAGTACCCTTCCACGACCACAGCAAGGGAGTTGTGGTCGTGGAAGGGTAGCTTTCCACGACCACAGTTATAAAACTGTGGTCGTGGAAGGCTACCCTTCCACGACCACAACTCCCTTCCTGTGGTCGTGGAAGGGTACCCACACCTTCCACGACCACACATTCAAATGTGTGGTCGTGGAAGGTGTACTTTCCACGACCACATGTACAAATGTGGTCGTGAAAAGTCTCCGCTTGAACAGTTATTTACATGTTATGCCACCGCGTTTTTTTTCAACGACCAGCATTGGCTTTTTAGTGGTTAATTATGGTCGTGAAAAGCCTATTTTCTAGTAGTGTGTCATCGGCATAATTGTTTCTCATTAATGTGCCAATCATCAATAGTCATTTATTTGATTTCCAATCAAGTTAATTAGCATTAATCACATATTAATGTTGATTTTTCAAATCTCTTCTTACATACTTATTGTTGGATTTAGTAATCGCACGATCTATTTTATTGAGGGCAGATCGGATTTACAACAAGTTCTAAATCTCATTTCTAAGAATGCTTAACCAATTTTCACAATAAAAATAACTAATGATTTTTTATCAAGCAAAGTATCCCTATATATCACTAAAAAAAACAAAACAAATTAGTGACGGAACTTTTAACAGATTTCTATGTTAAATCATGAATTGTTTTGTCTAATTAGATGAAAAATGTCTCACGAGTTACTAAAATTTTAGTGGTTGTAAACTCAATAGAAATTCACGAGTTTACATACCAAATTAATCGTTTTACATTTCTACTTATAGAATATTGTGTTAAATTGCTATAAAATGTCAGTTTAATTATATACATTTCTTAATATATTTAATATATTCAATATCAACTATTTATATTTGAAATATATTCATGTCCAATTATTGTTTGCACACATAGTTTTATTTAATTATATTCTTTTATTGATTAGATATTTAATTATATTCTGAAACTCACGAATATCTGAAAAAGTTTTATTGATAAATGGTTAATTTTCTTAGTCTACGATCAGATTATTCGAATGGGTTCAATAACAGCAAGGTGTTCAAGAAAATCAATCAGCATTAAATGTTTTGAGTTGCTCAATGAGCATTTCTTATTGGTAATTAAAATCAAATACTTCCTTATTTATGTATAAAAAAAAATCAAATACTTCCTTTTACAGAATCTGTTATGATTGAATGATTGATGAAGGGAAAAATCTTTTATGTGGGTGACATCTTGCTTTATCGTCCTCCATAGTCCTATAAATAGGAAGTTTCCTTCAACTCAGCCAATTGGCAAATATTCTGCCTCTCCTCTTCATTTTCTTAGTCCAAATCTTGTATGAGTTCTTTTGTTCGGCTCGTTTTCGTAAGTCTACTACTTCTCCATTGTGAATTTTTGTTGATCTCTCTTTTTCTCACAAATGAAAAATTCGTGAAGGAATTTTTTACAACTCAAATTTGTATCGTTCCTCAATCAAATAAGTCAAACTTTGAGATTTTTTTCAAATTCTCTAATGTTATACTTTTTCTTGCAGTTCACTATATAAATACCACAGATTCGGCCTGTTTAAATCAACACAAATCCGATTGATCCATTTAATCAGAACCCAGATTATATGGCTCTTTTCAATCTTCAACTTCCATCATTCTACCGATTCTTCATTCCTCTAGTGGCTTTCTTTCCATTCTTTCTCATAGCGAGCGCTTCCTCCTTTTCCAATAACCCTAGAAAGTTTCTTAATTCTTCATTATACTCTGTTGATTCCTATTGGTATCCGGCCGATGCTACATGGTATGGAAGCCCTAATGGTGACGGAGCGAAGGTAAAACAAATATAAATACTCCCTCCGGTCCTAGACCTAATTGACTTTTTTCTGAAAAATTCTTAAAAAGCAAAATAAGTTAATTATAAATTAATTTACCTAATTTTTTCCCTTCAACTAGTTTATTTTACCTATAAACTAATGAATTATCTAAAAATATATCAAATATGTCATCATTTAATAACCTATTTTGCAACCTTAATCTCTCCAAAAAAAAGTCAATTAGGTCCTAGGACCGGAGGTAGTATATTATCACGCACAAATAATGGATTTTAATTTCCTCTAACGAAACTTATCATCTAAATCGTTTTGTGAAGGTGGTGCTTGTGGATATACTAATACTGTAGGACAACGTCCATTTTCTTCAATGATATCAGCAGGAGGCTCGCCTATATATAAATCAGGCAAAGGCTGTGGAGATTGCTACGAGGTACTAAAGCTTATAATTCATTATCATTTTGTATATTGGTGCAATATATTGGAAATTAATTATGATCTAATGTTTTCGTTAATTTTTAATTAATATTTTAGATAAAGTGCACGTCAAATAATGCATGTTCAGGTCACCCAGTGACTGTTATAATAACTGATGAGTGTCCTGAGTGTGGCTCTGCTGAAAGATTTCACTTTGATTTGAGTGGCACTGCTTTTGGTGCCATGGCTGTTTCTGGTCAAGAAGATCAACTACGCAACGCCGGCGAGTTGGATATTCAATATAGAAGGTAAGTCTTAATCTCCATGAAAAATTATTTAATTAGGAAGAAAGATGGGTATTACAGAAATATGCATGGAATTTTAAATACTAGTTCCTCAAAATGTCTTAATAATTGTTTTTTTGGAATAACATAATTGTTTTCATTGATATTTCAGTTGTCTTGTCACTGTTTAAATTGCATGTCACCATTTCATAAAATAAAATCATTATTCGTTAAACTGTTGTCATTTCTTTAGATAATCTCACTATTTGATGGATTCTTCTTTTATCTCCCTCCCATATTATTGAATCCATTTATCGATGTATGCCCTCAGGTATTTGTAGTGAGATCAATCATATGCATATTATTACCGTATCAATTGTGGTTTTCTACATACAATAATACAAAAAATTCACTAAATAATTTAATAATGTGATGAGTTAAACACATGAATGTTTTACTAAGTATGTGTGATAGATTGTACATTTTTTTTAACACATTTTCGGACCAAACACAACAGTAAAACCAATTAACGTGGTTGGCAAGCTGAAGTGCGAATGTCCTACTTATATACTCATACACACACACATTCCTGGTCGATGTGGGACTAAGAGATCCCACAAGGACCCCCAGTACGGCGCAAGCGCCACCCACACCAACATACGCAAGGCACATGCCATTTTTAACATTACTATAAAAAAGACTTTTAAAAGGCTTTTAAAGTCGTTTTTCAATTTATATAGTCCACTTTTAACATAGCTTGAAAAAGCACGTGGAAAGTGTTTAATTACATAAAAGCAAAGTTGTCTCATTTTTTTACCAGATTGTGGTGCTTCCAGATTTAACTAGTGCTTATAAATTATTGAGAGAAAAGTACAGTTGATTTCAGTTTTTCATCCAACTGAATCTTAATAATCAATTATATGATTTACCAAAATAAGCTACTTACATTTCAAAATTTTGAGGGGTCATTAGCCTTAATTAATTTGATTGATGTGCAATATTTGTGATAGAAACTTAGAGAGATTTTTGCATTTTCTGCAGTGTAAAATGCAACTTCCCACATACAGCCATATCATTCAAAGTTGATTCAGGAGCAAACCCATATTATTTTGCCGTTGTGATAGAATATGAGAATGGAAATGGCATTGCCAACGTTGAACTAAAGGAAGCTGGCTCATTGTCATGGCGTCCCATGCAACAATCCTGGGGAGCTGTGTGGATGCTTAATTCTGGCTCACCACTTCAGCCACCATTATCTGTCCGGCTTACTACACCATCGAAAATGAAGTTCGGTAAAACTGTTGTGGAAAGAAAGGTGATCCCAGCAGGTTGGAGTCCTGGTCAGACTTATCGATCCGTAGTCAACTTCCACTGAGCTACTTAATAAATGAGAATGTCCAACTAGTATATAATAAGATAAAACTTACTAGTGGTTAATTATATCTGAAAAATGTTGTCACAAGCTAATATTACTAGTGGTTAATTATCACTTTGTATCGTTTGCTAATCAAGATCACACAGAATGGTGCTGTACTAATTTTAGAGTAATCACGCATTATGGAAAATTATTTTTTTTGGGTTATGGGCGAAAATACGAGAAATTTTCAAATTTGCATCAAACACCATAAACATTTTTTAGTGAAAATACTCATTAACTTCTCTTAGTTAAATGTGGCTTAAATGGCACTACCATTAACTATCGTAATAACTTCCGTTAACTTTTAGCATTATGGGTCCACACTATTTGTTTTAAAATAGGTTTAAGAGTATAAGGTTGTCGAATTCATGTGTTTAAGCGAAGTTGTGATAATAATAAAATAATATCAAATTGTGTAAACTTGTAAAAGTTTATTATGTTTTTAATGTATATAGTTAAATATTAAACATAAAAACAAGAAGAATTCGAATTAAATATATTTTCAATAAGAATAGCTTATATTAAATATATCAGCATTGAAAGCAAGTTGACGTAGATATTTCATATGGTAGAATTGTAAAAATGGTAAATTAGATTTATAAACTCGTGAGTCAACTATATGTTTACAACTAGTATGAATTTATGTGACTCGTGACATGTTTTTGTTCAGTAGAACAACAAAAGAGATTGATTCGAGAGTCAACTCGCGAGTTAGACATATAAAATTATGATCATTGTTGTCAAACTCGTTAGTTGACATATGATTTTACCGATTTTAGTCATGAATCATTTAAATTAGTAATGCTTGTAAACTTGGTAAAAACTCATGAGTTTACATGTCACATTCACCATTTTAATGTTTCTACCTTATGGAGAAATCGTGTTGACTAGTTCTAAAATTCATTTTAATTATTTTATTCAATGAAATTCAATGAATTTATATAAAATTATATAGAAATTTCTACTATTGTTATTTTTCATATTTGATATTTAATTATATACTAGAAACACGTATTTAATAATGCATCAAAAAAGAAACACATATTTAATATAATAAAGATAAATTCTTATGAGTTTAAGATTTGAGTTTATAATACTTTGGACATTTAATTTCTTTGGACATTTATACGTTGTTGGTTTTTGGACATTGCTTCTCTTGTAGAGTCTTTGGGCAGTTGTTGAGATTGGAGATATCCGATAGAACTTTTGGTCCTTTACGGCCATTTAAGTCTCGCTGGATTACACTTATTTCGTTGAATTTTGGGGACAAAATTTCTAAAAGTGATGAGAGCTATAACATCCTAAACATTAAATCAAAGACTAATGGTAATTTAAGGATTGACTTTAGGAGTAATAAAGGAAAATGAGAGGCTTCATAAATAATGTTGAGTTTCATTACAACATCTTCATTTTATCTCTTATTATCCATCTTACCTTTTTCATCATTATAACCCTACAACGTCCTTTTGATTTATGGTTAAACTGTTCATTGAGCCAGTAGAGTGACAAATTCCACATTTGGTGAGGAGTGTGAAACACTATTGATGGTTCATGCTAGGTTATTGGTTATTGATTTGCCAATTACTTTGTCAATTCTCACTTTGCATGTTCTTGCTTATTGGTTATACTAGCTAGATAGTTATTGATTGGATAAAGTCGTATATTCTTTGCATGGTACCCTTTGTCTAGGATTGCAAAGGACTAAGTGTGAGGAAATGATTGCATCATACTTAAACATATATTTCATTGTCAATTTTATTGAGTTAATGCATGATTTATCGCTAATAGTACCTAACTGAGACCAATTATTGCACTTGCACACTTTGAAAGGATTTGTTATAATCAAGGACAATTTAGACATTCTTAACATGATTTATTGTTTTACATCTTTTCAAGAACTTGTTGATGCTGCTTCAAGACTTGAACCATTTGCAGATCAAGGAGGAAACTAAACCGCGATGAGCAAGGAAGCGAGCCACCAGAGGCAAAGGCAAGCATTCTGGCTGTGGCGAGCCCATTGCTGACAGCAATGGAAGTCTCAAATGCATTTGCTAGGGTTTTGGGTCTATATAATCTTCATAAACACCCCAAAACACATTCCCAGCTCAAAAATAAGTATTATCTACTAATGTTTCATTTATTCTTCTCATTCCCGCTCAAATCTCTTTCCATTTCCATAAAATTCCACCCTCAATCTTCACTATTTTCATCTTCTACTCCTTCATTCCTACCATTTCTTCCACATTTCCCTTCACCCATGGCTTCATCTTCCTAGGACGAATCTGGGCTTCCATCCAACATGAGTGGCTAGTCTCCTTGGAATCTTTGTTTGGTATTGTGAAGATGGTGTAAGTCTTCAAGTGCTTTATAGGAGAGTTTTTTTTCATGTTTAATGCTCATAATTTGTATTTGAGAATTATATGGATGCAAATTCTCTTACATGTTTGTATAATAAACTTGATTTCAAGTTTATCCATCACTTTCCAAATCGGAATTATATAGTCACACACTCTTTTATAGCAATTTTTTTCCTAGCAAATAATCTTTCACACTAAGATTAATTTATCTTCTCGTTGTTGCTCCACATCGTTCCCCTCAAACTCAATTCCTTCTTCTTCACTTTCTGATAGTACGAGACTGTTGGAAATATTTAATCGGGTCCACCTTGATGAACCAGATCGTCTGATTGCTAAATCCGACGGCCTTTAGAAAAGCAGAAAGTTGATAAATCAACATTAATATGTGATTGATACTGATTGATTTTGATTTGATTTTCAAGTCAATCATTATTGTTGATTGGTGTCATAATGACTGCAATTATGACGGTTATATTTTTACTTTAGCGACAGGAGTGTCACTATAATTAGAGGTGTCTCGTTCATTTGTCATGCATGTTAGTCATTGCATTATGGCTTTCCTTCTCATGATTTTCCTGAGAGGGTGATTCACTGTGCGAATCTGATCCGGGATCTAGTAACCCAGTTTTGCGTGAGCTAAATCCTTCGACATTCTTGGTTTCGAGTTTAAGGTTGTTATCGCAGCTTTTGTTTGTTCTTGTTGTCAGAGGAACTTTGTCCGAGTTCGGGTTCGAAGCTCCGGGATCCGGGAATGCTCGTAAGCTGATTAAATTCCTTCAGAGACTGTTCCCCTCCATCGGAATATTCTTTTAGATAGGGATCCACTACGGATTAAGGAGATGTAATGACAAAGACTTTTGCTACAACTAAAAGTGGCTGAGGTAGGGGCAAACCATAGGGGAATTATTGGTATGTTTCAATTATCAAACAGTTAATATGTGTGTGTGTGTGTGAAATTGAACTCAGTGTGGTGATTAATGTCAGTTGATTATCTAGAAATACGTCTATGGGTCTGCATTTTAATCTTGAATATCATCTCTATCAAAATTGTTATTAAAATAAAATTAAACGAATTTATATGTGGATCATCTCCAAGTCAAGTTAGGACAAAATTTTATTTCAAAGACGAGTAGGCACGGTGTTCATCCACAAAATGCATCCTCTGTTTTTCTATATTTGAGTCAGAACACTCATTATTCATCAATTGTAAAATCTAGCTACAATCAGAGAGACGCTTTTCTTGTAATTACTACAATAATAACTAACTATGATTTTCAAGTAATCACTATAATTAATTAAGTTCTGTCTTGTTCTGACTCTTTAAGATTAGCACTAGGTGGCTCAAACAGTGAAAATGCCCTGTAAGCTGAAATCACAGCTAAGATCAAGAAGCAACAAAGAGCCAAAAAATGAAGAACTAATGCCAACTTGACTTTGCTGCAAAATTTGCCATATGATTCACAAGCTTGGCTCCATGAAACCTCTGTATTGCCATTATAAGCTAAGTAATATATCTCCATTGCTGCTGCAACTGATGTAACCATCACATACGCCACAATCTGGGAAATAAAATCATCAGCTCATCCAATTTCATATTAAATATTCTACAGAAACTTGTACAAGGTATGGAATATGAACAAAATCTTATTTTTCAATAGTTTAAAAAAGTGATCAAAGGAACATTATGTAACAAGGAGTTATATAAAAAAATTTATTTAGAAAATAAAAAAGTCACAAAATTGATTAATGAAAATGTCTATTAAAAAAGGAGGTTAAGTGCGCTAATGTAGAGTTGTTTTAATGGTGTAAAGCATAGCTAAATTATTATGGGTCTAAAATTGAACTACTATCAGATTAGTCAATTGCTCAAATACATGGTATAATCTAGAAAAATATGCCTAATATCAAATAGAGTACTAAGGAGACTACAGGTAGTAAAAAAAGAATTTTATACACAGGATTTCTATCAAATAGAATAATATATTTTGATAGAACTATAACTTTAATATACAATTATATTAAGTTCTATGAAAATGCACCCAAATAAACATGAAACCTGATCGGATAGGAAGAAAACCCAAATTTTAGAAACAGAACGTTTGATCCATGAATAAACTGCGGCTAGAAGAGAATAAACAGCGCAGATGACACTAACAGAGACCATATACCTGTAACATGCATGTCGATGGAGTTAAAATATATTAAAAAATATAATTAATGGAGCTCATTTTTAGTACAAAAATGGAGGTGAAGAGAGAAATTAATCATACTTGAGACCAGAGAGGCTAGAATACTTGAGTTCTCCATAGTCACTATTATTCTGCTTGTTAGTAACAGTAACCCATATGGTTGCCACAGATAGAGGTACAACACAGAGCCTGAGAGAAGAATCAAAGAGCTTAAGCATATTATTGAACTATTTGATTAAATGAGCTATTGTCGATGGAAAATGAGAAGATGGTGATCGCTTTTTCTGATAAATAAAGTTACGAAGTGTTGTCATGAATTTGTGATCGATGGTGGAGATATAGGTGAAGTTGGTTGGTGGAAATAATGATGAATATTTTTGTTAGTGGGGAAGGTAAGAATAGTGGGCATTGCTTTATTCACAAAACGAATGATGGTTGTTTTTGGTTGGTATGGATATGCAGAACATAATATAACAATTAAGTTTATTTGGCAGGTTTGGGTGAGTACTAAGTATAATGGATCAAATTTACAAGTAAATGATCTATCCCTTACATAAAATTTCCGAACTTGAGTCTTACTTGACACGAAGTCAGGATACACTAAGGAAAAAAAAAAGAACAAAATATGACAGTTTATTATTGTTGGTTCCACGTGGCAATGTCAACAAGAATACTTACGTTAATTTTATGTATTTCTGCATTTTGTTACTGACATACTTCATACTGTGCAAATTTTAAAATTAAAAAATATATATGAATTTTATGACATTTTAAAAATTATCAATGTTGTAATTTCTAATTAAAAAAATAGAAGGTAGAGAACTTTTGTTTTTTTTGAGATAGATAAAAGCTTAGAAACTCTTGCTATTATATAATATAAATGATAATTATTATATGATGCTTTATCACAAAATATTTGTAAATTATTTGTGGCTTTAATAAATCGAAATGAGTTTTTTATTCAACTACACCCTTCTAAATATTCATTTCACTACTAATTCATGTTGTTAATTCTTTTTCCAACGCTATTATAATAATGTGACAACAGCCAACAGTTTGCACAACATAGTTGTAGTAGTAATAAAATGCAGCCCCGTTTTAGGCCAGAAAAATGTTTTTCCGATAAAAATTAATGAATTGAAAATTTAAATATTTTTTAAATTAATATAATTGATGTAGAAACATTTTTAAGCAAATTTATCAAATTTTTTGAATTATAATATTTGTATTTTATTATCAATCTAATTGAATATACATACTATGAAGCAAAAATTTACATCGTGCGGTATAAAAATATGATATTTTAAGTTGGGTAAAGGTGCAAAAATATGACTAAATTTTACCCTAAGTTGCATTTCTATGACTAAAGTTTCGCAAGGAGCAAAAATACCACCAAACATCGGATCGAGGTGTAAAACTATGATTTCCGTCAACTATGACAGTGTTGACCGTTAGTCTTCGACTTGTAGGATGCTAAGTGTACAATAATGACCATGTGGCATGCTGAATAGACTTTTTATTAGTGTTATGTGGAATAAGGGGTAAATGTATTTAAAGTAAATGTACTTTGAGTGCAAATATGGGTCTGTTGTTAGAATAAAATAATCATATTTTTTGCATTATTTTAAATACATTTACCCCTTATTCCACATAACACCAATAAAGAGTCTATTCAGCATGCCACATGGTCATTATTGCACACTCAGCATCCTACAAGTCGAAAACCTGACGGTCAACACCGTCATAGTTGACGGAAATCATAGTTTTGCACCTTGATCCCAAGTTTAGTGGTATTTTTGCTCCTTGCGAAACTTTAGTCATAAAAATGCAACTTAGGGTAAAGTTTAGTCATATTTTTGCACCTTTGCCCTTTTAAGTTTATTGATTTCAAGCTAAGGAAGGAATTATTAAAGCAGCTTTCATTTTATAGGAAGGAATTATTAAATATGAAGGAATGAGTAGATATTAATTAAATTTGCCTGTGAGGGAATGACCATGCATAGGTTATTTGGAGTCAAGTTAAACTTGATCTTTTGATTAGGTTAGAGTAATTGGTAATGACAAGGGAGAAGTCTTGAGAATTTAATTTAGGGTGAAGGTGCAAAAATGATACTAAACTTTACCCAAAATTGCATTTCTACACTACCACAAATTACCCCTTTTACATGCGCTTATTTTGGGCCTCTACATACGCTTTATAAACGCATGTAGAGGGGGGCGCTGGTAAAGGCTCTACATGTGCTTGTAAAAAGCGCACGTAGATGTGCCTCTATACATACGCTTTAAGCGCATGTATGGTGTATATACCTCTATATGCGCTTTAAGCGCACGTATGATGTATATACCTCTACATGCGCTTTAAGCGCATGTATGGTCTATACTTCTACATGCGCTTTAAGCGCATATATGGTGTATACCTCTACATGCGCTTTAAGCACATGTACAACTATTTTTTTAATATAATATTCATTTACATTTGCCACCTGTACTACTTTCAAAAGTCACCAGAAACATTTACTCAAAATAATGTACCTGAGAATTACGTGAAATCTTGCTAACAGAATTATATATGTATATTGTATCAAAATATAATAGTACTTGTTGCCACTGCACCAAAAGAAGATCTACCTCATAACCAAAATGAATATTATGCACGGCCATTGCACTAAAAGAAGATCTACCTCATCACCAAAATATTTGCCACTTGCACCAAAGAATCAAAAGATATGAACCTACATGAAAGAATAGTATAATATCAAAGATGAACTAATAAACAAGCCACAATTGATCAAAAGTCAAAACGAAATTCCACCAAGGATGTCCATAATATAAAACTACCAATTCCTAAGTAGCAACTTATATCTAACAAGTAGCATTTAGTCAAAATATGTGTAAATAAATCTTGCTAACATAATTCCATATATATATACCAATACCTCATCTCAACACTTATGAGTTTGTTGCATTTAATCTTACTAACATAATTCCATATATATTACACACACAACACCAAAAAAATCTATGCTGCATGCAGCAAAAGATCATTAGTACCTCAACGCCACAAATGAAAATGATCTCAAGTAAAGCACCAAAAGGGATATCATCAACCTACATGAAAAAATAGCATTAATATCATAAAATAAAAAAGCATGTTATTCATAACAAAATTTCATCAAGACATATCCACATTTTTTATATGGGAAGTGGGAAAAAATTTTATATGGGAACAATTTTTTCAAGGAAAAAAGTATAATTTCTAGAAATGCATTTATCATTCATATTATTTAATCACAATACACTTATCTTCACCAATTACAATGATGCATGAGAACCTTTCAAAGAATTGAGCTAGTGGTTTTCGAACTTATGCAGACCTTATTACGATTAAGCAAGACTGATTTTTCCATTGCCTTCATTGCATATAGTTCACCTGTACCTTGAAGCTCCACAAGGTGAACACTGTAACGGGAAAACAGAACAACAATTTCATAAGAAAGCAATGCATCTCCTTTACCAGGAATCTGATATGATACTTAAACGCACCATAACCTTGAACTAAAACTCATCAGTTGTGTTGAAGTAAGAAGAATGGCCAAGTTAAAACAATTAACCAGTAGGTTGGGTAAAAGATATTGTATGTGACTCTTATACTCAACCAAAGTAAATTGGTCACAGAATGTTATATTCAGTTAGGAAGTTAGCGGACCTAATCTCTTATATAAGGGTCTTTGATTGTACAGATACGGTGTGGAATTAATAAGATCATTTCTCTCTCAGTTCTTTCTCTTTCTCTCTTCACCAATTTCCACTCTGTATCACAAATGTATGAATATTTTGATAAAACATAGTCAACACAAATTAAAATCAAGATATGACCAAGAGCAATATTCAGTAAGGTCAAAGGACTAAAAAAAAGTTTAAGTTAATATAAATTCAAATGCATGCCACAAATTAAAGTTTACCTACCACGAAGCGAATACATGTTTTTAAGGGAAAAAATACCTGCCAGTATCTCCACAACCCAATGGCCTTATTGGCTTGAAATGTTGCAGCCCAATTTTTTCACCACTTGCAGTAAACTATAAATTTAGAGAATAGGATAAACAAAATATTATTAAAAATATAAAGTAACCCTGCTTAAAACAGTTATATGAAGGAACCGTCATATTATGCATACACAATTGAAATCATAACCATTGGAAAAACAGCGCTAAACTCAATCTTAAAAACAATAATGTATATGAACACAAATCAAATTATTCAAATCCATTGTAAAACTTCATCCAAAATGTGATGTAAGGTCTAATATTCCAACTTGACAAGACACCCCATCGCTTAAGGCATCATGTACAACAGAAAATATTAGAACCATAAACTAATACACAAAACATATTTTTATCCAAACAATCCATTCAGCCAAACCCAACACTTTGAAGTAGACACTCCCATAACTCAATCCATTTAACCCAAAGGAAAACATACACACAACAACAATTTATTCATCCTTTCACTTGTATACCTAAACACTAAAACAAGCATATGTTATAAATAAACAATACACACACATGTACAACAATGTGCTATTAACCAAACAGAGGAGAGAATTGCAAAAATATTTATTTTCTTACAATATGTTCATCCATGACAAGGAAAAAGGCCTAAGGAACCTTCAATCCAAACAGGAAAAACAGCAGATAAAGCCATATTATAACTCAAACAGCTTCTACAACAACTAATTACATATTTTTAACCCCAAACATCATTAAAATCAGTCAGGTTTGACAACCCCATAAGTTAGGGTTTTCACCAAATCAACAAATCCTAAGTCAATCATTCAAATCATCACTTGAATATCCATACTCAAAGCTCAATTTGTGTTTTTGTTTGATTTGAAAATAAAAATAGAAATCCCCTTTCAAACCCTAATCGGTCTCTCTTCCTAATTCATAGAAAATGAGAGAAATTGAAGGAAATAAAGTTTACCTAAACTTGAATGTGAAGTTGTACGCTTGAATTGAGCTTGCAATAGCCACTGGAACCGAGGAAGTGGAAGAGGAATTCGAAGAATAAGAAAAGGAGGGTTAGGGCTCGGAGTTTAAGTGAAGAAATGGATAGAAATCTGAGAAAGATACTTACTTTAACTTGTTTTTAGCCTTGTGTGCGTCGTCTATGGCTTCCCGCGCCGGAAAAGCTTTGACCGACGCCAAGCTCGCCGGAAAATGAAGGAACCGTTCTGAAGAAGTGAGGAACAGTGAGGGATCCATGAGCTCACACAATTTTTTGGAAGCTTGGAAGAAGAAGGAGAAGGCGGATGAAGGAGGAGTGAAGCAAAAATGGGGGGGGGGGGGGGGGGGGGGAGGAAGGCGAAGGTTGATGATGAAGATGAAGATGAAGATGAAGATGATGTTTGGAATGGGGGGGGGGGGGGTGTCTCACGGCCAAACACATAAAGAAGAAGGGTAAGGGCACGTTTGGTTTGCTTATTTGTTTTAATGTTTGTGTAACTTATACCGAAATTACCATAATATACTCTTTTAATTTAAATTCACTAAAACTAGCTTCCAATTTCCTTAGTCTTCAAAATATTTTGGATTCCACCATACCCTCATATTTCTATTTCTTCTATTGTTTAATTAATTATTTAGACACTTATTACCCCAAAATTTCCAAAATATTCTAAGAATTCCCGAAAGTTTCTAAAAATTCCAAAATTTCTAATTTTTCCATTTATTAATTCCCAAAACACTCTCTAATCTTGTATTTAACTTTTTAGGATGTTACACAGAGCGCGCTATAGAGTGATGAGAAATAGGGAGGGAACTCATAAGAAAAAGGCGCGGGAAATTTATAATTAAAATTTAATACATGCGCTTAAAGCGCATGTACAGGGACTAATAATTAATTTTTAATAAAACAATTACACATCATAGAACTTAGACTAAATTTTATATATATTTATATATATAAACATCAAAATAATAATAACATCTCACATTTGTGACATTGTTTTTGTCCAAATATTATTTTAAATCATAGCGCCAAGATTGAATTATCTGATTAATCAGGGAAATCAAACACTGAGTTATATTATGTTTTAAAACTTAAGTATCTAAGCATTATCAAGTTTTTCATCATTTTATAAATTGAATCAACTTTTTTCTTCAATATTATTTTATAAATTCCATTTTATAAATGGAATTTAAACATTAAAATAACACCCCAATGTCGTTCTTGAACATTTAAACACTAAGTACACAAGCATGAGTAGCTTATGACATCTGAGGATGAACTCTCAAACATCACTTCGTGTTTTACACTCTAATACTGCCTTTTCATGCGCTTAAAGCGCATGTAGAGCCTGTACATGCGCTTTAAGCGCATGTATATGTATTATTAACAAAGAATAACACCCCAATGGGGTCCTCTAGCCTTTAAACACTTAGACCATAAGCATTAGTAGCTTATGACATCTGAGGAGGAACTCTTATGCATGACTTCATGTTTTTCACTCTACTACTGCCTGTACATGCGCTTTAAGCGCATGTATATGTATTATTAACAAAGAATAACACCACAATAGGGTCCTCTAGCTTTTAAACACTTAGACCATAAGAACTAGTAGCTTATGACATTTGAGGAGGAACTCTTATGCATGACTTCATGTTTTTCACTTTACTACTGCCTGTACATGCGCTTTAAGCGCATGTATATGTATTATTAACAAAGAATAACACCCCAATGGGGTCCTCTAGTTTTTAAACACTTAGACCACAAGTATTAGTAGCTTATGACATCTGAGGACTCTTATGGATGACTTCATGTTTTTCACTCTACTACTGCCTGTACATGCGCTTTAAGCGCATGTAGAGCATGTACATGCGCTTTAAGCGCATGTATATGTAGTATAACCAAAGAATAACACCCCAATGGGGTGCTCTAGCTTATAAACACTTGCATTAGTAGCTTTTGACATATGAGGAGGAACTCTTATGCATGACTTCATGTTTTTCACTCTAATACTGCCTTTACATGCGCTTTAAGCGCATGTACAGGCTCTACATGCGCTTAAAGCGCATGTATATGTAGTATTATCACAACCATAACACCACAATGTGGTTCTTTGAAACTTGATGTCTGTGTCTAGCATGAACAGGATTCTTTTCATTTTCTGGGGAGTTAGTCACGTTATCCTATTTACATGCGCTTGAAGCGCATGTATTTAGTCGGCTATATTCATGCGCTTAAAGCGCATGTAAATGTGACTTACTACATGCGCTTAAAGCACATGTAGAGAGTGATATATGTACATGCGCTTAAAGCGCATGTAAACGTTATCTTTACATGCGTTTTGTACCTTCCTTTTTTGAGCGCATGTAAAGCTGCGCTGGTATAGGTTTAATTTGTAGTAGTGCTAATACTAAAGTTTAGGGAGGAGCAAAAAGAGTACCCAACTTGGGGTCTAGGTGCAAATATAGTATTTTCACTTGAGGGAAATAAAATTTAGATATGAAAAGACTCTTATGCCCCTCGTTAAATAAAAATTTAATGAGGGAGGAATGGGAGTATAAGAGTCTTTTCATATCTAAATTTTATTTCTCTCAAGTGAAAATACTATATTTGCACTTGAACACCAAGTTGGGTGCTCTTTTTGCACCTCTCGAAACTTAGGTATTAGAAACGCAATTTTAGGTAAAGTTTAGTATCATTTTTACACCTTCGCCCTTTAATTTATCCTACAACTTAATTAAAAGTAATAAAGTTTATAAAATAGCATTGTATTTATGTGAAATGCTTATACTTAATAAGTGTGATAGTGATTGAATTTCCTTGTGTTTGTAAAATTGAGTTGGTTGATTATTATTTGGATTACATTGGTTGAGCTTATTGATTAATTTTATGTTGTACTTTATTCTCTAGGATAATAAATATAAGCAAATAATAGGGTAGCATTATTGAAATGATGTGTTTAATGTTTGGCCATTACTTAAATGGTATTGTTGTCCGTGTCATTATAATTTTCAGCTCCTTTAACTGCTATAGAGGATCTGATTTTTGTGAGGATGGAAGTACTTCTAACACAGAAGCCACCATATCTTAAATCTAGAGAGTTCTTCGATGTTTCTAAAAACAACTTCCATGTGACAGTGTTGTCCTTTTGTGCTACAACAACTGCAATGGAGTAGAGGAAATCATCTTCATCATGTCCCACTGCTGTTAGCATAATCCCTCACGCCTTACCTTTGTGGAAAGTTCCATCAAAGCCTATTATTGGCCTACAACCCAGCTGCCAGTAGAGCTGGTAATACGAGCCGGCTAGGCCCTTAAGGGCGGGCCTACATGGGCCGGCTCTTTTCCAAAAAAGGCCCTATTTTTTGAAGCCCTGTCCTAGAGCAATTGGGGTGGGTTTTAGCCTTTTTTTTAAAAAAACAAGTTTTTCAACTATATGATACACCACAAGTACACCACATAATACACCACAAGTACTAATATAAATATACCACAAAGGCATCAAATAGAAATCCCCAATCTTACAAACATTCATGGATTTTTCTAGCCAGCTATTGACCAGAATGTGGAGGTTCCATCTTACAAGAATAAGATAATAACTCTTTTGAATAAGATGAGTCTGAATAGTGAATACCTTGCTACTTCTTCAGTGAGGCAAAAAAGGAAAGGAGGAGGAGGGAGGAGGCCGCAGTCGTTGAGAAAAGTAGAGAAGGAGGGAAGAAGCCGACTATTGACGAACTAAGGGAGAAGATTTTATCGGTCGTTTTGGACTTTGTTGGTGGCCTAGTGGGGGATTGGTCAATTGGGGTTCGGCCTTTGGACCTTGAAGAAGGAAGAGGACAATGATTGGCCTCCAGAGAGTGGAGAGGAGAGCGAGAGGCAGAGAGGTGGAGAGGAGAGTGAGCGCCAAGCGAGAACGAAGGGAAGGGGTTATACTTCGCTACTTTCAGTCTCAGAGTAAAAGGAATTAGGGTTATACACTTATACTTGTATTTTTTTAAATAATGAAGGGAAAACGGGTGGCCCTAAGCCTAACCCTCAAAAGCCCTCGACTCTTAAGGGCCGGCCCTTATAGGCTCTCACCCTATTTTTACCCTTAAATCTGAAGCCGACCGTACGGGCTCAGCCCATAGTACCCATTATAGTTGCTAGCCCCTCTGAATATATAACAAGGTAATATATAACAATGATGTATATGATGAAAAAAAGATTTAGAAAAATTAAATTAAACTAAACAAAGAAGAAAAATAAGGTAAAATTTATTTTTCTTCGAAGCATACCTTTGAAGCAAAGAAGAAAACATACATCCAACTAAACAACCTCTTTCCCTCTTCAAGTGCATACTTACTTATTTCAACCCAAACACTGATCCTGGGTTGGTGATCCTCAATTCATTCAAGTAGGCTTCCAAACTTTTGAACTCATCAATGTAGTTAGCTACCTTCCATTAGCTCTATAATGATTGACTTCGCTCTCTTGCTTTTCCGTTTGTTCACAGGAAAATTGAACTCGTCCTTCAAATCCTTCCTCATGTCAGCTACCTTATAGTTGGGTCTACCTTGCACTTTGTGCTTGAAAAGTCTTTTCATACAATATTGTGTTGCTAAGGAGTTATTAAAGACTCGACTGCATCTGCGCTCCATATGGATGGTTTTAATCACTAGGTATGGGTCTGATACATCCTTTGAAGCATACAGCACAAATGGACACCCATCTTAAAAAATTTCCCTAACTCTGCAACACTCATTCTTCTATAGTTTGAACTCCACACCCTCTTTAATTGCATAAGTACTCAATGCATAGATGTACTTGATTCCCCAACCATGCAAAAAGACTTACTTGATGACCCAGGCCGATTTGACGACCCATGCCCTTCTTCCTATAAAACATCACCTTCTAGGCCAAAACGTTACGTTCTCTCAAGGACATTAACTCATCCTCAACATCTTACTCTTCATGATCATTGTCAGCATCATCATCATATCCACTCTAACCCCTTCCACATTGTCACTATCCTCACCATCACTATGATTCTCTTAAGTGTCAACCCCTTCACTACCAAAATAATCTCCCTCAGCCTCTTCACCGACAATACACTCATCACCTCCCATACCCTTATCACCTACCACCCTTTCTTCTACGCCCTCCACATCTTCAACATTACCCTTATCATCAGCTCCATTGTAACATTGTGTTACTAATTACTTAATTAACCAATAATATCCATTTCAGACTAATAACCTCTTCACTAACTTTGATAGAAAAAGGATTTCCATAATATCAATGTCCTATCATAGTTAGAAAAGGAATTTCCTAATGATTAAATATTATCCATGATAGAAAAGAATAAACAAATACAGCACAGCTGCTATCATGGATAATTTATTGCTAACCATGTTAGAAAGGATTTGCCTAACATGATTAATAAACACAACTAGTTAATATTTAACAATAAATAGATATATACATGCGGAAACGAATGCAGGCCTATACAAATTGGCAATATACAATTCAAAATAAGCTATATAACTTCTACTACCTAATTCCCTTTCCTAATGCTCGCGCCTGTGCATGAATACCTGCAAAAATGTCAGTAATCGTGGGATGAGACAATTTGTCCCAGTAATCACCGCTTAACTCACTATAACAGTGAGATGTGCGGTAGCGAGGGCGTCTAAAGGGTACCACAGTTTTAAATTCAATAATACAGATATATATATATAATCCGAACCTTCTTCCCATGTATCACCCCAGTCTCTCTGTCATTTCCAAATCAAAGCAATTCAACATCTCTACCTCCAATACAACTATACTACCCCACAACTCTCACACTCACCTATAGATGCATTATGCCAACACGGGGCATTCAAGCATCTAATCTTCACTATATGATTTGACACTGTGTTCCTCTCCATAATGAGGGGACAATTTCCCTCTCTGGCAATCTCCAGAGAGGGAACCCCTGTTCTGTTTCCATTACAGAATGGGAACGGTTGGACTCTTCAATGTCAAACAACCGTAGGGGCGGTTGGGCTCTTCAATGCCAAACAACCGTAGGTCACTTCTCTCAATAAGTCGACCTATGAACCCCGATCCAATCAATCCGAAAAGGATCATCAGTACAAATAACTGTCGATTGGCCAATCGACAGTTATCATCGCGCGATGGTACATATATATTCCAGTGTCATGCAACTCTCACCATATCCATGTCCATCAATTTCAATCTCATCATCAATATCCTGCATTCCTACCATTCCTTTCAATATCTCAATCTCAACTATTCAATATCATACCTTACCATTTCCTTCAGTATCTCAACTATTAACTTCTTCTATCTAACTAACTATCAATATCCTTAACAGAATACTATATAAACCTGTCACATCAATCCCAGAATAATCATTCACACCATACAGGATAATATGTATACTGTTTCAAATTTCTTTTATATGAAAATAATCGTGTTTAAAAGGCACCCGATAGCCTGTTTTGTATAAAAATAGCTTTTCAAAGATAGTATTTATATGGAGGGTGAGAAAAGGATTTTAAAAATCCCAGTTAACGTCACCCTCAATGTTATAGTAAGTTTAAGAGTGATTACCTGTCGCCCTTTTTGCACTTTGACGTTCTTTCTTACCATTTCTTTAGATTTCCTCCAACTATTTTTTTTCCTCTGAGTTCCTCCTATAATAATAGGATACAAATGATAAATTAATATCATTTCCGCTTTATAGTACTTCAACGTCTCTCTTGAATTCCTAATATGCTACCCAACCCAACCTTATCCTAAAAATCATTTTGAATCTTTATTGTCCTTCTAGCATTCGCACTTTCATAACAACTTTAAAGATATTAACAATTACCTATCATACAATTCCCCGATCAACTAACCTAGAACCAAAAGAATCATCAATGAAACAATCTACATTAAACCCCTAAACACTAACATTCATATAACATGCATTCCGAGAACAAAACAAGTTTCCTTCATCCATTAATCATTTAAACTGCATGTATTACACATTATAACACACAACAATTCAGAATATTGCTTAATCCCTTCTTTCCTTATTATTAAAGCATCCCCCAATATAGCAAGAAAAGAGAATCAAAATATACTAAGAATAGAATCAATAAAAGACTTGCACATTAATAGTCTTACACTTACAGAAATCCCAAAACAGAAATATGTAAGTGAATTATTATTCCTTTAAACATCTTTAACTTGGAACCAATTATTTTAGCAAGCACAATAACAACCTGAATCTCAGCTTTTACCAAAACAACATGTCTCAATTAAAACATTCACAACCTTAATAAATTCTTCAAACATCAAGCACCAATTCCTTTACAAATATAAAATCCCTACATTCTCAATATCTTTTGAATTCTAACCATACTAGCAAGGATCCTACACATATATATGCACCACTTAAATGTTCCAATCTGAAAAATTGATCAAAGACTCCATATTCAAGATTTCAAACAATTTGTAACTTTAGATTTCTTAATCTTCATACCCTTACTTGATCCTTATTCAATCCATTTCAATATCATCATAATCATACATTATTAACTATCCTACGTCTTAATCGATTCATTGGCTCTCAATGCTCATTTTCCTTTCTATATAATCCTACAACTTCCCTTAACCACTTACCTTTCTCATACTTTTACCAAATCAATGCTCACAAATTACCCCCAATCTAACTTGCTAGGTTTAACATTGCAAATTTTCCTCTCTTAAACACCTAACACTTTATTCAATTAATAATCCTACTTATCTATGGTTTTCACAATCATAAATAAATACCAATAACCCATAGAAATCACTAAAACATAATTTACTCAAACCTTCCTCCAATCTCAACATTCTACAATTATTTACTAACATCAATTAATATTACAACCATCCATTTGCTCAAATTCATATTAAAATCACCTTTATCTAAATCAAACCCCTCTTAATCACACTTTCCAACTCAAAGTTTGATTCAAGAGTTTCTACCAACCATTCCAACATTTTAAGATAATCTTTTAGCAAATTATAAACCATAAAGAAGCACCATTAACCAGAACAATGAGAGGATTTTCGAAATTCTCTCCAAACCCTAGCTTTCCAACACATAATTTTGTCATATTATCATCCTAACTCAAAATCAAGTAATCCCAACATATAGAGTATTTAGAATCAACCAAATATAGTTTTAAAACCACAATTTCAAACCAAAAAGCTGTAGAATCAGATTTGATAATAAACCCCAAAAAGTTAGGGTTTTGCATAAACCTCACAAAATTACAATAACATTCAATTTAACAGTTAGGACACTACAAAATGAAGCTTTAGTTTAGTCTAAATTCATTATCATAACTAAAACCCAAAACTCAATTCAAACCCTCTCTCTTAAATGGCCCAAAACGAAAAAATCAAAGGCAAGAAGGGTGTAGAAAATGCTTACGGAGTTCTAAAATGAAACAACGATGTTCACACGCCGGAAACCACCGCGAGCCTCGCCGGAAAACGGCCATTAAAGGGGCTGACCGAAACATACAGCAAAAGGGAAAAGAAAAATGAGGAAAAAGAAGTTGGGAAAGAGTATTAGCTTGGAAAACCAAAGAAATAGCAAATCTCACCTCTCACCGCCGCCGACCTCCCCCGTCCGCCGCCGGAGAAGAAGAAAACTCGCCGGAAATTCGCGTGACACCAAGCAGCAAGGAGGCACGGATCTGACGCGATTTTAGCAAGGATTTAGAGAGAAGAAAGTGAAGAAACCGAAATTGGTGACCTTTTGAGGTGGAGAAATGAAATGGGTGAGCTTTAGAGAAGAGAAGAATTGAAAATGGAAGAGGAGGAGGGAGGGTGCGCTGCTATCCGAAAATGAAGGGGGGAAAAAAGTGTTTGGTTAAGGTTATATTGTGTATCATGTACACATTTTAAGAAAATTACCTAAAGGCCCTTCTTAATTCCCAAACCATTTGATTTGCCAAAACATGCATCCAATTTATTTAACCTCCCCAATACTTTAATTTCCATAAACTTCCATAATTTCTAAATTCTCCCAACCATTCAATTGATTATTTTTAAGCACTTATTTCCTAAAACTCCAAAAATATCCCAAAAATCTCCAAAAATTCCAAAAATTCTCAAAATTTCTAATTTTTCCTCATTTATTATTTGCTAAATACTCTCTAATCCTATATTAAATTTTTAGGATGTTACAATTCTCCCCACCTTTTAGGAATTTTTCCCTCAAAATTCACTATATGTAGCAACTATGGTAAATACTACATGAAGAAGTTTACTCAATACCCTCTTGAGAGCTTGATGTAGTTACAAAAACCCCCAACTTCCAGTCAAAATAACACATTCACTACTCTAACTTTCCCAAATTTTTAAGTTATAATCCCAACCTTGCTACACCTTGCTTGTCTAATTTATATATTTTGACCTATAAGACCACGAGAGTCATTCTTAAATCACTAGCCAAAATATTTCTTGCCAAATAGTTATACTTTGCCAAATCCCTATACGAATATGAGAGCCAGTCTCAAAACCTATGACAATATCAACACATCAACTTTATCCTTAGAATCGTCATCATTTTGCCTTCAATTCCAATAAATCAATTAAAAACTTTGCTAAACTTCAACATGGAATATTAAACTCAACGATCTTCTTTATCTATTTATCACATCATGATCACAACTTCAAAATTTGTCAACAAGTCTAAGAATTTCATGCCCAATAATCCTCCATTTCATGTTCAATAGAGCCTATTTACTCATTTATGACGTTAAAATCTCACCTTTCACAATGGTTCCACTCAGTTTTCATTTCTTACCCAAAATATTACTGCAGTCATCAATTCATGGTGTAATCCCAATAGTCAACTTTAATCCAAATCCTAAATTTCTCCAATCATACCCACAGTTATCGTTTCAAAACAATTAATCCATCTTGACAATAATTTACATATGCGAGACAATTCCTAACAACTAACCAACATCATTAATCCTTGTTCATCATAAAGAATTCAACCAACAAGTTAACTCACTACTTCCCTATAACTTAAGACTTTACTAATTAAATTCCCTTGGCAATAAACCTCTCTTCTCTTCTAATTCATGTAATATAGACTAATGTCTCAACCTTCCAAATCAGAAACTATACATTGTTATTGTTCTCTTATGCAAAATTCACGGAATGTTCATTTGAATGCTTACAATTCACATACAACCTCTAATACTGACAACTTGAGTAATATTCAAAACATCAAAACTTCGTTCAATTTCATTTAATCACCAATATTTCACATCATTTTACCTCATCTTTCCTTACTTACATCTAAAATCACATTGACATCACTTTAAGATGATTACAGTGGATCTCTTCAAAACAATAATGAACTAATCCATTTGTTAATACAATCCCACAAAGCCACAATTATCACAAACAAAAGTCATGTAGTTAAATCTTTTGTCATCCAATCATTTATGCATTCAAATAAAATCTTCTTTCAAAATAATCCAATTGATTAAATATGCACAAACCTTCTATATGATTAACCCTGCTTAAGTTTTCCTAAGCTTCACACATTTAATTAATAACTCCCTTATTCAAAGTTCATTACATGCACCCACAATGAAAGCACACCCACATACAAAAGTATCCAACTCTAAGCACAAAGTCGCACACAAGATCAAATTATTCAATTTAGTCACATCATTATCACCTCATAACTTTATTGATATTATAAACAAATCCTAAAACCCAAAAACCACACTTCGAATACTCCATGTCATATGTTTCTCAATGCAAAACCAAGTTCATCTAACATTCTAATACCCATAATTTACAGCCAACTTCCAATTTCAAAACCCAAACATTTATCTAAATGTATCCAATTTACTCCTAAATATTTCCATCAAAATATTTTTATAAATATAAATCCAAACAAGACAATCCACTTAATATCATCATAAAACTCCGTATAAACTCACACAAATCACCAACTATTCTCATAAGACTCATATTACAAAAACATAGATTTTTCGATATTCCCAATCTTAATAAATTCTCATAAAACACAATTTCATTTCCCCCTTAACTAAGTTCTAATATCAACTCAAATCTTCCCCTAACCATATAATCCAACATAATTTTATAGATATTATAAGAAACCTTAGTATTCTTAGACCAATTTGGTAGGTCATGAAACTTCAATCATAAATCTAAAAGTGTCCCAATCCATTAACCATCTTACATTTCTCACTTCAACTACTACCCAAACATCCTTCATTCCATTTTAAAACTCACCACTTCCCAATCATTCACATTATTCTATAAACCTTTTAAGACACCCCTTACTCAAAACAAAAGTACTACTCAATAATGGATCAAATCTTTTATTCACATCTCCCAATTTCACTTGTTTCCCTAGCCATATTCCAAAGTCTTCACTTCTTACCTATTAGATAACATTTCCCTAAGAATTTATCCAGTACTTTAACCTGTGTCCTTAACAAATTTCTAACTATATCAACTTCCTAACTAAAATCATCATCAAATTACTTTCAATTCCATTGAATAAATTGAAAATTTCGTTAAAACTTCAAATTAGAATATTGAAATCTTCTTTAAAAGTAAGAATAAACAACTTACAATCGACCCTCAACAAAACCAGATATCACAATAAAACATCCAATAGATCATGCAACTTAACTTATCATTCACAACAATTTAACAATTAACTAAACAAATAAGGAACAAGGTCAACAATTCTAATTTTACATTGTATCTTAATTGTTATTTTTTTTTCTTTAATCCTTTAACCCAATAAGGTATCTCATGATGCCTCGACTATGGTTATGGCCGGCACATAACTATACTCGAGACCCCAGAGAAGCATCCTTATTTCGCTATTTTTCCTAAATTCTTATACATATCAACATTATTTCGTTATTCTTTCTATGTTCATCTCAATCTCTCCACAGTACCTATTCAATTTCTCTTATCACTCTCTCCCCACCACGGGATGAGCGATAATCCTCTCAAAAAGACCAGATATTCATGCACAGAAGGAAGGGAATACTAAGAATGTATATTGCCAATCTATATGCAATGCAGCACAGTCCTAGGTTATCGTATACCAAATACTGATAACCAAGTTGTAACATTGTGTTACTAATTACTTAATTAACCAATAATATCCATTTCAGACTACTAACCTCTTCACTAACTATGATAGAAAAAGGATTTCCATAATATCAATGTCCTATCATAGTTAGAAAAGGAATTTCCTAATGATTAAATATTATCCATGATAGAAAAAAATAAACTAATACAGCACAGCTGCTATCATGGATAATTTATTGCTAACCATGTTAGAAAGGATTTGCCTAACATGATTAATAAACACAACTAGTTAATATTTAACAATAAATAGATATATACATGCGGAAACGAATGCAGGCCTATACAAATTGGCAATATACAATTCAAAATAAGCTATATAACTTCTACTACCTAATTCCCTTTCCTGATGCTCGCGCCTGTGCATGAATACCTGCAAAAATGTCAGTAATCGTGGGATGAGACAATTTGTCCCAGTAATCACCGCTTAACTCACTATAACAGTGAGATGTGCGGTAGCGAGGGCGTCTAAAGGGTACCACAGTTTTAAATTCAATAATACAGATATATATATATAATCCGAACCTTCTTCCCATGTATCACCCCAGTCTCTCTGTCATTTCCAAATCAAAGCAATTCAACATCTCTACCTCCAATACAACTATACTACCCCACAACTCTCACACTCACCTATAGATGCATTATGCCAACACGGGGCATTCAAGCATCTAATCTTCACTATATGATTTGACACTGTGTTCCTCTCCATAATGAGGGGACAATTTCCCTCTCTGGCAATCTCCAGAGAGGGAACCCCTGTTCTGTTTCCATTACAGAATGGGAACGGTTGGACTCTTCAATGTCAAACAACCGTAGGGGCGGTTGGGCTCTTCAATGCCAAACAACCGTAGGTCACTTCTCTCAATAAGTCGACCTATGAACCCCGATCCAATCAATCCGAAAAGGATCATCAGTACAAATAACTGTCGATTGGCCAATCGACAGTTATCATCGCGCGATGGTACATATATATTCCAGTGTCATGCAACTCTCACCATATCCATGTCCATCAATTTCAATCTCATCATCAATATCCTGCATTCCTACCATTCCTTTCAATATCTCAATCTCAACTATTCAATATCATACCTTCTTACCATTTCCTTCAGTATCTCAACTATTAACTTCTTCTATCTAACTAACTATCAATATCCTTAACAGAATACTATATAAACCTGTCACATCAATCCCAGAATAATCATTCACACCATACAGGATAATATGTATACTGTTTCAAATTTCTTTTATATGAAAATAATTGTGTTTAAAAGGCACCCGATAGCCTGTTTTGTATAAAAATAGCTTTTCAAAGATAGTATTTATATGGAGGGTGAGAAAAGGATTTTAAAAATCCCAGTTAACGTCACCCTCAATGTTATAGTAAGTTTAAGAGTGATTACCTGTCGCCCTTTTTGCACTTTGACGTTCTTTCTTACCATTTCTTTAGATTTCCTCCAACTATTTTTTTTCCCTCTGAGTTCCTCCTATAATAATAGGATACAAATGATAAATTAATATCATTTCCGCTTTATAGTACTTCAACGTCTCTCTTGAATTCCTAATATGCTACCCAACCCAACCTTATCCTAAAAATCATTTTGAATCTTTATTGTCCTTCTAGCATTCGCACTTTCATAACAACTTTAAAGATATTAACAATTACCTATCATACAATTCCCCGATCAACTAACCTAGAACCAAAAGAATCATCAATGAAACAATCTACATTAAACCCCTAAACACTAACATTCATATAACATGCATTCCGAGAACAAAACAAGTTTCCTTCATCCATTAATCATTTAAACTGCATGTATTACACATTATAACACACAACAATTCAGAATATTGCTTAATCCCTTCTTTCCTTATTATTAAAGCATCCCCCAATATAGCAAGAAAAGAGAATCAAAATATACTAAGAATAGAATCAATAAAAGACTTGCACATTAATAGTCTTACACTTACAGAAATCCCAAAACAGAAATATGCAAGTGAATTATTATTCCTTTAAACATCTTTAACTTGGAACCAATTATTTTAGCAAGCACAATAACAACCTGAATCTCAGCTTTTACCAAAACAACATGTCTCAATTAAAACATTCACAACCTTAATAAATTCTTCAAACATCAAGCACCAATTCCTTTACAAATATAAAATCCCTACATTCTCAATATCTTTTGAATTCTAACCATACTAGCAAGGATCCTACACATATATATGCACCACTTAAATGTTCCAATCTGAAAAATTGATCAAAGACTCCATATTCAAGATTTCAAACAATTTGTAACTTTAGATTTCTTAATCTTCATACCCTTACTTGATCCTTATTCAATCCATTTCAATATCATCATAATCATACATTATTAACTATCCTACGTCTTAATCGATTCATTGGCTCTCAATGCTCATTTTCCTTTCTATATAATCCTACAACTTCCCTTAACCACTTACCTTTCTCATACTTTTACCAAATCAATGCTCACAAATTACCCCCAATCTAACTTGCTAGGTTTAACATTGCAAATTTTCCTCTCTTAAACACCTAACACTTTATTCAATTAATAATCCTACTTATCTATGGTTTTCACAATCATAAATAAATACCAATAACCCATAGAAATCACTAAAACATAATTTACTCAAACCTTCCTCCAATCTCAACATTCTACAATTATTTACTAACATCAATTAATATTACAACCATCCATTTGCTCAAATTCATATTAAAATCACCTTTATCTAAATCAAACCCCTCTTAATCACACTTTCCAACTCAAAGTTTGATTCAAGAGTTTCTACCAACCATTCCAACATTTTAAGATAATCTTTTAGCAAATTATAAACCATAAAGAAGCACCATTAACCAGAACAATGAGAGGATTTTCGAAATTCTCTCCAAACCCTAGCTTTCCAACACATAATTTTGTCATATTATCATCCTAACTCAAAATCAAGTAATCCCAACATATAGAGTATTTAGAATCAACCAAATATAGTTTTAAAACCACAATTTCAAACCAAAAGCTGTAGAATCAGATTTGATAATAAACCCCAAAAAGTTAGGGTTTTGCATAAACCTCACAAAATTACAATAACATTCAATTTAACAGTTAGGACACTACAAAATGAAGCTTTAGTTTAGTCTAAATTCATTATCATAACTAAAACCCAAAACTCAATTCAAACCCTCTCTCTTAAATGGCCCAAAACGAAAAAAATCAAAGGCAAGAAGGGTGTAGAAAATGCTTACGGAGTTCTAAAATGAAACAACGATGTTCACACGCCGGAAACCACCGCGAGCCTCGCCGGAAAACGGCCATTAAAGGGGCTGACCGAAACATACAGCAAAAGGGAAAAGAAAAATGAGGAAAAAGAAGTTGGGAAAGAGTATTAGCTTGGAAAACCAAAGAAATAGCAAATCTCACCTCTCACCGCCGCCGACCTCCCCCGTCCGCCGCCGGAGAAGAAGAAAACTCGCCGGAAATTCGCGTGACACCAAGCAGCAGGGAGGCACGGATCTGACGCGATTTTAGCAAGGATTTAGAGAGAAGAAAGTGAAGAAACCGAAATTGGTGACCTTTTGAGGTGGAGAAATGAAATGGGTGAGCTTTAGAGAAGAGAAGAATTGAAAATGGAAGAGGAGGAGGGAGGGTGCGCTGCTATCCGAAAATGAAGGGGGGAAAAAAGTGTTTGGTTAAGGTTATATTGTGTATCATGTACACATTTTAAGAAAATTACCTAAAGGCCCTTCTGGAAAGAGTATTAGCTTGGAAAACCAAAGAAATAGCAAATCTCACCTCTCACCGCCGCCGACCTCCCCCGTCCGCCGCCGGAGAAGAAGAAAACTCGCCGGAAATTCGCGTGACACCAAGCAGCAGGGAGGCACGGATCTGACGCGATTTTAGCAAGGATTTAGAGAGAAGAAAGTGAAGAAACCGAAATTGGTGACCTTTTGAGGTGGAGAAATGAAATGGGTGAGCTTTAGAGAAGAGAAGAATTGAAAATGGAAGAGGAGGAGGGAGGGTGCGCTGCTATCCGAAAATGAAGGGGGGAAAAAAGTGTTTGGTTAAGGTTATATTGTGTATCATGTACACATTTTAAGAAAATTACCTAAAGGCCCTTCTTAATTCCCAAACCATTTGATTTGCCAAAACATGCATCCAATTTATTTAACCTCCCCAATACTTTAATTTCCATAAACTTCCATAATTTCTAAATTCTCCCAACCATTCAATTGATTATTTTTAAGCACTTATTTCCTAAAACTCCAAAAATATCCCAAAAATCTCCAAAAATTCCAAAAATTCTCAAAATTTCTAATTTTTCCTCATTTATTATTTGCTAAATACTCTCTAATCCTATATTAAATTTTTAGGATGTTACATCCATATCGAACAATGTATGGGTCAAATACAAGAGAAGTATCATGCTCAATACTAACCTCTTCAGAGTCATTGTAGGTCCATTATCTTTGGTCTATCTCAGGACCACCAAGCCTTTTTGAATCCATCTCACGAGATCAATGTAACATTCCCAAAACAAAATAAAAAGAAAAAAAATCACTGTCTAGCCATATCATTGCAAACTAAAAAAATTACATACTCTTATTTTCATTTTAAAGAATAATCTACATGGAACTGTAGCTTGTTTAAAAAATTTGAAAGATTCCAGACCTACTTTTCTCCAAGAAGAATATTTGCACACTCAGAACCACTTCGCTTCTTTCACTCCATTTCTCCTCATTTAACTCCATTTCTCCTTATTTAACACCTTTAGCTTCTTCGATTTCAGTCAACACCTTTCACTCCAGTTCACTTGAAACTCCTTCTCGCTTTCGTCTCAAAATGAAGGGTTTTCAAAACCCTCTCGCTCTCACTTTTCTGGGCCACATCAAAGGTTTCAAAATCACATATGTTTCACTTTGCTTCTCATTTCGTTGTTTGCTGCTACGGTTTCAACATCGCATCTGTTTCACTTTGCTTCTCACATCAAAGGTATCATCATTTTTCTTTCATGTTCTCTCATTTTTCAAATGGCCAATTCATTTTGCTGTTTAATATGATTTACTTGCCATCGTTTTGCAGATGCTCTTTGTTTACCTTTCACATTTTTCAGATGCTCAATTCTGTTAAAAATGACATTGCTTTGCCACCACCCCATATTAATTTTAATCTTTAGATGCTCACCGTTTTGCCATGTGATTTGTCACATCACTCTTTTAATCTTCAGTCACACATTTAACATTAAATTGTTAGCGAGCTGTCCAAAAAGGACTATCTTGAACTCATTTTATGACTTCAGGGGCTAATTTAAGCCTAAAACTACTTCCAGGGCTACTATAATCATGAGGTAAAAATTACAGGTCAATGGTGATTTTTAATGAAAGAAGAGTATCATTTTTCTAAAACCTCATGAAGGTATATTGCTAAACTACACCTCGCTGTCCTTACATTTGGAAAGCCTGATTCAACTGTGTGTATAAATATGACTCTATATGTGTGTATATGTTTTGTATAAATATTTTGTGGGAAATTACGTTAAATAGTTATTATTTACTATTTTATATTAGAACAATATTTCTATTATCTTAGTCATAATTATCAATTACAATATTAGGAAATACTTATAGTAGAATAATATAAAGTTAATAAGAAGGTAATACTTTTAGGAGAATAGTATTTTCTTTCATGAAAGCTTTTGTGTTATAAATATAATATCTTATTAGTAAATGGTGTTGTAGAAGAATGAAGATTTGTGAGCAAGTTGAATATGATAAATATCCATAGTCCACTTGAGGGGGAGTGTGATAAATTATGAAAAATAATTTTAATATTTCCTGTTTTGAATTAGAAGAATATTTGTATTATCTAAGCCATAATTATCTATTATAGTATTAGGAAATACTTATAATAGAAGAATATTAAGTTATTTGGAAATAGTATTAGATAATACTTGTAACAGAAGACTATTTTCTTTCATGTAGTTTTTTGGATTTCAAATTCCCATGTATTTTATTCTATCATTAATGGCTTGATTCTATCTTGCCAAGGTGTTTTATACTCCCTTCGGTCCATAATATATAAGTCAACCGCCAAAAACCGCTTCTTAAGAAAACATGTGGATGTTAGTTGAGTGTGTGGAGTTAATGCTACTTTTCCAATATTGCCCATATTTATTATGATACTTTTAAGAGAGAGAAATACATAAGAATTATTACATATGAAAGAGAGTTAGTAGTAAAGTAGAAAAAACGTATTAAATAAGGAGACAATGTGAGATGAACTCTTATATTTTGGACCAAAACCATTCAAATTTGGGCTCTTATATTAAGGAGCGGAGGGAGTACTTTCTTATAACTGTTTTGGTAGCTTCCATATAATATCTGTTGATGATTAATGGAATTCATTGAGGGATTTATTCACGCTAAATGTTCCCTTGAACAAGCTTGACCTTGTTGAGCTACTAACACATGTCGTGTGTTGAAAATAAACATTTAATAAATAAATAAATCGGTCCAGAGTTTGGGATATATAGATAAACATATGAATATTTTATGTCTTTAGAACTAATTTTATTGTTTACACATGTATTTATATTTAGGGCAATGATCCTACTTTGTCCTTCAAGTAATCATCCTGAACCATTGAGCACCTTAAATAACACTAGGACAAATCTACTCTTGATATAACCAAAGTGGTCAAATTTTACCCTCTGACAAATGTAATGTTAACATGTGGACGATGCCCATTGGTGGGTTTTTCTAGTTAAGGGAAAATTGGATCACTTTGGTTACTTCAAATGTGAAATTGTACCTGATGTTAATTTAGGGTGCCCAATGGTCCATGTTTACTTGAAGGGTAGAATATTTATTATTAATACTTTTTTCAACAATTTAGGAGATAAGATGGAAATCTTAGCTAAAAGTGTAAGATTGGAAACGGATTTTCTCAGCTCCTAAGTCTCTCAGCGGCCAAAATCTGTCCGTCCATATAATCATCCATTTGATTCAAAGCTAACTAAATGTCACGTAATCCAACATTAAAAATGAGTTTCACCAAGTCAAAGTCATCGAATGCACCTCCATATCCTCCACATTTACTTTAGCCTCCCATTATCCTTGGTTGCTTCTTGCTTATGTATGTCTTTTTAAGTGCTAGGGAAGACCAGATTAATTTGGGATGTGGTGGCTTTATAGATCGAAGGGTATTATTTTTGAGGGTTTGAAAAGAGAAGTGGTTGTTGAGGGGATCTGCAAAATTGCTATAATTCCGTGAAGGCAATGAACAAAGCAGAAAGTAGTGAGAGAGAGAGAGAGAAAATGTGGAGCTGAGAGGGAAAAAGAGGAAGAATTATTGATGAGAATGGTGGAGAAGAAAGGATAGGAAAGAGATGCTGAGAAAATTGGCCTCTGAGATCCAAATCCGTTAAGATTACGTTTAGTTTGCAAGATAAGTTATAAGATTGTAAAACAAGTGTAGGGAAATAAGGTCCACCCTTAGTGGGTTAGGACCATACCCAATTGGAATTGGGGCCACTATGTAAATGTGGAAAATATTGGTTTGAAATGAGTAATTTTCCCCATAGATTTAACGTTAAATCAATGTGTTTTTTCACATGGGGATATGACATTTCCATTGATTCATTATAAATACATGAAGCCTATTGGAAAAGTTAAGTCACTATTGTTTTTTATGTGTAGAAAAACAAATTCATTTCTTTCAGTCTCTCTATTTCTTCCTCCTGCGCATCTGCTGTATATCGTAGTCAGATTCCAATCGGTGATCCGACTCCGTGTAGGTACCCGGTCAAGTTAATCGGCAACCCAGGTACGCCCGAAATCCCTACAGTGGCATCAGAGCATGTTGTTCTTGAGGCAATTTGTGAATTTTATTCCGCTATGCAATTGTGCTTGTTATAAATGTTGTGTGTTTTTATTTTTTGTTCATGTGTTTATTTGCGAGAGTGCATATACCAAGAACTAATGAAATCACAACTTATTCAAGTGTTTTTAATAATGCTTTATATTCTTCTCTGGTCTGGTATGCATAGTGTAGATATGCTTATGATTATATGTATGTTGACACGTGTGTCTAAATATATATGTGGCCGAATATAAATCTGCATGTTTTTCTATGTTGCTACTGATTATATATGTTTGTGCATACATGTTTTTGTTGTTGTTCTGAATGTTTTTGTCTTATTGTTGTAATTAGAGAGTAGAGACACAAACTATTTATTTAATCCCTTAGATTTAGAACAAAACAATCAGAGAAGATAAAACGTAGAGACAAGTTTTTTGATTGGGTTTATGAAAATGCACAGAATTAGGGCATGAAATTAGTCCCCTTATGTAGAGCACGAAAAACCGATGAAAATGGAATATAAGAACGCGAACGGAGATAGGGGTGGTTGAAAATTCGGGTCCGGCGGGCTCGGCTCGTGTAGGCAACCGGGTCTTGGTGACCCGACTGGAGGTTAGGGGTGACACCCCTATCCGAAACGACGTCGTTTTTGACGTTTAAATAAAAAAACAAGCACACGGGAAGGTTAGAACCCGTGCGAATTATTTACGTGAACGCGTCCATACCACTCTGCCAAACTGTCTTTTCTATGTAATGTTTATTGCGTAAGTTTATATATATATATATACCATATTCCCAAGATCATAGAACAAGTATTTTAACTCCAATTGAGACATAGTTTGTTTCTAAAAATCCCTAAATTTGAGATCTATGATTAGAAATATTGTTTTCCTATTTCTAACATGTTTTGGATTTCCAAAAATATTTTGGTGCTATTTTTTGTGATTTTTATTAGTTTAAAAATCCTAAATATTTATGAAAAATCATAAATATTTTATTTGAGGTAAATATGAACTTAGAGAGTTCTAAAATGCACCAACCAAAAGAATTTCACTCTTTTGGATTATATTTATGCAGAGTAGCTTAATCCTAAGTATGATTTTGTTACTATCTTGGAATTCATGCTTTTTAGCATGATTCATGTTCTTTTGCATACACTTTTGAAGTAATTATACATGCTAATTGATTCATGATTTTTGGTAACACATTTGTTAAGTGGTGTTGAATATTTTGGTAAGTTAATCATTAAAGTTAAGTGTTTTGCAAGGCAAATGTGTTTAGGAAAATAAAGCCAAGTCAGGTGAGAAGTCAAGTTGAATGAAAGGATGTCAAAGCACATTGGAGCAACATATTTGCATGGGAAGAAATCAATCTTCATCAAGACAGAAGTAAGTCGCGGCATGATTCCATGTTGAACTTCTGTGCCGCGGCCCAAATTGAATTTCAGTTACAGGGAGAAACTATGCTGCGGCATGAGTTTGGTCCACTTTACTGAGCTGCGGCATGGTCGCATTAAAACTGCCACATCACCATTTTTCACTCGAAAATGAGTGTTTAAAAGCAAGAAAACGAAAAGGGCAAAGGGTTCTGATTTTTGAAGACTTGGAAGCTTGTGGGTGTGTTAGGGTTTGTGACTTTGAAGAGATTGAAGCAAAGATTGGAGCTTTTGAATAGATTTGGAGCTCCAACCATTTGGTTTTCTTCCTCTTCATCTTCCTTTCCTTTCTCATGTCATTTATGGCTATACTTTCACTTGGTATTTGTGCTTCTATATTGACTATGAGTAGCTAAACTCATTTATCTAGGATTATTTTGAACCCTTGTATGGAGTAACTCATTAAAACTCCTATCATTTTGTGATTAATGTTTATATATGTGTTTATTTTACTCTAGCCCTAATGCCTCTAAGGAATTGATCACCATCTACTTGATATGTTCATTTGACTTATGACTTGAGGGAGCTAGGTTAAATGTAGAACTTGAGTAAAATAGTGTGAGAACTTGAAGTTTGCATGACAAATAAATGGTTTTGTTGATAAGATAGACATATACTTATTAGCCTCACATAGCCACATTAGGCTTGAAACTAAGAAATTGGGTTTTATTAATTGTGACAAGACATTGCATGATTAATGGAATTAAACATTTGTTCTTGACTCGACGGAGCGTTTACAAGTAATTTAGAACCCTAGGTTAACACATATATAAACATTAAAACAATTAGGGGAGAAGTTGATTAAAGGTTACAAGATACAAGGGGGAGAAATAATCCTAGGTTGCATTTCATCTTTAAAGTCAAAAACCAATTTTAGCATCTATTTTCTATTTTCAAACAATAGCTTTAGTTGTTAAATTTTCAAACAATATTTGATTAGCTCAACTTAATTAAATGACAAAGCCTCTTGCTTGACCGGATTTGTATCCCAATCCACGTGGGAACGATCGTTACTCACTATTTTATTACTTGGCATGACCCGTGCACTTGCGGTGTGAACAGATTTACATAGCGGTAGATCAGAAAAGGAATAAGTAATGAGATATTGTTTCTCAATGTTGATCCAAAACTAATTATTTAGAGTACTGTGAATCTCTGAATAATTAATGAATAAGGGAGTTTTGAATTAGAGTATGAGACTCTATTATATGATCAAGAAAGGAAGATCCTTAAGAAGATCGAAAGAGAGGTATATATAATTCAAAGTAAAGTTCATTTGAACTTGAAATGAAATAAGAAGTGTAACATGAGAAAATATGATGATGCAATAGAGAAGAAATCTTGAATAACCAAAATCCTAAAGTGTAGGATTGTGATTCGGATAACCTTTAAAAGGTTAAAATGAAGGATCAAATACTAAAGAGATAGTATTAGATCAAAGTGAGTGAAAATCTCAAAAGAGAGATATTCAAGTTTGAACTCCGGATCTTGGTGAGATTCAAGAAAAGAATACACCTAGAATGTGATTTCAAAGTCCATATTAGGATAAAGAGAATCCTAAACCCAGTCCAACTTAACTTAAGTTGAAACAATGAAAGACATGAAGAGGTAAATGTCAAATACTCTGAGTGAGTGGGAGCAAATGGGTAAATGCTCTATCTAAGTAGAAGTTCTTAGAAATAAAATCTTCTAAGAATTTCATGCACGAAGTCTAAGTGGGAGCTCTTGGAAAATGTATTTTCTAAGAGTGTTATATGCTCTACCTAAGTGGGAGCTCTTAGAAATTAGTCTTCTATGAGTTTCATACACTAAATCTAAGTGGAAGTCAATGTCAAATAATCTATTTGAGTGAGAGACCTAATTTGAGCATATTCTAGAAAGTACTTGTTTAAAATTCTTGATAGATAATAGTATTGTTAATTGGAATCCGTGTGATGGGAGTCTTTAAACGCATTCTCCCGATCATGAACCCAATTGTGCTATTATTATCTAGTTTAGAATAATACAAGTACATGACATTGTATACTTCAATGTGCTACAAATAGATTATTAGTTCTTGGTTCAAATCAAATTGTGAATGTCCAAATGAGGAGTGGGATGATTTGAAATAATTCAGCCGAGAAAGGGCTGCCAAGAATAACAACGAACTATAAACTTAAAAGGGGACAACGTGATATCTGATATTGAGAGGTCTCATATGAATGGATAGATGTTGTCATATCATTGACTAAGGGTCATGACAAAGTTGAACTTGAGAAGTTATCTCAACTTAACTTTTGAGATGATTTGAGACATACATGACTACTTGAAAAGGGAAACAATTAATATTAGTTATCCTATAGAGCGCAAATAGGATAGAAATCCAACAACATAGTCATGTCAAATGTGTTAATGGAAATATTTTGTAGAATTTCCATTACACAAGATAAAAAATGTTGTCAATTAAGTGTGACATATAACTTGAGGTTTAGCACCTTTAATGAGACAACATCTATACAAGATATCCAACAGTACAAGGAAATTAAACATAGTTGATTGTATATTGTCAAATGAGCAAAGAGTGAAAATTGTTCATATTGACGCTCCTTCATCTAGGAGCACATGAAAGTCGAGTAAAATCAAAGTGAAAGCTTTATTACTTTGATAATTTATCAAAGTATGTGGTGCTTAATCATTGATGTCTTGAGGTTGAGGTATTTAACCTCTTATGGCTAGCTTACAAGTAGAGAAAAGACATTCTCTACACTTTAAACCTAAATGAGATAAGGTAAAAGGTTCCATGAAACAGAATGGAAGGACTAGCCTAACGTGGTTAGCTACCAAATTTAAGCAAAAGGCTTTATATTGGTACTGACGTGAGGATTAAGGTAAAAGACTTTAAAGCCTACAAAACCAATGTTTTTATTGAAAAACAACCTTAATTCTCCATGATATGATTCATGCATCATTTTTATGAGTTATAAATGAACTATCTTGATTTTCATGACAAAATCAACAATTTGTGATGTGTTTTTCTTGAGATTTCTTAGTTTTTTCGATATTGTTGGTAATCTTTGCATGTGTGTTTGTTTTACCACTGTAATTCAAGTGTCGACTTGATTAAATGTCATTCTTGACAAGGGCATGGAAATTGAATTGTCATTTTCCGGTAATGATATGTTCATTACATAATAGGGAAGTGTCCCAAAGTGGAATTTCCTTGTAGGTAAAACAACAAGAAAAGTTTTTCAGTAAGGGATCTAAGATTGAGAGATTATTGTAATTCTTCCAACTGATACTTATGGTTCAACGACTGTGAGTCATGACATGATGCTAAGAAGAGCTTTATTGATGATTACTCACATAATTATCATTACTTTATTTCACACGTGTTTATAGCTCAAGCGCTTTAGACGATAAGTGGATAAAGTTGCAAATAAAGTGCATATAGAATTTTAGAATTCTACGCATTAAAAGAGGTTTTTCATGACCTGTTTTGAGGAGCACTATGAGAAAAGGGACATTCATTCATTTAAATTATCCCTCCTACTCTATCACTAGATGGAGTTGCCCATATGCATAGTAAAATGCATTAAACATGGTCAAGTATAAAGTGTTTTAAGCTAACCCACCAAAAGTGAGTGGGAGAGTGGTACCAAGTCCACCTTTGGTGGATCAGTAAACATTTTTGATAGATCAAATATGGTTTTCTCTTTAAGAGAGATGTAAACATTATACTTAATCATGTGCCTTCAAAGTGGTTATTTCAAAACCACATGCAGTGTGTATTTTCAACATAAGTCAGATGATAAGTTTCCATAACCATAAGCCATAAGGGTCAATTACACTATCTTATGATCATTGTGGGTGGGATCTTATAATGGTTACATTTTCATAAGTAGAAATGAAAATAGATTTGTATTTGAAAAGAAACTTAATGAACCATATTTATTGTGGATGAGTTTTTTCAAATAATGGAGAAGTTCATCACATGGTATTTCACGATATGTTTTTAAGAGACTTAGTGACAAGGTGATATAGAATAAGCTTATAGTCTTCCATTTTCCATGTAAGTGGGAGCTTGAGAGAGAGCTTAACTTTGAACAACATTCTTAGTTGCTCTTGAGGAGGAGAACATAAGTGTTTTGTATAAGATGCCTTACTTATTCCTTAGAAGGAATGGAAGAAAACAATAAGAAATGACATTGATTCTTTGAGAAAGAATCAAACCAAGATTTAAGGTTCAAAGTTACAGCTTAAGAAAATCCATTTTTTGTTGCAAGAGAGCTACAATATGGAAATTATCAATTCATTCCAATGTGGATGAATGTGATCCCAAGGATACTTCAATGACTTCAAAAGTGAATTTGAGTCTTGACAAATATCCCTAAAATGAATAAACTTAAATGTAAAAATGGAAAAAGGTTTCCATGTAAATGTTGTTGGTAGTTTAATGTACACAGTGGTGTATAAATAACAGATATCTATTGTGGTAGAACTTTGTAAGTGAATACGAGTTCAACCATTGTGAGAGACATTTTATGACTCCACAAAAATGCTTATGGATACTTTAAAGGGCATGTAATTGTGCGCATTCAAAGTGCTTACTATGGTAGTATGTATGATTGTATGGTCATAGGTGTTTAGAAGAACATCTTGGATTTGAAATGAGATTTCAAACCTAGTGTTAATGCATTGTGCAAACATTACGATCATTACCTAAATGGAAGACCCTAAGTATCATAGCATGAATAAAATATGAGGATAAATATGTGAAAAGTTATAGCGCATAAGGTTGTTGTTAAACAACATGTTCCTATGCAAAGTCCCCTACTTAAGCCTAAGGTCAAGGATGTACATGTATGACATGTTAAGTCTTCTGGCATGCATAGGACTTGGAGTAAGAGATATTTCATTATGGCTTTACATGTGTATGTGATAGTATATAATGTCTAGTACATCGTACAGGTTAGTGAGGTCGCTTTCTCACACAAGCGATCGCCTTTGACACTCAGTGAGAGTGTGTAAAGATGAGACAAAGTGTTCACCGGCAGTATTGATCATACTGATATGGTAGAGAAGAAACACAATCATTATGTTGCCTCGACTCAAAAGTGCAGTAAAGTCGGGATGAGATCCGTGGTTAAACATATGGAACGACTTATGTTAGAATCTTAAGTTTTGATGAAGACTGAAATATGAAAGAACAAGTTAAACTTAGAAAAATTAGGTTAATATAGAACCACAAGTAAGAGTACAACCGGATGTGGTTTTACTTTCGGATGGACTAGGACTAGCGCTCGCGGATGAATGACTCATCCCCCAGCGGAAGCAAGTAACCCACTAAGTCATAACTCAGTCTAGGAACATTAGGAGTATAAAATCCTTGAGACTAAGTTAGGACGCAACCGGATGCAGGAATGCTTCCGGATGCTTAGTGACTAGCGCTGCCTGTTGGACTAGGCAACACTGAGCGTCAGTGAGTATAACTCTAAGACATAACTTAGATCTAGTTGGAGTGCTTCCGGATGTGGAATTGCTTCCGGAAGTAAGAGAACCTCCTAAGACTAAATGAACTCCCACTGCATGTGACTATGTGTTAATACATTGCTAGACTAACGTTCAAGTGCAGCACTGAGTGATGTTGCTTCCGGATGTGAAAGTGCTTCCGGATGCAATCAAAATGTCAGAACGTACAGCAGTGCAGTGTCAAAGTACTTTTTGGCAGAGCAGAGTTGTCAGAGCTGCTTTTCAAAGATAAAGCAAGTCAACCCTGCTAAGCATTAATGGAGCATTAATGAGCAACGGTAACAAGGGAAAAACAGCTATATTCAAACGGCCTTGTCACCTACCAAGAGATAGAATACTTGAAGACATATATAAAGAAGCTCATCTTCATTTATCAAGATAACTTGGAGAAATCACAAAATCTAGAGAGAGAAACCGAGAATACTCTGCAAGCATTCAAAGCTGCCCAGAAAAGCAAGAGAGCACTTAATACATTGAGAGTTTTATTTATTATCCATCTTGTACTCTTTGTAGTTAAGTCTCTTCATTTATTAAGAGCAATAATTGTACTTAAGTGAGTAACATTATCTGTTCTTAGAGAGAACTAAGTTAGAAAATCCTTTGTTTGAAAGGTTGAACCCTTACAGGTAGTAAGGGGGAGCGAGTCTGTAAGGTTGCAAGTGAGCCCGTGTAAAACTTGTGGTTGTAAGGTTGCAAGTGATCCCGTTGTAAAACTTGCAGTTGTAAAGGTTCCAGGTGAACCCGTTGTAAAACCTGGGGATAGTGGAACTCAATTTGGGTGATTGAGAACTGGACGTAGGTCAAGAGTTGGACCGAACCAGTATAAGGTCTTGCGTGTTTTGATTTTCTAATTTTTATTTGGTAGCACAATTCACCCCCCCCTCTTGTGCATCCTCACTTTCATTTGGTAGCAAGGTCTTTCTGACTTGATTCCAACGAATCTTGAAAGCAAAGATCGAGTGATGGATGCTGAACATCATTATCTTCCCGATGTAGCTATGCAGCCAAACAAGCCCCCAGGCTTTGATGGGTAGAACTATCCCTTCTGGAAATTCAAGATGGAGAACTTCATCAAAGCTAGTGGTCTTCGAATCTGGGATGTGATAGAGTATGGCGACAATGTTCCACTAGATGATGAAGGTTTTGCAAAGCCTCGATCACGCTTCACCAATGATGATTACTTTCAAGTGGAACTGAACTACAAGGCCATCCACTATATTCAATGTGCCCTGAGCCCGAAGGAGTTCCACAGGATAAGCCATTACAAAACAGCAAAAGAAATGTGGGAGGCTCTTGAAGCAGCTCATTCCGGAACCAAGGGAGTGAAGGCCAGACGCGTTGAGATGCTGGTTGAGGAGTTTCACAAGTTCACTATGCTTCCAAATGAGCCAATCAGAGACTTGGAGCTTAGATTCACCCATCTCATAAACAACCTCGCCTCTCTGGGGAAGAACATTCCTGAGGAGGAACAGGTGAGCAAGATTCTAAAGGTGTTGAAGGGTGACTGGCTTACCAAGGTGACCATTCTACAGGAAGTCCAGGGAGAGTCAACCAGTTCTGTCACTGCCTTATTTGGTTCTCTGGCTGAGTATGAGCCAACCCTGTTAGCTCAAAGGGCTCCCCAAGCTGCTGCTAAAACTAAGAACCTAGCTCTTGTTGCTCCCAGCAAGGATAGGAATGATGATGATGATGAGGATGATGAGGAGGAAATAGATGAAGAGGAAATGGCTATGATGGTACGAAAATTCAGAAAGTTCTTCAAAAAGAAGGGAGGCTTTCATAAAGGAGAATCTAGCCACAAGAGGGATTATAAGAAGGAAAGGACCCCTGTGTACTTCGAGTGTAAGAAGCCTTGTCATTTCAAGGCTGAGTGCCCAAGCCTTCAGAGAGCCAAAGGGAAGGACAAAAGGAAAGTCTTTGTGTCCTCAATCTGGGTAAACAATTCAGATGAGGAAGCTAGTGATGAGGAAGAGGTTGCTAACCTCTGTCTTGTTGCCAGAGAAGATGGTGAGGAGGCATCCTCAGACTTTGATTCCATCCATGGTGATGAGGTAACTCTTCCTGAACTCCAAGAAGCTTATAACGAAGTTCATAGAGAGTTCTTTCGTTTATGTAAGGCTTACAAGGTGTTGAAAAAGAAAAATGAATCACTTGAGTTCTCGGTGAACTCACTAAGTGAAGAGCTAGCGGAAGCCAAAAAGCTTCCGGTAGCAAATGACAAGGGAGATCCCCAAGCGGAACCCAAGGCCTCAACATTAGAGAGCTGCATCAACTGCAGTAAAATCTCTGCTGAAAGGGATAGACTACATAATGCCCTACAAAAATTTACAAATGGTTCTGAAATGTTAAATGTTATCTTGATGAATCAAAGGGCATATAGGGATAAAACTGGATTAGGGTATAAGCATAAAGGTAAAAAGTGGGTGAAACCTAAAGTGAAACCATACTTAAAGTTTTTCCACAAAGCCACTAGTCACAGCTCCACACCCTTTAGCTTCTGCAACTACTGCAACAGGAAGGGACACTCCACGTCCACCTGCAATGCAAAGAAGCATGGAGTTAATAGCTCCTATAAGTGGGTTCCAAAAGGAACCAGGGTAAATGAGGATCCTCCAAAGAAAGAAACTAAGGGAGGACAAGGACCTAGAACTTGGAAACATATTCCAAGGGAAGTCCGTCAGCCTAGAGCCCACACAAGGCCAGAGACACAACACAATCACAAACCCAAGGTCAACACTGGACTGAGGGGTATGAAAACTAATGATAAAGGACCCAATAAAGGTTGGGTACCTAAGCATGTCTAATCTATGCAGGTCTGTCTCAAAGCATCCAAGAACAAAAAGTGGTACATTGACAGTGGATGCTCGAGACATATGACGGGTGACAGAGACAAGTTCAAATCCTTGGTGATCAAAGATGGAGCCAAAGTGAGCTTTGGAGGAAATCAAAGCGGGAAGATCACTGGGGTTGGAGAAGTTGGACCAGTTAAAGATGTTTATCTGGTGGATGGTCTCTGTCACAACCTGCTGAGCGTGAGCCAGAGCACTGACAAAGGAAATTGGGTAATTTTTGATTCACATGAGTGCATGATAATAGACAAGCAGGATCTGAATTTACATAAGGCCAACCTAAAATGCAAACTTAAGGCAAATAGAAATGGAAACCTATACACTCTAGATTTATGTCAACAACTAGATGAAAAATGCTTAATATCTAGTGATGAGAATAGTTGGCTTTGGCATAAACGGCTAGCACATGTTAATTTTACTCAACTTGAGATGCTTATTAAGAAAGAGCTAGCTATAGGGATTCCATCTTTTAAAGTTAAGCATGATTATATTTGTGAATCCTGCCAACGAGGGAAGCAAACAAAGTCCTCGTTTAAAACCAAGAAGAGAGTCTCCACCAGCAGGCCCTTGGAACTAATCCACATGGATTTGGTTGGGCCAGCAAGAGTAAAGAGCTTGGGTGGAAACCTGTATGCTCTAGTTGTGGTGGATGACTATTCTAGGTTCACTTGGACAATGTTTCTTGCCTCCAAGCAAGATGCTTTTGATGCTTTTGTTGTCCTGACTAAGAAAGTGCAGAACAAGAGAAATCTCAAGATAACAGCCATAAGGACTGATCATGGAGGAGAGTTTGAGAATCACAACTTCTCGGAGCTGTGTGAAGAGAATGGCATCGATCACAATTTCTCAGCTCCTAGAACTCCTCAGCAAAATGGTGTAGTGGAGAGAAAGAGCAGGGTTCTGACTGAGATGGCCAGGAGCATGCTCAATGAGAAAGAGGTTTCTCAAGTGTTCTGGGTGGACGCGATGAGCACTGCTTGCTACATCTCTAACAGAGCCTATGTTCGCAAGGGCTTGGACAAGACTCCCTATGAGCTGTACAAAGGCAGAAAGCCCAACATCAGCCACCTCAGAATCTTTGGATCAAAATACTATGTGCATAACAATGGAAAGGTAAATCTGGGTAAGTTTGATCCAAAAGCTGATATAGGTGTATTCATAGGGTATTCCCTTAGGAGTAAGGCTTATAGAGTATACAACATGAGGACTAGAACTGTAGAGGAATCAATGCATGTTGTATTTGATGAAAATCCTACATGGGAACAATCCACAGAAGATGATGAAATATTAAACTTTCCAAAACCATTATCATCTTCACCACCAAAAGAAACACCAGCAAGCAATCCCAAGGTAGAAGATGAACCCAGTGATGAACCTAGAGTGCAGACGGTGCCTGATGAGGTATTGTTGCCAACAGCTAGGAGATATCACAGGGATCATCCTCTTGATCAAGTGCTTGGTGATGTGTCTTCTGGTGTCAGAACCAGAAGACAAGTTCAAAATGAGGTTGAGTTTGGAGCCTTCTTGTCACAAATTGAACCAACCTCAGTTGAACAAGCTCTTGAGGACTGTGACTGGATTATTGCCATGCAGGAAGAGCTAAACCAGTTTGAAAGAAGCCAAGTTTGGGAACTAGTCCCAAGGTCGTCTCATCAATCCATAGTTGGGACCAAATGGGTCTTCAAGAACAAATTGGATGAGACTGGTCAAATAACAAGGAACAAAGCCAGATTGGTAGCCAAAGGGTATAACCAAGAAGAAGGCATAGACTATGAAGAAACCTTTGCTCCAGTTGCAAGACTTGAAGCAATAAGGATTCTTCTAGCCTTTGCATCCATGAAAGGATTTAAATTGTATCAGATGGATGTAAAGAGTGCTTTTCTTAATGGTTATATTAAGGAAGAGGTTTATGTTGAACAACCTCCTGGCTTTGAGGATCACAAGCATCCTAAACATGTGTATAGGCTAAAGAAAGCTTTGTATGGCCTGAAACAAGCTCCTCGAGCTTGGTATGAGAGACTCAGCAGCTTTTTGCTGGGAAAGGGTTTCTCAAGAGGCAAACTAGATAATACACTGTTTATTTTGCATAAGGATAAAAGCATGTTAATTGTCCAGATTTATGTTGATGATATTATCTTTGGGGCAACTAACGAGAAACTCTGTGAAGACTTTTCTAAGACTATGCAGGGAGAATTTGAGATGTCAATGATGGGAGAATTAACATTCTTCCTAGGTCTGCAAATCAAGCAAAACAAGGACGGCATTTTCATCTCCCAAACTAAGTATTGCAGAGAGCTCCTCAAGAAGTTTGGGATGGATGAGTGCAAAGAATATGATACTCCCATGAGCACCACTGCCGCACTCGATGCAGATATAAAGGGAAGTTCAATCAGCCTGCCAATGTACAGGGGAATGATAGGTTCCCTACTATACTTAACGGCAAGCAGGTCTGACATTCAATTTAGTGTAGGCATGTGTGCTAGATTTCAAGCCAACCCCAAGGAATCACATCTAACTTGTGTTAAACGTATTTTAAGATACCTTGAGGGAACACAAGAACTTGGTCTCTGGTACCCCAGAGGTAACCAAGAGTTCTTGTGGGCTTATTCTGATGCTGACCATGCAGGTTATAAAACTGATAGAAAGAGCACCAGTGGACAATGTGTCTTCCTTGGTGGTTGTCTGGTCTCTTGGGCTAGCAAGAAGCAAACCTGCGTGTCACTCTCATCCACAGAGGCAGAGTATATTGCTGCTGCAAGCTGTTGTGTACAAGTGCTGTGGCTGAAGAATCAACTGAGGGATCTTGGCCTGGAATTTCCAGAGGCTCCCATTCTCTGTGATAACACAAGCACCATCAGCCTTGCCAAGAATCCTGTTCAGCACACAAGAACAAAGCACATTGACGTCAGACATCACTTCATCAGAGATCATGTTCAAAAGAAGGATGTCAAGGTGCAGTTTGTTCCCATTCAGTATCAGCTTGCAGATATCTTCACCAAGCCTCTGGGGGTAGATCAATTCACCTTTATAAGGGGAAATTTGGGAATGGTAAACCCAAATGAAGTTTAATCTTCAAAATAAACCTGTGCTTAGTTGATTAAAACCTGCAACTGTACTAACTTAGGCATCGGAGTGCCAATCTTTAGTTTTGCAGGTCCCCCACAATGTTAAATCTTAAGTAAAGTCCAACCGGAAGCAAATCCTCTTCTGGATGCCAATTTGCTGCCGCTTGGTGATGACCCTAAGCAACCGTGAGCGCCAGCGCCTGGGTAGAAGACACGTCACTTCACCAAACGTTCCATCTTCCTCCACAGGAAGTTGTGCCCCCTCTGACAATGTGAAGAGACACGTGTCAAAAGGTGCGCCGTTCCAATTAAAATGTTTACGTTTTCCCATGAACAAGCGCATGTTTTCAATAAAGAGTCATTATGTACATAACATCCGTTGTGACATTGCATATAAATAGGCAGCGGCATTCATTTTTCCCACTTCTCACACAAATCACCCAAAACCCTCTGCATACTTTCATCGAGTTCATCATCACATTCATACTGTTCTTCATCTTCTTCATCTTCTTCTACTTTTCTGGGTACTGTGCATTCATCTCATACATATACCATTTAAACCCTAAACCCACACAAAATGGCCGGATCACATGAATCTAACCCCAACATTGAGACTGCCTCCAAGAAGTCAAAAACTGGGAAATCTGGGCATTCAAAATCTGGGAATTCTGGGCAAGTGCATGAACAGCCTGGGAAATCTGGGAAACAGCATGAACAACATGAACACTCAAAGAAAAGGGGCAAGAAGAGGGTTCAGTTTAGCGAAGAACCTTCATCCAAGCGACAGAGAGTGGAGGATGATCCGTTAGTGTACAAGGATGGGCCGCTGGAGCTGTTTCTTCCAAATTTGAAACAACAAAGCCCTACTTCTCACATGGGATGTTCATCGACTTGGATAAAATTGAAAATCTGGGTTTTGGCCATTTGAAGGAACATCTCCAGAAGTACATGTGCTGGCTGGGGATCAACAGTCAGTACAACATCAACGTGCTCAGGGTGTTCTGCCAGTCTCTCACAGCCAAAGCCAAGTACAAGATGGTGAATGAGAAAGAGACCATTCGCAGAGTCACCTTTAAAGCCACAGTGAGGGGGCGGACAATCAGTTTTACTTGGAGAGATATCAACGACCTGCTCGGGGTCACTGAGGAAAGCATGAACCAGTGGCTCCACCCTGAAAAACTTAGCCAGGAGGAGCTTGAGAAAGTATATGAGACCAAGGGGAAGAAGGTCTCTGCCATGTCTGACTCCAACCGAGTACTTCAATATATCTACTCGCGCTTGATGACTCATAAAGGGGGGAACTTCAATGAGTTCACCCAGCTAGACAACCCATGGCTCCCCAGGTTCCTCACCAAGCAGCCGATCAACCCTGGGCAGATGATTAGTTTGGAGCTGCACAGGTGGTGTGAAACCAAGGACAAGAAACCTGACCATCTTCCCTATCCTCAAGTCATTGCTTTCCTCCTGGAGAAATTCTTGATCAAATCCACTGAGGAAGCTGACAATATCCCATGCCTGCCCATAGGATCTATGAACATTGGGAAGATGGGAATCAAGTATACCAAGCCAGCAAGGGCCACTTGTTCTGGATCACAGGCAGGGAGTGCCTCGCATACAACCGCTCCCTCTGCATCTGGAGCAGGGGATCAAGAGGTTGATTCTCATCCTGGCCCAAGCCGTGCTCCAAGGGTATCTGCTGCTCAGATGGGTCTCGTTAATGAGCTAAGAGAAGAGCTCCTGTTCAAACTGCCCGATCCCTTGATGGCCCCTCTGTGAGCCGAGTTTAAAGAGAGACTTCAGCGGCTGGAGGATCGGATCGATGAGGTGGATACCAAGCTGGACCTCATCCTTGCCATACTTGTCCCTGGCACCTCAAACCCTCCCTCATCTAATTGTCCACCAAATAACCCTCCTCCACCACCTCCACAAAATAACCCTCCTCCACCACCCCCACAAAATAACCCACCTCGACCACCCCCTCAGAATGACCCACATCCACCTTCACCACAAAATGAGCCTGACACTCACAACTCCTCTCACCAAACCTCTCAAAACTCACCCTCTCCCCAAAACTTACCATCACCTCTCAACTCCCCTACCCACTCCAACTCGTCCATTCCTCAATCCTCTCCCAACCATATACAATCCTCCAACCCCACCTGTCCCAAACTTCCCTCTTTCACCTCCACTTCCGAGGCGGAGTCCCTAGGTTTCTTCACTTCCATTCACCCTCTTCGCCACGTTTACCTACGAGATCTACCAACCCATCAGAGGATCCTTGAGAGTAATATTCCCTATTCCCCTACCTACCCCTTCAATGACCTATTCTCAGGCTCCTTCTTCCCTAGCCCCACTCCTTCACCTGAAACCTCACCCTCTTCCTCACCAGAGAACTCACCACCCAGAACCTATGGCCCTGACCCTCCACCCTCCACTTCACCCAATCCTTCCTCCCTGGCCCTCGCCCTTCTTGATGATGCCAAAAGGGGGAGAAATATCCTCAATCAACCCTCCTTATGGCTAGATGAGGACATTGCTGCTGCACTCCGGCGAGCCATGGATCTGGAAAGAATGGGTAGAGCAGAAAGTCTGATTTGAGGGGAAGCCATTAGATTCATGCAACAGCTCTCAGCCAGCAGGAGGTCTAACCTGGAAATAGTGCTGGGTAATCAACCTATTGAGACTCATTCATCTGAGCCTGAGCCTTCATCCTCTGTTGAGCCATCCACTCCATCTGCACCCACTGAAAATCTGATCGATGTGCTTCGCATGAAGTATGGTCTCAAGAAGCCAGAGCCACTTGTAAGAGTGGTAGCAGTGTCAATCCCTCCCTCTGAGCCAGCTCCTGTGTCTCAACCACTCAGCTTTAGCAAGTCAAGAGTTAAGATTGTGGCTAGAAAGAAGAATACTTCCCCCAATGCATCCTCAGAGAGTAGAGAGGAGTCAGATGCTGCTCCTAAGAATAATGAGACTGAAAGGGTGCCATTGCAAGGGGAAGCTTCCGAGCCTCTGTCCTCCACTCAAGAGCAACCTGAGGAAGTGGTTGTCAAGTTAGAAGTGGAAGACATGACATCCGAAGAATTTGAACGCTATGGATACACTGATAGACTCACTGAAGAGCAATTCTTCGTCTTGGATGCTGAGAGGGCTAATGCTAAAGCAAAAGGGAAAGCGAAGGCAGACCTATCTCATGACCCTAACTTCTCAGCCTGGAATGTCAAAGTCAGAGCCGTCCATTTCCCTCATGGATCCATTCCAATCACAGACTCTGAGGAAGGAAGGGCTCTTGGTTTGAATGAGGCTAGTGATCTGAAGAGAGCCATCGTTGAGTCCCTTGAGACGGAAAGACTCAGAAAAGAAAATGAGGAGAGGGAGCTACAGGCCATTCTTTCCCAGATCGATCAACAGCAATTGGATGAGATGTGGGCCAAGGCAAATGAGGAGTTTGAAGAGTGCCAAAGAGAGAAAGAGAGGAAAAAGAGACACCAACTTTGAGCCCAAACACCCCTCATACATTTTAACTTAGAAATTTTTCTTTTCATATTTTTCTCATGCATAGTTATCTGATTACCTGTAAATTTGATTGTTATTATATTTCTAACTTGTAATCAATTTGCTTATTAATGAAGATTACCTTTGAGTTCATATGTGTGTTCTTATTTGATTAATTCCTTTAATATGAACTTGATTAGATAACTTAGTTTGTCATCATCAAAAAGGGGGAGAATGTTAGAATCTTAAGTTTTGATGAAGAATGAAATATGAAAGAACAAGTTAAACTTAGAAAAATTAGGTTAATATAGAACCACAAGTAAGAGTACAACCGGATGTGGTTTTACTTCCGGATGGACTAGGACTAGCGCTCGCGGATGAATGACTCATCCCCCATCGGAAGCAAGTAACCCACTAAGTCATAACTCAGTCTAGGAACATTAGGAGTATAAATCCTTGAGACTAAGTTAGGACGCAACCGGATGCAGGAATGCTTCCGGATGCTTAGTGACTAGCGCTACCTGTTGGACTAGGCAACACCGAGCGTCAGTGAGTATAACTCTAAGACATAACTTAGATCTAGTTGGAGTGCTTCCGGATGTGGAATTGCTTCCGGAAGTAAGAGAACCTCCTAAGACTAAATGAACTCCCACTGCATGTGACTATGTGTTAATACATTGCTAGACTAACGTTCAAGTGCAGCACTGAGTGATGTTGCTTCCGGATGTGAAAGTGCTTCCGGATGCAATCAGAATGTCAGAACGTACAGCAGTGCAGTGTCAGAGTACTTTTTGGCAGAGCAGAGTTGTCAGAGTTGCTTTTCAGAGATAAAGCAAGTCAACCCTGCTAAGCATTAATGGAGCATTAATGAGCAACGGTAACAAGGGAAAAACAGCTATATTCAAACGGCCTTGTCACCTACCAAGAGATAGAATACTTGAAGACATATATAAAGAAGCTCATCTTCATTTATCAAGATAACTTGGAGAAATCACAAAATCTAAAGAGAGAAACCGAGAATACTCTTCAAGCATTCAAAGCTGCCCAGAAAAGCAAGAGAGCACTTAATACATTGAGAGTTTTATTTATTATCCATCTTGTACTCTTTGTAGTTAAGTCTCTTCATTTATTAAGAGCAATCATTGTACTTAAGTGAGTAACATTATCTGTTCTTAGAGAGAACTAAGTTAGAAAATCCTTTGTTTGAAAGGTTGAACCCTTACAGGTAGTAAGGGGGAGCGAGTCTGTAAGGTTGCAAGTGAGCCCGTGTAAAACTTGTGGTTGTAAGGTTGCAAGTGATCCCGTTGTAAAACTTGCAGTTGTAAAGGTTCCAGGTGAACCCGTTGTAAAACCTGGGGATAGTGGAACTCAATTTGGGTGATTGAGAACTGGACGTAGGTCAAGAGTTGGACCGAACCAGTATAAGGTCTTGCGTGTTTTGATTTTCTAATTTTTATTTGGTAGCACAATTCACCCCCCCCTCTTGTGCATCCTCACTTTCAACTTATGGACACCCACATCCGAATTACCTGTAGCCAGATAACTAGTTCTTCCAAATTGACGTCTTACAAAATGAGAAGAGTTGAAGAATTTGAGTTTAGATACTGTGTGTGTCTATACTTAAATCTGTATGGTGTTAATGATGAAAATAAATCGATGTATGCTCTTATAGAAGAAGAGTAATGTAACATCCTGAAAAATTTAATTCAGGATTAGAGAGTGTTTTGGGAAATTTTGGAATTTTTAGGAATTTTTGGGATATTTTTGAAATTTTGAGTAATTAATGTGCATATAATTAATTAAGAAATGAAGAGTTTGAAATATGAGGGAGTGGTAAAGCTAAAAATATTTTGAAGTTTAAGGAGATTGGAGGCTGGTTTAAATGGTTTTAGAATTAAAAGAGTACACTATGGCAAGTTTGGGCTACAAATCATCAGAGAACCCCCTTATTTCACCAAACCAAACACGCCCTCCCCCTTTTCTTCCTTAAAACTTCGGACCCTCCCCTCCCTCATTCGAACACTCTCTCTTTCTGCCTCTCCAACCTCAAACCCGTCGCCTCCCTCCTTCCTCCTCCGTCCCTGCGCGTTCGCCGGCCACCCAGGGGCCGACGGCGACGGCGAAGGAGGAAGCCGCCACGACTCCCTCCTCCTTTCCCTGCGTTTCTCCTTCACCTCTCATGTTCACTCTACTCTTCTCTCTTCCAGCGGTCGCTCCTCCCTTTCTCTCCCGGTGACGATGAACAGCAGAACGTACAGAGGCCCCTTTGGTGAGCTTCAGTTCTCTTTGTTCTTCTTTCATTTATAATCGATTTGAGTAAGGTTTGAGGAAAGGAGAAATCATTTTGGGTTCTGGGGTTTCTAGATTCTAAACTTAACTCAAACAAAAGTTCTTTCCTTAGTATTTTGATTGTATTTGAAGTAGTATAAATTACTAGGAGTGTATGCTTGTGAGTTTGTGGATTTTCCCTTGTTCTTGTGAATCATTTTCTTTCTCTGCTATTGACCGAATAAGATCCTTACTTTAGCATGGACAATAGATTTTATTGTTTGATCCCTTTCCTATTTTGGTGGCTTCTCTGTATGCTGTGTTTTGAGTGATTTGAAATGGTATTGAGATTTTGTTTTGCTTGTTCCTCTGTTATGGATTTTCAAAGTTCAAAAAAAAAGGATTTTAGATTGTTGGCTACTTCCTTCTGCTTGGTCTGATTTGATGCAAGATTTTGGGAAATCGATTTGAATGACTATGCATAGCTGATTTCTATGTGTATATCATATTTTGTTAATTCTTTTCTTGCATACATATATTCTGTTTGGTTATAAATCATGCAAGGAAAGATGCTAATTGTGTTAGTCATTTTCTTCATGAGTTTTGGTGATTCTTTTCTCTGTCTTGTTCAGTTTCTATGTTTAAATCTTAATGGAGAATTATGATTAAGTGAAGGGTATTTGATACTTTTCAGATTTACAAAAGAATAAACAGTTAAAATTATGCAAGTGGTGTTGAAAATGAAATGATAAAGCATGTGGTTGTTGTTTCTATAGTTGTTTGCGATGGTTAAAAGTGTTACTGAAATTTCTTTCTCATTCATGTGATGTTGTTAGTGAGTAAGTAATAGTTTGTATTTTGTAAGAATGAAATTGGTTATGTTGATTTAGTAGGAATTGATTAATGAAATGGGTTCAAGGATTTTGGGATGTATGGAGTTTTAGTTTTAAGAAAATGAGAATGGCTTTGAAGGGTTTAGGTGGTAGGATAGGTTGATGACGTATAGTTTACTTTGGAGATGAAAGAAAAAGGGACTTGGAAGATTAATTCTTTATGTTCCAAGATTTAAGTGTAGTGGTTTTCGTTTGAGTGAGATATGCATAGAGGTGAAATGATGGTAATTAAAGAATTAGAATATTTGGTGCATGAGTCAATAATTTCATGCTTTGGTAAGAAGAACTAGGTGAGTACTTGGGCTTGAATGATCTACTTTGGTTTAGTTTAGTTCAAAAGTGAAATTATGATGCCTAAGAATCTTTTGAAAATCTGATTTGGAATTTTCTTGGGTTTTATATTAGTTTTGAACCATCCTGAGACATTATAATAGTTGGGTTAATTATATCTCATAATTCTTTATTCCTTTGGTTCGAGTATTTCTTGTTTGATCACATGATAATTAATAAAAGAGTGGTGGGCGATGTCCATGAGATGGTAGAAATAATTAATGTTGACTGGAATTAATTATGATTTCTATGATGGTTTGTGTGTTTATTTGAGATTCCTTGCTCTTGCTACTATCGTGGTTGAACTGATTGGAAAGGAAAGAAGATGTGTGGTTTAATTAGAGATATATCATGGAACTATAGATGGAATGTGGTGGTTTTCTTTTATATTTGGTAATCATTGCTATTGTTTGTTTGATTACTAAAAGTTAATGACCTTGTGGTTGCCAAAAAGGTTAACATATGTGTAAGGAATGTCTAACTGTAAGTATGTTTATTTGTTGATTGTGATGGTGTGATTGTATTTGATTGACGCGAGTTCTTTGAATTAAAATCGATGATTGTAAAATTCATGCACTTTAGGATTTAAAACGGTTAGAGCATTTGAACTAAGAAAAAGGGGAAGATTGGGTAGTGATACGATCGTGAGAGACGTTAAAGTATTATACAGTAGAAATGATATTAATTTATCATTTTGTGTCATATCATTATAGGTGTATATAGTGGGGATGATACTGAGAGGAAAATCTACACGGAAATAGTAAGGAAAAGCAGTGGAGTGCTAAGGGCGACAGGTAATCACACTTAACCTTGCTATAACATTGAGGGTGACATTAGTTAGGGATTTTGTAAAATCCCTTTTCACCCTCTATACATATAAATTATCTTTAAAATGGTATTTTTATACAAAACAGGCTATCGGGTGCCTTTCAAACGCGATTATTTTCATATAAAAGGAATTTGAAACATTATACATATTATCCTGGCTGGTGCTTATTCTGGTATGATGTGAGAGGTTCAGATGGTAATATGTGAGAGATGTTGATAGTTAGGTTGAGGAAATAAGTTGAATAGTTGAGATTGAGATAGTGAAAGGAATGATAATGGTTCATGATATTGACGATGAGATTGAAATTGATGGATATTGTGAGGTTTGCATGACACTGATATATATGTACCATCGCGCGATGATAACTGTCGATAGGCCAATCGACAGTTATTTGTACTGATGATCCTTTTCGGATTGAATGGATCGGGGTTCATAGGTCAACTTATTAAGAGAAGTGACCTACGGTTGTTTGGCATTGAAGAGTCCAACCGCCCCTACGGTTGTTTGGCATTGAAGAGTCCAACCGTTCCCGTTCTGTAATGGAAACAGAATTGGGGTTCCCTCTCTGGAGATTGCCAGAGAGGGAAATTGTCCCCTCATTATGGAGAGGGACACAGTGTCAAATCATATAGTGAAGAATAGATGCTTGAATGCACCGTGGTGGCACAATGCATCTTTAGGTGAGTGTGAGGGCTGTTGTGGTAGTATTATTTGATTGGAATATGGAAAGATGGAATTCAGTTAGTGTGGAATTGACTGAGGGATGTTGAGTGATACATGGGAAGTAGAGATGATGAATTTGAGTTGATTGAGACGTGACAGAAGGATTTAAGTGAGGGATGAAAGGAAATGAGAAATATATATATGTATTATTGATTTTAAAACTGTGGTACCCTTTAGACGCCCTTACTACCGCACATCTCACTGTTATAGTGAGTTAAGCGGTGATTACTGGGACAAATTGTCTCATCCCATGATTACTGACATTTTTGCAGGTATTCATGCACAGGCGCAAGTATCAGGAAAGGGAATTAGGTAGTAGAGGTTATATAATTTATTTAGAGTTGTATATTGCCAATTTGTATAGGCCTGCATCTGCTTCCGCATGTATATATCTATTTATTGTTAAATATCAACTAGTTTTGTTAATAACCATGTTAGGCAAATCCTTTCTAACATGGTTATCAATAAATTATCCATGATAGCAGCTGTGCTGTATTAGTTTATTCTTTTCTATCATGGATAATATTTAATCATTAGGAAATTCCTTTTCTAACTATGATAGGACATTGATATTATGGAAATCCTTTTTCTATCATAGTTAGTAAAGAGGTTATTAGATCTAAAATGGATATGATTGGTTAATTAAGTAATTAGTAACACTATGTTACAACTTGGTTATCAGTATTTGGTATACGATAACCCTGGACTGTGCTGCATTGCATATAGATTGGCAATATACATAGTTTGTATTCCGTTCCTTTTGTGCATGAATATCTGCCTTTTGAGAGGAATATCACTCATCCCGTGGTGGGGAGAGAGTGATAAAAACAATTGAATAGGTATTGTGGAGAGATTGAGAAGAATATAGAAAGAATAACGAAATGAGTAATGATATTGATAAGAATTTAGGAAGAATGACGAAATAAGGATGCTTCTCTGGGGTCTCGAGTATAGTTATGTGCTTGCCATAATCATAGTCGAGGCATCATGAGATCCCTTATTGGGTTAAGGGATTAAGGAAATTGGAAAATAACAATTGATAAACAATGTGATATGAAATAAGTTTGGTTGACCATGCTTAAATGTTTAGTTTATTTGTTAAATTGTTGGCTTAATTGATGGATCGATTTGTCATATTTGATGGTTTTGAATGAAATCTTATTAAAATTCTTTGTGTTTTTATCATTTGTGTGATTTGTTAGTATTATGTTGGACCATTTTGATACTTTGAGCCAAATACTATGTGTATGGGTGTGTTAATTTGTAAATACATAATTTGATTGTGTGTGTTTTAATCAAAGGATGTTTGATGTGAAAAGAATCTAAACTTGATGCTTTTATATTAGCTTCCAATACAGGTCTTAATCTGTAGTTTAGTTACAGGCTGCAGAATTTCTTACATTTGTTTGGTTCAAATTTCACTAGATATAGACATAAATTTATGGGCAAAGGTGCAAAAATAGTCATAGTAAATTTAAAAATGTGCAACTATAACTCTGGTAAATTGAAGGGGCAAAACTATACACTGTAAATCAAAATGGGGCAAAATTGGGCAAATGTGCAAAAATAACCATCGTAAATTTAAACTTACGTTTTCCAGACGTGGCCCCACCATCAGTAAATGATGTGTCATACATTTAAGGGTGCAATATGTTGATGAGACTTTAATTTTTTGATCAGACTTTATTTTTTCAGATGATTACGTAGAAGTAAGGTGAGTTTCACATGATTTGGGGTTCTATTTGGTTTCTTATCGAAATGATTTGGGGGTTTAGAGTTCATTTTTAGTGATTTAGGGTTCAACTGGATGCATTTTAGCTTTCACGTTAGATTTTGGAATTGACATGTCATTTACTGATGGTGGAGCCCACTTCTGGAAAATGCCTGTTTAACTCTGCCTAACAGAGAGGTTACTTTTGCCTCATTTTGGTTTACAATGTATGGTTTTGCCCCATTTTAGTTTACAGTGTACAGTTTTGCCCCCTTCAATTTACCAGAGTTATAGTTGCCCGTTTTAAAATTTACGGTGGCTATTTTTGCACATTTGCCCTAAATTTATTTTGATTATTGTGATTCTTTGCTGATTAAGCTTGGCCAACTTGGTTTGATATTTCTTTCTTCAGCAGTTGGTATATTTTGTTTCCAATATTGCTAATTTAATTTTTGTCCCTGTCGATCCTTATTGGTACAATAAATTTCAAGAGTTACATACCGATGAAAGAATGAATATGTTTTAAAATTCTTGTAGAGATTTAGTGATATATGAATACTTGATGATGAAATTTCTCACTTGTCTATATGTTATTAAGATGTTGGTATGTGAGTATGATGATACTAAATTGTAATACATTGATGTGTTTGGTGTTTTACAATGAATAATAGCATCCAAGTTGAGTTAAAAATATAAAGAGAACCTAATTGAGGTAAAATGATTATGGAATTGATGTTTGATTGGAGGAACTTAGGTTTCAAATTAAAGTTGACTAAGAGGAATACTTAGAAATTAAACTATGGTTTGATGACTTCGAATAATGTTTTGGTTATGTAGGGAGGACTAAGAAGGATAATATGTTGAATACGAAGTTTTTAACGTGATTTAGTAATGGATATACTCTTTTGATCGTGGTTGAGCTAAATGGATTGAGAAGCTAGTTAAGTTTAAGGGTTATGTTAAAGCTCTAGCTAACATTTTTGTAATGGATTCATTGGAATTGAGTACAATTAAGAATGATGTTGATCATAAAGTGGTTATGGCTAGACATGTGTTGAGTTAGAGTTATAAGCTTTACCAATAAATGAAATTCTATAGATGTGATATTTAGCAGTTGAGAGGTAAGACCTTTGAATATGACTGATGGAAACGATTTGAGTTGGAATGTGAGACTAAGGAATTTGATTCGATTAAGGGTAGTTTTTGTTTGAGTTAAAGCTTGTTGGAAAGAGATAATGGATGATTAGGATAACTAAAGCGTGATTAGTTTTGCAATTATATTGAGAGATGCTGATTTGTTTGAGCAAAAAGGGGAGAAGTTCAATAATTGATGACATCAATACTAGATTTTTGTTATATATATTCTTGGTTTTATGTGTTTAATAGTATTAGGATTTTAATTATAGAATACAAGTTGTGTATTGGAGGTCATATAGAATACACATGTCATTGGCTGTTTTGGATTGTAGTTTGCACTCAACCATGATTCTAGGATTTTGTTATCTGAACCCTGTTTTTGCAACTATGATTTTTGATCATTGTGTCTAGAAAATGCAAGTTTTCATGTTCAATATGAGATTAGTCCTTTGGTATGACATGTGTATGGCTGATAGTTGGAATTTATATTTGCATAATAATTTGGCTGCGAAGTATTGGATTAATGACATCAAACTATGTTAAAATTTTGAATGTGAGAGATTTGTGATTAATGTTATAAATGAAAAGAAATTCAGCACATCATGCTAAGTAAAACCTTTCTTAAGAACAATGTGTTTAAAGATGAGAATTCGGTGGGACTCAAGGTTATGAAATTGGTAGTAATGAATAAATTACTTGAGGATTGCAAGATGTGAGTGGTAGGTTACACAATATTGGTAGGCCTTGTTTATATAATTTGGGTTAAAGCTTAAGTAGACATGTTTAATGATAAAGGATTGGCACTATGCTTGGTTGGTAAATTGATTGAACAGGGATGTTTGGTATTGTGAAAAATGGAATATGACTTTGTGAATTGCTAATAGATGGTTAAGGTAAGGATTGAAAATGTGATTTTGGAAGAAGATAATGGATGAGGAAGTGAAAGGATGTGAAAGTTGGTGATTTATTGATATTAAGTGAAGAGTTATGAGATATCAAAGGAATTTTTGGATTCTCAATAGTAAGAGGGTGTCGGGTTTGTTACCCATTGTAGGTTACAATTACGATTTTGGTATGTAGGACAACATACTTTTATTGAAGCTTGATTGAAATCTTGTTCCAAATGTTAAATGACTTGCTCTAGGCATGTGGGTTTAATAGAGAATTCTTGTTAAAATCTTGAGGAAATCATGGATAGCTAAGGAAAGTATTATGAGGAAGATGATTGTATATGTGTTGCAATTTAGGATTTTGGACTTTTATAAAGTGATTTGAGGCATAAGTGGCTAGTAAATGAAGGTTAGTAAAAGGAAGTAGAATGAGAATTGGTGGAGTACCAATAGATTGATTAAGGATGAATGACGACAGATGATGTTGAGTGTATTAATTTGTAGTGAATAGTTAGGATGTTATAAATAGGCAGACATAAGGTGAGGAATGTAAGGTTGATTTGAGAATTTCTTAATGTCAAGTGATACGTTTAGTGAATTTTGGGGACAAAATTCCTAAAAGGTGGGTGAACTTGTAACATCCTGAAAAATTTAATTCAGAATTAGAGAGTGTTTTGGGAAATTTTGGAATTTTTAGGAATTTTTGGGATATTTTTGAAATTTTGAGTAATTAATGTGCATATAATTAATTAAGAAATGAAGAGTTTGAAATATGAGGGAGTGGTAAAGCTAAAAATATTTTGAAGTTTAAGGAGATTGGAGGCTGGTTTAAATGGTTTTAGAATTAAAAGAGTACACTATGGCAAGTTTGGGCTACAAATCATCAGAGAACCCCCTTATTTCACCAAACCAAACACGCCCTCCCCCTTTTCTTCCTTAAAACTTCGGACCCTCCCCTCCCTCATTCGAACACTCTCTCTTTCTGCCTCTCCAACCTCAAACTCGTCGCCTCCCTCCTTCCTCCTCCGTCCCTGCGCGTTCGCCGGCCACCCAGGGGTCGACGGCGACGGCGAAGGAGGAAGCCGCCACGGCTCCCTCCTCCTTTCCCTGCGTTTCTCCTTCACCTCTCATGTTCACTCTACTCTTCTCTCTTCCAGCGGTCGCTCCTCCCTTTCTCTCCCGGTGACGATGAACAGCAGAACGTACGGAGGCCCCTTTGGTGAGCTTCAGTTCTCTTTGTTCTTCTTTCATTTATAATCGATTTGAGTAAGGTTTGAGGAAAGGAGAAATCATTTTGGGTTCTGGGGTTTCTAGATTCTAAACTTAACTCAAACAAAAGTTCTTTCCTTAGTATTTTGATTGTATTTGAAGTAGTATAAATTACTAGGAGTGTATGCTTGTGAGTTTGTGGATTTTCCCTTGTTCTTGTGAATCATTTTCTTTCTCTGCTATTGACCGAATAAGATCCTTACTTTAGAATGGACAATAGATTTTATTGTTTGATCCCTTTCCTATTTTGGTGGCTTCTTTGTATGCTGTGTTTTGAGTGATTTGAAATGGTATTGAGATTTTGTTTTGCTTGTTCCTCTGTTATGGATTTTCAAAGTTCAAAAAAAAGGATTTTAGATTGTTGGCTACTTCCTTCTGCTTGGTCTGATTTGATGCAAGATTTTGGGAAATCGATTTGAATGACTATGCATAGCTGATTTCTATGTGTATATCATATTTTGTTAATTCTTTTCTTGCATACATATATTCTGTTTGGTTATAAATCATGCAAGGAAAGATGCTAATTGTGTTAGTCATTTTCTTCATGAGTTTTGGTGATTCTTTTCTCTGTCTTGTTCAGTTTCTATGTTTAAATCTTAATGGAGAATTATGATTAAGTGAAGGGTATTTGATACTTTTCAGATTTACAAAAGAATAAACAGTTAAAATTATGCAAGTGGTGTTGAAAATGAAATGATAAAGCATGTGGTTGTTGTTTCTATAGTTGTTTGCGATGGTTAAAAGTGTTACTGAAATTTCTTTCTCATTCATGTGATGTTGTTAGTGAGTAAGTAATAGTTTGTATTTTGTAAGAATGAAATTGGTTATGTTGATTTAGTAGGAATTGATTAATGAAATGGGTTCAAGGATTTTGGGATGTATGGAGTTTTAGTTTTAAGAAAATGAGAATGGCTTTGAAGGGTTTAGGTGGTAGGATAGGTTGATGACGTATAGTTTACTTTGGAGATGAAAGAAAAAGGGACTTGGAAGATTAATTCTTTATGTTCCAAGATTTAAGTGTAGTGGTTTTCGTTTGAGTGAGATATGCATAGAGGTGAAATGATGGTAATTAAAGAATTAGAATATTTGGTGCATGAGTCAATAATTTCATGCTTTGGTAAGAAGAACTAGGTGAGTACTTGGGCTTGAATGATCTACTTTGGTTTAGTTTAGTTCAAAAGTGAAATTATGATGCCTAAGAATCTTTTGAAAATCTGATTTGGAATTTTCTTGGGTTTTATATTAGTTTTGAACCATCCTGAGAGATTATAATAGTTGGGTTAATTATATCTCATAATTCTTTATTCCTTTGGTTCGAGTATTTCTTGTTTGATCACATGATAATTAATAAAAGAGTGGTGGGCGATGTCCATGAGATGGTAGAAATAATTAATGTTGACTGGAATTAATTATGATTTCTATGATGGTTTGTGTGTTTATTTGAGATTCCTTGCTCTTGCTACTATCGTGGTTGAACTGATTGGAAAGGAAAGAAGATGTGTGGTTTAATTAGAGATATATCATGGAACTATAGATGGAATGTGGTGGTTTTCTTTTATATTTGGTAATCATTGCTATTGTTTGTTTGATTACTAAAAGTTAATGACCTTGTGGTTGCCAAAAAGGTTAACATATGTGTAAGGAATGTCTAACTGTAAGTATGTTTATTTGTTGATTGTGATGGTGTGATTGTATTTGATTGACGCGAGTTCTTTAAATTAAAATCGATGATTGTAAAATTCATGCACTTTAGGATTTAAAACGGTTAGAGCATTTGAACTAAGAAAAAGGGGAAGATTGGGTAGTGATACGATCGTGAGAGACGTTAAAGTATTATACAGTAGAAATGATATTAATTTATCATTTTGTGTCATATCATTATAGGTGTATATAGTGGGGATGATACTGAGAGGAAAATCTACACGGAAATAGTAAGGAAAAGCAGTGGAGTGCTAAGGGCGACAAGTAATCACACTTAACCTTGCTATAACATTGAGGGTGACGTTAGTTAGGGATTTTGTAAAATCCCTTTTCACCCTCTATACATATAAATTATCTTTAAAATGGTATTTTTATACAAAACAGGCTATCGGGTGCCTTTCAAACGCGATTATTTTCATATAAAAGGAATTTGAAACATTATACATATTATCCTAGCTGGTGCTTATTCTGGTATGATGTGAGAGGTTCAGATGGTAATATGTGAGAGATGTTGGTAGTTAGGTTGAGGAAATAAGTTGAATAGTTGAGATTGAGATAGTGAAAGGAATGATAATGGTTCATGATATTGACGATGAGATTGAAATTGATGGATATTGTGAGGTTTGCATGACACTGATATATATGTACCATCGCGCGATGATAACTGTCGATAGGCCAATCGACAGTTATTTGTACTGATGATCCTTTTCGGATTGAATGGATCGGGGTTCATAGGTCAACTTATTAAGAGAAGTGACCTACGGTTGTTTGGCATTGAAGAGTCCAACCGCCCCTACGGTTGTTTGGCATTGAAGAGTCCAACCGTTCCCGTTCTGTAATGGAAACAGAATTGGGGTTCCCTCTCTGGAGATTGCCAGAGAGGGAAATTGTCCCCTCATTATGGAGAGGGACACAGTGTCAAATCATATAGTGAAGAATAGATGCTTGAATGCACCGTGGTGGCACAATGCATCTTTAGGTGAGTGTGAGGGATGTTGTGGTAGTATTATTTGATTGGAATATGGAAAGATGGAATTCAGTTAGTGTGGAATTGACTGAGGGATGTTGAGTGATACATGGGAAGTAGAGATGATGAATTTGAGTTGATTGAGACGTGACAGAAGGATTTAAGTGAGGGATGAAAGGAAATGAGAAATATATATATGTATTATTGATTTTAAAACTGTGGTACCCTTTAGACGCCCTTACTACCGCACATCTCACTGTTATAGTGAGTTAAGCGGTGATTACTGGGACAAATTGTCTCATCCCATGATTACTGACATTTTTGCAGGTATTCATGCACAGGCTCAAGTATCAGGAAAGGGAATTAGGTAGTAGAGGTTATATAATTTATTTAGAGTTGTATATTGCCAATTTGTATAGGCCTGCATTTGCTTCCGCATGTATATATCTATTTATTGTCAAATATCAACTAGTTTTGTTAATAACCATGTTAGGCAAATCCTTTCTAACATGGTTATCAATAAATTATCCATGATAGCAGCTGTGCTGTATTAGTTTATTCTTTTCTATCATGGATAATATTTAATCATTAGGAATTCCTTTTCTAACTATGATAGGACATTGATATTATGGAAATCCTTTTTCTATCATAGTTAGTAAAGAGGTTATTAGATCTAAAATGGATATGATTGGTTAATTAAGTAATTAGTAACACTATGTTACAAGTAACACCATAGCATGTGATTCATACCACATGTGCTTAAGTTACAGCAAACAGGAAGCTAGTGAATGGATCCCTGTTTCACTGTTGTGTGAATCCTAGAAAGTTTCAATACTTTCTTGATGTCCTTTGACTTTGACAATTTCATGGAAATATGTTTTGATGTCTGCTACTTTAGCGTATATGCTATATGGTAATGAAAATTGCGATCTAAATGTTTTATGCTAAGAAAGCAGTTAATTCATATTGAAGTGACATTTGGGAGAAAGGAAGATTTATGTGTGATACACACCTATGCTAGTGTCTGAGGTCGACCCATTATGATGTTAGTGTGCTAAGATCATAAGTGTGGATGCTAAGCATATGAGAAAGACAATCTGAGTTTTATCTTGATTCAAAAGGGATTAGATTAGCCATGAGAAAAATGTAGTTGTGTAAATCTAGGATACCTAAGGCATTATGAGAGAATGATCGTGCTGCACTGCAAGGTAGTTATGTGCTGGTTGTAAAGTACCTCCTACTAATATATTATTAACCTCAACTTAACTCAACTGCTAATCAAAACAATCCAAACAATAGAGTCTAACCATGTTAGCAAAAGATTCACCTAACATGGTTAGCAAAAGAACTAACCAAACTACACAAAAGTTAACCATATTAGAGCGGGGCCCATCTAATATGATTATACACACAGGAAAACATAAAACCACTCAATACATCATCCATTTACCACATCAACATATTAGGAAAAACGAGTTTCCTATATACCATCCATCCAAGTTTTCATCACCTGGAAACAAAATATACACCAACTGAAATTGACATATTAGTCAAAGTAGTTCCTGAACTATCACAGTAGCAGGAACAATATCGCATACCATCCACAACTTTACATTAAGTCACAGTACAAGTAATACAGTTCACATATAATAAAGTTCACTCAAAATAACATTCATGTGTGCAGAAGCTGGTGCAGCCTAGTGAAATGACGATATATGTCCCTATAGGATCACCTCTGGCCTACTTACTATCTCAGTATGGGCCAGACGGCCCCTTCCCCTTCCTCTGTGCCTCCCCCTGGGCATGATCACCTGTAAAAATAAAGGGAAAGGGGTGAGACAAAACAATGTCTCAGTAATCACCTCTTAATTCACTGTGACACTCAGAAGTGGGGTAGTGGAGTGTCTACAGGGTACCACAGTTCAAAACCTGCATACAGCACATAATATTTACGAATATATATACAGAACAGATACATCCATCTCTCAATAGACAAAAATAAACGTGTGTGACACTGTGCCCGGTCTACAATCCGAAAAGCATAAAAAGGGACCACTCTAATCAATGTGAAAATCCCCGATTCCTTCACAATCCGAGGAACCTGTACAATTAACCTCTCGATTTGCGCAAATCGATAGGTTACATCGGCCGACGGTACTAATAGTCAGTGTCATGCAACATACAAAAGATTTATATAAATATAAATATATATAAAGTACAGTTCAGTTGAAAGGTACCCTATAGCCCACGTTTAAATATAACATAATCTGAACTCATTTTATTTATATATATAAGTAGAAGAGGATGTTAGAAAATCCTCAACTACCATCACCCTCAGTATCACAGTCAGTTAAGTGTGATTACCTGCTAAACTTCACTGCAGCAGATATACGCAGATAACAGTTGCCCTCAAACTCCGACTGAAAGACCACCGTCTACAATAATACCACCAACAACAAAAAGGGTAAGACACTTTACAAGTGACTTTATCTCAACAACTTAATTAAACTTTTCATCAACACCACCTCTGCATAAAATTGGCCATTCCCAATAATTCTTCATACCATTCAAAAATTCACCATAACCCAAACAACCTTTTTAACCAACCAAAGGATCCTTCCATTGACACTTTAGCTCAACTTTTTAAACAAATACCCTTAATAGCAAAAAGTATAAAAAATGCTTCAATATAAATATCACATCTAAGACCTTTCCTCCTCCAACTTCCCTTTACTAATCCTTTACAATATCAACCCTTTCAACCTTCATCATCTCTTGAAGAATTTATAACATTACTCACCACAAACCATCCTTTAAAACACCTAAATCACTTTCAATCAATACTTTAACTATCCAACTCCCTTTCAAACCCCAATCTAGTCAACATTAGCATTCCAACATCAATAAACAACCTTTAATCTACCAAAGTCACTTCAAATCAACACTTTAACTAACAAAATTCCTTACAAACACCAATCCCTCTAAAACCAACCTTCCAACATCACCAAACAACTTCAACTAACACTACATAAATACCAATTTGTTCCAGAACATCATCCACTAACATAGCCCTAACTTAAAGAGTCCAAAAATGCCCATAAAATTCTTAAATTAACTTCCAACTTCAATGAACTTGAATACTCGCCAAAAATCTTCGATTTATCACTTATTCATGCATAAATCCTTGGTTAAAGCTTCAATAATTAACTAATGGTCAAACCCTAACTTAAAAGAGGAAACTTTATGCGAAAAACCAACTTCACAAGAGGCTAGAGGCTTACAAAATACAAGAATGAAGGGAGAGAAGTTCACCCCACCGTCGGCCGCCGGAAAAACTCGCCGGAAAATGTCCCCAGATCGCCGGCCGAACTGAAAGGGAAGAGGAGCTAAGGAAAATGTGTTTTGAAGTTGAAGAAGGAAGAACAACATGAGGAACTATAAGAAAAATCAAACCTTTCCCTCACCCGCCGTTCACGTCGCCGGAAAACTCAACCCACCGCCGGAAAACTCCAAACCGGAGCACCACTTCCAAGCACAAATCGGGTTTGTGCTTCACGGGTTCATGGAGAGGAGTAAAAGATGAAGCAAAATGAGAAAGCTTTTTAGAGGTAAAGGGCCGATTTGGTTGAGTATGGAAGTGCCAAAGAAGCAAAAAAAAATGGTGAAGAAGAGGGAGGAGTGCCACGCGTGTGATTGAGGAAGAAGGAGGGGAGTCCGCAAATTTTTAAGTTGGAAAGGAGGAGGGGCGCGTTTGGTTGGGGAGAAATAAGGGTGGTTTTTGATAATTAAAGCCTAAACTTGCCATAGTGTACTCTTTTTGATTTAAAACCACTTAAACCAGCCTCCAATCTTCTTAACCTTCAAAATATTTTGAGCTTTACCATTCCCTCATATTTCGGGCTCTTCAATTTCTTAATTAATTATATGCATATTAATTACTCAAAATTTCCAAATATCCCCAAAAATTCCTAAAAATTCCAAAATTCCTAATTTCTCCATTTATCATTTCCCAAAACACTCTTTTATCCTGTATTAAATTTTCAGGATGTTACACTGGTCTCAATAAAAGAGATTTCTAGTACAAGACACCTGAAAGAAGACGTCACGCCCACGCGGTTACGGCAGAGCACTTAGTATGAAAGAAGGATAGAAGAGAAAGAGATTTGACACTGAATATTTAACCCACTAAGTGTGAGTGGGAGATGTAGGGAAATAAGGTACACTTTTAGTGGGTTAGGACCATACCCAATTGGAATTGGGGCCACTATGTAAATATGAAAAATATTGGTTTGAAAGGAGTAATTTTCCCCATAGATTTAAAGTTAAATCAATGCGTCTTTTCACATGGGGATATGACTTTTCCATTGATTCATTATAAATACATGAAGCCTATTGGAAAAGTTAAACTGTTGTTTTTTATGTGTAGAAAAACAAATTTCTTTCTCTCAGTCTCTCTATTTCTTCCTCACGTGCATTTGCTGTATATTGTAGTCAGATTCCAATCGGTGATACGACTCCGTGTGGGTACCCGATCAAGTTAATCGGCAATCCAGGTACGCTCGAAATCCCTACAACAAACCTAAAACAGTGGGGAAGTTATTCTAACGTTATTATTACATGTATGTATAATATTATAATGTTAGATTTATGTATATGATAAATTCATTCCTTTAGTTTATTATGTCATGAGAATACTTTATTAGGCTTAGGTGGCCAACTACCCCTCTCTCATTCAGTCCAAATAAAAACTACCCCTCTCTTTGCCAGATTAGATATCCACAATATTGTAATATCTAATGAAAGTGTATGTTAAGTTATTCCTTACAGTTTTTTCATGTGAGTATTTGAGGTCTTAGGTGGTTAACGACCCCTTTACAAGATTAGATAGTTGTATAATTGTTATAACGAACTAAGAATCGTGCATACCTCTACTATTTACACTGAGAAATTGTTCGTTGCGGTAGGCACTCCTTTGCTATTTAATTGAGATATTGTTACTAGTAGTTGGTTGATCTTTACTAGTAACTAAGGTATGGTAGTAGTGATTGGTAGACCTTCATTACTTAACTAGGTTTTTAGTATTGGTGATTGGTAGATCTCCATTATTTAACAAGAAGGTTGTTTTTAGTGGTTGGTAGGTGCATATGAAGCAAGAAGTTCATCAAGATTATTATCTATACAGATTATATAGAGCATATATATGCATAATAATGAAAGAAATAAATTTCTATTGTGATTGTTTAAATCTCACTCTTTTCAATATATGTTTTTACAAAGGAGTAAGGAGGAGGTAAATATTTGGATAAGGTAGTAGTTGAAAAAAGCACAAATGCCTACTAGATTATTGTACCCTAGTTTTAACTTATTGTTGAATGGGTTGTGTAAACCACAGGTGTATACAAATAGAACTATGTGTGTGTATAGATATATATGTAAATATGTGTGTGTGTGTGTAGATATGTGTATGTATGTATGTATTTATGTGTGTGTGTGTGTATTTGTGTGTGTATTAATAAAGTTTCAAACATTCAAATAGCTTATAAACTCCATAGATGTGTGTGTAGAGTATATAAATATAATGTATGTTAATCTACACCATCTTAATAGTATTAAGTTTCGTATAGAATTTAATAAATAGACAAATATATTAGAATTATAGACAAAATATTTTAAATGTTTTATAACCAATTGTTTCATCATAAATCTATCTTTGAACCAATTTGTTAAAAAAACAACCCAATTCAAAAGAAAATTTTAATTTATTCAGGTTTTCGGGCTCTTGTTATAGACGAAAGTGGATATAAATCAATACTCAATTTTAAAATTATATAAAGTCAGGCGTTACACCCTTGTCAATAACCAATTGTCACTTAGCTAACCTAAAGAGTAAAAAATGACTCCCTAAAACACTTAATTAACCTCCTCAATCAAATAAAACTTTAAATCAAAACATCTATATATATAATGGTTGCCTATATCATGCATGCATATTTTTTAATTGAGTTAACATAACTTTTAGTTCCTATAGTTTGCCTCACTTTTTGGTTTAGTCCCTGTAGTTTAAAACAAGAGGTTTTGGTCCCTCAAATTTGATTCCATTAGCACAGTTACTCTCTATAGTTTAATAAGAATTTGAATATGAGTTAACGGTGTTAAATATGCTGGCATGTCTCTAACGGTATTAATTATGATGATATGATTAGATAAATAGGAAAATGATATGACAATAAAATATAAAATGTGGATTTTAAAAAAGTTAAATAATGGGAAAAAAAATCTCGTCCCTCAGGGCATGGGGAGAGAGGGGGAATGGAGTCATGGGGAGGGGGGAGGCGAGTTGTACAGGGAAGGGGAAGGGAGTGAGTGGCGGGAGAGAGGATTGTTTTTTGCATTATTTGACTTTTCAAAAATTCATACATTATATTTTATTGTCACATCAGTTTTCTACTCATCTAGTTATGTCATCATAATTAATACTGTTAGCGACATTTCATTAACTCATATTCAAGTTCTTATTAAACTTTATGGACTAACTGTACTAACAAAATCAAACTTGAGAGACCAAAACCTCTTGTTTTAAACTACAGAGACTAAAACCAAAACTGAGGCAAATTATAGGGATCAAAAGTTTTTTTTTTGCCAACTATAGGAACCAAAAGTTAAGTTAACTTTTTTTATTTTAACAGTTAAACTCTACTTTTACCCATAGCATACTATTGCATTTGGCTAAAGAATTCGACACTACACTTAAATAGGACAGGAAACGTTGGGTCAAAACTCAACTGTTCATATTATTATAAAAAAAATCTTCACTCTTAAGATTCTAAAAGCTCTTCCCAACAATATATTTAAACTAGTTTAATTGTAGTATACAGTCATTCAATATATTTAAATATTTTCCTATTCCATATCTTTACAAACTCTAAACTGCACAATTCTGTAAAACAAATAAAAAAGTTCAGCTACTCATCCTTCTTCTTGACCTAACGGACGCATTTTGATTTAAAATGTGCCAGCTGCTAGAAGGACCTACCTCTATTATCAAGTATAAACAAATCAACCACAGACACACAAATATACTTATATTTACAACAAGAGTAAAAATGCATTTTGCCACTAAAAATAATATCTGCGGATAGTCTTGACAAAAGTACAACATAATTAAGAAAACTTAAGTAATAGAATAAAAAATAGAAGAAATCTTACATTTGAATGAAAGGAAAGAATTGCATTCCTTCACTAAAACAAAGTGAAATAGATAATTATACATATAAATATATATGATATTTACGTTAATATGATAATATATATCTCATATAACTACCTCAGTAATTATATACTTTAAAGATTATAATCAAATTATAAAAACACAGGTATTAAAAAATGAAGAAAACGTACAAGAGGGATTTCTAAGTTTTTTATCAATTTATACTTTATTAAAAAATGAAGAAAACGTACAAGAGGGATTTCTAAGTTTTTTATCAAATTATAACTAATGAACAAGATATCACACCAATTACCCACCATTAGTTTTACTATAAATATGTTGGAGCCCTTTGTTTTATTTGCACAATATAAGTTCAACAATGTCTTTCAAACACTTGTTAATGTTCCTTCTTGGAGTGGTTCTTCTTATCACCTTTGCAACTTTACCTCCAAGACCCACTCACAATGATAAGAATGCACTTGTAAAATCACATGATAATCAAATTCCACCATCTTTTGATGTAGCTATTGCAAAATTGTCAAAGGAACCTGATCCTGAACCAGATCCTCCTGCACCTGAACCTGAACCAGATCGTCATGGACCTATAATAGATCCTGATATTGGTCTTGATCCCTTTCCTGAATATCCTGGGATCACTGACCTACCAACTACAGACAATTACAAGCCTGTATTTATAGTATCACATAATTCTAAGACCATGTTATCAACACCTAATGACAATCCTATCAAAATTGCAAACTTCAAAGAGCAATCTAATCATAGTCCAAAACTTGAGCATCCATCGATTGATGATCTAGTTTAAACACAACATGTTTACAAGCCACACTATCAAAAACCATTGAACTTCAAGTTATGTGGGGAGAAACCACCAAGTTACATGTAAGACAATATACAATATCATATAATTTTATATATTTGTTTTTCTATTGTAAGAAATAACTGAGAGTATAGGATCTCTCTACTAGTTCTCTTCAAGATTTGGCTGACCAATCATATATGTCTATGTTGGGCTTCTTTCAAAAGTATGTATGGAAATCTTAATGGTATTATGATTGTTGATAAAACAAAATTATATTCTTCATTATTTCTCCATAATAGGCCAAACAGAACATGGAATCAAATATAAGAGGGAAAAGAAAAGAAGATAGAAATCTCCAAATGTGCAATAATCCCATAAACATGTTATAACCTTTCTTTTTTATCATTTACTCATTTTTAAACGATTTCCAACGTTCTTTCTCAAAGTTTAAATAAAGTTGGTAATACCAGCCCGTCCATCGGATTTGAGCTATGATTAGAAAATCCTATAAAAAATGGACTAAGCCCAAAGAAGCTCATTTTAGATTGTTCATGTTTCAAGCATGTCCATATTAAAACTATTAATTTAATTAATTTCCCCAGGCTAAAGTGCAAAATTACCCATGTAATTGTCACGAAGGTGTAAAAATATTCATGTAAAATTATTTGGAGTAAAACTACCCATCAAATTTCAAAATTCAGGAAAAAGTGTCTATCACCATTAATTTAAGGTAGTAGCTGTTTATTTGGCCATAAAGGCTATGTGGTCGGCCATGTGTCATCTGACATGGAAAAATAAATAAATAAGAAAAATAAAAGATACTAAAAAGAAACAAAAGTCCAAGTATTAAACACAAGTCCAAGTATGACACATGACCGGCCACATGACATTTGATGACATAATAAACAGTTGTTACCTTAAATTAATGTTGACGGACACTTTTGCCTCGCTTTTGAAATTTGATGAGTAGTTTTGTTACAAAATATTTTACATGGGTATTTTTGCACCTTCATGACAATTATATAGGCATTTTTTAAAATGTTCCACTATCACATAAATATTTTGAAAATCAATATTATATTAATTTTGTAATGGAAAATGGTGAAACTGCTCTAAGCCAAAGTTGGACAAAACTTCTTTTGCAGCGAAGTAAAATTTTAACCCTATATTTTATGACCTTGGGAGTTAAGACTATTCAACATCTAACTCCCATCTTATGAAATCATGATCAAGTATTCAAATAATCGGGATCGAGACATTCTGATATAAGGATGCCTCTCTCCAAAGATTTTTTTCAGTAGAACACTGTTAGAATCTTAAGTTTTGATGAAGACTAAAATATAGAGGATTAAACCAAGTGCCTAGGAAGCAATAGGATAACATAGGATCCCAAGTAAGAGTGCTTCCGGGTGAAGATCTACTTCCGGATAGATTAGGACTTGCGCATGCGGATGAATGTTTTCATCCCCCAGCATCAGCAAGTAAATCACTGGGAAATAACTTAGTCCATGAGAATTAGGTACACAAAACCTTAAGACTAAGCTATGTTTCAATCGGAAGTGAGTTTGCTTCCTGTTAGACTTAGACTGGCGCAGAGCGATAGAATAGATATTACTCCAAGCGACAGTGAGTCTACTTCCCCAAGTGAAAGCGCTTCCTGTTAGAATTAGACTGGCGCAGAGCGACAGAATAGATATTACCCCAAGCGTCAGTGAGTCTACTTCCCCAAGTGAAAGCGCTTCCTGTTAGACTTAGACTGGCGCAGAGCAATAGAATAGTTATTACCCCAAGCGTCAGTAAGTCTACTTCGCCAAGTGAAAGCACTTCCTATTAGATTTAGACTGGCGCAGGTTGATAGACTAGATATAACCCCGAGCGTCAGCGGAAATGCAACATCAAGTGAAGTTGCTTCCTGTTAGATCTTGACTGGCGCAGACTGATAGAATAGATTTCACCCTAAGCGTCAGTGAATTCACCACGTCAAGTAAAAGTGCTTCCGATAGCTCAGTGACTAGCGCTGAGTGGTGGAATGAAATAGACTAAGCGAGAGCAAGTCATGGTGAACTAAATCTCTCATCAAGTGAATTTACTTCCGGATGTAGAAGTGCTTCCGGATACTCCTTAGATTTAGGGATCACCCACTGCATGAGACTATATGATTATATTGCTAAACTAACGTTCAAGTGCAGCACACTCAGTAAGGTTGCTTCCGGATGAGAAGTTGCTTCCGCAAGCAATCAGAATGTCTGAACGTTCAAAGAGATGCAGTGTCAGAATGCTTTTGTCAGAGCAGAGGTGTCAGGACTACTTTTCAGAGATAAAGCAAGTCAACCCTGCTAAACATTAATGAAGATGCACTTCTCAACGGTAACATAGGATTAACGGCTTTATTCAAACGTTCATATTCAACCTGCCACAGAAGCCTATGAAGCCGAGTATAAAAGAGACATTCATTCAGAAGAGAAGACATGGAAGAAAAAGTGAGAACAGAACAAAGTATCTGATATATCATACTCTTCATTCTACACATCTTCTACTACTCTCAGATCCAGATTTGTGATATTTTTCAGAGAGTAATTTTATTGTACTTAAGTGAGTAACATCATCCACTCTTAGAGAGAGTTAGTTTTGAGCTTAAGTGTTTAGCACAATCAGTTCATAGAGTGAACATAGTGTAAACTTACAATTTGTAAGGGGGAGCATTTAGAAGTTTTCTAAATCTCCATAGGTTGCAAGTTAGCCCGTAAAACTTGCATTTGTAAGGTTTGCAGGTGAACCCGGTGTAAAACCTGTGGGTTGTTAGGTGAACCCGTGCTCGTAAAACCTAAAGTGTAAAGGCTTCTCTTGTGCCCGGTTTAAACAAGAATAGTGGATTGAAAATCTCAGGTGGAGCCTGGGGACTGGATGTAGGTCTGGGTGACCGAACCAGGATAAATTTATGTGTGCATAAATTTACATTCAAACATTCTATTTTGCATCACATAACATACTGACTTGTGCATATCACTACTTCGTAAATATTATCACCAAGCACAAGCAGTCTTTCGAAAAGAAGATTCAAAAGATTTAATTTATTCCCTCACCCAATTCACCCCCCCCCTCTTGGGTGACAGCCACGTTTATCATTTGGTATCAGAGCAAGGTCACTTGTTTAAAGGATCCAACGATCTCAAGTGCAAAGACCTAGGCTGATTTGGGTTACAAAATGTGTTTTGAAGGTTTTGATCATACCATCCCACCTGTGTTAGAAAATGCTGATTTTTACTTATGGAAGGGAAGGATGAAAAGTTTTATACTATCCACTGATTTCAAAATGTGGGATGTTTTTGAAAAGGACTCTGATTTCAAACCAAAAGTAAATTGGACAGAAGAGGACAAAAGCTTATTTTACTTAAACCTTAGAGCAATGCAAATTTTGCACAAAAGTTTATCTGACAATGATTACCAGAAAATTAAACATTGCTCTAGGGCTATAGATATTTGGAACACTCTTGATACTATGTATGCTTCTAGCCAATTTCTTGATGTTAAGGCTGTCCAAAGCTCACTATGTGCTCCTTGTGAATCCACCGTTGATGAGCTACTGGATGGTGATGTAGTAGAAGCTAGTATCAGCAAAGAGAGAGTGGATCTCCGCCTAGAAGATTCAGAAGCTGAAGAAAATGAGGTACCTAAACTTGAAACTTCTGAATTGCAAGATATGTATAATGAGCTACATGTTGAATTCTGTAAACTTGCAAAAGAAATTCTAGGCTTAAGAAAAAGGAATAGGGAACTTGAGGAACTTATTCCTTCTTCTACAACCAAGGAGTCCAAAGTCCCACTCATAAAAGAAGATTTTTCGAAAGACCCTGAGATTTCAAAAGTTAATAAACATAGAGTCTTTGAAAAGAAAACTGACCACCATAATAGTGATAAGAAATCTGATTCTGAACATCATCCCATTATCTGTCATTATTGTGGTAGAACTGGTCATATTTCTCACACATGCAATTTTAAGAGAAATTTAAATGTGAGAAATAAATATATATGGATCCCCAAAGGACAAGTAAGGTCCAGCGCTAACTATGTAGGACCCAAGTACAAATGGGTACCAAAACTCCCTTCTAGTGCCTTACCTGTGCAGGAAAGATCAAGAGTTCCTCTTGTCCCAAAGAAGAGAACTCGTGGTGATGTCACTACTGCAACTACCTGGTTCAATCATAAGAAGCAGTGCGCTACCACAAGGAACAAAGACCTTGTCTCAGGGATAAGCTATCACAGAGTTCCATTCAACTATCCTGAGAAGGACAAAAGAGAGAGGATGTCTCAACTCACATGGAGAAAACCTGCGAATCCTGTCTCTCCTAAGAAAGTGCTTCAGGCCAAGGATAAGTATAAAAGATCTCCTTGGGTAAGCAAGGGATTATTTAAGGTTGAAGCATGCAACAGTAAAATCTCCTATGCAAATGTAAGATGGACTTATTGAGATTTTACATTAAGCATCATAAGCATGAACATGATATGGCTTATAAGATATTTCACACAATGTTCATACTCTACATGCTATCTATGACTATCATTATCAGAAGCCATGTGCATATAGTCATAGTTGATTCGCAATGCTATATTCATAGTGAATAATTCTTAAGTGCATAAGAATCACATACTTCCTACAAACTGACCAGTCAGATCCAAGTTTGGAGACTGAAAAATGGGAAAGAGAAATCATTTGCTATTTTGTAGGAAAGAAGGTACGAAGGAACAACAATTTTCATGATCATACCTGATCAGAGCAATGTATCAAATCTGAATGAGTTGTTGTTCATACTGGGCTCCGAGAGCTACTGCTCCTGAAATTGAGAAGATCAAACAAACTCTACTTGACGCAAATATGGCTTTAGTTATGAAAGCTTGATCGCTGTGGATGCACAAGAGAGAACATCAACGAGTCACTCAAAGTTAAATCTTAAGTAAGTACCATCGGAAGCAAAACTACTTCCGGATGCTCTCGTGCTGACGCTGAATGACTACTCAAGGCAACCAGGAGCGTCTGTCCAACCGGAAGCAAAATCACTTCCGAATACTCTTTTGCTAGCGCTGGATGATAATTCAATATGATCACGAGCGCCAGTGTCAGATCAAGGGACACATCACTTCAGAAAACGTTTCAACTTCCTCTATGAAACGCTGTGCCTTCTCTGAAGCAACACGTGTCATCAGGTGTGTCGTTCCAACTTAAAAACTTACGTTACCCAATGTGTGAAAATTTGAAAGAGTATGCCCATTCTATCCTCAGAAGTTTTACCTATAAATAGAAGTCATTTTCCATTTTTCACTTTTTACTACATCTTTTTCACTCGCATCATTTTCTCTGAAAAGTCTTTTCATCTTCTCCATTGTGTTCTTTATTTTTCACACTTCGTGCATTTCATCTTTATTTACACAACATTCATACAAAAATGGCCGGTACGAATGAATCCAACCCAGTCATCCAGAAAACCTCTTCTTCCAAGAAACATAAATCGAAATCTGGGAAATCCACTCACAAGCATTCTGGTAAATCTGGGCACCATGAAGAACAACATGAAGAACTTCATGAACGCCAAGAAGGTTCTGGGCAATCACGAGGACAGGGTGAAGACGTTCAGGGTCAGCCTGAAACCTCTGGTAGAATAGAACAGGCAGTGGGTTCTGAACAAGAGCGGGATGCTCAGGGAAAGAAGAAGAAGGTTCATTTTTCTGAGGAGCCTTCCTCCAAGAGGCAGAGGGTTGAGGAAGAAGATGATCTCACAGTATATAGAGATGGGGCTCTGGAGAGTGTATCCGCCAAATTTGAGACATCCATTCCCATCTTCAACCATGGCCTGTTCATCAATCTAGACAAGTTGGATGAACTAGGGTTTGCTCATCTGCGCCCTTACTTGGAAAAGTATATGCCTTGGCTGGGCATCAACCAGGACTACAACGTCAACGTCCTGCGAGTCTTTTGCCAATCCCTCTCTGGCAGAGCTAAATATAGGAAGGTGGATGGAAAGGAGCAAGTCCACAAACTCTCCTTCACTGCTACTGTAAGAGGAAAAACCTTCAGGTTCACTTGGAGAACCTTGAATGAGATGATGGGAATCACAGAAGAGGATATGAATGAATGGATCTACCCTGAGTCTCACAAGTACAGCAAGGAGGAACTCGAGGAGTTGTATGGCACCAACAGCAAGAAGGTGTCCAAGATGTCTGATTCTAACAGGCTCTTGTACTATATCTACTCCCGGATAATGACTCATAAGGGAGGCAACTTCAACGAGTTCACACTGCTGGACAACCCTTGGTTCCCTAGACTCCTCTCGCTCAAGCCTTTCAACCCTGGGCAGTTGATATGCCTAGAGCTTCAGCGCTGGTTAAGCAATGACAAGTCGGGTTATCTTCCCTATCCCACCATCATTGCCTTCCTCCTCGAGAAACATTTGATCAGGGCTACATCTGCTGTGGAAGAAGAAAATGTCAAATGTAAGCCTGTAGGAGCAACTAATATGGCAAGGATGGGGATTAAGTATCTCAAGCCCCCTAAGCCTACTCACTCACACTCACAAGCCAGTAGTGCTTCTGGGACTTCAGCCCCCTCTGCATCTGGAGCAGGGGATCAGGAAGTTGACTCACATGCTGGGCCAAGTCGTGTTGCAAGAGTGCCAGCCTCTGTTAGGGTCTTTGCCGAGGAAGTAAAGGAAGAGCTCCTCCTCAAATTGACGGAGTCCTTGGTGGGTCCTCTCCGTGCTGAATGTGAAGCTGGTTTCCAGCACCAAGGGGAGCGGATCCAGCGGCTCGAGGACAGAATAGGACAACTTGAGAATCACCTTACCAGGGTGGATGCAAAATTAGACCTCATCCTCCAGCACCTACAAATTCCCCAACCTTCATCACAAGGTAACTTGCCACCTCCTCCTCCGCCTCCTCAAAACCCTCCTCCTCCTCCTAATCACCCTCAACTACCACCTCCTCCTCCGCCTAACACTCAACAACCTCAGCCTCCACCACAAAATGACCAACAAGCCCCACCATCACCCAACAATGACCAACAATCCCAACCTTCACCTACCCATGACCACCAAACCCAAGACTCACCTCACAACTCTCCACGCCTTTCCCCTAGAAACTTCTCATCCTCACCTTCATCATCCTCATCCTCGCCCATTCCCACACGACCAGGTGCCCCTACACGCTCTCCACTCCGCTTCTCCAACCCAACCCATCAAAGCCCTAGACCCATAGGATCTGAAACAGCCATTCACCCCCTCAGCCAACCATACGGCGAGTATCCCCGCCTTCAACCACTCTCCGATGACCATTTACCCTTTACCCCTGACTCCGCCAATTACAAAGCATACTCCTCCACTTATCCCTATACGGATCTCTTTGTCACCTCCAGTTGCTTCCCCGACTCTCCTCAAACTCCTGAACACCTATCCTCTCCCACATCCTCTACCTCTACCCTATCACCCTCCCCTCCCAAGAAATTTGGCCCTGAACCACCTCCATCCTCCTCCACATCCACTCCATCCCTGGCACTCACCCCTGTTGATGATGACAAAAGGGGGAGAAATGTTATGTCTACTCTTCGCCTAAGTATGGCCACAAGGGATGTCCTCAGCCAGCCATCACTCTGGATTGATGAAGATGTCACGGCCGCCCTGCGTCGTGCATATGAGTCTCAGAGACTGAGTGGTGCAGAGAGCCTTATAAGAGGAGAGGCCCTCCGTTTCATGGAGCAGAAGAGAGCGGCTAAGCAAGGACCCCAATGGGATATGGTTGTGTATGGGCAAAATGAACAATCTTCACAACCTGAGTCATCATCAGAGTCTCCTCCAACTAAAACAAGTAGAGAAATTGTTGAGGAGATCAGGATGAAGTGGGGACTCGAAAAACCCAACCATCCTCCCATTGTGATAGCCAAGCCTGTTCCTACACTATCTGAGCAAGAGTCTGAGGTCCCTTCATCTGAGCAATCTTCTGATCCTCCTCCCTCATCTAAGCCAGCAGCCGGATTCAGTGTACCTAGAAAGAAGGCCGTTGCTAGGAAACGTGCCAGGAAGTTCGTTGCCACCACTGAATCTGATAAGTCTGAGGAAGAGACTCCATCTGACCCACCTGAGCAAGGAACATCATCTGCCCAGATTGAGCAAGCAAATCCAGTGGCTCAAGCAATTCCAATTCTGAAGGAGGTCAAATTGGAAATTGAAGACATGACTCCTGATGAATTTGAGAGATTTGGATTCACTGACAAATTATCTTTTGGTCAGATGGCTTGCCTCGATGCTGAAAGAGCAAGTGCCATGCCCACTCCTCCAATTAACAAAAGCAAAGGGAAGAGCAAAGGGAAAGGGAAAAGGAAAGCCCAAGAAGTTGAAGAGGATCCCAACTTCTCTGCATGGAATGTGAGAATCCGGGCTGTACACTATCCCAATGGAGAAGTCTGCTACTTCGACGATGCTACAGGTTTCCCTGGGTATGAAGAAGTGGAGAACATGAAAAGGGCATACGAGGAGTCCATTGAATCAGAAAGGCTCAGAAGGGAAAAAGAGGAAAAAGAGCTTCAAGAGATCATTGCTCAGATAAACCAGAGTGAGCGTGAGGAAAATGAAGAGAGACAGAAAGAGAGGGAAAAGAAAAAGAGACACAAACTCTAACCCCCAATCCAAATATTTTTGTTGATTTTGTTTTCATGCATATTTTCATTCATACTTAGTGAAATTTATTTGTATACATTCTTTACTTGTATATGTTATTTGATTACATAACTCTGACTTGTAACCTCTGCTTGTCAATAATATTTGTCTGAGTTACTTGTTGTTATCCATTGCTTTTATTCTCTTGATAATCCTTCCTTAGGAACTTAATCGATAAAACTAGGTTTGTCATCATCAAAAAGGGGGAGAATGTTAGAATCTTAAGTTTTGATGAAGACTAAAATATAGAGGATTAAACCAAGTGCCTAGGAAGCAATAGGATAACATAGGATCCCAAGTAAGAGTGCTTCCGGGTGAAGATCTACTTCCGGATAGATTAGGACTTGCGCATGTGGATGAATGTTTTCATCCCCCAGCATCAGCAAGTAAATCACTGGGAAATAACTTAGTCCATGAGAATTAGGTACACAAAACCTTAAGACTAAGCTATGTTTCAATCGGAAGTGAGTTTGCTTCCTGTTAGACTTAGACTGGCGCAGAGCGATAGAATAGATATTACTCCAAGCGACAGTGAGTCTACTTCCCCAAGTGAAAGCGCTTCCTGTTAGAATTAGACTGGCGCAGAGCGACAGAATAGATATTACCCCAAGCGTCAGTGAGTCTACTTCCCCAAGTGAAAGCGCTTCCTGTTAGACTTAGACTGGCGCAGAGCAATAGAATAGTTATTACCCCAAGCGTCAGTAAGTCTACTTCGCCAAGTGAAAGCACTTCCTATTAGATTTAGACTGGCGCAGGTTGATAGACTAGATATAACCCCGAGCGTCAGCGGAAATGCAACATCAAGTGAAGTTGCTTCCTGTTAGATCTTGACTGGCGCAGACTGATAGAATAGATTTCACCCTAAGCGTCAGTGAATTCACCACGTCAAGTAAAAGTGCTTCCGATAGCTCAGTGACTAGCGCTGAGTGGTGGAATGAAATAGACTAAGCGAGAGCAAGTCATGGTGAACTAAATCTCTCATCAAGTGAATTTACTTCCGGATGTAGAAGTGCTTCCGGATACTCCTTAGATTTAGGGATCACCCACTGCATGAGACTATATGATTATATTGCTAAACTAACGTTCAAGTGCAGCACACTCAGTAAGGTTGCTTCCGGATGAGAAGTTGCTTCCGCAAGCAATCAGAATGTCTGAACGTTCAAAGAGATGCAGTGTCAGAATGCTTTTGTCAGAGCAGAGGTGTCAGGACTACTTTTCAGAGATAAAGCAAGTCAACCCTGCTAAACATTAATGAAGATGCACTTCTCAACGGTAACATAGGATTAACGGCTTTATTCAAACGTTCATATTCAACCTGCCACAGAAGCCTATGAAGCCGAGTATAAAAGAGACATTCATTCAGAAGAGAAGACATGGAAGAAAAAGTGAGAACAGAACAAAGTATCTGATATATCATACTCTTCATTCTACACATCTTCTACTACTCTCAGATCCAGATTTGTGATATTTTTCAGAGAGTAATTTTATTGTACTTAAGTGAGTAACATCATCCACTCTTAGAGAGAGTTAGTTTTGAGCTTAAGTGTTTAGCACAATCAGTTCATAGAGTGAACATAGTGTAAACTTACAATTTGTAAGGGGGAGCATTTAGAAGTTTTCTAAATCTCCATAGGTTGCAAGTTAGCCCGTAAAACTTGCATTTGTAAGGTTTGCAGGTGAACCCGGTGTAAAACCTGTGGGTTGTTAGGTGAACCCGTGCTCGTAAAACCTAAAGTGTAAAGGCTTCTCTTGTGCCCGGTTTAAACAAGAATAGTGGATTGAAAATCTCAGGTGGAGCCTGGGGACTGGATGTAGGTCTGGGTGACCGAACCAGGATAAATTTATGTGTGCATAAATTTACATTCAAACATTCTATTTTGCATCACATAACATACTGACTTGTGCATATCACTACTTCGTAAATATTATCACCAAGCACAAGCAGTCTTTCGAAAAGAAGATTCAAAAGATTTAATTTATTCCCTCACCCAATTCACCCCCCCTCTTGGGTGACAGCCACGTTTATCAAACACAATTCACTCACTTAGTGCTTGTTTGAATTAACTTTGGAATAATAACTTATGGAAAACTACTTTTGTAGAAAAGACTTTATGTAGGGAAATTAGTGTTTATCCTTTTTGGGTTAGACTCAAGCCCATTTAGATTTGGAGTCATTACATAAATATGGAAAAGTAATGAGTATTTTAATTTTTTCAATATATTTTTGTTTAAAAATTGTGACTTTTCACAGAGGGATAAGACTTTTCCATAAGTGCATCCTATCCTATCCTATCTTATCTTATCCTATATATATTAAGGCCATGGAAAACGCTTCTCCCCTGAAACGGCTTAACATTGGCTCCTCTCTCTAATTCCTATTCATTTTAGCCGATCTACAGTGCCTCTCTTTCTCTTTTTATTTTTTTTTATTTTCCTTTAAACTGAACAAAGCCTCCTCTCTTGCCAACAACTAGGGCAGGTTTATGGCTTCAAATTTCAAACTCTTACTCTTCTTCATCAATGCCTGCTCAGTGCTCACTTTAATCTGATATGAGATCCCGCTTCTCCAAATCATTAGAAGATCAGCCGTTCATCAATTTTTTAATTGAAGACCTGGGGAGACACTTTTTTGGAATGGAAGGGGGCGATGATGTTGTTGGCGGTGGTTTCTTCTAATTGGATATATGTATGTCTTTACACTAAAATTTATCATCTTACATCAATATTTTTGGAACTCCGTGGGTGCCATTTTTCTTTCTTTTTATGTTATTTGGGAAATGGGTTTTGGTAGTGAAGGTTTTTGGGTGAATATTTTTCGAATTGAACTGTGGGGTTTGATTATTATGTTATGTTGAATGGCAGTGAAGGTGGATGATAAAATTAGAGATCAGCAAGTTATGTGCATCGTTCGAAGCTAACAGAGCAAGGAGCAAAATAAACGAATGGTAAGCTAAATGAGTTAGCTTTGCTCTGTCAATTCCTTTTTTTGTGTTCATGCTTTAATAGGCACTCATTCTGACTTATACATTTGTTAAGATAGGGGAAATTTTTTTCGTTTGTGTTTTAGTAGTTATATTTCTGGTTGGGTTTCATTTCTTCTTCTGGGGTTATTAGTTGTGACTTGTGGGTGCAAACATATATTACACATTGTTACTGGGAAAATTACTTCATCTTGTTATGCATTGGTATTTCACCATTATTTTACTGTTTTATATTTATCGTGTATATGTTTTTTGTTGCTAGATGCTTTCAAGTTCCAGATTGAGCTTCCCAAAGGATGCAACATGGAAGCTGCATGTAACAACCACACTGCACACCATGTGTTGTCAAGAGGTAGGTCTGTATATACTATATAGCGATGGAAATTGAACATGGTAACATTAATGAAGCTAGGCCTGTATACAAGAGAGACAACTGTTTCAAGAGGTAAATTGGTGTTTGTTTTCCTAATTCCTGTCATGTTTTAATCCTACTTTACTTAATTATGTTGTCACAATTGATTGTTTGTGATCGTTTGGGGACTAACTTCAGTTTCAGTCTTCTTTGTGGGTTGTATGTGAAAACTAATGAGGTTCTCTATTTATTCTGTCCTGGGTAACTTGTAGAAGGAAATCCATTAAAGAATCCCTATATTTTTTGTTTTTAAGATTTATAAACCACTGTATATTTTCCTATATGTTACCAAACATTAGGGAGATGAGCCATATTGTACAATGTTTAGAAATATAGGATTATTACAATTGTGCTGTACAAATATTGCATACTCTGATCAAGGCTTCAATCTGATTTCAACCAATTAATGTGACATGCAACAATGGTGCATGTTACATACTGTTACTTAGTCCCTAATTAACTAATGATATCCAATTTTAATTCTATAATCTCTTTACTAACTATGATAGGAAAAGGATTTTCCATAATATTAATATACTTATCATAGTTAGAAAAAGAATATTCTAGTGAATAAAACATTATCCATGATAGAAAAGGATTTCCTGATACAATATAGATGCTATCATGGATAATTAAAAGCTAAGCATGTTAGAAAGGATTTGCCTAACATGGTTAATAAATAAAACTGATTGATATTAAACAATAAATGTATATATATATATATGTGTATATATATATATATATATATGTATATATATATATATGTATATATCTATATATACCCATGCGGAAGCGAATACAGACCTATAAATTAGCAATATACAATTGTAAATAAACTACACAACCTCCACTACCTAATTCCCTTTCCTGATGCTTGCGCTTGTGCATGAATACCTGCAAAAATGCTAGTAATCGTGGGATGAGACAATTTGTCCCAGTAATCACCGCTTAACTCACTATAACAGTGAGATGTGCGGTAGCGAGGGCGTCTAAAGGGTACCACATTTTAAATTCAGTAATATATACATATATCCGTCAAGTCTCCTTCCATTCATCACTCAAGTCCCTCTGTCATACCCAAGTCAACTCAAATTCACCATCTCTACTTTCCACATATCACTCAAATCCCTCAATCAATTCCACATTAACTAAATATCATCTCCTAGTCTCCAATTTAATGATGCTACCACAACTCTCACACTCACCTATAGATGCATTGTGCCATCACGGGGCATTCAAGCATCTAATCTTCTCTATATGATTTGACATTGTGCCCCTCTCTATAATGAGGGGGCAAATTTCCCTCTCTGGCAATCTCCAGAGAGGGAACCCCGATTCTGTTTCCATTGCAGAATGGGAACGGTTGGGCTCTCAAATGCCAAAACAACCGTAGGGGAACAGTTGGGCTCTAAAATGCCAAAACAACCGTAGGTCACTTCTCTCAATAAGTCGACCTATGATCCCCGGTCTAATCAATCCGAAAAGGATCAGTACAAATAACTGTCGATCGGCCAATTGACAGTTATCATCGCGCGATGGTACATATATATATATCAGTGTCATGCAACGCTCACAATATCCATAAATCTCAATCACATTCAGTATCTCAATTTCAACATCAAGAACCTGCACTCTTACCATTCCCTTCAATATCTCAATCTCAACTATTCAACTTATTCCCTCCACCTAACTATCAACATCTCTAACAGAATACCATCTAAACCTGTCACATCATACCCAGAACAAACACTGGCCAGGATAATACATATAATGTTTCAAATTCCTTTCATACAAAAATAATCGTGTTTAAAAGGCACCCGATAGCCTGTTTTGTATCAAAATAACCTTTCAAAGATAATATATATATAGAGGGTGAGAAAGGATTTTAAAAATCCCCAACTAACGTAACCCTCAATGTTATAGCAAGGTTAAGTGTAATTACCTGTCGCCCTTTAGCACTCCACTGCCTTTTCTTACCGTTTTCCTTGTAGCTTTTCCTTCAAGTATCATCACCACTATACACTCCTATAATGATATGATATAAATGATAAATTAATATCATTTCCACTAGGTAATGCTTTGACGTCTCTCTCGTATCCCATATTACTTCTTCTTTTACATTGTATTATAAATATTTTCATTATTGTTTAACCTAGATATCTTTAATAATCATAATCAAAATCAAGTAGTTATTACTAAACAAATCAACCTCATCATCACCAATAACACTAAAATCCAACAACATAAGTTATAAATCAAAACAATCCAAGAACAAGACAACCAAAAGAAAGCAAGTTCAACAAGAAATATACTTTATCCTTAACATGTTCTATATTAGTTAATTATGTGGATGATCTCCCGTAAGTTTAAATAAATCAACACAAAGCATCAATTCCTTCAATAATATGAAATTGCACATCAAAGGAACCGTTTTATCATATCCAAATGGTATCAACTTGCAAATCAAGGTACCAAAATCAGCAAGGTTAATTGATCTTCTAATACCTTTTCCCTCACAACTTCTATACAAAACTTACCATTCCAATATAATTAAACACATTTACAGCTTCCAAATTAACTAAAAATTACAATTCAATTAATGTCACATCTAATTGTATTCTACCACAAAGGAATCAAATTACTTTAAACATGCTTTTCAATATATAAACCAAACTACTTTCTACCCTTGCCAATCATAACACCATTCACACTTCAAACTAACAAGTTAAAAAAGATAAATAAATCTCCAAATGAAATGCAATTAAGATACTACAATAACTTCAAGCACTAATTCATACATTCATATTATCAATCATCATCATTGTCAATTCAGTTTAGTTATTGCATAAAAGAACAAGGAAATATCATATTTAGTGCATACACATCTTCATTATATTGAGATATTAGCAACACTCCTTACCTAAACTTATTCAATTCCCACATTCAACCATATCAAAGCTCACAATCAACAAGGAATCCATGAATACAAACTTATTCTTCCTTTTAATTGAAATTGAAACATATAGCATACATACAACACCCTTTGGACCATACAACTAAAAATAATATAGAACCACAAGTAAGAGTACAACCGGATGTGGATTTACTTTCGGATGGACTATGACTAGCGCTCGCGGATGAATGACTCATCCCACAGCGGATGTAAGTAAGTCACTTAAGTCAGAACTCAGTCTAGGAAAGTTAGAAGTATAAAATCTTTAAGACTAAGTTAGGACACAACCGGATGCAGGAATGCTTCCGGATGTTAAGTGACTAGCGCTGCCTATTGGATTAGGCAACACCGAGTGTCAGTGAATATAACTCTAAGTCATAACTTAAGTCTAGTAGGAGTACTTCCGAATGTGGAATTGCTTCCGGAAGTAAGAGAGCTTCCTTAGACAAAATGAACTCCCACTGCATGTGACTATGTGTTAATATTGCTAGACTAACGTTCAAGTGCAGCACTGAGTGATGTTGCTTCCGGATGTGGAAGTGCTTCCGGTAGCAATCAGAATGTCAGAACGTACAGCAGTGCAGTGTCAGAATGCTTTTTGGCAGAGCAGAGTTGTCAGAGTTGCTTTTCAGAGATAAAGCAAAGTCAACCCTGCTGAGCATTGATGGAGCATTAATGAGCAACGGTAACAAGGGAATAACAGCTATATTCAAACGGCATTGTCACCTACCAAGAGAGAGAATCCTTGAAGATGCTATATAAAGAAGTTCATCTTCATTTATGGAGATAACCGAAGAAACTAGAGAGAAAAACTGAGAATATCCTTCAAGCATTCAAAGCTGCCCAGAAAAGCAAGAGAGCACTTAATACATTGAGAGTTTTATCTATTATCCATCTTGTACTCTTTGTAGTTAAGTCTCTTCATTTATTGAGAGCAATCATTGTACCTAAGTGAGTAACATCATTTGTTCTTCGAGAGAACTAAGTTAGAAAATCCTTTGTGTAAAAGGTTGAACCCTTACAAGTAGTAAGGGGGAGCGAGTCTGTAAGGTTGCAAGTGATCCCGTGTAAAACTTGCGGTTGTAAGGTTGCAAGTGATCCCGTGGTAAAAGTTGTGGTTGTAAAGGTTCCAGGTGAACCCGTTGTAAAACCTGGGGTATAGTGGAACTCAATCTGGGTGATTGAGAACTGGACGTAGGTCAAGAGTTGGACCGAACCAGTATAAGGTCTTGCGTGTCTTAATTTTCTAATTTTATTTGGTAGCACAATTCACCTCCCCCCTCTTGTGCATCCTCACTTTCACATTATATTGAGATATTAGCAACACTCCTTACCTAAACTTGTTCAATTCCCACATTCAACCATATCAAAGCTCACAATCAACAAGGAATCCATGAATACAAACATATTCTTCCTTTTAATTGAAATTGAAACATATAGCATACATACAACACCCTTTGGACCATACAACTATAAAAACACCCACATATGCTTCATACATACGCCAAAATAGCCTATAATCAGATTTTCCAAACATAAACCACACTGCAAGAATTACAAAAACCATTCTTCTTTTCATACATTTAAAGAGTACAAGATAAAAATCAATCTGCAGTGACCAATTGGCATATAATGCCGCAGATTCCACCCAAACATTTATAACAACCCAAAACTGAGCCAAAAATCAGTCCATTACACTTCAACATAATTAAAGATTTGTGCCTTAAAAAAATCCCAATAAAATCATTCATCACTTATTTGCCATACTTGAAACAAAACATAAGAAACCCTAAAAATTAGGGTTTTGCATAAACTTCAAAAAATCTTAAACAACATTCAAGTAATCATCAAGTTGCTTCTCAAACACTAAAAATAGAATCTTAATTTCAATTTGATGTGTTATCTTAAGTCAAAAACACAAACCAAACTCAGTCCCCCTCTCAAATCAGCGGAAGAATCAGAAATAGAAATGCAAGAGGAGGCTCACCAAGGTTTGGATCTTCTCTTGTAAGCCCCATCGGAGCCTTCCTTCGCCGGAAACGTCGCCGGAAAATGGCCACTAAGGTGAGTGACGAAAACAGAGAACCAAGGAACAAGGGAGAAGTGAGGAATCGACTTTGAAAAGAATAAATAGCTTGAAGAACGAAAGAAATGGCAAGGCTTACCTCACCTGCCGTCGGCCGCCTTGTGATCGCCGGAAAAACGCCGAAAACGAAGGTGAGGAATGGTGGTGCTGTTTGGGTTTGGAGAGGAAGACGAAGGAAAGGCAGAAGGATAAAGGAAAGGAAGCTAGAACGACCATCCCCGCCGCCGTTTCTGCCGGGAAAGAAGGGATCAGGTTTTGGGTGAGGAGAGAACAAAATAGAGAGTGTGGGAGGTGGTGGTGGACGGCTCTTAGGGTTTTGAAGGAGGAAGGAGATGTATTATGTTTATATATATAATGACTTAGAGAAAATTCCAATTATCTACCCATTTACTTATTTTAATTATATTTCTAACCCCAAGAGTTTAAATATATATCACTATATCTCTTTCCATCATAATATTTTTCTAGATTTCAATTTACTTTTCATGCAAATCTCTATCCCTAATTAATTCTTTTAATTATATTTCTTTAAATTCCAAAAACTATGAATGATGCTTTATTGGATAAAATAGATTGGTGGGTCAAACACAACCCGAATGAGCTTTGGCTAAGAGTTCTTAAAATTAAAGCATATATTTTCCAAAAGTATCCTTCCTTGAAGCATCAAAAGGCTTCAAGGCTTATAGTGCTAGTCTAGTATTGAGAATGGATTGAATTTTCTTAAAAAAGATCTTCCATGGGACATTGGAAATGGCGATTCAATTATGATTTGGGGTGTAAATTGGATTCCAAATGTTGACTTAAAAATCAAGGAGGAGCATAAAAATCAAGGTCAAGTTTGTGATATTATTTCTGATAGTTGCTGGGATTTGGCTCCTATCCGTGATTATATATCGGACTAAGACATTGTTGAACCAAGCGCTTTGTAGCCCAGTGGTATGATATCTCCCCTTTAGGTGGGAGGTTGTGGGTTCGATCCCGCTTGTGACCTCAAGCCGTTAGTGCTTGCCCCTTTGAATAAAAAAAAAAAGACATTGTTGAAAACATGGAAGTCCCATTCTTGTAACGGCGTGGATGATAAGTTAGTTTGGAAGGGGACAATTCTAATGGAGTATACAATGTAAAATCGGGTTACCATACTGTAGTTGAAACCATCATATCATTTGTCATTTGTCAAAAGCTGATTGAACTCTTATGGCACCTTGAAACCACTCCTTATATTCAACATTTTATATGTAGGTGCTTAAATAATGCAGTAGCTACTAACGAGAATCTGCTTATAAAGAAAAGAGGCCCATCTCCAATGTGTCCCATTTGTAATGATCATGTAGAAATTTTAGAGCACCTATATTTTCAGTGCCCATGGACCCAGTTTGTATGGGTTGGAAGAGTAATGGGTGTAAAAATGGATCAGCCGAATAATGAATTTTAATCACTGGTGGCTTCATGTTGCAGACCCACTTCTCATGTTGACAAATTTGTTATCACTCACGTGTGTCATACTCTCTGGTTTATTTGGAAGTGTAGAAAAATGAGAAAGTATTTGATTGTAGAGAGCCAAATCCAAAGACTATTCTTGAACTAGCTACGAGATAAAATGCTGAATATTGGAATGCAATTGCTACTATTACCGATAATGTTAAATTGGGATCAGGCCTACTCAACAAAGGTGTTGCCCTTGTCATTGAGTTATCAATATGGGGTTTTCAGATAACATCAAATCTATATTAGCCTTCATGGCGGAGGCTTTGGCATTAAAATGGTACGAGGGGAGGGGAGGGGAGGGAAAATGGGCCGAGAGAAAAATTTTGTAACATGAATTTATAAAAATTTTAGAAGTGGAGTTAGAAATTTTACATTAATATATATATATATATATATATATATAACTCTTATATTTAACATCTTATATTTATTAAAATTTCACAACCCCACTTCTTCAATATTTATTAAAATTTCACAACCTCACTTCTTCAATATTTAAAAATTCATCTAACCTGGGGTGTGTGGTTGAGTGGGTGGACTCATTCACCCTTAACCAATTGTCTGGGGTTCGATCCCTGACGTTGGGTATGGAGAAGCATTAATTCTCCCAGGCCAGCTGTCCCACCCTTTGAGGTGCTACAAATCAGTGAGGGATTAGTCTTTCACTTGTCGAGTAAGGGGATACCTTGATCATGGATAAAAAAAAATTCATCTTACAAAAATTTCTCCTCCCCTCCCCTCCCCTCCAAATCCCTCGTAACAAACAGACCATTGATACCATTGATGTTAGCAAAGGATCTTGGGCATGATATTATCTGTTTTGAGACTGATCCGCTGCACCTTGTCAAATGCATAAATTATTGTTAGCCAGACATGTTCGAGTGGAGATGTCAAAGTATCATTCAGCATATCATTAATATCATGGTGTCAAACGTGGGGTTCTCAATCACATATCTTTCCTAGAGATAGATGGAAATGTTGTAGCAGACTGTATGTATCGCAATAAAAGCTAGCAAAGAGATGTCGTCCTTGTATGGTTGGTGAACAATGATGATATTCTCCAGGATGCTTCTTCATCAATGAGAATTGGAGTTGGCTAATTGCTTTTGTTATCAGCCTGTTGCTTTTGCTGTCTTGTTCTTTTGGTTTTTTATTACCTTAGAACTTCTTCATTTAAGTTTGTTTATCTGATTGTAATTTTCGACGTTATTATTGATGGCTGATAATAGAAGCATCATTTCTGATAAAAAAAATTCACTGTTGTCTTGAACAAACCTTCAGCTTGTGAAAACAGGCTGGGAAGACAGCAATTAAGTGTGTGTATCTATATATCCGCAACCAGCAAGCACACTTTTTTGTGCTGAAAATGAGTATTGATTTTCTCTAGTGATGAAGGTGTAGTTGTACTAGATGCTTTAAACTGAAGCAAGAAAAGGAATAAACATTGATTGATTGATTTGATTAGAGACTAACCTACTGATCAATGATCCATCATTGAAAGTAACCAAAGCAATGTCTTTGCTTAACTAAGAGTCTATCACTCCCTCTAGACTACTGAAGTTGTATTCTCATGACCCATCATGCTCCAAAGCTTCATCGTCTAGAAAAGCTATTTCATTTCTCGTCTTGACCTTCAGTCGTTTTTTCCCCCATAAAAATAGCACAATCTGTTACTATAAATGAAATGTAATAATTAAATAAAAGTCTTACAACACATAATATAAGCATCAATTGAGGACTAATTTTCATTAGCAATATAACAACTTATCATTTTATGGTACTCACTTGACATGTACTCCCTCAAGTCCTAAATATAAGATCTAGTTGATTTTTTTAGAGATTTAGGAAATAAAATAGATTAATTAATTTCAATACATTTGATATATATTATTTATATTACCTAATAATTTATAAGTCAAATAAACTAGTTTAATGGAAAATACTATATTACCCAACTTATAATATTTTGGTATTATTTTTGCACCTCGTGAAACTTTTTTGATTTCAACATATATATATATATATATATATATATATATATATATATATATATATATATATATATATATATATTCTATTTTAATATATATGTAGATTTCAACATATTCTCTTTTGATTGATAAAGCTAATCAAATAAAGAAACAAATACACATGTCCAGCCGATGTGGGACTCACAATCCACCTTTTTGGGTACAGCGCCCTCGCTAGCACATCAACTCGAGGTTGACTCTAATACCATCTGTAACATCTCAGCGTCTCGCTCTCGAAATCGTCCACTTTGAAGAATTCTCACTTTTTCACAGCTTTAAAACATGTCGGATTGATGAATATGCTAACTATTTATGTGTACAAAGGAAATTAGGTGAAACTAATTTTAAATTCCCCACACTTTTATTTGTAAATTCTTATGAGTGTACAAATTATGTGTACAAAGGAAGAGCTCTAAGCCTTCCATTGGATTCAATTCCACCCAAAAAAACGTCTAAAGCCCGATGGCTCTCCAATGACTTGTCAGAATAGTGGTATCCAAGATGATAGTGAAGAGATCTCTCATTGGGTTCAAGAGGGGGTGGATGAGTCAAAGACATTGGCTGCCACACCTCGTGAAACTTAAGCATTAAAAACGCAATTTTGGGTAAAGCTAAGTATCATATTTTGCACCTTTGCCCTAAATTATTTTGACTAAGTTTATTCTCAGCCTTTTCATGAATAAAAGAAAAAAAATGTATGGCAATATCTTAGATATTAGATTCTCAGCCTTTTCATGAATAAAAGAAAAAAAATGTATGGCAATATCTTAGATATTAGAGATGGATGATTGAAAGTATATACTACAACTAAATATGTAACTATAATCTTTTTTTCCTCGTAAAATGTAACTATAATCTTTTATTAGTTTTCAGCAATAATAAAAATAAAAAAAATAAATAATTAAAATTTGAAATATTTTTCGTTGACCTGTTAATACTGAAAAAAAATAATCTATTAATTCAAATATTTATTTGGATAATATTAATTTCAAGGGTTAATATGCAAATCTACCCTTGAAGTATACCAAAAGATGCAAATCTCCCCCTCACATATTTTGATATGCAATTTTAACCTGGAAGTAATAATTCAATGCAGTTTTACCCTTCTGTTAGTTAAAGGTGTTTATTTTGGTGCAAAATGACCTAAATGTCCTCCTCATTGTATTCTCTTTTCTCTTCAACCCTCCCACCTCAAACCCCAACCACCACCACCGCTACCTCCACTCAAACCCCCCCGCAACCACCGCTGTCGCACCCCTTCAAATTGCATGTTTAATAATTTCGTATAAATTCTTTAAAATAGCATTTATCTCACCAATAATTACAATCTGTCACATCAAGTTACCGTGGAAGACACCCCGCAAAGACCAACATTGTAGTTCATCACTTCATCCAGTATTATCTCATTTTTATTTATTAACGATAAAATAACACTAAAATAGACATATCATGAGAATTATCAGTATTATATATTCACCGGAATGCAAGACGGCAAGATGAAGAGTTCGATCCAGACGCCGATAAAGAGTTCAAAGGCGGCAACATGACTGTCAAGGTCCTCCTATTAAGTGGATGGTTGCGTATCGATTTGTAGTGGGTGGTTCGGGTGGGAGGGATCAAGAGAAGACAGAATACAATGAGGAGGACATTTAGGTCATTTTGTACCAAAATAAACACTTTTAACTGACAGAAGGGTAAAATTGCATTGAATTATTACTTCCAAGTTAAAATTGCATCTCAAAATATGTGAGGGGGAGATCTACACCTTTTGATATACTTCAGGGGTGGATTTGCATATTAACCCTAATTTCAAATACAAATATTGAATAATTATCTTTTAAAAATGTACTATAAATAAATTGTATGCATCACAACCATTTTACCTGCTTTATTGGTTTAGTATTAAATTCTCTATAGATGACGATTAAAAAGTAATGCATATTTTTTATCAATAGTTTGATGAATTAGTACAAAAATATATTAGTAATTTTATATTTTAAAAAAATATTTAGGACAAGAAACGAGACCGTACTAAACAAGACTGTACTGAAAAGTGAACAATGCTCCTCTCGTTAATAATTTTGACGCGTCCCATATTTTTCGGTACAGAAAAATAGCATCCCAAAATGATTGGGATTGAAACAGTACGGTTGGAACAGGATAAAAATGAACACCCCTAAGTTATTAAAGCGATATTCTATAAAAAGACATCCTATCCTTTTCCTTTCTAATGTAACTCACCTTGCTTGGATGAAAATATAGAATACTAATTCAAGATTTTGCAACATTTAATATTTAGTTAAATGAATTTGTCAAAGAAAACTTAGCTAAAAGTAGCTTCTGATTCTTTTGAAGTGAACAAAAGTAGCAACAAATTGTTGAAGTGGAAAACGAATAGACTATACGAATAAGAAACCTCATTCAAATTCAGTTCTCAATCTGTAGATCCGATTTTTTGTGGACAGTAATATATTTCCCCATAGTCAATGCGAAGATAAATATAGCTTCTGTTTTGACTCTGATGCCTAAGCATATGCCACAAGCTGTTATAGATTTCTACTTGAACATGTAACTGATTCTTTTCACTTGTTCTTGATCCGTAATCGAAGACTATTAATTCTAATTAAAAAAACAGAACAAAATGCATATTGTTTTATCAAAGAAACACCATATCATATTGAAAGAATGAAAAAATCTTGAATTATACAGTTTGAAAAATGGTAAAATTACAAGTACATTTGTTTTATAAAAAAAGTAAACCTAATGAAGAGATTAGATTCGAAAATTCAATGTAACCTGTTTCCACATTTGGAAGTATTCGTAGTTTTTTATTAATAAAGTACACCTATCCTTACATAAACGTACAAGTCGTTAAAAGTTGAATTCTAAACTTTAATTTTATATGGCCTACTTTTTTCCTTTTCTAAAATTAGAGAGGTAAAATATAATTTTTTTAAATAAAAAAGCTGAATTCTAATAAACTTCCCTGAGCTTTGGGAATGTTACATATATCCCCTATATTCGTTTCCAAAATGCCAAGGAATACGGAAAAAATTAAAAAGGCCACCCTAGTAATATTTGCACTAGTGACAAATATAAAATAAAAATCATAGGATTAGATCTAATCTTTGAATCTTTGAAGGGGCTGTATGTATTAAATTCGGGGAGTTTTATAGAATTTATCCTAAAATAAAAGGTTATGCCTCATGTTTTGTATATCTCGTTAACCGTAATATTTTAGATTAGATATGGCAATTGGCCAATACCAAGTGTTTATAATCCGATATTATTTTGTAAGAAAATAATGCATGACTGGCTGGATTCGGAAGACCGATGCAAATATATTATGAAATAATTATAAGAAGAAATAAATATAATATGTAAGGTTAAACCAACCGACAGACAAGGAGAAGGGGGTATAGTTTTCTTGGCTTCGAAATGAAGGGATATCAATGGTAGTTAGAACAACTCTCTCTGTCACAGGCTCTAAGCCAAAAATTATAGGATTAAGATATTTTGTGAAAATTGCTTATGCTGACACAATCTTAACAAAAAAATATTTAACGAGGATTTATTTTCAAATGCAATGGTAGTTTCTACAAACTTTATTTGGAAGAAGATTATCCTTTTAATTAACTTTTGGTAGTTTCTTAGAGACTCTTATAGGTTTTGAGTTTACTTCAAGTAGAAAATAGATAAATAATGGGCGAATGGCAAAAATAGGCACCGTAATTTTCAAAATGGACAACTTTGACACCCGTAATTTCGATGGTGCAAAACCGGACATTATAAACCAAAATGGGACAAATCTAGCACTCTTAAACATAGGTGTTAAGTTTGACCGTTAGTTGACTGAGAATAATGATATGGCATGATGACGTGGTACCATGAGGCATTATGTGTCACCTCCATGCTGATATGTATATGACATGGCAAAAATGAAAAAAAAAATGACATTGCCCCTTCACCCTACTTATAATCTGATTGTATATTAAATTAATAAAATGAGAAATAAGAAAAATCTCAACCCTTCTACGTCTTTCTTGCTTCAGCGCACCCCTGCAACTTCCCAGTTCCCATAATCATCCTTCCTCTCTCATATTCCATCCCATAATCTCTGTACTTCTAAAAATTTTATTCATCACTCTCATCAAAGCCTCCATTACAACAACTAAATGGAAGAAAATGAAATTTGGGCAGAAAAAAGAAGATGGATTGGTGTTAAAGACTGAGGGAAGCAAAACATGAGTTTCAATACTGAAAATCAGAGAAGAAGCTCTCCAGCTCAGCTTACAAATTTGGTTATAACTGAATGTGTTTTTCCCCTTTTCATTTTCAGATTCGTTTCCTTTTTTTCAGTTTCTATCTCTCTCGCTTTTCTTCTTCAGTTTCTTTTTTACCCGCTCCTGTAGTCTACCGCCGTCAAAGGCTCCTGGAAGTCCGACGACCTAGAAGCCCATCACCATCGAAGCATCTGACTCAGAGAAGAAGATAGTCTTTGAATTGATTTGAGAATTTAGTTTAGTTTTTTTATTAGTTAAATATCCAGTCAGATTATAAGTATGACTGGATATACATATCAGATTATACATATCAGATTACTTTTTTTCATTTTTGTCATGTCATATACATATCAGCATGGGGTGACACACAATGCTTCATTGTGCCACGTCATTATGTCATATCATCATTCTCAGTCAACTAACGGTCAAACTTAACACATATGTTTAAGAGTGCTAGATTTGTCCCATTTTGGTTTATAATGTCCGGTTTTGCACTATCGAAATTACGGGTGCCAAAGTTGTCCATTTTGAAAATTACGTTGGCTATTTTTGCCCCTTCGTCCATAAATAATTTACATAAATAAAAAAATTAGATAATTCAGTCATTTATAATAAAAACCGTGTTGATATTTCTAGAAACTAAAAATAATTTGAATTGGAAATTACATGAAACCCCTTTTATTATGCATTTTTTTAAATCGAAAATGAAACTTTTATTATGCATAACCAAACGAACTTTTTTACAACAATAAAAATGTATACATTCATTTAACTACCTAAATTGAGAACTTAAATTTATAACCAAAGCAAACTCTCCACTAAATCTTACATCATTAGGAATAGAAAGAATATCTGTATTCTTCGACAAGATTGAGTAAAAATGATCAAATTTTTATCCCTCTTTTAAATAAAAAGAGACCTTTAATAAAAAGCCACCGTGGTCGCAATATATCGATATTGAGCGTGTTTGACTCGACTTATTTTGAGAAATAAGCCAACTTATTTTGAGTTTTTGGCTTTGAAAATCCAAAATAAGTCGAGTCAAACACACTAATTGATTAGTCGATTTCTCAAATAAAAAAAATTCCAGCCCGGATTAAAAAACCACATGATTTTTATTTTAAGCATTGAACTCAGATTTGCATTTTTACGCAGGCCAGAAAAGCGGAAAATAAATTCCAAGTCAATTTATATCCAGCCCGGGCACTTAGAAATAATTTTATCTTTTAGAGAAATTACTACGTATTATCAAAGACAAGCAACGATAGAACACAAAAGGATCCAATTGGAATTAAGTTTTGACTAATAGTGTGCATTACAGAAAAAGTCTGTCACCTTCTCACCTCCTTCCACTTGTCTCACCAGTCACCACGCTCTCTCTTACAGTCAAATAACTCACATTCACATCAATCCCTATCTTTCTCTCTATCTCTCGTCCACAAAAACATCTTCAACCATTCCTAGTGACTAAAATTCAGGCCTTATGTATTTACCTCTCAATATGAACCAAATAAGTATTAACCCCACCTTCTTTCCTCTCACTTACACCTCCCATTCTTAAACTAATCCTCCTTTAACTCCCTTTCCTTCCTCCTTATCCATTTAATTCATCATTTCGTTTATTTGCATTACATTTCTTTAGTTTTAATTAATGCACTTTTATCTCTTTCTTATTGTACATGGCTTTGACCATAGATCAACAACAACCAAACTTAAAGTATTTTTGTAAGATCTGCAAGAAAGGCTTCGCATGTGGTAGAGCCCTTGGTGGACATATGAGAGCTCATGGCATCGGTGATGACAGCTGGAACCTCGACAACGATGTAGACGCCGCGAGTGACTGGAACGGAAAGGCCGGTGCCGGTGAGAATGACCGGCAAAGTACTAAGCGTTTTTATGCCCTAAGAACAAACCCTAACAGGTCAAAGAGTTGTAGAGTTTGTGAAAATTGTGGTAAAGAGTTTTCTTCATGGGATTCTTTTCTTGAACATGGAAAATGCACTTCTTCCAATGACCACCGCGTTGAGTCGTCGCCGGTTTCTTTTTATATGTCCGATGGCGATTATGACAACGGTGATGATGATGATGGTGATGGTGATGGTGAGAGAGGTTGTGGTTGGTCTAAACGGAAGAGATCATTCAGAGAGAAAATAGTAACTTCAAATTCATCAAGTGAAGATGTTGACATTGCAGCAAACTGTCTTGTGATGTTATCAAATGCGAAATTCGAGCCGGAGGAATCGAGTGCGTCGGGGAGTAGAGAAGAGGAGAGAAGAAGCCCTACGAACTTCATTCCATCGATAGCTTATTTTGCTGCTGCCTTTATGGATGACAAAGCCAAAAGTAGTGTGAATGCTAAAGGTTTGTTTGAATGCAAAGCATGTAAGAAAACATTCACTTCTCATCAAGCATTAGGTGGTCATAGGGCAAGTCACAAGAAAGTTAAAGGCTGTTTCGCTTCGAGGCAGGACAAACTCGAAGATAAAGACGATGATGTCTTAACTAATGAAGAGTTTCTACCCACAAAATCAAGTTCAATCTCTCATTATCCTTCTTCGAGCAATGCCATGTTTATGGCGTCTTCTTCGAATTCGTCGAAACGAAAATCCAAAGTTCACGAATGTACGATATGTCACCGGACTTTTACGTCAGGACAAGCCTTAGGAGGACATAAGAGGTGTCATTGGATGACACCAAATAATGTACCAGATTCATCAACATTGGCTACATTTCAGCTGTTACAGAATCATATAGAGAGAATGAATCAAACACCCAAGGTTGATAATTCAGAGCCACTCGATCTAAAGCTCGATCTCAACCTTCTGGCTCCGGACAACAACGATCAGGCACGGCGGAATTTGGCAACGGAAATTTTGTTACAGCCATGGTTAGGAGGAACAATGGAAAAGGATAGAAGTAGGAAGAACAAAAATGCTGATGCTAATGAAACTGAAAATGACAACAAGGATGATGATGACATGAATAACAACAAAAAGAGTACGACAACTGTATCGATGGAAAATGTTGAAGATGAAGCTGATAGTAAAGTGCAGAAGTTAGTGAAACTAGGTGAGTTAAAGGACATGAATATAGGTGGAAGTTCTTCCCCATGGTTGCAGGTGGGGATTGGTTCAACCACTGGTGTTGGCGCTCAACCGTAATCATCAAATTTTTTCGCACATAGGACAAACATACAAAAACAGACAAGTGAAGATCAATCTTAGTATTCAATAATGGTTTTGATATATTTTTTTTTTTTATACTGTGAAACTGTAATTATAACAGTTACGTTACCACACAGATACAGTCATACAGTTTTGATGATGATCATATAATTTGTACATTTAATTTCCTATTAATTATTTTAGTGATCCAATATTATTTTTGTGTTTAATAACAGTTGGAAGGAAACATATTGTACATGTGGCTCTTTGAACAAAAATCATAATTAAATTTAGCACTTGTTCTACTTCTCTCTGTATTCACTTTTTTGGTTTCATTGATTGTTACGTGTTAGTTAGATGATAAAGCAAATAACTTGTATGAATGAATATATCTTCAAACTGTACGTAGATCGAAATTGATACGGTTTAGAAAATTGTGATGCAAAATAACTCCAACTAATGAACTTGGGATTCTTGGCTTCAAATTCAATTTTTATCACAGCTCTTTGTTTAATTTGTTCTTGTTTCATTAACATGAACTTGGGTCAAGTTGGGTTCGCGTTCGAAGTTTCAATTTGGGAACATTCATGGGACTAGAATGCTTATAAAGTGGGAGGTCTCGACTTCGATCCCTGGGAGGGCCAATAACAAGGCTTTATCCCAGGAATGCTGCAGCATTAGATCGTGGACTCGAGAGAGCCTTGAGCCTCCCTACAATACCTGAGTCGGGCCTGCCAACACCGGGGAAAATGCGAGAGCTGACCCTGGGGTGTCCGACGTGGTGGGTTAAGTAACCGACAATGCTGGACTCAACAGTAACATGTATGCGATACTTATTCTCTATGGAAACATGTTTAAATGCTCTAATGTGTCTTTATTTTATCAGCAAGCTTATGTTCTTCGCATTGTATGAATCTGCAATTTTTATTATAGGAGTATTCTAAGAATGAACAAACATTTTATACTGTGTAATATAACTAGATTATTGTCTGAGATTCGAATGAAAGCATCTGTTTAACTTACTATTTATGTGTTTATATCTGAGCTTGTTTTCGTGTTTTAAGATAGCCTATGTTGTTGATAGAATAAAACATTAAAGAACAATTAATCTGAACATGCATAAGACTTGAACAAATCAAATATGTTGAAAGTGTTGTAATCTCTCTCTAGTCGAAACACATTTTTGTAAAAATGGGATATACAACTCTTGATTTTTTTTTCAAACACCCATGTACAAAAAAAATGCATCAAACGGAGGTCCGAGGAGAGAGAAATTCCCTCAAAGTTTCGGGGGCCATGCCAACGATGACATACTAATGAAGATGATGGGGAGATGGGTAACATGGTCAAAACACAACATTTCATTATATGAAATTGCATGTTTGATTGGACTGGTTGCCAACCCGAACTGAATCGGCTCAGCTCAACCAGTTCAGATTCGAAATTTGAGACAATGTGTTCGGGCCTAGTTCAAAAAATAATTATTTGAATGAACTAGGATTTGACCCATTTTCATTTAGTTAATTATTTTTTCAAGACAAAAAACTTTCTAGGATGAGATTCATTCGGCTCAGTCACGTAAGATTTGAGATTTTCTTTCACAAACTCATGTTAAGTTTTTTCTTGGGTTCAATTTTTCAAAGGATTCATAGAACTATTAATCTTAAATGGAGATTACTTGTGCATACTTTATTTAAAAATAATAATTTTGTTTACCTATAGATGACTCAAAGGACATTTATCACTGACCTCACATCAGAGATAATAAGTTGAAAGGAGAAAATTATGGAAAGTGGCACCGTAAGATCTCCTATGTTGGGAGGAGCAAGAGGTCACAAAAGTCTTGACTAATATCCTTCTATCGCTGGAGTCACGACATTTATCACTATGATTGCAGTTATGACTGACAATGTCTGTAACATCTTGAAAAATTAAATACGGGATTAGAGAGTATTTTCAAAAGTAATAAGCGGGAAAAATTGAAAATTTGGGGTTTGTTTTTATATTTTGGAGATTTTTGGGATATTTTAGAAGTTTTGGGAAATAAGCATCTAAATAATTAATTAAACAGTTGAAGAAATATAATCATGAGGGAATATTGGAATTCAAAATATTTTGAAGTTTTAGGAGATTTGAGACTGGTTTAAGTGGTTTTAAATTAAAAGAGGACATTATGGTAATTTCTGGTATGAAATTATGCAATCCCGGTCAAGAAATGCAAAACCAAACGCGGCCTTAACCTTCCCTTCTTCTTAAACAAAACAGACCCTCCTCTCTCTCTTTCAAACCCGTCGGCCTCCTCCCTCACCTCTCAACTTCTTCATTTTCTCTTTCACCCACACTTCACCATTCGGCCATTCCTCCTCCAAAAAGCTTCTTCATTTCGTTTCACCTCTCTCTCTTCTCCACAGAGCCGTGAAGCACAAGTCCGATCCATGGGTGTGTGTGTTTTTCGAGTTTCCTCTTTTTCCGGCGCCGGCGAACAGTTGTTACCGGCGAAGGGAGTGTTTTGAAGGTAGGTGATGGTTTCTTGTGTTATTTTTGTGATTTCTTCATGTTCCAACTTCATTTTTCATTTTTCCTTTCACATCCCTTTCATTACTCGGCCAACCACCTAGGAGGAGGTGTTTTCCGGAGATCTTAGGCGGCGGCCGGAGGCGGTGAGGCTCTTTCTCTCATCCTTGAGCTCCGTAAGTCCTCCGATCATCACATGACTTTGATTTTTGGTTAAAGTTCTTTCTTTTAAGTTAGGGTTTTTGTGAAAAATTGGGACTTAAGGATTATTAAGCTACCATAATGATTTTTAAGTTGTTAATTGAAGTTTTGTGAGCATATTTGATGTTTATGGAAGTGAGAAATTACCTTGGAAAGTTTTGAAGAATATCTAGGAATTCTTTAAAGTTGAGATTTAGGTATGATGTTGGATTTTTGGGAGTGTAATGTTGTAATACTGAAATTGGGATGTATTGAATTTGGGTATTCTTGGGAGAAAAAGGAATTTTTGAAGAAGTGAAGTAATTGGGAATTTTTGAAGTTGGTAGTGGTTCTTGAAGTGTAGGTTTGATCATTTTTAAACCTTAGGAGTTTAATCAAAATATTAGAAATGCTTAGTTGGGTAATTGGAGATTTTTGGGAAAATATTCATGTTGTTTTTGAAGTGGGAATGTTATTTGGGAATTTTATGGACATTTTATGACTCTTTGAAATTAGGATTTGTTCATAAAGAAGTGTTGGAATAAATTCGTGGTTAAGAAATGCTTGATGATGTTATTTTGTGATGTTGGAAGGTTGGTTTTAGATGGATTGGTGTTTGTAAGGAATTTTGTTAGTTAAATAAAGTGTTGGTTAAAAGAGATTTTTGGTTAGGTAATGAGTGTTTGAATAAATTGGTGATTAATAAATGCTGTTTAGATTATTTTAGGATGTTGGAATGTTGGTTTTGGGTGAATTGGTGTTTGGTAAGAAGTTTGGTACTTAAAGTGTTCAATTTAAGAGGATTTGACTAGGTAAGATATGTTTGGAGTTGGTGGAAAGTTTATGAAGTTGGGAAGTCATTTGGAGTTGTAAGTTTGATATTAATATGGTGTTTAGTGGTTGGTGATTGTTTTGAAAATGTTATGAGCATATTTGGTTTCTTTAAAGTAAATGAATGTTTTGTGGACGGTATGAATTAAATTGAAGGTAAAGAAATGTTAGTGTTGGTATTATGAAAGTGTAGTAGGAGTGGTGAAATCATTTGAAATCGTGTTTAGGAAGGAGTTGGGAATTAAAGTGAAGGATTAAAGGGAAATTTGTTAAAGAATGGTATGTAAGGGAGTTGGTGAAAGTTCGTGAGTTAGGAAAGTCACTTTGAGTGGCTAATTTAATATGAAAGGTTGTTTTAATCGGGGTTAGCATGGTGGGCTAGTTTTGTAAGAATTATGAAAAATGGTGAAGTTTAATACTTTAGAAGTTATAAATGAATGATTAAGGGAATAGTGGGGTACAAAAGAATATAGAAAAGTGTAGATGTTAGAAGTAATTTATTACTTCAATTATTGTTTTAGAATTAGTTTGAATGGTAGGTCAAAGTCACTGATATTGTGCCTTGACCAACAGTAGCTCATTGTATGATTGTTGACGGTGGAGACTCGAGCGGAGCTTAAGGAAGACATTAGCTGCGTATATCTATTGCTACTAAGCTTGACAGTTAATCACGCTTAACTGACTGTGATACTGAGGGTGACGGTAGTTGAGGATTTCTAAAATCCTCTTCTACTTATATATATAAATGAAATGTGTTCAGATTATTTTATATTTAAACGTGGGCTATAGGGTACCTTTCTAAATAAACTGTACTTTATATATATAAATATTTATATATAAATCTTTTGTATGTTGCATGACACTGATTATTAGTACCGTCGGCCGATGTAACCATCGATTTGTGCAAATCGATAGGTTAATTGTACGGGTTCCTCGGATTGTAAAGGAACCAGAGATTTTTCACATTTTAGAGTGGTCCCTTCTTCATGCTTTTTCAGATTTTAGACTGGGCACAGTGTCATTCAGGTTTATTTTTGCCTATTGAGAGATGGATGTATCTGTTCTTTATATATATATGAATGTATTACGTGGTTTATGCGGGTTTTGAAAACTGTGGTACCCTGTAGACACTCCGCTACCTCACATCTGAGTCTCACAGTGAGTTAAATAGTGATTACTGAGACATAGTTTTGTCTCACCCCATTCCCTTTATTTTTTTTACAGGTGACCATGCCCAGAGGGAGGCGAAGAGGAAGGGAAAGGGCCGTCCGGCCCATACTGATGTAGTAAGTAGGCCGGAGGTGACCATGTAGGAATATATATTGTCATTTCACTAGGCTGCATCAGCTTCCGCATTTATGAATGTTATTTGAAATGAGTTGTATTATTGAATGAACGTTTTATTTGATCTGGTGATTTAATTTGGAAGTTGTTGATGATTTGTGGTATTGTCCCTGCTACTGCGATAGTTCAGGGACTATTCTGACTAATATGTCTGTTATTGCTGCATTACACTGTTCAGTGTGATGATTACTTGTGGAAAGGATGTGGATTCATGGAAACAGGTGTTGTCTTGGATGGATTATATTTAGGAAATAATTTTCCTAACATGATTATGTGATATGTTGAAGATGTATTATTTGATTTTATGTGGTCTCTGTATATAATCATATTAGATGAGCCCCGCTCTAATATGGTTACCTTTTATGTATTTGGTTGGTTTCTTTTTCTAACCATGTTAGGTGATTCTTTTCTAACATGGTTAGATTATTGTTATTGTGTTATGATTATGTCTTATAGTGATGTTTTCTTTTTCTAACCATGTTAGGCGAATCCTTACTAACATGGTTAGTCATTAATTATCCATGATATCATTAGCATTGTATTAGGAAATTATTTTCTATCATGGATAATGCATATAAGTTATATTAGGAATTTCTTTTCTAACTATGATAGTGATATTGACATTATGGAAAAATCTTTCTCTATCATAGTTAGTAAAGTAAACGATTGGATTGAAAGTGTTATTATTGTTAAATTAAGAATTTAAAAATTAGTATGTTACAATGTCAAATGTCAATTTGAGGAACAAGTCACAAAATCTTCCATGTGGGAAGCTCTTAAAGAGGATTTTGACGGTACAACTGAGGCACGCCTTAGAAGAATTACTGTGAAGCTTGAAATATTCAAATTGTCTCCCACCATGACTATAAAACAACATTTGAGAACAATGCAGAACATGATAAGGGATTTTATTGAAACTAGTGGTACTCTTTCTGATGCATTACAACTGCAAGGTGAGTTGATATTGCTTCCCCCAAATTGGGATAAAATGAAGCATACGATCATAAAAAATGATGACATTTGCTTACATGGGTTGCTATATCGAGCTTGAGGATACCCGAATGGAACATGTGAAACCAAAAGATAAAGCCCTTTTAACTGAAAGAAAAAGTTCTTCTTCATCAAAGAATAAGTCTAACAAAGGCAAGGAATCCTATGAAAAAAAATGAAATCCTTGTTCGCACCGCAAGTGCACGGGTCGCGTAAAGTAATAAAGTGAAATTAAAGTATTGTTCTCGCGAGGATTTGGTTCCAAAACCGCTCAAGTAGAGATTATTGCACTGTCGCTCAATTTGAGTGATCCAAATGTCAAGAGTGAATTGTAACTAAATTAAAAATAAGAAAAAACTATAAACAAGTAATTCTCCAACTTGTATTAAATTGAGACTTACGATTATTTATCTCCCTTGTATTTCATAACCTTAAAATAGTCTCAAACTTCAATTTCGTTCGCTAAGAGCTAACGTCCAGCGAACGCCTTTTCCGCAACTTGACTGCTCGTTCGCTACCCGCGAAAGATGAGAGAAGTTGAGAGAATTTGGGAGAAGAGAGAGAAAGTGAAAGTGAAGAATGTGGTGATTATGAGCTAGGGGTAGGTTCATTTTCTAAAGCTCCCTCCTTTTTCTCCTCTCCATTGTGCTTCCCCTTTTGCCCTTAATGAGGCCTCCAAATTTGAATTTGAAGTTGGAGCCAATTTTGCCTCTTTAGGAAAGATGCTTCAAATGTCACTTTTCCTTCTTTTTACCAAAAGTGGCAAAGTTGCTTTATGCCCAAATGTGATGCCAACTAGTCTTTTCCTTGCCACCTAAGCTCCACCAAAGCTCTTCCAAGGGTGTGTGGGGCCCACGTGGGACCCCCCTACAAATAAAATACCACCAAATAGTCAAAATGACCAAAATAAGCTTGGTTTCTTAAAATGTAAGTAATAAGACCAATATTTTCCAATTAACATCACATAAGCATGCGCAATAATAATCTCCAATAATGATCAAATATAACAATTAAATCACACTAATTAAGCTCAATTGCACATGCTTAAACATATAAAATTAGGTCCAATCAAATCCCCCACATTTAAGCTTTGCACTCCGGGCAAAGTTATGTAAAAAGGCTAACTCAATCATATAGCATAATGAAGACACATGGAATTGACATAACATACAAGTTGACATTTTTGAACCTTTCCCTAAAACTTCACATAGGCCACATTTAAGAATACATAGTGAATGCTAGTTTAACAAGCAACTAGAATTAAGGAGGAGTGCTAATAGAGATTTTTCCTCACCGGAGTAAGTGTTTAACTAATTCACTCAAGTTAGGAAAAATGCCTAACTAGGTGTAACATTCTGTTACGAATTCCCTAATTTAACTAAGATATCCATTTTAATTCAATAATCTCTTTACTAACTATGATAGAAAAAGGAATATTCATATCAACAATATCTCTATCATAGTTAGAAAAAGAATTTTCTAATAATTTTTATACATAGTCCATGATAGAAGAGAATTGCCTAATACAATATGAATACTATCATTGATAATTAGCAGCTAACCATGTTAGAAAGGATTTGCCTAACATGGTTAATAAACAAAACTAATTGATCTTAAACGATAAATAAATATATATACATGCGGAAGCGAATGCAGACCTAAAAATTGACAATATACAATTTTAAATAAACTATACAACCTCCACTACCTAATTCCCTTTTCCTGATGCTTGCGCATATGCATGAATACCTGCAAAAATGTCAGTAATTGTGGGATGAGACAATTTGTCCCAGTAATCACCGCTCAACTCACTATAAAAGTGAGATGTGCGGTAGCGAGGGCGTCTAAAGGGTACCTCATTTTAAAACCAGTATATATACATATATCTGTCAAGTCTTCTACCATTCATCACTCAAGTCCCTCTATCACATCCAAATCAACTCAAACTCACCATATCTACTTTCCACAATAACTAAATATCATCTCCTCAGTCTCCAATCTAATGATACTACCATCACAACTCTCACACTTCCCTATAGATGCATTGTGCTATCACGGGGCACTCAAGCATCTAATCTTCACTATATGATTTGACATTGTGCCCCTCTCTATGATGAGGGGGCAAATTTCCCTCTTTGGCAATCTCCAGAGAGGGAACCCCAATTCTGGTTCCATTGCAGAATGGGAACGGTTGGGCTCTCAAATGCCTTAACAACCGTAGGGGGACAGTTGGGCTCTAAAATGCCAAAACAACCGCAGGTCACTTCTCTCAATAAGTCAACCTATGATCCCCAATCCAATCAATCCGAAAAGGATCAGTACAAATAACTGTCGATCGGCCAATCGACAGTTATCATTGCGCGATGGTACATATGTATCTCAGTGTCATGCAAACCTCACCATATCCCTATCTATCTCATTCACCATATTCAACTTCTCAACCACAATACCACGATCAGTGTCATGTACTTTCGCAATTCCCTACAATGTCTTAACATTTCAACATCTCAGATTTTCCACAATATAACTCCTTTCTCTATCATCACCATCTCTCAAACCACCACCCAAAAGCTATGCTATACACATTTTATGTCATTCCAGATCAATGGCCACCACCAGAACATGATATTATATATAATGGATAAAGAATCTTTTATACAAAAATAATCGCGTTTGAAAGGCACCCGATAGCCTGTTTTGTATAAATATAATCTTTTAAAGATAATATATATATATAGAGGGTGAGAAGGGATTTTACAAAATCCCTAACTAACGTCACTCTCAATGTTATAGCAAGGTTAATGTGATTACCTGTCGCCCTTAGCAACTGCGCATTTTCCCATCCTTTCCCGATGCCTCACAACCACATCACAATCAATCCTATAATGATGTAGTATAGAATAATAAATTAGTATCATTTCTACTTCATAATGTTTAACGTCTCTCTCTCCGTATTACTACCCAATCCCCATTCTTGGTTATTTCTTAACTCTTTGATTAAGCCCTTTAACTTTAATCTTTTATGATTCTCAAGGTTTGACTAATCAATAACTTAAAGAAAGATCAAATATTCTTAATAAACTTCAAACATTACAATTGTATCACATGTATCACTTCAAACAATCCCTACCACACTCCAATTATATTCACATAGTTATTTCAACCAAACATAGTCAAAATATTGAAAGAATGACATAGGTAGTTTTAGTCAATAAATACAAACTTCGTTTAACAAGTAACTCATCATTTGTACCTCACTAACCACTAATTATTTGAGTAAAGTTGATGTTTATTAACATGAAATACCAATCAGAATTTTTGTACAGATTCATATAGCTTAGACAAATTTCACTTGCATATACTCTAATGACCGACTCTAACACTTCAAAACTATCAAGCTCAAATAGATTCTCATACAAGCATATAATCATTATCAATATTTCACTTATAAAGCATAAACACAACCTTCAACACCTTCTTTTAAAACAATGAAATTGGCATGGGAAAGAGGAAGAGTGGCAAGGTTTAGAATCATGCACTTGTCTAAATGTTACTGCCATATCCAACAATGTCACCAAATCAAACAAACAAAACAAGCTTATCACCATTTTAAATCTTTCTCCTCTTTAAGAACATCGATTCTAATAAAAAGAAATCAGACCAATCAAGCATACTTCTTACAATCAATTGATTTGTAACACCATGTTAACTCACTTACTGATTACATCCCCTTTTGATTAAATTAATGAAATAAGAAATCAGATTTTCATGTTTTCCACAATATCAGAACCAAAATTCTGTTTTAACAATCTATTCATACAAACTTCACTCAAGCATTAGAATCCCACATTCTAGAAAATTACAGAGGGTCATTATATCAACATGATGCAGAATAATCAACAAAACAGGCCACCAAACAGCAAAAACAAAATTTACCTCATGTCCAGCCAAAACTATAAACAGAAAAATCCAAATAAAATAAGCAACTCTCACTATATACCCATGCACAACCACATAAGCCACTGCACTTTGACAAAAATCACATGCATGATAAAGACAAATCTTTAACTTGCGTTTCCTCTTCTTAATTCAGCCAAATCAAGAACAACGGAGATATAAAATTTAACAACTTCCACATTTACTTAACCTGCATAAAAAGAACTCAACAATATACACACAGTACATATGCAACATACATAAACAAAACACAAATATACATACACACAATGTTGCCAACTACAAATCAGAGATGAACAAGAACTTGTGAACCCAAAATTCCCAAAACCAATAAGACCCAAGCAGATTCAACACACAACAGTCAAGGATTTTGCGCAACACAATCTCAAACAACAACAAACACGCAGTAAAATAACCTAACTATCCTAGAGCTTGTATGTTGGTTACATTCAGGTGGATTATTAAACCTAAAAGTCCCATAATCAATTCGGTCCCCTTCTCAAATGCCTCCCAAATCGCAGAGAGAACTGAAGATAAATAAAAGAAGCTCACCTAAACTTGTTTTTGGCCTTCCACGCGTCATCGGAGCTCACCTTCGCTGAAAACCGCCGCGGGTCGCCGGAGAACAAAGAGAAACAGTGGCGAAGACACGAAAAACAGTGAGAGAGCAAGAAAATGTCAAGGTTGTTGAGAAATGCGAAGAACTAAGAGGCAAGACAAGAGAGAGGAATAAGAGACTTACCCCCGAGGTTGTCGTTGTTTGAGCTCCGCCGTTAACATTGCCGGAAAAGCACAGAGATTGAAGGGAAGGGAGGAGTTGCGAGCACGAATGGCAAAAGAAAGAAGATGGAAGGAAAGGACATTTACCCGTCGTGCCCTCCACCGTTGTCGCCGCCGTGGCCGTCACCGGAGGGGGTTGAGATTTCACACGGAAGGGAGAAGAATGGAGGCAGAGATTTTCGGTGAGAGGGAAGAGGAAGAAGGCGGCTAGGGTTTATGGAGGAGGAAGGATGTGATTATATATATATAATTTAGGAAAAATTATAATTATCTACCTATTGTTTTCCTTAATTATATTTCTAGCCCAAAAGTTTGTATATATTATTATTTCCATTAATTTCCTTCATAATATTATCTAGGTTTCCCAATACTTGTTCATGAAAGTTTCTAGTTCTCAATAATTCTTTTAACTATATTTCCTTAAATTCCAAAAATTAAGATTTAATATTTATAAATTGCCCAAAGTATCCCAAAATTTCTCTCTAGACTTTAAATTTCCTAAATGACACCTCAATAATTTCTCATTATTTCTAAATCAAAAATTGGGATGTTACACTAGAGACTTGTGATCACTCTTTGGCTCAACTCTCTCCACCTCACCATAGACTTGTAGTAGCTCTTAGTTCTCCACCCATTATTATGCATGACACAATCAAATCTAGAGGACTTTTGGGGTTAGATGGAAGGCTAATATGAATGATGAATCATGGATAGTAGTCAATGACCAATGATATAAACAAGTAACTACCACATATACATGCAATACAATGAGCTTAAATCCAATCAAACATGCTACATCTCACTCTTTTTTTTCAAGCACTTTGTGCTTATCTCTCTTTAATATTTTTTTTCTTTTTTATGCCTTTGGCATACATAAGCACTTTGTGCTTTCATTCTCATATTTTTTTTCTTAGGCCTTCGGCCTCTTTCTCTTTTATTCTTTTTCTCTTGTTTTACTTGGCCTTTGGCCATCTCTCTTTTCTTTCTTTTCAATGTGGCTCTCGGCCAATTTTTTTTCTCCATGCAACATGCTTTTCAACATATATAACCATACAACACCAATGAGATACACATGTATATGCTATAAATGCATGTTCACATATTTGGTCAAGGTGGATTAGAATGAAAGTGATGGCCCAAAGAGGTAAATCAAAGGATAATTTTGGTTGGCTTAGTGTTTGGGTCAAAAGGGTTTAAAAAGAAATGCCCCATTCATTTTCAATCATGCCATGCATTGTGATCTTGAACAAGAGCTAGGACAAGTTCTAGGAGGTGAAATAGAAAATTGGCCCACTCATTTGGTTGGAGGCTTTCTCACTTTAGTGGCTTACTCAAATTGGTCACTTCCTCCCTAAGAAAAGTTAAATGAGAAACTAACACCCTCTGTATACCTTAAAAGTGCCCCATGCAATGTCTCAAGTACTCATTCCAAAAATTCTACTTGCATACTAGAGGAAAATTCCATTTGTTTTCAAGAGTCATGATCAAGTTAAACTTCCTACAAAATTATGCAATCAAAGTCCAAATACCAAGTGTGTGAGCTTTGAAATAAACCACTTTTAAGCACCAATATACACCCCCCACACTTATATCACACATTGTCCTCAATGGGACCAAGAAAACCAAGTAGGAAGGGCATAATCAAGTCAAGGCAGCAAGCATATTATCCAGGGCAGCAAGCATACAATCGGCCATCATGCATTAAACACAAGACAAACACTAAACAACACTAAGCACATGTTTATAATTTTTTTTCTTTGTTTTTCTAACAACCTATAACAACATACTAGAACATAAACTAAAAACAAACTATCCTATTTTTTTCTAACAAGCAACTTCTCCCACACTTAGAATAAAAGAAATTTAAAATAGGTAAGGGAAGGAAAAACACAACCTCTTATGGAGGCTTCAAGTCCTCCTTGAAATTCTTCTTCTTTTGGCCCTTTGTGTGCTTTCGGCCACATGGAAGATTCTTGCTCAAACATGGCTCATCCACATCAAGGGTGGACTTAATCTTTGTCTCAAACATTCCTTTCTTGGACAACTTTTCCTTTGATCTATCTTTGTTGTTGGAACTTTTCTTCCGGCTCACTTTTGCTTTCAAGCTATTCCTCACCAAGTTGTCCTTCAAATGCTCCAAGTCTCCATGAATAGCATGCTCCAACTTCCCTTGAAGCTCCATTTCAGTTTGCTTGACTTCCCAATAGTCCTTATGCATCTTAAATGAACCTACAACATGGGACAAACTCCCTTTTTGCAAGGGGTTGTAGGTATGCAAAGATGATATACAAATGGAAGCAAAATGAGAAGCCAATGGCACATGCTTATGAACAACATTAGGAGCAATTAGATGCACATGCTTTGAGGAAAAACTATCATGCTTCTTGGAAATCAAGTTAGGCTCTTTAAATGTAACAAAAATTTCCCCATTCAAACCAATTGGGAAGTGAGAGCAATTCGGCCTCTTTATCAAATCAAGGGTGTCATACCTCAAAGGCAAATTGCCTTTGATCCTCTCCTTTGGTCTCCTAGCTCTTCCATGTACTTGAAGTCTTATTAGCAAATTTTGCACCTTCTTCTTAAGGACATCAAGTAGTGTAGGCTCACACATCTCTTTTCCCAAATCTTTGTCTTTCAACTCAATATTCCTTTGAAGGGCCTTCAATCGGACAACAAGCTTTTTGATCTCCTCCCTTGTGAGCTTCCCATTGAAGAAGTCTAACTCCTCTTGTGATGCATCAAGCTCTAAACTTCTTTCTAAGTGCTTTTTGCCCTTCAACAAATCCAAGTTGGCTTTCTCCAACTTAGGAGTTTCCACAAGCTCAACCATGGCTTTCTTCTTTACCCAATAATCCTTATGCATCCTAAAAGATCCTACAATATAGAACAAACTTCCCTTTTGCAAGGGGTTGTAGAAATGCAAAGATAAACTCAATGAAACACAAGGATAATCAATTTGCACATGCTTAGGTAAGATGCTATGATGAAATATGGTGATCAATTTAGACACTTTAAACATAACAAAATTTTGCCCCTTCAAAGCACTCAACCAAGGATCACCATTTGTCCTCCAAATGGAATTTGTGGACTCACTCCTTATAACAAGATTCAAGTTGGAGGACTCTCCTTGCAAAGCACTTTCTTCATGCATGCTCCTCAACAGGCTCCTCCAATCCAAGATGGTATATGAGGTATAGAAATGCAAGCCTTCTTTCAAGTGTAATCCGGCCGCCATCATGAGATTAAGCACTCCTTCCAACCTAGCTTTATCCATGAAATTGAACAAACATCCCTTTTCCAAGGGGTTGTAGCTAGACAAGGAGTATGTAAATGTACCAACATCATTAAGATCACATTCATCATGCTTGGGACTAGTAACATCAAGAGGCATGCTCACAATAATAGAATCATCATCAAGAGAATGCATGCAAGCATCATTAACATTCACCAAGCAAGAATCAAATGAACCTAAAGATGTGTGCACAACCTCATGTGAATGCAATCTCAAAGGACTTACATGTTTCTCTATCACATTATCAATTATCATTGTATATGGCCTACATGCTTCCTTATATATGCAAAGATTATATGAAGGCTTAGCATAAGTAGGCATTGGCTCAAGAACAACAAGCAATGGCACATTAAATTCCAACATAGAAAACAAATCAAGCATCATTCTTTGGATTATTTCATGATATTTCTTCTTCCATAAGTTACATGAACTAGGAAAGGGAAAAAGTGTAGAGTCAAGAATTATACCTTTGGAAGTGTTCTCTCCACTTGAATGCTTGATTTGAGAAGTAGAGAAAGATTCAAGTTCTTGTGCCAATGGCTCTCCAACCTTGCATTCTTCTTTAAAAATTTCATGCTTCTTTTCTTCAAGAGGACTTTGGCTTTCGGCTTCCATGGGATTGAGGCTCTCGGCCTCTTCAAATTCCTCCTCAATGGAGGGTGGCAATTCGGCCTCTTCAAGTTCTTTACCAACCTCATGATTTTCTAGGGCATTTAAGTGATGTTCAACATGCATATCACCCTTAGAAGTGGCCACATCCATTGTAGAATTACACAAGACAACATCATCATTGGTTGGATGCAATTCTTTAAGATTTTTCCTATACCATGCCATGAGATGAGAAGATTTACCCTCATAACAATCAACACATATGCTCCTCTCATCACATGAACAAGGCATAGAATCATCAAGATCATCACTAGGATCAACCTCTTGGCACTCTTGAGGTGCATGTTCTTCTTCATCAAGGTAAGGAATTGATTCAACTTGAACTTCTCCTTCCAAATCCATGTCATTCAAAGAATTATTGAAAGTAATGGATGCACAAGAGGGGGGGTGAATTGTGCTACCAAATAAAATCAAACAATAACAACACAAAGGTTTATACTGGTTCGGTCTTCCTGACCTACGTCCAGTTCTCAACCACCCAGGTTGAGTTCCACTATCCCCAGGTTTTACAAACGGGTTCACCTGGAACCTTTACAACCGCAAGTTTTGGACGGGATCACTTGCAACCTTACAACCACAAGTTTTACTCAAGGCTCACTTGCAACCTTGCTAACTAGCTCCCCCTTACAACCAGCAAGGGTTCAACCTTTACAAATAAAGGATTTTCTAAACTTAGTTCTCTTAAAGAACGGATAATGTTACACACTTAAGTACAATTAATGCTCTTAATACAAGAAGAGACTTAACAACAAAGAGTACAAGATAAGTAGATGAAAAGAACTCTCAATGCGTTAAATGCTCTTTCTCTTTTGGCACTTGATTATGAAAGAGGTCATTTTGCTCCATGTAGGTAGGAACAAAGCTTTGTGGAGGCTCTTGATGATCATAAAAATTTGGCCCATAGCTATAAGGAGGTGGATTAGGCTCATATTGAGAAGTTTCTTGATAAGCATACACATCCGGCCTTTGAGCACAAGAAGAATTAGGTCTCATTTGGATAGGGTCATGCTCTTGATAGTGAGGAGCATACTCTTGTTGAACTTCAAAAGCATGTCATGTAGTAGCATAACCTCCTCCCCCCACTCAAAGCTTGGATGGTCCGTCCATCCTTGATTGTATGTGTTGGTGTAAGGAGTATGCTCTTGGAATGGAGGTCTTGGATGCATCTTGTCAACAAGGTTGGCCAACTTCTCATCATAGGAGAGATAAGAATTAGCATGCATACTCAAGTGATCCCTCCCATAGAATTGTGGTAGATTGGTGGCCATGCCTTGAGGGGAGAATGATACATATGGTCTTGAAAATTCCCTCATTGACCCATGAAGTATTAACAAGCCTCAATGAAGCAAGAATAGTATGTCATGACCTGCAAAGAAAATCAATACAATCCAGCCAGCCAATATATATACAGTCCAAAATATCCAGAAAAGTCCAGCAATATAGCACAAGAAAATGCTTTCAATTTCACTTCACAATTTCCTCCAAAAAGTGAAGGACAGAGGCCAATGATTGGACACAAGATCAGCCCTGTACAGAGCACTAAAAACAGCCACAAAAGTGCTTAATTGAGCCCTGCAAATTGTTAGAACAGCCCTGCAAAGATCCAGGAAAAAACAGCCACACAAACAGTCCAAACTCACACTAACCGGTTAGAAAATTAAAGGCAACTAGGGCACCTTTTACAAAGTAATTTCTAACTAAATTGTCCAGGGCAATTAGGCAGTTTAAAAGTGCACTTCAAGAGCTTTCCAACAAGCTAAAAACTGCCAAAAACAGTGTCCTACAGCTCAAACAGTTTCAGCGCAAAGATATTGTACCGAAAAGCACAATGCTTACAAACTTGGACCAAATGACAAGCTAATGATGCACAAAAATTACAGCACTTTATATCAGTCAAAAGCTTGTTAAAAACTGTTAAAAAGTAGCCAAGAATCAACCAAAACAGCGCAGGGCAAGGTCAAACAGATTTGCTCTAAAATCAGCAGTACCGAGTGCACTTTCCAGAAAAACAGAGCAAATTCAAAAATTCACTCCGGACAGTAGACAACGAATTTATAGGCAAATGATATATCAAAAGAAATCTCTAATCTTGTAGTTTTACCAGTTAAAACAGTTTCAAAAAATTCGTTGTACTTAATTCCCAGATTTCAAAATAAGCAAGCTGAAATTTCAGTGTATCCAGGACAATTTTCCAGCACTTAGCACACAAACTTGTACCACTATTTTCTAGCAATATATGGCTAACTAGAGCAGCATAAAACTCTTCCAAATAAGTCAAATCCATCTAAACAATATGCAATCTCAAGATTTCAACAAATGTCACAAAATGCACAATGTAGCCGAATATACCACAAGTAGCAACAATTTAAGGAATGTGACAACTAAAACCTACAACTAGCAAGATGAAACCTAAATCGGCAATGGCGCCAATTGATTTAGCCTAAAGTCGCCTTGGCTAATCAAAATAAAGTCAATACTCAATTCCACTAGAGTGTAGTGGTGAGTAAGGGTCAAATCCACAATCTAGGTTTTATATCTTGCTAATTCCAAGTTCTTTAGTCACGCAAATTAACAACTGGTTGATAGTGATGATTATACTAAGTAAACCACAATTAACAACTAAAATAGCTAATTAACCGAATCGAGAAAGTGATGGAATGAGATGAGAAGCCTCCCTCTCCATTGGATCATGTGCTTATTTGTAAATTGGACCTCATGCACTTGCTAACCTTGATATATCCTAACTAAATTCTCAAGATCTCTCAATCTAAAGAAGTCTATAAGAATTTAATTAGGATAATCAAGAATGATGCTCTTTGCAAGCTTATCTCACACCTTAGGCAACATTAAATTCTAAATCTAGAATTTAAGCAAATCAATCATTTCACAAACACATACATAAGCTAATCACCATACATGAGTTTATGAAACTACACACATATACACCATAGGTTTTCATGAGCTAAGCACACAAAGAGAGGTTGTAAGCCAAAATTAACTAGAACACCTAAAAGTAAAGTGTCCTAACCTTATGAAACCTAGATCTAGAGAATCATAAGGTAAAAATGTACATCTAGCTTACAACCTAAAAGTTACATACACAATTACATGAGGCTAATGCTAAATCTTCTACAAGCACATTGTGATCCTTTGGAGAGAGAGATGAGGAAGCTTAGCCAAGCATGGTAGAGGAGAATGGAAGAAGATTCCGTGAGCTGGCCATGGAGGAAGGTAGATTTTCGTGAGGTGTGAAGGTGAAGAAGATGAGAGAAGTTGAGAGAATTTGGGAGAAGAGAGAGAAAGTGAAAGTGAAGAATGTGGTGATTATGAGCTAGGGTTTTCTTAAATGAAGTGGGAGTTGAGTTAATGAGTTGGATTAGGACTTAAATGAGCTGTCAATGAAGGTTAATGAGGTGAAAGAAGATATTTTTATGTGTGTGTGAGGTGTTTAGTCCAAGAGGTCTATGTCATGGAGAGGGAAGGGTATTTTCGGAATTTATGGTGAAATGTGGATGAATGTGGACTTAATGTGGGGTAGGTTCACTTTCTAAAGCTCCCTCCTTTTTCTCCTCTCCATTGTGCTTCCCCTTTTGCCCTTAATGAGGCCTCCAAATTTGAATTTGAAGTTGGAGTCAATTTTGCCTCTTTAGGAAAGATGCTTCAAATGTCACTTTTCCTTTTTACCAAAAGTGGTAAAGTTGTTTTATGCCCACATGTGATGACAACTAGTATTTTCCTTGCCACCTAAACTCCACCAAAGCTTCCCCAAGGGTGTGTGGGGCCCACGTGGGACCCCCCCTAGAAATAAAATACCACCAAATAGTCAAAATGACCAAAATACGCTTGGTTTCTTAAAATGCAAGTAATAAAGCCAATATTTTCCAATTAACATCACATAAGCATGCGCAATAATAATCTCCAATAATGATCAAATATAACAATTAAATCACACTAATTAAGCTCAATTGCACTTGCTTAAACATATAGAATTAGGTCCAATCAAACCTCTAGCGAACAAATTGGCAGAAAGGGTGCATTTTGGGGTAGATTCGCAGTTCGTTCGTTGAGGGCAAACATCTAGCGAACCTTTTTCTTCCCTTTTTCTTTGATTTTGTTTATTATTTCCATCATTTTGATGTTTCTATGCTTGTCCATATGTTCCTACTCACATTAACTAGAAAGGGATGGTGAGTTCCTCAACACATATATATAAAAAATTAAGCAATTTCAACTCATAATCTCACACACATGTATTTCATATCATTTTCTTTACACTATGAGTATTGCTATATTTCTATCTATTTATTTACCAAAAACATGTGATAAATCAGAAAATTCAGATGAAACGTGTGTGCAATTATGGAGCTCATCACTCCCCCAAACTTGATTTCTTGCTTGTCCTCAAGCAATTTAGAAATCTTATGATTTGACCATATGTTTTCCCTAGTTTGATTTAATTAATTACTTATCCTCACATGTTCTCTTAATTGAGTCTTAGAAAGTGGGCTATATGTGTGTGTTGGAGTTAAGGTAGATTTTCCAGATTTTGTTCAAAACCACTTGTAATAATTCAATGCATGTATAAAATCTCATTTTCAAATTTCTCGACTCTTTTCTTCACCCTTCTCCATTTTCAACTTGTGGCACATAAATTCAAAATCAAGAAGGCTTTCAAAGCTTGTAATGGGACTAGTGGTTCAAGTGTTTAGCTAATTGAAAGAATGAGATAAAGGAATTCAAATATCTTGAGATAAATGAATACATTTCATTAGATTCACTCACACACAAAAGTTTCTTCCAAGAAGCTTAAAATTCCCCCAAACTTATCTCAAATTTGATTCTTAGTACTCCTAATTTTATTGCAAAATTTTTTATACTTATTTTCTTCTTTTTTTTTCCCTTTCTTTTTCCTTTTTCCCCCTTTTTTCATTCATTCATCATTTTTTCTTGACTTAGGAGTACAAACTTTTCTTTCACAATCAATATTTTCCTTCTCACAATGTTCTTACATTTACACATCTTTAACTACCGCACAAATCCTCAATACTAATGAAATGTCAATTATCTCAAGATTCACGTAGTTCATGTTTTTCAGGTTGTGAGGGTTAAGTCCAATGTAGGTTTCAAAAAGAAAATTTACATGGTTTTTCAATATAAGGTTAAAAAGGGGTGCAAATAAGATAGAAATTATAAAGGACGAATTGCTTCAATCATTTTGACAAGTCAAAACGATGAAGTTTTCCAAAAAGAATTTTGACATTATCAAATGAAAGAAAATACATGCATTGGATTATTACAAGTCTCCTTCACAAAATCTATCAAATAACTCTAACTCCATTTGTGCTTTGGTTGTTCAATAGAAGCAGGGAAATGTTTGCTTTAACATTGACATATAGATCCACCTTTCACAAATCACTTAGTCAAGCAACATATTTCAACCATTGGACTTTCATACATCTTTTCAAGAAATGCTAATGGAAAAATTGAATCAAAAATGCAACAATTCCAGTTTGGGGTAAGAGTTCACATATTCACCATTCAAAACAGCAAAAATAGTTTCATGTGCACTTATTATTCACAAGTAAAAGTTATTCATATTCCTAAAAAAGTTTCAAAATGAGCAAAGGAACATCTCCCTCCCCAAACTTAAATCAAACAGTGTCCTCACTCTTGAATAATATTAGGAAAGGAACAAACATGAAACAAGCATAAAGCACACATGAAGTGAAACATGAACCAAGGAGTTCTCATGGAGCAGGGAAGCATGCAACAAATACGTTGATAAGTGAGCTATCATACAAAATATTGAACTTGAACACAGGATATTAGATCTCCAAAAGGTGGCTATCAGAAACCTCACACCACAAACAAATGAACCATCAGTAGTTCACTGTCAAAGAGACTATGAGAACGGGGAGGTGTGTTGGTTAAGAGAGGACTTGGAGAAGACAAAGTAGTTTAGGAAGGTGTGTGGGTGTGGGTATTTGTAAGAAGAAGGGGTGTAAAAAGGAAAATTGGGATTAAGAAGAAGGGGGAAAATATGGAGATCTAGAAAATATGGATAAGATAGATTGAGAATATGAAGAAAATGAGAGGGGGGTCAATGGTTAGTGTCACGCCCGAAATTTTAAACGTGACCGGCACGAAGTTTAAGGTATTTAAACTTCGTAAGCCATTTCCATTAACCAATAATTCTAAACATTTGTCATTTCACGCATTTAATTATATCATTTTCGTTTTAATACATATAAAGCTCAATTCACAAAGTAATAGAATGTATTGATAAGTATTATAATTTACAATGATAATAAGAATCAATTTTGTTTTTATAAAGCTAATTATACCTTCCTATGTCTTAAAGCACAAAGTGTTCATTCACATTCTTCAATCTGAAAACACAAAGCAATATATAAATACGTGAATCTTATTACATGACTTTTTATTTAAATCATCCAAAGAGGGATAAGCAAATATATAATATAAATTTGACTAAAAATAAATACTAAATAAATATAAATATAAAAATATAGAATCTTTAGTTTATTATCACCATACTTGTATCTGAGAAGTATTGAAATCCCAAAGGGCAAAATTTGCATCATATAAAATATAACACCTCTCAAGTATTATAAAATCCATATGAAATCTCATTATCGTGAAAACTGGTTTTCTCTAGAGGAACTGACACGCAGCGAATAACAAGCGCAGCTCGAAATCTACAAGTCATGCGCAGCCCCAAGGCCACGAAAACCAGCATATCTCAAGACTACGAAAACAAGCGTGGACACACAGTCCACGAGGGTAAATAACCAAGCGTGACACGAAGTCACGAAAAGAAGCGTGGCAAGCCACGAAACAAGCGTGACATGAAGTCACGAAACAAGCGTAGCTCGAGATTATGAAAACAAGTCGAGCGTAGCTCAAGACTACGAAAACAGTTCAAACGTAGCTTGAGACTACGAAAAACAGATCAAGTGTACCTCGAGTCTACGAAAACATTTCAAGCTTAGCTTGAGACTACGAAAACAGGTCAAGCGTAACTCGAGTCTACGAAAACAGTTCAAGCGTAGTTCGAGTGTACGAAAACAGTACAAGCGTAGATCAAGACTACGAAAACATTTCAAGCGTGGTAAAACCACGAAACAAGCGTGACACGAAGTCACGAAACAAGCGTGGCAAAGCCCCGAAACAAGCGTGACACGAAATCACGAAACAAGCGCTTTGTGTCTAGTTCCTCAAAAATAAACGTTTATATAGTAATAAATAAATCAATTTGAAATCAGATATCAAATCTCATCGTCCATATGACTTCAAAATGTTTTGAAACATGCTTGATGCCAATATACCCATAACAATAACAAATATTCTGAGAAAAAGATAACTCTTTATCAAATAGTTTATAATAAATTACTTGAGTATGAAATTTCACATCAGTACCTTTAAAACTTTCAAATCAGTTTTATCCATAAGTATAAAATATACTTTGAACAAATATAGTAGAGGATAAAAGAACATAACAAATTCTTTAATCATACAACAAAGAAAATATAAATTCATTGGCAACCCAAATCCCACCACCCATGCCAAATCTGAGGTAAATCATATTCGTAAATTGTTAACTATTGAATTTAATAACCATATTTGCATTCCCAATCATAATAGTATTGAAATCCTCATAACATTGTAAACATTAAAACTTACAAAAATCTGGACAATCATCATAATATGGAATTTCAAAACTATAGTCAATTGTAACTTTAACAAAAGAAATACTCCAACTCTTTCCAATACAACCAAAGACTAAAACAACAATAAAAATCAATGTTGACAGCTAGACTAAAACAAAAAAGAAAAAAAAATTATCCAATCCTTCTAACAAAAGAAACATGCATCTTCAGCATCATACAGAAACAATTTAACTAGCAAGCTTATTAACTTCTGCATATATCAAACACTTCCATTACTAAACATTTCAATTTACAATTTTCTTTTAATCCTGATGTGTATAGTATCCAATTAATCCTCACCTTCTCAACGCTCTTGTCAATTTACACTATGCTAACCCAACTCAGTCTATGACAGAATCCGTTGGAACAAAAGTAATCTGAAGTTTAAAATGCTTTAACAAAAGTCTTCATACCACTAATACAACATTGATTAACATCTTGACGTTACTACCTACTCTATCCTCCCAACCAATAAAACATAAATGAAACATGAGAATCCATGAACCAATCTATTACTCAAATAGTCAGCCAATTAAGTCTCTTAACATACTACATTAAACAATTATTGATCACTTTTTCCTACTATCAAAAGTCTTCCAAAAGAGTAATCACAAATCACTTCACAATTTCATTAATCAACTTCCTATATACCCCACTTCATAAATGTAAATTCCCAGGTTTATAACCAAACAATAACCCATCCAATTTCCATTTAACTTTTCATGTTCTTTTCATTTTCCACGTCATAAACTTGTTAACCTTAATTCCTTGAAACCTTTTCAGATTTGTAGTCATTCTAAAACATCACTTACTAAAAACATCAATGAATTCATAATCAAACAGCCCATCAAGTTACAGAAATCCCCAAAACCAGCAAGATTTAACATAAAACTATCGCAACAACCTAAATAAATTCTCAAACGGCATTTTGATACTACTTAACACTACTTTTACACCTCAAAGTATCTATATCATTCACAGAGAAAGAGTAGCAAATTTAATACACCATATCTCTACATTCATCAAAGAGGAACCAAGGAAAACCAATAACCAACCATAAAATCAAACAATACTTTTACTTCACCATGAATGGTAAGAAGAATCAAGTCATTTTCAATTAAATTAGTCCAAAAACCATTAATATCTCAAATATATTTGCAACTCCTTTAGTCACCTATCAAAAACAAAAATTTTCAAACAATTCCTTCTCTTAGACATTTCATCAAACACCTTACGTGCATTCTAAAGTCAAATGATACTATAAATCCCTCCCACTTCCACTCTCTTGCCATTACTCCAAAGTTTCAGCCCATTCTATTAAGGTATACTACAGTTTAAATCCTAACTGGTTAAAATGTAAATGATTCCTTCTTACATTCAGCTTTTACATTAAAAAAAACACTTGCACCATTTGTATTACAATTATTTTCATCTCTTTTAATCACTAAACTCATCTTATATAGAAGGTATTTGAACTATCATACATCCCCTCAAACCCCTCATTGCAGCTTGAAGAGGTAGAAGAAAGAATGACAATGTTTTTATACAAACTTTTCCAAATAACCAGCAACATAGCAATTGAAATGAAACCCATACAAAAATCCAAGCAGAACCTTCATATATAAAAGTTTAATGCTGATTCTGTAATCATTCCCAAATGAATATGAGGTAGGGAAGGAAACAAATCTTACCTAAAGTCTCCAACTTCCAAATCGCAGGACACAAGAAGGAAGGAAGAATTTGAGCACCCCCATATGATTTAAGAACAAGCAAATTTGTAAAGGTTCTTAACATTCTTTTATCCCCCCAAGAATGACGTTGCAGCCCAAAATAAGAAGGATCTAGAGATTCTTTTTTTCTTCCATTCTAGAATTTTCCCTTCCTAGTCGGTGAATAAGAAGAGAGTGAAAAATCAGAATATCTTCCTTTCTTTTATTCTTAAGGGCAATTTTGTAATTTTCTCCCCTTCAAAAAAATAATAAAAACTTCATTGGCCATGGTATAGTTCGAACCCAACACTCCTTGTTGCAGCAAGTGACATAATCATACTCAATTTTCACTTAGTAAGAAGCTCAAGTTTGTTGAGGTCATCACATGTAAAACTAATCTCTAATCAAGTTTATTTATAAAATTTAAATCCAAACATCAACTTATATATTATCTCCCACCATAGTGTTATTTAGGCATTCAAGTACTATTTTTTTATAAAATTTATAATTCAAAACAAATCTGCTAACCATTTTTTTAATTCCTAAAGAAAATAGGCATATTGTATTATCAAAAATTTGCCCCTAAGGAGGAGGGTAGGGGTGGGGGGGCGGGCTGGAGGAGGAGGGGGGTGGGGGTGGGGGGTAAATTTTTTTTAAGGCTAGGGGCAAAACTGTCTTTTCACTTTTCAAATATATTAATGTGAGGTCTCTTGGGACCCTACATTAATATTTTCAACTTTTGGGACTTTTCCAGTATTAACTCCCTTGTGGGGGACCTCTAATTAATTTTCCCATATATATTTATCATCATTTATTTATTTACAATGATTTTTAGTTTACTAATGACATCCTAAAACCTTAATTAATTCTTAATAATATCTAATTTGAAAAGTGGGGTGTTACAGTTAGAGAAGAAGAAGAGAAAGTGCATGGTGAATGGAGAGAAATAAGGTTTAATATTTTTTGTCAAAAAAAATTATGAGGGTTCGCCATTGGTTGGCTGTCAGCCAACCCACAGCGAACTGCCTACTACATAGATTCTGCAGAATCTGCACAAATTCTGCAGGAATTTGCAACACCACGCAAGCAACAAAATCATTCTTTCTCTCACAAGTCTAATTCATTTCCACACCAAAAACCACAGAAAAACTCATACACATCACCAAGTGCAATCAATCACCACAATCCACCTAAAATACATTAAATTCCTCAATATGCTTAACTTCCTCATTCATAAAAATCCAACACCAGAATTTTTCCAAATATCCACTCACAACAGTTTAAGATGCATTTACTAATCAACATGCACCACTTTCATGACAAGCAAAGCATAATGCACATAACCTTCACATATAACCAAGACTCTGTGTGAACTCATACCACACAAAAATCACACACAAACACACCATGGGGACCATTTCACAACAAATAGGCTCACACCCTATAACAGTTCAACTCATGAGACTCAAATAGATTAATAGGCATAAACATCAATGATCTTGTCCAGCAAAACCATACATGCAATTCATCATAACTAGTATAGGACATGCGCATATGCGCGGGTTCACTTGTTTATCATGTAATCTACTCCCTCTAGTTCTTAATATAAAAACCCAAAATTTGAATGACTTTGGTCCCTAACATAAGAGCTCATCTCACATTCTCTCCTCATTTAATGTGTTTTTTCCTACTCTGCCCCTAACTCTCTTTATTATTTGGCTAAAGTATACTTTTGGTCCCTTATGTTTGCATCAAGTTTCAATTTAGTCATTTATCTTTGGAAAGTACACTTTTAGTCCTTTTTTGTTAACACCGTTAGTTTAACTTAACGGAAAATGCTAACTGAACAATTTTAAATGATTATTTTATAATGAAATTGGACCAAAAATGATCAATTTTGAAAATATAAGAATATTCACACTCAAATATTTTAATCTGAACATTTTTTCAGTAGTTGATAACCATTTAAAATTGTTAAGTTAGCATTTTCCGTTAAGTTAAACTAACGGTGTTAACAAAAAAGGACTAAAAGTGTACTTTCCAAAGATAAAGGACTAAATTGAAACTTGATGCAAACATAAGGGACCAAAAGTATACTTTAGCCTTATTATTTATTAATGCTTATGTATTTCTCTCTCTAAAAAGTATCATAATAAATATGGGCAATATTGGAAAAGAAGCATTAACTCCAGACACCCAACTAACATTCACATGTTTTTTTAAGAAGCGTTTTTTGCGGCTAGCTCTTATATTAGGGACCAGAGGGAGTATAACTTAAATGCTAACTTCTTAGGAGTTTTCGTTATATTTACCATGGTATCCCCACCCTCTTGTCAAGTAGGACTAATCGCTCGCTATTTTGAAGTGTCATATATGGGTTAGACAGCTGGGCTGTGAATTTACTCCATTCACTATGGCTAGAGATTGAACCCCCAATCACTTGCTTAAGGGACAATAGTACTTATCACTAACGCTAACCCGCTAGGGTCCTTCATTGGAGTTTTTTAAAAGCAAAAATGTGATAATCTAATTATTGATTGAATAATGATTAAATATTTGTAAGAGAAAAAAGGAGAGAATCAGTAGGAGATAATTAAGTGGAGATTATAATTGAAGATATAAATCGGACAGGAGTTACTAAGAAATCAAATTTATTTATTTTTTGCTAAAAATAGATGGAGAGAGAATGTGCTTATGCGAAGTTTTTTTTTTCCTAAAAATAGATGGAGTGAGTGCGAGAATTCATAGGAGATTATTAAGTAGAGATTATTGTTACCGAGAAATAGGAAAGGAGTTACTAAGGAAACAAATGTTACACGTGTTTTTTTTTTTCAAAATACATGCCACTTTTGAGAATTTTTTTGTCTATCCTTATTCTCATAGTTTTTTTCATATCTCTTTTTTAGAAAATGATTTTGTAATCAGAATGTTTTGATAGAAATTAGTGTTAGAATCTTAAGTTTTGATGGTGACTAAGGTATGATATGGTCTAGTACTTAAGAGAACATAATCAACACTTAGGAGGGATTAGATGACATGGTTAGAATCCTGAGTTAGATCACTTGAGAATGCAAGATCACTTCCGGTTAGATTAGGACTTGCGCATGCGGATGAATGCTTTCATCCCCTAGCGTCAGCAAGTAAATCACTAGGGATTTAACTTAGTCCATGAGAATTAGGTACACAAAACCTTAAGACTAAGCTATGTTTCAATCGGAAGTGAGTTTGCTTCCTGTTAGACTTAGACTGGCGCAGAGCGACAGAATAGATATTACCCCAAGCGTCAGTGAGTCTACTTCCCCAAGTGAAAGCGCTTCCTGTTAGACTTAGACTGGCGCAGAGCAATAGAATAGTTATTACCCCAAGCGTCAGTAAGTCTACTTCGCCGAGTGAAAGCACTTCCTATTAGATTTAGATTGGCGCAGGTTGATAGACTAGATATAACCCCGAGCGTCAGCGGAAATGCAACATCAAGTGAAGTTGCTTCCTGTTAGATCTTGACTGGCGCAGACTGATAGAATAGATTTCACCCTAAGCGTCAGTGAATTCACCACGTCAAGTAAAAGTGCTTCCGATAGCTCAGTGACTAGCGCTGAGTGGTGGAATGAAATAGACTAAGCGAGAGCAAGTCATGGTGAACTAAATCCCTCATCAAGTGAATTTACTTCCGGATGTAGAAGTGCTTCCGGATACACCTTAGACTTAGGATCACCCACTGCATGAGACTATATGATTATATTGCTAAACTAACGTTCAAGTGCAGCACACTCAGTAAGGTTGCTTCCGGATGAGAAGTTGCTTCCGCAAGCAATCAGAATGTCTGAACGTTCAAAGAGATGCAGTGTCAGAATGCTTTTAACAGAGCAGAGGTGTCAGGACTACTTTTCAGAGATAAAGCAAGTCAACCCTGCTGAAGCATTTAAGAAGATGTTCCTTCCAACGGTAACAAGAGGATAACAGACATATTCAAACAACATTGTTACCTACCAAGCATGAGGAGTATGAGAACATAATCTGAAGATTCACTCAAGGTGTCAAAGCTCATACTGCCCACAAGAGTCAGAGTCCATAAGAGAGCTTCTGATAGCAAGAGAGGATCCAATAGCAAAGCACTCTTATCATTCATGGACAAGTGCTTGGAAGACAAAGTTCCTCTATGTGATAGCAAGCAAAATGTTAGAGTCCACGAGCTTCAGATAGCAAGAGAGCTTCCGATAGTGAGTCTCTTAACATCCTGGACTTATGCTTGAGGAACGAAGTCCTCTCTGACAGCAAGCAAGAGTCGGACCGTACAAAGTGTTCAGATGTCAGAACGACTTTTGTCAGAATAGTATTGTCAGAACAGTGTTGACAGAACAGCATGGTCAGAGCACCTTTTCAGATAAAGCAAAGTCAACCCTGCTGTGCATTAATGAGGACAACGTAAACAAGGCCCCAACGTCTATAATCAAACGATCTTATTGCCTCTCCAACGGCTAGATATTCAGAGACTGGTATAAAAGGGATGTTCTTCATTTCTGAAGATGGGGCTTGAAAAAGTGAGAGAGAACAGAGCTTATTATCTGAAACACTATTCTACATCTTCTACTCTCGGACTTTGATATGTAATATTCTTAGAGAGTGATTCATTTGTACTTAAGTGAGTAACATCATCCACTCTTAGAGAGAGTTAGTTTTGAGCTTAAGTGTTTAACAAAATCAGTTCATAGAGTGAACTTAATTGTAATCTTACATTTTGTAAGGGGGAGCATTTAGAAGTTTTCTAAATCTCCATAGGTTGCAAGTTAGCCCGTAAAACTTGCGTTTGTAAGGTTTGCAGGTGAACCCGGTGTAAAACCTGTGGGTTGTTAGGTGAACCCGTGCTCGTAAAACCTAAAGTGTAAAGGCTTCTCTTGTGCCCGGTTTAAACAAGAATAGTGGATTGGAAATCTCAGGTGTAGCCTGGGGACTGGATGTAGGTCTGGGTGACCGAACCAGGATAAATTTATGTGTGCATATATTTATACTTGATCATTCTATTTTGCATCACATAGCATACTGACTTGTGCATAGCATTATTTATTATCATCATCACCGAGCACAAGCAGTCTTTCGAAAAGAGTTTAAGTTTTTATTCCCTCACCCAATTCACCCCCCCCTCTTGGGTGACAGCCACGAATTTCATTTGGTATCAGAGCAGGTCACTTGTTTAAAGGATCAAACGATCTCAAGTGCAAAGACCTTGGCTGATTTGGGTTAAAATGTTTTCCAAAGGCTTTGATCATACCATTCCACCTGTGTTAGAAAATATTGATTTTTGTTGGTGGAAAGCAAGAATGGAAAGTTTTATAAAATCCACTAGTTTGAAAATGTGGGATATTTTTGAAAATGATTTTGATTTCAAACCAAGAGGAAACTGGACTGAAAGGGAGAAAAATTTGTTTTCCTTAAACATTAGAGCAATGCAAATTTTATACAAAGGCTTAACTGAAAATGATTTCCAGAAAATCAAACATTGCTCTAGTGCTAGAGATATTTGGAATACTCTTGATGTGATATATGCTTCTAACCCATCTCTTGAAAGCACAGCTGTCCAAAGCTCAACTCGTGCTCTTTGTGGATCATCTACTGATGAGCTTCTGGAAGCTGATATTGAGGAAGCAGACTTCAGTGAAGAGAGTATCCATCTCTGCCTAGAAGATTCAGAAAGTGAGGTATCTGGATCTGAAATTGAACTCTCTGATTTGCAAGATGCATACAATGAGTTATATACTGAATATTGTAAACTTGCAAAAGAACTTCTAGGCTTAAAAGAAAAAGATAGGAAACTTGAAAAACTAATTTCTTCTTCTACATCTAAAGTTTCCGAGGGTTCTTTTAAAGAACTAGTGGTTCCGATAGCTAGCCCACTATCGGTAGGGAAAACTTCAACATGTCTTGAAAAATGTTTTGATTGTAAACACGTGTTGAAGGAAAAAGAAAAGCTTTCAAAAGAAACTGAAATTTCAAAGGAACAAAAAGCTTTTCTAAAGAAAACTAATCATGATAATGATAGGAAGCCTCATTTTGATTATCATTCCATTATCTGTCATTATTGTGGTAGATTAGGACATATTTCTCACACATGCAGTCTTAGAAGAAATTCAAATGTGAGAAATAAGTTTGTATGGATTCCTAAAGGACAAGTAAGGTCCAGTGCTAACCATGTAGGACCCAAGTACAAATGGGTACCAAAACATCCTCCTAGTGCCTTACTTGTGCAGGAAAAATCAAGAGTTCCTCTTATCCCAAAGAAGAGAACTCGTGGTGATGCAACTGCTGAAACCCACTGGTACAATCATAAGAAGCTGTCGGCCACCACAAGGGACAATGGTTCTGTCTCAAGGATGAGCTATCACAAAGTTCCATTCAATTATCCTGAGAAGAACAAGAGAGAGTGGATTCCTCGATCATCATTGAAAAGGCTCTTGAATCCTACCTCTCAGAAGAAAGTGCTTCGAACCAAGGATAAGTATAGAAGATCTCCTTGGGTAAGCAAGGGATCACTTAGCAACGAAGCATTTGATAGTAAAATCTCCTATGCTAATGTTAGATGGACTTATTGAGATTTTACATTAAGCATCCTAAGGTGTGAACATTATATTCATCAGAGAAGAAAGCTTGAAGAAATAAGTAATGTTCATAATCTACATACTGTCCATGACTATCTTGATCAAAAACCTTGTATATCCTTGTGCATATAGTCATGAAAGATTCACCATGCCATACACATAGGACGTAATCTAAATGCATGTGAACTATATATAGCCTACAAACTGACCTTCAGATCCAGACTTGGATACAAAAGGAAGGAACTATCTGGTATTTTGTAGGAAGGGCAATCCGAAGGTTCAGAAAGACAAGGGTGAAGAAGACCCTTGCTAAAAGGAAGATCTCCTCCCCCCACAGTGAGCCATCTGATTCATGTGCCCCCAACAATCTGCTAGCTCAGAGGCAAACTTGAGATAGCGCTGAGTGATCAACCTGCGGAGATACCTTCTGCTGAACCTGTGTCTCCCTCTGCGCCAGCACCCAATCTGAGTGAAGAGCTGTGTATGAAGTATGGGTTCAAGAGGCCAGAGATGCCAGTGGTAGTGATCACAAAGTAAATTCATCCCTCTGCACCAGCTCCAATCCATCCTATTAGCCTCAGCAAGACTCAGGACTGTACCTCATCTGAACAATTAGTCAAGTCTTGATAAGCATTCGTCACGCATAGATTTTGGTACTGCTCTAAATATAGATTCCATACATTGCCAACCAAAATCAAGCGAGCTACTGCTAGATGCGAATGGAGCTATGGTGATATCATTCTTACCTTCCTCTTTACTTGAATAATCACTTGGCTAGTAAATGCATGATGGGCTCAACAGCTTTTATTTCTCTGAAACTGATATGATTTCCCTTATCTGTGATGAACACTTATTTTCTGTAAAAACGACCCTATCATATCAAATTCATTTTCTGATATAATGCATACAGATTTTACAAATTCAAGAAGTCCGACACCTTGAAACTGAACCTTCTTCAAAACCTTCTGAATTTGTGCATGTTGAATCATTGTGTTCTAAGATTTCTGACATTGTTAAGATGATTCGGAACTAGTTTCAGAATTTTGACACTAAAACTAAAAATCTTCCTCAGAGTTTTTCATATGGTGTCTAAATCATTTTACTCATATATGCTTAGTGAATTCTTTTAAGGGCACCTCTCATGGAAGAAAATGGTTTATGCATTCACCTTGATTTTTGAAAGATCCTTTTGAAATACAAACTTTCAAAACAGATTCTGATCCTCTTTAAACCTACATGACAACCGTACCTCATGATAGCACTCAAAAGCTATTTCTGATTTTCCATTTCATGTGGTATCTCTTGCATCAACTTTTTCAATGCATAAGCAGCTATGGTTTCGAGAACAATACATCCCTCTTAATTACATCTTTAAGTTCTCAATCTACTAATGATCTCAGTTCAAGTTTGTGGTTTAAGAATGTTGACACAGATTATTGAAGCTTGAACAATGAATATAACCAAGAGAGAATGACAACGAAAATGTCTCTTATCAAGATGTGTGGAATGGCTATACCAAACCTGAGAAACTTTCGCCAATACACATGAGCATTTCTATCCCTTACATATTCTGTTGTGAAATTAAATGGATAGTCTCTCTCTTGTCTGACATGCATTAGAAATCTTAGGAAATGCCTTGAATTAAACTCTGCTAGATCTGTAAAACATGGCATAGTATCACAAGCATGCTATAATCTGTATTAATTTCAAGCTTGTTGATATCCTAAGAACAATGAGATCACATTGAGCATATCTAGAAGAACTCGAGCTAATATTTGGAAATTATTCTCGTAATCATATGCTGAAATTTGGTTGTTTTTGTAAAACGAATTCAATCTTAATCAAATTATTTTGTGAGGATGAAGATTCTCTTTTTCAAAATCTCATTATATTATTAATTCACATGTCTTCATGATCTAACATGAACATCCTTGAGGCATATGTATTGAACTATACTTGCTTATGAAACTCTGAAAATATGCCACCTGTTTAATATTCTCTGTACTATCACATTGATATTTATCCATGAGAGTATAAATAGAGTTCATGTCTTGATAGTGAAACTATGTGAATGTATAGATAATTTCAAAATTAGTTTTCACATAATCATTGCTCATATTTTCTTAAACCAATTAGCAAGCATGATTTCTTAAAATTATTAGCTTGTGCTGATTAACACAGATTGACTTGAATGTCCTGAGGATGGTCTTCAATGTTAAATCTTAAGTTCTTTCACTGACCATCAGAAAGCATTTGTTTCCTCAAGCATATGCAGGACCAATCATCAAGTTTGAGCAAGGTTGCTTTCACAACAATCAGCGCCTTCGATAGCAGGCCAACTATTGAACCATGGGAAGAGTAGAGTGACTGCCCAGTCATGTCTGCTTGTGGTTGTAGCTCAGCTTGCCGAAGCGAGTCATCAAAGCACTTGCGCTAGGGGTTTCCACTTGAGATAGCACACCTCTTGAAGATGTCAGGAAGCATGCTTATCTGCGTATGATTCAGATTCCTGAGTCTAATAGAGTATGAGTACCCCTCATCTGTGGTAACATCTACACCTTACCATCTCTTACATATGATGCATACATGGCATTGGTAAGGGTGTCAACTTAGGATGTTTCTCTTAATCTGCATTGACTTCAAAATCATTCACTGTCTTAGAAAATCATCCTAGCTCACACATCTGTATCCTCTAAATGACATGCTGGAAAGTAATTGATAACATACCTCTCTTATATGCTTCCTTTCTTGATTTAATGATGATTAATCTTAATATAGAAGAGAAGTAAGTGGACATTACCTGTTAATGATCCCTTGAAAATAGAGAGTCACATGCTGTCATCGATAATAAACTCTTAAGATGCTGTGATGCAATTTGTTTGGAAATTATTTTTGGCACTTTTAAAAACACAAATTTCATTTGATTTGATTTCATTTCATATGGTATCACAAATTTCATTTGGCATTCAATCATTTCCTTTGATACCACAAGTTCAAACTCACAGATCTCATTTGATTTCATTAGGTATCAGATTTCATCTCATTTGAATTTAAAATCACATATTTCATTTGATATCATAATCATCATTTTTAAACACATCAAAATTACTTTTGATATCATGTTAATCAATTCGAGAGGATCAAAATTACATTTGGAAAGAATTTTCACCTTCAAAAAGAAAACTGTTTTGTATGTTTTGATCTTAATTTAATTATGATTAGATTTGATGTATCAATATCTCCTTTGAAAAACATGTTTAACTATCCTACATAGTGTTTAGGGAAAATACAATCATTTAGGATCATGAGCCATTATTGCTGTTCCTTGTTAATTCTCGTACATTGTATTGAATAGTCTAGAACAAATCTTTATTAGCGATACATAGGGAGAAATATTAGGTAGAAAGCCCATTCCTAGGAGAACGATAAAAGTATCCCCATCCCTAAGGCTAGCTTGCACCTGTTGGATTTTGATGAAGCCAAAAGGGGGAGAGAGATGAGATGTCTAGAGATGAGATGAGATGTCTAGAGATGAGATATAAGATGTCTAGCTAGAGATGAGATATAAGATGTCTAGCTAGAGATGAGATATAAGATGTCTAGCGAGAGATGAGACATGAGATGTCTAGAGCTGAGAGATAGATAAGATGCCTAGATTTTTGGGGAGAGAAATGGGGAAAGGAATATAGCTCTAGGATGAGTGATCTAAGTTTAATTATGTTCTCTAGTCATCTATGGGTTTGTCATCATCAAAAAGGGGGAGAATGTTAGAATCTTAAGTTTTGATGGTGACTAAGGTATGATATGGTCTAGTACTTAAGAGAACATAATCAACACTTAGGAGGGATTAGATGACATGGTTAGAATCCTGAGTTAGATCACTTGAGAATGCAAGATCACTTCCGGTTAGATTAGGACTTGCGCATGCGGATGAATGCTTTCATCCCCCAGCGTCAGCAAGTAAATCACTAGGGATTTAACTTAGTCCATGAGAATTAGGTACACAAAACCTTAAGACTAAGCTATGTTTCAATCGGAAGTGAGTTTGCTTCCTGTTAGACTTAGACTGGCGCAGAGCGACAGAATAGATATTACCCCAAGCGTCAGTGAGTCTACTTCCCCAAGTGAAAGCGCTTCCTGTTAGACTTAGACTGGCGCAGAGCAATAGAATAGTTATTACCCCAAGCGTCAGTAAGTCTACTTCGCCGAGTGAAAGCACTTCCTATTAGATTTAGATTGGCGCAGGTTGATAGACTAGATATAACCCCGAGCGTCAGCGGAAATGCAACATCAAGTGAAGTTGCTTCCTATTAGATCTTGACTGGCGCAGACTGATAGAATAGATTTCACCCTAAGCGTCAGTGAATTCACCACGTCAAGTAAAAGTGCTTCCGATAGCTCAGTGACTAGCGCTGAGTGGTGGAATGAAATAGACTAAGCGAGAGCAAGTCATGGTGAACTAAATCCCTCATCAAGTGAATTTACTTCCGGATGTAGAAGTGCTTCCGGATACACCTTAGACTTAGGATCACCCACTGCATGAGACTATATGATTATATTGCTAAACTAACGTTCAAGTGCAGCACACTCAGTAAGGTTGCTTCCGGATGAGAAGTTGCTTCCGCAAGCAATCAGAATGTCTGAACGTTCAAAGAGATGCAGTGTCAGAATGCTTTTAACAGAGCAGAGGTGTCAGAACTACTTTTCAGAGATAAAGCAAGTCAACCCTGCTGAAGCATTTAAGAAGATGTTCCTTCCAACGGTAACAAGAGGATAACAGACATATTCAAACAACATTGTTACCTACCAAGCATGAGGAGTATGAGAACATAATCTGAAGATTCACTCAAGGTGTCAAAGCTCATACTGCCCACAAGAGTCAGAGTCCATAAGAGAGCTTCTGATAGCAAGAGAGGATCCAATAGCAAAGCACTCTTATCATTCATGGACAAGTGCTTGGAAGACAAAGTTCCTCTATGTGATAGCAAGCAAAATGTTAGAGTCCACGAGCTTCAGATAGCAAGAGAGCTTCCGATAGTGAGTCTCTTAACATCCTGGACTTATGCTTGAGGAACGAAGTCCTCTCTGACAGCAAGCAAGAGTCGGACCGTACAAAGTGTTCAGATGTCAGAACGACTTTTGTCAGAATAGTATTGTCAGAACAGTGTTGACAGAACAGCATGGTCAGAGCACCTTTTCAGATAAAGCAAAGTCAACCCTGCTGTGCATTAATGAGGACAACGTAAACAAGGCCCCAACGTCTATAATCAAACGATCTTATTGCCTCTCCAACGGCTAGATATTCAGAGACTGGTATAAAAGGGATGTTCTTCATTTCTGAAGATGAGGCTTGAAAAAGTGAGAGAGAACAGAGCTTATTATCTGAAACACTATTCTACATCTTCTACTCTCGGACTTTGATATGTAATATTCTTAGAGAGTGATTCATTTGTACTTAAGTGAGTAACATCATCCACTCTTAGAGAGAGTTAGTTTTGAGCTTAAGTGTTTAACAAAATCAGTTCATAGAGTGAACTTAATTGTAATCTTACATTTTGTAAGGGGGAGCATTTAGAAGTTTTCTAAATCTCCATAGGTTGCAAGTTAGCCCGTAAAACTTGCGTTTGTAAGGTTTGCAGGTGAACCCGGTGTAAAACCTGTGGGTTGTTAGGTGAACCCGTGCTCGTAAAACCTAAAGTGTAAAGGCTTCTCTTGTGCCCGGTTTAAACAAGAATAGTGGATTGGAAATCTCAGGTGTAGCCTGGGGACTGGATGTAGGTCTGGGTGACCGAACCAGGATAAATTTATGTGTGCATATATTTATACTTGATCATTCTATTTTGCATCACATAGCATACTGACTTGTGCATAGCATTATTTATTATCATCATCACCGAGCACAAGCAGTCTTTCGAAAAGAGTTTAAGTTTTTATTCCCTCACCCAATTCACCCCCCCCTCTTGGGTGACAGCCACGAATTTCAATTAGAAAGTGTACATTCCACGCTTTTTTATACAATTAATTTATTATTTTAATTGGAAAAGAATATTGAGTAACCAAATGTAGAGGTGGCTTTAGTGGGTGGTTATTTTTGGGCAAAGTGTTAGTGGGTGTATGGGTAGTTTCATAAGTTACTTTCAGTTGGTGTCAAAAGTGGGAATAGTAGGAGAAATAATATAGTATCCAAATAGTTTATAATTAAATATAAATAAGGAAAACTATGAGAAGTAAGATAGAAACATAATTTAGAATGTAATGAAAAAAAGATTGAATAATGATCATTTCTTTTAAAGAAAAGAAAAGAGAGAATTTATAGGAGATATTTAAGGAGAGATTATAAATTAAGGAGAAATCTTAACAACACACTAAAAAATCAAATGACAGGGTTTTTAACTTCAAATTGATGGATAAGAAATACGCTTATGTGCAGATTGTTTGTAAGAAAATAGATGGAGTGAGTGCATTGTTAAAATATAATACTGATTAAATAATTGTAAGAGATAAAAAAGAATTTATAATAGATAATTCAAGAGAGATTATGATTTAGGGAGAAATCGGAAATGATTTAATAAAGTATAGTTTGTTTTGCTAAAAATAGATGGAGAGAATGTATTTATGTGCAGTTTTTTTTTCTAAAAATAGATGGAGTGAGTGAGTGGTTACGAGAATGTAAATAGATGAAGAGAGAGAGTGCTTACGTGGCTTCTTAAAATTCTTTCTTTTAGCCCTCCCTTTATATATAAGATAGATAATGCTCAAAATTAAATCCAAGATCATATTCAAAATGTACTCCCCTAGTAGATCTCTTTTTTCCCTCCAAATCGTAAGCTCCAGCAATCCTCACTAATCATTCATCCAAGTGGTCGAGAAAACCTTTCTTCCTACAAAAAGTGTGACCAAGTAAAAAAAAATCTACCAAACTAAACTAAAAAACTAGAGAAAAGAGCAAGAACTTGGGTTGCCTCCCAAGAAGTGCTAAATTTATAGTCTTCAGTCAGACTTTCCAACAACAGGCACTAATCATAAGTATCAAAAACTAAAATTACTTTGGCTTCGTTTCTCTTACAAAGCAAGATTTTATTGACAATGAGAATTCATTCATTTTACATGATCTTTTCGTCAAAAGTAATTTTAAGACACATGTTTCGATATGGCACATGGTAGACTCTAATTCAATTATTTCAAACTTAGCATTACTAGCCCCCAAATATTTTGAAAACCCAATAAAATTCATTGGACTCTCATCAGTAAGAGTCAAAAAAATCACCAGGAGGATTTTGAACATGACTTGTAGGGATTTCTACTTGTTCACAAAAACAAGGATTAGGCTCCAAACTTGAAACCTCAATTAGACACTCAACATTGTTCTCTCGCTCTTCGATCTCCAACTCAAAACGACCCTCAAAATTGTCACAAACCCTTGATAACACATCATCACTTCCTATGATTAATTCTTCATTTGAAACCATATTTTCTACACAAGAGTCATTCGCCATATCAATGAATCAACCTTCTTGCCTTAAAGACTCCATTTGAGAAGTTAGTTCACCTAACTTGATTGCTAAATTATCAAGAGTTAATGTCTGCTCACTCATTTTTTATCCATTCAGACTCTATGGTCATTTTCATTATCAAGAAAACGCTGAAGCATATCCTCTATTCTTGACTTCTTCTCATGAATGAGAATAGACTCGTCTACATTATTGGGTGATGTTTGACATTGTGGTGCATATGAAGGGAAAAAATAATTTGGATCCCAAGACATTGAATGTTCATGATTCCAACTAAGGTTATGAGAATTATCATCCAAATTAGCTTGAACCTTAGCAAAATCATCCTCTACAAAATCTATGGTTGAAAAATGGGGGCATTGCTCAATATAATGGTTATTTCCAAAATAATTGAAACAAATGTACTCATATTGAGTTTGAAAAGCACTAGGGTCATAACAAGATGTTGAATAACCATTATCATGTTCAAATCCATCATTTGTCCCATTAGTCCACCAAGGATAATCCATACACAAGTTCAAAGAAAAACTAAAAAATATAAACACACACAAAGAGAACAAATATACACATGAACACAAATATAAAAAGAAATACGAGAACAAATATACAAAACTCAAGCTTAAGCTACTAGTGCTCTAATCAAGATTGACCAAGGACAATTTTGGGATACAAATCCCCGGCAACGGAGCAAAAAAATTGTTCGCACCGCAAGTGCACGGGTCGCGTCAAGTAATAAACTGAAAGGAAAAAGTATTGTTCCCGTGAGGATTTGGTTCCAAAACCTGGTCAAGTAGAGATTATTGCACTCTAACTCAATTTGAGTGATCCAAATGTCAAGAATGAAGTGTAACTATATTAAAAATAAGAAAAAAATATAAACAAGTGATTCTCCAACTTCAAGGATAAATTGGGACTTAAGATTATTTTCCCCCCTTGTATTATAACCTTAAAATGGTCTCCTCTAACTATTGCTTTTAATAGCTATATATGTGCTAACCTAGGGTTCACAATGTACTTGTAAACACTCCGTCGAGTCAAGAATAAGTGTTTAATTCCATTAATTGCTCAATCTCTTGTTAAAATTAATAAAACCCAATTTTTAAGCTTCAAACCTAATGCGGCTATGCAAGGTCAATAAGTATATCTCTATCTTATCAACAAAACCATCCATTCATCAAAAAAACTTCAAGTTCTTACACTATTTCACCCAAGTTTTACACTTAACTTAACTCTCTCAAGTCATAAGTTAAATGAACAAATCAACTAAATGGTGATCAAGCATTTAGAAGCATTAGGGATAGAGTAAAATAAACACTTATATAACATTAATCACAAAAGTGGAGGAAAATCAAAAGTTACTCCATACAAAGGTTCAAAATAATCCTAAAACAAAGTGTTTAGCTAGTCATGTTTCAACAAACCCAAAGGAAAAGATACAATAATCATAAACATTGAACAAAAGTAAGGAAAGGAGAATGGAGAAGAACAACCAAGATGTGAAGCCAAAATCTCTTTCAAACTTCAAACCCCAACTCAATCTCCATCAAGATCCATGTCCTAGTACACCACAAAGCTCCCCACGAGGTCCAAGAAGTGAAGAATGCCGAGCTCCCTCTGTTTTGCTTCTTTTAAACCCTAATTTTCGAGTGGGAATAGGGTTGGCTGCTCGTTCGCTACCCACAAACCTCTAGCGAACAACTTGGCAGAGAGGGTGTAATTTGGGGTAGATTCGCGGTTCATTTGCTAAGGGCTAACATCCAGCGAACCTTTTTCTTTTCATTTTCTCTTTTGTTTATTGCTTCCATTCTTTTGACGTTTTTATGCTTGACCATATGTTCCTACACACATTAACTAGAAAAGGATGATGAGTTTCTCAATATATATATATATCAAAAATTAAGCAATTTCAACTCATAATCTCACACACATGTATTTCATATCATTTTCTTTACATTCTGAGCAAAAAAAAATATCATTTTCTTTACACTATGAGTATTGTTGTATTTCTATCTATTTATTTACCAAAAACATGTGATACATCAGAAAATTCATATGAAATGTGTGTGCAATTATTTAGTTTACTAATCCTTCAGGCTTCAAAGGAAAGAAGACCTTTAAGGGAAGAAATAGGCTAAGAAGCATAATCTTTCATAAATTAAGTGCTATACTTGTAGAAATCTCAGTCACTATGCCAAGGGCTGGTAAAAGAAAAGTTGCTAAAAAATGATTTGAGTTAGTATTCGTTTGTATCTAGTACTACGTTTATAACTAAAGCTAATTGATTCAAATGTGAACTAATCGTCGTGGGGGTTACAATCATAATTTAATACAAGGATTGCAAATAGGGTGTAATCCTTGTATTAACCCCTTCAATTGTTTAACATGCATGTGACTCGAATGTTTGGGAGACATTACTCGACATACTATTAGCTTCATAATGTGTAAAACCCCTTCATTTTCTTTTCTTTTCTTTCTTTCTTTATTTTTTTTACCAGGGCCTTGATTCTTTTTTATTTTTGTATGAGTTTAAATAACCATTATGATTCCCTAAAGTAAAGCCACGAAGAAACTTCTGAAAATAAGTTGTTCCAATTAATTTTATAAGGAAAATCTTCATTTAGGAAATTCCAAAATATATATATATATATTTATATTTAATTCATGAAAAGACCATTGTAAATTTTCGTTAACTAATGTTTCAAATGATTTTATTGACTTATGATAGCTGATAAAAAATTAGCTTAGGATATTTCTATTTAAAACCAGCATAAAACTCGTAATAAGAAACATTCAAGACAAAGAAAAATGGTAACATATATATAGTAAATTGATAGTTACTAACAGCCCCATCTTAAGTGTTTGTTAGTTATTATTATCCTAAATAATAAAACCACTCTAGTCATGCGTTAAATACTATTTATTTTAATATTAACTATTCTAATCCAACCACTACCATAATAAAGAAATATCCATAAATATTAAATTAAATATGACTGTATACTCTTGTCCAATCAACACACTTATAATTTTTAATATCATATAATTATAATAGGATTCAAATACACATAAAAAAACATGAAAGTACTAACGCAATTATAACAACCACACTTTATTTATATTGATATTTTATAACATAGAAACATGTCATACAAGTAACATAAAACACACATATACATGATCTATTTACATATCACACCATTTTTTTATTTATTTCACATCCTAAGCTACTAATATCTTACATAAAACCTAATTTTGTGCTGGTGCTTCATTCACTGGATCAATTGACCTGGGATAACAGATGTTGTTAGAAATAGTTAAAACCATAGGATCTTCACCAGGATTAAAAGGACCATTTTCAGTTGGACTAAAAAAACTCAATGAAATCAAGGGAGGACTTGAAGGTGGGTTTGGTGCAGGTGGATCAAAAGGATTAATGGTGATGATATGAAGGTTCTGGATGACTTGATATGGCCCTACTCGCTCCCACTCTATCAGAATTTCGAATTTGGTGATCAGCATCTGAAGTATTATGAAAATATGAGTGATAAAATAAAATTTTAAACAAATAATACTTCAGTTGCATCATGCGGAAACCATTTTTTTATCCTGCATAATTAGAAACAATAAAAGAGAAAATTGTCCAGATCATATCATAAGTTTTCAAACAGCATAGTCACATACTAGGGCGTCCCCTACGTGGATCCATAATCAATAAGAAATTCAAATAGAATTTCTTTGGTGTTTATAAGCACACAACAATCAAATATATATCTGGCAATTTCCTCAAAAATATTCATATATAGTAGAAATAGAAGAAATGATGGTAGAAGAAATTTCAATTTCAATAATAAAATAATATATTATTGCAGGCTTATCAACTCAGTAAATCATGGTCAGAGGACTTACCTTTTTTCTAGCGTAGAACATTCCTTTTAGCGTAGAGGCTTTTAACTTCTTTTGAGAGAATCTGAGAGTTTGTTTTTCTTTTCCGTTTTTGACTCAGCCTTTTATGTATATATTATCCGTCTTTTAATTATTATTGTTATTTTTCCAGAATTATCCTGCAGTAAATACGTGATTATCTTTTGCCAAGTCAGTCGATAGATTTTATCTAATTTGGTTCTACCGTTCTAGAATTCCTAACTTCATCCCCACATAAAGTTTGTTTTGTTTGTTTTTTTCCTATTTTATTTATGTTGTAGCAGTACTTGCTGAGAGACAAGAAAATGCACAAGAGGGGGTGAATTGTGCTATTCAAAAACTTAAACAAATAAAACACAACACACAATTTTTATACTGGTTCGCCCAACCACTTGCCTACATCCACACAAATAAAAATTGTGTGTTGTGTAGCAGTACTTGCTGAGAGACAAGAAAATGCACAAGAGGGGGTGAATTGTGCTATTCAAAAACTTAAACAAATAAAACACAACACACAATTTTTATACTGGTTCGCCCAACTACTTGCCTACATCTAATTCACCAACACCTCGTTGGGTTCCACTATTTTCAGGTTTTACAACAGGTTCACCTAAGAACCTTTACAATGAAAGAATCTCTCTAAAACTCCCTCTTACTACTTGTAAGGAACCAACCCTGTTCCAAAGCACCAAGCTTTAGAACAACCTTAGAACAGAAGAGGATTTATATCAGTAATAAATTCACTACAATGAACAGATAATGATTATCACTTAAGCTTGAATGATCACACAACAAACTTGAATGCTCTTTAAGAATTTGAACAGAGAGTAGGTGCTTAGTTGGTAAAGAGCAATTAATTCTTCAGCTTATTTATAGTCTTCATAGAAGAATAGAGCCGTTTGAAAGATGTTGTTGAAGACTTATATCCGTTGAGCTCAATTAATGCTATGTACTGAATCTTTCCCATGTTGCTTGAAGAAAATGGTGAGCAAGAAATGCAGCTTCAAGAAAATGGTTAGCAGTTGACCTTGGCCATTTTGAAGACAGAAGTTGCTTTGCGTGCTTATATGAAGGAGGTTTGTATCTAACGTCTTCTGAAAAAGGTCCTCTGAGCATAACAGTGTACTTTTGTACTTGATTTACTTTCTGGTCGCAACTTCGATTATAGGGCGATCATTCTCCTTTGGTTATCTGTTACACACTTAGATCACAAGTTAAAAGCATTGGAAGAGAAATTACTCGATACTTCGATTATCGCCAACTTGATCATTGATTCAATTACTTTTAGTGATTGAAGGCATTTTTCTTGCTTCTTCAATTATTGGTCTGGCTTAGATTACCTAGATCAGTGATTGATGTTATCTGATTAGATCACTTACCCAAGTTTCTCTTATTGAAGTAACCTGATTGAATTGCACTTTGGATTGATAAAGTGATTGAAGTCACCTAATCGAATGCTTCGATTACTTCCTAAGCTTAGTTTAGATCAGTGACTGAAGCTAACTACTAGTATGCTTCGATTGCTATCTTAACTTAGATTACTCATCATGGTCTAGTGATTGAAGTTAACTTCCTGGTACTTCGATTATTATTCTAACTTAGATTTTACTTGATTTGACCAGTGATCGCTCTTTCTAAGTAATCACCATGTCTGTGTCAGCCAATAATTGAATCACCAAGTAATGTCTATTCCTTTCGCCTATGTGGGTGATCGTTTTACTATTTGTGCAATAATTACTAAGTCATCAGTAATCGTTTTATGTAATTGCTTATTCTCGTGTTTTAACTAGTAATTGTTCTATCTTGACTTAGCGATTGTTTTGTCTTTGTCCTTTATCAGTTATAATCAAAACTTAAGATTCTAACACTTGCATAATTATCTCAACCACTATCTGTTATATCTCCTAATTATTATTATTATTATTATTTATTTTTAAGATTTTATTTTTATTTTTATTTTTTAAATGTCCATTTAACACATTATTATGTAATTATAATTCAACTAAATAATATATATATATATATATATATATATATATATATATATATATATATATATTTCTAGATGTTACATAATGCAAGCGATGCTAAATGATGATGCATAATCTAGATAATAATTATGGTTAAACTATGAAACATATAACGATGTCTGTGTTACAATTATGATATTTGATATATGCTTTGTTAACTAGGATATTTCTGGATTTTTACATTGTTTTGAACTGAATCCTTAAATAATTGTAAGAGTATATGTTCCATCATAGGTAGATTTTTAAAGGAAGTTGAGTATTTTTCTAACTATAATGGTCATATTGGTTTGAATGGTTTCATTTTATATCAGATTTTTATCTATTGATTCCATCAAATTAATTGAAATTTTGATGAAATTTTGATGCAATGGTAATTTAAGAATGGAGATTAGTAGAAGATTTCACAGACTTTTTTTTGCTGCATTTATGGTAAGCCTCTGATTTAAACTTTCCCTATATGCCTTGGCGTTGAATGTAAGTTCTTCATAGCACCAATGTGATTTGAGTCTTTATATTTATGTCTAGGGGTTCAAGTGTAAAATTATTTACCAAGGATTGTGGCAAGTGTACTATCCGGGATCGTCTCTCCATGCAGTCCTTACCTAACTACCTAAATTAACTAAGCGAATACAAGAGAGCAAAAATATTGGGGTTCTTTTTTAATACATAGGTTACTAAACTAAACGATTATATTTTTGTGATTTTTGATTTATACGGAAGCAAGTAAAAATGATAGATGGATGTAAATATGATAATGAGATGCTCTCTTGAACTAAGGATAACATGCAACAAAGAGAAAAAGGCTATAGTAGACAAAGAAAATGTGAAAGGACATAGCCAATACACTGACCGAATTCATTAATATATAGAGGAGTTGTACAAAAACTTGATCAGTGCTTTACACTAGTATGGCTAATACAAAAAGTATCTTTGTAAATCTTTACTAAAGCAAGTGGGTGGACATGGTTTGGTAGGTGGAAAGCAATGATGCAGGCACGCCATTATGGTTTGTACAATGACATAGTTTGTTTTGTGTGTGAGGTGTAAGAATAAATTCAACGTACTAGCTAATCTATCCTTTAACACCCCCCCCCCCAATCGAGAGGGTGTTCCTATAAGCTCAAGTTTGTTTCTCAATTAGGAGAACTGAGGATAGGAGAGAGCTTTGGTAAAAATATGAGCAACTTGAGAGTAAGTTGGTGTGTATCTAACATTAATTACTCCAGAATAGACCATATCACGAACAAAGTGTACATTAATTCCTCTCTTCGTATCGTTCTTCTTCATCTTCGGTGCCGGCGACGAACAGCGGCGGATGACGGCGAGTTCGGTAATGTGCGACGGCGGTGGAAGTGTCGTTCCTCACTCCTCCCTGTCGGCAACCTTGTTCTCCGGCGATTTCCGGCGAGAATCCGGCGAAATGTGACGACTATGAACTTTGGTGAGCCTTTTCTTGCAATGTCTATTTTTCCTTCACTAATTTTGGGCGAGCTTGAGATGGGATTCTGGGCCAAAGCTTTTAGATTAATTTCTACAGGAGCATTATAAAGTTTAAATATGTAAATGCATGTTTAAAACTTGAGTTTTGTTGTTCTGAAAATTCCTAAAGTCTTTGTCTGTTTTAGTCGGTCAATGCATAGGGAGGGGATTCATCGATTTCTTATTCACACTTAGTGAAATGCAGTCCTATAAGTTATGAATGAATAAGTTCTGGTTGAGTTTTAAGCTTAGATAATTATTAATCACATAATGATGAGAACTTGTGTTAATTTCTTTGCTTTCCATTCTGTCATGGCCAAATGATTTGAGAAGAAAAATGATAGTTATTCTCATGTATTGATGCTGATTTGAATAAGAAGGTATGTTTTTCCTTTTCCCAATTCTGTTTGATCTATGATTATTGGTTGATATCATTGCACTTGAGGTGTTTGTTAAAATGTTTAGAAGAAAATTTTGGTAGCATTGAGTTGTGACATGTCATTTTGGATGTTTGATTGTGGTGCTTTGAATATATCGCTTTATTTGAGATTTATTTAGTTGTCATGATTGGTTTAATGAACTATGTTAATTTAGTCATGTTAAGTTTATATGAGGTATTAAAGTTTGGTTGGCATATGAACTTTGAATTTTGAGTCATGAGTTATAGAAAATGCTGAAACATGTGTTGATGAGCTTAATGGTGTTTTCTTTCTCCCTGATTGGTTTTGGTTAAGAATATTCATATGGTTGTCTGATTCTTCTAATTTTTGTGCTGATTTTAGTTTACTACTTGACACCTTTCATGTTATAGAATTTTTGGATCATGTAAAGCTGATTCTATTGAATTGATGAAGGGTCTTTCTTGATCTTTGTTGTCTTTAGTGAGTGTATTGGCTGAATGATTAAATGAGCTGAAGGTTGTAAAATGGAGTGAACATTACTAAGAATATTTTTGTATGTGTGTGAGGAATATTGTTATGCTTACTAGAATGTGGTGTGGTATGCATAATGTTAAATTCTGGGTGTGCTATTTATGTGAGCTGAAATAAAAGGCCTAACTTGATTACATGTATGTGTTTTACGTGCTGTGCATTCATCAAGATAATAACAAGTTGGGAAAGGGTAGCATATTAGAAATTCGAGAAAGACGTTTTATGTTACTTATGAAGATAGTTATTGAATTATTATCGTATTTAAAATAGGAGGAAGTCTACAAGGAATGGTAAGGAAAGTACAACAAATTGCCAAAGGGCGACAGGTAATCACACTTAACCTTGCTATAACAATGAGGGTGACGTTAGCTGGGATTTTCTTAAAATCCTTTCTCACTCTCTATATATATATTATCCTTGAAAAATTATTTTCATACAAAACAGGCTATCGGGTGCCTTTCAAACACGATTATTTTGGTATAAAGAAAATGGTTACTTGCTTTATATGTGCTTTATATTTAACTGGTATTCTGGTTGGTGGTGGATTGTTGCAGGATAAGTGTGAGAGATTTATATAGTACATGTTAGGGAGAGTGATAGTTAGAAAAGGGAAGGACTTGAATAGTGAGATTGAGATATGAAAGGGAATGATAAAGTGTATGATATTGATATTGAAATTGAGATACTGAATGAGATTGAAATGGATGGATGAGGATGGATAATTTGAGCGTTGCATGACACTGAGATATTTATGTACCATCGCGCGATGATAACTGTCGATTGGCCGATCGACAGTTATTTGTACGAATCCTTTTCGAACTAGAGACCAGGGATCACGGGTCTACTTACTAGAGAAAGTAAGTGACCTACGGTTGTTTGGCATTAAAGAGCCCTGTAAAGGAAACAGAATTGGGGTTCCCTCTCTGGAGATTGTCAAAGAGGGAAATTGTCCCCTCATTATAGAGAGGGGCACAGTGTCAAATAATATAGTGAAGATTAGATGCTTGAATGCACCGTGATAGCACAATGCATCTATAGGTGAGTGTGGAAGTTGATGTGACAATATTATTTGATTGGAGTACGGGGAGATGAAATTTAGTTAATATGGAATTGACTGAGGGATTTTGAATGAGACATGAGGAGTAGAGATGTTGAATGGAAGGAGACTTGGAATATACATATATATATATTACTGATTTAAAATGTGGTACCCTTTAGACGCCCTCGCTACCGCACATCTCACTGTTATAGTGAGTTAAGCGGTGATTACTGGGACAAATTGTCTCATCCCACGATTACTGACATTTTTTCAGGTATTCATGTACAGGAGCAAGCATCAGGAAAGGGAATTAGGTAGTGAAGGTTGTATAGTTTATTTAGAATTGTATATTGCCAATTTATAGGTCTGCATTCGCTTCCGCATGTATATATATTTATTTACTATTTGATATCTATTAGTTTTGTTTATTAACCATGTTAGGCAAATCCTTTCTAACATGGTTAGCTTTTAATTATCCATGATTGTATTTATATTTTATTAGGCAATTATTTTCTATCATGGATAATGTATTAAATGATTAGAAAGTTCTTTTTCTAACTATGATAGAGATATTGTGGATATGGATATTTCTTTTTCTATCATAGTTAGTGAAGAGATTGTTTAGACACCCTAGATAAATTAGAGAATTAGTAACAGTATGTTACAATTTGGTTATCAGTATTTGGTATACGATAACCCTGGACTGTGCTGCATTGCATATAGATTGGCAATATACATTCTATAGTTTCCCTTCCTTCTGTGCATGATATTCTGCCGTTTGAGAGGAATATCACTGATCCCGTGGTGAAGAGAGAGTGATAAGAGCAATTGAATAGGTAGTGTGGAGAGATTGAGATGAATATAAGAAGAATAACAAAAGAAATAAAGACATTGATAAGAATTTAGGAAGATTAGCGAAATAAGAATGTTTCTCTGGGGTCTCGAATATAGTTATGTGTCGGCCATAATCATAGTCGAGGCATCATGAGATACCTTATTGGGTTAAGGGATTATGGAAACTTGAAAATAACAATTAATAATGAATACAATGTGAATAAGAATTGTTTGTATATGTTTAGCAATTGTTGAATTGTTTGCTTAATTGATGAACCAACTTGTTTTGTTTGATTGTTTTGATCAAAATTCTATTGAAATTGTTTTATATGCTTTATCATGAGGTAAGCTATTGTTTTTGAATGTGTTTTGATCATCCTGTTACCTAGTAATGGTTAAAGATTACATCATCATGGGTAGTAAAGGTTGTTGCCCATTTATATTAAGTGGCTAGAGGCTTCCTCACTATATTTAGTGACTGGAAGCAGCCCCCTTAATAATAGATGCTAGTAGCCCTTACTACTGCATGAATGTATGTTTCCCTCATTACTAAACGAAGAAAAGGTAAATTGTTTGTTTGAAGGTAAGCTTTATTTCAAATTTTGTTTGTATAGCTGGACAAAATAGTGGTAAAGATATTAATTGATTGTTGTTTAAATGTATTTTATGATTTTAATTGGTTGAAATTTGTTGTTATGGATAAGCTAAGCTGCATACTTTGTTGAATGTTTTATTGTAATATTTGGTTTGTTGATAATTGATTGTTATTTGTAGTTTTACTTTGTTGGCAAATGAATTAAGTTTGATTGACAGATGCCTATGAATGGTACCAATTCCTTGAAATTGAAATGGTTGATTGTGAGATGTGATTTTTGGGGTAGAGTTTTTATTTCATGAATGGACTAAAACACATATGGTTATCATACTGCTTTAGCGGGCGAAAACATGAACTTTGCATCTTATATGACTTCGTATAGACATCATAAATATTGTGTTAAAAAAAATTATTATTCATTGAAGTGGTAATTATCAATTTTTGTTCTGTTTTGAAGTTTGAAAATTGTTTTAGAAGCATCTCTGGATATTAATCACATGTCTAAAACTAAATTGTTGAAACTGTTGAGGTAGTGCAGAATTTTGTTATAAAATGAATGCTTGGATAGTATAAATGAACTATATAATTATGTGAACAAATTACATGAAACTTGGCGGCTCGATTTGTGTGAATAATGAAGTACGAATTGGAGTCATAAGGATGAAGTTGATTACATAATGCTTGTTACATGAAAATTCACTTTCTTGTGTGTATTTTACATTTCCTATGAGTGTTATTTTTAGGACATAGTTAAATCTATAACGATTTTTGGTGCTATTCTGTGTATGCATGATGTTTGAAAATTTTTCTGCTATACCCACTTGAAATTTTAGTAATGAAAATTTTGTTTTGAGTGAGGATGTTGTACTTGCCATATTTATATGGTTTATTGTGTGGTTATTGATATGTGATCATAGATAAATATGATTAAACTTCATCAATTCACTGATATGTATAGGGTAATTTATTCTAAGAGTGCATTAGAAGCTTTCTTAAGGTTTTAAAACATGGATACATGCTTGTAGTTCAAGTTTGATAAAGCTTAATAGGATTAGTTTAATGAAGTCAAACAACCTAGAACAAATTTTTGCGTGTTGTTGCTATAAATCTGTGTGGACAGCGGGTTGTAGGAAGTGAAGCTCTGTGATTTTTCATTGTTTCCTTGTTGAATCAGTTTTGGCTACGTGCTTTTGGTCACCAATTTTATGCACTATAAATTCTTAATTCATAGTCTTGTTTTATAATCAGTAGTTGTGAAACGAGTTGGTTATTGGAGTTTGTTTGGATAGATTAGATTTCATTATGTTGTTGGAATGAAATGATGGCTGAAAGTAATGGTGATTGACCTTCGGTTTTTGTAAGTTAATTGCAGAAGGATGATGGTATTGTGAAAACCAGAATATTACCTTGTGAATTGCTGGTGGTTTAGCTATGGTAAAGATTGAAAATGTGATTTTGGATGAAGATAAGGGAAGAAGAAGTAAAAGGATGTAAAATATTAGTGATTAATTGGATATGGATTGAGGAATTATGTGAAATCAAAGGAATTTTCGATTTGAAGTGGCAAGATAGTTTGAGTTTTTATGACCCATCCTAGGTTAGAATTATGACTTTGGTATATAGGACAATCAAATTTTATTTGGGTTCGTTTGAAATTTTGTTCCAAAGGTTAAATGACTTACGGTAGGAATGACGATGATTGGAAGTGTGACCATTCAAATAGTTGAAGGATGAAGGACTAAAGTCAAGGAAAAGCAATAGTTTGATTAAATTTGGGAAAGATAGTTGTATATGTGTTGCCATACATTTAGGATGTTGGACTTTCATACAAGTGATTTGAGGCTTAGGAGGCTAGTAAATGAAGGTTAGTTAAGGGAAGTAGGATGAGAATTGGTGGAGTACCGATATATTGACTAAGAATGGACAGCGAAAGATGGCGTTGAGTGGTGAAATGATTAGAGATGATATGAAGAATACACAGCTGGGTTGCATATTTCTTTGTTAGGTGATGTTGTTTAGTAAATTTTGGGGACAAAATTTCTAAAAGGTGGGGAGAATTGTAACATCCCAAAAATTTAATCAATGATTAGTAGTAATTTAAGTTTTTATTTTTGGAATTAATTATGAGTTTTGGGAATTTCGGTTTCCAAGTGAAAATATTGCAAAGTGAAACATTTTTAGAATGATTCTATTTATAAAAGATTAATTTGTCTAGTTCCTTTAGAAATCAAAAGAGCAATAATTAGTTAAATTTTGATTGAAGAAACATATATGTTGGTGTAGGGAGTATATTTTTTTATATATATAATTAAAATGGAAAAGTAAATACGTAAAGATACAAGGGCAATTTGGTAATGTGAGTCCCAAACCCTAACATTTTCCTTCCTTCTAAACCTATTCCTTTTCTTCTCACTTGCATAGCTGACACCCACCCCCCAAAATCTGAACCTTTCTCCTTCCTCTTCATCTTCTTTCTTCATTCTCTTCTTCCTTCCTTGTTAGTAAGAATCAGTCGCCCCCATCAAACACACACAAACACTTCCTTCAACTTCATTGTCTTCTTCTCCCTCAATTCCTCTCTTCGTTTTTTTTTCCACCTCCCACCAACGTTCTTCTTCATCTTCGGTGTCGGCGACGAACAGCGGCTGATGACGGCGAGTTCGGTAATGTGCGACGGCGGTGGAAGTGTCGTTCCTCACTCCTCCAGTCGGCCACCTTGTTCTCCGGCGAGAATCCGGCGAAATGTGACGACTATGAACTTTGGTGAGCCTTTTCTTGCAATGTCTATTTTTCCTTCACTAATTTTGGGCGAGATTGAGAGGGGATTCTGGGCCAAAGCTTTTAGATTAATTTCTACAGGAGCATTATAAAGTTTAAATATGTAAATGCATGTTTAAAACTTGAGTTTTGTTGTTCTGAAAATTCCTAAAGTCTTTGTCTGTTTTAGTCGGTCAATGCATAGGGAGGGGATTCATCGATTTCTTATTCACACTTAGTGAAATGCAGTCCTATAAGTTATGAATGAATAAGTTTTGGTTGAGTTTTAAGCTTTGATAATTATTAATCACATAATGATGAGAACTTGTGTTAATTTCTTTGCTTTCCATTCTGTCATGGCCAAATGATTTGAGAAGAAAAATGATAGTTATTCTCATGTATTGGTGCTGATTTGAATAAGAAGGTATGTTTTTCCTTTTCCCAATTCTGTTTGATCTATGATTATTGGTTGATATCATTGCACTTGAGTTGTTTGTTAAAATGTTTAAAAGAAAATTTTGGTAGCATTGAGTTGTGACATGTCATTTTGGATGTTTGATTGTGGTGCTTTGAATATATCGCTTTATTTGAGATTTATTTAGTTGTCATGATTGGTTCAATGAACTATGTTAATTTAGTCATGTTAAGTTTATATGAGGTATTAAAGTTTGGTTGGCATATGAACTTTGAATTTTAAGTCATGAGTTATAGAAAATGCTGAAACATGTGTTGATGAGCTTAATGGTGTTTTCTTTCTCCCTGATTGGTTTTGGTTTAGAATATTCATATGGTTGTCTGATTCTTCTAATTTTTGTGCTGATTTTAGTTTACTACTTGACACCTTTGCCTTTTGATTCTGTTTATTTTGGAATGGCAGTTTTCTAAGTCACCCTTGATGTTGATATAGTCAAATATATATATGATGGATTGGTAGTATTCTTGCAAATGGAGTCATTGTGTGTATGATTAGATTAGGATTTGCTTCTTAAGGCCGATTGTATTATTCTGTTACCAGTTGGGGGTTTTGAGTGAGAAGGGCGACTTAAGTATATAATTAGGAGACAAGAAACTTCAAAGTTATGTGTAGTTATAATATACTCAATTTGCAATGTAGTAATTTTTGGTTTGATTGATTGCATTTTGTTGAAATGCAAGTGGTTATGGATTTTATTGAATTAGAAAGGTAGAGTATTTTCGGCTTTGGCTACTGGTTGAATGGGTTCTGATTTTTGTGAACCTTACATGTGTATTCTTGTTGCAAAGAGTGATGGTGTATGTATTTATTAAGGTCTTGGCTGCATTGTTTTGTGAAGTTAGGGAGGTATTATCCTGCGTTATCATAGTTGGGCTGAAGTTAGAATTTTTGGATCATGTAAAGCTGATTCTATTGAATTGATGAAGGGTCTTTCTTGATCTTTGCTGTCTTTAGTGAGTGTATTGGCTGAATGATTAAATGAGCTGAAGGTTGTAAAATGGAGTGAACATTACCAAGAATATTTTTGTATATGTGTGAGGAATATTGTTATGCTTACTAGAATGTGGTGTGGTATGCATAATGTTAAATTCTGGGTGTGCTATTTATGTGAGCTGAAATAAAAGGCCTAACTTGATTACATGTATGTGTTTTACGTGCTGTGCATTCATCAAGATAATAACAAGTTGGGAAAGGGTAGCATATTAAAAATTCGAGAAAGACGTTTTATGTTACTTATGAAGATAGTTATTGAATTATTATCGTATGTAAAATAGGAGGAAGTCTACAAGGAATGGTAAGGAAAGTACAACAAATTGCTAAAGGGCAACAAATGAGGGTGACGTTAGCTGGGATTTTCTTAAAATCCTTTCTCACCCTCTATATATATATTATCCTTGAAAAATTATTTTCATACAAAACAGGCTATCGGGTGCCTTTCAAACACGATTATTTTGGTATAAAGAAAATGGTTACTTGCTTTATATGTGCTTTATATTTAACTGGTATTCTGGTTGGTGGTGGATTGTTGCAGGATAAGTGTGAGAGATTTATATAGTACATGTTAGGGAGAGTGATAGTTAGAAAAGGGAAGGACTTGAATAGTGAGATTGAGATATGAAAGGGAATAATAAAGTGTATGATATTGATATTGAAATTGAGATACTGAATGAGATTGAAATGGATGGATGAGGATGGATAATTTGAGCGTTGCATGACACTGAGATATTTATGTACCATCGCGCGATGATAACTGTCGATTGGCCGATCGACAGTTATTTGTACGAATCCTTTTCGGACTAGAGACCGGGGATCACGGGTCTACTTACTAGAGAAAGTAAGTGACCTACGGTTGTTTGGCATTAAAGAGTCCAACCGTTCTCGTTCTGTAAAGGAAACAGAATTGGGGTTCCCTCTCTGGAGATTGCCAGAGAGGGAAATTGTCCCCTCATTATAGAGAGGGGCACAGTGTCAAATAATATAGTGAAGATTAGATGCTTGAATGCACCGTGATAGCACAATGCATTTATAGGTGAGTGTGGAAGTTGATGTGACAATATTATTTGATTGGAGTACGGGGAGATGAAATTTAGTTAATGTGGAATTGACTGAGGGATTTTGAATGAGACATGAGGAGTAGAGATGTTGAATGGAAGGAGACTTGGAATATACATATTGTTAGAATCTTAAGTTTTGATGAAGACTAAAATATGAAAGAACAAGTTAAACAACAACAACAACAACAACAACAACAAAGCCTTATCCCAACTAGGTGGGGTCGGCTACATGGATTACACGGCGCCATTGTGTTCGGTCGATTGCCATGCTTGGTGATATATTATTGATCAAAAGATCTCGTTGGATAATGTCGTTAAGAGTTCTCTTTGGTCTCCCTCTCCCTCTTGTAAGGACTCCAAACCATTTGATCCACTGTTCTTACTGGTTCATCTAATCCTCTTCTTTGAACATGCCCAAACCACCTCAAGCGACTTTCGACCATTTTCTCCGCAATTGATGTTACCCCAACTCTTTCTCGAATATGATCATTGTATATCCTATCTTTTATTTTATGACCACACATCCATCTCAACATTCTCATCTCTACCACCGCCATCTTATGTTCATGTTTCCTTTTAAGAGCCCAACATTCACTACCATATAACATTGCAGGTCTAATGGTTGTCCGATAAAACTTCCCTTTTATCTTATCTTTTACCTTACGATCACATATAATCCCAGTAGCTTTTCTCCATTTAACCCAACCAGCCTGAATTCTATTATAACGTCGCTGTCAACTTCACAATCTTTCTGTATAATGGATCCCAAATACCTAAACTTGTCCACCTGTTGTATAGTCTGGTTTCCCAATTGAAGTTCGGTTCCCTCATGAGTTTGTGTATCATCAAAGCAACAATGCATATATTCTGTCTTACCCCTACTTAGACGAAAACCCTTTAACTCTAAAGTCATCCTCCATAACTCAAGTTTCTGATTGATTTCTCCTTTTGAGTCTCATAAAAGTACTATATCATCCGCGAAAAGCATGCATTTAGGAATTTCTTCTTGAATACTTGAAGTTAGAACATCCAAAACTATGTTGAACAAATATGGGCTCAACGCTGAACCTTGATGCAATCCAATTCTAATTGGAAAGTCAGTTGTTTCTCCTCCTGGCGTTCTAACGCTGGTCACTACCCCCTCATACATATCTTGAATGACTCTAATATACCCAACTCGAACTCCCTTTTTCTCCAAAGCTTTCCAAAGTACTTCTCTTGGTACACAGTCATATGCTTTTTCTAAATCAATAAAAATCATATGCAGATCCTTTCTTTTACTTCGATATTTTTCCATTAAAACCCTAAGTAGGTAAATTGCTTCTGTGGTTGACCTACTTGGCATGAAACCAAATTGATTCTTTGATATGCTAGTCTCAGCTCTTAACCTACGCTCAATCACCTTTTCCCACAACTTCATTGTATGACTCATAAGTTTAATTCCTCTATAATTTTCACAGCTTTGAATATCACCTTGAAAGAACAAGTTAAACACTTAGAAAAAATTAGGTTAATATAGAACCACAAGTAAGAGTACAACCGGATGTGGATTTACTTCAGGATGGATAAGGACTAGCGCTCACGGATGAATGACTCATCCCCCAGCGAAAGCAAGTAATTCATTAAGTCAGAACTCAGTCTAGGAATGTTAGAAGTGTAAAATCCTTGAGACTAAGTTAGGACACAACCGGATGCAGGAATGCTTCCGAATGCTTAGTGACTAGCGCTGCCTATTGGAATAGGCAACACCGAGCGTCAGTGAATATAACTCTAAGTCATAACTTAAGTCTAGTAGGAGTACTTCCGGATGTGGAATTGCTTCCGGAAGTAAGAGAACTTCCTTAGACAAAATGAACTCCCACTGCATGTGACTATGTGTTAATATTGCTAGACTAACGTTCAAGTGCAGCACTGAGTGATGTTGCTTCCGGATGAGGAAGTGCTTCCGGATGCAATTAGAATGTCAGAACGTTCAGCAGTGCAGTGTCAGAATGCTTTTTGGCAGAGCAGAGGTGTCAGAGTTGCTTTTCAGAGATAAAGCAAAGTCAACCCTGCTGAGCATTAATGGAGCATTAATGAGCAACGGTAACAATGGATTAACAGCTATATTCAAACGGCATTGTCACCTACCAAGAAAGAGAATACTTGAAGACACTATATAAAGAAGCTCACACTACTAGAAAATAGGCTTTTCACGACCATAATTAACGACTAAAAAGCCAATGTTGGTCGTTGATGAAAAACGCGGTGGCATAACATGTAAATAACTGTCCAGGCGGAGATCTTTCACGACCACATTTGTATATGTGGTCGTGGAAGGGTCCCCTTCCACGTCCACACATATAAATGTGTGGACGTGGAAGGGGACCACCCTTCCACGTCCACACTTATAGGGAGTGTGGACGTGGAAGGGTCTCCTTCCACGTCCACACATTTAAATGTGTGGACGTGGAAGGAGACCCTTCCACGTCCACACTCCCTATAAGTGTGGACGTGGAAGGGTGGTCCCCTTCCACGTCCACACATTTATATGTGTGGACGTGGAAGGGGACCCTTCCACGACCACATATACCCAAATGTGGACGTGAAAGGTGGGCAATTTTTTTCCCACTGGCGCCAAAACCCTTTTTTATTTCCCTCCAACACTTTGGCACTCACTCTCTTCGCCTCCCTTTCTCTCTTCTTCTCTCACACTTTGGCACTCACTTCTTCTCTCCAACCCGCCGCCTTCCTTTATCTCCGCCGCCTCTCCTCCCTCTCGCCTCCGCCCTCTCTCCTCCCCTCTCGCCCTCTCTCCTCCCCTCTCGCCTCCGCCCTCGCCTCCGCCCTCTCTCCTCCCCTCTCGCCTCTCGCCTCTCGCCTCCCCTCTCGCCTCCCTCTCTCCAACCCGCCGCCTCTCCCCCACCGCCTTCTCTACAAGCCGCCGCCACACTTAAGGTGAGTTTTTTTTTTATTTTTTGTTTTTTTATTTTTCTCTCATTGTATTTTCTTTGTTTTTTTATTTTTTGTATTTGCTTTTTAATATAGTTTGTGCGCACTGTAAGACATTTTAAGCATTGAAATATTGTTTGACTGATTTTATAAGCTCAATGGAATTACTGATTTTATTTGGTTTTGGTAATAGATTGTTAATTGTTATTTTGATTATTGTGATTATATTTGGTTCATTTGCTGGCCTAAAAGGCTTGTGTTCGATACTGCTCAAAAAGCTCAACCACCAATTCTTCTCCCACAGGTACTCAAGTTGTCTATGAATTGACCTTTATTAACAATGTTATTGATATATGTGTGTAAAGTTGATGTGTTTCTTATTTTCAGAATTTTAACGGTGAGAAGTACCCATATCTGAATCTGCTGTGGACGATGCAACCAGGATTTGAGCGTAATCTTTTAATACCTGCTGGAGTCGTCAATCCACTAGCAGAGGAGAAGATTTGGTTGCAAGGTTCTCGAGACGTTAAGGAGTTCTTGATGATGGAAGAGCTTGAGCAAAGCTGGCTTGATTTGGCCGTCTGGTAAGTGTGTCATATTTTTATCAATATAGTTGAATATTGTAATGAGTCTTTAAGTTCTAATCAATTTCGCCATGTCTAATAGGTACTGTCACAGTTTATGCCAAAGAACCCCAAAGGAAAAGTTTTGCCGGTTTCTATGCCCTTCTAGACTGGCTTATGATGAAAACGCCTTGAAAGTACTTAAAAGGAGTAAGAAGACTCATTTTTGGGAGATGCAATCTTACGTCGAGCTGCAGATGGGCCTTGATTGCGGCACTCTTTATTTCGCCCCCGTTTTGAATTGGTAATGAGTTATCTTTTACACAATATTAAATGTTATGTCTTAGTTTAATTAACATTTATTTTCACTTATATCTTTCAGTGGACATTGGACTCTGGCTATACTTTGCCCGAAAGAGTTCAGGATTTTTTGGTTTGACTCTTTAGAGGGATTTATTAGCGACGATCACAGAAAAGTCTTCCACAAGTAAGTTTCTCTCTTTTTTTTTTTACTTTTATGGTTGATAATAATATATCTTTATACTATATATAACATTATTGTTATGATTTTGTCTCTTTTAAAGAGGAATTTTAAAATGGCATGATGCTCAAGATACTGATTATTACACAGCTAGTCAGACTTCGATTAATGTTATAAACGTAAAGGTAAAAGCAATTTTTATATTCATTTTCATTTATATTGCTTTTAGCCATACCCGAACTACCATGATATTGCTGATATTATCTGTGATTTATCAGTGTCCAAGACAGCGGGGCGCTGTAGAGTGCGGATATTATGTCTGCAAATACATGCTGGATATTGTATATCAAGATCAAATTAAGCAAGGGAGGAAATTCCAAAAGGTATGCACACTTCTAACATATATCTCCAAGAAAATAGTCATTTCTAATTGTAAGTGGTACTTTCCTTGTCTTTTTTAATATTGTTTAATTATGTTGCAGCTTTTGGAGGGACTTTATGGACTTAGTACTGACTCGTTTAAACAAGATGAGGATATTGACTTTGTACGAAACGCACTTGCAGAATTTTTAATCACTATGTGAGGCAGAAATTGTATAGGCTTAGATTTTTGTAGCTAAATTTTGAACTTATTACTAGTAAGGCAAAGATATAAAACTTAGATTATGCCTTTTGTATTTTGTTGTCTAAGTAAGGTATTTATGGGATACGTTTTTGCAATTGCTCTGGTATTCTGTATTGTGAAGTAGTATGGTATTGAAAGTGGTTTGTAAATGATCTGCAAGAATGCAGATGGCTATAAAATGCATTTACAAAAAAAAAAAACCCTTTCACGTCCACATTTGCGTAAGGTGTGGTCGTGGTAAGTGCCTACTAAAGGGCTATCACGTCCACACATATGGGAGTGTGGACGTGATAGCCCTATCACGTCCACAATTATATATTGTGGACGTGATAGCTTGAAGCTATCACGTCCACACTTTATAAGTGTGGACGTGATAGGTTCAAGCTATCACGTCCACAGTGGACGTGATAGGGCTATCACGTCCACACTCTCATATGTGTGGACGTGATAGCCCTTTAGGAGGCACCAAATTAGGTGCCTCCTAAGAGGCTATCACGTCCACACATATGAGAGTGTGGACGTGATAGCCTCTTAGGAGGCACCTAATTTGGTGCCTCCTATACACCTATCACGACCACAGTTTTGGAACTGTGGTCGTGATAGGTGCTACCTATCACGACAACAGAAATGTGGTCGTGAAAAACACACTTTTTTACGACGCGGGATTCCACGACCACCTATTTCTGGTCGTGAAAAGCTCAATATTGTGGTCGTGAAAGACCTTATTTCCAGTAGTGTCATCTTCATTTATGAAGAGAACTTGGAGAAAATCGAAAGAAATCTAGAGAGAGAAATTGAGAGCATTCTTCAAGCATTCAAAGCTGCCCAGAAAAGTAAGAGAAGACTTAATACATTGAGAGTTTTATTCTTTATCCATCTTGTACTCTTTGTAGTTAAGTCTCTTCAATTATTGAGAGCATTCATTGTACTTAAGTGAGTAACATCATCTATTCTTAGAGAGAATTCTTGAGAGAATCATTTGTACTTAAGTGTTTATCATAATCAGTTCATAGAGTGAACATATTATCAAATCCTCTAATTAGAGAGGCTGTTCTAAAGCTTGGTGCTTGAAGAACAGTGTTGTAACATTACAAAAGTAAGGGGGAGTATTTAGAGGTTTTCTAAATCTCCAAGGTTGCAAGTGAGCCTGTGTAAAACTTGTGGTTGTAAGGTTGCAAGTGATCCCGTTGTAAAACTTGCGGTTGTAAAGGTTTGCAGGTAAGCCCGTTGCAAAACCTGTGGGTTGTTAGGTGAACCCGTGTTCGTAAAACCTAAGGTGTAAAGGCTTTCTTGTGCCTGGAGTAAACAAGAAGTTTAGTGGATTGAAAATCTCAGGTGAAGCCTGGGGACTGGATGTAGGTCTGGAAGTGACCGAACCAGGATAAATCTGTGTGTGCTGATTCTGTTTTGATCTTCATATTTCAAGTACCACACCATCACAAACTTGTTTGTGCTTAAGCACGATTCATTGTCATTTTCATCAAGCACAAAAAGTAACGTTTTGAAAGAAAAGTTTAAGTTTTATACTGCCACCCAATTCACCCCCCCTCTTGGGTGACAGCCACACGTTTCACATATATATATTACTGATTTAAAATGTGGTACCCTTTAGACGCCCTCGCTACCGCACATCTCACTGTTATAGTGAGTTAAGCGGTGATTACTGGGACAAATTGTCTCATCCCACGATTACTGACATTTTTGCAGGTATTCATGTACAGGCGCAAGCATCAGGAAAGGGAATTAGGTAGTGAAGGTTGTATAGTTTATTTAGAATTGTATATTGCCAATTTATAGGTCTGCATTCGCTCCCGCATGTATATATATTTATTTATTGTTTGATATCTATTAGTTTTGTTTATTAACCATGTTAGGCAAATCCTTTCTAACATGGTTAGCTTTTAATTATCCATGATAGTATTTATATTTTATTAGGCAATTCTTTTATTTCATGGATAATGTATTAAATGATTAGAAAGTTCTTTTTCTAACTATGATAGAGATATTGTGGATATGGATATTTCTTTTTCTATCATAGTTAGTGAAGAGATTGTTGAATTAAAATAGACACCCTAGATAAATTAGAGAATTAGTAACAGTATGTTATAGGTTGTCTCAAATGTAGGTCTAATTCAAACAACAGAGACAAGAATCATTTATTTCAGCTGCCCCATCAGCTAAGGATATGTACTCTAACTCTGTAATGGAGCAAGACACTATTTGCTATTTATGAGAGGCCCAAGAGATCATTGTATTACCCAAGTAAACACAACATCCCCCCCATGGATTTATTGTCATCTAGGTCAGCGGTCAATCAGCATTCGTAAAGGCAATAAGATATGGACCACCAAAAGGTTTAATTAATAGACCATAATGATAAGTTCCTTTAAGATATCGAAGAATTCATTTGACTCCTTGATCATGAATGTCAGTTGGATTAGAAACAAATTGACTAATCTTATTGATAGAGAAAGCAAAGTTTGGATGAGTAGGGGTGAGATACTGAAGAGAACCAATTGCTTGACGATACAAGAAAGGATTCTACATTGAAGTGCCATCACAGGCAGTAAAGGTCTGACTGCTAATCATAGGGGTAGGTATTGGTGCACAATCGAGGAGATGAAATCATTTAAGAATATCTAAAACATACTTCCTTTGATTTAAGTAAAAACCAGTACGATCTCTTTATACTCCTAAACCCAAGAAATATGAGATATGACTTAGGTTCTTCAAGAAAAACATTGTATTCAGTTGAGTGATAAACACATGAATGAATTGGGAATTATTACCTATGATAAGAATGTCATCGACATAGATTAGAACAATGATGGTAAGAGCTTTGGTGCGAAGAATAAACTGTAAATGGCAGAAAAGCACAAGCGAGGGGTGAATTGTGCTAAATAAAATTTTGCGGAATATAAATGAACACAAGAGAATTATGCTAGTTCGGCCAATCCAGTTGCCTATGTCCAATTCCCGACACCATGTTGAGTATATAACCCCAGGTTTTACACAAGCTCACCTTGAACTTTTACAACCGCAAGTTTTACGGGTTCACTTGCAACCTTACAAAGTATCACTCGGATCACTCTACTTACTAAGATAAGGTTTACAATCCTAGCGCTTAAGTCCCAAAACTTAAAAACAAAATCTCACGTTCACTCAATGAAATTTAATAAACACTTAAGCTCTCAAGCCAATCACTCACTCACAAAGAATTACAACAAAATTGAGTGCAAGAGTAAGTATTGATGTTCTTGTTCATCGTTCATGTTTTCGTATGTTTGTCTTCACTTGCTCTCTGATTTATAGCTTTTGATAAGATGACCGTTGAGAAAAATCTTCTAAATCAATCTTCAATTAATTCTTGACCCTTGTAACAAAGATTCGATGAGGAGCCAAATCAACAACTTTATCTTTCCAAAGTTTCCTAATAAATCTGTAATGAAATCTTTTCAGAATCATCCAGCTAACGACTTGATTTCTTTCAAATCGAAAACATTCCTTATCAGTTATCGTCACATGCTTTGGGCATTACACTGAATGCTGTAAGCACCAACCTAAAAATACTTCAAAACAATATCCAATGCTTTGAACAACGGATAGTCTCAGACCACATAGACACTAATGCTTGATACATGATCTTATTTTCTTGAAGCACAAGCATATTTCAAGCATATATTCAATTTATCAAAGCACACACCAGATGCTCACACATAATCAAATTGTTCTTGGACATTATACTCAGGATTTATACACATTTAACATAGCCTTATATGATTAAACTTAAATAACTTCATAGACTAACTAAGCAAACCTAGATTCAGACATTCAGACAGACATTACAATATACATATACCTTATGATGAATTAATCAATTAGTTAACTCAGTAGTATCATCAAAACTTAAGATTATAACATAAACAGAGACACATCACTCGGAGCATTAACAAAACCACATTTAAGCAGTGTACTTTGCAAACGATCAAACCAAGCACAAGGGGCTTGTTTTAATCCATAAATAGCGTTGATTAATTTACAGACATTAGTAGGACAAAAAGAATCAACAAAACCTTCTAGTTGCTGCAGAATTACATCTTCGTGTAGATAGCCATTTAAAAGGCATTGCTCACATCAAGTCGACCAATTTCCCAATTAAAACATACAACAACGGTGAGGACAAGTCGAATTGTTGTGGGCTTGATGACAAAGCTGAAAGTTTCACCATAGTCAATCCCAACAGATTATCGAAATCCTTTAGCCACAAGTCGAGCTTTGTGTTTGGAAATGGATCCATTAGTGTGAAATTTGGTCTTGAAGATCCATATACAGTCAACTAGCTTCTAAGCTTGATTTCTTGGTACAAGGATCCATGAGTGACCATTGGATGAGAGTTGAGAGGTGGAGGTTGAGGAGAGATGTTTGGTATTGATGTGTGGAGAAATGATGAAATGGTTTGGGAGGAAGGTTCTGAAGAGTGTGTTTGCAAAATTTTGATGATGTGGGAGTAGTGAGTTGGACATAGTAGGTGATGATGATGTTGGATGTATTGGAGAAGAGGATTGAATGTGTGAAAGAGTTTTATGGGTTATTGGTGTAGTGGGCTGATTCTGGTTTTGTGAGCAAGTGTGAGTAGAAGAGGATTGAGTTGCATTATTGTGTCCTAAGAGTTGGGTAAATGAAATATTATAAGAGACACATTGGTATCTTGAGTAGAAGAAGTGGGCTGCTTATTGAAAAATCGAGTAATAAATGAAAATAAATTAGCATAAAAAACAACATGACGTGAAATGTAAATATGACCTATTGAGCTGAGACATTTGAAACCTTTGTGATGAGGAGCTGGTCCAAGATACAATTTTGACTATGAAATTGGAATTTATGTTCATTGTAGGGGCCTCAGACAAGGATAGCAAGCACAACCAAATGATCATTATTCTTCATAATTGGGGTCAATATAGATTCATCAAGAGTAGGAGTTGGAATTCGGTTGATAAAATATGTGGCTGTTTGAAAAGCATCTACCCAATATGTGAGAGGTAGATGAGCCTGGGAAAAAAGAGTGAGATCCATTTCAACAATATGAAGATGTTTTCTCTATTCTTTCCCATTTTGTTGAGATGTATATGGACATGTAAATCTCATTTGAATGCCTTCATATTGACCTATAGAACAGAAGAGCACATTTCGGTGACATTGTCACACTGAAAGACTTTAATGAAAGTGTTAAACTGAATTGTGATAAATTGAAGAAAATTCTCAAAAGCAATAACAACTTCACTCTTATGTTTAAGAGGAAAAATCCATGTAAATATGCTAAAATCATCAATAAAATTAAAATAATACTGATACCCACCATTAGACTGAATCGTGGTGAAACATATAAGAATTCAGTCAACACCTATCACAAACAAAATTAACCCACAACAACAGGTGAAACCATAGATAACATGACATAATTTTAAGAAATTTTAAAGACAAGACACATAGCTTACTAACATCTACCAAGGGAACCTAGGACTCCACAAGCTCTATTTTGGGACCTCCAAACCCAAATAGAGCCCTAGCTTGACTATCATGGCGGCTTGGTGGTTGTGGACCAGCCACCAGTCTTCAGAAAAAGATCCTCACCAAGCACCAACTCAATCAGATCTGGGATCACTGTCTCCATCCACAGCTCTAGATTTGGACTCCCTAATTCACTTTCAAACTCCACTGACTCACATATCTTAACTCCCTCTCCTTCAACCTTTAGCTCCACCATGGTGCCATCATTTCTGGTCTTCATTCTGCTCAAATATCCTTTGTTTGAAGCCGCCACTCTCCCAAACTCGTCACCCTCAGCCAAAAGTCGTCCCTTTGGTTGAAGATCCAACCTCGTCCACGTCCTTCACCGTCAAAAGCCTTCTTCCTTTTACCGCCACCCGCGAGCACCAAGCTCTGGTCACCACCATCACTACCTCCGAGAGGCCGCTGCAAGTGCACAAGGCGCAATTTACCCTTACAAGGAGCTACTAATAAGAGGACAAACTTTAGAGAGAAGTTAAAACTTCTCACTCTAACTTTCCCCACATTGAGAGTATATATATATAGGATTATAGGGACAAATCATAATTAAAAAAATAAACAAAAATTGGGTAATTAATTAGAGTTTTCCTTATACAACACCCATACCCATTTAACAAAACCCTAACCCCTCATAACAAAAACGCCCATCTCTTGTCTTTCTTCTCCCTTCATCAATCCAGTTGTCCTCAAAAGAGCATCATCAATTCATCATCACTCTATTCCTTCATTCCCTTAAGTTCGAAAAGTCTCAATCTTTGTTAAGCTTTCTCTCAAATTCTGCATTTTGCTTTTCCCAGTGACGTCCACGACCATTCACGGCGGAAACCGCCACTGATTTTTCATGCAATGATTCATTCGAATTCAGGTCTATATTTTCTTCCTTTCCATACCAATCTTCTGCCATTTTGTGCCATTAGAGATGGTAGAGTTTTGGATTCATAAATCATCTAAAGAATATAATTTAGTTTTGAATTACAATATCCTAAGTGATGATTTGAATTGAATGTTGTTTAAGATTTTGTGAAGTTTTCTTTGGGGATGTCATTAAAGGTATAATATTCAAATGAGTAATGATATACTACCTCCGGTCCTAAATATAAAATATAAGACCTAGTTGACTTTTTTTTGGAGAGATTAAGTTTGTGAAATAGGTTATTAAATCATGACATATTTGATATATATTTAGATAATCTATTAGTTTATAGGTAAAATAATTAGTCTAAGGAAAAAAATTAGGTAGATCAATTTATAATCAACTTAATTTGCTTTTTTAGGATTTTCCAAAAAAGTCAACTAGATCTTATATTTAGGACCGGAGGGAGGAAGTCTTATTGTGTTAAGATATGATTGTGCATGTGAGTATTGATGGAGCTTACCGATTTTTGTGAAGAGGCTTGTTATTCCTTTGTTTTGATTGTTGTTGGTACATGTAACGAAAGGAAAAATGTGACATATGTAAGTTAATTCGTGAGTGTAGCTAAATGGAGTTGTTGTGAGTTTATGAATTTTGTGCAGTCTTTGCTGACAAGGCCAAATGATTATGGTACTTATGGGCTGTTTTGGTTTCTTGTTGATAATGTAATTCCAAACATCAAATTTCTCTATTCTTCTTTGCAGCACTGTTCATTTTTGATGGATTCTGATTTTAGATAAAGGGTAAAGGTGCAAAACTAGCCACCGTAAATTTCCAAATGGACAACTTTAGCACCCGTAAATTGGATGGTGCAAAACAGTACATTATAAATCAAAATGGGACAAATTTAGCCACGCCGTTAAGTTGAAGCTAACAGACGTTTGTGTTGGCGTGGGGCCCACCTTCATTAAATCAAAACGTGATAAATGTGAAGAATTGAGTGGATATAATGAGAATTAAACTAGGAAAGACCTTTGAGGTCGTTTGGATGTGATTTGAATGTTTTTATAGTGGATTATCTTACTGAAAACCCAATATTATCATTTTGGTCTTTAATTGTAGACCCAAAACTGGGGGCGGGAAAGTGATATAAAAGGGAAAAATGGTGCCGTTTAGAGTGAGCTAACTCCGCCAACAGCGAAAAGCCCTAAACCCTTCTTCTGTAACCAGGAAAATCTCTGATAAAAAAAAAACCAGGAAAATCTCTTCCCCTTTTCATATAATCCTATCTCTCTTCTTTCTAATTTCCAATTATCTATATATTTCTTTTCTTTACTTTTTTTAATCGTTTTCTTTACATTTGGTTGTGTAGCAATATTTTTTTGATACTTTTTTTAACAAATAACATATCTACATAGTGTATGGATGATCAATGCTTATTGTGTCTTTGTGTTAACAAATAAACAGTGCATTTTCACCACAATGGTTTGTGCTCCGTATTTGTGCAACTTAATTCTTTGTTTGTGTGCGAGGAGAATGAAATCATGTCGCTGTCTTTCTCTGAACAAGTTCTAGCAAGGACTCATTTTGGTACTTGTGGGTGGGATTCATTAGGAAATCACACAAATTAAAAGGCTTGTAGTGTTGAATGGTGGTTATAATTTTGAGATGACCCCATTAGCCTTTAGAGTTCTTTTTTGTAATTTGGAACTACTGTGACCATATCAATTGTTGGATTATTATTTTGTTTTTACATGTCTTTTAAGAATATTGCTTGCTTTGATGTGATTCTTCATTCTTTACTTTTATTTACATTACAATTTGTAGGCTTTTGTATTCAGGCACATTGCTGATTGAGCCTTGTTTTTTTCCTTATAGAGCTTGGATTGTCAGTTCCAAGGTGACCTGCTGAGAGAGATACTACCATATATTTTACGCATCTGAAGGCTTTTCTTGTTTGGGATGTTTTTTGGGATCCAGCAAGCAGCTATACTGTGATTCTTTCAAGCTCATAAATTCTTATCCGGACGGATAATATTGTCTCCCCATTTTTATGAAATTATGCTATGCATAATTACTAACTGAAACTTCAGACTATCTGCACCCATCTGTTCATAATTATATTTATCAGTATTATACTCTACTTTTCCATTCCATCTATCGTGTTGATTTTCTATTCTCCAATTCTTTAGCTGCTGTAACATGAAAGGTTGATCAATCGTCTAACCACATGTGCAAAGAGACCTTGTTCTACGGAAGAAAAAGGGGAAGGAGTGTTGCCATTTAATTTTTTATATCCTTTGGCAAATCAATCAAATAGTTAGAAATTCAAAACGCCCTGTAGATACATTAAGAAATTTTTGCTTAACAATGTCTTATCACAATGGCATGTCATGGATTGCCTCAATACGTCTCTTGAGGTAGTTGAGGCACACTTTTAACATTTTAAATTTGATCTTCATGTTATATCATACCTTTCCAATTATTTTGGTGCAAAGCAGGATAAATGGAGATCAAACACTAAAATTGTCAAGTTCATTATAAGGCATCTAAGTTTTCGTGAGTAAATTAATACACTTGTACACATAGTGTAACACTGTTACTTAATCCCTAATTAACTAATGATATCCATTTTAATACTATAATCTATTTACTAACTATGATAGGAACGAATTTTCCATAATATCAACATACCTATCATAGTTAGAAAAAGAACATTCTAGTGAATAAAACATTATCCATGATAGAAAAGGATTTTCCTGATACAATATGAATACTATCATGGATAATTAAAAGCTAACCATGTTAGAAAGGATTTGTCTAACATGGTTAATAAACAAAACTAATTAATATTAAACAATATATAAATATATATGCATACGGAAGCGAATGCAGACCTATAAATTGGCAATATACCATTCTAAATAAACTATACAACCTCCACTACCTAATTCCCTTTCCTGATGCTTGCGTCTGTGCATGAATACCTGCAAAAATGTCAGTAATCGTGGGATGAGACAATTTGTCCCAGTAATCACCGCTTAACTCACTATAACAGTAAGATGTGCGATAGCGAGGGCATCTAAAGGGTACCACATTTTAAACCAGTAATATGTATATAATCAAATCTTCTTTCATTCATCACTCAAACCCTTTTATTCACATCCAAATCAAAGTCAACATCATCATCCCTATTACCATATGTTAGAATCTTAAGTTTTGATGAAGACAAATACTTAGGAAAAACTAAGTTAATAATAGAACCCCAAGAGTACAACCGTATGTGGTTTCACTTCCGGATGGACTAGGACTAGCGCTCGCGGATGAACGTCTCATTCCCCAGCGGCAGCAAGTGCTTCACTAAGTCATAACTCAGTCTAGGAACATTAGTTGTATAAAACCCTTGAGACTAAGTTAGGATGCAACCGGTTGTGGATTTGCTTCCGATTGCTTAGTGACTAACGCTGGCTGTTGATTTGGACAACACTGAGCGTCAGTGAGTATAATATGATCATAACCCAACGTCCAGTGGAAGTGCTTCCGGATGTGGAACTGCTTCCGGAAGTAAGAGAGCTTCCTTAGACGATTGAACTTCCACTGCATGTGATTATGTATTGTTATACTACACATCCCATAGCATGAGTAAATGACACACTAAGTCACTTAGGAAGAATTAGACTAAAATCAAATCCTAAGTTAGAATACAACCGGATGCAGAATCGCATCCGGAAGACTTAGAGTAAAATAACGAGACTTACGCTGACTATTGGAATAGACATCCCCTAGCGTCAGTAGACAATACACTAAGTCAGAACATAGTCTAAGTAAGATTGTTTCCCATAGCAAACAAGCTTCCCACAGCATGTATAGTCCTTACTGCACTTGATTATATATACTACGCTGTTGGACTAACAAGTATGTGCAGAACTTAGTTTTACTTCCGGATGCAAATGAGCTTCCGGATGCAAATACTCTTGTCACTGGGACTCAGAGACTAACACTTGCAGAGCAAGATTGCCGCTTCCGGATGAACGATGATCATCCGTCAGCAAGAGTACAAGAGTCAACGTCACATACTCAGAGGTCAGAATGTTTTTGTCAGAGCAGAGTTGTCAGAGTTGCTTTTCAGAGATAAAGCAAGTCAACCCTGCTAAGCATTAATGAAGATGTAACTCTCAACGATATCCTGGGATTAACGGCTATATTCAAACGGACATATTCTATCTGCCGCCCAAGCCTGAATGTTTTGAGGCCGAGTATAAAAAGAACATCTACATTCAGAAGAGAGGTTGGAAGAACAGAGCCTATTGTCTGAGACATTGTATTCTACATTCCTCTCATCTTCTACTCTCTGATCTTAGATTTGTAACATTCTTAGAGAGTAATTCATTTGTACTTAAGTGAGTAACATCATCTATTCTTAGAGAGAATCATTTGTACTTAAGTGTTTATCACAATCAGTTCATAGAGTGAACATATTATCAAATCCTCTAATTGATAGAGGCTGTTCTAAAGCTTGTGCTTGAAGAACAGAATTGTTATCTTACAAAAGTGAGGGGGAGCATTTAGAGGTTTTCTAAATCTCCATTGGTTGCAAGTTAGCCCGCAAAACTTGTGGTTGAAAGGTTGCAGGTGATCCCGTTGTAAAACCTGTGGTTGTAAAGGTTTGCAGGTGAGCCCGTTGCAAAACCTGTGGGTTGTTAGGTGAACCCGTGCTCGTAAAACCTAAAGTGTAAAGGCTTTCTTATGCCTGGTTCAAACAAAAAGTTTAGTGGATTGAAAATCTCAGGTGGAGCCTGGGGACTGGATGTAGGTCTGGAAGTGACCGAACCAGGATAAATTTGTGTGTGCTTATTCTGTTTGTTTAATCTACACATCAAGCACCACACCACTAGATACTTACTTGTGCTTGGGGTGATACATCGTCACTCTCATCAAGCATAAGGTGTAAACTTTTAAAAGGGAGAATTTTTTATAAGTTTTATTCTGCCACCCAATTCACCCCCCCTCTTGGGTGACAGCCACGCATTTCATTTGGTATCAGAGCCAGGTCACTTGTTTAAAGGATCCAACGATCTCAAGTGCAAAGACCTAGGCTGACTTGGGATATAAAATGTGTTTTGAAGGTTTTGATCATACTATCCCACCCTTGTTAGAAAATACTGATTTTTACTTATGGAAGGCAAGGATGAAAAGTTTTGTGTTGTCCTCGAATTTCAAAATGTGGGATGTGTTTGTAAATGATTCCGATTTCAAACCAAAAGTAAACTGGACTGAAGAGGAGAAAAATTTATTTTACTTGAACCTTAGAGCAATGCAAATTTTGTACAAAAGCTTGACTGACAGTGATTTTCAGAAAATTAAACATTGCTCTAATGCTAGAGATATTTGGAACACTCTTGATGCTATGTATGCTTCTAACCACTCTCTTGAAAGTAAAGCTGTCTAGAGCTCATCTCGTGCCCCTTGTGGATCAATTGTTGGTGAGCTACAGGAAGCTGATATTGAGAAAGCCAGCGGCAGTGAAGAGAGTGTTGATCTCTACCTAGATTCAGAAACTGAGGAGAATGAGGTATCTGAACTTGAACCTTCTGAATTGCAAGACATGTATAATGAGTTACATATTGAATTCTGTAAACTTGCAAAACAAGTTCTAGGTTTAAGGAAAAAGAATAGGAAACTTGAGGAACTCATTTTTTCCTCTACATCCAAGGTTCCCAAAGTTCCATCCATAGAAGAACAGCTATCGCCACCGATAGCTAGTTCCCTACCGGGAGCGGAAGTTCCAATATGTTCCGAACATTGTTCCAATTGTGAATCCCTATCAAAGGAACAAGAAAAGTTTTCAAAAGGACCTGAGACTTCAAAAGTTGTTTTAAAAGAAAAGAGAGTCTTTGAAAACAAAATTGACCAACAAGATAATGATAGGAAATCCCATTCTGAATATCATTCCATTCTCTGTAATTATTGTGGTAGATCAGGTCATATTTCTCACACATGCAGTCTTAGAAGAAGTTTACATGTGAGAAATAAATTTGTATGGATCCCTAAAGGACAAGTAAGGTCCAGTGCTAACCATGTAGGACCCAAGTACAAATGGGTACCAAAAATTCCTTCTAGTGCGTTACTTGTGCAGGAAAGATCAAGAGTTCCTCCTGCCCCAAAAAAAAGAACTCGTGGTGATGCCACTGCTGCAACCACCTGGTCCAATCATAAGAAGCAGTGCACTACCACAAGGAACAAAGGGTCTGTCTCAAGGATGAGCTATCACAGAGTTCCACTCAACTATCCTGAGAAGAGCAAGAGAGAGAGGATTTCTCGATCAACATGGAGAAAGCCTATGAATTCTGTCTCTCATAAGACAGTGCTTCGAGCCAAGGATAAGTATAGAAGATCTCCTTGGGTAAGCAAGGGATCACTTAGGATCGAAGCATGCGATAGTAAAATCTCCTATGCAAATGTTAGATGGAATTATTGAGATTTTACATCAAGCATCATAGATATGAACATTATATTCCTAAGAGAAGAAAGTTCAAAGAAATTCACAATGTTCATAACCTACATGCTGTCTGACTATCATGATCAAAACCACATATATATATATATATATATATATATATATATATCCTTGTGCATATCAAATCATTTCTTTTTGAAAAGGCACCATTCACAAAAGAGAATAGTTTATGCATTCATTTTGACTTTTGAAAGATTTTTGAAATGCAAACTTTCAAATCAAAGATAGCCTGTGCTACTGATGAATCATTAAAACATCTTGACTGTCTATCATAATATTGACTTTTATTAATCATCAACTAGAATCTTGTGTTTACAAACTAGCCCTGAATATTCCTTGCGATAAACTGACTGGCTGTGAACTCGAGCAATAATTTTTAATCACATCTTAAGTCTCCATCTACTAATGATCTCAGTTCAAGTCTGTGGTTAAGTATGTTGACAGATTATAAAAGCTTGAACGATGTGGATGTACAAGAGAAAACGTCAACGAGTATGCTCCTTATCAAGATGAGAAGAAATGGTTGTTCTGAATTCAATATTGAGGAAATCTCGCCAATCTTCTATGAGTATTTCTTTCCATTATTCCTTCTGTTGTGCATTTTAATGGATAGTCTCTCTTGTCGGACATACATTAGGAATCTTAGGAAATGCCTTGAATTAATTTCTGCAAAATTTGATAAATCCAAGGGCAAATGCCAATAGGATAGAAGCCTAAGTGAGTGTAGATAACTAGGCTGGAAAGAACTCTTAAGAATCTCTACCCACTGAAAGCCTTATATCCTGGCACATTATCACAAGCCTAGTACAATCTGAATTAAGTTCAAAGCTTGTTGAAATCCTAAGAATAATGAGATCATATTAAGCATATTTGAAAGAACTTGAGCTAAGATTTGAAAATTATTCTTGAGATCATATGCTTAAAAAACTTGGTTGTTTTGTAAACCTGATTTATTCTTAAAACTAAACTATTTTGTTGGCATTAAGGCTTTTAGAATTTCATTGTGTTGACAATTTACATATCTCCATAATCTAACATGAACATCCTTAAGGTATATTTATTGAACTATATGTGTTTATGAAACTTCGAAAATATGCAATCTGTTCGATACTCATTGTGCTATCACATTGGTAATTATCCAAGAGACTATGAATAGAGTTCATGACTTGATAGTGAAACTGAGAAATTGTGAACTAAATTTCAAAATCTATTTTCACACTATTGATACTCCTGTTTTTACCAAATCAATCAGCAAGCGCGATATCCTAAGTTTATAATATTGTGCTGATTAACAACTTAATCTCTGAGTTGGAAAATCCTAAGCATGTCTATTAATGTTAACACTTAAGTTCTCCACGGACCATCCGGAAGCACTCTTGCTTCCGCTAGCACTTGCTGGTCCCTTGGAAGGGGAATCATAAGGGCTGTCAATGTTAAATCTAAAGACCCTCACATCCGGAAGCGGATACACTTCCGGAAGCATGTGCAAGAATGGTTTCTCAACTACAGACATAGCTACCAAACAACCGCTGAGGATTGATCAATTTATCCTGATAAAGGGAAATTTGGGAATGTTGAAATAAAGTTTAATCTTCAGAAAACATCTGTGCTTAATTGTTAAAACCTGCCAACTGTGCTAACTTAGGCATCGAAGTGCCAATCTTTAGTTTTTGCAGGTCCTCCAATGTTAAATCTTAAGTAAGTCCAACCGGAAGCAAAACCACTTCCGGATGCTCTTTTGCTGGCGCTGGGTGATGACTCAAAGCAACCGGGAGCGCCAGTGTCTGGGAAAAGACACGTCACTTCACAAAACGTTTCATCTTCCCCCACAGGAAGTTGTGCCCTCCTCTGACAGTGTGAAGAGACACGTGTCCAAAAGGTGCGCCGTTCCAATTAAATGTTTACGTTACCCAATGAACAAACGCATGTTTTCAATGTAGAGTCATTATGTGCATTACATCGGGTGTGACATTGCATAAATAGGACCAACAGTCATTTTTCCCTTCACTTTTCACTTGCACAAATTTCTTGCACCCAAACTCTCTGAAAGCATTTATCTTGTTCTTCATATTCATATTGTTCATTTTCATCTTCTTCATCTTTTGCATTTCTGTACATTTCATCACATACACTCCACTTAAACCCTAATCCATACACAAATGGCCGGATCTCACGAATCAAACCCCAACCCTCAGATAGCCTCGTCCTCCAAGAAATCAAAATCTGGGAAATCTGGGCATTCGAAATCTGGAAAATCTGGGCAAGTACATGAACAGCCTGGGAAATCTGGGAAAGTGCATGAACATTCTGGAGAATCTGGGCATCAACATGAACACCCAAAGAAAAAGGGCAAGAAGAGGGTTCAGTTTAGCGAAGAGCCTTCGTCCAAGCGACAGAGAGTGGAGGATGATCCATTAGTATACAAGGATGGGCCTCTTGAAACTGTTTCCTCTACATTTGAGAATATCAAACCCTACTTCACCAATGGATTGTATGTTGATTTGAAGAAGGTTGAAGATCTGGGTTTTGGTCACTTGAAGGAGCATCTCCAGAAATACATATGCTGGCTGGGGATCAACAGTGAGTATAACTTCAATGTGCTCAGGGTGTTCTACCAGTCACTCACCGCCAAGGCCAAATACACAAAGGTGAATGAGAAAGAAACCATTCGCCGAGTTGATTTTAAGGCAACAGTCAGGGGGAGGGATATAAAGTTCTCATGGAGAGACATTAACCGCCTGCTCGGGGTCACTGAAGAGAATATGAACGAGTGGCTCTACCCTGAAAAGCTGAGCCAGGAGGAGCTTGCAGTAGTATACGAGACCAAGGGGAAGAAGGTCTCTGCGATGCTAGACTCCAAGCGGGTACTGCAGTATGTCTACTCCCGCTTGATGACACACAAGGGTGGGAACTTCAACGAGTTCACCTAGCTAGACAACCCCTGGCTCCCCCGGTTCCTCACCATGGAGCCTATTAACCCAGGGCAACTAATCAGCTTGGAGTTGCACAGGTGGTGTGAAACCAAGGACAAAAAACATCTTCCCTTCCCTCAAGTCATAGCCTTCCTCCTGGAGAAACTCTTGATCAAATCCACTGAGGAAGCTGACAATATTTCGTGCCTGCCCATAGGATCAGCAAACATCAGCAAGATGGGGATCAAGTACAACAAGCCGGCAAGGGCCACTCGATCTGGATCACAGGCAGGCAGTGCCTCTCATACCACGGCTCCTTCAGTTTCTGGGGCGGGAGATCAAGAGGTCGACTCCCATGGCCCAAGCAGAGCACCAAGGCTATCGGTTGCACAGAAGGCAATGCTGACTGAGTTGCGAGAGGAGATACTTCAACGGCTGTCTGAGACGTTGTTGACTCCCTTTCGTGCTGAATGTGATGAAGCCTTCCAGCAGCAGGGGCAGAGAATCCTGAGCCTCGAGGATCGAGTAGGTCGGGTCGAGGATCAGCTAGGAAGGGTAGAGGTCAAGTTAGACCTCATCATCAATCACCTTCAAATCCCTCCACCACAAGGTAACCTACCACCACCTCCTCCTCCTCCGCCTCCACCTCCTCCACGAAATGACCAACTTCCTCCTCCTCCTAACCAACCATCACTCTCTCTTCCCAATCCTCAACAACCACCTCAGAATGATCAACCCCAAACTTCACCCAGAAATGACCATCAACCATCACCTCACAACTCCCCTTAGAACTCACCCCAACACTCCCCTCGCCAATCACCCCTTAACTTTACTTCACCAAATAACTCTCCATCTCCACACAACTCACCTTCATCTCATAACTCCCCAAACCATTCACCACCCCCAAACCCCATAAGGTCCTCCAATCCACTCCCTCACACTCGCCCCACCATAGCTCAATCTCTTGGATTTTCCTCTCCTGATCACCCACTTCATACCTTCTGCCTCAGAGACCTTCCCCCTCTTCGGAGGATGGCTGAACAACCCACCTCTTACTCCTCTACCTACCCCTTCGATGGCCTATTCACCCACCCCACTTTCTTCCAAAGAAACAAAGCCCTCTTCCCTAGCCCTCCTTCTTCACCCAGCCCCTCTACTTCACCAGAAAACACCACACCCACATCCTCACCAAAATCCTCACCCCCAAAAAAAATGAAATTTGGCCCTGATCCTCCACCTTCCACTTCACCCAATCCTTCCTCCCTGGCCCTCGCCCTTCTTGATGATGCCAAAAGGGGGAGAGAAATCCTAACTCAACCTTCCTTATGGCTAGATGAGGATATAGTTGCTGCCCTCCGCAGAGCCATGGATCTTCAGAGTTTGGGTAGTGCTGAACGTCTTATCCATGGGGAAGCCATCCGATTTATGCAACAGCAGCGCTCAGACGAGCAAAGGTCAAAATGGGCAATGGTATTGGTTGAGCAACCTGATGAAATCCCACCACCTGAGCCTGAGCCTGAGGTTCCTTCTTCTGAGCCTTCTCCCTCTGCGCCTGCACTCACTGTACTTGAGGAGATTATGTTGAAATATGGGTACACAAGGTCTGAGCCACCTGTGAGAGTGAGAGCCGTTCCTATTCCCCCTTCAGCGCCAACTTCTACTCCTGCTTCTCCAGTGGTTAAATTCAGCAAAACAAGAGTGAAGCGTGCTGTCAAAAAGGGGACAGGCATCTCTGAGCCTGCAGACAGTGAGGAAGAGCCTGAGAATCAAGCTTCAGCGTTTCAGTCCTCCGTCAGAGAGCAAGCTCAGAAAGTGATGGATGATATCCCACCAGAAGTAGTTGTAAAGCTTGAGGTGGAAGATCTCACCCCTGAGGAACTTGAGAGGTTTAATGGAAACAACAAACTCACCTTCGAGCAATTCACAGTTCTGGATGATGATAGGGTGAACGCTTTGGCTAAAGAGAAAGCGAAAGGAAAAGGCAAGGCAAGCTTGGCCCAGGATCCTGACTTTCCGGTCTGGAATGTAAAGATCTCCAACATTCATCTTCCTCATGGTGTCATCCCCATCAACGAGACATCACTTGGTTCTTCCTCTTCTGGGCTAAGTGAAGCCGATGATCTGAGAAGAGCAATTGTGGAGTCTTTGGAGCTAGAAAGGATTAGAAAGGAAAGAGAGGCTAGAGAACTCCAAGAGATCCTTGCTCAGATTGATCAGCAGGAAATGGACGAAGCATGGGCCAGAGTGGAAGAAGAGTATCAAAAGAATCAGAGAGGGAAAAATAACAAGTGCAAGCCTTAACCCCCATACACTCATGCATTTATCATAGCATAGCATTTCATCTTTGTTTTGTTATTATGCACCTTGTAAATTTGCTTACTGTGATAATTTTTCTTCATATTTTTCATGCATAGCTCAACTTGCACAGTTTTGATTACTTGTAAATTTTAACTGCTGTTATACATATCTGACTTGTAATCTTTTGCTCATCAATGATATTTGTCTTTAGTTCTTTGTGCCTTATCTGATTATTACTTTCAACTCTTTCATATGAACTTAATTGGATAACTTGGTTTGTCATCATCAAAAAGGGGGAGAATGTTAGAATCTTAAGTTTTGATGAAGACAAATACTTAGGAAGAACTAAGTTAATAATAGAACCCCAAGAGTACAACCGGATGTGGTTTCACTTCCGGATGGACTAGGACTAGCGCTCGCGGATGAACGTCTCATTCCCCAGCGGCAGCAAGTGCTTTACTAAGTCATAACTCAGTCTAGGAACATTAGTTGTATAAAACCCTTGAGACTAAGTTAGGATGCAACCGGTTGTGGATTTGCTTCCGATTGCTTAGTGACTAACGCTGGCTGTTGATTTGGACAACACTGAGCGTCAGTGAGTATAATATGATCATAACCCAACGTCCAGTGGAAGTGCTTCCGGATGTGGAACTGCTTCCGGAAGTAAGAGAGCTTCCTTAGACGATTGAACTTCCACTGCATGTGATTATGTATTGTTATACTACACATCCCATAGCATGAGTAAATGACACACTAAGTCACTTAGGAAGAATTAGACTAAAATCAAATCCTAAGTTAGAATACAACCGGATGCAGAATCGCTTCCGGAAGACTTAGAGTAAAATAACGAGACTTACGCTGACTATTGGAATAGACATCCCCTAGCGTCAGTAGACAATACACTAAGAACATAGTCTAAGTAAGATTGCTTCCCATAGCAAACAAGCTTCCCACAGCATGTATAGTCCTTACTGCACTTGATTATATATACTACTCTGTTGGACTAACAAGTATGTTCAGAACTTAGTTTTACTTCCGGATGCAAATGAGCTTCCGGATGCAAATACTCTTGTCACTGGGACTCAGAGACTAACACTTGCAGAGCAAGATTGCCGCTTCCGGATGAACGATGATCATCCGTCAGCAAGAGTACAAGAGTCAACGTCACATACTCAGAGGTCAGAAAGTTTTTGTCAGAGCAGAGTTGTCAGAGTTGCTTTTCAGAGATAAAGCAAGTTAACCCTGCTAAGCATTAATGAAGATGTACCTCTCAACGATAACCTGGAATTAACGGCTATATTCAAACGAACATATTCTATCTGCCGCCCAAGCCTGAATGTTTTGAGGCCGAGTATAAAAAGAACATCTACATTCAGAAGAGAGGTTGGAAGAACAGAGCCTATTGTCTGAGACATTGTATTCTACATTCCTCTCATCTTCTACTCTCTGATCTTAGATTTGTAACATTCTTAGAGAGTAATTCATTTGTACTTAAGTGAGTAACATCATCTATTCTTAGAGAGAATCATTTGTACTTAAGTGTTTATCACAATCAGTTCATAGAGTGAACATATTATCAAATCCTCTAATTGATAGAGGCTGTTCTAAAGCTTGTGCTTGAAGAACAGAATTGTTATCTTACAAAAGTGAGGGGGAGCATTTAGAGGTTTTCTAAATCTCCATAGGTTGCAAGTTAGCCCGCAAAACTTGTGGTTGAAAGGTTGCAGGTGATTCCGTTGTAAAACCTGTGGTTGTAAAGGTTTGCAGGTGAGCCCGTTGCAAAACCTGTGGGTTGTTAGGTGAACCTGTGCTCGTAAAACCTAAAGTGTAAAGGCTTTCTTGTGCCTGGTTCAAACAAGAAGTTTAGTGGATTGAAAATCTCAGGTGGAGCCTGGGGACTGGATGTAGGTCTGGAAGTGACCGAACCAGGATAAATTTGTGTGTGCTTATTCTGTTTGTTTAATCTACACATCAAGCACCACACCACTAGATACTTACTTGTGCTTGGGGTGATACATCGTCACTCTCATCAAGCACAAGGAGTAAACTTTTAAAAGGGAGAATTTTTTATAAGTTTTATTCTGCCACACAATTCACCCCCCCCCCCCCCCCCGCCCTCTTAGGTGACAGCCACGCATTTCACCATATCCCACTCAGAATCCCTCAATCGATTCCATTCCAACAAAACCTCATGTCTCCATCTCCAAACTGAGTACTTTCACTATAACTCTCACACTCACCTATAGATGCATTGTGCCATCAAGGGGGCATCCCAGCATCTAATCCTCACTATATGAATTTGACACTGTGTCCCTCTCCATAATGAGGGGACAATTTCCCTCTCTGGCAATCTCCAGAGAGGGAACCCCAATTCTGTTTCCATTGCAGAACGGGAACGGTTGGGCTCTCCAGTGCCAAACAACCGTAGGTCACTTCCTCTCAATAAGTTGACCTATGATCCCCGGTCTAATCAATCCGAAAAGGATCATCAATACAAATAACTGTCGATTGGCCAATCGACAGTTATCATTGCGCGATGGTACATATATATTTCAGTGTCATGCAACTCTCACAATATCCAAGTCCATCAATTTCAATCTCATCATCAATATCCTGCATTCTTACCATTCCTTTCAATATCTCAGTCTCAACTATTCAATATCATGCATTCTTACCAATTCCCTTCAGTATCTCAACTAGTTAACTTCTTCCATCTAACTAACTATCAATATCCTTAACAGAATACTATATAAACCTGTCACATCAATCCCAGAATAATACCAATCCAGAACAACCATTCACACCATACAGGATAATATATATACTATTTCAAATTTCTTTTATACGAAAATAATCGTGTTTAAAAAGCACCCGATAGCCTGTTTTGTATAAAAATAGCTTTTCAAAAATAATATTTATATGGAGGGTGAGAAAAGGATTTTAAAAATCCCAGCTAATGTCACCCTCAATGTTATAGTAAGGTTAAGAGTGATTATATGTCGCCCTTTAACACTTTGCGGTCTTTTCCTTACCGTTTCCTTACAGATTTTCTTTCAAGTATCATCACCATTATAAGCTCCTATAATGATATGATACACAATGATAAATAAATATCATTTCCATTTTATAGTACTTTGATGTCTCTCGTATCCCATATTACTACCCATTTTCCATTCCTAATTCAAATTCTCTTATCACTTTAGGTTTTTAAATTTGCCACATACACATTCATAAGTTAATGACAACATCATACCACTTGAAAATCCATCAACAATTATCCAACTTAACAATAATGTCACATTATCGTTATATGTCAATTCCCAGAACATGGCTAATAATGAAGAAGTTAAGGATTCCCTACCAATTACATTTCATTCCCAATTCCAGCCACAATTAAATCACAAGCAAATAACAAGACCATGTGATTAATTATAAAAATCAAGAATCACCAACATCAACAGTTAATAAAAATCAAGAATCACCAACATCAACAGTTAACCAAGTGAGACTTTACACTACATTGCATAAAGCCCACTTCAAATACATTAATCATCTTCATCCCATAAAAACTAGCACATTCAATTAACCATTCACAATTCCAACATCAACAATGATTCATATCCATATAATTCAAGGTCAACATAGAATGAGATAAATGACTAAGCTTACAATTGTAGCATTCATCCTTAAACACCAACTTGGCAAAAACAAAGGGGCAAGGATTCTACACTAACCACTTACATATAGATTCTAGCCAAAATGAACACCTATATCAACAAGAAAAACATCCACAACACTGCACAAATGCAATTACAACAGCACCATATTCAATTAAACCATAATTCCTAATAAAAGCATATAAAACCAAAATGTCACATTTTTATCTCACATAAATCTAATTGTATCATGTACTAATAACATCTTTAAGCATTTTCAAGCCAAGAATTAGTTCAGTTAGGGAGAAAGATAAGAAACACTCTCCTAAAATATGCCAACATCAAAACATACATTTTCCCTTCACATGTCATGCATCATTCAGATTTTCACACAATTACAACAAACACCTCCATTCCAACTCCATTTAATTCAGCCACAAAAAGGCAATAATAGAAAATTTGTAAATGCACCTACATTAACACTACTACAATTATATTCATTGCATTAATCTCACATGCATTTCATACCATTCTTTATGCCCACAATCGGCTATGACAGAAAAGGGATTCAGGAAATCTTCAATCCACACACAAGTCAAGCACACAAAGTCATTTTCATCTTTCTCTTTTATGTTCCAAGGGCAGCCAAAGGAAAAAGGAGATAAAGGAATTTGCAATGCACTTATTTAGTTCTCACATTCAACCATGTCAAAGCTCAAAGAAACTACCACAATGATAGATTTTAAAGTTTAATACCTAATATGCCTCTAGCTCTTCTTTAAAGGTTCGATACTTAATTATTTAAGACTTCAAATCAGTAATTTAAAATCCCCCTTTTTTTTCATTTGACACTCTAATTAATTAAACCCTCTTCTCTCTCTTGAGTTCCTATTATCAAATAAATCATTTTCATAACTTTAGGACTCCCTTAAAAAAAAACAAAATTCACGGCTGATTCATTACAAAAGCAACACAGAAAACTAAAATCAAAAACTTTAAGCTTAACTCTCATACTTAGCAAGAAACCAGTCATGACAATTAAACATCATACACTCAAAAACACAGATGAATAAATAAAAAAAAACAAAACATCACAACTCATCCTTATAAATTTATTTGTCATTTAATACTTCATTTTCCCTACTTTCGGAAAAGTAAATTAATAGCCCCATGTAACAGAAATTTCAGATTTAAAGTGTTACTCTATTCATAGCTCATTACGCAACTCAAGTCAAGCAAGGAATAGAAAGAATTGAAATTGCACCAAGCATATGAAACAATACAAACCTAACATGAAAAGCTAGAATCTTATCCTATTGAATTCTTAAACAAATAAATTAACAAACTGTAAGCCTAAAGTCCCTATTAAACCTTTCAGATTTAACATCCCAACATTAGGGTTTTATACAAACTTCTTGGTCTTTAAATCACAGCTTTAATCCTTCAAAATCCACACATAAATGAAACTTTAACTTCATTTTAGCTCACTTAGAACACCTAAATCAATGAGCCCAACTCGGATTACCCCTCCTCAACTCGCCAAAACGAAAAATAAAAGAGGAATCAGGGAGGAGAAGCTCACCACTGTTAAAGCTCGGGCTCAGGACTGAATGGCGGCCATTTCCGGCGTGTTTCGCTGCAAGTACACCGCTGAGACTGGGAGAAGACGGAGAGGAGTCAATGGTGAGAAAGGACGAGAAGAAGAAAAAGAACGATGAAGAAGAAGTGAAGGTTGGGGCTTTGCTCCGCCGGGGAAGCCGCCGATGGCATTGGAGAAAGAGGAAAAGAGGGAAGGCCGTGTGTGGGTGTGTGTTTGTCGGCTATGGGAGTAGAGAGGAGAGGAACATGAAGTTGAAGGTTGTGTTTGTGTGTTGGATGGAGGCGGCTGAAAGAAGGAAAAGGGTAGGATATATGTGAAGTTAGGGTTTTAGGGAGAAAATTATAAAAATGCCCTTTGAGTATTTTTCATAGGATTTATAATCTAAAACTTAACCTCTAATTATTTCTCTTTATTTACTAAAGAAAATGCCATATTATTTTCTTAAAATATATTTATCCCAATTTACTTATTTACAATGCCTTCTAATTTAATAATGATATCTTAATATTTTAATTAATTCCCTATTATCACTAATTCAAAATTTGGGATGTTACACAGAGCAACCTCATTTAACATCCTCACCAGTTAGCAACATGTCTTCATGTCTTAAAATATATTTTTCCCTTCAACTTCATCTTTTGAGGGAACTCAAGAGAACATCATAGAGCTGAATTCTTTTTTTTTTTTTGATAGCTCATAGAGCTGAATTCTAGAACAGGTGTTGGAGAGCCGAATTCTAGTATGAGTGTTGGCTGAATGATCATTTTCTCTTTCCTATCCGTAATAGGATGTCAAAAGTTTATTGTGGTAAAATATTCTATACATTATAGAAAAAGGACTTTGCATATTTTATATGTGTGATTAAAGTCTGATACTAATAAGGATCACACTAATTTCTCTCTCCTCATTTATCTCTTTTCCTTCTCCATGGAAAATCCTACACCACCCATGGAGTATCTTGCAGACTTGCACAACTCATAATATTCCTTGACGCGGCACTAGATGAACAACATAAAGATTGTAATACAAATTGATAAGGAGGCTGGGAAGAACTTTTCTTTTTTCTCTAGAGCAAGTAGGTCATTGAGGTCAAGCTGTGCCCGAAAAAGAGGGAAAGATACAATCTTGAGATCAAAAGTAAAATCTGCTAATGTCATTTGCAAAAGAAAAGTACACATCTGTATTCAATATGTGTATTTATCCGAGATGTATTGAAGTCTCCCTATCACCAACATAAACCAAATGATATAACATAAATAGGCTTAAACCAAGATAAATTTTGAAGGTGGTATTAAATAGGCTCAACATATGGTATAGGATGTTTTTAGGGAATGAGGAGGATATGACGCATTTGGAGGGTAATTGTTTAGCTGCTGAGCTATATGGGCTTTTATTTTTTCATATGGGCTTTCATTTGGGTATTGAAGGAGCGAGACTTGAAATAGTGGAGGATGGTTGTTGCTACATATTGCATGAGAGAGAGCCAATAAAACAATAAATGATTACTACATGTTTTATTGATATGTATAAAAATATTAATTTCTACTTCTTTTATTTTTTAAAATGCTGGTCATGCATTTAACACTCAATTGAATGCGAAGAATCATACTTGACGTGATTTTTTTAGAAAAAATAAAAATACAAAACATAGGTAGAGGCTTTATTTGGGGAAATTGAAAAATAAACACCTAATAAATTTCAAAACTACAGATGGTTTATGGTTTATTTGTAGTTGTGAATATCATAATTCAACCAATAAAAGTCTAATACCTATTATTTTCTACAGAATAACTAAGTTATACAGTAGCTGAAACATATGGGACAAAGTTCTCTACTTCTATCCAACTTATACCTACATCTTTTCTCACTCTTTTATTCTTCATAATGCCCCTAATTACATGAACATCTTCCCATCTCCAATAAGATGCATAGATGTTATACATAACCACTTACACGTAATTTTTATTGCCCTCCAATTTCATCAAATTAGCAGTTGCAATCTCAGCTATTTCTAAATCTCTGTTAATTTCAGAAGCACCAAGAAACCCTCCAAACTAATGCATTTTTTGTGAGTAATGACATGTCTCATGTGATCCCAATTAGATGGGAACTATCTTGAGACAGATTGCACCTGTTGTGCATTGGAAAGAGTATCATGTGGCAGATGCAGTAGCATGTCTCACAACTAGACATATTACTTCGTCAGTCATTGCCGCAAGCATTGTGACCTACACGATGATATCTTTCATCTTCCATACATTGTATGCATGTTGCTCCCTCCTTGGAACGTTTGCATCGATTCGTGGAAAAACACCGTTTCGGACTTTAGTGACTTTTTGCTCTACCAAGACATAGGAGATCTTATGATGGGGAGAGGGGTAAAATGGTCAAAACACAACATTTCATTAAATGAAATTGCATGTTTGACTGGAATGGTTGCCAGCCCGTACCAAATTGACTCAGATCAACCAGTTCGTTTTCAAATTTGGAAAACAATAAAAAATAAATAAATGTTTAGGTTGTGCCCCAAATATTTTTTTTTAAAAGGAGGTGGTTAATGAACTCGGCCGATGTGTTTGGCCCAACCATTCATTTCCTTTTTTTTTTAAATTTGAGACAATGTGTTTGGGCTTAATACAAAACAATAATTATTTGAATGAACTGGGCTTTGACTCATTTTCTTTTATTTAATTACTTTTTTAAGAAAAAAGACTTTCTAGAAAGAGATTCATTCGCCTCAGTCACGTGAGATTTGAGATTTTCTTTCACAAACTCATTTTTTACTTTTTCTTGGGCCCAATTTTTAAACCCAAATAAATTAAATTATTGAACCCAACTATTTCTTAGGCCCAATTTTTAACTTTTTAACTTTTTCTTGGGCCCAATTCCCAAAAAATGTCTAGATCATGTGTCATTCGATACAATCCCACTCGTTTTCACCTAAAATGAGATTAGGAAATTTGTGAGGTATATCAATTCCATAAATGATAAATTTATTAGTTAATTGTCTAATATTCTGATTTTACCTAAATGTCGTCCTAAAGGTCAATCAATAATTTCAAAACTCAACTACTAAGTAGTAGTGGTGAGCTAGGTCTTTTCACAGTCTAGGTTCAATTCTTGCTAATTCAAGGCAATTTAAGTCACGCAATTTAACAAACAGTTAGAGTGTGATATGATTTTTCTTAACTACAAATTAAATCTAACAAAAACAACAACTAGCCGAATTAAAAAAGTGAAAGTATGAGATGAGAAGTACCTCCCTCTCCAAAGTACTTTGTGCTTTTGGTTAATCGGACCTCATATATTTGTTACACTTGATATATTCTAACTAAATTCTCAAGATCTCTTAAATCTAAGAAATCTAAAAGAGTTTAATTAGGTTAACCAAGCCTTATGCTCTTTCAAGTTGAACTCATACCTTAAGCAACATTAGATACTAATCAAGCACCTAAGAAAAACATTCATTCCACAAACATACTAGGAGCTAATCGCACACAAATACATTCATGAAATTACAAACGTATAGCTTTAGGTTTAGGTTTTCATGAGCTAAACACAAAAGAGAGATTCCAAGCCACAATTAAGTAGAACACCTCAATCAAGGTATTCTAACCTATACAAGCCTAAATCAAGGTCATTACATAGGCAAAAACTTACATCTAGCTTGAAACCTAAAAGAGTATATCACAAATACATGAGGCCAAATGTTGAATTTCTACAAGCACATTCCTTTGGAGAGAGAGGAGAGGACGTCTAGCCGCTCATGGAGATGGAGGATGGAGGAAGGCGTGAGGTTATGGTGGCCATGGAGGTGAAAAACGAAGTGAAGAAGATGAAGAAGTTGAAGATGGAGTTGAGAGAATTTGGAGAAGAGAGAGAAAGTGAAAGTGGAAGGATATGTCAAAAATGAAGTTAGTTGGGATTAAGTAAGTGGGTTAGTTAGATGATGAGTTGTCTTAGGGAGTTAATGAGCTGTCAAGTGGGGATTATGAGTTGTCAAAAGATATTTTGATGGTAGTGAAGGAAGGTTTGGCCGTGGGTTATGTTTATGAAGGGAGGAGGGGTATTTTTGGAATTTGGTGAAAAGTGAGGATAATGTGGTCTTGATCTTGACTTCATGCATTTCTAAAGGTTCCTCCTTTTTCTCCAAGTGATTGTGCTTCCCTTTTTGCCCTTAATGAAGCTCTCCATCAACTCCAAATTTGAATTTGAACTTGGAGCCATTTTTTCCTCTATTAATAAGATGCTCCAAAAGTGTCTTGTCCTTTTACCAAAAATGGTAATTGTTGCTTTATGTGACATGCCTTGTCATCTAGCCTCCTCCTTGCCAAATAAGATCCACCAAAGCTCCACCAAGGGTGTGTGGGGTCCACGTGGGACCCCCCCTACAATAAAATATCATCAAATAGTCAAAATGACCAAAATACCCTTGGTTTCTTAAAAATGCAAGTAAAAAGGCTAATATTCACCAATTAATTCCAATAAGCATGCGCAATAATATATGCCAATAATGATCAAATATATCAATTAAATCACACTAATTAAGCTCAAATGCACATGCTTAAACATATAAATTTCGGTCAAATCAAATCCCTCACACTTAATCTTTGCACTCCGGGCAAAGTCATATAAAAAGAGTAACTCAATCATTAAGCATAATGAAGGCACTTGGAATTGTCATAGAGTACAAGTTGACCTTTTTAAAGCTTTCCCTAGAGCTTTGCATGGGCCAAATCTAAGAATGCAAAGTGAATGCGAGTTTAGCAATCAACTAGAATTAAGGAGGAGTGCCAATTGAGATTTTTCCTCACCGGATAAAGTGTTTACACTCATTCACTCAAGTTAGGAAAAATGTCTAACTAAGGTCTTTGTGATCACTCTTTGGCTCAATGCACTTAATCCTCACCATAAGCTTGTAATAGCTCTAAGTTCTCCACCCACTTTTATGCATGGCACAACCAAATCTAGGGGACTTTAGGGGTTGAATGGAAGGCTAATAATGAATGATGAATAATGGAAAGTAGTCAATGACCAATAATATGAACAAGTAACCACCACATATTCATGCAATACGATGAATACAATTCCACTAAGCATGCTACATCTCTCTTTTTGTTTTTCTTCAAGCACTTTGTGCTTCTCTCATTTTTCTTTACACTCTTATGCCTTTGGCATACTCAAGCACTTTGTACTTTCTTTTCTTAGGTCTTTGGCCTTATTTCTTTTCTTTTCTTTGGCCTTTGGCCACACTTTTTTTTTCACTCAAGGGCTCTCGGCCTCTTTATTCTTTCACTCATGTAGCATGCTTTTCAGAAGATACATCAATACAATTCTAATATAAATGCAAACATATGCTAAAGTCACTCATTCAAACATTGGTCAAGGTGATAGAAAAGAATAGTGAATGGCCCAAAGGGGTTGAATCAAAGGATATTTAGGTTGGCTTGTGTTTGGGTCAAAAGGGCTTAGAAATGAAATGCCCCTTTCATTTTCAATCATGTCATGCATTGTGATCTTGAACAAGAGCTAGGACAAGTTCTAGGAGGTCAAGTAGACTATTGGCCTACTCAATTCGGTTGGAGGCTTCTCACGTTTATGGCTTACTCTAATTAGTCACTTTAAATGAGAAACTAACACCCTCTGTATACCTTAAAAGTGCCCCATGCAATGTCCTAAGTAATCATTCCAAAAATTCTACTTACACACTAGAGGACAATTCCATTTGCTTTCAAGAGTCATGATCAAGTCAAACTTGCTACAAAATTATGCCAATGTAGTCCAAAAATTAAGTGTGTGAACTTTGAATTAAACCACTTTTAAGCACATAATACACCCCCCCACACTTAAAGCATGCATTGTCCTCAATGGACCAAGAAAATCAAGTAGGAAGATGCATTTCAAAGGCAAGGCAGCAACATAAAAGGCCGGGCAGTCCAAGCATACAAATGGCCAATGCATGTATTATTCACAAACTAACACTAAACTCAACCTAACACAAATTTATATACATTTTTTTACTCACTTATGCTTAGGAAGCCCAACTGGATTTAGACTCAAGTCTAGTCTCTATCGGATGCAGAAATGCTACCGGAAGCAGAATGGCTATCGGATCCACTCTGGATTCAGATTCTAAGTCTCATCCCTATCGGATGCAAAAGTGCTATCGGAAGCAAAATTGCTACCGGATGCAAAATTGCTACCGGAAGCAAAAATGCTACCGGAAGCAAAACTGGACTTAGATTTTCTAAGGCTCTATCGGATGTAAAAATGCTATCGGAAGCCAAACTAGTCTTAGACTCTAAGTGAACTCGCTATCGGAAGCAAAAGTGCTACCGGAAGCAAAAATGCTTCCGGAAGCCAAAAATACTATCGGAAGCAAAGTTGGATCTAGATTCTAAGTGAAGTCACTATCGGATGCAAAAAATGCTACCAGAAGCATTGACGCTTGCGGAAGCAAGAACGCATCCCCTAACTGAAGCAAAGTGAACACAATCTGATCCTAAGTAACAAAGTCTAAGTGGGAAGCTTCCGATAGCCAAAACGCTTGCGGATGCAAGAACCTCTATTTCCACAGTGAGACTTCCGGAAGCAAATAGGCATCCCCAAGCACTAGTGAAATTTTTTTTTTAACAACCTAAAACAACATACTAAAACATAAACCTAAACAAAATCCTATTTTTTTACTATCAAACATCTTCCCCCACACTTAGAATAAAAGCGATTAAAAGTAGGTAAGGGAAGGAAAGATACAACCTCTTATGGAGGCTTGAAGTTCTCTTTGAAGAACTTTGTGGTGTGGCCTTTATTGAGGTATTCTCAGCCACCATCAAAATTTGTGGTTCGAAGCTTTCCTTGCACAACGTGATCTTTGTACCTTTCGGACTTCTCTTGGTTGGGAAGCTTCCAAGTGGACTTTGTAAGATTTGCAACCCTTTTCTTCTCTTTTGGGCGCCTAGCTCTTCCATGGGCTTTAAGTCTCATGAGCAACTTTTGCACCTTCTTCTTTAGGACGTCAAGTAATGTAGGCTCCCTCAAAACTCCTCTCAAACGGTTGCCCTTTAACTCAATGTTCCTTTGAAGAACCTTTAACCGGACTACAAGCCTTTGTAATGCCTCCTTTGAGAGCTTTCCATTGAAATAGTCAACTTCCTCTTTTGATGCATCACAAGCCAAGCTCTCTTTGAGATTCTCCTCGGCCTTAATCAATGCCAAATCATCTCGTTGCACTCTAGAAGTTCCTTCAAGCTCCATCATGCACTTCTCCTTTTCCCAATAATCCTTGTGCATCCTAAAAGTACCTACAAAATAGCACAAATTTCCCTCTTGCAGGGGGTTGTAGGTATGCAAAGATAAACAAAGTGGAGCACAAGGAAAATCAAAATATACATGCTTAGAAGGAACATCATAAGATATAGAAATCGAGTGAGAATCATGAAATGAATCAAGATTGTGCCCCTTCATAGCATTTGTGCCCCTTCAAGATTGTGCACATGCTTAAACATATAAATTTCGGTCCAATCATATTCTCAAATTATCATGAAAATGCAACTAACTCCTTAATCATATACTCAACACGAAATAAAATCTAATTTTCGTTATATTAAACCATTTGACATGCTAATTTATCATTATTAGTGGTATAAAAACATAAATATCATGCATAATTATTCCCACATACATAGACCTTTGTACTCCTTGACAAAGAAAAAAGTCCCAATGATAAAGATCAAACATAATAAACATTCCAAGTTAGAGTAAAACATGTCAAAAGATATATAAAGTGAAAATTATCCAAGCAATTAGAAATGAAATAGCACATGTGAGCACACTCTAGGAAAGAATATATGTATTTAGTGAATCACACATTCCTCACAAAAAAGCTTCTTTTTCTCAACTTGCTCAACATGCAATTTACCCATAAGCTTGTAACAATTCTCAAAATCTCTACTAAGACATATGCAAAGGATCAAGAGGACTTTATAAGCTTGTAATGTTGGAAAGAATAAATGATATAATAAAAAAGAAAATGGTTTAGATGCACTATAGATTGGAAAACCTTGTAGCCAGAAAAGTAATCTCATCATTACAAAAAAACTAGTCATATATTTCCTACACTTGAGTTGCATTTTTCTTCACAACTTTTTTTCTTAGCAATTGTTTCTTGCTCTTTCTTTTTATTCCCTTTCAGTCTTGATTTTATGCACTATATCGTTCAACACTTTTTCATTCATTCTTTTCAACTCTTCTTCTATCTTTCTTCTTGTTTTTTTTTCATTACATCAAATTTCACATACAAAATAAAAGTAGTTCATAACAACCAAGCGATGGGCTCAAATGGGTGACTAAATGGGTGAATATTGAAAAGGTAATTGTTTGGGACAACAAAGGGTTTAGAAAGTGATCTTCTATCATGTCCAATGCATATGAGTAATACCGCTTCAACCAGTGATTGAGATAAGTTCTATAAATTTACACATTCAGGGAAGCATTATATGTGTGTGTGTGTGTGTGTGGAAATTGAAATATGGCGAGAAATACCACACAATAAACTAGAGCTCACATAATACTATTCAACAACCAATTAACCAAGAATCAATTAACAAAACATAGCTCAGACATGTCCTATATCCAACTCTTGAAAATTTTAAAGAAAAGGACTAAAGTATTGCTCACCTATCCTAAGTCCAAGATAACAAATAATCCAAGATGGGTCTTTTTTACACAAGTGGGAGTTTGTGATTTCATTAATGGACTAATGCAAGTACGGTGATTTCGATCATTGTAACATGTAATTCTTTCTTCATGTGCTTAATTTAGCACAACCAAGGGCATAGATGGAAAATCCCATATTCATTATGGTATGAGTTTGAAGAAGGATAATATCCTTTCTACCGATACCCTTACGACTTAGATTAGGTCAAGAATGCTTGTTTTGTTGACAGGTACTCTAGCTGAAACTCCAAGATCATGAGAGATCCGATCTAATGAGTGATAACTGGGAAAGCGACCAATTCAATTAGGTTTGATGTTTATTAGTTAGAAAGGAATGACTTAACTTTTCAACACATTGTGACATTGGACTTCCATGACTAGTCCCTTACTAGATGACCTAGTAAGTGTGGATACCAAGTGTGCATGAAGACAATCTGAGTTAAAAATATATTGACTTGTGAGGGATAAGATGTCATAAGTGTGTGAGTTGGCCTAGGGAATCTGAGACAACAATAAAAAATTTAAGCGTTTTGATGTCTTTGCATCTTGATCCTTTTCAAAGGATTTCTAGTTTGTAAACATCAAATTGCATTGAAGTGCTCAGGCGGGGTTAACATACCGACGATTAGTTAAATTCTGGTATGTTCTCCCTTTTTCATATTAAAAAAACACACATAGCAATTGTTGGGTAACCACTTGGGTAACCACTGTATGTGTTGTGGAATGTTTATTTTATTTTCATATTAAAGGGCACATACCAGCGGTTGTGTATGTAACCAGTGCTATGTGTCACTCGTTTCAATTAAAAAATACCAAACCATAGTGGCGTTTGTACAACCGCCACTATGTGTTCGTTTTTAACAAAAACAACTTGGTGGTTCATTACGTGACTATGTGGAAATTATTTGACACGCAAACCTACAATTACTTTGACATAACCACGTTTAATTAACGCTCCTAAGTAGCGAATTTCTCCTATAAATATTTCTTTCCCCTCCTGACAATTCTCTTCGTCTTCTCTGATCTCTCTTTTCTTCTTTGATCATTTTTTGTTTTTATAATTAAAATATTTATGTTTTCCTTTTTTCATTACTCATTCTCAATTCTTACACACACACACACACATATATAAGTTGTTCATATTTCAAATTAAAATATATTATATATTCTTTATTTTAATTAGTTGTTCATATTTCAAATTTTATTTCTAATTTTAATTATTCTTTTAATACAATTAATTTTCAATTTTTATAAGAATTAATTTTCGTTTTTAATCAATAGCTTTTTAGCATGCAAAAAAACATTAACCACTTTTGCAGTAATGAAGAAGTTAAGTGCCAAAATACATTGGGACGGTAAATCGAGGTCTCTTAAATACCACAACATAGTTACCGGCGGTTATGGAAACACTGGCAAGTAATATTTTTTATTTGGTACAACTTTCAGGCAGTTAGGTCAAACACCGGTGAGTTTCCTTTTTAATAGTATAATTTCTTTAAAAAAATTATATTTACTAGAATTTACAAACGCTGGTGAGTTTCCCTTTTAAAAAAACGCTTACCAGTGTATGCGTAAACACCTATAAGTTCAAAGTGCTTTACTAGAAAGCAGGTGCGACGTATCAGCGTTAGCGAAATGCCAGTAAGTTTCAATTTTAAAAAAACAATTAGAGCTTTCTGGCTGTTTGTACCCGCCAAAAAGCTAAAAATTCAAAACTCCTGCTGACTTTTTGCAGCGCAAAATAAACGTGGGTAATATTCGTGGGTAAAATTTTCGACATTTATGCAACTGTACATTGTTTACATAAACATCGGAAAGTTGCGTTTCCACGATGAATTTTTTCGGCGATTGTCAAAAACGTCGTAGTGTCTTTTCGATGATTAGAAAAACAAAAAGTAGAGAAAGTGACTGTTGTCTTCCAGTATGTTTTTTTTAGTGCAAACACCAATAAGCTTAGAAAAATCGGAAAATAGCGGAAGTGACTGCCACCTTGCAGTGCAAACACTAAGTATGAATCACAATGAAAGTAAGTCGTGCAATGTTGTCCATCAAATGCGAGTGGGAGACAGTGAAAAATATGTCTAGGTCAACCATTGATGGGTCGGATCGTCCGGAAAAGGAACACACACACACATATGATTAATTGGCAACATTAGTGACTAATTGGCAACATTAATGATAGACATTAAATGACGATTATCTTCTTCCTTTTTAGTATTCACTCTAAACTCTATATAAAGGGAGCTCCCTCATTGTTTTCCACACACTCTGAATTGGCAGAGTTCCCGAGCCTTGAGAAGTCTCTATGAGTTTCTCTCCGGACATTCTTTGGTCGATTACTATCTAGGTTCTTGTAACTTAGATGGTGGTGAGCCTTCAATCTTTGATTATTAGTTTCAATAATATTACTGTTTGTTATTGATTGGATCGAAATTTATATGTTTAAGCATGTGCAATTGAGCTTAATTAGTGAGATTTAATTGTTATATTTGATCATTATTGGTGATTTTATGTGCACATGCTTATAGGTGGATATATGGAAAATCCTAGCTTAATTACTTGCATTTTAAGTAACCAAGGGTATTTTGGTCATTTTTGACTAGTTGTGCGTTTTCATGTGTAGGGGGTCCCACGTGGGCCCCACAACCCTTTGGGATAGCTTGGAGTGCAAGGAATTGACTTGGAGTTAAAGGGCAAAGGCATAAGACAAAAGTTACCCTTTTTGTCAAAAACAAGGGATTTGCACATTTCCAAAAGGGGTAATATGGAGCCAAAATTTGAATTTCAAGTCCAAAAGCAACATAAAGGGCATCTTTGGAAAAGCAATGGAAAGGAGAAAAAGGAGGGAGCTTTGGAGGATGAATCTACCCCAAATTGGAGCCTCAATCACCCACTTACATTTTACTTTCCCATTTTGCCCTTCCTCTCACATTACACTTCCATTTCACTTTCCTTCACATTCTCTTCCCCAATTTCGGCCATACACCTCCATAAACCCATATTTACATGTCATTTAGGGTAAATTAACATTTCATTTGGGAGTTAATCCCAAAGTTAACCCACATATAAAAACCCTAAATCTCATGTTTACCACATTCACCAACTTCACTTTCTCTCACTTCATCTCATTTTCTCTCAACTTTCTCTCTTCTCCTTCACCATCTTCACGAAATTCCAGCACCTCCATGGCCATAACTCCACGCAAATCCTTCATCTCCTCCACATCCATGCTTGGCTAAGCATCCTTCTCCTTCCTTCAAGTCAAGATTTGTGCAAAGAGCTTCAAGATTTCGGCCTTGTGTGAGAATTTCATCTTCTAGGTTTTCAAGTTTGTAATCATCTTAGTTCTCTCATGTCTTAGATTTTAGATGTGTTAGTTCTAGAGTTTTATGTGGAGGTTTCTATGTAAAACTCATTTATCCTTCAAACTTGTAAACCTAACTTCTTAGTTCTTGAACTTCATGTGTGATAGGTTAAATTTTGTTGTAGCTTCATGAGAACAATCATATGTGTTTACATTTTAATTGTTTCTTGAAGTGAATTTTATATAGAAGTTAGTTTTAATTTCTATCTCACCTATGGAAATGCATCAAGTTCAAGGCTAGGTTCTCTTGATTAATTAGTTTAAACTAGCTAAAGCTTCTTAGATTTAAGAGGTTTTGGCCGATTTAAGCTAGTTAATTAAGAGGAAATTGTCACATGAGGCCTATCAATTGAGATTGCACAAATTGAGGCTTGAAGGAGGAGGTTTCACTCTTGATTTTCATCCATTTCATTTCGGTAATATAGCTATTTTTAGTTGTAATTGTAGTTAGTTAACAAACATAATCACTCTCAAAACCATTGATAATTTGTGTGGCTTTGCACTTAGGATTGGCAAGATTATAACCTAGATTGAGGAAAAGATCTATACTCTCTACTATACAACTAGTGGATTAGAGTATTGAATTGTTTTGATTAATCTTTTTAGGCGACAAAAGAGGTTAAATCAGTTATTTGTGCAACACGTTACAGACAGAATCGAATCGCGAACCTGATATGGGGATTTCAAACGTTCATGTGTTCAGGCACCCAGGGAATTCCTTCAGTTACAAAAGATATGATTTTTAAAAATTGTATATATCTTTTTAAGCAAGACCAATGGGTTGAGCAACAACCTCTCCCTGATGTCCAACATCACCCAATAATTAATTCCATTTAACCCCTAACCAAAATATTTTTAAGGCAATTTTATGGAATGGGTTAGGCAATTTCGACCAAGCCAAGTCGCATTCAAGGTGATTGGACACCATACCCACCTTTAATCCCCTCTATATTCTCAGGCTCTAGAATCTTTCCCAACAATCTTCAACATCTACCCACGTACTTCTCTACCATGCAGTAGACCAGCTAAAATATAGCTTATCACATATTTTGCTGTAGGGCTGCATCTATCCCACTTTGCGTGTTTTGTGCCCGATAAAAATAAATTATTATATGAACAATAAAAAGTTTTATAACTGATTATGTGTGTGTGTGTGTGTGTATGCCAAATAGACATAAAAAAGTTGTATATAATATTCCCTTCCCGTAATGATGGTCTATAGAAATAAGCGTAAAATAGGAGATTCTAATTAATTTGCACATCAAATAATTTAACTATACCATTAATTTATTGATTCATATGTATTAGTTAGAGACCTCTTGTAGTATGATGAATTGGAGGGTAACAAATGGGATTAGAATCAGACGTGAGCTTTAGTTGGCAAAGCTCGCGTGCTCAGTTAGAATCACCATCAATTTATAGGGGACCATGAGTGAAGCACCACAAATCTTGCCAATAGGGAAGCAGTAAAGTTGTATATAATATAATATTTTTAAGCTAAGCTAATAAATGTCGAAGATGGAAATGATTTATATATATTGGACCAGTTTGGTTGTACTTGAAACACTGGTATTGTGGGAATGAGAGATTAAAATTAAGATTCACATTGTGTCATGCCAACTTTTCATGTTTGGTGTGGACTAATAAGAAGTCAGTCCAGTCTCAATCTCACTTCCATTATTGGGATTATTTAATATCACGGCCTCGTGGCATTGCAATTTGTATATATCTTACTATTAAAAGCTCCCTAACTAAAATATCCTCTCCTACCAGCAATGGAGATGACGTCTTTCTCCTTAGTGTTTGTGGTCACCATTTGCTCCATCTCCGGTGACTGCCTTCTTCTCCATCTCTGATGATCACCACCTTCTCCCTTTCAACTTTGTCGAATCTATTTCAAGTTTGATAATGTTGATGGTCAAATTAAAGTTTCACTAGATCATTTAGTTCCCAAAACAAAGTCGAAAGATGATGATTATATTAATGCCTTTTATCCAATTTTTATGATCAAGTATTGCATCTTTCCGTTCCCTTCTACATGTATATGTGTTAGCTTATAATAAGTAAAATAATCTCATTCAAAGAAATATGTAGAGAAATCAATTTTAAGTAACTTATTTAACATTCTTAAACTCTTTGAAAAAGTCAATTAAATAAATTTCTAGAGCTTAATCCCAATCTCATTTACATTCTCTTTCTCTTAAAATTTAGTCTAGTACATCAAATCCATCATGTAGTCACAAGAGTAGGAAGAGGGGCTGGGCCTAGAACTAGATGAGTAGGAGAAAGAAGATAAGCAAAACTTCTCCACTGGACGAGCCGTCTAGTCCCCGCACATACCACGCTCTTTACTAGCTAGTCAGCTGAGCCTTCTTTAGTTCTATTAAGTTCATTTGAAAAGATTGCCTAAGATTAAAATTTGTAATAAGTCTTGATTCAATGAATATTTTTACAAACAACTACATAATCAATGCTTACACTATCATTGGGCCGCCAACCCAATCATCATCCATGTTCTTGACAATGAGCTTAATTAATTTTCTATATAAGTGAGTTTGATTTGGCTGCGTAGAACTCTCCACTTAGTTTTTTATCAACTTATCTCCACTTCATTAAAAAAATATGATTTATTTAATAATTTTTCCGAAATTATGGTTTTATATTTTAAAGTTAAATGAATTGTCTCACAATGTTTTTTAATAAAATGGTGTAGTTTAAATTAAGTATAGGTAAGTGAAAGAGAAATTAAGTAGAGAGATTATGCGCCGTGGATTTGATACTTATAATGTGTCGATTGTAATTTGTTCATATTTAAATCAGATTTTGTATATTTCATTTTTTTTATTACTAGTTTTTTAAATTTTAAGATTAAATTTTTCCCTTTTTTTCCCGTGGGATTACAAATGTACCTGAACAACTCAATTTATTTCTAATATACATGAATCTCACATTTACTCTAATTTTTTATTTAATTTTAATGAGTGAATTTGGAATTAAAGAAGACATTTTTGTTGTTGTTGAAAAACACTAACATTCCATTGATTTTCTAAATTTCAATTCAGGACTCAATTCGCTAATGATTGTAATGTTTTTGAAAATTTGGGATTAAATTTTCTTGTAAAAGTCGCTTAAGGTGGTTTGGGCATATTCAAAAGAGAGAATTAGATGAGCCAGTAAGGATAGTTGACCAAATGGTATGGACTCTTTATAAAAGAGGGAGAGGGAGACCGAAGAGAATTATTGACGAAATTATTCGACGAGATCTTAAGATTAAAAATTTATCTCCAAGCATGACTATTGATCGAGCACAATGGTGTCGTGTGATCCATATAGCCGACCCCACCTAGTTGAGATAAGACTTTGTTATTATTATTATTATATAAATTTTCTTGTAAAAACACAAAAATCCTCTTACTTTGAATTTAAAAGCGATTGGAATATGAAAACTATATTTAACAAATATTCTATGCATGCCGTCCTAAAAATATAGACGCACTTATTTAATTTGATTAAGTTAAATACTTAAAGTTACTTAGTATGATATGTATTTCGAAAGTATCCTAAAAATGTTCCCTTCCATAATATCTTCACTCTTGCTTTAGTTGGTTATTGTTAAAAAACACCAATCTAAACTAGCAACTTTAAAAATAAACGAAAAATGAAACAAATATATCTTGCATTTATAAGATGCTAAAGCATGTTTTTAGTCATTTAACTTTGGACAAGATCATGTTTTAGTCCCTCAATTTTGAAAGGTGTGTTTTTAGTCTTTTTAATGATGAAAAATATTTACTAGGCAAAACTAAAACACTAAAAGAACATTAAGGTTTTATTTATTTTCTTATTGTAATATTTTTCAATCAATCTAATTATAATAAGTCAACATTTTATTGTTTCTCATTCAACATCATAAATTTATGAAATAAGTATTTTCATTTAGAGAATTCAACAGTTTTAATTTAAAAAGACTAGAAACACAATTTTCAAAGTTAAGAGATTAAACCCTAGCTCTATCCAAAGTCAAAGGAACAAAATATACTTAAGCATTTATGAGATGAAAAATTCTTATGTGCACCGGTTCACTACATCATTTGTAGTATCAGGCTCTCAGCCAATTATAACTAAACATGTAGGATATGACGTGAATATCATAATTTATAAGTAGGCACTCTAAAACAATTTGTTGTCACTTGACAAAATTATTTTATGTTTTCTTAACTTTAGAGGTTGAAAAATATAAATTTATCCAACAGAAACTTGTTTTAGAGTGCCTACATAGATTATGATATCAACGTCATATCATATGCATTAAGGGAGACCACAAAAACCGGGTGCACCTAATAATTTCTCTCATGAGTCATGAGATATATATCAACTTCCAAAATAATATATCCACAAAGGATATGAATAGAGTATGGAGCGAAATAAATCACCTAATCATAAAGTATTTAGTATATCATTACATCATATGTTAGCATATAAGTCAAATAATTTAACTTAATTTAGAGGAAAAAAGTTGAGGAAAATCAATTTTTATGTAATATATTTTGCTTTTTTAGGACTCCTAAAAAAATTATCTAACTCTTATATTTGATAAGGGAGGGAGTATTATGTATAATTTATCTTTGGGTAAATCATTAAATGTTGCTTTTTTAGTATCATTTCTTTGCTTAATCTCTATTAAAATAAATGAATGAATTTTTGTATTCATCTATTTAAAAACATTTATTCATTTGTTTGACCAATAACTAATCCTTGAAAAACTCAACAATATTCCCTTATTCATCGCTCTCCGCTTTCCCTTTAAACCACTTTCATTCCCTTCAAAATCAATGATTCTGCGAATGATTTTATTTATTTATTTTAACAAATTATTCTTTTATTTAAAAACAAATAAAAATGCAAAATATAGTTTATTTAAAAAATAAACGCAAAATATATGAATTAACTTTTTTATTCATTTATTTAAAAAATTTTATTCATTTGTTTAACCAGAATGACAATACCTAGAAAAACGCATCAATATCCCTTCTTCATCGCTCTCTTCTTTCTTGAACTTTTTTTTTATTACATTCTTTCTTGAACTTTATTTGTTCACAAAGGGGCAAGCTTAGTTCACTTATAAAAATTATTGGCTATCAAAATTTTGTTTTGTGGTTTATTTAATTCCGTAGGTTATTTGTTTTTTGGTATTTAAAACAAAGGTTTTAAACGAGTTTAGGGAAGCTTTGTCTTTGTTGAGGGAAAACTTCGTTTATGGCATGAGATTGGAAAGAGCAATGAAGAAGGGAATATTGTTGCACCAGATGAGTTAATTTTAGTAATAAAACTAGTAATTTCCGGTGTGATGCAGGTAAATAATTATTAAAAAAGATTATTTGAATTAATTCGTTGATTATTCGTTTTTTTTTTATCAAAAGATATTTTATTATCAAACATGAAATGAAAACAACATTGCAAATAGAAATAGTACTGACACAATTGACTTCTAAAAACAACAAATGACAACCAAATAAAACAATGAAAATAACAAACAAACACGCTGAAAACAAAAAACAATTAGCCAATTCCAGATCTCAGAGACGAGGTAGGTTCCTCAGAAATATCATCAATGCTCCTGGCATCCTCCGTCAGAATAGAAAGTAAAAGAGGTGATGGTTGAGACACCCACCCCGGAGGGTACACCCCTTTGCTAGCTTCTGCTGCTATACAATCTGCTGCAGCATTTCCATCCCTAGGAATATAAGTGACTAAGAACCCAACGTTTGACGCCATGAGATTAATAATATCTTGAATGATGCCTCGACATCTCCAATCAAAGAAATCCGGCTTTCCATCTTTAATGCAATTGACAAGCCATTGTGAGTCAGTTTCAAAACAGATTATATCATGCCCAAGGTCTACTGCTAGCATCAGAGCACGTTTAAGGGCCAAGGCCTCAGACATAAATGCTGATATAGATTTAATCTTGTCAGAAAAACCAAATATAAAGTTACCAAGATAATCTCGACATACTACTCCAATGAAAGCACAAGAGGACCCATTAGAGAAAGAGGCATCAGTGTTAATTTTGACAGTCCCTTTACAAGGCCGAGACCAGCGTTTGGGTAATCTGATTTTCAACTTGGTATTATCAGTAGCAATGACATTAGCATTCCAATATTCGGCATTGTATCTTGTTGCAAGCTCAATTACAATTTTCGGATCTAACTTTTTGCCATCAAAGACTTTCTCATTCCTGCACTTCCAGATAAACCATAGAGTACAACACACATGAGTAATAACATGTTTATCCACATGAGAAATTGGATTTGTTACTTGCAACCACCAGTGATTAAAATTTGTTATCCGCCTGACATCCATCCTCACTCCAATTAAGCTTCCAAACCAGATAGAGCGGGTCCATGAACATTGAAAGAAAAGATGTTCTAAGGATTCAGCATGTTCATTACAAATAGAGCACATTGGAGAGGGTCTTTTTTTCCTTCTAAACAAGTTTTCATTCGTTGCTACTGCATTATTTAAACACCTCCATATAAAGTGTTGAATACGTGGGATAGTTTCAAGGTGCCAAACAAGTTTCCAATCTGCTTTTGACAAATAACATGAAGGACCAGCTATATCTGTAGTATTCATATTCTTTGCCAATATGGAATGATAACCTAACTTCACATTATAAACCCCATTAGAGGCCCCCTTCCAAATTAATTTATCTGACATACCATTACAGGGAATCTGAATATTCATGATCTCAGCAGCATCTTCATTCGAAATATAATCACGAATAGGAGTCAAATCCCAGCAACCATCAGATATAATATCACAGACTCGGCCCTTTTTCACTCTCTCAAGATTTTTATACTCTTCCTTAATTTCCAAATCAACATTCGGAATCCACTTCACTCCCCAAATTTTAATTGATTCTCCATCTCCAATATCCCAAAAAAGTTCCTTTTTTAGACAGTTCAAACCCTCCATAATACTAGACCAGCACCATGAGGCTTTGTAACCTTTAGTAGCTTCAAGAAAAGAAACTTTGGGAAAATATATGCTTTTAAGAACTCTTACCCAAAGCTCATTCGGATTATGTTGTATTCTCCAAGCAGTCTTCGCTAATAGCGCATCATTCATAGTCTCAAAATCACGAAATCCCATGCCACCATTTAATTTGGATTGAGTTAAATGACTCCAAGATTTCCAATAAGTTGTACTTCCATCCCCTGACCCTTTCCACCAAAAATTTGAAATTAGACTGTTAAGCTCCTTACAAGTCTTCGCAGGAAACTTAAAGCAATTCATAGAATAAATCGGGATTGCATTCAAGACAGATTTAATCATGACTTCCCTGCCAGCATAGGAAAGATTCGATTTATACCAATTCTGAATTTTATAGCTAACTCTCTCCCGTATATAAGAAAGCGCTTGGTTTCTAGTCTTCCCCCAAATGCTTGGGATGCCCAAATACTTACCAGGATCATCAGTTCTTCCAATTCCCAATATACGAGCCACATCCTCCTTAACATCTTCTGGAGTATTATTTGAGAAATAGATGCTAGATTTGTCCAGATTTGCCTCTTGACCAGATGCAGTACAATAAATATTCAGAACAGAAGCAATCTTTTGACAATTATGAGCACTAGCATTCATAAAGAGTAAGGCATCATCTGCAAAGAAAATATGAGATAAAACTGGGCAAGAATTGCTCAGTTTGACTCCTTGTAATTCTTTTGATTGGAGCTTTTTATTTATCATACAACTCAATACTTCTGCAACCAGAATAAACAGGTAAGAAGATAAAGGATCTCCTTGTCTTAGACCTCTACCAGGAGTAATATTTGCAATATTTTCACCAGAAACGCAAAGGTTAAGGTTGACAGAATTTTCACATTTCATGATCAATTTCACCCATGCTTCACAAAATCCAAATTTCAACAAAACAAGCTCTAAAAAATCCCATTCCACCCTATCATATGCTTTACTCATATCCATCTTCAGAGCAAATTCATATTTCTTTCCCATCTTTTTCCTCCTGAGATAGTTATATACCTCATGAGCAATAATAATATTATCATGAATCACTCGTCCAGGGACAAAAGCACTCTGGTTCTGGGAAATACACTTATCCAAGCAACTTCTCAATCTATTAGCTAATACTTTAGAGATAATTTTATATGCAAAATTACATAACCCAATAGGTCTAAAATGCGAAACATGTTCTGACTTAGGGATTTTAGGAATAAGAGTAACATTGGTATTATTTAAATCATGAAGAAAGGATTTACCCTCAAAAAATTCCAACACCATTGTATAGATAGTGTTACCTATATCCTGCCAGGATGTTTGAAAAAATTTACCTGAGAATCCATCTGGGCCAGGTGCTTTGTTCTTCCCAAATTGAAAGCTGCTTCTTTTACTTCAATTCGAGTAATAGGGGCCATCAAAATTGCATTCATCTGGTCATCTACCTTTGGTTCAATAAAAGACAAAGCTTCTAACATAGGCCGCTCACCATTAGATTCAAAAAGATTGTGGAAAAATTTTGTAATATTGGAATTAATCTCCTCCTTGTCGGATAACCAGTTTCCAGCTTCATTTCTTAACTTCAAAATACTATTTTGATGACGCCTCTTAATAGTGGATAGATGAAAAAAGCTAGAATTTTTATCTCCTGCCTTCAACCACTCTACTCGTGACCTCTGACGCCAATAAAGTTCCTCTTGATCAAAAAGGCGTTCAATCTCAGCCTGAATATCCTTCGCAAACACTACACTTTCCCCGTTAGGATCCTGTAATACCTCTGATAGTTTCAACTTCAGTTCTGTAATTTTTTTCCTACCATTTGGAAAAGTAGCTCTGCTCCATTTGATCAGAGATTTTTTACAAATATTTAGACAAGAGAGAACAACAGACAAGTTAGAATTGGACGCCGAATCTAACCCTTTATACCAGTTTCTTTGAATCAAAGGAAGATACTCAGGGTGAGTAACCCACATAGGTTCAAATCTAAAAACTCTTGGCTTTCTATTTCCTTTATAACAACAATTTACAAGAAGGAGATGATGATCAGATCCCACTGGGGTCAATATTGAATACTTGCAATTGAGGAAATTGTTCACACAAATGAAAATTACCAAAGGCTCTATCAATTCGTTCCCAAATAACATTTTCTCCTTCTCGTTTATTACACCAGGTGTATCGATAACCATTAAACCCCAAATCAGAAAGTTCACAATCAGCAGCAAAATTCTGGAAGTTTAATATTTTCCTCATTGATCTCGGTTTACCACCTAGTTTTTCATCCTGTCTAAGAATGTCATTAAAATCGCCCACACACAGCCAGGATTCATTTATACCACGAGCAATACGTCTAATTTCATTCCAACACAAATTTCTATCCCTCTCCTTAGGTGGCCCATAAATGAAAGTCACATACGAGGGGGTTTCAACAGTTTGAGCAAATATTTTTGTATGGACGATATTAGAAGAGGAGAATAAAATATTAACATTAACACCTTCAGTCCACCACAAAGCCAGACCACCACCAATACCAGTTGGATCCACAATCCATTCTTCATCAAAACCACATTTCCTACGAGCTTTACGAACTGCTCTTCTTTTTTGCTTGGTTTCCATGATGAAAACCACATGGGGTTTATTTCGGAGACACTCCTCCTTTAAATTGTGAACTGTCAAAGCCACCCCCAAGCCTTGACAGTTCCAGGACAAGATATTCATTGTGAACCGGTGGTTGGTCCCATCCAACCACCGGCGTTCTCATAACAAGTAACAGAATCAGAATCATTACCTCCTTGATTAATCTCAAGTAAATTTCCAGATTGCACCACTTCTAAATTATTATTTGCTCTAATTGAGGTTGAATTTCTACTTGATGAACTCCCCCTTCGAGCTGATTTTTTGAGATTCCTGAAGCTAAGTCTGGTCCCATGAGTACGCTGAGATTGCCGAGGAGCTTCACCATCAAAACTCACCCCCTCATTAGATCTAAATAGGCTTCTTTTTGCTGGCCTTTCAAACTCCTCTTCGTCACACTCTAGAGATCTTTTAATTTTTATTTTTTTAATTCCCTCAGTCACAACCGACATTGGGGATAGGTTGTTGAATGGGATTATAGCCTTTGATAAATCTGATTCATCACATGGGAAGTCCACAAAATACATGTTATTTCGAATTGGGCTTGTAGAAGGGCTAGCAGATTCTTTACTTGAAGGAACAAAGTGGGCTGAATACATTGTGGGCCTCTTTATTTTGATGATTTTCCTAGCATCCTTCATAAAAGACGAATCAGCTTTTATGCTTCTTTTTGGAGAGGAGTAAATCATGGGGCCCTTATTTTTAGTATCATTCAACGGAAGAATCTCACTGATCTCATTTTTATTTAAATCCCGAGAAATATGGCCACCATCAAGACTCATTCCATTATCATCAACATGTAACTGAATACCATTAAACTCGTTGACTGAATCATATTCTTCCTTATTTTGTGCACTTTTCAAAACAGAATCTTCCTCCTCCTGTGATTTTCGGCTAGCACCGCCGATATCCGAATCTGTCTGCCAGTCTTTAGCCTCCATCCACCCTTCTTTGCAAATCACCAAATTTTTATCAATAGTACGAACTGCAGGAGTACTTAACCAGCTACCAAACTCACGATTTGAATCCTCCTTGTCAGAGGTATTTTTAAAATTTTTACAGCCCCTCATCTCATGCCCAATCCTCCCACATCCATAACAGAAATTTTGCAATCTTTCATATTTAACCTTTACACGAGCAGGATCTTTCCCTTTCCTAGGAACTGAAATTTCAGCAACTAAAGGATTATTGAGATTAATCAAAATTCTTGCTCTGATAAAACTTCTTTGAATTTTTCCACCAACCTCTGGGGATTCAACAATTAAAGTTTCTCCCACAGCATTTCCTAGTCTAATTGCACACTCTTCATCAAAAGCCGCCAAAGGAAGACCATGGAACTGGATCCAATAAGGTGCAAAAGAAAAATTAACTTCTTCCAAAGTCATGAATTCATCCCACAGTTGGAGATTGAGAAGGTGGCCTTGAATTGACCAAGGTCTGCCTTTCATAACACGATCAAAATCTTCTTTCTTAGTAAACTGGAACAAAAAGATGGACTTTGATCTATCTAGTTCATGAATTTCAACTTCCTCACACATTTGCCATCCTTTCTTAATCATTGAGAGAACCGTTGGCTTGTTAAGACTTCTTTCGGTCATAATCTTTCCGATCAAAGTATTCTTATTCAGACTTCCAGACTTACTTTTGAGATTTAGTACCACTTCCTTAGTACTTGACATTGTATAAAAAAGATATTGATAAAAGACACTCACAGAAAGAAAATTATCACAGGGGATGAGCGTGCCCCCGTCCAAAAACGTTAGCACCTCACCGAAACGAAGACTCACCCTTATCACTCACAGATAAAGATGAGGGAAATTCCGCCGTAAATCAAAGATTCACGATGGAGGTTATGTAACCAAAAAGGCTCTCACAAAGGTGGAGAGAGAGAGGCTCTCACAAAAGGAGAGAAAAAAGAAACAAGATTTAATAATTTAATAGTTCATTATTAAAACTGAATGGAGATGAAATACAATTAATAATAAAAGGAATGAGAAATTCTTGTGTAAACCTAGTGCGCCACGTCATTTGTGATCTGACCAATTACAAGTAGACACATACAGTATGACATGTAATTAGTATTTGATGTGACACCCTAAAAAACTCAACTAATTTTGAAAAAAAAAATTATTTACACATTTTAATAAAATAAAATTTATTTTCTCTAAAAGAAATTTGGAAAATGGAAAATGATTCTATTTGAATTGTTTTTTAACTTAAAATAATTTTGTAACTATGTAGTCCAATCATATTGTGGCAAATGGTCAAGTAGAAATAATGTTGTTAACACTTTTAGTATATATATAATAGATTTTTTAAATAAATGAATAAAAAAACTCATTCATTTATTTTAATACATAAGTTTTTCCATCATTAAATTAGAGTTGAGTTTACATTAAGAAAAGGCTTAAGTATAATTTTGATCTCTTAACTTTGGAGAAAGTAATATTTTAGTCCTTTAACATTGAAAAGTATGTTTTTAATCCCTTAACTTTGGAGAAATTAATCTTTTAGTCCTTTAACTTTGAAAAGTGTGTTTTTAATCATTTAAAATTTGGATCAAAGTATGTTTTTGGTCCCTTAAATTTGGAGAATGTCATGTTTTAGTCCTTTTAACTTTTAAAAGTGAAGGGACCAAAAACATACTTTAGACTTTTTTGGAAGGACTAAATACACTTTTCAAAATTAAGGGACTAAAATATTACTTTCTCCAAAGTTAAAGGACTAAAAACACACTTTTCAAAGTTAATAGATTAAAATATGACTTTCTCCAAAGTTAAGGTACTAAAAACATATCTATGTTAAGAAAGTCACAAGAAACTAAAGTAGTGAAGAAGTTGTATGACTGGATCTGCCAACCACTAATAAAACGGCATTACTCTCCTTACAATACTCCTTGTTAAAGGACAGTAAGTTTCTCATCTCTTTTTCCCTCACACATCTCCCTCACACATCGACTATAGATCCTTTTTTTGAGGTCAACACATCTCCAAATTTTATTTATTTTTATTTGTCTTTTTTCAACTCTTACCCCCACGCCACACCATGATACATCTCAATTTTCTATTTTGGTAAACTTTAACTTTTTTTCCCTTTTTCCTAATTATTTTAATAATTTAAAAAGGGACAAAACCTGATGTTCTCCTCAAACCATTGGTTGTAGAAATGACAGCTCGCCATGTGAGTTGACATGTAAGAATCTCATTCGGTGGTTCAGGTCATAGACTTATGAGAGTAACCGTTTTTATAAAGAGACTTTGGTATGTGCTATTTTCTGCTACGTCGACGTTACAAGTTACAACTAACCCTAGCAGTTTCTTTGACGATGATATGAACCAATGATTCACCCGGTTTATACTGAAAGCCTCTCAAAATTGTGCTTCTATTTACGGTATAATTTTTTTTATTTTTGTTTGTTATTAATATTATTTACATACCTTCCAATTAGTGGATACAATATATATATATATATATATATATATATATATATATATATATATAGAATTTCTATAAATGTAAGAGTTTAGGAGTTCATTATAAAATTTTAAAGGGTTTAGTTATCTGTACATAATTGAAAATTTGAGAGGTTTTGTATAATTAAATTTCATTAAAGGGCAATGACTCTATTTTGCCCTTCAAGTAACCACCCTGGACCACTGGGCACCCTGAACTAACAACGGGTACAATTTTACTCTTAATGTAACTAAAGTGGTCCAATTTTACTCGCTGACGAATGTAATGTTGACACGTGTCGTCCACATGTCAACATTCTACGTGTCAACATTACATTCGTCAGAGGGTAAAATTGGACTACTTTGGTTACTTCGAGGGTAAAATTGTACCGTTGTTAGTTTAGGGTGCCCATTGGTTCAGGGTGGTTACTTGAAGGGCAAAATAGAGTCATTACCCTTGATTAAATTCAGTCCTATTGAAGACACTTTTTGGGTAATCTTTCAAAATTTCAAGACGAGTGACTTAAAAATGTAAATTTATATTGATAATTCTTTTATTACAATCTCCATATTTGATCCCACTAATCAGGGAGATAATTTTATTGAACTGAGTATCCCCTCACTCGGCAAGTGAGAGACTAATCCCGCTGATTTGTAGCACCTCAAAGGGTGGAACAACTGGCCTGATAGATTTAATGCTTCTCCATACCTCAAAGGGTGGTACCCAAGCCAAGGATCGAAGCTCAGACAATTGGTTAAGGGTGAATGAGTCATTGCCACTCAACCAGACACCTCATGTTATCAATAAATAATTTTTTACAGGCTTTAAATGGAAAATTTTATATATATATATATATATATATATATATATATATATATATATATATATATATATTAAATTTTTGTTAATAAAATTACGAATAAAGTAATTGTATATAGTCTTTTTTTCGAGGGTATCCCCACCCGTGTATCAAGTGGAACTAATTCTTCGCTGTTCAGAAGTCCCATATAGGGGTATATATAGTCTTTTTTATTCTACTTTGATCCGCAACATGGGCTCAAAGGGTAGTTTCGGAAACTAATAAAGGGTGAGTTGGAGTCGGAATAAATACAGAAACTGGCAAATCTCGCATGTTACATATTGCGCTTTCTACCTTAACTCATACGCTAATTAAATTTCCCATTGATTAATGTTTATTTTCCCTTTTGACGTTTTTCTCAAAAGCAAAAGTTAAATAAAAAGAGAAAAAAAGACAAAAAAAAAACTAACTAATTTTTTAATCTTTATATTATTGTTTTTCATGCGTAAAAATCTGTGACTTGTATATATCATACCCTATTGGCGTGGATGAATGCTTATGACCTACTCCTTTATAGTTTGCACACACATAATCTCTCCCCTTTTCTCTTTCCTCTCTCCCTAACTACAAATGCCAATGATCTCACAAGTTTGTACCTTTTTTCTCTGTGATCTCTCTGGTTGATCATGGAGAACCATAAGTGCAAACACTGCTTAAGAAACTTCCCTAATGCCCAAGCTTTAGGAGGTCACATGAGATCTCACATGTTGAACCTTAAACCAGAGGAACGTCAACATCCACCACCACCATTAGTACAACTTAGCTTCCAAGCCAACGTGTCTTCTTCTCCATCTTCGTTTACATCTGACGATGAAGAAGAAGAAGATTATGATAATGCTCTTAGCTATGGCCTCAGAGAAAATCCCAAGAGAAGCTTTCGGCTTGTAGATCCTGAATTTTCGTTCCCCATTGAATCCAACTCTTTAATTCTCCATGACGGAGAAAGCGAAGCTGAATCATCCATGAACCCAACTCGCGCAAGATCTAAAAGGGTATTCGATAATAACAATGTCCATTTCCACCACCATCAAAAGAAGATGAAAATCAACAATGATTTTCATCACCATCACCATCACCATCATCATCATCATCATCATGGTTATCATAAGAATAAGATAGAGTCCTCTTGGATTGAGCCTGAACCTCTAAGTTCGATCTCGGATGGGACCACGGACGATGAAGTCGCATTTTGGCTTATTATGTTGTCTAGGGACCAATGGAAGACACAGGAAGATGAAGATGAAGAAGAGGAGGAGTACGAAGAAGATGACGAGGACGACGATGACGAGAGATCTATGGAAGAATCTGAAGAATTCTACGAGGAGATAAAGTCATCAAAGGCGAAATCAGTTCGCGGAAGGTACAAATGTGAGACATGTAACAAAGTGTTTAAATCGTATCAAGCATTGGGTGGTCACAGGGCAAGTCACAAGAAAACCAAATCCGTAGCTATATATGAACGAGAAATTAATAATGCTCCAACGAATGTGGAAGCTGTGGCGGAGAAGAAAATCCATGAATGTCCAGTTTGTTTGAGGGTTTTTGCTTCAGGTCAAGCTCTTGGGGGACATAAGAGAACGCACGTGACAGGTGCTTCTGCAACTTACTCGGTTGTTCGAAGTAGTAATAATACTCCATCAACATTATTGACCAAGTTCGGAGATAACAATAATAATAAGAACAATAAGAGTTTGATAGATCTTAACCTTCCTGCTCCAGTTGATGAAGATGAGATCAGCCAAGTTGAGAATTCTGCAGTTTCTGATGCAGAATTTCTCAAACCAAGTTCACAAAGCCTTGAGGCACAAGTATAAGTTTATTATGTTGATCAAGTATGTGACATTGGTGGAGAATGAGCCAAAAAGGTAAACATATAAATAGAGAAGGAAAGAGAGAAAAATTTTTGGTTGCAGATTTTTCACACATTTGTTCTTCTCAGATTCTAACTGTAATAATCCAGTAATTCTTTTTTTCTGGGTTATTTTTTGTTTCTGTAACAAATGACTTAGAGAGAGCATCCATTAATGGAGGACATTGATAGGGACAGGAACAAAAGACAAAGGACTAAACTTGATGTTTATTGTTCTGTAGTTCGGATTCATACTTCAACTCTATTTATTTTTTTTTTTGCTTAAAAAAATTGGAATTGGAATTTCTGGGATTTATCTTTATACAGAAGAAATTGTGAAGCATGCGTGTTTTGGTGGGCTATGTTACTTTCAGCTTCCAAGCAAGATACTCAGTAACTGTTGTTTGTTGTTGTTCTTCCATTAATGAATATTTAATAGGAAAGTCATCCTCACAGGAAGTTCAACGATATTCTGATTTAATTATTTATGGTTAATTATTCAAAAGTAACTTCCACTTCTGAGTACTGTCATTGTACAGTACATGAGAAGAGGAATCTGTTTTCTGATTTTGTTTTATTGTTTTTTGAATAATATATCCTTTTTTTAGTAGCAGTTGTTGTTAGCCTTAAGGGAATAAGAAACTCCCTGCGCTGTTTCTCTGTCTCTGGCTTTCCAAACAGATCTGAGAAACTAGCAGAGAGATTGCTTAGTGTAGTGCATAGAAATTTAATGGCCGAAAATGAATTTATTATAAGAGTGAATGTGGTTTTCATTAGATTGTATATCTACTTTTCTTTCCTCATTCCTTTTCTGGTAAATATGTAAAAGTCAACAGTGAGGAAAAAGAAAAATTTAATGGAAGGTGTGGGACTGTGGAGGAAGATGCTCTGTTTTTGTGTGTGGTGATAGGCTAATTTAACCTAGGTGGGGAGTGACCCAATGCCCAAGGTATCTAACTGAAAAGGGACTTGTGATATTTATACGGAAAATTTGCAGTCACACTCATTTAATTTGTAATAAATGATATTTGAGCATTTTTTTTAATTATTTGTTTGGTCATGTAATATGGTGTGTTATGTGTTTAAAAGAAAGGAAATAGATTTAGAAGTATGAACAAGACTTTTCTAAAAAATATTCTTTTTTTTTAAAAAAATTATTATTGTTTTATCACTAGTTTATTGCTCTCAAATGCTCTTAAAGCAAAATTTTAATTCCTTGTTTGGGGGGGTCAATGCGTTTGGATGAAAGTAGAGGAAGACAAAAGTAAATGAGGTAGAATCTTTTTGTTTATTGTTTTTTGAGAAAAATGGTTGTACATTACCATTCTTGTTGGACAAAAACCAAAATGTGGTTCCTAAACAATGAGGCCTCCTTTGGCATGATGAAAGCCTTTTAATTAGAGAGGGAATTGGAAAAGGAATATGAATGAGAATGAGAATGAGAATGAGAATGAGAATTAGAATTATATTTAGAGTTAGAAATAAAATTGAATAGAGACTTACAATATGCTAAGAAAGGAGAAGTTGAAAATATATACTAGCTTCAGTCCTAAATATAGGACATAATTGACTCTTTTTTTTGGAGAGATTAATGTTGCGAAATAGGTTATTAAATTATGACATATTTGATATATTTTTAGATTATCCATTAGTTTATAGGTAAAATAAACTAGTTTAATACTTTAAGGTAAAAAATTAGGTAAATCAATTTATAATTAACTTACTTTGTTTTTTTAAGGATTTTCTAGAAAAAATCAATTAGGTCTTGTATTTAGGACCGGAAGGAGTATTAGATATGTTTTCCTCTAAAGTAATATTGCTTAAAAAAATTTCGCATTTTGGGAGAGCAATGTTTCACTAAATGTGTTGGAATTTTGCCTGATAATGCTAAAATATTTGTCATTTTGTTTCTCTATTTAAAATTTGAGAAAATTTGCACTTTAAACCCTTTTAGTGTGTTATCATCATGAAATTGATGGATCAAATTTTTACTTAGAAAGTGGATTTGTATTATCAATAAAAAAATTAAATCCTTTCTATAAAACAATTTAAAAAAAAAAGTGCACAATTGCCGCCCCCAATTCTCACTACGGGGACAAACACACTTCACTTCACCATCATGACCATTTTCTCGCCATCTAGATACAGCAATGGTTGTTGGATTGATGACAACCAATAACCCAAAGCAAATGAATATATTTCAATAACAGTTACATATTAGCAATGTTTTGATATTCAACCAAAATAAACAAGATTTGGTAGTTCCTCAAATCTAACACACAAGATTTACAAGAGCTTTCACCTCAGAGGCCAACCAATTCTATAATCTCCAAACCAGATACTAATACGATAGGAACACAAAACCCATGAATTCTTTGTGCGTAAAATCTCAAACAAAACCAAAAAAATCTCAAACAAGAAAGGTATTTGAGATAAATTTCTTCCATTTTGGAGATATCACAAAGTTCTCACACATATACGCATAAATAAAGTAGAAAATTCAGTACAAATTCCAACCACATGAATGGAAGAACGAAGGAGAAGATCTAAACTTAAGAAGATGAAAAGAATGGAGAAGAAGGCAACCAATGGACAATGGTGAATCAATGATGGAGGACAAAAAATTAAAGTGAATCACAAACTTGTCTTAGAGAAGAGATGCATAGAATTTACTGATGACATAGGGGCAATTCACACAATGGATATATGATAGTTGGTTTGGTCAAAATGGTGCTGCTGGTAGAGCAAATAAATGTGGGTTGCTCAGACCCATCCTACACATGTTGTAACTGCTCTAGGCTAGCAGATTGGACTACGAGCGTGCCACATTCAAGTAAAGAAAGTATTATAAAATAATAATATACATTATTCCATGTATTCACTAAAAGTTGTACATATCTAAAAGCCAATTAATTCATACCTAAACAATAATTCAATTAACAAATTCAAATACTATTTTCCAAACCAAATACAGAAATAAAGGGCAATGTGCGAGCTAGTGGGCTTGAGGTGGAAAAATGCCAGTATGCCAAAGTGATGCATGTATTAATGATTGAGGGTGAGGCTACGGGATTTAGTAGTATTTTAAATTTTAAACATATTGTAACACTCCCCATATGAGGAACTATTCATACATTCAGGCACAATACACACATATATTCCCAACATGAGAATTGATCACACAACCCTTCTATGATCGGTGGGGCTGATGTCATTAAGCCAAAGACCATTGGGTTGCTATGATGTCTACGATCTAGTTCATGGAAGTTCTCAATACAAACTTTTTGAGTCTAAAATAAGTATTAAAATTAAATGAAGATAACAATGGAGCATAGCCATTTTAGAACTTTTAAATTGATGATTCAAATATAACAATGGTCAATTATTAGAACCATTACCTGATGGATCTATGATAACAACTGACAATTATAATTTATTATTTTAAAAATAAAAATGACAACAAAACTTAATAGGTTTTTATGTTATCATCAATTATTCTTAAAATTGCTTTGCAAATTAAAATTTAAAAAGACCAGCCTTGTAAGCACTATATAAAAATGACAACAATACTTGTTGTATGAGTCTATTAAAGTTGAGTTTAGTAAGTTCATGTTTGATTTTGTTTCTGGATGGTTGTTGTGCTGATTTTCTCTCTTCTCTGTTATCTGATTGGTTGGTCTTAAACTTGCTAAAACCTTGATGAAACATAAAAGAAGAATTAAGCTAATATATTTGATTGCATGTTCAATTTCGTTTTTCTTCCTCTGCTTTTAGGTGACCATTGTTCAGCCCTTCCCTTTATTCATTTAATATTAAATTAGTCACTGTACGAATGACTTTTAGGGTTAATTATATTATTTGAATTGATTTGCATGAAGAGTTCTGAAGTTCAAGTGATTATTAAAATTCTCTTGCTTGGTGTTGCTGTTTTCTGTTTTGGGAGAGTTTATGCTACATGTTCTTGGAAATTTTTAAATTTGATATGGTAAATTATATAAAGTTATGAAGCTGAAATTTGTATTTTCCTCATGTCCTGTTTGGGTCTGAATTGTTTGAGAATTGAACTAATAAAGCTTGAATAGAAATAGGATTGAGTCAATACATTTAAATGCACATCAAGTTTGTTTAAACTCTTTGGTTTTGTTGGACTTCATTTATGCTTGTGAGTATATACTATGTATGGTTTGTAACTTGGTGATGAGATAAAGTTAGAAACAATGATTGTATAGGCATGAAGTTGTGCTTTTCCTTGCTGAATTTAGTCAAGTGAATTGTATAAAAGTATAATGCTTACAAGGAAATGTTTTACGGCTGATTGCATGTGATTAGTATGATATGAGTATGATTGATTAATGAGAAAAGAAATTGATTTCCCTTGTGATTGTTAAGTTGAAAATGTTGATCCTTTTGAATATTGATTTTTTTATTAATAAATTAGATGGTAGTGCAAATATGAAGGGGAAGGGTAGTGGTATAACCACTTGGATACGTGAAAGACGTCAAAATGTTATGAAATAGAAATGATATTAACTTAGTATTCATGTCTTATTAAAACTTTAGGAATGGATACCATGCTAGATCTTGTGGCACTAAGGAGGAAAAAATGAAGTGATGAGTAATTGCTGGAGGATAGGTAGTAGTTTTGTTTATTATGATGTATAAGAATTGCATACAGAATGTTTTAAAATTACACTGAACCTCAGGGCCAAAAGGTCGCTCTAATCCTGTTAGAACATTGAGTTTATCAGAGTTCTCCATGACTAAAGGTTCGCTACTTCTAGTTCAATAGATATAACTGCAAAGTTATATTCAGGAGGTTGAGCCTCACATACCACACAATCAGGAAAATAAATTTACATTGTTGTGTGAGCATCAGGATTAAGGTAAACTAAATCACAATTTTTATGAGTTTATGAATTGTTAGGCATGATAATAAATGGTAATTGCTATTGAGATTCTTTGAATCTCACTGTTTTTCCAACAAAGTTTTTACAGAGCAGGGAAAAGAAAGATTTTTGGGAAGAGACATAGTTCAGGATAAGAAGGATGTTCAATAGGCCTGAAGAACCTAAGAGATGGATTTTCAGGTTGTGTTATTTTTATTCTATACAAGTGAATAGCTTGTGATGAATGTAGGGAAAAGCTATCACCTGAGATAGCCAAATTATATTTAAAGAGAATTGTAATAGTTAGATTTATGACAGGTATATAGTTACGTTAGAGTGTTCAGGTGTAGACAAAGTAAAAATCTAGTGGTAGCTACTAATTTAGCTATTTAATGGATTTATAAACTGCTGCGGATTTCAGTTAACAATTATATATTTTTTAAGTTGTTTAGAAGCCCAAGTTTACGCAAAGAAAATATTTTATTCAGAAAAAATTTAATTTATTTGTATTTTTAGGCTTCTAACATTATAAAGTGGTTATAAATTAATTAAATTGTTATATTATATAGTAAATAAAAAGCTAGGTGTTACATTATATTTTGATGATTTACGTTGTCGTTTTGATGATTTAGGTGTTACATTATCATTTGTTGAATCTTGCGCGAAATCATGGGAGAAGTCCAAACCACCAATACCACTATGAATTCTTCACTCATTAATCTTGACATCACTTCTCCTATCTTCATCTTTTAGATATGCAAGGAACATTAATTATTACTCAAATACTAACTGGATACAAAAACTATACATTGTGGATGAAGGCCATGAGGATTGCTCTCATAGGAAAGCACAAGTTGGGGGTTCATCAATGGCACATACAAGAAAAAGTCTCGAGAAAGCCACCTTTATGATCGATGAGAAATGTGTAATGTAATGGTACTCACATGGATTCTCAACTCCATCTTCAAAGACCTAGTGAATGGGATGGTATACTGCCATAATGCACATTTGCCTTGGATTGATGATCTTAAGAAAAAATTTGACTAGATATAACATGATTTAGAATTTTGAGTACTTAAAACTAAGTCACTGAACTTTGATTAGATTTTTGGCAAAAAAAAAGTTTGATTAGGTGAAATTAAATCGCTTAATATTTTTCCGCATTAAAAATTTATCATCTATTATATTTATTTGCGATTTATTAATATAGAAATGGGATGAAAAGCTTTAGATGTTCTATATATAGATTGTTTTGTAAAATTGATGAAGCAATTAAATAAGTTATTTTGAATAACTGTCTTAAATGATTATTATTGGATAATTATATAGAACTATAATATAATTTTTTATGGCATTAAATAAAACTCTTAAAATTAATTTCATTTCAGTACCAATTAATTTTGCCTAATATTTTAAATTGAGTATATCAATTGAATGAGAATTATTAAAAAAGGACATGCTAGCTATTTGACTTGGCAAGTATAGGTGTACCAATTAATCCTACATTTGCAATTGTGTACCAATTAATCCTACATTTGCAATTTTGCATGCATGCATGCATACATATATACATATATATTTCGGACGAAAGATTGGCATGACTCAACGATAAGTTCGCTTACCGTGAGATATGAGGTTGTGTGTTCGAATCAATCACTTTGCAAAAAGCAGAGGTTAGGCTGCCTAATATATTCTTCCCCGGCACTATCACCAAGTGGAGACTAGAACTGAGTTAACTCTTTATGTATATCTTGGATGACTAGGTGTACAAGTCAAGCAAAGGGCGTAGATGGAGAATGATATTCAACTCAATTAGCCATGTGATAGGATTAATCAATTGCTAAATTCTTAATGACCATTTAATTTGTCTATCAAATTCGCGATACATCTCAATCTAATCAAACATTAAGGGCCTGTTTTTTTTTGGGGGGGGGGGGTAATTTGTGGCATGAATTTACAAAATTTGAGAAATAAAGTTGAAAATTCTAATTCTATCTATAACTTTATATTTTACATCTTATGTTTCTTAAAATATTAGTACAATCTAACTTCTTCAAGATTTGAAAAATTAATCTTACATGCCCAAGGGGCGTAGACCAGCTGGTAAGAAAGGGGAAGTTAAGGCACCACATACCCACCAGGTCATGGGTTTGAACCCTTGGGAAGTCGTCACCCCTAAAATGGGGAATCCCGGCGGCGACTTCGGATTAGTTGGTTCCCCGAAGGGGGGCCGGACACCGAAGGCTCTAAGCAAAAAAAATTAATCTTACATAAATATTCTTTCCCCTCCTCTCCCCTCCAAATCCCTCATTCCAAACAGACACTTAATGTTTTTTGGCCAAAACACAGACCCTAAGTTGAAAGCACATTTGATTTCATGTGATCGAAAACATATCTTGGTCATAACAATTTCAATACCGAATTCATCATCATCTAGTTAGTGAATGCATTTTTCAATGGAAAGTTATCAAATTAAACCTGCTTAATGATCATAGTTTCAGTTGACTAGTTTGATCAAAATGGAATAATCCTGCCTGTGTTTTTATAACCATTGACTTTTAGCATATCAAATTCAGAAGAACACGAAAGTCAAATTAAAGTTTGATACTATAGACATTTTAATCTTACATTATTCCTTTTTGATGTTGGTTACAACCTAACTACTTAATAAACACTTCTATTCATGTGGAGGAGAAAAGTAAGTTGGTTTATGCTTGCACAATGATTCTACGTACCTAACTTAGAGCGGCCCCCTCCACACACAAACAATTCGAGATATGCATATTATTTATTCAACAAATGAAACCCTAGTGTAAATTGAATTAGTCTATCGTAGAATTTAGTTATGCATATTAAAAAAATAATTTAGTTATGCATATTAGTTTTCGTAAAGAAAAAGTAAGATTCTCAATCAGTTTCCAATGATATGAGTTTCAATATTTATGATCTATTAATTGTAGTTTAGTATCATTTTAAGTTCTATATTGATTATGAAGTTAAGTAATATTCTTTTCTGTTATCATTTTATGAGATAGGTAACTAACTAGACAAATTAAATAAATTATGTAAGCTAGTTATTTGTAAAATGTGCTACTTTTCATTTTAAATAACAATATAATCCATAAATGACATAGTTATTGGAGTTGTTTGAGAAAAATTATGATGCAGAATGAGTGTGAGAATAGAGAGGGTGTATGATAATTTAGAAATAGAGGTAAAATAAGAAGAGAGTGAAGATATAATTTAGAATGAAGAGAGCAAGAGAAGAGAGAAAGAGGAGGAGACAACTAAATATTCTTATTATTCAATTCAAAAAAGTCTACAAATAACTAGTTGAGGGGCTATACATGCCTCAAACTAACCCTAAAAATTAATGATAGAATACTCTAGAATATAAATCATACTTAATGCTAATTGATATCAATCAATTCAAAATTAAAATAGAATAATTTAGAAATACTAATTGATAATAATCGAATCTTAATATGATAATCATCAAATCTCTTTGTCATCTTTCTGATTCTTTTGTGATTCTCATATCATATCTCATCATTTCTCCCCCGCTTGAAAAACTCGACTCCTGGCGAGTTGATAGAGATGTGTAAGCCTAAATCATTAAAGTGGTCTCTGGATTTGAGAATCCCTTCCAACAAGTGAGGTACTTGAAGATGAAACCATTGCAAGTAGCTTGAGAACAATTAACCTATGGAAAACATTTCCAATAGATGAGATAATAAAAGAGAAACTCAAGCAAAGAGTGAGCAACTTGCAAAAACTTCAATGTCAAACTTTGATTTGGAAGTCCTTTCCAACATGTGAGGTACCAAAAGAGAGAACCCTTGATAAAGTAGCTAGTTTTATCAGTAAGAGTATCTGGAAATCCTTTCGAGCAAACAAGGTACTGTTGGAGTGACTTGTTCAACAAAGAAGCACTGGATTTGACAAATGAAGCTTTAATTTGATAATCTTGCATTCCCATAGTCTCAATTAAGGAAAGATCTATCTTCATTGGTATGGACTATGCAGTAATTGAAATATTCATCAAAAATAAACTCTTCACAGTATAAACCAACATGATTAGTGTTACCAATCATATGATTAACTCTATCCTTAGTGTTTAAAATTTGAGCATCATCCACCTTAGTTGAAATAGTGTCTGACAGTGTTTGTTGTGAAATAAGTTATGGTAGAGTAACCTCATTAGCATGAGAGATTTCCACAAATGAAGAGATTTTTTCTAGTTCTAAAGGAGAACCTTCTATCACTGTTGTTTGTTGTGGAATAAGTTCTGGTAGAGAGTTCCTCATTAGCATGAATGATTTCCACAGTTGAAGAGAACTCTTCTAGTTCTAAATTAAAGGAGAACCTTCTATTGACTTAGTTGCTTGGTTTGTTTGACTTCTCCTCTGAATGTAAGAATTTCTCATACGTTAGCGAATACTCTCCATGACATATAATATCATAGAATGTTCTTGTTCAAATTCTCCATTATACACTCCATTAGTCTTATTACATTTCTCAATAAACTCGAGGCGTTGGAATAAAGCCACATACATATCTAAATCATTGGAGCGTTCTCCCATCCATATATAATTTTCGTCAACTTGAAATTCATTTGGTGTAGAAGTTAATGCTATCATCGTAGCATTCTTCATCAATATAATACTCTTCTTCATCATATTTTTCATAATCATCATAATGAGTATTATATTCATATATGGTGTCATATTCAAAAGGATATTCTAATGACGTATATTTCTTCAAACTCATTGGTGTAGCAAGGTAACATACTTTTCAGGTTTAAAGGTGAGTCTCTAACTTATATAAGATTCTCAAGTTGCATCCACAAAAAAGGTGAAAATCCTACTTAACAAGTTTAACCTTCAGGACAAGTCACATGGTTATTCTTGCTAAATAAGTAACAACTTGAGCGAGACCTTCACAGAAACTTCAGAGGGAAACCCTTCAGGGAATCTATTAGAAATCTCTACTAACTTAGGGTAAACGTGACCCGGGTATAGGGCCAAAATTTGGAGAGATAAAAAGCTTATAGATGACTAAAACAAAAAACGAAACAATTTTTTTTCACAATTTTTTTTTGCTTTTCTCTCTCTTTTTTGGTTTTTTTGCTTTTCTCTCTTTTTATTCTCTCGCAACAATAAAAAACTAATACAAAGAAGAAATTATCAAACTCTCCTTTTTTCTGTCTTACTAAAAACAAGATAACACTAATAGAAAGAGAAAATTACTGAAGAATTTCTTCCAAGTGAAAGAAACTGTGAGGGGAGTGGTTACGGAGGTTTAGAGGCGGCCATGGTGGAATGAGTGGTGGAGATTATGGGGTTTTAGTGAAGCTGAGAGAGAAGAGAAGAAGAGTCCATATTTGGTTTTTGGAAAATGAAGAAGATGAGTGGGCTAGTGTGGATGAAGGGTCAATTCCGATTCTGAGAAGCCGATGTCGATTCCTATTCTGTTATTCTTGGCTGTGGAAAACGTAGGTTTCATAATTTTTTGGGTTAAGGTGCATTTTTAGTACTCTAGAATATAGCAAAGTGCACCTAGCGTAATATACAATATTGTGGTCCATTTGTGATATCCAATAATTATTTTCGTGGCTTATTTAGTAACGACGTTAAATAAGTCAAGTTTGACCGTTATGTGTTAAATTTTGACCGTTAAATTGTGGGGTAAAGGAGCATTTTCAGTACTCTAGAATATAGTAGGAGCACCAAACATAATATACAATATTTTAGTCCATTTATGGTAACCAAGAATTATTTTCATTATTTATCTAGTAATTCGTTAGCTAAAACTCACTTTTGTAAGATAAAATCTGATGTGACATAATGATATAATATATGTATGTTGAAATGACAATTTAATGAACATTTATTTTAAGTTTATAACTATGTAATAAGATAAAAGTAACTATTCTTCTATTACATCATAGAGCCATTAATTCGGGTCGAGCCAATATGGCCAACCCATTTTAATTCGGGTCGAGCCAGTGTGACCAACCTGTTTTAACTCAGTAAAGCCAACCTATTTAGTTTATGATTCTTTGCTTACTTTTTTGATATATGTAAAATACTAGTGACTTATTAGTTTATACATGCATGATATTAGGATATTCTATGGATCTTTATAACTTTGTAGTGTTTAATTATTTGACACTTTGAATAATATTGTGATTTAGTTGTTTATGGTGTTTAAATATTGTATATTATGTTTGATGCTCCTTCTATATTCTAGAGTACTGAAAATGCTCCTTTACCCCACAATTTAACGGTCAAAATTTGACACATAACGGTCAAACTTAACTTATTTAACGTCGTTACTAAATAAGCCACGAAAATAATTCTTGGTTATCACAAATGGACCACAATATTGTATATTATGCTATGTGCACTTTGCTATATTTTAGAGTACTAAAAATGCACCTTAACCCTAATTTTTTTCTTTATTATTTGGTTTTTGGATTGAGTACTGTGAGACAACAAACACCTCCTTATTGACATGGAAAAACTGAACAAGTGACAGTATCTTATAGGTGAATTGGACAAACTTGATATAAGCAACTTAATATAAGTTTTTTCGTTTTCGAAACTTATTTTCCTTATAGTTGACCAAGCATGTTTGGTTTTAAATGGATCGGAAGTAATTATGTTTTCTATTTATAATCTTGAACACAAGATTTTTTTCAAGGTCGAATAAAACAGTTAATGAACTAATTCACTCAAGTTTAAAGTTGACCCAGTTTCATATTATTGTGTGTAACACACACACAACGTAGAAATAAAATAAATTGAAGCCCTTGCGACTGAATGAGGAACATGTTGCTCAACAAAAGCAGCAAGCTAAGTAAGGATAGTTGGACAAGTATTTTTCTTGTGTTAGGCTGAATTTGAATATAGTTCCACACATATGATTATGTTTATATATTCCGTTTCTTTCTTTTTATCAGCCAAATCAAGGCGTTGCCTTCGGAGCACGCCATAAACCCCATCATTAAATCCCATGTATCCTTCCGACCAAAAAAAAAAATCCCATGTATCCATATCAATGCAAACATGATCGTGTGAATTTGGTATTGTATAAAGTTTATTTTTTATTTTCATGCTAGTAGTTACAAGGTTTTGAAAGTCGGACCAGATGTCGATTCGAAAAGATAAGCGGGTCATAGTTTACATGGTTGATTCGGTCAGACCTTTTGATTGGGTCAGTGATGTAGTAATTTAATTAAAAACTATATACAAACATACAATTCATATAATTTACTTGGAAATAGAAAAAACGGTTGGACCCGGTCCAAGCCGCAGCCCAATAGCAAGTGAAAGGTCTAAAAACATATTAATACCGACCCAAAGCGGTTCAAATGAAAAGGTGGTCCAAATCATTAAACAAACCACTTTTGTGTCATGCCGACTACCTGACTCTTAAAACTATGAGTAGTACATAATATTAGCAAACTAGTATTTGCACATTATATATATGGTTTGTTATTTAAAGAGCATAATAAACACCATTTATGACATTCTACTATGTTGTATTTAGACTTTTTTGAACTGAATGTTGTATTTAGACTTGAATTCCTTTTAAATCTTAGTCCTGATATTATAAGTCATTCCATTTAGATTTTAATAACTCGATTATAAAATTTTCTCCTAATTGTTTGGACAAAAAATGAGAAAAAATAATATATAATTGCAGCCCATCAAAACTATATTCAAAGCATCTATTTGGGAAAAATGGGACCAATAAATGTAGAAGTCACTTGGCACTCCCGCGGGAAGCCGTCTTTATGCTAGTCTAACGAATTTTCGTTCATATCATGGATACTTATGACTTTTCATTTAGGTTTAAAGTACAAAAATGTCAATGTAATTATTAAGAAGGTGCAAAAATACTCATGTAAAATTTTTTAGAACAAAATTACTCATCATATTTCAAAAGTAGGGCAAAAGTGTCTATCATCATTAATTTAAGTTAACAACAGTTTATTATGTCATCAAGTTTCATAAGTTTCATGTGTCTGATCATGTGTCATTTGACATAGGCAAATAAATACATAAATTTACCACATGTTTCAGTGAGTAACACAACAAAATATAGAAAGGGGAAATAACAAATAAAGTACTCCGAATATCTAAAAGGACAATGAATGTACTCAAGTTTCCAAAAGGATAATAAATGTTCTAATCATTGAATTGACATTGTTAAATGTTGCATAAAGACTGAACTGCTCTTATCTCAAAACAAATAACTCACACATCATCTCAATGGAAATGTTGCAGTTGTTAATGCGTATACTCTAGTGGTAAATATGTATATGATGCAGTGGTTAATCGTACTGAAGTCTGCTTAACCCCTGAGAACCCCTATCGAACAAATGTGAACTTGTATGTTGTTATGGTTAATAGAAATGTTGCAATTTTTAATGTGTATGTTCCGATGGTTAATATGAATGATGCAATGGTTAATTGAACTGAAGTGTAATTAATCCTTGAAAACCCCCCATTGAACAAATGTGAACTTGTATGTTGCTATGGTTAATGAAAATGTTACAGTTTGTGTATGATCCAGTTGTTAATAGGTATACTATAATGGTTAATTGGAATATGAGAGTGGGGTTAACTCCTGAGAACCCTCCATTGAACAATTGTGAACTTGTATACTCTTATTGAGTACCTTGATTGTCCTTTTGGATATTAGGAGTGCCTTATTTGTCATTTTCCCCAAATAATCTAGGTATGGAAAATAAAAAACAAAAGAAAACATTACCTACAACCATTACTCTACTTCAAATTGAGGCTAAAAAGAAGTAAAAGTTAAAGTGTGGATCTAGGTTTGCATTCGAGACATAACCACAACCACCAATCTTCATCGAAGTTTTAGATCACGGTGGCTCATTAAAATAAAAAAAGAAGTCTCGCATTGAAATCACACACCAAACCCTATTGAATCTCTTCCTATTTCTCTCTTCTTCCATTCTCTCATCTTCGATTCGAGGCTGCCCACACAGAAATTTGAGAAGTGCGATAGGAAGAAAAGGAAAAGAAGAAACATGATATCAATGATAGACACTTTTGCCCCATTTTAAAAATTTGATGGGTAGTTTTGTTCCAAAACATTTTACATGGTTATTTATGCACGTTCGTGACAGTTACTTGGACATTTTTGCACTTTAATCTTTTCATTTAATATCTTTTCCTCTTTGGTAAAAAATACCTTTCTTCTTTTACATTAAACATATTTATTGAGAGTGATATATATTATTTTTAATTTTCCCTTCAAGAGTGATATATAATCTTATATATGTCCATTTAAAAGTATTTTGATAATTCTTTTATATTGTGAATATATTATGAGCTTATTGGGAAATAAACCCATTAATTCCATTTTAAGAAAATAAACCTTTTGTTTTCTCATATCAACAGCCACAATCCCCAGCCATGAATAATAAATATCACAACTTTGATCTCTAAATATAGAACTTATTTGATGTGGTGGTGAACTTGCTCCTAAAGAATGACATTTTCTAATATTTTATCATTTCCCCCTAAATTAATCATCAATAATAAAAAAGTGGGTTAACATAACTTTTAGTCCCTAGAGTTTCCATTCATTTGGGTTTTGTTTTTTTTTTAAAAAAATTATAAGTTTGCCACATCAGCCATAAATAAGATGCCCAGTCAGCACATCTGTCATAAGACACATAAGCCTACTTGACGGTGTTAGTGCCATGTCATCGTATTTAACACCGTCAAGTTCATAAGGACTAACTCTATAAACAGAAGTAAACTTCAGGACCAAAACCACAGTGTAACACCCCAAAATTTCTATAAGAATAAATAAGGGAATATTTGGAATCTTGGGGTATTGTTTAGTATTTAAAAAAATTTTAGAAATAAATTTGGGAACTAAAATATATCTAGAAAAATCATATTGGGACTCAAAATATCTTACCTAACCTTATATTTATCTTAACTCCACCATCCATATCCTCTTTTAACCACACCCTTTCATTTTAATAAATATCTTCTTTTTTTTAACTCATTTTTATTTTCCCTATTAACCTCATCCACTTATAATTTATATATATACTCCTTCCTCCTTATCCTCACCATCACCGATCATCTTCACCATCACCCTTCACTCTCTTTTCACTTTCTCACCTCACCAACAAAAATCATCACTCTCATTTCTTCATCACCACCACACCATCTCACCTCACTTTGTTCTCAATTTCTCATTTCCCCATCAACATATCACTCTCCATTTCTCTCGTCACCTTCACTTCTCACTCTTCTCTCTACTTTCTTCCATTTTTTTTCTATTTTCTCGCGGTCAGCCACCACCTGTGACGGTGGAGATAAAGCCATCGATGGCAACGGTGACAGTGGGGGCAACTGGAGTGAGTTCCACGCGTGGCATACTTTAGGTGAGCTTTCCCTTTCTCTTTTCTCTTTCTCTGTCCGAAGTGAGAAGGTTTGGGGGAGGGGAAATCACTTTTGAGTTTGGAATTGAGAGTCTTGAATAGATTAAATTGACAGAGACTAAGATTAGATTCATAAAGTTGAAAGCTTTTATGAGTATATTGAAAATGATTGTTTGTGCTTGGATTGCCCTGTTTATGATTGTTTGGGTTATATTGGTGGTGATTTCTTGTACTTTTTTAATTGATTTCAATGCTTGGGAAAGCTGAGATTGATGACAGCATGGATAAAACAATAAGATAAGAAAAGTATAATATGCATGGGATTTTACTAAGATTTGGGTGTTTTGAAGCTAAGGATTTGAAGAATTTCTGTTCTTGTTTCTTTGGCTGCTGTTCAGTTTGGTTAAGTACTTGGAGGGAGGTATTTGTTTGTCTTAAACATGAATTAGAGCTTGAATAGGTTTGTTAAACGGAACTAATATTTAATTTGTGTGCAAGGATTTTGAGAGTTTATATTTTCCTATTTGTTCATGGCCCTGATTTCTAAATTTATTAAAGATGTTGGCTGAGAATTGATTATGTTAATAATTAAATTCCAACAAGGATACCTATATGTTCTTAAATATACAAGTACTTGTGTGTATGTTTTGCTTGTCTTATTCTCACTCTTGCAAAGAGAATATAGAAGATTTTGGAGACTTTAGAATCTGATCTTTTGAAGAATATAGTTTTAAATTGTAAAGGTTGCTTTGTATATATGTGGTCATAAAGTATGCATGAAGAAGTGCTGAATTGGTGGCAAGAAAGTAAATTAGAAATCTACATGGGTCAAAGTGTTTTGTTATATATTTGATTAAAATATGGAAATGGTTTTGCTGCTATTGCCTTAAGAGTAAATGTAATTAAAAGAAAATGGTAGACTTAAGTTATTTTGTAATGAGTAATGAGACATGGTTGAGTATATATATATGCATGCGTGTGTGTTTATATGCTTTGATTCACTTTTGTTTTGTTGGGCCAAATATGAAGCATGAGAAGCCTGATTCTTTTATTTATTTTGATCTCTTGGTCATGTAAGTGCAGGGAAGTAAAATGAGAAATGAAATTGGTTTCATTCTATGTGGTATGTTTTGAATTAATAAGAATTGAATTGACTTCGTTGGATTTCATTGGATGAGAAGTATTGCATGGATACGTGATATTTGTATGTGTCTCATATGTGGTCTTTTTATAATGGGAGTGTTTGTTAGAGATGGGAAGGGTAAAAGTATTAGTAGGTTAATAAGGATGTGAGAGACGCTAAATAAATATTCATAAGTATAGTTATTAATTAATTCATTATTCATTATATAAACATATTATATTTTATAGGAAACGATAGTGGAGTAGAATCCTCGGGGTATAACAAAGGGAAGGAGTCAGTTCAGGAGTGAGAGCCACAACCAGGTAGCAGTTTATTTCATATCTATAATTATAAACTGTAATATCTGTTTTTAGTAAATGATAGAAATCCTTGAGACTATATTCTGGAGTACTCCTTGGCTAGGAGGCTAGCTACCCCTATGCCAGAGACTTATTCATAAATCCTGCAGGTTTGAGGAGACCACTACTATATAACGAATATATTGTTATTAGCAGTGGGTGAGACTTATTATTCAGAAGGATAATATCATTGCTATACAGGTTTATGGTTTATCATTCTGTTTATATATATAAATTGACACATGATGAGATGTATATAAAGTAGATGTGATATAAACTGCATTGATTGCTGCTGTTTTTAGGTTGTAGGAGCTGGTGAGACGGTGTAAGTAAGGTAGGCATTTTGGAATGCGTCGCGGTGCTAGGGGGACATGTACCTTTTGTAGATAGATATTTTGGATATGTATATACCCAATCATTTTGATGTAGATAGGCAAACTAAAGCAAGTGTACAACTTGCGAGCTTTTGTAAATTTGTAAATATAGGGAGACTAAACTATGACACTAAAAAAAAATGGTTATGTGAGATAATCTTAGTGTTAGAAAGTAATAATGAATAAAGATAATAACAATAAAATATATAATAAGATTGGTAGTAGAAAAGTATTAAAGCAGTCTTTAAAGAAAAAGTTTAAAATTATTGGTATTTTTGGGTTTCCTCACTTGAAAAAGTGTTTATAAATCAATTAAAATGATATAGTATAGTTGTAAAAAGTTAGGTGTTACACACAGCTTTTAAACTATAGGGACCAAAACCCAAATGAATGGAAACTCTAGGGACTAAAAGTTATGTTAACCCTAAAAAAGTAGAAGAGAGATGGTAGGGATAATGAAATGTTGTTAGGGATTGGTAAGTATATTTGACTGTTAGAGTGCATGTAAAGTAATGTTTTAAAACAATTAAAAATAATATATAGATACAGTATTTATGAGAAAGAGAAGAAAATATTAAAATACTGTGTTAATGGTAGCTAGAGAGTGTACAAACATCTACCAAGGGCTTTGTAGCCCAGTGGTATGATAACTCCCCTTTAGGTGGGAGGTTACGGGTTCGATCCCGCTTGTAACCTTAACCATTAGTGCTTGCCCCTTTGAATAAAAAAAACGAGAGTGTACAAACATCTATTATTGTAGGAAACCTTTCCAATAAATGATATTATATTTTTCTTCTTTATAAACTTTTTATCAATGATTAAGGTATCCTTGATAATTTGAAGACTAATCCTCTACTGATCTGTAAACACCTCAAAGGGTGAAACAATTAAACGTAGATATTTAGTATTTCTTCATACTCAAGACCAAGGTTCATTTAAATCAATTTAAACACAGATGTTAACAATGTGTTTGAGCCTTAATTTTTTATTTTTTATTTTATTTTGTTTTTTTATTTTTGGTTTTTTGTTTTTTGATGTTTGAGCATTTATTAACCTCATTCAAATGTTGTAGGTAGCATTACTACATTACCACTTGTATACAAACTTTATATAAATTGATATTGAAAAAATATGATAAATGTATCAAGATCATAGAAGGGAATTAATCGTAGACATCTACGGGGTTGTCTACCCACATTTTCACTTATCAATTTTGTCATCAATAACCCATTGGAACTTATTTAATACTCCCTCCGTCCTAAATATAGGACCTAGATAACTTTTTTTTGAGAGGTTAAGGTTGCAAAATAGTCTATTAAATCATGACATATTTGATATATTTTTAGATTATCCATTAGTTTATAAGTAAAATAAACTAGTTTAAGGGAAAAAATTAGGTAAATCAATTTATAATTAACTTATTTTGCTCTTTTTTAGGATTTTTCAAAAAAGTTAATTAGGTCTTATATTTAGGACCGGAGGAAGTATTAAATTCCTTACATGGAACCTTAATGTAATTTCCATAAAAATATATAACCAGTCGCGCATGGTAGTTGAAATAGGCTATAAATGACTCTCACAATTTTTCAAAATATTCTTAATATTTTATTATTGGCAGTAAAATAGCAGGACTTCAGTTTGTTAAGATCTAAATTAATCAATATAGTGCACATATATGTTATTATGCTGTAAGGGCTATTATTTTTATTTCCTTTTCGGGTCAAAATCTTTAGCGCTAGTTGTTTTCAACAAATTGATGCACTGCAAATTAAATAAAAGTAGAATTTTAGTCCTTCAACATTTTGATCAATTCTAGTTTGATCCATGAGCCATAAAATCTATGGTGTTGACTATTGAACTTTCACTCAGTTTTGATTGTTTGTTCATGAAATTAAAACGGTGTTTATAGTCCTTAAACTTTGGTTTTGTTCCATTAATTTTGTGTCATTTATAACCATTGATCCCTGATTTTATTATTTTTGTAAGAGTTCACAGACCAAAATCAAAATTTATCAAAAGTTTAAGGAACAAAAGTAGCGTTAACCCCATAAATATATAACCCTTCAATAATATGTTAGAATCTTAAGTTTTGATGAAGACTAAAATATGAAAGAACCAGTTAAACACTTAGAAAGAATTAGGTTAATATAGAACCCCAAGTAAGAGTACAACCGGATGTGGATTTACTTCCGGATGGATTAGGACTAGCGCTCGCGGATGAAAGTCTCATCCCACAGCGGAAGCAAGTAAGTCACTAAGTCAGAACTCAGTCTAGAGTGTTAGAGTATCAAATCTTAAAGACTAAGTTAGGACACAACCAGATGCAGAATTGCTTCCGGAAGTCTTAGAGTAAATTAAATGACTAGCGCTGTCTATTAAACTAAGACAACCCCAAGCTTCAGTGAATATAACACTAAGTCATAACATAGTTCTAGTAGGAGTGCATCCGGTAGCAAAATTGCTTCCGGAAGTAAAAGAGCTTCCCATAGACAATTGAACTCCCACTGAATGTGACTAGGTGTTAATATTGTTGGACTAACGTTCAAGTGCAGAACTGAGTGTTGTTACTTCCGGATGTGGACTTGCTTCCGGTAGCAATCAGAATGTCAGAACGTACAACAGTCCAGAAGTCAGAATGCCTTTTGTCAGAGCAGAGTTGTCAGAGTTGCTTTTCAGAGATAAAGCAAGTCAACCCTGCTAAGCATTAATGAAGCATTAATTGGTTCAACGGTAACAAAGGATAAACAGACATATTCAAACGGCTCTCCTACCTACCAAGCAAGGGAAGTATGAGAGATGCTATATAAGGAATCACTTCATCATTTATGTAGGCAGCTAAGAACATCATCGAACATATTCTGCAAAATCATTCAAGCATTCAAAGCTCATACTACCCAGAAAGCAAGAGAGCACTTATTGCATTGAGAGTTATTTATTATTCATCTTGTACTCTTTGTATTTAAGTCTCTTTAGCTAGTGAGAGGATTTATTGTACTTAAGTGAGTAACATTATCCGTTCTTTGAGAGAACTAAGTAGAAAATCCTTTGTTTAAAAGGTTGAACCCTTACAAGTAGTAAGGGGGAGCGAGTCTGTTTGTAAGGTTGCAAGTGAGCCCGTTGTAAAACTTGCGATTGTAAAAGGTTGCAAGTTGTAACATCCTGAAAATTTAATACAGGATTAAAGAGTGTTTTGGGAAATGATAAATGGAGAAATTAGGAATTTTGGAATTTTTAGGAATTTTCGGGATATTTTGGAAATTTTGAGTAATTAATGTGTATATAATTAATTAAGAAATGAAGAGTTTGAAATATGAGGGAATGGTAAAGCTAAAAATATTTTGAAGTTTAAGAAGATTGGAGGCTGGTTTAAGTGGTTTTAAATCAAAATGAGTACATTATGACAAGTTTAGGCTTTAATTATCAAAAACCACCCTTATTTCTCCCTAACCAAACACGCCCTCCCTCCTTCCTTATCAATAAAAATAAACTCCCTCCTCACCTTCAAACCCGTCCTCCCCCACCTCCTCTGTCGCTTTCTTTTCTTTTTCTCCCTTCGGCCACACGTACGGCGGCATTCGACGGCAATGAAGGGCGGCTGTGATGGCGGCCAAGGCTGGCCGACCTCTGCGGCCTCTTCTCCTTTCTTTTCCTCTTTATTCTAGTCCGTTTCGCTTTCATCTCAAACCAAATGAACCCTATTTGTTTCTCCTTGCGAATCCGGCGAGTTTTCCGGCGTATGGCGGCGGAAATTAAAGGTAAAGTTTCAGCCTTCTTATGTTTTCGATCTATGTTACCTTTAAGGTCGATTTCCTCACTCTCTTTTCTTCTTTTTCGTTTTTGGCTGTTCTGTTTCGGCCAACCACCTAAATGGTCGATCTCCGGCGAGTTTCACGGTGGTGCCGACCACCCACAACTCATACAACATCAAAACTAAACTTAGGTAACTCTACTTCTCAGACTCATACCCTTTTTCATTCGTTTTTGGGCGATTTGGAGAGGAATCCGAAATTTGGTTTAGGGATTTAAGTTTTATAAGCTTGATTAGGGGTCTATATGAGTTATGAAAGGGTCCTACATGTTGGTTCTGGAAGTTTCTATTTTCTTGCTTTGTTTTGCCATGCATGTGTGCTTAAAAATATGCTTTAGATTGCTTTACTGCTATGGCCAAATGGAATTGAAGCAAAATGAAGAATTTTGTTGCATTGGGTAAACTGAATTATGGAAGAAAAGTATTGATTAAGTGGATTTTCTGTTATATGTAAAAGAGGTGTTTAATTGTGAGATTTATGCAACATGTGAAATGACTAATATTGTTAGAATCTCCCTGATATGATATGTTAGAATCTCTTTGATATGTATCTGATATGCATAATCTCTTTGATATGCATTTATGTATTTTCTATTTTTATTTCCTCTTCTCTTCCTATATAATGTAGCCTCACTACCACTCTATAATTAATATAAAATAAGAGAAATCATTTCTTCTTCCAAACTTTCTTCTCTACTTTTAACATGGTACCAGAGCCTCGTTCGAATATGAGGAGAATGTTTCGTTCCCGCTGAGATCGCAGAGAGAGAGAGAGAGAGAGAGACAAAATAATTCGGCCGGTGTAGATCTGGAGCAATCCATGGTGCGTCGCACGACACCGCCACCACCGCTGAGTTCGCGAGGCCGAGTTCGGCCAAAACCTCTGTCCTGGCGTCATTCTGAGCGGCGCGTGGCCTTCACGCGCCGCCACAGCAACGGCGCGTGGCCCCCACGCGCCACCACACCTCCGGCGCGTGAAATCCACGCGCCACCGTCCACGACCGCCGGAGCTCCGAAAATTCCAGAAACGCGTTTTCAGGCTGTTTTTCCACCACTGTCAGCCGCATTAGCTCCTTCAAAATTTGACAAATCAGATTCTCATCCTATAGCTCTAATGGGTAGCTCCTCAAAAGGTTCAGTGAAGCCTGAAGAAGCACCAGAACTTATGTCAGAGCCTCAGGTGATGATTATCGATTACAAATCAAATGTAAACCTTGTTCAGTCAGGTAATTCCATAATAGCCCTTAATACTACTATGACTGCTGATGATACATGGATCGTTGACTCAGGAGCTACAGATCATATGAGTGGAAACAGAGGTTTATTCAAAACTCTTAGATTATGTCCGGAAAATCTTAGAGTTAAAGTTGCCAATGGGGTTGTTACAAAAGTTGCAGGAATTGGTTCTGTTTTGTTGACAGAACACTTAGAAGTTCACAATGTTCTCTTTGTTCCTGCGCTTACTTGTAATCTGATATCTGTGAGTAAATTAATTAAAGGCAAGAGATGTAGAGTGATCTTTGATGAAAGTGGGTGTACTTTTCAGGATTTAAACTCGAGGAGGACGATTGACAATTCTAAGGAATGGGATGGACTCTATTATCTTGAAGGCTCTAACCGAAGGAAACGAGAAGCAAATAAGGCACTTGTTAGCTCGCATTCCAATAATGAAGATGTTCTTTTGTGGCACCAAAGGTTAGGCCATCCAAGTTTTGATTATATGAAGCATTTGTTTCCAAGTCTATTCAATAAAAATTCAGTACCATTTTCTTGTGAAACTTGCCAACTCGCAAAGCAAAAACGATCCACCTATCCTCAACTATCCTATAAGCCGACCACACCCTTCACAATAATCCATAGTGACATTTGGGGGCCTGCTAAAACCAAAACCCAAGCCAATGCCAGATGGTTCATAACCTTTATTGATGATCACACTAGAACTACATGGGTTTACCTAATGAAAGAAAAATCTGAAGTGAACCAAATATTCCAAAGTTTCTACTCTTATGTAAAAACCCAATTCCACACCTCTATCCAAATTTTAAGGAGTGATAATGCTAAGGAATACTTAAGTAGTTCTATGAAAGAGTTTCTAAGCAAGCAAGGTATTCACCACCAAACCTCTTGTGTGTACACCCCTCAGCAGAATGGAGTGGCTGAAAGGAAGAATAGACACCTCCTAGAAGTAACTAGAGCCATTATGATAGAAAGAAATGTCCCTAAAATATTCTGGGGAGATGCCATTCTTACCGCTGCCTACCTTATCAATCGTATGCCATCCAAAGTTCTCAACTTCTCCACTCCTATACAGAAACTCCTTGAAAGCTACCCCAACTCTCCACTCATTCATACCTTACCTCCAAAAACTTTTGGGTGTGTCGTGTTTGTTCACAAACAGGCTGAGGGCAAACTTGATCCTAGAGCAGAAAAATGTATATTTGTTGGGTATTCTCCAAGTCAAAAGGGTTATAAATGCTACAGTCCAATCACCCGAAAAACCATTGTCTCAAAGGATGTAGTGGTTTACGAGAGTGAGACATACTATCCCAAATTACCCATTCAGGGGGAGAGTGATGGTACAGAATGGCTAATTGTGAATCCCACACCTAAGTCAAGCCTTGAACAAGAGATCTTAGTTTACCCTGAACTGACATCCAACCCAGTAGACTCTGAAAGAGCCATAACCATCCCAGAAATAGAAATCACCCAGGACAACCTTAGTGAACACAATTCTCAACCCAGAGTGGAAAACAATGCTGAAATCAATACTGAGATGGTCTCTGAAGATCAACATGATGAGGAATTACAATCAGGCAATGAAGCAACTGATAGTAGAGTTCCTTCCGCTCCGAGGAATGACCATGAATCTGACTCGAGAATAGATCCTGAAGAGATGGGCTGGCCTATTGCTCTGCGAAAGGGGGTAAGATCTTGTACTCAACATCCTATTCAGAAATTTGTTTCTTATGGTAATCTGTCTGCAAAGATGCAGAGCTTTGTAATTAACACTGCTCAGGTGAAAATCCCACACACTTTCCAACAAGCTATGACTGATCCTAATTGGAAGTTAGCTACAGAAGAGGAGTTGAGGGCTCTCAAAGAGAATAAAACATGGGAGATTACAAATCTTCCGAGAGGGAAGAAGGCAGTTGGATGCAGGTGGATATTTACTCCAAAATTTAATCCTGATGGGAGCATCGACAAGTATAAGGCCAGATTAGTTGCAAAGGGGTACACTCAGACATATGGCATTGATTACGAGGAGACGTTTGCTCCAGTTGCCAAGTTTAGTACCATCAACATACTTCTTTCTATTGCAGCCAACCTGGATTGGTCATTACATCAATTAGACATTAAAAATGCCTTTTTAAATGGTGACTTATGTTAGAATCTTAAGTTTTGATGAAGACTAAAATATAAAGGATTAGACCAAGTGCCTAGGAAGCAATAGTATACTTAGGATCCCAAGTAAGAGTGCTTCCGGATGAAGATTTACTTCCGGTTAGATTAGGACTTGCGCATGCGGATGAATGCTTTCATCCCCCAGCGTCAGCAAGTAAATAACTAGGGATTTAACTTAGTCCATGAACTTTAGGTGCACAAACCCTAAGACTAAGCTATGGTTCAATCGGAAGCGAAGTTGCTTCCTGTTAGACTTAGACTGGCGCAGAGCGACAGAATAGATATTACCCCAAGCGTCAGTAAGTCTACTTCCCCAAGTGAAAGCGCTTCCTGTTAGACTCAGACTGGCGCAGAGCAATAGAATAGTTATTACCCCAAGCGTCAGTAAGTCTACTTCGCCAAGTGAAAGCACTTCCTATTAGATTTAGACTGGCACAGGTTGATAGACTAGATATAACCCCGAGCGTCAGCAGAAATGCAACATCAAGTGAAGTTGCTTCCTATTAGATCTTGACTGGCGCAGACTGATAGAATAGATTTCACCCTAAGCGTCAGTGAATTCACCACGTCAAGTAAAAGTGCTTCCGATAGCTCAGTGACTAGCGCTGAGTGGTGGAATGAAATAGACTAAGCAAGAGCAAGTCATGGTGAACTAAATCCCTCATCAAGTGAATTTACTTCCGGATGTAGAAGTGCTTCCGGATACACCTTAGATTTAGGGATCAACCACTGCATGAGACTATATGATTATATTGCTAAACTAACGTTCAAGTGCAGCACACTCAGTAAGGTTGCTTCCGGATGAGAAGTTGCTTCCGCAAGCAATCAGAATGTCTGAACGTTCAAAGAGATGCAGTGTCAGAATGCTTTTGTCAGAGCAGAGGCGTCAGGACTACTTTTCAGAGTTAAAGCAAGTCAACCCTGCTATACATTAATGAAGCATTAAATGGGCGAACGGTAACAAGGGAAAAACGGACATATTCAAACGGCTAGCCCACCTACCAAGAGTTCAAAATGCTTGAAGACTATATAAGGAAGCAAAACTTCATTTATGAAGTAGTTAATGATCTTCAAATATTCTTGAGCGAGAAAATCCTTATTCATTCAAGCTGCCCAGAAAAATGAAGAGCATTTAACACTTGGAGTGATTTTTCACCTACCTATTCTGTACTCACAGTAGTTAAGTCTCTTTCTGTTAAAAGAGCATTTATTGAACTTAAGTGTGTAACATCATTCGTTCTGTAAGAGAACTTAGTCAGAAAAGCCTTCAAGTGTAAACTTCAAACCCTTGCTTGGTGTGAGGGGGAGACAGTTAGATAGGTTACAAGTGAGCCAGTGTAAAACTTGTTGTAAGGTTGCAAGTGAGCCCGTAAAACTTGCGGTTGTAAGGTTTCAGGTGAACCCGATTTAAAACCTGAGTTATAGTGAAACTCTCGGCCTGGGTGGTTGAGGACTGGACGTAGGTCAGGTAGACCGAACCAGTATAAATCTTGTGTCATTTACTTTGAGTATTTATTTTTGAAGCACAATTCACCCCCCCCCCCCTCTTGTGCATCCATTACGTTCATTTGGTATCAGAGCGGGTCTTTCTCACTCGATTCCAACGAATCCGGAAAGCAAAGATCTAAGTAATGGATACGGAGTATGGTCTGCCAGATGTTGCTGTACAACCCAACAAGCCCCCAGGCTTCGATGGGCACAACTATACATTCTGGAAATTCAGAATGGAAACCTATATCAAGTCAAGCGATATCAGACTATGGGACGTGATCGAACATGGGGATCAAACTCCCTTAGATGAGGAAGGATTTGCTAAGGCAAAAGCCAGATATACTGCTGAGGACTATGCTCTAGTCCAACTCAACCATAGGGCTATGCACTACATCCAGTGTGCTCTCAGCTACAAAGAGTTTCACAGGATCAGCCACCACAAAAATGCAAAGGATATGTGGGAGGCTCTTGAGGCTGCACACTCCGGAACCAGGGGAGTTAAAGCAAGACGTGTTGAGATGCTGGTGGAAGAATTCCACAAATTCGCCATGCTAAGCCCCACCGAGCCTATCAGAGATCTAGAGCTCAGATTCACCCATCTCATCAATAATCTAGCCTCGCTTGGTAAGGATATCCCTGAAAGAGAGCAGGTGAGCAAGATTCTGAAAATCTTGAAGGGTGACTGGATCACCAAAGTCACTATTCTGCAAGAAGTGCAAGGAGAATCAACCAGCTCCGTCACCGCTCTTTTTGGCTCACTTGCTGAATATGAGCCAACCTTGCTGGCTATGAGAGCTCCTCAAACCTCATCCAAGAGTAAGAACCTTGCTCTCGTTGCTCCCAGCAAAGAGATCAAGGACAATGATGAGGATGACGACGATGAGATGGACGATGAGGAGATGGCCCTGATGGTGAGGAAGTTCAGGAAATTCCTCAGGAAGAAGGAAGGCTATCAGAAAGGTGACACCAGCCAGAAGAGGGGATACAAGAAAGAGAAGGTCCCTGTGTGCTTTGAATGCAATAAGCCTGGTCACTTCAAGGCTGAGTGTCCCAGCCTGCAGAGGTCCAAAGGCAAGGATAAAAGAAAGGCACTCGTTTCCTCCATTTGGGTAAACAGCTCAGATGAGGAAGCAAGTGATGATGAAGAAGTTGCCAACCTCTGCCTGGTAGCTAGAGAAGAGGATGAGGAAGCATCTTCAGATCTTGACCTCACCAATGAAGAACATGAGGTAACTCTTCCTGAACTACAAGAGGCTTACAATGAGATTCATGAAGAATTCTCTAAACTATGTAAAGCCTATAAATTCTTGAAAACCAAAAAGGAGTCACTTGAGTCCAAGGTGGACTCACTCAGTGAGGAACTAGCGGAAGCTAGAAGATCTCCAATGGTGGATGGACAGGGTTCTCCTCAAGCAGAACCCAACATCCCAACACCTGAGAGCTGTCCAAATTGCAGCAAAATCTCAGAAGAAAATAATAAGCTGCAAAATGCCCTGCAGAAATTCACCAATGGTTCAGAAATGCTGAATATACTTTTAATGAACCAAAGGGCATATAGGGATAGGACTGGCTTGGGATATACCCCCAGGAAGAAAACGTGGGAAGAACCAAAAGTAAAGCCTTACTTAAAGTTCTTCCATAAAGCCACCAGTCATAGCTCCTCACCTTTCAGCTTCTGTAATTACTGCAACAGAAAAGGACACTCGATGTCCACCTGTAACGCTAAAAAGCATGGAGCTAACAGCTCATACAAGTGGGTCCCTAAAGGAACCAGGGCTACAAAGGATCCTCCACCTGCAAAGGAAATCAAGAGAGGACAAGGATCCCAAGCCTGGAATCATCCCACTGGGAGAACCCAAGAGTCTAGAGCCAACACTAGGCCAAAGGCTCCAAATGTGTATAGGCACAAGGATAAGCCCAAAGCTAGGCCAAGGGTCCTAGACACTAATGACAAAGGACCCAAGAGAGGTTGGGTACCTAAAATTGCTTGATTGTTTCAGGTGTGTCTCAAGGCATCCAAGAACAAAAATTGGTACATCGATAGCGGATGCTCGAGACATATGACTGGAGACAGAGACAAGTTCAAGTCTCTGGTGATCAAAGATGGAGCCACAGTGACCTTTGGAGGAAATCAAAGTGGCAAGATCACTGGAGTTGGAGAAGTCGGACCAGTCAAAGATGTATATCTAGTGGACGGTCTCTGTCACAACCTGCTAAGTGTAAGTCAAAGCACGGACAAAGGTAACTGGGTAATATTTGATTCAAATGAGTGCTTAATAGTTGATAAGCAGGATCTGAATATAGATAAGGCCAACCTAAAATGCAAAATTAAGGCAATTAGAAATGGGAATCTATATACCTTAGATTTATGTCAACAGCTAGAAGAAAAATGTCTAATATCTAGTGACGAGAATAGCTGGCTTTGGCATAAGAGACTAGCTCATGTTAACTTTACTCAATTGGACATGCTAATTAAAAAGGAGCTAGCTGTAGGTATTCCCCCTTTTAAGGTTAAGCATGATTTTATCTGTGAATCCTGCCAACGAGGAAAGCAAACAAAATCCTCGTTTAAAACCAAGAAGAGAGTCTCCACCAGCAGGCCCTTGGAACTAATCCACATGGATTTGGTTGGGCCAGCAAGAGTAAAAAGCTTAGGTGGAAACCTATATGCTTTAGTGGTGGTGGATGACTATTCAAGGTTTACGTGGACTTTGTTTCTTGCCTCTAAGCAAGATGCTTTTGATGCTTTCGTTGTCCTGGCTAAGAAAGTGCAGAATGAGAAGGATCTCAAAATCACAGCCATAAGGACAGACCATGGAGGAGAGTTTGAGAACCATAGCTTCACTGAGCTATGTGAGCAAAACGGCATCGAACATAACTTCTCAGCTCCGAGAACTCCTCAACAAAATGGAGTAGTCGAAAGAAAGAACAGGGTTCTGACGGAGATGGCTAGAAGCATGCTGAACGAGAAAGAAGTCTCTCAAATGTTCTGGGCGGACGCTATGAGCACTGCTTGCTATATCTCCAACAGAGCTTATGTTCGCAAGGGCTTGGATAAGACTCCATACGAGCTATATAAAGGAAGGAAGCCCAACATCAGCCATCTCAGAATATTCGGATCAAAATGCTACGTGCATAACAATGGGAAGGTAAACTTGGGTAAGTTTGATCCAAAGGCTGATGTAGGTACATTCATAGGATATTCCCTTAGGAGCAAAGCATATAGGATATACAACATAAGAACTAAAACTGTAGAAGAGTCCATGCATGTTGTATTTGATGAAACTCCTACATGGGGACAATCCACAGAAGATGATGAAGCACTTAACTTTCCAAATCTTCCATCATCTTCCTCACCACCAAAAGAAACAACAACAAGCTATCCCAAAGAAGAAGGTGAACCCAGTGATGTACCTAGTGGGCAACCCATGCCTGAGGAGGCACAGCTGCCAATAGCTAGGAGACATCACAGGGATCATCCTCTTGATCAAGTGCTTGGTGATGTTTCTTCTGGTGTCAGAACTAGAAGACAAGTTCAAAATGAAGTTGAGTTTGGAGCATTCCTATCTCAAATCGAACCAACTTCAGTTGAACAAGCTCTTGAGGACTGCGACTGGATTATTGCCATGCAGGAAGAGCTGAATCAATTTGAAAGAAGTCAAGTGTGGGAACTAGTCCCAAGGCCGTCTCATCAATCCATAGTAGGAACCAAGTGGGTCTTTAAAAACAAACTGGATGAGACAGGTCAAATCACTAGAAACAAAGCCAGACTGGTAGCTAAAGGATACAACCAAGAAGAAGGCATTGACTATGAAGAAACTTTTGCTCCAGTCGCTAGACTTGAGGCAATAAGGATTCTTCTAGCCTTTGCATCCATGAAAGGTTTCAGATTATATCAAATGGATGTAAAAAGTGCATTTCTTAATGGTTATATTAAGGAAGAGGTGTATGTAGAACAACCTCCTGGCTTTGAAAACCATAAGAACCCCAAACATGTGTATAGATTAAAGAAAGCTTTGTATGGCCTGAAACAAGCCCCTCGAGCTTGGTATGAGAGACTCAGCAGCTTTTTGCTGGGCAAGGGTTTCTCAAGAGGCAAATTAGATAATACACTGTTTATTCTTCACAAAGATAGAGATATGTTAATTGTCCAAATTTATGTTGATGATATTATCTTTGGGGCAACTAACGAGAAGCTTTGTGAAGATTTCTCTAAGATTATGCAGGGTGAATTTGAGATGTCAATGATGGGAGAACTAACATTCTTCCTAGGCCTGCAAATCAAACAAAAGAAGAACGGAATCTTCATCTCCCAAACCAAGTACTGCAGAGAACTACTCAAAAAGTTTGGGATGGATGAATGCAAGGAGTATGATACTCCTATGAGCACCTCAGCTGCACTCGACGCTGACGCCAAGGGTAAAAGTGTCAGCCTGCCCATGTACAGGGGAATGATAGGTTCCCTCCTATACTTAACGGCGAGCAGGCCTGATATTCAATTTAGCGTAGGCATGTGTGCTAGGTTTCAAGCCAACCCCAAGGAATCACACTTGACATGTGTTAAACGTATTCTGAGATACCTTGAGGGAACACAAGAACTTGGTCTTTGGTATCCCAGAGGTAACCAAGAGTTCTTGTGGGCTTATTCTGACTCTGACCACGCAGGTTATAAAACAGATAGAAAGAGCACCAGTGGACAATGCGCCTTCCTTGGTGGTTGTCTGGTGTCTTGGGCCAGCAAGAAGCAAACCTGCGTGTCCTTGTCATCCACTGAGGCAGAATACATTGCTGCTGCAAGTTGCTGTGCACAAGTGCTATGGCTGAAAAACCAGTTGAGAGATCTTGGCTTGGAGTTCCCTGAGGCGCCCATCCTCTGTGATAACACAAGCACAATTAGCCTCGCCAAGAATCCAGTTCAGCACACCAGGACAAAGCACATTGACGTCCGACATCACTTCATCAGAGACCATGTTCAAAAGAAGGATGTCAAGGTGCAGTTTGTTCCCACACAACAACAGCTTGCGGATATCTTCACCAAGCCTCTGGGGACTGACCAGTTTATTTTCATTAGAGGTGAATTGGGAATGGTAAACCCAAATGAAGTGTAATTATTATTTTTTTATATATATCACTTACAACAATACTGACTTAGGCATCGGAGTGCCAATATATGTCCTTGCAGGTATTCAATGTTGAATCTTAAGTAAGTGCAACCGGAAGCAAAACCACTTCCAAATGATTACACACTGACGCTGGATGATCAAACCAAGAGAGCGCCAGCACAAGTCCAAGAAGACACGTCACTTCAGAAAACGCTTCAACTTCCAAATGAGACGTTTCGACTTCTCTGACAATATGAAGCGACACGTGTCATCAGGTATATCGATCCAACTTAAGGCGTTTACGCTACCCAATGTGTGATAATGTGAAGGAGCATGACCTTTTTGCCCTTAGTGACTTTACCTATAAAAGGGACATCTCATTTCACACATTCTTCATTTTCATCTATGTTCTTCATATAAACATTTCATCAACCCCACAAAAATGGCCGAACCCTCTGAAGCAAACCCAGTTTCGAGGAAACCCTCCTCATCTAAGAAACACAAGTCCAAATCTGGGAAATCAAGCCATCAACATTCTGGAAAATCTGGGCATCGTGAAAGACATCAAGAACATCATGAAGTTTCTCGGCAAATTGCCCTAGGGCAGGATGAAAATATTCAAGGTCAGCCTGAAACCTCTGGTAGAATGGCAGAACTGTTAGTGGGTTCTAAGAAGAGGAAGTCCATCCCTAAGGAGGAGGCTGCGGCGATCAAATATGGAAAACACTCTTTGATGATGCCAAAAGGGGGAGAAATGCATTGACCACTAGCCTTGCTACCCTGGGAGTTCCTTGATGAAGAAGAGCTTCAGCGAGAGGGAGAGAAAGAAGAAACAAAGAAACAACCCCCAGCCCAAATTTTTTTTACTTAGAAATGTTCATCTTTTCATGCATGTTCTCATATCTGCCTACTATATGCTCGCTGCTTGTAAATGTTATCTAATTATATGCTCTGACCTGTAACCTATGCTTATCAATAATATTTGTCTAAGTTACTTATTCTGAACTATTGCTTTTATTCTTCAGCTAATCCTTTCATATGAACTTAATCGATAAAGCTAAGTTTGTCATCATCAAAAAGGGGGAGAATGTTAGAATCTTAAGTTTTGATGAAGACTAAAATATAAAGGATTAGACCAAGTGCCTAGGAAGCAATAGTATACTTAGGATCCCAAGTAAGAGTGCTTCCGGATGAAGATTTACTTCCGGTTAGATTAGGACTTGCGCATGCGGATGAATGCTTTCATCCCCCAGCGTCAGCAAGTAAATAACTAGGGATTTAACTTAGTCCATGAACTTTAGGTGCACAAACCCTAAGACTAAGCTATGGTTCAATCGGAAGCGAAGTTGCTTCCTGTTAGACTTAGACTGGCGCAGAGCGACAGAATAGATATTACCCCAAGCGTCAGTAAGTCTACTTCCCCAAGTGAAAGCGCTTCCTGTTAGACTCAGACTGGCGCAGAGCAATAGAATAGTTATTACCCCAAGCGTCAGTAAGTCTACTTCGCCAAGTGAAAGCACTTCCTATTAGATTTAGACTGGCACAGGTTGATAGACTAGATATAACCCCGAGCGTCAGCAGAAATGCAACATCAAGTGAAGTTGCTTCCTATTAGATCTTGACTGGCGCAGACTGATAGAATAGATTTCACCCTAAGCGTCAGTGAATTCACCACGTCAAGTAAAAGTGCTTCCGATAGCTCAGTGACTAGCGCTGAGTGGTGGAATGAAATAGACTAAGCAAGAGCAAGTCATGGTGAACTAAATCCCTCATCAAGTGAATTTACTTCCGGATGTAGAAGTGCTTCCGGATACACCTTAGATTTAGGGATCAACCACTGCATGAGACTATATGATTATATTGCTAAACTAACGTTCAAGTGCAGCACACTCAGTAAGGTTGCTTCCGGATGAGAAGTTGCTTCCGCAAGCAATCAGAATGTCTGAACGTTCAAAGAGATGCAGTGTCAGAATGCTTTTGTCAGAGCAGAGGCGTCAGGACTACTTTTCAGAGTTAAAGCAAGTCAACCCTGCTATGCATTAATGAAGCATTAAATGGGCGAACGGTAACAAGGGAAAAACGGACATATTCAAACGGCTAGCCCACCTACCAAGAGTTCAAAATGCTTGAAGACTATATAAGGAAGCAAAACTTCATTTATGAAGTAGTTAATGATCTTCAAATATTCTTGAGCGAGAAAATCCTTATTCATTCAAGCTGCCCAGAAAAATGAAGAGCATTTAACACTTGGAGTGATTTTTCACCTACCTATTCTGTACTCACAGTAGTTAAGTCTCTTTCTGTTAAAAGAGCATTTATTGAACTTAAGTGTGTAACATCATTCGTTCTGTAAGAGAACTTAGTCAGAAAAGCCTTCAAGTGTAAACTTCAAACTCTTGCTTGGTGTGAGGGGGAGACAGTTAGATAGGTTACAAGTGAGCCAGTGTAAAACTTGTTGTAAGGTTGCAAGTGAGCCCGTAAAACTTGCGGTTGTAAGGTTTCAGGTGAACCCGATTTAAAACCTGAGTTATAGTGAAACTCTCGGCCTGGGTGGTTGAGGACTGGACGTAGGTCAGGTAGACCGAACCAGTATAAATCTTGTGTCATTTACTTTGAGTATTTATTTTTGAAGCACAATTCACCCCCCCCCTCTTGTGCATCCATTACGTTCAACTTAGAGGAAGAAGTGTACATGGAAGTTCCAGAGGGTGTCAAAGCTCCTAATAACACTGTGTGCAGGTTGAAGAAGTCTTTGTATGGATTGAAACAGTCTCCAAGAGCTTGGTTTGACAGATTCTCTAGAGTGCTGAAGAAGATGACCTTTGTTCAGGGGCAAGCAGATCACACCTTGTTCACTAAACATAATGGTGAAAAAGTGACAATTTTAATTGTTTATGTTGATGACATTGTTATTACAGGAAACGATGAAAGCTCCATAGCTCAGCTGAAACAAGCTCTAGCAAGTGAATTTCAAGTGAAGGATCTTGGTCAGATGAGATACTTCCTTGGCATGGAGATAACCAGAAGCAGGAAAGGCATTAATGTGTCCCAGCGCAAGTACACACTAGACTTGCTACATGAGACCGGGATGCTAGGCGCAAAACCGGAGGAGACACCTATGGATGACCAATGCAAACTAGAAATAAAGGAAAAGGGAGTTCCTGCTAACACTGAGAGATATCGAAGACTTGTTGGGAAATTGATATACTTGACTCATACACGTCCGGATATCAGTTTTGCTGTGGGAATGGTAAGTCAATTCATGCACCAACCACAAAAGGAGCATATGGATGCAGTTATGAGAATACTTGGGTACTTGAAGGGAAATCCAGGTAGAGGAATATTCTTTAAGAAAGGAACAACTAGGAACTTGGAGATTTATACTGATGCAAGTCTTGCAAGAGACCTAGAAACTGGAAGATCTATCACAGGTTATTGCTCATATCTCTGGGGAAACTTAGTTACTTGGAGAAGCAAGAAGCAGACCATTGTATCACGAAGTAGTTGTGAAGCTGAGTTAAGAGCTGCATGTCTTGGTGTATGCGAAGGAATCTGGATCATCAGATTACTACATGAATTGAGAATTCCTTTTGATGGCCCACTGCAAATATGGTGTGATAACAAGTCCAGCATTGAAATGACCAGAAATCCTGTTTATCATGATCGAACTAAACATGTCGAAATTGATAGACATTACATTAAGGAGAAAGTAGAGGCGGGGATCATGGCATTGACATATGTCCGTTCTTCTGAGCAGATTGGTGATATGATGACTAAACCACTTGACCGACCTACATTTGAGAGATTCCGAAGCAAGCTGGGAATGCTTGACATATATTCTCCAGCTTGAGGGGGAGTGTTAGAATCTCTCTGATATGATATGTTAGAATCTCTTTGATATGTATCTGATATGCATAATCTCTTTGATATGCATTTATGTATTTTCTATTTTTATTTCCTCTTCTCTTCCTATATAATGTAGCCTCACTACCACTCTATAATTAATATAAAATAAGAGAAATTATTTCTTCTTCCAAACTTTCTTCTCTACTTTTAACAAATATTAGTTATGAAATGCTTTTAATCTATCGCAGTAGACTTCTCTTTTTGTTGGTATTAATGGATTGACTAATTGGATTAAATTGTAAAGGGTTTAAACTTATAAGAATGAAGTTAAAGTTCTAATTTTTGATATATTGGAAAAGATTAGAGCCTTACTTAAAGATTTGATTTGATTAGGTTCTTTGTTTTGTTATTTATATAGATTCCAAATTCTGCCTTGCTTTGTTTGAACTGATTGTGCATTGCTTAGGTGTCTGAAAAGCATGAGTAATGAGTTTAAGATTTTGGTTGTTTTTGCAAGCTTCATGTGAATGTTCAAGTGACTGAAAATGGATAATCGATTTTGCTTATTGTGTTTGTTTGGATCGGTTCTCTTATTGGTTTGATTAAAACATAATATTTCCTTTTCATTATATGATTGCTTACTGCCATGAGTGTTAGAATGTGTGCTAAGTCATATGTATAGTAGATGATGACAGTTTGCAAATCACATATTAATTTGTGGTGTACAACAAAATAGTGCCAAGTTTTGTTAAAATATTGTTAGGAATATGTTTGATTGTTGTGATGAACTGCAGGGGACCTTACAAACATCTGTTTCTCTTTTACTGCTACATAGGCTGAATTAATTAAACCAAGGGCCACCAAATTCTGTAGGGATCTTCTATTTCTAATCCTTGTTTAAGTTGAACTAGAAGGATTAATTGGGAGATGCTTAATTGAGGATGGTATGTGTTACAATGCTTGTTGGAGATGCATGTGAATGTGAATAAACGAAATGGAATGTTATGTTAAAACGATTAGAATTCTTTATTTTGAGTAAGTTGTGAATTTTGGTAATAATGGTAACTTTGTTTTCTCATGTGTTTCTAAGGTTGTAGGCCATGAAAGATAAGCTTGAAAATATGAAAGTGAAGTAGAATTTATAAAGTAGAGTTGAAAATTGAGTTGTTGTAGGTAAACAGAACGGGTATTTTGAGATTGATTAAGATATTGGTATTTAAGAATTTCCTTACTCATTCAACTACCATGGCTGAACTTATTGGAAAGGAAAGAAGATGTGTGATTTAATTGGATATGGATTGTGAGATTATAAATGGAATGTGGTTTGTCCTTCTCTTGCATATTATTGTTGATAATTATTGCTATTATTAGACTTTTGAAGTACAACGACTTCAAACAAAAGTATAGGGCTAATTAAGTTTTAAGGTGGTTGATTATGATATTTGAATTAGTTTGTGGTTCATATATCTTGTCTTGGAATCGATATATATATATATATATATATATATATATATATTTTGTTGAATTTGTTTTCCTTTGATTACCTTGTTTTTGGATTGGTTTGATTTAGGACTTATGTTGTTGAAATTTAGTTCTTCTTGTGTTGGTTATAGTTACTGAACCTCTTGATTAGAACTGAAAATGTAGTTGAGTTTCTAAAATGAGATCATGAAGAAAGTTAAGGATATGAGATTGCTAATGTTGGGTGCTTTCCTTTGTGAAACCATGCATTGAACATGGTATTGACCATCTTGCTGATACGGTGACTATTTTGAATGTTGTTTGTTGCGTGCAGATTGGCTATGATTGTATTTGGTGATTTTATTTGTGTTAATTCCTATATTGCTTTAATGGAAATGTATGCCTATTGTTTCTTGGCTTTTGGTTCATTAATTGGAATTGATTATTGGCTTTGACTTTGATTCGAAAATGTTTACCTTAGAATAAAATATATAAGAAAAGAGATTGGGTAGTAATATGGAATACGAGAGAGACGTCAAAGTATTATAAAGTGGAAATGATATTAATTTATCATTTATATCCTATTATCATAGGAGAAACTAAAGTATTTGGAGAAAATCTACGAGAAATGGTAAGGAAGAACGTCAGAGTGCTAAAGGGCGACAGGTAATCACACTTAACGTTGCTATAACATTGAGGGTGACGTTAGTTAGGGATTTTGTAAAATCCCTTCTCACCCTCTATATATATATATATATATATTATCTTTAAAAGGTATTTTTATACAAAATAGGCTATCGGGTGCCTTTCAAACACGATTATTTTTATATAAAGAAATTTGAAACTCTGTATATCTATTATCCTGCCTGGTGGTAGCCATTGATCTGGAATGGCGTGAAATGTATATAGGGATAGTGTTGGGTAGTGGTTTAAGAGGTGATGAGGATAGAAAAGAGAGTTACATGTTGAGTTGAGATTGTTGAGAGCTATGTTGATGGAATATGGAATAGGGATTGTGAGTATTGCATGACACTGATTATTAGTACCGTCGGCCGATGTAACCTATCGATTTGCGCAAATCGATAGGTTAATTGTACAGGTTCCTCGAATTGTAAAGGAACCAGGGATGTTTCCACAAGATATAGTGCTCCCTTTTTCAGGGACGTTTTCACTATATAAAGTGCTCCCTTTTTCATGCTTTCAGATTTGAGACTGGGCACAGTGTCAATCACGTTTATTTTCGTCTGTTGAGTTGATTTGGAATTGTCTGAGGGATTTGAGTGATATGTGGGAAATAGAGATGATGAATTTGAGTTGATTTAGACGGAGGGACTTGAATGATGAATGAAAGACTTGACATGTATATATATATATTATTGGTTTTAAATGTGGTACCCTTTAGACGCCCTCACTACCGCACATCTCACTGTTATAGTGAGTTAAGCGGTGATTACTGGGACAAATTGTCTCATCCCACGATTACTGACATTTTTACAGGTATTCATGCACAGGCGCAAGCATCAGGAAAGGGAATTAGGTTTCAAAGGTTATTTAGATTAGTTAGTTATGTATATTGCCAATTTGTATAGGCCTGCATCTGCTTCCGCATGTATATATCTATTTATTGTTAAATATCAACTAGTTTTGTTTATTAACCATGTTAGGCAAATCCTTTCTAACATGGTTAGCAATAAATTATCCATGATAGCAGCTGTACTGTATTAGTTTATTCTTTTCTATCATGGATAATATTTCAGTCATTAAGATATTCTTTTTCTAACTATGATAGAGATATTGATATTATTGCAATTCCTTTTTCTATCATAGTTAGTAAAGATATTAATGAACTAAAAGAGATGTCACAGGTTAATTAGGGAATTAGTAACAATATGTTACACAAGTGAACCAGTTGTAAAACTTGCGGTTGTAAAAGGTTGCAGGTGAACTCGTTGTAAAACCTGTGGTTAGTGGAACTCAATCTGGGTGATTGAGAACTGGACGTAAGTCAAGAGTTGGACCGAACCAGTATAAAAGTCTTGTGTGTTTTTTAATTGTCTGTTTTATTTGGTAGTACAATTCACCCCCTCTCTTGTGCATCCTCTTTCATTTGGTATCAGAGCAAGGTCTTTCTGACTTGATTCCAACGAATCTAGAAAGAAAAGATCTAGTGATGGATGCAGAACATCATTCCCTCCCCGACGTAGCTATGCAGCCAAACAAGCCTCCAGGCTTTGATGGGTATAATTATCCCTTCTGGAAGTTCAAGATGGAGAACTTCATCAAGGCCAGTGGTCTTCGTATCTGGGATGTGATAGAGCATGGCGACAATGTTCCTCTAGATGATGAAGGTTTTGCAAAGCCTCGATCTCGCTTCACCAATGATGATTACTTCCAAGTGGAACTGAATTACAAGGTCATCCACTATATTCAATGCGCCCTGAGCCCGAAGGAGTTCCACAGGATAAGTCACTACAAAACAGCAAAAGAAATGTGGGAGGCTCTTGAGGCAGCTCATTCCGGGACCAAGGGAGTGAAGGCCAGACGCGTTGAGATGCTGGTTGAGGAATTTCACAAGTTCACAATGCTTCCAAATGAGCCAATCAGAGACTTGGAGCTCAGATTCACCCATCTCATAAACAACCTAGCCTCTCTGGGAAAGAGCATTCCTGAGGAGGAACAGGTGAGCAAAATTCTAAAGGTGTTAAAGGGTGACTGGATTACCAAGGTGACCATTTTGCAGGAAGTCCAGGGAGAGTCAACCAATTCTGTCACTGCCTTATTTGGTTCTCTGGCTGAGTATGACCCAACCCTGTTGGCCCAAAGAGCTCCCCAAGCTGCTGCTAAAGCCAAGAATCTTGTTCTTGTTGCTCCCAGCAAGGAAAGGGATGATGATGATGAGAATGATGAGGAAGATATAGAAGATGAAGAAATGACTATGATGGTGAGAAAATTCAAAAGGTTCTTCAGAAAGAAAGGGGGCTTTCAGAAAGGAGAATCAAGCCATAAGAAGAAGGAAAGGGCCCCTGTTTGCTTCGAATGGAAGAAGCCTGGGCATTTCAAGGCTGAGTGCCCGAGCCTTCAGAGAGTCAAAGGGAAGGACAAGAGGAAAGTCTTTGTGTCCTCGATCTGGGTGAATAATGTTAGAATCTTAAGTTTTGATGAAGACTAAAATATGAAAGAACTTAGAAAGCAATAGGTGAACATAGAATCCCAAGTAAGAGTGCAACCAGATGTGGACTTACTTCCGGATAGACTAGGACTTGGGCTCGCGGATGAATGTTTCATCCCCCAGCGGCAGCGAGTAACTCACTAGGGAAATAACTTAGTCCATGAGCATTAGGTACACAAAACCTTAAGACTAAGTTATGATTCAACCGGAAGTGAAATTGCTTCCTGTTAAACTTAGACTAGCACAGGTTGATAAAATAGATATAACCCCAAACGTCAGTAAAAGTGCAACGTCAAGTGGAAATGCTTCCTGTTAGATTTTGACTGGCGCAGACTGATAGAATAGAATAACCCCAAGCGTCAGTGAATCAGCTTCGTCAAGTGAAATTGCTTCCTGTTAGATTTAGACTGGCACAGGCTGATAGAAGAGATATAACCCTAAGCGTCAGTGATTTCACCACGTCAAGTAAAAGTGCTTCCGATAGCTTAGTGACTAGCGCTGACTGATGGATTGAAGGACACTGAGCGAGAGTGAGCAATAATAAACAAAATCCTTCATCCAGTGGTTTCACTTCCGGATGTAGAAGTGCTTCCGGATACATCATAGACTAAGAGGGCTAACGTTCAAAGTACACAATACACTAAGTCAGAACATAGTCTAAGTAAGACTACTCCCCATAGCAAACAAGCTTCCCACAACATGTATAGTTCTTACTATATTTGATTATATATATTGCTATGTTGGACTAACCAGTATGTGCAGAACTTAGTCACACTTCCGGATGCAAATGCGCTTCCGGATGGAAAGACTCTTGACATTGGAATTCAGAGATTAACACTTGCAGAGCAAGATTGCCACTTCCGGATGAACGATGATCATCCGTCAGCAAGAGTACAAGAGTAAACGTCTCATACACAGAAGTCAGAATGCTTTTGTCAGAGCAGAGGTGTCAGGACTACTTTTCAGAGATAAAGCAAGTCAACCCTGCTAAGCATTAATGAAGATGTACTTCTCAACGGTAACATGGGATTAACGGCTATATTCAAACGTTCATATTCAACCTGCCGCCCAAGAAGCCGAGTATAAAAGGGAACATCTACATTCAGAAGATGGTTGGAAGAACAGAGCATATTATCTGATGTATTATCTTCTACATTCCTCTCATCTTCTACTCTCAGATCTAAAGTTGTAACATTCTTAGAGAGTCATTCAATTGTACTTAAGTGAGTAACATCATCTACTCTTAGAGAGAGTTATTTGTACTTAAGTGATTATCAAAATCAGTTCATAGAGTGAACATATCATTAAATCCTCTAATTGATAGAGGCTGTTCTTAAGCTTGTGCTTGAAGAACAGAATTGTTATATTACAATAGTAAGGGGGAGCATTTAGAGGTTGTCTAAATCTCCATAGGTTGCAAGTTAGCCCGCAAAACTTGTGGTTGTAAGGTTGCAGGTGATCCCGTTATAAAACCTGTGGTTGTAAAGGTTTGCAGGTGAACCCGTTGTAAAACCTGTGGGTTGTTAGGTGAACCCGTGTTTGTAAAACCTAAAGTGTAAAGGCTTTCTTGTGCCTGGTTCAAACAAGAAGTTTAGTGGATTGAAAATCTCAGGTGGAGCCTGGGGACTGGATGTAGGTCTGGAAGTGACCGAACCAGGATAAACTCGCTTGTGCATATTCTGCTTATTTAAATCTCTCACCAAGCACCACACCACTGCATACTCACTTGTGCTTGGGATGATTCATCATCACTCTCATCAAGCACAAGGAGTAAAGTTTTAAAAAGAGAAAATCATAAGTTTTATTCTGCCACCCAATTCACCTCCCCTCTTGGGTGACAGCCACGCATTTCATTTGGTATCAGAGCAAGGTCACTTGTTTAAAGGATCCAACGATCTCAAGTGCAAAGACCTAGGCTGACTTGGGTTACAAAATGTGTTTTGAAGGTTTTGATCATACTATCCCACCCGTGTTAGAAAATGCTGATTTTTACTTATGGAAGGGAAGGATGAAAAGTTTTATACTATCCACGGATTTCAAAATGTGGGATGTCTTTGAAAAGGACTCTGATTTCAAACCAAAAGTAAATTGGACTGAAGAGGAGAAAAATTTATTTTACTTAAACCTTAGAGCAATGCAAATTTTGCACAAAAGTTTATCTGAAAATGATTTCCAGAAAATTAAACATTGCTCTAGGGCTAGAGATATTTGGAACACTCTTGACACTATGTATGCTTCTAATCAATTTCTTGAAGTTAAGGCTGTCCAAAGCTCATTATGTGCTCCCTGTGAATCTACCTTTGATGAGCTACTGAATGGTGATGTAGTGGAAGCTAGCATCAGTGAAGAAAGTGTCAATCCATGCCTAGAAGATTCAGAAACTGAAGAAAATGAGGTACCTGAACCTGAACCTTCTAAATTGCAAGACATTTATAATGAGTTACATATTGAATTCTGTAAACTTGCAAAAGAAGTTCTAGGCTTGAGAAATAGGAATAGGGAACTTGAGGAACTTATTCTTTCTACAACCAAGGAGTCCAAAGTTCCATTCTTAAAAGAAGAATTTTCAAAAGACTCTGAGATTTCAAAAGTTAACAAACATAGTGTCTTTGAAAAGAAAAATGACCAACACAATAATGACAAGAAATCTTATTCTGAACATCATCCTATTGTCTGTTATTATTGTGGTAGAACAGGTCATATTTCTCACACATGCAATTTTAAAAGAAATTTAAATGTGAGGAACAAATATGTATGGATCCCCAAAGGACAAGTAAGGTCCAGCGCTAACCATGTAGGACCCAAGTACAAATGGGTACCAAAACTCCCTTCCAGTGCCTTACTTGTGCAGGAAAGATCAAGAGTTCCTCTTGCCTCAAAGAAGAGAACTCATGGTGATGTCACTGCTGCAACCACCTGGTACAATCATAAGAAGCAGTGCGCTACCATAAGGAACAAAGACTTTGTCTCAGGGATAAGCTATCACAAAGTTCCATTCAACTATCCTGAGAAGAACAAGAGAGAGAGGATGTCTCAACCAACATGGAGAAAGCCTATGAATTCTGTCTCTCCTAAAGTGCTTCAGGCCAAAGATAAGTATAGAAGATTCCCTTGGGTAAGCAAGGGATCACTTAAGGTTGAAGCATGCAATAGTAAAATCTCCTATGCAAGTGTTAGATGGACTTATTGAGATTTTACATCAAACATCATGTATATGAACATTATATGCCTTATAAGAGTTTATCACAATGTTCATAGTCTACATGCTATCTATGACTATCATTATCAGTGTATAACCATGTGCATATAGTCATAGTTGATTTGCAATGCCATATTCATAGTGAATAATCTTTAGGTGCATGTGAATCACGTACTTCCTACAAACTGACAAGTCAGATCCAAGTCTGGATACTAAAAAGAGAAAAAGGGGGTTATTTGATATATTGTAGGAAAGAAGACTGGAAGCAACAACAAGATTCAAGACTATACATCATCAGCTGAGATATTTGTCATATTTTGGGAGCTAGAGTTAGAGCTTAATCGCCAAAAAGCAACAAGGAGGGAAAGAAAGAATTGACATTCATCACAATACAAATGATGCTCAGTCATACTAAATCAATCAATGGAAGATTTCTCTCTTGAGACTCCTTGGCCTCCAACGACAAGGATGATGATGGAGAAGAAAAATAACTCTCAACATTGTTGCTTCTTCTCCTGACACTAATGTTGAAGCTGTGAGGAAGTACAAAAAAAGGCAAAGCAAATTTAATGGGCTAAGAACAGATGTGTGGCATGTAGTTGATACAACTCAAATGAAGTTTAAACATCTATGCTTAATTGCTAAGACCTGCTAACTGTACTAACTTAGGCACCGAAGTGCCAATCCTTAGCTTTTGCAGGTTCCCCACAATGTTAAATCTTAAGTGAGTCCAACCGGAAGCAAAATCACTTCCGGATACTCTTTTGCTGGCGCTGGATGATAACTCAATGTGATCAAGCCAAGAGAGCACCAATGCCAGCCCAAGGGACACGTCACTTCAGAAACGCTTCATCTTCCTTTATGAGAAGGTGTGCCCTATCTGACAAGATGAAACGACACATGTCATAAGGTGCGCCGTTTCAATTAAAAGCTTTACGTTATTCAATGTGTGAAAAACTGAAGAGACATAACCATTTTATCCTTAGTTACTTTATCTATAAAGAGGGTGTCATTTTTTCACTTTCACTTTTTACTTGAATATTTTCACTCGCATCATTTTCTCTGAAAAGTCTCTTCATCTTCTCCATCGTGTTCTTCATTTTTCTCTATATACTCCTCGCATTTCATCTCTATTTACCACAACATTCATACAAAAATGGCCGGTTCGCATGAATCCAACCCAGTTACCCAGAAAGCCTCTTCATCCAAGAAACACAAGTCGAAATCTGGGAAATCAAGTCACAAGCACTCTGGTAAATCTGGGCATCATGAAGAACATCGCGATGAACATCATGAACACCGTGAAGTTTCTGGGCAACCACTGGGACAGGATGAGAATATTCAGGGTCAGCCTGGAACTTCTGGTCGAGTAGAACAGTTAGTGGTTTCTGAACAAGAGAGGGATGCTCAGAGAAAAGGAAAGAAGAAGAAGGTTCAATTTGCTGAGGAGCCTTCTTCCAAGAGGCAGAGGGTTGAAGAAGATGATCCCACAGTATATAGAGATGGGGCATTGGAGAGTGTGGCCGCCAAATTTGAGACATCCACTCCCATCTTCAACCATGGCCTGTTCATCGATCTGGACAAGATAGATGAACTAGGGTTTCCCCATCTGCGCCCTTACTTGGAGAAGTATATGCCTTGGCTGGGCATCAACCAGGACTACAACGTCAACGTCCTGCGAGTCTTCTCCCAATCTCTCTCTGGCAGGGCTAAGTACAGGAAGGTTGATGGGAAAGAGCAAATCCACAAACTCTCCTTCTCCGCCACAGTAAGGGGGAGAACCTTCAGGTTCACGTGGAAGACGCTGAATGAGTTAATGGGGATAACGGATGAAAGCATGAATGAGTGGCTATATCCAGAGGCGCACAAGTACAGCAAGGAGGATCTTGTGAAGCTATATGGCACCGATGGCAAAAAGGTGTCCAAAATGTCTGATTCATACAGACTGCTGTACTATGTTTACTCCCGGATGATGACTCACAAAGGGGGTAACTTCAATGAGTTCGCCAACATTGACAACCCTTGGTTCCCCAGACTTCTCAAACAACAACCTATCAATCCTGGCCAGTTGATCTGCTTAGAGCTTCAGAGATGGTTGACCAATGACAAGTCTGGCCATCTTCCCTATCCCACCATCATTGCCTTCCTCCTTGAGAACCATCTGATCAAGGCTACATCTGCTGTGGAGGAAGAGAATGTCAAGTGTAAGCCTGTGGGAGCAACCAATATTGGGAAGATGGGCATCAGGTACTTCAAGCCTCCTAAGCCCACTCGCTCAGGCTCACAAGCCAGTAGTGCTTCTGGCACTTCAGCCCCCTCTGCATCTGGAGCAGGGGATCAGGAAGTTGACTCACATGCTGGGCCAAGCCGTGTAGCAAGAGTGCCAGCCTCTGTTAGGGCCTTTGCCGAGGAAGTAAAGGAAGAGCTTCTCTTCAGATTGCCTGAGTCCTTGGTGGTTCCTCTCCGTGCTGAATGTGAAGCTGGTTTCCAGCATCAAGGGGAGCGGATCCAGCGGCTCGAGGACAGAGTAGGACAGATCGAGAATCACCTTGCCAGGGTGGATGCAAAGTTGGATCTCATTCTCCAACACCTACAAATTCCCCAACCATCTCAAGGTAACCTACCACCTCCTCCTCCTCTTCCTCAAAACCCACCTCCTCCTCCTCCTAATCACCCTCAACTTCCCCCTCCTCCTCCTAACACTCAACAACCTCAGCCACCTCCACAAAATGACAATCAATCCCCTCCATCACCAAACAATACTCACCAATCCCAACCTTCACCCAACCATGAACACCAAACCCAAGACACACACCAACAATCCCCTAGCCAATCACCCCTTCACTCCAACAACTCCCCATCTCCAAAAAACTCCCCATCTACACCTCCCTCATCCACTCGCACACCATCCAACCCCTTAGCCGAACACCTTGGATTTCAGACTGCCATTCACCCCCTCAGCCACATCTATCTACGAGATTACCCACGCCTTCTGTAAATTCCTGAGGATCCTCACGTACCCTTTACCCCATTTACCCCACACTCTTCCACTACCTTCCCTGAATACTCCTCCACCTACCCATTCGAAGGTCTATTCGTAAATCCTTCCTGGTTCCCCAACCAATCCACATCCCCAGAACATACCTTACCTGCCTCTTCCCCAGAATCCTCACCCCAAACTCCACTTAACCCTGAACCTCTACCCTCCTCTTCATCTACTCCATCCCTGGCACTCGCCCTTGTTGATGATGACAAAAGGGGGAGAAATGTGATGACCGTCCTTCGCCTATCCTTGAACACAAGGGATGTGCTCAGCCAACCATCCCTCTGGCTTGAAGAAGATATCATGGCTGCCCTTCGCCATGCAATGGAATCACAAAGGCTGGGTGGTGCAGAAAGCCTCATAAGAGGAGAGGCCATCCGTTTCATGCAGCAGAAGAGAACGACTGAGCAAGGACCACAATTGGAGATGGTTGTCTTTGAGCCAAACGAACAACCTTCACAGCCTGAGTCATCTTCATCAGAACCTCCTCCAACTAAGATAAGTAGAAAGGATATTGAGGAGATAATGATGAAGTGGGGACTGAAGAAGATCAATCACCCTCCTATTGTGATAGCCAAGCCTATCCCCTCATCCACTGGGCAAGAGTCTGAGATCCCCTCGTCTGAACAATCATCTGCCCCTCCTCCCTCATCTGAGCCAGCAGTCACCTTCAGTGAATTTAGAAAGAAGGCCGTTGCCAAGAAGCGGACCAGGAAAATTATTGCCACCACTGAAACTGCTGAGAGTGAGGAAGAGACCTCATCTGCCCAAGTTGAGCCTGAAACCCCAGTAGTTCAAGCAGTTCCTATTCTAAAGGAGGTCAAGTTGGAAATTGAAGACATGACTCCTGAGGAATTCGAAAGATACGGGTATACGGACAAACTCTCCTTCGGTCAGATGGCCTGCCTCGATGCTGACAGAGCAAGTGCCATGCCTACTCCTCCGATTAGCAAGAGCAAAGGGAAGAGTAAGGGGAAAGGGAAAAGGAAAGCCCAGGAAGTTGAGGAGGATCCCAACTTCCCTGTATGGAACGTAAAGATTCGGGCTGTTCACTACCCCAATGGAGAGGTCGCCTACTTCGATGATGCTACAGGGTTCCCTGGGTATGAAGAAGTAGAAAACATGAAAAGGGCATTCGAGGAGTCCATTGAATCTGAAAGGCTCAGAAGAGAGAAAGAGGAAGAAGAGCTTCAGAATATCATTGCCCAGATAGACCAGAATGTGCATGAGGCAGAGGTAGCCAGACTCCAGAAAGAGTGTGAAGAGAGACAGAGGGAAAGGGAGAGGAAAAAGAGACACCAAGTCTGAACCCCCAATCCAAAACAAAACCCCCAATCCAAAAACCTTTTAACTTTGAAATTTTTTCCTTATTTTCATGCATCTCTCATTCTTACTTAGTGTAGATTACTTGTATATGCTTTGCTTGTATACTCTAACATGTAATCTTTGTTCATTTATAATATCTGTCTGAGTTACTTGTTCTTATCCATTGCTTTTATTATTCTGCTAATCCTTTCATATAAACTTAATCGATAAAACTAGGTTTGTCATCATCAAAAAGGGGGAGAATGTTAGAATCTTAAGTTTTGATGAAGACTAAAATATGAAAGAACTTAGAAAGCAATAGGTGAACATAGAATCCCAAGTAAGAGTGCAACCGGATGTGGACTTACTTCCGGATAGACTAGGACTTGGGCTCGCGGATGAATGTTTCATCCCCCAGCGGCAGCGAGTAACTCACTAGGGAAATAACTTAGTCCATGAGCATTAGGTACACAAAACCTTAAGACTAAGTTATGATTCAACCGGAAGTGAAATTGCTTCCTGTTAAACTTAGACTAGCACAGGTTGATAAAATAGATATAACCCCAAACGTCAGTAAAAGTGCAACGTCAAGTGGAAATGCTTCCTGTTAGATTTTGACTGGCGCAGACTGATAGAATAGAATAACCCCAAGCGTCAGTGAATCAGCTTCATCAAGTGAAATTGCTTCCTGTTAGATTTAGACTGGCACAGGCTGATAGAAGAGATATAACCCTAAGCGTCAGTGATTTCACCACGTCAAGTAAAAGTGCTTCCGATAGCTTAGTGACTAGCGCTGACTGATGGATTGAAGGACACTGAGCGAGAGTGAGCAATAATAAACAAAATCCTTCATCCAGTGGTTTCACTTCCGGATGTAGAAGTGCTTCCGGATACATCATAGACTAAGAGGGCTAACGTTCAAAGTACACAATACACTAAGTCAGAACATAGTCTAAGTAAGACTACTCCCCATAGCAAACAAGCTTCCCACAGCATGTATAGTTCTTACTATATTTGATTATATATATTGCTATGTTGGACTAACCAGTATGTGCAGAACTTAGTCACACTTCCGGATGCAAATGCGCTTCCGGATGGAAAGACTCTTGACATTGGAATTCAGAGATTAACACTTGCAGAGCAAGATTGCCACTTCCGGATGAACGATGATCATCCGTCAGCAAGAGTACAAGAGTAAACGTCACATACACAGAAGTCAGAATGCTTTTGTCAGAGCAGAGGTGTCAGGACTACTTTTCAGAGATAAAGCAAGTCAACCCTGCTAAGCATTAATGAAGATGTACTTCTCAACGGTAACATGGGATTAACGACTATATTCAAACGTTCATATTCAACCTGCCGCCCAAGAAGCCGAGTATAAAAGGGAACATCTACATTCAGAAGATGGTTGGAAGAACAGAGCATATTATCTGATGTATTATCTTCTACATTCCTCTCATCTTCTACTCTCAGATCTAAAGTTGTAACATTCTTAGAGAGTCATTCAATTGTACTTAAGTGAGTAACATCATCTACTCTTAGAGAGAGTTATTTGTACTTAAGTGATTATCAAAATCAGTTCATAGAGTGAACATATCATTAAATCCTCTAATTGATAGAGGCTGTTCTTAAGCTTGTGCTTGAAGAACAGAATTGTTATATTACAATAGTAAGGGGGAGCATTTAGAGGTTGTCTAAATCTCCATAGGTTGCAAGTTAGCCCGCAAAACTTGTGGTTGTAAGGTTGCAGGTGATCCCGTTATAAAACCTGTGGTTGTAAAGGTTTGCAGGTGAACCCGTTGTAAAACCTGTGGGTTGTTAGGTGAACCCGTGTTTGTAAAACCTAAAGTGTAAAGGCTTTCTTGTGCCTGGTTCAAACAAGAAGTTTAGTGGATTGAAAATCTCAGGTGGAGCCTGGGGACTGGATGTAGGTCTGGAAGTGACCGAACCAGGATAAACTCGCTTGTGCATATTCTGCTTATTTAAACCTCTCACCAAGCACCACACCACTGCATACTCACTTGTGCTTGGGATGATTCATCATCACTCTCATCAAGCACAAGGAGTAAAGTTTTAAAAAGAGAAAATCATAAGTTTTATTCTGCCACCCAATTCACCCCCCCTCTTGGGTGACAGCCACGCATTTCAAATAGTTCTGATGAAGAAACTAGTGATGAGGAAGAGGTTGCAAACCCTTGCCTTGTTGCTAGGGAAGATGGAGAAGAGGCATCTTCTGACTTCGACTCCATCCATGGTGATGAGGTAACACTTACTGAACTCCAAGAAGCTTATAACGATATTCATAGAGAGTTCTTTCGTATATGTAAGGCTTACAAAGTGTTAAGAATGAAGAATGAATCACTTGAGCTCTCGGTGAACTCACTAAGTGATGAGCTAGCGGAAGCCAAGAAGCTTCCGGTATCAGATGGCAAGGGAGATCCCCAAGCAGAACCCAATGCCTCAACATCAGAGAGCTGCACCAACTGCAGCAAAATCTCTGTTGAAAGGGATAGGTTGCATAATGCCCTACAAAAATTCACAAATGGATCTGAAATGCTGAATGTTATTTTGATGAATCAAAGGGCATATAGAGATAAAACTGGACTAGGTTATAAGCATAGAGAGAAAAAGTGGGTGGAACCCAAAGTGAAACCCTACTTAAAGTTTTTTCATAAAGCCACTAGTCATAGCTCCACACCCTTCAGTTTCTGTAACTACTGCAACAGGAAGGGACACTCCACGTCCACCTGCAATGCAAAGAAGCATGGGGCTAACAGCACCTATAAGTGGGTTCCAAAAGGAACCAGGGTAACTAAGGATCCTCCAAGGAAAGAAACTAAGGGAGGACAAGGACCTAGAACTTGGAAACATATTCCAAGGGAAGTCCGTCAGCCTAGAGCCCACACAAGGCCAGAGGCACAAAACAATCACAAACCTAAGGTCAACACTGTACCAAAGGTTATGGGAACTAATGATAAAGGACCCAATAAAGGTTGGGTACCTAAGCTTGCCTAATTTATGCAGGTCTGTCTCAAAGCATTCAAGAACCGAAAGTGGTACATCGACAGCGGATGCTCGAGACATATGACTGGGGACAGAGACAAGTTCAAATCTCTGGTGATCAAAGATGGAGCCAAAGTAAACTTTGGAGGAAATCAGAGTGGAAAGATCACTGGAGTTGGAGAAGTTGGACCAATCCAAGATGTCTACTTAGTTGATGGTCTCTGTCACAACCTGTTGAGTGTAAGCCAAAGCACTGACAAAGGAAATTGGGTAATTTTTTATTCTCATGAGTGCATGATAGTAGATAAGCATGATCTAGATATAGATAAAACCAACCTAAAATGCAAACTTAAGGCAAGTAGGAATGAAAATCTATACACCCTGGATTTATGTCAACAACTAGCTGAAAAATGTTTAATCTCTAGTGATGAAAATAGTTGGCTTTGGCATAAACGGCTAGCGCATGTAAACTTTACACAGCTTGATATGCTTATTAAAAAGGAACTAGCTATAGGGATTCCATCCTTCAAAGTTAAGCATGATTTTATCTGTGAATCCTGCCAACGAGGAAAGCAAACAAAGTCCTCGTTCAAGACCAAGAAGAAAGTCTCCACCAGCAGGCCCTTAGAACTAATCCACATGGATTTAGTAGGGCCAGCGAGAGTGAAGAGCTTAGGTGGTAACCTTTATGCTCTAGTGGTGCTGGATGACTATTCAAGGTTCACTTGGACTATGTTTCTTCCCTCCAAGCATGATGCTTTTGATGCTTTTCTTGTCCTTGCTAAGAAAGTGCAGAATGAGAGAAATCTCAAAATAGCCGCCATAAGGACAGATCATGGAGGAGAGTTCGAGAATCACAATTTCTCAGAGCTGTGTGAAGAGAATGGAAAATTGATCACAATTTCTCAGCTCCCAGAACTCCTCAACAGAATGGCGTGGTTGAAAGGAAGAACAAGGTGCTGACAGAGATGGCCAGAAGCATGCTCAATGAGAAAGAGGTTTCTCAAGTGTTCTGGGCGGACGCTATGAGCACTGCTTGCTACATCTCCAACAGAGCCTATGTTCGCAAGGGCTTAGACATGACCCCTTATGAGCTATACAAAGGAAGAAAGCCGAACATCAGCCACCTCAGAATCTTTGGGTCAAAATGTTACATACACAACAATGGAAAGGTAAACTTGGGTAAGTTTGATCCAAAAGCTGATATAGGAGTTTTCATAGGATATTCCCTTAGAAGTAAGACATATAGAGTATACAACTTGAGATCTAGAACAGTAGAGGAGTCCATGCATGTTGTATTCGATGAAAATCCTACATGGGAAGGATCCACAGAAGATGATGGGATGCTGAATCTTTCAAAACCACCATCATCTTCACCACCAAAAGAAACACCAGCAAGTGATCCTATAAAGGAAGATGAACCCAGTGATGAACCTAGAGTGCAGACGGTGCCTGATGAGGTACAGTTGCCAATCGCTAGGAGGCATCACAGGGATCATTCACTTGACCAAGTGCTTGGTGATGTTTCTTCTGGTGTCAGAACTAGAAGGCAGGTTCAAATTGAAGTTGAGTTTGGAGCTTTCTTGTCTCAAATTGAACCAACTTCAGTTGAACAAGCTCTAGATGACTGTGATTGGATCATTGCCATGCAGGAAGAGCTTAATCAGTTTGAAAGAAGCCAAGTTTGGGAGCTAGTCCCTAGACGTCTCACCAATCCATAGTTGGGACCAAATGGGTCTTTAAGAACAAACTGGATGAGACTGGGCAAATAACTAGGAACAAAGCCAGATTAGTAGCAAAAGGGTATAATCAAGAAGAAGGCATAGACTATGAAGAAACTTTTGCTCCAGTTGCAAGACTTGAAGCAATAAGGATTCTTCTAGCCTTTGCATCCATGAAAGACTTTAAATTATATCAAATGGATGTGAAGAGTGCTTTTCTTAATGGTTATATTAAGGAAGAGGTGTATGTTGAGCAACCTCCTGGCTTTGAGGATCATAAGCACCCTAAGCATTTGTATAGACTAAAGAAAGCATTGTATGGCCTGAAACAAGCTCCACGAGCTTGGTATGAGAGACTCAGCAGCTTCCTGCTGGGAAAGGGTTTCTCAAGAGGCAAATTAGATAATACACTGTTTATCTTGCACAAGGATAGAGATATGTAGTTATCCAGATATACGTTGATGATATTATTTTTGGAGCAACTAATGAGAAACTCTGTGAGGAGTTTTCAAAGACAATGCAGGGGGAATTCGAGATGTCAATGATGGGAGAACTAACCTTCTTCCTAGGCCTGCAGATCAAGCAAAAGAAAGAAGACATCTTCATCTCCCAAACTAAGTACTGCAGAGAACTTCTCAAGAAGTTTGGGATGGATGAATGCAAGGAGTATGATACTCCTATGAGCACCACTGCCGCTCTCGATGCTGATGTAAAGGGAAGTTCGGTCAGCCTGCCAATGTATAGTTGAATGATAGGTTCTCTGCTATACTTAACGACTAGCAGACCAGATATCCAATTTAGTGTAGGGATGTGTGCTAGATTTCAAGCCAACCCCAAGGAATCCCATCTAACTTGTGTTAAACGTATTTTAAGATACCTTGAGGGAACTCAGGAACTTGGTCTCTGGTATCCCAGAGGTAACCAAGAGTTCTTGTGGGCTTATTCTGATGTTGACCATGCAGGTTATAAGACAGATAGAAAGAGCACCAGCGGCCAATGTGCCTTCCTAGGAGGTTGTCTGGTGTCTTGGGCGAGCAAGAAGCAAACCTGCGTGTCACTATCATCCACAGAGACAGAGTATATTGCTGCTGCAAGCTGTTGTGCACAAGTGCTGTGGCTGAAAAATCAACTGAGGGATCTTGGCTTAAAGTTTCCTGAGGCTCCCATTCTCTGTGATAACACGAGCACTGTAACACTCTGTTATTAATTCCCTAATTAACCAATATTATCTATTTCAATTCATTAATCTCTTTACTAACTATGATAGAAAAAGGAATAACCATAATAACAATATCTCTATCATAGTTAGAAAAAGAGTTTTCTAATCCTTTTTATATATTATCCATGATAGAAAAGAATTTCCTGATACAACCTGAACCTTATCATGGATAATTAATAGTTAACCATGTTAGAAAAGGTTCACCTAACATGGTTAGAAAAAGAAGAAATTTAATATCCAATAATATCAAATACAAATAAAAACTTAATTGCTAACCATGTTAGAAAGGATTTGCCTAACATGGTTAATAAACAAAACTAATTGATATTAAACAATAAATAGATTTATATACATGCGGAAGCGAATGCAGACCTATAAATTGACAATATACAATTCCAACTAAACTACACAACCTCCACTACCTATTTCCCTTTCCTCCTGATGCTTGCGCCTGTGCATGAATACCCGCAAAAATGTCAGTAATCATGGGATGAGACAATTTGTCCCAGTAATCACCGCTTAACTCACTATAACAGTGAGATGTTCGGTAGCGAGGGCGTCTAAAGGGTACCACATTTTAAATTCAGTAATATATGCATATATCTGTCAAGTCACCTTCCATTCATCACTCAAGTCCCTCAGTCAACTCCACATTAACTAAATATCATCTCCCAGTCTCCAATCTAATAATACTACCACACCTCTCACACTCACCTATAGATGCATTGTGCCATCACGGGGCATTCAAGCATCTAATATTCTCTATATGATTTGACACTGTGCCCCTCTCTATAATGAGGGGGCAAATTTCCCTCTCTGGCAATCCCCAGAGAGGGAACCCCAATTCTGTTTTCCATTGCAGAATGGGAACGGTTGGGCTCTCAAATGCCTTAACAACCGTAGGGGCGGTTGGGCTCTAAAATGCCTTAACAACCGTAGGTCACTTCTCTCAATAAGTTGACCTATGATCCCCGATCCAATCAATCCGAAAAGGATCAGTACAAATAACTGTCGATTGGCCTATCGACAGTTATCATCGCGCGATGGTACATAAGTAACAGTGTCATGCAATGCTCACCATATCTATCAACCTCAACCTTATTCAAGACCTCAATGTTGAACGTAATGGATGCACAAGAGGGGGGGTGAATTGTGCTTCAAAAATAAATGCTCAAATAAAACAACACAAGAGTTATACTGGTTCGGTCTACCTGACCTACGTCTAGTCCTCAACCACCCAGGCCGAGTTCCACTATATCTCAGGTTTTAAATCGGGTTCACCTGAAACCTTACAACCGCAAGTTTTGGACGGGATCACTTGCAACCTTACAACCACAAGTTTCACAAGGCTCACTTGCAACCTTTCTAACTAGCTCCCCCTCACACCGAGCAAGGGGTTAACCTTTAGAATTAAAGGATTTTACAAACTGAGTTCTCTCAAAGAACAGATGGTGCTACACACTTAAGTACAATCAATGCTCTTATAACAGGAAGAGACTTAACACCAAAGAGTACAGAATATGTAGATGAAAGGATCACTCTATGTGTTAAATGCTCTTTACTTTTCTGGGCAGCTTTGAATGCTTGAAGATGTTCTTAGTTTCTCGCTCTAACTTCTCTCAAGAATATTCAAAGATAATTGTTAACCTCATAAATGAGGTTTGAGTCTCTTTATATAGTCTTCAAGCAATCTGTCTCTTGGTAGGTGGGATAGCCGTTTGAATATGGCCGTTTATCCCTTGTTACCGTTTGCCCATTAAATGCTTCATCAATGCATAGCAGGGTTGACTTGCTTTATCTCTGAAAAGTAGTCCTGACACCTCTGCTCTGACATAAGCGTTCTGACACTGCAACTTCTGACATTCTGATTGCTTGCGGAAGCAGATTCTCATCCGGAAGCAATTCTACTGAGTGTGCTGCACTGAGTGTTAGTCTAACAGTATAAAAACATATAGACACATGCAGTGGGAGTGTTCTTAGTCTAAGAGGTCGTCCTTGCATCAGGAAGCACTTCTACATCCGGAAGTGATTCCACTGGATGAAGGATTTTGTTCATTATTACTCACTCTCGCTCAGTGTCTATTCAATCCAACAGTCAGCGCTAGTCACTAAGCTATCGGAAGCACTTTCACTTGACGAGGTAAACTTACTGACGCTTAGGGTTATATCTATTCTATCAGTCTGCGCCAGTCAAAATCTATCAGGAAGCAATTTCACTTGACGAGGCTGATTCACTGACGCTTGGGGTTATTCTATTTTATCAGGCTGCGCCAGTCTAATTCTAACAGGAAGCAAATTCACTTCCGGTTGGAACTTAGCTTAGTCTTAAGGTTTTGCATACTTAATGCTTATGAACTAAGTCATTTCCCTAGTGGTTTACTTGCTGCCGCTGGGGGATGAAAAATTCATCCGCGAGCACTAGTCCTAGTCTATCCGGAAGTAAGTCCACATCCGGTTGTACTTTTACTTAGGGTTCTATGTTCACCTGTTGCTTTCTAAGTTCTTTCATATTTTAGTCTTCATCAAAACTTAAGATTCTAACATTCTCCCCCTTTTTGATGATGACAAACTTAGTCTTATCGATTACGTTCATATGAAAGGATTAGGAGATAAATAGAAGCAATAGATAAGTGCAAGTAACTTAGACAGATATTATTGATAAACACAAATTACACGTTAGAGTATACAAACAAATAACATGTTAAATCACATATACAAGTAAGAATGAGAGATGCATGAAAAACTAAGGAAAAATTTCTAAGTAAAAAAAAAAATAGGTTTTTGGATTGGGGGTTAGGGTTGGTGTTTCTTTTTCTTTTCCCTCTCCTTCTGCCTTTCCTCACTCTCTTTCTGGAGTCTGGCTAACTCTGCTTCATGTACGTTCCGGTCTATCTGGGCAATTATTCGCTGAAGCTCTTCTTCCTCTCTTTCCCTTCTGAGCCTCTCTGATTCAATAGACTCCTCAAATGCCTTCTTCATGTTTTCCACTTCTTCATACCCAGGGAACCCTGTGGCGTCATCGAAGTAGGCTACCTCTCCATTGGGATAGTGGACAGCCCGGATCTTAACATTCCAAACTGGGAAGCTGGGATCTTGCTCAACTTCCTGGGCTTTCCTTTTCCCTTTCCCCTTACTCTTCCCTTTGCTCTTGCTGATTGGGGGAGTGGGCATGGCACTTGCTCTGTCAGCATCAAGGCATGCCATCTGACCAAAGGAGAGTCTGTCCGTGAACCCATATCTTTCATATTCCTCAGGAGTCATGTCTTCTATTTCCAACTTGATCTCCTTCAGAATAGGGACAGCTTGTACTTCTGGGATCCCTTGTTCAACACGGGCAGATGAAGACTCTTGCATGGGCTGGCCAGAGGGAGTCTCTTCTTCCTCACTCTCAGATTCAGTGGAGGCAATAATGTGCTTGGCGCGTTTCCTAGCAACGGCCTTCTTTCTAGAATTACTGAACTGGACTGTCGGCTCAGATGAGGAAGGAGGGACAGAGGATTGCTCAGACGAGGCAGAAGGTGCAGGGAGTGGCTTAGCTATCACAATAGGAGGATGGATGGTTTTCTTCAGTCCCCATCTCATCATAATCTCCTCTAGAATATTTTCCCTTGATTGAGTTGGAGGAGACTCTGATGAAGATGACTCTGGCTGTGAGGGATTTTCACTTGGCTCAACAACAGCCATTTCCAATTGTGATCCTTGCTCAGTCACCCTCTGCTGCTGCATGAACCGGATGGCTTCCCCCCTTATTAGATTCTCAGCTCCACCCAATCTTTGGGATTCCATAGCACGGCGAAGGGCAGCCGCGATATCTTCATCAACCCAAAGTGATGGCTGGCTAAGACCATTCCTGGTGTCCATATGTAGGCGGAGCGCAAACAGCATATCTCTCCCCCTTTTGTCATCATCAACAAGGGAGAGGGCCAGGGATGGAGCGGATGAGGTGGAGGGTGGAGGTTCAGGGCCAGATTGTGTTGAGGGTGAGGTTTCTGGGGAGGAGGTAGGGAGGTTAGGCTCGGGGGATGAGGCAGTCTCGGGGAACCAGCTGGGATTCACAAAGAGTCCCTCAAAGGGATAGGTGGAGGAGTATTCAGTGAAGGTAGTGGAAGGGGTGAATGGGGTAAAGGGTTCATGAGGATTTTCAGGGATTTGCTGAAGGCGGGGGTAGTCTCGCAGGTAGATGTGGCTGAGGGGGTGAATGGCGGTGTGGAAACCAAGGTGGTCTGCCAAGGGGTTTGATCTAGGTCTAGAGGTAGGGTCAGGGAGGGATGAGTCTGAGAGACAGAGAGGTGAGCGAGCAGGTGCGTTGGGGCGAGTGGGTGAGGGAGTTGAGGATGGTGAGTTGAGAGGGGATTGGCGAGGAGATTGTTGATGGGATTCTTGGTTTTGTTGGTCATGGGTGGGTGATGGCTGAGGTTGGTGGTCATTGCCTGGGGATGAGTGAGGTTGTTGGTCATTTTGTGGGGGTGGCTGTGGTTGTTGAGTGTGGGAATGAGGAGGAGGGGGAAGTTGTGGGTGACCAGGAGGAGGAGGAGGATTTTGTGGAGGAGGAGGTGGTGGAGGTGGGTTACCTTGTGGAGGTTGAGGAATTTGGAGATGTTGAAGGATAAGGTCAAGTTTGGCATCCACCCTGGCTATGTGATTCTCGACTTGGCCAATTCTGTCCTCAAGCCGTTGGATCCGCTCCCTTTGCTGTTGGAACCCAGCATCACACTTATCTTGGAGAGGAGCCATCAAGGAGTCAGTCAGCCTAAAGAGGAGCTCTTCCTTTACTTCCTCAGCAAAGGATCTGACTGATGCTGGCACTCTTGCAGCACGGCCTGGCCCAGCGTGGGAATCAACTTCCTGATCCCCTGCACCAGATGAAGAGGGGACGGAAGTCTGAGAGCCACTGCTTGTCTGTGATCTTGAGCGAGTGGGCTTAGCAGGCTTCAGATATTTGATCCCCATCTTGCTAATGTTAGTTGCCCCCACAGGAGCACACTTGACATTCTCTTCCTCCACATCAGATGTCGCCTTTATCAGTTTCTTCTCAAGGAGGAAGGCAAGGATGGTGGGATAGGGTAGATAGCCTGACTTGTCATTAGATAACCATCTCTGAAGCTCAAGACAAATCAACTGCCCCGGGTTGATTGGCTGCTGGGAGAGGAGTCTGGGGAACCATGGGTTGTCCAATTGTGTGAACTCATTGAAGTTACCCCCCTTGTGTGTCATTATCCGGGAGTAGATGTAGTACAGGAGCCTGTAAGAGTCAGACATTTTGGACACCTTCTTCTCTTTGGTGCCATACAGCTGCTCGAGTTCCTCCTTGCTGTACTTCAATGACTCAGGGTACAGCCACTCGTTCATACCCTCATCTGTGATTCCCATCAACTCATTTAACGTCCTCCAGGTGAATCTGAAGGATCTCCCCCGTACAGTGGCAGTGAAGGAGAGTTTGTGGATTTGCTCCTTTCCATCAACCTTTTTGTATTTAACCTTGCCTGCGAGGGATTGACAGAAGGCTCGCAGGACGTTGACGTTGTAGTCCTGGTTGATCCCCAGCCAGGGCATGTATTTCTCCAGATATGGGCGAAGATGAGAAAACCCTAGATCATCTACCTTACCCAGATCTACGAACAGCCCGTTGTTGAAGTAGGGCTTAATAGTCTCAAACTTTGAGACGACAAGTTCCAATGCTCCATCTCTATACACTGTGGGGTCACCTTCTTCAACCCGCTGCTTCTTGGAAGAGGGCTCTTCAGCAAATTGAACCTTCTTCTTCTTCCTTTTTCTCTGGGCTTCCCTCTCTTGCTCATGCCCAGAAACCACTGACTGTTCTGCCACTCTCCCAGAGTGTCCAGGCTGGTCCTGGACTTGTTCAGTCTGCCCCGGTGTCTGCCCAGAAGTTTGAAGGCGTTCATGATGTTCTTCATGGTGTTCATCGTTTTTCCCAGACTTTCCAGAACGTTCATGTCGAGTTTTCCCAGATTTCGACTTGGGTTTCTTGGATGAAGAGGGTTTCTGTGTAACTGGGATATTTTCATCGGATCCGGCCATTTTTGTGTAGGGTTGATATGAATGTGATGAAAGATGCGAAGAAGAGTATGAAGAAGATGAAGAACACAGATGAATGTATGCAGAGAGAATATGTGGGTAAAAATTTTCAAGTGAAAAGTGAAAGTGAAAAAATGGCGCCCTATTTATATGCAAAGTTACTGAGGGCAAAATGGTCATGTCGCTTCAGATTTTCAGATATTGGGTAACGTAAACAATTTAAGTTGGAACGACACACCTGATGACACGTGTCTCTTCATCTTATCGGAGAAGTCATAACGTATCATTGAGAAGTTGAAGCGTTTTTTGAAGGGACGTGTTCCTTGGACTGGTGCTGGCGCTCTCTTGGTTTCGTCATCCAGTGGCAGCGATTGATCATCCGGAAGTGGTTTTGCTTCCGGTTGCAGTTTCTTAAGATTTAACATTGAGGCCCTGCAAGAACACATGTTGGCACTCCGATGCCTAAGTTAGTATTGTTGTAAGTTTTAAGAGTAAACAAGTATAGCAAGTAGAATTTAAACTTCATTTGGGTTTACCATTCCCAAATCACCTCTTATGAAAGTAAATTGGTCAACCCCAGAGGCTTGGTGAAAATGTCAGCAAGCTGTTGTTGTGTGGGGACAAACTGCACTTTGACATCCTTCTTTTGAACATGGTCTCTGATGAAGTGATGTCTGACATCAATGTGCTTTGTCCTAGTGTGCTGAACCGGATTCTTGGCTAGGCTGATTGTGCTTGTGTTGTCACAGAGGATGGGTGCCTCAGGGAATTCCAAGCCAAGATCTCTTAACTGGTTCTTCAGCCACAGCACTTGGGCACAACAACTTGCTGCAGCGATGTATTCTGCCTCAGTGGATGACAAGGACACGCAGGTCTGCTTCTTGCTCGCCCAAGACACCAGACAACCACCAAGGAAGGCGCATTGTCCACTGGTGCTCTTTCTGTCAGTCTTATAACCTGCATGGTCAGAGTCAGAGTAAGCCCACAGGAACTCTTGGTTACCTCTGGGATACCAGAGACCAAGCTCTTGCGTTCCCTCAAGGTATCTCAAAATACGTTTAACACATGTTAAGTGTGATTCCTTGGGGTTGGCTTGAAACCTAGCACACATGCCAACACTAAATTGGATATCAGGCCTGCTTGCCGTTAAGTATAGGAGGGAACCTATCATTCCCCTGTACATGGGCAGGCTGACAGATTTACCCTTTGCGTCAGCATCAAGTGCGGCAGTGGTGCTCATGGGAGTATCATACTCCTTGCATTCATCCATCCCAAACTTTTTGAGTAGTTCTCTGCAGTATTTGGCTTGGGAGATGAATATTCCATTCTTCTTCTGCTTAATTTGCAGGCCTAGGAAGAACGTTAGTTCTCCCATCATTGACATTTCAAACTCACCCTGCATAGTCTTAGAGAAATCCTCACAAAGCTTTTCGTTAGTTGCTCCAAAAATGATATTATCAACATAAATTTGGACAATTAGCATATCTCTATCTTTGTGAAGGATAAACAATGTGTTATCAAGTTTGCCTCTTGAGAAACCCTTGCCCAGCAAGAAGCTGCTGAGTCTCTCATACCAAGCTCTAGGAGCTTGTTTGAGGCCATATAAGGCTTTCTTTAATCTATACACATGTCTTGGATGTTTGTGATCTTCGAAGCCAGGAGGTTGTTCTACATATACCTCTTCTTTAATATAACCATTAAGAAAGGCACTTTTAACATCCATTTGATATAGTCTAAAGCCTTTCATGGATGCAAAGGCTAGAAGAATTCTTATTGCTTCAAGTCTAGCGACTGGAGCAAAAGTTTCTTCATAGTCAATGCCTTCTTCTTGATTATATCCTTTAGCTACTAGTCTGGCTTTATTTCTTGTGATTAGCCCTGTCTCATCCAGCTTGTTTTTGAAGACCCACTTGGTCCCCACAATGGATTGGTGAGACGGCCTAGGAACTAGTTCCCAGACTTGACTTCTATCAAATTGATTTAGCTCTTCCTGCATGGCAATAATCCAGTCGCAGTCCTCAAGAGCTTGTTCAACTGAAGTTGGTTCTATTTGAGATAGGAAAGCACCAAACTCAATTTCATTTTGAACTTGTCTTCTGGTTCTGACACCAGAAGAAACATCACCAAGCACTTGATCAAGAGGATGATCTCTGTGATGCCTCCTAGCTATTGGCAACTGTGCCTCATCATGCACAGTCTGCACTCTAGGTTTATCGCTGAGTTCATCTTCTTCCTTAAGATTGCTTGCTGGTGTTTCTTTTGGTGGTGATGAAGATGATGGTATTTCATCATCTTCTCTGGATTGTCCCCATGTAGGAATTTCATCGAATACAACATGCATTGATTCTTCTACAATTCTAGTTCTCATGTTGTATATCCTATATGCTTTGCTCCTAAGGGAGTATCCTATGAATATACCTACATCAGCCTTTGGATCAAATTTACCTAGATTTACCTTTCCATTGTTGTGTACGTAGCATTTTGATCCAAAAATTCTGAGGTGGCTGATGTTGGGCTTCCTTCCTTTGTATAGTTCATATGGAGTCTTGTCTAAGCCCTTGCGAACATAGGCTCTGTTGGAGATATAGCAAGCAGTGCTCATAGCGTCCGCCCAGAACACTTGAGAAACCTCTTTCTCGTTGAGCATGCTTCTAGCCATCTCCGTCAGAACCCTATTCTTCCTTTCGACTACTCCATTTTGTTGAGGAGTCCTTGGAGCTGAGAAGTTATGTTCAATGCCGTTTTGCTCACATAGCTCTGAAAAGCTATGGTTCTCAAACTCTCCTCCATGGTCTGTCCTTATGGCTGTGATTTTGAGCTCTCTCTCATTCTGCACTTTCTTAGCCAGGACAACAAAAGCATCAAAAGTATCTTGCTTAGAGGCAAGAAACATAGTCCATGTGAACCTTGAATAGTCATCCACCACTACTAGAGCATATAGGTTTCCACCCAAGCTCTTCACTCTTGCTGGCCCAACCAAATCCATGTGGATTAAGTTCCAAGGGCCTGCTGGTGGAGACTTTCTTCTTGGTTTTGAATGAGGACTTTGTTTGCTTTCCTATTTGGCAGGATTCACAGATAAAATCATGCTTTACTTTAAATGATGGAATACCTATAGCTAGCTCCTTTTTAATAAGCATGTCGAGTTGAGTAAAATTAACATGAGCTAGTCTCTTATGCCAAAGCCAACTATTCTCATCACTAGATATTAAACATTTTTCTTCTAGTTGTTGGCATAAGTCTAAAGTATATAGATTCCCATTTCTATTTGCCTTAATCTTGCATTTTAAGTTGGCCTTATCTATATTCAGATCCTGCTTATCAACTATTAAGCACTCATTTGAATCAAATATTACCCAGTTTCCTCTGTCCGTGCTCTGGCTCACGCTCAGCAGGTTGTGACAGAGACCGTCCACTAGATAGACATCTTTGACTGGTCCAACTTCTCCAACTCCAGTGATCTTACCACTTTGATTTCCTCCAAAGGTCATTGTGGCTCCATCTTTGATCACCAGAGATTTGAACTTGTCTCTGTCTCCAGTCATATGTCTCGAGCATCCGCTGTCAATATACCATTTCTTGTTCTTGGATGCTTTAAGACACACCTGGAAAAATCAAGTAAACTTAGGTACCCAATCTTTCTTGGGTCCTCGATCATTAGTTTTCAATGCCCTTGGTCTAGAGTCATCCTTCTTGACCTTGGGCTTGTGAATATTTAGAGCCTCTGGCTTAGAGTTGGCTCTGGACTCTTGGGTTTTCCCTTTGGAATGATTCCAAGGTCGGGATCCTTGTCCTCTCTTAGTTTCCTTAGCAGATGGAGGATCCTTTGTTGCCTTGGTTCCTTTAGGGACCCATTTGTAGGAGCTACTTGCTCCATGCTTCTTAGCATTACAGGTGGACGTGGAGTGTCCCTTCCTGTTGCAATAGTTACAGAAGCTGAAGGGTGAGGAGCTATAACTAGTGGCTTTATGGAAGAACTTTAAGTAGGGCTTTACTTTTTGTTCCACCCACTTCTTCCCTCTAGGAGTATATCCTAATCCAGTTCTATCCCTATATGCCCTTTGGTTCATTAAGAGTATATTTAGCATTTCTGAACCATTGGTAAACTTCTGCAGGGCATTTTGCAGCTTGTTATTTTCCTCTGAGATTTTGCTGCAATTAGGGCAGCTCTCAGGTGTTGGGGCGTTAGGTTCTACTTGGGGAGAACCCTGGCCATCCACTACCGGAAGTCTTCTAGCTTCCGCTAGTTCCTCACTTAGTGAGTCCACCTTGGACTCAAGTGATTCCTTTTTGGTTTTCAACACCTTATAGGCTTTACATAGTCTAGAGAATTCTTCATGAACCTCATTGTAAGCCTCTTGTAGTTCAGGAAGAGTTACCTCATGATCTTCGTTGGTGAGGTCAAGATCTGAAGATGCTTCTTCATCCTCTTCTCTAGCTACCAGGCAGAGGTTGGCAACTTCTTCTTCATCACTTGCTTCCTCATCTGAGCTATTTACCCAAATGGAGGAAACAAGAGCCTTTCTTTTGTCCTTGCCTTTTGACCTCTGCAGGCTGGGACACTCAGCCTTGAAGTGACCAGGTTTATTGTATTCAAAACACACAGGGACCTTTTCTTTCTTGTATCCCTTCTTCTGGCTGGAATCACTTCTCTGATAGCCTCCTTTCTTTCTGAAGAATTTCCTAAATTTCCTCACCATCATAGCCATCTCCTCATCGTCCATCTCCTCCTCATCATCCTCATCATTGTCATTGATCTCCTTGCTGGGAGCAACAAGAGCAAGGTTCTTGTTCTTGGATGAGGGTTGAGGAGCTCTCATAGCCAGCAAGGTAGGTTCATATTCAGCAAGAGAGCCAAATAGTGCGGTGATGGAGCTGGTTGATTCTCCTTGCAGTTCTTGCAAAATAGTCACTTTGGTGATCCAGTCACCCTTCAAGATCTTTAGAATCTTGCTCACTTGCTCTCTTTCAGGGATATCCTTACCCAGCGAGGCCAAATTGTTGATGAGATGGGTGAACCTGAGCTCCAGCTCTCTGATAGGCTCGGTGGGACTCAGCATGGCGAATTTGTGAAATTCTTCCACCAGCATTTCAACACGTCTCGCTTTTACTCCCTTGGTTCCAGAGTGAGCAGCCTCAAGAGCCTCCCACATATCTTTAGCATTTTTGTGGTGGCTGATCCTGTGAAACTCTTTAGGGCTGAGAGCACACTGGATGTAGTGCATGGCCCGGTAGTTTAGTTGGACTAGAGCATAGTCCTCATTTGTGTACCTAGATCGCTGCTTGGCAAAACCATCCTCATCCAGTGGTGTGTGATCCCCACGTTCGATTACGTCCCAGAGTCTGATGTCGCTGGATTTGATATAGGTCTCCATTCGAAACTTCCAGAATGGATAGTTATACCCATCAAAGCCTGGAGGCTTGTTGGGTTGAATAGAGACATCTGGCAGGGAGTAATCAGTATCCATTACTGGATCTTTGCTTTCTGGATTCGTTGGAATCGAGTGAGAAAGACCCGCTCTGATACCAAATGAACGTAATGGATGCACAAGGGGGGGGTGAATTGTGCTTCAAAAATAAATGCTCAAATAAAACAACACAAGAGTTATACTGGTTCGGTCTACCTGACCTACGTCCAGTCCTCAACCACCCAGGCCGAGTTCCACTATATCTCAGGTTTTAAATCGGGTTCACCTGAAACCTTACAACCGCAAGTTTTAGACGGGATCACTTGCAACCTTACAACCACAAGTTTCACAAGGCTCACTTGCAACCTTTCTAACTAGCTCCCCCTCACACCGAGCAAGGGGTTAACCTTTAGAATTAAAGGATTTTACAAACTGAGTTCTCTCAAAGAACAGATGGTGCTACACACTTAAGTACAATCAATGCTCTTATAACAGGAAGAGACTTAACACCAAAGAGTACAGAATATGTAGATGAAAGGATCACTCTATGTGTTAAATGCTCTTTACTTTTCTGGGCAGCTTTGAATGCTTGAAGATGTTCTTAGTTTCTCGCTCTAACTTCTCTCAAGAATATTCAAAGATAATTGTTAACCTCATAAATGAGGTTTGAGTCTCTTTATATAGTCTTCAAGCAATCTGTCTCTTGGTAGGTGGGATAGTCGTTTGAATATGGTCGTTTATCCCTTGTTACCGTTTGCCCATTAAATGCTTCATCAATGCATAGCAGGGTTGACTTGCTTTATCTCTGAAAAGTAGTCCTGACACCTCTGCTCTGACATAAGCGTTCTGACACTGCAACTTCTGACATTCTGATTGCTTGCGGAAGCAGATTCTCATCCGGAAGCAATTCTACTGAGTGTGCTGCACTGAGTGTTAGTCTAACAGTATAAAAACATATAGACACATGCAGTGGGAGTGTTCTTAGTCTAAGAGGTCGTCCTTGCATCAGGAAGCACTTCTACATCCGGAAGTGATTCCACTGGATGAAGGATTTTGTTCATTATTACTCACTCTCGCTCAGTGTCTATTCAATCCAACAGTCAGCGCTAGTCACTAAGCTATCGGAAGCACTTTCACTTGACGAGGTAAACTTACTGACGCTTAGGGTTATATCTATTCTATCAGTCTGCGCCAGTCAAAATCTATCAGGAAGCAATTTCACTTGACGAGGCTGATTCACTGACGCTTGGGGTTATTCTATTTTATCAGGCTGCGCCAGTCTAATTCTAACAGGAAGCAAATTCACTTCCGGTTGGAACTTAGCTTAGTCTTAAGGTTTTGCATACTTAATGCTTATGAACTAAGTCATTTCCCTAGTGGTTTACTTGCTGCCGCTGGGGGATGAAAAATTCATCCGCGAGCACTAGTCCTAGTCTATCCGGAAGTAAGTCCACATCCGGTTGTACTTTTACTTAGGGTTCTATGTTCACCTGTTGCTTTCTAAGTTCTTTCATATTTTAGTCTTCATCAAAACTTAAGATTCTAACAAATGTCCATATCAGTGAAATGCACTCTTACAATTCCCTGTCAATATATCATCCACAACATTCAATGTTTTCCCTAATAATTCTTTCCACAATCTCCAATTCAATATCTCATTCCTATCCTCATAATCTATAATACATCCAATCCATGATACCTCTCAATATCTCTGTCAAAGTACCAAATCCCAATGTATATACACTCACACATACCTAGTCCAGCAATACCACCAGCCAGGATACTACATATAGTAAGTCAAATTCTTTATATGAAAGTAATCGTGTTTGGAAGGCACCCGATAGCCTATTTTGTTGAAAAATAACTTTTCAAAGATAATATATATATAATGAGGGTGAGAAAGGATTTTCAAAATTCCCAACTAACTTAACCCTCAATGTTATAGTAAGGTAAGTGTGATTACATGTCGCCCTTTTGCACTTTGACGTTCTTTCTTACCATTTCTTTAGATTTCCTCCAACTATTTTTTCCTCTGAGTTCCTCCTATAATAATAGGATATCATTTCCACTTTATAGTACTTCAACGTCTCTCTTGAATTCCTAATATGCTACCCAACTCCAACCTTATCCTAAAAATCATTTTGAATCTTTATTGTCCTTCTAGCATTCACACTTTCATAACAACTTTAAAGATATTAACAATTACCTGTCATACAATTCCCCGATCAACTAACCTAGAACCAAAAGAATCATCAATGAAACAATCTACATTAAACCCCTAAACACTAACATTCATATAGCATGCATTCCGAGAACAAAACAAGTTTCCTTCATCCATTAATCATTTAAACTGCATATATTACACATTATAAAACACAACAATTCAGAATATTGCTTAATCCCTTCTTTCCTTATTATTAAAGCATCCCCCAATATAGCAAGAAAAGAGAATCAAAATATACTAAGAATAGAATCACTAAAAGACTTGCACATTAATAGTCTTACACTTACAGAAATCCCAAAACAGAAATATGTAACTGAATTATTATTCCTTTAAACATCTTTAACTTGGAACCAATTATTTTAGCAAGCACAATAACAACCTGAATCTCAGCTTTTACCAAAACAACATGTCTCAATTAAAACATTCACAACCTTAATAAATTCTTCAAACATCAAGCACCAATTCCTTTACAAATCTAAAATCCCTACATTTTCAATATCTTTTGAATTCTAACCATACTAGCAAGGATCCTACACATATATATGCACCACTTAAATATTCCAATCTCAAAAATTGATCAAAGACTCCATATTCAAGATTCCAAACAATTTGTAACTTTAGATTTCTCAATCTTCATACCCTTAATTGATCCTTATTCAATCCATTTGAATATCATCATAATCATACATTATTAACTATCCTACGTCTTAATCGATTCATTGGCTCTCAATGCTCATTTTCCTTTCTATATAATCCTACAACTTCCCTTAACCACTTACCTTTCTCATACTCTTACCAAATCAATGTTCACAAATTACCCCCAATCTAACTTCCTAGGTTTACCATTGCAAATTTTTCTCTTAAACACCTAACACTTTATTCAATCAATAATCCTACTTATCCATGGTTTTCACAATCATAAATAAATACCAATAACCCATAGAAATCACTAAAACAGAATTTACTCAAACCTTCCTCCAATCTCAACATTCTACAATTATTCACTAACATCAATTAATATTATAACCATCCATTTGCTCAAATTCATATTAAAATCACCTTTATCTAAATCAAACCATACTTAATCACACTTTCCAACTCAAAGTTTGATTCAAGAGTTTCTACCAACCATTCCAACATTTTAAGATAATCTTTTAGCAAATTATAAACCATAAAGAAGCACCATTAACCAGAACAATGAGAGGATTTTCGAAATTTTCTCCAAACCCTAGCTTTCCAACACATAATTTTGTCATATTATCATCCTAACTCAAAATCAAGTAATCCCAACATATAGAGTATTTAGAATCAACCAAATATAGTTTTAAAACCACAATGTCGAACCAAAAAGCTGTAGAATCAGATTTGATAATAAACCCCAAAAAGTTAGGGTTTTGCATAAACTTCACAAAATTACAATAACATTCAATTTAACAGTTAGGACACTACAAAATGAAGCTTTAGTTTAGTCTTAATTCATTATCATAACTAAAACCCAAAACTCAATTCAAACCCTCTCTCTTAAATGGCCCAAAACGAAAAAAAAATCAAAGGCAAGAAGGGTGTAGAAAATGCTTACGGAGTTCTAAAATGAAACAGCGATGTTCACACGCCGGAAACCACCGCGAGCCTCGCCGGAAAACGGCCATCAAAGGGGCTGACCGTAACATACAGCAAAAGGGAAAAGAAAAATGAGGAAAAAGAAGTTGGGAAAGAGTATTAGCTTGGAAAACCAAAGAAATAGCAAACCTCACCTCTCACCGCCGCCGGAGAAGAAGAAAACTCGCCGGAAATTCGCGTGACACCAAGCAGCAGGGAGGCACGGATCTGACGCGATTTTAGCAAGGATTTGGAGAGAAGAAAGTGAAGAAACCGAAATTGGTGAGCTTTTGAGGTGGAGAAATGAAATGGGTGAGCTTTAGAGAAGAGAAGAATTGAAAATGGAAGAGGAGGAGGGAGGGTGCGCTGCTGATCCGAAAATGAAGGGGAGGGAGTGTTTGGTTAAGGTTATATTGTGTATCATGTACACATTTAAAGAAAATTACCTAAAGGCCCTTCTTAATTCCCAAACCATTTAATTTGCCAAAACATGCATCCAATTTATTTAACCTCTCCAATACTTTAATTTCCATAAACTTCCATAATTTCTAAATTCTCCCAACCATTCAATTGATTATTTTTAAGCACTTATTTCCTAAAACTCCAAAAAAATATCCCAAAAATCTCCAAAAATTCCAAAAATTCTCAAAATTTCTAATTTTTCCTCATTTATTATTTGCTAAATACTCTCTAATCCTATATTAAATTTTTAGGATGTTACAAGCACCATCAGCCTTGCCAAGAATCCAGTCCAGCACACAAGTACAAAGCACATTGACGTCAGACATCACTTCATCAGAGATCATGTTCAGAAGAAGGATGTCATGGTGCAATTTGTTCCCACTCAGCATCAGCTTGCGGATATCTTCACCAAGCCTCTGGGAGTAGATCAATTTACTTTTATTAGAGGAAATTTGGGAATGGTAAACTCAAATGAAGTTTAATCTTCAGTATAAATCTGTACTTTAATGTTTAAGCCTGTAAACTGTACTAACTTAGGCATCGGAGTGCCAATCTCTAGTTTTGCAGGTCCCCCAATGTTAAATCTTAAGTGTGTCCTTCCGGAAGCAAATCCTCTTCTGGAAGCTCATCCTTCTATTCAGCATAGCTGCTGCCGCTTGGGGTTAACACTAAGCAACCGAAAGCGCCAGTGTTTGGGAAAAGGACACGTCACCTCAAACGTTTCATCTTCTCCCACAAAACTTGTGCCTTTTCTGACACACTGAAGAGACACGTGGCATCAGGTGCGCCGTTCCAATTTAAATTTTATACGTTTTCCCATAAAAGGTGCATATTTTCAATGTAGAGTCATTATAACCCATCACATCGTTTATCACATCGCATAAATAGGACTATAACATTCATTTTTCACTTCTCACACAAATCACCAACCACCAAACTCTCTGAAATCATTCATCATCTTCACCGCTGCATTCATCTTGTTCATCTTCATCTCCATCATCTTCATCTTCTTCTTCATCTACTTCTGTGCATCTTCTGAACATTTTGAGTGCATAACATTCATTCCATACCCATTCCACACACAATGGCCAGTTCACATGAATCAAACCCTAACATCCAGACAGCCTCCTCTGCCAAGAAGTCTAAGAAATCTGGGAAATCTGGGGATTCTGGAAAAAGGAAGAAGAAGGTTTAGTTTGCCGAAGAACCTTCCTCCAAACGCCAGAGGGTTGAAGATGACTACTCGGTGTACATCTCTGGGCCTCTGGAGACTGTTTCGCCAGCATTTGAGAACAGAAATCCCTATCTTCTCAATGGGATCTTCGTGGATCTGGGAAAACTTGAAGATCTGGGTTTTGACTTGTCTGATTATCTCCAGAAGTACATGACTTGGCTGGGGATTCAAAATGAGTACAACGTCCAAGTCCTCAGGGTGTTCTATGAGTCTCTCACCGCCAAGGCCAAGTACAAGAACATTAGCGAGAAGTTGTCTGCTATTGGCCGGATTGATTTCAAGGCCACTGTGAGAGGAAGGAAAATCAAGTTTAATTGGAGGGATATAAATCGCTTCCTGGGGGTCACTGACGAAGAAATGAACAAGTGGATCTTCCCTGAGAAGCTGGATCAAACAGAGCTGGCGCTGGCCTATGGCACTGAGGGAAAGAAGGTGTCTGGTATGCCCGACACACAGCGGGTGCTCCAGTACATCTACTCAAGGATCATGGCGAACAAAGGAGGAAACTTCAATGAGTTCACCCAGCTGGACAATCCATGGCTCGCCAAGTTCCTCACCAAGAAGCCTATCAACCCTGGACAACTAATAAGTATGGAGTTAAATAGATGAGTTGAAGGCAGAGACAAATGAGACAAAGGGAAAGCTTCTCTTCCCTACCCTCAGTTCATCGCCTTCCTCCTGGAGCAGTTCAACATCAAATCCACAGAGGAAGCCGATAACAAGAAGTGTCTGCCCATGGGGACGATGAACTTGGGCAAGATGGGAGTCAAGTATATCAAGCCAGCAAAGCCCACTCAGTCTGGCTCTCAGGCTGGGAGTGCTTCTCACAACACCGGTCCTTCTGCATCTGGAGCAGGGGATCAAGAGGTTGACTTTCAGGCTGGTCCCAGCAGCACTCGTGCTCCAAGAGTGTCTGCTGCTCAAAAGGCACTTGCTGAGGAGTTGAAGGATGAGATCCTCTTTCGCCTGCCGGAACCGTTAATGGCTCCCATACGAGAGGAATGTGTAGAAGCCTTCAACGCTCAGAACGAGAGGATCCAAGGATTGGAAACTCGTCTTGCAAGGATGGAAGACAAGCTAGACCTTCTCCTTCATCACTTCCTTGCCCCTCCTCAGCATCCCAACAACCAACCTCCTCCTCCTCACAACCCCCCTCTACCACCTCCTCCTCCTCACAACCAACCTCCACCTCCCCCTCCTCACAATCAACCTCCTCCACCTCCACCTTCCCCACAGAATGAACCTGACACTCACCAAGACATCCCCCACTACTCACCCTCACCTCACAACTCTCCATCACAATCCCCTAGCCACTCTCAATCCCTTAGCCACTCACACTCCCCCAGCCCATCTCCATCCCCCACTCACTCACCTCCCTTAGACTTTGACCACCACACCTCACCCCCACCTTCACCACCCAGATATGGTCCTGAGTCTCCTCCCACCATTCCCTCATCCTCCTCCCTTGCACTCACCCTCTTTGATGATGCCAAAAGGGGGAGAGAAATACTGACCCAGCCATCCCTTTGGATAGATGAGGAAGTTGCTGCTGCCCTCCGCCGTGCCATGGACATGAAGCGAATTGGGAATGCTGAAAGGTTAATTCGTGAAGAAGTCGTTCGTTTCATGCGCCACCAGCAGTCCTCCAGCAAAGAGGCGAATCTTCAGATGATCTTGGTTGATCAGCCTGCTGAGGCACCTCCTGCTGAGCCTTCGCAATCCGCTGAGTCATCTACTCCTTATGTGCCTACTGTAAATCTGCTTGATGAGCTACGCATGAAGTATGGTTTTGTGAGGCCAGAGCCGCTAGTCAGAGTGATAGCCAATCCAATCCCTTCCTCTGAGCCAGCCCCTGTCTCTCAACCACTCAGCTTCAGTAAGTCAAGAGTTAAGGCTGTGGCTAGAAAGAAGGTCGCTTCCTCCAGTGCATCCTCATAGAGTGAAGAGGAGTCAATTACTGCTCCTGAGAATATTGAGATTGAAAGGGTGCCACTGCAAGAAGAAGCTTCCAAGCCTCTGTCCTCCACTCGAGAGCAACCTCAGGAAATCCCACCAGAAGTGGTTGTCAAGCTAGAGGTGGAAGACATGACACCAGAAGAGTTTGAACGCTATGGGAACACTGATAGACTCACTTATGAGCAACTCTTCGTTCTGGATGCTGAGAGGACTAATGCTAGAGAGCTTCAAGAGAAGAAGGGAAAGGGGAAAGGAAAGGGAAAAGGGAAAGCGAAGTCAGATCTATCTCATAACCCTAGTTTCCCAGCTTGGAATGTCAAGGTTAAGGCTGTCCATCTCCCTCATGGATCCATCCCCATCGGAGAATCTGAGGAAGGAAGGGCTTTTGGACTAAATGAGCTCAGTGATCTGAAGAGAGCCATTGCTGAGTCCCTTGAGACTGAGAGGATCAGAAAAGCCCAAGAGGAGAGGGAGCTTCAACAGATCCTTGCCCAGATCGACGAACAGCAAATGAATGAAATGTGGGCCAAGGCAAATGAGGAGTTTGAAGAAAACCAGAGAGAAAGAGAGAGGAACAAGAGACACAAGCTCTAAATCCCCAACCTCTCATACATAGCATAGCATACATAGCATAGCATGTTTTCATCTTTCATATGTAATATCTGTTCTTTCGTTTCTCTTAGAAATTATTTGTTATACTTGTAAAACTGCTTATTGCTTTGTTGCTTATACAGTTGATTTATATCTTAATGAAGTTCGCTTTTGAATTCATCTATGTGTTATTATGCCTTTAAGTATGAATTCATAAGTTAGCTTAGTTTGTCATCATCAAAAAGGGGGAGAATGTTAGAATCTTAAGTTTTGATGAAGACTAAAATATGAAAGAACCAGTTAAACACTTAGAAAGAATTAGGTTAATATAGAACCCCAAGTAAGAGTACAACCGGATGTGGATTTACTTCCGGATGGATTAGGACTAGCGCTCGCGGATGAAAGTCTCATCCCACAGCGGAAGCAAGTAAGTCACTAAGTCAGAACTCAGTCTAGAGTGTTAGAGTATCAAATCTTAAAGACTAAGTTAGGACACAACCGGATGCAGAATTGCTTCCGGAAGTCTTAGAGTAAATTAAATTACTAGCGCTGTCTATTAAACTAAGACAACCCCGAGCGTCAGTGAATATAACACTAAGTCATAACATAGTTCTAGTAGGAGTGCATCCGGTAGCAAAATTGCTTCCGGAAGTAAAATAGCTTCCCATAGACAATTGAACTCCCACTGCATGTGACTAGGTGTTAATATTGTTGGACTAACGTTCAAGTGCAGAACTGAGTGTTGTTGCTTCCGGATGTGGACTTGCTTCCGGTAGCAATCAGAATGTCAGAACGTACAACAGTCCAGAAGTCAGAATGCCTTTTGTCAGAGCAGAGTTGTCAGAGTTGCTTTTCAGAGATAAAGCAAGTCAACCTTACTAAGCATTAATGGAGCATTAATTGGTTCAACGGTAACAAGGGATAAACGGACATATTCAAACGGCTCTCCTACCTACCAAGCAAGGGAAGTATGAGAGATGCTATATAAGGAATCACTTCATCATTTATGTAGGCAGCTAAGAACATCATCGAACATATTCTGCAAAATCATTCAAGCATTCAAAGCTCATACTACCCAGAAAGCAAGAGAGCACTTATTGCATTGAGAGTTATTTATTATTCATCTTGTACTCTTTGTATTTAAGTCTCTTTAGCTAGTGAGAGGATTTATTGTACTTAAGTGAGTAACATTATCCGTTCTTTGAGAGAACTAAGTAGAAAATCCTTTGTTTAAAAGGTTGAACCCTTACAAGTAGTAAGGGGGAGCGAGTCTGTTTGTAAGGTTGCAAGTGAGCCCGTTGTAAAACTTGCGGTTGTAAAAGGTTGCAAGTGAACCCGTTGTAAAACTTGCGGTTGTAAAAGGTTGCAGGTGAGCCCGTTGTAAAACCTGTGGTTAGTGGAACTCAATCTGGGTGATTGAGAACTGGACGTAGGTCAAGAGTTGGACCGAACCAGTATAAAAGTCATGTGTGTTTTTTAATTGTCTGTTTTATTTGGTAGCACAATTCACCCCCCCTCTTGTGCATCCTCTTTCATAATAGTGTTATATATGCTCTTTGTTTTCCAAATATAAGATCTGGTTTACTTTCTTAGAAAATTTTCAGAAATATAAATTAATTACTAAAAAATAAGAATGCTAAATAAATTAATTACAAATTGAGTTAATTGAATTTTTCTCTAAACTAGTGCATTTGATTTATAAGCTAATACACAAATGCGTAACAATTTTTTTCGTTTAAATATAAAATGTGTAACAATTAAATGGCTTATTTCACTTCTTTTATCTTTCCAAATTAATAAAAAATTGTTTTACATTTAAGAACTAGAACCCATGAAGTAATATATTTATGAGTAAAGACCCAAAAATGATACATAATTATTGGCCAAGGAACAAAAATAGTTCATAACTATTCCAAGGTACAAAAATGATACCCAACTTTTACCATGTGATCAAAAATGATATTTTCACTAATATGATACCCAGCTGAACCGTACAGATCACTACGAAGTCTGTTCTGTTCTCTTTGGTCCTCTATTCAGTTTTCACTAGTATGTGACTATGTATGTGTATTGTGAGTGAATGGATATGAATCAATGCAGTGATCTGTTGTGCGGGGGAGAGTTCTATACTAAGTGGACAAAGAAATTTGTATTTATATTTGGGAATCTAGGGAGTAGCAATGTTGTTAAGGTTGGACATGAAGATGTGTCTGATCTGACAAGTCTTCGAGTCATGGTTCAACATGGTTGGATTGCTCAGAATGATAATGGACTGTTGAGAGGAAATATGTAGCGGTCGGCGGTTGAATGGTTTGACTGTCCGGTCTGGTCCGGTTCTTACAAATTACGACACTGCTAGGTAGAGTTTATCACAGGTGGGGTATGAAAGAAATAGAATTAAAAACAAACATGTACGTTAGGCATTCAGTACCAGTGAACTGTTTTTTGCATGCAGCTAGCAACCCCAAGAATCTCCGCTAGTGCATCCGCTACCGTGAGGGTATTTCCATCATGAGCTCTTTCATTCCTTCTTCTCCATAAAAGCCAACACATAATACAAAAGATAACATTCCATTCACATTGTCTTAGGTGCTTTTTTGCTTTAATATTCATCTTTATCCAATAATCTGTCGTACTGCTCCAGAAAGCATGATCTGATCTCTGAATACCCAGTTCAATCCATATGTCTCGTGCATAGCAATTAAGAGTAACATGAATTATATCTTCATATTCTCCAACACATGCTCTACAATCCCCTGTCACGTGTAGACCCATTTTGTAGCTAGCCAATTTCGTGAAAGCAACGAGACATGCATTTTACATCTTTCACGGGCATTAATTAACTTTCTAAAGTGTAGACCCAAAATTCTGTACAGGCTGCTCCACTTTCCCTAATCCACCCTAACCATATAGCTTTATTTCCTCTCTCCCACTCTTACTTGTTTATTATAGATAAATATTATTAGGGTTTATTTGGAAAAAAGTTGAGAAAAAAATAGAAATTTACTTATATTTAAGAACAAATTGAAATCTAAAAGTAATCTCATAAGTAAGTTTCCCTATTACCAATTTCCAATGAACAACTTTTTAGTGATTAATTTATAACTAATCATAACTAATTAGATAAGGGCATAATAGCAAAATCGTGTGATTATGAAACCTCCCTCTCCTCCTATACCAAACAAAGGATAATTTTTCCTCCTTCCCTTCGAACAAACCAAACAAAGTGACTGCTATGATACAAATCCTACTTCCCTGATGAGTTCCCTCCCCTTCCCTACCGTCAAACCAAACCAAACAGGCCCTAACAAAACGCAAGACCCGAAGCAACAAAAAAAAAAAAAACCCAATGTCCGTCATTGTTTAATGTTTCACATCCGATGACATCATCATTTTTCTCAAAAACCCTAACAATACAACAATTCTCTCCTATTCTCCTTCTTCCCAATGGATTATTCCACATACCACCAACAAGAACAACAACAACCACAACAACCACAACAAGCCTACGACTCATCTCAAAATCAACAACCCTTTGATCAACAATCTTACTATGCCTACAATCAACAACAATATGAGCAGCATCAGCAGCAATATGCAGCATACTATGGCAGTCAAGAGCAACAGCAATACCAGGAAGAACCAAACAATCCCACAATTGTCCACCCACCTGGGTTCCCACTTCCAGTACCTGAGCAACCCCACATTCAGAGTCAGCAGTTTGCGAGCCACGATTCGAGTGTCGGTCCCACCGCGGCGATGAATCCTTCAGCTGCTGCTATATCTGCTCTCTCTCACCTCACTCATTTTGCTGAAAATCCTATGGTAAAATATATTTTATTTAATGTTACTTTAAATGTAATGATATCAAGTTGTTGACTTTTGTTTTTTATGTTCAAGAAGCTAAATATGCTACATGCATTTAGGACACACTCCCTCCGTTTCTTCCTAATTATAAGAACACTTTCCCTTTGAGTAGATTAAGGAAATTGGTTGAGTTAGTTATTATCACATGATATTACCAATTTATCTAAACTATATACCTTTATCCCCACTCTCCCTCACTTACTTGTTATTATAGATAAACATTATTAGGTTAATTTGGGAAAAACTTGGGAAAAACTAAAAAGTGATCTTATATTTAGGAACGGAGGGAGTAGTTAGCTTAATACTAAGAAAAATTAGTTTTGACGAAGAAATATACCCAAAGAGTTGGTTACTGATAAAACTTGATGACGTTGTATGATATATGTAGTTGATCCCACACATAGTGGAATAAGGTTCTGGTGTTGTTGTTGTTGAGGAAGAAATATAAATATACACTATTTAAATTGATTTATTTTGCATTCTTAATTTTTTTGAAATAAAAATCAACAAGCTCTTATAATTGGGAGATGAGCAGGGGAGTACCTTGCATAATCTTTTTTTAGTCTTATTATTGAGATTGGCTTGGCATTAAACATTTTCCTTTTTTGTTTTGCAAGCTGTCTTGGTTAAGTTAAAAGCTGAAGCTGTGAAAATGTATGTTGTTGATTTGAAAGTTGTTAATGAATGCTATACAGCTATAGCATTTTAAAGTTGACTCGCATTCCTCAATGGATTCCAATTTTTCGATCTGTATGCATTTTTACAACTTCACCGTATTATGCTAAGATTACTGTCATTACTATAAATATATCAATGAAAGATGAAGGTTTGGAAAGAAGATATGCATAGCTTCGTAGAAGCATTATCACTATCTACTCCCTGTGTTTGTAAATATAAGACCACTTTCCCTATTTTGTTCAGATTAAGGATGTTAATTCAGTTATTAGCACATGATACTACCAATTCACCCTAACCATATACCCTTATTCCCATTCTCTCTCTCTTGTTTGTTTATTATAGATGAACTTTATTAGTGCTAATTTGGGAAAAGTTGGGAAAAATTAGAAAGTTTTCTTATATTTAGGAACAAATTAAAATTTGAAAGAGGTCTTATATTTAGGAATGGAGGGAGTATTTCTTTGGTGTTTCTATATAGCTCTCCCTAAACCTTCAAGTTGACAATTTCTTGCAAATTCAAGAGGATCATCAAAAGTTTGACTATCTATTTCTTTGGCTAATGAGTTGTGGACACTGTGACATGACATATTATGAAGTGTTCGTTTTAATTTCAAGTGACATGCCATGTCTAATGAGTTTTTGACCTGTGGTAGGCATGGATGCGGCTCCTATTGGGAAGTATCAATGCTTCTTAGCCAATGAACCTTGCTATTTGATTAAGCTGAAAGAAGATTCCTTGCAATAGTTCCTGTTTAACTCAGGCTATTGTTGGATATAATTCTATGGCTGCCCAAATCGGTTCTGCATTTGCTTTAATATGATTTCTAATAATTACATAATATTCTTCTACTCTAAAAATTTCCTAATACTACAATTGATAATTATGACTAAGATTCTTCTGATAAAAAAATAGGAATACTAAGATTAGTTTTATAATTCTAACACTATTAAACTTATTTAATTTACTATTAAATAGAAAAATGTCTCAAAATACATTATATAAGACTAATTGAAGATCTGCCCTTTCTCTGACAGTTTCATGACCTTTTGTATGCTTTTTGATAGAGCATTTTGCCATGCTCCCTCCATGTCTTTTGGGACAATCTCTGGAGAAAGGGTTATTTTGGTAGGTGTTGAATTCTCGGCTTTTCATCTAATATTGTCATATCAGAAGATTTTGAGAATACTGCAAACATGGCCATGGCTTCTTAAAGTGACCAGAGAAAGATATAAGTTGCATTATAGTGTCACTCTTTCCTTTGGTTTCCTATCAATGATGCATCGTGATGAGTCTTTGCTGGTTGCTTTTAGAGCTGATTTGGGCATATGGTCACCCTTTGCAAGGCTTCTCTTTAAATATGTTGGTTTACTCTTCAAACCCATCTACACTGCCGGTTTGCTGATTCAGATAGCTGGGTTTGTGAGTAATGTGGCTTATGAACATGTTATCCTGAGCCACATATTTTCCTGTTTCCCTTGTTAACTGAATGGCACTTTCGATATTCATATGATGCCAAACAGTTAAGTAAGGGAGAATTCTCATCTATTTCGTTCTTGTGGATATGATTTTTCTTTGATTTCTGTTATTTCTTCGTTTGTCAGAGGGCATTTTGTGCTCGGTTTCAGACATAGGAAAGCATTGAGCTTTTTTCCAAGGATCTAAATTAAACGTTAGAAAGAATTGCTTGACCAACAGGATCTTGCGGATGATAAAATGTGGATGGGCATGGATGCAGTAAGTGTATATTGTCAGAATTCCTCGTGGGTGGGTTTTTTATTGGATTATTCTATCTCTTAAGACATGGTCTGGGACATTGATATTATCTCGACTAGAATAAGGGAAGTTGATATAGTTTAAGTGGCTTGTCAGAAACAAGCTTTGTTTCCATTTAAGGAAATACAATATTTCATAAATTTAGGGGTACTTCCTTGCATGCTTCAATTTTTGTATGGTGTTTTTGTATTACTGATAATTATATGTGGAGACCACAAGACAAGTAGGATACTCGATGCTGTAACATTAAGGAAAGCTGGACTAAGATGCAGTCATTCAGTATCCTACTATAGAATTGAAGAATGAGCAAAGTGAAGGAAAGCTTTAAAATGTCTTGATTGTTAGGTTATGAGGCAGGGTTCTCAGCCAAATTCACATGCTTTCCTTTTCATTGTTTATTCTAAGATCTCAGTGGACCCGTGTTAAACTTTTCATTGATGAATGTCTGCAGGCATTTAATTTTTCAATAATATTTTTGGTTATTAGCATTATGAAAAATGTTAACCATGGCAATGTTTCATAAAGCAATTGCATTTTCAGAATAGATTTTGCTTCGATGCTATTTGGATTAGTTTTAAAGGTTGCCTTGAAAACTATTTTTGGGGCTACATTATCCCGACTGTCTGTTATTAACTACTCCCTCCGGTCCTAAATATAAGACCTAGTTGACTTTTTTAGAAAATCCTATAAATAAGTTAATTATAAATTGATTTACCTAATTTTTTCCCTTAGACTAGTTTATTTTACCTATAAATTAATGTATAATATAAAAATATTCAAATATGTCATGATTTGATAGTCTATTTCACAACCTTAACCTCTCCAAAAAAAAGTCAATTAGGTCTTATATTAAGGACCGGAGTTAGTATTTTCATAGTCTCTTACTAAACCTGATATTCCCATTTCTTGAGCAATGCTTTCTCTGCTGATACCTTTCTGTTCCTCAATGTTCACAAGGTTGACTGTTATTTTTGTATACTGATTTGCATGAATTATAGTGACTTCCATGCATTTATTTAGAGCCTAATAGGAGCTATACTGATTGTGGCATGTAAATAATGCGGCTGTTACAATTATTAATGTGTTATGTTGATATGTTGATTTCTGAAAATATCCAATATGGTGACTGCTCTGTTACTATTACTTCCATTAACCTTGTTATTAGTGTCATTGACTTGACAATTCTTTTCATGTTGTCCATTGATCTTCTGCTTGCATATTGCCATAATCTCGTATGTGCTCCACTTCATATTTGAATACTTTATTTATAGATTGGGCAGTCTCAATACAGAGGCCGCGGCAGGGGCAGTCGACCATTTAGACGCGGTGGTCGTGGCTATTTCAATCCCCGAGGTCGTGGCCCTTACCATGGTGGGGGACGTGGCCGTGGGGGTGGTAGGCACTTCCCATCCCATTCTTCAGAATCTGTACCAGCTGCTGTTGGAGTCACATCTGTGGCACAACAACCTTCATCGGAGGTATCTGGGCCATCTCTGGTTGAGGTTCCAGCTGCAACAATTGATCCTCCAGCATGTAAATTTTGGTGTGAAATTTGCAAGGTTGAGTGCAATTCTGCTGAGATTTTGGAGCAACATAAGAACGGAAAGCGACATAAAAAGAATTCGCTAGTTCATGAGGAATTACAGAGACGCAAAGCTATAGATGGACAACAGATTAGCCAGATGCCCTCTTCTAATTTGGATGTAACTACTCAGGGTGAGAGAGCTCTTGAATTGAACACCGAAGGGTCTCTGCCAGAAAATATGATCTCTGGAGGGACATGCAACATTCCCAAGAATGAACTGGATTCGCAGAACACAGTCTCACCTTTAAAAGTTCCAGCTGATGAGGAAAAACCTAGGGATGATTTGGCTTCAAGGGGTCGTGGTTCCAAGCGAAAGAAGAGGGGAGGCCGAGGAGGTAAACACCTGAGAAGTAGTGATGGGTCAAGAATGCCAGTGGAGCCTCCAAAACCTAAACAGCCTATTACTTTCATATGTGAGTTGTGTAATGTTATATGTGAGTCACAGGTTGTTTATGACAGTCATTTGATTGGTAAAAAGCACCAAGCAAATATCAGACGTGTCTATGGGCACCAAGCCGTGTCCCAAGAACCAGTGCCACAAGCAGTTCTCCCAACTAACGCCAGTGTGGTATCGAATCCCATTGACATCAATGCTCTTGCCAGTTCAATTAACACCCAAGTCCAACAAGGTGTCAATGATCCACAAGTCCTCTTGGCTCAGCTCCTAGTGACCCTAATGTCTCAAGCTCAAGCATCAACAGCAGGAGCCCCGACAGGACCAGTAGCCCCACAATTTTCAGCACTCATGCCAGGAGTTGGCTCAAGTTATGGACCAGCATTCCAAAATGTCCCTCCGACACAAGTGGCTGAAACTGCAGCTCATATTGGGAATGAAAATCCCACAGGGAAAGGAACAGATCAGGTGCTATCTGACTCACTGCTGGCCAATGCTCCTCAGACTGCTGGTGGAAGCTCTGAAGCTGACAAGATGGAACATGAAACTCCCACAGAAAATCCTAGTGCTGCCATTGAGCAAGGATCTTCAAAAGAAAATGCTCCTACTTCGTAGTAGTATATTCAGTTTTATTTTGTATAGATCACAATTCAGTGCAATCCTTAATTTCCAGTTTTAAACAATACATTCCCCAGAGATTACTTTTTTCCTTATTTCCAAACACGTTAGGGATGTTGAAATCATACTGATGCAAATGACTTTCTGTATGCTGTTGGGCCATTATATTGTAGTGCATCTTGTGAAAGGGAGGGATTGATTAGATCATTGTGGGGAAGAGGAAGTGGAGAGAAATAAAGTGGGAGGTACATTGTTGTGTTGGTTTTATGGTTTGGGATGTGATTTGTGAATTTCTTTCAAACTGATTCTATTTTGCTTAGGAAAGGCGTCTTGTGAGAGATGAGATTCATAAATTATATGGTTTGAGATTCTGTTTCAAGAAAATGAGGTCTGAAATGAGAAAAGTTTTCGGTTAAATGTTGGTAGACTGGCTGGTCACAGTTTGAATTAGTAGAACTTGACAGTTAAAAAACAAGTGAAATCGGTAAAGTACCTCAGAAACACTCTTATTGGGAGAGTGAACAGTTAATGATGAAAAATGTTATTCTAGAGCATTTGTATGATATTGATCAATTGTATAATAGAAAATAGCATGGGAAGAGGTTCCATGAAGAGATTGAAGCCATTTATGCTGAAGTGAAAATGATGAAACATAGACAGCTAGTGAAGGATGCTGAAGCTGATAGGAGGAAACTAATAACAAGAATATAGCTTTACTCCTAAATTTTCCATCATGCCAAGATGGGTTACCTAATTAAGGGCCAGTCACAAAGTACCTAAGGCCACACCAAAAGACCTAGTTGATGGCCTGCCACAAAGTACCTTTATTGTTTTTAGTCATTCCAAACTATTTACTTGTAGAGTGTAACATCCTGAAAAATTTAATTCAGGATTAGAGAGTGTTTTGGGAAATTTTGGAATTTTTAGGAATTTTTGGGATATTTTTGGAAATTTTGAGTAATTAATGTGCATATAATTAATTAAGAAATGAAGAGTTTGAAATATGAGGGAGTGGTAAAGCTAAAAATATTTTGAAAGCTAAGAAGATTTGAGGCTAGTTTAAGTGGTTTTAAATTAAAATGAGTACACTATGCCAAGTTTAGGCTTTAATTATCTAAAACCACCCTTATTTCTCCCCAACCAAACACACCCTTCCCTTCATTTCCTTACAAAACCCGTCGGCCCCCCCTATTTCTTCTTCACCTTCGCCTTCTTCTTCTTCGTTCTCCTTCCCCTTTTCCATTCTCGCCGGCTGCCAAGGAGGCCGCCGCCGCCGTCGACAGCGACGACGGAGAAGGAAGCTTTGTGGCTTCCTTCGTCTTCTTCCTCCCCCTCCCTTCCGATTTCGCCCTCTCCCTCTCTCTTCTCCATCCGCCGTCCAGAGCGGCACGTACGGCGGTAGAAGGCCGTCTCCGGCAGCAAACCCATCCACTCTTCCTTTCTGTTTCATTATACTCCAAACTCATGTTTTATTTTCCATTTTTCCATATGGCCCTCTTCGCTCTCCGTCGTCCTTGTGGCTTTCCGGCAACCCACGGCGGAGCTTGAGGGTAGACAATCCGTGGGTAAGCTCATACCTCTGTTTCCTTGTTTGACTTCTTGGTTCTTTAAGTTTCACAATGTTCTTGACACTTTTTCATTTTTATTTTTGGTTGCCTTCACTGTTTCACTTCGTTTTTCCGGCTGGCCGCCGATGTTCGACGACGGCAAACTCCATAGAAGCTTCAAGTGAGCTAGGTGAGCTTCTCCTCTATGATTCCTAGATTTTTCTTTGTTTTTGGCGCATATGGAAAGGGAGTCCGAATTGGTTTTTTTTTTTAGTTTTGAGTCTTGTGGATGTTTAAACAAAGTTAAGTTTCAAGTTTCAGTATGTGCAAGAGGATTTGGGGTTTTATATGAAAGATAATAAGTTGTGTTCATATTTTCAAAACCCTAGCTTTTGGGGGGTTGTTAAATCCTAGCGAGTTTTGGTGATTCTGGGATCGAATCTCCTAATTAGTTTAGATAGGAGTATAATGGGATTGATTGCTTGTATAGTATGATTGATTTCATGAAGTTTGTTTGACTTTGATTATGCATTTTCCTCTTCCTCAATCCGATTTGGGGGTTTTCGCTGTTGTGTTAGGTAATGTGTTATGAGGGAATTGAGCTTGGATTTTTGATGATTAAAAGAGACATGAGGAATTGTTGAGATTCTCGAGTTAGACATGTACATATGTATGTATGTTATTAAAGTTGTAATATTACTTTGCATGTTCAGGTTTTGCTGATGTTAATAAAACTGTTAAATTTCTTGTTTCTTATGCCTTGTGTGATATTCTGTTTGGTTTGACATTTGGTATGTTCAAGAGACTAGTTTTAGTGGACTAATATACATATATGTAAATGAATCTTGCTTTAGGATAGTAGTGTAAGGATTGAGGGAGAGAAGAGTTTTTGTTTATTGTTTTGCTGTCTTTGTTTGGTCCTTAATGGGTGTAATAGAAGGAAGTTGTGTTTGGACTTGTGGAATCATAAGAGTTGATGTTCTTGCTGATGTGTTAAAGTGATAAGGGGATAGGAATTTGTTATGAACTGAATTTAATGATGCTATTTGAAGTTGATGAATTTAGTAGAAGTATGTCCAATTTGCTGTGATTCTAAATAGCTCATGAATGATCTAAAGATAAGAAAAGAAGGGATATATATATATATATAGATATATATATATAATTGGTTTGGAACAGATTTTGTTGGAGGAACCCACATGTGTGCATGTTTATAATGAGTTTAGGAATGTCCAACTTTACTAAGATAAACAGATTTTTATGTTAGTAGTTATTGTTAGTCCCAAAATGTTAAATTTGTTCTTTGTAATTAAAGAAATAGGTAGTTGGATAAATGAAGTAGGGAGAAGATTAATGTATTTGAAGTTGGTCTTATTCAATGTACTATAAAGTCTTACTTGGTTGATTGTCTATGTTATGTTGAAGGAATAGGCGTGCTATTTTGTTAATATTTGAGATAGAATAAATTAATGAATAGGGAAAACAATTGATAGATTGATTCAAATAAAAATGAAAAGAAATTTCAGCTTGGTTTGATCTTAGGGTTCATGGTTTGATTATGTTATTATTGATTTTGAAGTGAATAAAGAACACCTGATTATGTTTGATGGTTCTTGTTGGTAAATTGTTGAACTCATTAAGTTGATTATTGATTTTATGTGAAATGGAGCCTGAAAGATATATATATACTTGTTTTGTTTTAGTGTTGTGAGATTTCTGGTGCGTTCATCAAGGAATGTTGTAATTGATCTGGTGGAGCTGAGAATGTATGAAATTGAGCTTGAAGGAAAGACATTGGATTATTCTATGTGGATTTTGAAGTTGTGAATGACTTGTTAATGTTTAAAGTAGCGAATTTGGACTTTGAATGATTGTATAAAAATAGTTGAATTAAGAATGGGGATTTGGGTAGTAACATATAAGAACGAGAGAGACGTTGAACTACGATAAAAGGGAAATGATATTAATTTATCATTTGGTTATATATTATTATAGGAGTGGATACAAGTAGGCTTTCGTGGCATCAAGGAAGAAAGGTTGAGAAATCGCGTAGAATTGCTAAAGGGCGACAGGTAATCACACTTAACCTTGCAATAACATTGAGGGTGTCGTTAGTTAGGGATTTTGTAAAGTCCCTTCTCACCCTCTATATATATATTATCTTTAAAAGATTATTTTTATACAAAATAGGCTATCGGGTGCCTTTTAAACACGATTATATTCGTATAAAGAATTTGATTACTATATGTAGTATCCTGGTTGGTGGTATTGATAGACTGTGTATGTGAGTATATATATGTCGGAATCTTAGTACTTTGACAGGGATATGGAGATATATTGTGGATGATTGTTGTGGGACCATGTGATACATATGCTAGAATAGTTCTTTGACTGTAAATTTGAAAGGTTATGAGGATACGAACTAGATGTGGAGTTTGAGATTGTGGAAAGTCGTGTTGATAGAAAATATTGAAGTTGTGATTTGGATATGGAAAGATAGGGTGAGCATTGCATGACACTGATATTTTAATGTACCATCGCGCGATAATAACTGTCGATTGGCCAATCGACAGTTATTTGTACTGAGGATCCTTTTTAGATTGATTGGATCGGGGTTCATAGGTCGACTTATTGAGAGAAGTGACCTACGGTTGTTTGGCATTGAAGAGCCCAACCGCCCCTACGGTTGTTTGGCAGTGGAGAGCCCAACCGTTCCCGTTCTGTAATGGAAAACAGAATTGGGGTTCCCTCTCTGGAGATTGCCAGAGAAGGAAATTGTCCCCTCATTATGGAGAGGGACACAGTGTCAAATCATATAGTGAAGAATAGATGCTTGAATGCACCGTGGTGGCACAATGCATCTTTAGGTGAGTGTGAGGGCTGTTGTGGTAGTATTATTTGATTGGAGTATGGAAAGATGAAATTTAGTTAGTGTGGAATTGACTGAGGGATGTTGAGTGATACATGGGAAGTAGAGATAATGAATTTGAGTTGATTGAGACGTGACAGAAGGATTTAAGTGATGGATGAAAGGAAATGAGGTATATATATATATATATTATTGATTTTAAAACTGTGGTACCCTATAGACGCCCTCGCTACCGCACATCTCACTGTTATAGTGAGTTAAGCGGTGATTACTGGGACAAATTGTCTCATCCCACGATTACTGACATTTTTGCAGGTATTCATGCACAGGCGCAAGCATCAAGAAAGGGAATTAGGTTTCAAAGGTTATTTAGATTAGTTAGTTGTGTATATTGCCAATTTGTATAGGCCTGCATCTGCTTCCGCATGTTTTCTGATGAAAATGAAAAATAGATTCAATGATGTTTATTATGAAATATAATATAAGCATAGTGCTTTTCTAACTATGATAGGTTTATAATAATATGGAAAGTCTTTTCTATCATAGTTAGATAATTATTAATGAATGACATTAGTTGCTTCTTTTCTAACCATGTTAGGTGGACCTTTTCTAACATGGTTAGCTATTAAATATCCATGATAGTGTTCAGGTGGTATTAGGAAATTCTTTTCTATCATGGATAGTATTTAACCATTAGTAAATTCTTTTTCTAACTATGATAGACATTGTTATTATGGAAATCCTTTTTCTATCATAGTTAGTAAGAGATGATTGAATTAAAAAGGGGATAACTGAAGGTCTGTAGTTAATTAGTAACATAATGTTACAACTTGGTTATCAGTATTTGGTATACGATAACCCTGGACTGTGCTGCATTGCATATAGATTGGCAATATACATAGTTTGTATTCCCTTCCTTTTGTGCATGAATATCTGTCTTTTGAGAGGAATATCACTCATCCCGTCGTGGGGAGAGAGTGATAAAAGCAATTGAATAGGTATTGTGGAGAGATTGAGAAGAATATAGAAAGAATAACGAAATGAGTAATGATATTGATAAGAATTTAGGAAGAATGACGAAATAAGGATGCTTCTCTGGGGTCTCGAGTATAGTTATGTGCCGGCCATAATCATAGTCGAGGCATCATGAGATCCCTTATTGGGTTAAAGGATTAAGGAATTCGAAAATAACAATTGATAATGAATACAATATGAAATAAGAATTGTTGATCTTGTCTTCTGATCGTTGTTTATTTAGTTAAATTGTTTGATTAGTTGGAAAATTGACTTGTTTATTAATTGGTTTAATTGAAATTCCATGGAGATTGGTTGTTTTGAAATCTATACTTTGATGTTTGATAGTTGAAATTTGTGCTTGCATAAATAATCAAATTCTGAAGTATTGGGTTGCGATTAAAGATTGAACTGAACTTACGCTTGAGTATGTCAATAATTCAAGTGTATAATATTGACTTAGAGGGTTTAATGGCTTATAAGTACATTGACTTGTATAGAATTGGCTGAATGGTCCCTTGGAAAATTCTGTTTGATGTAATCTTAAATTCTGGTATGCCTTGTAATCAAGTTTGGATAATGGGAATTAGTTTCATTCCCTTTTCTCTAAATGGCGGGATGAATTCTCAATGAAATGGGAATTCTTATGTATTTAAGTATGATTCTGGTTGTTGAAAATGGATACTGATTAGAGAATGTTTACTATTATTGCTGCAAGTAACCGAATTGACATGAAGGAGTTCTATTTTATTTTTGGTTTTGTTGGATGAGAGATCATGAATAGTAATTGTTATGATGCTGAAAGGGGGAAAATGTCTAAGATTGATTTGATTTTGTGATTGTGTTTGAGAATTTTGTGTTCTAGCATTGATAATTAACTTCATTTTAGGTATACATTATTAGGATGTGTCGCTTTTGAACGCTAGTCATTTGCTTCAGATTATGAATTTCTACAAAAGGATTGAGTACATGAGATGGTTGTTTCCTCATGCTTTGAGATTTTCTGTTAGAAATGTGTATGTATAATGATGGTTGAGAGAAAAAAAAAAGTTGTGAACAACATGTTTGTGTGTTTGACATTAAATTGAGTGTTTTGTGTTATGATTCTTGAATGTATTGATGAAGTTGATTTCCTTTTTCTCTAGTTCTAGTTGTGCCGTATTATAATATTAGGGGATGATCTTGGTGAAAGTATATAAAAAAAAAAATATAGTATGACTAATGTTATAAATGAAGAGGAATTGTAAATGATTTTGGTTGTTTAGGATGTTTCAAATTGTTATTGAAGTATGTTAAAGGAAGGTGTTATGTATAGGGATTAAGTTGATTAAAGGTGAAGAATTAAGAATTATTGGAATGATTTTGTTTGACATAGTTGATAAGGGTAAGTGAATATTTATTTCTCTAATAGGTGAAGAAAGGGTGCTAAATAGATGATGTAATTATTTGGAATTTAGTAGGAGTTGGGTCAAAACTTATGAATTGTTATAAAGAATTAATTGGAGAATGTATCAGCTAGAATGTGGAATAATTGGAATCAAATTGAAGGAATTCATGATTTGAAGATTTGGGGAATTTTGGGAATCATGGGAAGACATAATTGGCGAGCTTGTATGGATTGTAGTTGAGAAGAGATTTGACTTAAAGAATTGAACCACAATATTTTGGACATAAACTGATGAGTAACCGGAAACTTGGCTTTAAGAATGAAATTGAGGAAAATTATGCTTTGAATTGAAGTTAGGATGATTACTTAGATTATATTGTGGGTTATGACCTAGAGTAATATATTAATATGGTGGATTATTATGACTTGATGATAGATTATCACTAGGCTTTTATGGATGAAATTGAGATGATTTGAGTTAATGAGGAATTTTAAAGTTGTATATATGATTAAAGAAGCCATTGGAGTTGAGAAGGATGTTGTTATCCTTTATGATGGACTTTATTGCAAGTGATTTGAGGCTTAGGTGGCTAGTAAGTGAAGGTTAGTTAAGGGAAGTAGGATGAGAATTGGTGGAGTACCGATATATTGACTAAGAATGGACAGCAGAAGATGGCGTTGAGTGGTGAAATGATTAGAGATGATATGAAGAATAGACAGCTGGGTTGCATATTTCTTTGTGATAGGTAATACGTTTAGTAAATTTTGGGGACAAAATTCTTAAAAGGTGGGGAGAATTGTAACATCTTGAAAAATTTAATTCAGGATTAGAGAGTGTTTTGGGAAATTTTGGAATTTTTAGGAATTTTTGGGATATTTTTGGAAATTTTGAGTAATTAATATGCATATAATTAATTAAGAAATGAAGAGTTTGAAATATGAGGGAGTGGTAAAGCTAAAAATATTTTGAAAGTTAAGAAGATTTGAGGCTAGTTTAAGTGGTTTTAAATTAAAATGAGTACACTATGCCAAGTTTAGGCTTTAATTATCTAAAACCACCCTTATTTCTCCCCAACCAAACACACCCTTCCCTTCATTTCCTTACAAAACCCGTCGGCCCCCCATATTTCTTCTTCACCTTCGCCTTCTTCTTCTTCGTTCTCCTTCCCCTTTTCCATTCTCGCCGGCTGCCAAGGAGGCCGCCGCCGCCGTTGACAGCGACGACGGAGAAGGAAGCTTTGTGGCTTCCTTCGTCTTCTTCCTCCCCCTCCCTTCCGATTTTGCCCTCTCCCTCTCTCTTCTCCATCCGCCGTCCAGAGCGGCACGTACGGCGGTAGAAGGCCGTCTCCGGCAGCAAACCCATCCACTCTTCCTTTCTGTTTCATTATACTCCAAACTCATGTTTTATTTTCCATTTTTCCATATGGCCCTCTTCGCTCTCCGTCATCCTTGTGGCTTTCCGGCAACCCACGGCGGAGCTTGAGGGTAGACAATCCGTGGGTAAGCTCATACCTCCGTTTCCTTGTTTGGCTTCTTGGTTCTTTAAGTTTCACAATGTTCTTGACACTTTTTCATTTTTATTTTTGGTTGCCTTCACTGTTTCACTTCGTTTTTCCGGCGGGCCGCCGATGTTCGACGACGGCAAACTCCATAGAAGCTTCAAGTGAGCTAGGTGAGCTTCTCCTCTATGATTCCTAGATTTTTCTTTGTTTTTGGCGCATATGGAAAGGGAGTCCGAATTGGGTTTTTTTTTTTAGTTTTGAGTCTTGTGGATGTTTAAACAAAGTTAAGTTTCAAGTTTCAGTATGTGCAAGAGGATTTGGGGTTTTATATGAAAGATAATAAGTTGTGTTCATATTTTCAAAACCCTAGCTTTTGGGGGGTTGTTAAATCCTAGCGAGTTTTGGTGATTCTGGGATCGAATCTCCTAATTAGTTTAGATAGGAGTATAATGGGATTGATTGCTTGTATAGTATGATTGATTTCATGAAGTTTGTTTGACTTTGATTATGCATTTTCCTCTTCCTCAATCCGATTTGGGGGTTTTCGCTGTTGTGTTAGGTAATGTGTTATGAGGGAATTGAGCTTGGATTTTTGATGATTAAAAGAGACATGAGGAATTGTTGAGATTCTCGAGTTAGACATGTACATATGTATGTATGTTATTAAAGTTGTAATATTACTTTGCATGTTCAGGTTTTGCTGGTGTTAATAAAACTGTTAAATTTCTTGTTTCTTATGCCTTGTGTGATATTCTGTTTGGTTTGACATTTGGTATGTTCAAGAGACTAGTTTTAGTGGACTAATATACATATATGTAAATGAATCTTGCTTTAGGATAGTAGTGTAAGGATTGAGGGAGAGAAGAGTTTTTGTTTATTGTTTTGCTGTCTTTGTTTGGTCCTTAATGGGTGTAATAGAAGGAAGTTGTGTTTGGACTTGTGGAATCATAAGAGTTGATGTTCTTGCTGATGTGTTAAAGTGATAAGGGGATAGGAATTTGTTATGAACTGAATTTAATGATGCTATTTGAAGTTGATGAATTTAGTAGAAGTATGTCCAATTTGCTGTGATTCTAAATAGCTCATGAATGATCTAAAGATAAGAAAAGAAGGGATATATATATATATATATAGATATATATATAATTGGTTTGGAACAGATTTTGTTGGAGGAACCCACATGTGTGCATGTTTATAATGAGTTTAGGAATGTCCAACTTTACTAAGATAAACAGATTTTTATGTTAGTAGTTATTGTTAGTCCCAAAATGTTAAATTTGTTCTTTGTAATTAAAGAAATAGGTAGTTGGATAAATGAAGTAGGGAGAAGATTAATGTATTTGAAGTTGGTCTTATTCAATGTACTATAAAGTCTTACTTGGTTGATTGTCTATGTTATGTTGAAGGAATAGGCGTGCTATTTTGTTAATATTTGAGATAGAATAAATTAATGAATAGGGAAAACAATTGATAGATTGATTCAAATAAAAATGAAAAGAAATTTCAGCTTGGTTTGATCTTAGGGTTCATGGTTTGATTATGTTATTATTGATTTTGAAGTGAATAAAGAACACCTGATTATGTTTGATGGTTCTTGTTGGTAAATTGTTGAATTCATTAAGTTGATTATTGATTTTATGTGAAATGGAGCCTGAAAGATATATATATACTTGTTTTGTTTTAGTGTTGTGAGATTTCTGGTGCGTTCATCAAGGAATGTTGTAATTGATCTGGTGGAGCTGAGAATGTATGAAATTGAGCTTGAAGGAAAGACATTGGATTATTCTATGTGGATTTTGAAGTTGTGAATGACTTGTTAATGTTTAAAGTAGCGAATTTGGACTTTGAATGATTGTATAAAAATAGTTGAATTAAGAATGGGGATTTGGGTAGTAACATATAAGAACGAGAGAGACGTTGAACTACGATAAAAGGGAAATGATATTAATTTATCATTTGGTTATATATTATTATAGGAGTGGATGCAAGTAGGCTTTCGTGGCATCAAGGAAGAAAGGTTGAGAAATCGCGTAGAATTGCTAAAGGGCGACAGGTAATCACACTTAACCTTGCAATAACATTGAGGGTGTCGTTAGTTAGGGATTTTGTAAAGTCCCTTCTCACCCTCTATATATATATTATCTTTAAAAGATTATTTTTATACAAAATAGGCTATCGGGTGCCTTTTAAACACGATTATATTCGTATAAAGAATTTGATTACTATATGTAGTATCCTGGTTGGTGGTATTGATAGACTGTGTATGTGAGTATATATATGTCGGAATCTTAGTACTTTGACAGGGATATGGAGATGTATTGTGGATGATTGTTGTGGGACCATGTGATACATATGCTAGAATAGTTCTTTGACTGTAAATTTGAAAGGTTATGAGGATACGAACTAGATGTGGAGTTTGAGATTGTGGAAAGTCGTGTTGATAGAAAATATTGAAGTTGTGATTTGGATATGGAAAGATAGGGTGAGCATTGCATGACACTGATATTTTTATGTACCATCGCGCGATGATAACTGTCGATTGGCCAATCGACAGTTATTTGTACTGAGGATCCTTTTTAGATTGATTGGATCGGGGTTCATAGGTCGACTTATTGAGAGAAGTGACCTACGGTTGTTTGGCATTGAAGAGCCCAACCGCCCCTACGGTTGTTTGGCAGTGGAGAGCCCAACCGTTCCCGTTCTGTAATGGAAAACAGAATTGGGGTTCCCTCTCTGGAGATTGCCAGAGAAGGAAATTGTCCCCTCATTATGGAGAGGGACACAGTGTCAAATCATATAGTGAAGAATAGATGCTTGAATGCACCGTGGTGGCACAATGCATCTTTAGGTGAGTGTGAGGGCTGTTGTGGTAGTATTATTTGATTGGAGTATGGAAAGATGAAATTTAGTTAGTGTGGAATTGACTGAGGGATGTTGAGTGATACATGGGAAGTAGAGATAATGAATTTGAGTTGATTGAGACGTGACAGAAGGATTTAAGTGATGGATGAAAGGAAATGAGGTATATATATATATATATATATTATTGATTTTAAAACTGTGGTACCCTATAGACGCCCTCGCTACCGCACATCTCACTGTTATAGTGAGTTAAGCGGTGATTACTGGGACAAATTGTCTCATCCCACGATTACTGACATTTTTGCAGGTATTCATGCACAGGCGCAAGCATCAGGAAAGGGAATTAGGTTTCAAAGGTTATTTAGATTAGTTAGTTGTGTATATTACCAATTTGTATAGGCCTGCATCTGCTTCCGCATGTTTTCTGATGAAAATGAAAAATAGATTCAGTGATGTTTATTATGAAATATAATATAAGCATAGTGCTTTTCTAACTATGATAGGTTTGTAATAATATGGAAAGTCTTTTCTATCATAGTTAGATAATTATTAATGAATGACATTAGTTGCTTCTTTTCTAACCATGTTAGGTGGACCTTTTCTAACATGGTTAGCTATTAAATATCCATGATAGTGTTCAGGTGGTATTAGGAAATTCTTTTCTATCATGGATAGTATTTAACCATTAGTAAATTCTTTTTCTAACTATGATAGACATTGTTATTATGGAAATCCTTTTTCTATCATAGTTAGTAAGAGATGATTGAATTAAAAAGGGGATAACTGAAGGTCTGTAGTTAATTAGTAACATAATGTTACATAGAGCCGTTTAGAACTCCTTAAAAAGTGTGAATTGAAGCCACAAAAGGATATTTGATTATCAACGATTATAGCAGTTAGTTAATGAAATTCCTATATTTGCACCCTTTTTTGTTTGATTATCACTAAATTTGCACTTCAAAGATTTTGATTATTTATGTTTAGTGCGATTTGCATAATTGTTGGATACTAAATCTGCACATTTACTCATAATAATAAACAACACATTGCCATGTAATCATCCACATTATGTCACGTTAGATAACGGTCAAAATTGATAAAATTTCTAAATATGCACCACTTTGTAATTTATGGTTACTAGATCTGTCCCTCGAAATTGTTATTTATTCTTGGTGCACTTTTAGATTTGCACCTTAACCCTTATTTCAATTCCTGTTGAATAAACTAAGGAGTAAGGACGCATACAAAAAGCAATTTAGATTTTTATGTTTTTTCTAAAAATAATTAGAATTAAAGAAATAAAAGCTAAATAGGAATAAAGAGGTTTGTTTTTCTTAAAATATGTGACATGAATTAAGAGGTTAAGTGAAGAAGGCCTTCCACTCCTAAAATTTTTAAGGATTAAAATTATAATTGTAATGATATTAATGGTTTAAACCTAGGAAAAATGACAAAAAATGACACTTGAATTTGAGTTGGAAAAAATGGGTCTCAAATTCCAACTTAGACAAATAAGGGATACAAGGGTAATGACGATACAAGGGTATTTAATTGTGATACATAAGTAGTTATTGAGAAGAGTAGTGAATAACGATAAAAAGGTAGTTAACTGTGATATAAGAGTAGTAGGAGGCTTCGCTCCCCTTCTGGTACATGAGTAGTTAACTACTCTTGTATCGTTATTAACTACTCTTTTTGGTACAAAGTCACAAACTTCATTTAAAACAAATTGAGGACTATCCCTTATTTATTCAAGTTGAAATTGAAGACCCCATTTTGCCCAACTCAAATTCAAATGTTAATTTTTTGTCATTTTCCCTAGTATTATCAAACATACATTTTAAAATTTTAACGATAAGTCCCACTTCTTTCGTGTTTTTGCTAGTTGACAGACAAAAGCATTTCCTGATTTCCCCATCAAATATCCACTCCCACTCACATGTAAATGAAAGGAACTTTGGGTAGAAATTAAAATTTAGTTATCCTTTGTTGTTACAAAATAAATAAATAAATGTGGACTCACCATCTCCCACCTCTGCCACTGCCTCTACGTATTTCTGCTCCTAATGTGAAAAGAAATGAATCCCAAAACGCAATTTTGAGCGTAGAAGAACTTCCCCCAAATGCCCTTCGCCGCAAGAGGGACCCACACTGGAGAGGAGGCTTCAGCCTGGGCCTCGACTTGGGCTTGGCTCGCACGGGCCTCGCCCTCAGTAAAGGATTCTCTGTTCGTCCCCTCACGGTAACTTTAACACTTACTCCCTATTTTTGTCTTTATTATAGAAATGCTCTGGCAAAAAAAAAAAAGAATGGTAGAAATGGTAGTTTGGTCATTAAATTTATGCTGAATACACCATTTTTTCTAACTTATACTTGGGACAAAACAATTTATTTTCTAGTTGGTGTATTATAAGGACTAGAGGGATGAGAGACTTAATTTCAAAGAGGTACTCCCTCCAGTCCTTATTATAAGTCACCATCCGCTTCTAAATTTTTGTCCTTAATATAAGTCACAAATTCCCAATATATCCTTATCATTGGGAAATGAACATTGGAAGATGAAAAGGGAGAGAAGATGAAAATGACATTTGTATACCCATAAAGATAGAGGATTATTGAAGAGAGAGAGAAGGTAGTGGGCCATAGTGATAAAAGTGAGAGGGGCAAAAATGGAAAAGTTAAAAAAAATAAGACCAATTTAATGATACAACTTCCATTGACCTCAATTCCTTGGTATGTACAATTTAGGCAGTTGGTGACTTATAAATAGGACCGGATGGAGTACCAGAGAGTTGCTACCTCTTATTAATGAAGGCTATTGCAGTTGTTAATAGAAGTCATTTAACCACTTCTTAGTACCTCTTTGAAATTAACTCTCTTATTTGGGACATAGGCGCAATTCTCCCTTTTTATTAAAAAAAAAACTATGCATCCAACCTGTAAGATTGAAATATCAAAAAAATAATCTATGCCCATATATACTGGTGGATTTCAAATTCTTCATGTCCTTGTGATTTGGAAATTAAAATTAAAAAAATTGGTGAATCTCATGGTTGACTATAAAATGTTCTGTTGTTCCTCATTGTAATAGTTGATACTGGTGAGCGTAATGCTCCTAACTGTTTGACCCCTTTTGTATTTTTATTAGTCTTTCCTTGTTCTATCAAAGAAGGGTTGAAAATGTTGAAATCAGAATTATGTGGAATTTTATTGTAAAGTATGTCTAGTTTTAGTTTTATCATGAGTCTTGCTGCACAAGTTGCAGTGAATGTCATGTCTTGAGAATGTGACATTGCTGGTGTTTTCTCTGCAGCATGTATTCGATTGAATGCATCTTAGGCCTTTATTGGTTAATACTATTTTTGTACATTCAAAGTGAGAGAAGCTCGTATTACATTGGTTATTATATGTTGCATGATTATCTTAGGCCTTTATTGTTGCATTATGGGACAAGGCTTGTTAACTTTGTGATTTATGCAGTGAATCCCATTTAATGGGATCTAGCTTTTTGTTGTAATGTTGCACTGTGATTATTTGTTGCTACCAAGGAAATATATTTTTTGTTTAATCATACATCCTTTCTCATAATCTTATAGCTGCTTTAGGTGTTAGAATTGAGGGGGCAGGAGCTTGAGGAGCAGCTTCTAAAGATTGCTGAAGAGGAGGTCCAAATATTTACCTTATCTTCCTCTTTCTGCATGTAATTCTGTAGTTCATGATCCTTTGCAATTTTCAAGTGATGTGATGGAAGATTTTAATCATTTCAGGAAGCTGATGAGTTTATTGTTGGACTTCCCAAATCATCTGATGGGAATGAAACACCACAATCAAACAAAGTTCGCAGCATTGCAGGAAGGCTTGCAGTTCGAGCAGCAGAAAGGTCAGAGACACTGATTCATCTTTTGCTTGTTTTCTAAACCATATTGAAGGAGATAGATTGAAATGGAATCTGCTGATAGCAATCTTTTTGTCTATTTAATATTTCATATTCATCTTAGAGTTGCTAAACTAGTCACTTATGTCTGTGCTTCTGAGTTTAGACCGTACTTCTTAAAATCATTCAAATTTTGACTTTGATAATCACTCAAATTTTGTATGTTCTTCCACATGTAGGCTGGTAAATGATTTCATTGCATTGTGTATTTTGAAACTTATCCAATTTGACTTGGTCATTTCTTAAAATCATTGTATATTATAACATCTTATACCAAGAGTGACCTAATGATAGTGGGAAGAACATAGACGAAAACATTATGAAGCTTATGCAATTATATTTGAGTATTAAATTTGAATGATGTTTCTGTGATAAGGTCAGCTTGGAGGTTCTCTTTATTGATTTAGCCATTTAAAATACCAACATTTTATGACTCTACTTTTAATTTCAGGGGTTGGAGAGTGTATCTACAGGATGAACATGGGACAACAGCAGAAGCAACAGATCGAATGATTAACATGTAAATGTTCTGGAACTTGTTAACTTAGTAGATTCATGTAGTTCTTTTTGTATTTATTTCTTGCTTGAGTGAACTCACTTATTCCTTTACTATCATGAACTATATATAAAGGTAAGCGTTGTTTGAGGCTGTTTTTGGCTATGGTTGTGATTTAGTTTGGTAATTTTGGTAACTGGTAGCACTATCAAGCAATGCGCACAGGAGATCTTAGGGCAAGCAGATTCTGTATAAAACTGACATAAATTTATTTTTTTTATGTTCTGAATGAAAGGGAAGTGATGGGACAATAATCTAGGAGCTTCACTATGGCAGTTGGTTTCTAAGAAAAGATTTGAAATTTTGTCTTTCATCTTACCCTCCAAAATTTTGTCTTATAATCAGGAATATATTGAGTATGCAATATTGCATTTAGAAAAGAGTTACTTCTGTAGTTCTGTAAAAAATGAAATCCTTTTCACACACAGTGAAAACTGCTATGTTGACCTCTCCCTAGTGTAACTGTTCAAATTCCGCTGAAGTTAGTATGTCCAAGAAAATATCTTGTGTGTCATGCATTCTTCTATTGGTGAAGTAACTTTTCAGTAACAATTTCAGGGGCCTCAGTAAATCCACGCAGCAAAGGAAACTTGATGCTTTTGCTGCCATGGTAAGTGAATACAATGTTTGATTGCAAATATTCATTTGTATTCGAGATATCTATATTCATTTGTAACTGAAATCCATCTTCTGTTTTCTAGATGGTTCTGGAGAGATATTTCCACTTGTCAGGTGAGGGTGTTGAACTTGTATTGCCCAAGAATCTTGATCTTCAAGAAAAACTTCAAAGGGGTCCTCCTGTAGATATTGATTTCTTGGATGACTTTGAGGGCTGAAGAGACCTCAGAGTTGGTGAAATGGGATGAAGGCTTTGTAAACCTTGCTGTCATTCAGGTTTCAGAAGCTTTAGCACGTACCAAGAAGAGTAGAGGAAAGACCTTTTAATCCTCATAAAAATCTTTTATTAACTTGAAAGACTTTCAGATTTTTAATCTGGAGAAGGAAATAGGAGGGTGAAACTAGGTGGATGTGACTATTCACAATTGTAATTTGAAAAGCTGTAAAAAATATTATTAGCTGCCATGGAATATCAAAAAGTGTTTTTCTGATCTGCACAAGACAAAAGCACATGTGCCTATAGTTAAGTGTTGTTTTTTGTCCAATATATAGGCTTCCACATTTCTGGCGCCTAGCTCTCGGGAGCATGCTGAAGGGGAGGCTGTTCAGCTAGGGGCTATGTCCCCTATGTCTTTTGGGGTTTAGTTTTTCGTCTTTTAGTTTGTCTCTATCTACTTTGATTTGTGGAGTGACATTTTTTCCCACACAATAGGATGGTAAATGCTAGAGCTGATTCCGGCTATAGAAGAAATTATGGCCGGTTTGGTTGGACTCAAAGTGTGTAATGGAAATGGAAATGGAAATGAAATTGAGTGTAAGAGGGTAAAGATGGAAAGTAGAGGTAAATTAGGTAATGATGAGAAAGTAAAGTTTGTGGGCCTAGAAAAGTGTGAAATGAAGAGCGAGAATTTGTGGGCCCTAACATATATGGAAATTACCAAACCCAATTACATTTGTCAATTCCATTTTACAATTCTAGTGAAGCAAACGTGGCCTAGCTTTTTCTCTGGGGGTGTGGGAAAGGCTCGGGCAGATAGTTAGGTGAAGTCTGAGGCATAATCAAGAGAAGTCTGTTCTTAAATCTTCAAATACCAATTGACATCTATGTCTATATTCGAAAGTAAATATTGTAACACACAGAATGATTAAAAAGCAATATTTTGAATTTTTTTTGAATTGTTTGGACGAATCTTATACTCCCTCTAGTCCTAAATATAAGATCTAGTTGACTCTTTTTAGAGAAATTAAGGTTGTAAAACAGATTATTAAATTCTGATATATTTGATATATTTTTAGATTATCTATTAGTTCATAGGTCAAATAAATTAGTTTAAGGAAAAAATTGGGTAAATCAATTTATAATTGAGTTATTTTGCTTTGTTAGGATTTTTTTAAAAAATGTCAACTAATTATAATATTCAGGACCAGAGGAAGTACCTCGTTATATTCAAAGTAATATTAAAAGGGAACGATCAAATATATTAGAGAGAGTAACTAATGCTTTTTTACAATTTGTTGCTATGATCAGTGCTTTCAACAAAATATTCAACAATTTGGAAGCACAACCTGATAGGTTCGGCGAGAAAATGACTTAAAAGGAGTATATGTTTTGTACATTGGGTAAGGGCTTTATTTTGCCCAGGAAGTAGGGGTGTTCAAAAATGTCTCGCCCCGTCCCGCCTGTCTCGTCCCATCTCAAGACATTTCGGGAGGGAAATTCCAAAAAGGTTCGGGACGGGAAAAAATTCCTCTTCGAGACGAGTAGGGACACAGGACAGGTTCGTTCTGATCCCGTCCCGTCCCAAATACATAAATATGTGTTTTTATATAATTTTATTTTAAAAAAAATGTATGTGTCATTTACACCATGTATAGTATACATGACATTTTTTTTATGAAGAACACAATGATAATAGAACTTGACCTTATTAAGTTGTATAAAATGTATTATAAAAGTAATATTAAACTATTTTATTTGTTTATTACATAAACAAATTGTCATATTTTTTACAAGTAGATATTTTTAATAAAAAAAATTCAAAACAAATTTTCGGGATTTTCCAGTCCCATCTCGAGTCCGTCTCGTTCCTGATCGGGACGAGACAAGGTTCGGGACGGGACATGAGACGGGGGTGTTCCGATACTGTCACGTCTTGTGAACACCCCTACCTAGATGTAACCACCTTGGAGCATTAGGTGTCCTATGCCAACAAGAGGAACATATTTACCCATAAGTAACACATGTGTAGCTATTTCACTATGAATGTAATTTTGATACTTGGATGAAGCCCATTAGTGTGTCTGTTGAATCAGGGGTAAATTGGCCCACATGATACTTTTAAGGCGAAAATGCACCACTTTTTGGTTTAATATACAGATGCTTCTACGTGGTTACTTCTGAGGGAAAAAAAGTCCTTACCCTATATATATTTGACACTGTTTTTGTGAAGATGGAAATACCACTAGACAATGCCTCACTTCCCAACCAATAGAGTCAATGAATTATGTTAAAAATATCCGGGTAATGTATAACAGTCTATCAACTCTTGGAGATAATCTTGGTTGAAAACTCGCTAGAAATAAATGTATAACGAATATGTGGTTTGAATTTTTGTACTGCGTTGTAGACTTGTAGCTACTCGACCATTATTACTCTCAGGAGGTATGCCAATTTGATTCTACCACCTAGGGTGAATATTAATTAATTTTGAAGAACACAAATTCAATTATACCAGAACAAAATTTAAAACTATTCTGACACTCTTAATAATTAGTTTTAAAAGCCAATCATTAACTAAAATGAAAAGTTTTAGCAATGAAGAGGCAACCATAATACTCCCTCTGATCATAAATAAAAAAAAAGTTGACATTTTTATATAAGTTAGGGAAGCCAATTAGAAACATTCAATATAACATTTTTAATATGTAAATGGATTAATGTTAGTTTATATGGTAATTTAGTTTTAAAGAAAATAATAATATAAGTACTTTCATGTGGTTATTTCTGCAATCTTAATCTTTCCAAGAGATGTCAACTTGATATCATAATTAAATCTGGAGGGAGAATTATTATACACACCAAAATTCACATTAAATTGTAAAAAAAAAAAAAGAAGATAAATTGTATCGACCATAATAGGTACACGACATTGTGAAATGTGAACATTAAGAGTAAAAGTGCCAATAGAACACACTGACGACCAGAAATAATTCTTAACTATCATACGAATTAGAATTGCTTTTCATTTCATTATTCATCCAAGGGGCAAAGTGTAAAAAGCAACCCTATACTTATGTCTAAGTGCCAGATGCCACCTTGTGCTTTTTTCCCCTCAAAATTGTCCATCAACTTTTGAAAGTTTATGGGGCCAAGTGATGAAGGGTCACTATTTGGTACCATCAATTTTGAGCCAAAACAAAAGGAATACAAGGTGCCAGATGACTACAACAACATCTTTTACCCTTCAACCTTCATCCAATTAACCATTTTCTTATAAAAAACAAGTGATAATTTTAAGATTTAGAGGCAAATAGCAACTAATCACCATAAAACTTCCATCATACATTATGTAACAATGTAACCATTGTAGGATCTGTTATATTGTGCATAACATTTTCTTCCCATGATCTAAGCAAAGCCAATTTTCATTCTATTCTGCACATCGAAAATTCACTTTTGCAACCCAAATTACGTCCACTTTTCACACTTTTCCTATAATACCCTGCATCTCTACATACTATTTCAATTCACAATATAATCACACTTTTATACCAGCCGAGCAGGTTAAGCCTTTTTAAATACATTTTATAACCTAACCTGCTTCGCTCACAATAGTTGACTTCACCCCAAACAAGGCAATTCGGTAAGGATCATGTTTGTGCAGAGATTGAGCTCTATTCTTGGAATAATCTGAAATGATGAAACCCAGAAGTGTGGAGTTAAAAAAAAAAATTTTATATAGAGCCAAGCCAGCCCTTAAAAAATTTTTTTACATTAGATTAAAATAAACATAATTCCATGGGATAGTCAGTAACCTCAACAAAATTCTATTTTTGGATAGAAGGAAGCAAAGAACCCAACTTAGCTTCCCAAGTCATTAGATCATCCTTAAGAAAATCCAGAGACACCCTTTACCTCATTGAAGGCCGCTACGTCTAAAGACCATGATCGACCCTACTGTATCCTCCATGATAGATTCCCAATCTCTATCTAGCCATCAGTAGATCTCACCAAGAAGGTCACCATCTGGGTGATTCTCAGTCCATCCTGCCATAGGAGTCTCCACCAGTTCCCAGCATTCCGTTTCAACAATGAATCTCTTCCAGTGCAAATCCCTGGCTCTCATTAGACTTCATATTAAACATTCTGTTGAACACCTGTCTTTCATGGTCCAGTGCTATCCTACCACTTGCCACTGCACTTGTTTAACCAAAACATGTGCTGTCAACATTGAATTTGAATTATGAACCAAAAATAATCAGAAATTCTATTTTGGAAACAGCGAGACTTGTTTACTTGGAAACTCAAATAATACCTCACAAATTCGGGTAATTTTCAAAACATGTAATAAATCAGAAATGTTTTACAACCAGGACAAACTACACTTTTATAGAGAAAAGAAAGTGAGGATCATCCAATGAGCTTTGGCTTACTAGCATTGATATAATTCTAGAGCTGCAGGATTTGAAGTCAAACTCAACCGATAAAGTAATCAAATTGATAAAAGGGTCAACCCAGTTCGAGTCCCCACATGGAAAGGGTGCTCGGGAAGGGAATACTAGGTAACCTCGCCTTACTTTTTTATGCAAAGAGATTGATTCAAACCCCTGACCTCAGACCCCACGACAATCGAGCTTACCATTGAGTCAAGTCAGCCCTTTAAAGTAATCAAATCGATATAAGGCAAAAAATAGAGGATCATATCAAAGATTAAGTTCAGTTAAAAAAAAATATCAAAGATTAAGTTAGAGATATGGCATATCTTTCTCGGTGGACATCACAAATAATACTTGAAAATAAAAACACAACCAAATTAGAAACATTGTGATCATAACAGTGCACTATAAACACTCCAGACGAACACCATTGATAGACCTTTTCTTTTATCCCGGGCATCAGGAATTATGTTGAATAAAACTAACTATAAAGTCAGTTTTAGAAAGACTTGAGTTTAGATAGTCCTTTTTAAAGTTTAAAGACGAGAGGGGGAAAAGGCATAAATTTTCAATATTTCTCTCTAGCCAGGTCAAACAGATTTTGCATGCTGTTGTTGTATAGAAAGATAATACAAGTTGAGACGTCTAACCTGACATTTGAAACAAAATCACTCAGTTGGTGCAGTTGCTGCATAGTGCTGCTGCACTTGCTGAAAACAAAAATTGATGCAAGCATAGCTTAAAAGCAGTGAGAAATCTGGCACAGCAAATTGAATATATTCAGATATTATTAGTCAGTAATAATTAAGAAATGGAAAATTATTATAAGAAATCTAATGTAAACGTCAGATTGGCACAGCAACATGACAGATATTTAGTTAAAATTCTGTACATAAGAAAATATTGAGTAGAAGAATATTCTGTTACTAATAGGAATCATTATTAGGTAAACTTGTAGGAGAAATTTATTATATTTTAGGAAACTTTTGTATTATAAATATTATATCATATCAATGAAAAAATTATCAGACTATTCAGCTATCTTTGTTTCCACAGAAAGTTTAGGCACATCAATTTTCAATGAGAGCAAGAAATCTGGTGAATGGAGGAATACCTTCCAGACATGTCAAATGTATCGTAGACAAATAGCTTCATTAGCAAACAAGTCCCATACTATACAAGAAAAGAGACAAAAAGACAAATGATCCTATAAAGCTAATAGGGCATATAATGGGTAACTGAAGGTTTACAATACATCCGATTTCAGTAAGAGCAGCCAATCTGACGCAAAGCAAACTTGACTAAACAAATTGAGACATCAACAAACTTATGGGACAAATACTAAAACTGAAAATTCTTCCAGACAACTTCACAGGTACATAAAATTTGCAAAATTAATGTAGAGAATTTTAACTAAATATCTGTCACTGGAGAATGAAGGAATACCTTCCAGACAAACTCTTCAGTGATAAGAGTCTCTAAGATAAATCAAGACTTGGGATGATTTTCGGAAGCAGTAGGTAAGGTGGCTTTGAACTTGACTCTTCAACATTGCCATCAAAATTTAACAATGAGAGTTCATTCTCAAGAATGGAATAAGCTTCTGAAAATGCCTGCACCCAAAATTTGATTAAAACTTCATAACTATGAAAAGACTGAATTACAAGCCAAATACCGAAAAATAGCCATAAAGAAAGATGATGAAAGATACAATAATTAACCAACAAGAAAAAGGATAAACTCTGTACGCATTCTACAAAGTAATAACAATGCGAGATTTAGTTCAAGACATCCAACTCAATTTCTCAATTATCATCTTAGTTACCATAGCATAAAAAATCAATTTTAGACTAGAAAAACACCATGTTGGATAACTATGATAAAATCATCACCTTGATACATTGATGTATGCGGAAGCAATTTCTTCCCACATTATTCGTCGGGAAAAGAGGATCATCAATGTGTATTGGATCAATGCTACAAAATCAAGTAGTTGGTCATCAAAACCAGGGAAAGAATAAAGTGTAAAGGATACCATGTCATACAAAAAAGGGTTGAGTTCACTATTACCTACAACCTCTTTCCCTTTTTAGATAAACTCCACTTCCCTGGACAGAAATTCTCATTTGACGGGGATCAAATACATTCCTGAACGGAGTAGAAAAACTGTTTGAAAAACTTCGTGATAGTAAGATATCAGTATATTACTTTTTGCAGCAAGAAAGTTTACTGACCCAAAGAAGTGGAGAAAATCCATAAGAAGGTTTCCATAGTTCTGCAAGGTAATGATAAGTTTATAAAGTGGTCAGATATTTTCAAAAAAGAAACTTTGAACAATACTTTATTATAAACACACACATCCATGAGAAAGGGATGTCAACTGAGGCCTCCATGGTTTATCAAAACACTAAGATATACATGCGTTTTCCAAGACTAACAATGAAATTCCAATGGAATTTCAGCAAGTGTGGATGTCTGTGTAATAACTTATATAGCTCTAACCAAGCGTGGTTGGTGTAGTGGTTACCTCACTTCACCGCTTAACCAGAGGTCTCGAGTTCGAGCTCTGGGAATGCAGCCTGCCCCTTGGCCAGCACTTTACCCTTAAGTGGAGGCCCCGGTGCGGATTTGGATTAGTCTGAGCCCGTTGAGTTCCCCGTGACATTGGGGCTGGCCCAGGATACCGGATTAAAAACTCAAAAAAAATAACTTATATAGCTCTTTTACATTTTCACTGATCATGTAAAAATTATCTTTCACAAGAGGATCTTTAACAGGAAATCAAAAGACTTTTGGTCTTATTGTTATTTCTGCTTCTTTAAGAAAGCAATTTTGTAAAAGGTACCATACATGAAAGTGTATTTTATTTGTTACTTTCAAACCAAAACAGACCTTTCATAAATATCCTTAAAGCACATGTGCGCCTCGGTACTTATATTTATATCAATTTACTTTTGTAACTCCATAAATGTTAATGCATGCCTGCTTGCAAGATTCGCATTCCAAACTGATTCAACTACTACTCCATTTTCCATAACCAGTCATTCACCAAAAAAAATTGATTTCAAAGCATTATTTCTAGAAGGGAAAAAGTACCAGAACAAAGGCCAAGGTACCAGGACAAGACACTCCCACAACAAAATAGCAAATAAAAGGAAGTCCAACAGATCAAATGTTAATTAAGAATGAAAACATTGTCAATAATAAGGGACTGAATTACACTCAACTGTTCCAGCTCCTAAATTAAGCATGGTGTCATCAACCAAAAATATCATTTTGATAAGCATTAATATTTTGTTAGGGCCATAGTACGATCCTCATTTATCATCAGCAGAAGATATTATAATTAGAGCAAATTTAGAACATAAAGGAGGGACCAACTCTTACTTGGTCAATCTGCCGGCCCAGATGGTGCTCATGTTGGAGAAAGCGTATAATTAATAACACCTATAATAGAATCCAGCTTATTCACAATTTTCACAAATAAGAAAATTTATATAGTACTCCCTCCGGTCCTAAATATAAGACCTAATTGACTTTTTAAGAAAATCCTATAAAAAAGCAAAATAAGTTAATTATAAATTGATTTACCTAATTTTTTCCCTTAGATTAGTTTATTTTACCTATAAACTAGTATATAATCTAAAAATATATCAAATATGTCATGATTTAATAGCCTATTTCGCAACCTTAACCTCTCCAAAAAAAAGTCAATTAGGTCTTATATTTAGGACCGAAGGTAGTAATAAGCATTCATAAGATGAGAAATCAGCTTCCTTGAGTTCTAAATGAAGATATTTTACAGAGAGCATCAAATTTTGGAGAAGAGAATGGGAAAAACTTGCATGCAGTTACTTGTCCTTACTACTTATATGACTCAATCAAAACAAGAGAAGTATATTTTTTTTTACAACTAGCATTACATGATTAGTCTCTTTACAAAATGATTGCAAATTAAATTGTTTTGGAGTTTGTTAGATGGATTTAAAGAACTAAATGGAAACAAATTAATAGAAAGATAACAGTTGAGAATTAGGCATTGTCCCAAAGGAAAGGGGAATATATGGGAGAAAACTGAACATCATCAATGCAAAAAAAAAAAAAAAAAAAAAACTATGAATCATTTTGACAACCACCTAGATTTTGGTCTCCTGAGCACTATACAGAGTTCAAAGATTGAGTTGCACTAACGCACAACCTGTCAATAGTACGCTTTGCTATAAATTTTATGTTGTATCGACATTGATGATTTTTCCTATCAACATCATAATAGAGAAATTGAAAAGTGTGGACGATGTTATATTAACAATCCAAACAGGATTACGTTTAAGAGATGGTAAAATATATTTTCAGATTTGTTACCTCATTGTCTTCCTTTATTCCTTCTATATCTCACTATTCCTACTAATATACTCCCTTTTCTTATTTTTTGTTACTAGTCCTACATCAAGGGGTTATTACTGCTCTGCGCTTCAGGATACTTCCGTCACTAATTATTTATTTCAAGAATAAACTGCCAAAAATTGAACAAACCAAAAGTATTATATGACAATTAAGTTTGACAATTTCAATGTTCATTACATTTTTGAAAAATGAAAATCACATCCATGTTACTTATTAAATAAGAGAGCTCTGAGAAAGCATATGGAAATTGAAATCTCATGAAACAATATAGAGCATCCATACCAAACAGTAGGAACTTAAGCCACCAGAATAGGATTGATCAAGACTTCGATCTGCCAAGAACTGTTTTAGCACCAATGCAAGAGGTGTTACAGCAGGAAATTGTTCAGTCAGACCCTTGACCTAGAGGCAGCAGTATTGGTCAATCAAAACCACCACAGGAATGAATTGATTAACTGTTAAAAGAGGTTCAGTAGCTACTTCCGGAACAGCAAAATTAACAAAACAAACACTAGAATCTAACTAACCAGGGACCGATTTGCATTTTAGGATTTGAAGCCAGCCCCCACTCTCTCGATCTCTATTGAAAATATTTCTCGCTCATTTTCTTGTTACATTATTTTTCTTAATTATTGATCAGACTACATGCATTTGCCTTCCCATATTTTCTATATCAAAAATTGACACTCTCTACCAACAATTATAAATATCAAAATTCAATTTTCAATTCTTAAAGCTCTCCTCAGCAGCCAGACTTTGCACATCCCCTTAAATAACTCTTCAGAACTCTTCTATATCAGAAAAGCTAAGCCTTTTAAAGTTATGTAATCATATCAAAGCTTCTGAAAGACGTTTTTATTTGCCTTGAAAATAAGAGGCATCACAGCTTACGATGGGAATAATTAATACACAATTGAAGGATATCATGCATATCCACTTTTCTTTTTTGGCCAATCACATGCAGTCAGAGTTCTGCAATCAAAAGAAATTACCAGTTCTGAGGTTTGAAGTCCAGTATGTGACGGGGTCTTGAAGCTGATATCAATACGTACTGATTTGGAATCCTTTTCAGTGTCACTATTTATTAGGGAGCATTTTAGCACTGTTGAATCTTCTGAATGAATTATATCAGAACAAACAACACTGTCATTTGCACCAGCAGTTAAAGCTGACTTCCCTTTCGGAGAATGTAAAATAGGAGCGGAAGATATGATAGCATCATAAGGAACATCCACCACAAGCATAATGATAGGTATCTAAAACAAAAGGGAACATAATGAGAACACAGTAGAGATATGATCAGATTATATAAAAACTTTTCACGAAAATGACAAATTTAGAGCTGTTACAGCTGTATTCTCCACTGTCTTCAGAGAATCATTTTTTACCCAATCTTGATTAGCAAGATACCTAGCGGCATGCTGGCAAAGCAAAAAAATTTGAGGGTCAATTTAGTCACATGCTAACACAATAAAAAAATTGCATTGACAGGAAAAAGATGAATTACTGAAAAACTAACCTTAAATATTCTTCTAATCATACCATAAGTAGAGGGTAAAGCAGGAAAAGTATCAAAATACTCTCTTCGGTCCTAAATATAAGACCCCTTTTGACTTATTTTGTTGAAGTTAAGGAAACAAATTAGACTACTAATTTATAATATATGTTTAATGCAATAAAATTGGGCAAAGGTGCAAAACTACACAAGGTAATATTTAAAAAGAGCATTTGGCACCATTGTGAAGGACATCAAGGAATACCATAAGAAGTACTCAGAATCAACACATTATACTTCTAATCTTAATTTGGTTTCTCTAGTTAATCAATTTGGTCCTATTCAGGTAACCAAAGCCTTGTAAGACTTTTAAGATATAATCATTTTTCTCTTACTTTAAAAAAAAAAAAACAGAAGAAAAGTGCTTGGGTCAAAATTACTGAATAGTTTTAAATGAAATTCCTTAGAATATGTACAGGGTCCCATTATTTTGTTGTCTTCTCTCACTGAATGCTATTTCTATTTCTTGCTTAAATTTAAAACCGGTGTTTTGAACATTGTGGGAGTGAAATCTAGAAATGAAATATAACAAAGCACTGCCATAATGATCTATTGTTATTATGGCAAATATTCATTGCGATGTATAAGAATAGTATGGAAGTAGAAAGATAGGGAAAAGAGAAGAATATAGAGGAATTAGAGAAGAGAAGGCAAGAAATAGAGAAGAAAAAGACAGGAAAGCAAAGAGCACAAAGACAGAATGGCAAAAATTTTATTAATCACAAATCACACATTTCAATTAGGTTAAGCATGTATTTAAAACTATCCTACCACCCTCTCCTGTACATGCCTTATTCATTCACTGAACACACTTGGACTACTGACTTAGGCCCACTAAATTGTTTTCTAGGCCCAACCTACACATAACGTAACTAACCCACATTACATTACCAATATCACAATGATACTCAACTTAATCACATGCTATAAAGTGGGTACATAAAATATCAGAGTGGTATGCCCGAGTTTATTGCCAATATACCTGCAGACAAGTTTCTTTGATACCATTACGGCCCTCAAGTATTCCAGCTTCTTTTATTGGCTCCTAAACCATTATGTTTAAAAGAAAAGGGTTACTTCACATATATAAAAGCATAGACAGCACAACAGAAGAAAAGTGGAAAAATTACCAGGTTCCTCACAGGAGGGAGACAAACCACAAGGTCAACATCACTTGTTGGAAGGGCCATACCAGTTGCATTAGATCCAAATATGTGAGTCCTGGACCTGGGCCATAGAACTTGCAGAGACCGGGTAACTCTCTTGACAGCCCAATTGATGTATGGTTTCCTGGACATATTCTCTGCACCAACCTTGAATAGGATCATATATGAAGAACAAATGTCAGCTAACATGAAGAAGCCCAAACAAATAAATTAAAAAGCATATGGGAATACTGGGATTGATAGAACTAAAATACCAAAGAAACAGGCAGAATTGCCCTTACACTAAAACAGAAACTAATGCAGAAAAATAGAAAAAACGCTCTTAAGTCATTTTAGATGCTAGATATCTCTAAAACTCCACAATCATTGTCCACCAAAACCTTTTTTTTATTAAACCCTCCCCAACATGCTTCTAACAGAATCTCCTACTGAAAGACAACACATCTCTGAACCTTGATGTCCAGGCCGTTTACACATCTTCCCTCACAAGATATGCTTCACCTACTCTGCCGCTCAAATTCTTTAGATTATACCCGGGGCACATCATACCAATGGTAGAAACTTCTATAATGTGCAGCAAAATAACAAATGGCTATCTACAATAGATCAGAAACATACCAAACTTGAAAGATCAACTAGATGAAATAAAAACCAGCAAAGAATCATTCCTAGTACCCAACACTGTTCAGTCAAGGGATGCCTGTTGAGTTGGCCTAAAATTCTTTCAACCCATCATTCACAGGCAAGAGAATGAATTTAAACAGCATCAACCCAATCGAACCCATACCCATGAACATCCTTTCATGTGATTTCCTTTTAATATGTTACTTAAAATTTCTAACTGTGAGGAATGAGTTGAAAGCTCATCTCAAACTGACCCAATTCAATCTACAGACACAATATAGTTGATACGGCCTCTATTTTTTAATTAAATTCCATTTTGCCCCTTGTTTGTCCTGAATGAGCATAACCTGCCCAACCCAAGTATCAAGTCATCCCATGATCAATCAATAAAAATATAGATATCATTCCTCTTCTAATTCATTAACTGAACAGTTCTAAAATATTGTGAGCTCTATCCAGTTATAAACCAGCATTGTAAAACAGAAATGGGTCAGGCAAACTAATTACCTGTTTACAGAAAGAGTCAATCTCATCATGAAGGACGCTGTGCATCAACGCCAGAGATGCACTTGTTGTTTGACAGCTCTGAGAATCAGGTGGCTGCAGGGGAAAGGCAACATCTGGCTGTATGATTAAATTAAACAATGAGCACTAGCAGAAATTTATAAAATAGAACAATCTATAAGAAAACTTACATGTTCCTGATCAAGAGCTATCTGTGTCATTGCAATCAAGCGATCTTGCAGCAAGGCAGCAGGTAAAGGCTGTATCTTTGGTCGTGCAGCAAGATTATTACTTATCCATGAAGGCCACACAGCTTCAGAGCCATCCACTCTCAAACAAGCTTCCTCAAAATTATTCCCATCATGATACCAACCTCTCACACCCCATTGCCTTGGACTGGAACTGCCAGATCTAACTGTTGGAAATCCCCTTTGTTTCCTAGAATCACTCGCAGGAGAAGGTGGAGGTGGTCGTGGAGCCCGTGGCACAGAGAGCACTACAGGTGATGGTGGTCGCTTCATACAACGCTGATCCCGCCTTGTACGTGGAATGCATGGGCTTTTATGATCTACACTTCGCATGAACTCAGATCTTGATCTTTCCCTCGATAAATTAGGAATAATGATTGGCCTTAGAATAGGGTATTGATGTGAATCACATGTCTTCCCCTCAACTTCACAAGGTAGATTATTACCAAGAGACCCTGAGGTATCCTCGTCGATTGCTACATCTATTGCAGAAGAAGAATGCAACACCTTTCCAGATACTTCATTACCTGACATCATATATCCAACAGTTTGGGGCGCAGTTCCCATAGGATCAAAGGGTGAACACAGTGAAGCAGCAGTAGGTGAAGTCAAACCATTTGTACTATATGAAGATGAGAAAGCAATTATATCATCCACAGCCCTATTGGCATCAGCCTCACGCCAAGCCCAAACACTGTCGTCTGAGCTGAGAGAGGGAGCTCGGGAGAAACCTGTTCCTGGGTGATCAGAAGGATCCCAGTACATTATGCCACCACCAAAGTATTGATTATAGTCTATACCAGGAACCGCATGAACCTCATACTCTTCCTCTGATAACCAGTGATTGTCATATTCATCTGTAAGCTCTTGTGCATTCATCAAATCAGGTAAATCCACCAAGTCTCCATGATATTTCCGTTCATCATCAGGAGATGTCGCATTAACCTGCACACCATGAGAAGCCATACCATTTGAAAGTGTAGAGTGCCACCTAGGCAGGAATCCAGAGTCATAATTGCAAGCCGGTGAAGGAGCCATGCCACTTCGAAAAACCGGAGGCCAATCTAAACTCATTGGAATAGGATGAGAGAGAATTGGGTTGCATCCACCATCAATAGTACTAGTTCTTGTTGGCTGAAATGTGGGAACGAAAGAGTGGCAGAAGTGATTATGCCAGTTGTGACCAGCATCCAAATGCAATCTATCAGTAGCGGGTGGGAGATGTGAATTAATTGATGGAAAATATATAGAAGGCACACCAGGCCACTCATATGGACGATATTTTGAAAAACCTGACTTTCGACTTTCATAAAAGCTGCCTCTATTTTGATCCTTCAAAAAGAGATGTTCTTTCAAATTAGCATCTCGGACTGTTTTGTTTAGAGAACGAAACTTAACATCTGATTCGGCATTATGTAAGGAGTTCAGAGGACTGGTGTCTTCATTGCAAAAGAGTTCACCAACCTTGAAGGCAGGTACAGATGAAGTTTTAACATTAGAATCTCCATCACAAGTTGTATTATCTGATTTACAAGATGAAACTTGCTCTTCATTTAACGATTGACAAGGCTGAACAACTGCACTGCTGCATCGTTCAGAAAAACTTTCAACATAATCTTTAATTTCTTGAACAGAGTTGTTCTCTCTGCTAGGTCCATTATGAGAATTAACAAAACTGGAATCCACATCACAAATGACTGTACCACAAGCACATTCCTTTTTGACATTCTCAACAGTTGAAGTATCACAAAAGTTATCAGGAACTGCAACCTCAACTTCAGAAATATTAGGTGAAGAGGCAATAGCAGTGTTTAAATTTTGAGAATCTCCAACTTGACGGTCAACAAGGGACTTTCTACTTTTATTTTTCTCTTTTCTTCTTCTTGAAGAACTTCGTCGTTTCCCAACATTCCATTGTTGGTTATTGTCCTGATGGCACATTATAAAACACGTTAATCACTAGCTACGAATGAGATTCGAAATCAAGAAGTCAAAATTAAATCACAACCATTTCAGCAGTTGAGGATGAGCTTCCCCTAAAAAAATCCTTTCCTAGAGATGCATCAGGAAGTTGCATTGATCCTGTTGAATCAGTCTCCTGTTGATTCTCCACAACACCATCACCATCCTAGAAAAACATTTCGGGAACAAGTTACAATTCAAACAGGCACCACATCTATAATAACAGGGATACAGCCACCTTAATAAATGAGGATGAATACCTTGGGAAGAACACTAGGTGAAATATCATTCACACAAGATTTTGCCACAGGGTTTGGCTTTTTAGTATTGCGAGCCCGACTTTTGTTTTTATGGCTACAATTACTGAGCTTTTCTTTAGCTTTACTTGATGAAAACTTGTCAGATTCCTCTCCTAAAAGTTCAAGTCTTGTGGAGTCAATTGAAATAAACATCAAAAACCCTCGCAACTTTCTTAATATACAATCAGATATGGTACAGACAGAACCTAAAGAACTAAATAATAGCTTTTCTACATCATAGTCACTATTACAACATAATGATATCATTTTACTAAGATCCTGAAGCACTAATAATGAATTCAAGGCTCCGGCTAAAGAAGCAGGTTTTCTAGAAATTTTGGGTGGCCTGATAACTTTTCCAAATTCTACATCATTTGGAAATATCCGACTCATCCTTTCAGCTGATGCAGAATAGTTATATGGCAGTGATTGTCCTACCCCTGTACTGTATAGCCATATGTCATCCTCCAAAGCATCATCTGCCTCTTTGAAAACCTCATAAATCTGAAAACTTGTAAATCAAAAGTCAGCATAGGGATTGAGCAAAACATATTTATGAACAAACAAAAGAAACTCCCAAGAGTTATAACGACATTGTGCACAAGAAAAGCCTTCATAAATCTAAGTCACTGTTGCTAGGGGATTATAATGCTTAAACATAATATAAACATAGATGTCTCTGTTCATGACATTTTTAATCAAACTTATAACAAAAGCCGCCAGGAGTTATAAAAACGCCACACCAACTTTACTTTTTTGTTTTCTTTCAAATTTATGAATTTAGTAAAAAGGGTTTTCAAACACTTTTACTCTTGCCAAATATTAATAATTTTTCCAAATACTCTTGACTCAAATTCAGGTATAATATTCTCACGCACATTCACTGATACAGAGCACACCAGAATTCAGCTCCCCAATGAGAGCTCTAGACGAAAGATTACTAAGAAGGATTGAAAAGTTTCAGAGGGCTAAATTTAACAGGTTGCGCGAGTCCATTAAACCTGATTTCAGATGTTATAGAAAGTATCCACACACACACACACACATATGTATGTAACTCAGAATGTGATAATCAAATCATGTTGTCGGACCCACCCTTCTAAATAATTTGCCATAACATTGCTACACTTTCAATTAGAACTGATAGCTAATTAAGTTCAAAGCATTCAAAATCCAACTTGCACAAGAACAAAGCCGTATGCCACTACGTGGGGCGGCTACATGAATTATCCGACACTAACTTGCATAAATATCAAATATACGACAATTAAATAGAATCCCATTCCAATCAATACCAGATTTTTTGCTGCTTTCCCCATAATAGTCCTCAGCACCTTCTTACTCATTGCAGCATCCAAATTCGCCCACCAATCCACACAACCCTTTATCCTCCAATACACATTACTCGAAACCCCTGCCCCAACCATCCTCTCTTTCAACCTCACCCCTCTCTTCCTCCCATTATTATTACACCTCAACCACGCAAGCCTCAACGAAACCTCAAGCCTATTCACCATAAAAGCCTCAACACTATAATACCCTTTCGATTTCAACCAATCCAACTCCACCCAATCCTCCCCCAACCCCTTAATCTCCCCTCTCAAAAACCCCCCACTCGAAATCTCATCCATTGCTTCCACCATTCTCTCCACATTCTCCACAAACCCCTCACTCATAGTCATAGCATCAAGTCCCCTCACAGAACACGAGCAATCCTCAATATCTTCGCCATCCTTCGACCGAAACAACCGTACCGACTCAAAAATAAACCGCTCCGCCACGTGCGACTCAGCCGCACGTGCGAGAAGCCCACGCGACTTCTTACAGCAGAGACTAGGGAATCGATCAATTGAAGGAAGATCGGGGAGAACTATGAAGAAACAATGGCCATGCGCTTGAAGCTTACACAGCATTTGCATCAGAAGGCGAACGAAGGTTGAATCTAGAGTGGTGAGATGCGCTATGCGGTGGTGAATTGAGAGCGATGAGAACCATTTGAGAATTGAAGCCCTAGGGTTAGGGTTAGGGTTAGGGTTTGAGGGTTGGGAATGGGAAGTGTAGAGGGAAATGTGGGAGGTGAGGGAATCGATGAGGTGGTGGTGAGGCATTGTTGAGAAAGTTTGGTTCAATTAAGGATGGTTGTGGAAGTGAAGATGGAGATTGGGAGAATGGGATTTTTTGAGTGGGAAAATTTGGTGAGCAATTTTCAAAGAGCGTTGAGGAAAGTCAACTTGGTGAGCAGGATTTTCATTTTCCTTGTCCTTCGTCTTCTTCTCTTGCCGTTGGGGCATTAACTGCAAGCCAAGCTCACAAAGGAGATGAGTTTATTTGGTTAGAATCCAGCTTATGCACAATTTTCACAAATAAGAAAATTTATATAGTAATAAGCATTCATAAGATGAGCAATCAGCTTCCTTGAGTTCTAAATGAAGATATTTAACAGAGAGCATCAAATTTTGGATAAAGGAATGGGAAAAACTTGCATGCAGTTACTTGTCCTTACTACTTATATTACTCAATCAAAACAAGAGAAGTATATGTTTTTTACAACTAGGATTACATGATTGAGTCTCTTTACAAAAAGATTGCAAATTAAATTGTGTTGGAGTTTGTTAGAAGGATTTAAAGAACTAAATGGAAACAAATTAATAGAAAGATAACAGTTGAGGATTAGGCATTGTCCCAAAGGAAAGGGGAATATATAAGAAGAAAACCGAACATCATCAATGCAAAAAACAAAAAACTATGAATCATTTTGACAACCACCTAGATTTTGGTCTCCTGAGCACTATACAGAGTTCAAAGATTGAGTTGCACGCACAACCTGTCAATAGTACGCTTTGCTATCAATTTTATGTGGTATCGACATTGATGATTTTTCCTATCAATATCATAATAGAGAAATTGAAAAAGAGTGTGGACGATGTTATTAACTATTTGCAATCTCAAGACTAAATATAAATATAGGAAATAACTTTAAATTAGGATTGGAATAAGGAATTGGTTTATTAATTCTTTTGTTTAATACCAGTTATTGGCTGATATTTATCTTTTAGTCAGGTTTTGGGAGTCATCTCTCAAGCTCCTATAAGGCCTTGACAATCCAAACAGGATTACGTTTGAGAGACGGTAAAAGATATCTTCAGATGTGCTACATCATTGTCTTCCTTTATTCCTTCTGTATCTCACTATTCCTACTAATATACTCCCTTTTCTTATTCTTTGTTACAAGTCCTACATCAAATAGTTAGTACTGCTCTGTCTTTCATGATACTGCCGCCAAACAAAGGTATTATATGACAATTAAGTTCTACAATTTCAATGTTCATTACATTTTTGAAAAATGAAAATCACATCCATGTTACTTATTCAATCAGAGGCTCTGAGAAAGCATATGGAAATCAAATCTCATGAAACAATATGGAGCATCCATACCAAACCGTACGAACTTCAGCCGCCAGAATAGGATTGATCAAGACTTCGATCTGCCAAGAACTGTTTTAGCACCAATGCAAGAGGTGTAACAGTAGGAAATTGTTCAGTCAGACCCTTGACCTAGAGGCAGCAGTATTGGTCAATCAAAACCACCACAGGAATGAATTGATTTACTGTTAAAAGAGGTTCAGTAGCTACTTCCGGAACAGCAAAACTAACGAAACAAACACTAGAATCTAACTAACCAGGGACCAATGTACATTTTAGGATTTGAAGGCAGCCCCCACCCTCTCCATCTCTATTGAAAACACTCTCACTCGTTTTTTTGTTACAAATATTTTTCATAATTATCAATCAGAATACATGCATTTGCCTTCCCATATTTTCTATATAAAAAATCGACACTCTAACAACAATCATAAATATCAAAATTCAATTTTCAATTCTTAAACCTCTCCTCACCAGCCACACTTTCCAAATTCCCTTAAATAACTCTTCAGAACTCTTCCATATCAGAAAATCTCAGCCTCTTAAAGTTATTACTCCCCCCGCTCCTAAATAACCTAGTTGACTTTTTTGGAAAATCCTTAAAAAGCAAAATAAGTTAATTATAAATTGATTCACCTAATTTTTCCTTTTATTTACCTATAAACTAATGGATAATCTAAAAACATATCAAATGTGTCATGATTTAATAGCCTATTTCGCAACCTTAACCTCTCCAAAAAAAAGTCAATTAGGTCTTATATTTAGGACCGGACGTAGTAAATCATATCAAAGCTTCCGAAAGAAACACGTCTTTATTTTCCTCGAAAATAAGATCAATGACAGCGAAAAATGGGAAAATAATAAATACACACAATTGAAGCATATCAGGCATATCCACATGCAGTAATAGTTCTGCAATTAAAAGAAATTACCAGTTGTGAGGTTTGAATTGAATCTGATGTCAATACGCACTGATTTGGAATCCTATTTAGGGTTAGGGTTTGGGGATTGGGAATGGGAAGTTTAGAGGGAAATGCGGGAGGTGAGGGAATCGATGAGGCATTGTTGAGAGATTTTTTTTGGTTCGATTAAGGATTGTTGTGGAAGTGAAGATGGAGATTTGAAGAGAGAGGGAAAATTTGGTGAGCGATTTTGAAAGAGAGTTGAGGAAAGTGAAGTTGGTGAGGAGGATTTTGATTTTCCCTGTATCTGTCGTCTTCTGGTTTTGCTGTTGAGGTGTTAACTGGAAGGGGAGCTCATGGAGGAAGAGATGAGTTTATTAGGTAATTAATTAATTAATCACTTTCTAATTTGACTTGAGTTCCCAAATTACCCCTATACTCTATTCACCCAAAAAAAATAGGAGTTTGAAGAAGGTGATATTTTTAAAAGGAAAAAACTTACCTCAAGTACTTGACCTCAATTACATCCAGTAAGCCAATAAGAATTTGACACATGTCCAACTAACTCACACCACTTTCTCCTTCTTTTCTCTCTCCTCCATGTGTTAGTTGTGTATGGGGTAAGTTGGACATGTGTCAAATTCTTATTGGGTAACGGATGTAATTGAGTTCAAGTATTTGAGGTAAATTTTTTCCTTTTTAAAACTTAGGTGAGAGGTATTTTGGAAATTTCATGTAATCCTAATTCATTGGAATGTCTTCCTTAATCTCTTCAAATTTGCTGAAGTGATCTTATATTTAGGAACAGAGAGAGTATAATGTAGAAAAGGTCCCACGAAATGACAAAAATTAAAGTAGGGTGGGACTGTATTTTAAGGCTAAAGTATACTTTTAGTCCCTCATGTTTGCATCAAGTTTCAATTTAGTCCTTTATGTTTGGAAAGTACACTTTTAGTCCTTATTTACTAACACCGTTAGTTTAACTTAACGGAATATACTAACTTAACAATTTTAAATGGTTATTAAATATTGAAAAAATGTTCAGAATAAAATATTTGAGTGTAAATAATCTTATATTTTCAAAATTTATCATTTTTGGTCCAATTTCATTATAAAATAATCATTTAAAATTGTTAACTTAGCATATTCCGTTAAATTAAACTAACGGTGTTAACAAAAAAGGACTAAAAGTGTACTTTCCAAACATAAAGGACTAATTTGAAACTTGATACAAACATAAGGGACTAAAAGTATATTTTAGCCGTATTTTAATTATATTCGAAGTCATGAAGACATTTATGTACTCCTTCTTATTCTAAGCTCAAATGTTGTGACTATAGCTCTAAAAATTTTTATGTTTGGTTAGAAAGTTGTTAATTAGAGGTCAAAGAGTTGTTATTAGTTAATAAGTAAATCTTTGTAACTGACGTCCAATAACTTATTATACGTCGTCAAAACGTTGTTATTTAACATTGCTCAAACACTTGTTATCTTGTGAATAATAAAAGGAGAGCAAAGTGTCCTCTTGACTTCGAAGATAATTGAAGTTAGGTCTCTATGGACCATACTTTAATTTCTTCATTTTGTGGTACCTTTTTCTATATTATGTATGTGTGTTGGATATTGTAACATATTGTTACTAATTCCCTAATTAACCTGTGACATCTCTTTTAATTCAATAATATCTTCACTAACTATGATAGAAAAAGGAATTTCAATAATATCAATATCTCTATCATAGTTAGAAAAAGAATATCCTAATGATTAAAATATTATCCATATACGATAACCTAGGACTGTGCTGCATTGCATATAGATTGGCAATATACATTCAATAGTTTCCCTTCCTTCTGTGTATGATACTCTGCCTTTTGAGAGGATTATCACTCATCCCGTGGTGGGGAGAGAGTGATAAGAGAAATTGAATAGGTATTGTGGAGAGATTGAGATGAATATAGAAAGAATAACGAAATAATATTGATATGTATAAGAATTTAGGAAGAATGACGAAATAAGGATGCTTCTCTGGGGTCTCGAGTATAGTTATGTGCCGGCCATAATCATAGTCGAGGCATCATGAGATCCCTTATTGGGTTTAAGGGATCAAGATAATTTGAAATAACATTTAGTAATTAATACAAAAAGAAATAAGGAATTATGGATTTTGGTTTTTGGTTGTTTTGTTTGTTCTTGAGTTTGATGTTTTTGTAAGACTTTCTTGAAAAGTTTTCTTTAGAAATCGCCACCATGATGCATGTTGTTGTGATCTTTGCTTGTGATGTGATTTGAGTATAAATGTGAATTCATTAGCAGAATTTGCTATTTGTTATTATACTCTTTAATGTTAAAACTATAATAAAGTTTATTGTTACCTTATTTGAGTGGTGATGTAATTGACTTTGTTCTTGTTTGTTTTACTTGTTTATTGAATTGCTTGATTAATTGATGAACTGATTGGTTTTGTTTGATTGTTGTTATTCAAAATTGTTTGGAAAATTGGTTGTTTTGGTAACCTCCTGCTCGGTGTGTAATTGGAAAATTGTTGTGCTTAACGATAAATTGTGAAATTTATGTTAGTGTTTGGTTGGGTGTGATGTTTCAATTATTAGGAAGTTTTGATGAGGTTTATGCTTTACATGTTTAATTATAGGAAGTATGGCTAAAGGGAATGAAGAAAAGGGTTTAGGAAATTGTGGTTAATTCTCTGTTTAGGAGTTTTAGATTATAAATCAAGGTGATTCAAGGTAAGGAAGGATGCTTTAGGATGCTAAAATAATGAAGTAGATAATTGAAATTGTTGAGATTGAAATAGAATGGTCATTTTTATAAGGAAGTTTCAGTTTTATACTTATATTATGTTTTGCAAATGATTTTAAGATGAAATGGGTGTTGATTTGAACTGAATATGGAATTGTATTATTTGGTAGGGAAAGAATAAAATTAGGACCTCGTTGAATATGTGGCCATAGGATTTGAAATTTTTGTATTCAAGAAAAGTTTGTGAGCCCTGCCATGGAGAAAATGCTAGAGAATCAATTGATGAGGTTTGGAGATATGCAAAGAAGGTTGCTAGAGGCACTAGTAAGAAGAGTAGTTGTGCAGATAATCTTTAACCATGTTATAAATTGTAAAGGGAGAACGATAATGTTGGCATAAAAAGGAAGACCAAGAATGACCTTTAAGATTTCGTGGCGAATGGTATTTTTAAATAATTCATTGAAGATAAAGTTTGATGGAGTTGTGTGATCTAGTAGTATTAAGATATAGATAGTATGAAGTTGTAGAAATGTTAGGTTTTAAGTAAAGTTATGATGAGGAAATTTTGTTATTCATGGTATTGAAACATCAAGTTTTAATGATCACTAGGAGAGCCCAAACTCTATATTTTGATAAAGGAGAATTTGTAGTTTAGAGTTTAATTTGTATTCACTTTTATGTCTAAAGATTGATAAATACTTAGGTGATGCTTAAAGAAGTGAGAGTGATAGTTCACATGTATTGGTAGTCATTAAAGTTGTTTGATTGTGATTTGGTCACCAATGGAAGGTTGATTTTTGAAATTGTGTTGATGCCTTAAGGTTTGATTTAAGTATTAAGGAATGCAAGGGGCTGATTAGTTATGTACTTGAAGGTCAATTTTCAGATTTGAGATTACAAGTTTTGGAGAATTGATGGAATTCTATTTTTAGATTAAGAGTTGTATTTGATTGCATTCATATGATCAGATCTGTACCATGGTAGCCTTGGAGATTTTGTTTTAGCCGATTGGAATCAGTAAGAATGCAGAGTTTCTTTGCATTAGGATTCTATTTGGTTGAAGAACTTGTTGAATGAGTGTTTGCATATTTTCTACGGTTTCCTTTATCAAGGCTAAATTTATTTTTAGGAGGAAGTGATGTTGGTAAAGTGTTAAGAGTAGATTTATAAAAAAGTGTGTGAGAATTTGGGAGATATGTTTGAACTTGTGAAGTTTGTTTGTTAAGAATTATGTAAGGTAGATTCAAAAATTTGTTTAAGTGTTAAAGAATTGATTTCAAGGATAGTTGGTTGCCGATGTGAAAGGGCTTAAGTATATATTAATTTGGTTGGAAGGGGACGCAAAAAGGGTAGTGTTTTTCTGTTTTATGCAGTGAGATTGATATTGTTATGACTTGTTTATTGTGAATTTTGACAAATTTGTCCATTAATCTGCTAGTATAACAGAATCAATTGTGATTTTGAATGGAATTTTAGTTATACTCTTAGTTTCCTTGCGTAGTACTTCTAGCCTTAATCAAAATGTTATGTATATTCCAGTCAATCTGACTTGATTTCACCTCTTTTGAATCCCTGAAAGGAACATGATAATGGGTGCTAGTACACTTAACTTCACCTTTATCATAAGATAACATCTTTCATACCCCACAATTGACTATACTTTCTAGAAAATTGTGGTTAGCAGCCTCATATAGAATGTTCATAGTTCCTGTAAATCCATGATATCATCTCCATTGTGTCATATGGATGACACTCATGGCAAGAAATCCTCAATGCCAATCAGGTGAATCTCCCTAAATTATATCCAAATTTCTTTTATTCCTCATGAAATAGGATTATCAATCCAAGAAATTGTTCTTTTCCCTTGTATTTATTGATAATTTCTACTAATTTCGAGGACGAAATTATTTAAGAGGGGTAGAATTGTAACATCCTGAAAAATTTAATTCAGGATTAGAGAGTGTTTTGGGAAAATATTAAATGGAGAAATTGGAAATTTTGGAATTTTTGGTGATTTTTGAGGACATTTTGAAAATTTTGAGTAATAAATGTGCATATAATTAATTAAGAAATTGAAGAGTTTGAAATATGAGGGAATGGTAAAACCCAAAATATTTTGAAGGTTAAGGAGATTGGAGGCTGGTTTAAGTGGTTTTAAAATTAAAAGAGTACACTATGGCAAGTTTGAGCTACAAATTATCATATACCACCCTTATTTCACCTAAACCAAACATGTCCTTCCCCTCCCTCCTTACAAAAAAACCGTTGAACCCCCCCCCATTTTCGATTCCTTCTTCTCCCTGGTCGGTCTGCGTCCTCGCCGGCCATAGGCGACGGCGTTCGCCGTCCACCTCACTTCATCATCTACACTTACGGGCCCTCACCATTTCTCGAACACCTCACCCACTTCCTTTTTCTGTTTCCTCACTTCACTCATCTCTGTTCCTCATTTTTCCACCGTCCTCTTCGAATCCGGCGAGTTTTTCGGCGTACGGCGGCGCAAATTAATCTGACTAAGCTTCGACCTTCTTATGTTTTCGATCTATGCTTCATTTAATGTTGATTCCTCATTGTCTCTTCCTTCTTTTCCCAAAATGCGAGCCCTCCTTCTGTTCCTTCAAGCTCCGGCAGCTTTGTCCGTTCGTTCTCTGGCGACGGCAGGTACCTTTGGAGCCTACAAGTTGGGTTCAAGCATAGGTGTGTTTCCTTTTTATTTTCTGCGATTTCTTGGCGAGGTTTAAGAGTTAGGGTTTCAGTTGGATTTTGATTTTGGGCAATTTTAATTAAAGAAATGAAAGATTCTGGTGTGAAGTGAAATGTTGTTCTGTTCTGTTTTGGCTGAAGCGATTTCTGAATTTGGGAGTAGTTTTATCTCTGTTTCTTGAGTGGATGGAGTTGTAAACCTTTGATTAATACTTGCAGGAGTATATACAAGTTCTAAACTAGCTGTTGTATGTGTGCTTATAAATTTTATTCCATTATTTTTTGCTGTTATGGCCTTTGGTATAAAGAATGAAGATTTTGGTTATTCTAAGTCTAGTTTTGTTTGTTATATGATTGAGTGATGTGCGGGTGCAAATTATACTTAGCATGTGAAAATTTGCTTTTTTATGTAGATGAATGTGATTTGAAATGAGTTTTACTATGATGATTAAATGAATTTCCTCAAGGGTGTCTAAAGCAGGTTTGTTGCTAAAATATATGTAAGTGGATGAGGAGTTGTGATATATGTATGCTAAAAAGAATGGATATTGATGAAATTGTTTCTTACACGTGTGTTTAAGAATTTTCCTATGTTCTTCCCTTGTTAAATGAGTTTAAGAAGAGATGGTGCTTTATGTTGTTGGTTAAAAATTTTAGTTAGAAGAAAGATAAAAGTCTGCTTTAATCATACATGTATTTAAAATAACATGGCTATTGAGAACTTGTTTTGGCTGTTGATGCATGGTTTCATAATTATTTTTCAAATTGATATTAGGAGAATGCAAAGAAGTGTAAGTATGATGTTTATAGGTTCTGTTGTAATTTGGGAAGTTATGTTTGCTTGGATATGGCGTTAGTTGGTCTATGATGTATTATAGGTGGTAGTGCATGATTCTAAACTTTGACACTTTTCCTCTTTCATAGACCGATTTCATTGTTTTAAAAGAAGGTGTTAAAGACTGTATTTATGCTTTATAAATAAAATATTGATAATGGTTTTATGCTTGTATGAGAATCAAATTGAGCTTGATGATTTGAAAGAGTTGGTCGTTTGAGCATGTTCAATTGAAACTTGTCCAAGCTATATGGATTTGTACGAAGAAGTCTTATTGGGATTTCATGTTGATAAACATAAACTTTACTCAAATAATTAGTGGCTAGTGAGGTACAAATGATGAGTTACTTGTTAAATGAAGTTTGAATTTATTAACTGAAACTAATTATGCCATTCTTCCAATATTTTGACTATGTTTGGTTGAAATAACTATGTGAATATAATTGGAGTGTTATAGGGATTGTTTGAAGTGATACATATGATAAAATTCTGATGTTTGGAGTTTATTAAGGATATTTGACCTTGTTTTATCATGTATAATGTTTCATGTAAGTTATTGATTAGTCAAACCTTGAGAATCATGAAATATTTAAAGTTAAAGAGCTTAATCAAATACTCCCTCCGTTCCTAAATATAAGATCACTTTGGTTAATTTGGGGAGATTAAGGAAGACAATAAAATTACATGATCTTCCCAAAATCCCCTCAATTATTTAACTTTAAAAGGAGGAGGGGTTTTCAATGAAAAGAGGGAGTATAAGGGTAGTTTGGGCAAAACTTGAGATAAAATAGGGAGTGATCTTATATTTAGGAACTTATCCACTTCCCCAAAGTGATCTTATATTTAGGAACGGAGGGAGTAGTTAAGAAATAACTAAGAATGGGGATTGGGTAGTATCATAAGGAGAGAGACGCTATTTAACCTATATAATTGAATGATTATTAACTTATTGTTATTACCTTGTGTAATAATAGGAAAACATTGTGCTAGACGTTTATATTTCTCAAAGCATGGCTTAGAAATGGGAAGAGCAACATAATGCAAAAAGGGCGACAGGTAATCACACTTAACCTTACTATAACATTGAGGGTGATGTTAGTTAGGGATTTTGTAAAATCCCTTCTCACCCTCTATATATATACATTATCTTTAAAAGAATATTTTTATACAAAACAGGCTATCGGGTGCCTTTCAAACACGATTATTTTTATATAAAGGATTGATTTACATTTTATATATATTATCCTGGTGGTGGTGGTGGTAGTCTTTGAATAGTATGACATACAGGTACTATATTCTGAACAAAGAGGATTGAGGTTTGTAAGGGCGTGAATGGTAGAGTTTGAAATTGTGAGAGATTTGCGTGGTACTTAGTTCGAGATAATGATAGTTAGATTGGGAGAAAGGAATTGAATGGTTGTGAATGAGAATGGGATATTGAAAGGAAATGGGTGATTGTGATGTTGAATATTGTGACGAGGTATTGAAAAGGTTATTGTGAGCATTTGCATGACACTGATTTTTATATGTACCATCGCGCGATGATAACTGTCGATTGGCCAATCGACAGTTATTTGTACTGAGGATCCTTTTCAGATTGTTTGGATCGGGGATCATAGGTCGACTTATTGAGAGAAGTGACCTACGGTTGTTTTGGCATTGAAGAGCCCAACCGCCCCAAAACAATTGATCCTTTTCACTGGCTTCTCCCTACTTTTCTTGTTCATCTTAGTCGTTTCCTTTTTTCCTCCTCAATTAATAGCTTATATGTTGTGTTATTAATTATTAATAATTATTAATAGGTAATGAATGCGTATTCAATATTAATTTATTCAATTATTAAATTACTAATAATAGTTATATTGCCAAGTAGCAATTACGTTCTTGTAGGATTTACCTTATGCTTATAATAATAATAATATTATTTTATGTCAGTCCCTATTTCGGATAGTAGCCTCTGCCCCTCAAGCCTAGGGAACTAAGCTTAGCGGAAAAGTAATTATATTCCACCCTTGTTGATAAATGTATATATGAATATATATGTATATATAGTTTATACAATGTAATAGATATTTTGTTTTGGATAGTTTTTATTTGTCCCTTCCGCCATTACGAGTGTGCTCTTTATATTTATTTCATATTTTATATCTTATGTGGTAGTGTAATATAGTGTGGGAGGTTTTGTAGGGATATCATTATTTCGGTATTTCCTTCTCTCCTTCCAGCTGTACTTTCTCTATTTTCTTCCGGTTTCGGGTTAAGTCTTTGATCATGGGTTTCAAATTCAAAATGGTCCTCCTCATCTTTTATTTGTTTTCCTCTAGCTCCATCTCAAGTTAGTGTTTTACCTCTTTATTCGTTTGCTTTCATCACTTGTCCGCTTCGCTTGTCTTTCACCTTTTTTATCATATCTACTAGCCCTTTTTGTTGCAAGATGGCCCAGCTCAGTGGAGTTCCTCTTTCCATTGAACAACTCATGGAGGGTAAGAGCGAAGCTGCTCTTTTATTCAAGGTTGACAGGGTTTTCTTTCCTCACATTGTTCACTACGTTCACGATGGGAAACACCTAAAGGAAATGGTGTCAATGGATTTGGTTGTTTTCGATAGAACTATGCGTATATTTTATTGTTATGCTTAATCTGTTATGTTATTTTTTGTTTTGTTTTCCAACGTTCTTGAAATGGTTGTCATTATTTCGTTTTGTGAGGTATCCCGCATTTTGGTCACAATTGAGGATGAAGCTTCTATCTACGTCCATGCAAGGATGTTTATAGAGGATATGTGCTATCGTGCAACCAACTTTGTAGTCAGGCGAAACGGGAATGGATTTCACAGTCAATTCCACATTGTCCTCTTGACGACTTTTCTTGTTGAAAGGGCATGGGAACTACTTCTGATACATTCGTTTAATCTGATAATTGCCTCAGCATTTGCAAGTGGCTACCTATGAGATTTCGGCATCATAAGTAAGTTTGTCACCACATGCAGTTGGTTGTTCAATGTTTAAGATGTTTTGGTAATTATGTTTGGTGATCGAACTTGTAAATCTTTATGTGGCTGGGGCGGAAGATTTGTATGGTAATTATGGAAGAACAATATGTATCAAAGTAAGAGACAAGAACTTACATAATGTTTGATGAGTGCGTTTTGTTATGCCTTTTGTTGTTGTGTACCAAAAAAGGATGCTTTTCTGGTTTGATGATCTCGTGTTATGTTATGCGGTTTGCAACACTTTTCAGGGAACCTGAGGTTGTGACATGTTATCTGCATGGTCAATGTGCTGTGGAAACTTTAAGAGCATATGAATGCCTTACAGAGCCTGAGGATATGTTTGTGATTATTCAGTTTGTTCATCCTTCCTTTGTCGTGAATAGAACGAGAGGTTAGGTTTCAAATCTTCTTTGTGGTTTAGAAAATTTTCCTTCTATGTCATCTTAATCTATGTTTTTTCTGATGTTATCATGGTATGTCATCTTACTTTATCTTCTTTCTGCAATGCAACACATGTGTTTTTTGAACCATCGTTTCCTTGGTGAACAGTATGTTCTAGCAACTCCAATTGGATCGCCAGAGTCTGTTGCTTGAGGAGGCACAATCCTTTACGGTTGCTTTTGTTATGGCAGTGTTAAGTGTTTAGGTTGCTCGTATTGAGTTAATGATATGTGGTTTAAATATATGTGTTGCCAAGTTACTTCAATAATCGGAGATTCAGTGCATGATGTCATGTCTCTCTTAAGTTAGTTGTTTTTTTGTTCAATGGTTGTGTATTATTTATGTGAAGCAAACATGTGTTGCCTATGTATAATATTAAAGTGTGGTTTATTTTGTTATCATATCTGTCTATATGCCCAGGAGTCCGTTATTTTTGGGATTTTTCCGCCATCAGAAACTGCTTTTACGTGATCAACTATATCCTACAATGTGCTGGAATCAGTTTGGTTAAATATATTTTTCAATTGATTTCTTATTTGGTTAAGGATTCTGCGGTAACAAATAAATTGTTAATTTGACAAGTTTCAATTATCTCAGTCTAACATTATATTCATTTTCAATTTTGATGCACATGGAATATATATAGATTATTATTTCAACCACAATATTTGGTGATATATGGTATTACTAATTTCTCTGTGTGATTAATTATTTGAGCTAAATCAAGAAAAACGTTTGCTTCATTTGTATGGTTTCTTATATATTTCATTTTAAGCAAAAATATTGGTTGGATTGCAAATATATGTATGTATTAAGTCTGATTTCATGAAATCAGATTATCTAAACGGTGCCACTCTTACATGTTGTTTGGGAATAAATTAAATTCTATTATGCTTTGGTGTGATAGAATATTTTGTCCTCGGTGTTTTCCCAATGTTATCAGATGATATGACTATACTTTGCTTTTGCTGCAGTCTTTATGGTAATTGTTTTAGCATGGAATGTAGGTTGCCACTTAATTCATTTGTGCCGCCAATTTAAACTTATTGTGTAATGTGCAATTGCCTATTGTATTGTAGTAAAATTGTGGATGTGACTGGGGGTTTAGATTCTGCTGTTATTTCATGGAGAGGGTTGCTATTGTAATCATTTCTTTTCAGTTAAGTTTTCATCCATGGTTATATCCTAATTGCGAATGCTGTTGATTGTTGAGTTTATTTTAAAGCTTCAATTTGCTCTGACGATTTTTTTTGGCATTTTGAATGAAGCAAATCAAATGTAACTGGATTATTTTATTTGTGTTTATTTTCTTTTAATTACAGTCTAATGTAATCTATAGGATAGGCCTCTGATCTGCATTCTAAGTGTATGTCTTTGTTGATTTGTAGGAAATCAATCAAAGTAACTATTCTGTATAAATCTGATAACTTGGCCGCCAAAATTCAAATTTTGTATTCATTTTCTTCTTTAGAGGATGTGTTCATCTGATAAGGACTACTCATTGAAAAAAATATTAGTTAATGATTAATTATTTTAAAAAGTTGAATTTCACTCCTTTAGTATAATTATATTTTCCATGTTGTGGGATCACACATGTATCCCATTTTTTGTTGAATGCATTTTTATCGGCAAGGATGTCCTTCACTTCATTAGTTGTTGTTTTGTTTCATTGTAATTGTAACAAAATAAATCAATAAATGAATAATATTATTTTATTTAGTTATATTAAATTACATTAGATTCAATTCAATCATACATAGATAAAAGCTTGATAATTACGTTTATTCACAGTGGGTGGATAATATCTGATTCATTTCAAGTTACTTATGTGTGGTCCATATTTAAGTTTTTGTTTATCATTCAAAATGTGTATTATATCTATATTTTATGTTTATATATATATATATATATTTCAATTGATATTTATAGAATGAAACAGTTTTAAAGTGGTCATGAGGTTTGCCTATTTAAAGCAAGCTTCTCATTTGATTGTTTTGCCTTTATAGACTTCGTATGGCTATTCTTTTCTTTGTGTTATCTGACTCTTCTCTGAGATGTCTCGCTTAACTTTGCTACAAGATCTGAATGTTAGCACTAATAGATGGTGTGTTGAGGCCCATGTTTTGAGGAAGTGGAATGTGTTTCTTAAATCCTCTCCCTACACTCTGCTTAGTATATCGTTATTGTTAGTGGACAGAGAGGTAATTGACACATTGACAGTTAAGTTCCTATTTTTGGTCTACTTGAATGTTATGTTTCTGTGGCATGATCTATGGTTTGTTTGTTTGATCACAGGGAACAAAAATACAAGCAAGTGTCATTACCCAAGATTTGTTTGGCCCTTACAAGACTAAACTTCTCGAAGGACATACCTATAGAATTGCAAACTTTGTGGTTAGCAAGAATGAAGGGCAATATAGGGCAACTAAGCATCCATTCAAGATAACTCTTGCTCTTAGAACTCAAGTAGTTGAGCAAGAAAATTTGTTTGTTGAGTTTCCAATATCATTCTTGACTTTACATGACGTGCTTGCTCTTGGAAAAGATGTGAAGATTGATCATCTTGTAGGTTAGTTTCTTATTTTAAAAGCATGCATTCGTCGGTGATCTTTTCGATATGTTTTCTGACATATTATAAAACTTTTTTGGGTGATCATGCTTATTGTACATGATTATTTTACATTTTCAACCCATTAATTATATTAAATTAGCTCTTGTTCTTGGATAATATATTGCAATTTAGGCACTTTATACTTAAAAGTATTGATGCATTGAGTTATTTGCATTTCAGTGCTAAATTGAGCATTTCAAAGATTAAACTCGTGCACTTAAGACTTAAGAGCTTGGGATATTACAATTGTGCTTGAATTTGCTCATTGTAGGAAGTTTTAAAGACACAAGGCCTGAATTTCAAAAAAGTATGGGCCTTGTTAGGAAGCTCACTTGGATATCTTATCTAAACTTTTAGATCTAGGGCTTTAATGGTTGAACCAAATAGTCCTTAAAGCTCTAGAATTGCCGGAAATCCTGAGAGAATGAAGAGGCCAGGTTGGAGAAAACTACATCGCACACAACACCCACCACCATCGATCTCCACTTCCACCTCCGTCGGCGTCCCATTTCTTCCATCTCCTCATCTTCCACCAACGTCGATGGAGTTCCATTGGCCATTCACCTCAACAACCATCTTCTCCACCTCAGGTTTCTGTTGATGGCCGAGAGTGGGATTTATTTCAGTGGAGGTAATCCTAATGTCATGAGCGGCTTATCCTTGGTTCCTTGGTGATTGTTGAAGCTAGCTAGAGTTCTTTGAGCTATTAGGGAGTTTCCTTCTTCCTTAGTTTCAATCTTATTTCTTTTTATGACTGTATATTGTAGTACCTAGGTCTCTAGGAATCATATTTTGCAATTTTATTGAGTTGTCTTTCGTTTGTTACATTTTGAGACTGAGATTTGTATTATGTTTGCACTTTAATGATGTGGTTGAATGATTGTTAGCCTAATGTTATCTCTATTCTATCACTCATGTGTTTGAAGCTCTTGATTGGCCATTAGGATACTAGCTTTGTCAATTAGGAGTTGAGAATGCCTTATGCAAAGTATAATGTATATTGGGTGCCAATTAAAATGTCCTAGTGAACTAGACTAGTCTAGGTGTTTGGGTAAGTGACTTACAAGCCTAAGTACTATTTCTTCTCATAAGCCTAAGTACCTAATAAAGGAAAGGAGTGAACTCAATCATATTGGAACAAGGATAGCTAGTGGATTCATTCATCAAGGAAACTTACATTTACATTCTATTTCACTTATCTGATATAAAACACCAAAAAATAGTAGCTTAGGATTTTTAATGTTGTTGCATCCAATTAGTTGTAGTGAAAAGATTTAAAAACTCACACCCCTTTTATTGCTTTTGATTGCAATTTAGTTAACTAGGTTATTGTAGAAAGACTCCTTAGAGACGACCCAAGGTTGCGCCACTGTGTTGCAATCATTGGTTTAAAATATATTAGCATTTAACCCTGATGGGAAAGGCCCTGTTATTACATATGTTAGGAGGCCGAGAGGTGACGTGAGCACTAAGTAATACAGGGGGTAGAATGGGTATTGCAGTATTAATTCTGTTAGGAGTGTAGCGCTGATGTGGCATTCTGTTATACACGTCAGCAGTAGTTAGTATGGTATAAATAGGCAATAAGACAGAGAGCGAGGGACTTATGCGATAGTTGAGTGAACTTGGGAGGGTGGTGCTCTCGAATGCACTAGTGTATACATTTTCTTTGGCTTTCCTCTGTAAGCTTTCATAGTGTTTCATCACTGTGACTGTAATACTTTGTTGAATTCTTAGTAAAATTGTTGAAGAGTTCATCAAAGGTATCAGAGCTAAGATCCTTGGAATGGTTAATAACAACAACAAGAAGATGGAATCACGACTAGAAGGATGTGATTCCCGTCTTAATGAGGCGGAACAACACATCGCACAACTCGGCGACGATGTGAATTCAATGAAGAATGATTTTGTGACCTTGAAATCACTCCTCGCTGAATTCATGACGGAATTCAGAAGTAAGAACAAAGGCGAAGGTTCTGGAGGACATGATGAGTCACATCATCAAAGAAGAGACAGAGAATCTGAAGGAAAGAAGGAAAACGAGGATGAAGAGGTTAGTAGCGATGCTTTCAGTTTCAGAAAATTGGATATGCCTCTGTTTTCTGGTGAGGATCCAATTGGATGGATTTTTAGAGTTGAGAGGTATTTCAAAGTGAATCGCGTAACGGAGAAAGAGAAGTTAGACGCAGCTGTGCTCTGTTTTGAGAATAGAGCTTTGAATTGGTTCCAATGGCGTGAAGTTCGTTCTCCGATCTTGACGTGGAAAGAGTTGAAACAAGATCTTTTGTTGCGATTCCATCCGTCTCAAAGTGGAAGTGCTTATGAGATGCTCATGGCTTTAAAACAGACAGGTGGAGTGGATGAATATATTGAGCGGTTTGAGCTTTTATCGGCGACGCTGGACTCTTGTGATGAAGAGATGATGAAGGCGGCGTTCATGAACGGACTCAATTTAGACATTAAGGCTGATTTGAGACTCATGAAGTTGACTGGATTAGCTGAAATAATGGACATGGCGGTGCGGATTGAAGAGAGAGATAGTGTGAAATTCCAGTTGAAGCCTTCGAGAGGAGTCGGATCATCGAAGGGCTGGTTAGAAGGATATGGATCGGGTAATCGGGTCAACTTAACCCGGTTTGGAACACAAACAGAAACGCGAAATTTCCAGTCCATTGCGAACCCTAGCTCGCCGACTACGCATACTATTTCATCAGAAATGAAGTCAAAGGAGGAAAGTAGGGGATCAAATGGTCCTATTACAGTAACCAATCGAAGTATGCCTCGTAGATATACGGATGCAGAGATTGAGCGACGTAGAGAACTTGGTTTATGTTTCAAGTGTGATGATAAGTTTCGCCCAGGCCATAGATGTAAGCAAAAGCAACTGCAAGTGCTTATTCTTTCTGAAGAAGGTGATATGGATAGTCAGTCATTTGGATTTGGAGAAGGTCGAAGGGAAGAAGATGTTAGAATCTTAAGTTTTGATGAAGACTAAAATATAAAGGATTAGACCAAGTGCCTAGGAAGCAATAGTATACTTAGAATCCCAAGTAAGAGTGCTTCCGGATGAAGATTTACTTCCGGTTAGATTAGGACTTGCGCATGCGGATGAATGTTTTCATCCCCCAGCGTCAGCAAGTAAATCACTAGGGATTTAACTTAGTCCATGAACATTAGGTACACAAACCCTAAGACTAAGCTATGTTTCAATCGGAAGCGAAGTTGCTTCCTGTTAGACTTAGACTGGCGCAGAGCGACAGAATAGATATTACCCCAAGCGTCAGTGAGTCTACTTCGCCAAGTGAAAGCACTTCCTGTTAGACTTAGACTGGCGCAGAGCGACAGAATAGATATTACCCCAAGCGTCAGTAAGTCTACTTCGCCAAGTGAAGTTGCTTCCTATTAGATCTTGACTGGCGCAGACTGATAGAATAGATTTAACCCCGAGCGTCAGTGGAAATGCAACATCAAGTGAAGTTGCTTCCTGTTAGATCTTGACTGGCGCAGACTGATAGAATAGATTTCACCCTAAGCGTCAGTGAGTTCACTACGTCAAGTAAAAGTGCTTCCGATAGCTTAGTGACTAGCGCTGAGTGTTGGGATGAAATACACTAAGTGAGAGTGAGTTATAGTGAACCAAGATCCTTCATCTAGTAGTTTTACTTCCGGATGTAAAAATGCTTCCGGATACATCATAGACCAAATCAGAACACAGTCTAAGTAAACTACTCCCCATAGCAAACAAACTTCCCACAGCATGTATAATTCTTATATATATATTGCTATGTTGGACTAACCAGTATGTGCAGAACATGGTCACGCTTCCGGATGCAAATGAGCTTCCGGATGGAAAGACTCTTGACATTGGGACTCAGAGCTTAACACTTGCAGAGCAAGATTACCACTTGCGGATGAAAGATGATCATCCGTCAGCAAGAGTGCAAGAGTAAAAATCACATACTCAGAAGTCAGAATGCTTTTGTCAGAGCAGAGGTGTCAGGACTACTTTTCAGAAATAAAGCAAGTCAACCCTGCTAAGCATTAATGAAGATGTACTTCTCAACGGTAACATAGGATTAACGGCACTATTCAAACGTTCATATTCAACTTGCCACCTAAGCCTATGAAGCCGAATATAAAAGAGACACTCATTCAGAAGAGAAGAATGATGGAAGAAAAAGAGAGAACAGAACAAAGTATCTGATATATCATACTCTTCATTCTACACATCTTCTACTACTCTCAGATCCAGATTTGTGATATTTTTCAGAGAGTAATTTTATTGTACTTAAGTGAGTAACATCATCCACTCTTAGAGAGAGTTAGTTTTGAGCTTAAGTGTTTAGCACAATCAGTTCATAGAGTGAACATAGTGTAAACTTACAATTTGTAAGGGGGAGCATTTAGAGGTTGTCTAAATCTCCATAGGTTGCAAGTTAGCCCGTAAAACTTGCATTTGTAAGGTTTGCAGGTGAACCCGGTGTAAAACCTGTGGGTTGTTAGGTGAACCCGTGCTCGTAAAACCTAAAGTGTAAAGGCTTCTCTTGTGCCCGGTTTAAACAAGAATAGTGGATTGAAAATCTCAGGTGGAGCCTGGGGACTGGATGTAGGTCTGGGTGACCGAACCAGGATAAATTTATGTGTGCATAAATTTACATTCAAACATTCTATTTTGCATCACATAACATACTGACTTGTGCATATCACTACTTCGTAAATATTATCACCAAGCACAAGCAGTCTTTCGAAAACAAGATTCAAAAGATTTAATTTATTCCCTCACCCAATTCACCCCCCCCTCTTGGGTGACAGCCACGTTTATCATTTGGTATCAGAGCAAGGTCACTTGTTTAAAGGATCCAACGATCTCAAGTGCAAAGACCTAGGCTGATTTGGGTTACAAAATGTGTTTTGAAGGTTTTGACCATACCATCCCACCTGTGTTAGAAAATGCTGATTTTTACTTATGGAAGGGAAGGATGAAAAGTTTTATACTATCCACTGATTTCAAAATGTGGGATGTTTTTGAAAAGGACTCTGATTTCAAACCAAAAGTAAATTGGACAGAAGAGGACAAAAGCTTATTTTACTTAAACCTTAGAGCAATGCAAATTTTGCACAAAAGTTTATCTGACAATGATTACCAGAAAATTAAACATTGCTCTAGGGCTATAGATATTTGGAACACTCTTGATACTATGTATGCTTCTAGCCAATTTCTTGATGTTAAGGCTGTCCAAAGCTCACTATGTGCTCCTTGTGAATCCACCGTTGATGAGCTACTGGATGGTGATGTAGTAGAAGCTAGTATCAGCAAAGAGAGAGTGGATCTCCGCCTAGAAGATTCAGAAGCTGAAGAAAATGAGGTACCTAAACTTGAAACTTCTGAATTGCAAGATATGTATAATGAGCTACATGTTGAATTCTGTAAACTTGCAAAAGAAATTCTAGGCTTAAGAAAAAGGAATAGGGAACTTGAGGAACTTATTCCTTCTTCTACAACCAAGAAGTCCAAAGTCCCACTCATAAAAGAAGATTTTTCGAAAGACCCTGAGATTTCAAAAGTTAATAAACATAGAGTCTTTGAAAAGAAAACTGACCACCATAATAGTGATAAGAAATCTGATTCTGAACATCATCCCATTATCTGTCATTATTGTGGTAGAACTGGTCATATTTCTCACACATGCAATTTTAAGAGAAATTTAAATGTGAGAAATAAATATATATGGATCCCCAAAGGACAAGTAAGGTCCAGCGCTAACTATGTAGGACCCAAGTACAAATGGGTACCAAAACTCCCTTCTAGTGCCTTACCTGTGCAGGAAAGATCAAGAGTTCCTCTTGTCCCAAAGAAGAGAACTCGTGGTGATGTCACTACTGCAACTACCTGGTTCAATCATAAGAAGCAGTGCGCTACCACAAGGAACAAAGACCTTGTCTCAGGGATAAGCTATCACAGAGTTCCATTCAACTATCCTGAGAAGGACAAAAGAGAGAGGATGTCTCAACTCACATGGAGAAAACCTGCGAATCCTGTCTCTCCTAAGAAAGTGCTTCAGGCCAAGGATAAGTATAAAAGATCTCCTTGGGTAAGCAAGGGATTATTTAAGGTTGAAGCATGCAACAGTAAAATCTCCTATGCAAATGTAAGATGGACTTATTGAGATTTTACATTAAGCATCATAAGCATGAACATGATATGGCTTATAAGATTTTTCACACAATGTTCATACTCTACATGCTATCTATGACTATCATTATCAGAAGCCATGTGCATATAGTCATAGTTGATTCGCAATGCTATATTCATAGTGAATAATTCTTAAGTGCATAAGAATCACATACTTCCTACAAACTGACCAGTCAGATCCAAGTTTGGAGACTGAGAAATGGGAAAGAGAAATCATTTGCTATTCTGTAGGAAAGAAGGTACGAAGGAACAACAATTTTCATGATCATACCTGATCAGAGCAATGTATCAAATCTGAATGAGTTGTTGTTCATACTGGGCTCCGAGAGCTACTGCTCCTGAAATTGAGAAGATCAAACAAACTCTACTTGACGCAAATATGGCTTTAGTTATGTAAGCTTGATCGCTGTGGATGCACAAGAGAGAACATCAACGAGTCACTCAATGTTAAATCTTAAGTAAGTACCATCAGAAGCAAAACTACTTCCGGATGCTCTCGTGCTGACGCTGAATGACTACTCAAGGCAACCAGGAGCGTCTGTCCAACCGGAAGCAAAATCACTTCCGGATGCTCTTTTGCTAGCGCTGGATGATAATTCAATATGATCAAGAGCGCCAGTGTCAGACCAAGGGACACACCACTTCAGAAAACGTTTCAACTTCTTCTAAGAAACGTTGTGCCTTCTCTGAAGCAACACGTGTCATCAGGTGTGTCGTTCCAACTTAAAAACTTACGTTACCCAATGTGTGAAAATTTGAAAGACTATACCCATTCTATCCTCAGAAGCCTTACCTATAAATAGATGTAACTTTTCACCTTCACTTTTTACTTGCATTATTTTCACTCGCATCTTTTCTCTGAAAAATTTACTTCATCTTCTTCATTGCATTCTTCATTTTTACACACTTCTCGCATTTCATCTTTATTTTCACAACATTCATACAAAAAATGGCCGGTACGAATGAACCCAACCCAGTCATCCAGAAAACCTCTTCTTCTAAGAAAAATAAATCGAAATCTGGGAAATCCTCTCACAGACATTCTGGTAAATCTGGGCACCATGAAGAACAACATGAAGAACATCATGAACGCCAAGAAGGTTCTGGGCAATCACGGGGACAGGGTGAAGACGTTCAGGGTCAGCCTGAAACCTCTGGTAGAATAGAACAGGCAGTGGGTTCTGAACAAGAGCGGGATGCTCAGGGAAAGGGAAAGAAGAAGAAGGTTCATTTTTCTGAGGAGCCTTCCTCTAAGAGGCAGAGGGTTGAGGAAGAAGATGATCTCACAGTTTATAGAGATGGGGCTTTGGAGAGTGTATCCGCCAAATTTGAGACATCCATTCCCATCTTCAATCATGGCCTGTTCAACAATCTGGACAAGTTGGATGAACTAGGGTTTGCTCATCTGCGCCCTTACTTGGAAAAGTATATGCCTTGGCTGGGCATCAACCAGGACTACAACGTCAACGTCCTGCGAGTCTTTTGCCAATCCCTCTCAGGCAGAGCTAAGTACAGGAAGGTGGATGGGAAAGAGCAAGTCCACAAACTCTCCTTCACTGCCACTGTAAGAGGAAGAACCTTCAGGTTCACTTGGAGAACCCTGAATGAGATGATGGGAATCACAGAAGAGGATATGAATGAATGGATCTACCCTGAGTCTCACAAGTACAGCAAGGAGGAACTCGAGGAGTTGTATGGCACCAACAGCAAGAAGGTGTCAAAGATGTCTGATTCTAACAGGCTCTTGTACTACGTCTACTCCCGGATAATGACTCATAAGGGAGGCAACTTCAACGAGTTCACACTGCTGGACAACCCTTGGTTCCCTAGACTCCTCTCGCGCAAGCCTTTCAACCCTGGGCAGTTGATATGCCTAGAGCTTCAGCGCTGGTTAAACAATGACAAGTCAGGTTATCTTCCCTATCCCACCATCATTGCCTTCCTCCTTGAGAAGCATCTGATCAAGGCTACATCTGCTGTGGAAGAAGAGAATGTCCAGTGTAGGCCTGTGGGAGCAACCAATGTGGCAAGGATGGGGATCAAGTATTTCAAGCCTCCTAAGCCCACTCGCTCACACTCACAAGCCGGTAGTGCTTCTGGTACTTCAGCTCCCTCTGCATCTGGAGCAGGCGATCAGGAAGTTGACTCTCATGCTGGGCCAAGCCGTAGTGCAAGGGTTCCAGCTTCTGTTAGGGCCTTTGCAGAGGACATAAAGGAAGAGCTTCTGTTGAGACTGACTGATTCCTTGGTGGGTCCTCTCCGTGTTGAATGTGAAGCTGGCTTCCACCACCAAGGGGAGCGAATTCAGCGGCTTGAGGACAGAGTAGGACAACTTGAGAATCACCTTGCCAGGGTGGATGCAAAATTAGACCTCATCCTCCAGCACCTACAAATTCCCCAACCTTCATCACAAGGTAACTTACCACCTTCACCTCCTCCTCCTCCTCAAAACCCTCCTCCTCCTCCTAATCACCCTCAACTACCACCTCCTCCTCCGCCCAACACTCAACAACCTCAGCCTCCACCACAAAATGACCAACAAGCTCCACCATCACCCAACAATGACCAACAATCCCAACCCTCACCTACCCATGACCACCAAACCCAAGACTCAACTCACAACTCTCCACGCCATTCTCCTAGAAACTTCTCATCCTCACCTTCCTCATCCTCATCCTCACCCATTCCCACACGACCAGGTGCCCCTACACGCTCTCCACTCCGCTTCTCCAACCCTACCCATCCAAGCCCTAGACCCATAGGATCTGAAACAGCCATTCACCCCCTCAGCCAACCATACGGCGAATATCCCCGCCTTCAACCACTCTCCGATGACCATTTACCCTTTACCCCTGACTCCGCCAACTACAAAGAATACTCCTCCACTCATCCTTATGGGGATATCTTTGTCACCACCAGCTGCTTCCCCGACCCTCCTCAAACTCCTGAACACCTATCTTCTCCCACATCCTCCACCTCTACCCTCTCACCCTCCCCTCCCAAGAAATTTGGTCCTGAACCACCTCCATCCTCCTCCACATCCACTCCATCCCTGGCACTCACCCCTGTTGATGATGACAAAAGGGGGAGAAATGTTATGTCTACTCTTCGCCTAAGTATGGCCACAAGGGATGTTCTCAGCCAGCCTTCACTCTGGATTGATGAAGATATCACGGCCGCCCTGCGTCGTGCATATGAGTCTCAGAGGCTGAGTGGTGCAGAGAGCCTTATAAGAGGAGAGGCCCTCCGTTTCATGAAGCAGAAGAGAACAGCTGAGCAAAGATCACATTTGGAGATGGTTGTGTTTGGGCAGAATGAACAATCCTCACAATCTGAGTCATCATCAGAGTCTCCTCCAAATAAAACAAGTAGAGAGATGGTTGAGGAGATCATAATGAAGTGGGGACTGAAGAGACCCAACCATCCTCCCATTGTGATAGCCAAGCCTGTTCCTGCATCCTCTGGGCAAGAGTCTGAGATCCCTTCATCTGAGCAATCTTCTGATCCTCCTCCCTCGTCTGAGCCAGCTGCCAGATTCAGTGCACCCAGAAAGAAGGCCGTTGCTAGGAAACGTGCCAGAAAGTTAATTGCCACCACTGAATCTGATGAGTCTGAGGAGGAGACTCCATCTGACCTACCTGAGCAAGGAACTTCATCTGCTCAGGTTGTGCAAGAAAATCCAGTGGTCCAAGCGGTTCCAATTCTGAAGGAAGTCAAATTGGAAATTGAAGACATGACTCCTGAAGAATTTGAGAAGTATGGATTCACTGACAAGCTATCCTTTGGTCAGATGGCTTGCCTCGATGCTGAAAGAGCAAGTGTCATGCCCACTCCTCCAATTAGCAAAAGCAAAAGGAAGAGCAAAGGGAAAGGGAAACGGAAAGTCCAGGAAGTTGAGGAAGATCCCAACTTCCCTGTATGGAATGTGAGAATCCGGGCTGTCCACTATCCCAATGGAGAGATCTCCTACTTCGATGATGCTACAGGTTTCCCTGGGTATGAAGAAGTGGAGAACATGAAAAGGGCATACGAGGAGTCCATTGAATCAGAAAGGCTCAGGAGGGAAAAAGAGGAAAAAGAGCTTCAAGAGATCATTGCCCAGATAAACCAGAGTGAGCGTGAGGAAAATGAAGAGAGACAGAAAGAGAGGGAAAAGAAAAAGAGACACAAACTCTAACCCCCAATCCAAATATTTTTGTTGATTTTGTTTTCATGCATGTTCTCATATCTGCCTACTATATGCTCGCTGCTTGTAAATGTTATCTAATTATATGCTCTGACCTGTAACCTATGCTTATCAATAATATTTGTCTAAGTTACTTATTCTGAACTATTGCTTTTATTCTTCAGCTAATCCTTTCATATGAACTTAATCGATAAAGCTAAGTTTGTCATCATCAAAAAGGGGGAGAATGTTAGAATCTTAAGTTTTGATGAAGACTAAAATATAAAGGATTAGACCAAGTGCCTAGGAAGCAATAGTATACTTAGAATCCCAAGTAAGAGTGCTTCCGGATGAAGATTTACTTCCGGTTAGATTAGGACTTGCGCATGCGGATGAATGTTTTCATCCCCCAGCGTCAGCAAGTAAATCACTAGGGATTTAACTTAGTCCATGAACATTAGGTACACAAACCCTAAGACTAAGCTATGTTTCAATCGGAAGCGAAGTTGCTTCCTGTTAGACTTAGACTGGCGCAGAGCGACAGAATAGATATTACCCCAAGCGTCAGTGAGTCTACTTCGCCAAGTGAAAGCACTTCCTGTTAGACTTAGACTGGCGCAGAGCGACAGAATAGATATTACCCCAAGCGTCAGTAAGTCTACTTCGCCAAGTGAAGTTGCTTCCTATTAGATCTTGACTGGCGCAGACTGATAGAATAGATTTAACCCCGAGCGTCAGTGGAAATGCAACATCAAGTGAAGTTGCTTCCTGTTAGATCTTGACTGGCGCAGACTGATAGAATAGATTTCACCCTAAGCGTCAGTGAGTTCACTACGTCAAGTAAAAGTGCTTCCGATAGCTTAGTGACTAGCGCTGAGTGTTGGGATGAAATACACTAAGTGAGAGTGAGTTATAGTGAACCAAGATCCTTCATCTAGTAGTTTTACTTCCGGATGTAAAAATGCTTCCGGATACATCATAGACCAAATCAGAACACAGTCTAAGTAAACTACTCCCCATAGCAAACAAACTTCCCACAGCATGTATAATTCTTATATATATATTGCTATGTTGGACTAACCAGTATGTGCAGAACATGGTCACGCTTCCGGATGCAAATGAGCTTCCGGATGGAAAGACTCTTGACATTGGGACTCAGAGCTTAACACTTGCAGAGCAAGATTACCACTTGCGGATGAAAGATGATCATCCGTCAGCAAGAGTGCAAGAGTAAAAATCACATACTCAGAAGTCAGAATGCTTTTGTCAGAGCAGAGGTGTCAGGACTACTTTTCAGAAATAAAGCAAGTCAACCCTGCTAAGCATTAATGAAGATGTACTTCTCAACGGTAACATAGGATTAACGGCACTATTCAAACGTTCATATTCAACTTGCCACCTAAGCCTATGAAGCCGAATATAAAAGAGACACTCATTCAGAAGAGAAGAATGATGGAAGAAAAAGAGAGAACAGAACAAAGTATCTGATATATCATACTCTTCATTCTACACATCTTCTACTACTCTCAGATCCAGATTTGTGATATTTTTCAGAGAGTAATTTTATTGTACTTAAGTGAGTAACATCATCCACTCTTAGAGAGAGTTAGTTTTGAGCTTAAGTGTTTAGCACAATCAGTTCATAGAGTGAACATAGTGTAAACTTACAATTTGTAAGGGGGAGCATTTAGAGGTTGTCTAAATCTCCATAGGTTGCAAGTTAGCCCGTAAAACTTGCATTTGTAAGGTTTGCAGGTGAACCCGGTGTAAAACCTGTGGGTTGTTAGGTGAACCCGTGCTCGTAAAACCTAAAGTGTAAAGGCTTCTCTTGTGCCCGGTTTAAACAAGAATAGTGGATTGAAAATCTCAGGTGGAGCCTGGGGACTGGATGTAGGTCTGGGTGACCGAACCAGGATAAATTTATGTGTGCATAAATTTACATTCAAACATTCTATTTTGCATCACATAACATACTGACTTGTGCATATCACTACTTCGTAAATATTATCACCAAGCACAAGCAGTCTTTCGAAAACAAGATTCAAAAGATTTAATTTATTCCCTCACCCAATTCACCCCCCCCCTCTTGGGTGACAGCCACGTTTATCAGAAGAGAAACAGGAGAAGGGAGACGAAGAAGGAAGTGAGCTGATGTCCTTATCCCTTAATGCTTTATCGGGGTTGACAGGGGGCAAAACTATAAAGCTTATGGGAACTTGTAGAGGCAGACAAGTGCTAATTCTTATAGACTGTGGTGCCACACACAGTTTTATACAGCAAGAATTAGTTGATGCCTTAGACCTTCCAGTAGATGAGGGGGTGATGTTTACTGTTCAGGTTGGGGATGCCAGGAACGTGAGTGGAAGAGGACTTTGTTGAGATGTTCCTTTGTTGATACAGGGGTTGGAAGTGGTGCATTCTTTGTATCCATTTCATTTAGGAGGATCGGATGTCATATTAGGAGCTGATTGGTTAGAAGTGTTGGATGAGGTTTTGGTGAGTTGGAAGCGGTCCACATTGAAGATTGATATTGGTGGACAATGGATTTGTTTGAAGGGAGATCCAGCTTTGCATAGGACCCAATTGAGCAGTAAGGCATTAAAGAGGGCAGTGCAGGGTAACGAAGAGGCATACCTGGTAGAATTGGCAGAATTAAGGATGACAGAATTGTCATATGAAGAGTTACAGCAGGATGTGAAAGGCCTTTTGAAGGAATTTCCAGATGTGCAAGAGGCTAAATCTACTTTACCACCCTCAAGGGAAGTGGATCACGTCATTGATCTTAAGCCGGGAGTGACACCACCAAACATTAGACCTTACCGATATCCATTTTATCAGAAGGGGGAGATAGAGAGGCTGGTTCGAGAGATGTTGGAGGCTGGCATCATTAGGCCCAGCAAGAGCCCTTTTTCAAGTCCTGTATTGTTAGTGAAGAAGAAAGACGGAAGTTGGCGGTTTTGTGTGGACTATAGGGCCTTGAATAACTTGACTATTCAAGATAAATTTCCCATTCCAGCTATAGAAGAGTTGTTGGATGAGCTTGGAGCAGCTCAAGTATTTTCTAAGTTGGATTTGAAATCTGGTTATCACCAGATTAGAATGAAGGAGGGGGAGGAATTCAAGACAGCTTTTAGGACACATGATGAGCACTATGAATTTTTGGTGATGCCCTTTGGTTTGAAGAATGCTCCTTCCACTTTTCAATCCTTAATGAATGATGTGTTTAGGCCACACCTTCGCAAGTTTGTGTTAGTGTTCTTTGATGATATTTTAGTGTACAGTAGTGATCGAGATTTGCATTTACAACATTTAAGGGTGACTTTGCAGCTATTACAGCAACACCATTTGGTGATTAATTTGAAGAAATGTGTGTTTGCTAAGAGTCACCTTGAATATTTGGGGCATATTATCTCGAGGGAGGGGGTTTTGGCTGATCCAGGGAAGATAGAAAGCATGGTTAAATGGCCTGTACCTACTTCTTCGAAGAGTTTGAGGGGATTTCTTGGCTTGACAGGGTATTACCGTCGTTTTATCAGACATTATGGGATCATAGCAGCGCCTTTGACTGCTTTGTTGAAGAAGAACGCTTTTTGTTGGTCACAAGATGCTCAAGAAGCATTTGAGAGGCTTAAATCAGCTATGATTTCAGCTCCGGTGTTAGCACTTCCTAACTTTGACCAACCCTTCATTGTAGAGTCGGATGCTTCGGGAAGTGGATTGGGAGCTGTGTTAATGCAAGAGGGGCGTCCTTTGGCCTATTTTAGTCAGTCATTGTCTAACAGGAAGAAGTTATGCTCCGTTTATGAAAGAGAGCTTATGGCTATTGTATTTGCAGTACGCAAATGGAGGCCATATTTGTTAGGTAGGCCTTTTATTATCAGGACAGACCAGAAGGCATTGAAGTTTCTGCTGGAGCAAAGAGTTTTAGATGATAACCAGCAAGGATGGGTTACAAAGTTGATGGGTTATACTTTCCAGATAAAATACAAGCCTGGGTCTACTAATTCAGCAGCGGATGCTCTATCTAGAAGGGCAGATGTTATGGAATTGAATGCTGTTTCAGTTGCATATGTGGCGGATGTGGAGAAGTTAGATGCTGAAATACAGAAGGATGCTAAACTCTCTGATATTTTGCAGAAGGTCTTGACAGGACAGCAAGTTCCCCAAGGATATTCGGTGAGAGGGGGGCATTTACTGTTTAATGGCAGTTTGGTTTTGCCTAAATCATCTGCTTATATACCTGTCATATTGCGAGAGTTTCATGATTCACCCCTTGGAGGACATTCGGGGTATCTTAGGACTTATAAGAGGTTGGCTGCTTTGTTTTACTGGGATGGGATAAGGAGAGATATCCAAGCTTACGTGGGGGCTTGTGATATTTGTCAGCGCAATAAGCATTCTGCTTTGAGTCCAGCGGGTCTATTGCAACCACTCCCGGTGCCTACTGAGGTTTGGTCTGACATTTCTATGGACTTTATTTCTGGTTTACCTAAATCTCAGCACTATGATACTATTTTTGTGGTGGTAGACCGTTTTACAAAGTATAGCCATTTTTTCTCCCTTAAGCATCCATATTCTGCTTCCTCAGTTGCAGAGTTATTTGTTAGGGAAGTAGTTAAGCTTCATGGATTTCCAAGATCCATCGTCTCTGACAGGGATAAGGCGTTTGTCAATCATTTTTGGCAAGAGATGTTTCGCTTAGCTGGTTCCCAGTTGTGTTATAGCTCTAGCTATCACCCACAAAGTGATGGCCAAACTGAGGTTACTAATAGAGGGTTGGAGGTTTATTTGCGTTGCTTTTGTAGTTCTCAGCCTTCCATGTGGAATAAGTGGTTAGGGTGGGCTGAGTATTGGTTCAACACCAACTACAATCGTTCTACGGGAATGACACCTTTTAAGGCTTTGTATGGAAGGGATCCTCCAACTTTGTACAGGTTTCAAGAACCCATATCAGCGGTGGAGGCTGTGGAAAGGCAGATGAGGGAACGTAATGCCATTTTAGATGAGCTGAGAACTAATTTGCTTCGTTCCCAGGAATATATGAAACTGCAGGCGGATGCTAAAAGGAGGGATGTTAATTTTCAGAAGGGAGATAGGGTGTATTTGAAGTTACAACCCTATAGACAGAGGTCATTAGCTGTGCGGACTAATGAGAAGCTGAGTCCACGGTTTTATGGGCCTTTTGAGATTGAAGAGAAGGTGGGTTTGGTGGCTTACAGGTTGAAGTTACCTGATACAGCGAAGATTCATCCTGTTTTTCATGTCTCCCAGTTGAAGAAATCAATTTCTCCATATGTTTCAGTTCATCCTTTTCCTCCTATGTTAGCTGATGATTTGGAGATGCAAGTGATGCCTGAGACCGTAGTAAGAACAAGGAAGATGACTGATGGAAGGGTTGAGGCGTTGATCAAATGGCAGAACTTACCAGAGACTGATAACACTTGGGAATCTGTGGAAGTAATGAAGGAACAGTTTCCCACTTTCAACCTTGAGGACAAGGTGCTATTTGAAGAAGGGGGAAATGATGGGAAAGGCCCTGTTATTACATATGTTAGGAGGCCGAGAGGTGACGTGAGCACTAAGTAATACAGGGGGTAGAATGGGTATTGCAGTATTAATTCTGTTAGGAGTGTAGCGCTGATGTGGCATTCTGTTATACACGTCAGCAGTAGTTAGTATGGTATAAATAGGCAATAAGACAGAGAGCGAGGGACTTATGCGATAGTTGAGTGAACTTGGGAGGGTGGTGCTCTCAAATGCACTAGTGTATACATTTTCTTTGGCTTTCCTCTGTAAGCTTTCATAGTGTTTCATCACTGTGACTGTAATACTTTGTTGAATTCTTAGTAAAATTGTTGAAGAGTTCATCAAACCCCCAAGGCGATTAGGAACCGGTTAATTCAATGACATCGTTACCGAGGATTCAATTCTGACTCCTTATGCTGACTAAGTGTCGATTAAGCATTGACAAGGGGTTTTTAGGTTTTTAGGATAGTTTTAGCATATTTAGTTGCATTTAAGTAGCTAAGTACTGGTAGTTTACATTTGCATTACCTACTTTTGAAAAACCTAAAAATATTGTTTTCACTTTTAAGGTGTTCTTACTCAGTGCTCATTGTCATGTCGGTGAATTGCTAGGTGCTTGCACCATTTTTATGTTATTTAAATGATTACTTAATGTTTTGTGGTTTGTGTGTGAATTCTTGAAGTTCTGATTGTGGATTGCATACCCAATTTTCGCAAAACAATCAATTCATCACCCTAGACCACCCAACAAAATCATTCTCGCCTATTTGGAGTTGTGGAGACCAATTTTCTACTACTTCTAAACTCAATTGCAAGATCCTGGTGCTCCAGCCTACGTAGAAGTGCATTTTGGGCATTTTGGCATGTTTGTGTCCAAATTTGATTCTAGGCATCTTCCAAGCAATTTGATATTTTTCTCAAGTCTCCCTAACTTATTTCAACTTGTTCTAATCATTGGGGAGGATTGAAGTGGCCTGAAATCATCATTGGACTTTTTACAACCTTGCTGAAAAATTCTAGTTTTATTTAGCATTGCATTGGGAATCTTGTATAAATCCTAACAAATTCGTGTGCCTTGTTTTGCCACTGTTTTGGATGTGTTTAGATAGGTCTATTGCTACTATTCTTGCACATAAATTTATTTGAATGGCTTGGTCGCTCAATTTCTTGGTTTGGAGTCAAATTTGGTAGTCATTTGCACCTTGAATGGTCATATTTTACATCTCACCCTAGTTTGCTCTCAAATCTATTTCTCTAAGTCACTTTCAATGTTTTAAACTTGTTTGGATCATTATTGCAAGATTTTATCACTACTTTGTGCTTTGTCGCAAGTCAAGTGGTCATATTTGGTTCTAAGTATTTTTCATATGGTTTGACATTTTTTCCAAACACCCCACTCCTTGGAACTTATCATGACCATTGGAGAGCCTTAAAACTGGTTAGAATTGACTGTGAAATTTTTTTACTACTTTGTTGCAACCCAAATTCTCATTGTTGCAACTTTGGTCCATTTTCTATCACTACTATGTGCTTTGTCGCAAGTCAAGTGGTCATATTTGGTTCTAAGTATTTTTCATATGGTTTGACATTTTTTCCAAACACCCCTCTCCTTGGAACTTATCATGACCATTGGAGAGCCTTAAAACTGGTTAGAATTGATTGTGAAATTTTTTTTACAGGATGGTATTCATTCTTAAGTAAGTTTGCTGCTCATTGCTACTGAAATTTTTGCCCTTTTCTTACTGATTTGTGCAGTTGTTTCAACTACTTTGTTTCAGGTTTTTTGAGTACTTTGTTGCTAGTTTTCAATGCAAACTTGACAGAAAATACAATAGTAAAAATTGTGTCAATATAGCAGCAAGGTTCAGAGAAAATCTGCATCAAACAACTGAACAAATCAGCAAAATTCTGCAGAAAAAAAGTAGTCATGTGACAGTTATTTTCAGTAGTAAAAATCAGTAGCCATCTTGCAGGATTTTTTTTTAAGTGAATTGTGGTTTTTGATAGTTCAAAACTGATTCAAAAGCTGCTAGATAAAAATTGGTTTCCAACTCCCTATTACCCCTGAAAGTTTGATTCTATAATGCTTGAAACTATTGGATAGTATGAATTCTGATTTTGCTGAAGCCATGTGTGACTATTTTTTCTGCTTTGGACTTGAATGTTTACTACTGTCTGATGCTGATTTTTGCAACATTGCAATGTGATTTAAGTGCTTCTTTCTGCTATCATTTTAGCCCCTTTGCTGCATGAAATTGCAACCCCTTTTAGCTACATAATTGCATATATTTTGCTGGAAAATTTGCATCCATTTTACTGCATAATTGTTGCCACTTTGCTGTTATTTCATTCATCAATTTGCGCTTTAATGTTGCTGATATTTTACTTGGAGTTTGCTGCAACTCTAACTCTATGGTTGTTGATTTCAACTTCCATTTTGCTGCTAAAACTGATTTGAAAGCTATTTTTGAGATTGCCCCCTTAGACAAGAAAAATGAGTTTTAACCATGGAAGAGACACTTACTTCATTTAAGAATGAATTCTCTAAAAAGATCAACGAAGTAATGACCTCTTTCAATTCCTTTTCCAAGTCCTATGAATCACCATGTAGGAATTCAGCTTCCCCTCCACCCAAACATCATCCATGCTTCAAAGGTCCTTACCCACAAAATTACTATCCATTCTCTCAACCATGCCCTACATCATATCAAGCCCCACACCTTATGAATCATATAGTCACAACCATGGTTGTCAAACTCGCGAGTCAACTCGCCGAGTATAATGAGTTTACGTTTCTAGCTCAATAGGTTGTGTTAACTCGCTTATAAACTCGTCCTTCAAGCAAACTCGGTCAAAGTCAGTCTTAACTCGTTCAAACTCGTTGAACTCGCCGTCCCTGACCGAGTTAACCGAGTCAGGTTTCTTATAAATCAAAACCAGAAATTAAAAGGATGAAAACCCAAAAAAATGGAAATAAAAACAAAACCAAGTATAAATTTAGAAATAAAACACATAATACTTGTATAACCTGCCCTAGATGAAGCTCATATAAACTTGGGCGAAGGCCCAAAAATGATACATAACTATTGGGCAAGGAACAGAAATAGTACATAACTATTTCGAAGTACTAAAATGATACCCAACTTTTTCATGTGATCAAAAATGATATTTTCACTAATATGACAATAATATTAGACATGAAATGTCCAAAATGCCCTGATAATTAAATAAACTTTTACCAGCCGGCGGTTAATTTAGGGCGAAAGCCCAAAAATGATACATAACTATTGACCAAGGAACAAAAATGATATATAACTATTGCAAGGTACACCAATGGTACCCAACTTTTAACATGGAATCAAAAATGATATTTTCACTAATATGACAATAAGATTACACATGAGAAGTCCAAAATGCGCTTATAAATTAAATAAATTTTCTTCCTCACCCTCTCCTTCCTTAGCTTATTTCTTCTACCAATACTTCCTTCAATAAATAACTCGTCCACCGGCGGCTTCAACTTTCAGCAACTCGTTACGGCGATCAGGTTGCAAAAACATGAAAACAGAGAAGTTAAATGAGAGCAAAAGAGCGGTGCGTGTAGTAAAATGAAATGAAATGATGTGCTTTAAGATGTGTAAGTGTGGGTGATTAACTTCTCTGTTTTCATGTTTTTATAACCTGATCGCCCTAACGAGTTGCTGAGAGTTGAAGCCGCCGGTGGACGAGTTATTTATTGAAGGAAGTGTTGGTAGAAGAAAGAAGCTAAGGAAGGAGAGGGTGAGGAAGAAAATTTATTTAATTTCTAAAAGCATTTTGGACTTTTCATGTGTAATCTTATTATCATATTAGTGAAAATATCATTTTTGATTCCATGTTAAAAGTTGGGTACCATTGGTGTACCTTACAATAATTATGTATCATTTTTGTTCCTTGGCCAATAGTTATGTATCACTTTTGGGCCTTCGCCCTAAATTAATCGCCGGCGGTAAAAGTTTATTTAATTATCAGGGCATTTTGGACATTTCATGTCTAATATTATTGTCATATTAGTGAAAATATCATTTTTGATCACATGGAAAAGTTGAGTATCATTTTTGTACCTCGAAATAGTTATGTTCTACTTCTGTTCCTTGGCCAATAGTTATGTATCATTTTTGGGTCTTCGCCCTATAAACTTTGTGTGGCTGCCTCCCCAATATTCTTTAGGAAGTTCGCCCTTTTAGTTCTTCGTTCTTCACTAAAACATGTGTCTCTGTTTCGAAGGTGTTGCAGACTTTCATTATAACTGAGTGGGGAAGAAGATAGGATAGGGTCATAGAGCACATCTTTGTTGCTGGTTCAGAGTGGTTGAAGAAGAGGATAGAAAGAAGGGGAAGAAGAAGCTCGTGTTTTAGAAAGAGAAGAGAGGACCGGTAAAGTGCTTTCTGAAACAAGCTTGTTTACTTTTTAAAAATAAAAGAAGGTTTGATGCAGATTTCCTGTATGTTGCTTTTTAAAAAAATTGTAATTTGATTTGTGAAGTGTAGACGTGTTGAAGTTTGTTTACTTTGTGTGGTGTAGGAGTGTAGATTGTAAAGTGTAGTCATAACTCATAAGTATAACTCATAAGTGCTTACTCTGACATTGCAGGGGTGCAGACAATAGAGGTAAGGTGAGTGTCCTTTTAGCTTAATATAATACTATTTATTCTCATTATTTTATTAGTTTATTGCAAGTTGTAAGACCATGAGGGAGTATATAGTTGAATGTGGCATGCGTGTACTTTAATGTTACTCGTGGCCATTGATCATAGGGTGTATGATTCACCCTACTCCTTTTCCTCAACTGATTGAGGCTGCTCTTAAGGAGGGAGTTATTACTGATGAGAAATCTCAAAGACTTGCTGCCATACCAAAAGTCAAAAAGCCATTAGAGCTTAGGTATGATGAAGGGAAAAGGGCGAAACATAAATTTGCTAAAGAAGGTTTGACGAAGACTTTTCTTGAACTCCTCCATATGCTTGAAGAAAAGATTTTAGACTTGAATATTCTTGGGTCTAAGAAAAAAGATTATATGCATGGTGTTCTTGTTGTGGCCTACTTCTCTAATTATGCAACACCAAAAGAAGAAATTAAAGAAAGTTGGGTTGGTCCATTTGATGTCATTGGTTTATGTCACAATGGAAAAGTCAAAGTGAAGGATGGTTATGGAAAGTATTTTCACATCTAGTCTAGCCGTCTTTGCACGTATCACGTTGGCTACAAGCCTCCATGATAAGATTATTTCCTTCCTTTACACTGTCCTACTGTTTGTTAATAATTATTTGATGATTGCATGATGTTGAACAAAATGTGGGGAAGGAAACTAGTAGGAAAAAGTAGCTTGTGTCTTGTGGTTCTTTCTTTTGGTCTTTTGTTTTGTACTATTTGTTCACTCATTTCTACATTGATTCCTTGCTGCAATCTTGAATTTCATTGCCACAATATATTTTGAACTTGCGTTGAGGACGATGTAAGGATTAAGTGTAGGGGAGGGATGAACTATATTGTTTGGTGTTTTGTAAGAACTCCACTTTGCTGTCACAAACTCATATTATTGCTTATTAGCTGTTTCTTTGTCCAAGTTGAGCCCAATTGTTTTTAAAAAAATCTTATGATGTTATATTATTAAGTATCTCAATTTTCATTTGGTTGGATATTGATGTTGGAACTTGTCTTAATGAAGTGAGTTTCCATATTTTTGAAGTCCAACAGGTGATGTATTGTTTAATTTTGATGAATTTTGTTGGAAATATAAAGCCTAGTCGTGAGCTATTTTGGGTCTAATTCTTCTTCCCATTGCGCGATCTTCCACTAAAGTTATTGCTCTCTAGAACTTGTTTTCTTTCTTGCTTGAGGCTAGGTTTTGAAATGACATGAGTAGAAATGACATAGGCATTCATTTCATTACCTTTTATCCCAAACACACGTTAGTATTCATTATCCCTTGTTGCATACTTTTAAGCCTTCAATTCCTTTCACCCATCATTTTAACAAGTGGCAATATTTATGCACATCATTACTTCATTAGGATTTCCAGAGTATCCGAATGATTTGCATGCCTTCTAATATTATTGAATCTTGCTACTATTATAAATATGTTAGAATGCCATGTAAACAGTAAACAAAATTGGAAAAAAAAGTAGCGGAAGAAAACTTGAAACAAAAAAGAAAGAAAAAATAAAGAAAAAAATAGAGAAATAAGACATTCATTTTTGTTGTAGCAAACATAACAGGCTTGCACCTAATGTGTGAGAATGAGATTTACTTTGGCATAATGATTATTTGTATTGTGCACATGTTCCTTGCCATAGATTTTTCAACCATTTCATGTAGCCCATTTCCATCACTAAAGCCAAACAAAGTCCTCTTGATCTACTCATTTCATTCTTATAAGTAGTGGAGAGCTTAGAATTATTACAAGCTTATGGTAGAGCATGAAATTCGTGGCTGTCACCCAAGAGGGGGGGGGGTGAATTGGGTGAGGGAATAAAACTTAAACTCTTTTCGAAAGACTGCTTGTGCTCGGTGATGATGATAATAAATAATGCTATGCACAAGTCAGTATGCTATGTAATGCAAAATAGAATGATCAAGTATAAGTATATGCACACATAACTTTATCCTGGTTCGGTCACCCAGACCTACATCCAGTCCCCAGGCTACACCTGAGATTTCCAATCCACTATTCTTGTTTAAACCGGGCACAAGAGAAGCCTTTACACTTTAGGTTTTACGAACACGGGTTCACCTAACAACCCACAGGTTTTACAACGGGTTCACCTGCAAACCTTACAAACGCAAGTTTTACGGGCTAACTTGCAACCTATGGAGATTTAGAAAACTTCTAAATGCTCCCCCTTACAAAATGTAAGATTACAATTAAGTTCACTCTATGAACTGATTTTGTTAAACACTTAAGCTCAAAACTAACTCTCTCAAAGAGTGGATGATGTTACTCACTTAAGTACAAATAAATCACTCTCTAAGAATATTACATATCAAAGTCCGAGAGTAGAAGATGAGAGGAATGTAGAATAGTGTTTTTCAGATAATAGCCTTGTTCTCTCTCTCTTTTTCAAGCCCCCTTCTTCAGAAATGAAGAACATCCCTTTTATACCAGCCTCTGAATATCTAACCGTTGGAGAGGCAATAAGACCGTTTGATTATAGACGTTGGGGCCTTGTTTACGTTGTCCTCATTGGTGCACAGCAGGGTTGACTTTGCTTTATCCAAAAAGGTGCTCTGACCAAGCTGTTCCGTCAACACTGTTCTGGCAATATTATTCTGACAAAAGTCGTTCTGACATCTGAACATTTTGTACGGTCCGACTCTTGCTTGCTGTCAGAGAGGACTTCGTTCCTCAAGCATAAGTCCAGGATGTTAAGAGACTCATTATCGGAAGCTCTCTTGCTATCTGAAGCTCGTGGACTCTAACATTTTGCTTGCTATCACATAGAGGAACTTTGTCTTCCAAGCACTTGTCCATGAATGATAAGAGTGCTTTGCTATTGGATCCTCTCTTGCTATCAGAAGCTCTCTTATGGACTCTGACTTTTGTGGGCAGTATGAGCTTTGACACTTTGAGTGAATCTTCAGATTATGTTCTCATACTCCTCATGCTTGGTAGGTAACAATGTTGTTTGAATGTGTCTGTTATCCTCTTGTTACCGTTGGAAGGAACATCTTCTTAAATGCTTCAGCAGGGTTGACTTGCTTTATCTCTGAAAAGTAGTCCTGACACCTCTGCTCTGTTAAAAGCATTCTGTCTTCTGAGTATGTGACGTTCACTCTTGTACTCTTGCTGACGGATGATCATCGTTCATCCGGAAGTGGCAATCTTGCTCTGCAAGGGTTAGTCTCTGAAATCCAATGCCAAGAGTCTTTCCATCCGGAAGCTCATTTGCATCCGCAAGTGTAACTAAGTTCTGCACATACTGGTTAGTCCAACATAGCAATATATATAATCAGATATAGTAAAAACTATACATGTTGTGGGAAATTTGCTATGGGAAGTAGTCTTACTTAGACTATGTTCTGATCTGGTCTATGATGTATCCGGAAGCATTTTTACATCCGGAAGTAAAACTACTAGATGAAGGATCTTGGTTCACTATAACTCACTCTCACTTAGTGTATTTCATCCCAACACTCAGCGCTAGTCACTAAGCTATCGGAAGCACTTTTACTTGACGTAGTGAACTCACTGACGCTTAGGGTGAAATCTATTCTATCAGTCTGCGCCAGTCAAGATCCAACAGGAAGCAACTTCACTTGATGTTGCATTTCCGCTGACGCTCGGGGTTATATCTAGTCTATCAACCTGCGCCAGTCTAAATCTAATAGGAAGTGCTTTCACTCGGCGAAGTAGACTTACTGACGCTTGGGGTAATAACTATTCTATTGCTCTGCGCCAGTCTAAGTCTAACAGGAAGCGCTTTCACTTGGGAAAGTAGACTCACTGACGCTTGGGGTAATATCTATTCTGTCGCTCTGCGCCAGTCTAATTCTAACAGGAAGCGCTTTCACATGGGGAAGTAGACTCACTGTCGCTTGGAGTAATATCTATTCTATCGCTCTGCGCCAGTCTAAGTCTAACAGGAAGCAACTTCGCTTCCGATTGAACCATAGCTTAGTCTTAGGGTTTGTGCACCTAAGGTTCATGGATTAAGTTAAATCCCTAGTTATTTACTTGCTGACGCTGGGGGATGAAAGCATTCATCCGCATGCGCAAGTCCTAATCTATCCGGAAGTGATCTTACATTCTCAAGTGATCTAACTCAGGATTCTAACCATGTCATCTAATCCTTCCTAAGTGCTGATTATGTTCTCTTAAGTACTAGACCTTAGTCACCATCAAAACTTAAGATTCTAACATTCTCCCCCTTTTTGATGATGACAAACCCATAGATGACTAGAGAACATAATTAAACTTAGATCACTCCCAGAGCACTCCCAGAGCTATAATTAAACTTAGATATCTTATCTATCTCTCAGCTCTAGACATCTCATGTCTCATCTCTCGCTAGACATCTTATATCTCATCTCTAGACATCTCATCTCCATCTCTAGACATCTCATCTCTATCTCTCTCCCCCTTTTGGCTTCATCAAAATCCAACAGGTGCAAGCTAGCCTTAGGGATGGGGATACTTTTATCGTTCTCCTAGGAATGGGCTTTCTACCTAACATTACTTTTCTCCCTATGTATCGCTAATAAAGATTTGTTCTAGACTATTCAATACAATGTACGAGAATTAACAAGGAATAGCAATGATGGCTCATGATCCTAAATGATTGTATTCTCCCTAAACACTATGTAGGATAGTTAAACATGTTTTTCAACGGAGATATTGATACATCAAATCTAATCATAATTAAATTAAGATCAAGACATACAAAACAGTTTTCTTTTTGAAGGTGAAAATTCTTTCCAAATGTAATTTTGATCCTCTCGAATTGATTAACATGATATCAAAAATAATTTTGATGTGTTTAAAAATGATGATTATGATATCAAATGAAATATGTGATTTTAAATTCAAATGAGATGAAATCTGATACCTAACGAAATCAAATGAGATCTGTGAGTTTGAACTTGTGGTATCGAAGGAAATGATTGAATGCCAAACGAAATTTGTGATACCATATGAAATGAAATCAAATGAAATTTGTGTTTTCAAAAGTGCCAAAAATAATTTCCAAACAAATTGCATCACAGCATCTTAAGAATTTATTATCGATGACAGCATGTGACTCTCTATTTTCAAGGGATCATTAACAGGTAATGTCCACTTACTTCTCTTCTATATTAAGATTAATCATCATTAAATCAAGAAAGGAAGCATATAAGAGAGATATGTTATCAATTACTTTCCAGCATGTCATTTAGAGGATACAGATGTGTGAGCTAGGATGATTTTCTAAGACAGTGAATGATTTTGAAGTCAATGCAGATTGAGAGAAACATCCTAAGTTGACACCCTTACCAATGCCATGTATGCATCATATGTAAGAGATGGTAAGGTGTAGATGTTACCACAGATGAGGGGTACTCATGCTCTATTAGACTCAGGAATCTGAATCATACGCAGATAAGCATGCTTCCTGACATCTTCAAGAGGTGTGCTATCTCAAGTGGAAACCCCTAGCGCAAGTGCTTTGATGATTCGCTTCGGCAAGCTGAGCTACAACCACAAGTAGACATGACTGGGCAGTCACTCTACTCTTCCCATGGTTCAATAGTTGGCCTGCTATCGAAGGCGCTGATTGTTGTGAAAGCAACCTTGCTCAAACTTGATGATTGGTCCTGCATATGCTTGAGGAAACAAATGCTTTCTGATGGTCAGTGAAAGTACTTAAGATTTAACATTGAAGACCATCCTCAGGACATTCAAGTCAATCTGTGTTAATCAGCACAAGCTAATAATTTTAAGAAATCATGCTTGCTAATTGGTTTAAGAAGATATGAGCAATGATTATGTGAAAACTAATTTTGAAATTATCTATACATTCACATAGTTTCACTATCAAGACATGAACTCTATTTATACTCTCATGGATAAATATCAATGTGATAGTACAGAGAATATTAAACAGGTGGCATATTTTCAGAGTTTCATAAGCAAGTATAGTTCAATACATATGCCTCAAGGATGTTCATGTTAGATTATGAAGACATGTGAATTAATAACATAATGAGATTTTGAAAAAGAGAATCTTCATCCTCACAAAATAATTTGATTAGGATTGAATTCGTTTTACAAAAACAACCAAATTTCAGCATATGATTACGAGAATAATTTCCAAATATTAGCTCGAGTTCTTCTAGATATGCTCAATGTGATCTCATTGTTCTTAGGATATCAACAAGCTTGAAATTAATACAGATTATAGCATGCTTGTGATACTATGCCATGTTTTACAGATCTAGCAAGGTTTAATTCAAGGCATTTCCTAAGATTTCTAATGCATGTTAGACAAGAGAGAGACTATCCATTTAATTTCACAACAGAATATGTAAGGGATAGAAATGCTCATGTGCATTGGCGAAAGTTTCTCAGTTTTGGTATAGCCATTCCACACATCTTGATAAGAGACATTTTCGTTGTCATTCTCTCTTGGTTATATTCATTGTTCAAGCTTCAATAATCTGTGTCAACATTCTTAAACCACAAACTTGAACTGAGATCATTAGTAGATTGAGAACTTAAAGATGTAATTAAGAGGGGTGTATTGTTCTCGAAACCATAGCTGCTTATGCATTGAAAAAGTTGATGCAAGAGATACCACATGAAATGGAAAATCAGAAATAGCTTTTGAGTGCTATCATGAGGTACGGTTGTCATGTAGAATCTGTTTTGAAAGTTTGTATTTCAAAAGGATCTTTCAAAAATCAAGGTGAATGCATAAACCATTTTCTTCCATGAGAGGTGCCCTTAAAAGAATTCACTAAGCATATATGAGTAAAATGATTTAGACACCATATGAAAAACTCTGAGGAAGATTTTTAGTTTTAGTGTCAAAATTCTGAAACTAGTTCCGAATCATCTTAACAATGTCAGAAATCTTAGAACACAATGATTCAACATGCACAAATTCAGAAGGTTTTGAAGAAGGTTCAGTTTCAAGGTGTCGGACTTCTTGAATTTGTAAAATCTGTATGCATTATATCAGAAAATGAATTTGATATGATAGGGTTGTTTTTACAGAAAATAAGTGTTCATCACAGATAAGGGAAATCATATCAGTTTCAGAGAAATAAGAGTTGTTGAGCCCATCATACATTTACTAGCCAAGTGATTATTCAAGTAAAGAGGAAGGTAAGAATGATATCACCATAGCTCCATTCGCATCTAGCAGTAGCTCGCTTGATTTTGGTTGGCAATGTATGGAATCTATATTTAGAGCAGTACCAAAATCTATGCGTGACGAATGCTTATCAAGACTTGACTAATTGTTCAGAAGAGGTACAGTCCTGAGTCTTGCTGAGGCTAATAGGATGGATTGGAGCTGGTGCAGAGGGATGAATTTACTTTGTGATCACTACCACTGGCATCTCTGGCCTCTTGAACCCATACTTCATACACAGCTCTTCACTCAGATTGGGTGCTGGCGCAGAGAGAGACACAGGTTCAGCAGAGGGTATCTCCGCAGGTTGATCACTCAGTGCTATCTCAAGCTTGCCTCTGTGCCAGCAGACTGTTGGGGGCACATGAATCAGATGGCTTCCCCAAGGGCGAGCCTTCCTGCTTGGGCAATCCGCTTCATTTCAATTTCCCTTCTGAGGGCAGCAGTGACATCCTGGTCAAGTTCGAGGGGTGGCTATCTTAGTCTATCTCTCTCTGATTTTGTTCATGTTCCTTGTTCATTTTAGCCCATAACTCATCTTCACCCTTGTCTTGCTGAACCTCCGGATTGCCTTTCCTACAAAATATCAGATAGTTCCTTCCTTTTGTATCCAAGTCTGGATCTGAAGGTCAGTTTGTAGGCTATATGTAATTCACATGCACTTAGAGATTACTTGCTATGTGTATGGCATGGTGAATCTATCATGACTATATGCACAAGGATATACAAGGTTTTTGATCAAGATAGTCATGGATCTCATGTAGATTATGAACATTACTTATTTCTTTAAGCTTTCTTCAATGATGAATATAATGTTCACATCTTAGGATGCTTAATGTAAAATCTCAATAAGTCCATCTAATATTAGCATAGGAGATTTTACTATCAAATGCTTCGTTGCTAAGTGATCCCTTGTTTACCCAAGGAGATCTTCTATACTTATCCTTGGTTCGGAGCACTTTCTTCTGAGAAGTAGGATTCAAGAGCCTTTCCAACGATGATCGAGGAATCCACTCTCTCTTGTTCTTCTCAGGATAATTGAATGGAACTTTGTGATAGCTCATCCTTGAGACAGAACCATTGTCCCTTGTGGTGGCCGACAGCTTCTTATGATTGTACCAGTGGGTTTCAGCAGTTGCATCACCACGAGTTCTCTTCGTTGGGATAAGAGGAACTCTTGATTTTTCCTGCACAAGTAAGGCACTAGGAGGATGTTTTGGTACCCATTTGTACTTGGGTCCTACATGGTTAGCACTGGACCTTACTTGTCCTTTAGGAATCCATACAAACTTATTTCTCACATTTGAATTTCTTCTAAGACTGCATGTGTGAGAAATATGTCCTAATCTACCACAATAATGACAGATAATGGAATGATAATCAAAATGAGGCTTCCTATCATTATCATGATTAGTTTTCTTTAGAAAAGCTTTTTGTTCCTTTGAAATTTCAGTTTCTTTTGAAAGCTTTTCTTTTTCCTTCAACACGTGTTTACAATCAAAACATTTTTCAAGACATGTTGAAGTTTTCCCTACCGATAGTGGGCTAGCTATCGGAACCACTAGTTCTTTAAAAGAATCCTCGGAAACTTTAGATGTAGAAGAAGAAATTAGTTTTTCAAGTTTCCTATCTTTTTCTTTTAAGCCTAGAAGTTCTTTTGCAAGTTTACAATATTCGGTATATAACTCATTGTATGCATCTTGCAATTCAGAGAGTTCAAGTTCAGATTCAGATACCTCACTTTCTGAATCTTCTAGGCAGAAATGGATACTCTCTTCACTGAAGCCTGCTTCCTCAATATCAGCTTCCAGAAGCTCATCAGTAGATGATCCACAAAGAGCACGAGTTGAGCTTTGGACAGCTGTGCTTTCAAGAGATGGGTTAGAAGCATATATCATATCAAGAGTATTCCAAATATCTCTAGCACTAGAGCAATGTTTGATTTTCTGGAAATCATTTTCAGTTAAGCCTTTGTATAAAATTTGCATTGCTCGAATGTTTAAGGAAAACAAGTTTTTTTTCTTTTCAGTCCAGTTTCCTCTTGGTTTGAAATCAAAATCATTTTCAAAAATATCCCACATTTTCAAACTAGTGGATTTTATAAAACTTTCCATTCTTGCTTTCCACCAACAAAAATCAATATTTTCTAACACAGGTGGAATGGTATGATCAAAGCCTTTGGAAAACATTTTAACCCAAATCAGCCAAGGTCTTTGCACTTGAGATCGTTTGATCCTTTAAACAAGTGACCTGCTCTGATACCAAATGAAATTCGTGGCTGTCACCCAAGAGGGGGGGGGTGAATTGGGTGAGGGAATAAAACTTAAACTCTTTTCGAAAGACTGCTTGTGCTCGGTGATGATGATAATAAATAATGCTATGCACAAGTCAGTATGCTATGTAATGCAAAATAGAATGATCAAGTATAAGTATATGCACACATAACTTTATCCTGGTTCGGTCACCCAGACCTACATCCAGTCCCCAGGCTACACCTGAGATTTCCAATCCACTATTCTTGTTTAAACCGGGCACAAGAGAAGCCTTTACACTTTAGGTTTTACGAACACGGGTTCACCTAACAACCCACAGGTTTTACAACGGGTTCACCTGCAAACCTTACAAACGCAAGTTTTACGGGCTAACTTGCAACCTATGGAGATTTAGAAAACTTCTAAATGCTCCCCCTTACAAAATGTAAGATTACAATTAAGTTCACTCTATGAACTGATTTTGTTAAACACTTAAGCTCAAAACTAACTCTCTCAAAGAGTGGATGATGTTACTCACTTAAGTACAAATAAATCACTCTCTAAGAATATTACATATCAAAGTCCGAGAGTAGAAGATGAGAGGAATGTAGAATAGTGTTTTTCAGATAATAGCCTTGTTCTCTCTCTCTTTTTCAAGCCCCCTTCTTCAGAAATGAAGAACATCCCTTTTATACCAGCCTCTGAATATCTAACCGTTGGAGAGGCAATAAGACCGTTTGATTATAGACGTTGGGGCCTTGTTTACGTTGTCCTCATTGGTGCACAGCAGGGTTGACTTTGCTTTATCCAAAAAGGTGCTCTGACCAAGCTGTTCCGTCAACACTGTTCTGGCAATATTATTCTGACAAAAGTCGTTCTGACATCTGAACATTTTGTACGGTCCGACTCTTGCTTGCTGTCAGAGAGGACTTCGTTCCTCAAGCATAAGTCCAGGATGTTAAGAGACTCATTATCGGAAGCTCTCTTGCTATCTGAAGCTCGTGGACTCTAACATTTTGCTTGCTATCACATAGAGGAACTTTGTCTTCCAAGCACTTGTCCATGAATGATAAGAGTGCTTTGCTATTGGATCCTCTCTTGCTATCAGAAGCTCTCTTATGGACTCTGACTTTTGTGGGCAGTATGAGCTTTGACACTTTGAGTGAATCTTCAGATTATGTTCTCATACTCCTCATGCTTGGTAGGTAACAATGTTGTTTGAATGTGTCTGTTATCCTCTTGTTACCGTTGGAAGGAACATCTTCTTAAATGCTTCAGCAGGGTTGACTTGCTTTATCTCTGAAAAGTAGTCCTGACACCTCTGCTCTGTTAAAAGCATTCTGTCTTCTGAGTATGTGACGTTCACTCTTGTACTCTTGCTGACGGATGATCATCGTTCATCCGGAAGTGGCAATCTTGCTCTGCAAGGGTTAGTCTCTGAAATCCAATGCCAAGAGTCTTTCCATCCGGAAGCTCATTTGCATCCGCAAGTGTAACTAAGTTCTGCACATACTGGTTAGTCCAACATAGCAATATATATAATCAGATATAGTAAAAACTATACATGTTGTGGGAAATTTGCTATGGGAAGTAGTCTTACTTAGACTATGTTCTGATCTGGTCTATGATGTATCCGGAAGCATTTTTACATCCGGAAGTAAAACTACTAGATGAAGGATCTTGGTTCACTATAACTCACTCTCACTTAGTGTATTTCATCCCAACACTCAGCGCTAGTCACTAAGCTATCGGAAGCACTTTTACTTGACGTAGTGAACTCACTGACGCTTAGGGTGAAATCTATTCTATCAGTCTGCGCCAGTCAAGATCCAACAGGAAGCAACTTCACTTGATGTTGCATTTCCACTGACGCTCGGGGTTATATCTAGTCTATCAACCTGCGCCAGTCTAAATCTAATAGGAAGTGCTTTCACTCGGCGAAGTAGACTTACTGACGCTTGGGGTAATAACTATTCTATTGCTCTGCGCCAGTCTAAGTCTAACAGGAAGCGCTTTCACTTGGGAAAGTAGACTCACTGACGCTTGGGGTAATATCTATTCTGTCGCTCTGCGCCAGTCTAATTCTAACAGGAAGCGCTTTCACTTGGGGAAGTAGACTCACTGTCGCTTGGAGTAATATCTATTCTATCGCTCTGCGCCAGTCTAAGTCTAACAGGAAGCAACTTCGCTTCCGATTGAACCATAGCTTAGTCTTAGGGTTTGTGCACCTAAGGTTCATGGATTAAGTTAAATCCCTAGTTATTTACTTGCTGACGCTGGGGGATGAAAGCATTCATCCGCATGCGCAAGTCCTAATCTATCCGGAAGTGATCTTACATTCTCAAGTGATCTAACTCAGGATTCTAACCATGTCATCTAATCCTTCCTAAGTGCTGATTATGTTCTCTTAAGTACTAGACCTTAGTCACCATCAAAACTTAAGATTCTAACAGAGCATGGTTTAGTGGATGTGAGTGAAAATACCTTACATGAGAGTTGAGAGCAAACACTTATCCTTGTGAGGTTTCCAAATTAAATACATTTTAATTAAGTCATACACCATTTATTAGTTCTTTTAATATATGGCATTCTCATGGACATGAAGCAAGTCGATACTTTATTATGCAAAATCATCTATAACGTTTTCGTATTTTTGATTTGATCTTGCCCAGGAGTGCAAGAGTTCAAGTATGATTAGGTCAATTGTAAATAATGATATTTTGGTAGGTCAAATTATACTTTATTGTAAATATCTAGATATTTTGGCAGATATTATAATGAATCAATTGTAATCGTTAGATCAAGTAGATCTTAGCCTTCCATTGAGGAGGTGGAATTATAATAAATACCTCTCACCACCTCTCATTTTGAACCAACCAAAGTTTGAGAGCTTTGTAAGATCTTTGAGAGAAAGATTAATAAAAAGATTTTTTCCTTACAAATTCGAGTTCCTTATACTACTTAACTTCCATCGATAGTTAAGAGTAATTCTGACTAGCATTCTATATTGAGAAGTTTGCTAGTATCACACGTGACTGTTGGTATTAAGACCAAGTTCATGACAGTTCACTAACTGAGTCATCAATCATTCTTAATTGCCTTTCACAACTGTTTAAAAAATTTCCATGTTAAGAATTCAATAAATTTTATAGTCTAAGTCATGTTTAATTATCATTAAAACTATGAGATTTAACAAAAATTTCATCCTATACAAGAAGGTGCATACACTTATCACCTTTCTTTGATCCCCAAAACAATTCAATGATCTTCATATCTAATTTATGAGAAACTACTTATGCTGGTAATTTAAAATATGAAAGCAAAACCAAGGAAGAAGAGATAACAGATTAAATAAGAGTTAACCTTCATGCTTGTGACAATATAATAAAAAAGCCTGCAACATCTATAATTTATATGAAGAAAAAGAGTGATCAAGAGAAAAATGATTATTTGACCCAAAAAAAAGATTTCATGTCTTATACAATATTCCCCCTATTTATTTTACAACACGACCTCTTGAAACTCACGATGCGAAAATCCCCAATTGGATAGATTAGGTCATAGACTTTTAGAGAGAGAGAGAGAGAATCTTGGAATAGATACAACAACAACTAAGCCTTATCTCAAATAGGTGGGGTCATGCTTGGAGTGCGTGTGTCCATATTCATAATATTCGATATACTTTTACGTTGGTTGCTAAAGACTAACACAACTCTACTCCTTTATTCGGGATTGGGACCGGCTATAAATATAGGCGGGGTATTCCTTACAAAAGAAAATCTTGGAATAGATAATTACTTTTTATTTTTAGTTAGTGATATGCATGATTATACGAGCAATTATCAAGTTATCTTGATATGCCAATATTAATGATAAATGTTACAATAAATTATTAATCTATGACTCATTTTTTTGTTAAAAAATATAACTGATTTCATAATATGCATACATAAAGGAAACTTCAAATTTCCTTAGACTTTTAAGCATCGTTTGACTTTTCACCAAAATAAGGATTTTTGATCAATCCAACTGAAACAAGGATCACACGTTTAGATGGATAATTAAATAACATTTTCAATATTAAAATATTAAAACAACTCTAGTTAATCTAACGAATATTCTTGAAGGATCCATTAGCATGCTCACTATGCTACCTAATTGCGTGATGAAATTGTGAAATCATATTGTCTTTTTTCCTTTTTATCCATCATTTCCAATAATGCCTTTCATTTTTGTTTGTATGAATTAATATATAAATTAGCATCATTTCTATCAATTTGACCGTGCTTCATTTTGAAAGGAAAAACTTAGGTCCGATTCCTTATGTCTATTTTCTCCAGTTCTCCAATTAAAATTTGACACATGGACAACTATAACACATCAACCCTCTCTCATACAGGTCGAGACGAACCCACTTCGGCCAGTTGGAGGCGGCGTGTTCTTCAGGCCGAAGCCCAGGGATTGGGGAATGAAGATCAATAGGAAGAAGAAGTTAGCGATCTCAATGACAATGAAGAAGTGGGAGTTGATTTTTTGATCTCAATGACAATGAAGAAGTGGGCGTTGATTTTTTGATCAGATTTGGGGGTTGATTTTTTTTGGATTTTGAAAGTGGTTTTTTTTTTGGGAAGGGAAATGAGAAAAGCAAAGGACAGAGAGCAAAGAAGAAGGAGATGAAGTTTGAGGAGAGAGAATATTGAGAGGGCTAATGTGTGATAGTTGTCCATGTGTCAAATTTTAATTGGAGAATTGGAAGAAATGGACATAAGGAATTGAACCTAAGTTTTTTAGCCTGTAGTGGCATGTGAGTATGGAACCAGGGCAAATGTGCAAAAATGATACTAAACTTTACCCAAAATTGCATTTCTATTACTAAAGTTTCGCAAGGTGCAAAAATAATACTCAACTTGAGGTCCAGGTGCAAATATAGTATTTTCATTTCAGGGAAATAAAACTTAGATATGAAAATACTCTTATGATGAGGGAGAAATGGGGGCATAAGAGTCTTTTCATATCTAAATTTTATTTCTCTCAAGTGAAAATACTATATTTGCACCTGAACCTCAAGTTTGATACTATTTTTGCACCTCATGAAACTTTAGTATTAGAAACGCAATTTAGGGTAAAGATTAATATCATTTTTGCACCTTCGCCCATAGAACCAGTAGAACTTGATTGATGTGGGAAGTTATATAAATTATAAATTTAATATAATCTTTAGTTCTTCAAGTTTAATTTGTTCTTACTTTAGCATCAGTTCCAACAAGAGGTTTTGATGTTATTTTTTAAATAAACAATTGTTCAAATTTTTATCTAGTTTCTCAATGGAGCCAAAATTTTATTTAATCAAAGTCAATCCACACAGAGTGTCCAACCCTGACATTTGGAGGGTTTTAATGTTAGAATAATATTTTAGAGAGATTGGTCAAATATACTCATATACATTTATGAAAAGTTCACTTGATGGTACCATATTAAAAAAATTGGTTCAAAATTAAAATACCTATAAACATTATGAAATCGTTCAAAGATACCTATATGTTATATATTACGAAATAGCTCTTAATTAATGTTAGGTCCCTGAGATCCTCCAAATAGTTGTTAACTTTGAATAGTGTGCCACACTTAAATGTGATGATTTACTTAATTCATATATTTTTGTTTGAGGAAAGGCCATTATTATGATAATGTCTTTTCTATGTGTTATAACATATATATCATAATCTAGTTTGGCAGGAAAGGCGATTATTGAATACTTAAAAAATGCAATAGTTCTTTAAAGTTTAGTCTAAAACATTTTCTTGGTTATGAACAACCTTAATTGTCTTAAATGTTGTTATTTTATTTGGGATTATAGTTTTGTGTGTGTGTCACTACAAAAGATACAGCACTTGGCGGCGGACGGTTTTCGCTACTTAGCCACGTTTACAAATGCGGCTAAGACTCTACAACGTTTATCGCAAACGCGGGCGAATGAAGCGTTGGGACGTTCCTTTCCTGCGTTTTACAAAACGCGGTAGCGTGTTAGAAAACGCGGCCAATTTATATTATTTTATTCATTATTTTATTTGTATTTTTCCCGCGTTTATAAACGCGGCGAATTTATATTATTTTATTCATATTTGGCCCGCGTTTATAAACGCGGCTAAGTTATTCTATGGATTAAAAAAAAGCGCATTAATTTTAACCATTATACGGTTAAAATTAATGCGAAAATTATTGAAAGAAATGAGAAAAAACCAAATCATAATATTTTTTTATTTCAACCAAATCTTAATATTGAACTATGAAAGAAATTGATTTTTTATTATAATAAATCTGATTATTATATATTAACAAAACTATTCCAGAATAATAAAAAAGTAACTAAAAGTTTAGCATTAAAAAGATATAATTAAAAAACACTTTCTATATCAATTAAAATTTCAAATAATAAAATAAATGGAGAAAAAAAATAAAAATAATAAAAAAGGATTTATAAGTAAAAAGAAATAAAATATATTGGAAAATTTGAAATATAAGAAAATTTAAAAAATAAATAAGGAAAACTACAACATAAGAATTGTAATGGTTAATTTTTTAAAACTGAAAACAAAAGATTTGAAAAGTAGAGAGAAAGAAGAAGAGAGTGAAAGTGAGGATGCACAAGTGGGGTGAATTGTGCTACAAAATAAAATTTATAAAATTAAAACGGACAACAATTTTATATTGGTTCGGTCTTAACTCTTGACCTACGTCCAGTTCTCAATCCCTTGATTGAGTTCCACTAATCCACAGGTTTTACAACGGGTTCACCTGCAACCTTTACAACCACAAGTTTTCCGGGCTCACTTGCAACCTTACAACCTAACTCGCTCCCCCTTACTACTTGTAAGGGTTCAACCTTTAAACAAAGGATTTTCTACTTAGTTCACTCAATGAACAAATAATGTTACTCACTTAAGTACAATAAAAACTCTCAATAAATGAAGAGACTCAAATGCAAAGAGTACAAGATAACTAAAGAATAACTCTCAAGGAAATAAGTGCTCTCTTGAACTTTTTTGCTTTCTGGGTAGTATGAGCTTTGAATGCTTGAATGAATTTTGCAGATTTTGTTCAGTGCTTCATAAATGATGAAGTTGTTCCTTATATAGCATCCACTAATACTCCACATGCTTGGTTGGTAGCAATGCCGTTTGAATATGTCCGTTAAACCCTTATTACCGTTGGCTCCATTAATGCTCCATTAATGCTCAGCAGGGTTGACTTGCTTTATCTCTGAAAAGCAACTCTGACAACTCTGCTCTGACAAAAGCAATTCTGACTTCTGAGCATATGTACGTTCTGTCTCTTGTACTCTTGCTGACGGATGATCATGTGCATCAGGAAGCAGGAGTCTTGTTCTGCAAGTGTTAGTCTAAGTCCCAGTGCTAAGAGCATCTACTATCTGAAGCTCATTTGCTTCCGGAAGCGAAACTAAGTTCTGCACACAAATGTTAGTCTAACAGAGTAATATATATAATCAAGTGCAGTAATTAACATATATGCTATCAGAAGCATTTTTGCTATGGGAAGCTGATGCGAACCCACCAGGGATAAACCCGGACCCACAACAATCTAAGATGAACACAACCCCAAGAAAGCTAAACAAAGGTAAGAACGATCAACTTGAACCCTTGAGAACAGTAGAACAAGGACCTGAAGTGTTGGAAGACGCCACAAGGTTGATCAATCCTTGATAAGTCTGTTAGTTCAATGAAGAACCCTAGAGAGAAACCCTCTCAACAAAGTGCTTAAAGCAACTTCTAATTCTCAAATTCAAGTCTGCCTTCAAAAGAGGCTTACAAAGTATTTATAGGTTACAAAACAAGCAAAGTTTAACCTAATTTCGCACATAAACAATGGGCCAAAATTAACAAGTGTCTAAGGCCCAAAATTACATTATTTAAGCCCAAATGAAGCTTCCCATGTGTAGCTATTGGTCCAAGCTCTTTAATTTTATGTCTTTGAGCCCAAAATATGCTCAAACAGCTCCTTGTTCGGCCCAAATAACATTGGTGACGTTTTCAGCATCTTTGTCCTCAATTGTTGAACCAATTGCCATTTGCTTTGTCCATGCTTCTTGTACTAGCCCATTTAGTGCCTCCTTAATGCTCTTGGATCTTGCTCTTGTGATTGGTCCGCTTGGAATCTTCAAAGGATCATTTGAAGTTGATTTGTCTTCTTGCTGGATCTCATCATTGCAGTCCTACTTAGACTATGTTTTGACTTAGCATATTATTGACTTCCGCTGTGGGATGTATACTTCATCCGTAAGCGTTAGTTATTTTAACTTAAGACATCCGGTAGTGATTTTGCATCCGGTTGTATCCTAACTTAGGATTTGATTTTAATTCTTCCTAAGTGCTTGACTTAGTGTATTATTTACTTACGCTATGGGATGTGTAGTACAACAGTCAGCGTTAGTTACGATATTTTACTCTACGTCTTCCGGAAGTGATTTTACATCCGGTTGTGCTTTAACTTAGGATTCAATTTTAATCTAATTCTTCCTAAGTAATCAATCAGTTCTTTCATATTTTAGTCTTCATCAAAACTTAAGATTCTAACATTTTCCCCCTTTTTGATGATGACAAACTAGAGCTAACTTATGAAAGCATACTTAAAAGCAGATATAAACAATTAACACAAGTATGAAATCAATAAACGAACTTCATTAATAACGTGCAAATAAGTTACATGTAAAATCAACCAAAAATCTAGGATTTACAAGTATGAAGAAAAATGAAGTATAGTGCAAGATAATATGCTATGCATGAGAGGGTTGGGGTTCTAAAGCTTATGTCTTTTACTCCTCTCTCTCTGGTTCTGCTCATGCTCCTCATTCATCTTGGCCCACATCTCATCTAACTCTTGTTGGTTGATCTGGGCAAGAATTTCTTGAAGCTCCCTCTCCTCATTGGCTTTTCTTACCCTCTCAAGCTCAAGGGATTCCTCGATGGCTCTTCTCAGGTCTGCAGCCTCATTTATCCCAAAAGACCGTCCAAATGCTGAGTCACTGATGGGAATGGTTCCGTGAGGGAGATGGAAATTCTTGATCTTAACATTCCAAGCTGGGAAGTCTGGATCATCAGATAAGGTTGCCTTCCCTTTCCCTTTTCTTTTTGCTTGTACATTCAGAACGTGAGCCCTCTCAACATCCAGAACTTGAACTTGTTCGAAGGTGAGTCTGTCGGTTCCACCGTAGCGATCAAGTTCTTCTGGGGTCATGTCTTCCACCTCTAGCTTTACCACTACTTCTGGTGGGATTTCCTCATTTGCTTTCTGAAGCAGCTCAGCTTGGGAGGGCAATCGAGTCTGAGAGGCTTCCCCTGACTGTGGCACCTTCTCAATCACAATATTTTCAGGAGCAGCTATGGACTCCTCTTCACTTTCTGAGTGTGCACTGGGGAAAGGAGCGACCCTCGTTCTGGCTGTCCTCTTAACCCTTGTCTTGGAGCTGACAGGAGGAGGAATAGGGGCTGGTGCAGAGGGAGGAACTGGCTTGGCAATCACTACTACTGGCGGCTCTGGCCTTTTGAACCCATATTTCTTGCATAGCTCATCAAACAGATTGGATGCAGGCGCAGAAAGGGGCACAAGCTCAGCAGGAGGTGCCTCCTTAGGTTGATCAACCAGCACCATTTCAAGACTTGCCTCTTTGCTGGCAGACTGTTGTTGGCTCATGAATCGGATGGCTTCACCACGGATGAGCCTTTCTGTTTGGCCAATCCGCTTCATGTCCATTGCCCTTCTGAGGGCAGCAGCGACGTCCTCATCAAGCCACAAGGACGGCTGCCTTAGGATATCTCTCCCCTTTTGGCATCATCAAAGAGAGCAAGGGCCAGGGAGGAGGTTGAGGAGGAAATGGGGGGAGGAGACTCAGGGCCGTATCTGGGTGGTGAAGGTGGGGGTGAGGAAGTGTGGGCGTCATAGTCTGAGGGGGGTGAGGGGGTAGGGGAAGGAGAGTGATGGAATGAGTGAGAGTGGCTTGGGGATTGAGAGTGGCTAGGTGATGGTGAGTGATGAGGGGAGTCAGGTCGTGAGGGAGGTGGAGGTAGAGGAGGAGGAGGTGGAGGAGGAGGGGGTGGAGGAGGTGGAGGAGGAGGAGGAGGTACTTGGTGAGGAAGGGCTTGGAGGTGGTTAAGGATAAGGTCCAGCGTTGCCTCAATCCGATCAAAGCGAGTTTCCAAGCGTTTGATCCTTCGGCGCTGCCTTCTGTAGTTGGCTTGAAACTCCTTGCGGAGAGGGGTCATCAAAGGGTCCGGCAGCTTGAACAGAAGCTTATATTTTAACTCATTGATGAGAGCCTTCTGAGCAGCAGACACCCTTGGTCCACGGGAGCTGCTTGGGCCAGCCTGGGAGTCGGCCTCCTGATCCCCTGCTCCAGACGCAGAGGGTTGAGAAGTGTGAGAGGCACTCCCTGCCTGAGAGCCTGACTGAGTTGCCCTCACTGGCTTATTGTATGAAATGCCAATTTTGCCTAAGTTTTTGGAGTCCATAGGCAGGCACTTCTTGTTGTCCGCTCCCTCAGTGGATTTTATGTTGAAGATCTCCAAGATGAAGGCGATGAGCTGGGGGTAGGGAAGAGATGCATTTTCCTTTGTAGTCTTGCCATCCACCCATCGAAGAAGCTCTATGGAGATAAGTTGCCCAGGGTTGATGGGCTCTTGGTTGAGGAATTTGGGCAGCCAGGGGTTGTCAAGTTGTGTAAACTCGCTGAAGTTTCCCCCTTTGTTGGTCATGATCCGTGAGTAGATGTACTGAAGTACTCGCTTGGTGTGAGGCATGCCAGAGACCCTCTTTCCACTTGTCTCATAGATTTCCTCCAGATCTGCTTGATCAAGGCGCTCATGGTAGCTCCACTTGTTCAACTCTGGATCCGTGAGCCCCAGAAAATGGTTGATGTGCTTCCAGTTGAACTTTATTTTCCTTCCCCTGACGGTTGCCCTGAAGTCAACGCGAGCGATCTCGCTTTTCTTCTGAGTAATGTCCCTCACTTTTACCTTTGCAGTTAAGGACTCGTAGAACACCCTAAGCACATTCACATTGTATTCATTCTGCAAACCCAGCCAATTCATATACTTCTCCAGGTACTCAGAGAGATCATAACCCAGATCTGCCAGTTTCGTCAAATCGACGTAAATCCCATTGTTGAGGTAGGGGCTTCTGTTCTCAAATGCCTGGGAAATGGGTTCTAGGGGCCCAGATCTGTATTCTGAGAAGTCATCTTCTGGGGCTTTCTGGCGCTTTGATGAAGGTTCCTCAGCGAAACGAACTTGTTTGTCCTTTCGCTTCCCAGATTTTTTGGATTTCTTGGATGAGGAGGCTTTCTGGAGATGAGGGTTAGATTCGCTTGAACCGGCCATTTTTGATGTGAATGGAGTGAATGAGTTGCAGAGAAGATGAGTGAAGATGAAGATGAAGATGAACAACAAGAACAATTGAGAGAGAATTGAGAGAGTTTGAGCGAAATGTTTGAGTGAGAAATGATGAATGATTGAAGCCTATTTATGCAATGTGATGTTTGATGCGAAGGGTCATAATGGCAAGTTATTGAAAACACACACCTTTTATGGGGAAACGTAAACATTTAAAATTGAAACGGCTCACCTGATGCCACGTGTCGTTTTCTGTTGTCAGAGGAGGTACAGCTGTTGTCAGAGAAGACGTAACGTTTCTGGTGACGTGTCCCTTTCCAGTACTAGCACTTCCAGTTGTTGAATGGCAACCGTAAGCGGCAGGATCCAATTCTGAATAGACGAACTAGTGCTTAGGTTAAGGGATCACTCTTGCACATGCTTCCGGAAGTAAATCCGCTTCCGGATGTGAAAAAACTTAAGATTTAACATTTAAGTGCTGGGGGACCTGCAAAACTAAAGATTGGCACTCCGATGCCTAAGTTAGCATAGTTTACAGGTTTTAACAATTAAGCACAGGTTTATTTTGAAGTTTAAACTTCATTTGGGTTTACCATTCCCAAATTTCCTCTTATGTATGTAAATTGGTCTACCCCCAGAGGCTTGGTGAAGATATCTGCAAGCTGATGTTGGGTAGGAACAAACTGCACCTTGACATCCTTCTTTTGAACATGGTCTCTGATGAAGTGATGTCTGACGTCAATGTGCTTTGTTCTTGTGTGCTGTACTGGATTCTTGGCAAGGCTGATGGTGCTTGTGTTATCACAGAGGATAGGAGTTTCTGGGAACTCTAGGCCAAGATCTCGAAGTTGGTTTTTCAACCAAAGCACTTGTGCACAGCAACTTGCAGCAGCAATATATTCTGCCTCTGTGGATGACAGTGACACACAAGTCTGCTTCTTGCTTGCCCATGACACCAGGCCGCCTCCTAGGAAGGCACATTGGTCACTGGTGCTCTTTCTATCTGTCTTGTAACTTGCATGGTCAGCGTCAGAATAAGCCCACAAGAACTCTTGGTTACCTCTGGGATACCAGAGACCAAGTTCTTGAGTTCCCTCAAGGTATCTCAGAATTCTCTTAACACATGTTAGGTGAGATTCCTTGGGGTTGGCTTGAAATCTAGCACACATGCCAACACTAAATTGAATGTCAGGTCTACTAGCTGTTAAATATAATAGGGAACCTATCATGCACCTATACATTGACTGACTGACTGAACTTCCCTTAATATCTGCATCTTGAGCGGCAGTGGTGCTCATAGGAGTATCATACTCCTTGCATTCATCCATCCCAAACTTTTTGAGAAGTTCTCTGCAGTACTTGGTTTGGGAGATGAAGATGCCATCCTTTTTCTGCTTGATCTGTAAGCCTAGGAAGAATGTCAATTCTCCCATCATCGACATTTCAAACTCTCCCTGCATAGTCTTTGAAAACTCCTTACAGAGTTTCTCGTTAGTTGCTCCAAAAATGATATCATCAACATAAATTTGAATAACTAACATGTCCCTATTCTTATGTAAAATAAACAATGTATTATCCAGTTTGCCTCTAGAGAAACCTTTTCCAAGCAAAAAGTTGCTAAGTCTCTCATACCAAGCTCGTGGAGCTTGTTTCAGGCCATATAGGGCTTTCTTTAGTTTGAAGACATGTTTGGGATATTTAGGGTCTTCAAAGCTAGGAGGTTGTTTAACATACACCTCTTCCTTAATATACACATTAAGAAAGACACTTTTTACATCCATTTGATATAATTTAAAACTTTTCATGGATGCAAATGCTAGAAGAATCTTTATGGCCTCAAGTCTTGCGACTGGAGCAAAGGTTTCTTCGTAGTCTATGCCCTCTTCTTGGTTATATCCTTTTGCAACTAATCTGGCTTTGTTTCTAGTGATTAGTCCTGTCTCATCCAATTTGTTCTTAAAGACCCATTTGGTCCCGACTATGGATTGGTGAGACGGTCTAGGCACTAGTTCCCAGACTTGACTTCTTTCAAATTGGTTGTGTTCTTCCTGCATGGCAATGATCCAGTCACAGTCTTCTAGAGCCTGTTCAACTGAAGTTGGTTCAATTTGAGACAGGAAGGCTCCAAACTCAACTTCATTTTGAACCTGCCTTCTAGTTCTAACACCAGAAGAAACATCACCAAGTACTTGGTCTAGTGGATGATCCCTGTGATGTCTCCTAGCGATTGGCAACTGTACCTCATCAGGCACCGTCTGCACTCTAGGTTCATCAATGGGGTCATCCTCCACCTTAGGATCACTTGCTGATGTTTCTTTGGGTGGTGAGGGTTTTGAAAAATTTAGAATTCCATCATCCTCTGTGGATCCTTCCCATGAAGGGTTTTCATCAAATACAACATGCATGGATTCTTCAACTGTTCTAGTTCTTACGTTGTATACTCTGTAGGCTTTGCTTCTAAGAGAGTATCCTATAAAAATTCCTACATCTGTTTTAGGATCAAACTTACCCAAATTTACCTTTCCGTTGTTGTGGATATAGCATTTTGATCCGAAGATTCTCAGGTGGCTAATGTTGGGCTTTCTTCCCTTGTATAGTTCATATGGTGTTTTGTTCAGGCCCTTGCGTACGTAAGCTCTATTGGCGATGTAACAGGCAGTGCTCATAGCGTCAGCCCAGAACACTTGAGAGACTTCCTTCTCATTCAGCATGCTTCTGACCATCTCGGTCAGAACTCTATTTTTCCTCTCGACCACACCATTCTGTTGTGGAGTCCTGGGAGCTGAGAAATTGTGATCAATCCCATTATCTTCACACAGCTCTGAGAAGTTGTGGTTCTCGAATTCTCCACCATGGTCTGTTCTTATAGCTGCTATCTTGAGATTTCTCTCATTCTGTACTTTCTTAGCAAGGACAACAAAAGCATCAAAAGTATCATGCTTAGAGGGAAGAAACATAGTCCAAGTGAACCTTGAATAGTCATCCACCACAACTAGAGCATAAAGGTTTCCACCCAAGCTCTTGACTCGTGCTGGCCCAACTAACTCCATGTGGATTAGTTCTAAGGGCCTGCTTGTGGAGACTTTATTCCTAGTTTTGAACGAGGACTTTGTTTGCTTTCCTCGTTGGCAAGATTCACAGACAAAATCATGCTTTACTTTAAAAGATGGTATCCCTATAACTAGCTCTTTTTTGATAAGCATATCCAACTGTGTAAAATTTACATGTGCTAGCCGTTTATGCCATAACCAACTATTTTCATCACTAGTGATTAAGCACTTTTCGATTAATTGTTGGCATAAATCTAGGGTATATAAATTACCATTTCTATTAGCCTTAAGTTTGCATTTAAGATTGTTTTTATCTATGTCCAGATCATTCTTATCAACTATAAGGCATTCATGTGAGTCAAAGATTACCCAATTTCCTTTGTCTGTGCTTTGACTCACACTCAGCAGGTTATGGCAGAGACCATCTACCAGGTAGACGTCCTGGATAGGACCAACTTCACCAACACCAGTGATCTTTCCACTTTGATTTCCTCCAAAGTTCACTTTGGCTCCATCCTTGATCACCAGTGATTTGAACTTGTCCCTATCTCCTGTCATGTGTCTCGAGCATCCGCTATCAATGTACCACTTCTGGTTCTTGGATGCCTTGAGACAGACCTGCATGGATCAGACAACCTTAGGTACCCAATCTTTACTGGGTCCTTTATCATTAGTGTCAGGAACCCTTGGTCCAGTGTTGACCTTAGGTTTGTGAGTGACTCGTGCCTCTGGCCTTGAGTGGGCTCTAGGCGGATGGATTTCCTTTGGACTAGGTTTCCATGTCCTAGGTCTACGTACTCCCTTAGCCTCTTGCCTAGGAAAGTCCTTAGGCAACTTAGTTCCTTTTGGAACCCACTTGTGAGTGCTATTGGTTCCATGCTTTTTGGCGTTACAGTTGGACGTGGAGTGTCCCTTCCTGTTGCAGTAGTTACAGAAGCTGAAGGGTGATGACGTATAACTAGTGGCTTTGTGAAAGAATTTTAAGTAGGGTTTCACTTTGGGTTCCACCCACTTTTTCTCTTTGTGCTTATAGCCTAATCCTGTCTTATCTCTATAAGCCTTTTGGTTCATTAAGATAACATTAAGCATTTCAAAACCATTGGTGAACTTTTGCAAGGCATTGTATAGCCTATCTCTTCAAAAGAGATTTTGCTGCAGTTGGTGCAGCTCTCTGAGGCTGAGGCATTGGGTTCCACTCGGGGATTTCCCTTGGTATCCGTTACCGGAAGTTTCTTGGCTTCCGCAAGCTCATCACTCAGTGAATTTACAGTCACCTCAAGTGATTGATTTTTCTTTCTTAAAGCCTTAAATGCCTTGGTCATTCGATAAAACTCTCTATGAATATCATTGTAAGCTTCTTGAAGGTCAGTGAGGCTTACCTCGTCACCATGGACGGATTCAAAATCTGAGATTGTTTCTTCTGTACCATCTTCCCTAGCAACAAGACAGAGATTTGCAACCTCTTCCTCATCGCTGGCTTCCTCATCTGAGCTGTTAACCCAGATAGAGGACACGAAAGCTTTCCTTTTGTCCTTTCCTTTGTATCTTTGGAGGCTTGGGCACTCAGCTTTGAAATGACCTGGCTTCTTACACTTGAAGCAGACAGGGGTCTTTTCCTTTTTGTAACTTGATTTTCCTCTCTGGAATCCTCCTTTCTTCTTAAAGAACTTTTTGAACCTTTTAACCATCATGGCCATTTCTTCATCATCAATGTCCTCCTCATCATCATTATCCTTTTCTTTGCTGGGAGCAACTAGGGCAAGATTCTTGGCTTTTGTAGTTGCTTGGGGAGCTCTTTGTGCCAACAGAGTTGGTTCATATTCAGCCAGTGAGCCAAATAGAGCGGTGATATATCTGGTTGATTCTCCCCGTACTTCCCGCAAAATAGTAACTTTTGTAAGCCAATCACCTTTTAACACTTTCAGAATTTTATTTACCTGCTCCCTCTCAGGGATGGTTTTTCCCAATGAAGCAAGGTTGTTTATTAGGTGAGTGAATCTGAGCTCCAGATCTCTGATCGGCTCATCAGGAAGCATCGTGAACTTGTGGAATTCTTCCACCAGCATTTCCACTCTTCTATCCTTGACTCCTGAGGTCCCCGAATGAGCTGTCTCAAGAGCCTCCCACATCTCCTTTGCGGTTTTGTGGTGACTTATCCTGAAGTACTCCTTCTGACTCAGTGCACACTGAATGTAGTGGATGGCCCTGTGATTCAGCTCGACCTTGTAGTAGTCATCATTAGTGAAGCTGGACCGAGGTTTCTCAAAGCCTTCATCATCTAATGAAATATTATCTCCACGTTTGATGACATCCCAGATACAAAGGCCATTAGCCTTAATATAGTTCTCCATTCTGAATTTCCAGAATGGATAGTTGTACCCATCGAAATCAGGGGGCTTGTTCGGAGGCACCGAGACATCAGGAAGAGTATTCTGATCAGCATCCATCACTGGATCTTTTCTTTCCAGATTCGTTGGAATCAAGTCAGGAAGACCCGCTCTGATACCAAATGAAAGTGAGGATGCACAAGAGGGGGGGTGAATTGTGCTACAAAATAAAACTTATAAAATTAAAATGCACAACAATTTTATACTGGTTCGGTCTTAACTCTTGACCTACGTCCAGTTCTCAATCCCTTGATTGAGTTCCACTAATCCACAGGTTTTACAACGGGTTCACCTGCAACCTTTACAACCACAAGTTTTCCGGGCTCACTTGTAACGTTACAACCTAACTCGCTCCCCCTTACTACTTGTAAGGGTTCAACCTTTAAACAAAGGATTTTCTACTTAGTTCACTCAATGAACAAATAATGTTACTCACTTAAGTACAATAAAAGCTCTCAATAAATGAAGAGACTCAAATGCAAAGAGTACAAGATAACTAAAGAATAACTCTCAAGGAAATAAGTGCTCTCTTGAACTTTTTTGCTTTCTGGGTAGTATGAGCTTTGAATGCTTGAATGAATTTTGCAGATTTTGTTCAGTGCTTCATAAATGATGAAGTTGTTCCTTATATAGCATCCACTAATACTCCACATGCTTGGTTGGTAGCAATGCCATTTGAATATGTCCATTAAACCCTTATTACCGTTGACTCCATTAATGCTCCATTAATGTTCAGCAGGGTTGACTTGCTTTATCTCTGAAAAGCAACTCTGACAACTCTGCTCTGACAAAAGCAATTCTGACTTCTGAGCATATGTACGTTCTGTCTCTTGTACTCTTGCTGACGGATGATCATGTGCATCAGGAAGCAGGAGTCTTGTTCTGGAAGTATTAGTCTAAGTCCCAGTGCTAAGAGCATCTACTATTGGAAGCTCATTTGCTTCCGGAAGCGAAACTAAGTTCTGCACACAAATGTTAGTCTAACAGAGTAATATATATAATCAAGTGCAATAATTAACATATATGCTATCGGAAGCATTTTTGCTATGGGAAGCAGTCCTACTTAGACTATGTTGTGCTTTAACTTAGGATTCAATTTTAGTCTAATTCTTCCTAAGTAATCAATCAGTTCTTTCATATTTTAGTCTTCATCAAAACTTAAGATTCTAACAGAGAAAAGCTGGAAGAGAGGAGAGGAAAGGGGCGAGTATGGAGTGAAGGAAGACTGATATTTATAGGTGAAGTTCGCTACTTACCGGCGTTCGTAAACGCGGCGAAGTTTATATTATTTTTTACCATACCCGCGCTTACAAACGCCGGGATGTTTTTTAAGTATATTTTAACATACCAGCGTTCATGAAACGCGGCGAAACTTTTATAATATTTTAACATACCCGCGTTTATAAATGCAGGAAAGTGGTGGTTACAACTGTTGCAATTAATAACCTACTTTCCGGCTTTTATAAACATGGGTATGTTTTTAATTTAAAAGTAATTATATAACATTGCCGTGTTTGTAAACGCAGGCATGTTGGCGGGAATAAAATTAAAAACATGTCGGCGTTTATAAACGCGGCTAAGTGTGAAGACAAACAAAAAATAAAAAAAAAATGTTTTTCCCCCCGCTTGCCGGCGTTTTGTATCACACATTGCTGCGTTTGTGTTAGACTGCCGCAACGCGAAACACGCGCCAGCGTTTTTTGCACAAACGCGGCTAAGTGGACGCCACCAAGTAGCGAATTTTTTGTAGTGTGTGTGTGTTGTATTTTGACCGTATTTTAATTTTGAGTGAGGCGTACTACTCAAACTTAACGATAATTGGAAGATTTGACGAGTCTAAAATTTAAGAGCTACTGTGTAATATATTTAGGTATGCTTGAAGTATTTTGTAATGTATATTGCTATTTTTGAACCACTTTTTTAATTTGTAAAATGGTATTAGACAAATTTTTCGTAAATGTATGTGTAAATTTGATCTTTAACCTTTTTTTATCTAAATATGAAAAAGCATATAAGAAAAAGAACAAGGTATACTTTTGTTCATGTATTATTACATAAAATATGGAGAATGAATTGTTGAAACTTTGCTGATAAAAAACAATTGTTGAAACTTTAAATAAATCATATTATCCTTTTTTTATTAAAATAAATCATATTATCCTGACCTATAAATACAATACAATTTCATAAACAGTTTAGAAGTGCCATTTTTCTATCAATAATAACGAAAATTAAGTATCATTATTTTTATTTTGTACAGTTCTTAATTTATGTATTATAATAAGATTGGTCAAAAAAATTCATGTATTATAAGGAATTTGACAAATAAAATCAATTATATATTTTACTTTAAAAAACGTAGTCTTTTTTTTGGACAAAAACAAAACGTAGTATTTGAACACTATGAATGTGACAAGCCATTCAATTGGATTGCGATCGGGGAAGCAAATGACCATTAATGCCCCCAAAAATTGGGATAATGGGGCCCACAGGGAAGAATAAAATATGAATTCCAAAGCCCATATAGTTTATAACCGACATATTCCTCATTTGGTTCCTTACTTCCTTTCCACAAAGCGTACCGAATCAGAAAGTCCCTTATATTCAAACTTACTTTATTTTAATACAATATATAAACATATATTTATTTTTAAATTTTTATAATTTCCCAAAGCGTCCACTTTTTCGTTTCCAGGGACGATTCTAAGCAGATTCGTTCGAATGATCCTCTCTCTAGCTACTTTTTCCAGCTTTCTCTTGCCACATCACAGCTTAAATGGGCCCCAACTTTGACCTTTGAAAATACTGATTTTCATTAAAAAAGCACAATTTTTCTCACAAAACATTCTAATAGTTTTTCAACCGGAGGATTGATTAGTATGATAAGTATAGTCTCATTCTATAAATCAATTAGATACAAGGTCTGTTGGAAAAAAAAGATACAAGTTCTGTTCTTGGAAAGATTTTTGTTGAAAAAGGAGTTAAAACATTAAATCATGTAATATTTCTCGTCTCGCAGATATTGAGTTGCTAACATCACTAAACATAATTGAGTAACATTAGTATAACAAAAAGATGCCAAATACAATTCATGAGTAGTTGGTTGAACTTGTAATAAGGTAGAGTCACCTCTATGAGGATGAGAACATATGTTTGAAACCAGAAAAACACTCTTATTGAGAGAGAGAGACCCTACCTATGTGGGTAACACTCATATAGAGTTTGAATTAGTAATTCCCAATAGGAACCCGATCACCGAACATTATTTAAAAAAATGTTAAATACATGATGGTGGAGCCCCTTATACAAAATACTCTTGTAATAAAAATTAATACTACTATTATTACTAACAAGTAGCTGGTTATTTGCACTTGAAATAATGATTAAATGTGTATAACAAAATGTGTTAGTACTTGATTTTTCAATATAAGATCCCATAATAATATGGCATTCTATTTTAATATTTTAGTGCCTCTTGTATGGTTTTTTTTGGCCCATATGATATTCATTTTAACATAAATTATAGTATGTGTTTTGATTCATTTTAACATAAATTATAGTATGTGTTTTGATTTGCAAATTAAGGTACTTATTTTAAATAAATTTATGTTATATTAAGTTTCATGTTGAAAAATATTGTGTCTTACACATGTGAAAACAAGTATCACGTGTTGGCCAATCAATCATATCAATATCGCTCAAGGTTGAATTTACCCTTCACATTAAATATTAGTAAAAAAATATCCAACATTCATTAAGAAAGATTGACCTTATTATTGAATTGATAAGGATTGATCGAGTTTTTTGTTAACCTAGCGGTGATAATAGATTACTAGTATTAATAACAAATATATTAATAAACAATTTTTCTTCATTAAAATCTACCAATTTATTATCAAATATTCATCGGTGTTAAAGTATTTATTTGTAGTTTCTTTGTTTGTAATATTTATTATTATTGTTTTATGACATGACTATAAATTATTACATATATCGTTCTCTGATGGCTGAACCTATTTTAAAAATTCTACTTTGAAAAATTAAAGGCCAAACGTTGCTAAGAACAAAAAATAAAAAACCATTACACACTCTTTTTTCTCAATGAAAGACCATTACGCATTCTTAGATCAACTTTATGAGTTTCCTCTTCTCTCACCGGCATGCAACCTAAAATTCCTACAATTTGATACCATAATAATTACTACAAACCAACCTTGTGCTAATAAATAGGATCATGAGAGAGGAGATTAGCAAGTGCCATGGACCCATGACCCCAATATTTTAAATATTTTTTTATAAAACTAAATGTCCTCACTATTCATATAGAGACACATTCAAATTAATTAGGGAATGAATATGATAGATGATGCTTTGAAGGACCATTTAGTCAATCCGACCCAAATCTATTATAAATTTGGTCCATGTTCAATGCATTAGTTTTTTTTTTTTTTGGATTTCTCCTTTGGTATCTGAATAAGTCATCTTTCAGGCACATCACCGACTCAAAGACTAATCCTAACCATTGATTGTGAGCAACTCGATGAGTGAGATATCTAACCGGCCAGAAGTTTCAATGTGTTTCATACCTAAGTAGGGATCAAAACCTTGATATGTTAGATGAATCTCTTACCACTCAACCAAAAGTTTCATATTATGCCTGGGTCTTTTCTAGCATACAAGACCATTCAATTAAAATGTAATAATTATTAAATGCTAATAACCGAATATACCATACAGAATTCTCATGCTTTTCAACGACCCGTTTATACCCATTTCAACCCCGACACACCATGACACACGCTAAGCATATCCCCTTTAATATTCCACCAATTCCTCCCTCATAAATTCCTCACACTCTCTCCCTCTTTCTCCTCACTACCCTTCCTTTTGATCAAACCACGTTTCATTTCCCGTCGTTTAGATTCCTTCATTCCAATGAAGTTTGGGAAACGGTTGAAGCAGCAGATTCAGGCAACGTTGCCTAATTGGAGAGATAAGTATTTGTCCTATAAGGAACTGAAGCAGCTGGTCCGGCTGCTTGCGGCCGCGGCGGTGACCGGAAAGGCAGAGGCTGAGTTTGTTTACTTTTTGAATAATGAGATCGATAAGTTCAATGCGTTTTTCATGGAACAAGAGGAGGATTTCATTATCCGACACAAGGTATGTATGTCATCGATAGCTTTCTAGTTTATGTTTGCCAGACAAGGTTATTTTCGGGTTTTTCTGTGTTTAGGAAAATTGAACATAAGTTTTTGTTTAACAAACTAATTGAATACTCAATATTGACACATGATGATCATGCATATCTTTTGAGTTTGAATACTAAAACATTAGAGGGGTATTTGTTCTCAATTTTTAAATTTATATAACAAAATTTTTTCCCACCCTCACTCTCGCTCCTTTAAATCCCATTTATCTCCAAGTCTCCTTATTTTAATTTAATTATTGGATTAATTCAACATTTGATCTTTATGTCTGTTCTCATTTTGTTTTTCATCTTCTAAACAAGAGTTTGGTTATTTCAATTTGAAGGTAAAATGATCTATATTTTTATTAAATAATTGGGGATAATGTTTTAAATGAAGTGAAATTTTGAAAGAATAAAATCTCTAATTTAAATCTTAGAGACTGAAAATTACATTAAACCTTTATAATTTTTCTTTGAATTTCTTGTAGCATTCTTAGTTTGAAAAAATTTAAATTGTAATTACAGATAGTTAAAAGAAGTATCTTACAATATGATTTTCTTCGCTTTAGTATTACTACTTTTCATTAATATTATATAATAAAGTTATAGTTATGTATAGATACAATAAAAAGAAAATTTATATAAATAAGGATAAATAAGTATAACGGTCTTTATTCTGTGTATGCCTGAACCCTGAAGCTTGAAGGCCAATTTGCTTCTTTTAGAGTACAACATGTTTTCTTTAACACAATAAACATAAACTTTATATTTAATTGTTTCCAATAAAATTTATCACACTAATTATGTTATTTATGTCTCACGAAAATTTGGTCAAATAGTCAAGAAAAATAAAGAATTATAGAAGGTTAGCTTGTTCAATTGTCCGAATATTGAAGCATTAACTGTGAATAACTTTTTGAGTTTTAAAATTTAAATGCTATACTTTTATCATTTCTCCTGACTTAATTAATTTAACATTATTTTAGATCACAGTATTACACTATATATATCTACTATAACTTACATTTAGATTCAGTGGTGTCATAAAAATAATATTTGGATAGCGTTTTTAATTGTTTTATATATTTAATTGATTTCCACACTTTTAAAAAATACAAGTGTATAAAACTATAATTTATAAATAGATTACATATATAGTCAAATAAATATTTGTTAAATCATTTTCTAATATTTTCATTGCTTATTATTTTTATAAAGCGCGCATATTCAGATTTATTTTATTAAAGTCATTATTAGATCTAAATGGAAGACATTATTTAATGGGAAAAAGACAAATACTGTCTTCCCAATTGGTAAAGGACACTTGAGGTTGCTAAATTGTAAAATTGACAAGTTGAGTCATAAGCACCTAATACACATTAACAAATTTGGGCAAATGACTCAAATACCCTTAAAAACACACATTTACCTCACTCTCACAAACACACCATATTCTCACTCCACCCTCGCAAATCTCAAATTGTTAAGGGCATTTGAGTCTTTTCTCACAAATTTGTTAATGTGTATTAGGTGTTTATGACCCAATTTATCCTTTTTACAATTTAGCAACCTCAGTTGTACTTTTACCAATTGGGAAAACTTTATTTATCTTTTTCCCTTATTTAATCAGTGAAATGAAAGAGGAATTGTAGTAGAGACTAGAGAGGCATATCACTAGTAAACACGTGGTTTTTTTTTCACTTTTTAGACAGTTCAAGGGTGGAAACTGTGAGTTTAAATTATGGAGGTGAAAATAATAAACTATTCAAGTTACCAAAAAATTCCTCTCAACTCTGACGTCCGATGTTCTCATATAAATCGATTTTTCTTATTAAAAACATCTCACTTTTACTAATGTATCAGTGTAATTAAGTGATAGATGTGTCCAACACGTTATATTAACTGCAATGCATAATCCAAAGAAAAATGCAAGGAAAAATATAAAAAGTGTTTTGCAACCTAAATATAATCTTGGTTTAAGGGTAAAAACATACATATATGTTGAAATCAGAAAAAAATATATATACATATATGTTCTTGACAAAGGGCTACCCAATATCAAATATTTTTTGACAAAAAATACATAAATTTTTATAGGGGTTCAAAAATACACATAAATTTTCATATTAGATTCAAAGATACAAATCAGTTATGTGTATGTTTGAACTCAATATGAAAGCTTATGTGTAATTGTTACCCAAAAAAGCATATGATTTTGGGTGACCTTTTGTTAAAACATTTGTCTATTTTTTACCAGTAATCCTATAGTATTATGATTATTATCCTATGTTTAGTTTCAAAATTTGAACAATTTACGCCCACAAAAAGGGAGGAGATTGGCCAAAAATAAGTGCAAATAGAACTTGATTGTAGTTTTTACTTCTTTTGATAAACACATAATATTCTGGGTTTTCGCAATATAATATTTATAAGGAAATCATATAGACAAAATGAAAATTGTCTACGAAAATCACGTGGGACATGTTTCCCTTTAACTGCCTATAATTAAGCCAACTATTTTGGATTTGCTTGAAGTCAATTTTTGTGAGTCCCACGTCTATCTGTCAATTTAAATAAATCGCTTGTTGAAAAAAAAATATAAATCGCTTAAGTAATTCAAGAAAAATTACTCCTCTCTCGTGCATTCACAAATAAACAGTTTAATTTTTCTTTTCAAACTTCATGCTTACCAGTCAACTTATTGACTTTTTACATAGTCCCAGAAAAGGCAAAATTTTTGTTGGGTCCTTAAGTATTTATATTTTTTTGTAGGACACTTATGGGTAATTGTTTTCATAATGGAATTGAATATCATCGATATGGTTTGGGTGATTTCTATTATTTGTCATTTTTTATTTTCAAATATATTTTTATATTTAGTGAACTAAAAATAGGAATACAATTTTACTGTATATTGAAAAAAATAGTTGAAACTCATATCACGAAATAAAAAAAATAGTTTTAAAAAATGTTATAAAAAATAGTAATTTCGACTTTTCAAATAAATTTAGATTATATATTCCTAACAGATTTGGCTACATAGTTTTTACTTTTTACTTAGATATTTGGAAGATAGATAATAATGAAACAAGTGAATAAGGAATTATAGTGAAAAAGAATGAAGAGTTTGGGGAATAACAACATGCTTTGGTGCAGGAATTAAGGATGAGAATAAAGAGGGTAATTGAGTTATGGGGACCCACTGGGCTTCATCCCTCCGAAATATATTATAAGGAAGAGATGGAAAAAATCAGGAAAGACATTGTTGACTTCCATGGGGAAATGGTTCTCTTGGTCAACTACAGCACCATTAACTATACAGGTTTTTTATCTTCTAATTCATTTTTCCTTTCCTTTAATTTCAAGCATGATTTCATTAATTAAAAGCATGTCAATTTCTAATATCTCATATCTTTTTTAGGCTCATCATTTTTTCTTACAAATCTTCATATCTATACCAAAATGGAACCACCTCTTCTGCCACTGGCCCAACTAGACCATTCAGATTTGATAATTATGCAATGAAAATGATACATAATGAAAATTATTTTTTTAAAAAATATTAAATATGGATGGAACAAGGAAAAGCAGCTTTCACTAGTAAGGAACAAGGAAAGAAGTTCCTACCAAATTGGCACTTTTAATCCTCATACCAAGTCATTCAAAGATCAAATCAAATCCTTATCTTTTTTAATCATTCAGCAAATAGAAAGCTATTTGAGATGGTGAAAGCTGCTTTCTCAACCTAAACAAGGAATTATATCAAAATTATAAATAATCACCTTCCTTATCTATTTTCACTAAAAATAAAACAGCTAATTGAAGTTATTAAATTATTGCATATTTATTCTACAGGATTGGGTAAAATTTTGAAGAAATACGACAAGAGAACGGGTGGGCTATTACGCTTTTTGTTCATTCCAAAGGTTCTGGAGCAACCATTCTTCATGACAGAGTTGATATCAGATTTGGTGAAGGAATGTGAGGGAATGATAGAAGCAATTTTGCCAATAGAGGAATATGAAGCAGAAAGAGTACAAGAAGCTCGAGAATCCATCACTGTCACTGGTGAAGGAATTTTTCATAATACGGTGGCCACGTTACTTACTATGCAAGAAATCAGACAAGGAAGCTCCACAGAGAGCCCTTTCTCCCTTCCTTCTCTCAACCTACCAGATACTGATCTCATTCGCTTAATTCAGCTCAATTCCTCTTTAACAATTATCTAGTTACCATATTCAACTCTTTTTCATCAATCTCTCTCCCTCTCTCTTTATATATATGCATATTGTGTGTCTAGGATATGACACTTTTGTGACTGAATATAGATAGCCATAGTGAGATTATATGATAGATATAGATGTTGAAAATCCTAATTCACCGAGTGTCTTTTCAGGGCTTAAACGATTAACATATTTGTTGGAGGTATAATGTTATATATCTATCTGATTCTATGTTTATTTATATATAAAAGTTTGATTCCTACTTATGTTAGAGGTCATTTGTACACAATAATGTTCTTTAGTTTCGTGTATTATGCTCTAAATGAAGCCTAAGAAACAAAATATACACAAATTTGAACAAAAAATACGGAGTATCCATAAGTCATAATATAGTATCCCTTGTTTAAAACTCCGTCCATCCTATAATACAAGTTTCACTTTAAAAAGAAGATATGTCACATAATATAAGATTTATTTCCCTTTTTATCTCAACATTTATCGTGTTTTCCACCTTTGCGATTGTTGATAACACTCATGCTCACCTTTCCAATATTTTAATCTAATCATCATCTCACTTATCCTTTTAACGAATAAGGATAAAGTTGAGAAAATATATGTTCATGACATTTTAATTGTTTTTAACTAATTTCAATAATTTTTTAATACAAAAAAGTAGTTATTTGAAGCTTATATTATGGGAGGAAGGGAGTAATGTTTTAATAGTGCAAAAAATATTTAGCAACATAACACTAAGTCTAACTCTAGAATTGTATAGACTTTACACAAACATAAAAAAATGGCTACAATATAATGATCTATTTGTGGAGTTAATCTTGATTTTAAATTTAGGATCAAGTTCTTATTTTTGTCACTACACACTCTAAATAATAATCATGAAAAAGACAAAGGGAGGAACTAATGAAGATAATTAAGGTGTTTTAGGATAAAAGCATGCATACATATTAACTAACATAGCTAAAATTAATAATCTAATCAACTAGGTAAATAATACATGTATTTATAACTGAAGATGTGTGTGTACATATGTGTGTGTGTCTATGCATGCATGCATGCATGCATGTATATGTAGACAATAATAGTGACGTTATGGCTTCAGATTTTGAGGAGGCAGTGGTATGGTAGTAATGCTATAAAAATAAGAAATGTGGAGATGGATCGGAAATGATCTGAAACGTGGAAATGGCATAAAAAAAAGCTTATGTCAATGTTTTCAAAAATTCTTCATTCAGCTTCTTCTATGTGTTTTGAGCTGATATCTGAACCCCAGGTGAGCAATTTGGTCGAGAAGTTAAAACTTCTGCATCTTTGATTTATAGTCTCCCTTGTTGTCAATTTAAGGCGTACACTACTTCAAAAAATAAAAAGTGACCCATTTTCCATTTAACTATAGAGTATAGACCCCAGTGATGCATGGATGGTGATTTAAAATAATGTAGGCGTATAAATTTTAAAAATTACCCACCATGATTTATAAATTGAATTAACAAAAAAGATTGTTTTTATTGATGAGGTAAAATTTATTTTTGGAACTTTAAGTTTGCATCAGCTATCACCTTGTTCCCTTCAATTTGTATAGTGCACTATGGCTTTCTTACTAACAGTGATACAAATGGTGATTCTATCTTAACGTTGACAACATGTGCTTAAATGGTACTAATTTTTAAGCATAATAATCTTTGAAAATATTTGTTGGATTAAATCAAACTAACAACACCCTCAATTAAAAAGGACAACAAATGCACTATTCAAACTTCTTTGATCAAAATAATATGTAGTTTAAATATAAAAAAGAAAAATTATATTTTAGCCCTTTTTATAAATCAATATTATTACTTAAGCTAAATTAATCCCAAAATTAGAGTGATAGGAAAATGACCCGACCTTTCCACTAAAACATTACCAATATTTAGCGACGAGAATCTGGGCTGAGCCCATCAAAGTGGAGGGATTGGTTTGATTTAAGAGCCCTAGAAGGAGTCTGGCATAAACGGGCTAGCCCGTTGGACCACAAGCTTAGATGGGCTGACCCGTTTTGGCACACCTTTCTCTTTCTTTGTTTTCTTGTTTTCTTGTTTAACAAAGTGTAGGGGATCCATAATATTAATGTTCATGCTCTTATTTGTAATTAGTTTGTATGGATTCACATATGATGGTATTTTAGTCCTTTACATATGTTTAATTACACAAACATAGTTAATAGATTTAATTTATAGGGTAAAGTATCAAATACTCCCGGAAGTTTTCCTTGCAGAGCATCCCCACCCCATAAGTTTTTTTAGGAGCAATTAAACCCAGTAAGTTTTTTTAAGAGCAATTAAACCCGAAACTTTTTTCGGTAGCAATCTCACCCAAATCTAAGGGTCAAATAACGTTGATTGTTAGATTAAATATGTGAAAAATAATAAATTGACACATACAATTCTGGAGGTGACATGACATACAAACATGGAAAACACAGATATACCTTAATTTTTTTAAAAATGGAAATAAACTCTCACCCCCACCCCACATCAATCTTTCAATTTTTTTTAATCCAAAATTTATATTTTATTTGGTCACATCAATCTCCTAGTCATTTAGCCATGTTATCGTAATTAAATTAGTTGAAGGGTAAATTAGGGTCATTACCCTTTATAAGTAATATGATTTAGTTTAAAAAAAGACAAGTATAAACCATTTTAAATTAAATAGTGCATTTTGCATTATTGTTTTTAATAAAAGAGTCAATTGACTCTCATAATTTAGAGAGGAGTGAGTAACAACTAAACAATATGTTAATATACCATTGGATAGTTGGTTGAACTGGTAAGTAAGCTAACCCCATAAGAATGAGAATGCATATTTAAATCCCGTGAAACACTCTCATTGGGAGAGAGAATAACCTTTCCTCTTTAGGTAGCACTACTACTCATCGAGTTCAGATTATTTAGTTGTCAACAGACATCAGATTAACGGGTAATGTTCATCTAAACAATATGTTAGTATGCATTATAAATTATACATGGGTGATGTATTTTCTTTCATCACACCCATTTCCTACTTGATCCTAGTGATGTAATCCCTTGCATCACTTTGCCTACGTCCACATCAAGATATTGACATAAACAGGACAAACATTCCTATGTCCTTCACTACCGCGTCCAATTTAATTATCTCATTAAACAAAATTACTCTATCATAGCCAGAGTTTGTGATAAAATATTTAATATCAATTCGTTGGACTACTTTACGAATTTCCACCATTAAAAATTAGGGCGAAGACCCAAAAATGATACACAACTATTGGCTAAGGAACAAAAATAACACATAACTATTTCGAGGTATAAAAATGATACCAAACTTTTCCATGTGATCAAAAATGATATTTTCACTAATATTAGACATGAAATGTCCAAAATACCCTTATAATTAAATAAACTTTTACCGGCAGGCGATTAATTTAGGGCGAAGGCAAAAAAATGATACATAACTATTGGCCAAGGAACAAAAATGATACATAATTATTGCAAGGTACACCAATGGTACCAACTTTTAACATGAGATCAAAAATAATATTTTCAATAATATGACAATAAGATTACACATGAAAAGTCCAAAATGTGCTTATAAATTAAATAAATTTTCTTCCTCACCCTCTCCTTCCTTAGCTTCTTTCTTCTACCAACAGTTCTTTCAATAAATAACTCGTCCACCGGCGGCTTCAACTCTCAACAACTCGTTAGGGTGATCAGGCTGCAAAAACATGAAAACAGAGTTGCTGAGTGTTGAAGCCGTTGGTCGACGAGTTATTTATTGAAGTAAGTGTTGGTAGAAGAAAGAAGCTAAGAGAGGAGAGGGTGAGGAAGAAAATTTTTTTAATTTATAAGTGCATTTTGGACTATTCATGTGTAATTTTATTGTCATATTAGTGAAAATATCATTTTTGTTCCCATGTTAAAAGTTGGTACCATTGGTGTACCTTGCAATAGTTATGTATCATTTTTGTTCCTTAACCAATAGTTATGTATCATTTTTGGGTCTTCTCCCTAAATTAATCGCCGGCTGGTAAAAGTTTATTTAATTATAAGGGCATTTTGGACATTTCGTGCCTAATATTATTGTCATATTAGTGAAAATATCATATTTGATCACATGGGAAAGTTGGGTATCATTTTTGTACCTCGAAATAGTTATGTACTTTTTCTGTTTCTTGGCCAATAGTTGTGTATCATTTTTGGGCCTTTGCCCTAAAAATTATAGTTAAGCTGGTAATTTTCGTTGCTAATTCAATAAAAAATTATATGATAACTGATGAAATTTGAACAAATTACTGACCGAAGATTTTAATGACAGAAAAATTCCATTATATAAACACATTTTCTCTATTTTACTCTGCTTATGTGTTCCAACTGGGTTCTCTATATATATGTCTGTTGGTAATATTTTTCTTATCGATGTAAATTCCATATGAATTGAAAGTATGAACGTTGTCATTCATCGAATAAATAGTTTTCTTCTTTATAATATTTCACCCATGCAAGGCACAAAGTTTCATTATAGTTTCAAACTAAATACGTATAAATCTTTTATTTTAACTTTATGTTTAAGTGTGCCTATTTGGATTAGCTTTTGGGTAAAGGTGCATAAAAATGTCTTTAATCTTACCCAAAAGAGCACCCAGCACCTAAAACAATCGAAGCTAAGGGAGCAAAATACCCATAAACATTATTTGTTTATAAACTAAGACAAAAGTATACTTAATGATATGCTTGAAGTTTTGAAAAACTCACATCTTTATTTTCTCTATCCCTGTTTAATATTTAGAATGAAAAAAGACTATGGAATTGTTGGTGCATAATTGGTGGCATGGTATAAATGATGTAAAATATATAATTGACGAAATAATGTAAAACTAAACCACATTCTTGGATGCAGAGAGAAAAACAATAGTGACCAGTAATCATATTAAGCTACTAAAATGATAAATGCTTATGTCAAAGAGTAAATAAAGTTATAAACACTACTTAGCACTTTTGACCACATAATCAGATTATATTACCTGGTCCAATAAGAAGAGAGCTACATCATTTTAAGGTAGATACTTGATGATGATTGATTAACCTATTGAACAAATGCTAATTATGGTGATGTATTTTAGCATTGAGCTACATTTGAAAGACAATCTCATTGAACTTACCTTTCCCCCGAATTCAACTTGTAAGAATCACGTGGAATATAAATGTCATTTATTTTTCTAAAGTTAATCTAAAAATGCCCCAAATTCGATATATGACAAAGGAGATCACCATTATTTTAAAGAAAAAAACATAAAGGTCTTGTTAGTATGTTAAAATCAATACAATCCATTATTTCGACTACTGAGAATGCTCCGGAAGTTAGGACGAGAGCTGGTGAATGTTCTTGCGATACGGTTGTTATTTTATGGGGGTTTCAATGTGACAAAGGAGATCATCATTATTTTAAAGAAAAAAACATAAAGGTCTTGTTAGTATGTTAAAATCAATACAATCCATTATTTCGACTACTGAGAATGCTCCGGAAGTTAGGACGAGAGCTGGTGAATGTTCTTGCGATACGGTTGTTATTTTATGGGGGTTTCAATGTGTTAAACAATTATTTTTGAGCTGATAGGATTAGATTCATAGTATTAAGATCAAAAGCCACACCGCTACTTGATTAGACCATCAACCTAACATTTTTAATTCTTTTCGATTATGAAATTTAGACATGTTGATGATCAGGTTATATTTTTTATCGTCTCTTGGCTCCTTGTCGATTCTTGAATAACGCCATTTTGAGTTTAAGGGGAAAAAAACAATCGAACAATTTTTTCGTACACATGTGTATCATCTTACGTGTATTTTTATACATAAATAATGTTGAATGTTTGATGACTAATATGGTTTTTTTTTTCGGTCAAGAGAACAATGATTTTTTTTTCAATAGTTTTTCAAAATTATATATAAACACTTAATTTATTTCAATTAATCATAATATATTTTAATTTTAATTGAGTTTAATTTATTACTTTAACTATGGGTATCCATTAATCTTTAAATTACTATTTTAACCAGTTCAATAATTAATCTGGTTTAAGTCCGACAGCATCAAGTAGAAACTTAGGAAGAAATTAAGAACTCGACTGCTTTATAATATTCAAATCAGGTGAAAAAGACATTGTCGGACGAGAACGGATTCAAAAAGATTTAAAAGTTCTAAAATACGGATTAAATTATTTCCAAGAGCTTAACATTTTAATTATTAGTGCTTCTTTGACTATGTAATTAGTACGAGTAAGAAACTAATATTAATCAACGTTTTGAGATTAGGATATCCAGTCCCAAAAAGGTTTTTGATAAGTTGGGAACTAATTAAATTATATTAACCATTATTTCGTAATCTAGATAATCCGGACTAAATACCCTAAGTTATGTCTAAGTTAATGAAGAGCTAAACTCTAAACTATATCTTTTTTTTTTAGTTTGCAGCAGGTTTTAGTTTGGTTCCATTCCATAAGTTAAAAGTTCACTTTTAATCTTCTATTAATAGGAATTGTTTCCAAAAAAAAGACCAAAATAATTTGAATTTGATAATGAGACTGCTAACCAAGAAAGATATATATTCACATTTAAGTTTATTAATATAATTGATTAAAAAATCTAAATTAATTACATAATTGTAACTGCATAATGTTACAAAATATGATTAAAAGCACATCTTTAAACTCAAGGGACAAACAAACTTGATGTAAACTTAATGATAAAACATATAGTTTAGCCTTAATAATGTAGGAATATAAATCAAGGAGGGAATCATTTCAAACTCTAAATTATTCCTTCCATGTATATCATTTCATTGGTGATGTAATCCCTTGCATCACTTCATTCCCCATGGGTATGTTGAGATATAGCATTCTTCTATGAATACTTTTCACCAACAGTCCAGCCGTTCACTATATAAGAAACTGAAACTGAAGCTCAATCTCAAGTACCATACAAACTCATCAAACTCATATAACATCTTCAATTCTCAACCAAAAGCAAATATTATCATGGCTGCCAATCAACAAGTGAAGCTTTTAGGATTCCTAGGAAGCCCATTTGTGGCTAGAGCAGAGCTAGCTCTGAAATTAAAGGGAATCCAATATGAGTATATTCAAGAATCTTTGACAGACAAAAGTGATCGTCTTCTAACAAAGAACCCAGTTCATAAGAAGGTCCCTGTCCTTCTCATCAATGACAAGCCAATTTGTGAGTCTCTTGTGATTGTAGAATATGTCGATGAAGCTTGGAGTGGCTATCCCATCTTGCCTTCTGATCCTTATCAAAGAGCCCAAACTCGTTTCTGGTCTAAGTTCATCGAAGAAAAGGTAATTACTACAACACTTTGAATGAATTTTGTTTTCTTATTGGGAATTTGAATAGATGAGGAGTTACTAAAAAATGTTTTTATTTGCATTGTGGTTGATTTTTAAGGTGTTACCTGCGGCATTTAAAGCAGCATGGAATCCAAACAAGCAAGAGAGGGAAAAAGGTGCTGAAGAAGCAAGAGAGGCTCTTAATATTCTGGAAAATGAGCTGAAAGTGAATGGCAAGTTCTTCAATGGAGATTCAGTTGGGTTATTGGAGATAGTTGTCCTCATTATCTTTTACTGGCTCCCCATAATTCAAGAAGCAAGTGAGTTTGATGCGTATAGTGGTGACAAATATCCAAAGCTAGAGAAGTGGGGCCAGGAGATTGTGAATGATCCGGTTGTTAAAGAAGTTTTGCTTCCTAGGGATGTTCTCCTTAACTTCTTCAAATCTATGTTTCAGAGCATCATTGCTTCAAAGTAGGTGGTCACATGAATGACCTATATAATCCTTCTGAGTTGGTCAATAGTCCAGTATTGGGAGTGATTATGGAAACAAAACGTGAGTAATAATTATCTAGCGTGAGCATGGGTCACGTGTGTGTGTGTTTGCGTGTGTGTGAGTTGGGGAATAAAATAATGTATGGAGGAGTAGGGATTTTCCTTTTGCAAGGGAACCTGACTAAGCCTTGGTTAATATAAAGATCATCATGTCATAAATAAAACTTTATTGGGTTAATGGGCAATTTACCCCTGGAAGTTTTACCATAGGAGCATCCCACCCCTGGAAGTTTTTTCAGGGGCAATTAAGCCCCTGAAGTTTCTTTTGGGGGCAAATCAGCCCAAGTTTAACTGTCAACGTCCGTTGACCGTTAACAAACAATATGTGAAATAAATTTATGCTGATATGGACTTAATATGCTGACATGGACATAACAAATCATTTGTCAAACCGTTCGAGCAACAGAGCTGAGAAGAAAAGAGAGTTGCTTTCCATAAGAGGCCAAGAGCGATTCACTATTTCAGATCTTCAATTTTTCTTCTGAGCTGGCCGAAAATTATGCTGATGTGGCAATTAATACATGTGGCAAATGCCCACTTACTTCACACGTTAGGATTGGGCTGATTTGCCCCCAAAAGAAACTTCAGGGGCTTTAATTGCCCCTGAAAAAACTTCCAGGGGTGGGATGCTCCTATGGTAAAACTTCCAGGGTCTATTTGCTGCTTAACCCAACTTTATTTGTTGCCCTCTATTATACCTTAATTTTATATTAGAATGCTCGAAGTTTCTTAGATTTTGTGTACCTGTTACTTCTTCGATGGAATCTCATCATTAGTTAATTACATCTTTGATAGTTTTGACACCCCAATTATGCTATGGGCAAATGTGCAAAAATAACCACCGTAAATTTAAAAATGGGCACCTATAACTGGTAAATTTAAGGGGGCAAAATCGTACACTGTAAACCAAAATAGGGCGAAAGTAACCTCTCTGTTAGGCAGAGTTAAACAGACATTTTCCAGAAGTGACCCACCATCAATTAATGACGTGTCATACATTTAAGGGTGCATTTTGTAGATGGGACTTTATTTTTTCAGATGGGGCTTTATTTTTTCAGATGATTATGAAGAAGTATGGTGAATTTTACATGATTTGGGTTCTATTTGGTTTCTTATCGAAATGATTTGGGGGTTTATGGTTCGTTTCAGGTGATTTAGGGTTCAACTAGATGCATTTCAGCTTCCATGCTGGATTTTGGAATTGACACGTCATTTACTGATGGTGGAGCCTACGTTTGGAAAACGTTTGTTTAACTCGGCCTAATTGAGAGGTTACTTTTGCCCCATTTTGGTTTACAATGTACAATTTTGCCCCATTTTAATTTATAGTGTACGATTTTGTTCCCTTAAATTGCCCATTTTTAAGTTCATCGAAGAAAAGGTAGTTACTACAACACTTTGAATGAATTTTGTTTTCTTATTGGGAATTTGAATAGATGAGGAGTTACTAAAAAATGTTTTTATTTGCATTGTGGTTGATTTTTAAGGTGTTACCTGCGGCATTTAAAGCAGCATGGAATCCAAACAAGCAAGAGAGGGAAAAAGGTGCTGAAGAAGCAAGAGAGGCTCTTAATATTCTGGAAAATGAGCTGAAAGTGAATGGAAAATTCTTCAATGGAGATTCAGTTGGGTTATTAGAGATTGCTGCCCTCATCATCTTTTACTGGCTCCCCATAATTCAAGAAGCAAGTGAGTTTGATGCGTATAGTGGTGACAAATATCCAAAGCTAGAGAAGTGGGGCCAGGAGATTGTGAATGATCCTGTTGTTAAAGAAGTTTTGCTTCCTAGAGACGTTCTCCTTAACTTCTTCAAATCCATGTTTCAGAGCATCGTTGCTTCAAAGTAGGTGGTCGCATGAATGATCTATTCAATCCTTCCGATTTGGTCAATAGTCCAATATTGCGAGTAATTGTGGAGAAAAAACATGTGTAATAATTATCTAGAGTGAGGATGGGTCACGTGTGTGTGTGTGAATTGGGAAATAAAATAATGTATGGAGGAGTGGGGATTTCCTTTTGCAAGGTAACCTGAATAAGCCTTTGTTTAATATAAAGATCATCGTGTCATAAATAAAACTTTATTTGTTGCCGTTTATTATACCTTAATTTTATATTAGAATGCTCGAACTTTCTTGGATTTTGTGTAGTAGTTACTTCTTCGGTGGAATCTCATCCTTAGTTAATTACATCTTTGATTGTTGTGACACCCCAATTATGGTATTGTACTCAAGATCATAAATCATAAACAATAAAAAAGGGACAAGTCTCAGCCTCAACTATTGTTAACAAATGCAACTAATGTGGCAATGAAATTGTTTGAAATATTAGTCATATCTGTACTCGAAGGACCGAATCATTCCAATGTGAAATCTGACTACGTACCATAAAAAGAGGGCTGACAAATCAACATTAATGTGTTTAATGCTAATTGATTTGAAATCAAATATGTCATTATTGCTGATTAGCGATATAATGAGCTGAGACAGTGATATTATATCTTTTCAGAGTCATCACAAACACTATAAAAATGCTTGTACAGTTTAGTTGGTGGTGCCACGGGGAGCGGCCACAATGCAAAACAAAATGCTTTCGTTATTGGATCAGAGTCGCATCTCTCAATGCAGTTGCGTCACCATAACAGAACCTTTTTGCAGTTTTTTCTTGTCTCTTCTTTCTTCCTTTGCTTCCTCTTTCTTATGCTTTACTTCAATCACCTCTTTGGTTTTTCTTTGAGTGTGTTTTCCCATTGATCTGCAAGAGATTAAAACTTGAAGTAGCATTACACAGTTATTAAAAAAATGAAAGAAAATGAATCAATCTAAATGTGACAAAATTACCCTTAACTAGAACAAATTCCAACAACTTATGCAACAGTTAGAATCTACGCTAGTTAGGTGCAATTATCATCAAAACATGCGTCAATTCAATTACTTTGGCCATGAAAAGATATGTAAAAGTATTGTGCTATCAATCAATAATGAAGTGATGAAATGATTTAGATTTTTATTACTATGTATTGACAAACATTTTAGAGTTCAGAGAGACAAAAACCTATAATTAAAACTATAAGGACTAAATAAAAACCAGAACAAACTATTACAGTAGCTTAAAAGATTTCTAATAACCAAATAAAATAGTATTGCATATATAAACTACTTGGAATATTCCTCAACATGAAAAACTGGGTAAGAATATATACTATAATAATTTCTGTATCAGATTAATTTAGAGTGGCTTTGGATAGTTTGAGAATGAAATCATTCTTAAAGAACAGCTAATATATAAGCATGATAATGACTTGGGAGCACTATATAAACTTAATGCAACGAATTTTGATCAGAAACTGGTACAGTAGATAGCTATTAACATCATAATTTTATATTAAAATTAAATTTTAATTTGAAATGACAAGGGGCGTTATCATTATCTATTTTTAAGAAGAACAATAATAATGGTATTGCTGTCAAATGATTTTAACATCAATCCAATATCAGTCACTTATATCTTTAATTTCGATGGTATGTAGGGACTGCTCATGAAGGAATTCCATAGATAGGGATGGACGGGGAAAGTTTTTGTTGATGAACTTGAGGACAAATTATTCCATTCATTTATAAATATGACATAATATTTAGGGGATATAATTTATACTCCTTTTATTTTAAATTCATAATCAATTCCATCAATCTTTTATCAACCGTTGGGAATGCTTGGGAAGATCCCCCATAGGAATGTAAAGGTGAAAGAGGTTGTTGATGAACTTATATGGACAAATTGTTACAATCTATTAACGTGTTAAACTGTTTATTGTTTTAGTCCGTATATATTAACACTCATTTTAGTTTTAATGTTCAATAATCTGTTATAGCGCTCACAATTGTTTTGCAGTAAAAAATGTTAGTCCCTACATTATTTTTTTCAAAACTTAGAGTAATTTGTCATTAAATTATCAGGAAAAAACCATAAAGACTAAAGCTAAAATGAGTATAAATGAAACTCCCTCTTATCCTAAATTCCTAGTTATAATAGTATGTTGACCTTTTTTGTGAGAATAAGGAAATATATTAAACCCCTAAATCTTTTTTTTTTTGGTAAAACAAAAAAGCACAATGGCCATAAGCCTTAACAAGTTACTGTTCTTGAGTCACCAAATTAGCAACTTCATCTGGGACATGATTGAAGCTCACAAATCCTGCTCCTATTGTCAGCTATATATATGTGTGTGTAAAATAATTTATACATAAAATAATTTAGTTTCAAAAAAGACAAATATAAACTATTTAAATTAAATATTGCATGTGTTATATAGAAGAGTCAATTGACTCTTATAATTCAGAGAGGATTGAGTTACAACTAAACAATATGTTAATATATAATTAGGCAGTTGGTTGAACTGGTAAGTAAGTCACTCCCATAAGAATGAAAAAACGTGTTCAAATCTCGTGAAACATTCTCATTTGGGAGAGGGAATAACTTTTCCTCTTTGGGTAGCACTACTACTCATCGAGTCCGAGTTATTCAGTTGTAAACAAGGGTCAGATTAACGGGTAGTGTTAATCTAAGCAATATGTTAATATGCTTTAAAAATTATACATGGGTGATGTAATCTCTTTCATTATTACACCCTTTTCCTACTTCTTGATCCTAGTGATGTAATCCCTTGCATCACTTTGCCTACGTCCACATCAAGATATTGACATAAACATGACAAACATTCCTCCATCTTGTCCTTCACCGCATCAAACTTAATTATCTCACTAAAAAAATTACTCTATAATAACCAGAGTTTGTGATAGAATATTTAATATCAATTCGTTGGACTACTTTAGGAATTTCCACCATTAAAATTTATAGTTAAGCTGGTAATTTCTGTTGCTAATTCTATCAGAAATTGCATGATAACTGATGAAATTTGAACAAATTACTGGCCGAAGATTTTAATGACAAGAAATTCCATTATATAAAAACCTTTTCTCTATTTTATTCTGCTTATGTGTTCAACTGGGTTCTATATAAATGTCTGTTGGTAATACTTTTTTATGGATGATGTAAATTTTTTATGAATTGAAAGTATGAACATTGTCATTCATCGAATAAATTGCTTTCTTCTTTATAATATTTCAACCATACAAGGCACAAAGTTCCATTATAGTTTCAAACTAAATACGTATAAATCTTTTATTTTAACTTTATTCTCGTTGCATACACATACAAGTGTGCCTATTTGGATTAGCTTTTGGGTAAAGGTGCATAAATGTCCTTAATCTTACCCAAAAGAGCACCCTGCACCTAAAACAATCGAAGCTAAAGGTGCAAAATACCCATGAACATTTGAAAATTCAAAAATGTTCCCACCACTACATTTTCCCAACCAATGTTAGAAGGAAGCTGAAATGACATGCATTTTCAAAAATTTGACCAAGTTTTAGAGGAGTCAAATGCGGACTAGGATGCTTGAAAATTTTAATATTCAGTGTATTGTATTGGACAAAATATTAGTTTATAGTATGAATTGCAATGAAAAAAATATGGGTGATTCGATCCATACTACTTAATCCCTGTTAAAATTAGGACAATTTTAAGTTTAAGAAATTCAAAATGAGAAAGAACAATTATTAATACACACAAGTATATAAATAAAAAATTATTAATAAGTCTCGTTTAATGCTTGATTGTCCACTAATTATAAAAGTTATTAAATAAATGCTGAGCGAAACTACTTTGCTAACACTTTTGATTTATATATAATAATGGGCGGTTTACCACGGAAGTATTTTTTGGTGTGATTTTCCCCTTTAAGTACTAAAGGAGAGCAATTTTGCACATTATCATTAAAATCTTAATAGGTAATATCAAGATTTTATTGGTCGATGTGGAATTTTTAAAATGATTGTACATTATTGTTACGTTTTGGAAATGTATGGAGCAATTTTCAACTTAAAAATGGTTCTAGTGTTAAATAGTCTATAAGCGAAAAATTCCAAGCCAAAATAGACCTTAAACCTATTTATCAACCATAAAGTATCTAAAACATACATTAAGCCAAAATCAAACAATTTTATGTGTTTTTTTATCAGAATTTTATGTGTTCAACCATATATTCATTTGCCCATGAGATAACTCAAGTCATAATCTTGAGACTTGGTAATAACTTTTCTTTTTACATTTATTAGTTGTTCTTTTTCATATTGACTTGAACAAATTTTAAATTATTGTAATTTTTAACTAGGAGTAAGTAGCATGGAGCACCCAAGTTTTTTAAAGTGCAATAATTAATAATAAAGACTAATATTTTGTGCATCCATCACCCCAAATTTTCAAATTTGCAACATCCTGATCAGCATTTGACTCCTCTAATAACTTGACCAAATATTTAACAAATCATGTCATGTTAGCTTCCATTTAACGATGGTTAGGGACATTTGACTCTGGAGTCTGGACCTGTTTTGATCCATTTTCAAATCTTTTGGAGTATTTTTTGCCACTACAATTCACTAAAGAGCATTTATGCACCTTTACCCTTAGCTTTTTAAAATTGATCTGATTGTATGCTTTCGGATTGCAGAAAAGCGCTTAAAAAAGTGATTTTTGGGTTCCCAAATTAAAAAAGCTAGTCTACTTATCCATGAATTTAACGCTAATATTTTTTTTCTTTATACTTTGTTGTTAAATCACCATTTTATCTGACTTACCCTGTCATCTGTGGTAATGCAGTTTAAATTGATCCAAACACAAGGAAAATATTACCACCACCAGATTTGAAGAATTGAAAAGTTAACAATGGAAATGGGAAGCCAGCCAAACGGTATTTCCAATGAAGAAGAAAGCTTTTAAGATTTGAAGAAATCTAATTTATTTATCATTATTATTATAAGTAAACTTTTAGTCGTTATTTTGGTAGTCGCTGCTAAAAAGTAAGACTTTTAGTGACAACATTTTTAGTTGCTACTAAACATGTGTTTATTTTATAGGGAATGAAATGATAGGTGTTGAAAACAATATGATTAAACTTGGCTTTGGGGGTGATGTTAATTTTTATTTTGATCTATTATATAATTTCCTAGATTACTCAGTTCTGTTTTCCATGTCATATATATCCTTTTCACGAGTTTTTTTTTTCTGACATGACATATATATGCAGTAAAACTTAACAGTGTTCTTAAGTATAGGAAATTTGAGGGTTAAAATCTTAAAAATAAAGGTCTTATTTAGAGTACCTGAAAAAGGGCAGCCTAAATAAGTCAAATCCGTTTGGCCTACGTCCAAAAAATATGCCATTTTATAATGCCGGCCCTTGAGATTTTCTAAATGCTTTTCTTCTCTTCCAAACATTTTTTGCTATAAAAAAAATAAAACATAAGATTAAAAATATTAAATATGATCCAAATTATGTTAAAAATAACAAGTAATTATACTAATTAAATAGACTTAAAATTCAGAGTATCATAGTGATTATAAAATATCATTAATGTTTATAAACTAAGACAAATGTATACTTAATGATATGCTTGGAGTTTAGAAAAACTCATCTTTATTTTCTCTATCGATGTTTAATATGTACAATGAAAAAGACTAAAGGATTGTTGCTGCATAATTGGTGGCATGATATAAATTATGAAAAATATATAATTGACCAAATAATGTAAAACTAAACCACATTCTTGCATGCAGAGAGAAAAACAATAGTGACCAGTAGTCATCATAATAAGCAACTAAAAATGATAGAAATGCTTATGTCAAAGAGTAAATCAACACTAATTAGCTTGACCACATAATCAGATTACTTGGCCCAATAAGAAGAGAGCTACATCATTTTAAGGTAGATACTTGATGATGATTGATTAACCTATTGAACAAATGCGTGCTAATTATGGTGATGTATTTTAGCATTGAGCTACATTTAAAAGACAATCTCATTGAACTTACCTTTCACCCCGAATTCAACTTGTAAGAATCACATGGAATATAAATGTCATTTATTTTTGGGTTAAAGATCACAAATGCCCCTAAACTTTGTAGTGAGGATCATATCTGCCCCTTAACTTTTTTTAGGCTCAATTTTGCCCCTAAAGTATGAAATTAGTATCATATCTACCCCTTTTGGATGGAACCCCAATCCACCGTTTGCCATGTCAATTAAATGTTCAAGTTGAGACACACTCATCACACACGTCATCAATGAAGGAGAGACATATTAATATGGTTGTAATAGTAACGGACTTTTTGTCAAAAAAACCGACCCATTTTAAAAACATTTTTTCAAAAAACCTTTTTTTCCTCAATGTTTATTTTTATTGTGTAAATCATTTTTTATATGCTGTAATATTTTTGAAAATTATAAATATGAACTATATTTTTTAATTTGTTGAGGAAATCTCATAAGATTAATCAACTATTATAAGTGTATTTGGCTCAACTTTTTTTTAGAAATAAGTGAGCTTATTTTAAGTGTGTGGATTTTTTCTATTTTTGATTGACTTATTTTTCACTTAGCTTATTTATAAGCTACTCAAGGTAGCTTATTTTTCTACATGACTTAAAAATAAGCTAACTTAAAAATAAGCCCCTTTTAAATAAAAAGTCATGCAAACATATTTATAAGTCAAATTGGAAAATAAGCCACTTTTTCAAAATTCATCCAAACATAAAAATAAGTCACTTTTTCCACAAGTCGAGCCAAACACACCCTATAACTAGTTTTAAGATCCAAATCAGATTGATGGCGCCAAAAATTCCAAATTAGCTGTAATCCAAAAAAATCAAAATTAGTAAATTTCTTAATCTACCCTTGCCTCTAGACCCCTCTTTGCCTCTCTCCCATTCACTTTATTACGGCCAGACAGTAACCCATCATAATCACCGACAACGACCACCAGCCACAGGAACAACATGCACAATCTTCTAACTTGAGGGCATATTTAAATAAATTCAACCATGAATGTAACAGTAGAAACCAAAATAAAAGAAGCAGCAGATCTTTCATAAGAAAAAGGAAGTAACAGATGTGGCTTTGATATTCAAACATGGGTTTAATGCAAACAATGTCTGCATATAGGTTGAGAAGATGCTGCGCATAACAGATGGTGAAAGAGAAGTAGAGGGGGATGAAAAGGAGGGAGGGACAATTTGAGATTAAAGAGGAAGGAATTGCATATCAAAGTCCAGTGAGTCACGCACATCTCCCCCCAAATCTATCGAAAAGGGTCATCAAACAATTGAGAGAGGGAGAGACACCGTCGTCTCACCATCACCAACGATGAAATATCGTGTGCGCTACTTCTCCTTCAATTTGGATCTCTGCTTCTTTCTCGAATGAGTATGTGTCTCCTTAAACCTTATTTGAGTGAAGAACTGAAGAAATTAACTCAAACAGTGAATGAGATTGGGACAACAACCGTTTACATCACCTAAAAAATCTTTGAGTGACACGTGTCAATGAGTGTGTGCCAGTATGGACATCTAATTGATGTGGCAAACGGACGTTTGGAGTTCCATCCAAAAGGGTAGATATGATACTAATTTCATATTTTAGGGGTGAAATTGAGCCTAAAAAAAGTTAAGGGCAGATATGATCCTCACTACAAAGTTTAGGGGCATATGTGATCTTTAACCCTTTATTTTTCTAAAGTTAATCTAAAAATGCCCCAAATTCCACAAAGAAGATCATCATTATTTTAAAGAAAAAACAAAGGTCTTGTTAGTATATTAAAATCAATACAATCCATTATTTCGACCACTGAAAATGCTCCGGAAGTTAGGACGAGAGCTGGTGAAAATTCTTGCGATACGGTTGTTGTTTTATGAGGGTTTCAATGTGTTTAACAATTATTTTTGAGCAGATAGGATCAGATTCATAGTATTAAGATCAAAATCCACACCACTTGATTAGACCATTAACCTAACTTTAATTTTAATTATTTTCGATCATGAAAATTAGACATGTTGATGATCAGGTTATATTTTTTATATCATCTCTTGGCTCCTTGTCGATTCTTGAATAACGCCATTTTGAGTTTAAAGCGAACAAATAGTCGAACAATTTTTTCTTATACATGTGTATCATCTTACGTGTATTTTTATACATAAATGTTCAATGTTTGATGATTAATATGGTTTTTTTTTCAAGAGCTCAATGATAAACGTGGCTGTCACCCAAGAGGGGGGGGTGAATTGGGTGAGGGAATAAATTAAATCTTTTGAATCTTCTTTTCGAAAGACTGCTTGTGCTTGGTGATAATATTTACGAAGTAGTGATATGCACAAGTCAGTATGTTATGTGATGCAAAATAGAATGTTTGAATGTAAATTTATGCACACATAAATTTATCCTGGTTCGGTCACCCAGACCTACATCCAGTCCCCAGGCTCCACCTGAGATTTTCAATCCACTATTCTTGTTTAAACCGGGCACAAGAGAAGCCTTTACACTTTAGGTTTTACGAGCACGGGTTCACCTAACAACCCACAGGTTTTACACCGGGTTCACCTGCAAACCTTACAAATGCAAGTTTTACGGGCTAACTTGCAACCTATGGAGATTTAGACAACCTCTAAATGCTCCCCCTTACAAATTGTAAGTTTACACTATGTTCACTCTATGAACTGATTGTGCTAAACACTTAAGCTCAAAACTAACTCTCTCTAAGAGTGGATGATGTTACTCACTTAAGTACAATAAAATTACTCTCTGAAAAATATCACAAATCTGGATCTGAGAGTAGTAGAAGATGTGTAGAATGATGAGTATGATATATCAGATACTTTGTTCTGTTCTCTCTTTTTCTTCCATCATACTTCTCTTCTGAATGAGTGTCTCTTTTATATTCGGCTTCATAGGCTTAGGTGGCAAGTTGAATATGAACGTTTGAATAGTGCCGTTAATCCTATGTTACCGTTGAGAAGTACATCTTCATTAATGCTTAGCAGGGTTGACTTGCTTTATCTCTGAAAAGTAGTCCTGACACCTCTGCTCTGACAAAAGCATTCTGACTTCTGAGTATGTGATTTTTACTCTTGCACTCTTGCTGACGGATGATCATCTTTCATCCGCAAGTGGTAATCTTGCTCTGCAAGTGTTAAGCTCTGAGTCCCAATGTCAAGAGTCTTTCCATCCGGAAGCTCATTTGCATCCGGAAGCGTGACCATGTTCTGCACATACTGGTTAGTCCAACATAGCAATATATATATAAGAATTATACATGCTGTGGGAAGTTTGTTTGCTATGGGGAGTAGTTTACTTAGACTGTGTTCTGATTTGGTCTATGATGTATCTGGAAGCATTTTTACATCCGGAAGTAAAACTACTAGATGAAGGATCTTGGTTCACTATAACTCACTCTCACTTAGTGTATTTCATCCCAACACTCAGCGCTAGTCACTGAGCTATCGGAAGCACTTTTACTTGACGTGGTGAATTCACTGACGCTTAGGGTGAAATCTATTCTATCAGTCTGCGCCAGTCAAGATCTAATAGGAAGCAACTTCACTTGATGTTGCATTTCTGCTGACGCTCGGGGTTATATCTAGTCTATCAACCTGCGCCAGTCTAAATCTAATAGGAAGTGCTTTCACTTGGCGAAGTAGACTTACTGACGCTTGGGGTAATAACTATTCTATTGCTCTGCGCCAGTCTAAGTCTAACAGGAAGCGCTTTCACTTGGGGAAGTAGACTCACTGACGCTTGGGGTAATATCTATTCTGTCGCTCTGCGCCAGTCTAATTCTAACAGGAAGCGCTTTCACTTGGGGAAGTAGACTCACTGACGCTTGGGGTAATATCTATTCTGTCGCTCTGCGCCAGTCTAAGTCTAACAGGAAGCAACTTCGCTTCCGATTGAAACATAGCTTAGTCTTAGGGTTTGTGTACCTAATGTTCATGGACTAAGTTAAATCCCTAGTGATTTACTTGCTGACGCTGGGGGATGAAAACATTCATCCGCATGCGCAAGTCCTAATCTAACCGGAAGTAAATCTTCATCCGGAAGCACTCTTACTTGGGATCCTAAGTATACTATTGCTTCCTAGGCACTTGGTCTAATCCTTTATATTTTAGTCTTCATCAAAACTTAAGATTCTAACATTCTCCCCCTTTTTGATGATGACAAACCTAGTTCTATTAATTAAGTTCATATGAAAGGATTAGCTGAAGAATAAAAGCAATAGTTAAGAGCAAGTAACTTAGACAAATATTATTGACAAGCAGAAGTTACAAGTCAGAGTTATACAATCAAATAACATATACAAGTAAAGAATGTATACAAATAAATTTCACTAAGTATGAATGAAGATATGCATGAAAACAAAATCAACAAAAATATTTGGATTGGGGGTTAGAGTCTGTGTCTCTTTTTCTTTTCCCTCTCTTTCTGTCTCTCTTCATTTTCCTCACGCTCACTCTGGTTTATCTGGGCAATGATCTCTTGAAGCTCTTTTTCCTCTTTTTCCCTTCTGAGCCTTTCTGATTCAATGGACTCCTCGTATGCCCTTTTCATGTTCTCCACTTCTTCATACCCAGGGAAACCTGTAGCATCGTCGAAGTAGCAGACTTCTCCATTGGGATAGTGTACAGCCCGGATTCTCACATTCCATGCAGAGAAGTTGGGATCCTCTTCAACTTCTTGGGCTTTCCTTTTCCCTTTCCCTTTGCTCTTCCCTTTGCTTTTGTTAATTGGAGGAGTGGGCATGGCACTTGCTCTTTCAGCATCGAGGCAAGCCATCTGACCAAAGGATAGCTTGTCAGTGAATCCATACTTCTCAAATTCTTCAGGAGTCATGTCTTCAATTTCCAATTTGACTTCCTTCAGAATTGGAACCGCTTGGACCACTGGATTTTCTTGCACAACCTGAGCAGATGAAGTTCCTTGCTCAGGTAGGTCAGATGGAGTCTCTTCCTCAGACTCATCAGATTCAGTGGTGGCAATTAACTTCCTGGCACGTTTCCTAGCAACGGCCTTCTTTCTGGGTGCACTGAATCTGGCAGCTGGCTCAGACGAGGGAGGAGGATCAGAAGATTGCTCAGATGAAGGGATCTCAGACTCTTGCCCAGAGGATGCAGGAACAGGCTTGGCTATCACAATGGGAGGATGGTTGGGTCTCTTCAGTCCCCACTTCATTATGATCTCCTCAACCATCTCTCTACTTGTTTTATTTGGAGGAGGCTCTGATGATGACTCAGATTGTGAGGATTGTTCATTCTGCCCAAACACAACCATCTCCAAATGTGATCTTTGCTCAGCTGTTCTCTTCTGCTTCAGGAAACGGAGGGCCTCTCCTCTTATAAGGCTCTCTGCACCACTCAGCCTCTGAGACTCATATGCACGACGCAGGGCGGCCGTGATATCTTCATCAATCCAGAGTGAAGGCTGGCTGAGAACATCCCTTGTGGCCATACTTAGGCGAAGAGTAGACATAGCATTTCTCCCCCTTTTGTCATCATCAACAGGGGTGAGTGCCAGGGATGGAGTGGATGTGGAGGAGGATGGAGGTGGTTCAGGACCAAATTTCTTGGGAGGGGAGGGTGAGAGGGTAGAGGTGGAGGATGTGGGAGAAGATAGGTGTTCAGGAGTTTGAGGAGGGTCGGGGAAGCAGCTGGTGGTGACAAAGATATCCCCATAAGGATGAGTGGAGGAGTATTCTTTGTAGTTGGCGGAGTCAGGGGTAAAGGGTAAATGGTCATCGGAGAGTGGTTGAAGGCGGGGATATTCGCCGTATGGTTGGCTGAGGGGGTGAATGGCTGTTTCAGATCCTATGGGTCTAGGGCTTGGATGGGTAGGGTTGGAGAAGCGGAGTGGAGAGCGTGTAGGGGCACCTGGTCGTGTGGGAATGGGTGAGGATGAGGATGAGGAAGGTGAGGATGAGAAATTTCTAGGAGAATGGCGTGGAGAGTTGTGAGTTGAGTCTTGGGTTTGGTGGTCATGGGTAGGTGAGGGTTGGGATTGTTGGTCATTGTTGGGTGATGGTGGAGCTTGTTGGTCATTTTGTGGTGGAGGCTGAGGTTGTTGAGTGTTGGGCGGAGGAGGAGGTGGTAGTTGAGGGTGATTAGGAGGAGGAGGAGGGTTTTGAGGAGGAGGAGGAGGTGAAGGTGGTAAGTTACCTTGTGATGAAGGTTGGGGAATTTGTAGGTGCTGGAGGATGAGGTCTAATTTTGAATCCACCCTGGCAAGGTGATTCTCAAGTTGTCCTACTCTGTCCTCAAGCCGCTGAATTCGCTCCCCTTGGTGGTGGAAGCCAGCTTCACATTCAACACGGAGAGGACCCACCAAGGAATCAGTCAGTCTCAACAGAAGCTCTTCCTTTATGTCCTCTGCAAAGGCCCTAACAGAAGCTGGAACCCTTGCACTACGGCTTGGCCCAGCATGAGAGTCAACTTCCTGATCGCCTGCTCCAGATGCAGAGGGAGCTGAAGTACCAGAAGCACTACCGGCTTGTGAGTGTGAGCGAGTGGGCTTAGGAGGCTTGAAATACTTGATCCCCATCCTTGCCACATTGGTTGCTCCCACAGGCCTACACTGGACATTCTCTTCTTCCACAGCAGATGTAGCCTTGATCAGATGCTTCTCAAGGAGGAAGGCAATGATGGTGGGATAGGGAAGATAACCTGACTTGTCATTGTTTAACCAGCGCTGAAGCTCTAGGCATATCAACTGCCCAGGGTTGAAAGGCTTGCGCGAGAGGAGTCTAGGGAACCAAGGGTTGTCCAGCAGTGTGAACTCGTTGAAGTTGCCTCCCTTATGAGTCATTATCCGGGAGTAGACGTAGTACAAGAGCCTGTTAGAATCAGACATCTTTGACACCTTCTTGCTGTTGGTGCCATACAACTCCTCGAGTTCCTCCTTGCTGTACTTGTGAGACTCAGGGTAGATCCATTCATTCATATCCTCTTCTGTGATTCCCATCATCTCATTCAGGGTTCTCCAAGTGAACCTGAAGGTTCTTCCTCTTACAGTGGCAGTGAAGGAGAGTTTGTGGACTTGCTCTTTCCCATCCACCTTCCTGTACTTAGCTCTGCCTGAGAGGGATTGGCAAAAGACTCGCAGGACGTTGACGTTGTAGTCCTGGTTGATGCCCAGCCAAGGCATATACTTTTCCAAGTAAGGGCGCAGATGAGCAAACCCTAGTTCATCCAACTTGTCCAGATTGATGAACAGGCCATGATTGAAGATGGGAATGGATGTCTCAAATTTGGCGGATACACTCTCCAAAGCCCCATCTCTATAAACTGTGAGATCATCTTCTTCCTCAACCCTCTGTCTCTTGGAGGAAGGCTCCTCAGAAAAATGGACCTTCTTCTTCTTTCCCTTTCCCTGAGCATCCCGCTCTTGTTCAGAACCCACTGCCTGTTCTATTCTACCAGAGGTTTCAGGCTGACCCTGAACGTCTTCACCCTGTCCCCGTGATTGCCCAGAACCTTCTTGGCGTTCATGATGTTCTTCATGTTGTTCTTCATGGTGCCCAGATTTACCAGAATGTCTGTGAGAGGATTTCCCAGATTTCGATTTATTTTTCTTAGAAGAAGAGGTTTTCTGGATGACTGGGTTGGGTTCATTCGTACCGGCCATTTTTTTTGTATGAATGTTGTGAAAATAAAGATGAAATGCGAGAAGTGTGTAAAAATGAAGAATGCAATGAAGAAGATGAAGTAAACTTTTCAGAGAAAAGATGCGTGTGAAAATAATGCAAGTAAAAAGTGAAGGTGAAAAGTTACATCTATTTATAGGTAAAGCTTCTGAGGATAGAATGGGTATAGTCTTTCAAATTTTCACACATTGGGTAACGTAAGTTTTTAAGTTGGAACGACACACCTGATGACACGTGTTGCTTCAGAGAAGGCACAACGTTTCATAGAGGAAGTTGAAACGTTTTCTGGTGTGTCCCTTGGTCTGACACTGGCGCTCTTGATCATATTGAATTATCATCCAGCGCTAGCAAAAGAGTATTCGGAAGTGATTTTGCTTCCGGTTGGACAGACGCTCCTGGTTGCCTTGAGTAGTTATTCAGCGTCAGCATGAGAGCATCCGGAAGTAGTTTTGCTTCCGATGGTACTTACTTAAGATTTAACTTTGAATGACTCGTTGATGTTCTCTCTTGTGCATCCACAGCGATCAAGCTTTCATAACTAAAGCCATATTTGCGTCAAGTAGAATTTGTTTGATCTTCTCAATTTCAGGAGCAGTAGCTCTCGGAGCCCAGTATGAACAACAACTCATTCAGATTTGATACATTGCTCTGATCAGGTATGATCATGAAAATTGTTGTTCCTTCGTACCTTCTTTCCTACAAAATAGCAAATGATTTCTCTTTCCCATTTTTCAGTCTCCAACCTTGGATCTGACTGGTCAGTTTGTAGGAAGTATGTGATTCTTATGCACTTAAGAATTATTCACTATGAATATAGCATTGCGAATCAACTATGACTATATGCACATGGCTTCTGATAATGATAGTCATAGATAGCATGTATAGTATGAACATTGTGTGAAATATCTTATAAGCCATATCATGTTCATGCTTATGATGCTTAATGTAAAATCTCAATAAGTCCATCTTACATTTGCATAGGAGATTTTACTGTTGCATGCTTCAACCTTAAATAATCCCTTGCTTACCCAAGGAGATCTTTTATACTTATCCTTGGCCTGAAGCACTTTCTTAGGAGAGACAGGATTCGCAGGTTTTCTCCATGTGAGTTGAGACATCCTCTCTCTTTTGTCCTTCTCAGGATAGTTGAATGGAACTCTGTGATAGCTTATCCCTGAGACAAGGTCTTTGTTCCTTGTGGTAGCGTACTGCTTCTTATGATTGAACCAGGTAGTTGCAGTAGTGACATCACCACGAGTTCTCTTCTTTGGGACAAGAGGAACTCTTGATCTTTCCTGCACAGGTAAGGCACTAGAAGGGAGTTTTGGTACCCATTTGTACTTGGGTCCTACATAGTTAGCGCTGGACCTTACTTGTCCTTTGGGGATCCATATATATTTATTTCTCACATTTAAATTTCTCTTAAAATTGCATGTGTGAGAAATATGACCAGTTCTACCACAATAATGACAGATAATGGGATGATGTTCAGAATCAGATTTCTTATCACTATTATGGTGGTCAGTTTTCTTTTCAAAGACTCTATGTTTATTAACTTTTGAAATCTCAGGGTCTTTCGAAAAATCTTCTTTTATGAGTGGGACTTTGGACTCCTTGGTTGTAGAAGAAGGAATAAGTTCCTCAAGTTCCCTATTCCTTTTTCTTAAGCCTAGAATTTCTTTTGCAAGTTTACAGAATTCAACATGTAGCTCATTATACATATCTTGCAATTCAGAAGTTTCAAGTTTAGGTACCTCATTTTCTTCAGCTTCTGAATCTTCTAGGCGGAGATCCACTCTCTCTTTGCTGATACTAGCTTCTACTACATCACCATCCAGTAGCTCATCAACGGTGGATTCACAAGGAGCACATAGTGAGCTTTGGACAGCCTTAACATCAAGAAATTGGCTAGAAGCATACATAGTATCAAGAGTGTTCCAAATATCTATAGCCCTAGAGCAATGTTTAATTTTCTGGTAATCATTGTCAGATAAACTTTTGTGCAAAATTTGCATTGCTCTAAGGTTTAAGTAAAATAAGCTTTTGTCCTCTTCTGTCCAATTTACTTTTGGTTTGAAATCAGAGTCCTTTTCAAAAACATCCCACATTTTGAAATCAGTGGATAGTATAAAACTTTTCATCCTTCCCTTCCATAAGTAAAAATCAGCATTTTCTAACACAGGTGGGATGGTATGATCAAAACCTTCAAAACACATTTTGTAACCCAAATCAGCCTAGGTCTTTGCACTTGAGATCGTTGGATCCTTTAAACAAGTGACCTTGCTCTGATACCAAATGATAAACGTGGCTGTCACCCAAGAGGGGGGGGGGGTGAATTGGGTGAGGGAATAAATTAAATCTTTTGAATCTTCTTTTCGAAAGACTGCTTGTGCTTGGTGATAATATTTACGAAGTAGTGATATGCACAAGTCAGTATGTTATGTGATGCAAAATAGAATGTTTGAATGTAAATTTATGCACACATAAATTTATCCTGGTTCGGTCACCCAGACCTACATCCAGTCCCCAGGCTCCACCTGAGATTTTCAATCCACTATTCTTGTTTAAACCGGGCACAAGAGAAGCCTTTACACTTTAGGTTTTACGAGCACGGGTTCACCTAACAACCCACAGGTTTTACACCGGGTTCACCTGCAAACCTTACAAATGCAAGTTTTACGGGCTAACTTGCAACCTATGGAGATTTAGACAACCTCTAAATGCTCCCCCTTACAAATTGTAAGTTTACACTATGTTCACTCTATGAACTGATTGTGCTAAACACTTAAGCTCAAAACTAACTCTCTCTAAGAGTGGATGATGTTACTCACTTAAGTACAATAAAATTACTCTCTGAAAAATATCACAAATCTGGATCTGAGAGTAGTAGAAGATGTGTAGAATGATGAGTATGATATATCAGATACTTTGTTCTGTTCTCTCTTTTTCTTCCATCATACTTCTCTTCTGAATGAGTGTCTCTTTTATATTCGGCTTCATAGGCTTAGGTGGCAAGTTGAATATGAACGTTTGAATAGTGCCGTTAATCCTATGTTACCGTTGAGAAGTACATCTTCATTAATGCTTAGCAGGGTTGACTTGCTTTATCTCTGAAAAGTAGTCCTGACACCTCTGCTCTGACAAAAGCATTCTGACTTCTGAGTATGTGATTTTTACTCTTGCACTCTTGCTGACGGATGATCATCTTTCATCCGCAAGTGGTAATCTTGCTCTGCAAGTGTTAAGCTCTGAGTCCCAATGTCAAGAGTCTTTCCATCCGGAAGCTCATTTGCATCCGGAAGCGTGACCATGTTCTGCACATACTGGTTAGTCCAACATAGCAATATATATATAAGAATTATACATGCTGTGGGAAGTTTGTTTGCTATGGGGAGTAGTTTACTTAGACTGTGTTCTGATTTGGTCTATGATGTATCTGGAAGCATTTTTACATCCGGAAGTAAAACTACTAGATGAAGGATCTTGGTTCACTATAACTCACTCTCACTTAGTGTATTTCATCCCAACACTCAGCGCTAGTCACTGAGTTATCGGAAGCACTTTTACTTGACGTGGTGAATTCACTGACGCTTAGGGTGAAATCTATTCTATCAGTCTGCGCCAGTCAAGATCTAATAGGAAGCAACTTCACTTGATGTTGCATTTCTGCTGACGCTCGGGGTTATATCTAGTCTATCAACCTGCGCCAGTCTAAATCTAATAGGAAGTGCTTTCACTTGGCGAAGTAGACTTACTGACGCTTGGGGTAATAACTATTCTATTGCTCTGCGCCAGTCTAAGTCTAACAGGAAGCGCTTTCACTTGGGGAAGTAGACTCACTGACGCTTGGGGTAATATCTATTCTGTCGCTCTGCGCCAGTCTAATTCTAACAGGAAGCGCTTTCACTTGGGGAAGTAGACTCACTGACGCTTGGGGTAATATCTATTCTGTCGCTCTGCGCCAGTCTAAGTCTAACAGGAAGCAACTTCGCTTCCGATTGAAACATAGCTTAGTCTTAGGGTTTGTGTACCTAATGTTCATGGACTAAGTTAAATCCCTAGTGATTTACTTGCTGACGCTGGGGGATGAAAACATTCATCCGCATGCGCAAGTCCTAATCTAACCGGAAGTAAATCTTCATCCGGAAGCACTCTTACTTGGGATCCTAAGTATACTATTGCTTCCTAGGCACTTGGTCTAATCCTTTATATTTTAGTCTTCATCAAAACTTAAGATTCTAACACTCAATATTTTTTATTTCAATAATTTTTCAAAATTATATATAAACACTTAATTTATTTCAATTAATCATAATATTTTTTTTTATCAAAATTGAGTTTAATTTATTACTTCAACTATGGGTATCCATTTATCTCTAAATTACTATTTCAACCATTTCAATAATTAATCTGGTTTAAGTCCGACAGCATCAAGTAGAAACTTAAGAAGAAATTAAAAACTCAACTTCTTTATAATATTTAAATCAGGTGAAAATGACATTGGCCGATGAAAACGTTAGACTAAATTAATATTAGAAACAAAATATTTAAATACGCTAAAATACGGATTAAATGATTTTCAAGAGCTTGACATTTTAATTGTTAGTGTATGTTTCTTTAACTATGTAATTAGTACGTGTAAAAAACTAATATTAATCAACGTTTTGAGATTAGGATGTCCAGTCTCCAGTCCCTAGAAAGTTTTTGATATGTTGAGAATTAACTTCTAATTAATTACCATTATTCGTAATCTAGATAATCTGTACTATATCCCTTTTTTAGGTTGCATAAGGTTTTAGTTTGGTTCCAAAAGTTAAATGTTCACTTTTACTCTTCTTTTAATACTATTTTTTTCAAAAAAATAATTTCAATTTGATATTGAGATTACTAACAAAAATATATAGAGAAAAAGACAAATAAAGTCTTCTGAATATGTAAAAGGACAATCAAGATCGCTAAATTTCCAAAATGACAACCAATGTCACATATACTAAATTAACCACCAAAACATCCTCATTAACAAGATGCACATTTACCATTGCATTATCTACATTAACAACTATAGCATAGCAATTAATCACAGCAATATCCTTATTAACCACAGCAACAATCTCATTTTCTTTACCACTAGATCGTTGTTAATTTAGTATATGCGACATTGGTTGTCCTTTTGGAAATTTAACAACTTTGATTGTCCTTTTATATATTCAGATGACTTAATTTGTCTTTTCCCAATAAGATATTCACACTTTAATTTATTAATATAATTAATAAATAAATATAAATAAAATACATTATTGTAATGTTACCATTTAAATTTGTCAAGACATCTTCTTTAAATAAAACTGAATAATGTTACAAAAGAGAATTAAAAACACATTTTTAAACTCAAGGGACAAAACAAACTTGATGTAAACTTAATGATAAAACATATAGTTTATCCATAATAAATTTGTCAAGAAGGGAATCATTGCAAAATCTAAATTATTCCATTCATGTATAGCATTTCATTGGTGATGTAATCCCTTGCATCACTTCATTCCCCACGGATATGTTGAGATATAGCATTCTTCTAAGAATACAAAAAAACACCAACAGTCCAGCCGTTCACTATATAAGAAACTGGCACTCAATCTCAAGTACCATACAAACTCATCAAACTCATATCACATCTTCAATTCTCAAACAAAAGCAAGTATTAACATGGCTGCCAATCAACAAGTGAAGCTCTTAGGATTTCTTGGAAGCCCATTTGTGGCCAGAGCAGAGCTGGCTCTGAAATTAAAGGGAATCCAATATGAGTATATTCAAGAATCTTTGACAGACAAAAGTGATCGTCTTCTAAAAAGCAACCCAGTTCATAAGAAGGTCCCTGTCCTTCTAATTAATGACAAGCCAATTTGTGAGTCTCTTGTGATTGTAGAATATGTCGATGAAGCTTGGATTGGCAATCCCATCTTGCCTTCTGATCCTTATCAAAGAGCCCAAACTCGTTTCTGGTCTAAGTTCATCGAAGAAAAGGTAATTACTACAACACTTTGAATGAATTTTGTTTTCTTATTGGGAATTTGAATAGATGAGGAGTTACTAAAAAATGTTTTTATTTGCATTGTGGTTGTTTTAAGGTGTTACCTGCGGCATTTAAAGCAGCATGGAATCCAAACAAGCAAGAGAGGGAAAAAGGTGCTGAAGAAGCAAGAGAGGCTCTTAATATTCTGGAAAATGAGCTGAAAGTGAATGGAAAATTCTTCAATGGAGATTCAGTTGGGTTATTAGAGATTGCTACCCTTATCATCTTTTACTGGCTCCCCATAATTCAAGAAGCAAGTGAGTTTGATGCGTATAGTGGTGACAAATATCCAAAGCTAGAGAAGTGGGGTCAGGAGATTGTGAATGATCCTGTTGTTAAAGAAGTTTTGCTTCCTAGAGACGTTCTCCTTAACTTCTTCAAATCCATGTTTCAGAGCATCGTTGCTTCAAAGTAGGTGGTTGCATGAATGAGCTATACAATCCTTCTGATTTGGTCAATAGTCCAATATTGCGAGTGATTGTGGAGGAAAAACATGTGTAATAATTATCTAGAGTGAGGATGGGTCACACGTGTGTGTGTGTGTGTGTGTTTGTGTGTGTGAGTTGGGGAATAAAATAATGTATGGAGGAGTGGGATTTTTCTTTTGCAAGGGAACCTGAATAAGCCTTTGTTTAATATAAAGATCATCATGTCATAAATAAAACTTTATTTGTTGCCCTCTATTATACCTTAATTTTATATTAGAATGCTCGAAGTTTCTTAGATTTTGTGTACCTGTTACTTCTTCGATGGAATCTCATCATTAGTTAATTACATCTTTGATAGTTTTGACACCCCAATTATGCTATGGGCAAATGTGCAAAAATAACCACCGTAAATTTAAAAATGGGCACCTATAACTGGTAAATTTAAGGGGGCAAAATCGTACACTGTAAACCAAAATAGGGCGAAAGTAACCTCTCTGTTAGGCAGAGTTAAACAGACATTTTCCAGAAGTGACCCACCATCAATAAATGACGTGTCATACATTTAAGGGTGCATTTTGTATATGGGACTTTATTTTTTCAGATGGGGCTTTATTTTTTTCAGATGATTATGAAGAAGTATGGTGAATTTCACATGATTTGGGTTCTATTTGGTTTCTTATTGAAATGATTTGGGGGTTTATGGTTTGTTTCAGGTGATTTAGGGTTCAACTAGATGCATTTCAGCTTCCATGCTGGATTTTGGAATTGACACGTCATTTACTGATGGTGGAGCCTACTTTTGGAAAACGTTTGTTTAACTCGGCCTAATTGAGAGGTTACTTTTGCCCCATTTTGGTTTACAATGTACAATTTTGCCCCATTTTTGTTTATAGTGTACGATTTTGTCCCCTTAAAGTGCCCTTTTTTAAATTTACGGTGGCTATTTTTGCACCTTTACCCATTATGATATTGTACTCAAGATCATAAATCATAAACTATTGAAAACGGACAAGTCCCAACCTCAAAACAATTGTTAACAAATGCAACTAATGTGGCAATGAAATTGTTGGAAATATTAGTCATGTCTCTACTCAAAGGCCCAAATCATTTGATTGTGAAATCCGACGGCATAGAGGGAAAGAGAGTTGACAAATCAATATTAATATGTGTTTAATACTAATTTATTTGAAATCAAATTTGTCATTATTGGCGACATAATGAGTTGCATTATGACTATGATATTTGTTAACTCTTAGATATTCATGACATTTCAGCAAGTTTACTTAAATTTTGGGCCATAATTTGCATATTTGTGCATGTTATCAGTTTTGAATGAATATTTTGTGCATTAGATTTTGGATTGCACTTTCTTGCTCAAATATATATATTTTGATTATATTTTAGTGTTAGAATCATTTTTGTTGAAAGAGTAGGGAAACATCAAGTGGAGATAAGATGCATTGAGAAGGATGACAAAAGAAACTTCCTGGAGCCTGGGCTAAATTCTGAAGCCTATGCTAAATCGCTTCCAAGAATCAGAGCAAGTCACATAACCTAGGCTAAATTCTGAAGCCTAGGAAAAATCACTTCCAGGATCAGAAGAGCAAATTCGCGAACATCACAAGGCCTGGGTTTAATTGTTGGGCCTAGGCGAAACTACTCTCACATACCAGAAAAAAAAGTTACAGAATGTCAAAGAGCCTAGGCCAAGTGTTTTAGCCTGGGCGAAATTTCCATCAGATTATAAAACACATAGTTTTGCTGAATTTAGGTTTTAGAGGTATTTAAAGTGGGAGATTGGAACCCTTCAACATCTTTTCAACCTAGACCTTCTTTGGGGGCAGCTCTTAGCTAGGGTTTGTGATTTTGGAGAGATTGAAGCAAACATTGAAGCTTTGGAAGAGATTTGTAACTCAAATCCTTTGGTTTTCTTCTTCTTCATCTTCCTTTCCTTTCTCATGTCATTTATGACTATACATTTATCTTGTATTTGTGCTTTTATGTTGACTATGAGTAGCTAAACTCTTTATCTAGGATTATTTTGAACTTTTGTATGGATTAACACTAGATTCTTCCTCTTATTTTGTGTTTTATGACATATGCGTTTATTTTACTCTTTACCTAATGCTTCTAAGTGTTTGATCACCATTTAGATGTTGAGTTCACTTGATTGATGCTTGAGAGGGCTAGGTTGAGTGTAGAACTTTGGTAAAATAGTGCAAGAACTTGAAGTTTGCTTGATGAATGGATGATTTTGTTGATAAGATAGAGATATACTTATTGACCTTGCATAGTCACATTAGAGTTGGAGCATAAAAATTGGGTTTTATTAATTGTAACAAGAGATTGAGCAATTAAATAGAATTAAACAGTTGTTCTTGACTCGACGGAGTGTTTACAGGTACCTTTTGAACCCTAGACTAGCACATGTGTTAATTAATAGCATCTATATGAGGAAGTGGATATAAAGTTGAGAAATACAAGGGGAATAAATAATCTTACACCCCATTTAATTGTTTAAGTCAAAAGATCAATTGTTTATATTAGTTTTAGAAATAGATTTATTTTATTTCACTTAAACAATCACCATTGTTTTCTTGGTTCAACTTAATTGAATTCACCTAGTTTTTTTTTTTTGGTTAATCACCGCCCGGTTTAATCCAGACTCGCGAGGTAGGAGTGTTGCCCATATAGACAAGGTTGTCCCCTCTCCCAATGAGAGCGCTTCCCGGGATTCGAACACGCGTTCTCATCCTTACGGAGGTTGTAGCCCACTTACCAGCTCAACCAACTACCCATTGGTATTCACCTAGTCTTTTGCTTGGTTGGGATTTAGTCTAAATCCTCATGGGAACGATACTTTTCTTATCACTTTATTACTTGGCGCGACCTTTGCACTTGCGGTGCGAACAATAATATACCCTTTCAGAGTCATTTCAAATACTACAAAAATGCTTGTACCGTTCAGTAGTTCCATTACACTCTCTAGCTTTCATACCATAATTCATTATAGAATAATAAATATGTTCAGGTTTTCTTAATCAAAAAATTACTTTCAGGTTAGAGATGGGGATATTTAGCAAACACATTGGTAAAATGATAGTAGTAGATTATATTTCATTTTTTAATTGAAAAAACAGTATAAAGCAGCACAGCGTTTTTAACTAAAAAAAGGATATTGCAACATATATGTCAGTGTGGCTCCAATAATTATAAAGATATTCTACATACACAATTAACAAAAAAAGTTAGAAATCCGTTAGTTTTGGGCATTTCCCCCCATTTTTCTAACTTCTAAGACATTTTCGCCCCTCATAAGACTTCTAGGGTATTTGTACCGTTTTTCCCTTAATTCAAAGAATTGCTTTATTTTCAACAAAATTCGTTGTTTGTGAAACAAGGAAACTATTATCTTCTTATTCTTATTTGTTATACATCTTGTCTATGAATGATATTGAGTATGTTTACTCAAGTGTGTTCAACCTATAAAAAATATGTTATTATGCTTTATAAATTTTAAATGTGATGTAATCTCTTTCATCACACTCATTTCCTACTTCTTGATCCTAGTGGTGTAATCCATTGCATCACTTCGCCTACGTCCACATCAAGATGTTGACATAAACATGACAAACATTCCTCATCTTGTCCTTCACCGCATCCAATTTAATTATCTCACTAAAAAATTACTCTATAATTAACAGAGTTTGTGATAGAATATTTTCTATCAATTCGTTGGACTACTTTAGGGATTTCCACCATTAAAATCTATAATTAAGTTGGTAATTTTCGATGCTAATTCTATCTGAAATTACATGATAAACGATGAAATTTCAACAAATCACTGACCAATGATTTTAATGACAGAAAAATTTCATTATATATAAGACCTTTTCATGGGAATTCAGCTAATAATTGGTTTTGAACTTTCTTATTTTTTTAAAAAATAATTTGATTGATACAATAAAGTGTTTTTTATAAAAAAAAGTTATATATATGTCTATAAATATATAAAACCTTTTCATGGGAAACTCTATACAGACTCGCACTTATTATATTTGAATATATTAAGGTTTGACAAGATCTTATCTAAAAGGCACCTTCTTCACCTATGTTAACTGGAAATCTTCAATACTCTTTTTATCTAAAAATATAGCATCTATTTATGGAATTAAATTTATTCTTAAATATATAGCCTCTTTATATTTATTCTTAATTTTTATCAAAATTATCTGTTTTGATGATGTTAAATAATAAATAAGCAAGAGAAAGATTCGGCACTACTAATAATCTATTTTTTACCAGAACAACTACTAATACTTCATATAAGCGTTTTGACCTTTTTTTCAATGAATTAAAAGTGGAATTTGGAGTTTGTTAGATCTTGTGAAATTGCAAAGAAAATAGGGTAAATGTGCAAAAATAGCACCGTAAATTTAAAAATGGGTAACTATAACTCTGATAAATTTAAGGAGGCAAAACTGTATACTTTTTTTTTTTTTGATAAATTTAAAAATGGCAAAACTGTATACTGTAAACTAAAATGGAGCAAAATCATACATTGTAAACCAAAATGGGGCCAAAGTAACCTCTCTGTTTGGCCGAGTTAAACAGACATTTTCCAGACGTGGGCTCCATCATCAGTAAATGACATGTCAATTCCAAAATCCACAATGAAAGCTAAAATGCATCCAGAATCATTTCGATAAGAAACCAAATATAACCCCAAATAATGTGAAATTCACCTTACTTCTTCATAATTATCTGTAGGAGTGAGCAAGCTAAACCAAAAACCGAAAACTGAACCGAACCGAAGTAAGTTCGGTTTTTTCGGTTAGGTTAATTCGGTTTTCGGATATAATTCGATTATTTTATTTCGGTTATTTCGGATATCGGGTTTCGGTTGGTTAATTAAAAAATATTTCTGTTAAAACCGAAAACCGAAATATATATATTTCCAATTTTTGATACATTATATATTTCCAATTTTGCTTCTTTTAGTTTTAGGCCTTTTTTTTACTAGATTTAATTTTGGGCCTTTAGGCGTTAGCTTTAGGTTTAGTTTATTATGATGATCCTGATGATGGGAGAAGAACTACTTTGGATCAAATTATTTTGTAGTACTTTTAGTTTATTTCAACTTTAAATATGATCATCCTTATGTATTTTTTAATCTATTATGTAAGGTTGACTCTTGAATGAATTGGTTTGTATACATTTTGAATTTTACATAATCCTTTTTCATTCTCATACTTATGAATGTTGAATTCTTAAATCTTTAAATTCCGCTAGTCCTTGATAAAAAATATTTCGGCTATTACAAAGATAACTGAAAATCGAACCGAATTTTTTCGATTATTTCGGTTCAGTTTCTACACAACTTCAGTTTCGGTTCGGTTATTTGGTATAACTTAAATCAGTTTTCGGTTTTTTCGGTTATTATCGAACACCAAACCGAACAACCGAATGCTCAGCCTTAATCATCTGGAAAAATAAAGCCCCATCTAAAATAATAAAGCTGTAAATGTATGACACGTCATTTACTGATGATGGTAGGGGCACGTCTGGACAACGTATGTTTAACTCTGCCTAATAGAGAGGTTACTTTTGCCCCATATTAGTTTACATTATACAATTTTACCCCCTTAAATTTACTAGACTTATAGTTGCCCATTTTTAAATTTACGATGGCTATTTTAGGACATTTGCCCAAGAAAGTATGACCTAAAATTAAGTTTAAATTACATGTAATCCCGCTAAATTTTATTTCACTCACACAATATTACCATTAAATCGAAAGTTATATATATGTGTGTGTAAGTGGAGCTGGAAATTCGGCTTGAGCCTGCTGGGCAGCTCTTTCAAACCCGAGCCTGAGGAGGGTCAACTATGATTTTGTTGGCTAAAATAGGAAATAGGCCTATACCGGCTAGCTCATCAAGTCATGCGCTTAGAGGGCTGGCCCATTTAGGCCCGCCTATTATTTTTTAAGAATATTTTATAAAATTTATTTCCTTTTTATTATTTTTTATTATTGTATTATTACTTAATACTTACAAAAAAAATTGATATTTTAAAACTAAAGAAGAAGAATATACTCATAGTCAAAGAGTAAACCAAAACTAATTAGTACTTTTGAAAAACAAAATCGATTACATGGCCCAATAAGAAGAGAGCTACATCATTTTAAGGTATATGCTTGATGATGATTGATTAATCTAATGATCACTTGCTAATTATTATGGTCATGTATTTTAGCATTGAGCTACATTTGAAAAACTACTCTCGTTAAACTTAACTTTCACCCCGATTTCAACTTGTAAAACTCACATGAAATATAAATGTCATTTATTTTTCTAATGTTAATCTAAAAATGAACCAAATTCGGTATATGACAATGGAACTCATCATTATTTTGAAGAAAAAACAAAGGTCTAGTTAGTGTGTTAAAATCAATACAATCACTTCAATATTATATTTCGACCACTAAGAATGCTCCAGAAGTTAGGACGATAGCTGGTGAAAGTTCTTGAGATACGTTTGTTATTTTATGGGGCCTTAGCTTCAACGTATTTAACAATTACTTTTGAGCGCAGAAAGGATCAGATTCATAGTATTAAGATCAAAATCCACTTTTATATAAAAAAAAAAGATCAAAATCCACACCAATTGATTAGACCATTAACCTAATTTTCTAATTCTTTTCGATTATGAAATTTGGATAGGTTGATGAAAAGGTTGTATGTTTATAGTCTCTGGGCTCGTTGCCGATTCTTGAATAACGACATTTTGAGTTTAAGGGAAAAAGAAATCGAACAATTTTTTCTTTATACATGTGTATCATCTAACGTGTATTTTTATACATAAATGTTCAATGTTTGATGATTAATATGTTTCTTTTTTGTCAAGAGATCAATATTTTTTCAAGATTATATATAAACACTTAATTTATTTCAATTAATTATACTATTCTTAAATCATAACTGAGTTTACTTTGTTACGTAAAATATGGGCATCCATTTATCTTTAAATTACTATTTCAACCAGTTCAACAATTAATCTAGTTTAAATCCAACAGCATCAAGTAGGAACATAATTAAGAAGGAATTAACTCAACTGCTTTATAATATATAAATCAGGTGAAAATGACATTGACTGATCAAAACGTTAGACTACATTAAAATTAGATACAATAGATTTCGAAATGCTAAAATATGGATTAAATTATTGGGTTAAGGTGCATTTTTAGTACCCTAGAATATAGCAAAGTGCATTTCACATAATATATAATATTGATCAACATTTTGAGATTAGGATGTCTAGTTCCAAGAAACTTTGGAAATGTTGGGAATCAAATTCTATTAAACATTATTCGGTAATCTAAATGACTAAATACCCTAAGTTTTGCTTAACTTAATGAAAAGCTAAACTTCAAACTGAATCTTTTTTAGCTGCATCAGCTTTTAGTTTGGTTCCATTATTAGTTACAACTTAAAAGTTCACTTTAAATATTCTTTTAATACGAATTGCTTTGAAGATTAATGGCGAAAATAATTTAAATTTGATAATGCATGCATATGAGACTACTAACCAAAAGAGATATTCACATTTTAATTTATTATTATAATTAATTAATAAATATAAATTAATTACTTAATTGTAACATCACCATTTAAATTTGTCAAGTCAACTTCTTTAAATAACACAGCATAATAATGTTACAAAAGAGGACTAAAAATACATTTTCAAACTCAAAGGACAAAAAAAAAACTTGATGTAAACTTAATGATAAAACATATGCTTTATCCTTAATAATGTAAGAATATAAATCAAGGAGGGAATCATTTCAAAATCTAAATTATTCCATTCATGTATAGCATTTCATTGGTGATGTAATCCCTTGCATCAACACTTCATTCCCCATGGATATGTTGAGATATAGCATTCTTCTAAGAATACAGAAACACACCAACACTTCTCCACCAGTTCACTATATAAGACACTGAAACTCAATCTCAAGTACCATAGAAACTCATCAAACTCATTTAACATCTTCAACTCTCAACCAAAAGCAAATATTAACATGGCTGCCAATCATCAAGTGAAGCTTTTAGGATTTCTAGGAAGCCCATTTGTGGCTAGAGCTGAGCTTGCTCTGAAATTAAAGGGAATCCAATATGAGTATATTCAAGAATCTTTGACAGACAAAAGTGATCGTCTTCTAAAAAGCAACCCAGTTCATAAGAAGGTCCCTGTCCTTCTCATCAATGACAAGCCAATTTGTGAGTCTCTCGTGATTGTAGAATATATCAATGAAGCTTGGAGTAGTGGCTACCACATCTTGCCTTCTGATCCTTATCAAAGAGCCCAAACTCGTTTCTGGTCTAAGTTCATCGAAGAAAAAGTAATTACTACAACACTTTGAATGAATTTTGTTTTCTTATTGCGAATTTGAATAAATGAGGAGTTACTAAAAAATGTTTTTATTTGCATTGTGGTTGATTTAAGGTGTTACCTGCGGCATTTAAAGCAGCATGGAATCCAAACAAGCAAGAGAGGGAAAAAGGTGCTGAAGAAGCAAGAGAGGCTTTTAATATTCTGGAAAATGAGCTGAAAGTGAATGACAAGTTCTTCAATGGAGATTCAGTTGGGTTATTGGAGATAGCTGCCCTCATCATATTTTACTGGCTCCCCATAATTCAAGAAGCAAGTGAGTTTGATGCGTATAGTGGTGACAAATATCCAAAGCTAGAGAAGTGGGGTCAGGAGATTGTGAATGATCCGGTTGTTAAAGAAGTTTTGCTTCCCAGGGATGTTCTCCTTAACTTCTTCAAATCTATGTTTCAAAGCATCATTGCTTCAAAGTAGTGGTCACATGAATGACGTATATAATCCTTCCGAGTTGGTCAATAGTCCAGTACTGGGAGTGAATATGGAAATAAAACGTGTGTAATAATTATCTAGCGTGAGCATGGGTCACGTGTGTGTGTGTGTGTTTGTGTGTGTGTGTGTCAATGTGTGTTTCCGTGTGTGTGAGTTGGGGAATAAAATAATGTATGGAGGAGTGGGGATTTTCCTTTTGCAAGGGAACCTGACTAATCCTTTGGTTAATATATAGATCATCGTGTCATAAATAAAACTTTATTTGTTGTCATCTAGTGTACCAGTTACTTCAGTCGAATGTCATCATTAATTAATTACATCTTTGATTGTTGTGACACCCCAATTATGGTAGTGTACTCAACATCATAAATCATAAACAGTAGAAAAGGGAGAAGTGCCAGCCTCACGAGTTGTTAACAAATGAAACTAATGTGATAATGAAATTGTTGGAAATATTAGTCAAATCTGCCATTGAAGGATCAGACCATCCGATTGTGAAATTTGACTGTGTACAGGAAAAGAGAGAATTGACAAAACAACATTAATATGTGATTAATGTTTATTGATTTGAAATCAAATATGTTATACCCTTCCAGAGTCATTTCAAATGCTATAAAAATACTTGTATCGTTCAGTTGTTCCATTACATTCTTTGGCTTTCATTCTCAAGGTCATACGTTAATTCATTATAATAGAATAAGAATTATGTTCAGGTTTAATTTTCTTAATCAAAAATTTATGTTCAGGTTGGGGATGGGGATATTTAGCAAACACTTTGGTATAAAAAGATTAGATTATATTTCATTTTTAAATTGAAAAAAACAATAAAAATCTACACATAGTTTTTTTAATTATAAAAAAAAATGATATTACAACATATTTGTCCATGTGGCTCCAAATTATTATAAAGATATTTTACATACATATTTAACAAAAAAGGTTAGAAATCCGTTACATTTTTGCCCCGTGTTTTTTATTTCTACGACATTTCGCTCCTCATAAAACTTTCAGGGTGCGTGTTTTTACCCCTTTTCCCTAAATTCAAACAAATCTTTTATCTTGGAAAAAAAATCGTTGTTTGTGAAACTGATGAAAGTGCTATCTTCTTATTCTTATTTGTTTTACACCTCGTCTATGATTGATATTGTGTAGGTTTACTCAAGTCTTGACATTTTTCGCATTCTCTAATTGTGGTAAAAAGAATTTGCTTGATTCTACTTGCTATCTGAAAATTCAATAACACCATGGAGAAAAGGGTGCTCACCAAACTAATAAAACAATGTTTACTAACTAATAACTAGGAGCATTTGTATTAAAAAGGGGCTAATCCAACCTTAAAAAAGGTAAAAATTTTTATCCTTACTTGGGCATGGAACACATTAAAATTATTCCTTGTCAACTACCAACATTTAGATGCCCATAGGTAGCAATTCATGTTAGTTAATTAGAGGCCATTGATGTGCCTGAAAAATGACAAGTCCTAGGTTACATAAGGAGAAATAAAATTTCATATTTACTAACTACTCTACTCTCTTTGTTAGGAATATAAACCTAGATAACCTCAAGTGAGCAATTTCATGAATACGATAGTTTGACTTCTAGTGTCCTCCACTCCTCCTTGAAATGAAGGAGGTTAGTAACAAATGCAAAAGTTTCCTTAAATGTTTTGAGCCAATTTAGCCATATGATCAGCTAGGTTGTTTAGTTCCCTTGTACAAACTTGGTCATCACTTACCAATTTTTGGTCTGCCACATCTTCTTGCATGTTCAATCATGTCATTGTGAGTGTGATCCCACGTAGAATCTCTGGTCAGCATGTTGATCACCTCTACGCAATCTATGACAATTCGCACTTTCTTATATCCAGAACGTCAACAAAGTGTTAGGCTCTGTATAGTTTCTATGAGAGTATAAAAGGAATATAAAACATTCAATGACCTGATGACCTTATTTCATGGAAATAAAATAAAAGAATCAAATTAAATTAAATGCAATCATATTTGACGCTTATTAACTTGTCCAACATGTCACTCTTGCATATCCTCCAAAGGCACATGCTTGTCACATGCATTTTAAGTGATTTCTTCAATATGGACATCATATAGGCCTTGGACAATGAACTTCATCTTGTTGGGTTCGAACATTGTGACCAACTTTCTTGGGATCTTGTTGAATATGTTAATGGAGGACTCTTTAATATAATTGGGCTCCAACTCATTAAGATCTCTTATGAAGCAATTGAAAGCCTCCTTCATCGCTTTAGTCCTTGCTCTTGTCATCGGGCCTCCAATACCTTTTAATGGGTCTTTTATAATGTTGGTTTTTCATCCATCAACAGTGTCTACGTCATGCTCTTCATCATCCAAGTTTGATGTTCTTCATCGGTTGACAAAACAAAGCCTGTTGACACAGAGAAAGTTGATCATCCTATAAACTTGAAGGGAGTGACATATTAGAAATTTGTTCATGGTTGTGTTTCTCAAATGTACATTCTACCTCAAGAATTGAAGGTGATAGTGTTGGTGTTGTTGGCATATGTGGAGGCAGAGTTGTGCAAGAAGACGACTAGATTTCTTCATCAAAAAATCAGTTCATATAGGCTGAATTGGAGTAAGAAAATGGAGAAAGTTGACTTCGTGAATGCTGAACTTCTTGCTCTAAAATGGCTTGATGCGATGGACTATCCACAAAACTTTGAATTATGAAAAGGGAATAGGTAAAATTAGGGAATTCGGCGTAAGCTACTAAAATAAGCTACTAAAATTAGGGACTTGGGCGTAAGCTACTAAAATAAGCTACTAAAATTGCCCCCATCCTCACTTGTCTTTTTGGAAGTTTAGGTTCCTCACTTGTCCTTTTGGGTATTGGGAGAGATTTATTTGGGATTTTCCATTATAAATATGTAATCATATCAATGAAATGATTGAAGACTATTTTACCAATCCTTTGCTTTCAACAAGGGTAAAGGGGTAATAGTACTCATCCATACTAGTTTTTATTATCACGTTCATTCATAGTATCAACATTGAAAATTAGTTTTGTGTAAAAGGATTTGAAATCAGTTTTCAACTATCCACATAAATTTCAAACAATGAAACTGAATGGCAGGAATGACTGTCCACTCAATGTAAATTTATAAGCAAGATCTGATCCGTTGAGGTGCAATTGTGTAATTTGGGTTCTAACAATCAATTTTTAAAGTTTTAGCAACAGAGAGAAAATGAAAAATTCAGCCAACTAATATCATTCAAGATGAGAAAACTAAATTAGTTGGCTGAATTTTTCATTTTCTCTCTGTTGCTAAAACTAATGAGAGACCAAGCTGTTATATAAGGGTCTCTCATTGTACATTGTCGGCGTGGAATAACTAAGATCAATTTTCTCTCTTTTCTTTCTCTCTTTTGTTTGCACTCTGTATCACGTATTGATTACCTATAATTCAGGTTTAGGAAATAGTATAAATACCTGATTACCTATTATGTGATTGTACGTTGAATTGTTGATTTGTGCAGTAGTAAGATTCTCTCATTTTATTCTCAGTCTCAAACTTCTGTCTTTTCTTCTTTGACCTTCTGAAACTCTTCTCCAACTCCTCCTAACTTTCTCAATCATTCTTAACACATGTTAGTTTACCAATTAGACATCAACTGAATCCAAATACCTGCATATAAAACAGTCAAACGAATTAAGACCCAACCTAAAAAAACCCAACAAAATTAGTCAAAAGAATTATGGTAGTAATTGAGTTGGCTTTGGCTCTTACTTGGTCGTTGACGTGTGTTCAGAGGTGTAGAACTTTTTTTGTCATTCAGACTTTAGATTGAAATGAGTAGAGCATTGGCCTCTCAAATGCCAATGTGTTTGGAGGAATATAGTCTTTCTTCGTCATTGTATTTGGTGTCTTTAGATCTCTTTTTAGTAGCTTATTTTCATGTAAGTGTTAGGGTTTGTTCTATTGTAACCCTACCTTTTTGTAATATTTAATAAATAATCAATATTAGATTTTGGTTGCTTTATCTTGTCAAAGTAAGGAACATAGAAAATATAAATCTCCTTGAAAACAAGTAAATAACTAAATGAATAATGTTTATGAAGTAATAGGTAGCAAAGTTGAACAATTGTAATTCCCTTGGAGCTCCAAAGTATACTACCCTTGATTGAATAAAATTTATGCATGCCCTCTAAAAATGTTCAATGAACATGTAATATTCTTAGTTAAACGAGAGAAATAAAGAAAGCTAGAGCTATAAACATGAACCATTCGTTTGCTGGATACTAACATTTATTTTTCTCACAAATATTGCCTACCTTTAAGGAGAATATGTTTAATCTCTTGATTTCAACTGTGGGCAGCATTATACCTGTAGCTCTTATAAAGTTGATGCAACCCATAATGAAATGGGTTAGAAAATGGATGCAAGGTAAGAACTGATTATTGATTAATTGTTAAAAATGAGAAAATAACCAATAGAAGTTTGTTAGTGGCCTAACATCATTTTTATATTTTAGTTCCTCATAGGTACAACTTTCAAGACATAGAAAAGGCCACAGCAGCTTTCGCAAATTACATAAATGAACCAAACAATGAACGTGTTTATACAGGAGTTTTGCGCGATAACACCGGAGTTGTAATCAAATTTTTAGTACCTGCATCAATAAAGGAAATATACTTTTACGGCACGGTAATAAATCAGTTACTTAAGACTAGCATGTATGCTCTAATAAATCAATTACATGCTTAACATATTCCAACATGCATTTTAATGTTTGCACTGATGTGTTTATTTGTTTTCATGAATTCAATCTTATGGCTAAAATAAATTTTTTTGTATTGAATCGGGTATATTTTCTTTCAACAATGGAACATGATCATTTGGTTCCATTCCGTGGTTATTTCAAAAACAGCAACTACCACGCCCTCTTCTATGAATACATGCAATACAGAAGCTTAAGGGAAACACTTGATAGTAAGCTCATTTAAATTAAGTAAAAACATGTTCTATATGATGCCAGGACGTAATGAGTTTAATATCCAAATCACCTTTAAGTTGTATGTGTGAGAAATTACAACGCATATAATGTCTTAGTCCTACTTAGACCAAAAGCCTTTGATCTAACATGTTTCTCCATATTTCTAATTTAGCATTAATCTCTTCTCCTGATTTCTCCAAAAGTAGTATATCATCAGCAAAAAGCTTGCACATATGTGCCTCTTCTTTTATACTCTTAGTTAAAACATCTACCACCAAGATGAATAAATATGGGTTCAAAGTTGTCCAAAGTACGTCTCTTGGTACCTTATAATACATTTTTCCTAAGTCAATGAAAATCATATGTAAGTCTCTTCTTCTACTTTGATACTTTTCCATCATCCCTCTCAATAAATAAATTGTCTCTATTTTCAATCTTCCTAGCATGAACGCAAACTGTCTTTTGGAATACTAGTCTCTAATTTCAACCCATGTTCAATTACTTTTTCCCATAGTTCCATTGTATAACTCAAGCATGATTCCCCTACAATTTGCATAAATTTAAATATCTTCTTTATTCTTATAAATATATAAATAAAAACTAATGTACTTTTTTTCCTTTCATTAGGAATCTAGTTTGATTGTACAATCACTTTGAACAATTTAATTAACCATGTCACTCTCTCTTCACATAAATATTTTCAAACTTCAATTAGTATATGATAAGCCTTATTTGACTTATTCTAGGCGCAAGAAACATGCGGCACCACCTTTAGAAAAGTATTAGTTGTTATAGGTGTTTTATGTCGATTTATTATTTTTTTTATTTGTTTTTTTGTAAACACTCAAATATAGAAGTAGTGGAATAGTGGGTTTAGGATGTGATGTCAGTTTGTTATTTTGTTATCAGTTTTCTTCAGTTATGTAGTGTGGTCAGTTAGTGGTCAGTTATTTTATTTTTCAAAAAATGAAAACACCAAAAATATGCTCTATTACTTTCTGTATATATAGGCCATAGGCCCTGTGAAAAGAAGGAATGAATTTATAGAGTAAAAAGAAAGAACTAATTATTTGATCAATTGCAGTCGTATACCAATTAAACTTCCAACTATAAAAGATGATGTCAAAACAACCATGAAGGATGGATTTATCTAAGTGAACCATGAAAGCACGTAAATCAGAGAACTCACCATGAGCACATATAAAATCATATAGCCAAGAGCTATTACAACAGCCACATAAAAAATCATGTTGAAAGTTGACCTAAATGCAAGTATAGAGATGGTATGAAAGTGAGACTAATGAATTAGGGCCAACCATCGGATAAACCAGCGACCATAATTTAGCAGAGCCAAACCAAATAATAAGAGATTTCATGAACAAGGCATAAAAGTCACTGTAGCAATATGCCAAACACCTTATATGCAGCTCAAGGCAGTGTGGAGTACATGCGAATGATAAAGAGTATCCACAATTGACTGAAAACTAAGATAAGTACTAGGATCAAAGATCAATCTCAAATGTAATTTATGAATACCTGACACCATATCTCTTGGGACAGGCAAACCATTTGTGGACATCTTAACAATGTTATCATGAAGATATAACATAATTTGAACCAAAAATAAAGTATCAAACACACTGAATGGAAGTGTCATTGCAAACTTATCACAGCAAATAAGTTGAGTCATATATCTCAGCGGGAGAAAAAGAGGGCTGAGGCTTGAAGAGATACAAGTTGAACTCTGATGATAGATTAGCGTGAGCGGATCGGCTAGAAAATAAGACAACACAAGGGAAGAGAAATTGGATGATCGATGGGAAGAAGAGTACCCATCTCTTACAACCCTAGCCACAAGACACCACAAAGATGATCAACCCTTGATAAGTCTAGCATTCTTAAAAGAATACAAAGATGCAAGCAAAGCTCACCCAAGAGAAACAAATTTTCAATTCCTTCAAGTTTGAAAAATATAGTACAAGGCAAAACTTATTTATAGGCAACAATGGAATACTCTAGAATGAAGAAACAACCTAATAATTGATGAACTAATGATCATTGACATTTTGAATTGCACCATTCCATCTAAAGAAGATGACTCTTTCTTGAAGAAAAAGTCAGCTTTTAAAAATGGAAAAATATGAAAAGGAAACTAAAACATTCAATCACCTGATGGCCTTATTTCATGGAAATAAAATAAAAGACTCAAATAAAATCAAATGCAAATCATATGTGATGCTTATTGACTTGTACAACACGCCACTCTCGCATATCCTCCAAAGGCACATGCTTGTCACATCCATTTTAAGTTATTTCTTCAATATGGACACCATATAGGCCTTGGACATCTTCTTGTTGGACTTTTAACATTGTGACCACCTTTCTTGGGCTCTTGTTGGACAAGTTAATGACTGCCTCTTTAATGTAGTTGGGCTCCAACTCTTTAAGATCTCTTATGAAGCAATTCAAAGCCTCCTTCATCGCATTGATCCTTGCTCTTGTCATCTGGACTCCAATGCCCTTTGATGGATCTTTTAGAATGTTGGACTTTCATCCTTCAACATTGTCCGCGTCATGCTCTTCATCATTGCCTCCCTGCTCAAAAGGATTCATCATCGAATCTGCAACATCAAAAGGTGATAGATCCGCCACATCGAAAGTTGCGTTAACATTACCATAAGAGCTAGGAAGATCTATCTTGTAAGCATTGTCATTGTATGCTCTAAAACTTAGAAAGGGTCATCTCCTCTTGTTTGCCTCATGTAGAATTATAAGCAAATTCTACATGAGGCAAACAACTTACCAATTCTTCAAGTTCTTTTGAATCATTGCACGCAAAGTAGCGAGTGTTCTATTTACTACCTCAGTTTGTCATTTGTTTGGGGATGTGTCACAGTTGAAAACAACATCTTAGTTCCTATCTTACCCCATAATGTCCTCTAAAAATGGCTAAGGAACTTTACATCCCTATCACTCATAATTGTCTTAGGCAACCCATGCAATCTAACAATTTCCTTGAGGAATAAATCAACAATATGCACATCATCATTTTTCTGGGAACATGCAATGAAATGAGTCATCTTACTAAATCTATCACCCACAACAAATATGTTATCCTTTCCAGATTGAGATCTAGGCTAATCAAACACAAAATCCATGGAAATATCTACCAAGGTTGAGAAGACACAGGTAAAGGGGAATATAAACCATGCGGTTGAACCTTAGATTTTGCATGCTTACATGTAACACATTTTGCACATACACAACATGTTTTCTCATTTTAGGCTTGTAAAAGTGTTCATGCAAAAGAGATAAAGTCTTATAAACACTAAAATGACCCATGAAACCACCACCGTGAGTTCCTTGAACAAGAAGTTAACGTGCAGAACAACTTGGGATGCACAATTGATCCTTTTTGAAAAGGAACCCATCACATCTATAAAAATCATTAAATCCATATGTTTCACAAGAAGACTAGATCTCAACGAAATCACAATCAGATTCATATAGTCATTTCAACAACTCAAATCCAAGTAATCTAGCATGAAGAGAAGTAATAAAATAATACCTCCTTGAAAGAGAATCAGCAAAAACATTCTCTTTACCTTACTTATGCTTGATCACATATGGAAAGGTCTCAATGAACTCCGTCAGCCAACAAGCATACCTCTAGTTAAGCTTACCTTGAGATTTAAGAAACTTTAAACTCTCATGGTCAGAATGTATGATGAACTCTCGTGACCATAGTTAATGCTACCATGTTTCCAAAGTTCTTTTCAAAGCATATAGCTCCTTGTCATAACTAGAATAATTTAATGAAGCTCCACTTAATTTCTCACTAAAATAGTGTCATACCTAACTTTTTTTTATTACTATAATATAGTAATTTAATCAATTTATAACCACTTTATAATGTAAGAAGCCCAAAAATACGAATGAATTAAAAACTTTTCTCTTTGAAACTTGAATAAAATATTTTCCTACGTAAACTTGGGCTTCTACACCACTTTGAAAAAAAAATATAATTGTTCCCTGAAATCCGCAGCGGTTTATAAATTTATTAAATAGCTAACTCTACATCTGAACAATCTAATGTAACTACAAACCTGTCATATTTAAATCTAACTACTACAATTCTGTTTAAATATAATTTGGCTATCTCAGGTGATAGTTTTTCTCTACATTCATCACAAGCTAGGCGCTTTTATAAAAATAATACAACCTAAAATTTTATCTATCGTAGGTTCTTCGGGCCTATCAAGCATCCTCAACTATCTTCTCTCTGCTTATCTGTTAAAGTTTTGTTTGAAAAACAGTGAGATTCAAAGAATCCCAATAGCAGTTATCATTTATTATCATGCATAACAATTCATGAACTCAAAAAAAAATGGTGATTTAATTTACCTTAATCCCGCTGCTCACACAACAATTTGAATTTATTTTCCTGATTGTGTGGCATATGAGGCTCAACCTCCTGAATATAACTTTGCAGTTATATCAAATAAACTAGAAGTAGCGAACCTCTAGTCATGGAGAACTCCTATAAACTCAATGTTCTGACAGGATTAGAGCGACCTTTCGGCCATGAGGTTATGTGATTTTAAAACATGCTTCATGCAATTCTTATATATCATAATAAACAAAACTACTACCTGTCCTCCTGCAATTACCAATAATCTTTCTTTAACTTCCTGGTGCCACAAGAACACACGACATCCACTCCTATATTTTAATAAGATATGAATGATAAGTTAATATTAGTTCCAATTCAAATAATTGTTAACGTCTCTCACGTGCCTATAAACTACCCAACCCTTCTATATTCTTTACCGAATATCATTTTGATCCTTTTATTAACCAAACATTAGATCTTTTATTGATTCGAAGAATCTTTAACAATTGCCTATCACAACATTCATCAAAACAAACAATACATTTATATATCCAAACAACTCCAAACAATTAGCAAGTAGAGGAAGAAACACAAATGAGCCAACAATATAACTTATTAGAACTTAGCATGCATCTTCATACTTCTATTCAATTTTAATCCTTAGCATCATCTATGTAACATCTTGAAAAATTTAATTCAGGATTAGAGAGTGTTTTGGGAGATTTTGGAATTTTTAGGAATTTTTGGGATATTGTTGGAAATTTTGAGTAATTAATATGCATATAATTAATTAAGAAATGAAGAGTTTGAAATATGAGGGAGTGGTAAAGCTAAAAATATTTTGAAGTTCAAGAAGATTGGAGACTGGTTTAAGTGGTTTTAAATCAAAATGAGTATATTATGGCAAGTTTAGGCTTTAATTATCAAAATCCACCCTTATTTCTCCCTGTCCAAACGCGCCCTCCCCTTTACTTTAAATACCAGACTCCCTCTCCCTCCGCCATCTGCTTCTTCGTTCTTTTTCTTCTGCGATTTCCGGCGGCGGCGCCGGCCCCACCACCACCACCATCAAACCATTCCTCCTTCCTCACTTCTCTCCCTCGTGTTCTTTATCTTCGTTCAGCTCCTTCGTTTTCGATCTCCCTCTCTGAAATCCGGCGAGCACCTCGTGACGGCGGGTTTCTTCGATCTCCGGCCAAATAGGCGACGGCGACGGCAGAGGTTGAAGCCACCGTGGGTTCTCCCACCTTCTCCTTTCTCCTCGCGAATCCACCTCCCTCCTCTTTCTTCCCGGCGACCCCGACGATTTCCGGCGAGACTTGCGGCGATACACGGCTGTGATGGCCGCCGTTGTTACCTTCGATCTCAGGCTTCAATATTATGAAAGGACGTGATTTGCGTACATTACTCGAGGCAAGGAAAAGTAAAGGGAAAAGACAACAAAGTGCTAAGGGCGACAGGTAATCACACTTACCTTACTATAACATTGAGGGTGATGTTAGCTAGGATTTTGTAAAATCCTTTCTCACCCTCTATATATATATTATCTTTGAAAAGCTATTTTTATATGAAATAGGCTATCGGGTGCCTTTTAAACGCGAATATTTTCGTATAAAGGAATTTGACTCATTATCTATATATTATACTGATTGGTGGTGGTTACTGTCCTTGAATGGTGTGAATGAATATAGTAATAATGCTCAGATACTGGTGAGAGATGTGTATAGTATATTGTCAGGGATAGTGATATTTAGTTTGATGGAAGGAGTGGAATTGTTGTGATGGAGATATTGGATGAAATTGAGAAGTTGATGGAAATTGTGATTTAGATATTGAATATTGTGGAAGTGATATTGATAGGATATTGATAGGTTATAGTGAGCATTGCATGACACTGATAGTACCGTCGGCCGATGTAACCTATCGATCTGCGCAATCGATAGGTTAATAGTACAGGTTCCTCGGATTTTAAAGGAACCAGGGACGTTTTCACTTTTAAAAGTGCTCTCCAGGGACGTTTTCACTTTTAAAAAGTGCTCCCCAGGGACGTTTTCACTTTTAAAGTGCTCCCCAGGGACGTTTTCACTTTTAAAGTGCTCCCCAGAGACGTTTTCACTATTTAAAAGTGCTCCCTTTTTATGCTTACAGATTTGAGACTGGGCACAGTGTCAATCACGTTTATTTTTGTTGTTGAGTTTGAGATAGTGGTGAGTTAGGTTGTGGGGAATCATTTGATGTGTTGATTAAAGTATTGATAAGTGATGTGGAATTGATGGTGGGATTTGGAAGATGAATGAAAGAAGAATTGATATGGATATATATATATATATACTACTGGTTTAAAATGAGGTACCCTTTAGACGCCCTCGCTACCGCACATCTCACTGTTATAGTGAGTTAAGCGGTGATTACTGGGACAAATTGTCTCATCCCACGATTACTGACATTTTTGCAGGTATTCATGCACAGGCGCAAGCAACAGGAAAGGGAATTAGGTAGTAGAGATTTCATAATTTATTTAGAGTTGTATATTGCCAATTTGTATAGGCCTGCATACGTTTCCGCATATATTTATATGTATTTAATATTATTGAACATTAGGTTATTTATTTTTCTAACCATGTTAGGTGATTCTTTTCTAACATGGTTAGCTATTAATTATCCATGATAGTATTCAGGTTGTATTAGTTTATTCTTTTCTATCATGGATAATGATTATTATTAGGAAATTCTTTTTCTAACTATGATAGATTTATTGATATTATGGAAATCATTTTTCTATCATAGTTAGTAACGATATTATTGAATTAATCAGGAAATTAGTAACGGTATGTTACAATCTACTTATAGTTATATCATTTTTCATGCCAATATTCAGAACCAAAAAGAGCATGCCAACATAAGAAATGAAACGGGAATTCAATAATTATTCATTGAACATCCTTGCATTTACCTATACTCTATCCAAACCATTATTCAGCTAGTTAGTAGTGATTTGGGAGGGATAAGTATGAGTAGATATTTTATAAAGGGAGTAGTGTGGTTAAATTTAGGATGAGGATGGAAAGAAAAGAATAAATATAAATTAGGGAAGATATTTTGAGTCCTAATATAATTTCTCTAGGTATGTTTTAATTCCCAAATTTATTCCTGAAATTTTTTAAATACTAAATAATACCTTAAGATTCTAAATATTGCCTTATTTATTCTATTTTAAAATTTGGGTTGTTACAAATAGGCTATGGGCCTTGATTCTTGCATCAAAACAACACCAATGCCAATTACAGAAGTATCACATTGAACTTAAAAAACTTTGTTAAAGTCAGGTAAACACAATAATGGTGCATTGGTTAGTTTATCTTTCAAAGTGCAAAACGCATTTTCTGGCGTTTCTCCCCATTTAAAAGTTACATGTTTCTTAACAAGCTCATTTAGAGGTGTAGCAATGGTAGTTGATAAATCTTTAACAAACCTCCTATAGAAACTTTCTAATCCATGAAAGCTCCTAATTTCATTAACATTTTTTGGAGTATGTCAGTCCCTGATAGGCGTTACCTTTTCCTCATCAACACGGATCCCCTAAGCACATACAAAAATCCAAGAAACACAACAAAATTTATCCAAAAGGAACATTTTGTTAAACACCTCACGCAAGCGAACAACATGGTCATCTAATGTTCTACATAAACAAGTATATCATCAAAGTAGACAACCACAAACTTTCCAATATATGAAAGAAAGATATGATTCATTAATCACATGAAAGTACTAGGTGCATTAGTTAACCCAAAAGGCATAACTAACCATTCATACAATTCAAAATTAGTTTTAAAAGCAGTTTTCCGCTCATCTCCCTCTTTCATGTGTATTTGATGATAACCACTCCTAAGATCAATTTTAGTAAAAATTTCAGCACTATCCAACTCATCTAACATGTCATCTAATCTAGGAATGAGATAGAAATGCTAGATTGTTATTTTGTTGATGGCTCGACAATCAACACATATGCCATGATCCATCTTTATTCGGTACTAAGAGCATCGGAACAGCACACAGGCTTAAACTTTCCCTCACAAAGCCTTTCCTCATAAGTTCATCTACTTGACGTTGAATTTCTTTAGTTTTTGCAGGATTAGCTCTATAAGCGGGTCTGTTAGGTAGGGAAGCTCTAGGAATAAAGTCAATCTTATGCTCAATTCCTCTTAAACGAGGAAGTCCATCTGGAACCTCTTGAGGGAATAAATCACCAAACTCCTGTAATAAAGACACAACACTAGAAGAAACAAAGGGTTAAGTTCATTAGTAGAAAAGTAAGCATCCTTACATACAACACATGTATCAAAACTTGCTCACTCAATAATGCTCTCTTAACCTCACTTTTTCCAGAAAACAAACTCTCTTTCTTTTCTTTCTTTTTCTCTTTTTCATTCATTTCTTTTCTATTGCTTTATTTTATTTTTCTACAACTTTTTTTACTCAGTTCATCTCTTTGTTTTTTTACTATCTCGCTCAATCCTCACTTGATCCTCATAAGCTTCTCTTGGCCTAAGAGGTTTCAATGCAATGATTTTCCAATTGAAGAGGTTTCAATTTTTTATAACAATCATGATGAGCCCTACTATCAAATTGTCATGGTCTTCCAAGCAAAATATGTCCAACAAGCATAGGAACTTCCTCACACAACACTTCAGCATGATAGTTTCCAATAGAAAAAGTCTATCTCTTACAACCCTAGCCACAAGACACAACAAAGATGTTCAACCCATGATAAGTCTAGTATTCTCAAAAGAATACAAAGGTGCAAGCAAAGCTCATTGATTGCACCATATATTTGCATATCCTTTCATGGCCAAATCCATTGAATTAATGCATGTTTTGATGATAATTGCACCTAATTTGCATAGACTCTAAATATTGCACTAGTTGTTAGAACTTGTTCTAATCAAAGGCAATTTAGGGTTTTTTAGCATGCTATAATGTTTTACATGTTTTCAAGAACATATTGATGCTACCTTTGAAAAATTTGAATATGTAGGTTGGGAGGATGAAGGTGAAGATTCAAGAAAAAAGGTCAAAATAACGTTTCTGGACGAATTTCGAAAACTGCTGAAAAGACCCAAGAATTTCTGAAGTTTGCATTTTAGTCTCTGAGGCTGACCCACTGGCGAGCCCATTCTGGAATCTCGCCACTTGCTCGCCGGTGGGCGAGCCTGACGCTGTCAAACAATCAGACGCGATTTTAGGGTTTCTTAAGCCCTATATAAGCTTTGTAATAGCCCCCGAACCTCTCTCTAAACCCCATTTGCACGAAAATAAGGTGGTTATGCTAGGGTTCACTCAAAATCTCTCAAAGCCACTCACATCCCTCTTCCATTTCCATGAGATTTCACCTCAAATCTTCCATATTTCGATCTTCATCTCCGTTTCATCTTCCATTTTCAACAACCTTCTTCTCCATCTCACCCCATCTCATGACAACCACTTCTTGGGTAGATTTTGGGCGAAATCCTTCTAATCATTCCATGAGAGGCTAAGTTCTTGGTACTTTGATGGTGTGAAGAGATTAATTACTTCAATGGGCTTCATAGGGGAGTGTCTCTTATTCCATGCTCTTTCATTGTATGTTTTAGATATGTGGTTGCAATTCCTTGTATATTTTGGGTAGAGACATGACTTTATCTTTCTATTTTCTATGGATTGATATAGATGTATTGGATACTAAGTTTGTATGTTAAATTTCATGGATTTCCTATTTTCTATGTGAATTGATTCATGATGCTTTACATGCTTTAAGTGGTTGCTTGGCTTGAATAGCTAGTGTCTCAATTAGGTTGTTGTGGTTGCACTTCCTTGAAGAGGATTTTGACTTACAAACTTGTTTATAATACACATGCATCAAGTGGAACCTAACTCTAACCCTAAGTAATGACTAGTTTTAAGTGGTTGTTTGATTAACTATTAAATAGTGTTGGAGGACCCTTAGTGGTTGCTTTGGGATTTTTCTAATAGACTTGATGAATGATATAACCCCCATATCATTTTTAAAGAAGCAATTGAACCATTGAATCACTACCAAAGCCCTTTCCATTTCATTGATTTAAACCTTCATACTTTTACTTGAAAAACACCAAAAACAATCTTTTATATTTCCTTAATAGTTTAGTTAGATAATTTATAAAACCAAACCAAAACCTCCTACACTTTTACTCATTTCAACTGCATTTAGTTCATGTTAGGGTAGTTTAGAAGACTCCTCAAGAGAGACGACCCGAGGTTGTGCCACTGTGTTGCAATTCTTGGTCATAAATAAACTTGCATTTAACCCCTAAGGCGACTAGGAAACAGTTAAATCACTCATGCAAGAGACATAAAATCTCAATTCATTAAAGTCTGAAAATGTAGTACAATGCAAAGCCTATCTATAGGCAATAATGGAATACTCTAAAGTAAAGAATCAACCTAATAATTAGTGCATTAATGATAATTGACATTTTGAATTGCACCATTCCATCTGAAGAAGATGACTTCTTCTTGAAGAAAAAGTCATCTTTCAAAATAGGAAAACATGAAAAGGAATCTAAAACATTCAATGACCTTATGACCTTATTTCATGGAAATAAAATAAACGAATCAAATTAAATTAAATGCAATCATATTTGACGTTTATTAACTTGTCCAACATGTCACTCTTGCATATCCTCCAAAGGCACATGCTTGTCACATGCATTTCAAGTGATTTCTTCAATATGTACATCATATAGGCCTTGGACAATGGACTTCATCTTGTTGGGCTTCGAACATTGTGACCACCTTTCTTGGGCTCTTGTTGGACATGTTAATGGCTGACTCTTTAATGTAATTGGGCTCCAACTCATTAAGATCTCTTATGAAGCAATTGAAAGTCTCCTTCATTGCTTTGGTCCTTGCTCTAGTCATCGGGCCTCCAATACCTTTTAATGGGTCTTTTATAATGTTGATCTTTCATCCATCAACGGTGTCTACGTCATGCTCTTCATCATCCAAGTTTGATGTTCTTCATCGGTTGACAAAACAAAGCCTCCTGACACAGAGAAGGTTTACCATCCTATAAACTTGAAGGGAGTGACATATTAGAAATTTGTCCATGGTTGTGTTTCTCAAATGTAGATTCTACCTCAAGAATTGAAGGTGATAGTGTTGGTGTTGTTGGCATATGTGGAGGCAGAGTTGTGTAAGAAGAAGGCTAGATTTTAGTTCATATAGGATGAATCAGAGTAAGAAAATGGAGAAAGTTGACTTCGTGAAGGCTGAACTTCTTGCTCTAAAATGGCTTGATGCGATGGACTATCCACAAAACTTTGAATTATGAGAAGATGAAAATTCAATTGTTAATCCATAACGACTTGCTAATTTCACTAGTGAAGCCTCAAGTCTATCAAAACAAGAAGACTACACTTATTCCAGGCGATCAAAACGTTCATTCAAACGAGTAATTCAAGAATCACCTTGCTCAATAGCGGAAGGACACAATGAAAGCACCATTTGTTATATGATATCTAAAAAAACAAAGACAAATCCAGAGAAATACCAAGGAATTGATAGAACAATTCCTAGAATATTGAATTAAATCCACAAGTTTGGAATATGGCAACATAAATCCCAAATACAACCACAAGTCTAAATGTTTATAAATTGAAAATTAAAGAAAGAGAAAAGATAAGAAATCAGAAAAGATCTAGATAGAGAAGGAGAAGGAATCAGAGATAGAGAAACATTTCAAAATTCCACGATGCTCCTCATACACAACAATTGTTCCAAATATAATGAGGTGTTGTCTCCAAGTCTTTTTTCTCAGCTTTGGGCATCTTCTAGGCTTTGTCTTGGATCCTATTCTAGGCCCAACATATATGGGTATATTACATCTTCTTAATCATTTCCTATATTTGATGAATACCTACAAAGAGAAAATTATATGCAGAGTTGACTGAAAAATGACCATCCAAGGTTGGTTTCCAAATGAACATGTCCTCTCCTCCCTCCTCATGGGGTGGGTGTGCACAAATAATCCGCTCAAACACTAAGAATGGAATCATCCAAAAGTCTCTCTGTATCCCACTCTCTATGAGGGGTTAGAAAATAAGTTACTTTCTCTTCCTTGCTAGTTAAAGCCTCATATCCTGATATATATGAGATCAACCACGGGAGTATTAATTTATGAGCAACTGTGAGACGAGAAGGAGGCATTCATATATACCATCACCAATTTTAACCCCAACTCCCTTTTTGAAGGCTTCCCAAACATGGAAGATGTTGTGCCATGTGAGAGATGAGATTTTTTTCTTATGAACTCTTGGTATAGCTTGGTTGTCATATTATGCTTGTTTTCAGCACACGCGCCCATAAGGCTTCCCTATGATTCATCATGTTCCACACTTCCAGCACAATTTCATGATGAAAGCATCATTTTGTTTCCTCAGAATTTTAATCCCTAAGCCCCTTCTTTATTTCTTGGGTAAAGTGTCCCGTGAAACCATGTGCATCTTCCCAAACTTCCTCACTGACACCGTATAAAAATCCTCTGCTTCTCTTTTCAAGGTCCCTCACTAGACTATGTGGGAGGAGTGCAACATCCCAAAATATGGATTAGGAATAATAATATTAGGTTTTGAGATCAACTACATGAGTATTAGTTTATGTAAATAGCTACAAGATGCAAATTGATGGCAGAGGAAAGTTAGAGAGAGAGTCCATCTTCTCTCTAAAACTTTGCCTCTTCTCAGTACCTCCTTTGGTGAGGGTAAGTCGCACTTTTGAGGTATGTGTTTCTTAAGGCTTCTCCTAGATCTATCTGGCGTCTTCTCGGTGGTAGGCGATTGTGGTGGTCGGAGGTGGGCTTTCACGGGCTATGGGTATAAGGAAGAAGGTGGTCGTTGATGGTGTATGAGGTGGTTGTGGGGGGTCTTTTGACTGATGGATTCAACGGTTCTCGAGTTGGGATGACAAGCTTTTGCGATTGAAGGTTCCTGCTCATCGGAAAATAGGATCTAAGAGCATATTGGAGTCTGGTTGTGGCGGAGCTATGGTGGAGTTGAAGGTACAGGAGAAGGAGGACCAGATCTGGGCAACCATGGAGGTTGCAGAACCAAAGATATGGATGGGGGTAGTGTCCCCATATCTGCTTGAATTTGTGCCTGGCGGTGACCCTTTTCTGACTGATGGTGGCTGTTCCACAGCCACCAATCCACCATGAAAGTTAAGCAAGGTCTCTACTTGGGTTTGGGGGGTCCTATGGTAGAGATTGTGGTGTCTTGGTCACCCTTGATAGGTGTTAGGAGTATGGTCCATGTCTTCTAGAACTTTTTATTTGTGTGTCTTGTTATCAATTGGTTTGCCTGTTCTTGTGGGTTAATTTTGTTTATATTGGGTATTGACTAATTTCTTACATGATCCTTTGTCCAATGGAGTTTGGTTACAAACTTCATAGGTCCTTTCATCTTCTTGGAGGTGATAATGGAGCTGCTAATATGCAGCATTTGCATCAAAGTCGGTGGGCTCGGGAGAGCAAGTCGTTAGAAGGGAAGACCAATTTCCCTACCTTCTACCTGCAATGGCTAGGCATAGGCATTAGTATTATGAGTTGGGTCTGTTGTCTTGTTATTTTGATGTTAGCTAGCATGCTTATGCCTATGTTCTTGGGCTTAGGAGTTTGTATTACTATGTGCTATGGTTGGAGTCTTAGTGTATGTACTTTGCTTTCATATTAATATAATTATCCTTTCGGCCAAAAAAATAGCTACAAGATGCTCTCTAAACACAATTTAATTAAACATATTTCGGTGATTATAATTAATTCAATGGCAGTGGTAATATGATCGGGTTTTGAGGTTAACATGACAGAGGTAGCGCAACAAGAGAGCAAATTAAAGATAGTTCTCCTTCTTTTTCTAATCTTAACCATTTTGTTTTCTTTTTTTTTTTACTAAGTTGTTATAAGTGTTAATTTATAGGATCATAAGCTATTCGTTATTATAGAATACAAACAGAAATTTAAGAAACAAAATAATAGAATAATATTTATTTTTCATCAATATAGAAACTAATTAATTAATCCACATCATCTTGTAATTTAGCTCAAGTTTTGAATCAGACAGAGTAATGATCTCATCAGTACTTACTTAATACAGTTGAAAATTTTAGTTACTATAGAGAAATGTCAGTGATACATTAGCTGGTCGCAGAGATAGCAGAATTACAAATATAAAATAATATGCACAAATGAAATTCATCTCTGTATTCAGAAGGATAAAGACAAGTATTCAAAAAAGCCAAGTTTGAAATGTTATCTTGTGTGTGTGTGTGTGTGTGTGTGTGTATATGTGTGTGTGTGCCTGTCCTTGCCTTATTTGTGTTGAATAATTCGCAAAACCATCGTAAGCACAAATTTTGTAAATCTATCTACCAAAACACACTACCACAAATTACCCCATTTACATGCGCTTATTTTGGCCTCTACATACGCTTATAAAGCGCATGTAGAGGGGGGCGCTGGTAAAGGCTCTACATGCGCTTTTTAAAAGCGTATGTAGAGGGGGGCTCTACATGCGCTTAAAGCGAATGTAGAGGTAGGGCACCTCTACATGCGCTTAAAGCGCATGTAGAGAGGTACCTACCTAAAGCGCATGTACAGCTATATATTTTTTTTTAATATATATTTTTTTACATTTGCCACCTGTATACACGTAATTCTTTGAACCAAACTTCAAAGAACAACATACATCCCAAAATCAAAGCAAACCGCCCAAAACATTCAACAATCACACAAACACTCCACATTCTAAGCATAATTTGAATGTGCCAACTTGCACAACCCTCCAATTTTAATAAAACTTTCAGACCATAGATTACAACCATAAAACAACTCAAACACATTTAGAATAGAATAGAGAGAACAAAGAATCCATATCCAAAACAGCTCAATATGTTAATTACATTTCAATACTTATTGGATCAACCCACTATAAAATTTCAAAACAATCAATCTTTCTTAATAATACTTCACATACATAGTTTTTATGCCCAACTTGGTCATGAACAAAAAAACTCTACTGATTGCAGCACCAAACAAACTTCACACGTCAGTAAGTATTATAATTACAACAAAAGCAAATTGAGAAAGCTTAAAACATAATTATAAGCCAGGCTTTAAGAGGCTAGAAAGAACCTGTATAAATTGAAGCCTCAGGAGCAGCCACAGGCATATTTGAAGTGTTGACCACCAGTATGGTTCGCTTCACAACAGATTCTTCTCGACCATCAGGTAATGTCATTGTAAGTTGGGGGAAAACCATCAAGACCTGAACAATCATTTCTTATTTTTATTTTGTTATAATGGAAAATTAGTACATAACTACATACCTCAATTGCAAAACAATAAAAATAAGTTTCTGCTTTCAGTAAATGTAAATTAGAACTAAGTAAACATACCTCTGCCATTTCATTTCCACGTTCCGTGCAATTAACATAAACAACAGCAACAGAGATGGAATACTGCGGAAAAATATAAAATATCAACGAAATAAGGAAAGAATTCCAATATTAAAAAGGCATGCCATGAAGAGCCAATTGAGGTTCACCTTTGAAAGTGCCTGACTAATGACAGTTTTACCACAACCAAAGGCTCCAGGTATGGCACAAGTCCCACCAAGAACAGAAGGGAAAAGGGCATCAAGAACACGCTGATGAAAACATGTCAGACAAAATAGCTAGAAGAATTAGTCCATGGAGAAGACAACTACTATGATTAAATATTACCTGACCAGTGAGCAGAGGAGTATCAGCTGCTAGATTTGATGCAACATGCCTCGGTGTACGTACATGCCATGTCTACAAATGGGAAAATACAAGCAAATTAAGCAAATCTTGTACTTTATAATAAACAAAGAAACAAAGTCCCTTCAACAGCAAAGTAAAAAAACATGAAACCTGAAGCATTGTGAATTGTTTTTTGACTAACATAATCAAAATAGGATAGTCATGGGTAAAGTTTTACTAACTTAATATGCCTGCATGTGCCTCTACTCGTTATTCAAAATATCAAAAACGAACTGAAATAGGAGAGGTTAAGGAAAACAAAATTAAGGCTGGGATAAGAAGGGAATAAAGATAAATAGTTACCTTGAGATTTGGTATCCGGACAAGCTGAACAACATTTATTATCAATGCAATACCCTGAACGGAATAGCAAAAACAAAGATTTTTCTGCTATTGATTTGGTCAATATCCTAGAAGCTTAAAAAGTTGACCCCAAGCAATTAAGAAGTCTGCTGAAACATTAATGGGCAAAACAATATCGAAAGGAGACATCATAGCTTAAATTAATCAATAAAAAAATGAATGTTGAAATGAGAAAGGATTGTAGAAATATGAAAATGGAAGCTATCGCTTATCAACTGCCCAAATCACAGCAAACACTATGCAGAAGGTAGTAACAGCAAGTGTCAAATATGAGAGCTGCAAGAAAGGCGCACTTCAACAAATGTTTGCCCAGCAAGCTGAAACTATAACACTTTGACGTGAATTACATAAGCAAAAAATCAAGTGCAATGAAATTTAATTTTTCTATGATTAATGAATGAATTCATCTCAAGTGTTAATTCACAATGAGCATAAAATCCTCTTTGACCAATGTCAAGGATAACAAAGCTTAATTTAGACCTTTCACAAAAGCAGTACATGAAAAAACCTCGACAACTAAATCAAGTTTCGCTTCCAATTTAGTACATTTATATCTGAAAAGTTACCAACTTCCCAAATACCAGACTCTTGCCCAACAAATTTCCAATCACATAGACAACAGAAGCTTTCACTATAGCTCAAATCTTGAAACAAGTGGATATTTAGTCACAAGCACATACACCAACACACATACACAATCATCTCATAATAAGGCGCACATATATTTATCTAGCATAAACACCAAACATTGAAATCAACTAAAGAGATTTATGCATGCTCAAATATCTTTAGGAAACAAGTAAATAAAAGGTCAAACTTTAATTTGATGGATTTAGTTCTAAAATCAAAACCCATTTTGGATTTGAAAATACCCAAAAGTTAGGGTTTTGCAAAAACTCCACAAAATCTTAATCAAACCTCAAACAATTACTTAGGACATCCTAACTCATAGCTTAAAATGTTCCTTGGATAGTTTTTAAACCCAAAACTCAGTCCCCACTCACGGCTTCCCTACCAAACTTGCATAAACCTAAGCAAAAATGGGTATGAAAGGGAAGATAGAACTCACCTAAGCTTAAATACAAAGTCTCTTGTCTGAGGCGCACTCGACGTCGCCGGAATCTGCCTTCTTCTCGCCGGAAAATGATGGAGGAAGGTGCTGGAGTTTGAAGACACAAGCAGTGAGGAAAAACAACAAGCCCCATGTGATTTATAAGAAGAAAGCAAGTGAAAAACGTGAGAGAGAAAGGAGAAGGAGTGAGCAAGATGGTGGAGCAGATTGGAAGGGGGGAAGGTCGATTTTGTTGTTGTTGGAGGGAGGAGGCCGTCGGCCTCTAAGAAGAAAGAAGAAGGAAGAGAAAAAAAATGAGAGAAAAAGAAAGAAAGGAAGGAATAAAAGGAAAATGAAATGGGAAGGAATATTCCTTTCTAACTTGGGATATTCCTCTTATCTTTATATAGTTGACAATAACATTTCCCAAGTTGGTCTCCCACAATTTGAATTATAATAAGTTTTCTAAATCACTTAATCAACTAATTTAAACAACTAATCTCCCTAAACCTCCAAAAATATCCAGAAATTCCCCAACAATTCTAAAAATTTTACAATTTGTATTTATTATTTATTAAAAACACTCTCTAATCCTACATTAAATTTCTAGGATATTACACATATTATGGAACTTAAACTAAATTTTTGTTCTATATATATATATATATATATATATATATATATATATATATATATATATATATATAGTTCAAATAAAAATAATAATAAAGTCTCACAATTGTGACATTATTATCTCAGTCTAAATATTATTTTTAATCACAGCGCCATGATTACTCAGGGAAATAAAATAATGAGTTATATTATGTTTTAAAACTTACGTATGTATATGAATCAAATAATGAGTTATATTAAGTTTTTCATCATTAAATAAATTGAATGAATCAACTTTTATTTTAATATTAGGCCTATACATGCGCTTAAAGCGCATGTAGAGGCTCTACATGCGCTTAAAGCGCATGTAAAGTATGTTTCTACCTCTACATGCGCTTAAAGCGCATGTAAAGGATGTTTCTACCTCTACATGCGCTTAAAGCGCATGTAAAGGGTGTTTCACCAATTTCATAGCACCCAAAAGTGGTAATGGGGCCTTGAAACACTAAGTCCACAAGCAGGAACACCTTATGAGGTCTGAGGAGGACCTCTTATGCATGACTCCATGTTTTGCACTTCAGTAGTGCCTTTACATGCGCTTAAAGCGCATGTAAAGGGTGTTTGAACATTTTCATAGCACCCAAAAGTGCTAATGGAGCTTTTAAACACTAATTCCACAAGCAGGAACACCTTATGAGGTCTGAGGAGGACCTCTTATGCATGACTCCATGTTTTGCACTTCAGTAGTGCCTTTACATGCGCTTAAAGCGCATGTAAAGGGTGTTTGAACATTTTCATAGCACCCAAAAGTGGTAATGGAGCTTTTAAACACTAATTCCACAAGCAGGAACACCTTATGAGGTCTGAGGAGGACCTCTTATGCATGACTCCATGTTTTGCACTTCAGTAGTGCCTTTACATGCGCTTAAAGCGCATGTAAAGGGTGTTTGTGCCTTTACTTGCGCTTAAAGCGCATGTAAAAGGTGTTTGTGCCTTTCATGTAAAGCGCATGTAAAAGGTGTTTGTGCCTTTACATGCGCTTTAAGAGCATGTAAAGGGTGTTTCCATATGATTTTGAGTTCTTCACCTAAGTTCATTTTATATTTTATCTCTAAATACTTAAATCCTTTTCTAGTCATTGTTTTAGTGAATTTTAATTGATGCACATTTCTATACATGCGCTTAAAGCGCATGTAGAGATAAGGCCTCTACATGCGCTTTAAGTGCATGTATAGATTCTTACCTGTACATGCGCTTAAAGCGCATGTAAAGGACCCTCAATACATGTGTTTCTTCTAAGCGCATGTAAAGGTGCGCTGGTAAAGGGACAATTTGTAGTAGTGATAATACTTGTATGACATTATTATATAATAGAGATTAATCAAGACTTTATGCAAAGGGAATTTCTTTAAACATCTTAAGCCTAAAAAATCACCTTTACAAATAGCAAAAAACCGAAAGATTGAAATCCAAAAAACTGAAAATGGAAAATGTTGAGATGGAATAAGTGAAGGATGAAACATGTTTAAAACAAAAAAAAAACAGAGATTAGTTGACGGAGAATATATAAGACACCTTGTAAACGAAATGACCTAAATATTCATCATCGTCAGATAAATTAATAATGAATAAATTAGAGAAGAGATTAATTAGTGACGAACTGATTAAAAATGAGAGAGGATTTGTAGTGGTGGATGTATCGTGCAAAAATTGTATACGAGACAATTTAAGGACTTCAAGAGATTTTTATTAATTAATTTTTGGGTGGATTACAAGTGAATTACAAATGGGTCACCAGTAATTTTAATTAAGTCTAGCCTAGGAAATTAATAAATGAACTTTACATACATACATACAACCAACAGTAAGATCAGTAGAAAAGTGCATAAAACAAAAAAGGCTAAATAAATACATCAGAGCATACATTGATCATAGAGTCTTCCATATTAAAGACAAATGTAAAACATATATGTCTAAAAGCAAGAACAAAAACTAACAACGTTCCTCAAGCTATAAGCTTGACATTCCATTAAAAGGACATAACAACGGCAAATACAAAATATATAATAGAACATACTAGTAAAGTAATAGGGACTTTTTTTTTTTTGGCCAATAAGTAATAGGGACTTGACACATAGATACAGGGGCGATAAGTAAATATATATGAATTACAACTCTGGCGATGTAGAAATGACGCAGGGCTGCATCGGATTCAGAGGAAGCAAACGTGGCATCAGTAATATATGAGTGGGAAATACAGACATGTAATATAATTAAAATCAGCTTGAGAAAGTTGAGGGCGACGAGAATGCGCGGTGTTAATGCTATTATGGATAATTGCGAATTGATAATAGATTGATATGTATTGAACGATTTCCATCATTAGTAGAAGGAGAACATAAAAACCACATGGAGTAGTAAACCCGCAAAATTGATTTATCATTATAAGATTAGTAGTATATATAAATTAAACAAGATAACAAGTTATCTTTAGTGGTATTGATTGGTATAACAAGAATTCGATTGTACTAAAACCTTCGGATGGAGAAGAAATATATGGTAAGAATCCACATGGTTATCACGAGGTGCTCTAAAGGTGATAAGCAGGACAAGCTGGAAGAGGAAAGCTCCAAGAATACCAGCACCGTTCGAAGGAAAGAGTCAAAATTTGACCTGCAATATCATATATGATAAACAGTATTATATAGTCACATAATATTCAAATGGGCAAAGGCCCAAAAATGATACATAACTATTGGCCAAGGAACAAAAATAGTACAAAACTATTCTGAGGTACAAAAATAATACATAACTTTTACCATGTGATCAAAAATGATATCTTCACTAATATGACAATAATATTAGACATGAAATGTCCAAAATGCCATTATAATTAAATAAACTCTTACCGAGCGGTGATTAATTTATAAGGGCATTTTGGACTTTTCATGTCTAATATTATTGTCATATTAATGAAAATATCATTTTTGATCACATGGTAAAAGTTAGGTATCATTTTTGTACCTTGGAATAGTTATGTACCGTTCCTTGATTAATAGTTATGTATCATTTTAGGGCCTTCACACTATTCAAATTAATCAAGTGGGTAAATGACTAAGAGACTTCAATGAAGTGCTAACCAGCTGAAATCCTTAATGAAATCAAAAGATGGCATAATGACGATGATGATGAAGTTTGATGGAAATTTCAGCTGTTGTTGGAACACGGACAGTAACAGGACAAATGTGGAAGAGTGGAAGAAGAAAACAAAGCAGTAATTTAAATTTTAGAGATAGGAGCTTCTGAGACAATATGAAACCAAAAAGAAAGGATCAGGGGAGAAATATATAGAGGTAATTAAATGCAAATGAAACTTGAAATTCATGCAAATGAAATTCATCTGAATTTTGAACTTGCTGCTGGTGGCAGAATTAGGAGGGGACATCATTTCCTAGCTAAGCCAAGACTGACATGAAGAACTTAAAATGGGGAAATGGGCTACTTTTGTTTTACCAGAAATGGGCTACTATTTGTTTATCTTTGACTACGTAACACAAAGTGAACCAATATGCCATACATATGAGTTTTGATTTCATTTGCAGTGATTTCAATGCAGCTTTCTCAAGGTTAATACGCTCAATTTTTTTAATCAGAGGCCAATACGTTAAATTGTTAATAGTAGATTATACATATGTGTGTGTGTCATAATAGCAAGCTAGCAACGAATTTATGAATTATTTGAAATTAGGTACAAAAATTGGAAAACATTTTACAAAATGCTATTGATTTTGAGCTTTAATTTTTTTTTCTCTGATAAAATAAAAAAATAAAGAATCAATTAAGAATTTGTGTGTAAAACTCTTCCAACCAATTTTTAAATGAAGGTAAGAATAGAAAGATTATTAGTAAATTGACGCATTATTTAATGCTATAACTTCTACTTCTTATTATGTGAAAATCAGTTAAAGTAGATTTTTTTTTACCTTAAGTTATAAGTGGAATTCATAATTGATGATAGTTAATGAAGTTGTTGTCCACTGAATTCTACGTTGAGCTCTTGCTGAAAAGGAAGGCAAATAAAAAGTTCAAAAGCAAAAAATTATAAAGACGCAAAAATGGTTTATAAAATGATATGTTTATATTGAAACAAAGTTAGCAATACGTAATTCAAAAGATTCAATTATTTTACTTTTAAAAAATGTAGAATTTTAAGAATTAAATTTTTTAAAAATCATATAAAATTGAAAATTGAACCACTTTTTTTCCAATAATATATCAAAATATCACTGATTCTATATAAAAAATATGAAATAAAACAAAAAATTGCCCGAGAAATAATAAAAACTTGGGAAAATGACACTTGAATTTGAGTTGGACAAAATGGGGTCTCCAATTCCAACTTGGACAAATAAGGGATAGTTCCCAATTTGTCCTAAATGAAATTTGTGACTTTGTGCCAAAAAAGTAGTGAATGACGATTCTAAAGTAGTTAATAGCGATACTAAAATAGTTAATGACGATTCTAAAGTCACAAATAAAGAGGATGGACCAAGATGGGAAGAGAAGGGTAAGGAAGCCACTTCTCATAACATGCATTACACTAATAACTCAAAGTAGTACAAGAATGTTAACCATAAAACTACACAAACTCGTCTCATTAGTTACTTGATCTCGATCGGTTCAGAATTTCATAAGGCTGCGTATGAAAGAAAAGAGAATATATAAATGGAATTCTATTTTCCTGGTTATATTCAAATTCAAAGTCAACGGCAGAGTCATGAATCATCTCTTTTCAGATGTTAACATGAAAGAGGGAAATCAGAAGGACTGGTGAATGAAAGAGAACTCTCTCTCTTCCCTCTTTTTCCAAAGCCAATTATATGATCTCTTTTTTGGGAGAGGTGTGTGGTAAAACAACTTTAAAAGAACAGGAGGAAAACAAAAATAACAAATTATTCATTGATTGATTTGATAAAGGGTCGTTACAAAATACTTGGGCAAGCTATAATTCGTAACAACCACTGCCAAAAAAAAAAAATTAACATCAACCACCACATGAAACTGCAAATCTTCTTATTCTTATCAGTTCTAAAGAGGATATTCATTATGATATGCATTGATTCATATGATCATATATTTACAATGGAAAAATATAAAATTATAACATTTCTTAATGACAACATGATAAAATAAAAATTTTTTACCATCAGCATAAAACAAATTAATCCACATGATCGTGTAATTTATCTCAATTTTTGAAACTGGCAGTAATGATCTCACCTCATAAATAATGTTGATTGACGAGTTTAGTCAATGAAAGTGAAAAGCCAGGGATGCTATATACTTAGTTTGATTAGATTGCTGACCTTAATTAAGTTGTAAATAGAAAATAATAGCCACAGACTTTAGTTGGTCTCAGAGATGATAGCACAAAATAAATTTAACTCCCAAGGATAAAAAACAAAATATTTTAAAAGAAGCCAAATTTGTAATGTATTCTTGTGAATTTGAGAAGGGCCAGTCCTCGGATCATTTGTATTTGATCGTATGGAGAAACATATCAGGTATGAATTTCATCAGTGGAATACTTGACCTGCATGACAGTATCATATTGAATAAGATAACAAATTAAAGAAAATTTTAAGCTTGGTGAATTTCTTTAAACATCTTAAGCTTAGAATTGCTTTTATAAGTAATACAAAACCGTAATTCAAATGCAGAAAACTGAAAATTGAAAATGGTGTGACGAATTAAATAGATGAAACTTGTCGATGATTAACAAAAGATGCGAGAGTAGAAAGAGAATATTGAAGAGACCTTGTGGAGTAAATGACCTAAATATTCATCATCAACAGATAAGTTAATAAACTAATAAATCGGATTAGTTATTGATTGGTGAAGAAGTGAGTAAAAAGATAGAGAGAGAATTCAAAGAAATTGCTGATAACTAATGAAGTTGCTGTCCACTAAATTCTATGTTGAGCTCTTAGCGGAATGGAAGGCAAGTGAAAAGTGAAAAAAAAATCTTGGAGAAACAAACAAGATAACAGTAAGTTTTGTTTATAATGAAACAAGTTAGATGATTAAGATCTAACTGAAATTGTTACCGTAAAAATTTACATTTATAAAATTAAATTAAAAACTTTTTTATTTGAAATTCAATTATATATTGAAATAGATATACTAATAACATATATTAAACAAACTTTATTAGTAGTATAAGCATGTTCATTTTAATAATACACCAACTTATTTCATAAATTATTGATAAGGGCGGGTCCTTGGGTTCAGTTCAGAATTTCTTGCTACTATATGTGTTTGGCAAAAAAAGGACAAATAGATTGAATTGTTTCTTGATCCTATACAAGTCACAGGAAATGGCAGAACAGAGGCGTGAGGTCATAATTTTTCAGAGGTTATGTGAAAGAGGCAAAGCAAAAGGACTGGTGAATGAAAGAGAGCTCTGCTTTTCCCTTTTCCAAAGTCCATTGTATATTTCTTAATAAATAATAACCTCTTTAATTTTGTTCTCTGTGGCACTGGTGTGTGATAAAACAACTTCAATAAAATGAAGGAGGAAACAAAATAAATGATTTAATGGTTGATTTGATTAAGTGTTGATATAAAATAATTTGGAGAAAATAATTAAAAAAGTTTTTACATGATAAATTATAATGTTTTTCATTTTTTTTAATTTTCAACTAGATTGACTAATTATAACAACAATACATTACATGGGATCGATATGTATAAACTCATTAAATAGTATCCATAATAGAGATCAATTAAAAAAATGAAATTATAAAGTATGAATGACTCATGAATTAATTTTATAAGCTTGTATGCTTTACAAGTACCAATTAAAAATTAAATTAAAGACGATGTTTATTTAAAATTTGGTTAACGTAGTAAGTAATATAAGCTTTTTTTTTATCAGGAAGCATGCATTTTTATTAAACTAGAAAATGATAATACAAAATAGGTCTACAAAAAAGAAAATTCAAATGATAATACATTGAAACCCTAAAATGGTAAATATGGATATGAGGGAGCCGCCGCCACAGCAAAAACCCTACCATTCTTCTTCATCTTTCCTTCATGAAAATTTGTGGGTAGAAAAGAACCGTCACCGGTAGAAACGTCATTGAGTAGTGGTTGTTCAAAGAACCATCCCAAAGGATCCACACCTCTTATCGGCAACAAACCAATCAATTTGGTTTTCAAAGAAACTCCATGAGTAGATCTCACGAAAACAAACATACCCACAAAACTAATACATAAGATGAAGATTGGGTAGAAGAAATTCCTCTTGCGTCGAACCTCCTAAACCAATTTATTTGAAAATGGAAGAAATATAAAGGCAGACCAATGAAAGTGACGGACGTCTCCTTCCCCGGCATGAACCGGGGAAGGAGACGCCGATGAAAAAGCTCTTACAACGACGAGAGAAGAGATCCCACCACCAACCAAAAAGTTTGAGAGGAGGGGGAGAGAGGATAGAGTCAACTCAAGAGAGCCGACCCTAATAATATAAGCTTGTTAACCTGTTGGGAAAAATCCTTTGAACCTTAAAACTACACACACTCACTTCATTAATTATTGATAATGACATGTACTTGAGCTAGGTTTCAGAGGCTATGTGCACAATAGTAAAAGGACAAATAAATGAATTGTATTTTCCTTATTCCACTATTTTTATTTTTTGCATGTCTTATTCCACTATTCGATTCAAAGTCAATGGTAGATAGATGTTTGGAAAATCTACTTTCAGATGTTAACATGAAAATGGCAAACTAGAAGAACAGGTGAATAGAAGAGAGCTCTCCCAGTTCCCCTTTTCCAAAGCCTATATGTCCCTTATAATTAAATGACCCTTTAATTTATGTTTTTTTGGGACTTTGTGTGATAAAACATCAAATCAAACTCAAAAATAACCTAGGTTTTCAAAGAAGGAAGTCAACAACAGCTCAGGATACCAAGGCAAGAAATAAGGTGATTGTACTCTATCATCCTAAAGGGAATGTAGGCAAGGAAAATACTAGGCCAAAGCCTGTAGTTGCAGTTCAGGCGGCCCAAGAGGTAGTGAATCAAGATCAGTTTACGGAGCAGCCCAAAAGCCCCAAAGTGAGTGCTAGTGGAATCAGAACCCATGTGTTTGTAAGCGGGGACTTTAGGTTCCAACTTGGCCCAAGAACCCCCAGAGCCTGGAGTGTAGAAGTAAAGGATAATCCTGATTTGGGCCGAAGGAGGATTGAAGAAGGGCCACAAATTAGAGAAGTATGTGCAGCCATGGGACCCCCTCCGTCTTCATTGTCGAACTTTAGTAGTAGGAAAGGTGAACATTTGAAGAGAAAAGTTGGGGCAAAAGCAAGTAAAAAGATGGCTTTGAAGCTTGCTGCTGAGACAGAGGTGCCGCCTGATGTTTAAGGTAACTGTTAACCATCTTTGTAACATTTGGTTATATGATGATTTTATCTTCTATTAAGAGATATTATTGAGAAGTATGATATTGATGTGATGGGGCTGTATGAAACTAGAATTAGTAACGATAGGGCGGATAAGGTGGTTCGGAAATTAGGTTTCACTAATTGGATATGTGTGGAGGCATCGGGGTATGCTGGAGGTATCTGGGTTCTCCTGGAATGGGGGACTTTAATGTGGAATACGTATCCTCTACTACTTTGGCTCTTCACTGCAAGATCACTAATCTGAAATCTATGGAAGTTATGAGTACCACGTTTGTGTATGGAGAAAAACGTGGGGAGGCGGAGATCTCTTTGGCAAACGCTTTGAAGTCTATCTAACGCTATTACAGGGCAGTGGATACTGATGGGAGATTTCAACACGTTTCTGCACAAGGACGACAAGCAGGGTGGGTGTCCTCCAAAACTCTTGGAGATGGCAACTTTCCGCTTATGTCTCGAGGATTGTGGGCTAGTGCAGATTCCCCATGTTGGGGATATGATCACGTGGGCATTTGAGAATTTTGATTGGGAAATCAAACATCCTCTCCACAAAGTCTTTCACAACCTCCACTTCAAATCGGATCATCGAGTCCTAGTAGTGAAAGCTAGTAATCTTAAGCCGCCTAGTCCTATCTCGAAAATTTTAGATACCAGGTAGCATGGTGAGTTGAGAAGGACTTTAAACATGTCCAACCTAATTTTTGAATGAGCAAGTTGTTGGCAATATTCCAAGAAAGAAGAAGGAAATCTTGAGAAGACTAGAGGGGATCGACAGAACCAGGAAACATGGCCAACCTAATGGTTTATTTAGACTGGAAAAGGATTTATGGAAGGAGTACTTGAAGCTGAGCCACCAAGAAGAGCTACTTTGGTACCAAAAAGCTATATACAAGTGGCTCAAATTTGGGGATAAAAATTCTAAACTTTTCCATGCCTCCATGATGTTGCAGCGGAAGAAGAATATAATCGAGGGCCTTCATGATGAAAGGGGGGAATGGGCGACTAATCAAGAATCACTGCACAGTATGGCGCAAGAGTTCTATGAAAAGTTATACTCCAAAGATCCTTATGTGCTTCAAGCTTCAAAATGGACCATTGAATTCCCTACTTTGAATGATCGGGAGTTATGGCAGATTCAAAGAGAGATAACAGATGTTGAGATAAAAGAAGCGGCTTTTGATATGGATGGATTCAAAGCCCTGGGACCAGACAGTCTCTAGCCCCACTTCTTCCACACCCAATGGGAGCTGGTGGGACCTAAGATATGTGCCCTGTAGAAGGAGATGTATTGTTGCCCAGAAAGAATAAGGGAGATCAACCAAACGAACATTACATTAATTCCTAAGGTAGATAATCCCATGACCTTAGCGGATTTTAGGCTTATTTGACTATGTAATGTTTCATATAAGATCATGACCAATGTGATTGCAAATAGGTTCGGGAGAGTGATAGTTTTCCTAATTAGTCCCAACCAGTGTAGCTTCATTAAGGGGAGACAAGGCTGTGATAATATTATTATTGCTCAAGAAGCAATACATTCGATGAGATCCAAAAGGAGAGGAGTTATGAGTTTTGCTATAAAGGTGGATATGGAGAAGGAATATGATAGACTTGACTGGGAGTTCCTTAAATACACCTTGAATAGCCTGGGGCTAAGTAAAGAATTTGTTCATTTGATTATGTGTTTTGTATCCACAGCGTCCATGAGAGTAATATGGAATGGGGTTTTATGGGATCAGTTTGGACCTTCTCGTGGCCACTGCCAAGGTGATCTTAGTCCACATCTATTTGTGCTTTCGATGGAGAGATTAGGTCAGATCATATAATATGAGGTAGAGGAGGGTAGCTGGATTCCCCTTAAATTGAGCCCTCAGGCCCCACACTAATCCCACCTCTTCTTTGTTTGATGATCTGGTGTTGTTTTTCTTATTAGCATGGTCTGGTGTTGTTTGGGGAAGCTTCTGTTGATCAGATGGTAGAAATGAGGGAGGTGATGAAATTCTTTAGTGGTCTCTCTGGTCATAAAATTAGCCTTAAAAAGTATAGGTTGCTGGTCTCCAAAGGTGTTCACCCGAGTGCAAACAGCTATAGCCAGTTGCTTGGGATATGTTTAATAGCGGATTTGGGGAAATATCTAGGCATTCCACTCTTACACAAGAGAGCGCTCAAGGTTACGTTTAGCTCGTTAATCCAAAAGCTAAAGAATAGGTTGGCTGGCTGAAAGGGAAGATTCTTGAATATGGCGGGAAGGTGTGTGCTCATTAAATCAATCTTATCCACCTCGTCATACTACCAGATGCAAACCATGTTGTTGCCCAAAGGTATTCTCTCGGAGATTGATAAAATTAGTAAAGATTTCTTCTGGAACCAAACTCAAGACTCGAAGAAGATGTACCTCATTGCATGGGAAAGCATAAAAGTTGATAAAGATAAAGTTGGCATAGGCATTAAAGATCTCCAAGCCGAGAATATGGCTTTCATCCTCAAACTTTGTTGGGGATTGGTGACAAAGCCCGAAGCCCTCTGGGTTAAGTGATTGAAGCGAAAATATGGGTGTGGCCAAGGATAGATGCCTATTGTGAAGAAGGTTAAATCTCAGTCCAGGGTTTGGCAAGCCATTACATTCACATGGGATATATTCTAGAAACATCTTGGGAAACAGGTGAGGGATGGAGCTGGGATAAATGCTTGGAGAGATGTGTGGTCTCCACTGGATCTCCCACTCAATAGATATGTGGATCGTAATGTGACCGACATTGACATGAATGCTAAACTGAGTTCCTTTGTCACAAGTAGTGGTAGCTGGGATGTTGAGAAATTGTAAAGGTGGCTGCCTCGATGGGTTGTCACCAAAATACTAATGATCAAGCCTCTAAGACCTGACCAAAACGATCGCTTTTGTTGGAGACCGGCAGGAGATGGTAACTTTAGTGTTCGATCAGCCTACCAGGTGATTTATAACGTATCTGAGGAAGAATCTAACATATTGTGGCATAAAATCTGGAAATGGAATATTTCGGAGAAGAATAAATTTTTCATCCGGCAAATGTTACATGAGAGACTCCCCACCAATGCGGTTAGAACTCACAAAATCCCTTATCTAGCTAAGGAATGCCCCTTTGAAAGCGTGGCTGTGAGGAAACTATAATACACACAGTTCGAGATTGAGTTCACAAGGAGCATATCGTCTGCAATTATTAAACTCACCATGCTTATGTGTTTTTTAGTGGAAGCCTGCAGGATTAGATGCAATGGAATATGGAGAACAAGCCTGGAATTCAGAAATTATCCCCCTGGCATTGGGCATTAGTGTTAGGTAGAGCTTGCTGGCTTATTTGGTGTAACAGATGCAGAAAAAGCTTTGAAATGATCCAGTGAAAACTGTTATCCAAAGGTTGTTTTTCCAGTTGTTTGAAGAGGTGGATTCGGATCAGTATAAGCACAAGATCTTTAATTTCACAGGTCGTGATAAGAGTCCGTGGGAGCCCCCGGCACCAGGATACATCAGATTGGATGTGGATGGTGCGGTTAATGAACTTAAGCAAGCAACAGGTGGAGGTGTAGCAAGGGATATGAGAGGAACCTGGACGGGGGCTTTCAACAGCACTTTGGATTTTCCACGTCAATTAACCACTGCAGAGCTGTTAGCCATTAGATTAAGGCTAATTTTCTGCGGGTCAATGGGGTTCAAGAAGATTAAACTTTTTTCTGATTCTACTGATGCTATATAGCTGTTAATTACTGATGTGGCAGTGGGCCATCCTTTAAGGGATGTTATCCAAGAAACAAGAGAACTCGTAGTCCAAGACTGGGATTTAGAGATTCTGCAGAGTTATAGGGAGGCGCTTACTTGTGCGGATAGTATGTCTAAGGTAGCACAGAAAAATGATATGGACCTGCACATGGTCTTGGTTCCACCAGATTATTGCATCAGCCTTTTACAAGAGGATATAAGGAAAGCCCAAGTGGGGGCCAGCATCTCAAACAGCCCAATAGGAGCTAATATGTGATTACAAGCTTAGGCTTGCCTTGTTAGGAAAAAAAACTCAACAATAAATGAAAAATGATGTAAACAAAATTACAAAAATAAGAAATGATTCGTTGGTTAATTTTACTAAGGGTTATTTAAAGTAATTGGTCAAAAAGCTAAATAATTAAGGGTAATGGACCTAATCTGCCCCCCAAGTAACCACCAAGGAGCGCTGAGCACCCTGAACTAACAACAGGCACGTATCTGGACTCCAAGTAACCAAGGTGTTTAAAAACTACCCCGGTTGGACGGTCAACAACGTTTGACCGTTACTATGCCTATGTGGCTGCCACGCAAGCACTTGCTTTGCCACCTCTGCTTGCCACTTGTGTATTTTAAATGGACCTAATCTGCCCTCCAAGTAACCACCCAGGAGCACTGAGCACCCTGAACTAACAAAAGGCCCGTATTTGGACTCAAAGTAACCAATGTGTTTAAAACTACCCTGGGTGGACGGTCAATGATGTTTGACCGTTACTATGCCTATGTGGCCGCCACGTGAAGGCCTTGTTTGTCACCCGGCGCCTTGTCATCGCCACGTAAGATATGTTCATATGGGTCCCACCTATAATAATAAACAATTTCTCTCTCCCTCTTCATCACCATCACCACAGCCCCTCAACACCCACCACTCCCACCCACGCCACCCCCTCACCTCCCCAGCCCCCCACTGCCTCACATCCACAGCCCCCCACCCACGCCACCTCTGCTTGCCACGTTTGAGGGGGTGGTGTGGGTGGGGGTGGTGGGTGTTGGGGGGCTATGGTGATGGTGATGAAGAGGGAGAGAGAAATTGTTTATAATATAGGTGGGACCCACATGAACATATCTTACGTGGCGATGACAAGGCGCCGGGTGACAAACAAGGCCTTCACGTGGCGGCCACATATGCATAGTAACGGTCAAACGTCATTGACCGTCCACCCGGGGTAGTTTTTAAACACATTGGTTACTTTGAGTCCAGATACGGGTCTGTTATTAGTTCAGGGTGCTAAGTGCTCCTGGGTGGTTACTTGGAGGGCAGATTAGGTCCATTTAAAATACACACGTGGCAAGCAGAGGTGGCAAAGCGAGTGCTTGCGTGGCAGCCACATAGGCATAGTAACGGTCAAACGTTGTTGACCGTCCAACCGGGGTAGTTTTTAAACACCTTGGTTACTTGAAGTTCAGATACGGGCCTGTTGTTAGTTCAGGGTGCTCAGCGCTCCTTGGTGGTTACTTGGGGGGCAGATTAGGTCCATTACCCAATAATTAAAGTGTACCAATAATAAATAGTTATTACACGACTAATTAATATTTACATTTCGCAAAGTTTTCAATTAGCTGGACTATATAATAATTTTTGCATGTGGCTCAAATTAATATACTTTACCTGTTCCTCATTAACGAAACGCAAATAATGTTTTAATTGAAAAAAAAAAATCTGATCTAAAAGAAAGACCAAATGCCTTTTTTATTAGAATCCCACCTTAATGCCAAGAGTGGCTGCGGGCTGCGGCAGTATGTATAGGCTACTTTTTGTGTATTCAATGTAAATAATAAATATAATTACCTTTTTTTCTCCTCTTCGTCGCAATCCATACAATCATTATTCCCATGATATCCTTGATATATAATATTTGAACATTCCACATATTGACATAGGTTTTTTTCAACTCCCAAAAAAATACAAATTAATGACAACACGTCCATACTATATAGTTCAACCCGGAACCAACTGCTAATCCAGTCCCTTCTTTTTTGTTTTAATTATGCATGTACAAAACATGTGAATTGAATAAAAATATTAATTTATCGATTTTGATTATACTTAATAAAATGAAGAGGAGATAACGTAACACCGTGAAAAAACCATCAGATTGTGGATTTGTTATTTTGTAAGATAAAGGTTAGTTATAGCTAATAAAACGTGGAGAATGCCTTGACAAAATTAAACATGCCAAGTTTATCAAAAATAAATAAATAAATAAACATGCCAAAATAATTGTTCCTGCTGACCAGGGGTGGAGTCGCTAAGATCCTTTTATTATTATTATTTTTGTTTGTAAAACCTGGTGCGTTTCCTGTATCAAAAAAAAAAACCTGGTGCGTTTCTGTGTAGTATCATGCTTTATGGTTTGAGTCAATCCGTAATCCTATATTGGTTAAAGCTTCATATATTAGTTCGCTGTAATGAGTTATCAAACTCTTCTTATGCTTTTAACCAAAAAAAAAAAAAAACTCTTCTTATGCTAACCGCCCAAGTGTATTCCTTTTGACATTTTAATTAAGTCTAGCCTAGGAAATTAATAAATGAACTTTACATACATACATAGATACAACCAACAGTAACATTAGTAGAAAAGTGCATAAAACTAAAAAGGCTTAATAAATACATCAGAGCATACACTGATCATTGAGTCTTTCATATTAAAGACAAATGTAAATCATAGATGTCGAAAAGCAAGAACAAAAACTAACAACGTTCCACAAGCTATAAGCTTGCCATTCCATCAAAAGGACATAACAACGATAACAAAAAATTATATAACAAAATATACTAGTTAAATAATAGGGACTCGACACATTGATACACGGGCCTTAGTAGAAATATATGAAGTACAACTCTGGCGATGAAGAAACGACGCAGGGCTGCATCAGATTCAGAGGAAGCAAACGTGGAATCAGTAATATATGAATGGGAAATACAGACATGTAATATAATTAAAATCAGCTTGAGTAAGTTGACGGCGATGAGAAAGAGCAATATGTTGTTGCTTTTTTCGATAATTGTGAAGTGATAGTAGATTGTTATGTATTGAAGGATTTCGATCCACATTAGAAGCAGAACATGAAAACCACATTTGATAGTAAACCTGCAAAATTGATTTATCATTATAAGATTAGTAGAATATATAAATTAAACAAGATAACGTGTTATCTTTGGTGGTACTGATTAGTATAATAACAAGATTCGATTGTACTAAAACCTTTCAATGTAGGAGAAGATGAAGATGGTAAGATTGAACATGGTTATCACGAGGTGCTCCAAAGGTGATAAGCAGGACAAGCTGGATGATGAAAGTTCCAAGAATAACAACAAAATTCCAAAGAAAGAGTCAACAACGCCTAGTGCAAAATTTGACCTGCAATATCATACATAATAAACAGTACTATAGTCACATAATATTTAAAGTGGATCAACTCCTTATTAGAGATAAATTAAATTAACCAAGTGGGTAAATGACTGAGAGACTTCAATGAAGTGCTAACCAGCTGAAATCCTTAATGAAATCAAAAGATGGCATGATGACAATGATGATGAAGTTTGATGAACTCCGAATTCTTTGTTCAGATGTTGTTGGAAAGACAGACAATAACGGGACAAATGTGAAAGAGTGGAAGAAGCAAACAAGGCAGTAATTTGAATTTCAGAGAGAAGAGCTTCTGAGACAATATGAGTCCATAAAAAAGGCGTAGGGGAGAAATATATAGAGGTAATTAAATGCAAATGAAACTTAAAATTCATGTAAATGAAATTCATCTGAATTTTGAACTTGCTGGGGGTGGCAGAATTAGGAGCAGAGTTCATTTCCTAGCTAAGCCAAGACTGACGTGAATAGCGTAAAATGGGGAAATGGGCTACTTTTCTTTCCACAAATGGGCTACTATTTGTATATCTTTGTCTACGTAACACAAAGTGAACCAATATTAGTGTGCCACACAAATGAGCTTTGATTTCATTTGGCAGTGATTTCAATGCAGCTTTCTCAAGGCTAATACGCTCCATTGGCTAATATGCTAAATTGGTAATAGTATCATACATATGTGTGTGTATCAAAATAGCAAGCTAGCAACGTATTATTGGCCAAAAAAAAGCTAGCAACGTATTTATGAACTATTTGAAATTAGGTAGAAAAATGGAAAAACATTTTACAAAATATTAAATTTTAGCTTTAATTTTTATTTTCATTGATAAAATAAAGAATAAATTAAGAAGTTGTGAGTAAAACTCTTCCAAACAATTTTTAGATGAAGGTAAGATGGAATGATTATTAGAAAACTGACGCATTATTTAATGCTATAACTTCTACTTCTTATTATGTGAAAATCAGTTAAAGCAGGTTTTTTTTACCTTAAGTTAAAGCAGATGTATATTGGAAAAGAGTGGTATTCATCTGAATTAGATAAAGTAATAATTAGTAAATCAAGAGATCAATTAATGAAGAAATGAGAACAAAAGAGAGAGGGGAAGGCAAATAAAAAGTTCAAAATTAAAGCAAAAAATGTTGAAGAAGCAAAACAGGTTTATAAAAATGATATATGTTTATATTGAAACGAAGTTAGAAGTAATTCAAAGATTCAATGATTTTACTTTTAGAAAATGTAGAATTTCAAGAATTAAATTTTTAAAAAAATCATATAAAATTGAAAACTAAACCAATTTTTTCCAATAATATATCAAAATGTCACTAATTTTATGTAAGAAAATATGAAATGAAACAAAAAAAATTGCTTGAAAGATAAATTTTTAGAGAAAAGAGTATGGAGGAGAATGGGAAGTGAAGGGGATGGAAGCCACTTCTCATGACATGCATTACACTAACTCAAAGTAGTACAAGAATTTAACCATAAAATTATACAAACTCGTTTCATTAGTTACTTGATCGACCTGTTCAGAATTTCATAGGCTGTAAAGAGAATAAATTGAATTCTATTCTCCTGGTTCTATTCAAATTCAAAGTCAACGGCAGAGGCATGTATCATCTCTTTTCAGATGTTAACATGAAAGAGGCATAACGGAAGAACTGGTGAATGAAAGTGAACTTTCCCTCCTCCATCTTTTTCCAACGGCTATTATATGTATCTTAGTTAACATGAAAGAGGCAAACCGGAAGGACTGATGAATGAAAGAGAATTCTCCCTCTCCCCTCTTTTTCCAAAGCATATTTTTTTTTGGCAGAGGTTTGTGGTAAAAGTTTTATGGGAAAACTAATTAGAGGTCCTGGAAGAAACATAATTAAGATGAGATCACATGAGTTGTAAATTACAACTTCTTGATCTTACAATAATAACTTTTGACCTGTTGATTACAACTCGTTAGATCTCATCTTAATTATGTTTCTTTTATGGAACCTCTAGCTAATTCTCTTACGTTTTAATAAACTTTGTTTTTGAAAATAAGAAGCTTCAATCACTCTTGAAATAAAAATGAAAGAAATTTGGTTTTCTTTAATGTTTTTAGCTTTTGTTTGGTCTCTTTTCCTTCTGGCTTTCTGTTTCTCTCTTCTATATATGGTTAGTATTTCTTAGATGTTTAAATTTCTTAGATATTTATTGGCTTTCTGTTTCTCTCTTCTATATATTTATTTTTTAAATTTCATATATTACAATGGTAAAATATAAAATTATAACATTTCTTAATGACAAAATGACAAAATAAACTATAAACTTCATATTGCTTCCTCGATGTGGTACACATATCGACAGTATTGCAGAGGCGAAACCTTTATATATTTATCATCAGCATAAAACAAATCATTCCACATGATCATATAATTTATCTCCATTTTTGAAAATGGCAGTAATGATCTCACCTCCTAAAATACTGATTGTTGAGTTTAGTCAACGAAATAGAAAAGCCAGGAATAATGTTATCTACTTAATTTGATTAGATTACTTGTCTTGCTAAGTTGGTCAAAATTATTACATGATAATATCATGTAAACACCCTACCCTAACAAGAATAGGTTGGGGATGTGGAAAAAGATTGGAAAGATTTCGTTATTTAGTACCAAAAATAACTCCTCAAATACGTCTTTTATTTAGAATCAGAATAAATGAAACATTGTAAAAAGAAAATAATAGCCACGCACGGACTTTATTTAGTCTCAGAGAAGATGATAGCACAAAATAAATTTATCTCCCATGTATAAAAAACAAAATCTTTTAAAAGAAGCCAAATTTGTAACGTGTTCTTGTAAATTTGAGAAAAGCCAGTCCTCGGACCATTTATGGAGAAACATATCAGGTACAAAATTCTTACAGCTGTCCAGGGGAATACTTGACCTGCATGACAGTATCATATTAAATAAGATAACAGACTAAAGAAAATTTTAAGCTTGGTGAATTTCTTTAAACACCTTAAGCTTAGAATTGCAAAAGAGTAATTGAAATGCAGAAAACTGAAAATGGAAAATGGTGAGACTAATTAAACAGATGAAACCTGTCCATGATTAACAAAAGAAGCGAGAGTAGAAGGAGAATATTTAAGAGACCCTGTGGAGTAAATGACATAAATATTTGTCATCAACAGATAAGTTAATAAATTAATAAATCGGATTAGTTATTGATTAGTGAAGAAGTGAGTAAAAGGATAGAGAGAGAATTCAAAGAAATTGTTGATAACTATGTTGAGTTGGAGAAACAAACAAGGTAACAGGAAGTTTTGTTTATAATGAAACAAGTTAGATGATTGAGATTCAACTAAAATTGTTACCTGTAAAAATTTACATTTATAAAATTAAATTAAAATATTATGTTTATTTGAAGTTGAATTAGATATTGAAATCGTTATATATACTAATAACATATATTAAACAAACTTTATTAGTAGTATAAGCATGTTCATTTTAATAATACATCAACTTATTTCATAAATTATTTGTAAGGGCGGGTACTTGGGTTCAGTTGAGAATTTCTTACTCTATGTGTATGACAAAAAAAGGACAAATAAATTAATCGTTTCTTAATTCTATTCAATTCAAGGGAAATGGCAGAACAGAGGCGCGAGGTCATCCTTTTTCAGAGGTGAATGTGAAAGAGGCAAAGCAAAAGGACTGCTGAATGAAACAGAGCTCTACTTTTCCCTTTTCTCTCTTTTTTCCAAAGTCTATTGTATGTTTATGGGTAATGGACCTAATCTACCATCCACGTAACCACCCTGGAGTACTGAGCTCCTTGAACTAACAACAAGCTCATATTTACACTCAAAGTAATTAAAGTGTTTAAAAAATACCCTGAGTGGACGGTCAATCATGTTTGACCGTTAAACTGCCCATGTGGCCGCCACGTGGGTTAAATTTTTGCCACGTAAGATCAATGTACCTAATCTACCCTCTAAGTAACCATTCAGGAGCACTAGGCACCCTGAACTAACGATAGACTCATATTTACACTTAAAGTAACCAAAGTGTTTAAAAAATACCCCCAGTGGACGGTCAATCATGTTTGACCCTTTATCTACTCATGTGGCCATCACATGGGTTAATATTTTGCCATGTAAGATATGTCATGTGGGGCCCACATATACAAAGAAACAATTCCCTCTGGGGGTGGGGCAATGGCTGTGTTGGGGGGAGGGGTGGGGCTGTTTGGAAGTCATGAAGAGAGAGGAGAGGGAATTGTTTTTATTATATGTGGGCCCCACATGACATATCTTACGTCGAAAAAATCCAACCCATGTGGCGGCCACATAGACAGATTAACGATCAAACGTGATTGACGACCCACTTGGAGTATTTTTTAGGGCGAAGGGGCAAAACTAGCCACCGTAATTTTCCAAATGGACAACTTTGACACCGGTAAATTGGATGGTGCAAAACCGGACATTATAAAGCAAAATGGGACAAATTTAGCCACGCCGTTAAGTTGAAGCTAACAGACGTGAGTGTTGGTGTGGGGCCCACCTTCATTAACCTCTAGCTTCAACTTAACGGAGTGGCTAAATTTGTCCCATTTTGCTTTATAATGTCCGGTTTTACACCATCCAATTTACGGATGTCAAAGTTGTCTATTTGAAAAATTATGGTGGTTAGTTTTGCCCCTTCACCCTATTTTTTAAACACTTTGGTTACTTTGAGTGTAAGTATGAGTCTATTGTTAGTTCAGGGTGCCCAGTGCTACTGGGTGGTTACTTGGAGGGTAGATTAGGTCCATTACCTTTATCCTACGTGACAAAAATTTAACCCACATGGCGGCCACATGGGCAGATTGACGGTCAAACGTTATTGACCGTCCACTCGGGTATCTTTTAACCACTTTGGTTACTTTGAGTGTAAATATGGGTCTGTTCTTAGTTTAGGGTGCCCAGTGCTCCTGGCGATTACTTGGAGGGTAGATTAGGTCCATTATCCTATGTTTATTAATAAATATTAAATAATAACATCTTTACTTTGTTCTTTGTGGGACGGGTGACATAAAACAAATTCAATAAAAGATAGGAGGGAACAAAATAAATTATTTAATGGTTGTTTTGATTATGTGTTGATATAAAATAATTAGCAGAAAGTAATTAAAAAGTTTTTACATGACAATTTATAATTTTTCATATTTTTAAATTTTGAAATAAATGGAGTAATTAGAACAACAATACATTACATGGGATCGATATGTTTTTTTTGGGTTAATCACCGCCAGTTTCATCCGGACTTGAGGAAGTGTTTATCACATATGCAAGGTTGTACCTTCTCCCAATGAGAGCACTTTTCGGGATTTGAACACTCGTTCTCATCTAATAATGACCTATTTACCAGCTCAACCAACTACCCATCGGTGAGATTGATATTTATAAACTCATTAAATAGTATCCATGATAGATATTGATTAAAACATGAAATTATAATGTTTGAATGGCTCATCTATAAATTTTAGAAGCCTTTATTCTTTACCTGAACCTCAATAATTAACCTAATGAAAATAATCTTTTGTTCTTAAAATAAACTGCCTTTTTGTTTTTATCCCACCTAAGAGTCGAATTACTCTACTTTTGTATGCATTAATTATTAAATACAAATATAATTACCATTGTCAGCAATCCATACATCATATCCTTAAAAAAAATAAGATTTTTTTTGAGTAAGAGCTAAAGTCTACATGAGAGATAATATACAGTACATAAGGATCAATCTACTAGTAAGCTATAACATTCCTCGTGTCAGCCAATCTAGTGGTTCCTCAAAAAGGAGGAAGCTTCCCTCAATGGTGTGTCCAAACCTCGCCATTTGGTCAGCCTGAAAGTTACTTTCTCTTGGTACATGGGAAATATCTATCTCCTAGTCCCTCATGATCAGCTCCCTTGCATCTTCAACTACCTCACGAAAGGGGTAGTCTCCCTGACATCCCCTTACCAGGAAATCAATAGCATCAATGAAGTCAGTTGCACCCTCCACTTTTCTAAGATTCGCTTGCTAGCATAGTTGGAGGCCACAAGTAATTGTACTCAGTTCTGCTATGGTTCAAAGGACTTTAGTTAGTTTACAGGTATATGCCCCTAACCAACTCCCACTAGCTTCTCTGAGCAAGCCCCCATAGCTATTGAGTAGAGCACTGAGCCATCTTTCAACACTCTCCAATCCCCAAAGGTTTTATTGTCTTTCTCCCAACAAAATACAAATCAATGTCCACACTATATATGTAACATCCCAAAAATTTTATTATAAAATTTCTATAATTTAATATAGACTAAGAATATTTTATTGGTATTCATCGAAATTATTTTTAAAACAAATGGAGGAATTGAAATAAGTGAAGAAGTTTGGCTAAAATATAAAAGGGAAAGACAAAAACATTGGAAAATTGTGGACCACATATTTTATGTGGTGTAGATAATTTTAAATAAAAAAAAAGAAGATGCTTATCCCTTTAACTATCACTCTCGGCCTCTCTCTCTCTCTCATTCTTCATATACACATCAACAACACTCTCTTCTCACCATTTTCATTTTTCTTTTCTCTTCTTTCATCCAGCCCTTGTTTTCCTTCGTTCCCCAGCATTCTCTCACTCATTTTTCGCAAGAAATTTGTGATTCTTGTTCAGGTAAACATCCTTGGTCTTTACATATAAGTTTTGTATAGTTTTGGGAAGAGATTGGGATTAATCCAAATTGGGAAATCTGATTTGGGTTAAGGAAATTGTTAAAAACCTAACTCACATATGGATGTGAGTTGGGAATTTAATATGCAAGTCATTCTCATGAAGTTTGGAAGAAAGAACCGATGCTCACTCCTTCTCTGCTTCTGTTTTCTTTTGCTTCGTTCCAGCCACTGTTGGGGAACAATTTGAGCTTCATATGACAGCAAAATGCTCTAGATATCACTGAGTTGAACTTGGGTAAGAATTGCTGGACCTTTCTACCCAATTTTTCTGTTAACGATTGAGAAATTTTGAGATGGACCGAATGGGTGTTTGGACTTTGGGTTGTAGTTAATAGAAATTGAAATATTCTAGTTTCTTTGGATTGATGGGGAAATATAGATGCAATACCAATTGACAGTTATTTGTACTGATGATCCTTTTCAGATTGATTGGATCGGGGATCATAGGTTAACTTATTGAGAGAAGTGACCAACGGTTGTTAAGGCATTTTAGAGCCCAACCGCCCCTACGGTTGTTAAGGCATTTGAGAGCCCAACCGTTCCCATTCTGCAATGGAAAACAGAATTGGGGTTCCCTCTCTGGGGATTGCTAGAGAGGGAAATTTGCCTCCTCCTTGTAGAGAGAGGCACAATGTCAAATCATATAGTGAAGATTAGATGCATGAATGCACCGTGATGGCACAATGCATCTATAGGCGAGTGTGAGGGCTGTTGTGGTAGTATTATTTGATTGGAGTATGGGAAGATGAAATTTAGTTAGTGTGGAATTGACTGAGGGATGTTGAGTGATTCATGGGGAGTAGAGATGATGAATTTGAATTGATTGAGACGTGACAGAAGGATTTAAGTGATGGATGAAAGAAAATGTGAAATATATATATGTATTATTGATTTTAAAACTGTGGTACCCTTTAGACGCCCTCGCTACTGCACATCTCACTGTTATAGTGAGTTAAGCGGTGATTACTGGGACAAATTGTCTCATCCCACGATTACTGACATTTTTTGTAGGTATTCATGCACAGGCGCGAGCATCAGGAAAGGGAATTAGGTAGTAGAAGTTATATAGTTTATTTGGAATTGTATATTGCCAATTTGTATAGGCCTACATTCGTTTCCGCATGTATATATCTATATTGTTTAATATCAAATAGTTCTATTTATTAACCATGTTAGACAAATCCTTTCTAACATGGTTAGCAATAAATTATCCATGATAGCAGCTGTGTTGTATTAGTTCATTCTTTTCTATCATGGATAATATTTTAATCATTAGGATATTCTTTTTCTAACTATGATAGAGATATTGATATTATCGAAATTCCTTTTTCTATCATAGTTAGTAAAGATATTATTGAACTAAAAGAGATGCCATAGGTTAATTAGGGAATTAGTAACAATATGTTACAATATAGTTAAACCTGGAAGGCCGGAATCAACCACCAATCCAATTCCTTTTCGTTTTTATTTTCTAAAGGATAAACCAACTTTTAGTTCTTGAACTTTCATCCCATTTTACTTTTGGTCTCTGAACTATGCTCATTTTAGAAAAAGATTAGTCCTTGAAGCCTTAAACTTTGTTAAATCCTCCTATGTAGCATTTATTGTGTGAAATTGTATGACTTAACAGGCTTATTAGAATGTTGATGTGGCAAATGTATTCTATAATAATATTTATTTCAAACAATATATCATATCTGAATTCAAAACATACACATACGACAAAACCTAGGAAAGATTCGGGGGAGGATGATCGGGACACTGTGGTCCCACTTGACGGCAGATTCGAGATCCATTCAGCATACGTAATCTCCCTTGCCGGTCGACGTACTGATTACCGATAGCATGCATTGTTGCCGGCCAACCTGGATCAAGAATGGTCTTGTTGTTTGGCAATTTTATTGCTCTTGTTAAAGGTAAAAATTTCCCTTCAACTTCAATGTATTATAATGATTTTTGTTTAGGCATTCTTGTTGTTTCTTTTTAATGGAATAAAACAATATGGAAGCTACAAAGAAATTTTAGTTGAGCTCCATCTCCACTCATTCCCTTTTCTCTTGCATACTTTGGTTAATTGCTTTACCGGGAGTATGTCCCTGAAGAAATAAACTTGATCATGCCTCATCATTATATAGAATTCATGAAAATCTTTAAAAACAAGTTGATCAAAGAAATGCTCACACCACAGATTATGATATGTGTCAACTTTAGACAAAAGGTAATCAAATTTCTTTTCATTTTAATCAAATGGCTGGCTAAGTAAGTTGTGTCAGTCTTTAGCCTCATCTATTTCGTTAGATCCTTGTAAGTTGTGTGATTCTTCCACCTTCTAATATGTCTGATATGGGGCTTGTTTGATCTAAAATTTCTTTCCATACCCATTGCCCTCTTCTTGCCTTGGAATCTTTAATGCCTCCCCAATTCTTGCTTCAGATATAAGGGAAATAATGAATGGTCGGGGTCAATGGAAGAGTTTTAGTCGAATGTTTGTATGTGTTAAATTGAATGTTAATTTGTTCATGTTTTGACAACCCATCCATCATTATCGAAAGACTTTGGAGACGAGCTTCAATTCTTGACATAGTTTGTTTTAGAACTTGAATGTCGATGTATTTTGTTGAAGTTGTTGTCGAATTCTTTCTTCTTGTGCGATTTTCGTTTCAATTTGTTGCTCCAAAATGTCTAAGGGCTCGTTTGGAAGCAGGAAAGTGAAGCTCAGAATTAGAAAGTGAAATAATTTCCGATTCTCACGCGGTTTGGTCTGTAGAAAGTGTCAATTTCAGTTTCCCTCAAAAATTGAAGTCGAAAATGCAAATTTGGCTTCCCACCAAAATTGAGTGTGGGCCCAGGTGCTAAATACCACATTGCCCTTCATTTACTCTCAACAAATACATCATAAACTGAGTTGGGAGCTTCAGGCAAGACACGAGTTTACGAGTGACGAGGTGTGGGTTGTCTATGTTGAGTGCGTGGGTGGCATTGAACTCATATTAGCTAGCTGCACATTGTGCCGAGTAAGGAGACAAAGGTAAGGGAAATCAATGTAGTTTCATATTGGTGGATGTTCGCACCGCAAGTCCAGGGGTCGCGCCAAGTATTAAAGTGATAAGAAAAGTATCGTTCACACAAGGATTTGAATTAAAATCCTGACCATGCAAAAGACTCAGTGAATTCAATTAAGTTAAACTAAGAAAATATTGGTGGTTTTTAAGTGAAATAAAAGAAATCTATTTCTACAACTAATATAAACAATTGATCTTTTGACTTAAATAATCAAATAGGGTCTAGGATTATTTATTCCCCTTGTATTTCTCAACTTTAGATTCACCTCCTCTTATAGATGCTATTAATTAACAAATGTGCTAATCTAGGATTCAAAAGGTACTTGTAAAAGCTCCGTCGAGTCAAGAACAAGTGTTTAGTTCTATTTAATTGCTCAATCTCTTGTTACAATTAATAAAACTCAATTTCTAAGCTCCAACCCTAATGTGACTATGCAAGGTTAGTTAGTATATCTCTATCTTATCAACAAAACCATCCATTCATCAAGCAAACTTCAAGTTCTTGCACTATTACCCAAGTTCTACACTCAACCTAGCCCTCTCAAGCATCAATCAAGTGAACTCAACATTTAAATGGTGATCAAGCACTTAGAAGCATTAGGTAAAGAGTAAAATAAACACATATGTCATTAATCACAAAATAAGAGGAAGAATCTAGTGTTAATCCATACAAAGGTTCAAAATAATCCTAGACAAAGAGTTTAGCTACTCATAGTCAATATAAAAGCACAAATACAAGATAAATGTATAGCCATAAATGACATGAGAAAGGAAAGGAAGATGAAGAAGAAGAAAATCAAAGGATTGGAGCTCCAAAACTTCAATCTTTGCTTCAATCTCTCCAAAATCTCAAACCCTAGCTAAGAGCTGCCCCAAAGAAGGTCCAGGTCGAAAAGATGCTGAAGGGTTCCAATCTCCCACTTTAAATACCTCTCAAAACCTAATTTCAGCAAATACTTTGTGTTTTATAATCTGATGGACATTTCGCCCAGGCCTAAAAGTTTGGCCTAGGCTCTGTGACATTCTGTAACTTGCTTTGCTGATCTGTGAGAGTAGTTTCACCTAGGCCAAACAATTTAGCCCAAGCCTTGTGATGTTCACAAATTCTCTCTTCTGATCCTGGAAGTGATTTCGCCTAGGCTTCAGAATTTAGCCCAGCTCCAAGAAGCTTTCTTTGTAATTCATTCCAATGCATCTTAATTATCTTTACTTGATGTTTTCCTGCTCTTTCACAAAATGTTTCTAACACTAAAATGTAATCAAAATATATATATTTGAGCAAGAAAATGCAATCCAAAATCCAACGCACAAATTATTCACTCACTGCCCAAAACATGCACAGATATGCAAATTAAGGCCCAAAATTAAAGTAACCTTGTTGAAATGTCATGAATATCTTAGAGTTAACAGTGGAGTAGTTTTATTTTTGTCTAGGCATTGATGGTGAACCCAAACATGATTGCATTTCTTCTTCATGGCCCGATTTGTGTTCAGTTTGAAGTGTTTTGTGTGTGTGATGCATGCTTTTTGCTTAAATGAATTGGTTTTCATTTTAAAATTGATGGGTTAGCAATAATTGCTTTCCAAACTATAGTTACATAGTAAAAATCTGCATGCATGTTGTTTGAAGTTGTTGTCCAGGTGCTTGTGTTTAGCTACAATGTTGGGAAAAATTTAGGGGTGACGTCAGTTGAAAAGGTCCAACTTGAGTACACTGATGATGGCTAAATCGATTTTACAATGGCCTAATCGATTTTAAATCGATTTATTTTTTGCGAAATTGATTGTAGGAGGCCAAAATCGATTTTCTTAGGCAAAGTCTAAAATCAATTCAAGTTTTTCAACATGTGTGTGGGTGGGTATGATGCATTTTTTTTATACGTCCTGTTGATATAGGAAAGGGGTGTGGGGTCATTTTTTTAGGTGATGGATGAAATACATGTTGAAATGCATTATGAATTTGTGGTTGCCTGCATAGCCATACTGCTAGTTGTGAGGAGGATTGTAGTGACGATGCTAGCAACTACCACGTATAACCTAAGACGCATACCCAATAGCACATATAGGTTAGATTTCCATGTGAAGAGGGCATGCTTAAGGGCAGTGATATATAGCAGCGACACAACATGCATCAACCAAATTAGATTGTATAGGTCAACGTTTGACAGGTTATGTCACATGCTGGACACAATTGGGGGATTGAAACCAACAACTCATATGTTAGTTGATGAACAAGTGGCAATGTTTTTAAACATTCTGGCTCATGATCACAAGAATAGGGCGATCCAATTTGAGTTTAGCCGGTCAGGGGAAACAATTAGTGGGTACTTCAATGCCGTTCTAAGAGGTGTCTTGAAATTACAGTCACATCTTTTGAAATCCCCACAGCCCATACAAGGAGCGTCCAACGGGGAAAGGTGGAGGTTCTTCCAGGTAATCGTCATTTCGTATAAATGTTTGTAATGTATTCAACATGAGTGATTTTATGTGATCTATACCTTCTTTTGTTGCAGAATTGTGTAGGGGCATTAGATGGAACCCACATACATGTACATGTGCCAGCGCACGCAAGAGGGCGTTATAGGAATAGGAAAAGGGACTTCACAACAAACGTGCTTGGTGTGTGCTCACCAGACGCAGAATTCATCTGTGTTATTAGGTTGGGACGGTTCGACTGCTGACGGAAAAGTGTTGCGAGATGCTTTAAGAAGAACACATGGATTTAAACTATGTGATGGTTTGTGGAATTTTCTTGATTCATGCACAAATATGGCTTTATTTGTACAAGGGGTCAATGTTTTAGCAATTTTTTTGTAGGAGAATATTACCTTGTCTACGCGGGCTACACAAACTGCAAAGGGTTATTGGCGCCCTTTGGGGGCCAAAGGTGCCACCTCAATGAGTGGAGGGCCGGCAGGAAACCCCAAAACCCATTGGAGTGCTTTAATATGCGTCATTCATCCGCGACAAATGTCATTGAAAGGTGTTTTGGCATTTTTAAGAAGCGGTGAAGGGTGTTGCGGACTCCGACGTTTTACCCATTGAAGGTTCAAATGCGGGTCATCACAGTGTCTTGTCTTCTTCACAATTTAATTAGGAGGGAGAGTGTGAGGAACCCGCTTGATGAACAAATTGAAACATTCCCAACTCCACCTTCTACGAACGATGACTACCCCGTGGTGACAATGGAACCCTCTGATGCTTTGAATAACTTTAGGCTTTATTTGGCCGATCAAATGTCCAATGCATTTCAGGACGGTGAAAGACAAAACTGAGTTTGCGTAGTTAATAGTTTGTAGCGCAATTTAATTTCATGTGTGTAAATTAACTTGGTCATACCTTTGACATGTGTTTACATGTAGTTGGATTCTTTTGTTGTTGAGTTGGCAAACACTTGTTCATTTCACGTGTTCTTTCCTGTCATTTTTATTGTATTGAATGTGTGGTTGTACATGTTTTTTTTGTTATTATACATTGGTCTTTTGCATATGGAACAACCTCCTGTTTTGCCGAGCCAGCCTACCCACCCTAGCCAGTTGAGCCAACCGAATGTGGCCATGCAAGTGCCTAAGTGTGGCTTGCACACTTGGTCTCATGATGAGGACAAGCTGTTGAATGATTGCTTGGTCACCCTTAAGACAGAGCAGAAATATATGGCGGAAAATGGGTTCAAGAATGGTAATTAATGGTTGGGCGTCATTTTGTAAATGTTGTGCATATTTTGTAAACGGTATGTAAACTAGTAATGTTATCTTGTTTGTGATGTTCCTTTTATCCTCACTTTAATTCAGCTTTGAAAACCTTTTGGAGTTTGCCATATTGTATGTCTGCATTTGTTAAGTGCAGCGTTTATTGGTTGCCTTCCCGTTTTGGGGATTAAAGTCGATTTCACCTAGGAACATCGAGTTTACCCAGGAAAGCTCGATTTCATTTTGACACAATAAATTTCACACTACCTAACTAGAGTCATGTTAAATATCACGCCAATCTTTGATTTCAAATAACTGAAATTAGTAACTTTTCAATTAATATCATGTCAATCTTAATTTCAATTAACTTTACAATTAATATAAGGTAAAATTAAATTTCAATCAATTAACTTAATAATTAATATCACGTCAATCTTTGATTTCAAATAACTGAAATTAGTAACTTTTCAATTAATATCATGTCAATCTTAATTTCAATTAATTAAATAATTACTACCAAGTACCATGTGAAATTAAAATTCAAGTAATTAAATTGTTACTTAAAATCATGTCAGAAGTCTTTATAAAAAAATCATGTGAGATGTCCAACCATTGTAGCTTGTAAAGGGGCGAAAAAAATAAGTGCAACAATCTTCGTTCTTTGCATAAACCCTTCTCTTCTTCTTTCTAACTTGAAACCACACCCACTTTCACCACTCACCCCACTTCTCAAAAACACTCTCCTTTCTTCTTCGTGTTAGTTCTTCCTTCGTTCAGCCCCCATTGCTATGTGCAACACCAAAATCGAGCTTAGGTAATTTCTTCTTAACAATACTCATTTTTCTTTCATTGTATCCATCTAAGATGATTCCGATTTGGGTATGGGGTTTTAAATTTCTTAAATTTATAGAATGTAGCATAGGCTTCAGGTTGAGGAAACTAGAACGTCATGCTTGATTGTTGAATTCCATGTGTCTGCGAAATCTGGTTGATATGACAAATTGAAATATTCTTTGCACTCCCCTATTTTGGACGATGGATTTGAGGGATTTGGGGTTCCAAAACTTTTAAAATGTTGGTGTAGGAGTTTATTTGAATTTTGATGTGACTGTGCATGTGTGATTTTGGCTGAGCATGATGGGTTTATAAATTTTTATTCATCTCTACTATGGGCATGTTTTTTACTATGTATGTGATGATTATTGGCTAAATGAATCCATACCTTTTATTTTCACTTATATGTTTTCCTAATTTCATTCCTGTTGTTGTGACTTTGAGGTGTGATAAGCAAGCATTGTGTGAAGTAAATATGTACCTTTTTCATTTCACGTCAGCATTGGTTGTTGTTAATTAATATTGTTTTCCATGCTCATTCGAAAAAAAATATTGTTTTCCATGTTTGCAGAATATCATCAATGGCAAGAACTAAGAGACCTCAAGATCCATTGACCATTTTTGGCATAAACGCAGACATCTTGAGGGAGTATAGGGAAACAATGGGGTGTAGACGTACCTCGGACAGGGTCTCCAAAACAAGCTCCCAATGTGATGATGAGGAATATGAGGCGCAGCCAAATGGCACAGACTGAGGGAACAAAATCAGCGATGGAAGAAACAACGGACAGAAGCCCAGAGAAATAAATTAGGAGGAGCATAGCGAGGAAGGAAATGACGAGAGTGAGGAAGGTATAAGGGAAATTGAGGGAACAGAGGATGAAACTGAGGGGGGGGGGAATGAGGAAACTGGGGAAGGGAAGGATGAAACTGAGGGAACGAAGGATGAAAATGAGGGGGGAATGAGGAAACTGAGGAAGGGGACGAGTCCACGGAGGAAGGGCAAAGTGAGGATGACAGTGGAGAAGGTAAACAATGGACGAGGGGCCAGAGTGAGGGAGAGAGGGGTGCTGATCAAGGAGGGGGAACCAAGTCCATGAGGCAGAATGTAGCATCCCTTAGCAATCGCCCACCTGCATCTAAATCCCATTACAACATCTCCACTCTAGAGCAGTTTAAGTCGTCGTTTGGGGGTCGCAAGATCGCCGACATGTGCAGGATTAAGCTAGCAACATTTGACCAAGACTTCAAGTTCAATTTGTGCAAAATTCTGGCTCCATACAAGACACTTGTACAACTGAGCCTACCATTCTCAGAATCTGTTGTGCGAGTGTTTTATTCCAACATCAAGGTTGGTAAAAAGGGTGAAGTTACAACTGTTGTCAGGGGCACTAAAATTGCCCTGACTCAATCCAACATAAGCAAGTGGTTGGCTGTGGATGTGAAGAAGATGCGGGCAGGCAAGTATAGTGATTCTGATGTGTTGAAGACACTTTTTGGAAACCGCAAGTTTCCTCCAGAAAAGAAGTTAGTTCCTTCTATGATGTCAGACCGATTGCGAGTACTTTGGTATCTTTACACAAGGAAGTTCGTCGAGAAGGGTGGTAACTACTCAACCTTCAGCTCAAAGGACAAGGTAAATTTTATGAGGCTAGTAAAGGGACACTTTATTCATGTAGGTGAATTGATATTGGATAACATGTTGAGGGCAGCAAAGGCACAAAACAGACACACTACGCTCTCATTCCCTTCGCTGGTGTCCCACATACTTGACATACATCAGGTTTGGTACTTGGAGCCAAATGAGGCCCTGCAGTGGACTGATGAGTTTTCAGAGCATTGTCAATGTTTTGTCAATTCACACTTGCAACAATAGGATTACACAGAGTGCGCCGGATATGTTCTATGCCTAATGCATTCCACAAACAGTACAACTTCACTCGTCCTCACAACACAAACAAGTAACCCAAAACAAATTGAATTCAACATCTCCAACTCCATGACATCTGGATGCCCACTATATATCTTCCCCTATACAATGTTCTGTCCATGGCATATGAAAATGTCGTCTAGCCTCCCAAACAAACCAAAAGGCTTGTCCTTAAGCCTGGCTGCATGTCGATGAACCTGAAAGCAACATTTTGCAGATTGAATCAGTTCTATATCAGAATGGCTTGTTCCCTACAATCCTCTAACAAGTGTACAAGTGACTCACCGCAACATAAGCTATCCAAATGTGATCCTCTGCCAACACCTTATGTGTCTCAACATCCCAGGTGAACCCAATTTCGGCTATCATATCTGCTACAGCATGTCACTTCCATTTATGATGTCTCAACCTCCCTCCAATGTCATTGTTGGTTATATTTACGCCTCCACCCAAACTGTCCCTCATATTGTGTGCGATGAGGGACCAATGTTGTGGCCTCCCCTCAAACCCTTTAGGGGCACCTCTCGCAACCAACTCCCCAAGGATATCAACAAGCACATTGTCGTCATTGTCCGTCCAAAAATGTCGTGCGCGACCTATCAATTCATTTGTAGTTAATAAAATTTTTCATTTTCCAACAACAGATAAAATCATCCACATTACCCACAAGCTGTCACTCTGTTCTTATAATCTCTTTCAGTTGGTTTATTGTTGTTCATATTAGTTGAAAACTTCTCATATAGATTCAAGTATCATACAAAATGAAAGAGATTATTTAAAGAATCAGCATTTGTATATCCAGCAAATTGAGATATTAACCACAAGTAACCATACATCCAGATTTATAAACTCGCCCATTTACATCACCATAAATCCAAAACCTAAAGGCGAATAGAAATTCTGGATTCTTTAACAGAATTGTTACAAACTCAAAGCCACAAATTAAAAACAAAATTGATTTACGTTAGACATAGCCAAAACGCTCTTCCAAAACACCAAATCTGAGCTGAAATATATCACAAAACAAATATGATGATCATTAATTACCAATTAAACATGCAGTAAGCTCAAACTACAACTACATACAAAAAGTTAATACCTATACCTCCTCATGGTTAGACCAAACAAAATACCAAGAGGCATAAAAATCCTGCTACAATCAGTCCAAACTAAACAACAAAGTATAATGACTAAATCTTAGCATCAAAACCACCAAGCAAAACAAATCAAGTTCACATACAAGCCCAAAACATCATCGATACATTTATTACCTTCATTTCAACGAAGAATAAAAAAAAAGTCAAACAACATCCAATGAGGAACAAGAGAGGAATAAAAACAGTAGCGCTTGTAGCTCACTCAAAATTTTAATGATACAAACACAAACTAACAACATCCAAGTTGCAGCCCAATCATTCAATGGAAACAAAATCAAAGTTGTGAAACAATTAAATCTAAGCTAAATCAACAAGAAGTGCCACAACCAAATTCAAACATGTTTTGTTGTAGATTAGTTATTAAGGATTTTCGAGCCAAAAATGACCATAAACTGTTGGCCCTTAAGACCAAAAATTAGGGTTTTACATAACTACTTCAAACTTCAATCAAAGTTAAATTTCTCATTCAAAACAATAAGAATAAAATCTAGAGTTTCAACCTTTACCTATCAAACAAACAGAACCCCATGCTTCAGTTCGGCCTTCACTCAAATCTCACCCAAAATTGCAGAGAAAAGTGAGGGTTGGAGAAAAAGCTCACCAATAAAGTTGAAACCAAGGTTGTAGTTTCCATGAATTATGTGTAATAAGATATATTTGTATGTGGATTCTCCTGTCTCTCTTTATCTAACTTATTATTTTCAAAGGATGTAAATAGCAGTTGGGAAATCTTATCATTTTTGGAGTCCATATCTTATGACATTCTAAAAATAAGCACACTATTTTTTCACAAATAAGAACGAAAATTTTGAACCCCAAACCTGTAAACTTCCAAAATTCGTCTCCCACAACTCAGTCCCCAAGTTTCTGTCTTCCATTCTCCAGATGGCCACCTTGGTCCTCAACATGGCGCCTCCTTGCTGGAGACAAGCTTTTTTGTGGTTTAAAGCTAGAGACAAGCTTCGCAGAAAAAGAGATGAGTCCTAGTGGAGGTTTCTTTTTTCAATTAGGGGCTTTTTGTGAATGTTACAATAAGAAGGGTCATTATTACTGTCATTTAAGGTCCACATTCATTACAGAAAAAAATTATGTGCTTTTAATAAAACATCATCACTTTCAAATTCTTGCATGTGCCAACCAAACAGCCACCCTTCATTTTCTTTCTTAGTAATTGAAACACTCTCATCACTTTTTAATTCTTCACTTTAAGTTCCTGCTTCCAAACGAGCCCGAATGTTTCCGTTGATGGTTGACCAAAGAAAGGTTGTTTCTTCCTACGCAGCAAGTCGGCAAACGGCTCTATGGCGACCTGAGGCGGTGACCAGAGGAACAACTCTAATACCATTGATGCAAAGCAACAGAGAAAAGAGAAAAAAATGAGAAAAAACAAACAAATTAATTTCACACGTGTATATGTATAAAAGGATTTAGTTATACACCCACTCTATATATCTATTATATTTTAGTTAAAAAAATGTTTCTATTCTATAATTAACTATAACAGAATGTAACAACTCATGTGCACAACTAATCGCACTCACATGACTATTATCTCTTATCTCTACCATACTATTTTTTCTAACTTCTCTCATAAATTTGATGTGTTAATTGGTAAAGAAGGTTGATAACACCTAATGTAATATTGATTATTTAATGCCGATACAAAACTTGGGAATGACAAGCATGACAAACGAAATATTATTCAATGAACTGTAGAAAATATCTAAACAAAATTTGTACAAAACTAACTAAAATTTTGGATTTGTTGATTAACAAATAAAAATTGGTTTTAGTCAATAAAATAAGAAGAATGCCTTAAATAACAAGACTTAGTAAAATAATTATTCTTGCCAGCCACCAGTTAGTTCTCTAGAAATATTTCATTTTATTTGTGTATAACAACTTCACCTACATTTATAGTTTGTCCCAATCTCGGGTAATTTAGTAGGCTTGTCTTAGGCCCTAGGTTTAGTTGGACTTATTTTGCCCAAATAAGCTACTAATTTTGAAAAAGTTGCTTATTTTAAGCAGATTTTGTTTTTGGTATGTTTAGCTAGACTTATTTGTTAACTAACTTATTTGAAATAAGTAGTTTATTTCATAAGTAGAAAAAATGACTTATTTTCAGCTTATAAATAGCTTATGATGTGGATCTCACAAATTCTCACTCATTTTACACATCTAATTACAGCTAACCGTTAACATACAATTTGACTAATGGAAAATAAATCACATTTTTCACATCTAATCTAAAAAAAATCTCATTAGACATTCTAACTCATTTTCAATCTGACTTAAAAATAAGTCACTTTTCCATAAATTCAGTCAAACACACATTTCAATGTAAAACTTTGTTGAATCTCATGAGGATGCAACAACAATAATAGAATCGCACAATACATGTAGCTCACTCTACTAGTGGGATAAAGTTTTGTCGTTGTCGTCGTTGTTATTATTGTTTTAATTAGTTGTTGTTGTATCAATGTGTTTATCAGTGTATGACATTGTGTTAAGTATAACGAATTAATGAGTTGAGTTCAGAAAATTACAATTAGAAAGGAAAAGAAGTATGAAAAATAAATCGTTTTTCCCTCAAAAGTCCTTTGGAGTAGTTTTTCTTTTGTTTCATGCTTTATGCTTTGAGTTATTCCATATCCATAATCTTATTAATTATAAATAGTTTAAGCTTCATATATTTGTTTGCTGTAATAAATAAAACTCTTAATTTAGCTCCCAAGTTTATTCCTTTTGAAATTTTAATTAAGCGTGGCCTAAGAAATTAAAGAATGACAACCTTTAAACATACATACACAATGATAAAACAGTAAGATTAGTAGACAAAATGCATAGAATTATAATTGAGTCTAACTTGGAACAATATTTCCACTCCATCTAAAATGAAAATTTTAAGATTAAAAAATAAATGAAGTTTCTCTCCAAAAAATGAATTAAAATACTAATGGTAATCATATGTATTGTTTACGTAAACACCCATGAAGAGAATGGAGCAGTACTGGAAAAATTAGAATCCTTAAACAAAGGCCTAAAACCCTAAGGGTTTGCTTGGATGAGAGGAAAATGAGAGAGGAAGGAAAATGGAGAGGGAAAAAGAGGCAAAGGAAAAACATTTTCCCCTGTTTGTTAGGAGAGAAAATGGAAAAGGAAAGAAAATAGGGAAGGAAAGTAGTTTAAGTCTCATGTCACATTTCCCCCAAGTTTTCCCTCCCAAAATGGAGGGATTATGGGAGAGAGAAATGTTACACATTATTACCCAATGACCATGCAACACGTCACTTACCCATTTTCTTTCCTCCCTAGTTTCTCTCTTCAAACATGATGATGAGGCATAACATTTTATCTCAATTTTCTTTCCTTTTCCATTTTCCCTTCATCCAAGCCAAAATAAAATGGAATAATGAAACGGCTTAATGGAAAAAATTGCAACAAGACTAACTACAATGAAGGATCAATTTACCGAAACTTAAAAGTTGGTTGTTGACTTGTTGTTTAGCAAAGCGTAAAACAATAAAGAACCAAAATTTGAAAAGAAAATTAGAGCATAAGCTGAATATACGGAAGCCCGATACTGGAATAGTAAACTAATGGAAATTCAAGACAAGATGCAAGCTCAACGGACGGTCCAAAATGCAATGGACCATTTCAATATACGTAGTATAAACTGAGTTCATTCTTCTGTTAAAAATGTGTTCTTCAAAATATTGTCGAAAGAAAACTATAAACTTCATTTTGAAACTTGGACGAAAAACATGATAACAAAGTCCCATTTTTCATGACAAAAATGATGATTTATAATTTAAAAATTACTAAAAAAGCTGAATTTTTTTAAATTAAGTATTATTATACTAAATTATTTAAATTTAATCATATTTTGTTGGACCATACTTTAAATTTTTTGAGTGAGCACTTTTCTTTTAGATGAAACTAACGAATAATGTGTTAGCAAAATATGACTAAAAGTGCACATTTCAAATTTAAGGACTAAAAGAAGAATTGGTGCAACCATATACAAAGAACTAAAAGTATACTAAATCCTAATAATAATTTAATTTATATCTGAAAAGTATATCATTATAATTTATAAAGTTTAGGATAAAACATCAAGGGCATGATTAAAAAAATTAAAAAGTGAAAGTATATTGACCTAATAAAAATAAATATTATAACTATATATAAGGACCCAATTGAAAACTGATTGAAACTTCTAAGGATTTACAGCCTAACAAACAACTCCTTTTGCTGGCCAGCCATTTCCACTCTTTTCTTACAGCTAACTTTACTTACCATTTATTCTTCCCTCCAAATTCTCGACTTTTAAATTTGCATCCACCGTGGCTCATAAATAATAACTACTCCTGCGTATTTCATATATAAGGGCCAAGTTGAACTGTTCTACTTTTACTGCCACTTATGTCATGTGGACAAGATATTAAAAGTGTAGTAGTTGGCAATATATACAAATATATAGTATATTTAGTCTGTATATGTGTACGTAAAAAATGTGTAGTAAAAATGGTGAATGTCAGTTGACCAAAAAATATGGAGAATGTCAAGTTTGGTTAGGAACTGGTTTCCTCGTCATAAATTAAAAATATATGATTAGTAAGATCTAAGAATATTTAGATTCTCTTGTGTAGATTTAATTTTAAATTTTATGTATTTATCACTATGCTTTATATCACTTTTAATGAAATAAAAAAAATAGTGTTTGGTTGAGTGGCATGAGGGTCATTCAACCTTAACTAAGATAAGTTTTTGAACTCTTAATTGGGTATAGAGAATGTTAAAACTCATAGTCAATTGTCTTAACCATTGAAGTGCAGACAATAAGTGATTCAAATTAATTTATTAGGGTTGATTCTCATGTTAAAGCCCTGTATGATGATTCTCATGTTCAGCTCAACTGTCTATACCACTGCACTAAGAGGAGACGTCCATGGAACGACATCCCTCATGTTCAAAGTCTGGGTTTTAGCGGAGCTTGTGCCAAAAAGCTCTGCGTGACTGGATGATCACGATGAGGACTTCTAAGTTCATCAGCAGCCACTTAGAGGTCCATCATGCAGTGCTGCTCCTGGGTTCTTGGTGTTACTTTCTTACTTGTTTCTTTGTCTAGTTATTTGATCGAGTAAACGGTGTTTCTCTAATGCATAATTGGATTGGCTGCCAAATTTTCACATGCAAGACATACAATTATGATGACCATACTCCTTGGGGTTACTTTGCATCTTTTGGCTTAAATGGTTGTGAGTGTCGCCAAAGTCTTTTGCGGAGATTGTCTCTCCGTCTCCTTCTATCACCCTCTTGTGGGTGACAACGTCGTGAAGTATAGTTTTATACTTCGTAGTGGCGTAACCTTAATGGAGCTCCTTGCCGATCATGGGTCTGCTTTAACTTTCTCCTTTGCCTGTCACCTCTTCAATCGATTCTATCATCCAATGCAAATTGTTCTACCTCAAACGGAGTTAGTTAGCTTTAGTTGTTTCTGGTTCCAATCTTATTATGCTCGCCTATTATCTAACTTTCTTTTTTTTTGTGTTTCAGCATGTACTTTAATAATTGACTCTCTTATATAGCTACATGAGTGAGTCTTAGTTTGTAATCATTTTACTTTTAATGAAATTGTCCTTTTATCAAAAAAAAAATAATAACTACTCCTGCGTATTTCATATATAAGGAACAAGTTGAACTGTTCTACTTATACTGCCACTTATGTCATGTGGACAAGTATTAAAAGTGTAGTAGTTGGCAATATATAAAAATATATAGTATATTTAGTTTGTATATGTGTACTAATAAATGTGTAGTAAAAATGGTGAATGTCAGTTGACCAAAATATATGGAGAATGTCAAGTTTGGTTAGGAACTGGTTTCCTAGTCATAAATTAAAAATATATGATTAGTAAGATCTAAGAATATTTAAATTCTCTTGTGTAGATTTAATTTTAAATTTTATGTATTTATCATTATGCTTTATATCATTTTTAATGAAATAAAAAAAATAGTGTTTGGTTGAGTGGCATGAGGGTCATTCAACCTTAACTAAGATAAGTTTTTAAACTCTTAATTGGGTACAGAGAATGTTAAAACTCATAGTCAATTGTCTTAACCATTGAAGTGCTGACAATAAGTGATTCAGAATAATTTATTAGGGTCGTTGATGTGCTTGAAGCATGTCTGCCCTATGATAAATAATCCTTAGATTTGTATGATTTTGATATGCTAAAATGAGGTTTTTAACACAATTGAGATGCTAAAATGATCAATCTCATAATTAGTAGTTAATTAGAAATAATTAATTTCTATGGCATTTGATCATTTCTCTATTGTATTTTCACTTGTAAGACCATTGAACATTTCATGGATAGCCAACAACTAGGCCTCCTTTTTCTTGATGATGAAAGCAAAGGAATGTATGTGTTTGAAGTTTCATTAGGAGAGTCTTAGTTTTAACTCTTCCTCCTCTTTTTATATTTGTACTTTTTTAGTGTTCTAGGAGTATATTTATGATATTTGGGTGTATTCTTCATATTCTATATATTGTATTAGTGCTAGAAATAAACTATGGTTATGTTATTTTTCTTGTTGAACAATTGACATTATGATGTTTTAGTTTTGAGATTAATGAAATTCACATTCACAGGTTCATAGTTTTACTACTTTCTTTGTGAATATCATTTGTGTTAATTCAATTTGGCTTGACCAATGGATTGTTAGTGTCAAGTTCTTTGCATTGATGAAATAACATATATAAGAACTAAGAAATTGTATTGTGACATTGGACATTAACCTTTGTTAGATTCAAATCGTTATTTGAGTAGTCATCGAGAATTAAAGCTTTCAAGAAAAATCAAAAGCAATTGTGGGATGACCTAAATTATTGATTAAAGCTTTTCACAATTAACTTTAACTTTAAGTTAAATCAACTTACGTTAATTATTTAAGTAATGTTTTAGCTATCCTTCATATCACAGCTCATATTTCATGCGCTTGCGCACCCACACACACACATTATATATATATATATATATATATATATATATATATATATATATATATATATATATATATATGTATATATATATATATATAGATAAATGCAATCAAATTATCAACAATTGACAAAAAAAAATTAAAGAGAAAGCTTACGCATCTAGCAAATTTAAGAAATATAAATTAATGCATCATAAAGTGTTAATTTAGTCAAAAATTGATTATTTTTAAATAATTATGCATGATATTTTTATAAATAATGGAAAACTGTCCATGCTTCAATTGAGTTTTAAGCAGTGTAGTAGATGGGTGACGTCTCCAAATTAATCTAACCTTAGCGATACCAGTGCCGAAAGTAAATTTTGCTTCAGATAATCTTTCTTTGCTAAATAAAGAAGAAATATATTTTTTTCATCCATAATCAAAATCATACGTATGAAACATTTATGATGAGGATTTCTACAGTGTATGTACATGTTTTATCAAATTCTCGTAGTTGTATTTTCATTTTTAAGCACTTTATATTTCATATACTTATCAAATTCTCCTAGTTATCTTCATTTTTAAGCATTTAATATATTATTCTTTTTTTATAAAAAAAGGTATAACACCCCTGAACCTTCATTAAATCCTCCCAAGAAACCAAGTTCTATAATGAGTCCATCATTTTACCCAGCGTCAGCTGTTTTTGTGGCTGGCTATATATTATGTAGGGACTTATTAAAAGAAGTACAGAGCAAGAGTAGTTCCAACTTACAAAGTAATAATAAGAATAATAACAGCGCCACCTATATAACACCTATTACCACAGTAGAGTTGATGCATCGAAAAATTTGATTTTAAATATCCTCTCTTATCTTGTTAGCTGTCTCTAAATTAACCAGCAATCCAATAACATTGATCCATGGATAGCTCTCTGGCTTTGATATTCTTGAGTATATTTATGGCATCATTATTGGATGTAAACAAGGTGGAGGGTGCTAGGGCTTTCTTTGTATTTGGTGATTCTCTGGTCGACAATGGCAACAACAATTACTTGGCTACCACTGCTCGTGCTGATGCTCCTCCTTATGGCATTGACTACCCAACTCACAGACCCACTGGCCGTTTTTCTAATGGCTACAATATTCCTGACTTCATCAGTAACATTCAACATCATCTTGTTTATATTTATGCTTGATTTTTGCATATCACTAATTAAATTATCAATTTATTTGCCAGGTCAAGAACTTGGATCTGAATCCACGCTTCCATATTTAAGCCCCGAGCTTACCGGACGAAAATTGCTTGTTGGTGCTAATTTTGCTTCTGCTGGCGTTGGAATTCTCAATGACACTGGAATCCAATTTGTATGTACATTATTATTGCACTCTACTAGTGAGCCTTTTCACTCAGTTCCTATATGCCATAGATTCGTGTATGATTAATTCACTTAAATCAGTTACATAAAGTGCGTTGTAAAGAAGAGAAGGTATATTTTGTAGGTGAACATGGTGAGAATATCAAGGCAGCTAGATTACTTTGAAGAGTACCAGCGAAGGGTGAGTGCTCTAATTGGAGCAGCAAGGACTAAGCGATTAGTGAAAAAAGCATTAGTGCTTATTACACTTGGAGGCAATGACTTCGTGAATAATTACTACTTGGTGCCTTACTCAGTCAGATCTCGCCAATTCGCTTTGCCCGATTATGTCAAATATTTGATCTCCGAGTACAAGAAGATTCTACGGGTTAGCTTCTAAAATCTAATGCACACATACTTTGACCTTTCTATAACATTTTGGTAAAAATGTCTCATCAAATTCATTGAATAAATGGTGAATAATTGAAGGTATATGCATAATCTTGAGGTAGATAGTATGTTAATAGACAAACTTGATAGGGTAAAAGTGTTGATTTAATAATTAACTATTTTAATTTAGGCAAAAATAATAAATAACTATTGCGTGCATAAATAATAACAAACTTTGTGACCCAGTGCAAAACTGATAAAACCGGTACTAAATATTGATTTGTAGTTTTGTGGAATCTTACTGATATTATTTTCTAAAGTAAAAATACCTTCCTCTTCCCATGCTAACTATTATCTTTTAGATTTTAATTGGGAGGGGCAAAAAGGTATTTTCACTTTAAAAAATAATATCAGTAAGATTCCACAAAACTACAAATTAACATCCACCATTGGTTTTATTGTTTTTGCACCGGGTCACAAAGTTGAATATTATTAATGCACCGCAAAATAGTCATTTATTATATTTTCCTAAAATGAAATATTTAATTATCAGATCAGCACTTTTTTCCAATATGATATACATCAATTTTTGAATACTCTAATAATGAAATGAATGCTATCTCAGAGATTGCATGATATTGGAGCACGAACAGTGCTAGTAACAGGAACTGGTCCACTTGGGTGTGTACCAGCAGAATTGGCACTACGAGGCACAAATGGCCAATGCTCGGCAGAGTTGCAGCGAGCTGCATCCTTATTCAACCCACAACTTGTCCACATGTTACATCAACTCAACCGCGAGCTTAGATCCCACATATTTACCGGGGTCAACACTCGACAAATGCACCTCGATTTCATCAATTATCCTCAAGCATTCGGTACATTTTCATTAATATTATAACTATTGTTTGGAGTTTAATTTTCATCTCCTGCCCTTTTTTATGTGGATCAATAAATTGAAATGAGACTTTGGGCATTGATTATTTGTTGTGTGTGTGCATGAAAACAGGATTTGTGACATCAAAGGTGGCATGTTGTGGTCAAGGACCATATAATGGCATTGGACTATGCACCATAGCATCTAACCTGTGTCCAAACCGTGATGAGTACGCATTTTGGGACCCATTCCATCCTTCTGAAAAGGCCAATAAGTTTATTGTTCAACAGATCATGTCAGGCACCAGCGAGTATATGAACCCCATGAATCTTAGCACCATCTTAGCCAGGGACTCCCCCAACTAATTAATTATCCATGCATTTTGCTTTATTTATTTCATGCATTCATTCTACTTTTTCCTTGGCGTTTTTTTTTACCTTTTTAGTTTGTGGGGATGGTTTGAGATCTCCTTCTGTGTCCTCTTATTTCTTGTTTACATTTGCTTTTGTCGTCTCCAGTTAAGGGATAGTAGTAAAAAGAATAATCATCACAGAAGTGATTAGGAAAAAAATTGTCATTAAATGAGTTATTTGTGGTCAGTATTTGTGGCTGAGAGTGTAATTGGTCAGAAGTTTGTCATCATTTGAAGAAATGGAACAATTTTCTGACCTTTAAATTGTTATTTTTCATAAAAGATAGATGATTCACTATGTTGTAATTGCAGGCTAGTTAGCGGTTGGTCATAAAGCAAAAAAGCAGTTACTGCTGTTATGTATAAAATGCAGCTTTTTAATAATTATTGGTTATTGATCAATAATTAATAAAATTTGATTTTTAGTCCTTACACTTTTAACAATTCAGTCCCTAGCACTAATAATTCAGTCCTTCAAATTTGACTAGTTTTGACCTAGTCCCTAGCATGTATTAATGCAATAGCTTGCCAGCACTAATTATGCAAGCATACAAGAAAGCAAAACCATCCCGCCACAATCCGGAGTGAAATCTGCAATTTAGCAGCATGACTATCAAAACCAAACATGAATCTTTATCTCTGCAGGCATCGTTATTGGTGATAAAAACAAGAGAGAGTGAAATCTGCAATTTAGCTGCATGACTATCTATTTGCACACATCAATTATTTAATGAAGAGATTTAAACCAGGAGGAGGAGAACCTCAGTAAAACTATGACGATGTTGAAACTAAAAATTACCCGTATATATATCTGAATCCAATTTCGTAAGCTATTTGCAACACAATGGCGAACTCATGTTCCCCAATGAGTAATTAATAACAATATTGACGCCTAGATCTTTGACTTTCTAAGAGATTATGGCGCCATAGTTTTCAGACGTTATAAGAGTCAAATCACCTTTTTTTAAAAAAAATTTAGCCTTATATCCTCCTAACTCTCTCAAAGTAGAAACTACTTACCAACCCCCCACCACGGCACACATCCAACATAGGAATTGATCTCACAAGCAGCTTTATGACCAGTGGAATTGATGTTAGAGCCAAAGTTTAAAGTTTCAAAGGCAAAGAGTCAAATCACCTTTTTATCCTGCATGAAAGAATTTTCAAAGTTTGATTGAATTTTAAATGTTTTATAGATTGAACACTGTTTTATAAACTCATCCTTACGGGTTGTAGCGCACTTACGATCTCAATCAACTATCAATTGGTTTTCTTATGAACACCATTTTAGTTTGTAAATAATGGCCTAATTATTCATGCAATCTCAATTATTTGTCCAATAAATGCTCCAATGCATTTTTCAAATAGAACACGTGTTCTAGTGAATGCATTTTTAGTCTTGAAATTGACTCAAATGTTCATGTAATAATAATTTCACTCATTTGTTTTATAAATAAACTGATATCTCCTCATGCGGCTTCTAAATACCACTCTTTTTAATAAACTTTTAGTTTTCTGAATAACCCAAATATTCTTCTAAATATCACTCACAAGACAACTACATAATTTTTAAAAAATAATCTAGTGTCTTAAAATAGTTTTCATAGCATGTCCAATATTTTTTTGGGCAGAAAAAAATAACAAATCGCAAATCTTTTTAAGCATTTATTCCTCTTTAAAGTTATAATATATATTATTGTTTATTTTATTATTTAATCCTAAATATATATTGTTGTCATATATATTATTTTTTATTTTACTAGAAAATATTATTTATTCAACTTTTTTCTTTAGGAAATTACAAAAATTTGATTTATTTGTTAAGTTTCTAAAGACTATATTTTTTCTTAATCTTCTCTTATTAAAAATAAGAGATTAAACAATCACAATTTGTTTTTATGTTTATATATAAGGTATATTTAAAAGTAACATAATTTTTCTTTAATTATTATGTCACTGTGACCTGAAGCCCCTTCGGTTCACCTTCCGGTCCAGCTTTTACAACCCTGGTTTAAACCCTTTTATTGGATCAATATAATATGATTTTTTAATGGTTTTCTAATTTTGTATTTTTTGTTATATGATTATCAGATCGGACTTAAAGAAAGTTCAACTGAAAGGAGAGGATGCATGCATGCAAATTTTTAGGAAGACAAATATGAGGTTTTACAAATGTTTAAGATTTAAATAAAACTAGTCCAAGACCCGTGCGACTAGCGGGTGAAGATCGTCAAAGAAAAAGAGATTGCACATGTAACAATATAATACAATTGCATCCCCTTTGCTATATTATATATATATATATATATATATATATATATATATATATATATATATATATATATATATAGAAACAGATAAAGTTTTAATATTATTTATATTATGTTAATTGATACAACCAGAAATGACTAGAGGAAATTTAAATGTTGAATAGTAGTAGGAATAAAGGAAAACAAATCTACTTGTAGATTAGGCAAGAATCTCGCTTAATCTCTCACAAATAGCCAAAGAGAATCTCCATGACAATGACTTTGCTCTGTAAAATTCTGTTCTATCATTCCACAGGGCCAAAAGGCCTATTTATACAAAATTATTACAGAGACTATTTTTGGTATTTTCTGTTTTATGGGAAAACAAATACTGACACAAACTGAAACTAATAACCACCACAAACTGCCACATACTATATAACTAACTCCCACTACTAAAGATCATGGTACAACATGACCTTTTTCCTACACATACATTAAATAAAAAACGTACAGAACACATAAGCAACACATAACTAATATAACAAATAACACAAACAGACTCTTAATGCTTAATCTGACTTCTTTTTCCTCCTAGAATAAGTCAAGAATGGTTTTGGGACTCTATCATTACTCCCTCCCTTGAAATGCAACTTGTCCTCAAGTTGAAATAGTGGAAATTGAGCTGTAAGCTTGTCATAGTCTTCCCAAGTTGCATCTTCAATTGGGCGGTCTTTCCATTGAATAAGCAACTCCAATGTGTTAGATGTAGTCCAGCGGTGATTCAGAATTTTGATGGGATAAACCAGCAATTCCAAATTTTTTTGAGAGAGGCAATGGAGCAGGAGGATTGCATGGTGTTTAGTTTGGTGCAGGACGAAGCAGTGAAACATGGAACACTGGATGGACTTTGGATGATGAAGGAAGCTCTAGCTCATAAGCAACCTGTCCTAAAGGTTTCAACACTTTATATGGGCCAAAAAACCTTGGAGATAGTTTCTCAAATCGTTTTCTAGCCAAAGATTTCTGACGATATGGTTGTATTCTCAGCCATACTGCATCTCCTTCTTGAAATTGCACATCTCCACGGTGCTTGTTAGCTTGTTGCTTCATTCGATTTTGGGCTTTCATTAAATTACTCTTTAAGACCAACAACATATCATCTCTCATTTGAAGCTGATCTTCCAATTCTGCTACTAATGTTTCACCATGTACATAAGGAATGAGAGAAGGTGGTTCTCTTCCATACACCAATTTAAATGGTGTCTCTTGTGCAGAAACATGGAAACTTGTGTTGAAGGAGTATTCTGCCCAACATAAAAAATCACTCCTCCTTTTAGGTTGCTCATGAGTAAAATAACGTAGATATGCTTCCAAACACCGATTGACAACTTCAGTTTGTCCGTCAGATTGTGGATTATAAGCTGTGCTCATATTCAAGCGTGTTTGACTTAGTCGGAAAAGTTCTTCCCCAAAAGTGCTGACAAACAGAGCATCCCGATCAGAGACAATTGATCTGGGTATGCCATGTAACCTGACCACTTCTCTGCAGAATAATTCTCATCAAAGTTTTTAAATAGCCCCCATGACCCCCAACAGGAGTACTATGAGCCTCTTCCAACAACTTAGCACGCAATTCAGTATTGTTTGGAATAACCAAATGAGTTTTGTAATACAATCTGCCATTAGTGTAGTGGTAAAGTGAAAAGGGATCTGATTTCTGCTGCAATCTTTCAATAATCTTCTTTGTTACTTCATCATCTAATAAAGCTTGAGGATGTTGTTGCAAGTCATCGCTCATAGGAATGACAATATGAAAGAAATCAGCATACTGAGGCATACGAGACAATGAATCAGCAGCAGAATTATTCTTCCCAGGTCTATATTGGATGGAAAAATCAAACGGAAGTAATTTAGACATAAGACGCTGCTGTGTTGGAGTTAAAACTGCTTGTGTCAACAAATACTTCAAGCTGTAATGATCAGTTTGAATGCAAAAAGGATGACCATGGAGGTAAAGGCGCCACTTTTGCACTGCAAGTACTAATGCTAGCAATTCCAGGTCATAAGTTGACTTGTATCTGTTAGAAAAAGAGAAACCTTTGCTGAAATAAGCAATAGGATGACCATTTTGCATGAGAACAGCACCAATACCACTAGCTGAAGTATCACATTCAACCACAAATGGCTCATTGAAGTTTGGTAATCTCAGGACAGGAGTGGATGTAAATACTGATTTGAGTTTTTCGAAAGCTTCTTGTGCCTGAGGAGTCCAATTAAAAGCATTTTTCTTTGTCAACTCAGTCAATGGTCTTGCTATAATACCATAGTTCTTTACAAATCTTCTATAGTAACCTGTAAGCCCAAGAAATCCTCTAAGCTCCTTCACATTATGTGGAATTGGCCAATTGACAATTGTTATTATTTTGTCAGGAATAACTTCCACACCTACTGCTGAAACTAAGTGACCAAGATAATCAACTTTGTTCTGACCCAAAATACATTTTTTGGCATTTGCATAGAAAGAATGTTGCTTCAATACTTGGAATACAACATTAAGATGTGCAATATGTTCCTCTTCAGTTTTGCTGTAAACTAAGATGTCATCAAAAATACAAGCACAAACTTCCTCAAATAAGGACGGAACAAGTCAATCATAATAGCTTGAAAAGTGGCAGGTGCATTAGTCAATCCAAATGGCATAACAATAAATTCATAATGACCAGAATGAGTACGAAAAGCAGTCTTGGAGATGTCAGATGGGAGTACTCTAATTTGATGATAACCTGAACGAAGATCAATTTTGGAGAAGAATGATGCACCATGTAATTCATCCAAAAGTTCATCTATGTTCGGTATTGGATATTTATCTGGAATAGTGATTTTATTCAGCTTGCGATAATCCACACATAATCTCCAAGATCTATCTTTTTTGCTAACTAGTAGCACAGGACTTGCAAAGGGGCTGGAACTAGGTCTGATGAATCCTTGCTGCAGCAACTTATCAATCTGAGCTTCTATCTCATTCTTTTGATTATGTGGGTAACGGTAGGGTCTCATCTTAGGTGGAACTGAATCGGGCAGCAATGCAATTGAATGATAATGATCTCTATGAGGAGGCAAACATGTGGGTTCTTGGAAAACATCAAAATATTCATCATACAGAAAATCAACATCAATAGCAGAGACTGATGGATAAACGTTTTGGTTGCAAATCAGACTTTGAAGACATACTGAAGAGTTAGGGCCTGAAGCCACACCTTGCAGCCTGTATTTCTTCCCATCAACCCAAAATACCATGAACATTTTGTTCCAATTGGCTTCCACCGTATTTAATGAAGCAAGCCATTTAATTCCCAAAACCAAATCAGTGCTACCTAAAGCAAAGGGAAAAAAATCTTGGGAGATTTTTAAATCAGCTACCTTGATTTCCAAGTTAGGGTAGACTTTGTTGCACTTGATTAAGCTTGTATCGCCTAATTGTACTCCAAAAACAGAATCCCATGTTAGAGGCAGTTTAGGAATGGAATTAGGGGCTGTTTGTTATTGTTTCTTGTGTTATTTTCTGTCAGTTTATGGCAGTTATTTTATTTGTATTTACAATTGTATGTCAGTTATGTTATGTGAATTATGTTGTCAGTTATTGGTCATTATATATAGACCTATTGTAAAGTGTATTGATATGAATGAAGTATTGAATTAAGATATAGGAGATTGCTCCTCTTGTCTCCCTAGAACTAGATTCTAGTTCTAGACCCCTTCCCTCTAGGATTTTCAGATTCTGGATCCTAGAATCTCTTTACTTTCCTCTCCTTTCCATCCATTTGTCCTATGTTTGTTTATGTTATTTGTGGGTTCTATCATTTGGTATCAGAGCAAAAGATCCTTTTGGCCTGTTTTACAAAATGGTAACCATGTTAAAGTATCCACCAAATTCTTCTCTTCCACTAGATTTTTCAGATTCTGGATTCTAGTTTCTTTCACCCTTCTTCCTCTTCTTTTCACTTGTTCCCTTGTTGTTATGCTTTCTAAATCAGATTCCTAAACATTGTCAATAACTTATACAATTCCATCCATGATAAAGATCATATCATCTTCTCCCAAATTCGTTTCCAGAAACTTCTCAGAAGGCTTCGTGTAGTATTTTTCAAACTGGTTTTCAGGAGATCATTCATATTTAGTGTTCTATCAGTTAGCCAGAATACTGTTTAGGGGGAGTTTATCAGCAGATTGAAGGAAAAGTTAGCATCTGAGGTTGATATTCAGAAACGCAGGACATTCTGAAAAACTTAAAAGTCTCGCCCGTGAATTTTGAAGCCAAACTTCAGAGCCAACTTTCCTCTTGACTTGTGGAAACATGGGTAAAACAAGAAACACCACATATGCGGGTATCCTTACAAACCCACCGTCTGAGTCAAATGATTCAAACCAAACTGGAAACCCTACCCCTGAAACTGTGCCTGCCGCTGCCTTGGAATCAATTAACCAACAATTTGGTTTATTTTTTTCAAATTATTTTGCAAGGTGAATCAAGCAAATCGGGAAACAATGATGAAGGTGACAATGAGACTCCTTGGTGGACTAAAAATCCTTCCAAGAGGACTCAGACAAAGGTTGATTTCCCAAAATTTGATGGAGGTGATCCTAGAGGCTGGATTATGAAGGCTGAAAAGTATTTTAGGTACTATCTAACTCCTGAAGACTTAAAGGTGGATGTGGCATCAATGTATTTGGAGGGAGATGCACTGGATACCTACTCATGGATTTCTTCGGGACATGAAATTCGATACTGGGAAGAGTTGGTTCAAATTTTACAAGAGCAATTTGGACCCGCTGAGTTTCAGAACCCGGATGCCCACTTATGTGCCATTAAGCAAATTGGTTCAGTTAATGATTATAAGCAAGAATTTGTTCGCAGATCTTCGCGTGTTTCTGGATGGCCAGAACATTGTCTACTTGGGGTTTTCTTGAATGGATTAAAAGATGAAATTCAGGCTGATGTAAAAATTCACAAACCACGCACGGTGTACAAAGCAGTTAGTCTTGCAACAGAAATTGAGATTAAAGTGCAATCCCAACAACCCACAAAGCAGAAGACTAGATCAACGTGGAGTAAAGGGGGGGAATCTCAATCTTCACGAAGTGGGTCCTACTATAACGCACAAAGTGGCACAAATCGTGAAGCCTATTTTTCTGGAGTAAATAATTCCTCAAATAACAGTTCCTATTATGGGGGCAATTATTTAGGAATTAATAATTCCCCTAACAATAAGCCCATCCAAGCTACAGTTACGGGAATTAAATCAATTTCTATTGCACCAAATTCGGATTCTGATAGGCAATCACGCAGAGAACGTGGTCTTTGTTACCGTTGTGGAAAAAAATACACACTTGGATATCGCTGTGCAACTCTGAAAAATTTAGAGATATCAGAAGAAGCCGAGGATACTCAACCTGAAGAAGAAAACATGCTTTGTCAGGGTGAAGAAACAGCAGAAATCTCTCTACACGCAATATTGGGATTATCAAGTCACTCCACGATGAAAGTTAAGGGCATGATTGCAAACAAACCCGTGATGATCCTTATTGATAGTGGTTCTACGCACAATTTTATCTCAGACAAGCTTGTAGCCGAATTACAACTTCCTTGTGTGCAACTTCCAACCTTAGGTGTACAGGTTGGTGATGGACGTATGGTGGCTTGCAAATCCATTTGTAAACAGATCCAAATCAGTGTGCAAGACTTGCAAATTGTTGATGGATTTCTCCCTTGCACCATTGGAAGTGTAGATGTGGTGTTGGGAGTTAAGTGGCTGGCCTCTTTGAACACTGTGCAAGCAAATTGGCAGAAGATGTTCATGATTTTCTGGGTGAATGGCAAACGTTTTAAACTACAGGGATCACCACAGCGCCATAATTCAGCCTCACTTCACAGTATTACAGTGCCAACACAAATATCCAATGATTTATCCCTTCTTCTAAATCACTACAGCTCAGTATTCGAAGAACCTACTCTTCTTCCACCTATGAGGTTTCGGTCCCATGCCTTTCCCCTTTATCCAGGTCAACCCTTGCCTAACATCAGGCCTTATCGCTGCCCTTATGCCCAGAAAGATGAGATTGAAAGGCAAGTTGAAATTCTTTTTAATAAGGGTTTCATTCGTCCCAGTATAAGTCCTTTCTCAAGCCCTGTCTTGTTAGTTCCAAAAAAGGATTCTACATGGAGGTTGTGTGTGGATTACAGGGAGCTAAATAAAATTACCATTCCAGACAAATATCCTATACCAAATATTGACGAGCTTATTGATGAACTACATGGGGCTGCCTATTTTTCCAAGATTGATTTGCTTCTGGATATCACCAAATTAGAGTATTGCTTGAGGATATTCACAAGACTGCTTTTAGGACACATTCTGGCCATTATGAGTTCCTTGTTATGCCATTTGGACTCATAAACACCCCCTCTACATTCCAGGCCACCATGAATGATTTGTTCAGACCCTTTCTCAGGAGATTTGTGCTTGTTTTCTTCGATGACATTCTTATTTACAGTAAGTCTTTGGCTGATCATTTGGAGCATCTCCAAACAGTCTTCAGGGTGTTGCAACTAAACCAGTTTTATGCTAATCCGAAGAAATGCTCCTTCCTACAAGAAGAAATGACTTTCTTAAGTCATGTGGTGTCACGGGCAGGAGTTGCAGTGGATAAGGACAAAATTTCATCTATAGTGCAGTGGCCACTACCTAAGAATATCTCTGAGTTAAGAGGCTTCTTAGGTTTAACAGGATACTATAGGCGGTTTGTTCGTAATTATGGAGAAATAGCCAAGCCTCTCACCGACCTGACAAAAAAGGAGTCTTTTTTATGGAGTGAAGCATCTCTCACAGCATTTGAAGACCTTAAATCAGCCATGACCAGCGTTCCTGTTCTCCAGCTTCCAAACTTTTATCAAACTTTCACTGTGGAATGTAATGCATCTTCCACTAGAGTTGGTGCAGTACTACAGCAAGGAGGACACCCAATAGCTTTTTTCAACAAAGGGTTCTCAGATTTTAAGAAAAGAAAATCTGTTTACAACTGTGAATTGTTGGCATTAGTGATGGCACTTCAGAAATGGAAGCACTACCTTATGGGGAGAAAATTTACAGTACTTACAAACCACAATAGCCTCAAATTCTTGCTGGATCAGCGCTTGACTACCCGTGAACAGCAACGACTTCTAATTAAATTGCTGCCATTTGATTTTGAAATCAAATACAAACCAGGAGTGAATAACCAGGTAGCTGATGCATTATCTAGAATTTCTCATTCTGCTGAATTATTTGGGTTCTCAATTCCTATGCCACATATGTTTGATAACCTTCCTACACAATTATTGGAAGATAATTACACTGCTGGAATTTTTGCTTCATTGCAAAATGATCCCCTATCTGTACCCCATTATGCTTTTGCTTCTGGAAAATTATATTACAAGGACAGGCTTGTGATTCCACCCAGTTCAAAGGATCGGTTTAGCTTACTTGCAGAAGCTCACTCCTCTCTTGTGGGTGGCCATGGTGGGGTTCTTAAGACACTTAGAAGGCTACAGCAAAATTTTTTCTGGCCAAGGATGAAACAGGAGGTTGAAAAATGTGGCCATGGTGGGGTTCTTAAGACACTTAGAAGGCTACAGCAAAATTTTTTCTGGCCAAGGATGAAACAGGAGGTTGAAAAATGGGTAGCTCAGTGCTCAACTTGTCAAATGAATAAATATTCTCCACAAGCTCCCACTGGTTTATACATCCCCTACCCATTCCCAAAAAGATTTGGGAAGACATCTCCATGGATTTCATTGTGGGGTTGCCAAAATCACATGGAATTGATACTATCCTAGTAGTTGTGGATCGTTTAAGCAAATATGCTCATTTTGTGGGATTAAGAAGGCCACTTTCAGCCAAAAGTGTGGCTGCTGCCTTTTGTAAAGAAGTAGTCAAACTTCATGGATTTCCAGCTTCAATAGTTTCTGATCGTGATTCAGTGTTCACTAGCTCTTTTTGGGATGAAATGTTTCGTCTTAGTGGTACTCAACTCAAGATGAGCTTAGCATACCACCCACAAACAGATGGCCAAACTGAAGTGGTCAACAGAGGCCTAGAAACCTATTTAAGATGCTTCGCCGGTGAACATCCTAATTCCTGGAGCATCTATCTTCATTGGGCAGAATTATCCTATAATACCAGCCACCATTCCTCCACTGGAATGTCACCTTTCGTGGCTGTATATGGGAGAGAACCACCACCCATGCATCCATATAATATCGGTGATACTAGGCTGGTTGAATTGGCAGACATGTTGGAAGAAAGAGACGCAATTTTAAATTCCCTTCAGGATAACATTCATATGGCTCAAACAAGAATGAAGGAGCAGGCTGATAAACATCGTCGTGATGTTGAATTCTCAGAGGGGGATATGGTTTTTCTCAAGCTACAGCCCTATAAACAGAAGACTCTTGCAAAATACAGATTTGAAAAACTATCTCCTATGTACTTTGGGCCTTATCCTATACTCAAGAAAATAGGACTACAGCTTCCAGCTGAAGCGAAAATACACCCTATTTTTCATGTATCACAACTCAAATTTGCCCAGGGATTTGCGAACATAGGGTATCTACCTCTGCTGCCATTGTCTCAAGATGGAGAACATTTATTGGAACCTGAATTGATACAAGATGCACGAGTTGTGACTGAACATGGTGTGCAGAACGTTGAACTTCTCATCAAATGGATAGGAAGAAGCCAAGAAGACTCTAGCTGGGAAAATTATGATGTTATTGTTGAACAATTTCCTACATTTCGCCTTGAGGACAAGGCGTTTTTCTTGGCCGGGAGTAATGTTAGACCCACGTTAGTTTATTCCAGGAGACGTGCTCCTGCTGCTTAGGATTCTAGGCAGAGTATTTTATTTTATTTCTTAGTTATTCAGTTATTATTTAATTATTAGCAATTAGGAAATAAATCAGGTAGTGGCCTATGTGGCCTAGATTTCAGCAGTCATGGGATTTCATGGCTTAGTGCATTTGTTATTTCAGTTTTTGTGAAGTCTATAAAAGGAATTGTAAACGTGAAATATGATATGAATGAAATTATATACTTTTCCTAAATCTCTTCTCTTATTTCTTTCCTTTTCTATCTTTCTTTATGTTTCTATCAATTCCATGTTAGAGGCAGTTTAGGAATGGAATTAGGGGCTGTTTGTTATTGTTTCTTGTGTTATTTTCTGTCAGTTTATGGCAGTTATTTTATTTGTATTTACAATTGTATGTCAGTTATGTTACTTGAATTATGTTGTCAGTTATTGGTCATTATATATAGACCTATTGTAAAGTGTATTGATATGAATGAAGTATTGAATTAAGATATAGGAGATTGCTCCTCTTGTCTCCCTAGAACTAGATTCTAGTTCTAGACCCCTTTCCTCTAGGATTTTCAGATTCTGGATCCTAGAATCTCTTTACTTTCCTCTCCTTTCCATCCATTTGTTCTATGTTTGTTTATGTTATTTGTGGGTTCTATCATTAACAAATAAATTATGTATGATGCCTTCAAATCAACAATTATATTATCCCCAATTGATGTACATTAATTACCTTTCTGGTAATAATATTTTTTTCAACGAAGTTTTTTTTTATGTAGAATTTTTTTGAGACAATTTTTTATGTAGAATTTTTAACGCCATAACTTGACTATGTCTTCAACAAAAAAATCAAGGAAAAAATAAGAGGAGCGATCAAATAAAAAAATAATTTCTCCTAAACACCCAAAAAATTAAAATTGATTAATTATCTTTACTTAACTACCTCCATTAAGAACACAACATGTAAATTTATTGCAAAAAAAATATAGTTTAGTTATTTTTAAGAAAAATGGCAGGGAGAGAACATGATTCAAAATATATTTATCAAAATAAGACAGTAACTTAAATAAAAGATTAAAAAACACGAATAGATTTGTTGGGAAAAAATTATAGTTTAGTTATTTTAAAATAACGGCAAAGAGAGGTCATGACTATAAAATATAGTTTATTTTTGTACGATCTTGGAAATCATCGCACGGTAAAAATCTTCAGAACACTTCTTCAAGCCCGGAAATCTTCTCCATTATCAGTTACATTGAAACACGTAAACACCAGACATTCCCTATTGTTCAAGTGTGACGACCTAACTATGGGAAATAGAAGTCAGGGGCGGATAAAACATTACCAGTTTGAAGGATACTAGAGCTGGGAATTCGGGCCGGCCCGGCCCTAATGGGCCGGCCCGCATCGGGCCGGGCCTAAACGGGCCAGGCCCACTTAGGCCCGCTCCCCACTTTTACTCCCTATTTGTGAAGCCCGGCCCTCATGCCATCGGGCTCGGGCCTGGCCCTACGGGCCTGGCCCACTTTTTTTTTTTTTTTTTTTAAAAAAAAATTCTTTTGCTAAACCCATTTTTCCTCTTTCGGTTTTTCCACATTGTTCACCCTGTAAGTTTTAAGGTTTTAGCAAAACAAAATCATCTAAAAACATCACAAATCCACAATGAACATAGTCATAAATCATAACATAGTCTAATAAGCGAAAACATTACAACATACACTGTAACACTTATAGTGATACGCATAATCTGAAAGTCAAGATAAATAACAAAGTCTTCAAATATAAATCTAAATTAACATTAAACAATAACATTCAACAAGTCATCTAAGAGTGCACATCATCAGCACTATCATCACCACTGTCATCAACGACATTTGATTGCCCTTCGCTATGAATTGACTCCTCTCCAGTGACAAAAATATCAAGTCTTTGCAATTCTTCTTTACCATCATATGCACTATCTCCTCCATCATCTAAGAATAGAGAAAAAAAAACAGAATTAATTGTCCTTCAAACATGTATAAAAAAAGAAACAAAGAATCATAAATTAAATAAATAATTCAGAAACACACCATCATATTTAAATCCATGCAACCAATTCCTTGTGCAAATAAGAGCCTGAACATTGGAAGGAAGAATTGAACTCCTATACTTTGTAAGAACCCTTGAACCAATACTAAAAGCAGATTCACTAGCTACCGTAGTAATTGGAACACTAAGGATATCAACTGCCATCTTTGAAAGAATTGGAAAGCGTTCTTTATTACTCTTCCACCAGATCAAGATGTCTAACTCTTTCCAAATGTTTGGGCTCAAAATTGGTTCTTCCAAATATATTTCCAATTCAGTCTTATTCAATGAAGAAGCATTCACATTTGCATAAATTTCTTCACAGAGCTGCACCATTATAAAAATAAATCCAACTCTATTATAGTTACAAACAAAAGGAAAATAACATTAAATAAAACAGAACAAATGTAAAAACATACATCAAATGCAGCATCAAATGTTGATAAGGAAGAACTAGAGGCATGAGTTTGGGAAGAAAGAGTTGTAGGTGCTGAAGACATTGAAGTTGATGTATTTCCAACTCTAGGATTTTGACGTTTCCACACTTTCAAATATTCATTGAATATGGCATTCAACTTCCTCTTTACATTAGCACTCTTCTCATAGGAAGTGATGACATCAATCTTTTCATACAAATGTATTATAGGATTGAATTTCCATCGTGGATCAAGAACCAATGCAATTGCAAGAAGAGTATTGTATTCATGCCAATACTTATCAAACTTCTCCTTCATTGGAAGGATCATATCTCTTATCACAGGGTCAATGCATGTCATGTTTTCACTGAGCAACAACTCAATTCTTGCAATCTGCATGAAATAAGAATTCGCAGTAGGATATCTCGACCCAGAAAACAGAGTTGTAATTCTCTCAAATGGCCTCAAGAAAGAGCATAATTTCTCTGCCCTATCCCACTCATCATTTTGAAATGCGTGGCTGTCACCCAAGAGGGGGGGTGAATTGGGTGAGGGAATAAAAACTTTATTTCTTTTCGAAAGACTGCTTGTGCTTGGTGATGATGTTACTGAGTAATGGTATGCACAAGTCAGTATGTTATGTGATGCAAAAATAGAATGTTTAAATGTAAGTTTATGCACACATAAATTTATCCTGGTTCGGTCACCCAGACCTACATCCAGTCCCCAGGCTCCACCTGAGATTTTCAATCCACTATTCTTGTTTAAACCAGGCACAAGAGAAGCCTTTACACTTTAGGTTTTACGAGTACGGGTTCACCTAACAACCCACAGGTTTTACACCGGGTTCACCTGCAAACCTTACAAATGCAAGTTTTACGGGCTAACTTGCAACCTATGGAGATTTAGAAAACTTCTAAATGCTCCCCCTTACAAATTGTAAGTTTACACTATGTTCACTCTATGAACTGATTGTGCTAAACACTTAAGCTCGAATGACTCTCTCTAAGAGTAGATGGTGTTACTCACTTAAGCACAAAAGAATCACTCTCTAAGAATATTACATATCTAAGTCCGAGAGTAGAAGATGAGAGGAATGTAGAATAGTGTTTCAGACAATAAGCTCTGTTCTCTCTCTCTCCTCCATTTTTCTTCTGAATGTAGATGTTCCTTTTATACCAGCCTCTGAATATCCAACCGTTGGAGAGGCAATAAGGCCGTTTGAATATAGCCGTTGGGCCTTGTTTACGTTGTCCTCATTAATGCACAGCAGAGTTGACTTTGCTTTATCTGAATAGGGTGCTTTGTCCAGCTGTTCTGTCAACACTGTTCTGACAACACTGTTCTGGCAAAAGTCGTTCTGACATCTATACACTGTACGGTCTGACTCTTGCTTGTTGTCAGATGAGGACTTCGTTCCTCAAGCATAAGTCCAGGATGCTAAGAGACTTACTATCGGAAGCTCTCTTGCTAACTGAAGTGAAGCTCGTGGACTCTAACATTCTGCTTGCTATCATAGAGGAACTTTGTCTTCCAAGCACTTGTCCATGAATGATAAGAGTGCTTTGCTATTGGATGCTCTCTTGCTATCAGAAGCTCTCTTATGGACTCTGACTCTTGTGGGCAGTATGAGCTTTGACACTTTGAATGAATCTTCAGATTATATTCTCCTTATCTCTCATACTCCTCATGCTTGGTAGGTAACAATGTTGTTTGAATATCTGTTATCCTCTTGTTACCGTTGGAAGGAACATCTTCTTAAATGCTCAGCAGGGTTGACTTGCTTTATCACTGAAAAGTAGTCCTGATACCTCTGCTCTGACAAAAGCATTCTTACTTCTGAGTATGTGACATTTTCTCTTGTACTCTTGCTGACGGATGATCATCGTTCATCCGGAAGTGGCAATCTTGCTCTGCAAGTGTTAATCTCTGAAATCCAATGCCAAGAGTCTTTGCATCCGGAAGCTCATTTGCATCCGCAAGTGTAACTAAGTTCTGCACATACTGGTTAGTCCAACATAGCAATATATATAATCAGATATAGTAAAACTACACATGTTGTGGGAAGTTTGCTATGGGAAGTAGTCTTACTTAGACTATGTTCTGACTTAGTGTAATGTCTACTGACTCTAAGGGATCTCTATTCCAATAGTCAGCTTAAGTCTCGTTAGTTTACTCTAAGTCTTCCTAAGTGACTCAGTGTGTCATTCATGCTATGTATATTAAGTCAACACACAATCACATGAAGTGGGAGTTTACTTAGTCTAGGATGTATCCGGAAGCACTTCTCCATCCGGAAGTGAATCCACTAGATGTAGGATTTTGTTTACTATTGCTCACTCTCGCTCAGTGTTAGGTCACTTCAACAGCCAGCGCTAGTCACTAAGCTATCGGAAGCACTTCTACTGGACGTTGCTTACATTCACTGACGCTTAGTGTTATCGTGTTCTATCAGTCTGCGCTAGTGAAAGTTTATCAGGAAGTGATTCCACTTGACGAGGCTAATTCACTGACGCTTGGGGATATATCTATTCTGTCAGCCTGCGTCAGTCTAAATCTATCAGGAAGCAATTTTACTTGATGAGGCTGATTCATTGACGCTTGGGGTCATTCTATTCTATCAGTCTGCGCCAGTCTAAATCTAACAGGAAGTGCTTTCACTTGGCGAAGTAGACTCACTGACGCTTGGGGTGAGATCTATTCCATCGCTCTGCGCCAGTCTAAGTCTAACAGGAAGTAAACTCACTTCCGGTTGAGTCATAGCTTAGTCTTAAGGTTTGTGTACCTAATGTTCATGGACTAAGTTAAATCCCTAGTGAGTTACTCGCTGCCGCTGGGGGATGACACATTTATCCGCGTGCGCGAGTCCTAGTCTATCCGGAAGTGATTCCGCATCCGTGAGCGCTAGTCTTGATTCATTCGGAAGTGAATCTGCATCCGGTTGTGACTCTAGTGCTAATACTTCCGGAAATGATCTTGCATTCACAAGTGATCTAACTCAGGGTTCTAACCATGTCATCTAATCCTTCCTAAGTGTTAATTATGTTCTTTTAAGTACTAGACCATATCATACCTAAGTCACCATCAAAACTTAAGATTCTAACATTCTCCCCCTTTTTGATGATGACAAACCCATAGATGACTAGAGAACATAATTAAACTTAGATCATTTCCAGAGCTATATTTCATTCCCAGTTCTCTCCCCAGATATCTTATCTTTCAGCTCTAGACATCTCATGTCTCATCTCTAGACATCTCGTGTCTCATTTCTCTCCCCCTTTTGGCTTCATCAAAATTCAACAAGTGCAAGCTAGCCTTAGGGATGGGGATACTTCTATCGTTCTCCTAGGAATGGGCTTTCTACCTAATATTTCTCCCTATTCTTCCTAAATATTATGTAGGATAACTAAACAGTGTGAGACAGAAGGAAGAAAATATTGATTCAGTATTCTAAGTGTGTTTACTCTCCCTAACCATTATGCAAGATAACAGAACATGTTTTGCAAGAATTAAGTCTAGATCAAAACATACAAAAACAGTTCTCTTTTTGAAGGTGAAAGTTCCTTTTTAAATATAAAAGACATCAAAAGTAATTTTGACCTTCTTGAAATGATTAACATGATATCAAAATAATTTTGGTGCTTTTAAAATGATGATTATGATATCAATTGAAAATTTGTGATTTTTAAATTCGTGATACCAAATGAAATCAAATGAAATATGTGAGTTTGAACTTGTGATATCAAATGAAATGATTGAATGCCAAGTGAAATTTGTGATACCATGTGAAAAATGAAATCAAGTCAAATGAAATTTGTGAGTTTAAAGTGCCAAAAATAATTTCAAAATAATTGCATCACAGCATCTCAAGAGTTTATTATCTATGACAGCATGCAACTCTCTATTTTCAAGGGATCATTATCGAGTAATGTCCTTTACTTCTCTTCTATATTAAGGTTAATCATTACTGAATCAAGAAAGGAAGCATATAAGAGAGGTATGTTATCAATTTACTTTCCAGCGTGTCATATAAAGGATACAGATGTGTGAGCTAGGATGATTTTCTAAAGCAGTGAATGATTTTGAAGTCAATGCAGATTGAGCAAAGAAATCCTAAATTGACACCCTTACCAATGCCATGTATGCATCATATATAAGAGATGGTAAGGTGTAGATGTTACCACAGATGAGGAATCTCCAGACTCTATTAGACTCATGAATCTTAATCATATGCAGATAAGCATGCTTCCTGACATCTTCAAGAGATGTGCTATCTCAAGTGGAAACCCCTAGTGCAAGTGCTTTGATGATTCGCTTCGGCAAGCTGAGCTACAACCAAAAGCAGACATGACTGGGCAGTCACTCTACTCTTCCCATGGTTCAATAGTTGGCCTGCTATCGAAAGCGCTGATTGTTGCGAAAGCATCCTTGCTCAAACTTGATGATTGGGCCTTCATGTGCTTGAGGAAACAAGTGCTTTTCTGATGGTCAGTGAAAGAACTTAAGATTTAACATTGGAGACCATCCTCTGGACATTCAAGTCAATCTGTGTTAATCACCACAAGTTAATAATTTTAAGAAATCATGCTTGCTAGTTGGTTTAAGAAAATATGAACAATGATTATGTGAAAACTAATTTTGAAATTGTCTATACGTTCACATAGTTTCACTATCAAGACATGAACTCTATTTATACTCTCATAGATAAATATCAATGTTATAGTACAAAGAGTATCAAACAGGTGGCATACTTTCAGAGTTTCATAAGCAAGTATAGTTCAATAAATATGCCTCAAGGATGTTCATGTTAGATCATGAAGACATGTGAATTTTTAACATAATGAAATTTTGAAAAATCTTCATCCTCACAAAAATGAAATACTGGAAATTTTCATGCTCACAGAATAGTTTGATTTTAAGACTAAATTCGGTTTACAAAAACAACCAAATTTCAGCATATGATTACGAGAATAATTTCCGAATTTTTGCTCAAGTTCTTCTAGATATGCTCAGTGTGATCTCACTGTTCTTAGGATATCAACAAGCTTGAAATTAATACAGATTATAGCATGCTTGTGATTCTATGCCATGTTTTACAGATCTTAGCAGAGTTCAATTCAAGGCATTTCCTAAGATTTCTAATGCATGTCAGACAAGAGAGAGTCTATCCATTTAATTTCACAACAGAATATGTAAGGGATAGAAATGCTCATGTGTATTGGCGAGAGTTTCTCAGGGTTGGTATAGCCATTCCACACATCTTGATAAGAGACATTTTCGTTGTCATTCTCTCTTGGTTATATTCATTGTTCAAGCTTCAATAATCTGTGTCAACATTCTTAAACCACAAACTTGAACTGAGATCATTAGTAGATTGAGAACTTAAAGATGTAATTAAGAGGGATGTATTGTTCTCGAAACCATAGCTGCTTATGCATTGAAAAGCTTGATGCAAGAGATACCACATGAAATGGAAAATCAGAAATAACTTTTGAGTGCTATCATGAGGTATGGTTGTCATGTAGATTTAAAGAAGATCAGAATTTGTTTTGAAAGTTTGTATATCAAAAGGATCTTTCAAAAATCAAGGTGAATGCATAAACTATTTTCTTTCATGAAAGACGCCCTTAAAAGATTCGCTAAGCATATATGAGTAAAACTGTTAAGCCCATCATGCATTTACTACCCAAGTGATTGTTCGAGTAAAGAGGAAGGTAGGAATGATATCACCATCTATGCGTGACGAATGCTTATCAAGACTTGACTGATTGTTCAGATGAGATAAAGTCCTGAGTCTTGCTGAACCTCGGAATTGCCTTTCCCAAGAAGATCTTCTATACTTATCCTTGGTTCGAAGCACTTTCTTCTGAGAGTTAAGATTCAAGTGCCTTTTCAATGTTGATCGAGGAGTCCACTCTCTCTTGTTCTTCTCAGGATAGTTGAATGGAACTTTGTGATAGCTCATCCTTGAGACAGAACCATTGTTCCTGGTGGTTGCAGATTGCTTCTTATGATTGTACCAGGGGTTTTCAGCAGTTGCATCGCCACGAGTTCTCTCCTTTGGGGTAAGAGAAACTCTTGATCTTTCCTGCACAAGTAAGGCACTAGGAGGATGTTTTGGTACCCATTTGTACTTGGGTCCTACTTGGTTAGCACTGGACCTTACTTGTCCTTTAGGAATCCATACAAATTTATTTCTCACATTTAGATTTCTTCTAAGACTGCATGTGTGAGAAATATGTCCTAATCTACCACAATAATGACAGATAATGGAATGATAATCAAAATGGGGTTTTCTATCATTATCATGATTAGTTTTCTTTAGAAAAGCTTTTTGTTCCTTTGAAATCTCAGTTTCTTTTGAAAGCTCTTCTTTTTCCTTCAACAAGTGTTTACAATCAAAACATTTTTCAAGACATGTTGAAGTTTTCCCTGCCGATCGTGGGCTTGAAATTCGTGGCTGTCACCCAAGAGGGGGGGGGGGTGAATTGGGTGAGGGAATAAAACTTAAACTCTTTTCGAAAGACTGCTTGTGCTCGGTGATGATGATAATAAATAATGCTATGCACAAGTCAGTATGCTATGTGATGCAAAATAGAATGATCAAGTATAAATGTATGCACACATAAATTTATCCTGGTTCGGTCACCCAGACCTACATCCAGTCCCCAGGCTACACCTGAGATTTCCAATCCACTATTCTTGTTTAAACCGGGCACAAGAGAAGCCTTTACACTTTAGGTTTTACGAGCACGGGTTCACCTAACAACCCACAGGTTTTACAACGGGTTCACCTGCAAACCTTACCGCAAGTTTTACGGGATCACTTGCAACCTTACAAACGCAAGTTTTACGGGCTAACTTGCAACCTATGGAGATTTAGAAAACCTTCTAAATGCTCCCCCTTACAAAATGTAAGATTACAATTATGTTCACTCTATGAACTGATTTTGTTAAACACTTAAGCTCAAAACTAACTCTCTCAAAGAGTGGATGATGTTACTCACTTAAGTACAAATGAATCACTCTCTAAGAATATTACATATCAAAGTCCGAGAGTAGAAGATGAGAGGAATGTAGAATAGTGTTTTTCAGATAATAGCCCTGTTCTCTCTCTCTTTTTCAAGCCCCCTTCTTCAGAAATGAAGAACATCCCTTTTATACCAGCCTCTGAATATCTAACCGTTGGAGAGGCAATAAGACCGTTTGATTATAGACGTTGGGGCCTTGTTTACGTTGTCCTCATTAGTGCACAGCAGGGTTGACTTTGCTTTATCTAAAAAGGTGCTCTGACCAAGCTGTTCTGTCAACACTGTTCTGGCAATACTAAAAAGTCGTTCTGACATCTGAACATTTTGTACGGTCCGACTCTTGCTTGCTGTCAGAGAGGACTTCGTTCCTCAAGCATAAGTCCAGGATGTTAAGAGACTCATTATCGGAAGCTCTCTTGCTATCTGAAGCTCGTGGACTCTAACATTTTGCTTGCTATCACATAGAGGAACTTTGTTCTTCCAAGCACTTGTCCATGAATGATAAGAGTGCTTTGCTATTGGATCCTCTCTTGCTATCAGAAGCTCTCTTATGGACTCTGACTTTTGTGGGCAGTATGAGCTTTGACACCTTGAGTGAATCTTCAGATTATGTTCTCATACTCCTCATGCTTGGTAGGTAACAATGTTGTTTGAATGTGTCTGTTATCCTCTTGTTACCGTTGGAAGGAACATCTTCTTAAATGCTTCAGCAGGGTTGACTTGCTTTATCTCTGAAAAGTAGTCCTGACACCTCTGCTCTGTTAAAAGCATTCTGACACTGCATCTCTTTGAACGTTCAGACATCCTGATTGCTTGCGGAAGCAACTTCTCATCCGGAAGCAACCTTACTGAGTGTGCTGCACTTGAACGTTAGTTTAGCAATATAATCATATAGTCTCATGCAGTGGGTGATCCTAAATCTAAGGTGTATCCGGAAGCACTTCTACATCCGGAAGTAAATTCACTTGATGAGGGATTTAGTTCACCCTGACTTGCTCTCGCTTAGTCTATTTCATTCCACCACTCAGCGCTAGTCACTGAGCTATCGGAAGCACTTTTACTTGACGTGGTGAATTCACTGACGCTTAGGGTGAAATCTATTCTATCAGTCTGCGCCAGTCAAGATCCAACAGGAAGCAACTTCACTTGATGTTGCATTTCCGCTGACGCTTGGGGTTATATCTAGTCTATCAACCTGCGCCAGTCTAAATCTAATAGGAAGTGCTTTCACTTGGCGAAGTAGACTTACTGACGCTTGGGGTACTAACTATTCTATTGCTCTGCGCCAGTCTAAGTCTAACAGGAAGCGCTTTCACTTGGGGAAGTAGACTCACTGACGCTTGGGGTAATATCTATTCTGTCGCTCTGCGCCAGTCTAATTCTAACAGGAAGCGCTTTCACTTGGGGAAGTAGACTCACTGACGCTTGGGGTGAGATCTATTCCATCGCTCTGCGCCAGTCTAAGTCTAACAGGAAGTAAATTCACTTCCGATTGAAACATAGCTTAGTCTTAAGGTTGTGTACTAATTCTCATGGACTAAGTTATTTCCCAGTGATTTACTTGCTGATGCTGGGGGATGAAAACATTCATCCGCATGCGCAAGTCCTAATCTATCCGGAAGTGATCTTGCATTCTCAAGTGATCTAACTCAGGATTCTAACCATGTCATCTAATCCTTCCTAAGTGCTGATTATGTTCTCTTAAGTACTAGACCATATCATACCTTAGTCACCATCAAAACTTAAGATTCTAACATTCTCCCCCTTTTTGATGATGACAAACCCATAGATGACTAGAGAACATAATTAAACTTAGATCACTCCCAGAGCACTCCCAGAGCTATAATTAAACTTAGATATCTTATCTATCTCTCAGCTCTAGACATCTCATGTCTCATCTCTCGCTAGACATCTTATATCTCATCTCTAGACATCTCATCTCCATCTCTAGACATCTCATCTCTATCTCTCTCCCCCTTTTGGCTTCATCAAATTCCAACAGGTGCAAGCTAGCCTTAGGGATGGGGATACTTTTATCGTTCTCCTCGGAATGGGCTTTCTACCTAATATTTCTCCCTATGTATCGTTAATAAGGATTTGTTCTAGACTATTCAATACAACGTACGAGAATTATCAAGGAAAACAATAATGATTCATGATCCTAAATGATTGTATTCGCCCTAATCATTATGTGGGATAGCTAAACATGTTTTTCAAGGATTAAGTCAAGAGCAAAACATACAAAACATATCAAAAGTAATTTTGATCCTCTCGAATTGATTAACATGATATCAAAAATAATTTTGATGTGTTTAAAAATGATGATTATGATATCAAATGAAATATGTGATTTTAAATTCAAATGAGATGAAATCTGATACCTAATGAAATCAAATGAGATCTGTGAGTTTGAACTTGTGGTATCAAAGGAAATGATTGAATGCCAAATGAAATTTGTGATACCATATGAAATGAAATCAAATCAAACGAAATTTGTGTTTTTAAAAGTGCCAAAAATAATTTCCAAACAAATTGCATCACAGCATCTTAAGAGTTTATTATCGATGACAGCATGTGACTCTCTATTTTCAAGGGATCATTAACAGGTAATGTCCACTTACTTCTCCTTTTTATATTAAGATTAATCATCATTAAATCAAGAAAGGAAGCATATAAGAGAGGTATGTTATCAATTACTTTCCAGCATGTCATTTAGAGGATACAGATGTGTGAGCTAGGATGATTTTCTAAGACAGTGAATGATTTTGAAGTCAATGCAGATTGAGAGAAACATCCTAAGTTGACACCCTTACCAATGCCATGTATGCATCATATGTAAGAGATGGTAAGGTGTAGATGTTACCACAGATGAGGGGTACTCATACTCTATTAGACTCAGGAATCTGAATCATACGCAGATAAGCATGCTTCCTGACATCTTCAAGAGGTGTGCTATCTCAAGTGGAAACCCCTAGCGCAAGTGCTTTGATGACTCGCTTCGGCAAGCTGAGCTACAACCACAAGCAGACATGACTGGGCAGTCACTCTATTCTTCCCATGGTTCAATAGTTGGCCTGCTATCGAAGGCGCTGATTGTTGTGAAAGCAACCTTGCTCAAACTTGATGATTGGTCCTGCATATGCTTGAGGAAACAAATGCTTTCTGATGGTCAGTGAAAGAACTTAAGATTTAACATTGAAGACCATCCTCAGGACATTCAAGTCAATCTGTGTTAATCAGCACAAGCTAATAATTTTAAGAAATCATGCTTGCTAATTGGTTTAAGAAAATATGAGCAATGATTATGTGAAAACTAATTTTGAAATTATCTATACATTCACATAGTTTCACTATCAAGACATGAACTCTATTTATACTCTCATGGATAAATATCAATGTGATAGTACAGAGAATATTAAACAGGTGGCATATTTTCAGCGTTTCATAAGCAAGTATAGTTCAATACATATGCCTCAAGGATGTTCATGTTAGATCATGAAGACATGTGAATTAATAATATAATGAGATTTTGAAAAAGAGAATCTTCATCCTCACAAAATAATTTGATTAGGATTGAATTCGTTTTACAAAAACAACCAAATTTCAGCATATGATTACGAGAATAATTTCCAAATATTAGCTCGAGTTCTTCTAGATATGCTCAATGTGATCTCATTGTTCTTAGGATATCAACAAGCTTGAAATTAATACAGATTATAGCATGCTTGTGATACTATGCCATGTTTTACAGATCTAGCAGAGTTTAATTCAAGGCATTTCCTAAGATTTCTAATGCATGTCAGACAAGAGAGAGACTATCCATTTAATTTCACAACAGAATATGTAAGGGATAGAAATGCTCATGTGTATTGGCGAAAGTTTCTCAGGTTTGGTATAGCCATTCCACACATCTTGATAAGAGACATTTTCGTTGTCATTCTCTCTTGGTTATATTCATTGTTCAAGCTTCAATAATCTGTGTCAACATTCTTAAACCACAAACTTGAACTGAGATCATTAGTAGATTGAGAACTTAAAGATGTAATTAAGAGGGATGTATTGTTCTCGAAACCATAGCTGCTTATGCATTGAAAAAGTTGATGCAAGAGATACCACATGAAATGGAAAATCAGAAATAGCTTTTGAGTGCTATCATGAGGTACGGTTGTCATGTAGGTTTAAAGAGGATCAGAATCTGTTTTGAAAGTTTGTATTTCAAAAGGATCTTTCAAAAATCAAGGTGAATGCATAAACCATTTTCTTCCATGAGAGGTGCCCTTAAAAGAATTCACTAAGCATATATGAGTAAAATGATTTAGACACCATATGAAAAACTCTGAGGAAGATTTTTAGTTTTAGTGTCAAAATTCTGAAACTAGTTCCGAATCATCTTAACAATGTCAGAAATCTTAGAACACAATGATTCAACATGCACAAATTCAGAAGGTTTTGAAGAAGGTTCAGTTTCAAGGTGTCGGACTTCTTGAATTTGTAAAATCTGTATGCATTATATCAGAAAATGAATTTGATATGATAGGGTCGTTTTTACAGAAAATAAGTGTTCATCACAGATAAGGGAAATCATATCAGTTTCAGAGAAATAAGAGCTGTTGAGCCCATCATGCGTTTACTAGCCAAGTGATTATTCAAGTAAGGAGGAAGGTAAGAATGATATCACCATAGCTCCATTCGCATCTAGCAGTAGCTCGCTTGATTTTGGTTGGCAATGTATGGAATCTATATTTAAAGCAGTACCAAAATCTATGCGTGACGAATGCTTATCAAGACTTGACTAATTGTTCAGATGAGGTACAGTCCTGAGTCTTGCTGAGGCTAATAGGATGGATTGGAGCTGGTGCAGAGGGATGAATTTACTTTGTGATCACTACCACTGGCATCTCTGGCCTCTTGAACCCATACTTCATACACAGCTCTTCACTCAGATTGGGTGCTGGCGCAGAGGGAGACACAGGTTCAGCAGAAGGTATCTCCGCAGGTTGATCACTCAGCGCTATCTCAAGTTTGCCTCTGAGCTAGCAGATTGTTGGGGGCACATGAATCAGATGGCACACTGTGGGGGGAGGAGATCTTCCTTTTAGCAAGGGTCTTCTTCACCCTTGTCTTTCTGGACCTTCGGATTGCCCTTCCTACAAAATACCAGATAGTTCCTTCCTTTTGTATCCAAGTCTGGATCTGAAGGTCAGTTTGTAGGCTATATATAGTTCACATGCATTTAGATTACGTCCTATGTGTATGGCATGGTGAATCTTTCATGACTATATGCACAAGGATATACAAGGTTTTTGATCAAGATAGTCATGGACAGTATGTAGATTATGAACATTACTTATTTCTTCAAGCTTTCTTCTATGATGAATATAATGTTCACACCTTAGGATGCTTAATGTAAAATCTCAATAAGTCCATCTAACATTAGCATAGGAGATTTTACTATCAAATGCTTCGTTGCTAAGTGATCCCTTGCTTACCCAAGGAGATCTTCTATACTTATCCTTGGTTCGAAGCACTTTCTTCTGAGAGGTAGGATTCAAGAGCCTTTTCAATGATGATCGAGGAATCCACTCTCTCTTGTTCTTCTCAGGATAATTGAATGGAACTTTGTGATAGCTCATCCTTGAGACAGAACCATTGTCCCTTGTGGTGGCCGACAGCTTCTTATGATTGTACCAGTGGGTTTCAGCAGTTGCATCACCACGAGTTCTCTTCTTTGGGATAAGAGGAACTCTTGATCTTTCCTGCACAAGTAAGGCACTAGGAGGATGTTTTGGTACCCATTTGTACTTGGGTCCTACATGGTTAGCACTGGACCTTACTTGTCCTTTAGGAATCCATACAAACTTATTTCTCACATTTGTATTTCTTCTAAGACTGCATGTGTGAGAAATATGTCCTAATCTACCACAATAATGACAGATAATGGAATGATAATCAAAATGAGATTTTCTATCATTATCATGATTAGTTTTCTTTAGAAAAGCTTTTTGTTCCTTTGAAATCTCAGTTTCTTTTGAAGACTTTTCTTTTTCCTTCAACACGTGTTTACAATCAAAACATTTTTCAAGACATGTTGAAGTTTTCTCTGCCGATAGTGGGCTAGCTATCGGAACCACTAGTTCTTTAAAAGAAACCTCGGAAACTTTAGACGTAGAAGAAGAAATTAGTTTTTCAAGTTTCCTATCTTTTTCTTTTAAGCCTAGAAGTTCTTTTGCAAGTTTACAATATTCGGTATATAACTCATTGTATGCATCTTGCAATTCAGAGAGTTCAAGTTCAGATTCAGATACCTCACTTTCTGAATCTTCTAGGCAGAAATGGATACTCTCTTCACTGAAGCCTGCTTCCTCAATATCAGCTTCCAGAAGCTCATCAGTAGATGATCCACAAAGAGCACGAGTTGAGCTTTGGACAGCTGTGCTTTCAAGAGATGGGTTAGAAGCATATATCATATCAAGAGTATTCCAAATATCTCTAGCACTAGAGCAATGTTTGATTTTCTGGAAATCATTTTCAGTTAAGCCTTTGTATAAAATTTGCATTGCTCGAATGTTTAAGGAAAACAAATTTTTCTCCTTTTCAGTCCAGTTTCCTCTTGGTTTGAAATCAAAATCATTTTCAAAAATATCCCACATTTTCAAACTAGTGGATTTTATAAAACTTTCCATTCTTGCTTTCCACCAACAAAAATCAATATTTTCTAACACAGGTGGAATGGTATGATCAAAGCCTTTGGAAAACATTTTAACCCAAATCAGCCAAGGTCTTTGCACTTGAGATCGTTTGATCCTTTAAACAAGTGACCCGCTCTGATACCAAATGAAATTCGTGGCTGTCACCCAAGAGGGGGGGGGGGTGAATTGGGTGAGGGAATAAAACTTAAACTCTTTTCGAAAGACTGCTTGTGCTCGGTGATGATGATAATAAATAATGCTATGCACAAGTCAGTATGCTATGTGATGCAAAATAGAATGATCAAGTATAAATGTATGCACACATAAATTTATCCTGGTTCGGTCACCCAGACCTACATCCAGTCCCCAGGCTACACCTGAGATTTCCAATCCACTATTCTTGTTTAAACCGGGCACAAGAGAAGCCTTTACACTTTAGGTTTTACGAGCACGGGTTCACCTAACAACCCACAGGTTTTACAACGGGTTCACCTGCAAACCTTACCGCAAGTTTTACGGGATCACTTGCAACCTTACAAACGCAAGTTTTACGGGCTAACTTGCAACCTATGGAGATTTAGAAAACCTTCTAAATGCTCCCCCTTACAAAATGTAAGATTACAATTATGTTCACTCTATGAACTGATTTTGTTAAACACTTAAGCTCAAAACTAACTCTCTCAAAGAGTGGATGATGTTACTCACTTAAGTACAAATGAATCACTCTCTAAGAATATTACATATCAAAGTCCGAGAGTAGAAGATGAGAGGAATGTAGAATAGTGTTTTTCAGATAATAGCCCTGTTCTCTCTCTCTTTTTCAAGCCCCCTTCTTCAGAAATGAAGAACATCCCTTTTATACCAGCCTCTGAATATCTAACCGTTGGAGAGGCAATAAGACCGTTTGATTATAGACGTTGGGGCCTTGTTTACGTTGTCCTCATTAGTGCACAGCAGGGTTGACTTTGCTTTATCTAAAAAGGTGCTCTGACCAAGCTGTTCTGTCAACACTGTTCTGGCAATACTAAAAAGTCGTTCTGACATCTGAACATTTTGTACGGTCCGACTCTTGCTTGCTGTCAGAGAGGACTTCGTTCCTCAAGCATAAGTCCAGGATGTTAAGAGACTCATTATCGGAAGCTCTCTTGCTATCTGAAGCTCGTGGACTCTAACATTTTGCTTGCTATCACATAGAGGAACTTTGTTCTTCCAAGCACTTGTCCATGAATGATAAGAGTGCTTTGCTATTGGATCCTCTCTTGCTATCAGAAGCTCTCTTATGGACTCTGACTTTTGTGGGCAGTATGAGCTTTGACACCTTGAGTGAATCTTCAGATTATGTTCTCATACTCCTCATGCTTGGTAGGTAACAATGTTGTTTGAATGTGTCTGTTATCCTCTTGTTACCGTTGGAAGGAACATCTTCTTAAATGCTTCAGCAGGGTTGACTTGCTTTATCTCTGAAAAGTAGTCCTGACACCTCTGCTCTGTTAAAAGCATTCTGACACTGCATCTCTTTGAACGTTCAGACATCCTGATTGCTTGCGGAAGCAACTTCTCATCCGGAAGCAACCTTACTGAGTGTGCTGCACTTGAACGTTAGTTTAGCAATATAATCATATAGTCTCATGCAGTGGGTGATCCTAAATCTAAGGTGTATCCGGAAGCACTTCTACATCCGGAAGTAAATTCACTTGATGAGGGATTTAGTTCACCCTGACTTGCTCTCGCTTAGTCTATTTCATTCCACCACTCAGCGCTAGTCACTGAGCTATCGGAAGCACTTTTACTTGACGTGGTGAATTCACTGACGCTTAGGGTGAAATCTATTCTATCAGTCTGCGCCAGTCAAGATCCAACAGGAAGCAACTTCACTTGATGTTGCATTTCCGCTGACGCTTGGGGTTATATCTAGTCTATCAACCTGCGCCAGTCTAAATCTAATAGGAAGTGCTTTCACTTGGCGAAGTAGACTTACTGACGCTTGGGGTACTAACTATTCTATTGCTCTGCGCCAGTCTAAGTCTAACAGGAAGCGCTTTCACTTGGGGAAGTAGACTCACTGACGCTTGGGGTAATATCTATTCTGTCGCTCTGCGCCAGTCTAATTCTAACAGGAAGCGCTTTCACTTGGGGAAGTAGACTCACTGACGCTTGGGGTGAGATCTATTCCATCGCTCTGCGCCAGTCTAAGTCTAACAGGAAGTAAATTCACTTCCGATTGAAACATAGCTTAGTCTTAAGGTTGTGTACTAATTCTCATGGACTAAGTTATTTCCCAGTGATTTACTTGCTGATGCTGGGGGATGAAAACATTCATCCGCATGCGCAAGTCCTAATCTATCCGGAAGTGATCTTGCATTCTCAAGTGATCTAACTCAGGATTCTAACCATGTCATCTAATCCTTCCTAAGTGCTGATTATGTTCTCTTAAGTACTAGACCATATCATACCTTAGTCACCATCAAAACTTAAGATTCTAACAGGGCTAACTATCGGAACCACTAATTCTTTAAAAGAAACCTTGGAAACTTTGGACGTAGAAGAAGAAATTAGTTTTTGCAAGTTTCCTATCTTTTTCTTTTAAGCCTAGAAGTTCTTTTGCAAGTTTACAATATTCGGTATATAACTCATTGTATGCATCTTGCAATTTAGAAAGTTCAAGTTCAGATCCAGATACCTCACTTTCTGAATCTTCTAGGCAGAAATGGATACTCTCCTCACTGAAGCCTGCTTCCTCAATATCAGCTTCCAGAAGCTCATCAGTAGATGATCCATAACGAGCACGAGTTGAGCTTTGGACAGCTGTGCTTTCAAGAGATGGGTTAGAAGCATATATCACATCAAGAGTATTCCAAATGTCTTTAGCACTAGAGCAATGTTTGATTTTCTGGAAATCATTTTCAGTTAAGCCTTTGTATAAAATTTGCATTGCTCTAATATTTAAGGAAAACAAATTTTTCTCCTTTTCAGTCCAGTTTCCTCTAGGTTTGAAATCAAAATCATTTTCAAAAATATCCCACATTTTCAAACTAGTGGATTGTATAAAACTTTCCATTCTTGCTTTCCACCAACAAAAATCAATATTTTCTAACACAGGTGGAATGGTATGATCAAAGCCTTTGGAAAACATTTTAACCCAAATCAGCCAAGGTCTTTACACTTGAGATCGTTGGATCCTTTAAACAAGTGACCTGCTCTGATACCAAATGAAATGCGTGGCTGTCACCCAAGAGGGGGGGTGAATTGGGTGAGGGAATAAAAACTTTATTTCTTTTCGAAAGACTGCTTGTGCTTGGTGATGATGTTACTGAGTAATGGTATGCACAAGTCAGTATGTTATGTGATGCAAAAATAGAATGTTTAAATGTAAGTTTATGCACACATAAATTTATCCTGGTTCGGTCACCCAGACCTACATCCAGTCCCCAGGCTCCACCTGAGATTTTCAATCCACTATTCTTGTTTAAACCAGGCACAAGAGAAGCCTTTACACTTTAGGTTTTACGAGTACGGGTTCACCTAACAACCCACAGGTTTTACACCGGGTTCACCTGCAAACCTTACAAATGCAAGTTTTACGGGCTAACTTGCAACCTATGGAGATTTAGAAAACTTCTAAATGCTCCCCCTTACAAATTGTAAGTTTACACTATGTTCACTCTATGAACTGATTGTGCTAAACACTTAAGCTCGAATGACTCTCTCTAAGAGTAGATGGTGTTACTCACTTAAGCACAAAAGAATCACTCTCTAAGAATATTACATATCTAAGTCCGAGAGTAGAAGATGAGAGGAATGTAGAATAGTGTTTCAGACAATAAGCTCTGTTCTCTCTCTCTCCTCCATTTTTCTTCTGAATGTAGATGTTCCTTTTATACCAGCCTCTGAATATCCAACCGTTGGAGAGGCAATAAGGCCGTTTGAATATAGCCGTTGGGCCTTGTTTACGTTGTCCTCATTAATGCACAGCAGAGTTGACTTTGCTTTATCTGAATAGGGTGCTTTGTCCAGCTGTTCTGTCAACACTGTTCTGACAACACTGTTCTGGCAAAAGTCGTTCTGACATCTATACACTGTACGGTCTGACTCTTGCTTGTTGTCAGATGAGGACTTCGTTCCTCAAGCATAAGTCCAGGATGCTAAGAGACTTACTATCGGAAGCTCTCTTGCTAACTGAAGTGAAGCTCGTGGACTCTAACATTCTGCTTGCTATCATAGAGGAACTTTGTCTTCCAAGCACTTGTCCATGAATGATAAGAGTGCTTTGCTATTGGATGCTCTCTTGCTATCAGAAGCTCTCTTATGGACTCTGACTCTTGTGGGCAGTATGAGCTTTGACACTTTGAATGAATCTTCAGATTATATTCTCCTTATCTCTCATACTCCTCATGCTTGGTAGGTAACAATGTTGTTTGAATATCTGTTATCCTCTTGTTACCGTTGGAAGGAACATCTTCTTAAATGCTCAGCAGGGTTGACTTGCTTTATCACTGAAAAGTAGTCCTGATACCTCTGCTCTGACAAAAGCATTCTTACTTCTGAGTATGTGACATTTTCTCTTGTACTCTTGCTGACGGATGATCATCGTTCATCCGGAAGTGGCAATCTTGCTCTGCAAGTGTTAATCTCTGAAATCCAATGCCAAGAGTCTTTGCATCCGGAAGCTCATTTGCATCCGCAAGTGTAACTAAGTTCTGCACATACTGGTTAGTCCAACATAGCAATATATATAATCAGATATAGTAAAACTACACATGTTGTGGGAAGTTTGCTATGGGAAGTAGTCTTACTTAGACTATGTTCTGACTTAGTGTAATGTCTACTGACTCTAAGGGATCTCTATTCCAATAGTCAGCTTAAGTCTCGTTAGTTTACTCTAAGTCTTCCTAAGTGACTCAGTGTGTCATTCATGCTATGTATATTAAGTCAACACACAATCACATGAAGTGGGAGTTTACTTAGTCTAGGATGTATCCGGAAGCACTTCTCCATCCGGAAGTGAATCCACTAGATGTAGGATTTTGTTTACTATTGCTCACTCTCGCTCAGTGTTAGGTCACTTCAACAGCCAGCGCTAGTCACTAAGCTATCGGAAGCACTTCTACTGGACGTTGCTTACATTCACTGACGCTTAGTGTTATCGTGTTCTATCAGTCTGCGCTAGTGAAAGTTTATCAGGAAGTGATTCCACTTGACGAGGCTAATTCACTGACGCTTGGGGATATATCTATTCTGTCAGCCTGCGTCAGTCTAAATCTATCAGGAAGCAATTTTACTTGATGAGGCTGATTCATTGACGCTTGGGGTCATTCTATTCTATCAGTCTGCGCCAGTCTAAATCTAACAGGAAGTGCTTTCACTTGGCGAAGTAGACTCACTGACGCTTGGGGTGAGATCTATTCCATCGCTCTGCGCCAGTCTAAGTCTAACAGGAAGTAAACTCACTTCCGGTTGAGTCATAGCTTAGTCTTAAGGTTTGTGTACCTAATGTTCATGGACTAAGTTAAATCCCTAGTGAGTTACTCGCTGCCGCTGGGGGATGACACATTTATCCGCGTGCGCGAGTCCTAGTCTATCCGGAAGTGATTCCGCATCCGTGAGCGCTAGTCTTGATTCATTCGGAAGTGAATCTGCATCCGGTTGTGACTCTAGTGCTAATACTTCCGGAAATGATCTTGCATTCACAAGTGATCTAACTCAGGGTTCTAACCATGTCATCTAATCCTTCCTAAGTGTTAATTATGTTCTTTTAAGTACTAGACCATATCATACCTAAGTCACCATCAAAACTTAAGATTCTAACACATTTGATAGACCAAACTTGTAATTTTTGTCCTCCAGACACAACCTTGCAAAAGCACGACGATATTTAATCGCGCTCTCAAGCATTGCATATGTGGAGTTCCACCTAGTAGGCACATCTAATCTCAAGCCCATTGAAGTGTCAATGCCACCAACGCCATCAATACATTGCTTAAACAAAATCATTCTTGCCTCAGATACCTTCACATACTTAATGCTCTCTCTAATATTATGCAGAGCAGAATTCGCTACTGCTAAGCCATCCTTAACAATTAGATTGAGGATGTGTGCACAACACCTAACATGAAAGAATTCCCCACCACATATCAAGTTGCCCTCACCTTCCATAAGTAGCCTCTCTTTCAGAATATCTTGCAAGTTATCATTTGCAGAGGCATTATCTAGAGTGATGGAGAATACCCTATCTTGAATCCCCCAATCTCTCAAACAGTCATGGATTTTTCTAGCCAACTCTTGACCAGAATGTGGAGGTTCCATCTTACAAAAAGCAAGTATCTTGCTATTAAGTGTCCACTTTTCGTCCACAAAATGAGCTGTCAAACATATATACCCTTCAGAAGTCACAGCTGTCCAGCAATCAGATGTTAAGCAAATCCTACTTATGCTTCTTTTCATTTGTTGCTTCAAATTTTGCTTCTGTTTTTGGTAGAATCTCATAACATCAGCAACCATTGTTTTTCTAGTCATGAGCCTCACATCTGGATTCAAAGTCACCCATAGTTCTCTGACCCATCTATATTCAACAAATGAATACGGCAGATCATGTTCAATTACAGCCATAGTCATAAGTTCCCTAATTCGCTTAGGATCAATCTTCCTACTCCTAAGCTTGCCTTCTTTATCCATCAACATCACTCCTATATCTTCACATTTAGGTAAGCTAGTACATTTATCTCTATGACGAATGAGATGTGAAGTGCCATTTTTCCCTTTACATGATAAATATCTACGACAGCCATGACACTGTGCTTTTCTTTCACCATCAACAACAACTCTAGTAAAACACTTCCACACATCAGATGTTAAAGTTTTACCTTTCTTAAGGTCTGATTCTTCACTGTTTGCAATGGATGGTCCAGATGGTGGTTTAAGAGGCCTTTTCCCTTTAGACGATCCAGCAACTGATAAAGATTGAATAAACTCTTCACTTGGTCCATCACCATTTGAAGACATTATGCTCTCTACATCAAATAAAAAATAAATTATGATTAACACAAACAGGATAATTGAGGCATAGCAACTATTCTGTTCATTAAAACACTGGTAATCAACTATTCTCCCATGAGGGTAATTCATTTCACATGCCTATTCATATTATCCAGAGTCACAGGGAAAAAACACTGGTAATCAAACACAAACACATCATTCAACAAACAAACCATTCTACTATACTATACCAAGTGATTCACTCAAACAACTGAAATCCCAACAAAACAAAATCCCACAAAATTAATAATCCAGTACAACAGGAATCACAAGCCAGAGATAAATCCCCACATGGCAGCTAACTAAACACCAAAATGCAAATAACCCCACAAACATTTACATCAAAACTCCCAAAAGAACCCATCTTTAGCACCTAACTTAAAGTCATCAATCCAAAAATTCTTCATTTCACACAATGCCCACCTGTATAAGAACTTTGCAGGGCTATAAGGTTTGCGATCTCCAGAAAAGACAGCAGAAAACATAGCATCCAGATCACAAGCAATACAAAAAGTCAAGATATACACATATATAAAAAAAAAGATCAGCAATACAAAAAGTCAATTAGCTAACTAATAAATCATCATTCAATCATCAAAAAACCCAGATAAGAATTAAGGATCCAAGACATCAAATGGCCGATCTATGACTAACCAGATGAGATTCACTGATTCACGCGAATGGCCGCCGTCGTCGTTGAGAGCTGCGTTGAGAGTGGCCGCCGTCGTTGAGAGCTGCGCCGGCGCCGATGGGTTAGTGAGAACTGAGACGGTGAGAGACAGAGAGTTAGACGTTGAGTGTGGATGAGACGATGAGTGGATGAGTCATGAGAGCTGCGCCGGCGCCGATGGAACTGAGATGGTTTCAGTCGAGTGAGAGGCTGAGAGTGCGTGACAGCGTGAGAGAGAGACTGAGAGTGAGAGTCTGAGAGAGATGAAGTTTATTTAAGTGAAGCAATTTTTTTTTTTTAATAAAAACTGGATGCGGGCCTAAAATACGGGCCGGCCCGCGGCCCGGCCCGCACAGGCCCTAGGCCCTAAAGGGCCGGCCCGTACAGGCCCGCTCCTATCTTTTTCTACCAAAACAACAGGCCCGGCCCTCCTCGGGCTCGCATGAAAACGGGCCGGCCCATCGGGCCAGGCCCATATTACCGGCTCTAAAGGATACCTTAGCTTGTATAATTGTATAGAAGAAATCTAATCACCGTATCAAAGAAGAAAAGACGAAGAGCACGAATTGTATGTAAATTGTGGATGAATCACTTGGGCAATGAAGAAACCATCAACTCTAAATTATAAAAGTATTTGGTTTAGTTAAAGTTATAAGATTTTGGTATAAAAAAATTATAAAAAGCGGTATTGCTTGGAACTAACTTTGTGGGTTTTCTTAGTTTTAATTTGTAAAAGATGTGTTGCTTGGTGGAAAAACAAAGCGAATAAGTGAGAACTCTTCCATTTGATTGATCCAAATATCCAAAAATTATTAGAAAATTTCATGCATTGAAATAATAAAAAGAAATTATAACAGAATTATGACAGATATTTAATAATGCACCAATCTTAAATGCTCTCCTGGTTTCATATAAAGAAAGATATACTTTTTTTTATCAAAGATATATATTTTTATGAATGTATATAAATATGGTGATGATAATAACAACAAAATATAACAAAAACTTAATAAATAAAGGGAATCCTTAATTTAAATTAGAACCAGCAGACACCACACAATTATAGGGTGAAATTATAATACGGTAGTTTTCCACAAAAACCATTAACTCTAAACTATAGATAAGTTATTAAAGTATTTAATTTAGTTAAAGTTCTAAAAAGATCTTTGTATAAAAATTATAAAAAGATGTGTTGCTTGGAAGTTGAAATCAAATTTGGGTAGTTTTTAATTTTTTTAAAACTTATTATGAACCGGTTTGTAGTATATTTTACCAAATATCACAACCGAATTTTATTTCCTCTGCATTAATTAAACAGTGATTGTTTTGAAATTAAGTCTCTTATATGGGACTTAGGTGCAATTTTCCCTATCTAATATCCCATATTTCCTTTGATACTAATATCCCATATTTAATTAAACACGTCATAACAATTTGTTTCAACATTTGAGAAGAGAAAATAGTGCTACTGACAACTATTCAGCATATGAATATATGTAATGAAATGAACAGATGTAGCAGTTTAGATATTATGTGATATCACCGTATTTATTTAAGGGTAATAACCTTAATTTGCCCTTCAAGTAACCACCATGAAGCACTGGGCATCCAAAATTAATAACAGCTCTAATTTGCCCTTCACGTAACTAAGTGGTCCAATTTTACCCTGACACGACAGTCAATGACGTTTGACCGTTAAAAAACTTCGTAAAATTTCATATTGACCCCGTATGTTTTTCGTATTTATATTGTTGTCCTAACAGTTATTTTCAATTTTTGTTTTAGTCCCTGTAGTCTAAAATAAGATGTTTTGGTTGCTCAAGTTTGATTCCGTAAGCACAATTAGTCCCTATAGTTTAATAAGGACTTAAATATGGGTAAACGGTGTTAAATATGCTGACATGTCGTTAACGGTGTTAATTATAATGACATGACTAGATGACTAGGAGATTGAAATGGGCAAATAAAATATAAATTTTGAATTTTTCAAAAGTTAAACTTTTTTAAAATATTGATGTGGGGTGGGGGTGAGAGTTTCTTTAATTATTCAATTTTTTAACTATTTTAAAATCCAAAATTTATATTTCATTTGACGTTAGTGACATGTCAGCATACTTAACAACGTTAACCCATATTTAAGTTCTTATTAAACTATAGGGATCAACCGTGTTAATGGAATAAAACTTGAGAGACCAAAACGTTTTGTTTTAGACTACAGGGACTAAAACGAAAATTGAAAAAACTAAAGGGATAAAAATATAAATAAGAAAAAAATACGGGGTCAATATGCAATTTTGCTAAGTTATTTAATGGTCAAACGTCATTGAATGTCAGGTGAGGGAAAAATTGGACCACTTTGGTTACTTGAAGGGCCAATTAGAGTCTGTTGTTAATTTAGGGTGCCCAGTGCTTCACAGTGGTTACTTGAAGGGCAAATTAGAGTCATTATCCTTTATTTAAACATGTAATAAACATGTATACCTGGCTGAGGGCTAATTTGCACAGGACGTTCAAGTGGATACATGTTTGTAAAAAATCATCCGCCTCTTCTACAATATGACTATATGAGGGATTGAGGGATTGAGGGATATGCAAATGCCCAATCATTCATTCATCATATACGTACCCATTACATTCAGAGTCAGTGATATATAGTTTCTAACGTACAAATACAGGCAAATCCATGTTCTCAAATATATCTCTCTACTTGATCGAGACACTAGGATTCGTGATATCTCTTCTCCTAGCATATGTTTTTACGTGCTCAATGGTGTCATGATGGGGGCATTTATAAACTTTAACACGTTACCATGAAGTGGTGCCTCCAACCACTGTCACAGGACTCTTCCATCCGCTGCTTTTATATACATATATTGATATAATTGATTTGTAGGAAGCATTCATTAAATCGATTCATTGTTCCCCTGGCATGTGTTTATATATTTTTAATTATTATAACTTTTATATATTTTTGTTAGTCACTTTTTTATTATAAATTAATCCATTATTGGTGAAATATTAAGAGCACTTATTTTTGTGCCAGGGTAGATGTAAAAGCCGATAATTTGGGGAAAGAATTAATTGCAAGTTAGTTGAAGGTCAAATTGAACCGTTTGCTAAGCTTCTAGAGCTAATTTATGTTGTGTGTGCAGTGGTTGCCATAAATATGAGTACCTCAACACCTTCATATAAGAGCTACTTTTATGTCCAATAAAAAGCAAAAATATAAGATTGTGTTGTAATTAATATCTCTCACCTGTTTGTAATTACTAATATCTTTTTTTATACAGAGTTGTAATATATGGTTTATATAATTAAAGCACATAATAATTAAATCCTCGTAAGGAACCAGTTATATAAAAGAGTACAACATTTCCTTGTGTCAGCTGTATTTGTGGCTGGTTATAAAGTGTTTGCACAGAACAAAAGATGATAGAACGGAGGTAGTTCCGACCCAACATACATGGCATTATTAATTATAATTATAATAACAATAACAACAACACCACCTATATATAGCACATATTTGCAGACTGATTCTGTATCTAGCATCAACCTATAATCTATATCCTCTCCCTTCCCTCAGATTTATCAGCAATCAAAATTTACTTATCCATGGCTAGATCTCTGGCTTTCATCTTCTTGAGTATAGTCATGGCATTAATATTAGCAACACACAAGGTGGAGGGTGCTAGGGCTTTCTTTGTGTTTGGAGATTCTTTGGTGGACAATGGAAATAACAATTACTTGGCTACCACGGCTCGTGCTGATGCTCCTCCTTATGGCATTGACTATCCAACTCGTAGACCTACCGGCCGTTTTTCTAATGGCTACAACATTCCTGACTTCATCAGTAACATCCAACACCATCTTGTGTATATTTATGCTTGTAATCCCTTCGGTTCTATATAAGAACTAGTTGACTTTTTTGAAAAATCCTAAAAACGCAAGATAAGTTAATTATGAATTGATTTACCTAATTTTTTCCCTTACACTAGTTTATTTTACCTATAAACTAATTGATAATCTAAAATTATATCAAATGTTTCATGATTTAATAGCCTATTTCGCAACCTTAACCTCTCCAAAAAAGTCAACTAGATCTTATATTTAGGACTGGAGGTAGTATTTTTTTTTGTGTGCATATCCTTTATTAAATTGTTAATTTCTTTGTAGGTCAAGAACTTGGGTCAGAATCTACTCTTCCATATTTAAGCCCTGAGCTCAATGGACAAAGATTGCTTGTTGGCGCAAACTTTGCCTCTGCTGGCATTGGAATTCTCAACGACACTGGAATCCAATTTGTACGTAATTCGACAGTGAATATCTTGTGATATTTCTAGACTTGAATGGAATGTGTTTTTGAAGAGAAGCATGTTTTGTAGGTAAACATCATCAGAATATACAGACAGTTAGAGTATTTTGAAGAATACCAACGAAGAGTGAGTGCTTTGATTGGAGCGGCCAGGACGACGAGATTAGTGAATAGATCATTAGTGCTTATCACTCTTGGAGGGAATGACTTTGTCAATAATTACTACCTAGTGCCTTACTCAGTCAGATCTCGCCAGTTCAATTTGCCTGATTATGTCAAATATTTGATCTCCGAGTACAAGAAGATTCTACGGGTCAGCTTATGAATCTAATGCATGCATACTTTGACCTTTTTATAACTTTTTGATAAAAATGTCTCACATCAATTGATTGAATATTGAATTAAAGCTAAGGTAAATTATGCATCATCATGAGTTAGTTAATTTGGTTAGAGTGTCTCAATGGTAAGGTAAACTTATTATATTCCAACTTCTCAAAAATCTAATACGCTAATGCTATATATTATAGAGATTGCATGATATTGGAGCACGAAGAGTTCTTGTGACAGGAACAGGTCCACTTGGGTGTGTCCCAGCTGAGTTGGCACAACGAAGCACAAATGGCCAATGTTCAGCAGAGTTACAGCGAGCTGCATCACTGTTCAACCCACAACTTGTCCAGATGTTAAATCAACTCAACAGGGAACTCGGCTCCCAAATATTCATTGGGGTCAACACTCGACAGATGCACCTCGATTTCATTAATAATCCTCAGGCATTTGGTATTTCCATAAATATTACAAATGTTTGGAAATGTTATCCTTTTATTTTTCTTAAATCCTTAAATTGAAAGGATGAATTGTGAATTGATTAGATGTTGTGTGTGTATGAAAACAGGATTTGTGACATCAAAGGTGGCATGTTGCGGTCAAGGACCCTATAATGGCATAGGACTGTGCACCGTAGCATCTAACTTGTGCCCAAACCGTGATGTGTACGCATTTTGGGACCCATTCCATCCTTCAGAAAAGGCCAATAAGTTGATTGTTCAACAGATCATGAGAGGCACCAGCGAGTACATGAACCCCATGAATCTTAGCACCATCTTATCCATGGATTCCGCCAACTAATTAATTATTTATCAATTTCGCTATCTTTAACACATTTTACATCTATTTTGTGGAGAGGGAGAAGTTCTTTTGTGTCTTCTTATTTCAAAATGATCACCCAAGTGGTAGCTCATAATGGGTTGTCGTAAACATTGAAGCTATAAGTGAGGAGTGTTTTCTTTCATTAATAATGGTTTGTGGGGACAGTGTTTGATTGGATCTTTATAGTATATGAAGCATTGGAATAGTTTCTGAACGTTAAATAAACAATATCTTTATTCTAAACACATTCTCTATTTTTTTTTCTTGCATGAAAAACAATATATTTTGCTCTATTTTGCAGTTTGAGGATGTGATAAGTGACTTGTTTGACATAAAGCAAAGCCATGATAAAAAAGTCAGTGACTTATTATGTGATGAAAAAGATCGAATAAATTATCTATATTATCAGTTAAAATAAAATGTCAAAATATTACCCCAAAAAATAAAACGTCAAAATGTCTTGATTATAAAACATTAACATTCGAATTTTTAAATCTTAAAGCTATAATAGTGTAAAGGAAAGAATTATAATACATCAGGTATATATAAATGATTTTTTATGTTACAAATTACATAATAATATGGTCTACAAACCCCTCAACCCTATCTTAATTACATTGCTCTGGAAATAATAATGGAAATATGGAATATCCTACAAGTATTTTACCAATCATTTTCTTAAATAATCATCTATTCAAATCAGTACAAAACCCTAATTTATTTTTTTGATTAGAAGTACAAAACCCTAATTTCGCTAAACGTAAACCCTAGTTTCTTTCACATTAGTCACGCCACCATCAGTATTCCCTTCCACCATCATCAAAGCCTTTCCCCCTCCTTCTATCATCCATAAATTTTGCCCCCCATCCTCTTCTCTTCCTATTTTCACTTTCCCTATTGTTTGTTTGCGTTACAAATCCATTTGGGTGTCTCTTCCTCCTTAGTGATGAACTAATTTTGTCAGATACAAGTGGGGTTTCATTAATATATAATTTCTTTTTTTTTAAAAAAAAATAGTCTTTGCATGTGCTTTTTGCATGTGTAATGTAACACCCCAAATTTCTAAGAGAATAAATAAGGCAATATTTGGAATCTTGGGGTATTATTTAGTATTTAGGAAATTTTAGAAATAAATTTGGGAACTAAAATGTATCTAGAGAAATCATATTAGGACTCAAAATATCTTTCCCAAACTTATGTTTATCAAAATCAATCTGTCCATATCCTCTCTTCAATCTTATTCATCCAATTAAACAAATATCTCCAATTTTCTATTTAAGTTTTATTCTCCAAAAATTCCCCACCACTCTTTTAATTTTAATATATATTGTTCATCCTCATCCTCACCATCACTTCCTCATTCCACCGACACCTCTACTCCATTTCACTCTCTCACACTTCACTATCTCACCATCATTCTCTTCATCTCCATCACCTTTGCTCATAATCTCCCTCTCACCCATATCACTTTTTCTCTTCATTTCTTCACTACCCATCATCTTCACTCTCATTCTCACTCTCATCTTCACTCCCTTTGTTGCTTCCTCACGTTTTCTCTCTGCCTCTTCTTTCTTCTCTGCGAAATTTGTGTGGCCAGCCATAGTTAAGCCGAGGTAAGCTTCTTAACTCGGTTTTCATCTCTTATGCTTTGATTAAAGTGATTCTTTGAGAAGATTGAAGTTGTGTTTGGGTTTTGAAGAGTTGGAAACCTATTGTTCATCTTCTTTCTCTCTCACACCCTATCCATTTTATCTTCCTCTTCCAGAAATTGATGGTGACCTACAGTGGTTAGAGACATTGGGAACGCACAAGGAGATTGGGTTAGCCTTAGGTATATTTCTTTTTCTCTTTTCTTCTCACTTTGGCCGATTTAAGTGAGATATTGGGGAAGGGAATAGATTCTGAATTTGCTGGTTTTAAACTTTGTTAGAATCTTAAGTTTTGATGAAGACTAAAATATGAAAGAATGAATCAAGGACTTAGAAAGCAATAGGTTAACATAGAATCCCAAGTAAGAGTGCAACCGGATGTGGATTTACTTCCGAATAGACTAAGACTAGCGCTCGCGGATGAATGACTCATCCCCCAACGAGAGCAAGTAATTCACTAGGGAAATAACTTAGTCCATAAGCACTAGATATACAAAACCTCAAGACTAAGGTAGGATTCAACCGGAAGTGATTTTGCTTCCTGTTGTATTTAGACTGGCGCTGGCTGTTGGAATAGATGACACTAAGCGTCAGTGAACATAAGCCACGCCCAGTAGAATTGCTTCCGATAGCTTAGTGACTAGCGCTGACTGTTGGATTGAAGGACACTGAGCGAAAGTGAGTAATAGCGAATATAATCCTTCATCCATTGGATTCACTTCCGGATGTAGAAGTGCTTCCGGATACAAGGAAGACCTCTTAGACTCAGTACACTCCCACTGCATGTGACTATATGCTTATATTGTTAAACTAACATTCAAAGTGCAGCACACTAAGTAGAATTGCTTCCGGATGTGAACCTGCTTCCGCAAGCAATCAGAATGTCAGAATGTTCAGAAGTGCACTGTCAGAATGCTTTTGTCAGAGCAGAGTTGTCAGAACTACTTTTCAGAGATAAAGCAAGTCAACCCTGCTATGCATTGATGAAGCATTAATTGGGCAAACGGTAACAAGGGAAAAACGGCCATATTCAAACGGCTAACCCACCTACCAAGAGTCAGAATGGTTGAAGACTATATAAAAGAGCTCAACTTCATTTATGAAGCTAATGAATTATCTTTGACATTCTTGAGAGAAGTTAGAGCGAGAAACTCAGAAAATCTTCAAGTATTCAAAGCTGCCCAGAAAAGAGAAAGAGCATTTAACTCATTGAGTGATCCTTTCATCTACATATCTTGTACTCTTTGTAGTTAAGTCTCTTCGTGTTATAAGAGCATTGATTGTACTTAAGTGTTTAACACTATCTGTTCTTTAAGAGAACTTAGTTAGAAAAATCCTTTATTTGTAAAGGTTGAACCCTTGCTGGAAGTAAGGGGGAGCTAGTTAGAAAGGTTGCAAGTGAGCCTGAGTAAAACTTGTGGTTGTAAGGTTGCAAGTGATCCCGTTCAAAACTTGCGGTTGTAAAGGTTCCAGGTGCACCCGTTGTAAAACCTGGGGATAGTGGAACTCGGCCTGGGTGGTTGAGAACTAGACGTAGGTCAGGAAGACCGAACCAGTATAAACTCTTGTGTTGTTTTTATTTGAGCTTTTATTTTTATAGCACAATTCACCCCCCCTCTTGTGCATCCATTACTTTCATTTGGTATCAGAGCAGGTCTTTCTCACTCGATTCCAACGAATCTAGAAAGCAAAGATCTAGTAATGGATACAGATTACTCCCTGCCAGAGGTCTCTATTCAACCCAACAAACCTCCAGGCTTCGATGGGTATAACTATCCATTCTGGAAGTTTCGAATGGAGACTTACATCAAGTCCAGCGACATCAGACTCTGGGATGTAATAGAACGTGGGGATCACACTCCACTAGATGAGGATGGTTTTGCTAAGCAGCGATCCAGGTACACTAATGAGGACTATGCTCTAGTCCAACTGAACTATAGGGCCATGCATTACATTCAGTGTGCTCTCAGCCCTAAGGAATTTCGTAGGATCAGCCACCACAAAAATGCTAAGGATATGTGGGAGGCTCTTGAGGCTGCTCACTCTAGAACCAGGGGAGTGAAAGCAAGAAGAGTTGAGATGCTGGTGGAAGAGTTTCACAAGTCGCCATGCTTAGTCCGACTGAGCCAATCAGAGAGCTGGAGCTGAGGTTCACTCATCTCATCAACAACTTGGCCTCCTTGGGTAAGGACATTCCAGAAAGAGAGCAAGTCAGCAAGATCCTAAAAATCCTGAAAGGTGATTGGATCACCAAAGTAACCATCTTGCAGGAAGTCCAAGGAGAGTCAACCAGCTCCATCACTGCACTCTTTGGTTCTTTGGCTGAATATGAACCAACATTGCTGGCTCAGAGAGCTCCTCAAGCCTCATCTAAAGCCAAGAATCTTGCCCTTGTTGCTCTCAACAAGGAGATTGATGATGATGATGATGAGGATGATGAGGAGGAACTGGACGAAGAAGAGATGGCCATGATGGTGAGAAAGTTCAGAAAGTTCTTCAAAAAGAAAGGAGGCTTTCAGAAAGGTGACTCCAGTCAGAGGAAGGGATACAAGAAGGAAAAGGCCCCGGTGTGCTTTGAATGCAAAAAGCCTGGCCACTTCAAGGCTGAGTGTCCAAGCTTGCAAAGATCAAAGGGGAAAGACAAGAGAAAAGCCTTCGTGTCCTCTATCTGGGTGAATAGCTCAGATGACGAAGCAAATGATGAGGAAGAAGTTGCCAACCTCTGCCTGGTAGCCAGAGAAGATGATGAGGAAGCATCTTCAGATCTTGATCTCACCCACGAGGACAATGAGGTAACCTTCTCTGAACTACAAGAGGCTTACAATGAGGTTCATGAAGAATTCTCTCGATTATGTAAAGCATATAAAGTGTTAAAAACTAAAAAGGAATCACTTGAGTCCAAGGTGGACTCACTAAGAGAAGAGCTAGCGGAAGCCAGAAAGCTTCCAATAGCGGATGACAAGGGTTATCCCCAAGCAGAACCCAATGCCTCAACACTTGAGAGCTGCCCTAGTTGCAGCAAAATCTCAGCCGAAAGAGACAAGCTGCAAAATGCCCTGCAGAAGTTTACAAATGGGTCAGAAATGTTAAATATAATTTTAATGAATCAAAGGGCATATAGGGACAGGACTGGCTTAGGATATACTCCTAGAAGGAAAAAAGTGGGTGGAACCAAAAGTGAAGCCCTACTTAAAATTCTTCTACAAAGCCACTAGTCACAGCTCCTCACCTTTCAGCTTCTGTAACTATTGCAACAGGAAAGGACACTCCACGTCCACCTGTAATGCTAAGAAGCATGGAGCAAGTAGCTCTTACAAATGGGTCCCTAAAGGAACCAAAGCTACAAAGGATCCTTCCCCTATAAAGGAAACCAAGGGAGGACAAGGATCCCGAGCCTTGAAACATTCCACAGGGAAAACCCAAGAGCCTAGAGCCAGCACCAGGCCAGAGGCACTGAATGATCATAAGCCCAAGGTCAAGGCTAACACTAGACCAAGGGCACTGAAAACTAATAACAGAGGACCCAAGAGAGGTTGGGTACCTAAGCTTACTTGATCATTTCAGGTGTGTCTCAAAGCATCCAAGAACAGAAAATGGTATATTGACAGCGGATGCTCAAGACATATGACTGGAGACAGAGACAAGTTCAAATCTCTGGTGATCAAAGACGGAGCCACAGTAACCTTTGGAGGAAATCAAAGTGGAAAGATCACTGGAGTTGGAGAAGTTGGACCAGTGAAAGACGTCTATCTGGTGGACGGTCTCTGTCACAACCTGCTAAGCGTGAGCCAGAGCACTGACAAAGGAAATTGGGTAATCTTCGATTCACATGAGTGCTTAATAGTTGATAAGCAGGATCTGAATTTAGATAAGGCCAATTTAAAATGCAAACTTAAGGCAAATAGAAATGGAAACCTATATACTCTAGATTTATGTCAACAACTGAAAGAAAAATGCTTAATATCTAGTGATGAGAACAGTTGGCTTTGGCATAAGAGGTTAGCTCATGTTAATTTTACTCAACTTGATATGCTAATTAAAAAGGAGCTAGCTATAGGTATTCCATCCTTTAAGGTAAAACATGATTTTATCTGTGAATCCTGCCAACGAGGGAAGCAAACAAAGTCCTCGTTTAAAACCAAGAAGAGAGTCTCCACCAGCAGGCCCTTGGAACTGATCCATATGGATTTAGTTGGGCCAGCGAGAGTGAAGAGCTTGGGTGGAAACCTGTATGCTCTAGTGGTGGTGGATGACTATTCAAGGTTCACTTGGACTATGTTTCTTGCCTCTAAGCAAGATGCTTTTGATGCTTTTGTTGTCCTGGCTAAGAAAGTGCAGAATGAGAGAGAGCTCAAAATCACAGCCATAAGGACAGACCATGGAGGAGAGTTTGAGAACCATAGCTTCTCTGAGCTATGTGAACAAAATGGCATCGAACACAATTTCTCAGCTCCTAGAACTCCTCAACAAAACGGAGTTGTCGAGAGAAAGAACAGGGTTCTGACAGAGATGGCTAGAAGCATGCTCAATGAGAAAGAGGTTTCACAAGTGTTCTGGGCGGACGCTATGAGCACTGCTTGCTACATCTCTAACAGAGCCTATGTTCGCAAGGGCTTGGACAAGACTCCATATGAGCTGTATAAAGGGAGGAAGCCCAACATCAGCCACCTCAGAATCTTTGGATCAAAATGCTATGTGCACAACAATGGAAAGGTAAATCTGGGTAAGTTTGATCCAAAAGCTGATGTAGGTATATTCATAGGATATTCCCTTAGGAGTAAAGCATATAGAATATACAACATGAGAACTAGAATTGTAGAAGAATCAATGCATGTTGTATTCGATGAAACTCCTACATGGGGACAATCCACAGAAGATGATGAAATACTTAATCTTCCAAAACCACCATCATCTTCTTCACCACCAAAAGAAACACCAGCAAGCAATCTCAAAGAAGAAGATGAACCCAGTGATGAACCTAGAATGCAGACCGTGCCTGATGAGGCACAGTTGCCAACAGCTAGGAGACATCACAGGGATCATCCTCTTGATCAAGTGCTTGGTGATGTTTCTTCTGGTGTCAGAACCAGAAGGCAAGTTCAAAATGAAGTTGAGTATGGAGCATTTCTATCTCAAATCGAACCAACTTCAGTTGAACAAGCTCTTGAGGACTGCGACTGGATTATTGCCATGCAGGAAGAGCTAAACCAATTTGAGAGAAGCCAAGTCTGGGAACTTGTCCCAAGGCCGTCTCATCAATCCATAGTGGGGACCAAGTGGGTCTTCAAAAACAAACTGGATGAGACAGGTCAAATTACAAGAAACAAAGCCAGACTGGTAGCTAAAGGATATAACCAAGAAGAAGGCATTGACTATGAAGAAACTTTTGCTCCAGTCGCTAGACTTGAAGCAATAAGAATTCTTCTAGCCTTTGCATCCATGAAAGGCTTTAGGTTATATCAAATGGATGTAAAGAGTGCTTTTCTTAATGGTTATATTAAGGAAGAGGTATATGTAGAACAACCTCCTGGCTTTGAGGATCATAAGCATCCCAAACATGTGTATAGATTAAAGAAAGCTTTATATGGCCTGAAACAAGCTCCTAGAGCTTGGTATGAGAGACTCAGCAGCTTTCTGCTAGGCAAGGGTTTCTCAAGGGGCAAACTTGATAATACACTGTTTATTCTTCACAAAGATAGAGACATGTTAATTGTCCAAATTTATGTTGATGATATTATTTTTGGGGCAACTAACGAAAAGCTTTGTGAAGATTTCTCTAAGACTATGTAGGGTGAGTTTGAAATGTCAATGATGGGAGAACTCACGTTCTTCCTAGGCCTGCAAATTAAACAAAAGAAGAATGGAATCTTCATCTCCCAAGCTAAGTACTGCAGAGAGCTACTCAAAAAGTTTGGGATGGACGAATGCAAGGAGTATGACACTCCTATGAGCACCACTGCCGCACTCGATGCTGACGCAAAGGGTAAATCTGTCAGCCTGCCCATGTACAGGGGAATAGGTTCCCTCCTATACTTAACGGCAAGCAGGCCTGACATTCAATTTAGTGTAGGCATGTGTGCTAGGTTTCAAGCCAACCCCAAGGAGTCACACTTAACATGTGTCAAACGTATTTTGAGATACCTTGAGGGAACACAAGAACTTGGTCTTTGGTATCCCAGAGGTAACCAAGAGTTCTTGTGGGCTTACTCTGATTCTGACCATGTAGGTTATAAGACTGATAGAAAGAGCACCAGTGGACAATGCGCCTTCCTTGGTGGTTGTCTGGTGTCTTGGGCTAGCAAGAAGCAAACCTGCGTGTCCTTGTCATCCACGGAGGCAGAATACATTGCTGCTGCAAGCTGTTGTGCTCAATTGCTGTGGCTGAAGAACCAACTGAGAGACCTTGGCTTGGAGTTCCCTGAGGCACCCATCCTATGTGACAACACAAGCACAATCAGCCTCGCCAAGAATCCAGTTCAACACACAAGGACAAAGCACATTGATGTCAGACATCACTTCATCAGAGACCATGTTCAAAAGAAGGATGTCAAAGTGCAATTTGTTCCCACTCAACAACAGCTTGCTGACATCTTCACCAAGCCTCTGGGGGTTGACCAATTTACTTTCATAAGAGGTGATTTGGGAATGGTAAACCCAAATGAGGTGTAACCTTGTATGTATTATACTTGATTGTTTAAAATCTACAACAATACTAACTTTGGCATCGGAGTGCCAATACGTGTTTTTGCAGGTCCTCAATGTTAAATCTTAAGATGTTGCAACCGGAAGCAAAACCACTTCCGGATGATCACTCGCTGACACTGGATGTTGAAACCAAGAGAGCGCCAGTGCCAGACCAAGGGACACGTCACTTCAGAAAACGCTTCATCTCCCTCCATGAGAAGTTGTGCCTTCTCTGATAATGTGAAGCGACACATGTCATAAGGTGCGCCGTTCCAATTAAAATGTTTACGTTACCCAATGTGTAAACGTTTGCTTTCATATGAAAAGACATGACCATTTTGCCCTCAGTAACTTTGCATATAAATAGGGTGTCATTTTCACTTTCACTTTTTACTTGCATCAATTTTTCTCACCCACATTCTCTCTGAATACTCTCTTTATCTTCTTCATCTTGTTCTTCATTTTCTTCATCTTCTCTTTCGCCTTTCACCACAAACCAACCTTAAACCCACACAAAAATGGCCGGCTCACATGAAACAAACCCAGTTACCAAGAAATCTACCACATCCAAGAAAACAAAGTCCAAATCTGGAAAAACTGGAAAATCTGGGCATAAGCACACTGGAAAATCTGGGCACGCAGATGAACACCATGAAGAACGTCATGAACACCAAGAACAGACTGGGCAACCACAAGGACAGAATGAACAAGTCCAGGACCAGCCTGGACATTCTGGGAGAGTGGCAGAACAGCCAGAAGAGACTGTGCATGAACAAGAACAGCAAGCCCAGAAGAAAGGGAAGAAGAAGAAGGTTCAATTCAGCGAGGAGCCTTCTTCCAAGAGACAAAGGGTAGAGGAGGATGACCCTTTGATTTACAGAGATGGGGCTTTGGAGGCTGTCTCCTCCAAGTTTGAAACGATAAAGCCCTACTTCAACAATGGGTTGTTCATCGATCTGGGCAAGATTGATGACCTAGGGTTCCCTCATCTGCGCCCATATCTGGAAAAATACATGCCCTGGCTGGGGATCAAACAGGACTACAACATCAACGTCCTGCGAGTCTTCTGTCAATCCCTCTCTGAGAAAGTCAAGTACAAGAAGGTGGATGGGAAGGAGCAAATCCGCAGACTCACCTTCACTGCCACAGTCAGGGGGAGAACCTTCAGTTTCACCTGGAGGGACTTAAATGACTTAATGGGGATCACAGAAGAGGGCATGAATGAGTGGCTGTACCCTGAGTCACTAAAATACAGCAAGGAGGAACTCGAGAAGCTGTATGGCACCGAAGGGAAGAAGGTGTCCAAGATGTCTGACTCCAACAGACTCTTGTACTATGTTTACTCTCGGATGATGACACACAAGCGAGGAAACTTCAACGAGTTCACTCTGCTGGACAACCCGTGGTTTCCCAGATTTCTCTCCCATCAGCCAATCAACCCCGGGCAGTTGATCAGGCTTGAACTTCACAGATGGATAGTTAACCACAAGGTTGGATTTCTTCCCTACCCCACCATCCTTGCCTTCCTCCTTGAGAAGAAACTGATCAAGGCCACATCTGACGTGGAGGAAGAGAATATCAAGTGTGCTCCAGTGGGGGCAACTAACATCAGCAAGATGGGCATCAAGTACCTGAGGCCTGCTAAGCCCACTCGCTCAGGATCACAGGCAGACAGTGCCTCTCAGACTTCAGCCCCTTCTACATCTAGTGCAGGGGATCAAGAGGCTGACTCTCATCCTGGCCCAAGCAGAGTTGCGAGGGTACCAGCTACAGTCAAAGCCTTTGCTGAGGAAGTAAAGGAGGAAATCCTATTTAGGCTGACTGACTCCCTGGTGGCTCCTCTCCGGAACGAATGTGATGCTGGGTTCCAGCAGCAAGGGGAGCGCATCCAGCGCTTAGAGGACAGAGTAGGTCAGATTGAGACTCAGCTTGCCAGGGTGGATGCCAAGCTAGATCTTATCCTCCAACACCTCCAGATTCCCCAACCACAACAAGGTAACCTACCACCACCCCCTCCTCAAAATCCTCCTCCTCCTCCTCCTAATCACCCTCAACTTCCTCCTCCTCCTCCTCCCAATACTCAACAACCACAGCCACCACCATCACCAAACAATAACCAACAATCCCAACATTCACCTGACCATGACCAGCAAGCCCAAGACTCACCTCAACAATCTCCTCGCCAATCACCTCTCAACTCCCCATCTCCACTTAACTCCCCCACTCGCACACCACCCAACGCCCCTACTCGCTCACCACTCAACCTCTCTGCTGGACCATCCCATCCCAACTCTGGACCAAGATCCAACCCTTTGGCCGAGCACCTTGGCTTCAAAACTGCCATTCACCCCCTCAGCCACATCTATCTGAGAGATTACCCCCGCCTTCAGCAAATCCCTGAGGATCATTTACCATTTATCCCATTTACCCCACACTCTTCCACTGCCTTCACTGAATATTCCTCCACCTACCCATTCGAAGGTCTATTCGTAGATCCTACTTGGTTCCCCAACTAACCCGCATCCCCAGAAACCACCTTACCTACATCCTCCCCTGAACCCTCACCCCCAAAGAGATTTGGCCCTGAACCTCCACCCTCCTCTTCATCCACTCCATCCCTAGACCTCGCCCTTGTTGATGATGACAAAAGGGGGAGAGATGCTATGTCCACCCTTCGCCAGAGCATGGACACAAGGGATGTTCCCAGCCAGCCATCTCTCTGGCTTGATGAAGATATTACGGCCGCCCTGCGTCGAGCCTTGGAGTCCCAGAAATTGGGTGGTGCTGAGAACTTAATCAGAGGAGAAGCTATCCGGTTCATGCAGCAGCAAAGGACGGAAGAGCAAGGATCTAAATGGGACATGGTGGTATTTGAGCAGAATAAGCAACCCTCACAGCCTGAGTCATCTTCATCAGAGCCTTCTTCAACTAAGAAGAGTAAAAACATTGTTGAAGAAATCATGATGAAGTGGGGAAGATCGACCATCCTCCCATTGTGATCGCCAAGCCAATCCCTACATCCTCTGGGCAAACGTCTGAGATCCCTACTTCTGAGCAATCATCTGCCCCTCCTCCTCCATCTGAGCCAGCAATGACTTTCAGTGAGTCAAGGAAGAAGGCCGTTGCTAGGAAGCGTGCCAAAAAGGTTATTGCCTCCACTGAACCTGCTGAGAGTGAGGAAGAGACCCCATCTGACCAACCTGAGCAAGAAACTTCGTCTGCCCAAGTTGAGCAAGAGATCCCAGTAGTACAAGCAGTTCCAATTCTGAAGGAAGTCAAGTTGGAAATAGAGGACATGACTCCTGAGGAATTCGAAAAATATGGGTACACGGACAGACTATCCTTTGGTCAGATGGCTTGCCTGGATGCTGAGAGAGCATGTGCCAAGCCCACTTCATCAATACCCAAGGGCAAGGGGAAGGGTAAAGGGAAGGGGAAGAGAAAAGCCCAGGAAGTTGAGGAGGATCCCAACTTCCCTGTATGGAATGTGAAGATTCGGGCTGTCCACTTTCCTAATGGCGAGGTCACCCACTTCTCAGATGCAACAGGATTCCCAGGCTATGAGGAAGTAGAAAATATGAAGAGAGCCTTCGAGGAGTCTGTTGAGTCTGAGAGACTCAGAAGGGAAAGGGATGAAGAAGAGCTTCAACGGATCATTGCTCAGATTGACCGGAATGTGCATGAAGCCGAATTAGCCAAACTCCAGAAAGAGAATGAAGAGAGACAGAAGGAGAGGGAGAGGAAAAAGAGACACCAAATCTGAACCCCCAATCCAACCCATTTAACTTAGAAATTTTTTTCTCTGTTTTCATGCATATTTCATTCTTGCTTAGTGTAGATTACTTGTAAATGTTATTTGCTTGTATACTCTAACTTGTAATTCCTGTTCATCAATAATATCTGTCTAAGTTACTTGTGCTTTATCTACTGCTTCTATTCCTCTACGTTAATCCTTTCATATAAATTTAATCAATAAGTCTTAGTTTGTCATCATCAAAAATGGGGAGAATGTTAGCATCTTAAGTTTTGATGAAGACTAAAATATGAAAGAATGAATCAAGGACTTAGAAAGCAATAGGTTAACATAGAATCCCAAGTAAGAGTGCAACCGGATGTGGATTTACTTCCGGATAGACTAGGACTAGCGCTCGCGGATGAATGACTCATCCCCCAGCGAGAGCAAGTAATTCACTAGGGAAATAACTTAGTCCATAAGCACTAGATATACAAAACCTCAAGACTAAGCTAGGATTCAACCGGAAGTGATTTTGCTTCCTGTTGTATTTAGACTGGCGCTGGCTGTTGGAATAGATGACACTAAGCGTCAGTGAACATAAGCCACGTCCAGTAGAATTGCTTCCGATAGCTTAGTGACTAGCGCTGACTGTTGGATTGAAGGACACTGAGCGAGAGTGAGTAATAGCGAATATAATCCTTCATCCATTGGATTCACTTCCGGATGTAGAAGTGCTTCCGGATACAAGGAAGACCTCTTAGACTCAGTACACTCCCACTGCATGTGACTATATGCTTATATTGTTAAACTAACATTCAAAGTGCAGCACACTAAGTAGAATTGCTTCCGGATGTGAACCTGCTTCCGCAAGCAATCAGAATGTCAGAATGTTCAGAAGTGCAGTGCAAGAGCAGAGTTGTCAGAACTACTTTTCAGAGATAAAGCAAGTCAACCCTGCTATGCATTGATGAAGCATTAATTGGGTAAACGGTAACAAGGGAAAAACGACCATATTCAAACGGCTAACCCACCTACCAAGAGTCAGAATGGTTGAAGACTATATAAAGGAGCTCAACTTCATTTATGAAGCTAATGAATTATCTTTGACATTGTTGAGAGAAGTTAGAGCGAGAAACTCAGAAAATCTTCAAGTATTCAAAGCTGCCCAGAAAAGAGAAAGAGCATTTAACTCATTGAGTGATCCTTTCATCTACATATCTTGTACTCTTTGTAGTTAAGTCTCTTCGTGTTATAAGAGCATTGATTGTACTTAAGTGTGTAACACTATCTGTTCTTTAAGAGAACTTAGTTAGAAAAATCCTTTATTTGTAAAGGTTGAACCCTTGCTGGAAGTAAGGGGGAGCTAGTTAGAAAGGTTGCAAGTGAGCCTGAGTAAAACTTGTGGTTGTAAGGTTGCAAGTGATCCCGTTCAAAACTTGCGGTTGTAAAGGTTCCAGGTGCACCCGTTGTAAAACCTGGGGATAGTGGAACTCGGCCTGGGTAGTTGAGAACTGGACGTAGGTCAGGAAGACCGAACCAGTATAAACTCTTGTATTGTTTTTATTTGAGCTTTTATTTTTATAGCACAATTCACCCCCCCTCTTGTGCATCCATTACTTTCAAACTTGTATTAGGAGTTCATTATAAGTAATGGAAGTTGTATGATGTGTTAGAATCTTAAGTTTTGATGAAGACTAAAATATGAAAGAACAAGTTAAACACAAGTAAGAGTACAACCAGATGTGGATTTACTTCCGGATGGACTAGGACTAGCGCTCGCGGATGAACGACTCATCCCCCAGCGGAAGCAAGTAATACACTAAGTCATAACTCAGTCTAGGAACATTAGGTGTATAAAATCCTTGAAACTAAGTTAGGATGCAACCGGATGTGGGTTTGCTTCCAAATGCTTAATGACTAGCGCTGCCTGTTGGGTTAGGTAACACCAAGCGTCAGTGAGTATAAGACTAAGCCTTAACTCAACGTCCAGTAGGAGTGCTTCCGGATGTGGAATTGCTTCTGGAAGTAAGAGAACTTCCTAAAACTAAATGAACACCCACTGCATGTGACTATGTGTTAATATATTGCTAGACTAACATTCAAGTGCAGCACTGAGTGATGTTGCTTCCGGATGTGGATGTGCTTCCGCAAGCAATCAGAAAGTCAGAACGTTCAGCAAGAGCAGAGCAGTGCAGTGTCAGAGTGCTTTTTGGCAGAGCAGAGTTGTCAGAGTTGCTTTTCAGAGATAAAGCAAAGTAAACCCTGCTGAGCATTAATGAAGCATTAAATGAGCCAATGGTAACTTGGGATAAACGGCTATATTCAAACGGCTATGCCACCTACCAAGAGTGAGAATGCTTAAGGACTATATAAGGAAGCTCATCTTCATTTATGAAGATAACTTTGACATCTTGGAGAAATCTAGAGCGAGAAACTGAGAATATCGTTCAAACATTCAAAGCTGCCCAGAAAAGCGAAAGAGCATTTAACACATTGAGAGTTCTTTTCATCTACTTATCTTGTACTATTTGTAGTTAAGTCTCTTCATTTATTAAGAGCATTAAGTGTACTTAAGTGTGTAACATTATCCGTTCTTAAAGAGAACTAAGTTTAGAAAATCCTTTATTTGTAAAGGTTGAACCCTTGCAGGTTGTAAGGGGGAGTGAGTCAGTAAGGTTGCAAGTGAACCTGTGTAAAACTTGTGGTTGTAAGGTTGCAAGTGATCCCGATCTAAAACATGCGGTTGTAAAGGTTCCAGGTGAACCCGTTTGTAAAACCTGGAGATAGTGGAACTCAACCTGGGTGGTTGAGAACTGGACGTAGGTCAGGTAGACCGAACCAGTATAAATCCTTGTGTTTATTGTTTAATTTTTATTTGGTAGCACAATTCACCCCCCCTCTTGTGCATCCATCCCTTTCATTTGGTATCAGAGCAGGTCTTTCTGACTTGATTCCAACGAATCTTGAATGAAAAGATCTAGTAATGGATGCAGATTATTCCTTGCCCGATGTTGCTACTCAGCCAAACAAGCCTCCTGGCTTTGATGACCACAACTATCCATTCTGGAACTTCAGAATGGAGACCTACATCAAATCTTGCGACATCCGCCTCTGGGATGTAATTGAACGTGGAAATAACGTCCCTCTAGATGATGAAGGTCTTGCAAAGCAGCGATCCAGATATACCAATGAGGACTATGCTCTAGTACAGCTAAACTACAGGGCCATGCACTATATTCAATGCGCCCTTAGTCCTAAGGAGTTCCACAGGATCAGCCACCACAAAACAGCGAAGGATATGTGGGAGGCTCTTGAGGCTGCCCATTCTGGAATCAAGGGAGTAAAGGCAAGGCGGGTCGAGATGCTGGTTGAGGAGTTCCACAAATTTGCCTTGCTTAGTCCAACTGAGCCAAACAGAGAGCTGGAGCTCAGGTTCACTCATCTTATCAATAACCTGGCCTCCCTAGGTAAAGACATTCCGGAAGAAGAACAAGTCAGCAAGATCTTAAAAGTCTTGAAAGGTGATTGGATCACCAAAGTTACCATCTTGCAGGAAGTTCAAGGAGAGTCAACCAGCTCTATCACTGCCCTGTTTGGTTCACTGGCTGAATATGAACCAACCCTGCTGGCTAAGAGAGTTCCTCAAGCTACATCTAAAACCAAGAATCTTGCTCTTGTTACTCCCAGCAAGGAGAAGATTGATGATAATGATGATGATGAGGATGATGAGGAGGACATCGATGATGAGGAGATGGCTATGATGGTAAGAAAGTTCAGAAAGTTCTTCAAGAAGAAAGGAGGCTTTCAGAAAGGTGAATCCAGCCAGAAAAAAGGATATAAGAAGGAAAGGGCCCCCGTGTGCTTTGAGTGTAAGAAGCCTGGCCACTTCAAAGCTGAATGCCCAAGCTTGCAGAGATCAAAAGGGAAGGATAAAAGGAAAGCCTTTGTATCCTCTATCTGGGTGAACAGTTCGGATGAGGAAGCTAGCGATGAGGAAGAGATTGCTAACCTCTGCCTTGTTGCCAAAGAAGATGGTGAGGGGGAATCCTCAGACTCTGCGCCCATCCAAGACGATAATGACGTAACTTTTCTTAAATTACAAGAAGCATATAATGATGTTCATGAAGAATTTTTTCGCTTATGTAAAGCTTATAAAGTGTTGAGAATTAAAAAGGAATCACTTGAGTCCAAGGTGGACTCACTGAGTGAAGAGCTAGCGGAAGCCAAAAAGCTTCCGATAGCAGATGGCAAGGGATCTCCCCAAGAGGAACCCAAGGCCACAACACTAGAAGGCTGCCCTAACTGCAGCAAGATCTCTATTGAGAGAGATAGACTGCAAAATGCCCTGCAGAAGTTTACTAATGGTTCTGAAATGTTGAATGTTATTTTGATGAATCAAAGGGCATATAGGGATAAAACTGGATTAGGGTATAAGCATAAGGGTAAAAAGTGGGTGGAGCCCAAAGTGAAACCTTACTTAAAGTTCTTCCACAAAGCCACTAGTCACAGCTCCACACCCTTTAGCTTCTGCAACTATTGCAACAAGAAGGGACACTCCACGTCCACTTGCAATGCAAAGAAGCATGGAGTAAATAGCTCCTATAAGTGGGTTCCAAAAGGAACCAGGGTAAATGAAGATCCTCCAAAGAAAGAAACTAAGGGAGGACAAGGGCCTAGAACTTGGAAACATATTCCAAGGGAAGTCCGTCAGCTTAGAGCCCACACAAGGCCAGAGGCACAACACAATCACAAACCCAAGGTCAACACTGGACCGAGGGGTATGAAGACTAATGATAAAGGACCCAATAAAGGTTGGGTACCTAAGCTTGTCTAATTTATGCAGGTCTGTCTCAAGGCATCCAAGAACAAGAAGTGGTACATTGACAGTGGATGCTCGAGACATATGACTGGCGACAGAGACAAATTCAAGTCCTTGGTGATCAAAGATGGAGCCACAGTAACCTTTGGAGGAAATCAAAGTGGAAAGATCACCGGAGTTGGAGAAGTAGGACCAGTCAAGGATGTCTATCTGGTGGATGGTCTCTGTCACAACCTGCTGAGCGTGAGCCAGAGCACTGACAAAGGAAATTGGGTAATTTTTGATTCACATGAGTGCATGATAATAGACAAGCATGATCTGAACCTAGATAAGGCCAACCAAAAATGCAAACTTAAGGCCAATAGGAATGGAAACCTATACACTCTAGATCTATGTCAACAACTAGATGAAAAGTGTTTAATATCTAGTGATGAGAATAGTTGGCTTTGGCATAAAAGGCTAGCACATGTTAACTTTACCCAACTTGACATGCTGATTAAGAAAGAGCTAGCTATAGGGATTCCATCCTTTAAGGTTAAGCATGATTATATTTGTGAATCCTACCAACGAGGGAAGCAAACAAAGTCCTCGTTTAAAATCAAGAAGAAAGTCTCCACCAGCAGGCCCTTGGAACTAATCCACATGGATTTGGTTGTGCCAACAAGAGTGAAGAGCTTGGGTGGAAACCTGTATGCTCTAGTTGTGGTGGATGACTATTCTAGGTTCACTTGGACAATGTTTCTTGCCTCTAAGCAAGTTGCTTTTGATGCCTTTGTTGTCCTGGCTAAGAAAGTGCAGAATGAGAGAGATCTCAAGATTGCAGCCATAAGGACAGACCATGGAGGAGAATTTGAGAACCATAGCTTCTCTGAGCTGTGTGAGTAGAATGGCATTGATCACAACTTCTCAGCTCCCAGAACTCCTCAGCAAAACGGAGTGGTCGAGAGGAAGAACAGGGTTCTGACTGAGATGGCCAGGAGCATGCTCAATGAGAAAGAGGTTTCTCAAGTGTTCTGGGCGGACGCTATGAGCACTGCTTGCTACATCTCTAACAGAGCCTATGTTCGCAAGGGCTTGGACAAGACTCCCTATGAGCTGTACAAAGGCAGAAAGCCCAACATCAGCCACCTCAGAATCCTTGGATCAAAATGCTATGTGCATAACAATGGAAAGGTAAATCTGGGTAAGTTTGATCCAAAAGCTGATATAGGTGTATTCATAGGGTATTCCCTTAGGAGTAAGACTTATAGAGTATACAACATGAGGACTAGAACTGTAGAAGAATCTATGCATGTTGTATTTGATGAAATTCCTACATGGAAACAATCCACAGAAGATGATGGGATACTGAACTTTCCAAAACCACCATCATCTTCACCACCAAAAGAAACACCAGCAAGCAATGCCAAAGAAGAAGATGAACTTAGTGATGAGCCTAGAGTGCAGACGGTGCCTGATGAGGTACAGCTGCCAACGACTAGGAGACATCACAGGGATCATCCTCTTGATCAAGTGCTTGGTGATGTTTCTTCTGGTGTCAGAACCAGAAGGCAGGTTCAAAATGAAGTTGAGTTTGGAGCCTTCTTATCTCAGATCGAACCAACTTCAGTTGAACAAGCTCTTGAGGACTGCGACTGGATTATTGCCATGCAGGAAGAGCTAAACCAGTTCGAAAGAAGCCAACACTACTGGAAATAAGGTCTTTCACGACCACAATATTAGGCTTTTCACGACCAGAAATAGGTGGTCGTGGAATCCCGCGTCGTAAAAAAGTGTGTTTTTCACGACCACATATTTGTGGTCGTGATAGGTAGCACCTATCACGACCACAGTTATGTAACTGTGGTCGTGAAAGCCTCTTAGGAGGCACCTAGTTTAGGTGCCTCCTAAGAGGCTTTCACGACCACAATTCTGCAATTGTGGTCGTGAAAGCCTCCTGGGAGGCTTTCACGACCACAACTTAATAATTGTGGTCGTGATAGGTATCCCCTATCACGACCACAATTGTTAAATTGTGGTCGTGAAAAGTCTCCTGGGAGGCTTTCACGACCACAATTACGAAAATGTGGTCGTGAAAGGTTGCTCTTTTTTTTTATATATTTAGGGACTGCATTGTTTTTAGCCATCTGCATTCTTGCAGATCAATTTACAAACCACTTTCAATACAGCACCATAAATCATATACAATACAGAATACTAGCTCAATTGCAAAAACGTATCATGCATAAATATTACCTTACTTAGACAACAAAATACAAAAGGCATAATCTAAGTTTTATAAACAATATTAAACAATATTAAAAAAGACAAGACAAGAAGTACCACTTACAGTCCCTCCAAAAGCTGCAACATAATTAAACAATATTAAAAAAGACAAGACAAGAAGTACCACTTACAATTAGAAATCACTATTTTCTTGGAGATATATGTTAGAAGCGTGCATACCTTTTGGAATTTCCTCCCTTGTTTAATTTGATCTTGATATACAATATCCAGCATGTATTTGCAGACATAATATCCGCACTCTGTAGAGCCCCGCTGGATTGGACACTGATAAATCACAAGATAATATCAGCAATATCATAGTAGTTCGGGTATGGCTAAAAGCAATATACATGAAAATGAATATAAAAATTGTGTTTACCTTTACGTTTATAACATGAATCGAAGTCTGACTAGCTCTATCAGTGTCTTGTGCAGAATGCCATTTTGATACTCCACTAAAAAGGGATAAAATCATAACAATAATGTTATATATGGTATAAAGATATATTATTATCAACTATAAAAGTAAAAAACTTACTTTTGGAAGACATTTCTGTGATCGTCGCTAATATATCGCGCTAAAGAGTCAAACCAAAAAATCTTGAACTCTTTCGGGCAAAGTATAGCCAGAGCCCAATGTCCACTGAAAGAAATAAGTGAAAATAAATGCTCATGAAACTAAGACATAACATTTAATATTGTTTAAAAGATAGCTCATTACCAATTCAAAACTGGCGCGAAATAAAGACTGCCGCAATCAAGGCCCATCTGCAGCTCAACGTAAGATTGCATTTCCCAAAAATGAGTTTTCTTACTCTTTGGTTACAATTGAACCAATGAGCTAACCATTTGGCTACAAGCTTTGGTTACTTATTAACATTTGGATAAATACAAGAACAATCCTTCCTAATTCCACTTAATGGTATTATCATGGTGGTTTAAAAGACATAGCCACATCATACAAGATGGATAACACCTACCTCGGTCTATGTGGGTTAATGTCGTCTCTAATAAAGAAGCTCCACTTCCAGTAATTTCATTCAATGTTAGAATGTGTTCTAATGCTAACAACTCCTAGTCCGTAACTATAAAGAAGCTCCACTTCCAGTAACTAATGACGTTTTTAAGTAAATGTGTGATTAGGTTTCTAATAAAACCTAATCACACATTTACTTAAAACCTGAACCTTTAGCCACACACCAACCACAATCAAAATGATGAATAACTCAAATTAATCATGCTAGCATTATCACAGAAAACAGAACAACAATCTCTTAAAACCATTCACACTAAACAGCCATGAAGCAAACAACCAGAAAAAAAAGCAGAGCATAACCAAGTCTTGAATCTTCATATCTAGAAATAAATTATCATATAATACTAAAATCTAATCTTAACCAGCTTCTAATCATAGTTCTTCATCTATCAACTTAAATTGATGCAGAAACTCAAGAAAAAAAAGATTAAACAACAAGAATATCAACAAATACATGAAGAATCAAATATTGAGCAATGTATATGCACTTGTTGATGCAAAATCAGATAGAGCACTTGTTGATTTTCTATTGTTTAGAAAATCAACAGTTTAAGCAAACACAAGAATGACTATTACACAAGAATGACATTCATAAAGATTTGGAAGCAAATAAAAAAAATAAAAAATAAAAAAATAAAAAAAATAATGACCTACTTGGAAGTGAGCGGTGGCGGAGTGAGAGAGTAATAGAGGCGGCGGCGGCCGAGTGAAGAGAGAGGCGGCGGCGGCCGAGTGAAGAGAGAGGCGGCCGAGAGTGAAGGGGAAGGCGGAGGCAGAGTGAAGAGAGAGGCGGCCGAGTGAAGGGGGCCGAGAGTGAAGGGGAAGGCGGCGGCGGATTCAGGCGAAGATGAAGACGACGGGAAGAAAGGGAGGCGGGGGCGGAAGGAGAGGGCGGAGAGTTGAGGGAACAACTCGCGAGAGGGAAGGAGACGGCGCGAGAGGGCGGAGGAGAAAGTGAGTGAAGAGAGAAAGTGAGTGAAGAGTCGAAGAAGAGAGAAACTGTTGGAGGGAAATAAAAAGGGTTCTCGCGCCAGAAATTTTCCCACTTTCCACGACCACAATTTGCATATTGAGGTCGTGGAAGGGTCCTCTTCCACGACCACAGTATTAAAACTGTGGTCATGGAAGGTGCACCTTCCACGTCCACACTCTTGAGAGTGTGGTCGTGGAAGGTGCTGACCCTTCCACGACCACAATATTCAAATTGTGGTCGTGGAAGGGTCAGCACCCTTCCACGTCCACATATGAAACTGTGGTCGTCGAAAGGCTCCGCCTGGACAGTTATTTACATTTTGTGCCACCGCGTTTTTTATCAACGACCAACATTGGCTTTTTACGTGTTACTTATGGTCGTGAAAAGCCTATTTTCTAGTAGTGCAAGTTTGGGAACTAGTCCCAAGGCCGTCTCATCAATCCATAGTTGGGACCAAATGGGTCTTCAAAAACAAACTGGATGAGACAGGTCAAATAACAAGGAACAAAGCCAGATTGGTAGCCAAAGGGTATAACCAAGAAGAAGGCATAGACTATGAAGAAACTTTTGCTCCAGTCGCTAGACTTGAAGCAATAAGGATTTTTCTAGCCTTTGCATCCATGAAAAGGTTTAAATTATATCAGATGGATGTAAAGAGTGCATTTCTTAATGGTTACATTAAAGAAGAGGTTTATGTAGAACAACCTCCTGGCTTTGAGGATCACAAGCATCCTAAACATGTGTATAGGCTAAAGAAAGCTTTGTATGGCCTTAAACAAGCTCCTCGAATATTCTAGAAAAACGATATCTCTTAATCAAATAGTTTATAATAATATACTTCAGTATGAAATTTCACCTCAATACCTTTAAAACTTTCAAATCAGTTTTTATCCATAAGCATAAAATAAATTTTGAACAAATATAGTAGATAATAAAAGAACATAATAAATTCTTTAATCATACAACGAAGAAAATATAAATTAGTTGGCAACCCATATCCCACCACCCATGCCAAGAGGAATTATTTCAAAAAGAATATCTTATACAATACCATAATCATCACCAATTTATTTTCTTCATAACTTAACAATCACAAAAATGAAAGGATTCCCATTTCAAATCAATAGACCACAGAAATTCCCAATTAAAACAACTTCACTCCTTACAAAAAAAATCAATTCACCAAGATATACACAATTCAGAAAAGACCAAGTCACTTCCTTGACCCATAAGCTTCTCAGCTTCTAATTCCCAGTTTTTTAGCGTATAAATACTATTGCAATGTAGCAAAACAGTTCAACCTTCCAATTTAACACATTCAAGTTTATCATTATTTAATACTTTAACTTCACCATGAATGATCACAAATCAGATACTAAGTTACCAAGGTCATGTGAAAACCAATTAATTAAAAACAAACTCTTCCAAAGCATATGCTGGCCTGGACTAAAAAAAATGAACCCAAAACAATAGAGGTAAGATTTAGACTCCTTCCACCAATATCCATGTTAACTCACAAGGTCCAAAATTCGAAAAAAACTAGCAAGATTTAACATAAAGACTATTGCAGCAAGCTAAATAATTTCCCCATAAAGAACCTACAATGGCACACCTCAAGATCCCTTAGGCTAAAACTCAAATATAACTTATTCATTTATACTCCTAATGTGCATCTCCTTAAGCTCAACATAATTCTTCAATATTCTAGCAACCAAACGTGTCCTTCTTGTAGAAGTTCTGGAACTCCTATGAAAGTAATGGATGCACAAGAGGGGGGGGGTGAATTGTGGCTATAAAATAAAAGCTCAAATAAAAAACGACACAAGAGTTTATACTGGTTCGGTCTTCCTGACCTACGTCCAGTTCTCAACCACCCAGGCCGAGTTCCACTATCCCCAGGTTTTACAACAGGTGCACCTGGAACCTTTACAACCGCAAGTTTTGAACGGGATCACTTGCAACCTTACAACCACAAGTTTTACTCAGGCTCACTTGCAACCTTTCTAACTAGCTCCCCCTTACTTCCAGCAAGGGTTCAACCTTTACAAATAAAGGATTTTTCTAACTAAGTTATCTTTAAGAACAGATGAAGTTACACACTTAAGTACAATTAATGCTCTTATAACACGAAGAGACTTAACTACAAAGAGTACAAGATATGTAGATGAAAGGATCACTCAATGAGTTAAATGCTCTTTCTCTTTTCTGGGCAGCTTTGAATGCTTGAAGATTTTCTTGGTTTTTCTCTCTAGCTTCTTTCAAGAATGTCAAAGATAATTGATTAGCTTCATAAATGAAGTTGAGCTCCTTTATATAGTCTTCAAAACATTCTGACTCTTGGTAGGTGGGTTAGCCGTTTGAATATGGCCGTTTTTCCCATGTTACCGTTTGCCCAATTAATGCTTCATCAATGCATAGCAGGGTTGACTTGCTTTATCTCTGAAAAGTAGTCCTGACAACTCTGCTCTGACGAAAGCATTCTGACACTGCACTTCTGAACGTTCTGACATTCTGATTGCTTGCGGAAGCAGATTCACATCCGGAAGCAACTCTACTTAGTGTGCTGCACTTGAACGTTAGTTTAGCAATATAAGCACATAGTCACATGCAGTGGGTGTTTACTTAGTCTAAGATGGCTTCCTTGGATCCGGAAGCACTTCTACATCCGGAAGCACTACTACTGGATGAAGGGTTATATTCACTCTTACTCACTCTCGCTCAGTGTCCTTCAATCCAACAGCCAGCGCTAGTCACTAAGCAATCGGAAGCAATTCTACTAGACGTGGCTTATGTTCACTGACACTCAGTGTCATCTATTCCAACAGCCAGCGCTAGTCTAAATATAACAGGAAGCAATTTCACTTCCGGTTGAATCCTGGCTTAGTCTTAAGGTTTTGTATATCTAGTGCTTCTGGACTAAGGGCCTGTTTGGATTTAATTCCTGGGGAATAGCTTTTGTGAAAATAGCTTTTTGAAAATAGTTTTTAGTATTTATAGCTTTTCTAGGAAACAAATTTTGATAAAATGAGAGTGTTTGGATTAAGTGTCAATAGAATAGCTTTTTGAATGTCAAATTACCAAAAAGGACAATTTTGCCAGCTAGCTTGAAGAAAGAAGAGGAAAGAGAAGGGTAATTTTGGGTGAGAAGAGTAATGACTCTTGGGTAATAGTTTTTGGGTGTGAAAAGTAAAAAAAAAATAGCTTTTAGATTTTGACTTAAAAATGAGGTTTGGAATGCAAAATAGTTTTTCCAATTTTTTGGAGTGTTTGGGAGGCATTGTATCAAAACTTGGTTTGGCCATAGAAAAACTGTTTTTGGGGTTATCCAAACAGGCTCTAAGTTATTTCCCTAGTGAATTACTTGCCGTCGCTGGGGGATGAGTCATTCATCCGCGAGCGCTAGTTCTAGTCTATCCAGAAGTAAATCCACATCCGGTTGCACTCTCACTTGGGATTCTATGTTAACCTATTGCTTTCTAAGTACTTGATTTATTCTTTCTTATTTTAGTCTTCATCAAAACTTAAGATTCTAACATTCTCCCCCTTTTTGATGATGACAAACTAAGTCTTATCGATTAAGTTCATATAAAAGAATTAAAAGCAATAATTTAAATAAGGCACAAATAACTTAGACAAATATTATTGATAAGCAAAAGATTACAAGTTAGCAATACACAAGCAGATAACATATACAAGTAATCTATACTAAGCAAAAATGAAATATGCATGAAAATCAAAGAAAATTTCTAAGTTAAAGGGTTGAGGTGGGGGTTCAGAGGTGGTGTCTCTTTTTCTTCTCCCTCTCTTTTTGTCTCTCCTCATTTTCTATCTGGAGCTGGGATAATTGGGCTTCATGCACATTCTGGTCAATCTGAGCGATTATCCGTTGAAGCTCTTCCTCTTCCCTTTCTCTTCTGAGTCTCTCAGACTCAAGAGACTCCTCGAAGGCTCTCTTCATATTTTCAACTTCCTCATAGCCTGGGAATCCTGTTGCATCTGAGAAGTAAGAGATCTCGCCATTAGGGTAGTGGACAGCCCGAATCTTCACATTCCATACTGGGAAGTTGAGATCCTCCTCAACTTCCTGGGCTTTCCTCTTCCCCTTGCCTTTTCCCTTTCCTTTGCCCTTGCCTATTGACTGAGTAGGTTTGGCACTTGCTCTCTCAGCATCCAGGCAAGCCATCTGACCAAAGGAGAGTCTGTCCGTGTACCCATACTTTTCGAATTCTTCAGGAGTCATGTCCTCTATCTCCAACTTGACTTCCTTTAGAATTGGAATGGCTTGTACTGATGGGATCTCTTGCTCAGCTTGGACAGATGGAGTCTCTTCTTCATTCTCAGCAGATTCAGTGGAGGTAGCACCTCTGTTGGCACGCTTTCTAGCAACTGCCTTCTTTCTTGACTCACTGAATTTAACTGCTGGCTCAGATGGAGGAGTAGCAGATGTTGGCTCAGTACGAGGAGGAGGAGCAGAAGTTGTTCCAAAGGTAGAAGGGATTGGCTTAGCAATCACAATGGGGGGGTGGTTGACCTTCTTCAGCCCGTACTTCATCATTATCTCCTCAACAATATTCTTGCTTTGCTTAGTAGATGGAGATTCTGAAGATGAAGAGGCTGGTTGTGGAATTTCTTCACTTTGCTCAACTACCACCATGTCCCACTTGGACCTTTGCTCATCCGACCTCTGCTGTTGCATAAACCGGATGACTTCTCCTCTGATTAGGCTCTCAGCGCCACCCAGTCTCTGGGATTCCATGGCACGGCGGAGGGCAGCCGTGATGTCTTCATTAAGCCAGAGGGATGGCTGGCTGAGGACATCCCTTGTGTCCATGGTCTGGCGAAGGCGAATACAGCATCTCTCCCCCTTTTGGCATCATCAACAAGGGCGAGGGGCAGGGATGGAGTGGATGAAGAGGAGGGTGGTGGTTCAGGGCCAAATCTCTTAGGAGGTGAGGGTGAGGAGGTAGATGTAGAGGATGTGGGAGAGGATTGGTGTTCAGGAGTTTTAGGAGGGTTGGGAAAGTAAGTGGAGTTCCTTTCGAAGAAGGTGGGGTGGGTAAAGAGGCCATCAAAGGGGTAGGTGGAATAGTAGACATCGGGTTGTTTTTCCTTCCACCTAATAGGGGATTGGTCTCGGATGTAATAAATTTCGTCTGGGTTATCTCGAGAGGTAAAGACTATGGGTGTGTGAGAGGTGGTGGGGTTAGGATTGGAGGGTCCGGCGGAGGTGTTGAATGGTGAACGAGTAGGGGTGTTGGGTGGTGTGCGAGTAGGGGAGTTATGTGGAGATGGGGAGTTGTTGGAGTGAAGGGGTGATTGGCGAGGAGATTGTTGGGGTGAGTCTTGGGGTTGTTGTTCATGGTTGGGTGAAGGCTGGGATGGTTGGTCATTGTTTGGTGATGTGTGTGGTTGTTGGTCATTTTGTGGAGGTGGCTGTGGTTGTTGAGTGTTGGAAGGAGGAGGAGGGGGAAGTAGAGGGTGATTAGGAGGAGGAGGAGGAGGTGGGTTTTGAGGAGGAGGTGGTGGTAAGTTACCTTGTTGGGGTTGAGGAATCTGGAGGTGTTGGAGGATAAGGTCTAGCTTGGCGTCCACTCTGGCAAGCTGCGTCTCAACTTGACCCACTCTATCCTCGAGTCGCTGGATGCGCTCCCCTTGCTGTTGGAACCCAGCATCACAGTCATTCCTTAGAGGGGCCACCAAGGACTCAGAAAGTTGAAGGAGAATCTCTTCCTTCATCTCCTGAGCAAAAGCCTTCACAGTGGCTGGTACCCTCGCAGCACGGCTTGGCCCGGGATGGGAGTCAACTTCCTGATCCCCTGCACCAGATACAGAGGGGACTGAGGTCTGAGAGGCACTGCCTGCCTGTGATCCTGAGCGAGTGGGCTTAGCAGGCCTTAGGTACTTGATGCCCATCTTGCTGATGTTAGTTGCCCCCACAGGAGCACACTTAACATTCTCTTCCTCCACGTCAGATGTAGCCTTGATCAGATTCTTCTGAAGGAGGAAGGCAAAGATGGTGGGATAGGGAAGAAATCCAGCCTTGTGGTTAACTATCCATCTGTGAAGTTCAAGGCTGATCAACTGCCCGGGGTTGATTGGCTGATGGGTAAGAAGTCTGGGGAACCACGGGTTGTCCAGCAGTGTGAACTCGTTGAAGTTACCCCCCTTGTGTGTCATCATGCGGGAGTAAACATAGTACAAGAGCCTGTTGGAGTCAGACATCTTGGACACCTTTTTCCCTTGGGTGTCATAGATCTTCGCGAGTTCCTCCTTGCTGTATTTGAGTGACTCAGGGTACAACCACTCGTTCATTCCCTCTTCTGTGATTCCCATTAAGTCATTTAAATCCCTCCAGGTGAAACTGAAGGTTCTCCCCCTGACAGTGGCAGTGAAGGTGAGTCTGCGGATCTGCTCCTTCCCATCCACCTTCTTGTATTTGACTTTCCCAGAGAGGGACTCACAAAATACTCGCAGGACGTTGATGTTGTAGTCCTGCTTGATCCCCAGCCAGGGCATGTACTTCTCCAGATAGGGGCGTAGATGAGGAAACCCTAGTTCATCTATCTTAACCAGATCGATGAACAAGCCGTTGTTGAAGTAGGGCTTGATTGTCTCAAACTTGGAGGAAACGACCTCCAAAGCCCCATCTTTATAAACAAGAGGGTCATCCTCCTCTACCCTCTGTCTTTTGGAAGAGGGCTCTTCGATGAATTGAACCTTCTTCTTCCCTTTCCTTTTGGCTTGTGCTTGTTCATGCTCAGTCTGCTCTGGCAGTTCGTGCACTCGCCCAGAATGTCCAGGCTGTTCCTGGACTTGTTCATTCTCCCCTTGTGTCTGCCCAGAATGTTCTTGGCGTTCATGGCGTTCTTCATGGTGTTTATCGGATTGCCCAGATTTACCAGAGTGCTTATGCCCAGATTTGCCAGATTTGGACTTAGATTTCTTGGAGGTGGTGACTTTCTGTGTGTTAGGGTTTGTTTCATGTGAGCCGGCCATTTTTGTGTGGGTTTAGTAGTTAAATGAGATGAAATGCGAAGAAGAAGATGAAGAAGATGAAGAAGAATATGAAGAAGATGAAAAGAGTATGAATGTGTGTAGAGAATATGTGGGTAAAAATTCGAGTAAGTGAAAAAGTGAAAGTTAAATGACTTCCTATTTATATGCAAAGTTACTGAGGGTAAAATGGTCATGACTTTTTAGATGAAAACATATGTTTACACATTGGGTAATGTAAACGTTTTAATTGAAACGGCGCACCTTATGACATGTGTCGCTTCACCTTGCCAGAGAAGGCACAACTTCTCATGGAGGGATATGAAACGTTTCTGAAGTGACGTGTCCTTTGGTTCAGCCACTGGCGCTCTTTCAGTTCAACATTCAGTGCCAGCGGGTGATCATCCGGAAGTGGTTTTGCTTCCGGTTGCACTTGCTTAAGATTTAACATTGGGGACCTGCAAAAATAAGAATTGGCACTCTGATGCCTAAGTTAGTATTGTTGTAGGTTTTAATCAATCAGGTATAATAATTGAAAAAAAAAATTACACCTCATTTGGGTTTACCATTCCCAAATCTCCTCTTATGAAAGTAAATTGATCAACCCCCAGAGGCTTGGTGAAGATATCAGCAAGCAGTTGTTGAGTGGGAACAAATTGCACTTTGACATCCTTCTTTTGAACATGGTCTCTGATGAAGTGATGTCTGACATCAATGTGCTTTGTCCTTGTGTGCTGAACCGGATTCTTGGCGAGGCAGATTGTGCTTGTGTTGTCACAGAGGATAGGTGCCTCAGGGAACTCCAAGCCAAGATCTCTCAGTTGGTTCTTCAGCCACAACACTTGGGCACAACAGCTTGCAGCAGCAATGTATTCTGCCTCAGTGGATGATAATGACACACAGGTTTGCTTCTTGCTAGCCCAAGACACCAGACAACCACCAAGAAAGGCGCATTGTCCACTGGTGCTCTTCCTATCTGTTTTATAACCTGCATGGTCAGAGTCAGAATAAGCCCACAAGAACTCTTGGTTACCTCTGGGATACCAAAGACCAAGCTCTTGTGTTCCCTCAAGGTATCTAAGAATACGTTTAACACATGTTAAGTGTGACTCCTTGGGGTTGGCTTGAAACCTAGCACACATGCCTACACTAAATTGAATGTCAGGCCTGCTTGCTGTTAAGTATAGGAGGGAACCTATCATTCCCCTGTATATGGGCAGGCTGACTGATTTACCCTTTGCGTCAGCATCGAGTGCGGCAGTGGTACTCATGGGAGTGTCATACTCCTTGCATTCATCCATCCCAAACTTCTTGAGTAGCTCTCTGCAGTACTTAGCTTGGGAGATGAAGATTTCATTCTTCTTTTGCTTAATTTGCAGGCCTAGGAAGAACGTTAGTTCTCCCATCATTGACATTTCAAACTCACCCTGCATGGTCTTAGAGAATTCTTCACAAAGCTTTTCATTAGTTGCCCCAAAAATAATATCATCAACATAAATTTGGACAATTAACATATTTCTATCTTTGTGAAGAATAAACAGTGTACTATCTAATTTGCCTCTTGAGAAACCCTTGCCCAGCAAAAAGCTGCTGAGTCTCTCATACCAAGCTCGAGGAGCTTGTTTCAGGCCATACAAAGCTTTCTTTAGCCTGTACACATGTTTAGGACGCTTGTGGTCCTCAAAGCCAGGAGGTTGTTCTACATAAACCTCTTCTTTAATATAACCATTAAGAAAAGCACTCTTTACATCCATTTGATATAATCTAAAGCCTTTCATGGATGCAAAGGCTAGAAGAATTCTTATTGCTTCAAGTCTAGCGACTGGAGCAAAAGTTTCTTCATAGTCAATGCCTTCTTCTTGGTTATATCCTTTGGCTACTAATCTGGCTTTGTTTCTTGTAATTTGACCTGTCTCATCCAGTTTGTTTTTGAAGACCCACTTGGTCCCCACTATGGATTGATGAGACGGCCTTGGGACTAGTTCCCAGACTTGGCTTCTCTCAAATTGATTTAGCTCTTCCTGCATGGCAATAATCCAGTCGCAGTCCTCAAGAGCTTGTTCAACTGAAGTTGCTTCGATTTGAGATAGAAATGCTCCGAACTCAACTTCATTTTGAACTTGCCTTCTGGTTCTAACACCAGAAGAAACATCACCAAGCACTTGATCAAGAGGATGATCCCTGTGATGTCTCCTAGCTGTTGGCAACTGTGCCTCATCAGGCACGGTCTGAACTCTAGGTTCATCACTGGGTTCATCTTCTTCTTTGAGATTGCTTGCTGGTGTTTCTTTTGGTGGTGAAGAAGATGATGGTGGTTTTGGAAGATTAAGTATTTCATCATCTTCTGTGGATTGTCCCCATGTAGGAGTTTCATCGAATACAACATGCATTGATTCTTCTACAATTCTAGTTCTCATGTTGTATATTCTATATGCTTTACTCCTAAGGGAATATCCTATGAATATACCTACATCAGCTTTTGGATCAAACTTACCCAGATTTACCTTTCCATTGTTATGCACATAGCATTTTGATCCAAAGATTCTGAGGTGGCTGATGTTGGGCTTCCTCCCTTTATACAGCTCATATGGAGTTTTGTCCAAGCCCTTGCGAAGATAGGCTCTGTTAGAGATGTAGCAAGCAGTGCTCATAGCGTCCGCCCAGAACACTTGAGAAATCTCTTTCTCGTTGAGCATGCTTCTAGTCATCTCTGTCAGAACCCTGTTCTTTCTCTCGACCACTCCGTTTTGCTGAGGAGTTCTAGGAGCTGAGAAGTTGTGTTCAATACCATTTTGCTCACATAGCTCAGAGAAGCTATGGTTCTCAAACTCTCCTCCATGGTCTGTCCTTATGGCTGTGATTTTGAGCTCTCTCTCATTCTGCACTTTCTTAGCCAGGACAACAAAAGCATCAAAAGCATCTTGCTTAGAGGCAAGAAACATAGTCCAAGTGAACCTTGAATAGTCATCCACCACCACTAGAGCATACAGGTTTCCACCCAAGCTCTTCACTCTCGCTGGCCCAACCAAATCCATGTGGATCAGTTCCAAGGGCCTGCTGGTGGAGACTCTCTTCTTGGTTTTAAACGAGGACTTTGTTTGCTTCCCTCGTTGGCAGGATTCACAAATAAAATCATGCTTTACCTTAAAGGATGGAATACCTATAGCCAGCTCCTTTTTAATTAGCATATCAAGTTGAGTAAAATTAACATGAGCTAACCTCTTATGCCAAAGCCAACTGTTCTCATCACTAGATATTAAGCATTTTTCTTTCAGTTGTTGACATAAATCTAGAGTATATAGGTTTCCATTTCTATTTGCCTTAAGTTTGCATTTTAAATTGGCCTTATCTAAATTCAGATCCTGCTTATCAACTATTAAGCACTCATGTGAATCGAAGATTACCCAATTTCCTTTGTCAGTGCTCTGGCTCACGCTCAGCAGGTTGTGACAGAGACCGTCCACCAGATAGACGTCTTTCACTGGTCCAACTTCTCCAACTCCAGTGATCTTTCCACTTTGATTTCCTCCAAAGGTTACTGTGGCTCCGTCTTTGATCACCAGAGATTTAAACTTGTCTCTGTCTCCAGTCATATGTCTCGAGCATCCGCTGTCAATATACCATTTTCTGTTCTTGGATGCTTTGAGACACACCTGAAGGAATCAAGTAAGCTTAGGTACCCAACCTTTCTTGGGTCCTCTGTCATTAGTTTTCAGTGCCCTTGGTCTAGTGTTAGCCTTGACCTTGGGCTTATGATCATTCAGTGCCTCCGGCCTAGTGCTGGCTCTAGGCTCTTGGGTTTTCCCTGTGGATTGTTTCCAGGCTCGGGATCCCTGTCCTCCCTTAGTTTCCTTTCCAGGGGGAGGATCCTTTGTAGCCTTGGTTCCTTTAGGGACCCATTTGTAAGAGCTACTTGCTCCATGCTTCTTGGCATTACAGGTGGACGTGGAGTGTCCTTTCCTGTTGCAATAGTTACAGAAGCTAAAAGGTGAGGAGCTGTGACTAGTGGCTTTGTGGAAGAATTTCAAGTAGGGCTTCACTTTTGGTTCCACCCACTTTTTCCCTCTAGGAGTATATCCTAAGCCAGTCCTGTCCCTATATGCCCTTTGATTCATTAAAATTATATTTATTTCTGACCCATTTGTAAACTTCTGCAGGGCATTTTGCAGCTTGTCTCTTTCAGCTGAGATTTTGCTGCAACTAGGGCAGCTCTCAAGTGTTGAGGCATTGGGTTCTGCTTGGGGAGAACCCTTGCCATCCGCTACCGGAAGCTTTCTGGCTTCCGCTAGCTCTTCACTTAGTGAGTCCACCTTGGACTCAAGTGATTCCTTTTTAGTTTTTAACACTTTATAGGCTTTACATAATCGAGAGAATTCTTTATGAACCTCATTGTAAGCCTCTTGTAGTTCAGAGAAGGTTACCTCATTGTCCTCGTGGGTGAGATCAAGATCTGAAGATGCTTCCTCATCATCTTCTCTGGCTACCAGGCAGAGGTTGGCAACTTCTTCCTCATCACTTGCTTCGTCATCTGAGCTATTCACCCAGATAGAAGACACGAAGGCTTTTCTCTTGTCTTTCCCCTTTGATCTTTGCAAGCTTGGACACTCAGCCTTGAAGTGGCCAGGCTTTTTCCATTCAAAGCACACCGGGGCCTTTTCCTTCTTATATCCCTTCCTCTGACTGGAGTCACCTTTCTGAAAGCCTCCTTTCTTCTTGAAGAACTTTCTGAACTTTCTCACCATCATGGCCATCTCTTCTTCGTCCAGTTCCTCCTCATCATCCTCATCATCATCATCATCAATCTCCTTGTTGGGAGCAACAAGGGCAAGATTTTTGGCTTTGGATGAGGCTTGAGGAGCTCTCTGAGCCAGCAATGTTGGTTCATATTCAGCCAAAGAACCAAAGAGTGCAGTGATGGAGCTGGTTGACTCTCCTTGGACTTCCTGCAAGATGGTTACTTTGGTGATCCAATCACCTTTCAGGATTTTTAGGATCTTGCTGACTTGCTCTCTTTCTGGAATGTCCTTACCCAAGGAGGCCAAGTTGTTGATGAGATGAGTGAACCTCAGCTCCAGCTCTCTGATTGGCTCAGTCGGACTAAGCATGGCGAACTTGTGAAACTCTTCCACCAACATCTCAACTCTTCTTGCTTTCACTCCCCTGGTTCCAGAGTGAGCAGCCTCAAGAGCCTCCCACATATCCTTAGCATTTTTGTGGTGGCTGATCCTATGAAATTCCTTAGGGCTGAGAGCACACTGAATGTAGTGCATGGCCCTATAGTTCAGTTGGACTAGAGCATAGTCCTCATTAGTGTACCTGGATCGCTGCTTAGCAAAACCATCCTCATCTAGTGGAGTGTGATCCCCACGTTCGATTACATCCCAGAGTCTGATGTCGCTGGACTTGATGTAAGTCTCCATTAGAAACTTCCAGAATGGATAGTTATACCCATCAAAGCCTGGAGGCTTGTTGGGTTGAATAGAGACATCTGGCAGGGAGTAATCTGTATCCATTACTAGATCTTTGCTTTCTGGATTCGTTGGAATCGAGTGAGAAAGACATGCTCTGATACCAAATGAAAGTAATGGATGCACAAGAGGGGGGGTGAATTGTGGCTATAAAATAAAAGCTCAAATAAAAAACGACACAAGAGTTTATACTGGTTCGGTCTTCCTGACCTACGTCCAGTTCTCAACCACCCAGGCCGAGTTCCACTATCCCCAGGTTTTACAACGGGTGCACCTGGAACCTTTACAACCGCAAGTTTTGAACGGGATCACTTGCAACCTTACAACCACAAGTTTTACTCAGGCTCACTTGCAACCTTTCTAACTAGCTCCCCCTTACTTCCAGCAAGGGTTCAACCTTTACAAATAAATGATTTTTCTAACTAAGTTCTCTTTAAGAACAGATGGAGTTACACACTTAAGTACAATTAATGCTCTTATAACACGAAGAGACTTAACTACAAAGAGTACAAGATATGTAGATGAAAGGATCACTCAATGAGTTAAATGCTCTTTCTCTTTTCTGGGCAGCTTTGAATGCTTGAAGATTTTCTTGGTTTTTCTCTCTAGCTTCTTTCAAGAATGTCAAAGATAATTGATTAGCTTCATAAATGAAGTTGAGCTCCTTTATATAGTCTTCAAAACATTCTGACTCTTGGTAGGTGGGTTAGTCGTTTGAATATGACCGTTTTTCCCATGTTACCGTTTGCCCAATTAATGCTTCATCAATGCATAGCAGGGTTGACTTGCTTTATCTCTGAAAAGTAGTCCTGACAACTCTGCTCTGACGAAAGCATTCTGACACTGCACTTCTGAACGTTCTGACATTCTGATTGCTTGCGGAAGCAGATTCACATCCGGAAGCAACTCTACTTAGTGTGCTGCACTTGAACGTTAGTTTAGCAATATAAGCACATAGTCACATGCAGTGGGTGTTTACTTAGTCTAAGATGGCTTCCTTGGATCCGGAAGCACTTTTACATCCGGAAGCACTACTACTGGATGAAGGGTTATATTCACTCTTACTCACTCTCGCTCAGTGTCCTTCAATCCAACAGCCAGCGCTAGTCACTAAGCAATCGGAAGCAATTCTACTAGACGTGGCTTATGTTCACTGACACTCAGTGTCATCTATTCCAACAGCCAGCGCTAGTCTAAATATAACAGGAAGCAATTTCACTTCCGGTTGAATCCTGGCTTAGTCTTAAGGTTTTGTATATCTAGTGCTTCTGGACTAAGTTATTTCCCTAGTGAATTACTTGCCGTCGCTGGGGGATGAGTCATTCATCCGCGAGCGCTAGTCCTAGTCTATCCGGAAGTAAATCCACATCCGGTTGCACTCTCACTTGGGATTCTATGTTAACCTATTGCTTTCTAAGTACTTGATTTATTCTTTCTTATTTTAGTCTTCATCAAAACTTAAGATTCTAACATCCTAAACAGAACAATAAACACAATCCCCTAAGCCTACCACATTATTTTCTTTTCTTTAAACACATTCAGTTCAATCCCAAATCAGTCTTTTCCTCAATACCTTAGTTCAGCAATCATTGCAAATTTCATCATCATATATATAACTACTTACTAACTCAAATCAACATGTTTAAATAACCACTTCACTCATAATTAACATGAATTTTTTTTTTTGTAATATATCCAAAACATGACTTTATCAAACTTTACTTATTACCAATTCCATTCATAGGTCCCCATCAACTAATTAAAACATATATATAATGATCTATCAGCAATTAGAAACCATAAAGGAATACCCAAGCTCAAGGAATCAAAGAGACTTTAGAAATCCCTAAAAACAACCTAACTTATCAACACTTTCATTTCTAAATTCTCCATTCTCTAACACCTTGTAGCAACAAGATTTCTTCCAATTTCATACTTCATTCCAAATACACCAAACTAAACTCATCAAAACTCTTATTTAGTATATTCCTTTTTCTAGAAACCATCAATTAATCCTCAAATGATTTTCTCAAAAGTTATCCCTAGACTATACATATCGCCCAATCCAACCCACCTAATGTATTTCAAGAATTTCTCACTTTAAACACCCAAAACAAGGTCCAAATGTCCTTTCAATAACTCAAGTCATTTTAATTTATAGATAGGTATCAATAAACCTATTGAGACCATCAAACCACCACCACTTTATCATTTTACTCTAAATCCTAAAATAATCAATACATAATAAAAATTGAGGTTAAAGCTAAACTATCAAATTAACTCAATTCACTTCATGTTCCATGATAAAAATCTTTCCACAACCTTTATTATCCTTAATAAAATCAAGCAGCCCTAGCTTATGCCCAAAATTATGGCATGAAGTAAAATAGAAATACCAAAAGGTAAATCTAACCAATCAGAACTTAAAAACACTTCCATGTAACTTAATTAAACAAGTTAGAACAACCAATTTCAAGACTCTTACTGGATTTTCGAAATATGCTCTCAAAACGTAACTTTTCAACACTCTAATTTGTCAAACTTCATTGTAACCCCAGGTCAAACCATTCTAGCCCATAGACTTGTTAGAAACTACTCCAATTTGGTTTTGGGACAACAAATTTCAACTCAAACGCCATAGGGATTGATTTGCATCAAAATCCCCAAATTTTCTTAATGAAAAACCCTAGAAATCAAGTATATGATATAGGGAAAATTTGAAAAGTTTACATACTCTATATGATTGCCGGGGACTCACCGGAAAAATGCCCCAAATCACCGGATAAAAATTCCAACTTGAGTTCTCTCTTTCTTCTTTCATATCATACCCAAACACAACAAGAAAAGAGGAAGCAAAAGGCTAAGAGCAAGAAGGAAGCAAGGCAGATCCCTTCGCTGCCGTCGACGTCTCCGGCTGCGTGTCACGGCGCGGCGGCGCCGGAAATGGAGAATGGAGGAGGAGATTGTGTGTGTGTAGAATGGATGGTCCCCCCCTTTTGTTTTTCATCTGTCGTTTATTTTGTTCTTCTTTTATTTATTTTATTTTATTTTTTTTTGAAGAAATGAGAACATTCTAGTGTAAGAAGAGGAATGAAGTATTTCAAATGATTTGTTAATGCATTTGGCCATCTTACCCCTCCTTTTACTTTTTACACACTTTCTTATTTCCTACTTATTAAAGATGAATAACAAAATTGAATCTTTTCATAATTTCATATATTTCCTTTCACCATAATAATGTTTAGACCTCAAAGTGTTTTTCATAAGATTTTCAATTAATAATCTAATTTCTAACTGTTTTTCCTTTATTTTTAAAGAAAATAGACATATTAATTTCTTAAAAATATATTTATTTACATTTATTCATTAACAATGATTTTTAATTCACTAAGGAAATCCTCAAACTATAATTATTTCCTTTATATCCTTAATCTAGAAATCGGGCGTTACAATTCTGCACAAAGATAGAGACATGCTAATTGTCCAGATTTATGTCGATGATATTATTTTTGGGGCAACTAATGAAAAACTTTGTGAAGAATTTTCTAAGACTGTGCAGGGAGAATTTGAGATGTCAATGATGGGAGAACTAACGTTCTTCCTAGGCCTGCAAATTAAGCAAAAGAAGGATGGCATTTTCATCTCCCAAACTAAGTATTGTAGAGAGCTCATCAAGAAGTTTGGGATGGATGAGTGCAAGGAGTATGATACTCCCATGAGCACCACTGCCGCACTCGACGCTGATGTAAAGGGAAAATCAGTCAGTCTGCCCATGTATAGGGGAATGATAGGTTCCCTGCTGTATTTAACAGCAAGCAGGCCTGACATTCAATTTAGTGTAGGCATGTGTGCTAGATTTCAAGCCAACCCCAAGGAGTCACATCTAACTTGTGTTAAACGTATCTTAAGATACCTTGAGGGAACACAAGAACTTGGTCTTTGGTATCCCAGAGGTAACCAAGAGTTCTTGTGGGCTTATTCTGACGCTGACCATGCAGGTTATAAAACTGATAGGAAGAGCACCAGTGGACAATGTGCCTTCCTTGGTGGTTGTCTGGTCTCTTGGGCTAGCGAGAAGCAAACCTGCGTGTCACTCTCATCCACAGAGGCAGAGTATATCGCTGCTGCAAGCTGTTGTGCACAAGTGTTGTGGCTGAAGAATCAACTGAGGGATCTTGGCCTGGAATTTCCAGAGGCTCCCATTCTCTGTGATAACACAAGCACCATCAGCCTTGCCAAGAACCCTGTTCAGCACACAAGAACAAAGCACATTGACGTCAGACATCACTTCATCAGAGATCATGTTCAAAAGAAGGATGTCAAGGTGCAGTTTGTTCCCACTCACCACCAGCTTGCAGATATCTTCACCAAGCCTCTGGGGGTAGATCAATTTACCTTTATAAGGGGAAATTTGGGAATGGTAAACCCAAATGAAGTTTAATCTTCAAAATAAACCTGTGCTTAATTGATTAAAACCTGCAACTATACTAACTTAGGCATCGGAGTGCCAATCTTTAGTTTTGCAGGTCCCCCACAATGTTAAATCTTAAGTTAAATCCAACCGGAAGCAAAACCACTTCCGGATGCTCTTTTGCTGGCGCTGGGGGATGACTCAAAGCAACCGGGAGCGCCAGTGTCTGGGTAAAAGACACGTCACTTCAACTCAGAAAACGTTTCATCTTCTCCCACCAAAAACTGTGCCTCTTCTGACATTGTGCAGGGACACGTGTCTCAAAGGTGCGACGTTTCAATTTAAATGTTTACGTTTTCCCACAAAAGGTGCATATTTTCAATGAAGAGTCATTATGAATCATCACATCACTTATCACTTTGCATAAATATACCATTGTCATTCATTTTTCACTTCTCACACAAATCAAACACCCAAAACTCTCTGAAATCATTCTTCATCTTCATCGCATCGTCTTCATTTTCATCTTCGTTTTCTTCATCTCTGCATTTCTGAGCATCTTATCTCATACATACCATTCACCCCACTCAACCCTAAACCACTTCACAAAATGACCGGTTCAAATGAATCAAACCCCAACCCACAGAAAGCCGCCTCTTCAAAGAAATCTGGGCATTCTAAATCTGAAAAATCTGGGAAACGGCATAAACACTCTGGGCATTCTGAACAACAACATGAACACCCAAAGCAAAAGGGCAAGAAGGAGCGAGTTCAGTTTAGCGAAGAGTCTTCATCCAAGCGACAGAGAGTGGAGGATGATCCACTTGTATACAAGGATGGGCCGTTGGAGGTTGTCTCTAGCAAGTTTGAAACTGCAAAGCCTTACTTCTCTCATGGAATGTACATCGACCTGAATAAAATTGAAGAACTAGGGTTTGACCATTTGAGGGAGCATCTCTAGAAATATATGTGCTGGCTGGGAATCAACAAAGAGTACAACATCAACGTACTCAAGGTGTTCGGCCAGTCTCTCACAGCCAATGCCAAGTTCAAGATGGTGAATGGGAAAGAGACCATCCGCAGAGTCAATTTCAAGGCCACAGTGAGAGGGAGGGACATAAGTTTCAATTGGCGAGATATCAACGCCATGCTCGGGGTCACTGAGGAAGATATGAACGAGTGGATTTACCCTGAGAAACTCAGCCAGGCAGAGCTTGAGGAAGTCTATGACACCAAGGGAAAGAAGGTGTCTGGCATGTCTGACTCCAACCGGGTACTCCAATACATCTATTCCCGAATGATGACTCACAAAGGTGGAAACTTCAACGAGTTCACTCAACTTGACAACCCCTGGCTCCCAAGATTCCTCACCCAGCAGCCGATTAACCCTGGGCAGTTGATAAGTTTGGAGCTGCACAGGTGGATTGACAACAAGAAGTCTGGGAATCTTCCATACCCAACTGTCATCGCATTCCTCCTGGAAAAATTCCTTATCAAATCCACTGAGGAGGGTGAAAATGTTAAGTGCTTGCCCGTCAGCGCAGTGAACATCAGCAAGATGGGGATTAAGTACAATAAGCCGGCAAGGGCCACTAGATCTGGATCTCAGGCAGAGAGTGCCTCACACACAACTGCTCCCTCTGCGTCTGGAGCAGGGGATCAAGAGGTTGATTCTCATGCTGGTCCAAGCCGTGTTCCGAAGGTGTCAGCTGCAGTCAATGCATTTGCTGAGGAAGTGAAGGAGGAGATCATCTTTCGGCTGGCTGATTCCTTGGTGGCTCCCCTTCGTGATGAATGTGACACTGGATTCCAGCAGCAGGAGCAGAGGATCCAGAACCTCGAGAATCGCCTAGGAAGGGTCGAGGCCAAATTAGACCTGTTACTTAACCACTTCCAAATTCCCCAACCTCAGGGCAATCTACCTCCACCCCCTCCTCCACAAAATGACCAACCTCCACCTCCTCCACCTAACCAACCATCCCTCCCTCCTCCTAATACCCAACAACCCCCTCCTCAGAATGACTCACATCTAACTTCACCACAAAATGAGTCTGATACTGACAACTCCTCTCACCAAACCCCTCAAAACTCACCTTCACCTAACCACTCTCCTAGTCACTCTAATACATCCAACCACCAAAACTCCCCCAACCACTCACAATCCACCAACCCAACTCATTCCAACCAACTGGCCAAGCACCTTGGCTTCCACACTGCCATTCACCCCCTCAGTCACCTATATCTGAGAGATTGCCCCCGCCTTCAGAGGTTATCTGAGGTAAACCTACCATTCACCCCTTATTCATCTACCTACCCCTTCGATGGCCTATTCACAGATCCCTCCTGGTTCCCTAGCCCCACTCCTTCACCAGAAACCTCACCCCATTCCTCACCCAACCTCACCCCCCAGAACCTATGGCCCTGAACCTCCTCCCTCCACATCACCCAACCCTTCCTCCCTGGCCCTCGCCCTTCTTGATGATGCCAAAAGGGGGAGAGAAATCCTCAATCAACCCTCCTTATGGCTAGATGAGGACATAGCTGCTGCCCTCCGCTGTGCTATGGATGTAAGGAGAATGGGAAGTGCTGAAAGCCTGATCCGTGGGGAAGCCATTAGGTTCATGCAACAGCAGCGCTCAGACGAGCAAAGGTCAAAATGGGCAATGGTATTAGTTGAGCAACCTGATGAAATCCCTCAGCCTGAGCCTGAACCTGAGCCAGAGCCTTCATCTTCTGAGCCTCCTCCCTCTGAACCTGCCCGAAATTTTATTGAAGAAATTATGATGAAGTATGGGCTGAAGAGGCAAAACCATCCGCCTATTGTGATAGCCAAGCCAATTCCTCCTTCTGAGCCATCTTCTGCACCTTCTCCTCCAGTGGTCAGCTACAGCGAGTCTAGGAAGAAGCATGTTGCCAGAAAGGGTACTGATACCTTTGAGCCTATGGAAAGTGAAGAAGAGGATCACTCTGAGGAGCATGGGTCAGAGAGACCCACTCAGCCTGGGGAAGCATCTGAGACTCAGTCATCTTCTCAAGCATCATATGTTCCTCCGCTACTAAAGGAAGTAAAGCTGGAAATAGAGGATATGACTGCTGATGAGTTCGAGAGGTATGGATGGACTGACAAGATCACATTTGGTCAGATGGCTTGCCTCGATGCTGAAAGAACAAATGCCAAGGCTCCCCAAGAAAGAAGAAAGGGCAAAGGAAAAGGCAAAGGGAAAAGGAAAGCCAAGGAAGTTGAGGAGGACCCCAACTTTCCTGTGTGGAATGTGAAGATTAAGGTTGTCCATTATCCCAATGGCGAGGTCATTCCCTTCTCCGATGCAACAAGTTCCCTGGGTATGCTGAGGTTCAAGATCTGAAGAGAGCCTTTGAGGAATCCGTTGAATCTGAAAGACTCAGAAGGGAGAAGGAAGAGGCAGAGCTTCAAAGTATAATTGCTGAGATTGACCAGAGAGAGAATGATGCCCACATAGCCAGACTTCAAGAAGAGAATGAGCGAAGGCAAGCAGAGAGGGAGAGGAAAAAGAGACACCGCCTATAAACCCCACTCTACCCTAGGCATTTAACTTAGGAATTTTGTTTTTCTCTCATATTTTTCATGCATAGTTTACTTTGCACAGTTTTGATTACTTGTGTATTTTATCTGTTATTACATATCTGACTTGTAATCTTTTACTCATAAATGATATTTGTCTTTAGCTCTTTGTGCCTTATCTGATTATTACTTTTAATTCTTTCATATGAACTTAATTGTATAACTTGGTTTGTCATCATCAAAAAGGGGGAGAATGTTAGAATCTTAAGTTTTGATGAAGACTAAAATATGAAAGAACAAGTTAAACACTTAGACAAAATTAGGTTAAAATAGAACCACAAGTAAGAGTACAACCGGATGTGGATTTACTTCCGGATGGACTAGGACTAGCGCTCGCGGATGAACGACTCATCCCCCAGCGGAAGCAAGTAATACACTAAGTCATAACTCAGTCTAGGAACATTAGGTGTATAAAATCCTTGAAACTAAGTTAGGATGCAACCGGATGTGGATTTGCTTCCGAATGCTTAATGACTAGCACTGCCTGTTGGGTTAGGTAACACCAAGCGTCGGTGAGTATAACACTAAGCCTTAACTCAACGTCCAGTAGGAGTGCTTCCGGATGTGGAATTGCTTCCGGAAGTAAGAGAACTTCCTAAGACTAAATGAACACCCACTGCATGTGACTATGTGTTAATATATTGCTAGACTAACATTCAAGTGCAGCACTGAGTGATGTTGCTTCCGGATGTGGATGTGCTTCCGCAAGCAATCAGAATGTCAGAACGTTCAGCAAGAGCAGAGCAGTGCAGTGTCAGAGTTGCTTTTCAGAGATAAAGCAAAGTCAACCCTGCTGAGCATTAATGAAGCATTAAATGAGCCAACGGTAACTTGGGATAAACAGCTATATTCAAACGGCTATGCCACCTACCAAGAGTGAGAATGCTTAAGGACTATATAAGGAAGCTCATCTTCATTTATGAAGATAACTTTGACATCTTAGAGAAATCTAGAGCGAGAAACTGAGAATATCCTTCAAGCATTCAAAGCTGCCCAGAAAAGCGAAAGAGCATTTAACACATTGAGAGTTCTTTTCATCTACTTATCTTGTACTCTTTGTAGTTAAGTCTCTTCATTTATTAAGAGCATTAAGTGTACTTAAGTGTGTAACATTATCCGTTCTTAAAGAGAACTAAGTTTAGAAAATCATTTATTTGTAAAGGTTGAACCCTTGCAGGTTGTAAGGAGGAGTGAGTCAGTAAGGTTGCAAGTGAACCTGTGTAAAACTTGTGGTTGTAAGGTTGCAAGTGATCCCGATCTAAAACTTGCGGTTGTAAAGGTTCCAGGTGAACCCGTTTGTAAAACCTGGAGATAGTGGAACTCAACCTGGGTGGTTGAGAACTGGACGTAGGTCAGGTAGACCGAACCAGTATAAATCCTTGTGTTTATTGTTTAATTTTTATTTGGTAGCACAATTCACCCCCCCTCTTGTGCATCCATCCCTTTCATGATGATGATTGATATTTTATTGGTTATCTCCTCTTCTTGCTCTCTGTTTTGTCAGCTAGGGACTATGAAGAGGATTATTGGGTATTTAACTTGAGTTAGAACTTCATTATGGGTACTTGAAATTCTAGTATAATGATTGGAAATTTTGACTCTTTGTGTATATGTGTTAGGTTCTATGAGGATTATGAAATTTTAATCTTTTACTTTGTGTTTGTGATGGTTTAATTTTGAGGAGATTAGGTCTTGTATGGCTGAATTTGTGATATATGTTTGGAGTATTATTGAGATTTGTTGTTTGAACATTATGCACTCAAAGTGTTTGTTAAAATGTTTAGAAGAAAATTTTGGTGACATTGAGATTTTTGAAACTGAGAGGCTTATATGTATGGAAGGAAGAATGAAAGTTTTGTTTTATGATTGATTGAATTATTAAAATATAATTTATTTTTTAGGTACAACAATTACTGTTGTTAGTTTGCAATGGAAACCATGAGTGAATGAAAATGAATTTGATTTACTTAATGTTTAAATAATTCCAGACTTGTTATTCCTTTCTTTATATTGGCCTGAACAAATATGAGAAAGAAAGTGCTTTAAATTGTAAATGGAATATACTTAATTTGAGTTAAATATTCAAGAACATGGTATGCTAAGGTAGTAAGTTAATTGTAGTAGTCTTGATGTTGAGCTTGTGTTTCCTTTAAGTAAGAAGCTGCATAGTTGGGAAAAATATGGTAATGACATATTAATCATTAAGTTAAAAAGGAACTAGAAAGATGTATGTTTATTCTTACCTTGGTGTTATTTCTGTTTTTGCTGTTGTTTGTAAAGCAGAAAAGAATATTGACTTTTCTTTTCCTGCCTTGTTTGCTAATTGAGTTGATGAATCATTTATATTCGAAAAATTTATAAAATTGAATGATATGGAAGTAGAAGGAAATCTTGTTTATTATATGAATGTATAGATGTTAATATGATCCATTATGTTCACTACTTGTTCTATAATGGTTGCATTGATCTCTCTTTCTTTGATGGTTGGTGTTATATTTGATTTGATTGTTATGGAATATACATGTGGTTTGTACGTTTGACTTTGAATTCAGTTTGTGATGAGTTTGCCAATGAACCTTTGAGTTGAGTTCAAAGTATATTATTAAAGCTATTGGAATTTTATATTAGATAAAGGAAATGATGTTTGTGTTTGTGTGTTTATTTGTGATGCTTGTTTGATAATAGTTTAACAATGAGTATTGTGTTTCTTAAAGAATGTCTGAATTTTGTTAAGAAGACTATGAATATGGAAATAGCTAAGTTATTAGAATTTGAATAGGTTCCTAGAATAGTGAATATAAATAAGGGGTTGGGTAGCATCAAGCTTAGGATTGAGAGAGACGTTTAATATGTATATGGATATAAAAGATTAATGAGTAGTGTTATTAATTATGTGAAATCAGGAGAAGCAAGTGGATCTGTTAGTTGGCAGCAACGGGAAGGCAAAGAGCAAGTTTAGTAGCAGTTAAAGGTAGCAGTTTACTTCATATATATTTTGATAAAAGTTCGTAAATCTGCATGAAAATTATTTGTTTTATGATCATGATAATATTTGATCCTTTGCGGAATTGAGGAATATTGAGGAACATTGATAAATATTGAACATTATTGTGGAATGTTTGAGGAATGTTTGAGTGGAGTACTCCAAGGTATAGGTGTTGCGACATAATTCAGCTTAGTGAAGGAGGCCCATTAAGCCCAGAGAAGAAATAAGTCTGAAGGAGCCCAAAGTGCCAGAAGGTCGACCAAGGCTTTAATGCTAGTCAAAGATATTCTGTAACCGTCAATTAATTTACTGTAACCTCCATATTTATGGGAATCAAAACGGAAATACCCATAAATAAGGAAATTGATTATTCCAACGGGAAGGAAATTCGTAGCCTATATATAGAAACTCAATCCTTGTAAATGGAGGATCCAATATCTTCTGAGTCTTATACATTCTATTTCTTTTTTTCGCTGGTCGACCGAAGTCTAGGCGACTAATCTCTTGTATGATCATTGTGGTTTGTCCACACATTCTGAATAAAGTCATTATTCTTTGATTTGATATATTTGTGTATCAACATTTGACGCCGACCGTGGGGACGATAGTCTTTTCATACAAGCTACCGTCTTTTTTGGCAATTCACTTACAATGGAGCAACCTAGTTATGGTGATCAGCTCTCACAAATTCTGGCAAAGTTGACTGAACAATCTGAAAGGATGACTCGGCAGGAGCAGTTTGTCACACAGCAAAATGAAGTTATTGCCCTTCAAACTGAAACTCTGGAACGATTGCAGAAAAAAAATCAAGAATTGCACCAGAAAATAAATGTCATCGCTGAAAAGCATCCTGAACATGAAGATGAGCATGAGGAGGATATTCCTCATGATTCTGGAAGTAGAGGTAAGAAAGATGCTGAACATAATAATTCTGGTCATGATGCAGGTTCTGAAGAGGAAGAATCCCCAAAAGCATCAACCTATACAGGTGACACACGTGCTACTGAAACGGAGTTCTTAAAGAAGAAAGTGCAAACTTTAGAAAGAACGGTGTTGCAAATCCCAGGAATTAGGAAGCCATTTGAGTCTGCTCGATTGGGGAATTATTCGGATAGCCCATTTATCGATCAAATTGCTTTAATTGACTTACCTGAACGTTTTGTGTTTCCTATTTTGCCAAAATATAGTGGAAAAACAGATCCCGATGAGCATATGGCACAATATCGACAAATTATGATGGCTGCTGTCATCCCTGCCGAGAAGCGTCAAGCTGCGATGTGTCGTGGTTTTGGCATTAGTTTGATAGGTCCAGCATTATCTTGGTGGACAAACCTCATGCCAGGTAGTATTAATTCATTTAGTCAACTAACCGAATGAGGCGAATGAGGCCCCAGCATAGGCTGGAGGGGTTACTATTATCATTTTCATGAAAAAAGGGTATATTTATGTTTATTATTATTATATGCATGTATACGAAGTAAACTGGTTTAACTGCTGTTTTTCAGAGGCTCGAGGAGCGGTGAGAAGGAGGAAATAAGGTAGGATGTTTTTGGAGTGCATATATGGGAATAGCAGGATAGGAACACTCTGTAAATATTTTTGGATAACTGTATGAAACCTAGAAATACTTTTGGTGTATATAAGCGAGCATGAGCTTGCCTAGTGGTAGTTTATGATGTAAATAAAAGACCTAGGGATAAAACCTCAACACAGATATTGGGGTGGTCATCTGGGGTAGCCTATATTTTGTTTAAAGTATAGTAATAGTCAATAATAATATAATAGTTAATAAAAGGGTAGATAAGAAGAGGCTAAGGGATATATTTTAAAAAGTATAAAAGTAATTTATTCTATTTTGATAGATAAATAGCTAGAAATATAGTTTGAAAGGAAAAGTTTTAAATTATTGATATTTTTGGGTCTTCTACAATAAGAAAAGTATTTCAAATGTTATTAAAATGATATAGTATAGTAGTAAAAAGTCAAGGTGTTACATGTAAAGGGGATGTTTATTTTGTAGATTAAAAAATATAAACTTTTCCATGCGTAAAAGGCGCATGAAAAATTTAAGCTGCCTATACACATGCTTAAAGCGCATGGGCTCCCTCTACATGTACTTTAAGTGCATGTTAAGGCCAAATACACAGTTCGAAAAGCACGCGTAAAGACGCAAAATCGAGTGCGTGCAACTATTTTTTTTTTGTGGATCCTTGTAAAGCTTGTATGGATTTTAGTATGATGAATGGTTATTGATTTTTTTACTACGATCATTTTGATGCTTTAACTTTCTTTTGATGATTACTGGGTATTATTTTGTGAATTTAATTTGAGCTTTGAGCCCTTTTCTTCTTCTAAGTGTTAGTCAACACATAGCTATTGATGGGTTGAGAGAGAATATAATTAAGTAAATAACTAGATCAAATTCAATATTGCCATTAAATTCCAAATTAGTGTTACGGGTATATTAACAGATAAAGATATTCAACAACCAAGTTTTACAAAATTAAACTATATGTTGTTTATAAAGACTAGTCGACAAAATATGTAATAAGAAATAATTATGCAAATTAGTGATAAATTAAAGTTTGTATAGACTTGAGAGAGCTATTCTAAACTCCTATTGTTTTAAATTAAAGTTTCAATTTATTTTTTTTGTTAAGCTAGTTTCTCTGTAGGTTCTTTAATTAATTAGAATTTTAAAATACCAAAAAATTCCACTCAATCTAAGTGATGTCATAATTGTAATTATTAATAGTCTTTTGCTTTAGTCCCTAATGAAATCGAAACTTTTTTCCATAATATTTTTTTTCAACCAGTAATACTGCGGATCTGCTAAATACCGGATAAGTTGCTTCCCCAAGATCCAACAGCTCCAACATAACGGCGTCGCTTCAGTGTTAAAGGGGAACGTGCGACATCATAAATAAATATCAAAGACATTGGGGAAGAAGATGGTGTTTTTTTATTTTTTAATTAAAATTATAAGTCAAACCAGACACAAATTAAGCAAAATAGACATTGTTGTTGACACATCAACAAAACTTATCATTTCTTAGTTTATTTTTAAACTCCATGGACTACTATAATATGAGTACAATTGGAGGGACTGAAACCTCCGGTTTGAAATCACAAGAATTAAAATCAAAATGAGATCAAGATATAAAGACTCACAATTACATTATTCCATTGTTTATTTTATACTTTTTTAATTTTTGTCGAATTCTTTATTTTATACTTCAGTACACCTGGGCGTCAGGTAAAAGATAATTTGGTAATTTGGTGGCACACTGATATTCTTTCTGATCCATGCATATAATGTATGCCGATATATATGTTTTATCGGTTCTCTCTAGTTAAAATGTTTGGAGAAATGATGGATACATTGAAGATTGAAGAATAGGAGAGGAGAGAGATTATCCTAAGCTATTGAATAGGAGAGGAGAAATATAATGTAAGGATGTATAATTAATCATTTTAAATGTCTATGGTTTTTTTTACAAAACTAATTTATTCAACTTATAAACTAACCTATAATATTATATCTGTCACATTTTATAATTTAGTTGTCAAATTTTCTTCCTTAACTTCCACAAATAAATTCAAAGGAACCAAATATTTAAGACCCGAGGGAGTATTTTGTTACGCTTCCTTAAAATTAAGTCCTTTTAATATTTTATTGATTGGGTGCATGTTAATTTCTCATTTGTAAATATATTAATTATATTATAATAATTTGTTAATTTATAAGAAAAAAAACATTCAATATCTTTTTTATGACCTTAATTAAATTAATTTTAGTGACCCGACATCTAGTAGTTAAAAAGGTAATTCTCACGTGACGTACAACAAAGTATACAAAATGTAATGAGACAATTATGAGAATGCTAATTATTATTTTTGTGTCAATAGTAAATAAAATTATTTGTAACTTTTTTTTTGAAGAAAGTCATATTATTTTATATTTTGTAGTGATTTACATGTTGTTTAGTCAACACCCATAATTCCAATAAACATATTATGGATATAAGAGTTATTGTTTACATAGGTTAAGAGACTTTTAAGAATATAGTGAAAAAACTTACAGGAACTTAAATTAAAAATCAAGTAAAACATGGAGAACACTTATTAATTAATTTCTTGTTCATCTGTATATTCTTCTAATCGCCATTTCTCATTTCTCAATATATATGGTTAAAAGAATACGAGAAATGATAACTAATTTTAATAGTTATAATATACAAGGCACCAAAAGAACTAGTCCACAATCATTTGTGGGATTTGCTTTAGTTAATGGAGGATAAGGATAATAAAACCAACAAAGACCCGTGGACTATTATCAACTTCCAATCTAATCCACTAATAGATACTTGTAATATTTAATTCTAACAAAACCAAACGAGAATACCCAAAGTAATCAGCCAAGTTGCTCAACTACTTCTCTTGTATCAACTCCATCAATTCTTGACATATAAATACCTATCCTTCTACCATTCATATCATCCAACACATACATCCTCGAACTCACTCATAAAACTAGAGTTCAATACTCATGGCACGCACTGACTTCAATTTTCTCCTTTCTTCAATACTCATTTTCTCACTTGTGACTACTCCCATAAAGTCATCAGCTAGAATCCTCATTGATGATTCAGAAGAATCTTCAGATTCTGCTGACGCCCCCATTCCCAGTACTCTCCCTCTCCCTCCAATGCCATTAGATGAACACCAACCACTCACATTCTTCATGCACGACGTACTCGGAGGTTCTAATCCGACCGCGCGAGCCGTGACCGGAGTTGTTACCAACCCAGCCATCAATGCTCAAGTGGCCTTTGCCAAACCAAACGGAGCAAACATTCCTCTCAACGGTGGCCTCCCTCAAAACAACAACAATGAAGGCTTCCTCAACAATAACAACCTTCCCTTCCTTACCGGTCTAGGTGGAAACCCTGGCAACGTAGTCAACAACATTAACAGAAACAACTTTGGAGGAGGAAATGGTTTTTCAGTGACCAACGTGAATCTTATGCCAGCTGGGATGACCCTTCAGAAGCTAATGTTTGGGACAATGACAGTTTTTGACGATGAAATAACTGAAGGGCATGAACTAGGGTCAGGGTTGGTGGGAAAAGCACAAGGGTTTTATATAGCGAGTGCGGTGGATGGGACTTCACAAGTGTTGGCTTTCACAGCCATGTTTGCGGAGAATGGATATTCTGATAGTATAAGCTTTCTTGGTGTGCACAGACTTCAAGTGTCTGAGTCTCAACTTGCTGTTATTGGAGGCACTGGGAAGTTTCTTAATGCTAAAGGCTTTGCCATTGCTAAGACCCTTCCTGTTACTAATAACGACCTGCATGCAACTGATGGGGTTGAGACTCTGCTTCAGCTCACTGTCTATATTACCTACTAAATCTTTCTATTATATTGTTCCCTTTTCATCATGTCACTTGTTCGTGATTTGAAATTTCATGTTTCAGAGTAATAGCATATATACACTTTATGTTGTATTGTGTTGTGAATTAAAAGTTTAACATTTCAACATTATATATAGGACCCCGTTTTCTTTATTCTTTTGCTTTTTTATTTTTTTTCAAAAAAGATAACAACATTCCACCGCATATTGGCACAAATAATATATATCATAGTATTAAAATAAAGTAGGATTCGCCAATCAGACTTATGCGCAAATAAACCATTTTTTCCTGGTTGGTCTGGTTAGAGTTATTGACGGGCTGATAGATTTAAATTACAATATTCCTATACGTGGATAAACAATAGAAGGAGCTCATTCATCGACTATGTGTGTGAAGGCCATCATCATGAACGAGTAGATCTTTAATTCATTTTCTTATTTACATGTATTTTTCCATCACTATACGAGGGACTATATTCACTTTTGGCTAAATGATTAGTTGATTCTTTTATTGATGGGGCACACCGAAGAAATGAAGAAATATCGACCAAATGTTTTTAGAGTTTGGTAGAACAAAATGTTATGTATGACAAAAGTTATGTGTTAGTTTGGTCCTTCTTTCCCCTAGAAACGACTATACTAGAAATAAAAAACTTTAAACACATTTGGTCGTTTTTTAGGAAAATAACTACCAATGCTATAAAGAAGGTCATGACAAAAAATGGGCTTTTAACAATGAAAAAACTTTGGTTGTTAATACTGGTATTATTTGAAATTAATATTTTTGACAACCAAATACTTTGGTTGTTAAAGGGTCACTTTCAACTACCAAATTTTGTTTAACTTAAGCCTTTGAAAGTGAGAGACTTTTAACGAATAATGTTTCTGAGACATTGGTCATTAGAGCGAGACTTTTAACTACCAAAATTTCCTTAACTTTGGTCGCTAAAAGTTTTGATCACAAAAGTTTCCAAAATTTGGGTTGTCATTGTTTCTATCTTTTAAACGACCAATATTAGCTTAATTTTGTTCATTAAAAGTAGAGGTCTTTTTTAAAAATTAAAAATTTGACTATAATGCATTTATAATAATATATAGGTTAAAGTATATTTTTGGTCCCTTAACTTTAGAGAAAGTCATGTTTTAATCCCTTAACTTTGAAACATAAGTTTTTAATCCCTTAACTTTGGAGAAAATCATCTACTTTTAGTCCTTCAACTTTAAAAAGTGTGTTTCTAGTCCTTTTAAATTGGATTGAAGTATGTTTTTGTCCCTTAACTTTGCACAAAGTCATGTCTTAGTATCTTAACTTTGAAAAGGGAATGGACCAAAAATATACTTTAACCTTTTTTGAAAACACTAAAAACATCACTTTGTCCAAAGTTAAGGCATCAAAAACATACTTTTCAAAGCTAAGGGACTAAAACATGACTTTCTCTAGAGTTAAACAATCAAAACATATTTTAACCTAATACATACGAATTTATAATATAACAATATATTTTAAAAATTTGATTCAAACGTATGATAATTGATTTTGACTTATCTAACAAAAAATCACATAATATAGACAAATATAAAATATAATAAATTATTCCATAAATAATATCATTCTTTGATATTATTGTAATAATACAAAAAATTGGATCAAATGCTGATCCCCTTAATATCTATAAATCTTAATCTGCCTATCAAAAAAATTGAGGCCAACAAAAATATTTTAACAACACCATTGAATGAAGAATATTCAAGCCCAAAAAGAGGATGTACAAGCCCAAGAGGTCAAGTGACGTGAAGGGCACTCCAAGGAGCTTCTAGAATACGCTACTTTTACTTTTCTTATTAATTTTTATATTTAACTGAATTGAGAGTTTTGTTTCTCTTGTGTGTGTATTGATTGTATCTTTCAATTTTCTTGAGAATACTTGATTGTATCAATGATTAATCATCCTTGTGGTGTCTGTGCCTTAGAGTTCATTATTGATTATCAATTGCTGCAGGTTGTAACTTGTATGAGATTGACACTCTTCCTCCCATCATTTGTTTGTTTTTTGTTCATTGATCAGTCTTTGTTTCAATTGTCTTCTAGTAGATCTAATCCCATTTTCATATCAATTGTCTTCTAGCAGATCTAATCCCCTTTTCAATTGTCTTTGTTTCAATTGTCATGTTTACTTTGCAGTCAATAATTATTAATTATTAAGTTATATAAATAGATATGGAAAAATATGGAGGCGGTTATTAAACGCTACAATCTTAATTGAATTAAGTTTTTTTAAACAAAAACGAATAGATACTTGCGGCCTTTAGTGACCTTTAGTGAAACGCCACAAAGTTCCCTCTAGAGTCAAACACTTAAATTTTATTTTTTAAATAGAGGAATACTTTGTTATGTTGTATAAACACCGCAAAGTTGATAAAATATATTATTTAAAAAAATGAACACTTTACAATGTTTTATAAACTCCTTAAAGTTGATAGAATACAATTTTATTTGTTTTTAAATTGAATACTTTTCTCACATTTTATGAATGTCGCAAATTTGATAAAATGCATTTTTTTTTTGAAAAAGGAATACTTTGATGCATTTATAAAACACAAAAAAGTATCCCCCAATTCACTGAAACACAACAAAGTCAATAAAATATAATATTATTTTTTAAAAATAATACTTTGTGGCATTTTATAAACACCACAAGGTTGATAAAATAAAATTTTGTTTTTCTTAAAAAAAGTGTATACTTTGCCTCATTTTATAAACATGACAATCTATTAAACACGCTCCTTAAATTATATGTTTATTAATTTCAACCTAGGGGCATAAATAAAATGTCACTATGTGTCAAATACGATAATTAAATTATTTTAATTTTTAATTTTAACTTAGGGCCTTCTATAAAGCGCGATGTGCCTAATTCACTTTAAAATTATTTTATTTATTTATTTTAGGTTAAGGGTATTTATTAATCGCTGCTTTGTGTTAAATATGCCTATCAAATTATTTTTTATTTGTCAAGTTTACAACGGGCGTTTGTTAACCGCCGCTATGTGTTAGTTGGTCTTTTTTTTTGACCAAAAAAAAAAAAGCGCTCGTATTAAATATGTGTTAGTTGGTCTTATTAAGTTATTATATTTATTAATTTTGACATAGTGCATCTATATATCTTAAAAAAGCGCTCGTCAGTTTTCTCTCATAGTACTATTCATGTTACTGTTCATTTCACTGTGCAAATACACTACTCCCTCTCTCACAGAAAAACGTCTTGTCCGTCCCCTTTTTCCTGTTCATTTTACTGTTGTTTGAACAGTAATGACAAAAATGCAAGTTTTTTGGCGCGTCTTTTATGTTTTCCTATGCATCAACTTTACCATTTTATTTATAAAATCCTATACCATTTTTATTCTTACCCGATATGCATTTATATGTATGTTCCTTATTAATTAATTATTAATGGGTTAAGGGTCAAATCTAGCACTCTACTATTGCTAAAAGTTCACCTGACATAAACAAGAATTCGATGGCTCAAATGTAGCACACATCTTTTCAAAAATGGCTCAAATCTAGCATTTCCGTCAACTTTAACTGGTTTGACCGTTAAGTATTTGACATAACATAATGAAATAAATCTTTTAGAGTAAGAAAATAGTTAAGGTAAAAAAAATTAAAGGTTCTGTTAGATGATTGAATATAAGGGTGGAAAAACTGTAAAATTTATACACAATTATTTGGGAACTGTTGATACATTGACTGGACCTACAATTGTTTTGTGAATTAATTGTAATACTACATTAACCTTCAATATTAATTCTACATTCACTGGGAATTAAAATGTTTTAGAATATAAAATAGAAAGTATACTATGTGTAATATTTAAAGTACTATAAAAATTAAATAAATATTCTAACCCCTTTTACTAACCATAGAACATCTAGATATCATATTTAACATGTTATCCTAACATTATTATGTAAATTGACACTCTATTCTTTATTTATGATTACTTTCAGTGAATTGGCTTTTAAAAATATATAAATTTAAATTATATGTAATACCTTTAATTTGACCCGTAATCAAACTCACCCATGAATAATAGTAAAAGAGCAATCAAACTTCATTTCTAACTTCCCTCATCCAGCCCTCCTTAATAATAAACCAAATTTCCTCGAGCACCTCCTCCACCCGAAAGTTCACATGGACTAATTTTTTGTTACAGTTAATCTTTCCAAATAATTTCAATTTATATTACATGCGACATTTTTAACTTCAAGAATCAAACTCGCCCTTGTATAACACAAAAGAAGAGTCAAATTCCATCCTCAACCCTGTTCAAAACCCCCTCAAAAAAATGTCAAATCTCCCCACAAACACATTCTCATTCAAAAATTTAGTTGGACTTAATATTTTCGATTAGAAGCAACAATGTAATAGGTATCAAATTTACAATAGTCAATCATACCAACAACAAAATAGGAATGAATATGTTGATCCAACAATTGAATGTTTGGGTTTCCTTGATCATATGATTATCTAAATTTTGTACTCCATAAATAAGGTTCCTTAATTTTATCCTAATTAAAAATCATGACCATCTAATTAGGATAAAAATCATGACCGTCTATTAACTTGTTATAATCAAATTTAATTAATTTGAAATAATAATCACTTGCTCATAAATGTGACTTTTTATGCATGAAAAATAAGAGAAAATGTTTTCACCATGTATCATGGAGTTTGATTCTAGTCTCAATTTTCTTATTCCATTATCATATGCATAATTCAAGTCATAATCCACTCCACTTAATTTTGCTTCCAGGCTTCTGCCAACATGGATCTGAACTGTGAAGCCACTATCACATATACTGTGTTCATCCCAAATCAGTCCCACCTAAACCTCCTCTTCCATCAGCTGTAAATGCTCCATCTACGTTTAATTTTCACCAACCCTCCCTTGGAGGTTGCCATCTCTCATTGTGATCCACTACCTTAACCACATTAAGATTAAGTTAACAACTAAAATTGATACATGGGGCAAAAAAACCATTGACTGTGCAATTGTAATAGCCTGCAATGTACTACACAGCAGATATATCCACATCGAAGGCATATTTTATAAGACATGCAAATATATTTTTTTTTTTGGAGAATTTGTCCTATCTTAATAGGCTCACATAGTACTGATTCTATAATGTTAAGAAAATGCTAAGGCCATACTCCAGTAAGCTTCCTATATATTTTATGTTTAGAACAAAGGTGTTTTATGTCTTGATTCAATTAACGGGTGATTCACGAATACATATAAAGAAAAGAAAATGGAGACCTAAAAAGCTATAAATCCATTAATAGGCACATCCCTAGGAAAGATATGTGTGGTTTGTCCATTCTTTGCCAGCCTTATACGCCCACCTAAATCACTTTCAAATTAAGAGCATTTATCATGGTGACTTAGAGGACTGCATCACACCTTGATCCAAAACCATTTTAAGCTTCCATTATTGTAAGTATGCGCACATTAAACTTACCATTAATACATTTCTCTTACCATCATTTCAGAGATGGCTTCCATAAAAATGAGGTTCCATGTTATACGTGACGTAAAATAAAGGGCTGTAGAAATGTGTCTAAAATTTTGAGATAACCAATGCAATGATATGGCTTTTAGCCCTTAACTTTAAAAAGAAACTTTTCAAACTCCATACCTGATATTCAAGTAATGGTTAGAGACACTTTGGCTTGCAAGACTCTTCAAGATATCTCTTTGAATCATCAGGATCTGTCAGCCATATACTGACAAAACAAAATAGATGAAATAGTTATGAACATGGACAACTAAATAGCAAAACAACGACCTACACAAAATAAACATAAGGTAGCTTAACTTAAAAGAAGCAATCGGTGCAACAATTAAAAATATGAAAAACCAAATATGGGCTCTGCTATTAAAATAAAAATCTAGCATCAGGACCAGCAAAATCTAATACATCATCATACACCAATCTATTTTACAACAACAAATCAGCATTCTATAAAAAAACATGGGAGTTATGATCTTATCAAGACATTTCAAGTCGCAATCAATGAGGTATGTTAGCTAAGTTATAAATCCATTTCCTCCCCACCTCTCTCAAACACCTAATAAAACCCAATAAATGGCATTAGTGAAGATTTAAATGACTCCACAGTTTACAACAGAATTACAAAATGGGCATGAAAATGTCACACAAAACCCTATCAAGTGAAAAATCACCAATGGATCACCTCCTTTGAGCCTCACAACAGTAGTGATAGCTTCATCAAAACACAACGGAGCTCATGTATTTCGTCTTGCCAAAAGTATATCAGAATAACACAATTTAACTTTCAACCAACATCAAGGCAAGAAATGGATCTATAACAATAAGCAAATGTTTAATGCACTTCTTCCATTAAAATGTCTTCCTTCTCATTAACAAACAATATCTACTGAATCCTGAGAATGTGGATACCTACTCTATATTCGCATCATATCTTCCTTAATCAAAAGTTTGGCTTTTCGATTTTTTGCTTTGGCATAAGCTTTTGTTATATACCCAACGAAGGACTCTTTAAGAAGATCTAAAGCCATATATTGGGAAACAGCAGCTAACTCAAGTTGTTATCTAACAGGACCACATATACAACATATCAGAGTTGCTTTCAATATCATTAAAATCCTTTTATGTAGAAACAGAAAAAACACCTGAAAATTGCAATTGCAATAGCATTTTCTTTGAACAGGTGATCAATGGAAGACACTTAAAACACACATATACAACCAAAAAAGGAAAAAAACAACATTAATTAGAAATTATCAAAGTTTCTCTCTTTTTCAGTACATTCAAAGCTCAATTCTCAGAGAATCAAACTCCAAAGCATACTTAAGAAAGTTGAACAGGAGCTCTTCAAAAGCTAAAATCAAAAAGAAAAGAAACAACCTACTTAATCAAAACCGAAACAAATGAATTAACCAAAATTTCTCATTCAAATAGAAATGGCACATGCAATTCCTTATACCAATTGTTACCTATCTTGGCCATCCATTAATCATTTTCATAGTCCCTTCGATCTCTAAAAATTGGAGCAAGCAGATAAAGTAATTGCATGCTAAGATATAATCTATTAGAGCATGAGAAGAATTTTTCGTTGTATACAAATAACCTACTTAATTAAAACCGAAACAAATGAATTAACCAAAAATTCTCATTCAAATAGAAATGGCACATGCAATTCCTTAAACCAATTGTTACCAATTTTGGCCATCCATTAAACATTTTCACAGTCCATTCGATCTTTAAAAATTGGAGCAAGCAGAAAAAGTAATCGCATGCTAAGATATAATCTATTAGAGCATGAGAAGAATCTTTCGTTGTATACAAATAATTAATGAAACAATAAGAGTAAATAAAGGAAAAAAGCTCTCACTAAACTTAAAGCCACGTAAATCATAGATAACTTATCACCATAGACACTACAACATTTATCATCACATTCAAACTCCAAGGCAGAAGTAAAATCAAACCAAGAAGTATCCAAATAAAGGATAAAGGCTCTCATTAACAGTGGGTGAGAAATTTCGTCTGGACTTACACAAAAATGTTTTTTTACCAAGTGTATGTTGGTTAAATTGATTGAGAAAAATAAACAGGGTTACCAACCATATTTGTCTCTTTACTTGTGTCATCAACTCTTGTAAAAGTCATACAACTACTTAAATGGAGTTGTTTGGGAGAATACTGTCAAAAAATAAAAAATATATTGAGAGAATGATAAAGCAAAAAAAGAACAACGGGATCAAAGAAATCTTCAAGTTAAAAATTAAACTTTAGATATACTAAGCAATTTGAGGACTGTCTTGTATTGAAAGAGCATACTTCCCGAAGAAGAGTTTGGTGGTGATTAGAAAGTGAAAAAAAAAGCAAGAGATCACACATAGAGTTCCTAAGCAATTGAGACAAATTACTTGTAACTTTCCCTTTAACCTAATCTGTTTAATTTTTGATGTTCCCCACATTAAAAGCTCGGTGCTTGTTATCCTTTAATGCATTAAACCTGTAATCTTGAACTTCTTTAGAGGCATAAGATTTCTCAAACCTACGGTTGAACAGAGGTAAAAATGTCCAAACAAATATCAACCATGAACTAAAAAAGAATATTAGTTCTGCTGTATTAGTTCTTCTATTTTTCAACCATAAAACTCAGATTAAAACCCCCAAATCGAGAATGATGTGAGGAAATAATTCTCTGCGAAAATGAAAAATTTTTAAGTGGCAAATCAAATCATATAAATGAAAATAATTCGATTTTATTTAGTGAGGAAATTATTTCGAAAAGGTCATCTTATTTCCACTTAATCATCATTGATGATGTGTGAAAGGAAATGGGGTTCAACTACAAGATTTTAAGGGTTATATTTGATAATTTATTCAGTGAATTGCTTGATGTGCTGATGCCATATTATTAAGTAATTTATTGAGTATTGATGAATTGATTTATTAATTAGGCACTTTAAAAAATTATAGATTTGTATAAGCATTTATTTATTGTAAACAAATGATATATACGAAAAAATTCCTCAAATCATAATCAGGAAAAACCGTAAACTTAGTTAAAAATAGGACTATTCTTTTTTAATGACACTGATAGTTTCATGCTTGATGATTGATTTGTTGTTAGTAGGTTATTGTTAACTTATTTATTTGTTGGTTGTTAATCAAGGCGTATACCATTATGGCTGTGAACTTTTTTTTTAAAAATAAAGTATCAGCTTCATCTCACAATTGGCAAATAGATAGATCAATATAAGCGCATATGTGTGTCTCTATAATATATTATATTGACAAATCCTTAGATTTGCATGGTTTTATATGCTTAATTTGAGGCAATTAACATGATTGAGATGTAATGTTTATCCAATTATTCTTAATTAATATATCAAGCTCTTATGTGTAATGACTCTCATTTTTAATTATATTTGGAAAATATTTTGGTTATATTTGGGAAGTCATTGATAGAGAATTAAATGGGTTTAACATTGAAAATAATATCTTGACTTTGGTTGAATAGGATAAGAAATTTATGAATTAACATAGGAAGAAAAAAAATGTCAAACTTGGGTTTCATGTGCCACACTTTTAATTGTGTAAGGAAGGAACCTTATCATTATCATTATCAATTAAAGAGAGTATGGGCTTACTTGTGCATTTTTGGGCTGAAGGAAAAGAGAGACACATGGGCTGAGGCTGCTGAAAAAATAAAGAGCAATGCATTAAAATTGATGAGAAAACGAAAGGAGGGGGACACGTGTGGAGGGGCAGCAAGGCACGCAAAGAAAAGAAAGGGAGGCAGAGAGAGGGGGGCTAGAGGCGCATACAGTGAGGAAGGAACGCGAGGATCAGATCTGGAGCTGCACAAGGGCGCGTTTGGGAGGAAGGTAGCAGTGAAGGGAGGCGCAAAAATCTGACCTTGATCCTCTTGTTTCCCTTCTTCAACCTTTCACACTTCTCCACTTCATCATGGTTCTCACATACCCATCCTTCTTTGGTGTTTTTTCCTTCCACATGAGTAACTAATCCTCTCTTTGTTCTTGGTGATGGAATGACAAGATGAGCTAGTGAGCTTCAAATTGGGGGTAATTTGTCCTACACATTCTCCTCCTTTTATGTAGTCTAAATTTCTAGGGTTCTAGGAATTAGTTCTATATGATTGGTTGTTTGATCTATCCTTATCTTTTGGAGATATGTAGGAACAATTTGTCTTGTTAATTTCTTTTTGTGTGAATTATCAACATTGATGCTTATTGAGTTGAACATACGTTAATTTCATGGTCTTTGATTTTAACACATGCTTATAGTTAAAATTTTGTGCTAATTAAGGGTTCTTGTTAGTGGATATGGTGTTGGTTGTTCATGCTTAGGAGTTGACAAATAAAATTTATTTGTCATGTGCTTAATCAACTTAGATTAAGATAATTAATGTTAAGGGTTCCGGCATTAATTATATTGATCTAAGCCTAGCCTAGAGGGGTTCCTCTAGGGAGTTTATTGATTTGACCACTTTACCCCCAAATATTTTATATAAGCTATGATTCTTGAATTTCCCAATCACTAAGAACATCTTATTATCTATTTATCAAAAATCCTCCTTTTATTTCCATTCTTTTTTATCATACAAAATATTTTCTAGATTTAATACAAAAAAAAGGAAATTAATTAAAATGATTTTTCTCGGTTTCAACCAAGTTTCACACTAGTTCTAGGGTCATTTACATTTGTAGGCTCCTCTAAGAGAACGATACCCGGGATAACTTCCACTTACCCCGAGGTCCAAATTATCTTGAAGGATTGGTCTCGACGCACTACACCGACCCGCTAATCCGGCATCCTTCATATATCTATGTGCATATGTGTATGTGTGTGTCTGTCTATCTATATGTATTTTTGTGTGTAAATATACCACTTAATATATTTGTGTATCATTAGCAAAAAAATTAGTTTATGTTACATTATATTATACTTGTTGATACACGAATTATATAAATCAAGGAAAAGGATAATATCTTTATTCAGAGTAGTGGGCAATCCACAATGATAATACAAGAGATTGGTCGCCTAGACTTTGATCGACTATCGAAAGAAATAGAAAAATACAAGATTCAGAAGATATTGGATGATGCCTCTACATGGCACAAGTTATATATATAGTCTTCAGGTTTTCCCTTCCGTTGGTGTCATTAATCTCCTTATTTACAGCTTTTTCCGTTTTGATCTTCATAAGTGTAGCGGTTACAAATTATTGATTCACCGTTACAAAATATTGAAAGCATCTTTGACCAGAGAACTAGCTGCTTTGACTGTTTCAAATGCGTTGGGCCTTCTTGTCTGTTTTGGGCTTAATGGGCCTGCTTCCTCTAAGCGGAATAATGTTGTAACACTAAGTCCCCCACTTCTCAATGACGTTGTTGAAAGTTATTGGGAAGTAGGGGTTTCTCATTCAACGGCCCAGATTGATTTGACGCTTCACTTACTCACGTCCGACGGCTAAGATGCATATTTTCTGAAATTGGCGCTATTTTGTGCAAAATTGGCGCTCTTTCTCCTTTTAACTTGTGTTTTTCCTCTTTTATTTGTGCGCTTCATCTTTCATCGCCTTAGGTCTATCTTCCTTTGAAGCATTCCCTTGTCATTTCTCCAAGTACCTTCTTCTTCTGTACTTTACAATGTCAGGATCTGATTCTAATCCTTCGCATGTAGATTATCCTAGTGATGATTCGTCTAACCTGTCTGACTCTGGGTCAAGTAAAACTTCAAGAACCGTTAGTAATCAAAGTGTGCCTATAGAAGGCACTAGTTCCAGGTCTCCGCCTCTTAGATCTCTAGTAAGGGTAATTCCTGAAGAAACTGTTAGTGCAATAACTAAAAGATCTTCTTTGAAGACAGATTTAGGACTTGTCAAGTTAAAAGCTATTGAATCTAGGAAACTTGAAGAGAAAAAATTGTTTTTCTTTAACCCTTTGGTACCTTTTAGAATCCCCAACAAAGATGAAAGACTAGACTCATACTCTAAGAACACTATTGCTCTCAGTATAGAAGCTTTCCGCTATGCTAGTTGTTTTCCTGTTCCTCTTATAATCGAACAACTTTGCACTCATTTTGACTTATCCCCATCTCAATTAATGCCCCATGTCTGGAGGGTGGCTATAATAGCCGACATTTTAGGGCGACATCTAGGGTTTCCCCTTGATCTTCTAGATGTCTTAGCATCCTACTCTGTTAGTGAAGTTAGGGTAAAAACCTATACTCTTGTGCGAAATCGCAAAGGATTCGAAACCTGGACTTCTGACAAAGGCCCTAATGATCGTCACTGGGATGAAAGATTTTTGATCTTTCCAATTGCTAGTTTAGAACCTCCTGGTGTCAAGTTCAGAAGAGAATGACGTCGTCTAAGTAAGACGACTATCTCTATTCCAGTTATTCTAAGTTCTTTTTCATTACTCATTCTTACTTCAATTCCTTTTCCCAGGTGAAAAACAACTCAATTTCATCTATCCTATTGGAGACTCTTCCGCTGAAAAGAATAAGAAAATTCTTGCTCTCCCCAAAGAATCAAGACGCTTTGCATCTATCATATCAGGTATACACATTTAAACCAAACACTTAATTTTGAACATTACTAATTTACCTTGTTTTAATAGGAAAAATGCTTCCCAAAATTTCTGCTGCTGAGAGGGCCCAGTTCAAAGCCCAAGCCAAAAATGCTGTTGCTTCTGAAATCAGGAGCAAAAAGAGACACTCTATGAATGCTGCTGCTATTCCTCCACCCCCTCCAACTGAAAATCCTGTCCAGCCCAAAGAAAAGGGCAAAGAAATTGCTATTATCACTCCTGATCCCCCTGCTACTAGAAGCAAAAGAACTAGGGGATCTGATAGAAAGGACATGGCAGGATCGGCTAGAAGACAAGAGAATAGGAACTGGATGATCGATGGGAAGAAAAGTACCCGTCTCTTACAACCCTAAGACGCCACAAGGATGATCAACCCTTGATAAGTCTAGCTACAAGACGCCACAAGGAAAATTAATCCTTGATAAGTCTAGTATTCTCAAAAGTATACAAAGATGCAAGCAAAACTCACACAAGAGAAACAAAAGTCTCAATTCATTAAACTCCAAAAATTGTAATACAAGGTAAAGCCTATTTATAGGCAACAATAGAATACTCTAGAATTAAAAAGACAACCTAATAATTGGTGCATTAATGATAATTGATATTTTGAATTGCATCTTCCTAAAAGTAGTTGACTATTTCTTGAAGGAAAAGTCAGCTTTTCAAAATAGGAAAATAAACATGAAAAGAAATCTAATAATTTCAATGACCTAATTCCTTATTTTATGGAAATAAAATAAAAGACTCAAATAAAATTAAATGCAGTCATATTTGATGCTTATTGACTTGGCAAACAAGTCACTCTTGCATATCCTCCAAATGAGTGATTTCTTCAATATGGATACCACATGGGTCTTGAACATCATCTTGTTGGGCTTCTAACATTGTGACCTCCTTTCTTGGATCTTTCAGAATGTTGGCCTTCATCCTTTAACAGTGTCCATGTCATGCTCTTCATCATTCCCTCCCTGTTCAAAAGGATTCGTCCTCGAATCTGCAATATCAAAAGGTGATAGATCCGCCACATTGAAAGTAGCGCTAACATTACCAAAAGAGCTGAGAAGATGTATCGTGCAAGCATTGTCATTGTATCGCTCTAAGAGTTGGAAAGAACCATCCCCTCTTAGTTGCAACTTAATTTTTTGTTGATTTGGGATTCTCTCCTTCCTCAAGTGTACCCAAACCAAATCTCCGGGCTCGAAGACAACCTTTCGGCAACTTTTGATTGTTTATCTTGAATATGGTCCATTCTTCCAATCAATGTTGGCCCTTACTTTTTCATGAATTTTCTGCGATAAAGACATAACACTAGAGGGCAATGAGGGGTTAAGTTCATTAGTAGAAATATAAGCATCCTTACATACAAGTCTCAAAACTTGCACACTCAATAATACTCGCTTAACCTCACTTTTTATAGAAAATAAACTCTATTTCTTTTCTCTTTTTTTCCTTTTTCTTTCATTTTCTTTTCTCTTTCTTTATTTTCTTTTTCCTCTACAACTTTTTTTTCACTCAGTTCATCTCTTTTTTCACTATCTCGCTCAATCCTCACTTGGTCCTCATAAGCTTCTTTTGGCCCAAGTGGTTTCAATACAATGAATTTCCCATTAAAGGGTATAAAATAAAATTTTTTATAACAATCATAATGAGCTCTACTATCAAATTGTCATGGTCTTCCAAGCAAAATATGTCCAGCAAGCATAGGAACTACATCACATAACACTTCAGCATGATAGTCTCCAATAGAAAAAAAAATCAACACCTGCTTAGTGACCTTAGCTTCAGCACTATCATTTAACCATTGCAACTTATAAGGCCTTGGATGCTTCATAGTAGACAAATCCAACTTATCAACAAGTAAGGTACTAGCAACATTGGTGACACTACCACTATCAATAACCATGCTACATACCTTGTTCTTGATAAAGCATCTAGTATGGAAGATAAGTTCTCGATGCTCTTGGTCATGATCTTCCTTTTGTTGCATGTTGAGAGCCCTCCTAGCCACCAACATTTCTCCCTTAACAGGTTCAGCCTCATCAATCTCCAATTCAGAATCAGTCACCAAAGAGGGCATGTCAACATCACTCTCACTAGAGTGAATACTTTCACCATCGCCATTATCTTTGAGAATCATGGCTTTCTTATTGGGATATTGAGAAGCAATATGCCCTTTACCAAGACACCTAAAACATGTAATAGAAGATGTTCTATCATTAGATGAAATTTCAGAGTTATGTGTCTTACCACCATCAGTTTTAAGCTTGGATTCCTCCTTGACTTTATGTGGTAGTTTTGTGTCATCCTTAGCCATAGAATCCTTCCATCTTGAGGTTGATTTAGAGTCCCTCCAACTAGAAAACTTGGAACGTTTTTCTTTTAATTGCTTCTCCACTTTGATGGCTTTGTGAACCAACTCTTCCTTATCAACAAAATTGTACATATCCACTTTGTCTCTAATTTCACTCTGTAATCCGTCAAGAATTCTGGTCATGCTTGCTTCTTCGCCTTCTTGAACTCCAACACGCATCTTAAGAAGGTCAAGCTCATGCACATATTCATCCACAACCATAGATCCTTAGCTAAACATTCACAGCTTTCGATTGAGCTCTCGGTAATAGTAGCTAGGAACATACTTCTTTCGCATCAATCTCTTGAGCTTTTCCCAAGTACGAGGTGGTCCTTTGCCTTTAAGCCGCCTCTTAAGCTATAAATCTTCCCACCAAACAATAGCAAAGTCAGAAAATTGAAAAGAAGCTAATTTTACCTTTTTTTCTTCAGACCAATCGCTCATTCTGAAGATTTGTTCGAATTTCATCTCCCAATCAAGGTACAAATCTGGATTGCTATTACCCTTGAAGGTAGGTACTTTATCTTTGGATCTGATTCATCATTATATTTGACATCTCTTCTTTTGCCCTTTGAGGACGAAAAACGTGATCTACGTGTCTCCTCATCACTACTGGATGCATTAGATTCCTCCAACTCCTCTATTTCCATCTTGAGTTTGAGAAACTCATCTCGCATGGCTTTCATAATCAACTTGAGATCAATATTGAAGTCGTCTTTGTTAGATGCTTCTCCACACATCTTCAACCTTGAAATCTAGCAGTCTGTTACTCTGATACCAAATGATAGAAAGGACGTGGCCGGATCGGCTAGAAGACAAGAGAATAGGAACCAGGTGATCGATGGGAAGAAGAGTACCCGTCTCTTACAACCCTAAGACGCCACAAGGATGATCAACCCTTGATAAGTCTAGCTACAAGACGCCACAAGGATAATTAATCCTTGATAAGTCTAGCATTCTCAAAAGAATACAAAGATGCAAGCAAAGCTCACACAAGAGAAACAAAAGTCTCAATTCATTAAACTCCGAAAATTGTAATACAAGGTAAAGACTATTTATAGGCAACAATAGAATACTCTAGAATTAAAAAGACAACCTAATAATTGGTGCATTAATGATAATTGATATTTTGAATTGCACCTTCCTAAAAGTAGTTGACTATTTCTTGAAGGAAAAGTCAGCTTTTCAAAATAGGAAAAAAAACATGAAAAGAAATCTAATAATTTCAATGACCTAATTCCTTATTTTATGGAAATAAAATAAAAGACTCAAATAAAATTAAATGCAGTCATATTTGATGCTTATTGACTTGGCCAACAAGTCACTCTTGCATATCCTCCAAATGAGTGATTTCTTCAATATGGATACCACATGGGTCTTGAACATCATCTTGTTGGGCTTCTAACATTGTGACCTCCTTTCTTGGATCTTTCAGAATGTTGGCCTTCATCCTTTAACAGTGTCCATGTCATGCTCTTCATCATTCCCTCCCTGTTCAAAAGGATTCGTCCTCGAATCTGCAATATCAAAAGGTGATAGATCCGCCACATTGAAAGTAGCGCTAACATTACCAAAAGAGCTGAGAAGATGTATCGTGCAAGCATTGTCATTGTATCGCTCTAAGAGTTGGAAAGAACCATCCCCTCTTAGTTGCAACTTAATTTTTTGTTGATTTGGGATTCTCTCCTTCCTCAAGTGTACCCAAACCAAATCTCCGGGCTCGAAGACAACCTTTCGGCAACTTTTGATTGTTTATCTTGAATATGGTCCATTCTTCCAATCAATGTTGGCCCTTACTTTTTCATGAATTTTCTGCGATAAAGACATAACACTAGAGGGCAATGAGGGGTTAAGTTCATTAGTAGAAATATAAGCATCCTTACATACAAGTCTCAAAACTTGCACACTCAATAATACTCGCTTAACCTCACTTTTTATAGAAAATAAACTCTATTTCTTTTCTCTTTTTTTCCTTTTTCTTTCATTTTCTTTTCTCTTTCTTTATTTTCTTTTTCCTCTACAACTTTTTTTTCACTCAGTTCATCTCTTTTTTCACTATCTCGCTCAATCCTCACTTGGTCCTCATAAGCTTCTTTTGGCCCAAGTGGTTTCAATACAATGAATTTCCCATTAAAGGGTATAAAATAAAATTTTTTATAACAATCATAATGAGCTCTACTATCAAATTGTCATGGTCTTCCAAGCAAAATATGTCCAGCAAGCATAGGAACTACATCACATAACACTTCAGCATGATAGTCTCCAATAGAAAAAAAAATCAACACCTGCTTAGTGACCTTAGCTTCAGCACTATCATTTAACCATTGCAACTTATAAGGCCTTGGATGCTTCATAGTAGACAAATCCAACTTATCAACAAGTAAGGTACTAGCAACATTGGTGACACTACCACTATCAATAACCATGCTACATACCTTGTTCTTGATAAAGCATCTAGTATGGAAGATAAGTTCTCGATGCTCTTGGTCATGATCTTCCTTTTGTTGCATGTTGAGAGCCCTCCTAGCCACCAACATTTCTCCCTTAACAGGTTCAGCCTCATCAATCTCCAATTCAGAATCAGTCACCAAAGAGGGCATGTCATCATCACTCTCACTAGAGTGAATACTTTCACAATCGCCATTATCTTTGAGAATCATGGCTTTCTTATTGGGATATTGAGAAGCAATATGCCCTTTACCAAGACACCTAAAACATGTAATAGAAGATGTTCTATCATTAGATGAAATTTCAGAGTTATGTGTCTTACCACCATCAGTTTTAAGCTTGGATTCCTCCTTGACTTTATGTGGTAGTTTTGTGTCATCCTTAGCCATAGAATCCTTCCATCTTGAGGTTGATTTAGAGTCCCTCCAACTAGAAAACTTGGAACGTTTTTCTTTTAATTGCTTCTCCACTTTGATGGCTTTGTGAACCAACTCTTCCTTATCAACAAAATTGTACATATCCACTTTGTCTCTAATTTCACTCTGTAATCCGTCAAGAATTCTGGTCATGCTTGCTTCTTCGCCTTCTTGAACTCCAACACGCATCTTAAGAAGGTCAAGCTCATGCACATATTCATCCACAACCATAGATCCTTAGCTAAACATTCACAGCTTTCGATTGAGCTCTCGGTAATAGTAGCTAGGAACATACTTCTTTCGCATCAATCTCTTGAGCTTTTCCCAAGTACGAGGTGGTCCTTTGCCTTTAAGCCGCCTCTTAAGCTATAAATCTTCCCACCAAACAATAGCAAAGTCAGAAAATTGAAAAGAAGCTAATTTTACCTTTTTTTCTTCAGACCAATCGCTCATTCTGAAGATTTGTTCGAATTTCATCTCCCAATCAAGGTACAAATCTGGATTGCTATTACCCTTGAAGGTAGGTACTTTATCTTTGGATCTGATTCATCATTATATTTGACATCTCTTCTTTTGCCCTTTGAGGACGAAAAACGTGATCTACGTGTCTCCTCATCACTACTGGATGCATTAGATTCCTCCAACTCCTCTATTTCCATCTTGAGTTTGAGAAACTCATCTCGCATGGCTTTCATAATCAACTTGAGATCAATATTGAAGTCGTCTTTGTTAGATGCTTCTCCACACATCTTCAACCTTGAAATCTAGCAGTCTGTTACTCTGATACCAAATGATAGAAAGGACGTGGCCGGATCGGCTAGAAGACAAGAGAATAGGAACCAGGTGATCGATGGGAAGAAGAGTACCCGTCTCTTACAACCCTAAGACGCCACAAGGATGATCAACCCTTGATAAGTCTAGCTACAAGACGCCACAAGGATAATTAATCCTTGATAAGTCTAGCATTCTCAAAAGAATACAAAGATGCAAGCAAAGCTCACACAAGAGAAACAAAAGTCTCAATTCATTAAACTCCGAAAATTGTAATACAAGGTAAAGACTATTTATAGGCAACAATAGAATACTCTAGAATTAAAAAGACAACCTAATAATTGGTGCATTAATGATAATTGATATTTTGAATTGCACCTTCCTAAAAGTAGTTGACTATTTCTTGAAGGAAAAGTCAGCTTTTCAAAATAGGAAAAAAAACATGAAAAGAAATCTAATAATTTCAATGACCTAATTCCTTATTTTATGGAAATAAAATAAAAGACTCAAATAAAATTAAATGCAGTCATATTTGATGCTTATTGACTTGGCCAACAAGTCACTCTTGCATATCCTCCAAATGAGTGATTTCTTCAATATGGATACCACATGGGCCTTGAACATCATCTTGTTGGGTTTCTAACATTGTGGCCTCCTTTCTTGGATCTTTCAGAATGTTGGCCTTCCATCCTTTAACAGTGTCCATGCCATGCTCTTCATCAGGATCAGTGTTGCCTGGAATTTCTATTCAAGAGCCATCGACGAACTCAGCTCCTCCATCGCCCAAGAAATTTAAAGCAACTCTAGAAAAGAGCTGGAGTATTTCTGAAGGTTATGACTTAATTTCTCCTGAGGAGCATAGAGGTGTTGATCTCTCGCTCCCTGCTGAAGCTTCTGGATTCCATCGAAAACCATGGGCCATAACTCTTGATATCCTGCAAAGATTTCCTACTCCTATTGATAGAGCCACTTTCCAGTCCTTACAAGTTTCAGAGAACATTGAGAATACAATGAGATACCTCTTCCTGATAATTACTATTAGTTCATATTACCTTTTAGAGATTTAAATATCTCTCGCTTAACTGCTTTTAACATTTATTATTCACCTAACTTTTTTTAGGCTCTAGAATTCATGGCTCTTCATAAAGAAGAGGTTAAGACTTTGGTCACTCAGGACCAATTTTCTCGATTAGAAGCAGAGAAAAACAAAATCATATCTGAGATGGAAAAGGAGAAGGAAACCTTGCTAGCTCAGCTTAAAAAGGAGAAACAATCCTTGGCTACCATAAAGGCAGCTTCATTGCAGAAAACTGATGTGATTAACAGCCTACCAAGAGTATTGAAGAATGGAGGCAAAAAGTTACTAATCTTCAGCAGATAAATGCCAACCTTGATCAAGCAATCTCCCAACGAAAACAAGAGGTTGAACAATTATCTGAAGCTAACAAAGACTTGAAGGACAGGGTACATTACCTCCAATGCTCTATTGTTGAAATGGAGATGAGGGCTCAAATGGAGCTTATGAAGGAGTACAAGGACAGAAAACATCTGAAGTGGGACCCTGATGCTATTATCAGGGAGTACTATGCTACCTTTCCTGATCTTCCATCTTCTCCTCCAGAAAATGAACCTGTTAGTCCTCCAACTGAAGATGATGAGGCCAACGTGGACAACAATGTTGATGACCCTCCATCTGCCTAATTTTAATTGCGTTTTACATTATCTTTAATACTCTTGCTTTTGAACACTGCCATTTTACTTTCCCTGTGTTGGATATTTCTCAGACTTAATTAGTCTTATCAATTCCATCTTTCTTTTAACTGCCATGAATCATAACATAACAAGTTATCTTACCCGCTTTTGAATTAGTCAACTAGAATACTTCAATACTTGGTTGCTAATTCTCTTTTGGGAGGAAAACATTACTCTCTTTTGAGTTAGTCGACTAGTTTAATACTTGGTCGATAACCCTCTTTTGAGTAAGCATGGTCGGCTACCTATCTTGAGTATAGTCGACGATTGTTCACTTGACAAAGCTTGATTGCTTGCTTTCTTGAAATAATTTTTCTGGAACCTGTATCAAACATAAACCAAACTATTTCGTTGCGAACTATGGATCAGAACTCTTGAGTACTGCCATTTATTATCATGCGAACATGATCTAGCTAGTACTTCTTTTGTCATCATTTTCCAATGTTCTTGACAACTTTGTTAATACACATATCATAAAACCAAATTCAATTTCAAAAATAATACTTTTTTAAATGTATAGCATTCCAACTTGGCAAGAGTTCTTTTCCATTTTGATCAACTACTTTATATGCTCCCGGCCCTGTAACTTCAACTACTCTATAAGGACCTTCATAAGTCTAACTAAACTTTCCGTCTCTACTTTCTTCAGTGTTCCGAAATACTTTTCTAAGTACCCATCACCTACCTTAAACTGTCTTTCTCGAATATGTTTGTTCCAAAACTTAGTCGCTCTATTTTGATAAGCGGCTATCCTAATTAGTGCTTGTTCTCTTCTCTCTTCCAACAAATCTAAATTTAATTCTAATCCTTCATTATTAGTCTCTTCTCTCGCCCATTTATATCTTAACGAAGGCATTCCTGCCTCAACTGGGATCATTGCCTCCGTCCCATACACCAATGAGAATGGTGTTTCGCCAGTCGATGTTCTTTTGGTAAGCTGCCAAACCTACAAATTATATTTTTCCAAACAAAATTAATTACTTCTACTTCCCTGATTTGAGAAAATGCAGCTGCTTCTATCCACTTAGTGAAATAATCTGTAACTACTAATAAAAATACGACATTCCCAGGGGCTGCTGGTAATTTACCAACTATATCCACCCCCCATCTCATGAAAGGCCAAATTGGTGCAATAGTATGCAACTTTTTAGGCGGTAGTCTACTTACATTAGAATACTTTTGACAACTATCACATTTCTTGACTAAAGCTATCGCATCCTTCTGCAACGTTGGCCAAAAATACCCTGCTAATTGTACTTTCCTTATAAGACTTCGACTACCACTATGAACCCCACAATCTCCTTCATGAATTTCCCTAAGAATATAATTTGACTCGGAAGGGGACACACATTTTAATAAGGGACCTCCCGCATATGATCTCTTGTATAATTCGTCGCCTAACAATGTAAATCTAGCTGCCCTGACAATTATTCTATGTGCTTCATTTCTATCGCTTGGTAACTGTCCATCTTTTAAATATGCGACTAAGGGGGTTCTCCAATCCCAAACCAGATTATTACTATTTATTATCTTATCTGAACTTTCTAATACTGAAGTACTTAAGAAGTATACTGGGATACATTTATCCTTGTGATTATCCAAATTTGACCCTAAATTTGCTAAAGCATCAGCTTGTTGGTTTTCCTCCTTGCTAATCTGTTTTATCTTAAAACTGTCAAACTTATCTACCAACTTTTCTACCATACTTAAATACTTCCTCATTCTCTCATCCTTTGCCTGGTAACTTTTCTCTACTTACTTTGAAACTAACTGGGAATCACTACTTTAAAACCACATCTTCTAGCTTGCTCAATTTTATCTCCGTATATATTTTTCAAAACAATTCCTATTCCCGTTCCTTTAGAATGGGTGGAACCATCCACATGCAATTCCCATGGCGTTGATATTTCTTGTCGCCTATCTTCTTCCGCCTCTTTGTTTGTTTTTGATTGTAAACTAGGGCTAAACTTAGCTACAAAATCAGCCAATGCTTGAGATTTAATAGCCGTCCTAGGCAAATATGTAATGTCAAATTCACTAAGTTCTATTGCCCATTTTACTAGCCGTCCAGATAAATCTGGTTTATGTAAAACATTCCTTAAGGGATAATTTGTTACTACTACTATAGGATGACATTGAAAATATGGTCTTAATTTCTTAGATGCGGCGACTAAGGCTAAAGCCAATTTTTCCATTAAAGAAAACCTAGTTTCTGTATCAAGTAATTATTTACTTACATAATAGACTGGATTTTGTCTCCTTCCTACTTCTTTAATTAAAACCGCACTTACTGCTTTTTCTGCTACAGACAAATATAAATATAATACGTCACTTGCTTCAGGTTTCATTAATAATGGCGGACTACTCAAATACTTTTTGAGATCCTGCAAAGCTTGTTTAGCCTTTTCATCCCATTGAAAATCTTTACAGTTCTTCAAAGCATCAAAAAATGGTTGATACTTTTCAGATGACCTGGAAATAAAACGAGTCAAAGCGGCTAGACGCCCTGTTAGTTTTTGAACATCTTTAACATTCTGAGAGAAGGAATTTCCATTATAGCTTTGATTTGAGACGGGTTTGCTTCTATTCATCGCTTATAAACAAGATAACCTAAAAATTTTCCAGACCTTACCCCAAAAGAACATTTTTCAGGATTTAATTTCATATTATATTCTCTCAACAAATCAAAAGCCTGTTTTAGGTGACTAACATGATCTGTCGCCTTTAAAAATTTAACTAGCATGTCGTTTATATATACTTCCATAGTCTTCCCTAAATGCCGATAAAACATTTTATTTACTAATCGTTGATAAGTTGCTCCTGCATTCTTTAAACCAAAATGCATAACTTTATAACAATAAGTTCCTCTTTCTGTAATGAAAGAAGTTTTTTCTTGATCATCTTTATGCATTAAAATCTTATTATAACCAGAAAAAGCATCCACAAAACTTAATAATTCATGTCCAGAGGTAGCAACCACCAATGTATCTATATGAGGTAATGGAAAAGAATCTTTTGGACTCGCTTTGTTTAAATCTGTGAAATCAATGCACACTCTATGCTTACCATTCTTCTTAGGAACCACTACTACATTAGCTAACCAATCAGGATACTGTACTTCCTTTACCGATCCAATTTTCATCAATTTGTCAACTTCATCATTTATAATTTTATTCCTTTCAGGTGCAAATTTCCTTCTTTTTTTCCTTACTGGTTTAAAGGATGAATCTACATTCAACTGATGAACTATCACTTCTGGACTAATTCCTGTATATCTTCATGAGACCAAGCAAAACAATCCAAATTATTAGATAAAAATGAAATTAATTCCTTTTTAGTTTCTTTATCTAGATCTGCTTCAATGGATAATGTCCTCTCAGGTTTTCTAGGAATTAAAGAAATTTTCTCTAATTCATCACTAAGCTCCCCTTATCCTTTGGAGGCAGATTCTGTAATTGCTATACAGACTCAGCATCCTTTGAAATTCCTTTCAAAGCTGCCTGATAGCACTCTCTCGCAATCCTTTGCTCACTTTAATTTCCCTTACCTCCCAAGGAGTATGAAATTTAATAGATTGATGTAAAGTAGATGTTACAGACCTCATTTGATGAATCCATAGCCGCCCAAGCAACACATTGTATGCTGAAGGACAATCCATTACCTGAAACTTGGTTAGTTGATTAACTCCTACAGCTAATGTGACCAAAGAAATCTCACCCACTGTTCGGTCTGGTGCTCCATTTCCAAATACTAATATAGTAGAGGCTTTCACAATTTGAGATTCTAAATTTAATTCTTTTACTGTTTGCAAATATACAATGTTAACTGAACTGCCTGCATAAATCAAAATTCGTTTAACAATACAATTTGCAATCATTAGAGTTATTACTAAGACATCGTCATGATAAGAATACGTTTGAATTTCACTATTCTTAAATGTTATTTGCTCAGTATCACTAGTCGACATACTATTTTCGGAATAGTTAGTCGATATTTCTTCACTCAGTAATGATCTAGTATGTCTTTTTGCAGTAGAATACGAACTACCACTTACCTTAGACCCACCTATTATCATATGAATATTACATGCATTTTGGGGGGGTGCTGTCGGGGTAGATTGCTTCTGTCCATCTCCTGCATTAGATACATTTTTATTATTTTTAATAATATCTTTTAACATACCTTTTTTATCAACTCCACCACTTATTTTCGCAACTGAATACAATCTTCTGTCTGATGCCCATGATCATCATGAAAATGACATCATTTATCTGGATTGCGCTTTTCTGTTTCTCGTTTCAGCCTGTCTGGCCACCTAACTGCATTTCCCAATTTCTACAAAGTATTGACCAATTCTGCTGGGCTTACTGAGAAATTATGCTCACTTAACTTTGGCAAAGGTGACTTCTTGGAATCATCCCCTTGTGATCCTAGACCATTTCCCCTGTTACCTGCAGAATATGGTTCAAATCTCCAATTCCTACCTCGAGATTGCTGAGATCGCCTATCTACGTAACCCCCTTGTTGTGTAGTTTTCTGTCGCTCAGCTAGTTCCAATCTAAATTTCGCATCATCTTCCTCCCATCTGATTTGTGCCCAAGCATATATGCTTGAACTTCTACCCAAGTCTTCACTTGGTGCATAGTTAACTCTTTATAAAGTTGCGAACCTGGGAGTAAACATCTTTGAAAAGCTTGTACAGCAATAAATTCATCGCAATTTGGAATACTTACCATTTCCTGAGTAAGTCTAGTTAAAATTTCCCTAGTAGTTTCATTTGGCCTTTGTAAAATTCTATATAAGTCGTCTGATGTTTTAAACAGATTACGACTACTAGCAAATTGCTGCACAAACTTTTCTGTTAGTTGACTAAATGAATTAATACTACCTGGCATTAGGTTTGTCCACCAAGACAATGCTGGACCAATTAAACTGATGCCAAATCCTCGACACATCGCAGCTTGGCGTTTTCAGCAGGGATTACGGCAGCAACCATTATCTGCCTATACTGTGTCATATGCTCATCTGGATCTGTTTTTCCACTATACTTAGGCAAAACAGGAAACACAAAACGTTCAGGTAAATCGACTAAAGCAATTTGATCAATAAATGGGCTATCAGAATAACTCCCTAGGCGTGCAGATTCAAATGGTTTTCTAACACCTGGGATTTGTAATATTGTTTGCTCCAAGTTTGACACTTTCTTTTTGAGATATTCTGTCTCAGTTCCACGGGCATCACCAGTAGAAATTTTAGTGGAATCTCCAGTTATTTCAGATCCTGTGCCATCATTAAAACTATTATTTCCTTCATTTTTATCATTATTTTTATCCTTACCTCCTTCAGGAATGCTATTCCTGAGGAATTTCCTCGCCTTCAGGATTTTCTGGCGTTTGTGTAACTATAGCATCAATCTTTTGTTGTAACTCTTGATTCTCTTGTTGTAACCGTTGAAGGGTTTCTGTTTGAGTGGCTATCGCAGCATTCTGTTGGGTAATGAATTGTTCTTGTCGACTCATTCTATCTGATTGTTCATTGAATTTTGCCAGAATTTGCGACAGCTGGTCACCCTGGTTGATTTGCACCATAGTTAGATAAAATGTGAAATGTCAGAACGTTAGCTGGATGAAACTAATGTCCCCACGGTCGGCGCTAAATGTTGATACACGAATTATATAAATCAAGGAAAAGGATAATATCTTTATTCAGAGTAGTGGGCAATCCACAATGATAATACAAGAGATTGGTAGCCTAGACTTTGATCGACCATCGAAAGAAATAGAAAAATACAAGATTCAGAAGATATTGGATGATTCCTCTACATGACATAAGTTCTATATATAGTCTTCAGGTTTTCCCTTCCGTTGGTGTCATTAATCTCCTTATTTACAGCTTTTTCCGTTTTGATCTTCATAAGTGTAGCGGTTACAAATTATTGATTCACCGTTACAAAATATTGAAAGCATCTTTGACCAGAGAACTAGCTACTTTGACTGTTTCAAATGCGTTGGGCCTTCTTGTCTGTTTTGGGCTTAATGGGTCTGCTTCCTCTAAGCGGAATAATGTCGTAACAATACTATATCAAAGTCTCCTAAAAATAACACCTAGGAACGTATGCTCTGCAATTTGTTGGGGAAAGTTAGGAAATATGTGCCTTCTTTTAGAATTGAAGTTCGTATCTGATCATACCTAATGCTTCAGATAGTGATTGTCTTTGCTCTATGTATGGTATTGCATGAGAAACAGTGAAACCATAATGGCTGGCCCATTGTTTGGTTCAAACTAATTCAAAGTAATGTTTTGACAACCATCTCCAGGTCCTGATAAAAAAACCATCTCCAGGTGATAAACTCCACAATTTCACATATTTCACTTTACATTTATCTTGGATTGTACATAATTTTTGAGGATACATAGATAAAATATACACAATGTGAGGTGAAATGAACAATACATGGAAATCATACTTTTGTGAACTTTGGAGTTAAATTGTTGTTTGTTTTGAATGTAAAAGCTCATCAACCCTCTTTCTATCTTGTGTAGGAAGAGGTGCTCAAGTATAGGAGGAAGAAAGAATCAAGAGGATAAATAAGGGAGCAAAAAGAAGCATGAGAATTGAAGGAACGCGACCGGTGCCCATCTGGCGCCCATGGGCGCTCTGTTGGGCGCCCCCGCGCCCACAACGGCGCCCATGGGCGCGCTGTTGGGCGCCCCCGCGCCCAAAAGGTGCCCACGGGCGCGCTCTGGGCGCGCCCCTGGAGAAGACTGCATTCAGCTACGCGTTTTGACTGAATTGTATATGGTATAAAAGCTGAAACTTAAGGCACTTAAGGGAGGCTGGAAAAACACGACTTGGGGCACTTCTAAGGCACTTCTTGGAGGCTTGAAGAGCTTGAAGAACCTTGGGATCTCTTGGGAATCAAGTGGGGAAGCTTGGAGAGATTTGGGTATTCCTCATTTGTGGTTGTATCTTTCTCCCTATTCTTCACCACTCTTCAATGCACTCTTTCATAGTTTTAGGGTTTGTTTTATTTGCATTTATGTGTAACTAAAACCCTAATTTAGGGTTGTTATGAACCCATTTATGGATTGAACCATCTACTCTCTCTTTCTTTAAGTAATTAATGAAGCATATGTGTAGTTTTTATCTTGCCCTCTAGTTGTTTTAAGTGCTTGATCACCACTTAATTAGTTAAATGAAATATGACTTGGGAAAGTGTATTTTGTTTTAGAACTTGGATAAGAACATGTTAGACTTGAAGTTTATGGTTTTAAATGGAAGGTTTGTTGATAACATAGAGATATAGTTATTGACCTAACATAGTCATAATTAGGGTGGTTAAGGGAAAGAGCTAGCATTTATTGTGACAAGAGATTGTGCAATAAATGCTAGCATAAATTTGATCTTGACTTGGGAAAGCTTTTTCAAATGATTTTGAACCCGAGACTTGCACATATTTTCATTTAATCACTTAAAGAGGAGAGGGAAATCTTGGTTCATGAAGTAAATAGGGGATTAGCAACCCTAGGTCTTAATTATCATTGTTAAATCGTGTTTGAACTCCAACTCTTTTTACACTTATTTTCCAAACTCTTTTCTTAATTGAACAACAACTCTCAATATGTTTTTACTTAAGGTAATTGGGCATGCAATTAGTGCTAATCACTTTGTTTAAACTATAATCTCTGCGGAACGACACTTTTTCTATACTACACTTGACGACCTGTATGCTTACGGAAGCGCACAAAAATCCGCGTTAAGTCACCAGGTCATGTGTGTAACATCCCAGCGCCTCGCTCTCGAAATTGTCCGCTTTGGGGAATCCTCACCCCTCACGGCTTTAAAACGCGTCGAGAGGGAGAGGTATCCAGGCCTATATATAGCACCTTTCGTTCTCCTCCCCAGCCGATGTGGGACTTTATAATGTGCCTATGTGCGGGCCTTAGGCTTTTTTCCTTCCCTCTGTTTACAGCATTAGTTTTTATTATGATTTACAAATTAAAAATAATCTAGACTCTTCTGGTTAGTTTCCTAATATCAAGACCATAATGAATTAGATTGCTTTAAAAAAATTTTTATTGCTTTACCCAACCTCCAAGCCGCCATTTGGGGAATGTGCCATATAAACTATCATCATCTTCTCAGGTCAGCCTCCTTTTGTATGTATTGTCCACTGGTCATCATATATTTTGGTTGACCAGATGAAGCCTTCGTCCGATAAAGGGATGCCATTTGTAATTTGTAATTGTAAAGCCCTCAAACTTGAGTGGGTTCACATGTGTTTATTTACAGCAAGAAGGTGTTTTTCCATACGGAATAGGCTCTGCTAGAACAAACGTTTTCCAGTCCTCTACAAGTTAGCTCAGGTAAGCACCCCCTCCCTCCCCAGCAAGAAGGTGTTTGGTCATTATTTACAGCAAGAAGGTGTTTGTTAACGTATTGTTCTCCATTTGGTCATTCGTCTATCATATGCTTTTAATGCTTATATATATTAGTGGTTGGATTCTCATCGGTTTTTTGTTTTATTTCACTGGTTAATGCCTGGCCACTATCCTTCAGAGATTGATGGATGCAATAGCTGAAAATCTTGATGAGCCGTTCTTGAGGGATTTAACATCAGTACTTACTCTTAAGGTGGACATTGGCTTCACAAAGGAAAATGTATTTTTCCTTCCGGATGAAGAAGTGCCTACTAAGCAGGTTGCTTCATATAATGTCGTTTTTTATTGTCGCCTATTATGTATTTTTCTTGAATGTCTATTGTTCTTATTTTCCCTGTCTACCACTACCAGTCTACCACCCTGTTTCCTTATTTACCCTCCACACTTCTATTATGCCAAGGGCACTCGAATGGTGGCAAAAATGGTGGATAAGCGTGTTTGTGACCGCTTTCTGTCAATGATCACGATTGGGGCGATTTGAAGTTGAGGTGGGGGATGAAGGCGTTCACCTAAATTACCATTTGAAGTTTCAAATGGCAACTCATTTGACTAGAACAGCTTAATATTTTGCTCCCCTGACATACAACTTAGTTCCACACTACTATATTCCCTGGGCCCTCTTCAATCCAGATGGTTTTTTTGGTATTTTCCGTCTACTTCGGTTTAATTGACTTTTCTGTTTAATTTTGCCATAAACTCAATTGTTTTCATTTTCACGTTTCTTTCAGTAGATGTTGCTGGTTTTGTGAGTATGTGTACTCCCGTCATCCCAGTGGAAAATAATGGTTATTTGGAAAAGCAGTTGTTTTTGGTTATGCGCTCTTTGAATCCTTCACTTGAATGGTTAGTTTTTCCCGTTAAATCTACCGTGATTTACCCTATATATATTAAACTTTAGTGTTCTTTGAAGTTGTGGACAGATTTATTTTTGTCTGATGATTTTCAAGAGAAGTGACGAGTTATTGCTGAGTCCTTAGGATCTGAATTTTCTAAGCTGTCTTTTTCTAAGCATCCCTAAGCCGCCCTCATGTAGGCCGTCCGATTCATCCAATTAATCACCACACATATTCCTGTCCATACCCAATCCCTCCGCTCAATGGGTCCTCATCTTCCTTCACTCTGCATTCTCTCTCTGCCCCCCAACATCTCTCGCCTCCACCACCTCCAACACCACTCTCCTCCACCCTCGAACGTCTCCATCTACTCCCTTTCCATCACCTCCAACAGCATAGCCGTCGCACAATCTGGCCGACATCTCCGTCGACGTTGACGGCCCAACACTCTCTCCAACTCAAAGTACTCCATGAATATGTCATTATCTGTGTCCACCACCGTAATCATTGTTCTGATTAAAGTCGTCATTGACGTCGGCATCCGGAGGAGGCGGCAGCGACGGTGTAGAATTTTCGGAGGTCGTCGGGGACGTAGTCAATGGTGGCTGATCTTGCCGTCGTGGTAAGCGTCGAGGACGTGGTCGGTGGTGGTTGTCTTGCCGTCATGGTCAGCGGTATGGCTGTTCTTGCCGTCGTGGTCGGGTGTTGAAGTTCAGATCTGAACAGGAGAGAGAGAAAATAATGGTGAAGTAGTTAGAAATGAGGGAGAGAAATGATGGGGTGAGGTGAGTGTAAACATGTGTCTCGTGTTTTGAGCGGTTGGATCATTTTGAACGGTCATGATTGAGACGCTTAGAGATGCTTAGAAAAAAGGCAGCTTAGAAAATCCAAATCCGAGTCGTTATTGTAAACGAATGATATATAAAAAAATTGTCTTGTATCATAATCAGAGAAAAGCGTAAACTTTACTAAAAATAGCCTGTTTTACTTAGTAAATTACTAACAATTAATGTTACGTTGTTTATTTTTCCGTTATCCCGTTATCGTCCTAACATAATAGTTTTCCTTATTGATTATTGCTTAATTGCTTGCTGCTTCATGCTTTATTATTCATGCTTAATGATTAATTTGTCGTTCATAAGTTATTGTTAATTTATTTATTTGTTGGTTGTTAATCAAAATGTATGGCATTATGGATGTGCAATTATGGTCGTGCAGAATTTTATTAAAAAACTATCAACTCCCTCTAACAATTAGCAAATAGATAGATCATTATAAGCGCATGTGTTTTTTGATAATCATAGATGTTGGTATATTGTGTGTAAGAGAGCAGCATGCATGGAACCTTAGTAGACATTCTTCAGAAGAGACGCTACCATTGCCAACGAGATCGAATTGGTTTATATATTAGCATTGAAATTCATGTGATGATGTGAAGATCAGTGGATTAAATCTTTGAGAGCAATATGTTAATTACACTAGCATTTATATATAAAAATTGATATGTTGGTAGAATACTTAGATTGATTTATCTCACTCAACTCTATCGATCTCATTGACTACAAGTTGGTAAATTAGTTATAATTATAAAGTATAAACAAATTAGGCAACGTGCAAGAGGTATAAACATAACCTCTAACTAATGTCTGCATAATACGAAAGATTTGTTTAGTTCTAAATTATTTTTCCTTAATTTTGCTTTTGTAGATTAAAATTGTTCTTTATTATATTTATCACAACTTTGATCCTTGTCTCTACTTCGAAGCGCGCGCACACACACATATATACAAGAAAACTTCCATTATTATGCAATTTCTTATTTGCATGAATTTTCCAGTGTTTTCTAAAAATTCGATTTTCCGTGCAACGCAAGGGAGTTCCTGCTCGTTTAATAAACGACCCTAGATTAAACTTATACATATATAACAAGTTTTGTTAAAGTGTTAGTAAGTAGTGAACTCTCCTTATTAACACACCCTTCCCCCACTTCTCACTCGTTCTTTTCTTCTTCTCTCTACCTTTTCTCTTCTTCTATTTTGCTTCCTTTTTTTCCTCTTGTTTTTTTTTGATGCCTTTGTTATTTGTGAATTGTACTTGTGGAAGGAAACCACTTACAGAGGCCACCCAGAAAAGTTAGTTCTTCATTAGTTATTATTTTAATTTGTTTTTTGCTTATTCTTTTCTAATTGTTGTTTAACCCCTTCATCTCCTTCTGATTAATTAATCTTTCTTTTTCCCCAATTGTTTTTTTAAACTCTATTAATTAATGATATATTAATGATATGTGCTTCTATTCAAATAATTTATTTAACGAAATAATTAAATAAAGAAGACTATAAATTGAAGCTTTTTTTAATAAATATAATACTACATTCAATCCTAAATATAAGAACATTTTCCCTAATTTAATTAGAATAAGGATGCTAGTCAAGTTAGTTGTTAACACATGATATTACTAATCTATCCTAACGATATACCTTTATTTCATTCCACTCTCCAACTATAGCTTGTTTATCATAGATAACATTATTAGGGTTTATTTGGAAAAAGAGTTGGTAAAATTTAAATTAGAAAATTATTTATATTTAGGAACAAATTAAAATTTAAAAAGTGATCATAAATTTAAGAACGGAGGGAGTACTTTGTACTTAGCGGCGGTTTATAATCATAAAAAAAAATAATATTTAAATCAGTATTTGATAAAAAATATTGGGTTAAACCAACTTTTGGTCCCTATAGTTTGGTGTGATTTGGGTTTTAATCCCTGGAGTTTAAAAGTGGAGGTTTCAGTCCTTATAGTTTAAATCAGTTTTGGTTTTAGTCCCTATACTTTTAAAGGAGAGGTTTTAGTCCTTCAAGTTTCATTTTGTCCAAACAAATGGTCTCTATAGTTTGATAAGGACTTAATGGTGTTAAATAAGCTGACATGTCAGCCTCAATTGTGATGATGTGGCAAGATGAGTGAGAAGCTTACATGGAAAAACAAATCATGAATAATAATTAAAAATGAATATGTTTTTTTTTAAAAAAAGCTCCTCCCCTCTCCTTCCTCAGCGACCCACCACCATTACCACCTTCAAAGCTATCTCTGGCGACACCATCTCCGCCCCCAAAACCACCTCCAACTCTAGCTTCACCACACCCTCCTTCTCAACTATTCTCATCAATGAGGGACTGTAGATCTAATAAAGTGAAAGTAATGGATGCACAAGAGGGGGGGTGAATTGTGCTACCTAACAAAAATCAAACAATAGCAACACAAGGTTTATACTGGTTCGGTCTTCTTGACCTACGTCCAGTTCTCAACCACCCAGGTTGAGTTCCACTATCCCCAGGTTTTACAACGGGTTCACCTGGAACCTTTACAACCGCAAGTTTTGGACGGGATCACTTGCAACCTTACAACCACAAGTTTTTCTCAAGGCACACTTGCAACCTTGCTAACTAACTCCCCCTTACTTCCAGCAAGGGTTCAACCTTTACAAATAAAGGATTTTCTAAACTTAGTTCTCTTAAAGAACGAATAATGTTACACACTTAAGTACAATATGAAAGTAATGGATGCACAAGAGGGGGGGGGGGGTGAATTGTGCTTCAAAAATAAATGCTCAAATAAAATAACACAAGAGTTATACTGGTTCGGTCTTCCTGACCTACGTCCAGTTCTCAACCACCCAGGCCGAGTTCCACTATATTTCCAGGTTTTAAAACGGGTTCACCTGGAACCTTTACAACCGCAAGTTTTGAACGGGATCACTTGCAACCTTACAACCACAAGTTTTACACAAGGCTCACTTGTAACCTTTCTAACTAGCTCCCCCTTACACCTAGCAAGGGTTCAACCTTTACAAATAAAGAATTTTTCTAACTAAGTTCTCTTTAAGAACAGATAGTGTTACACACTGAAGTACAATCAATGCTCTTATAACACGAAGAGACTTCACTACAAAGAGTACAAGATATGTAGATGAAAAGATCACTCAATGAGTTAAATGCTCTTTCTCTTTTCTGGGCAGCTTTGAATACTTGAAGATTCTCTTAGTTTCTCGCTCTAACTTCTCTCAAGAATGTCAAAGATAATTCATTAGCCTCATAAATGAAGTTGAGCTCCTTTATATAGTCTTCAAACATTCTGACTCTTGGTAGGTGGGTTAGCCGTTTGAATATGGCCGTTTTTCCCTTGTTACCGTTTGCCCAATTAATGCTTCATCAATGCATAGCAGGGTTGACTTGCTTTATCTCTGAAAAGTAGTCCTGACAACTCTGCTCTGACAAAAGCATTCTGACACTGCACTTCTGAACATTCTGACATTCTGATTGCTTGCGGAAGCAGGTTCACATCCGGAAGCAACTCTACTTAGTGTGCTGCACTTTGAATGTTAGTTTTAACAATATAAGCACATAGTCACATGCAGTGGGTGTTTACTTAGTCTAAGATGACTTCCTTGGATCCGGAAGCACTTCTACATCCGGAAGCACTACCACTGGATGAAGGGTTATAATCACTTTTACTTACTCTCGCTCAGTGTCCTTCAATCCAACAGTCAGCGCTAGTCACTAAGCTATCGGAAGCAATTCTACTGGACGTGGCTTATGTTCACTGACGCTTAGTGTCATCTATTCTAACAGCCAGCGCCAGTCTAAATACAACAGGAAGCAAAATCACTTCCGGTTGAATCCTAGCTTAGTCTTGAGGTTATGTATATCTAGTGCTTATGGACCAAGTTATTTCCCTAGTGAATTACTTGCTCTCGCTGGGGGATGAGTCATTCATCCGCGAGCGCTAGTCCTAGTCTATCCGGAAGTAAATCCACATCCGGTTGCACTCTTACTTGGGATTCTATGTTAACCTATTGCTTTCTAAGTACTTGATTCATTCTTTCATATTTTAGTCTTCATCAAAACTTAAGATTCTAACATTCTCCCCCTTTTTGATGATGACAAACTTAGTTTTATCGATTAAGTTCATATGAAAGGATTAGTAAAAGAATAAAAGCAATAGATAAAGCACAAGTAACTTAGAAATAATTCATTGATAAACAAGGATTACAAGTTAGAGTATACAAGCAAATAACATATACAAGTAATCTATACTAAGCAGGAATAAAATATGCATGAAAAATAAAGAAAACTTTCTAAGTTAAAGGGGTTGGAATGGGGGTTCAGATTTGGTGTCTCTTTTTCCTCTCCCTCTCCTTTTGTCTCTCCTCATTTTCTTTCTGGAGTTTGGCTAATTCGGCTTCATGCACATTCCGGTCAATCTGAGCAATGATCCGTTGAAGCTCTTCTTCATCCCTTTCCCTTCTGAGTCTCTCAGACTCAACAGACTCCTCGAAGGCTCTCTTCATATTTTCTACTTCCTCATAGCCTGGGAATCCTGTTGCATCTGAGAAGTGGGTGACCTCGCCATTAGGAAAGTGGACAGCCCGAATCTTTACATTCCATACAGGGAAGTTGGGATCCTCCTCAACTTCCTGGGCTTTCCTCTTCCTCTTCCCTTTACCCTTGGGTATTGATGGAGTGGGCTTGGCACATGCTCTCTCAGCATCCAGACAAGCCATCTGACCAAAGGATAGTCTGTCAGTGTACCCATATTTTTCAAATTCCTCAGGAGTCATGTCCTCTATTTCCAACTTGACTTCCTTCAGAATTGGAACTGCTTGTACTACTGGGATCTCTTGCTCAACTTGGTCAGACGGAGTTTCTTGCTCAGGTTGGTCAGATGAAGTCTCTTCCTCACTCTCAGCAATTTCAGTGGAGGCAATAACCTTTTTGGAACGCTTCCTAGCAACGGCCTTCTTCCTTGACTCACTGAATGTAACTGCTGGCTCAGATGGAGGAGGAGGGGCAGAGGTTTGCTCAGAAGTAGGGGTCTCAGATGACTGCCCAGAGGGTGAAGGGATTGGCTTGGCGATCACAATGGGAGGATGGTCGATCTTCTTCAGACCCCACTTCATCATTATCTCCTCAACAATATTTTTACTTTTCTCAGTTGGAGGAGGCTCTGATGAAGATGACTCAGGCTGTGAGGATTGATCATTCTTCTCAAACATCACCATATCCCATTTAGATCCTTGCTCCTCCGTCCTCTGCTGCTGCATGAACCGGATAGCTTCTCCTCTGATTAGGTTCTCAGCACCACCCAATCTCTGGGACTCCAAGGCTCGGCGCAGGGCGGCTGTAATATCTTCATCAATCCAGAGAGATGGCTGGCTGAGAACATCCCTTGTGTCCATGCTCTGGCGAAGGGTGGACATAGCATCTCTCCCCCTTTTGTCATCATCAACAAGGGCGAGTGCCAGGGATGGAGTGGATGAAGAGGAGGGTGGAGGTTCAGGGCCAAATCTTTTTGGGGGTGAGGGTTCTGGGGAGGATGTAGGTAAGGTAGTTTCTGGGGATTCGGGAGGGTTGGGGAACCATGTAGGATCTACGAATAGACCTTCGAACGGATAGGTGGAGGAATATTCAGTGAAGGTAGTGGAAGAGTGTGGGGTAAATGCGGTAAATGGTAAGTGATCCTCAGGAATTTGCTGAAGGCGGGGGTAATCTCGCAGATAGATGTGGCTGAGGGGGTGAATGGCAGTTTTGAAGCCAAGGTGCTCGGCCAATGGGTTGGATCTTGGTCCAGAGTTGGGGTTGGTAGGGTTAGGATGGGATGGTCCGGCAGAGAGGTTGAGTGGTGAGCGAGTGGGGGCGTTGGGTGGTGTGCGAGTGGGGGAGTTATATGGAGATGGGGAGTTGAGAGGTGATTGGCGAGGAGATTGTTGAGGTGAGTGTTGGGCTTGCTGGTCATGGTCAGGTGAAGGTTGGGATTGTTGGTTATTGGTTGGTGATGGTGGTGGCTGTGGTTGTTGAGTATTGGGAGGAGGAGGAGGGGGAAGTTGAGGGTGATTAGGAGGAGGAGGAGGTGGGTTTTGAGGAGGAGGAGGAGGTGGTAGGTTACCTTGTTGTGGTTGGGGAATCTGTAGGTGTTGGAGAATGAGATCTAGCTTGGCATCCACCCTGGCAAGCTGAGTCTCTACCTGACCCACTCTGTCCTCTAAACGCTGGATGCGCTCCCCTTGCTGCTGGAACCCAGCATCACATTCGTTCCTGAGAGGAGCCACCAGGGAGTCAGTCAGCCTAAACAGGATTTCCTCCTTTACTTCCTCAGCAAAGGCTTTAACTGTAGCTGGTACCCTCGCAACTCTGCTTGGGCCAGGATGGAAGTCAACCTCTTGATCCCCTGCACCAGATGTGGAAGAGGCTGAAGTCTGAGAGGCACTGCCTGCCTGTGATCCTGAGCGAGTGGGCTTAGCAGGCTTCAGGTACGTGATGCCCATCTTGCTGATGTTAGTTGCCCCCACTGGAGCACACTTAACATTCTCTTCCTCCACGTCAGATGTAGCCTTGATCAAATTCTTCTCAAGGAGGAAGGCAAGGATGGTGGGATAGGGAAGAAATCCAGCCTTGTGGTTGACTATCCATCTGTGAAGTTCAAGGCTGATCAACTGCCCGGGGTTGATTGGCTGATGGGTGAGAAGTCTGGGAAACCACGGGTTGTCCAGCAGAGTGAACTCGTTGAAGTTTCCTCCCTTGTGTGTCATTATGCGGGAGTAAACATAGTATAAGAGTCTGTTGGAGTCAGACATCTTGGACACCTTCTTCCCTTGGGTGTCATAAATCTTCCCGAGTTCCTCCGTGCTGTATTTGAGTGACTCAGGGTACAGCCACTCAGTCATTCCCTCTTCTGTGATCCCCATTAGGTCATTTAAGTCCCTCCAAGTGAAACTGAAGGTTCTCCCCCTGACTGTGGCAGTGAAGGTGATTCTGCGGATCTGCTCCTTCCCATCCACCTTCTTGTACTTAACTTTCTCAGAGAGGGATTGACAGAAGACTCGCAGGACGTTGATGTTGTAGTCCTGTTTGATCCCTAGCCACGACATGTATTTTTCCAAATATGGACGCAAATGAGGAAACCCTAGTTCATCTATCTTAACAAGATCGATGAACAAGTCGTTGTTGAAGTAGGGCTTGATCGTCTCAAACTTGGAGGAAACAGCCTCCAAAGCCCCATCTCTGTAAATTGAAGGGTCATCCTCTTCAACCCTCTGTCTTTTGGAAGAAGGCTCCTCAACGAACTGAACCTTCTTCTTCCCTTTCCTCTTGGCTTGCTGTGCTTCCTCATGCCCAGTCACTTCTGGTTGTTCTTCCACTCTTCCAGAATGTCCAGGCTGTTCCTGGACTTGTTCATTCACCCCTTGTGTCTGCCCAGAAAGATCATGGCGATCTTCATGATGTTCATCTCGTTGCCCAGATTTTCCAGAATGCTTATGCCCAGATTTCCCACTTTTGGACTTCGATTTCTTGGAAGAGGTTGATTTCTTTGTGTTGGGGTTTGTTTCATGTGAGCCGGCCATTTTATTGTGGGTTTAAGGTTGGTTTGTGGTGAAATGCGAAGAAGAAGATGAAGATGATGAAGAACAAGATGAAGAAGTGGATGAATGTATGCAGAGAATATGTGGGTAAGAAATTTGTGCAAGTAAAAAGTGAAGGTGAAAATGACACCCTATTTATATGCAAAGTTACTAAGGGTAAAATGGGCATGACTCTTTAGATGAAACACATGTTTGCACATTGGGTAACGTAAACATTTTAATTGAAACGGCGCACCTTATGACATGTGTCGCTTCATCTTGTCAGAGAAGGCACAACTTCTCATGGAGGGAGATGAAGCGTTTTTCTGAAGTGACGTGTCCTTTAGTCTGGCACTGGCGCTCTCTTGATTTCAACATCTAGTGTCAGCGAGTGATCATCCGGAAGTGGTTTTGCTTCCGGTTGCAACATCTTAAGATTTAACATTGAGGACCTGCAAAAACACGTATTGGCACTCCGATGCCTAAGTTAGTATTGTTGTAGGTTTTAAACAATCAAGTATAATAAATAAAAGATTACACCTCATTTGGGTTTACCATTCCCAAATCACCTCTTATGAAAGTAAATTGGTCAACCCCCAGAGGCTTTTCTGATCAAAAAAAAAAACCCCCAGAGGCTTGGTAAAGATGTCAGCAAGCTGTTGTTGAGTGGGAACAAATTGCACTTTGACATCCTTCTTTTGAACATGGTCTCTGATGAAGTGATGCCGACATCGATGTGCTTTGTCCTTGTGTGCTGAACCGGATTCTTGGCGAGGCAGATTGTACTTGTGTTGTCACAGAGGATGAGTGCCTCAGGGAACTCCAAACCAAGGTCTCTCAGTTGGTTCTTCAGCCATAGCACTTGAGCACAACAGCTTGCAGCAGCAATGTATTCTGCCTCAGTGGATGACAATGACACGCAGGTTTGCTTCTTGCTAGCCCAAGACACCAGACAACCACTAAGAAAGGCGCATTGTCCACTGGTGCTCTTCCTATCTGTTTTATAACCTGCATGGTCAGAGTCAGAATAAGCCCACAAGAACTCTTGGTTACCTCTGGGATACCAAAGACCAAGCTCTTGTGTTCCCTCAAGGTATCTAAGAATACGTTTAACACATGTTAAGTGTGACTCCTTGGGATTGGCTTGAAACCTAGCACACATGCCTACACTAAATTGAATGTCAGGCCTGCTTGCCGTTAAGTATAGGAGGGAACCTATCATTCCCCTGTACATGGGCAGGCTGACAGATTTACCCTTTGCGTCAGCATCGAGTGCGGCAGAGGTGCTCATGGGAGTGTCATACTCCTTACATTCATCCATCCCAAACTTTTTGAGTAGCTCTCTGCAGTACTTAGCTTGGGAGATGAAGATTCCATTCTTCTTTTGCTTAATTTGCAGGCCTAGGAAGAACGTTAGTTCTCCCATCATTGACATTTCAAACTCACCCTGCATAGTCTTAGAGAAATCTTCACAAACCTTTTCATTAGTTGCCCCAAAAATAATATCATCAACATAAATTTGGACAATTAACATATCTCTATCTTTGTGAAGGATAAACAGTGTATTATCTAATTTGCCCCTTGAGAAACCTTTGCCCAGCAGGAAGCTGCTGAGTCTCTCATACCAAGCTCTAGGAGCTTGTTTCAGGCCATATAAAGCTTTCTTTAGTCTATACACATGTTTGGGATGCTTGTGATCCTCAAAGCCAGGAGGTTGTTCTACATATACCTCTTCTTTAATATAACCATTAAGAAAAGCACTCTTTACATCCATTTGATATAATCTAAAGCATTTCATAGATGCAAAGGCTAGAAGAATTCTTATTGCTTCAAGTCTAGCGACTGGAGCAAAAGTTTCTTCATAGTCAATGCCTTCTTCTTGGTTATATCCTTTAGCTACTAGTCTGGCTTTGTTTCTTGTAATTTGACCTGTCTCATCCAGTTTGTTTTTGAAGACCCACTTGGTCCCCACTATGGATTGATGAGACGGCCTTGGGACAAGTTCCCAGACTTGACTTCTCTCAAATTGATTTAGCTCTTCCTGCATGGCAATAATCCAGTCGCAGTCCTCAAGAGCTTGTTCAACTGAAGTTGGTTCGATTTGAGATAGAAATGCTCCAAACTCAACTTCATTTTAAACTTGCCTTCTGTTCTGACACCAGAAGAAACATCACCAAGCACTTGATCAAGAGGATGATCCCTGTGATGTCTCCTAGCTGTTGGCAACTGTGCCTCATCAGGCACGGTCTGCACTCTAGGTTCATCACTGGGTTCATCTTCTTCTTTGAGATTGCTCGCTGGTGTTTCTTTTGGTGGTGAAGAAGATGATGGTGGTTTTGGAAGATTAAGTATTTCATCATCTTCTGTGGATTGTCCCCATGTAGGAGTTTCATCGAATACAACATGCATTGATTCTTCTACAATTCTAGTTCTCATGTTGTATATTCTATATGCTTTACTCCTAAGGGAATATCCTATGAATATACCTACATCAGCTTTTGGATCAAACTTAACCAGATTTACCTTTCCATTGTTATGCACATAGCATTTTGATCCAAAGATTCTGAGGTGGCTGATGTTGGGCTTCCTCCCTTTGTACAGCTCGTAATGAGTCTTATCCAGTCCTTTGCGAACATAGGCTCTGTTAGAGATATAGCAAGCAGTGCTCATAGCGTCCGCCCAGAACACTTGAGAAACCTCTTTCTCGTTGAGCATGCTTCTAGCCATCTCTGTCAGAACCCTGTTCTTTCTCTCGACCACTCCGTTTTTCTGAGGAGTTCTAGGAGCTGAGAAGTTGTGTTCAATACCATTTTGCTCACATAGCTCAGAGAAGCTATGGTTCTCAAACTCTCCTCCATGGTCTGTCCTTATGGCTGTGATTTTGAGCTCTCTCTTATTCTGCACTTTCTTAGCCAGGACAACAAAAGCATCAAAAGCATCTTGCTTAGAGGCAAGAAACATAGTCCAAGTGAACCTCGAATAGTCATCCACCACCACTAGAGCATACAGGTTTCCACCCAAGCTCTTCACTCTTGCTGGCCCAACCAAATCCATGTGGATTAGTTCCAAGGGCCTGCTGGTGGAGACTTTCTTCTTGGTTTTAAACGAGGACTTTGTTTGCTTCCCTCGTTGGCAGGATTCACAAATAAAATCATGCTTTACTTTAAAGGATGGAATGCCTATAGCTAGCTCCTTTTTAATTAGCATATCAAGTTGAGTAAAATTAACATGAGCTAACCTCTTATGCCAAAGCCAACTGTTCTCATCACTAGATATTAGACATTTTTCTTCCAGTTGTTGACACAAGTCTATAGTATATAGGTTTCCATTTCTATTTGCTTTAAGTTTGCATTTTAAGTTGACCTTATCTAAATTTAGATCCTGCTTATCAACTATTATGCACTCATGTGAATCAAAGATTACCCAATTTCCTTTGTCTGTGCTCTGGCTCACGCTTAGCAGGTTGTGACAGAGACCGTCCACCAGATAGACGTCTTTTACTGGTCCAACTTCTCCAACTCCAGTGATCTTTCCACTTTGATTTCCTCCAAAGGTTACTGTGGCTCCGTCTTTGATCACCAGAGATTTGAACTTGTCTCTGTCTCCAGTCATATGTCTTGAGCATCCGCTATCGATATACCATTTTCTGTTCCTGGATGCTTTGAGACACACCTGAAAGAATCAAGTAGACTTAGGTACCCAACCTTTCTTGGGTCCTCTGTCATTAGTTTTCTGTGCCTTTGGTCTAGTGTTGACCTTGGGCTTAGGATCATTCAGTGCCTTTGGCCTAGTGCTGGATCTAGGCTCTTGGGTTTTCCATGTGGATTGTTTCCAGACTCGGGATCCTTGTCCTCCCTTGGTTTCCTTTACAGGGGAAGGATCCTTTGTAGCCTGGGTTCCTTTATGGACCCATTTGTAAGAGCTACTTGCTCCATGCTTCTTGGCATTACAGGTGGACGTGGAGTGTCCTTTCCTGTTGCAATAGTTACAGAAGCTGAAAGGTGAGGGGCTGTGACTAGTGGCTTTGTGGAAGAATTTTAAGTAGGGCTTTACTTTTGGTTCCACCCACTTTTTCCCTCTAGGAGTATATCCTAAGCCAGTTCTATCCCTATATGCCCTTTGATTCATTAAAATTATATTTAACATTTCTGATCCATTTGTAAATTTCTGCAGGGCATTTTGCAGCTTGTCTTTCTCAGCTGAGATTTTGCTGCAATTGGGGCAGCTCTCAAGTGTTGGGGCATTGGGTTCTGTTTGGGGAGAACCCTGGCCATCCACTACCGGAAGCTTTCTTGCTTCCGCTAGCTCTTCACTCAGTGAGTCCACCTTGGACTCAAGTGATTCCTTTTTGGTTTTTAACACTTTATAGGTTTTACACAATCGAGAGAATTCTTCATGAACCTCATTGTAAGCCTCTTGCAGTTCAGAGAAAGTTACCTCATTGTCTTCGTGGGTGAGGTCAAGTTCTGAAGATGCTTCCTCATCATCTTCTCTGGCTACCAGGCAGAGGTTGGCAACTTCTTCCTCATCACTTGCTTCGTCATCTGAGCTATTCACCCAGATAGAGGAAACAAAGGCCTTTCTTTTGTCTTTGCCTTTTGACTTCTGCAGGCTGGGACACTCAGCCTTGAAGTGGCCAGGCTTCTTACATTCAAAGCACACAAGGGCCTTTTCCTTCTTGTATCCCTTCCTTTGGCTGGAGTCACCTTTTTGAAAGCCTCCTTTCTTTCTGAAGAACTTTCTGAACTTTCTCACCATCATAGCCATCTCCTCATCGTCCATTTCCTCCTCATCATCCTCATCATCATCATCAACCTCCCTGCTGGGAGCAACAAGGGTAAGATTTTTGGCCTTGGATGAGGCTTGAGGAGCTCTCTGAGCCAGCAGGGTAGGTTCATATTCAGCCAGAGAGCCAAATAGTGCAGTGATAGAGCTCGTTGATTCTCCTTGGACTTCCTGCAAGATGGTTACTTTGGTGATCCAGTCACCTTTCAAGATCTTTAGGATCTTGCTAACTTGCTCTCTTTCAGGAATGTCCTTACCCAGCGAGGCCAAATTGTTGATGAGGTGAGTGAATCTGAGCTCCAGCTCTTTGATTGGCTCAGTTGGACTCAACATGGCGAACTTGTGAAACTCCTCCACCAGCATCTCAACTCGTCTTGCTTTTACTCCCCTGGTTCCAGAGTGAGCAGCCTCAAGAGCCTCCCACATATCTTTAGCATTTTTGTGGTGGCTGATCCTGTGAAACTCCTTGGGGCTGAGAGCACACTGAATGTAATGCATATCCCTAAAATTCAGTTGGACTAGAGCATAGTCCTCATTGGTGTACCTGGCTTTCACCTTAGCAAAGCCATCCTCATCTAGGGGAGTGTGATCCCCACGTTCGATTACATCCCAGAGTCTTAGGTCACTTGACTTGATGTAAGTCTCCATTCTAAACTTCCAGAATGGATAGTTATACCCATCAAAGCCTGGGGGCTTGTTGGGTTGAATAGAGACATCTGGTAGAGAGTAATATGTATCCATTACTGGATCTTTGCTTTCTGGATTCGTTGGAATCGAGTGAGAAAGACCCGCTCTGATACCAAATGAAAGTAATGGATGCACAAGAGGGGGGGTGAATTGTGCTTCAAAAATAAATGCTCAAATAAAATAACACAAGAGTTATACTGGTTCGGTCTTCCTGACCTACGTCCAGTTCTCAACCACCCAGGCCGAGTTCCACTATATTTCCAGGTTTTAGAACGGGTTCACCTGGAACCTTTACAACCGCAAGTTTTGAACGGGATCACTTGCAACCTTACAACCACAAGTTTTACACAAGGCTCACTTGTAACCTTTCTAACTAGCTCCCCCTTACACCTAGCAAGGGTTCAACCTTTATAAATAAAGGATTTTTCTAACTAAGTTCTCTTTAAGAACAGATAGTGTTACACACTTAAGTACAATCAACGCTCTTATAACACGAAGAGACTTAACTACAAAGAGTACAAGATATGTAGATGAAAAGATCACTCAATGAGTTAAATGCTCTTTCTCTTTTCTGGGCAGCTTTGAATACTTGAAGATTCTCTTAGTTTCTCGCTCTAACTTCTCTCAAGAATGTCAAAGATAATTCATTAGCCTCATAAATGAAGTTGAGCTCCTTTATATAGTCTTCAAACATTCTGACTCTTGGTAGGTGGGTTAGCCGTTTGAATATTGCCGTTTTTCCCTTATTACCGTTTGCCCAATTAATGTTTCATCAATGCATAGCAGGGTTGACTTGCTTTATCTCTGAAAAGTAGTCCTGACAACTCTGCTCTGACAAAAGCATTCTGACACTGCACTTCTGAACATTCTGACATTCTGATTGCTTGCGGAAGCAGGTTCACATCCGGAAGCAACTCTACTTAGTGTGCTGCACTTTGAATGTTAGTTTTAACAATATAAGCACATAGTCACATGCAGTGGGTGTTTACTTAGTCTAAGATGACTTCCTTGGATCCGGAAGCACTTCTACATCCGGAAGCACTACCACTGGATGAAGGGTTATAATCACTTTTACTTACTCTCGCTCAGTGTCCTTCAATCCAACAGTCAGCGCTAGTCACTAAGCTATCGGAAGCAATTCTACTGGACGTGGCTTATGTTCACTGACGCTTAGTGTCATCTATTCTAACAGCCAGCGCCAGTCTAAATACAACAGGAAGCAAAATCACTTCCGGTTGAATCCTAGCTTAGTCTTGAGGTTTTGTATATCTAGTGCTTATGGACCAAGTTATTTCCCTAGTGAATTACTTGCTCTCGCTGGGGGATGAGTCATTCATCCGCGAGTCATTCATCCGCGAGCGCTAGTCCTAGTCTATCCGGAAGTAAATCCACATCCGGTTGCACTCTTACTTGGGATTCTATGTTAACCTATTGCTTTCTAAATACTTGATTCATTCTTTCATATTTTAGTCTTCATCAAAACTTAAGATTCTAACACAATAAATGCTCTTAATACAAGAAGAGATTTAACAACAAAGAGTACAAGATAAGTAGATGAAAAGATCTCTCAATGCGTTAAATGCCCTTTCTCTTTTCTGGGCAGCTTTGAATGCTTGAAGGATTTCTTAGTTTCTCACTCTAGCTTTCTTCAAGATGTCAAAGATATTAGTTGTCTTCATAAATGAAGGTGAGCTCCTTTATATAGTCTTCAAGTATTCTCACTCTTGGTAGGTGGGTTAGCCGTTTGAATATGGCCGTTTTTCCCATGTTACCGTTTGCCCAATTAATGCTTCATTAATGCTTAGCAGGGTTGACTTGCTTTATCTCTGAAAAGTAGTTCTGACAACTCTGCTCTGCCAAAAGCATTCTGACACTGCACTGCTCTGAACGTTCTGACATTCTGATTGCTTGCGGAAGCGGATTCACATCCGGAAGCAACTTTACTTAGTGTGCTGCACTTTGAACGTTAGTCTAGCAATATAAACACATAGTCACATGCAGTGGGAGTTTACTTAGTCTAAGGAAGCTTTCTTACATCCGGAAGCAATTTCACATCCGGAAGCACTTCCACTGGACGATGAGTTATGTTCATATTTTACTCACTGTCGCTCAGTGTTATCCATTCCATCAGCCAGCACTAGTCACTAAGCAATCGGAAGCAAATCTACTGGACGTTGGGTTATGTTCACTGGCGCTCAGTGTTATCTATACCAACACCCAGCGCTAGTCTTAATACAATCGGAAGCAAATCCACATCCGGTTGTATCTTAACTTAGTCTCAAGGTTTTGCACATCTAATGCTCCTAGACTGAGTTATTACTTAGTGGAATACTTGCTGTCGCTGGGGGATGAGGCGTTCATCCGTGAGCGCTAGTCTTAGCCCATCCGGAAGTAAATCCTCATCCGGTTGTACTCTTACTTGGGGTTCTATATTAACCTAATATTTTCTAAGTGTTTGCCTAGTTCTTTCATATTTTAGTCTTCATCAAAACTTAAGATTCTAACATAAAGTTTTTAGGGAAAATACTGGTGGTTGTGGATCACTTCGAATGTCATGGCAACTAACTTCTTCAAGATCAGTGATTATTCGACATATGCTTTCCTTCAATGTTCAAAAACCGCTCAAGCTCAAACGCACAAAGCCAGATCTTTTTTTTTTCAATTTAGAATATCCATTTTGGAGTGACGAGGGACTTAGCTCTAAAGATAGAGATTATTCAAAAAGTTCAGTTAGATGAAGGAAAAAGAGGGGTTTAATGTGTGAGTGAAGGAAGGGATGAGAAATGTATTGATGGGTATTTAAGAATTGAAATGATGGTGGAGATGTAAGGGACGATGATGGTGAAGACTTAACAGCGAAGGGAATAAGAAAGGTGTGGTTGGTGGAAGATGAATGAAATTTGAAAACAATGGGGATGGGTGAAGCTGGAGTTGGAGGTGGTTTTGGGGGCTGACGGAGATGTAGTCGCCGGAAATAGCTTTGAAGGTGGTAATGGTGATGGGTTGCCGGGGAAGGAGAGGGGAGGAGCTTTTTTTTAAAAAAAAAATATTCATTTTTAATTATTATTTATGATTTGTTTTTCCATGTAAGCTTCCCACTCATCTCGCCACATCATCACAGTTGAGGCTGACATGTCAGCTTATTTAACACCATTAAGTCCTTATCAAACTATAAGGACTATTTGTTTGCACAAAATGAAACTTGAAGGATCAAAACCTCTCCTTTAAAAGTATAGGGACTAAAACCAAAACTGATTCAAACTATAAGGACTGAAACCTCCACTTTTAAACTCCATGGACTAAAACCCAAATCACACTAAACTATAGGGACCAAAAGTTGATTTAACCCTTTAAATTAACTAATCTTTTAAATAAGAAATTTATTTCTTAAAAAATGGTGGTTATAATAATAATTTATTTTTCTAATTTTTATCCATTAAAATTAAAAATTATTAAAAACATTAAATAATTTAAAATAAATATGGATCATTAAAATAAATTTGAATGGTCCAAACTAAGATGTGAAACCCTTTCTCATCTTTGTGATGAGAATGTGATAATGTGATTGCTTGGGACGGATGAGCAAGTTATTGATCATTTTCAAATTTTGAGGGGGATCGGAGAAGAGAGAAAGTCAAATATTTTGCCCTCCCCGATCCCTCCCCTATCGTATTGCACAGAGATATTTGACTTTTATATAAATTATACTCCCTCCGGTCCTAAATATAAGACCTAGTTGACTTTTTTAAAAAATCCTAAAAAAAAATAAGTTATTTATAAATTGATTTACCTAAATTTTTCCCTTAGACTATTTTATTTTACCTATAAACTAATAGATAATCTAAAAATATATCAAATATGTCATATTTTAATAGCCTATTTCGCAACCTTAATCTCTCCAAAAAAGTCAACTAAGCCTTATATTTAGGACATGAGGTAGTATAATCTAATGCGCGCGTGAATAGGTAATAGAGATGATGTAATATACCTTAGAATAGAGTAACTTAAATTTCAGGTCTTATCCGATCCACAAGAGTGTAATAAATTTAGCTGTTGCTCATGTGAATTTATATAATAATATAAAATTAAAGCAATCATGTGAAAATATTTGAAAATTTCGTGAACTGAAGGTGTGGCTGTTCGATCTGTTTGTATTATGCTTAAGATGGTGGAGTTAACTTAATGAAGTGCATGTAATTTCGTATGCATAGCTTTTGTGGAGTATAAGATTAATATTTTAATTCATTTATTATTAGCGAATGCCATTATAGCTGTGTTTTTTCAGAGACTATTCACGACAGAACAAGTTAAATTGCCATTATATAATTGTCATTATATAATGGGCAAAGGTGCAAAAATAGTCATCGTAAATTTTAAAATGTGCAACTATAACTCTGGTAAATTGAAGGGGGCAAAACTGTACACTGTAAATCAAAATGGGGCAAAATTGGGCAAATGTGCAAAAATAGCCATCGTAAATTTAAACGTACGTTTTCCAGACGTGGCCCCACCATCAGTAAATGATGTGTCATACATTTAAGGGTTCAATATGTTGATGAGACTTTAATTTTTTATGAGACTTTATTTTTTCAGATGATTACATAGAAGTAAGGTGAATTTCACATGATTTGGGGTTCTATTTGGTTTCTTATCGAAATGATTTTGGGGTTTAGAGTTCGTTTTTAGTGATTTAGGGTTTACGTTAGATTTTGGAATTGACATGTCATTTACTGATGGTGGAGCCCACATCTGGAAAATGTCTGTTTAATTCGGCCTAACAGAGAGGTTACTTTTTCCTCATTTTGGTTTACAATGTATGGTTTTGCCCCATTTCAGTTTACAGTGTACAGTTTTACCCCCTTCAATTTACCAGGGTTATAATTGCCCATTTTTAAATTTACGGTGACTATTTTTGCACCTTTACCCTTATATAATTAGCACGTCGGAATGTTCTACCAGTGTTTTTTTTTGTCTGCCTTCTAGTTGGAAAACAAAGAATAAATAAAATGAGGCTAGATGACGAAGAAGATAAGTTTTAAAGTTTTGCTTATATACATCAGCATGAATGAGAGCCCAAATGGAGAAAGTTGAAAACTAAAGGATTAGAGAATAGTGTGTCAAACATGAACATTGTTACGACATAATTCGCAATGAGCAGGCCCATTAAGCCCAAAGCAATCGATGACTCAGACAAGGCCCAGCACTGCAGAAGAGATCCAGTCAATTAATTACATGGTCAAAGATGCCGTTGATATTTTGTAACCGCAATACATTAATAGGCATTCATAGAGATCAAAACGGAAAAAGTTGTAAATGGAGAGATTGATTGCTCCAACGGGAAAGGAAATTTGTAATCTATATATATAGAAGTTCCATCCATATGAAAGGGCATCCAAGATCTGCTGAATCTCATACTTTCTATTTCCCTCTTTCGCTAGTCGACCAAAATCTAGGCAACTATTCACTTGTATTATCATTGTGGTTTGTCCACTCATTTTGAATAAAGATACTACTCTTTTCTTTGATATCATATAATTTGTGTATCAACATTTGGCGCCGACCGTGGGGACATTTGATGAGGTATGAACCTTGTTATGAGATCGGGCTCAGATAAGGTCGTTAGGCGATCTCAACAATCTCGAGGTAAGAATTGGAGATCTGAACCTTATTCTACAGGAAATCGAGGAGGATCACATGGAGACGATTCCAAGAAGCCGCATGTGCCCAAATTGAGTGAACATAATTTTTCAGTAAGCCCGGCAGAACTAGTTAACACATTACAGAAGTTAGGTGATTCTGTTAGGTGGCCCAATAAGCTTAAGCGAGAACCAGAGAAGCGTAGTCCGAATAAATGGTGCCATTTTCATGATGATCATGGACACAGGACGGAGGATTGCATTCAGCTAAGAAAAGAAGTGGTGGAATTGATGAAGAAAGGTATGTTAAAAGATATTATTAAAAATAATAAAAATACATCTCATGCAGGGGATACACAACAGAAGTCGTTCAATTCATCGACCACCCCGCAAAATGCTCGTACCATTCATATGATAATAGGTGGGTCCGAGGTAAGTGGAAGTACATATTCTGCAGCAAAAAGGCATGCTAGATCTTTGTTTAATTTTGATTCATCGACTAGGCCTTTAGAAGATGTTATGTCGACTAATAATAATATTAATGAACAAATAACTTTTAAGAGTAGCAAAATTCAGATGTTTTCTTATCATGACGATGCTTTGGTAATAACTTTAATGATAGCTAACTGCAATGTCAAACGAGTTCTAATAGATGCAAGTAGTTCTGTTAATATAATTTATTTGCAAACGGTTAGAGAATTGAATTTAGAATCTCAAATTGTACAAGCACCTACCATATTGATATTTGGGAATGGCGCACCAGATAGAACGGTAGGAGAGATTTCTTTAGTCACTCAAGCTGTGGGTGTCAATCAACTAATCAAATTTCAGGTGATAGATTGCCCTTCAGCATATAATGTGTTGTTAGGACTACCATGGATTCATCAAATGAGGTCTGTACCATCTACTTTGCATCAGTCAATTAAATTTCATACTCCTTCGGGGGTAAGGGAAATTAAAGGAGAACAAAGAATTGCAAGAGAGTGTTACCAAACTGCGTTAAAAGGGATTTCAAAACGTCTTGAGTCGATGCTACGTCAGGTCATGAATTATTAACTTTTATGGATGCTTTTTCTGGATATAATCAGATTTTAATGCACACTGACGACCAGGAAAAAACATCTTTCATAACAGAGAGAGGAACTTATTGTTATAGAGTCATGCCATTTGGGTTAAAAAATGCAGGAGCAACTTATCAACGATTAGTGAATAAAATGTTTTACCAACATTTAGGAAAGACTATGGAAGTTTATATAGACGACATGTTAGTTAAGTCTTTGAAAGCAATAGACCATGTTAATCATTTGAAACAAGCTTTTGATTTATTAAGAGAATATAATATGAAATTAAATCCTGAAAAATGTTCTTTTGGGGTAAAATCGGGAAAGTTTTTAGGATATCTAGTTTCAAAAAGAGGGATTGAAGCTAATCCAGCGCAAATTAAAGCAATAATGGAAATTCCTTCTCCTCAAAGTGTTAAGGATGTTCAGAAACTAACAGGGCGTCTAGCCGCTTTGACTCGTTTTATTTCCAGGTCATTTGAGAAATGTCAGCCGTTTTTTGAGGTTTTGAGAAAGTGCAAAGATTTTCAATGGAATGATAAAGCAGAAGGAGCTTTGCAGGATTTAAAAACTTATTTGAGCAGTCCACCATTGTTGATGAAACCGGAAACAGGTGAGATATTGTATTTGTATTTAGCTGTGGCAGAAAGTGCAGTAAGTGCAGTGTTGATAAAGGAGATTGGAAGAAAGCAAAATCCGGTTTACTACGTAAGTAAGGCGTTACTTGACACAGAAACCAGGTATTCTTTAATGGAAAAGTTAGCTTTAGCTCTAGTATCAGCTTCAAAGAAATTGAGACCATATTTTCAATGTCATCCTATAGTAGTAGTAAGTAAATATCCTTTAAGGAATGTTTTGCATAAACTAGATTTATCTGGTCGACTCGTAAAATGGGCAATAGAGCTTAGTGAATTTGATATTTCATATTTACCTAGAACAACAATTAAATCTCAAGCATTAGCTGATTTTGTAGCTGAGTTTAACCCTAATTTGCAACAAGAAGTAAATAAAAGTATATTGAGTGATAGTCGACAAGTCACCATACAGGCTCCGTGGGAGTTGCATGTCGATGGTTCCACCCATTCTAAAGGAACGGGGGTAGGAATCGTTTTGCAAAACATACATGGGGATAAAATAGAGCAAGCTATAAAATATGGATTCAAAGCAACTAATAATGAGGTAGAATATGAGGCTCTAATTGCTAGCTTAAAATTAGCTCTAAGTTTAGGAATCGCATCCTTGATAGTTTGTAGTGATTCACAATTAGTTTCAAAGCAGGTAGACAGAAGTTATCAAACAAAAGATGATAGAATGAAAAAGTATTTAGATATTGTGGAAAGACTAGTAGACAAATTCGAAAATTTCGAAATAAAACAGATTAGTCGAGAAGATAACCAACAAGCTGATGCTTTAGCGAACTTAGGGTCGACTTTAGAAGCTAATCAAAATAAACATATTCCCTTATATTTTTTAACTACTTCGGCGTTAGAAAATTCAGATAAATTAATAAACAGTAATAATTTAACCTGGGATTGGAGAACCCCTTTAATCGCTTACTTAAAAGATGGACAATTACCAAGTGATAGGAATGAAGCACATAGAATAATTATCAGGGCAGCTAGATTTACTATAGTAGGGGACGAATTATATAAAAGATCATATGCAGGAGGACCTTTATTAAAATGTGTATCCCCTTCGGAATCAAATTATGTCCTTAGGGAAGTTCATGAAGGAGATTGTGGGGATCATAGTGGTAGTAGAAGCCTTATGAGGAAAGTGCGTCTAGCTGACTATTTTTGGCCTACAATGCAGAGTGACGCAATAGCATTAGTAAAGAAGTGTGATAGTTGTCAGAAATATTCCAATGTAGATAGGTTACCACCCGAAAAATTGCATACTATTGCGCCAATATGGTCGTTCATGAGATGGGGGATGGATATAGTTGGTAAGTTATCAGCAGCTCCTGGAAATGTTGTATTTTTATTAGTAGTTACAGATTATTTTACTAAATGGATAGAAGCAGCTGCCTTCGCTCAAATTAGAGAAGTAGAGGTAATTAACTTTGTTTGGAAAAATATAGTTTGTAGGTTTGGTTTACCAAAAGACATAATATGTGATAATGGGTCACAGTTTATTGGGAAAAATTTTAGGAAGTTTTGCCAGAAATGGCATATTCATCTAAAATTTTCAACACCTAGAAATCCCCAGTCTAATGGTCAAGCTGAGTCAAGTAATAAAACCATAATTAATTCGTTAAAGAAAAGATTAGATAAGGCCAAAGGCCGGTGGGCCGAAGAATTACCAGTCGTTTTATGGGCTTATAGAACGACGTCAAGGACGTCGACTGGTGAAACACCATTTTCATTGGAGTATGGGACGGAGGCAATGATCCCAGTTGAGGCAGGGGTACCTTCGTTAAGGTATAAATGGTCACGAGAGGAAACCAATAATGAGGGATTACAATTAAATCTAGATCTATTAGAAGAAAGAAGAGAACAAACATTAATTAGGAAAGCAGCTTATCAAAATAGGGCAACTAAGTTTTGGAATAAGCACATTCGAGAAAGACAGTTTAAGGTAGGTGATTGGGTACTTAGGAAAGTATTTCAGAACACTGAGGAAAGTAAGGATGGTAAGTTAAGTCAAACATTTGAAGGCCCTTATAGGGTAGTTGAAGTTACAGGACCTGGAGCATACAAGTTAGTTGATAAAAACGGGAAAGAACTTTTAAGAAGTTGGAATGCCATACATTTGAAGAAATATTATTTTTAACCATGAATTTGATGTTAAATGTATATTGTTTGAACATTTGATATTGACAAAGTCGTCTTGAACTTTGGAAAATGATGAAAAAGAGTGCTAGCTGGATCATGGTATCGTGACAGTAATTGGTAGTACTCGAAGTTCTGATCCATAGTCAAAACGAGAGTGGTTTACTTGTGATTGTTGCAGGTTGCAAGGAGATTACTCCAGATGACAGATGACAGATTACTCAAGCTAAATGACCAATGGTCAGAAATAGCTTAAGTCGACACAATTCAAGAAATATAGTCGACCGTGCTTACTCAAAACAGGATAGTCGACCAAGCATCCGAACTAGTCGATTTATCCAAAAGAGGGTAATGTTTTTCTCCCAAAAGAGAGTTAGCAACTAAGCGTCTAAGTATGCTAGTCGTCTAACTCAAAAGCGGGTAAAATAACTTGTTATGCTAAGATTCATGACAGTTATAAATTTGCAAATGCAAGATAAAACTAATATGACCAGAATTGTTTGTCATAATATCCAAACAGGAAATGCAGAAACAACAAAAGCATAAAAAGTTCGAAGTTCAATCAAAGGCAAACTGGGTCAAGCAAGTGGGGGAACATCATCATTTCCCTGAACTGGGGGACTGCGAGGCTCATTTTCTGGAGAAGAAGCTGGAGGATCTGGGAATGTGGCATAATATTCATTAATAACAGCATCAGGATCCCAGTTGACATGTTTACCCTCCTTATACTCCAGCATTAACTCCATTTGGGTTCTCATTTCAACCTCGGCAATAGTAGTCTCCAGGTATTTTTTCCTGTCCTTGAGAGCTTTGTTCTCCAATAATAGCTGCATGTTTTCTTGTGCTTTGCTGGAAATCTCGCCACCCATATTGGTATTTATCTCTCTAAGCTCTGTAGCCTTTTGCCTCCATTCTTCAACACCTCTGCGAAGGTTGTTAATTAATTCAGTTTTCTGAAGTGAGGCTGTTTTCTCTTTAGCCAAAGATTGTTTCTCCTTTTCAATATGAGCTGTAGAGCCTCTAGTTCCTTTTCCATGTTGGTTATCCTTTCATTTTTCTCCGCTTTTAGCTGGGAAAGGCGATCTTGGGTGACTAAGAACTTAACTTGCTCCCTATGCAGGGACATGAATTCGAGAGTCTGGACAGGAAAATAAATAAGTAATAGTTCGATACTTACACAATAAAGTAATATGGGTTATAGTGATTACCAGAAAGAGGTTTCTCATTGTGTTGTCAATATTTTCTGTCACCTCTAAAGATTGAAATGTCGCCCTGTCAGTAGGAGTTAGGAGCCTTTGCAGGATATCCAAGGTGACCGCCCAAGGCTTTCTGTGGAATGCAGAAGCTTCAGTAGGAAGGGAAAGATCAATACCCTTCATTTCTTCAAGAGAAATTAAATCCTGAGAAGCACTCTTCAAACTCCAATCTTTGTCAGAGGATGCCTTGAACTTCTTAGGCGACGGAAGAGCTGAATTGGTAGATGGTTCTTGAATAGTGATTCCAGGAAGAACTGGTCCCCTAGTCCTCTTGCTTCTGGTAGCAGGAGGATCGACAATGACAACAGCCGTCTCTTTGCCTTTCACTTTGGCTGGAATAATATTTTCAGTTTGAGGGGGAGGTGGAGTGGTGGTAGCAGGTGTAGTAGCAGCAGCATTCATGGAATTCCTCTTTTTGCTCCTAATTTCAGAAGCAGCAGCATTTTTGGCTTCAGCTTTGAACTGAGCTCTTTCAGCAGCAGATAGCTTCGGAGGCATCTTTCCTGCATAAAGTACGGTAAAAATTATCATTATTTTTGTAGAATAAGTAAGATTTTTTTAAAAAAAGAGTATTAAAGTTTACCTGATATGATGGTAGAAAAACTTCTAGATTCTTTAGGAAGGGCGAGAATTTTCTTGATCTTATCGGTAGAAGTTTTTTCAATAGGGTGAGTGTAATTTAATTGTTTGTCACCTATAAAAGAAAGTGAAGTAAGAATGAGTATTGAAAGGAAGTCTACAATTAGGAAATAAAGTTAGTTGTCTTACTTAGACGACACCATTCCTTTCTGAGTTTGACACCAGGAGGCTCTAAGCTAGCAATTGGAATAATCAAAAACCTCTCATCCCATTGCCGGTCATTAGGGCCCTTGTCAGAAGTCCAGGTTTCGAGTCCTTTGCGATTGCGGACAAGAGTATAAACACCTACTCTAACTTCACCTGAAGTAGCTTTAACTTCACTAATAGAGTAAGAGGTTAAAACGTCTAGAAGGTCAAGGGGAAACCCTAAATGACGCCCCAAAATATCGGCTACTATGGCTACCCTCCAGACATGAGGCATTAACTGGGAAGGGGACAGGTCAAAATGTTTGCAGAGTTGTTCAATAATGAGAGGAACAGGGAAGCAACTAGCATAGCGAAAAGCTTCTACACTAAGGGCAATGGTGTAAACACCCTATTTTGTTCGGGCCTACCAAATTAAAATAAAAAATAATTAAAAAAAATAAAAAAATATAAAAACAAAAAAATATAATAAAACAAGATATTCTCTCTTGATTCTTTCTTGTGAGGCAAGCACAAGTCAAATTGTGTAAGGGTCAAACAAAGATTGGCAACTAAGTGAGGAAATTGGAAATAATTAGAATTTGATTTGAATAAGTTAGGAAACTTTTGAAGGGAATTTGAGTAAAAAGGAAAAATTTTTGTTGGCCAATCAAGTTTCATAATGGAATTGATACATGTGCAACCATCATAAATAGAAAAAGGAAATGTAGAGAATGATTGGTGAGCATAAATCAAAAAATAATAAATGGGCATTTAAGATGAAACTCTAGAGTTGGTGGCCTATATAAGTGAGAGCAAGAGAACATATTGGAGGAGCTTTTTTTCTTTGGAGAGGCTAGGTTTAGTGATGATCATTTTTTTTGGGAGGTTTTCTTTAGGAGAGAAAAAGGCTAGGGTTTGAGAGTAAAGAAAAGAGGTGTATTAGAAAGGTATACATCTATAACATACTTCTTATATTTCTTGGGAAAAAATAGAGAGAAGGTGAGTAGTGGAGAGTGATTTGATGTGAGATCCCTTCTTCTTCTTCTTCTTCTTCTTCTTCTTCTTCTTCTTACCTTTATTTTCTTATGCCGATGAAAGTCTATTGTAGACGGAGGCATTCATAATCTCTCTAATCTCATTTAGGCAAAGGTGATATTGTCTCTTCACCTTGCCAATGATTTGAGATAAGAGAGGATTATTCTTAGTTATTTATTTTTTTTATTTGAAAATAATTTTTTTTTGTATATATATGTATATATTTTTTTACAATAGTTTATCTTTGCTTGATATATGATTTTGTTTTGATTTTATTTTATAAATAAAAAAATAAAATGAAATGGTTTTCATAAAAGAGAAAAATGGGTTGAATGATTTTCATCCGAGAAAGATTGAATTATCTTCTCAGGTTGAAAGTCGATTGTTTCTCCTCAGGCGATTCAATCAAAATTGTGAAGTGTTTCCTCTTAAAAAAAATAAATAAATATGCATTTTCATAATATAAAAAAAAACCAAAAATAATATTTTTTTTTTCTCTTAAATTTAAGCAAATGTTTTTCTTAAAAAAAACACAAACCAAGTGACACACATTTCTACCCCGAACTACGTGGGCTTTGATCCCTTAAGGGTACGTAGGCCCTAGGTCAAATCCTAGGTCAAGTCCAAAAATGTAAAAATAATTTTTTTTTCCTTTTTTTGTTTTATTTTTATTTGTATATATTAATTTTTCTTGGTAATTTAAAATAAAATTAAAATTAAGGTCATATTTATTTTTAAACAAGTAACTTAGGGTAACCGTTTTCTTGAACGGGTGCTGTGGGGTGCCTAACACCTTCCCCACGCACAATCGACTCTCGAACCCTATTTTTATTATTTTAAAAGGTTTTCCAAAATATCCTTTTTAAAAATTTTGGTGGCGGCTCCATTTTTCCACTTAATTTAACTTAATTTTTCGGGCGCTACAGTTTGGCGACTCCACTGGGGAAATTTTAATTTTTTTTTGAGAGTCAAGCCCATTTAAGTTTATTGTTTAAAAATAACTATGACCTTAATATTAACTTTATTTTATTTATGTTATTCTTTTATTTATTTATTACTTTTTTTTAATGTCATTTATTTTGTTTAATTTTTTTTCTTCATATTATTTGTATATATCTCAGGTTTTTATGCCCTCTTCACACACTTCCACTTACACTATCACACACACATTATTTGGCCCTATACCCGGGTCGAGAGTACATTAGTGAGAGGAAGTTTCTAATGGTTTCCCAGAGGTTTTATAACCCTGAGGTTACTGTGAAGACTTCATCCTAGTTGTTACCCATGCGACAATGTTAATCTCTGAGGAGTTTTCACTACTCCCTGAAGGTTAATTTTTGTTAGTGGGGTCTTCATCATCACGATGAGGGCAACTAGGAGACCTTGTGAGGATTAGGACAACCTAGAACCATTTCACTTTTTAGAAGGAATTTAGAAGCCTACCCAATTAGTTAGTACTTTCCTTTATAGGGTACATGATCCACCCTAAGGTTATTCCCAAGATAGGACACTAGAGGGAATTTATTTATTTATTTATTTTTTTCGTAATCATTCTCATTCAATAAATAAAATGCATCTTCTTTCGATATGTACTCTTATAAGATCATAAATAGAATAATTCAATTTTCTTCTTTTCTAAGGATCAACTCTTAATCTCCCTGAAGAATATTAAATTCTCTGAGGAGACTAATGGCTACATGTACATGAGTTAAGCATATCAACAGTGAGATCATAGGTGAGGAGATGATTCGAGATCATTCCAAGCTAATGGTCAACTCTAACACTCCCTGAAGAATATTAAATTCTCTGAGGAGGCTAGTGGTTACATGTACATGAGTTAAGCATATCAACAATGAGATCATAGGTTAGGAGATGATTCGAGATCATTCCAATCTAATAGTCAACTCTAACACTCCCTGAAGAATATTAAATTCTCTGAGGAGGCTAGTGGTTACATGTATATGAGTTAAACATATCAACAGTGAGATCATAGGTCAAGAGATGATTCGAGATCATTCCAATCTAATGGTCAACTCTAAAACTCCCTGAAGAATATTAAATTCTCTGAGGAATCCCTGAAGAATATTAAATTCTCTGAGGAATTAGAGGCTCTAAAAACTGTTAGAATCTTAAGTTTTGATGAAGACTAAAATGTAGAGGATTAGACCAAGTGCCTAGGAAGCAATAGGATAACAAAGGATCCCAAGTAAGAGTGCTTCCGGATGAAGATTTACTTCCGGTTAGATTAGGACTTGCGCATGCGGATGAATGCTTTCATCCCCCAGCGTCAGCAAGTAAATAACTAGGGATTTAACTTAGTCCATGAACTTTAGGTGCACAAACCCTAAGACTAAGCTATGGTTCAATCGGAAGCGAAGTTGCTTCCTGTTAGACTTAGACTGGCGCAGAGCGATAGAATAGATATTACTCCAAGCGACAGTGAGTCTACTTCCCCAAGTGAAAGCGCTTCCTGTTAGAATTAGACTGGCGCAGAGCGACAGAATAGATATTACCCCAAGCGTCAGTAAGTCTACTTCCCCAAGTGAAAGCGCTTCCTGTTAGACTCAGACTGGCGCAGAGCAATAGAATAGTTATTACCCCAAGCGTCAGTAAGTCTACTTCGCCAAGTGAAAGCACTTCCTATTAGATTTAGACTGGCGCAGGTTGATAGACTAGATATAACCCCGAGCGTCAGCAGAAATGCAACATCAAGTGAAGTTGCTTCCTATTAGATCTTGACTGGCGCAGACTGATAGAATAGATTTCACCCTAAGCGTCAGTGAATTCACCACGTCAAGTAAAAGTGCTTCCGATAGCTTAGTGACTAGCACTGAGTGTTGGGATGAAATACACTAAGTGAGAGTGAGTTATAGTGAACCAAGATCCTTCATCTAGTAGTTTTACTTCCGGATGTAAAAATGCTTCCAGATACATCATAGACCAAATCAGAACACAGTCTAAGTAAACTACTCCCCATAGCAAACAAACTTCCCACAGCATGTATAATTCTTATATATATATTGCTATGTTGGACTAACCAGTATGTGCAGAACATGGTCACGCTTCCGGATGCAAATGAGCTTCCGGATGGAAAGACTCTTGACATTGGGACTCAGAGCTTAACACTTGCAGAGCAAGATTACCACTTGCGGATGAAAGATGATCATCCGTCAGCAAGAGTGCAAGAGTAAAAATCACATACTCAGAAGTCAGAATGCTTTTGTCAGAGCAGAGGTGTCAGGACTACTTTTCAGAGATAAAGCAAGTCAACCCTGCTAAGCATTAATGAAGATGTACTTCTCAACGGTAACATAGGATTAACGGCACTATTCAAACGTTCATATTCAACTTGCCACCTAAGCCTATGAAGCCGAATATAAAAGAGACACTCATTCAGAAGAGAAGAATGATGGAAGAAAAAGAGAGAACAGAACAAAGTATCTGATATATCATACTCATCATTCTACACATCTTCTACTACTCTCAGATCCAGATTTGTGATATTTTTCAGAGAGTAATTTTATTGTACTTAAGTGAGTAACATCATCCACTCTTAGAGAGAGTTAGTTTTGAGCTTAAGTGTTTAGCACAATCAGTTCATAGAGTGAACATAGTGTAAACTTACAATTTGTAAGGGGGAGCATTTAGAGGTTGTCTAAATCTCCATAGGTTGCAAGTTAGCCCGTAAAACTTGCATTTGTAAGGTTTGCAGGTGAACCCGGTGTAAAACCTGTGGGTTGTTAGGTGAACCCGTGCTCGTAAAACCTAAAGTGTAAAGGCTTCTCTTGTGCCCGGTTTAAACAAGAATAGTGGATTGAAAATCTCAGGTGGAGCCTGGGGACTGGATGTAGGTCTGGGTGACCGAACCAGGATAAATTTATGTGTGCATAAATTTACATTCAAACATTCTATTTTGCATCACATAACATACTGACTTGTGCATATCACTACTTCGTAAATATTATCACCAAGCACAAGCAGTCTTTCGAAAAGAAGATTCAAAAGATTTAATTTATTCTCTCACCCAATTCACCCCCCCCTCTTGGGTGACAGCCACGTTTATCATTTGGTATCAGAGCAAGGTCACTTGTTTAAAGGATCCAACGATCTCAAGTGCAAAGACCTAGGCTGATTTGGGTTACAAAATGTGTTTTGAAGGTTTTGATCATACCATCCCACCTGTGTTAGAAAATGCTGATTTTTACTTATGGAAGGGAAGGATGAAAAGTTTTATACTATCCACTGATTTCAAAATGTGGGATGTTTTTGAAAAGGACTCTGATTTCAAACCAAAAGTAAATTGGACAGAAGAGGACAAAAGCTTATTTTACTTAAACCTTAGAGCAATGCAAATTTTGCACAAAAGTTTATCTGACAATGATTACCAGAAAATTAAACATTGCTCTAGGGCTATAGATATTTGGAACACTCTTGATACTATGTATGCTTCTAGCCAATTTCTTGATGTTAAGGCTGTCCAAAGCTCACTATGTGCTCCTTGTGAATCCACCGTTGATGAGCTACTGGATGGTGATGTAGCAGAAGCTAGTATCAGCAAAGAGAGAGTGGATCTCCGCCTAGAAGATTCAGAAGCTGAAGAAAATGAGGTACCTAAACTTGAAACTTCTGAATTGCAAGATATGTATAATGAGCTACATGTTGAATTCTGTAAACTTGCAAAAGAAATTCTAGGCTTAAGAAAAAGGAATAGGGAACTTGAGGAACTTATTCCTTCTTCTACAACCAAGGAGTCCAAAGTCCCACTCATAAAAGAAGATTTTTCGAAAGACCCTGAGATTTCAAAAGGTAATAAACATAGAGTCTTTGAAAAGAAAACTGACCACCATAATAGTGATAAGAAATCTGATTCTGAACATCATCCCATTATCTGTCATTATTGTGGTAGAACTGGTCATATTTCTCACACATGCAATTTTAAGAGAAATTTAAATGTGAGAAATAAATATATATGGATCCCCAAAGGACAAGTAAGGTCCAGCGCTAACTATGTAGGACCCAAGTACAAATGGGTACCAAAACTCCCTTCTAGTGCCTTATCTGTGCAGGAAAGATCAAGAGTTCCTCTTGTCCCAAAGAAGAGAACTCGTGGTGATGTCACTACTGCAACTACCTGGTTCAATCATAAGAAGCAGTACGCTACCACAAGGAACAAAGACCTTGTCTCAGGGATAAGCTATCACAGAGTTCCATTCAACTATCCTGAGAAGGACAAAAGAGAGAGGATGTCTCAACTCACATGGAGAAAACCTGCGAATCCTGTCTCTCCTAAGAAAGTGCTTCAGGCCAAGGATAAGTATAAAAGATCTCCTTGGGTAAGCAAGGGATTATTTAAGGTTGAAGCATGCAACAGTAAAATCTCCTATGCAAATGTAAGATGGACTTATTGAGATTTTACATTAAGCATCATAAGCATGAACATGATATGGCTTATAAGATATTTCACACAATGTTCATACTATACATGCTATCTATGACTATCATTATCAGAAGCCATGTGCATATAGTCATAGTTGATTCGCAATGCTATATTCATAGTGAATAATTCTTAAGTGCATAAGAATCACATACTTCCTACAAACTGACCAGTCAGATCCAAGGTTGGAGACTGAAAAATGGGAAAGAGAAATCATTTGCTATTTTGTAGGAAAGAAGGTACGAAGGAACAACAATTTTCATGATCATACCTGATCAGAGCAATGTATCAAATCTGAATGAGTTGTTGTTCATACTGGGCTCCGAGAGCTACTGCTCCTGAAATTGAGAAGATCAAACAAATTCTACTTGACGCAAATATGGCTTTAGTTATGAAAGCTTGATCGCTGTGGATGCACAAGAGAGAACATCAACGAGTCATTCAAAGTTAAATCTTAAGTAAGTACCATCGGAAGCAAAACTACTTCCGGATGCTCTCGTGCTGACGCTGAATAACTACTCAAGGCAACCAGGAGCGTCTGTCCAACCGGAAGCAAAATCACTTCCGAATACTCTTTTGCTAGCGCTGGATGATAATTCAATATGATCAAGAGCGCCAGTGTCAGACCAAGGGACACACCACTTCAGAAAACGTTTCAACTTCCTCTATGAAACGTTGTGCCTTCTCTGAAGCAACACGTGTCATCAGGTGTGTCGTTCCAACTTAAAAACTTACGTTACCCAATGTGTGAAAATTTGAAAGACTATACCCATTCTATCCTCAGAAGCTTTACCTATAAATAGATGTAACTTTTCACCTTCACTTTTTACTTGCATTATTTTCACACGCATCTTTTCTCTGAAAAATTTACTTCATCTTCTTCATTGCATTCTTCATTTTTACACACTTCTCGCATTTCATCTTTATTTTCACAACATTCATACAAAAAATGGCCGGTACGAATGAACCCAACCCAGTCATCCAGAAAACCTCTTCTTCTAAGAAAAATAAATCGAAATCTGGGAAATCCTCTCACAGACATTCTGGTAAATCTGGGCACCATGAAGAACAACATGAAGAACATCATGAACGCCAAGAAGGTTCTGGGCAATCACGGGGACAGGGTGAAGACGTTCAGGGTCAGCCTGAAACCTCTGGTAGAATAGAACAGGCAGTGGGTTCTGAACAAGAGCGGGATGCTCAGGGAAAGGGAAAGAAGAAGAAGGTTCATTTTTCTGAGGAGCCTTCCTCCAAGAGGCAGAGGGTTGAGGAAGAAGATGATCTCACAGTTTATAGAGATGGGGCTTTGGAGAGTGTATCCGCCAAATTTGAGACATCCATTCCCATCTTCAATCATGGCCTGTTCATCAATCTGGACAAGTTGGATGAACTAGGGTTTGCTCATCTGCGCCCTTACTTGGAAAAGTATATGTCTTGGCTGGGCATCAACCAGGACTACAACGTCAACGTCCTGCGAGTCTTTTGCCAATCCCTCTCAGGCAGAGCTAAGTACAGGAAGGTGGATGGGAAAGAGCAAGTCCACAAACTCTCCTTCACTGCCACTGTAAGAGGAAGAACCTTCAGGTTCACTTGGAGAACCCTGAATGAGATGATGGGAATCACAGAAGAGGATATGAATGAATGGATCTACCCTGAGTCTCACAAGTACAGCAAGGAGGAACTCGAGGAGTTGTATGGCACCAACAGCAAGAAGGTGTCAAAGATGTCTGATTCTAACAGGCTCTTGTACTACGTCTACTCCCGGATAATGACTCATAAGGGAGGCAACTTCAACGAGTTCACACTGCTGGACAACCCTTGGTTCCCTAGACTCCTCTCGCGCAAGTCTTTCAACCCTGGGCAGTTGATATGCCTAGAGCTTCAGCGCTGGTTAAACAATGACAAGTCAGGTTATCTTCCCTATCCCACCATCATTGCCTTCCTCCTTGAGAAGCATCTGATCAAGGCTACATCTGCTGTGGAAGAAGAGAATGTCCAGTGTAGGCCTGTGGGAGCAACCAATGTGGCAAGGATGGGGATCAAGTATTTCAAGCCTCCTAATCCCACTCGCTCACACTCACAAGCCGGTAGTGCTTCTGGTACTTCAGCTCCCTCTGCATCTGGAGCAGGCGATCAGGAAGTTGACTCTCATGCTGGGCCAAGCCGTAGTGCAAGGGTTCCAGCTTCTGTTAGGGCCTTTGCAGAGGACATAAAGGAAGAGCTTCTGTTGAGACTGACTGATTCCTTGGTGGGTCCTCTCCGTGTTGAATGTGAAGCTGGCTTCCACCACCAAGGGGAGCGAATTCAGCGGCTTGAGGACAGAGTAGGACAACTTGAGAATCACCTTGCCAGGGTGGATGCAAAATTAGACCTCATCCTCCAGCACCTACAAATTCCCCAACCTTCATCACAAGGTAACTTACCACCTTCACCTCCTCCTCCTCCTCAAAACCCTCCTCCTCCTCCTAATCACCCTCAACTACCACCTCCTCCTCCGCCCAACACTCAACAACCTCAGCCTCCACCACAAAATGACCAACAAGCTCCACCATCACCCAACAATGACCAACAATCCCAACCCTCACCTACCCATGACCACCAAACCCAAGACTCAACTCACAACTCTCCACGCCATTCTCCTAGAAATTTCTCATCCTCACCTTCCTCATCCTCATCCTCACCCATTCCCACACGACCAGGTGCCCCTACACGCTCTCCACTCCGCTTCTCCAACCCTACCCATCCAAGCCCTAGACCCATAGGATCTGAAACAGCCATTCACCCCCTCAGCCAACCATACGGCGAATATCCCCGCCTTCAACCACTCTCCGATGACCATTTACCCTTTACCCCTGACTCCGCCAACTACAAAGAATACTCCTCCACTCATCCTTATGGGGATATCTTTGTCACCACCAGCTGCTTCCCCGACCCTCCTCAAACTCCTGAACACCTATCCTCTCCCACATCCTCTACCTCTACCCTATCACCCTCCCCTCCCAAGAAATTTGGTCCTGAACCACCTCCATCCTCCTCCACATCCACTCCATCCCTGGCACTCACCCCTGTTGATGATGACAAAAGGGGGAGAAATGTTATGTCTACTCTTCGCCTAAGTATGGCCACAAGGGATGTCCTCAGCCAGCCATCACTCTGGATTGATGAAGATGTCACGGCCGCCCTGCGTCGTGCATATGAGTCTCAGAGACTGAGTGGTGCAGAGAGCCTTATAAGAGGAGAGGCCCTCCGTTTCATGGAGCAGAAGAGAGCGGCTAAGCAAGGACCCCAATGGGATATGGTTGTGTATGGGCAAAATGAACAATCTTCACAACCTGAGACATCATCAGAGTCTCCTCCAAATAAAACAAGTAGAGAGATGGTTGAGGAGATCATAATGAAGTGGGGACTAAAGAGACCCAACCATCCTCCCATTGTGATAGCCAAGCCTGTTCCTGCATCCTCTGGGCAAGAGTCTGAGATCCCTTCATCTGAGCAATCTTCTGATCCTCCTCCCTCGTCTGAGCCAGCTGCCAGATTCAGTGCACCCAGAAAGAAGGCCGTTGCTAGGAAACGTGCCAGGAAGTTAATTGCCACCACTGAATCTGATGAGTCTGAGGAAGAGACTCCATCTGACCTACCTGAGCAAGGAACTTCATCTGCTCAGGTTGTGCAAGAAAATCCAGTGGTCCAAGCTGTTCCAATTCTGAAGGAAGTCAAATTGGAAATTGAAGACATGACTCCTGAAGAATTTGAGAAGTATGGATTCACTGACAAGCTATCCTTTGGTCAGATGGCTTGCCTCGATGCTGAAAGAGCAAGTGCCATGCCCACTCCTCCAATTAACAAAAGCAAAGGGAAGAGCAAAGGGAAAGGGAAAAGGAAAGCCCAAGAAGTTGAAGAGGATCCCAACTTCTCTGCATGGAATGTGAGAATCCGGGCTGTACACTATCCCAATGGAGAAGTCTGCTACTTCGACGATGCTACAGGTTTCCCTGGGTATGAAGAAGTGGAGAACATGAAAAGGGCATACGAGGAGTCCATTGAATCAGAAAGGCTCAGAAGGGAAAAAGAGGAAAAAGAGCTTCAAGAGATCATTGCCCAGATAAACCAGAGTGAGCGTGAGGAAAATGAAGAGAGACAGAAAGAGAGGGAAAAGAAAAAGAGACACAGACTCTAACCCCCAATCCAAATATTTTTGTTGATTTTGTTTTCATGCATATCTTCATTCATACTTAGTGAAATTTATTTGTATACATTCTTTACTTGTATATGTTATTTGATTGTATAACTCTGACTTGTAACTTCTGCTTGTCAATAATATTTGTCTGAGTTACTTGCTCTTAACTATTGCTTTTATTCTTCAGCTAATCCTTTCATATGAACTTAATTAATAGAACTAGGTTTGTCATCATCAAAAAGGGGGAGAATGTTAGAATCTTAAGTTTTGATGAAGACTAAAATGTAGAGGATTAGACCAAGTGCCTAGGAAGCAATAGGATAACAAAGGATCCCAAGTAAGAGTGCTTCCGGATGAAGATTTACTTCCGGTTAGATTAGGACTTGCGCATGCGGATGAATGCTTTCATCCCCCAGCGTCAGCAAGTAAATAACTAGGGATTTAACTTAGTCCATGAACTTTAGGTGCACAAACCCTAAGACTAAGCTATGGTTCAATCGGAAGCGAAGTTGCTTCCTGTTAGACTTAGACTGGCGCAGAGCGATAGAATAGATATTACTCCAAGCGACAGTGAGTCTACTTCCCCAAGTGAAAGCGCTTCCTGTTAGAATTAGACTGGCGCAGAGCGACAGAATAGATATTACCCCAAGCGTCAGTAAGTCTACTTCCCCAAGTGAAAGCGCTTCCTGTTAGACTCAGACTGGCGCAGAGCAATAGAATAGTTATTACCCCAAGCGTCAGTAAGTCTACTTCGCCAAGTGAAAGCACTTCCTATTAGATTTAGACTGGCGCAGGTTGATAGACTAGATATAACCCCGAGCGTCAGCAGAAATGCAACATCAAGTGAAGTTGCTTCCTATTAGATCTTGACTGGCGCAGACTGATAGAATAGATTTCACCCTAAGCGTCAGTGAATTCACCACGTCAAGTAAAAGTGCTTCCGATAGCTTAGTGACTAGCACTGAGTGTTGGGATGAAATACACTAAGTGAGAGTGAGTTATAGTGAACCAAGATCCTTCATCTAGTAGTTTTACTTCCGGATGTAAAAATGCTTCCAGATACATCATAGACCAAATCAGAACACAGTCTAAGTAAACTACTCCCCATAGCAAACAAACTTCCCACAGCATGTATAATTCTTATATATATATTGCTATGTTGGACTAACCAGTATGTGCAGAACATGGTCACGCTTCCGGATGCAAATGAGCTTCCGGATGGAAAGACTCTTGACATTGGGACTCAGAGCTTAACACTTGCAGAGCAAGATTACCACTTGCGGATGAAAGATGATCATCCGTCAGCAAGAGTGCAAGAGTAAAAATCACATACTCAGAAGTCAGAATGCTTTTGTCAGAGCAGAGGTGTCAGGACTACTTTTCAGAGATAAAGCAAGTCAACCCTGCTAAGCATTAATGAAGATGTACTTCTCAACGGTAACATAGGATTAACGGCACTATTCAAACGTTCATATTCAACTTGCCACCTAAGCCTATGAAGCCGAATATAAAAGAGACACTCATTCAGAAGAGAAGAATGATGGAAGAAAAAGAGAGAACAGAACAAAGTATCTGATATATCATACTCATCATTCTACACATCTTCTACTACTCTCAGATCCAGATTTGTGATATTTTTCAGAGAGTAATTTTATTGTACTTAAGTGAGTAACATCATCCACTCTTAGAGAGAGTTAGTTTTGAGCTTAAGTGTTTAGCACAATCAGTTCATAGAGTGAACATAGTGTAAACTTACAATTTGTAAGGGGGAGCATTTAGAGGTTGTCTAAATCTCCATAGGTTGCAAGTTAGCCCGTAAAACTTGCATTTGTAAGGTTTGCAGGTGAACCCGGTGTAAAACCTGTGGGTTGTTAGGTGAACCCGTGCTCGTAAAACCTAAAGTGTAAAGGCTTCTCTTGTGCCCGGTTTAAACAAGAATAGTGGATTGAAAATCTCAGGTGGAGCCTGGGGACTGGATGTAGGTCTGGGTGACCGAACCAGGATAAATTTATGTGTGCATAAATTTACATTCAAACATTCTATTTTGCATCACATAACATACTGACTTGTGCATATCACTACTTCGTAAATATTATCACCAAGCACAAGCAGTCTTTCGAAAAGAAGATTCAAAAGATTTAATTTATTCTCTCACCCAATTCACCCCCCCCCTCTTGGGTGACAGCCACGTTTATCAAAAACTCCCTGAAGAATATTAAATTCTCTGAGGAATCCCTGAAGAATATTAAATTCTCTGAGGAATTAGAGCTTCTTAAGCCCGAAGCATCACTCATTGAAAGGTCTTAAGCCAAATAGGATGTGATATCCATATGGCTTAATGATCAACTCTTGACCTCCCTATGGGATAATAAATTCCTTGAGGAGTCTGGAGGCGAAGCATCACTCATTGAAAGGTCTTAAGCCAAATAGGATGTGATATCCATATGGCTTAATGATCAACTCTTGATCTCCCTATGGGATAATAAATTCCTTGAGGAATCTCGAGGGCGCTCATAAGGTAATACAATATTGCTCAGTCTAAGCATCCTGCAGATCAAGTACCCCCAACGCATCTGTATAACACATGACTACTGGTTTGGGTGAAACTAATCATTCTCAAGATGGGAGACTATCACTTCTATTTCCATATGATGTAATGAATATTTTGAGGAGGGAATGGTAATCCTCTCAAGTCATTGTTACTTTCATGTAATAGACATCTTGAGGATATGAAGTCTTTCATAATTAGAGAGATTTTAATTGGTCTAAAAGACATCCCCATATGAAAAAAGAAAAGCAATAATAAAAGAAATAAGATGCTAAATTTTTATTCAGTAATGTTTGCATATATTATTTCTCCTTAAATGACTTCATTTGACATTTGTCAATGTCATCCTATCTTCTTCACCCTCCGCCCTTAAATGGTTGTCTTTCCAAGATGTCAAATCCAAAAATTGATTCACAAGTTGCATGCATAGAGGTGATAACATACTGTGGAAATGGATTTTTTTTAAAAAAAAAAAAAAGAAAAATTGAATCTCACTTTGATGAGGCTAGTAAAAGGGTAAATTGTTTAACTTCAATGCAATGCAATGATGATTACATAAGCCATGTGAGGATTTGAGCCTACAGATATTATTTCATTTTAATGTGTGTTCCACTTATCCCTTACCAATCTAGAACTTGGCATGTATCTTTTTCAAACTAAAACTTAAGGGTGAATTTGCTTGATATAGAAAAGATCAAAACTTTCATTTTTCCATCAAATCTAAGAGCCACATTTTCATCTATTTTCATCTCTATGACATTCCTTTCGTATCCATTCACCAAATATCTTCCTTACATTCTGGGGTACATTTTACCCTTACAATCACTCAATTTTCTTGGTGATGGTGCACATGCACATTTCTACTAATCATGGAGGTCATTTTGTAAGAATACTCTCTTTTAAAAAGTTTGGACTTCACAAAGTTGTAGAAGAGGAAGAAGAGGAAGAAGAAAGGAAGAAGAGCCGAAAACCCGAAAGGGCGGCTCAGGCAAAAGTTAGAGCCAAAAAAAACGGAGAGAAGCTCGCTGAGCCGAAAACCCGAAAAGGCGTCTCAGGCAAAAGTTAGAGCCGAAAAAAAAAAGAAAAGAAAAAGGGAGATAAGCTCGCTGAGCCGAAAACCCGAAAGGGCGGCTCAGGCAAAAGTTAGAGCCAAAAAAAAAGAGATGAGAAGCTCACTGAGCCGAAAACCTGAAAGGGCGACTCAGGCAAAAGTTAAAAAAAAAACCAAATAGGCGACTTAGGCAAAAAATTAGAACTTAAAAAGAGAGAGAGCACAAAAGAGCTCGCTAAGTTGACAACCTAAGAGGTCAGCTTAGGCAAAAGTTAGAGCTAAGAAAAGAAAAGAAATAAAGCTCTCCAAGATCCTCCTATGTACTAAGTTTTTGGTGTGTACACTTGCTCGAATCTTCATTTACTTCATATTCATCTTGAATATTCACCTCAGTTTCATTCGTCATCTTCTCCTTGTATCTTATTCCCATATCCTAACCTATTGAAAGTTCTTGTGATCTATATATGCATTTGAATCTTAGGTTGATGAAGAAATTAGATTATTGCCAAGCCTATGGAAAGGAATTGGATAACCTGGATATTGAGAGCAAACACTAACCTTCAAACACTGAGTGATGAGAGTAAACACTATACCTTGTGAGGAAAATCATTGAGACATTGCATTCTTGTTAAACTCTTTACCTAGATGCTATCTAACTCAAGGTGCATAAATTGATTTTAATAGCAGTTTTGATCCTCTATTCATGTGACTTGTGTGTTAAAATCTCAAAGTTTTCACTATACTCACACATTGTTCCCCAAACATTTCACAACAGGGAAATATCTCATTTCGATCCTACTCTTCATTTCACATGGCATATGATTCTTTCATAGTACTTCTCATATAGGCCGAACAATACATGCCTTTTATTCAGTAAAGACAACCAAATTAGAACTTGGGGATTCTCCTTAGTTCTATTGTCATGCATCCACTTCATTGGACAACATTGACATTGTTAAATGAAGTCCCAAAAAAAAAATATTTGAACTATGCAAACATTATAAATGAAGATAGAGCGGAAAGAGAAATATTGTCATTCTTGACAACGAATTTAACAAGAAAGAAATTGTAACTTTAAAGTCATCTCTTTGATCAATGCCTATAGGTCTTACATACATATACTATCATCCTCCTGGAAATATTTTGTGAGTCATTTCAAATATTAGGGGGAAAGTTTGAGGCTTATATTGTGATCATATCATAAATCGCCTCATAGGAACTTTCAAGGACTTTTGTTAGGCTAGGGCAAATGCAAAAGCTATTAAGACTATGAGAATCGCGTTTGAAATCTCGTTTCTTTAGAGTCAACAACCTTAATGATGTCTTAATTGAACTCATGAGTTTCTGTTTAAGGGAAAGTCCAAGGAGAAAGCAACATCGCAGGTATGTTACTCATCATTATTCCCATGCATCACTTCATGCTCATCCTTATTAGGTCACATCACATTATCCTTACCATTACTATCTTCGGTCTCATTCTGGCAGACCACCACATACTTAGCATTACATCACCATTAATGTCATTATTTGGTTGATATCTTGTTCATTGACTAAGAAAGCAACATCGCTGGTAAGTCTACTCATCATCATCCCATCGTCACTTCATGTTCATCCTCATTAGGATCTCATCACCATTACCATCTTCGGTCTCATTCTGGCAGACCACCACATACTTAGCATTACATCACCATTAATGTCATTATTTGGTTTATATCTTGTTCATTGACTAAGAAAGCAACATCGCTGGTAAGTCTACTCATCATCGTCATTTCATGTTCATCCTCATTAGGATCTCATCACCATCTTCGGTCTCATTTTGCCTGACTGCCACATACATAGCATTATATGACAATCAGCGTCATCATTTGGTCAATATCGTCTTCATTGTTTAAGACTCATCATCATTGGTTTGCATTTTTGAGTCATCATGTGCTTAGGGTCACAAATATTCATCACCTTCATTTGGACTTCATATTGGGGGCATTTTAAGCATGCTCATCAAAGTGCTTGCACCCATCATCTGGGGCAATGTGTGTTTAATGTCACACCACTATACCTTTGTTGTCATACATCCTGTTTAGGGCTCCATCATTGTCATCATCATTCATGACATGTTTAGCCTTCTACATCATCATCATTCATGATGCACTTAACCTTCTATATCATCATCGTTCATCATCATTATCACTTTCATCTCAAGTGCTATCATATGTGTGCATCAACACTTTATACTGGGGCAATGTGTGTTTAATGCCACACCATCATACCTTTGTTGTCATACATCATTGTCATCATCATTCATGACATGTTCAACCATATACATTATCTTCATTCATGATGTACTCAACCTCCTATTCATCATCGTTCATCATCATTATCACTTTCATGTTAAATGCCATCACATGCGTGCATCAGCACTTTATACTGGGGCAATGTGTGTTTAATGTCACACCACTATACCTTTGTTGTCATACATCCTGTTTAAGGCTCCATCATTGTCATCATCATTAATGACATGTTCAACCTTCTACATCATTATCATTCACGACATGTTATCATCGTTTATGATCATTATCACTTTCATCTCAAGGTCGGCATATGCATCAGCACTTTATCAACATCCGGGGCAGAGCAAAGTCCTCGTTATCACCCCTTTCAAGCCCTGTAGCGGCAGGCACCCCAAAGCCCAGTAACGGCTGGCAATCCTTTAAAGCCCTGTACCGGCAGGCACCCCAAAGCCCAGTAACGGCTGGCACCCCTTCAAAGCCCTGTAGCGGCAGGCACCCCAAAGCCCAGTAACGGCTGGCACCCCTTTCAGGCCTTGTAGCGGCAGGCACCCCAAAGCCCAGTAACGGCTGGCACCCCTTCAAAGCCCTGTAGCGGCAGGCACCCCAAAGCCCAGTAACGGCTGGCACCCCTTTAAAGCCCAGTAACGGCTGGCATCCCTTCAAAGCCCTGTAGCGGCAGGCACCCCAAAGCCCAGTAACGGCTGGCACCCCTTTAAAGCCCTGTAGCGGCAGGCAATCCAAAGCCCAGTAACGGCTGGCACCTTTTAAAGCCCTGTAGCGGCAGGCACCCTTCAAAGCCCTGTAGCGGCAGGCACCATTCTTTTCAAAGCCCAGTAACGGCTGGCACAATTCTTTTCAAAGCCCTGTAGCGGCAGGCACCATTCTTTTCAAAGCCCAGTAACGGCTGGCACAATTCTTTTCAAAGCCCTGTAGCGGCAGGCACTATTCTTTTCAAAGCCCAGTAACGGCTGACACAATTCTTTTCAAAGCCCTGTAGCGGCAGGCAAAATTAAAGCCCAGTAACGGCTGGCACAATTCTTTTCAAAGCCCTGTAGCGGCAGGCACCATTCTTTTCAAAGCCCAGTAACGGCTGGCACAATTCTTTTCAAAGCCCTGTAGCGGCAGGCAAAATTCTTTTCAAAGCCCAGTAACGGCTGGCACAATTCTTTAAAAGCTTTGTAGTGGCGAACACCATTTTTTCAAAGGCATTCTGGTCTTACTTGCGTCTGTTGTCGAGCCGGACAAAATAAGTGTTCTTATCTTTACTTGCTTCATAGACAAGAAGCTCACTCTTCTTAGCTACGAGCAAGTAAAGAGGGGCAACTGTAAACACCCTATTTTGTCCGGGCCTACCAAATTAAAATAAAAAATAATTAAAAAAAATAAAAAAATATAAAAACAAAAAAATATAATAAAACAAGATATGCTCTCTTGATTCTTTCTTGTGAGGCAAGCACAAGTCAAATTGTGTAAGGGTCAAACAAAGATTGGCAACTAAGTGAGGAAATTGGAAATAATTAGAATTTGATTTGAATAAGTTAGGAAACTTTTGAAGGGAATTTGAGTAAAAAGGAAAAATTTTTGTTGGCCAATCAAGTTTCATAATGGAATTAATACATGTGCAACCATCATAAATAGAAAAAGGAAATGTAGAGAATGATTGGTGAGCATAAATCAAAAAATAATAAATGGGCATTTAAGATGAAACCCTAGAGTTGGTGGCCTATATAAGTGAGAGCAAGAGAACATATTGGAGGAGCTTTTTTTCTTTGGAGAGGCTAGGTTTAGTGATGATCATTTTTTTTGGGAGGTTTTCTTTAGAAGGAGAGAAAAAGGCTAGGGTTTGAGAGTAAAGAAAAGAGGTGTATTAGAAAGGTATACATCTATAACATACTTCTTATATTTCTTGGGAAAAAATAGAGAGAAGGTGAGTAGTGGAGAGTGATTTGATGTGAGATCCCTTCTTCTTCTTCTTCTTCTTCTTCTTCTTACCTTTATTTTCTTATGCCGATGAAAGTCTATTGTAGACGGAGGCATTCATAATCTCTCTAATCTCATTTAGGCAAAGGTGATATTGTCTCTTCACCTTGCCAATGATTTGAGATAAGAGAGGATTATTCTTAGTTATTTATTTTTTTTATTTGAAAATAATTTTTTTTGTATATATATGTATATATTTTTTTACAATATTTTATCTTTGCTTGATATATGATTTTGTTTTGATTTTATTTTATAAATAAAAAAATAAAATGAAATGGTTTTCATAAAAGAGAAAAATGGGTTGAATGATTTTCATCCGAGAAAGATTGAATTATCTTCTCAGGTTGAAAGTCGATTGTTTCTCCGAGAGAGATTGTGAAGTGTTTCCTCTTAAAAAAAATAAATAAATATGCATTTTCATAATATAAAAAAAAACAAACCAAAAATAATATTTTTTTCTCTTAAATTTAAGCAAATGTTTTTCTTAAAAAAAACACAAACCAAGTGACACACATTTCTACCCCGAACTACGTGGGCTTTGATCCCTTAAGGGTACGTAGGCCCTAGGTCAAATCCTAGGTCAAGTCCAAAAATGTAAAAATAATTTTTTTTTTCCTTTTTTTTTGTTTTATTTTTATTTGTATATATTAATTTTTCTTGGTAATTTAAAATAAAATTAAAATTAAGGTCATATTTATTTTTAAACAAGTAACTTAGGGTAACCGTTTTCTTGAACGGGTGTTGTGGGGTGCCTAACACCTTCCCCACGCACAATCGACTCCCGAACCCTATTTTTATTATTTTAAACGGTTTTCCAAAATATCCTTTTTAAAAATTTTGGTGGCGGCTCCATTTTTCCACTTAATTTAACTTAATTTTTCGGGCGCTACAAATGGTGTTCTTGGAAAATGAATCAAGTCTTTCATCTTTGTTAGGGATCCTAAAAGGTACTAGAGGATTAAAGAAATACAAATTCTTCTCTTCTAATTTCCTAGATTCGATTGTTTTTAACTTGACAGGTTTCAAGTCCGTTACTAAAGAAGGTCTCTTAGTCTCAGTATTAACTACTTCCTCAGAAATCACCCTAACTAATGATCTAAGGGGTGGCGATCTAGAGCTAGTACCTTCAATAGGTACATTTTGATTACTAATGTTTTTTGGAGTTTCACTTGACCCAGAGTCAGACAGATTAGGAGAATCATCACTGGGATAACTCACGTGAGAAGGGTTAGAATCAGAGCCAGACATTTTTGTAGTAAAAGGTAGAAGAGGAAGATACCTGGAAAAGAGGCAAGGCGAGCGCTTGAGAGAAGAATGACCTAAGGCGATGGAAGATGAAACTAGAGATTGAAAAGGGAACTTCAAGTATAAAAAGAAAGAGCGCCAGTTTTGCGAAAATAGCGCCACTTACAGAAGGAACGCATCTAGGCCGTCAAACGTGAGCAAATGAAGCGACGGATTAATCTCAACCATTGAGTGTTCAACCGCTACTTCCCAATGACTATTTGCAACGTCATTGTGAAGTGGGGGACTTAGTGTTACGACATAATTCGCAATGAGCAGGCCCATTAAGCCCAAAGCAATCGATGACTCAGATAAGGCCCAGCACTGCAGAAGAGATCCAGTCAATTAATTACATGGTCAAAGATGCCGTTGAAATTTTGTAACCGCAATACATTAATAGGCATTCATAGAGATCAAAACGGAAAAAGTTGTAAATGGAGAGATTGATTGCTCCAACGGGAAAGGAAATTTGTAATCTATATATATAGAAGTTCCATCCATATGAAAGGGCATCCAAGATCTGCTGAATCTCATACTTTCTATTTCCCTCTTTCGCTAGTCGACCAAAATCTAGGCGACTATTCTCTTGTATTATCATTGTGGTTTGTCCACTCATTTTGAATAAAGATACTACTCTTTTCTTTGATATCATATAATTTGTGTATCAACAAACATTGACCACATATATTATCTCAGCTGAATTAATGTACGAACAGAAGTACAGCCATGCATGCCATCCATATGGCAAGAGAGAAAAGTCAAAAATATCTATTACTTGATCAACACCGAACCCGACCCCTAATTCTATAAATAGAATCCCCAACACTTCACAATTATCCCAAACAAAAGACATAAACTTTATTTACGCATATATTTGTAGGGAAATCTCCAAGTAGAAGACATGTCTGAGGAATGCAGAGGTAAAAGAAAATTCTGTAATTTGACAACTGTCACATTTATTGTTTTTTTTATCTTGATATAACATGTGGTTTCTTACCTATGCATGTGTATGTTGTGAAGGCAAGACTTCATGGCCAGAGCTGCTTGGGGTGGAAAGAGAGAGAGCAGAAGCAACAATTGAGAGAGAGAATGATTTTGTGGATGAAAAAATTGTGGAAGAAGGATCCATCGTCACCACTGACTTCCGATGTGATAGGGTGTGGGTTTGGGTGAATAGTATTGGCATCGTTACCAGGGTTCCCAAGATCGGATAAAATTTTATATATAAAGCTACATCTTCAATATTATTATCTGCACTACTCCATGTAGCCTTGGAATAAGGATTTATTATCCAATTTATATTTTTATGTTATAATGTTATATATGTATAATCTTGTGTACTTTCCAATAATTACCATTATGTTATGTAAACTATTGGACTTTATGAAGTTTACAAGTCTCAATTTATCTCCTGTCGACTAATTTACATGAAGCTTTAATTTCTTAATCAAACTTAAAATAACATGCAAATAATCTCCTTGATTTTAAAGTTATTTGTGATGAACAAGCAAATCCAAAACCCATGAGATGCCAAGGTGTGGGAACTCCCATAGACACCTAAACCATCTGTGGGGTCGTACCTATGCTTAGTTTGTTTGGTGTGATATAAGGGATATGGCCGGAAAGGAGGAAAACAATTTTTGTTGAATTTTGGGAAAATTAATCCTTTAGTCCTTATTATAGTTTTGACAAATTGGTAACTCAATTCTTATATTTTGACTCGGTGTAACTCAATCCTATACTTCGACTTAATTATAAATTAGTACTTGTACTTTCAAGGTTTTTAACGAGACAACATTGATAATTATTGTGTACTCTTTTTCCTTCACTGGGTTTTTATACCAATGAGTTTTTCCTAGTAAGGTTTTAATTGAAATGTGTGGCTGTCACCCAAGAGGGGGGGGGGTGAATTGGGTGAGGGAATAAAAACTTAAACTCTTTTCCGAAAGACTGCTTGTGCTTGGTGATGATGATAATAAGTAATGGTATGCACAAGTCAGTATGTTATGTGATGCGAAATAGAATGTTTAAATGTAAATTTATGCACGCATAAATTTATCTTGGTTCGGTCACCTAGACCTACATCCAGTCCCCAGGCTACACCTGAGATTTCCAATCCACTATTCTTGTTTAAACCGGGCACAAGAGAAGCCTTTACACTTTAGGTTTTACGAACACGGGTTCACCTAACAACCCACAGGTTTTGCTAACGGCTAACCTGCAAACCTAACCGCAAGTTTTACGGGATCACTTGCAACCTTTACAACCGCAAGTTTTGCGGGCTCACTTGCAACCTATACAGCTCCCCCTCACACCTAGAAGGGTTCAGTCTTTACAGACAATGATTTAACAATGATTACAATACTGTTCTTCAAGCGACAAGCTTTAGAACAGGTTTGATAGGATGTTCACTCTATGAACTGATTGTGCTAAACACTTAAGCTCAACTAAGTGGGTTCACTCAATGAACAGATTATGTTACTCACTTAGGTACAATGATTGCTCTCCACTAATTTTCTCTAAGAGTGTTACAACTTTATAATCAGAGAGTAGAAGATGAGAAGGATATTTCAGATAGTAGGCTTGAGCTTCTTCATTCTATTTCTCTTGCTTATCAAACTCATTAAGCTCACCCTTCAGAAATGAAGAATATCTCCTTTTATACCAGCCTCTGATTATCCAACCGTTGGAGAGGCAATAAGGCCGTTTGAATATAGCCGTTGGGGCCTTGTTTACGTTGTCCTCATTAATGCACAGCAGGGTTGACTTTGCTTTATCTGAAAAGGTGCTCTGACCAGCTGTTCTGTCAACACTGTTCTGACAACACTGTTCTGGCAAAAGTCGTTCTGACATCTATACACTGTACGGTCTGACTCTTGCTTGTTGTCAGATGAGGACTTCGTTCCTCAAGCATAAGTCCAGGATGCTAAGAGACTTACTATCGGAAGCTCTCTTGCTATCTGAAGTGAAGCTCGTGGACTCTATCATTCTGCTTGCTATCACATAGAGGAACTTCGTCTTCCAAGCACTTGTCCATGAATGATAAGAGCGCTTTGCTGTTGGATGCTCTCTTGCTATCAGAAGCTCTCTTATGGACTCTGACTCTTGTGGGTAGTATGAGCTTTGACAACTTGAATGAATCTTCAGATTATGTTCTCCTTATCTCTCATACTCCTCATGCTTGGTAGGTAACAATGTTGTTTGAATATCTGTTAACCTCTTGTTACCGTTGGGAAGTACATCTTCTTAAACGCTCCATTAAAGCTTAGCAGGGTTGACTTGCTTTATCTCTGAAAAGCAATTCTAGCCACTCTGCTCTGACAACATCATACTGACTTCTGAGCATATGTACTTCTGACTCTTGTAATCCTGCTGACGGATGATCATCGTGCATCGTTCATTGTTCATCCGGAAGCGGCAGTCTTGCTCTGCAAGAGTTAGTCTCTGAATTCCAGTGCCAAGAGTATTTGCATCTGGAAGCTCATTTGCATCCGGAAGTAAAACTAAGTTCTGCACATACTTGTTAGTCCAACAGAGTAATATATATAATCAAGTATAGTAGGAACTATATATGCTGTGGGAAGCTTGTTTTGCTATGGGAAGCATTCTTACTTAGACTATGTTCTGACTTAGTGTATTGTCTACTGACACTAGGGGATGTCTATTCCAATAGTCAGCGTAAGTCTCGTTATTTTAGTCTAACTCTTCCTAAGTGACTTAGTGTGTCATTTACTCGTGCTATGGGATGTGTAGTATAACAACACATAATCACATGCAGTGGGAATTCACTTAGTCTAAGGAGCCTTTCTTGCATCCAGAAGCACTACTACTGGATGAAGGGTTATATGTACTTTTACTCACTCTCGCTCAGTGTCCTTCCATCCAACAGCCAGCGCTAGTCACTAAGCAATCGGAAGCAATTCCACTAGACGTGGCTAATGTTCACTGACGCTTAGTGTTACCCATTCCAACAGTCAGCGCTAGTCACTAAGCAATCGGAAGCAAATATACATCCGGTTGCATCTTAACTTAGTCTCAAGGGTTTTGTACATCTAATGCTCCTAGACTGAGTTATGACTAAGTGAAGTGCTTGCTGTCGCTGGGGGATGAGACATTCATCCGCGAGCGCTAGTCCTAGTCCATCCGGAAGTGATTCCGCATCCGGTTGTGATTCCGCTGTGGGATGAGTCTTTCATCCGTGAGCGCTAGTCTTAATTCATCCGGAAGTGAATCCGCATCCGGTTGTGACTTAACTTAGGATTCAGTGTTAGCAATCTAGACTGGGTTCTAACCAAGTGTCTCACTTGCTTCCGCTTGCGTCCCCTATGGGATGTGTACTCCATCCGCGAGCGCTAGTGGTAATACATCCGGAAGTAATCTTGCATTCGCAAGTGATCTAACTTAGGATTCTAACCATGTCATCTAATCCTTCCTAAGTGTTGATTATGTTCTTTTAAGTACTAGACCATATCATACCTTAGTCACCATCAAAACTTAAGATTCTAACATTCTCCCCCTTTTTGATGATGACAAACCCATAGATGACTAGAGAACATAATTAAACTTAGATCACTCCCAGAGCTATATTTCTTTCCCCAGTTTTCTCCCCAGATATCTAGACATCTTATTTTATCTCTCAGCTCTAGACATCTCATGTCTCATCTCTGGCTAGACATCTTATATCTCATCTCATGTCTCATCTCTAGACATCTCATGTCTCATCTCTAGCTAGACATCTTATATCTCATCTCATGTCTCATCTCTAGACATCTCATGTCTCATCTCTGGCTAGACATCTTATATCTCATCTCATGTCTCATCTCTAGACATCTCATGTCTCATGTCTCATCTCTAGCTAGACATCTTATATCTCATCTCATGTCTCATCTCTCTCCCCCTTTTGGCTTCATCAAAATTCAACAAGTGCAAGCTAGCCTTAGGGATGGGGATACATCTATCGTTCTCCAAGCTAACCTAATATTTCTCCCTATGTATCGTTAATAAAGATTTGTTCTAGACTATTCAATACAACGTACGAGAATTAACAAGGGACAACAATAATGATTCATGATCCTAAATGATTAACATGATATCAAAATAATTTTGGTGCGTTTAAAATGATGATTATGATATCAAATGAAAATTTGTGATTTTAAATTCGTGATACCAAATGAAATCAAATGAAATATGTGAGTTTGAACTTGTGATGTCAAATGAAATGATTGAATGCCAAGTGAAATTTGTGATACCATATGAAATGAAACCAAATCAAATGAATTTTGTGAGTTTAAAATGCCAAAAGTAATTTCCAAACAAATTGCATCACAGCATCTCAAGAGTTTATTATCTATGACAGCATGTAACTCTCTATTTTCAAGGGATCATTATCAAGTAATGTCCATCTACTTCTCTTCTATATTAAGATTAATCATCACAAGATCAAGAAAATAAGCATATAAGAGAGGTATGTTATCAATTACTTTCCAGCGTGTCATATAAAGGATACAAATGTGTGAGATGGGATGATTTTCTAAGACAGTGAATGATTTTGAAGTCAATGCAGATTGAGAAAAACATCCTAAATTGACACCCTTACCAATGCCATGTATGCATCATATATAAGAGATGGTAAGGTGTAGATGTTACCACAGATGAGGAATCCTCATACTCTATTAGACTCATGAATCTGAATCATACGCAGATAAGCATGCTTCCTGACATCTTCAAGAGGTGTGCTATCTCAAGTGGAAACCCCTAGCGCAAGTGCTTTGATGATTCGCTTCGGCAAGCTGAGCTACAACCACAAGCAGACATGACTGGGCAGTCACTCTACTCTTCCCATGGTTCAATAGTTGGCCTGCTATCGAAGGCGCTGATTGTTGCAAAAGCAACCTTGCTCAAACTTGATGATTGGTCCTGCATATGCTTGAGGAAACAAGTGCTTCCTGATGGTCAGTGAAAGAACTTAAGATTTAACATTGACGACCATCCTCAGGACATTCAAGTCAATCTGTGTTAATCAGCACAAGTTAATAATTTTAAGAAATCATGCTTGCTAATTGTTTAAGAAAATATGAGCAATGATTATGTGAAAACTAATTTTGAAATTGTCTACACGTTCACATAGTTTCACTATCAAGACATGAACTCTATTTATACTCTCATAGATAAATATCAATGTGATAGTACAGCGAGTATCAAACAGGTGGCATATTTTCAGAGTTTCATAAGCAAGGATAGTTCAATAAATATGCCTCAAGGATGTTCATGTTAGATCATGAAGACATGTGAATTATTAACACAATGAAATTTTGAAAAATCTTCATCCTCACAAAAATGAAATACTGTAAATCTTCATGCTCACAGAATAGTTTAATTTTAAGACTAAATCCGGTTTACAAAAACAACCAAATTTCAGCATATGATTACGAGAATAATTTCCAAATATTAGCTCAAGTTCTTCTAGATATGCTCAGTGTGATCTCATTGTTCTTAGGATATCAACAAGCTTGAAATTAATACAGATTATAGCATGCTTGTGATACTATGCCATGTTTTACAGATCTAGCAGAGTTTAATTCAAGGCATTTCCTAAGATTTCTAATGCATGTCAGACAAGAGAGAGACTATCCATTAAATTTCACAACAGAATGTGTAAGGGATAGAAATGCTCATGTGTATTGGCGAGAGTTTCTCAGGTTTAGTATAGTCATTCCACACATCTTGATAAGGAGCATTTTCGTTGCTATTCTCTCTTGGTCATTCTCATTGTTCAAGCTTCAATAATCTGTGCCAACATTCTTAAACCACAAACTTGAACCGAGATCATTAGTAGATTGAGAACTTAAAGATGTAATTAAGAGGGATGTATTGTTCTTGAAGTCATAGCTGCTTATGCATTGAAAAAAACTTGATGCAAGAGATACCGCATGAAATGGAAAATCAGAAATAACTTTTGAATGCTATCATGAGGTATGGTTGTCATGTAAGTTTAAAGAGGATCAGAATCTGTTTTGAAAGTTTGCATTTCAAAAAGGATCTTTCAAAAATCAAGGTGAATGCATAAACTATTTTCTTTCATGAGAAGCGCCCTTAAAAAGATTCGCTAAGCATATATGAGTAAAACGATTTAGACACCATATGAAAACTCAGAAGAAGGTTTTTAGTTTTAGTGTCAAAATTCTGAAACTTGTTCTGAATCTTCGTAACAATGTCAGAAATCTTGGAACACAATGATTCAGCATGCACAAGTTCAGACACTACAAACAGCAGTGAATTTGATATGACAAAATATTAATGATTCAGCATGCACAAATTCAGAACGTTTTGAAGAAAGTTCAGTTTCAAAGTGTCAGACTTCTTGAATCTGTAAAATCAGTATGCATTATATCAGAAAATTAATTTGATATGATAGGATCATTTTTACAGAAAGTAAGGTCATCACAGATAAGGGAAATCATATCAGTTTCAGAGAAATAAAAGCTGTTAAGCCCATCATGCATTTACCACCCAAATGATTATTCAAGTAAAGAGGAGGGTAAGAATGATATCACCATAGCTCCATTCGCGTCAAGCAGTAGCTTGCTTGATTTTGGTTGGCAATGCAAGAATTCTTCTATTTTCAGAGCAGCACCAAAATCTATGTGTGACGAATGCTCATCAAGACTTGACAAATTGTTCAGATGAGGTATAGTCCTGAGTCTTGCTGAGGCTAATAGGATGGATTGAAGCTGGTACAGAGGGAGACACAGGTTCAGCAGAGGGTATCTTCGCAGGTTGATCACTCAGCGCTATCTCAAGCTTGCCTCTGTGCTAGCAGACTGTTGGGGGCACATGAATCAGATGGCTTTCCCAAGGGCGAGTCTTCCTGCTTGGGCAATCCGCTTCATTTCAATTTCCCTTCTGAGGGCAGCAGTGACATCCTGGTCAAGTCCGAGGGATGGCTATCTTAGCCTATCTCTCTCTGATTCTGCTCATGCTCCTTGTTCATCTTAGCCCATAACTCATCTAACTCTGATTGATTGATCTGGATAAGAATCTGTTGAAGCTCCAGGGGTTCTACTATGGCTTTACAAATCAACAGTCTCATTAAATTCAACAGACCCTTCTTGTTCATTCAGAGCATTCTTAGGATCAGCAATTGACTCTTCTTCACTGTCTGATGGCTCACTGAGGGGGGAGGAGATCTTCTTTTTAGCCAGGGTCTTCTTCACCCTTGTCTTGCTGAACCTTCGGATTGCCCTTCCTACAAAATACCAGATAGTTCCTTCCTTTTGTATCCAAGTCTGGATCTGAAGGTCAGTTTGTAGGTTATATATAATTCACATGCACTTAGATTACTTGCTATGTGTATGGCATGGTGAATCTTTCATGACTATATGCACAAGGATATACAAGGTTTTTGATCAAGATAGTCATGGACAACATGTAGATTATGAACATTATTTATTTCTTTAAGCTTTCTTCTATGATGAATATAATGTTCACATCTTAGGATGCTTAATGTAAAATCTCAATAAGTCCATCTAACATTAGCATAGGAGATTTTACTATCAAATGCTTCGACGCAAGTGATCCCTTGCTTACCCAAGGAGATCTTCTATACTTATCCTTGGTTCGAAGCACTTTCTTCTGAGAGGTAGGATTCAAGGGCCTTTTCAATGTTGATCGAGAAATCCACTCTCTCTTGTTCTTCTCAGGATAGTTGAATGGAACTCTGTGATAGCTCATTCTTGAGACAGAACCTTTGTTCTTGGTGGTTGCGCATTGCTTCTTATGATTGTACCAGGGGGTTTCAGCAGTTGCATCACCACAAGTTCTCTTCTTTGGGGTAAGAGGAACTCTTGATCTTTCCTGCACGAGTAAGGCACTAGAAGGATGTTTTGGTACCCATTTGTACTTGGGTCCTACATGGTTAGCACTGCACCTTACTTGTCCTATAGGAATCCATACAAACTTATTTCTCACATTTGAATTTCTTCTAAGACTGCATGTGTGAGAAATATGTCCTAATCTACCACAATAATGACAGATAATGGAATGATAATCAAAATGAGGTTTTCTATCATTATCATGATTAGTTTTCTTTAGAAAAGCTTTTTGTTCCTTTGAAATCTCAGTTTCTTTTGAAAGCTTTTCTTTTTCCTTCAACACGTGTTTACAATCAAAACATTTTTCAAGACATGTTGAAGTTTTCCCTGCCGATAGTGGGCTAGCTATCGGAACCACTAGTTCTTTAAAAGAAACCTCGGAAACTTTGGACGTAGAAGAAGATTATGTTGATTATGTTCTTTTAAGTACTAGACCATATCATACCTTAGTCACCATCAAAACTTAAGATTCTAACATTAATGAGGCACAATAATACTTGTTTATGAACATCCAAGGGGGAGTGTTATAAATAAATATGTATGGATGTTCATAATCAAAATGATTCTTAGAATTCCCTCTCATGACTACACTATGATATATAACTCCCATATTGAAAGGTTTTAAGTGTATTACTCTATAACCTCCAAGTGTACCATTATATTACTTAAATTTCTTCTTTATGTACTTGTAACTCATGAGGTGCTTGGATGCCTATATATAGAGACTATGTACAATGTCTTGTGACACATAATTGAATAAGAAATGCTCCCCTTTCTCTCCAATTTTCTCTCTAGTCTTTTGTTCATCATCTTCTTCTCTTCTTCTTCTTCTTTATATATATTCTATATTCTCTTTAGTTTTATAACAATATTAAACATATAGTACTAATATAAGTGAAGGTAATATAGATAGTCATTGCCTAAACGTGGTAACTCCAAATTATTATTAATGAATTAATATATGGTATTTAGAAATAGTGCTAAATTAGAAAAAGAAATAATTTCTACTACATGGAATAATCAATGAAAAATTTTGGAAAATAATTAATTTATATTAAACATATAATACTCAAAATAAGTGAAGGTAAGATAAGAAGTTATTGCCTATGTGGGCAACATTCTTACCCCTTGAGTTCGGATTAGTCAGTTGCGAGGTCGCATGATTACCGGGCGGTGTTTGACAAAAAAAAGATAGGAAGTCATTGCCGAAACGTGATAACTCCGATTATTAATGAATTAATTACCAAAATCAAGCCAGATAGGTTTGTCAAAATGAAAGAAACATCATTCTATTTACTGATGAGTTGTAAAGGCATAATCAACATTAAAGGCCGGTCCACTCTTATATAAATCACACACTGTAACAAAGTTGGAAAGAAATGAATTATTAAAGCATGAAATATCAATAATAACTGTATCAAAAAAAATATCAATAATAAAGTCAAACTATTTCCCTCTAATTTGACTCTCGTCCAAATTTAAATATAAAAGTAATGAAGGGAAGTTAATATGTCTGCATAGGTCACAACATGAGCACAAAAATTTAATAACCGTTAGGATCTCAATTTCAGAATCATAGGATGAGCGACTCACTTGTGAAAGTAATCATATAATTTTTATGCGATAAAATCCCTTTTACACATGTCAAGTACCTTTATTGCCATAATTATGATGCGTTTGAATTCATTCTCTAAGCGTGATTACTTTGATAATCAATGGATTAATGACCAGGATCAAGGTCGGAATAGCTTTGTCAAAATGAAAGAAATAACATTTTGTTTAATGATGGTTATTATAGGAACAATGAGCATTGAAAGTCAGGCTAATCTTATATCAATCAAACACGACAACAAAGTTGGAAAGGAATGAAATAATAAAACATGCAATATCATTAAAGTTCAGTTTTATTTTTTTACTAAAAAATAAATTTTTTCTAAGAGTTGGGTAATTATTGAGTAGTGATGTATGTGCGGATGATATTAAATGAGAGATTCTATTTTTGACTTTGTAATAAATTAAGTGTGGCTTAATAAGCCATTAACATGTTTCTAAAGTCAATTTATTTGTTGATCATTGATTTGATAATTATCGTTGAATATGCATAATGTGTGAATTAAGACGTTGATTTACCAATTAATTGCTCACAAATTCGTTTTAATCACTTTAAGTATATGTTATTTAGAGGAAGTCTGAATTAACACAATTACGAGATTTTTTTTGGGTCAAAACACAATTACCAGATTATTTGGCCTTAACTATGCCAATTAACGCCAATTCCATTTAAAACGCTACATTATTTAGAGAAATTTTGAATTAAGCTCGAAATTTATAAGTTATTCATATCCATAACAAAACAATCTAAAGAATGATATTGGCAAATCAACGTGATTGATATCCCATTATGTGCAATAATTTTGGCCTCAAAAAATGGGAAATTAACTAATATTAATTTAGGTGTCAATCATATCCAAATTTATTTTGACTTTATAATAAGATAAATGTTAATAGAATGAGGCACAAATTTATTCAAATTTATTTTGTATTTGAGTAATCAATCAATCAAATATAACCCTTAAAATCTTGTATTTGATCCACATTTCCTTTCACACAGGATCCAGTTTCAAATGTGGATTGAATAAAGTTTTGCCTCCCCAAACCTTATAAAATACTCCATATGTGTATTTTATTATCCCTGTTTGTGGGCCCTTTCTTTTGCTGCTTCGTTTTCCTCTTGCATTTAGGTCCTGCTGCTTCATTGCCCTCTTGCACATGTGTATTTTATGGTCCCTATTTGTGGGCCCTTTGTTTTGCTGCTTCATTTTCCTCTTGCATTTAGGTCCTGCTGCTTCAATGCCCTCTTGCATTTAGAGGTCTATTAATTTCTGCGTGGGTTTCAAAGGGGCCCCATCATTTGTTATATATGTTTCTGCATGATAGAGCAATACTTACTGAATTTGAAGATAGAAAAATAATTATGAATCTGACACTAAAAACACACTGATGTTGAAAAACAATTAGACTACAAACTGAAAAAAAAAAATTAGATAATGATTGCATTGGGCCCTTTGTTTTGCTGCTTCATTTTCCTCTTGCATTTAGGTCCTGCTGCTTCAATGCCCTCGTGCATTTAGAGGTCTATTAATTTCTGTGTGGGTTTCAAAGGGGCCCCATCATTTGTTATATATGTTTCCGCATGATAGAGCAATACTTACTGAATTTGAAGATAGAAAAATAATTATGAATCTGACACTAAAAACACACTGATGTTGAAAAACAATTAGACTACAAACTAAAAAAAATTAGATAATGATTGCATTAGGTCTCCTTGGGTTCATAAGTTTTATGTGTGTTTCAATTTCTGTCATTAAGTTTCCTTGGGTTCAATCCCCAATTCAAGTTGCTTTGTGTTTCCCTCCCACTGATAGTCCGCTATGTATAGCTGTTAAAGCCCTGTATGATGTGCTTCCCCCTATTCCCCTTTTGCTTTCCTGCTGTTACAGCTAGCCACATTGTTCCTGTTTTTCAGTTCTTTCAGTTGCTTAGGCATCATATTTTTTCTCCATGGAATTCAGACCATATAAGCGCCTAAGAAAAAGCCATGTTGCACGAAAGAGTGTTAGTGGTTCAGCCTCTCCTTCTCCTTCTCTTTTGGATCTTCCTGATGATATGATTTTTGAAATTATTAAGAGAGTTGGGAGGGATTGTTATCGTAGTTTTGTCCATGCTAAGGTAGCGTGTAAGACGTTTAAGCGCATTAGTGAAGAGCCAAAAGTTATACAAGAGATTGCTGTAAATCAGATCCCTTTGTTCCATGAGGAGAGGGATAAAAAGTTTCAGGAAGTGATTGATGCTTGTCTTGATGGAGGTTTTTTTCTTTTTCGGATTCTCATATTTTTTTCATATTGGATTAACAACATTAGATAGTTTATAGTGGAATAAAAAATATTGTGCTGATTTTGTTTCTTTATACATGGTATCACTAATGATATTTAGTTCTTCATCATTTGTTGTCTAGGTAACCAATTGGCTATTTTTCGACTAGGCATGTGTCATGCCTTTTGTGCTGGGGGAAGCTACTACTATGGTTATGAGCTGATCAGGGAGGTTGGTAAAAAAACATACTCGATGCTGCATATATATGGTGCTTAATGTTGACTGCCCATTCAGGTCAACTAAATCCTATATTTGAATCGAAGGCAATAGAACTTTGGAATAAGATTTACACTGAAGAGAAGATTCAAAGTTTGAGGATGAAATTAATGGCATGTTTTTCTCCCATTGCTGGGAGACTTGCGGAGAGGTGTGTATTCCATGTGCAGCACTTCTCTTCTTGCTCATTGCGCCCACCAATACATCAAAGTGCTGAAAATTGCATAAGATGCAGGCTGGATATGGAGGTCAAGTGGTTTGTGGAGAGCTTGGGTGGAGAATACAACATTGAACCTTAGGTGTTTTCTTTTATGTGTTTAGGGTTTGTGTTTACTATTGTTTTACGTCTTTTGGGGTTTAAGTGTTTAGTGTTGGTTGCTCAAAAACATTATTATGTGGTGTACACTTTGCTTATCCGGTTTTTATTTAGTCTAAATGTTGTTGCTGTTAGTGATGAGTCTTAGTTTTAGGGGTGTTAATATTTTTCTGTTGTTTGGTAAGCACCTTTTTGTATTTGCAGTAATATGTTTGTGCTATGTATCAGCCCCAGAGTTGTTTGCTGGGCATTAAGATTCTGTGTTTTATTAATATGGTTTACTAATGCCAATATGTCTCACTAATTTTACATTTATCAATTATCAATGATATGGCTGAGCGACCATGGTACAGAAATTGTAACAAGCAACGCAAATAATTTGGCTGAAAAAAAAACAACTTATCATAGTAAGGGCAGAGGAGGCAATGATTAAAAGGTTCCCTATAAGTAGTTACTGGTGAGTTGCAAGAAATGCCTAATGTTATGAAAACTTTTGCAGCAGTAGAATTAAGATTCGAATATTGTTGATCATTGTAAAAACACATTTTCATCGGGTTTAGTCATGAAAGTTAGATGTGTGTTCAGCCCTCCCGCATGCAATTATCCCTACATCGGTTGACACATATTTGCAAAGTTCATGCAACAGGGAAAGGTTTGTAAAATTCATGAAATGATGATTGATGATGACATCAACTATTAAAAGTTTATTTTACTCCAGTGTAGGAAACAATACAAGCACTATTCAACACATATTTTACTTGATTGTAATTGACTAAGATCAGACTTTTATTTTAATCCAATGTAGGAAACAATACAAGCACTGTTCAACACATATTTTACTTGATTATAATTGATACGCACAAGAAGGCATGAGATTGAAAAAGATAATTATAACACATCAAATGAATTACATGAAACATGGGTTCATGAGTTACATGTTAATTATAAATATAAATATTCCTACATAAATGACACATTTGTAAAATTCATGGAACAGGGAAAAGTTTGTAAAATTCATGAAATGATTTTAATCCAGTGTAAGAAACAATACAAGCACTGTTCAACACAAATTTTACTTGATTACAATTGATTAAGATCAGACTATCTGTAAGATGGCACATAATAACACATCAAATGAATTACATGAAACATGGGATCATGAGTTACATGTTAATTATTAATATAAATATTCCTACATAAATGACACGTATTTTTTCCTTTGAAAGTGTTTTTGATTTTTCGTGTGTTGCTTCTTAGCATGATTTGGTCATAAATGCAATTTTTTCACCATAAACTATTTTGTTTATATCCTAAATAAATTTTACCTGCTGTTTATGATTTTGAGATTTCCATGTCAGGGTATAAATTTTCATCTCCATCTCAGCATTTATCCTCATCTCAGCATTTATCCTTCTGTCAGAAATATACATGCATCTCTTTGTGTGCCCTACACATCACAATTGTGGATTTCATATCCAAATGCATATGCATTTTAATTGCAGATATTGGTTTCTACAAATTTGTGCACCCCAAGCATCACAATTGTGATCCTCATCTCTAAGTGCATTTTAATTGTAGGTAGAGATTAGGACAACTAATTCAAATGCATGTGGTCACTAAGCAAGTTACATGTTCATTGTTTCATATGAAAGAGCTTTCTGAAATGCGTGGCTGTCACCCAAGAGGGGGGGTGAATTGGGTGGAGAATAAAAGTTTAATAATTTTCCCTTTTCAAAATCTTTACTCCTTGTGCTTGATGAGAGTGACGATGGATCATCCCAAGCACAAGTGAGTATACAGTGGTGTGGTGCTTGGTGTGAGATTTAAATAAGCAGAATATGCACAAGCGAGTTTATCCTGGTTCGGTCACTCCTAGACCTACATCCAGTCCTCAGGCTCCACCTGAGATTTTCAATCCACTAACCTTCTTGTTTGAACCAGGCACAAGAAAGCCTTTACACTTTAGGTTTTACGAACACGGGTTCACCTAACAACCCACAGGTTTTACAACGGGTTCACCTGCAAACCTTACAACCACAAGTTTTGCGGGCTAACTTGCAACCAATGGAGATTTAGAAAACCTCTAAATGCTCCCCCTTACTATTGTAATATAACAATTCTGTTCTTCAAGCACAAGCTTAAGAACAGCCTCTATCAATCAGAGGATTTGATAATATGTTCACTCTATGAACTGATTTTGATAATCACTTAAGTACAAATGACTCTCTCTAAGAGTAGATGATGTTACTCACTTAAGTACAATTGAATTACTCTCTAAGAATGTTACAACTCTAGATCTGAGAGTAGAAGATGAGAGGAATGTAGAAGATAATACATCAGATAATATGCTCTGTTCTTCCTCCTATCTTCTGAATGTAGATGTTTCTTTTATACTCGGCTTCCTGGGCGGCAGGTTGAATATGATCGTTTGAATATAGCCGTTAATCCCATGTTACCGTTGAGAAGTACATCTTCGTTAATGCTTAGCAGGGTTGACTTGCTTTATCTCTGAAAAGTAGTCCTGACACCTCTGCTCTGACAAAAGCATTCTGACTTCTAAGTATGTGATGTTGACTCTTGTACTCTTGCTGACGGATGATCATCGTTCATCCGGAAGTGGCAATCTTGCTCTGCAAGTGTTAAGCTCTGAGTCCCAATGCCAAGAGTCTTTCCATCCGGAAGCTCATTTGCATCGGGAAGTGTGACTAAGTTCTGCACATACTGGTTAGTCCAACATAGCAATATATATATAACCAAATATAGTAAGAACTATACATGCTGTGGGAAGCTTGTTTGCTATGGGGAGTAGTTTTACTTAGACTATGTTCTGACTTAGTGTATTGTGTACTTTGAACGTTAGTCCTCTTAGTCTATGATGTATCTGGAAGCACTTCTACATCCGGAAGTAAAACCACTGGATGAAGGATTTTGTTTACTATTACTCACTCTCGCTCAGTGTCCTTCAATCCAACAGTCAGCGCTAGTCACTATGCTATCGGATGCATTTTCACTTGACGAGGTAGACTCACTGACGCTTAGGGTTATATCTATTCTATCAGTCTGCGCCAGTCAAAATCTATCAGGAAGCAATTTCACTTAACGAGGCTGATTCACTGACGCTTGGGGTTATTCTATTTTATCAGGCTGCGCCAGTCAAAATCCAACAGGAAGCAATTTCACTTCCGGTTGAATCATAACTTAGTCTTAAGGTTTTGTGTACCTAATGCTCTTGGACTAAGTTATTTCCCTAGTGAGTTACTCGCTGCCGCTGGGGATAAATCATTCATCTTCATGCGCGAGTCCTAGTCTATCCGGAAGTAAATCCACATCCGGTTGCACTCTTACTTGGGATCCTATGTTATCCTATTGCTTTCTAAGTACTTGGCCTATTCCTTTATATTTTAGTCTTCATCAAAACTTAAGATTCTAACATTCTCCCCCTTTTTGATGATGACAAACTTAGTTTTATCGATTAAGTTTATATGAAAGGATTAGCCGAATAATAAAAGCGATGGATAAGAACAAGTAACTCAGACAGATATTATAAATGAACAAGGATTACATGTTAGAGTATACAAGCAAGGCATATACAAGTAATCTACACTAAGTAAGAATGAGAGATGCATGAAAATAAGGAAAAATTTCTAAGTTAAAAGGTTTTTGGATTGGGGGTTTTGTTTTGGATTGGGGATTCAGACTTGGTGTCTCTTTTTCCTCTCCCTCTCCCTCTGTCTCTCTTCACTCTCTTTCTGGAGTCTGGCTACCTCTGCCTCATGCACACTCTGGTCTATCTGGGCAATGATATTCTGAAGCTCTTCTTCCTCTCTCTCTCTTCTGAGCCTTTCAGATTCGATAGACTCCTCGAATGCCCTCTTCATGTTCTCTACTTCTTCATACCCAGGGAACCCTGTAGCATCATCGAAGTAGGCGACCTCTCCATTGGGATAGTGAACAGCCCGAATCTTTACGTTCCATACAGGAAAGTTGGGATCCTCCTCAACTTCCTGGGCTTTCCTTTTCCCTTTCCCCTTACTCTTCCCTTTGCTCTTGCTAATCGGAGGAGTAGGCATGGCACTTGCTCTGTCAGCATCGAGGCAGGCCATCTGACCGAAGGAGAGTTTGTCCGTGAACCCATACTTTTCATATTCCTCAGGAGTCATGTCTTCAATTTCCAACTTGACCTCCTTTAGAATAGGAACTGCTTGGACTACTGGGGTTTCAGGCTCAACTTGGGCAGATGAAGTCTCTTGCTCAGGTTGGTCAGATGGAGTCTCTTCCTCACTCTCAGCAGTTTCAGTGGTGGCAATAATTTTCCTGGTCCGCTTCTTGGCAACGGCCTTCTTTCTAGATTCACTGAAGGTGACTGCTGGCTCAGATGAGGGAGGAGGGGCAGATGATTGCTCAGACGAGGGGATCTCAGACTCTTGCCCAGTGGATGAGGGGATAGGCTTGACTATCGCAATAGGAGGGTGATTGATCTTCTTTAGTCCCCACTTCATCATTATCTCCTCAATATCCTTTCTACTTATCTTAGTTGGAGGAGGTTCTGATGAAGATGATTCAGGCTGTGAAGTTTGTTCATTTGGCTCAAAGACAACCATCTCCAAGTGTGGTCCCTGCTCAGCCGCTTTTTTCTGCTGCATGAACCGGATGGCTTCTTCCCTTATAAGGTTCTCAGCACCGCCCAGCTTTTGGGACTCAAATGCACGACGCAGGGCGGCCGTGATGTCTTCATCAATCCAGAGTGATGGCTGGCTGAGAACATCCCTTGTGGCCATGCTTAGGCGAAGATCAGACATAACATTTCTCCCCCTTTTGTCATCATCAACAAGGGTGAGTGCCAGGGATGGAGTAGATGAAGAGGAGGGTAGAGGTTCAGGGTTAAGTGGAGTTTGGGGTGAGGATTCTGGGGAAGAGGCAGGTAAGGTATGTTCTGGGGATGTGGGTTGGTTGGGGAACCAGGAAGGATTTACGAATAGACCTTCGAATGGGTAGGTGGAGGAATATTCAGGGAAGGTAGTGGAAGAGTGTGGGGTAAATGGAGTAAAGGGTACGTGAGGATCCTCAGGGATTTGCTGAAGGCGGGGGTAGTCTCGCAGGTAGATGTGGCTGAGGGTGTGAATGGCGGTGTGGAAACCAAGGTGGTCTGCCAAGGGGTTGGATCTAGAGGTGGGGTTTGGAGGGTCAGGGAGGGATGAGTCTGAGAGACGGAGAGGTGAGCGAGTAGGTGCGTTGGGGCGAGTGGGTGAGGGAGTTGAGGATGATGAGTTGAGAGGGGATTGGCGAGGAGATTGTTGAGGGGAGTCTTGGTTTTGTTGGTCATGGGTAGGTGACGGCTGGGATTGGTGGTCATTGTTTGGGGGTGAGGGAGGTTGTTGGTCATTTTGTGGGGGTGGCTGTGGTTGTTGAGTGTGGGAATGAGGAGGAGGGGGAAGTTGTGGGTGACCAGGAGGAGGAGGAGGATTTTGTGGAGGAGGAGGTGGTGGAGGTGGGTTACCTTGTGGGGGTTGAGGAATTTGGAGATGTTGAAGGATAAGGTCAAGTTTGGCATCCACCCTGGCTATGTGATTCTCGACTTGGCCAATTCTGTCCTCAAGCCACTGGATCCGCTCCCCTTGCTGTTGGAACCCAGCATCACACTTATCTTGGAGAGGAGCCATCAAGGAGTCAGTCAGCCTAAAGAGGAGCTCTTCCTTTACTTCCTCAGCAAAGGCTCTGACTGGTGCTGGCACTCTTGCAGCACGGCCTGGCCCAGCGTGGGAATCAACTTCCTGATCCCCTGCACCAGATGAAGAGGGGACGGAAGTCTGAGAGCCACTGCTTGTCTGTGATCTTGAGCGAGTGGGCTTAGCAGGCTTCAGATATTTGATCCCCATCTTGCTAATGTTAGTTGCCCCCACAGGAGCACACTTGACATTCTCTTCCTCCACATCAGATGTCGCCTTTATCAGTTTCTTCTCAAGGAGGAAGGCAAGGATGGTGGGATAGGGTAGATAGCCTGACTTGTCATTAGATAACCATCTCTGAAGCTCAAGACAAATCAACTGCCCCGGGTTGATTGGCTGCTGGGAGAGGAGTCTGGGGAACCATGGGTTGTCCAATTGTGTGAACTCATTGAAGTTACCCCCCTTGTGTGTCATTATCCGGGAGTAGATGTAGTACAGGAGCCTGTGAGAGTCAGACATTTTGGACACCTTCTTCTCTTTGGTGCCATACAGCTGCTCGAGTTCCTCCTTGCTGTACTTCAATGACTCAGGGTACAGCCACTCGTTCATACCCTCATCTGTGATTCCCATCAACTCATTCAACGTCCTCCAGGTGAATCTGAAGGATCTCCCCCGTACAGTGGCAGTGAAGGAGAGTTTGTGGATTTGCTCTTTTCCATCAACCTTCTTGTATTTAACCTTGCCTACGAGGGATTGACAGAAGGCTCGCAGGACGTTGACGTTGTAGTCCTGGTTGATCCCCAGCCAGGGCATGTATTTCTCCAGATATGGGCGAAGATGAGAAAACCCTAGGTCATCTATCTTATCCAGATCGATGAACAGCCCGTTGTTGAAGTAGGGCTTGATAGTCTCAAACTTCGAGGCAACAGGTTCTAAAGCCCCATCTCTGTAAACTGAAGGGTCATCTTCTTCAACCCTTTGCCTTTTGGAAGAAGGCTCTTCAGCGAATTGAACCTTCTTCTTCTTTCCTTTTCTCTTGGCTTCCTTCGCTTGCTCATGCCCAGAAGCCTCAGGTTGTTCTGCCACTCTCTCAGAATGTCCAGGCTGGTCCTGGACTTGTTCATTCAGCCCTTGCGTTTGCCCAGAAATTTGAGGACGTTCATGATGTTCTTCATGGTGTTCATCATTTTTCCCAGAATTCCCAGAACGTTCATGGCGAGTTTTTCCAGATTTCGACTTGTGCTTCTTGGATGAAGAGGCTTTCTGGGTAACTGGGTTGGATTCATGCGAACCGGCCATTTTTTTGTATGAATGTTGTGGTAAATAGAGATGAAATGCGAGGAGTATGTAGAGAAAAATGAAGAACACGATGGAGAAGATGAAGAGATTTTTCAGAGAAAATGATGTGAGTAAAAAAAATGCAGTAAAAGATGAAAGTGAAAAATGACATCTATTTATAGGTAAAACTTCTGAGGATAAAATGGTCATGTCTCTTCAGTTTTTCACACATTGAATAACGTAAAGCTTTTAATTGAAACGGCGCACCTTATGACATGTGTCGTTTCATCTTGTCAGATAGGGCACACCTTCTCAGAGAGGAAGATGAAGCGATTCTGAAGTGACGTGTCCCTTGGGCTGGTATTGGTGCTCTCTTGGCTTGATCATCCAGTGTCAGTGAGTGATCATCCGGAAGTAGTTTTGCTTCCGGTTGGAGTGGTGTTCTTGATCACATTGAGTTATTATCCAGCGCCAGCAAAAGAGTATCCGGAAGTGATTTTGCTTCCGGTTGGACTCACTTAAGATTTAACATTGTGGGGAACCTGCAAAAACTAAGGATTGGCACTTCGGTGCCTAAGTTAGTACAGTTAGCAGGTCTTATCAATTAAGCACAGATGTTTAAACTTCATTTGAGTTGTATCAACTCCATGCCACACATCTGCTCTCAGCCCATTAAATTTGCTTTGCCTTTTTGTACTTCCTCACAGCTTCAACATTAGTGTCAGGAGAAGAGGCAACAATGTTGAAGACTGAACCAAGGACTGAAGCCAAGCAAAGAGAGAGGTCCTCCATAGATTGATTTTGTATGACTGGACATCATTTGTATTGTAATGAATGTCAATTCTTTCTTTCCCTCCTTGTTGCCTTTTTGGCGATTAAGCTCTAACTCTAGCTCCCAAAATATGACAAATATCTCAGCTGATGTATAGTCTTGAATCTTGTTATTGCTTCCAGTCTTCTTTCCTACAATATATCAAATAACCCCCTTCTTCTCTTTTTAGTATCCAGACTTGGATCTGACTTGTCAGTTTGTAGGAAGTACGTGATTCACATGCACCTAAAGATTATTCACTATGAATATGGCATTGCAAATCAACTATGACTATATGCACATGGTTATATACTGATAATGATAGTCATAGATAGCATGTAGACTATGAACATTGTGATAAACTCTTATAAGGCATATAATGTTCATATACATGATGCTTGATGTAAAATCTCAATAAGTCCATCTAACACTTGCATAGGAGATTTTACTATTGCATGCTTCAACCTTAAGTGATCCCTTGCTTACCCAAGGGAATCTTCTATACTTATCTTTGGTCTGAAGCACTTTCTTCTGAGAGGTAGGATTCAAGAGCCTTTTCAATGTTGATCGAGGAATCCATTCTCTGTTGTTCTTCTCAGGATAGTTGAGTGGAACTCTGTGATAGCTCATTCTTGAGACAGAACCATTGTTCCTGGTGGTTGCGCATTGCTTCTTATGGTTGTACCAGGGAGTATCAGCAGTTGCATCACCACGAGTTCTCTTCTTTGGGGTGAGAGGAACTCTTGATCTTTCCTGCACAAGTAAGGCACTAGGAGGATGTTTTGGTACCTATTTGTACTTGGGTCCTACATGGTTAGCACTGGACCTTACTTGTCCTTTAGGAATCCATACAAACTTATTTCTCACATTTGAATTTCTTCTAAGACTGCATGTGTGAGAAATATGTCCTAATCTACCACAATAATGACAGATAATGGAATGATAATCAAAATGGGGTTTTCTATCATTATCATGATTAGTTTTCTTTAGAAAAGCTTTTTGTTCCTTTTAAATCTCAGTTTCTTTTGAAAGCTTTTCTTTATCCTTCAACACGTGTTTACAGTCAAAACTTTTTTCAAGGCATGTTGAAGTTTTACCTACCGATAGTGGGCTAGCTATCGGAACCACTAGTTCTTTAAAAGAACCCTCAGAAACTTTGGATGTAGAAGAAGAAATTAGTTTTACAAGTTTCCTATCTTTTTCTTTTATGCCTAGAAGTTCCTTTGCAAGTTTACAATATTTAGTATATAACTCATTGTATGCATCTTGTAAATCAGAGAATTCAATTTCAGATCCAGATACCTCACTTTCTGAATCTTCTAGGCAAAGATGGATACTCTCTTCACTGAAGCCTGCTTCCTCAATATCAGCTTCCAGAAGCTCATCAGTAGATGATCCACAAGGGGCACGAGTTGAGCTTTGGATAGCTGAGCTTTCAAGAGATGGGTTAGAAGCATATATCACATTAAGAGTATTCCAAATATCTCTAGCACTAGAGCAATGTTTAATTTTCTGGTAATCATTGTCAGATAAGCTTTTGTGCAAAATCTGCATTGCTCTAAGGTTTAAGTAAAATAAACTTTTCTCCTCTTCTGTCCAATTTACTTTTGGTTTGAAATCAGAGTCCTTTTCAAAGACATCCCACATTTTGAAATCCGTGGATAGTATAAAACTTTTCATCCTTCCCTTCCATAAGTAAAAATCAGCATTTTCTAACACGGGTGGGATAGTATGGTCAAAACCTTCAAAACACATTTTGTAACCCAAGTCAGCCTAGGTCTTTGCACTTGAGATCGTTGGATCCTTTAAACAAGTGACCTTGCTCTGATACCAAATGAAATGCGTGGCTGTCACCCAAGAGGGGGGGTGAATTGGGTGGAGAATAAAAGTTTAATAATTTTCCCTTTTCAAAATCTTTACTCCTTGTGCTTGATGAGAGTGACGATGGATCATCCCAAGCACAAGTGAGTATACAGTGGTGTGGTGCTTGGTGTGAGATTTAAATAAGCAGAATATGCACAAGCGAGTTTATCCTGGTTCGGTCACTCCTAGACCTACATCCAGTCCTCAGGCTCCACCTGAGATTTTCAATCCACTAACCTTCTTGTTTGAACCAGGCACAAGAAAGCCTTTACACTTTAGGTTTTACGAACACGGGTTCACCTAACAACCCACAGGTTTTACAACGGGTTCACCTGCAAACCTTACAACCACAAGTTTTGCGGGCTAACTTGCAACCAATGGAGATTTAGAAAACCTCTAAATGCTCCCCCTTACTATTGTAATATAACAATTCTGTTCTTCAAGCACAAGCTTAAGAACAGCCTCTATCAATCAGAGGATTTGATAATATGTTCACTCTATGAACTGATTTTGATAATCACTTAAGTACAAATGACTCTCTCTAAGAGTAGATGATGTTACTCACTTAAGTACAATTGAATTACTCTCTAAGAATGTTACAACTCTAGATCTGAGAGTAGAAGATGAGAGGAATGTAGAAGATAATACATCAGATAATATGCTCTGTTCTTCCTCCTATCTTCTGAATGTAGATGTTTCTTTTATACTCGGCTTCCTGGGCGGCAGGTTGAATATGATCGTTTGAATATAGCCGTTAATCCCATGTTACCGTTGAGAAGTACATCTTCGTTAATGCTTAGCAGGGTTGACTTGCTTTATCTCTGAAAAGTAGTCCTGACACCTCTGCTCTGACAAAAGCATTCTGACTTCTAAGTATGTGATGTTGACTCTTGTACTCTTGCTGACGGATGATCATCGTTCATCCGGAAGTGGCAATCTTGCTCTGCAAGTGTTAAGCTCTGAGTCCCAATGCCAAGAGTCTTTCCATCCGGAAGCTCATTTGCATCCGGAAGTGTGACTAAGTTCTGCACATACTGGTTAGTCCAACATAGCAATATATATATAACCAAATATAGTAAGAACTATACATGCTGTGGGAAGCTTGTTTGCTATGGGGAGTAGTTTTACTTAGACTATGTTCTGACTTAGTGTATTGTGTACTTTGAACGTTAGTCCTCTTAGTCTATGATGTATCTGGAAGCACTTCTACATCCGGAAGTAAAACCACTGGATGAAGGATTTTGTTTACTATTACTCACTCTCGCTCAGTGTCCTTCAATCCAACAGTCAGCGCTAGTCACTATGCTATCGGATGCATTTTCACTTGACGAGGTAGACTCACTGACGCTTAGGGTTATATCTATTCTATCAGTCTGCGCCAGTCAAAATCTATCAGGAAGCAATTTCACTTAACGAGGCTGATTCACTGACGCTTGGGGTTATTCTATTTTATCAGGCTGCGCCAGTCAAAATCCAACAGGAAGCAATTTCACTTCCGGTTGAATCATAACTTAGTCTTAAGGTTTTGTGTACCTAATGCTCTTGGACTAAGTTATTTCCCTAGTGAGTTACTCGCTGCCGCTGGGGGATAAATCATTCATCTTCATGCGCGAGTCCTAGTCTATCCGGAAGTAAATCCACATCCGGTTGCACTCTTACTTGGGATCCTATGTTATCCTATTGCTTTCTAAGTACTTGGCCTATTCCTTTATATTTTAGTCTTCATCAAAACTTAAGATTCTAACACTTTCACCTTTTCCTTTGTTGCTTATTAGCATTATTTCATGCTTTTCAACGTTAGATTTAATCTACTGATATTTTCCTTCCTATTGCATATGGTATATTTGCAAAAAAATGTGATCATTTTAGTGTCTTTGTTGTTGAGTTTGGCATAAGCATTTTCTTGGTTTGTTGTATTTCTTGGTTTGTTGTGCCTTAGTTGGTGTCTCTGTACTCCACTTTTCTAGGTTCGTTGTACATTATTGGGTGTCTTTGTGCTCGCCCTCATCTGCTTCGTAATTGCAGAAGATTCAGTTTTTGGTTTTATTTCATATTTCATGACTTTATCAGCATTTAGCATTTTAATTAGGGGCCTTGATTCCTGCGCATCATTACAATGCATTTAGTCATCAATCAACAGATTACAGATTATCATTCACCACTTGCAACTATAAATAAAGGCTCTTTCCATTTTTCATCAGTTCCAAACTGTACTTTCTTTCTCAACTTTTTAAGGTTAATGAGCTTGCTATGTTCTTTTCTTCTTTGTTCCTTTCTTAAGGTTTTTGCTGCCCTTCGCGTAGCTAATGCCTATCTTATTTTTTATTACCAGCGTCCATTGCCCATGGAGAGAGCACCCTTCTAAAAGATTTGCATGGAAAAAAAGAAACTTGGGCAATAACAGTTAAGGTTATTGGAAAATGGAAAGTTCACAGGAAAACACCACCTTTTGCATCATGGAAATTATCTCTCATGCTACTAGATGCGGAAGTGTGTATTGTTTTTATTGTTTCATTTAAAAAACCTGAACTTTCATTTTGTTTTACATCATGTGCAAAGTGCTGACATATGCTTTGTGTGTTGATATGTGTGATTTTTTAATTCAGGGGAGTAGGATAGAGGCATTCACAGTCCTCAGAATTTTGATGGAGCAATATCAGAAATTCCCCGTTGAAGGAGAGGTTTACCATATTGAAAATTTCAATGTCATTAGTAATCTAGATCAATACCGCTTTGCTGCCCACCCTTGGAAGCTGAAATTTCATCCATCAACCATCATTAGGAAATCAACAGCCCATATTAATGCCCATGAATACAACTTTGTCTCCATTAAGGAAATATCAACCCACAGTGCCAATAATATTGAGCTCATAGGCATGTTATTGTCATCTATTATATTACTTTTTCCAATATCACCAATTATGTATTTAAGGATGTATAGTGTTTATTGAAACTTGTATTAGCAGATGTTGTTGGGTTCCTTACAGCATTTGGGGAGTTGGAAAATCAGAGAAGGGAGTATGAGAACAGTGCAAGACTTAATCTCACATTGGCTGACACTGAGTAAGTGAATTTATCATATTTATTCCCCTGTTTTATTGCCCATTTGCAATTTCCCAGAATTAAAATTTTCATAAACATTTGATTCTTACAAAAATCGATGTCAGGGGGCATGCTATAAATGTTGTCCTATATGGAGATTCTGCCGTTGAGACTTATGCCTCCCGAAAACCTGATTTGAAGACACCTATAATCACTTTACTAAAGTTTGCAAAAATACTGTACAAAGAAGGTACAATATCATACTAAAATTGTTAATTTTCACTGTGATCGCTTCATGTTACATAGCTGTATTTGTAGGCTATTCACATGTTTCAAGTGCAGCTGAGGCTACCAAGGTTATTTTCCACCCAAATTTACCTGAAGCAAAGAGGCTGCTAGACAGGTTACTTTAAGGGACACTTCAAACTTCCTTGCGTCCTTTATCCCATGCCTTAAATCTACTCCATAATTAATAAATTTCTCTGTTTGCAGTCTTACCAGTAATCCTGCTGTTGCTACATCTCTGTCCAAGGTGGGATTACCAGAACCTACTTCTTTCACTCCTGAAGACCTACTTAATTTTCCAAGGAGGTTCACATTGGCCGATATGAAGGCTATGGAAATGGTAATGGCACTTATTTCTATTACCTATTAATTCTTAACTAACCAGAGTCCTAACTTCGAGGCAGCTCATCTTCTCTATAGCTTACACTTTCTTTTTTGATGTGAGCAGCCAGGGGATGTGGTCAGCAGAGTAACAATTGAAATGCTGGAAACGTCTGAGGATTGGAAATATGAGGGTTGCTCCTGTAACTCAAGACCTATTTTGACAGAGGAAGGCAAGCTTGAATGTAAGAAATGTCCTGGGAAAGTTGACACCACAGAGCCCAAGTATGACAATGAAACTATTGCTGCTTAATGTTGTATAATCCATATTTTTAATTTCTTATAATCCATATCTTCACTTGGCTTAACATATATTTTCTAAATCCCCATCCTTAGGTTTAAGGTGCATTATAAGGTATCTGATAACACCGATGAATGTTCAATTGTGTTTTTCAACAAACTTGGTGCACAGTTATATGGAAAAACGGCCCTACAACTACAAGAGCAACTTGAAAGGGTAAAGACATATTCCTTCAAATCTACTTCTAGATAGAATCATTTACTGAGGAACTAAGTACTTCATCCTGGTCATTATATATGTTCCAGGATCAAATGTTGGGATCTTTCCCTCAAGAATTGAGTCAACTGATTGGAACAGAAATTATTGTTCTCTTAAGGATCAAGCCTTACAACAAGACCTATCCTAGAAGCAGCATTGCTGTTGCTCAGTTTTCTACTGATGTTGAGCTCTTGGCAAAATTTTCCTATTCTGAACCAGATTTGCAAGCAGAAAAAACTAAGGTGCAAATTTAATTATTAGGCATTGCTATTCCTACACATTAAAGTATAATTCAGCTATTTCACTATTCTAATTCTGATGTTAAAACCTTCACCCATTTTGTTTGACCAGAAGCTGCCTGATGATGTAAAAAAAGAAAAGAAAAAAACCCAACTTTAACCTCGGATAGTGAAGATACCAACCTCTCTGGAAACCCATCTCCAAACTTCAAACCAAAGAAGCGAATGACTAAAATGAAGAAAGAACAAGTCACTTAACTAATGAAACTCCGTGTAGATCATGGAAATCCTATAGTTATTTTGTCATGCTTTACATTTTATGTTTTTTTAGAATTTTCCAGGCTCAAGTGTGTTAATACTTTTTACGCTTTTGCTGTCTTATAACTAAGTTTTCCATTATGTTGCATTTTCGTTTTGCTATAGTAGTTTGTGTTTATAGTCTTAAAGATTGTGTAATCTATTCAAATTAATTTCAGTCTTGCAATGTGTTATGTTTGCTACATAATATGATAAATTGAAGGGAGTGAAGATAAAGTACTAACATTTAGCTTACAAAAAAATACAATAACTAATCGAAAACAAATGAAATATTTCCATAATTGGAAGGGTGTCAACAAAATACTGGGCATCCTAGATTACTATCGTCAATGGCTAAAAGGGCAAAACCATTTTTCCTATATGATCAATCATGCACATGGAAAAAAATTCAGTAATGAATTTAATACGACAGCCAATCTTTCACCAGTCATGCGAAATTACAACTCTCTTCTAATTTTCTCTCTTCTATAGTAAGAATCCAACTGACCCTCACCTAAAATTGGACAGTGCTCTGTTCGACCTCTATCTCTCTTATGTAGTCTTTTGTGCATTATGCTATCCTCTGAATATCAAGATAATGAAAGCAACAGCACCTAATAAATTAACATGCAAGTTCTCGGGAAAAAATCCTCAATAACCGAAGTCTATTCTATTACCCAAAGTTTGATGAGAGAAGAAAAGGAAAAAGGAAGAGAAAGTTCACCAGGAAATTGACGAGGATTAAGAGAACGAATAAGAATCGAGGCGCAAGCACGAAGAAACTGATGATCCTGAGGCGCAAGAACGAATAAGCTATCTCCACCATTACCCGTTGGAGCAGCTCATTGGACGAGACCATTATCTGCTTAAATCAATTCCTAGCAGTACGCATAAGCAGTTTCATGGCTTTTTTGGCTGATGAGTGAGAGAAAGAGAGAGACTGATGATGATGAACATTTTTTTAAACTGAATGGAAAGGTAAAAATATTCACTCGCAATATCTCCATATCGGCACCATCAATTTATAAATGCCACATTTCTCTTCATTGACTACAATTTCCAATTCTTATCTTCAAACACACACATGTCAACATTCAGAATCTACAAGTTTAAGTTAAGAGACACGCGTCTGATTTAAGGCTAGCTAAAGGAATGACTTGGCAAATAATTGCTTTTGCTAATAATGGACAAAAAATAAAAGGCTTTTAAGACACAAAGCTTTCGGCCCCACTAAATCTATCCATTGAATAAAAATATAGCAATGGTAATTTTATTATAAATCACTTTTAAATTAAAAATTAGTATAAAGCATAACAAACTCTATGATTTTTAGTCTTTCGCCCAAATTTGAACTATTTATTCCTATGTATGACAAAAAAATCAAAAAAACAAAATACAAATATACAATTATAATATATTACTAAAGTCCATTAAAAAACTACTTTAATGAACCAAAAATTTACAAATCACATTACCTTAATAAAAAATGAAAACATCCCCAAGCATTGCCCATGTGGCCATTTGTAATGTAATAAGATGCTATATAATAGCTAAGTAGTTTATCTTCTATAATCTTCCCATATTATTCCCAAATATTATCTTCTATATATTAAATATTTCTTTCCATGTGCAAGACAAACTAATGTTTTTATAAGTTCACATATAAAACAACTAAATATATGTCCCGCGCAACGCGCGGGGCCCATACTAGTATTCAACAATAGAATCATAGGCGATTTATTTTAGAATCGATTTGTTTGTTGATTATTCATTTATGTTAATAGAATCATAAGCGTCGGAGACCTCAAATTAAGTACATCTAAATCATATCAATTAATTAAATAATAAATTCTTTTTTTTATTGGGTCAATTTCAATTACTAAGATGTATAATTGATGAGAGACAATAAGACATGAGCATATTACCCCTCAATATACAAAAAAGTCTAATAAACCATTTAAGCTTCTCGCCTCAACAAACATATAGTAATGAATTCAAGTAAAAAACCACATGTTGACCAAAGAAAAAATCAAATATACAACCATGTTACAATTTGCTATAATTAGCAACTATTTGATAGACACAAACGCCACGCCTTCATAACTGATCACAAATATGCAAGCTTTGAGGGTAGGTGTGAAACAAATTTCATGTGACTAACGCCAACTCCAAACATAATAGTTTTGATATTCAAATAAGAATTTTTTTGCCCTCGTGTTGCGCGGAACCAATTTTGCATAAGAATGTTTTAAACTATGTTGATTAATAATATTTTTTATTGATTAAATAGAAAGTGGCACAATAAGAAAATGATTAACTCCAACGCAATTTACTTTTAAGATATTTTACCCGCGTGCTAAAAAAATGACATTCAACCCACGCGTTTGGCATAACCAATTTTTTCTGAATACATTGTCAGGCATAAAATCATTCTTAATGTTCCATGCATATGAAATAAATTTTAGTAAAAGATATAGGTGTTTTTTACAACAAATTTTATTAAAAGATAGAGGTGTTTGAAAATAATATAACAAAAATGACAACAAATTATAAAATCATTCTTAATGTTTCATAGCTTATTTTTAATTACAATAATATAGTAAAAGATAAAGGTGTTTTACAACAAATTTTATTAAGAAATTTTTCAACGGTAATAATCAAATAAAAAAAATATGCATTCATCAATCAGATTACTAAGTTATTTTTTGAAAATGTACACATATGGTCAAGTTTAATTTTTGTAATTATGGAAAATTATCAATCCATAAACTCCTTATAATTCCTATTGGAATTTCCCATTATTAATTCAATTTTTAATTTTTAAAAATAATGCATTAATTGATTTTTTTTCAATTCCTAACTAAAAAGAGAAAATCATATAGGATTGTTGAAATCCACCCTATTAATTTCAATTTAAATCTCTTTAATGTCTAATTTCATTGCAAAATCAACATTAAATATCAATGAGTCTATTAATGTATAATTGGCTGATTGATGAATATTTTGTGAAATATAACTAATTTACTTAAAAAAAACATAAAGTTAAGAAATTCATGCAGTTATTTATCCGCATATTCTCCATTCAAGTTGAAATGATACATGTCGTTTTATTAGGAAATTATTTTAAGCACTTATTGAGGAATTATTAAAGAGAAACAAAAGAAAGACTTGTTAAAAGCACTCAAATGACTCATTTATTTAAATTAAAATGTACGAATATGGTAAAGATTAATTTAAGAAAATTAATAAATATTTTAAATTCATAAACTCCTGCCTAATAAAATCTCACATTATCAGCCTATTAATTTGATTTTAAATCTATTTATTTCCTAATTTCAACCCACTAATTATGATATCAATCACATTATTAATGCCTAATGGTATGATTGTTGAATGCTTTGTCAAAGGTTTATAATTTAGTTTACGTCAAGAAATGATCAGATTTTAGAGTTGTGGTGGCCCATGCAAGGCTCGGTTGAGAATTCAACTAATTTTAGAGTTGTTTCTGACCTGCTTACGCATTCTCACCCTCAAAGCTCACGCTGCTGGAACATTCAGTTAGTTAGAAGTCTTTATTCTGGGCCAATTGCTAATTGTATCCTGTCTATTCCAGTCTCTATTACTGATGGTAAAGATTCTGTCACGCCCTACAGTTCTATGGCGCGACCGGCACGGAGTTTAAGGTATCTAAACTTCGTAAGCCATTTTCATTAACTAATATTTCTAAACTTTTATCATTTCACACATTTAACTATATCATTTTCGTCTTAATGTATATAAAGATAAATACACTAAGTAATTGAATGTATAGATAAGTATTATTATTTACAATAATAATGAGAATCAGTTTTCTTTATAAAGCTAATTATACCTTCCTTTGTCTTAAAGCACGAACTGTTAATCCACATTCTTCAATCTGAAACACAAAGCAATATGTAAATACGTGCAATTTCACTATATGTCTTTTCATTTGAATCCCCTAAAGATGGATAAGCAAATAGATAATATAAATTTGGCCAACAATACAATAAATAAAGATAAAAATATAGAAACTTCAGTTTATTATCACCATACTTGTATTTGAGAAGTATTCAAACCCAAAAGGGCAAAATTTGCATCACATAAAATATAATCCTTCTCAAGTATTATGAAATCCATATGAAATCTCATTATTATGAAAACTTGTTTTCTATAGAGGAACTGACACAAGCGAAATAATAGGCGTGGACACACAGTCCACGAGGGTAAATCACCAGGCGTGACACAAAGTCACGAAAACAGGCGTGGACACATAGTCCACGAGGGTAAATAACCAGGCGTGACAAGAAGTCACGAAATCAGGCGTGGACACACAGTCCACGAGGGTAAATAACCAGGCGTGACACGAAGTCACGAAATCAGGCGTGACAAAACCACGAAACAGGCGTGGCACGAAGTCAGAAAACAGGCGTAGCTCGAGTCTACGAAAACAGGCGATCAAGCGTAGCTCGAGACTACGAAAACAGGTGAATAGGCGTAGCTCAAGACTACGAAAACAAGTGATCAGGCGTAACTCGAGTCTACGAAAACAGGTGATCAGACGTAGCTCGAGTCTACGAAAACAAGTGAATATGTGTAGCTCGAGACTACGAAAACAGGTGATCAGGCGTAGCTCGAGTCTAAACAAGTGAACAGACGTAACTCGAGACTACGAAAACAGGCGCAACCCGAAGGTCACGAAAACAGGCGTGTCTGAAAGACACGAATACAGGCGCAGGTACAAGACCCACGAGAACAGGCACTTTGTGTCTAGTTCCTCTAATAAAAATATATATGTATCTAGTAATAAATAAATCGATTCGAAATCAGATATCAAATCTCATCATCCGTAAGACTTCAAAATGTTTTCTTATAAAATGTTTCAGCAACAACTAAAAAGTGAACTGACCCAAAATAAAATTTCAGTTTATATAACTTCTACAAACAATACAAGCTAATAATATTTTCTTATATGTACATAATTTTTTTTGTAGAAAGCCCCAAACCAATAAACTGAAGCTTTCTAGGCAAAAAAGATCTGTATATAATGTTCAAGAGACGATTTAAAAAAGATACCATTGATATCAACACATTCCTTAGAGAACTATTGAACCTGCATTTATTGAACCTGCATAAATGATTTCAGCAATATAGCCCATTTCTTCCATTAAAGTAAGAACATATAGAGATAAGCAGGCATGGAAACATCAGGAGCTAATAATAGGAAATACTATCAATTAAGATTAAGGGGGAAAATATCAGGCATTTTAGTCCTCATACTTTCCATTTTTATCCCCAATTGAAGGCAATAATTGATTATAAGTTGAAATTTTAGTGTGTAAATAGTCACTCATGTTATGATGACAGCATTCCACGGATCCAGATTTTCCCAGCGGCCTTTTTACTCAGCGTCTCTCAGCATCTCAATCATGGCCGTCCAAAATTATCCAACCGCTCAAAAAATGAGGCCCATGTTTACACTCTCCTACACCCACCTCACCCTATCTCTCTCCCCCATTCCTAACCACTCTCCCATTCCTTTCTCTCTCCCGTTCAGATCTCACCCCACTTTGATTTCTGACTCTGTTTTCCATCGTCCCAAAACAGAAAAGACATGAATAAACTTCACCCAAATGAAGAATAACAAAACTAAACATGCCAAAACCAATGAATGGGGTATGGGTTGCTGGATGGGGTGCGACGTCAGTGGTGGTCGGAGGTTGCCAACGGTGGTCGGAAGTCGGCACAAGAACGGGACCGACAAGTTGGAGAAGACGTTTTGGGAGTGCGAGGAGGAGTCTCTCCTTTTCTCAGTTCAGATCTAATGGAGTTGACAACGGCGACGCAATCGGAGAGGGGGTAGATGGAGATGTTGGGGGTGGAGGAGGGTGGTGTTGGGGGTGGAGGGGGATTGGAGATGGTGAGGAGGTGGGAGTGGGGGTTGTGGCCTGTGGAGATGGAGATGTTGAGGGGGTGAGAGAGTGTCGACCATGGTGGGAAAATAAGGGGAGGGATTGAGTGTGGGTGGGAACATGTGTGCTAATTAATTAGATATTTTGGACGGCCATGATTAAGACGCTGAGAGACGCTGAGAAAAAAGGCCGCTGAGAAAATCTGGATCCGCATTCCACACCATTCTCCAGGATCCATGAAAGACTTGTTAGGATAACTATAATTACTCATTAATTTCTTTAAATTGTACACATATGATAAAGATTAATTTCAGAAAGAAAAAATATTGTCGCTTTATAAACGCCTAATGTATAATGAAATCTCACATTATCACCCTATTAATTTCATTTTAAATCTTTTTATTGACAAAAACTCAAACTATGTTTATTCTAATTTGAATAACCTTGTAAATGTAACGACTTTGCATGCAGATGCCGGAACGCGTGCGAAGTATTTATATGTTGCTTCAGTTTTGGAATGTCTACAACTTTGAAATGCCATGATCAAAAGAAAATTCCATGTGATCATCATGCCTACAGTTTCGGCATGAATTAACGCTTCACTTCATACTCTCTATTGCTCTATATTTTCTGCAAAAAAATCCCTTTCATATCGGTGTTGAACGCATTCGTACCTTTCATGTCATTGTATTTTGATCGATTGCTTTTCATTTCCATCATCAATGAAACTCCCTCCGGTCTTAAATACTCCCTCCGGTCCCTAATGTAAGAGCCCAAAATTTGAATGGTTTTGGTCCCTAATGTAAGAGCTCACCCCATATTCTCTCCTCATTCAATGCATTTTTTCCTACTTTACCCCTAACTCTCTTTCATATTTATTAATGCTTATGCATTTCTCTCTCTTAAAAGTACCATAATAAATATGGGCAATTTTGGAAAAGAAGCATTAACTCCAGACACCCAACTAACATTCACATGTTTTCTTAAGAAGCGTTTTTTTTACGGTTATCTCTTACATTATGGACCGGAGGGAGTATAAGATATAATTGACTTTTTTAGAAAATCCTATAAAAAAGCAAAAGAACTTAATTATAAATTGATTTACCTAATTTTTCCTTTAGACTAGTTTATTTTACCTATTAACTAATGTATAATATGAAAATATATCAAATATGTCATGATTTAATAACCTATTTCGCAACCTTAACCTCTCCAAAAAAAAGTCAAATATATCTTATATTTAGGACCGGGGTAGTATATCCATAATGAGCAAAACATGATTCCATATCAGCAAGACTACTGTTTCGGGTGCTATGATGTTATGATATTAAGAAATTAAGAAATAAGAAATTCCCATCATAACTTCGGTGACAAGGCTTAATGGCTATTAACCTATTAACTTGGCCTATTAATAATTTTAATAATGTTTTCTCAAATAAAAAAATTATCTTATTATAATCACATGATATTATTTGTTATTAATTCTTAATATAAAATTACAATTATATCCTCGATCTTTTTTTTTTTGACAAAATGACAATTATATTAATTCAAGGTACAATTACATAAAGACACTAACAATACATTTGTGAACAGAAACATTGAAACACAAACATAAACTAACCATTCCAATGCAAGAGCATGAACAAATAGTATATGTCATGGAAAATCCTTGTAATGCAATGTTGCTTATAGAAAAGGTCATCAACATTAAGTTGACGAAGGTTATGCCACTATGTTCACTCACAAAGGAGGAACGGACATCCACCCTGAAAGGGTTTGAAAGAAAGGGATTATAATCCAACTGCGTGTTAGAAATCCCATGGATACTATAAAGACATATGCATAACTCAAACATTCCATAAATATAGAAATTGATCATGATTTTGTATTGGAATTTAGATGCTAAAAACAGTAGGATAAAAACATAAAACACATAACTAGAGCACAAATAACATTAGACAGAACAGAATAACGATTGAAGCTTGAGAAACCCCCAATTTGATGAACCTGCACATAACTTTAGCAAAGGATTGAGATATGCTAGAAACCCCAGGTTCGGTTTCTTGCATGCATTCCAGATAAGAGACCCCTGCATATCTAGTGAGTGCCAAGATGAAGGAAATTGAGCCAGCTTTGAAAATTTGGGACCTTTGTTCCCGGTAAACATACTCCATAAAAAGATCTCTTCATGGCCTTCAAACTGAGAAGGAAGGAAGGAACAATCTTCAAACCAGTCAACATGAAGATCAACAGGAACAGATGATTGTAGCCCTATATCCTCTAATCTGAATTTTTTTAAAACGTCTTTCCCCGAAATTTTCTCTTATTTACTGATGGCTCCCCATATTTAGTGGTCTTTAGGAAATATTTTGTTGTATTTGGGGAGTCATTAATTAAATAATTAAGTAATTTTGATGTGAATTGGAAAGAAAGTAATTGGAGATTATATGAATGATTCTTTTTGGAAAGTCTGAAATTTAATTGAAATAGGAAACTTGAAATAATTAAAGAAATATTTTAATGGGAAGTTTCCTATTAATGAGATTATGTGATTGAGTCATTGTGATTATTTCCTATTTCTTTCTCTTCATGAATGCAGATTTTAAAAAAGGAAATAAAGAGAAAGAGACATACAAGAAAAGGAAAGAAAAGAAACTTAACATGCAAGGCAAAGACAATATGGTGTTGAGCTAGTCTATTATAAATATACATGCAATTGAGGAGAAGGGGAGGCTGGTTTTAATTCTTCCAACCATAAAGCCTAAACATACACGCATCAAAAGAAAAATAAAGGAAAGGGAACGAACTGAAGAATACACACGCACGCCGGACGAAGTGGAATTGATTCAAGAGAGAAAGAAGGAAGGAGGCAGCTTTGTCTTTTCTGAGGATCATCAATCATCATCATCATTTATAATACAAACACACACGATTTGAAGAAGAGAGAAAGGGGTTGCAATTTCGTCTTTTTCCTTGGAGCATCATTTATCTCATTGGATCTGTTAGTTATTATGCTATTCACTTATAATATTTGTTGGATCTAATTGAGTTATGTGTGGCTAATTTCCTTTTACATCTTAGAGTACTATGAACTTGTTTGTAACTTAGATATTTTATTTCCCACTATTTAGTCATGGTTAATTTGATTTAGTTTATTTAATCTTGCTATTATTGATTAACTTGTTTAGTGTTTGATCACCATTAGACATGTTTAGGGAATTTAGAATTAGACTAGGAAGAGGGAATTTTAAATAGACCATGGGATTAAATAGTGTAGGATTGGATTTTAATCTGATTTGCGACTAGGATAGGAATATACCTAGAAGCCCTACATAGTCACATTAGAGCGGTATCGAGATAAATTAGCCTAGTAAATTAGTGCAAGACATTGTGTAATTAAGCTAGGCAAGGATGTAAGTGGACCGGAAGGCATTTATAGACACTAGTACTCTAGATTAGCTAGTTGAATTAATTCATAATTAATTTAGTGGGGAATAAAATCTAAGAAACAGATAAGGGATTAGTGGCTCTAGGTTGTTCTTTTGACTTGTGAATTTCATTTGTGTGAATATTTGTTTTATTTTATTTTCTTAGATATTAGGTAATTAAAATCAATTTTCTTGTATTTACTCAACTTGAACGAAAATAGGAGATCTAATGCCTAATTATTAGTTGTCTGAGTCTCTATGGGATCGACCTTGATTTACCACTTTACTAACATACGATCCGTACACTTGCGGAATTTTTATCAAAATTTTGGTAGCATCAAGTTTTTGGCGCCGTTGCCGGGGACTCAAGGCAATTAGTAATTAGAATTAGAAATTCTTTAGTAGTTTTAGCTTGAGTTTTTTTTTTCTTTTTGAGAAAATAGAAAGATGGACTATTCAGAGACTAATTATAAGTGGTATCGTTGTTATTGTTGTGGAAATAATCATGTACCTGAGAATTGTCCATTTTTGCTTTGGCAACAATCTTATGTTGATAATTTGTCTAGGCGTAGTTGGAATTTTGAGCAAGATGAGTGTTGGAACCCACATGTAGATTCTTATTCAAATGCATTAAACCCACCCTTCATATCTTATTCACATGTTCAAGGAAACAATTTTGAGGATGGTGAAATCTCTCGTAGAGAAGAAAGATTTGACAGATTAGAAAGATTAGCCGATATGTGTTTGATAATGCTAGAGGATAGTTTGAAATGGCAAGAGGATAGTTTGAAATGGCTAGAGAATTGTTTCAAAAGGTTAGAATCAATTGAGACTAAGTTTGAATCAGGCATACAAAATATTGTAGTACAGGTAAGTCAAATGTGCAGAGACCTTGAAGAATTAAAACAAAATTCCTCCTTTAATCATAGTTCCCCTTTGTTATCTAATGAAATTGAATATGAGGAAGTTGGGGATAGGGATGACCATGAAGTTAAAGAAGATTTAGAGGCTGTCTTAGAGCCTGAAACTGATTTAGGAGAAACTGATGGGTGTTTAATTGATCTTCAAAGTGTAAATTCAAATGCTTGTGATTCTGATACATATGTTGATGTGAGTGTTCCTGTAACTGCTTTGGATGATTATCCTATTACTGTTGTGACTCTCACTGATAAGAGTCAAATTGATTTTATTGGATGCTCATTATTCTTAAAAAGACATACATATAATTGTTTGTATGAGTATATTCTAATTCCTTTGAAATCAGTGATTGCTTGTTCTTTGAAATTGTCTATGATTGAAAAGGCACAAGTAATTACTGTGGTTGATCACTTATACTGTTTGAAAAGAAATGAAGATGAGGTGATTATGGTTTTTGATACTTATGACTAAGGATTTGTTTGGAAAGTCTGGCTGAAGACTTCAAACTTAGCGCTTCTTGGGAGGCAACCCAAGGTTTTGGTATTTGATGTTTTGTTTTGAGTTTGTAGGATTTGTTTTTCTTCTTTTGACTCCAAAGGATGCTTCAACTTGATCTGGATGGACTAGCAGTTATGAGTGGAAATCGAGAAGAGGAAGGGAAGTATTCTTCTAACTTTTTCTTGATATTATTTGACTGAGAATTATTTTGGTAATGAGTGATGGTGCTTATTGATATGTGCTTGTGTGATGATTAATCTTGACTGTGTGCCTCTTGAGTACTTTGCTTGGTTGATATGGAAGTTGAAATATTTGTCATCTTTACACTTGCTATGGATATTTTTGTAATTCCAGTACTTATGTTACATGTTCACATTGGGGACAACGTGACATCTAAGTGTGGGGGTATAAGAGTATCATTGTTCTTTAAAGATTGTCCTCAAGCTTTCATTTTGTAAAATTTTCTTAAAAAAAATCTTTTTGCCAATTTTGGGATTGATTTGGACTTGAAACAATTGGATTTGATTAGACTTTGATCTCATCTTCTTTGAATGTAAGTGAAAAGGCAAGCTATTTGATTTAGATAAATTACTCAAGTATGTCAAAAAGCCCTGTGAGGAATTTGAGCCTTAATTTTATTCTTTTATGAGTGAGTACATCTATTGTAATTTCCCCTCTAGAACTTGTCTTGAATCTCTTTTGACGCTCAAATCTCTTGCATGCACAAAAAATGATTAAGGCCTTCGTTTCATAGCCAGTTTAGCCAAATAGCCATCCTTTTTACATTATTTTCATTGCTTAATGTAAAGTACCTCCTACTAATATAATATTAACCTTAACCTAACTCAACTGCTAATCAAAACAATCCAAACAATGGAGTCTAACCATGTTAGCAAAAGATTCACCTAACATGGTTAGCAAAAGAATTTCTCTATCAATAAGAGATTACATATCTAACTATGTTAGAAAAGAGAATCTTCTAACATAGTTAGCAAAAGAACCATCATCACCTAACAAATCACACATTCAATACAATAACCTAAATCTAACCATGTTAGAAAAGAATCACCTAACATGGTTAGAAAAGGAACTAACCAAACTACACAAAAATAAACCATATTAGAGCGGGGCCCATCTAATATGATTATACGCACAGGAAAACATAAAACCACTCAATACACCATCCATCTACCACATCAACATGTTAGGAAATCGAGTTTCCTATATACCATCCATCCAAGTTCTCATCACCTAGAAACAGAATATACACCAACCAAAATTGACATATTAGTCAAGCTAGTTCCTGAACTATCACAGTAGCAGGAACAATATCGCATACCATCCACAACTTTACATTAAGTCACAGTACAAGTAATATAGTTCACATATAATAAAGTTCACTCAAAATAACATTCATATGTGCAGAAGCTGGTGCAGCCTAGTGAAATGGCGATATATGTCCCTAAAAAGGTCACCTCTGGCCTACTTACTATCTCAGTATGGGCCAGACGGCCCCTTCCCCTTCCTCTGCGCCTCCCCCTGGGCATGATCACATGTAAAAATAAAGGGAAAGGGGTGAGACAAAACAATGTCTCAGTAATCACCTCTTAACTCACTGTGACACTCAGAAGTGGGGTAGTGGAGCGTCTACAGGGTACCACAGTTTTCAAAACTTGCATAACCACATAATATATATATATATATATATATATATATATATATATATATATATATATATATATATATATATATATATATATATATATATATACATATATACAGTACAGATACATCCATCTCTCAATAGACAAAAGTAAACGTGTGAGACACTATGCCCAGTCTCTAGTCCGAAAAGCATATAAAAAGGGGACCGGTCTCTAGTCCGAAAATCTCTGGTCCCAATCTCAAATGTGATGGACCTGTACAACTAACCTATCGATTGCGCAGATCGATGGTTACATCGGCCGATGGTACTAATATTCAGTGTCATGCAACATACAAAAGATTTATATAAATATGAATATATATAAAGTACAGTTCAGTAGAAAGGTACCCTATAGCCCACGTTTAAATATAAAATAATATGAATTCATTTCATTTATATATATATATATATAAGTAGAAGAGGATTTTAGAAATCCTCAACTACCGTCACCCTCAGTATCACAGTCAGTTAAGCGTGATTACCTGCTAAGCTTTACTGCAGTAAATGTACGCAGATAACAGTTGCCTTCAAACTCCGACTGAAAGACCACCGTCTACAATAATACCACCAACAACAAGAAGGGTAAGACACTTTACAAGTGACTTTATCTCAACAACTTAATTAAACTTTTCATCAACAACCACCTTTGCATAAAATTGGCCATTCCCAAATAATTCTTCATAACCATTCAAAAATTCACCATAACCCAACAACCTTTTTAACCAACCAAAGGATCCTTCCATTGACACTTTAGCTCAACTTTTAAACAATTACCCTTAATAGCAACAATATAAAGATGCTTCAATATAAATATCACGTCTATGACCTTTCCTCCTCCAACTTCCCTTTACTAATCCTTTACAATATCAACCCTTTCAACTTTCATAATCTCTTGAAGAATTTATAATTACCCACCATAACCAAACCATCCTTTAAAACACCTAAATCACTTTCAATCAATACTTTAACTATCCAACTTCCTTTCAAACCCCAATCTAGCCATCATTAGCATTCCAATATCATTAAACAACTTCAACTAACACAACATAAATACCAATTTATTCCAAAACATCCTCCAATAGCATAGCCCTAACTTAAAGAGCTCAAAAATACCCATAAAAATTCTTAAATTAGCTTCCAACTTTAATGAACTTGAATACTCCCCAAAAATCTTCACTTTATCACTTATTCATGTGTAAATTCTTGTTTGAAGCTTCAACTACTTACTTATGTCCAAACCCTAACTTAAAAGAGGAACATTTATGTGACAAATCAACTACACAAGAGGCTAGGGACTTACAAAGTACAAAAATGGAAAGAGAGGTGGCCAGTGGTCGTCGGCCGTCGTGTGACTCGCCGGAGAACGCCTCCCCGAGGTGGGCCGAACTGGAAGAGAAGGAGGAGTTTAGGAAAAGATGCTATGAAGTAGAAAAGGAAGAACAACAAGAGAAATTACAAGAAAAATCGGACCTTTCCTTTGACCAGGTGGTTCACGTCACCGGAAACACCAAAGCCGCCGCCGGAAATGCCAAGGCCGGTTACCCACAACCAGCTACAGATCGGACTCGGCTTCAATTGATCCGAGGAGAAGAGAAGATGAACAACAACAATCAGAAAGCTTTATGAACCAAGGAAATTGAATGAGTGTATGTGTGAGTGTGAAGAAAATGAAGAAAGTGAAGGGAGGGAGGGTCGGCGCATTGAGGAAGAAGAAGAAGAAGAATCTGATGGCTTTTATGTTAAAAAGGGGCAGGGGCGTGTTTGGCTTGAGTTTTCTTAATCAGAAATGGATAATTTCATACTGGAAGTTACCATAATGTCCTCTTTTAATTTAAAACCACTTAAACCAGCCTCCAATCTCCTTAACCTTCAAAATATTTTTAGTTTTACCATTCCCTCATATTTCAAACTTTTCAATTTCATAATTAATTATATGCATATTAATCACTCAAAATTTCCAAAATATCCCCAAAAATTCCAAAATTCCTAATTTCTCCATTTTTCATTTCCCAAAACACTCTTTAATCCTGTATTAAATTTTCAGGATGTTACAATTCTCCCCACCTTTTAGGAATTTTGCCCTCAAAATTCACCACTATCACTCTTTACCAAATTGAAAACAATGGAGAAATGAGGTATAACGTACCTAAAAATAGCTGTGGATACTTCTCACGCATCTGATCCTCAGCCTCCCAAGTCGCATCCCCTGGGGACATACCTCTTCAGAAAACTTTCACAAGGCGAATGGTTTTATTTCTCAACTGCTTATCCTTGACATCCAAAATTCTTTCAGGCTCTACTTGATAAGTCAAATTGTCCTCCAACTCTACTTCTTCAGGCTCAATAACATGAGAAGGATCAGGGTGATACTTCTTCAGCTGTGATACATGAAACACATCGTGTAGTCTCGATAACTGTGGCGGAAGAGCTATCCGGTAAGAAACCTCACCTACTTTCTCAATCACATCGAAAGGACCCATATATCGAGGGGACAACTTCTTAGCCCGAATTGATCTGCCAACACCTGTCATCGGTGAAACTTTCAAAAACACATGATCACCCTCTTCAAACTCTAGTGGTCGTCGTCGCTTATCTGCATAACTTTTCTGTCTACTCTGGGCCGTCAACAATTTCTCCCGAATCATTTCAATCTTCTGGGTCGTCTCATCCACAATATCCGGGCCAATAACAGCCCTTTCACTCACTTCCGTCCAACAGATTGGCGATCGACACTTTCTACCATACAAAGCCTCATAAGGAGCCATACCAATACTCGACTGGTAACTATTGTTATAAGCAAATTCTGCTAGTGGAAGATGCTTATTCCAACTACCAGGCAACTCAATAGCACATGCCCGCAACATATCCTCAAGGATTTGATTAACCCTCTCTGTCTGACCATCTGTTTGTGGGTGATACGCAGTACTGAACTTAAGTTTACTGCCTAAAGCAGCCTGCAATGACATCCAATAGCCGGATCTATACCGCTGGTCTCTATCTGAAATAATACTCTTTGGTACCCCATGCAAACGCACAATCTCGTCAACATACAACTGAGCTAACTTTTCCATTGGACTAGAAATCTGAACAGGCAAAAAGTGCGCTGATTTAGTCAACCGATCCACGATCACCCAAATAGAATCATGACCTGACTGAGTACGCGGTAACCCCACAATGAAATACATAGATATATCATCCCACTTCCACTGAGGCACCTCAATACTCTGCAGCAATCCGCCAGGCTTTTGGTGCTGAATCTTGACTTTCTGGCAAGTCAAGCACTTAAGTACAAACTGTGTCACATCCTTCTTCATCCCTGGCCACCAAAACCCTCGCTTAAGATCATTATACATCTTAGTGATTCCCGGATGCATGGCATATTTACTCCTGTGAGCCTCTTCCAAAATAGTCTGCTTTAACTTAGCGCAATCAGGAACACAAATACGATGCTTAAACCGTAGAATCCCATGCCCATCAATCTCAAAATTTAAAACTGAACCATCCTTCAATTCCTTTCGAATCTTACTCAACTTGTCATCCTTCTCTTGTGATACCCGCAAATCTTTATACAAGTCGAAATCAACTACTACCGCTCTCAAAATGGCCTGCTCTACCCCAGGAACAACTCGCATATCACGTAAAGTTTCCAACCAAGCCTGTTCTTCAAGACTCATTGCAAAGACATGAGCTGATTTCCTACTTAAAGCGTCAGCAACCACATTGGCTTTCCCAGGGTGATACTTGATTTCAAACTTATAATCACTTAGCAACTCCATCCAACGACGTTGCCTACCGTTCAACTCTTTCTGATCCATCAAATACTTGAGACTTTTATGATCACTGAACACTTCAAACTGAGCCCCAAAAAGATAATGGCGCCAGATTTTCAAGGCAAACACCACTGCACACAACTCCAAATCATGAGTTGGGTAGTTCACTTCATGTGGTCTCAACTGTCTCGAGGCATAAGCTATCACTTTGCCATTCTGCATCAGCACACAACCCAAACCCATCAACGACGCATCAGTATACACCTCAAACGGTTGAGACGAATCTGGCAAAACCAACACTGGAGCGGTAGTCAAAAGAGTCTTTAACTCCTGAAATGCTGCTTCACACTGCTCTGTCCATACTAAAGGGCGATCTTTCTTGGTCAAATTTGTCAAAGGACGGGCAATCTGGGAAAAACCACGAATAAATCTCCGATAATAACCAGCTAATCCTACAAAACTCCGTACTTCAGTTACTGATTTCGGAGATTCCCACTGCAATACCGCCTCAACTTTACTGGGATCCACCGCAACACCTTCAGAAGAAACCACATGTCCCAAAAATTTTACTTCGCTCAGCCAAAATTCACATTTAGACAGCTTAGCATAAAGCTGATGATCCCTCAGAACTCTCAAAGCAATGCCCAGATGCTCACGATGCTCTTCTTCGCTTTTAGAATAAATCAGAATATCATCAATGAACACTACAATGAATTTATCTAAATACGGCCTGAAAATTCTGTTCATATAATCCATGAACACAGCAGGAGCATTGGTCAAACCAAAAGGCATCACCAAGAACTCGTAGTGACCATAACGGGTTTTAAAGGCCGTCTTGGGAACATCCTCTACCCGAACTCTCAACTGATGATATCCCGACCTCAAATCAATCTTAGAAAATACGGAAGCCCCAACTAATTGATCCAACAAGTCATCTATCCTGGGCAACGAGTACTTATTCTTTATTGTGACTTTATTCAGCTGACGGTAGTCTATGCACAACCTCATACTACCATCCTTTTTCTTAACAAACAAGACTGGAGCTCCCCACGGTGACACACTAGGTCGAATAAAACCCTTTTCAAGCAATTCTTCAATCTGCTTCTTCAACTCAGCTAATTCTACCGGAGCCATCCTATATGGTGCCTTAGAAATCGGGCTAGCACCTGGTTCTAAATCAATGGTGAATTCCTCTTCTCGCTCAGGTGGAAGACCCTGGATATCAGCGAAAACTTCAGAGTAGTCCCTAACCACATCTATAGCATCAATAAAAATCTCTTCCTCAGATTTAATTGAGAAAAAGACAGCAAACACCTGACAACCCCTCCGCGCACACTTCTCAGCTTTCGTGGCGGACAGTAACAAAGAACCACTGGAACCCCCAACAGACAAAGAATTTACTGCATATCTCACAGCCCGTTCCTTGCAAAGCAAAATGACATTATTGGCTATCAACCAATCCATGCCAATAATCACCTCTATTCCTTTAAGGGGTAAACATACAAGGTCAATCACAGAGTCTCGACCTTCATACTGAAGGTCCAAGCCTTTACATACTTGAGCAGTTATAAACACAGATCCACTAGGGGTAGTTACTTTCAAATCATATGATAATGCAGATAGAGTAAGGCCAAGTTATTGAGCACAGTCATAGGAAATAAAAGAATGTGTTGCACCAGAATCAAATAACACTCCAACACTATGACCTCAGATGGAAACCATACCTTGAATCACATTAGGAGACGCTCCGGCCTCCTTTCTCGTGGTAACATACACACGTCCAGGAGCTACGGGGCGACTGCTCTGGCTCGCCTGAACACGCTGCTCTAACTTAGGGCAAAACTTGTAAGTATGGCCCAATTCATTACAATGATAACACCTCCAACAGTCCCCCCAATGATACTTCCCACAACTGGCACAAGGACCTGCTACGGTCAAAGTTGAAGCAGCTGACTCTTGATAAGACCCCTGACTAGCCCTCGCTCGACCTCTACTACCAAAAGATTGGGTCCTGCCACCCCTGAACTGACTCCTATGCCCAGATCTTCTCTGATGTTGACTACGAAAACTACCTCTCTGGTTATACCCTTGTGAAAAACCTCGCCCTTGAGATCTTCTCCCAGAACTACTGGAGGTACTCGTACCAGCACTGTGACTCTTCGAGATACCTCCTGAAGGCCCTAAGTAGTTAGTAGATTTACACTGGTCGTCAACACGACCCAAAGTACCTGAACTTCTCAAGTTTCTGGCCACAAGACAAAGATACTCACAAGAATCCTCAAAACTAAGAAACGACCTAGCATACAGATATGGCCGCAACTCAGGTCTAGCCTTCTGAATCAACTGAGTATGCTTCCATTCAGGATCATCTCTATATTGCAAATACGTCACATAACGTGATAACTCATTGAAAGTGGCAACAAATTCATCCTCGTGCATATTGCCTAGCATTAATTTATTAAATTCAAGTTCTTTCTCATGTCTGATTGTAATGGGAAAGTAATGCTCAAGGAATTTTCTTTGAATTCTGACCACACAGTCATGGAATCATCCATACCTCCGGCTGACTTCCACCATCTTTTGGCATCACCGGTCAACAGCAAGATAGCAACCCTGGCTTTCTGGTAGTCATTACAGGCAACTGCTTGGAAAATTGTTTCTAATCTATCGATCCATTCTTCTGCTATTTCAGGTTGGCGACCCCCTTCAAAAGTACCAGGATTGTGCCTAGACACATCTTTCCAAACTTTATTAACAGCACGGTCCTCTTGGGTAACTTCTTGCTGAGTCCCGTGAGTTTCACTCTCATGGCCAAATTCAAACTCTCCTTCACTTTGATGCCGATGGCCCATATCCTGTTTAAATTTCTGTAACCTTTCTTCCATTGTCTCCAAAATCACATCTCTCAACTGATTCACAAACTCCGACCCAAAGTTTTGTGCTGGATTAGATTGTTGTGAATCTTGGAACTGATTATAACTATCTTCTTCTCCACCCACCTAGGGAATAATGATAATAATCATAAAAAGAGTTAGTGATCATAATTATGAGGAAGGGAAAGAAGGGATTGATATATCGCCATTCTATATGCAATGCAACAGGCAAGGTATCGTTTACCATAAAACTGATACCAAATTGTAAAGTACCTCCTACTAATATAATATTAACCTTAACCTAACTCAACTGCTAATCAAAACAATCCAAACAATGGAGTCTAACCATGTTAGCAAAAGATTCACCTAACATGGTTAGCAAAAGAATTTCTCTATCAATAAGAGATTACATATCTAACTATGTTAGAAAAGAGAATCTTCTAACATAGTTAGCAAAAGAACCATCATCACCTAACAAATCACACATTCAATACAATAACCTAAATCTAACCATGTTAGAAAAGAATCACCTAACATGGTTAGAAAAGGAACTAACCAAACTACACAAAAATAAACCATATTAGAGCGGGGCCCATCTAATATGATTATACGCACAGGAAAACATAAAACCACTCAATACACCATCCATCTACCACATCAACATGTTAGGAAATCGAGTTTCCTATATACCATCCATCCAAGTTCTCATCACCTGGAAACAGAATATATACCAACCAAAATTGACATATTAGTCAAGGTAGTTCCTGAACTATCACAGTAGCAGGAACAATATCGCATACCATCCACAACTTTACATTAAGTCACAGTACAAGTAATATAGTTCACATATAATAAAGTCCACTCAAAATAACATTCATATGTGCAGAAGCTGGTGCAGCCTAGTGAAATGGCGATATATGTCCCTAAAAAGGTCACATCTGGCCTACTTACTATCTCAGTATGGGCCAGACAGCCCCTTCCCCTTCCTCTGCACCTCCCCCTGGGCATGATCACCTGTAAAAATAAAGGGAAAGGGGTGAGACAAAACAATGTCTCAGTAATCACCTCTTAACTCACTGTGACACTCAGAAGTGGGGTAGTGGAGCGTCTACAGGGTACCACAGTTTTCAAAACCTGCATAACCACATAATATATATATATATATACATATATACACTACAGATACATCCATCTCTCAATAGAAAAAAGTAAACGTGTGAGACACTTTGCCCGGTCTCTAGTCCGAAAAGCATATAAAAAGGGGACCGGTCTCTAGTCCGAAAATCTCTGGTCCCAATCTCAAGTGTGATGGACCTGTACAACTAACCTATCGATTGCGCAGATCGATGGTTACATCGGCCGATGGTACTAATATTCAGTGTCATGCAACATACAAAAGATTTATATAAATATGAATATATATAAAGTACAGTTCAGTAGAAAGGTACCCTATAGCCCACGTTTAAATATAAAATAATATGAATTCATTTCATTTATATATATATATAAGTAGAAGATGATTTTAGAAATCCTCAACTACCGTCACCCTCAGTATCACAGTCAGTTAAGCGTGATTACCTGCTAAGCTTTACTGCAGTAAATGTACGCAGATAACAGTTGCCTTCAAACTCCGACTGAAAGACCACCGTCTACAATAATACCACCAACAACAAGAAGGGTAAGACACTTTACAAGTGACTTTATCTCAACAACTTAATTAAACTTTTCATCAACAACCACCTTTGCATAAAATTGGCCATTCCCAAATAATTCTTCATAACCATTCAAAAATTCACCATGACCCAACAACCTTTTTAACCAACCAAAGGATCCTTCCATTGACACTTTAGCTCAACTTTTAAACAATTACCCTTAATAGCAACAATATAAAGATGCTTCAATATAAATATCACGTCTATGACCTTTCCTCCTCCAACTTCCCTTTACTAATCCTTTACAATATCAACCCTTTCAACTTTCATAATCTCTTGAAGAATTTATAATTACCCACCATAACCAAACCATCCTTTAAAACACCTAAATCACTTTCAATCAATACTTTAACTATCCAACTTCCTTTTAAACCCCAATCTAGCCATCATTAGCATTCCAACATCATTAAACAACTTCAACTAACACAACATAAATACCAATTTATTCCAAAACATCCTCCAATAGCATAGCCCTAACTTAAAGAGCCCAAAAATACCCATAAAAATTCTTAAATTAGCTTCCAACTTTAATGAACTTGAATACTCCCCAAAAATCTTCACTTTATCACTTATTCATGTGTAAATTCTTGTTTGAAGCTTCAACTACTTACTTATGTCCAAACCCTAACTTAAAAGAGGAACATTTATGTGACAAATCAACTACACAAGAGGCTAGGGACTTACAAAGTACAAAAATGGAAAGAGAGGTGGCCAGTGGTCGTCGGCCGCCGTGTGACTCGCCGGAGAACGCCTCCCCGAGGTAGGCCGAACTGGAAGAGAAGGAGGAGTTTAGGAAAAGATGCTATGAAGTAGAAAAGGAAGAACAACAAGAGAAATTACAAGAAAAATCGGACCTTTCCTTTGACCCGGTGGTTCACGTCACCGGAAACACCAAAGCCGCCGCCGGAAATGCCAAGGCCGGTTACCCACAACCAGCTACAGATCGGACTCGGCTTCAATTGATCCGAGGAGAAGAGAAGATGAACAACAACAATCAGAAAGCTTTATGAACCAAGGAAATTGAATGAGTGTATGTGTGAGTGTGAAGAAAATGAAGAAAGTGAAGGGAGGGAGGGTCGGCGCATTGAGGAAGAAGAAGAAGAAGAATCTGATGGCTTTTATGTTAAAAAGGGGCAGGGGCGTGTTTGGCTTGAGTTTTCTTAATCAGAAATGGATAATTTCATACTGGAAGTTACCATAATGTCCTCTTTTAATTTAAAACCACTTAAACCAGCCTCCAATCTCCTTAACCTTCAAAATATTTTTAGCTTTACCATTCCCTCATATTTCAAACTTTTCAATTTCATAATTAATTATATGCATATTAATCACTCAAAATTCCCAAAATATCCCCAAAAATTCCAAAATTCCTAATTTCTCCATTTTTCATTTCCCAAAACACTCTTTAATCCTGTATTAAATTCCCAGGATGTTACACTTAACCCCTTTGAGCCTGCTTTTCTTTTAAAAAGAAAGATTGCATATTTTAGCCTTTGAATTCTTTTGATGCAATTTTTCATCTCTTATCTATTTCTTCCATTTTCGCTTTGAAAAGTGTTATACTATATTCATATGGAAAGGGGTGAAGGAATTAAAAAAAGAAAAGGGGAAATGTAAGTGTTGAAGAAAGGAGAAAAGAAAAAAAAAGAAACAAAAAAGAAAGAAAAGTGAAGGTGAAAAAGAAAAAAAATCACACAAAGTGTGAAAAAAAAGAAAATAAAAAGAAAAAGAAGATGAAAATCAAAAGAATTGAAGAATTGTGGAGTTCAAAAGTGTCAACACCTATGTGCTTGTTAAGTTATGTGATTCCTTCATTCCTTACTATAATTGAAATGGTTTAGCACTTTTCAAATATACCTCCATCTCATTTTCATTTCATTATCCTACCTTTTTCATTACAACCCTTAAAAGTCCTTTTGATTTGTGTGTGCATTGAGATATAAGAGTGAATATCGAGATGATAAACGAGCCTATGGTAGCTGGATTACATAGATGGAATTGAGTGAAACACAACCCCTATATACTTTGAGAGTAGAGTGTAAACACTTGACCGGTGAGGGACATGCTTTTGTGATTTATCTCTATCAAATTGATTGCCTTATTGCTTGCATTTGGGGATGGTGAGAGAGATTTCTAAGAGGATTTAGTTGTTGAGAGTTTGAATTGATTCCAACTTTGTGATGATAAAATCATTGATTTCATTTTTGTGCTAATGCGTTAACGATTTGAAATCTTGAGGACAAGATTTAATGCAAGTGTGGGGGTGTGATGGCTCCCCATATTTAGTGGTCTTTAGGAAATATTTTGTTGTATTTGGGGAGTCATTAATTAAATAATTAAGTGATTTTGATGTGAATTGGAAAGAAAGTAATTGGAGATTATATGAATGATTCTTTTTGGAAAGTCTGAAATTTAATTGAAATATGAAACTTGAAATGATTAAAGAAATATTTTAATGGGAAGTTTCCTATTAATGAGATTATGTGATTGAGTCATTGTGATTATTTCCTATTTCTTTCTCTTCATGAATGCAGATTTTAAAAAAGGAAATAAAGAGAAAGAGGCATACAAGAAAATGAAAGAAAAGAAACTTAACATGCAAGGCAAAGGCAATATGGTGTTGAGCTAGTCTATTATAAATATACATGCAATTGAGGAGAAGGGGAGGCTGGTTTTAATTCTTCCAACCATAAAGCCTAAACATACACGCATCAAAAGAAAAATAAAGGAAAGGGAACGAACTGAAGAATACACACGCACGCCGGATGAAGTGGAATTGATTCAAGAGAGAAAGAAGGAAGGAGGCAGCTTTGTTTTTCTGATGATCATCAATCATCATCATCATTTATATTACAAACACACACGATTTGAAGAAGAGAGAAAGGGGTTGCAATTTCGTCTTTTTCCTTGGAGCATCATTTATCTCATTGGATCTGTTAGTTATTATGCTATTCACTTATAATATTTGTTGGATCTAATTGAGTTATGTGTGGCTAATTTCCTTTTACATCTTAGAGTACTATGAACTTGTTTGTAACTTAGATATTTTATTTCCCACTATTTAGTCATGTTTAATTTGATTTAGTTTATTTAATCTTGCTATTATTGATTAACTTGTTTAGTGTTTGATCACCAATAGACATGTTTAGGGAATTTAGAATTGCACTCGGAAGAGGGAATTTTAAATAGACCATGGGATTAAATAGTGTAGGATTGAATTTTAATCTGATTTGCGACTAGGATAGGAATATACCTAGAAGCCCTACATAGTCACATTAGAGCGGTACCGAGATAAATTAGCCTAGTAAATTAGTGCAAGACATTGTGTAATTAAACTAGGCAAGGATGTAAGTGGACCGGAAGACATTTATAGACACTAGTACTCTAGATTAGCTAGTTGAATTAATTCATAATTAATTTAGTTGGGAATAAAATCTAAGAAACAGATAAGGTATTAGTGGCTCTAGGTTGTTCTTTTGACTCATGAATTTCATTTGTGTGAATATTTGTTTTATTTTATTTTCTTAGATATTAGGTAATTAAAATCAATTTTCTTGTATTTACTCAACTTGAACGAAAATAGGAGATCTAATGCCTAATTATTAGTTGTCTGAGTCTCTGTGGGATCGACCTTGATTTACCACTTTACTAACATACGATCCGTACACTTGCGAAATTTTTATCAAAATTTTGGTAGCATCATTTACCTTCTTTGGAATTTTCAGCTTCTTTTCCAATAGATCTGCAGTTGTCATCTCCACTGGCCTTGGCCGTTTTCTCCCCGTGATGCACGTTTTTTGACAGAGTTTCTGCTTCATCATCTTCAGGATTACTTTTTCCTGACCTTCCATTCTTTCTCTCTTTTTTTTGGGATTTAAAAAGAGGAACTCTACATTTGGGGCTATGGTTGATTTTAATTTTGATGAGGATGGCTGAAATTTCCTTTTTGGAAAACGAAAACTAGGGGTCATCGGATTCTTCAGATCTTGGATGATAGAACACTGATCAGATACATGCATCATCGGAGATGAGGTTAGGTGGACATGCAGAGGCGGAGGACACTGATTGATGATGATTTTAGACTGGGGAATGTCAGATTGTTGATTCATGGTTGGAAAGGATGGTTTTTTTTGGGCGATTGGGGGAAGAGAAGATGAAGAAAGATTGGTGTGATTTAGAGAAGGAAGGAGGATGATTTGGTGTGCTTTAATTTCCAATGAGAGATGGTGGGTTTTGAGTAGATCAGAGACGCCAACACTGTGGGTTTGGTGTCTCCACCGTGACCGACCTTCATGCTTCCAAAAGTACCTTTGGCAGGCCTATTATTTCAATTATATCCTCGATCTAGGATTTCTATTATTTATAATTTTCTAAACATCTCCATTCTATCATTCACCTCTCTAAAATTGTACCATATTTAATTTTTAAAACTTTCTAACACTCTAATAATGGCTAAAGTATACCTTTAGTCCCTTATGTTTGCATCAAGTTTCAATTTAGTCCTTTATCTTTGAAAAGTACACTTTTAGTCCTTCAAATCTAACACCATCACTCAACTTAACGGAAACCGCTGGCTCATCAAATTTTAGGGATGACTGTACAATTAAAAGCTAACTAAACACAAATATATTATTTTGTTAAAAAAAATAAAATCAATCAAATATTTTTTTATCAAGAAAAAAAATCTGATTGATTTTATATCTGATTGAAAATCAATCAGAAATAAAATCAATCAGATATTCAAAACCATGAAAACAAACATGGTCTTCCTCTTCCTTCACCGTCCACACTCCACACTGTTTTCTCCTCCGACATCGTCTTCTCCACACTATACTCTGTTTTAATTTGTCACATAAGCAAGTAAAAAAATTTTACTTTTGGGGTCATTGTTCTCTTACAGTCATCGTTTTGTTTTTTGCAGATGAAGCAGAAACAAAAAATTGGAGAGAGAACAAATGGTTTTTGTATATACAATCCACAAAATGTAGAGCAAAACAATAAGAGACAAAAGTGTCTTGGTTACCAGAGAGAAGATGAAGATTTGGATGAATAAGAGAGGCAAAAGAGACTTGCTTACCAGATGAAAATTTGTGATGAGTGAATTGTATAAATGCTGTCACATTGGAAAACCCTAGTAGAAACGTCATATTAAAGGATAATTATTTGGGATGATTTTATTTTTCATGATTGATTTTATTTCTTTACCCTAAATAATATATTTGTGCTTAGTTATCTTTTAATTGTACAGTCATCACTAAAATTTGATGAGTCAGCGGTTTCCGTTAAATTGAGTGACGATGTTAGATTTAAAGGACTAAACGTGTACTTTTCAAAGACAAAGGACTAAATTGAAACTTGATGCAAACATAAGGGACTAAAGGTATACTTTAGTCCTATGATAATCATGTCAGTTCAGGCCACATGCCAGTTCAGCAAAATTGCATAACTGAGTTGTAGATGCATTTTAATTGAAATTCCCATCATATCTCTTATACCCATAGAAATAGCTGCTTTTCCATTTTCACCATTGAAAGAGCAATCAACATTAATTTCAAAGAAATTTACCATCAGGTGGCTTCCATTTTTTAACATTGCTGCTACTGACACTTTGTTAAAGTTCTTGAGTGACTGCATTTGATGACCAGCCTTTGACTTCCAAGTATTCATTTAGAATCTTCCCAGTTTGAGAGAAGGTGAAAATAGGATCAGAATCCTTGCATTCATAAACTGCAGAACACCTACAGTTCCAAATTTGCCATAAAATAGCAGCAATAAGTGCCTTCATGTACTCATCATTCGCTAGATCCATAAAGAGACCACAAACCCATGAATCCAAGTCAGGTATGGACTGATTTTGCAACATGAAATTAAAGGTAATTCTTCTTAAGGAATTAAAAAGCGATTGGAGTTTCAAAATTTAAATCTCAACTACTCCTAGTAGTTGAATTAGAGAGTGTGTGAGAATAATGTCAATGAGAATAATGACAAAGGGTCTTTCTAAATAAATACATTCATTTTGACAAACTAATATGAAGACATATTTAAAATCCAATCACCCTAATATTTTTCCTTCCTGTGACAATACCATCATATAAGTATCATATTTCAAAGTTTTACGAACACATTTTCTAAAATAATGCAAAGAAGAAAATGAAGCTACATCTCTTTCTTATAAAGCAAAGTTTTATAGAACAAAAAGAATTAAACTGGCAGAGGAGAGCATATCCCCTTAAGACAAACCAAAGTGAAATGCAAATGATTCAAGAAAAAACAATTTTTCAAACTTAATTTTTAGATTATTGTCAATTAATAAAATTTGACATAGATATACTGTTATGTTATAAGGGATGTGCTATAGAATGCAAAACCAAGAGTGCATGAGGCAAAGAAGAAAATATCTCCAAAAAGTCAGCTAGTATGACAAACGTATTAGATAACTGCCAATATGATAAATGATTCAGACGCATATCCATACAATGATCAATGATGAAGGTTTAAAATAAAAATTAAAAAGAATTGAAAATAATCAATGGTTTGAGAGATAGGTGTATTTCTTCAATGGTATGAATATGTATGCATAAATCTTTCAGCAGCAACTAAAAAGTGAACTGACCCAAAATAAAATTTCAGTTTATATAACTTCTACAAACAATACAAGCTAATAATATTTTCTTATATGTACATAATTTTTTTTGTAGAAAGCCCCAAACCAATAAACTGAAGCTTTCTAGGCAAGAAAGATCTGTATATAATGTTCAAGAGACCATTTAAAAAAGATACCATTGATATCAACACATTCCTTAGAGAACTATTGAACCTGCATAAATGATTTCAGCAATATAGCCCATTTCTTCCATTAAAGTAAGAACATATAGAGATAAGCAGGCATGGAAACATCAGGAGCTAATAATAGGAAATACTATCAATTAAGATTAGAGGGGGAAAATATCAGGCCTTTTAGTCCTCATACTTTCCATTTTTATCCCCAATTGAAGGCAATAATTGATTATAAGTTGAAATTTTAGTGTGTAAATAGCCACTCATGTTATGATGACAGCATTCCACACCATTCTCCAGGGATCCATGAAAGACTTGTTAGGATAACTATAATTACTCATTAATTTCTTTAAATTGTACACATATGATAAAGATTAATTTCAGAAAGAAAAAAATATTGTCGATTTATAAACGCCTAATGTATAATGAAATCTCACATTATCACCCTATTAATTTCATTTTAAATCTTGTTATTGACAAAAACTCATATGAAGGGAAACTATGTTTATTCTAATTTGAATAACCTTGTAAATGTAACGACTTTGCATGCAGATGCCGGCGTGCGAAGTATTTATATGTTGCTTCAATTTTGAAATGTCTACAACTTTGAAATGCCATGATCAAAAGAAAATTCCATGTGATCATCATGCCTACAGTTTCGGCATGAATTAACGCTTCACTTCATACTCTCTATTGCTCTATATTTTCTGCAAAAAAATCCCTTTCATATCGGCGTTGAACGCATTCGTACCTTTCATGTCATTGTATTTTGATCGATTGCTTTTCATTTCCATCATCAATGATACTCCCTCCGGTCTTAAATATAAGATATAATTGACTTTTTTAGAAAATCCTATAAAAAAGCAAAATAACTTAATTATAAATTGATTTACCTAATTTTTTTCCTTTAAACTAGTTTATTTTACCTGTTAACTAATGTATAATATGAAAATATATCAAATATGTCATGATTTAATAACCTATTTCGCAACCTTAACCTCTCCAAAAAAAGTCAAATATGTCTTATATTTAGGATCGGGGTAGTATATCCATAATGAGCAAAACATGATTCCATATCAGCAAGACTACTGTTTCGGGTGCTATGATGTTATGATATTAAGAAATTAAGAAATAAGAAATTCCCATCATAACTTCGGTGACAAGGCTTAATGGCTATTAACCTATTAACTTGGCCTATTAATAATTTTAATAATGTTTTCTCAAATAAAAAAATTATCTTATTATAATCACATGATATTATTTGTTATTAATTCTTAATATAAAATTACAATTATATCCTCGATTTTTTTTTTTTGACAAAATGACAATTATATTAATTCAAGGTACAATTACATAAAGACACTAACAATACATTTGTGAACAGAAACATTGAAACACAAACATAAACTAACCATTCCAATGCAAGAGCATGAACAAATAGTATATGTCATGGAAAATCCTTGTAATGCAATGTCGCTTATAGAAAAGGTCATCAACATTAAGTTGACGAAGGTTATGTCACTATGTTCACTCACAAAGGAGGAACGGACATCCACCCTGAAAGGGTTTGAAAGAAAGGGATTATAATCCAACTGCGTGTTAGAAATCCCATGGATACTATAAAGACATATGCATAACTCAAACATTCCATAAATATAGAAATTGATCATGATTTTGTATTGGAATTTAGATGCTAAAAACAGTAGGATAAAAACATAAAACACATAACTAGAGCACAAATAACATTAGACAGAACAGAATAACGATTGAAGCTTGAGAAACCCCCAATTTGATGAACCTGCACATAACTTTAGCAAAGGATTGAGATATGCTAGAAACCCCAGGTTCAGTTTCTTGCATGCATTCCAGATAAGAGACCCCTGCATATCTAGTGAGTGCCAAGATGAAGGAAATTGAGCCAGCTTTGAAAATTTGGGACCTTTGTTCCCGGTAAACATACTCCATAAAAAGATCTCTTCATGGCCTTCAAACTGAGAAGGAAGGAAGGAACAATCTTCAAACCAGTCAACATGAAGATCAACAGGAACAGATGATTGTAGCCCTATATCCTCTAATCTGAATTTTTAAAACTTCTTTGCTCATCCATATTTCCTTTCTCACTCCTACCTCTTTTTAAAGAGGATCTCTCACAAGAAAATTCAAAATCCATGCTAACTTGTTCAGAAGTAGTGAAGACATACTTGGGTTTTCCCCGAAATTTTCTCTTATTTACCTTCTTTGGAATTTTCAGCTTCTTTTCCAATAGATCTGCAGTTGTCATCTCCACTGGCCTTGGCCGTTTTCTCCCCGTGATGCACGTTTTTTGACAGAGTTTCTGCTTCTTCATCTTCAGGATTTCTTTTTTCTGACCTTCCACTCTTTCTCTCTTTTTTTTGGGATTTAAAAAGAGGAACTCTAAATTTGGGGCTATGGTTGATTTTAATTTTGATGAGGATGGCTGAAATTTCCTTTTTGGAAAACGAAAACTAGGGTCATCGGATTCTTCAGATCTTGGATGATAGAACACTGATCAGAGACATGCATCATCGGAGATGAGGTTAGGCGGACATGCAGAGGCGGAGGACACTGATTGATGATGATTTTAGACTGGGGAATGTCAGATTGTTGATTCATGGTTGGAAAGGATGGTTTTTTTTTTGGGCGATTGGGGGAAGAGAAGATGAAGAAAGATTGGTGTGATTTAGAGAAGGAAGGAGGATGATTTGGTGTGCTTTAATTTCCAATGAGAGATGGTGGGTTTTGAGTAGATCAGAGACGCCAACACTGTGGGTTTGGTGGAGAGAAGAGAGAGCTTCTCTCTCCACCGTGACCGACCTTCATGCTTCCAAAACTACATTTGGCAGGCCTATTATTTCAATTATATCCTCGATCTAGGATTTCTATTATTTCTAATTTTCTAAACATTACATCGCCCAAATAAATCCGCACAAGAAATCAATGACATACAGTAGTAATAGAGAATGTCAATCACTGCACTAAAAATTTACATATTTGAATGATCACAAAAATATCTTCACATATTTGAATAGATGTTAGCTTCACAAAAATAATATTTGTTGTACATAACTGGCTAGATATTTGAAAACATCGCCTTGTAAACAACATTTTTTGTTTTGTTAACTCCCGTGCGCTCATGGGAGAGATATTTCAATAGATTATAGACTAAACTTTTAGAATATTAGAGAAGAGGGAATTGTAGTGACAATTGAAGAAGCACCAAATATAATATATGATAAAACAATTGTAGTGAGATGTATTATTTTTAACCTTTTTTTAATTTTTTTTTAACAAATTTGCACTAAAAACTCATATGACAAACTTTTTTAACTAAAATATCGGGCGAAAAAAATCATATAATAACTAAGTTTTTTTTTCTAAAAAAAAATTAAATTTCTTAAGACATTCAAATAATTATCTTTGGTTAAGTGAGTGAGTGAGTGAGCTCATCTAAAGAACCATAAACATTAAAGAATCAATAATATATAAAGAGACACAATAAAACATTTGCAGATATATATTAGGCCAAAAAGATCATCATAATGGCGACACTAAAGATATAAATCTCTAACCCAAATTCAGACAAAAAAAATATGTGACCCAAATAAATTAGCCCAAGAAAGTAAAGAATACATAGCTCAAATAAATTCGCACAAGAAAGCAATCAAATACAATAGTAATAGAGAATGTCAATCACTACACTAAAAATTTGCTCATGAACAAATTCTTTAACTTTTTTTTAACTTTTTTTAACAAATTTGCACTAAAAAAATATATGACAAATTTTTTTAACTAAAATATCGGGTGAAAAAAATCATATAATAATTATTTTTTTTAAAACAAAAAAAAGCAATTTTTTTTTAAAAAAAATATATTATATTCCACCATATCACTGTTCATGAAGGAAAGATAGGCAAATAAAAAGACACAATAAAACATTTGCAGATATATATTAGGTTAAAAAGATCATCATAATGGTGACACTAAAGATATAAATCTATAAGGCAAATTTACACAAAAAAAATATGTGACCTTTTGCCAAAGAAAGCTATTGGCTTTCTCCTTTAAATATTCCGGATTTCATATTCATTTGAGTTGTGTCTTGCTAAAGTTCCAAGGTTTATTAGGTAAAAAAAAAGACAAAATAAAACATTTGCAGATATATATTAGGCCAAAAAGATCATCATAATGGGAACACTAAAGATATAAATCTTTAAGGCAAATTCAGACAAAAAAAAAAGTGACCCAAATAAATTAGCCCAAGAAAGTAAAGAATACGTTGCCAAAATAAATTCGCACAAGAAAGCAATCACATACAATAGTAATAGAGAATGTCAATCAATGCACTAAAAATGTGCTCATGAACAAATTTTTTAACTTTTTTTAAACTTTTTTTTTAACAAATTTGCACTAAAAAAATATCTGCAAAATTTTTTTAACTAAAATATCGGGTGAAAAAAATCATATAATAACTGAATTTTTTTTTAATTTTTTTTAAATTTTTCTTTTAAAAAAAAAGGAAAAAAAATATATAATATTCCACCAAACACTATTCATGAACAGTGCTTATGAACAATGTTTGGTGGTGAATTACTTTTTAAGGTTATATTGAATGAATCACCATGAACCAATAGACACCCTAAACTAACACTAGGTATAATTTGACCCTTAAAGTAACTAAAGTGATCCAATTTTACCCTCTGACGAATGTATCAACATTACACTCATATTTTGATTATTTAAGGGTAAAATTGTACCAGTATTATTATTATTAATTTAAAGTGTGAGTGGTGGTCAAAGCGATTAGTTAGCCTTTATCATTTATTAGCGCCAGTTTTCAAAAATCCGCCAAAATCACCCAAACGTCAGTGTTCAGTTCCGCCCTCTATACAAAACGCCGTGACTCCCTAATACTTTCCACTACCTCAACTCCACGCAATCAATCAACAATCAAATCCTTTTTAGAAACTTTCGCTTCCAAAATTCATTTCTCTTCTCTTCTCCTCGCTCTACTTTCTACCTTCGTTAACAATGGCTGGACGAAGAAAACGGCCTAAGAAAGCCAGTGATGATCAACATGCAGAAGACGGCGCGAGACGTGAAGACGGCTCAAAAAATCAAACACTGTGCAAAGAAAGTGCGGAAAGGCCTGAAAGTTTAAATCTTGGAAAGAAAACGGGAGGAGGCAGAGGATTGTGGTCAGAGGTGGTGGCCTTAGGGTGCGAGGTTTTACCAGAAGGTACTAAGCGTAAGCGAAGTGTTCCGGTGAGCATGAGAATGGATTTGGATTGTTCGAAACGAAGATCATCCAAAGGCGATCAAGTGACAACGACGAGGAAAGTAAACAAGAGAGATCCTGATGTAAGAATCTTCTTTATTAAGTTTACGTTTTTTCTTTTTTACAATAGTAGTAAACAACTATGATACTTTTTAGTTTTTATTATTACTAATTTACTTTTATCATATACTCCCTCCGGTCCTAATTATAAGTTGCCTTTGACTTTTTTGGAAAATCCTAAAAAAACAAAATAAGTTAATTATAAATTGTTTTACCTAGTTTTTCCATTATACTACTTTACTTTACCTGTAAACTAATGGCTAGTCTAAAAATATATCATAATTTAATAACCTATTTCGCAATCTTAATCTCTCAAAAAAAAAAAAAAAAAGTCAAAGGCGACTTATAATTAGGACCGGAGGGAGTACCTTTAGCACACTCTTAAAGTTATACTGGTTCTGTTTTTAAATATAATATAGCTAGTTGACTTTTTTTAGAACCATTAGAAAGTCAAATAGGTTATTAAAAAATTTATATTCTTGAATTTTTTCTCTAAACTATTTTTTGATTGATAAGCTAACATATGATCCAATATTATACACACTCCGGTCTTAAATATATAAGATCTAGTTGACTATTTTGGAAAATCCTAAAACAGCGAAATAGTTCATTATAAATTGATTCACCTATTTTCCCCCCCTTAAACTAGTTTATTTAACCTATAAAAACTAATGGCTAATCTAAAAATATCTCAAATATGTCATAATTTAATAACATACTCCCTCCGGTCCTAAATATAAGACCTAATTCACTTTTTTGAAAAATCCTAATAAAAGCAAAATAAGTTAATTATAAATTGATTTACCTAATTTTTCCCTTAAACTAGTTTATTTTACTTGTAAACTAATGGATAATCTAAGAATATATCAATTATGTCATCATTTAATAGACTATTTTGCAACCTTAACCTCTCCAAAAAAAAGTTATCTAGGTCCTATATTTAGGACCGGAGGTAGTATTTTGTAACCTTAACATCTCCAAAAAAAGTCAACTAGGTCTTATATTTATGACTGGAGGGAGTATAAGATACGATATGATAAAGTGGTTCATTTGACTTCGTTAGTTTCTCAATAAAAAAAGTCGACTAGATCTCATTTTTAGGAATGAAGGGAGTATTTAGGGACGGAAGGAGTATTTATAAATTGACTTATAAATATCTACTCCATTGATATGATCTTTATTGTAAAATTATGTTGACCTTATTTTTTGGAGATCAAGGAAGCAAATTATACCACCGTATGTTAACATGTGTTAATTGTAATTAGATTATAGGTGATTGATAACTAAAATAAATTAGTTGTGAGTACAAGATAAACGTGAACAATTTAAAGTGATTTATTTTGCATCCTTACTTTTTGTTTAAAAATGTTAACTTGATGTTAGAATTAGGATAGGAGGTAATATTTACTATTTTGCTATGCTTTAGGTATACATTATATCTAGCTTGCAAGCTTCAGTTAAAAAAAAAAATCAGTTCAAACATATATCTAGCTTGCAAGCTTTGTTTATAACTTCTGTTTTCTAATTTGAACAGTGGATAGCAAATGTGTCCTTAATGTGCCATCAGTGTCAGAGAAATGATAAGGGGGAGGTTGTAAGGTGTTCAGAATGCAGGCGGAAAAGATTTTGCATCCCGTGTATTAAGAATTGGTATTATTTACCTTTCCTCTACTTTATTTTTCTTACTTTCGTTTCATGTGTTGCACTTAACATTTTATTCAGTTGAGTCAGATCTATATACTGTTCACATTTGCTTGCCTATTAATACAGGTCAGAGTCTATCCTTAAACTAGAATTTGGCACATAGCTTGAAGCATATGTGCTGCATTGCACATAGTTGTATGATCTGCTGCTTAAATAATAATATTTAGATTAGTTCATGTGCACCAAGATTCAGGGTTACTATTAGTTTCAGAATAATGAAAGGCCATATCTTATGCTTAGCTGAGATTGAAATAAATTAGTGAAGTTGTGCGTTCTGATCATTTACCTTGGTGAATTGTTAAGGTATCCTCAATTCAGAGAGGAAGATATTGCTGAGAAGTGTCCCGTATGTCGGGGAAACTGCAATTGCAAAGCATGCCTGAGATCCGATGAATTAATTGAAGTTAGTCCTTGACTTCTGAATTGCACTTTACCATGTTTTTTGTATTCTACATATATATCTAATTGAATTTTATTTTCTATAGACATTGAAGGGATCAAAGAAGAAGGGAGCAAAAAATGTGAAATCAGAGGAGGAAACAAAGCATGTACCAACAGATGAGGAAGTTGAATACTGCAAGTATTTGCTACCACTGCTTCTTCCATATTTGAGGCAGTTACATGAAGAACAAATGACCGAGAAGGAGCTTGAAGCTGAGAGACAAGGTGACTTCTCATGAACTGCCTTTATCAAGATTATTTATACATAAAGCCATGTTTGTTTCCTCTCTAAGTTGCTCAGCTCATGAAGGGCTAACTATTATTAGTGTGTAATCATGTGATGAAATTGTGAATTCCTGGCATACATACAGCTTATTATGCTTTAGCTCTGGATTTGTTATCGAACAGTGATAGTGATGTAGAATAGAAACTGAAAATTAGATATACTATGAAAACAACTAGATTTAATCAATTATTTTTGCTTAAATGACCATAATTATCCCATTATTTCCATACTTGACATAGATCATAAATTGACTTGATAAACATTACTTTTCATTGGTCAAGAGATTTTCTTTCAAATAAGTGAACCATGTTGGAGGATATACTATCCTTGAATTAAATTTACTAAAATGGTCAGTTCCCTAGCGTTCACAAGTGTATAGAAGCTGTACTATCTTGTTACATGTTGTATAGTAGTGATTTCCTTAAAGAACTAGTAGGCTGAGCACGAAAGGAAAGACTTGTGCAGAATTTAATGCAGTGAAGTATTTGGACCACTTTTACCACATCCATGCTAACCTCATAAAATTATTAACATTGATGTTTCCTTTCATGTTATAAAAATCTCTTTAAAGGAATTTCCAAAGCTGCAAGATGTGCTGATTCTTGCCATAATAGTGAGTCTTCTCTGCAAGTTACTCCCTGTTGGACAATGGATAAATAGGTGCCGATAGTTTCTGAGCCTTATTAAAACATTACTAAGATCTGACGGGGTGATAGTTTTTATTGGGCCATCCATTTGGTAACATGTATTACTATCCATTCATTGACATCAAGTCTAGGATGAGCTCCAAATCGGCTCAGGAGGAAAAAACGCACTTGCGTGTTAGTTGGAAAATGATTCTGAAACTGACAATAAGATGTACTAGAGAAAATAACAAAGTATCAATTTCTTTGGCTCTCATGTCATGACTAGAGGAAGGAGCATGATCTGTTAAAACTAAATGTGATTGGAAGCTTACTGCTTTCTCTATACCTAGTCCATAAACTGTTGAATGTTGATGCTATTTTATCTGTATTTTGCAGCTTATTTTCTCTATCTATATTTACCCAAGCTACGTAAAGGAGCAAGGTTGTGTTAGGCCCCCGACTGCCAATGTGAAACTGTCCAATCTCTTGAACATGGATCAACGACAATGGTGTCGTACGATTGATGTAGCCAATCCCAACTAGTGGAATAAGACTTTGTTGTATATATATTTTCTCGTAATTGATGTTGAGTGTCATAGCAGATCTGACTTTCCTTATTAGGCCTTAGTGCAAATCTGACAGTTGTTATTGGCTGTGCAATGTAGGCATCTCACTTTCTAAGCTTCATGTAGAAAGGACAGATTGCATGGATAGCGAGCGTATTTACTGGTTAGACTCTCTTTTTTTTCCTTTCTTTATTTTGAGAGTTGCAAAGCCCATATTTTTGTTGTTAATTAATTAATTAAAAGGTTTTTAAATTATGGTGCAGTGACAATTGTAAAACTTCAATTTTTGATTATCACCGAAGCTGTCAAGAATGTTCTTTTGATCTCTGTCTGTTCTGTTGTCGGGAGATTCGTCAGGGGCAATTGGTTGGAGGTGCAGAGCCTGTTGAGTATAATTTTATCAGCTTGGGGCCGAAATATATGCATGGTGGGACTGGAATTGAGTCAATAGTAGCATCTAATGTTGAAGAAGGTACTGTGAATCATGATTGGTTAAGATCTGATTTGAAGGTGACAAGTGATGGTAGGATCCCTTGTCCCAAGGTTCATGGTGGTTGTGGAAGTAGTTACCTTGATCTTCAATGTATATTTTCTGAAAATGGGGTTTTTGAACTTTTAAAGAAAGCAGAAAAAATGGCCAAACTGTTTTCACTTGATAATGCGACACCGACAAGTAACCAGTTGTGTTCATGTTTTGGCCAAGAAGCTATCAACAACAATATTGGAAATGAGAACAGGAAGAAGGCTGCTTCTCGTGAAGATTCCAATGTTACTGACAACTACATATACTGTCCGAGGGCCGCAGATTTAGGACCATCGGATCTGAAGCATTTTCAGTGTCACTGGAGTAAAGGAGAGCCAGTGATTGTGAGCAATGTGCTTGAATGTACATCTGGTTTAAGCTGGGAACCACTTGTCATGTGGCGTGCATTCCGTCAGATGACTAAGACCAAGCAAGTTCAACATTTGGATGTGAAGGTCCTTGACTGCTTGGATTGGTGTGAGGTTGGTTTTTGTGGCTTTTTTTATTTTTTTGCCATATATATCGTCCTTGGTGTTTGTTCTCTGAAATTAAGTGTTTTGATCTGGTTCTTAGGCATATTGTTGTAAAATATGTTTGTTGGTGGCTTCTGTTTTGTTTTACTGAATTACAGGTGTTTGAATGCAGGGAGACATTAATATCCACCAATTCTTTACAGGTTACACAGAAGGTCGAAAAGATTTTGTGAAGTGGCCTCAGTTGTTGAAATTAAAAGATTGGCCTCCTTCTAATTTATTTGAGGAACGGTTACCACGTCATTGTGCTGAGTTTCTTTCTTCCTTGCCATACAAGGAATACACAAATCCTTATAATGGTGGTTTTCTTAATCTATATTCCATGTTACCTGGTAGAACTATAAAGCCAGACATTGGTCCGAAGACATATATAGCTTATGGAATGCCTTTGGAGCTTGGGCGGGGTGATTCAGTGACAAAGCTTCATTGTGATATGTCTGATGCAGTAAGCTTAAGTGACACATTTCCTTAAATATCTGTTTGCATTAAATTTTTCACAAGTTATCAATTGAATCGGTATCTGAACTTTTTAGACTATGAAAATAATGTCTGTCTACTTTAGCCGTTCCACTGATCTAGTTTTCCATTTTTTTAATGGAGGATGAAAAGTTTTAAAACATGGATATCCCTAACTTTTCTGGTTTTGGTCCCTCAGAGATCTTGATGTTCTGTGATGAATAAAATTGTGGATGTTAAATTGTTCCTTTTACACTGATGTTATTGAAGGCAGCATATGTTAGTGTGACATCACATGATTTAAGATCTTATTGTAATTTTGTCTATTTTGTTGCAGATATTGTTGGTCCATTTAATTTTGTTATATCCTTATTTAATTGCATATTTGTTAATGGGAAAATATGAATTCTTTGTTTTGTTACTTGGCCTATTTTAGGTGAACGTTTTGACTCATACTTCTGAGACGCCAATTGATGCTGATCTCCTTGCAACAATAGAGGATTACAAAAAAAAGCACCTTGAGCAAGACATTAAGGAACTGAAATTCTATGGTCAGGATGTAGAAGCTAATATTAAAAATGGAAAAACTATAGAAACTGAAATTAAGTTGTTGGGATTTGATTCTGTTGAGGGTGGCGCTGTGTTAGAATCTTAAGTTTTGATGAAGACTAAAATATAAAGGATTAGACCAAGTGCCTAGGAAGCAATAGTATACTTAGGATCCCAAGTAAGAGTGCTTCCGGATGAAGATTTACTTCCGGTTAGATTAGGACTTGCGCATGCGGATGAATGCTTTCATCCCCCAGCGTCAGCAAGTAAATCACTAGGGATTTAACTTAGTCCATGAGAATTAGGTACACAAAACCTTAAGACTAAGCTATGTTTCAATCGGAAGTGAGTTTGCTTCCTGTTAGACTTAGACTGGCGCAGAGCGATAGAATAGATATTACTCCAAGCGACAGTGAGTCTACTTCCCCAAGTGAAAGCGCTTCCTGTTAGAATTAGACTGGCGCAGAGCGACAGAATAGATATTACCCCAAGCGTCAGTGAGTCTACTTCCCCAAGTGAAAGCGCTTCCTGTTAGACTTAGACTGGCGCAGAGCAATAGAATAGTTATTACCCCAAGCGTCAGTAAGTCTACTTCGCCGAGTGAAAGCACTTCCTATTAGATTTAGACTGGCGCAGGTTGATAGACTAGATATAACCCCGAGCGTCAGCGGAAATGCAACATCAAGTGAAGTTGCTTCCTGTTAGATCTTGACTGGCGCAGACTGATATAATAGATTTCACCCTAAGCGTCAGTGAATTCACCACGTCAAGTAAAAGTGCTTCCGATAGCTCAGTGACTAGCGCTGAGTGGTGGAATGAAATAGACTAAGCGAGAGCAAGTCATGGTGAACTAAATCCCTCATCAAGTGAATTTACTTCCGGATGTAGAAGTGCTTCCGGATACACCTTAGACTTAGGATCACCCACTGCATGAGACTATATGATTATATTGCTAAACTAACGTTCAAGTGCAGCACACTCAGTAAGGTTGCTTCCGGATGAGAAGTTGCTTCCGCAAGCAATCAGAATGTCTGAACGTTCAAAGAGATGCAGTGTCAGAATGCTTTTGTCAGAGCAGAGGTGTCAGGACTACTTTTCAGAGATAAAGCAAGTCAACCCTGCTATGCATTAATGAAGCATTAAATGGGCGAACGGTAACAAGGGAAAAACGGACATATTCAAACGGCTAGCCCACCTACCAAGAGTTCAAAATGCTTGAAGACTATATAAGGAAGCTCAACTTCATTTATGAAGGAGTTAATGATCTTCAAATATTCTTGAGCGAGAAAATCCTTATTCATTCAAGCTGCCCAGAAAAATGAAGAGCATTTAACACTTGGAGTGATTTTTCACCTACCTATTCTGTACTCACAGTAGTTAAGTCTCTTTCTGTTAAAAGAGCATTTATTGAACTTAAGTGTGTAACATCATTTGTTCTGTAAGAGAACTTAGTCAGAAAAGCCTTCAAGTGTAAACTTCAAACCCTTGCTTGGTGTGAGGGGGAGACAGTTAGATAGGTTACAAGTGAGCCAGTGTAAAACTTGTTGTAAGGTTGCAAGTGAGCCCGTAAAACTTGCGGTTGTAAGGTTTCAGGTGAACCCGATTTAAAACCTGAGTTATAGTGAAACTCTCGGCCTGGGTGGTTGAGGACTGGACGTAGGTCAGGTAGACCGAACCAGTATAAATCTTGTGTCATTTACTTTGAGTATTTATTTTTGAAGCACAATTCACCCCCCCCCTCTTGTGCATCCATTACGTTCATTTGGTATCAGAGCAGGTCTTTCTCACTCGATTCCAACGAATCCGGAAAGCAAAGATCTAAGTAATGGATACGGAGTATGGTCTGCCAGATGTTGCTGTACAACCCAACAAGCCCCCAGGTTTCGATGGGCACAACTATACATTCTGGAAGTTCAGAATGGAAACCTATATCAAGTCAAGCGATATCAGACTATGGGACGTGATCGAACATGGGGATCAAACTCCCTTAGATGAGGAAGGATTTGCTAAGGCAAAAGCCAGATATACTGCTGAGGACTATGCTCTAGTCCAACTCAACCATAGAGCTATGCACTACATCCAGTGTGCTCTCAGCTACAAAGAGTTTCACAGGATCAGCCACCACAAAAATGCAAAGGATATGTGGGAGGCTCTTGAGGCTGCACACTCCGGAACCAGGGGAGTTAAAGCAAGACGTGTTGAGATGCTGGTGGAAGAATTCCACAAATTCGCCATGCTAAGCCCCACCGAGCCTATCAGAGATCTAGAGCTCAGATTCACCCATCTCATCAATAATCTAGCCTCGCTTGGTAAGGATATCCCTGAAAGAGAGCAGGTGAGCAAGATTCTGAAAATCTTGAAGGGTGACTGGATCACCAAAGTCACTATTCTGCAAGAAGTGCAAGGAGAATCAACCAGCTCCGTCACCGCTCTTTTTGGCTCACTTGCTGAATATGAGCCAACCTTGCTGGCTATGAGAGCTCCTCAAACCTCATCCAAGAGTAAGAACCTTGCTCTCGTTGCTCCCAGCAAAGAGATCAAGGACAATGATGAGGATGACGACGATGAGATGGACGATGAGGAGATGGCCCTGATGGTGAGGAAGTTCAGGAAATTCCTCAGGAAGAAGGAAGGCTATCAGAAAGGTGACACCAGCCAGAAGAGGGGATACAAGAAAGAGAAGGTCCCTGTGTGCTTTGAATGCAATAAGCCTGGTCACTTCAAGGCTGAGTGTCCCAGCCTGCAGAGGTCCAAAGGCAAGGATAAAAGAAAGGCACTCGTTTCCTCCATCTGGGTAAACAGCTCAGATGAGGAAGCAAGTGATGATGAAGAAGTTGCCAACCTCTGCCTGGTAGCTAGAGAAGAGGATGAGGAAGCATCTTCAGATCTTGACCTCACCAATGAAGAACATGAGGTAACTCTTCCTGAACTACAAGAGGCTTACAATGAGATTCATGAAGAATTCTCTAAACTATGTAAAGCCTATAAATTCTTGAAAACCAAAAAGGAGTCACTTGAGTCCAAGGTGGACTCACTCAGTGAGGAACTAGCGGAAGCTAGAAGATCTCCAATGGTGGATGGACAGGGTTCTCCTCAAGCAGAACCCAACATCCCAACACCTGAGAGCTGTCCAAATTGCAGCAAAATCTCAGAAGAAAATAATAAGCTGCAAAATGCCCTGCAGAAATTCACCAATGGTTCAGAAATGCTGAATATACTTTTAATGAACCAAAGGGCATATAGGGATAGGACTGGCTTGGGATATACCCCCAGGAAGAAAACGTGGGAAGAACCAAAAGTAAAGCCTTACTTAAAGTTCTTCCATAAAGCCACCAGTCATAGCTCCTCACCTTTCAGCTTCTGTAATTACTGCAACAGGAAAGGACACTCGATGTCCACCTGTAATGCTAAAAAGCATGGAGCTAACAGCTCATACAAGTGGGTCCCTAAAGGAACCAGGGCTACAAAGGATCCTCCACCTGCAAAGGAAATCAAGAGAGGACAAGGATCCCAAGCCTGGAATCATCCCACTGGGAGAACCCAAGAGTCTAGAGCCAACACTAGGCCAAAGGCTCCAAATGTGTATAGGCACAAGGATAAGCCCAAAGCTAGGCCAAGGGTCCTAGACACTAATGACAAAGGACCCAAGAGAGGTTGGGTACCTAAAATTGCTTGATTGTTTCAGGTGTGTCTCAAGGCATCCAAGAACAAAAATTGGTACATCGATAGTGGATGCTCGAGACATATGACTGGAGACAGAGACAAGTTCAAGTCTCTGGTGATCAAAGATGGAGCCACAGTGACCTTTGGAGGAAATCAAAGTGGCAAGATCACTGGAGTTGGAGAAGTCGGACCAGTCAAAGATGTATATCTAGTGGACGGTCTCTGTCACAACCTGCTAAGTGTAAGTCAAAGCACGGACAAAGGTAACTGGGTAATATTTGATTCAAATGAGTGCTTAATAGTTGATAAGCAGGATCTGAATATAGATAAGGCCAACCTAAAATGCAAAATTAAGGCAATTAGAAATGGGAATCTATATACCTTAGATTTATGTCAACAGCTAGAAGAAAAATGTCTAATATCTAGTGACGAGAATAGCTGGCTTTGGCATAAGAGACTAGCTCATGTTAACTTTACTCAATTGGACATGCTAATTAAAAAAGAGCTAGCTGTAGGTATTCCCCCTTTTAAGGTTAAGCATGATTTTATCTGTGAATCCTGCCAACGAGGAAAGCAAACAAAATCCTCGTTTAAAACCAAGAAGAGAGTCTCCACCAGCAGGCCCTTGGAACTAATCCACATGGATTTGGTTGGGCCAGCAAGAGTAAAAAGCTTGGGAGGAAACCTATATGCTTTAGTGGTGGTGGATGACTATTCAAGGTTTACGTGGACTTTGTTTCTTGCCTCTAAGCAAGATGCTTTTGATGCTTTCGTTGTCCTGGCTAAGAAAGTGCAGAATGAGAAGGATCTCAAAATCACAGCCATAAGGACAGACCATGGAGGAGAGTTTGAGAACCATAGCTTCACTGAGCTATGTGAGCAAAACGGCATTGAACATAACTTCTCAGCTCCGAGAACTCCTCAACAAAATGGAGTAGTCGAAAGAAAGAACAGGGTTCTGACGGAGATGGCTAGAAGCATGCTGAACGAGAAAGAAGTCTCTCAAATGTTCTGGGCGGACGCTATGAGCACTGCTTGCTATATCTCCAACAGAGCTTATGTTCGCAAGGGCTTGGATAAGACTCCATACGAGCTATATAAAGGAAGGAAGCCCAACATCAGCCATCTCAGAATATTCGGATCAAAATGCTACGTGCATAACAATGGGAAGGTAAATTTGGGTAAGTTTGATCCAAAGGCTGATGTAGGTATATTCATAGGATATTCCCTTAGGAGCAAAGCATATAGGATATACAACATAAGAACTAAAACTGTAGAAGAGTCCATGCATGTTGTATTTGATGAAACTCCTACATGGGGACAATCCACAGAAGATGATGAAGCACTTAACTTTCCAAATCTTCCATCATCTTCCTCACCACCAAAAGAAACAACAACAAGCTATCCCAAAGAAGAAGGTGAACCCAGTGATGTACCTAGTGGGCAACCCATGTCTGAGGAGGCACAGCTGCCAATAGCTAGGAGACATCACAGGGATCATCCTCTTGATCAAGTGCTTGGTGATGTTTCTTCTGGTGTCAGAACTAGAAGACAAGTTCAAAATGAAGTTGAGTTTGGAGCATTCCTATCTCAAATCGAACCAACTTCAGTTGAACAAGCTCTTGAGGACTGCGACTGGATTATTGCCATGCAGGAAGAGCTGAATCAATTTGAAAGAAGTCAAGTGTGGGAACTAGTCCCAAGGCCGTCTCATCAATCCATAGTAGGAACCAAGTGGGTCTTTAAAAACAAACTGGATGAGACAGGTCAAATCACTAGAAACAAAGCCAGACTGGTAGCTAAAGGATACAACCAAGAAGAAGGCATTGACTATGAAGAAACTTTTGCTCCAGTCGCTAGACTTGAGGCAATAAGGATTCTTCTAGCCTTTGCATCCATGAAAGGTTTCAGATTATATCAAATGGATGTAAAGAGTGCATTTCTTAATGGTTATATTAAGGAAGAGGTATATGTAGAACAACCTCCTGGCTTTGAAAACCATAAGAACCCCAAACATGTGTATAGATTAAAGAAAGCTTTGTATGGCCTGAAACAAGCCCCTCGAGCTTGGTATGAGAGACTCAGCAGCTTTTTGCTGGGCAAGGGTTTCTCAAGAGGCAAATTAGATAATACACTGTTTATCCTTCACAAAGATAGAGATATGTTAATTGTCCAAATTTATGTTGATGATATTATCTTTGGGGCAACTAACGAGAAGCTTTGTGAAGATTTCTCTAAGATTATGCAGGGTGAATTTGAGATGTCAATGATGGGAGAACTAACATTCTTCCTAGGCCTGCAAATCAAACAAAAGAAGAACGGAATCTTCATCTCCCAAACCAAGTACTGCAGAGAACTACTCAAAAAGTTTGGGATGGATGAATGCAAGGAGTATGATACTCCTATGAGCACCTCAGCTGCACTCGACGCTGACGCCAAGGGTAAAAGTGTCAGCCTGCCCATGTACAGGGGAATGATAGGTTCCCTCCTATACTTAACGGCGAGCAGGCCTGATATTCAATTTAGCGTAGGCATGTGTGCTAGGTTTCAAGCCAACCCCAAGGAATCACACTTGACATGTGTTAAACGTATTCTGAGATACCTTGAGGGAACACAAGAACTTGGTCTTTGGTATCCCAGAGGTAACCAAGAGTTCTTGTGGGCTTATTCTGACTCTGACCACGCAGGTTATAAAACAGATAGAAAGAGCACCAGTGGACAATGCGCCTTCCTTGGTGGTTGTCTGGTGTCTTGGGCCAGCAAGAAGCAAACCTGCGTGTCCTTGTCATCCACTGAGGCAGAATACATTGCTGCTGCAAGTTGCTGTGCACAAGTGCTATGGCTGAAAAACCAGTTGAGAGATCTTGGCTTGGAGTTTCCTGAGGCGCCCATCCTCTGTGATAACACAAGCACAATTAGCCTCGCCAAGAATCCAGTTCAGCACACAAGGACAAAGCACATTGACGTCCGACATCACTTCATCAGAGACCATGTTCAAAAGAAGGATGTCAAGGTGCAGTTTGTTCCCACACAACAACAGCTTGCGGATATCTTCACCAAGCCTCTGGGGACTGACCAGTTTATTTTCATTAGAGGTGATTTGGGGATGGTAAACCCAAATGAAGTGTAATTATTATTTTTTTTATCACTTACAACAATACTGACTTAGGCATCGGAGTGCCAATATATGTCCTTGCAGGTATTCAATGTTGAATCTTAAGTAAGTGCAACCGGAAGCAAAACCACTTCCGAATGATTACACACTGACGCTGGATGATCAAACCAAGAGAGCGCCAGCACAAGTCCAAGAAGACACGTCACTTCAGAAAACGCTTCAACTTCCAAATGAGACGTTTCGACTTCTCTGACAATATGAAGCGACACGTGTCATCAGGTATATCGTTCCAACTTAAGGCGTTTACGCTACCCAATGTGTGATAATGTGAAGGAGCATGACCTTTTTGCCCTTAGTGACTTTACCTATAAAAGGGACATCTCATTTCACACATTCTTCATTTTCATCTATGTTCTTCATATAAACATTTCATCAACCCCACAAAAATGGCCGAACCCTCTGAAGCAAACCCAGTTTCGAGGAAACCCTCCTCATCTAAGAAACACAAGTCCAAATCTGGGAAATCAAGCCATCAACATTCTGGTAAATCTGGGCATCGTGAAAGACATCAAGAACATCATGAAGTTTCTCGGCAAATTGCTCTAGGGCAGGATGAAAATATTCAAGGTCAGCCTGAAACTTCTGGTAGAATGGCAGAACTGTTAGTGGGTTCTAAGAAGAGGAAGTCCATCCCTAAGGAGGAGGCTGCGGCGATCAAATATGGAAAACCCTCTTTGATGATGCCAAAAGGGGGAGAGATGCATTGACCACTAGCCTTGCTACCCTGGGAGTTCCTTGATGAAGAAGAGCTTCAGCGAGAGGGAGAGAAAGAAGAAACAAAGAAACAACCCCCAGCCCAAAATTTTTTTTTGTTTACTTAGAAATGTTCATCTTTTCATGCATGTTCTCATATCTGCCTACTATATGCTCGCTGCTTGTAAATGTTATCTAATTATATGCTCTGACCTGTAACCTATGCTTATCAATAATATTTGTCTAAGTTACTTATTCTGAACTATTGTTTTTATTCTTCAGCTAATCCTTTCATATGAACTTAATCGATAAAGCTAAGTTTGTCATCATCAAAAAGGGGGAGAATGTTAGAATCTTAAGTTTTGATGAAGACTAAAATATAAAGGATTAGACCAAGTGCCTAGGAAGCAATAGTATACTTAGGATCCCAAGTAAGAGTGCTTCCGGATGAAGATTTACTTCCGGTTAGATTAGGACTTGCGCATGCGGATGAATGCTTTCATCCCCCAGCGTCAGCAAGTAAATCACTAGGGATTTAACTTAGTCCATGAGAATTAGGTACACAAAACCTTAAGACTAAGCTATGTTTCAATCGGAAGTGAGTTTGCTTCCTGTTAGACTTAGACTGGCGCAGAGCGATAGAATAGATATTACTCCAAGCGACAGTGAGTCTACTTCCCCAAGTGAAAGCGCTTCCTGTTAGAATTAGACTGGCGCAGAGCGACAGAATAGATATTACCCCAAGCGTCAGTGAGTCTACTTCCCCAAGTGAAAGCGCTTCCTGTTAGACTTAGACTGGCGCAGAGCAATAGAATAGTTATTACCCCAAGCGTCAGTAAGTCTACTTCGCCGAGTGAAAGCACTTCCTATTAGATTTAGACTGGCGCAGGTTGATAGACTAGATATAACCCCGAGCGTCAGCGGAAATGCAACATCAAGTGAAGTTGCTTCCTGTTAGATCTTGACTGGCGCAGACTGATATAATAGATTTCACCCTAAGCGTCAGTGAATTCACCACGTCAAGTAAAAGTGCTTCCGATAGCTCAGTGACTAGCGCTGAGTGGTGGAATGAAATAGACTAAGCGAGAGCAAGTCATGGTGAACTAAATCCCTCATCAAGTGAATTTACTTCCGGATGTAGAAGTGCTTCCGGATACACCTTAGACTTAGGATCACCCACTGCATGAGACTATATGATTATATTGCTAAACTAACGTTCAAGTGCAGCACACTCAGTAAGGTTGCTTCCGGATGAGAAGTTGCTTCCGCAAGCAATCAGAATGTCTGAACGTTCAAAGAGATGCAGTGTCAGAATGCTTTTGTCAGAGCAGAGGTGTCAGGACTACTTTTCAGAGATAAAGCAAGTCAACCCTGCTATGCATTAATGAAGCATTAAATGGGCGAACGGTAACAAGGGAAAAACGGACATATTCAAACGGCTAGCCCACCTACCAAGAGTTCAAAATGCTTGAAGACTATATAAGGAAGCTCAACTTCATTTATGAAGGAGTTAATGATCTTCAAATATTCTTGAGCGAGAAAATCCTTATTCATTCAAGCTGCCCAGAAAAATGAAGAGCATTTAACACTTGGAGTGATTTTTCACCTACCTATTCTGTACTCACAGTAGTTAAGTCTCTTTCTGTTAAAAGAGCATTTATTGAACTTAAGTGTGTAACATCATTTGTTCTGTAAGAGAACTTAGTCAGAAAAGCCTTCAAGTGTAAACTTCAAACCCTTGCTTGGTGTGAGGGGGAGACAGTTAGATAGGTTACAAGTGAGCCAGTGTAAAACTTGTTGTAAGGTTGCAAGTGAGCCCGTAAAACTTGCGGTTGTAAGGTTTCAGGTGAACCCGATTTAAAACCTGAGTTATAGTGAAACTCTCGGCCTGGGTGGTTGAGGACTGGACGTAGGTCAGGTAGACCGAACCAGTATAAATCTTGTGTCATTTACTTTGAGTATTTATTTTTGAAGCACAATTCACCCCCCCCTCTTGTGCATCCATTACGTTCACGCTGTATGGGATATTTTTAGGAGACAGGATGTGTCTAAACTACAAGAATACCTTGAGAAGCACTCTGGAGAATTCAGGCATGTCAATTGTATTCCATTAAAGAAGGTAAGTTTAGATGAAAGATGACTTTATCTTATTAGTGGTCAAAATGCTGTGGGTTCACTTGAGATTAGTCCTTACAGTTATGCGTTATTTACTCATAGTGATTGTTTTTTTATACCAAAGTAAAAAGTTGTGCGGGAAGAAAAACTTCTATCTACTATCTATTAGCAAATGTGCAGTATTTTATTGTTGGGCAGGGATAAAAACAACAACTTCAATGTGTAAAACGGGTGTTTGAATATCTGGGAGTTATATTCTAAAACACTGAATACATGCTTTGCTGTTCTTGAGTTTTAAATGAAAAACGAACAAAAAGTTTGGTATACATGGTGTTAGCAAATTAATTGGCTTAGTGGTCATTTTTGGTGGAAAGACAATTGTTATTATAATTCGAGTGTTAGGTGAAATGGGCAAATTATCACATGACATGCTGGGCAACCTTTGCTTCTATAATCAACCGCCCCCTCCTCTAATATGGGCTCATGTGAGCTTTGATTTCAGTTTGTACGTTATATTAAAAAAGTTGCAAATTTTCCAAAAGACTTTTTAAAGAGAGCATTGAGCATAAAAAAGTTTTTGAAGGTGGTTGAATAGACAAAACGTTTTCAAAATGGATTAATTGGGTGCAAAGTTCATCCATTTGATTACACCTGTAACATGTGCCAACTAAGACAAGGACACATGGCATGAGACACCACTTGTTATGCTAATTCAGATTTAAAAAATAAAAAAACCCCTAATTTTCTTACTGCCCTACCCTTTCCCTCCTTTCCATTCCATGTGTACCTCCATCTCACCTTTCCCTCAATGCCTGTTTTTTTTCCTTCATTGTTTTATCTGCCACAGGTGATGGCTCTCTTTGTGCTCTGCCTCATATTTTTGTTTAATGGCTTCAAATAAAATACATTTTCATCTATAATCTCATCTTTTTAATGGCCATCCACTAAACCTTGATCTGTTGACTTGCATCCAAATGTATATGTGTAAGAGCTAGAATCAGAAAAATGAAGTAGGAACAGCAGAATAGAGAGGGATGGAGAGAATCTAGAACCAATATCCAAAATTTTAAAAGGGCATTTTGATATTGAACATGATAATTTTGTTCAACATAACATATATTTACAATTGCCTACATAATAACAGTAAAACAACTACTATAAGACAAACAATAATTGGCTCCATAACTAACCCTAAATAAAAAATGCCCTAATAACTGACCATATCACAATTAGAATCCTAAAAATATAAATATAATAGATTGATGTGGCCCTTGCTAGTTTTTCTTTTTCCTAGAATATACCAATACTAAGGGTATTTTCCTAGCTGCATCTCCCTCTAAATAGGGAAGGGTTAGCTTGCTCAACAGTAAACTCACTTTCCGTGGGGTTTAAGGTCGTGGGTTCGAATCAACCTGCATAAAGCAGAGGTAAGGTTGCTATGTTCCCTTCCCCTGCTCCCTCACCAAGTAGGGACTAGAATTGGGTTGATCTTTTTTTTTTTTTGAGCACAAGTGTTGACCCTTTTATCTCCCTCTAAATAGGATGTTAATATCAAGTAATTTGAGCGTTTAGATTTTTTTATTGATTATTTTACTTTACCACTCTTGGATGGGCAAATAAAGAAATGAATTTTGCAATTGTCACATTATTTTTTTCATGCTTATAACCATAAATCATTTTGGTTATTTGCTTCTTTGTAAAAGGATTTTCTTTATTTTTACAGGTTGTTCATCCTATCCATGATCAGACCTTTTATTTGACTATGGACCATAAGAGAAAGCTGAAGGAGGAATATGGTGAGTTGTTTACATCACAAAATATTACTTTATTGTTACGATAATAGTAAACTGTTTAGGCATTGCAACAATTGTTTTATACATTTTTTATTTGTTTATGGGCATTTCTTGGAAGGGTTAAATATCATTCTGGCTAATAAACTATTTCGAAAGTATCAATTTGGCCGCCAACGAATAGTGAAAGGTCTCATTCTGGAAAATGAACAAAAAAATGGCCCATTTTGGCCAATAGACTACTGGAAAATACTAAAATACCCTTCTCACATTGGAAAAACATTGGGGAAAAACATTGACAAAAGAAAATTAAGACTTCATATTCCAGCACTAATAGAGCGTTCAAGTAGCTAGAATTTAAGATAACCTTCCACTACATGTCACTACAAAACATTGAAGCCTTTATAAATAACCTGAAAAACAAGAAAGTTGCGAGCCTTGACAAGAATGCCAAGCAACTTGAGTTTAGCATTATACGTGTCCCATGTAAACAGTATTGCCATCATTCCTGACTTCCTGTACTCGCTAGCGCCGGCTCTGATGATGATTCTGGTGAAGTGTATCTCACAAACAATGTAACGAGTATTGAATATCTCTTAGTGGAATAATGACCTTTGCTGATTTTAAGGGATTTAAATGCAAAACTTGTTTGGTTGTGTGTCAACAAGTGTTTCGGCTCATTCAAATATTCTTGAAATATGCATATTGCCTATGCTGTAGGCCATTGTTATCTTAACTCTTATCATATATTGATTTTTCCATTTTATACCTTCTTTTGTAGGAATTGAACCATGGACTTTTGTCCAGAACCTGGGAGATGCAGTTTTGATTCCTGCTGGCTGTCCCCATCAAGTCAGAAATCTCAAGGTATAATAAATACAGTTTAAAGTTTCTGATGGAAGCAAGTTAAATAATAATAGGAGTTGAGAACCTTGTGAGTGAGGGTATTTGTGGTATTTCATGTGTCAGTTATAGAAAGAGAAGATGATACAAAAGGGTTTCTTGTGGCGAGAGAAGGTATGAAGAGTTTGGATTTGTAATTGAGAGAGAGGAGAGTCTTCTGAAAACACAAACTGATTATCGTATTATTGTTTTATCAATGAGATGTGGGGCACATTTTTTAAACTGTCCACAAACTGATTGGCTCCATCAAGACATACATTTTGTTGCTGGACTTTTCATATTTTCATACTCATTGCAAGTGCCTAAAACTACAGTTCGTTATGTCATTTTAGAAATAAATTAGTGATTTGATTTAATTATAGAATATCAATTCTATAACACAGTTGCCGTGGTGTTTTTTATTGCAACATGTAGCATTTGTAGTTGGCCGGTAAGGTGGCGATTCTATGTAATTATAATTGAGGAGATGGTAGTATATGTCAAGTTGCCCAAAATTGTGATTACCACCATTACAGATTTTGTGGCGACTTGGAACAAGAGTTTGTATGACAAGAAACAGGACCTAACCCACATCTCTACTATCACCTTGAGGACAAGGTGGCTCTTCATGGCGGGGAAATGATGGAAACAAGGGAAATAGTTATTTTAAATACCCTTCAAGTAGAGTAAATTACCATTAAGCGCTTTGAGAACATTAACATCTTTAATTTTTTTAAGCTTGCTGCACTTATTGAATTCTTAAATGTTTTTAGTATGTTATTGATGCTAACAATTCAAGTAGCCTCTAAAAGGGATTTGTAAAAACTCTTTGCAAGATAGTAAATGCTTAGCTTTTTAAAACTCAATAATAATCTTATTAGTCCGTTATGGTTTCTAGAACTCAATAGTTCTAGGTAATATTTCAAATGCTACAAATATTGACTTGTCTTGATCTTGCAGTCATGTACAAAGGTTGCTCTCGATTTTGTGTCGCCTGAAAGTATAGAAGATTGTTTTCGTTTAACACAGGAACTTCGCAAACTTCCCATAAATCACCGGGCTATTGAGGACAAATTGGAGGTAAAAGAGTTTTTATTTCATTTTTGTTCGGTGATATTCTCATTGTCACTTCTCATTTTAATTTTACCTCATGTCTGCGGCTTTCTAAGAATATGTTGTGATTTTGGATTAGAAGTAATTACCTCATGTAAGCGCAATGTGTTGTTATGATGGTTATTTATTTAGTTATATTTTTGGTTAGACTGGAGAGCACTTTTATGATAGAGGGTGAATTCTGAATTTCAAAGTCCATTTTTTTTTCAGTCTTTCTTCTCTTGTTAGAATACTCCCACGACACTATTGCATTTAAGCTTTGTTAAAGGTCGTCTAGTAGCTTTGTGATAATTACTGTTACTTGGTTTAGATTAAACTATATTATATATAATTGTTACTTGTTGTTGAAGCATAAATAAGATGTTTATTAAAACTTAGGGATAAACTTGCACATGGAGACTACAAAATTTTGGGTGAAATATAAATAAGATGTCGAAATTTGGTGTGGTGAAAATGCTGATTCCATATATGTAGATGATATTGTTAAATGCAATTATTGCCTAGTTTATGTGGGTGTATTCGGTTACTAGTCCATTTTCTAATATTGGGTTGGGTTCAGCAAAAATTTGAATATATAAGATGGTTGCCTTGTTCAATATGGTTGGTAGCAATTTTGGTTTGAATTCCATATTGCCGAAACGGGTAATGTTTATCTGACTTTTGTTTAATGTGAATCGGATTCAGGTAAAAAAGATACTCATTCATGCAATGATTAACGTAGTGGAGAAATTGGAGATAGTGAGGTTAGTTAATACTAACAACGCAAGTTCTTATGTTTTTCTGGATTCACCTTTGCAATAAATTTCTATTGAGTTTGTGTTATTCTTATTCTGTTCACATATGTAATCTTATAAATATTTTTGCATGTCTATTGCGGAATTTGTTAATTAGTGCATGAAAGGATGCCTGGTTTTTAAGACTTAAATCTGAACCTTGAAATCTTGGTGGACCTGTTTTTAGTCCCACATCTGCTTCACTTTTTTTATCTCTGAATGCATGTAGAATAGTTTCTGTATTTGGATGCCGAAGGAATTGAAATCATGCATTGTCCCTTTTACTACTACCTATGATCATAAACATAAGAGTTAATTGAGGTTGAAATTTGGTTTTGAATATCAGGCATTTTTATTGTTCCTCTTATATTTATCATGTTTTTCCTATTTTTCTTGACTTAAAAACTGAAATATAATCCAACGATACATAATTCTTTTGTGAAAATCATGTCACTTGTTAGAATTAAGTACTGTATTTTATTTTAATCAACTGAGACTTACATAAGGGATGGAGGTAATATTGTACTTTCTACCATGTCTTATCATATGCTTCATAACTCTGTGTTTTCTAACTCCCTATAGGAACAAAGCTCCAAGGGACCCACTGCTCGTATACTCTAGAAGAAACAGGCCCAGGAGACCCACTCTGTGCACTCCAGAAGAAACAAAGGCCTAAGGGACCCACTGCTTGTGACCTCTAGAAAAAACAAAAGGCGCAAGACTTTAATTGAACAATTGGACATCATTTAGTTTTCAGGAAGCAAGCCAGCTAAGGGTCAATTATAATTGTAATCAGGATCGTTTGAACTTGATGCTTTGTGCAAAGGTGGATGCAGGTTGGTTGGCCATACTGTCTTTCTGAGTTTTTGGCTAAATGGTTAACCGTTTGTGCAAAAGTGCATGTAGATTAGCTGTACTTTGTTTTTTTTTTGGGTCCAAATGGTTGACCAAACTTTGATAACGTTGATATGCAACACTAGAATGCAAATTCTGTTGTAAATGATGTCCAATTGTTCAAGTTTCTTTTTCAACATGTATTTTCATATTTTGTCAGCTCTTAAACATTACTGTTTCGTTCAGTTTTTTTGGGGGCGGGGAGGGTTTTAATGTATTTTTTAGATAAAGAAAGAGTTATTGGTTTTTTAGTTACATTTTCACTTTTATGTTATATCTATAAGAATTTTATATCCCTCTTTAATTCATAAGTTTTACATCTATGATAAAATTCAATTCAAATTTTACTTTCCCTCCCCTCTCCCTAATACCAAACAGCCCTTACCAAGAGGTATCTTTTTTTTTGAACGAAATAATAGCTTTTATTATCAGCCAATAGCAGAAATTGCCAAACAAGGGAAATAGAGTTTCAACAGTACAATGAAATGGGAATCAACAAAACAACAAAGAAATAACAAACTAAAATGAAATAAACAATAGGCTGATATCAAGCAAAACTATCCAACACCCCTTTTCTGTGTAGGAGAAGCATCCTGATGAGTATGATCCTGGTTCTTGGCATCATTCGTCAGAAATGAGAGTAAAAGAGGTGATGGTTGGAACACCCACCCGATAGGGTACACCTCTTTGTAAGTTTCTGTTGCTAAACAATCAGCCGCAACATTTCCATCTCTAGGAAGATAATTAACTGAGAACCCAACGTTTGACGCCATAAGAATAATAATTTCCTGAATAATACTCCGACACTTCCAATCATGTAAATCTGGCTTGCCTTCATTAATACTTTTAACAAGAAGCTGAGCATCTGATTCAAACATAACTTTATCATGTCCAAGATCCACCGCTAACATTAGAGCACGTTTAAGAGCCAAAGCTTCTGACATAAACGCTGATAATGATTTCATTTTATCAGTAAAACCCCATTGGAACCTACAAAATTCATCTCTACACACAACACCGATAGAAGCAGACTGGTATGGATGCTTAAATGATGCATCTGTATTTATTTTGATGAAGCCTTTTGGTGGCGGTGACCAAATAAAACTTGGCTTATCATTCAGATCTTCATTAACAGTACATACCACATTTGCTGTCCAGTAATCAATATTGCATCTAGTAGCTCGTTCAATAACTATCTTCGGGTTTGGATCAATTGTCTCAAATACTTTTGCATTTCTGCCCTTCCAAATGAACCACAAAGTGCAACACAACTGAGCAATTACATATTTATCTACCTGATTCATAGGGTCAACAACTTGCAGCCACCATCTGTTAAAATTTGTAACCATAACAGCATCCATTCGAGCACTAAATGAGCTACCATACCAGACAGATCGTGTCCACTTACAATCGAAAAACAAATGTTCTAAAGATTCTTCCTCTTTATTACATACTGGACATACAGGAGATATAGCTTTTTTCCTTCTATATAGGTTCAAATTTGTAGCCACAATGTTGTTCAAACATCTCCATATGAAGTGTTGGATCCTGGGAACAACTTTCAGATGCCAAACAAACTTCCAATCACCCCTTGAAAGACAACATGAAGAACTAGCAATATCAATGGAGTTTGATTTTTTGACATGGCATTGTGATAGCCTGCCTTCACAGTATAAATACCATTAACTGCTTCCTTCCAGACCAACTTATCTGATATGCCATTGCAAGGGCATGGAAGTTTCAATATTTCAGCTGCCTCATCATCAGTTATAAATCTTCTAATAGGAGATAAATCCCAAAACCCATCTGATATGATATCACACACTCGGCCTTCTTTCACAATCTGTTGGCTATTATGTTCTTCCTGAATTTTTAGACTAGCATTAGGCAGCCAGCTCACACCCCATATTTTAGCTGAAGCTCCATTTCCTATATCCCAAAAAAGTCCATTTTTCAAAAACTCCAAACCACCCATGATACTAGACCAGCACCATGAGGCTTTGTATCCTTTGGTAGCTTCCAAAAATGAAGTCTTTGGAAAGTATATACTTTTCAGAACTTTGACCCATAATTCATTAGGATTATGGTGAATTCGCCAAGCTGTTTTTGCCAATAATGCATCATTCATAATCTCAAAGTCCCGGAATCCCATACCTCCCTCCAACTTTGATTGGGAAAGATAGGACCATGCTTTCCAATAAGTAGTATTTCCCTCTCCCGAACCATTCCACCAGAAACCCGAAATGAGACTGTTAAGCTCTTTACAAATTTTCACTGGAAACTTAAAGCAATTCATCGTATAAATAGGGATAACATTAAGAACAGATTTAATCATCACCTCTCTTCTTTTTTTTTGGTTAATCACCACCCGGTTTAATCCGGACTCGAGGGGTAGGAGTGTTGCCCACATAGACAAGGTTGTCCCCTCTCCCAATGAGAGCGCTTCCCGGGATTCGAACACGCGTTCTCATCCTTACGGGGGTTGTAGTCCACTTACTAGCTCAACCAACTACCCATTGGTAATCATCACCTCTCTTCCAGCATATGAAAGAATTGATTTACCCCAATTCTGATTTGGGAAATTTGCATTCTAGTCCCTGGGAAGGGAAATTATTACTTGAAGGTCCCTACACATTCCAAAATAATTATTAAGTCCCTTGGGCCTTTCCTGCAATTATTTGCTTATGTGCAATGACCATTTTGCCCTTATGAAAGCATGAAAACCCAAAACATGCACAAGATAAAATTCAGGGACTTGCTACCGCAGGTGTGCCTACTTGCTACCGCAGGCTTGGGGACTTGCTACTGAGACGTTAAGTGACCAACATTCCCTCCCAAGTGTCATTCATATCTGAGGGCCCTTTAATAAAGCCAGTGACCACTTTTTGTTATTCCCCCGATATGTGCCACACCATGTTTTTCAAAAACCATTTTATTCACATGGGATGGGAGGGACTAGTCAGGGACTTGCTACCGCGTGTAAAGTACCTCCTACTAAAGTAAAAATTAACCTTAACCTTAACCAATTGCTAAACCAATCAATCCAAACAATAGAGTCTAACCATGTTAGCAAAGATTCACCTAACATGGTTAGCAAAAGAATTTCTCTATTAATAAGAGATTACGTATCTAACTATGTTAGAAAAGAGAATCTCCTAACATAGTTAGCAAAAGAACCACCATCACCTAATAAACACACATTTAATACCATAACCTAAATCTAACCATGTTAGAAAAGAATCACCTAACATGGTTAGAAAAGGAACTAACCAAACTACACAAAAATAAACCATATTAGAGCGGGGCCCATCTAATATGATTACACACACAGGAAAACATAAAACCACTCAATACATCCTCCATCTACCACATCAACATATTAGGAAAACCGAGTTTCCTATATACATCCATTCAAGTTCTCATCACCTGGAAAACAGAATATACATCAACCAAGCTTGACATATTAGTCAAGGTAGTTCCTGAACTATCACAGTAGCAGGAACAATGTTATATAACAACCAAAACATTACATTAAGTTACATTACAAGTCATACAATTCACATATAATAAAAATTCACTCAAAACAACATTCATATGTGCAGAAGCTGGTGCAGCCTATTGAAATGGCGATATATGTCCCTAAAAGGTCACCTCTGGCCTACTTACTATATCAGTATGGGCCAGACGGCCCCTTCCCCTTCCTCTGCGCCTCCCCCTGGGCATGATCACCTGTAAAAATAAAGGGAATTGGGTGAGACAAAACAATGTCTCAGTAATCACTACTTAACTCACTGTGACACTCAGAAGTGGGGTAGTGGAGTGTCTACAGGGTACCACAGTTCAAAACCTGCATACAGCACATAACATTTACAAATATATAGATATATATATCCAGAACAGATGCATCCATCTCTCAATAGACAAAAATAAACGTGTGTGACACTGTGCCCGGTCTACAATCCGAAAAGCATAAAAAGGGACCACTCTAATCAATGTGAAAATCCCTGGTTCCTTTACAATCCGAGGAACCCGTACAATTAACCTATCGATTTGCGCAAATCGATAGGTTACATCGGCCGACGGTACTAATATTCAGTGTCATGCAACATACAAAAGGTTTATTTAAATATAAATATATATAAAGTACAGTTCAGTTAAAAGGTACCCTATAGCCCACGTTTAAGTATAACATAATATGAAATCATTTTGTATATATATATAAGTAGAAGAGGATGTTAGAAAATCCTCAACTACCATCACCCTCAGTATCACAGTCAGTTAAGCGTGATTACCTGCTAAACTTCACTGCAGCAGATATACGCAGATAACAGTTATCTTTAAAGTCCGCTTGAAAGATCACCGTCTACAATAATGCCACAATTTAAAAATGGGTCAAGACACTTTGTAAGTGACTTAACTCAACCTTTTAAATAACTTTCATTAATACTAAAAGTATAAAAATACTTCAATACCAAAACCACATCCATATCCTTTCCTTTTCCAACTTCTCTTTACCAAATCTTTACAATATCAATACTTTCAACCTTAATCATCTCTTGAAGAATTTATAACATTACCCACCATAACCAAACCATCCTTTAAAACATCTAAATCACTTTCAATCAATACTTTAACTTTTCAACTTCCTTTCAAACCTCAATCTATTCAACATTAACATTCCAACATCAATAAACAACCTATAATCTACCCAAGTCACTTCAAATCAATACTTTAACTAACAAAATTCCTTACAAACATCAATCCTTCTAAAACTAACCTTCCAACATCACCAAACAACTTCATCAAGCATTTCTTAAGCACCAATTTATTCCAGAACATCATCACTAACATAGCCCTAGCTTAAAGAGTCCAAAAATGCCCTATTACCTTCCAATTTCCTTCCTAAACACCAATTCAATCAAAATCAACTTCCCACATCTTATTATAACCTTAACAAGTATTTATCAACAACTAATTCATTCAAATCATCTTTCATTAACAAAACCCCAATTCAAAGAGCCATAGAAAATTTCCAAAAATCCCCAAAATCTTTTCCAACTTCAATAAACCTCAATACTTCCCAAACATCTTCAATTTAACAGTGAATAATCATAATAATAACTTGTCAATCCTTAAGTCCCAATTTTTCATAACACCCTAACATCAAAGAGACCAAATTTCACAAAATTAACTTCACAAGAGGCAAAGATCAAGCTTACGGAGTTCCAGAACGCAGGGGGGAGCTTCACTGCTGCCGGCCGCCGTCCAGAACTCGCCGAAATCGGCCCTTAGGTGGCTGGCCGAGTTTGAACAAGAGGAAGGAAAAGGAAGATGAGAAATGAAGTTGTAACATGAAGAAATCACAAAAAGAGCTAGAGAAACTACCACCCACCTTCAACAACAACTCCCTTCGCCGGAAAATAGGACCACCGTCGCCGGAAAACCACCCCAACTCACCGGCCGAACTGAAAAGGGAAGAGGATGTTAAGAAAATTGTGTTGTGAAGTTGAAGAAGGAAGAACAACATGAGAAATCGCAAGAAAAATCACACCTTTCCTTTACCCGCCGTTCATGTCGCCGGAAAAACTCAATCCATCGCCGGAAAATGAGAAAATCCGAACAGCCCACACACCCCCCGGATCGACTCGAGCTTCGCGGATATGTGAAGAGGAGTGAGAAATGAAACGAAATGAGTAAGCTTTTATGAAGGTAGGGGCCGGTTTGGTATATGTTGATGAGAAGAGAAATGGAAAAATGGTGAAGGGAGGGAGAGAGCGGCGGTGTGATCAGAGGGAGGAGGGAGTCCGAGTTTGTTGATAAGGATAGAGGGAGGGGCGTGTTTGTTTAAGGGGAAAAAAGGGTGATTTTGGTTATTTAAAGCCTAAACTTGCTATAGTGTACTCATTTTGATTTAAAACCACTTAAACCAGCCTCCAATCTTCTTAAACTTCAAAATATTTTTAACTTTACCATTCCCTCATATTTCAAACTCTTCATTTCTTTAGTAATTATATGCACATTAATTACTCAAAATTTCCAAAATTCTCCAAAAATTCCTAAAAATTCCAAAATTCCTAATTTCTCCATTTATTATTTTCCCAAAACACTCTTTAATCCTGTATTAAATTTTTCAGGATGTTACACCGCGGGTGTGCCTACTTGCTACCGCAGGCATGGGGACTTGTTACTGTGTTTACAGATCAGCAAACCTGCAGTAACTGGGTCCAGACCTGTCTGCAGTAACATGTCAGCGGATGTGTAGTACCAATCTCCCTTTAGAAATGATGAAATGCAAATACTCACACTTGACATAAATTAATCATTCATGTAGAATTTCACTTACATCCCTGACTAGTCCCTCTCATCCCATGTGAATAAAATGGTTTTTGAAAAACATGGTGTGACACATATCGGGGGAATAACAAAAAGTGGTCACTGGCTTTATTAAAGGGCCCTCAGATATGAATGACACTTGGGAGGGAATGTTGGTCACTTAACGTCTCAGTAGCAAGTCCCCAAGCTTGCGGTAGCAAGTAGGCACACCCGCGGTAGCAAGTCCCTGACTTTTATCTTGTGCATGTTTTGGGTTTTTATGCTTTCATAAGGGCAAAATGGTCATTGCACATAAGCAAATAATTGCAGGAAAGGCCCAAGGGACTTGATAATTATTTTGGAATGTGTAGGGACCTTCAAGTAATAATTTCCCTTCCCAGGGACTAGAATGCAAATTTCCCTTCTGATTTTTGTAGTTACCAAGAGGTATCTAATGTATTAATGATTTAACATATTGCATAATTCATGATATTTCAATGCATACTCCTTTCTTTCAAATAATGCTAAGGTTTATTATTATTTTTTTATATAAAAAGAAACAAAATTATACAAAAATAAAACTAACAACCAACTACATCCTTGATAAAATGCACCGCATCAGCTTTAGGCACGACGTGAATGCCTAAGCCATAGTTGAAACTGCTCCTTGCCAAAAAATCTGCAGCTACATTATCCTCTCGGCTAATCACCCGAATCTCTACGATCCACTGTTGTCGCGTTAATTCACCAACCTCGGCAAATAAATCAGCATTCTCATGCAACTCGGAAACGCCATGCTCCAGCCCCTCCACCACTGAAACAACATCACAAAATAAAGATACCCGTCGAAATCCAGAATCTCATGCTCGCCTCAAACCCCATAAGCAACCCCATAATTCTGCCTCAACTCTTGAAGATCCATAAATTGAATACATGAAGGCTTCCAAAACATTCCCCTCCAAGTCATGAATCACACCTCCACAACCAACAACTGATGAGCCTAGGGAGAACTTCCACACCTGACTCAACAACTTGGCTTAACTAACAATGCATGGGAAAACTTCCAAGATCACCTAGAAATTTCTTTGCTCGCACCATACACCTAACAATACATACCCATAGCCTCCGCCACGCCGTCATCAACACTAGAACAAGATCCATGATGTACAACTTCATTCCTCCGCCTCCAAATTAACCAACAAACCACACAAAAAATAACCTTCCAATTTTCTATATATGCCCTGCGAGAGAGTTTCAAATTATTCTTCAACTACGTATGCACATCACTCTCCCAAAAGTCTAGATCATGAATAGAAGAAACCCCTAGCTTAAGCCAAAACTCACGAGCCTTAACACAATTACGAAATGCATGGCTCAAATTCTCAACACTAGTTTTACACAACCCACAGACACCATCAGGATGAAGGTGACAATCACATAAAGACTTATTCGTGAGCAACCTATCATGCAACGAGACCCACATATGAACTTTACATCTTTGAGGAATATTAATCTTCCAAATAGCTTGCCAACTTCTTCCCTCCTGACCATCTTTGGCAATAGAATTGTAAGCAGATTTCACAGAAAAAACACCACTTTTATCCAGCCTCCATCTAGCTTTATATTCCCCATTCCTGTGAACAACTTCAATCCCATCCCTAACATTCTCCCAAACAGCTTTAATTTCACTCCACACTCTTGACCCTGGCTTCTATGCTCGAATATTAGGGATCAAATCTTGACCACAATTATATTTACTTCTAATTACTCGAACCCACAGTGCATCCTTGTTATTCACCAACCCCCATCCCACTTTCATCATGAAAGCTTTATTCTGAAGAGAAGCATGACAAAGGCCCAATCCATCACACACTTTCGGAGAACAAACTTTGTCCCATGCCACCAAATGAACCTTTTTCTTATCACTTGTTGAACCCCATAAAAAATTTCGGGCATTCCTCTCAATCTCATCGCTACAAGCAACAGGAATGGTAGACGTTTGCATCACATGATTAGGAATAGACAAAGCCATTGAATTAATAAGAGTATTCCTCCCTGCCAGAGACAAACAATGACACTTCCAGCTAGCAAATCTTTGTTTTACCTTATCCACCGTAAATTGATACATTGACTTAGAAACCCTCTCATGATGAAGAGGAACCCCAAGATATCTACCCAAATCAGCAACATATTAAATCCCAAACTATGACTTAGTTGAGATTTAATATTATGATTAATATTGCGAGAAAAGAAAACCCTTGTCTTTCCTTCATTTATCTTTTGACCCGAAGCATCACAAAACACATTAAGACAATCTTTAATCACTTGTACCTGGTCTAAGCGAGCTTCAGCAAAAATAATCAAATCATCAGCAAAAAACAAATGAGATAATGGTGGTCCCTCTTTATTAAGACGAATTGGTCTCCAGTTTCCCGATGAAATATTTGACTGAATCAAATGAGCCAACTTCTCCATACAAATCACAAATAAGAACGGAGACAAAGGATCACCTTGTCTAATAACTCGGGAAGGATTAAAAACATTTGACTTACTATCATTCCACAATAGTTGCATAGAGGGAGAAGATATACACTCCAGAATCAAGAAGATCAAGCTCTCTGGAATTCCCACCTCCCTTAAACAATAAAATAGCGAATTCCCAATTAATTCTATCATATGCCTTCTCCAAATCAATTTTTACAGCCATAAAACCTTTCTTTCCCTTCATAGTTTTCATGATATGGATCACCTCTTGAGCAACAATATTATTGTCGGAGCTCAAACGTCCCGGAACAAAACTACACTGATTAGGGGAAATAATAGTCGACATAACAGGCTTAATCCGATTAACTATGATTTTCGTTATTAATTTATAAATCACATTACAAAGGCTGATCGGACGAAAATCTCTCATAAATTCTGGGTTTGGGACTTTAGGAATAAGCAGAAGAAAAGTCTGATTAACCTCCCTAATCAAACAAGGATTCTCAAACACCTTTCGCACAAAATCAATAACATTTCCACTAACCTGTTTCCATTGAGCTTGAAAGAATAGAGGATTAAGACCATCAGGACATGGAGCTTTAAGAGGGCCCATACTTTTCAAAGCAGTCTCAACTTCCAACTCTTTCACATCAATATTCAAATTACGGCGAAGGCCCAAAAATGATACATAACTATTGGTCAAGGAACAGAAGTAGAACATAACTATTTCGAGGTACAAAAATGATACCCAACTTTTCCATGTGATCAAAAATGATATTTTCACTAATATGACAATAATATTAGACATGAAATGTCCAAAATGCCCTGATAGTTAAATAAACTTTTACCGCCCGACGATTAATTTAGAGCGAAGGCCCAAAAGTGATATATAACTATTGGCCAAGGAACAAAAATGATACATAACTATTGCAAGGTACACCAATGGTACCCAACTTTTAACATGGAATCAAAAATGATATTTTCACTAATATGATAATAAGATTACACATGAAAAGTCCAAAATGCGCTTAGAAATTAAATAAATTTTCTTCCTCACCCTCTCCTTCCTTAACTTCTTTCTTCTACCAACACTTCCTTCAATAAATAACTCGTCCACCGGCGGCTTCAACTCTCAGCAACTCGTTAGGGCGATCAGGTTACAAAAACATGAAAACAGAAACTAAGCATTTCTCTCCATTATTATCAAACTCCTCCAACTATCTCCATAAGCTCCTTCTTTTCAAATAATGAGGGCTTGCGTACACCGCAGAAACTAAGCATTTCTCTCCATTATTATCAAAACTCAAATGTATACATTGCTTAGAAGAACCAATTATATTAACAGCACAACTCACATCACGCCATAACACCCACAGACCTCCACTAAACCCTTGAGCATCTACAATATATGAGCCATTAAATCCCATCTTAGAGATTATCTTCCTTGCTTTCATACCTCCACATCGAGTTTCAAACAATAAAACAACATCTACTCTATATTTAACCTATAATTATCTTATTAATCCCGGGAACGGTCTTGCTCCCACCTCTCTACAATTCCAGAAAATAACATTCATTGGTGGAACCATTGAATTCAGATTGTGGTTCTCACAACCACCATTAACATTTTGAAGAAAACTACTCTCCTGAGCATGTAAATTATTATCAACATTAGAAGATGAATACAACAAGCTCTCATTACGAGACAATAATATGAATCATTCTCCCTCATTTTTCGATTCTTCATCCAAATCCATCAAAACTCCAAAAGCATTTTTGGTCTCATTCATATCATTGGTGGCCACTGAATTAGATGTTGACCATAAACTCTTACAAGACTCAAAATGTAATTTTTTCTTATACACATACCTCCATTTCTCCTTTCTTCCATTATATGATATTGGAACCCACTCTTTTTTATTATTTAATCCTTGTGCAACTTTTACAGGATTGATGGTTGATGAGTCAACCATTTATAAATCAATACCTGAATCCCTTAAGTGTCCATTATTGTCATCAGATTTCAAATTATTCCTTTGGTGAAAAAACGGAATATTCTCTCCATCATTAGCTCTCCGATTTAAAGAATACTCTGATCCAACAGAGATCTTTGACTTCGCCCCACAACTATCAATTTTAAACGGAAGCTTATGCTCTCTCTCCACTTGATTGGACTTTAAACCACCAATTATTTTCAACTTAATTTCATTCTCCTTCTTTCTCGCCGAAATTCCTACCTTCTTTGTTGACTTTCTCACCAAATTCCAATCCCCAAATTGCTTTGTCGATGAATCTTACCGCCTTCCAGCCCACCTTCCTCCAACAATTGATCAAGATGTGAATTATGCATACCACAACCCAGCTGAATCTTCTTGCCGCCTACACCGTCGTTCTCCCCCTTATCCACCTTACCAATATCGTGTCCTTGCTCTACGCTAGACATCATCATTAAACTTTGTTCCGGGCATGCTTCTTTACAATGACCATACCTTCCACAACGGAAACAAATTCGATGCAAACCTTCGTACTCAACAATACGCTCCTTGCCAAAAATACGAATAGTCGGCCATAACCTCTTACTCAGATCTAATTCCACACATATCCTAGCAAATCTCCCCCTCTCAGAGAGGTATGTTCTAGAATCAACCTTCAATGTTCTTCCACCAAGATTACCGATCATAGGAAGACTCTCAGCATTAAAAAACTCTAACGGTAACACAGGAATACGAACCCAAGCTGCGACCTTACAATTATAAATTTCAGTCCAGGGGTCAAAATTGGGCATCCACCGCTGAACCAAAAGATAATGATCTGCTAACATCCAAGGACCTTCCATATAAACATAATCAAGGTCTTCATCACAAGAAAAGGACACTACAAAGCACCCATTACCGATATCCCTCATAGTGAACTTCTCTTTCGTCTTCCATAACTTCAAAAGTCTCGCTTGCATATTCCACAAAGTCATAGATTTTCCCAAAAGATGGACAATCAAAGATTTCCTCCATGGAGCACACCATCTTGAATATTGTTCTTTAGAAAAACTCAACGTTGGAAGAAAACCATCAACATCCTCCTCTTTCTCTTCTCTTTCAGCATCCCCACCAACTCCATTCTCCCCCACAAAGAACCCCTTCAAGCTCTTTATATGTTCTTGCCAAGCAACATCATACACGCTACTTCCACGAGAATCAATATAATAGAGACACTAGGAACCTCAGCACCTATCAACTTCTCCTTAAAAGAAACCTTAATGCTAAGGTTTATTCTAATTTGATTATATTAAGGATGTACGCTAAATTAGTTAAAATTATGATATTATCAAAACATCCTAACCTCAGATAACTTCACTTCATAGTAGGATCTACAATAGTGTGAGTTATCATGGTAATTGCATAGAAGAAACTAGATAAAACCAAATCATCATAATTTACACCAATTGCATTAGGGAGGGCACTAGTACCATTCTTAATGATGAAATAAAAGAATTCTAAACACAAGATACAAAATGAAATACAACAACAACAAAGTCTTATACTAACTAGGTGGGGTCGACTATATAGATGTAACATCCCAATTTTTAGATTAAGGATAACAAGGAATTAATTATGGTTTTAGGGATGTCATTAGTGAACCAAAAATCATTGTCAATAAATAAATGAGAATAAATATATTTTAAATAATCAATATGCCATTTTCATATAGAAATTAAGGAAGTGAATAAAAGGTAAGGATGGGCAAAATGGTCAAATGTGGTAGGTAAATCAATTTAAATACTCCACTTCTCCTCACTTCTAGAATCATCTCCTCCCTTCCTGAAGAAAAAAAAAAAACGAGCTTCTCCTCTCCTCCTCCTTTCTCCATTGATTCTTTTTCTTTCAATGACTATCCATGGTATTTTTCGGCCCCAATTTCACGTGTAATGACAACTGTGGCTTTAGTTTCTACATTTTTCGAGAGAGGAGAGAAAATTCTGATAAGTTTGAGAGCCCTAGATCATCCGAACTTTGTTGCATCTTCTAGGTATTTCTTCCAATTCAAAGGCTATAAGATTTTAGCATTTCTACCATTTCTCTTTTATCCAGCGACATGAACATTGAAGATTCTAGGTAAGATGGTTTACCGATTCCTTGATTACACCTATTTTGTGTACTTCTCTGGTGTGGGTGGTTTGTTAGATGTGAATGGTGCAGGTGGTGTGTTAAAAATAAGTTGGTGCTAATAACTATGGGTAGGCATATGTGGCGGGTGCAAAATTTCTGTTTCTTTTCTCTATGACTGATGCTTTTTGGCTTGCTATACTGCTGGAATGGAATTGTTTAATTAAGTGAGAATGCTGACATGATGATCCTTGAATGTAAACATATTTTGTTTATCTATCCAGATTGATTTCATGGTTGAGTGTTTTGTTTTTTTTTCTGGTTTTAGTTGAAGGTTGATGAAAAAACTTAAATTTCTGGACCTTTTGAGTTAATATGGGTATTGGAGGACGGAGTCTGAATCTTACCTCCATTATTTCAATTTTATGTTTATTAGTTTAAGCCAACCTATGCTTTGGAAGAATCTGTTTTAATTAATTGTTTTTCAAAGGACCTTGACCTTTTAGAATCTGATTTGTGAGAGTATTTTTAATGGTTTTATGTCAAAATAATGTATATGAATGAGCATTTTTGGATTTAATGTTGTTTCTATGTTTTGTAATAATGTTGTTTCTATGTTTTGTAATGAATTGGGTATGTCATAAGGGTGGATTTAAGCATTGGAATATCGGCAATAAAGTGGATGGAGAAAAGATTAATAATATCATTGATTTCAGATTTCACTTAAGGTGTTTGATAAAATGTCTAAGAGTAGGAATTGTTTGAAAATTTTGGAATTTGCTTGATGATTTAAGGTGTTGCAAATGTATTTGAGATATTATTGGTTTGTGGACTAATTTCATTGAAAATGACTTGATTCTTCTTACATCTATTGTGAAGCAAAAGTATTGTTAATTTTATTGTCGGTCATTGGTTTTACTTGGTTCCTCTTTGATGAATAGAGAATTAGGTATTGAATTGTTAGGATTAAATCTGACTTTTTAGTTGCTATTAAGATTAGAAATTAGATTTTCATTAATATTTAGTCCATGTTCAGATTTTTGTGAAGGTTATATTGATTTTTGTTTCTTTTGCTCCATGACCGGAAGGATTTGAAAGGAGAATTATTTGAAGTGTAATTAAGGTAATGTTGATGATCTAATCAATGGGTATATGGTGTGCTCATTGGAATAAATGAGAAAGGAAGTTCAAGGATTTGATTGAGTGATGTTTAAAGGTTAAATGTGGTAATTATGAGATGATTATGAGTTAGGTAGTTAGAGCGGGCTTTTCGTTATGAAGGGGTTATTCAAATTTATAGAAATCAAGTGTAAAAGAAATGACAGAGGTGGTTTGTTAAATTGATTGGGTGATGATATACAATACATTTTACAAACTCTAATCCCCTAAATGATTGATATTTATAGGTGCTTATTGTAATTGAAAATGAAGTGGAATTTCAAGATGTTGATTTTTTTTTTACTTTCGAACTTATTTATTTGAACATATAAAATTTTTTTTTTTTCCTAAATGGGTTTAACCACTTCATATTGAATAAAGTTATGCTATGTTTTAATAAAGTGTTGGTATGCAGTTGTGGTTTATGTAGGAAGAATATGTGATTGATTGATTCTGATTATGATGAATAGATGTTATTGGCAAAGGTTTCTCATTGAAGAGAGAACTGTGAGTATCTTAAGAAATGGGTGTGTTAGTGTATGTGTGTTTGATGAACTTTTTGCTAATACTATGCTATAGTTGAACTGATTTTGGTAAGATTAGAGGATAAGTAGTTGTATACAAGCATGATAAAATTTCAGGAAAGACTTATTTGATAATTGGTATTTGGTTTTGGTGTATTCCGATTGACTTAGGCTATGCTTACTAATTTCTTTAGGTTCACCTTCACTTGTTTCCTCTTGGCATGGGCGGTGGGATATGGGTATGCCAATAAATTTATATTTTTATTCCCTATATTTCCCTAGATGCTAGTATGAGTGGTACTATGGAATGAATGTAAATGTCAGCTAAGGTATTGTCATTGGTAATGTATGGGTTAGATTGTTTTTGATAGTGCTTAGACTTAAATGTGGGTATGTATCTTGTATGACCATTTTATATGTTTCTTTGAAGCATAGACTTTTGGTGAAAAGGATATTCGAATTGTGGCCTGTTGGGCTGTTTGAGTAAGCTGAAAATATGATTGTGAAGTTATTTTCGATTTACTTTAGCCATCTTATATGTTCTATGATATTTATCTAGATCTTAACTTGTCTTACTAATTGGAACAATGTGATTATTGAATTCATTTTGGATATGAATGATTGAGGTTTTATTTGGGACCGAATCAGATTGCAGATTTGAAAGTTATGGTTTTTGCCAACCAATTTATATTTTCTTTGTTCTATGGTTAAAGATATCGATGTGGAATTTCATACTGAGGTATTTTATTATAAACTATTTGATAAAGAAATTATCGTTTTCCTAGAATATTTGCTATTGTTATTGGTATATTGGCATTAAGCATGCTTCAAAACATTTTGAAGTTTTACGGATGATGAGATTTGTATTTGATTTCGAATTGATTTATTTATTACTAGATACATATATACTTTTATTAGAGGAACTAGACACAAAGCGCTTGTTTCGTGACTTAGTGTCACGCTTGATTCGTGGCTTTGCTACGCTTGTTTCGTGACTTCGTGTCACGCTTGTTTCGTGGTTTTACCACGCTTGAAATGTTTTCGTAGACTTGAGCTACGCTTGAAATGTTTTCGTACACTCGAGCTACGCTTGATTTGTTTTCGTAGACTCGAGGTACGCTTGACCTGTTTTCGTAGTCTCAAGCTACGCTTGTTTCGTGACTTCGTGTCACGCTTGTTTCGTGGTTATGCCACGCTTGGTTATTTACCCTCGTGTGACTGTGTGTCCACGCTTGTTTCGTGACTTCGTGTCACGCTTGTTTCGTGGTTATACCACGCTTGGTTATTTACCCTCGTGTGACTGTGTGTCCACGCTTGTTTCGTGACTTCGTGTCACGCTTGTTTCGTGGTTATACCACGCTTGGTTATTTACCCTCGTGTGACTGTGTGTCCACGCTTGTTTCGTAGTCTCGAGCTACGCTGGTTTTTCGTGGCCTTCGGGCTGCGTTTGACTTGTAGATTTCGAGCTGCGCTTGTTTCGTGGCCTCTGTGCTGCGCTTGTTATTCGCTGCGTGTCAGTTCCTCTATAGAAAACAAGTTTTTGATAAATATTAGCTTTCATATTTACTTTGTTAACCTTGAGAAAGATTACTTTTATGATGCTGATTTTGCCCTTTTGGGTTTTATTTTCAAATACAAGTATGGTTATAAACTACTGAGGCTTCTATATTTCAAGTCTTTATTTATTAATCTATTTTTGGGATTTTTAATACGAAGTCAGTGTAACGAAATTGCAAATATTTATATAATATTTTGTATTTCAGATTGAAGAATGTGGAACAACTCTTCGTGCTTTAAGACAAAGGAAGGTGTAATTAGCTTTATAAAGAAAACTGTTTCTTATTATTATTGTAAATAATAATACTTATCTATACATTCAATTACTTTGTGTATTTATCTTTGTATGCATTAATATGAAAATGATATAATTAAATGCGTGAAATGATGAATGTTTAGAAGCATTGGTTAATGGAAATGGCTTACGAAGTTTAGATACCTTAAACTTCGTGCCGGTCACGCTATAGAATTTCAGGGCGTGACATTTTGGTATCAGAGCTTAGGTTTTAAAATGAAGAAGGGATTTGTTTTTGGTTGCTAAATGTGCTAGCCTTGATTGCAAACGGGATTTCTTTATTAAATTAGGACTTTGCGAGTTGGATTATAAAAAGCTCATAATGCAGGTGTATGACATTGTTGAAGTGTGCTTGAATTAGATTTGTTGGCTATGTGTAGATTATTTTTGTTGAGTATATTGTAGTAAGTGCATATATCTATGGTTCATTAGGATGTTTGAAGATAGAGTTTATAGTAAGAATTCTATTTAGCCTCACAAATTCTCGTGAATTTCGAGGACGAAATTATTTAAGGGGGAGAGATTGTAACATCCCAATTTTTAGATTAAGGATAACAAGGAATTAATTATGGTTTTAGGGATGTCATTAGTGAACCAAAAATCATTGTCAATAAATAAATGAGAATAAATATATTTTAAATAATCAATATGCCATTTTCATATAGAAATTAAGGAAGTGAATAAAAGGTAAGGATGGGCAAAATGGTCAAATGTGGTAGGTAAATCAATTTAAATACTCCACTTCTCCTCACTTCTAGAATCATCTCCTCCCTTCCTGAAGAAAAAAAAAAAAAACGAGCTTCTCCTCTCCTCCTCCTTTCTCCATTGATTCTTTTTCTTTCAATGACTATCCATGGTATTTTTCGGCCCCAATTTCACGTGTAATGACAACTGTGGCTTTAGTTTCTACATTTTTCGAGAGAGGAGAGAAAATTCTGATAAGTTTGAGAGCCCTAGATCATCCGAACTTTGTTGCATCTTCTAGGTATTTCTTCCAATTCAAAGGCTATAAGATTTTAGCATTTCTACCATTTCTCTTTTATCCAGCGACATGAACATTGAAGATTCTAGGTAAGATGGTTTACCGATTCCTTGATTACACCTATTTTGTGTACTTCTCTGGTGTGGGTGGTTTGTTAGATGTGAATGGTGCAGGTGGTGTGTTAAAAATAAGTTGGTGCTAATAACTATGGGTAGGCATATGTGGCGGGTGCAAAATTTCTGTTTCTTTTCTCTATGACTGATGCTTTTTGGCTTGCTATACTGCTGGAATGGAATTGTTTAATTAAGTGAGAATGCTGACATGATGATCCTTGAATGTAAACATATTTTGTTTATCTATCCAGATTGATTTCATGGTTGAGTGTTTTGTTTTTTTTTCTGGTTTTAGTTGAAGGTTGATGAAAAAACTTAAATTTCTGGACCTTTTGAGTTAATATGGGTATTGGAGGACGGAGTCTGAATCTTACCTCCATTATTTCAATTTTATGTTTATTAGTTTAAGCCAACCTATGCTTTGGAAGAATCTGTTTTAATTAATTGTTTTTCAAAGGACCTTGACCTTTTAGAATCTGATTTGTGAGAGTATTTTTAATGGTTTTATGTCAAAATAATGTATATGAATGAGCATTTTTGGATTTAATGTTGTTTCTATGTTTTGTAATAATGTTGTTTCTATGTTTTGTAATGAATTGGGTATGTCATAAGGGTGGATTTAAGCATTGGAATATCGGCAATAAAGTGGATGGAGAAAAGATTAATAATATCATTGATTTCAGATTTCACTTAAGGTGTTTGATAAAATGTCTAAGAGTAGGAATTGTTTGAAAATTTTGGAATTTGCTTGATGATTTAAGGTGTTGCAAATGTATTTGAGATATTATTGGTTTGTGGACTAATTTCATTGAAAATGACTTGATTCTTCTTACATCTATTGTGAAGCAAAAGTATTGTTAATTTTATTGTCGGTCATTGGTTTTACTTGGTTCCTCTTTGATGAATAGAGAATTAGGTATTGAATTGTTAGGATTAAATCTGACTTTTTAGTTGCTATTAAGATTAGAAATTAGATTTTCATTAATATTTAGTCCATGTTCAGATTTTTGTGAAGGTTATATTGATTTTTGTTTCTTTTGCTCCATGACCGGAAGGATTTGAAAGGAGAATTATTTGAAGTGTAATTAAGGTAATGTTGATGATCTAATCAATGGGTATATGGTGTGCTCATTGGAATAAATGAGAAAGGAAGTTCAAGGATTTGATTGAGTGATGTTTAAAGGTTAAATGTGGTAATTATGAGATGATTATGAGTTAGGTAGTTAGAGCGGGCTTTTCGTTATGAAGGGGTTATTCAAATTTATAGAAATCAAGTGTAAAAGAAATGACAGAGGTGGTTTGTTAAATTGATTGGGTGATGATATACAATACATTTTACAAACTCTAATCCCCTAAATGATTGATATTTATAGGTGCTTATTGTAATTGAAAATGAAGTGGAATTTCAAGATGTTGATTTTTTTTTTACTTTCGAACTTATTTATTTGAACATATAAAATTTTTTTTTTTTTCCTAAATGGGTTTAACCACTTCATATTGAATAAAGTTATGCTATGTTTTAATAAAGTGTTGGTATGCAGTTGTGGTTTATGTAGGAAGAATATGTGATTGATTGATTCTGATTATGATGAATAGATGTTATTGGCAAAGGTTTCTCATTGAAGAGAGAACTGTGAGTATCTTAAGAAATGGGTGTGTTAGTGTATGTGTGTTTGATGAACTTTTTGCTAATACTATGCTATAGTTGAACTGATTTTGGTAAGATTAGAGGATAAGTAGTTGTATACAAGCATGATAAAATTTCAGGAAAGACTTATTTGATAATTGGTATTTGGTTTTGGTGTATTCCGATTGACTTAGGCTATGCTTACTAATTTCTTTAGGTTCACCTTCACTTGTTTCCTCTTGGCATGGGCGGTGGGATATGGGTATGCCAATAAATTTATATTTTTATTCCCTATATTTCCCTAGATGCTAGTATGAGTGGTACTATGGAATGAATGTAAATGTCAGCTAAGGTATTGTCATTGGTAATGTATGGGTTAGATTGTTTTTGATAGTGCTTAGACTTAAATGTGGGTATGTATCTTGTATGACCATTTTATATGTTTCTTTGAAGCATAGACTTTTGGTGAAAAGGATATTCGAATTGTGGCCTGTTGGGCTGTTTGAGTAAGCTGAAAATATGATTGTGAAGTTATTTTCGATTTACTTTAGCCATCTTATATGTTCTATGATATTTATCTAGATCTTAACTTGTCTTACTAATTGGAACAATGTGATTATTGAATTCATTTTGGATATGAATGATTGAGGTTTTATTTGGGACCGAATCAGATTGCAGATTTGAAAGTTATGGTTTTTGCCAACCAATTTATATTTTCTTTGTTCTATGGTTAAAGATATCGATGTGGAATTTCATACTGAGGTATTTTATTATAAACTATTTGATAAAGAAATTATCGTTTTCCTAGAATATTTGCTATTGTTATTGGTATATTGGCATTAAGCATGCTTCAAAACATTTTGAAGTTTTACGGATGATGAGATTTGTATTTGATTTCGAATTGATTTATTTATTACTAGATACATATATACTTTTATTAGAGGAACTAGACACAAAGCGCTTGTTTCGTGACTTAGTGTCACGCTTGATTCGTGGCTTTGCTACGCTTGTTTCGTGACTTCGTGTCACGCTTGTTTCGTGGTTTTACCACGCTTGAAATGTTTTCGTAGACTTGAGCTACGCTTGAAATGTTTTCGTACACTCGAGCTACGCTTGATTTGTTTTCGTAGACTCGAGGTACGCTTGACCTGTTTTCGTAGTCTCAAGCTACGCTTGTTTCGTGACTTCGTGTCACGCTTGTTTCGTGGTTATGCCACGCTTGGTTATTTACCCTCGTGTGACTGTGTGTCCACGCTTGTTTCGTGACTTCGTGTCACGCTTGTTTCGTGGTTATACCACGCTTGGTTATTTACCCTCGTGTGACTGTGTGTCCACGCTTGTTTCGTGACTTCGTGTCACGCTTGTTTCGTGGTTATACCACGCTTGGTTATTTACCCTCGTGTGACTGTGTGTCCACGCTTGTTTCGTAGTCTCGAGCTACGCTGGTTTTTCGTGGCCTTCGGGCTGCGTTTGACTTGTAGATTTCGAGCTGCGCTTGTTTCGTGGCCTCTGTGCTGCGCTTGTTATTCGCTGCGTGTCAGTTCCTCTATAGAAAACAAGTTTTTGATAAATATTAGCTTTCATATTTACTTTGTTAACCTTGAGAAAGATTACTTTTATGATGCTGATTTTGCCCTTTTGGGTTTTATTTTCAAATACAAGTATGGTTATAAACTACTGAGGCTTCTATATTTCAAGTCTTTATTTATTAATCTATTTTTGGGATTTTTAATACGAAGTCAGTGTAACGAAATTGCAAATATTTATATAATATTTTGTATTTCAGATTGAAGAATGTGGAACAACTCTTCGTGCTTTAAGACAAAGGAAGGTGTAATTAGCTTTATAAAGAAAACTGTTTCTTATTATTATTGTAAATAATAATACTTATCTATACATTCAATTACTTTGTGTATTTATCTTTGTATGCATTAATATGAAAATGATATAATTAAATGCGTGAAATGATGAATGTTTAGAAGCATTGGTTAATGGAAATGGCTTACGAAGTTTAGATACCTTAAACTTCGTGCCGGTCACGCTATAGAATTTCAGGGCGTGACAATAGATCATATGACGCCATTGAACTCTATCAACATTTATGTTTGGTGATATATTATTGAGCCAAAGATTTTGTTGGATAATTTCGTTAACAGTTCTCTTTAGTCTCCCTCTCCATCTTTTATGAGGACTCAACTCCATTTGGTCAACTATACTTATTGGTGTATCTAATTGTTTTATTTGCACATGTTCAAACAATATCAAGCAACTTTCGACATTTTCTCTACAATTGATGCTACTACAACTCTTTTTCGAATATGATCAATGTGGATCTCATCGTTTATTTTATGACCACACTTTCATTTTAACATTCTCATTTCTGCTACCTCCATCTTATTGCCGTGTTGTCCCTTAAGAGTTGGACATTCACTACCATATAATATTGCCGGTCTGATGGTAGTCCGATAAAATTTCCTTTTACCTTATCTTGGACTCTACAATCACATATGACCTAGTATTTTTTTTCTCCATTTTAACCATCCAACTTGAATTCTATTATTGACATCGCCATCAATTTCACAATTTTTTTGCATAATTGATCCCAAATATTTAAGCATGTCCACATGGGGTATATCCCGATCTCCCAGTTTAATTTCTATATCTTAATGAGTTTGTCTATTATTAAAACAATAGTGCATATATTCTGTCTTACTTGGTTACCCATAATCAAAATCCCTTTAACTGCAAAGTCCTTCTCCATAACTCTAATTTCTAATTAATTTCTTCTTTTAAGTCACCTAAAAGGACTATACATCTGCAAAAATCATGCATTCAGGAATTTTGTTTTGGATGCTTGCATACAGGACCTCCAAAACTAGATTGAAAAAAGGGTTAAGGTTCAAATTTGACACTCAACTATTAGCAAAGGTTCACCGGACATAAGAAACAATTTTCGATCTCAAATCTAGCAATTATCAAGTACAAAATGGTTCAAATGTAACAATCCGTCAATTTTGACTGGTTGGACCATTAAGTTTGATTGCATCACCTGCCACATCACCCGATTAGGACAAGTCACCTGCCATGTCAACTGCCACGTCACTACATCATCAGCATCTTCGCCAAGTCATCGCATACCAACCAAAATATTTAAGTAAAAATACAAGAATGTCACTATTCACCATCTTCCTCCCAACTCCATCCTCATTATCATCCTCAATCAACCCAAACACCACTGAACATTCTCCATGTTAAATAAATTCACCCAATCCCAAAAACATTATGACCACTTTTAATTCCCAAAATGACTCACAATATTAAAATCCTAATTGTTCAGTGGTCATGATGTTTTTGGGATTGAGTGAATTTATTTAGGAGGAGGAGGTGATCTTGAGGAGGAAGCAGTCGGAGAGGGAGCGTGGGAAGGAGGGGGGAGGGAGAGGCTGGGGTCTGAGGATGACTTTGAAGTGAGGAAGATGGAGGATAGGAGGATGAAGGTTATTTTTTAACTTTAGAAGGGCATTTTGGTATTTTTTTTTGTTACCCAAGGGTATCTTCACCCTCGTGTCAAGTGAGACTAATCATTTGCTGTTCTGAAGTCCCATATAGGGGGTAGACAGCTGGCCTGTGAATTTGCTCCATTCGCAAGAGCTGGGGATCGAACCCCCAACCACTTGCTTAAGGGACGAGAGTACTTACCACTCACGCCAACCCGCCAGGTTGGGCATTTTGGTATTTTAAAAGAAGAATATGTTAAATTTTGACTAAAGACATTTCGGTCTTTTCACAATTAAACTTGTTTCCCACAAGTCCCAACTTAACAAAAGTTATCTAAATTTAACGGAAAGACTATATTTGCACCTGGACCCAAGTTGGATACTCTTTTTGCACATCGCGATTAGACGCTTTTAGGGACAAAATTTAGTATCATTTTTGCATCTTCGCCCTTTATTAAATTAAAACTACAAACTACCTAATTTTCTACTTGGAAGTACCTCCCCAACACTTATCCTAACATACATCATATTATATCACCAGCCAACTAGAACCTGTAGAAATGTAACACATGAGAAGGGAAGAGAAAACCTAGCCTATGGAGGCTTGTAACTAATGAAGAAAATCAATAGGAGTGATGATTTCATCCTCCTCGTCTTAGTTATAGCCCCAAGTCAACCTCATGAAATTCATGCAATTTTCGCATATTTTCCTATAGTTCTTACATGTCTTGGATGGATTCAAAGTCATTTTAATATATATATATATATATATATATATATATATATATATATATAATAGGGAAAATATGTCAAGTTGATATTGGGTTGAAGTCATGGAATTCTTGATTTAAATGTGAATATTTTACCCTCTTTTGTCAAGTTTGGCTTGTGTAGGTTTCATTGCTTTGTAGGTGAGTAGAATGGATCAATCAAGCTGCATCTGAGTTTCTTTTGAAGAAAATATTCAAGGATTAAAAAGTTGAAAGAAGACAACAAAAAAAGCTAGAAAAACATTTGGGTAGAAAGTTATTGGTGAATGCATGCAAAATTTCTGGCAGTAGCCAAAAGCATGTCAGAGAGTAATTGGCCGCAACCAAAAATATAAATAGAATTGCTGGCTACAGGTAACTAACTCATTGACAGAAAAACCTACAAAAATTCAATTCAAAATTCATATATATAGAGCCCAAAAAACACACTAAAAGACATCTTTTTTACTTGGGCTTTCTTTGGAGCATTTGTGAGGAAACTTTTAGCTAGAGTTTGAAAGTTTCGAAGGAGATTTAAGTGGAGATTGAAGATTTTGAAGAGATTCAACCACATTTCTCTTTTTTTTTTTTCTTTTTCCTCTCTCTTTCCTCTTGAACTTGTTGCTATAACTATATTTATTATCCATATATGTATTTGTTTTCACTCCATGAGTAACTAAACTTTTATTTTATTATTATTTCGAACTTTTGTATGGATTAAGACCTTGATTCTTCCTTTCTTTTGGTATTAAATGATGTAAATGTGTGAATTTTATCCTTCTCTTAATGCTTTTTTGTGTTTGTCCACCATTTAGAATGATTTTTCTTGTGGGTTTGACTTGAGAGAGCTAATCTATTTGTAGATTTGTTTTTTTTGCCATGGAATCTATTTGTAGAATTTGGTTAAAAATCATTCTTAACTTGAATTTTGCAAAGGGAAATGAAGTTTTCAACACAAAACACAATCCATCAACACAAGTATCTCATCAGCAATTAAAAACTCATAATAATTACAACACAAAATCTGGTAACTTCAAGAGAAAAACCAAATACAATATGGTGGAAGTCATAAATACAAGATTGAAAAAAAAAAACTCCTCTATTATAGAACTCTTGCTTGAGCCACTTCAACCCACCACCAAGATAGCTTGAGGAAAACCTAGCCACTCATGGAAAGAGGAGTCACCAAGAGAACTTCCAATGCCAATTCATGGTAGAAGGATAGAGGAAAAGTGAAGAAATAGTAGAAAATATGGCAGAAATGAGGTGACAATGCATAAAAATATGGTTGAATGAGTGGGTAACGGAGGAGATTGAAGAACCCTAAAATTCGTGAATTAGAATTTGCTGTCAAAGGGGCTTTGCCGCTTGCAGCGGTAAAACTCATACTCCTCAGGTCTTGGCCATTGGTTGGCCGCCAAGTATGCCACAATGACAAAAATAATTCAGTGCGCCAAGTAGTATTTCTCCATCAAGAATTTTCTGGCCCTTTGATCATGTTGCAACGGACAATAATCTTCCGAAAATCATCTAGGCTTAGCTGCAACAGAGAAAATTATAGACACATAACAAGAAAGAAAATAATGAAAACAGATAAAATTCTACCATAAAATCTGCAAACAAAAATTATAGTGGTATGTGATCTTAAGTAAAAGAATACTATAAAATACAAAGACCAAGTATAGTTAGTTAGGGCGTAAGGCAAGTTGGTTAGGTTAAGTCATTAGTCCCTGAACAGACTAGTCGTTACCCTTGCCTATACAAGGAACGCTCTACCAATGGTATTACTGAATATTGTGATGTTTAATTTAATAGTTCATTGAACTCAAGTTTTCCCTAGTCCTCTTCTTCCCACTTCTCCTTTTCATTTTTCTTTCCTACCATTTTTTTTAACAACAACTACAAAAATGGTATCACAGGCTTAAGCTTCTCGGGCATTTACCTTTCCAGTCACATGTAGGATAATATAGGTTGATATTAAAAAGCAGGGTAAGGGTCTTTTTTGCCCTAGAAGTAATCACCTAGGACCAATGAGCACCCTGAATTAACAAATGATACATTTCCACCCTGCAAGTAACCAAAGTGGGTCAATTTTCTCTTAATTGGACTGACCCACAAATGGGCGTCGTTTATGTGTCAGCATTACATTCACCAAAGGGGTGAAATTGGCCCACTTTAATTACTTTCATGGTGGAAATGTACCAATTATTAGTTCTAGGTTCTCAATGCTCCAAGATTGTTACTTTAGGGGCAAATAAGGGTCCTTGCCCTATAAAAACATCTAATCCAAATATCCAAACGAATGACCTAGTGCATTGGTTTTGATAAAGACAGGCTTTGAAACTGCTCAACAATTAAGAACAATGGGTGTTGTATCAGGGAAAAAGACTACCTTAAATGTTAAGATAGGATAGAGCAGAATATCGCAGCATTGTGTAAAAACTAGGGGGCCAGGAGAAAAACTTTGACAATTCAAGAAAGGCTTTTACTGTTCAAGAAAAGGGTGGATCATGGTCCCTAAACAAGCTAGCTCTAGCCCTTCCCCTCGCCTACACAACGGATGCTCTGTTAATAGTCCAGTAAATTCTACTCCCTCCATCTCTCATATTCCCTCTCCTTCCCATTCTCCTTTCTCTTTTCTACCCTTCTCTGTCTTTTCACTACACCTTTCACAGCAAATTGACAGGAAGATCTTAGCAATCTTTTGCATGAAGGAGACAAAAACATCAAAATTCAAGTTTTCAAAGAACCATAGATAAAGCAAATGATGTAGTAGTTCTAGAAGTTTGACAAAAAGAGATGAATAAGCCACAAATGAATGTTGTTGAGCCCATGATAATTTTAAGTGGGATTAACCATTAGACATTGAATCCATTCCATAAAAAAAATAAAAAACCAAAAGGCAAAAGTACATCATTGACCCTCTAAATTTATATGAGGCTTTAGTTAGGTCCCTTGATTTCAATTAACTATATTTCAAATGATGATTTTTTATGCCATTCGATGTTACTTTTGAAAATTAAACATGTTAGAATTTGAGAATGTTTTCTCAATATTTTCAATTTAACAATAGCAATTTTTTTATTAATGAAACTTGATATTTTAAATTTACAAAAATTAAAACCCTCTAAAATACTAAGGACCAAAATAAAACCCAGTGCAAAGTCAAAAGATCAGGTACATACTTCTTCCAAACAAAAAAAAAACAACATTTGAAACAATTAAAAACACCATATCACCAAATAATTGCTTATTGCAATGAAGTAGAAGTGAAATGATAGCAGCCTGAATGCATCACTTACCTTTCCATCGTTATCACTATCAAAACAGCGGATCATGTCAGCTAACTCCTTGTCTGTCCACACAAAATCATGAGCTGCAGCAACTCTTTGTAAATCCCTCAATGTAAAACTTCCTTTGCCTGTTACTGCAAGATAGAACATTCCCCATCAGGGTTTAACAATTAAAAAATGAATATAAGACAGTATTATGTAATTATGTAATAATAATAACAATAACAATAATAATAATAAGAAGGGTAAGTTAGTTAGTTGTCTAATTAGTTAGTTAGTTACAAGCGAGTAGAATTAATTAGAGGTAGCACCTATAAACCTATAAATAGGATACTACTCTCTTCTCTATTGTAATCAGATTTTGCATACTTGACTTTTGTGAATAATAAACACTCTCATCCTTTTGGTTCTGTTCTCTCTCTCTCTCTCTCTCTCTCTCTCTCTCTCTCTCTCTCTCTCTCTCTCTCACCCATGTCTTCTAGCTCTATATTCTATTCTTGGTACTTTTTCTTATTCTTTCTTCTCTTACTTCAAGTTCTTAGGTGAATAGTATAACAGACAGCCAGGAAAAAGAGATGCATTTCTCTTGGATAGTGATATAACCTTTTGTTATAGCTTTGTAAGGGCAGAAATCGGCTCCCAAGGCCAATAGCTGCATTCTGTGCACATCGAAAACCTTAAATTGGATTTTGTTTTACAAGAATAAAAGATATTTGTTTACTTCTTCTATTTGTGGTTGCAGGTTAGACAAATGGAACCAAAATGACAAGCTGGTGAAGAATGATATCTCCTTAAAGTGGACAGTTAGATAAGTGATTCAATAAGGCATCTCAATTAGAGTAGAGGATACAGCTCCTCCATCCTAGATATGTGATTCTAGTAAACAAGCTTCCCGTGATCTTTTTGCCATTTCATCCTTGCCTCATCAACTCACAGAAGAAACAACAGAAATTACCATCAATCTCAAAGAAGTGCAGAATGACTTCATCCTCAGTCATTTCCAGCCGACTAGTAAACTGTTTGACATGGATCAAATTATTAGAAAAAAAACCACCAATAGATAAAGCGATTGTAAGGATGAATATAAAACATATGGATGAATATAAAACAAAATACAAACTGATTTTTTGTTCTTCCTTCTCCCCTTATCTTCTTGTATGTGTTTCTTTCCCTTAGTATCTGCATGTTTAGTATTCGCTACATGCTTATTAGAAAAACATGAGCCTTCAACAGAGTCTTGCAGAGAAAGAGCAATTGCCTATTCACAAAAATCAGACATTTAAGATATCTTCATTCATAGAAATATAGCTTAGGATCTATGAGAAACAAGTGATATAGATGCCTGCTTCAAAGCTTCATCATTATCATCATCACATGAATCATTGCAAGTGTCCTTCCTAGAAACTCTAGCTTTGGGTTTTGAACTTTTTTCCTTCACCTGCAGTTGATATAACAATAAAACAACTGTAAATGTCAAGATTGGGCATTGTTCTACTCGGAAATTGCCACATTAGAGTAATTTCATTCAATTTTTTCCTCATCAAGAATTTTCATAATACAATTTAATGAAACCAAGAAGCTATCTAAGGAACCATAGCTTTATGAATACTGCAAAAATAGTAATGAATAAAAGGTTATTTAAAATTAAGCTAGTTGAAGAAATAGAACTCAGTGAAAAGAATCCAAATGGAATATTCAAATGTGGAAGATAAAAGAACCAAGCAATTTGAATAATCCTTTAGGTTAATCCTACCCGATTAAAGCATACTCACTCCGTTCCTAAATATAAGATCACTTAAGCAAATTTGGAGAAATTAAGGAAGACATTCCAATGATTTAGATTACATGAATTTTACAAAATACCCCTCACTTAAGTTTCAACCTTAACCAATTGTCTGGGGTTCGATCCTTGGCGTTGGGTATGGAGAAACATTAAATCTCTCAGGCCAGCTGTCCCACCCTTTGAGGTGCCTACAAATCAGCGGGTGAGGGGATACATTTATCATGGATAAAAAAAATATCCTTTCACCTTCTTCAAACCACTATTTTTTGGGTGAAAGGAGTATAGCTATAGGGTTAATTTGGGGAAAACTTGAGTGAAATTAAAAAGTGATCTTATATTTAGGAACGGAGGGAATACTTACCAACTCAACTAACTACTCATTGATATAAATATATTTTAATATGAATAAACTTGTGTTAGGGTGGAGAACACAAATGACAAGAATTTCTCACATTTTCACAACCCACCTTCCTTTTCCTCGATCGAGAACCCTTTTGACTGACAAAATCCTCATCATCATGCTCATCCTCTTCACTCGAAGAGCTTAATCTCGCCTCTAAATCATCAGGCACGTATTCTTCATCATTGCCAACCTTCTTTTTCCCCTTCTTGTGGATAACATTGTGGGCCACATGCTTGAAAGAGGAGGCCATTTTGCGTAACCCTAGAGCCTCCAACCTTGCTCTGTTCTCCGCAATTCTGGAGAGCCTCTGTTTCTCATACTCGGGAATGGCCTCACTATTGGTGGCTGCTTCTTCAGCTTCAGCCTCCTCGGAGGAAGAATTCTCGTTGGCTTCTATGGAGTCCGAATCAGACATATGGTTTATGCTTGCAAATGGTGGCTGTTGATGTGTTTCTTGTTGAAACTCAACAATTGAAGTGTCGATTTGGTATTTCAGGCGGGCAGGTCTTCTTGCTTGCTTGCTTGCATAAAGTGTGTTGGTGGTCCCTAGTGCCTATGCACTTAATTTACTTTTATTTTTTACTTATCTTTACTTAAAAACCCACTAAAATCCGAGATTAATTATTTTGAACAGAAAATTAATTTGAGATCCCCACAAGGGACTTAATACTAGAAAAGTCCCAAAAGTTGAAATAATTAATCTCACTTTAATATACTTGAAAATTGATAAGACACTTTTCCCCAACAAGTTGTCACATTTGCCCATTCAATTGTAACGTTATGTTCATCGTGTTGTCACGGCTGCCCATTAAGTTGTCAGGGGCAAAAATGTCTTTTCAATTTTAAAATATAGTAAAGTGAGGTCCCTTGGAACCCTACATTAATTATTTCAACTTTTGGGACTTTTCTAGTATTAAGTCCCTTGTGGGGGACCTCAAATTAATTTTCCCTATTTTGAATATGCAAAAGGACTATAAAGGTACACAAATTTGTGTAAGGACAAATTAGGTACTCCCTCCGTTCTTAAAAAATAAGATCACTTTAGCAAATTTGGAGAGATTAAGGAAGACATTCCAATGAGTTAGGATTACATGAAATTTCCAAAATACCCCTCACTTAAGTTTTAAAAATATCACATTCTTCAAACCACTATTTTTTGGGTGAAGGGAGTATAGGGGTAATTTGGGAAAAACTTGAGTCAAATTAGAAAGTGATCTTATATTTAGGAACAAGCTCTCCTCCCTAAAGTGATCTTATATTTAGGAACGGAGGGAGTATTAGGCATTGAATGCAAATTATTAAATGTTGCAAAATGACTCAAATACTGTTATCCTCAAAACAAACCACCCACCTCACCCTTTGCTCCTCACAAAGCTCTCAAACTACACACACCCTAAGGAGGTGCGCTTTTGAGGGGCAAAGAGTGGGGTGGGTGGTTTGTTCTGAGGAGGAGTACATTTGAGTCATTTTGCAACATTTCATAATTTCAATTTAGTGTTCAGTACTTGATTTGTTTTTATGAAAATTTAAATACATTCATTGTCCTTCTCCATATTAAGAATATTTTATATAGATCTTTCCTTTAAAACAAAATTCGAATATGTCCACTTAAATTTACTTTGTTTCTATTTATGTATCGCAATTAACTACTCTTGTATCGCTATTAACTACCTTTCTCAGTAACTACTCATGTATTGCAATTAACTACCCCTGTATCACTATTAACTACTCTTTTGACACAAAGTCACAAATTTCATTTAGGACAAATTGGGGACTATCCCTTATTTGTCCAAGTTGAAGTTGAAATTGGAGACACCATTTTGTCCAACTCAAATTCAAGTGTCATTTTTTGTCATTTTCCCTTTTAAGAAGCATGTTTGAATGCAGAATTATTAAAAGGGACTTGGTTCTCACAAAATAATACACATATAAAATAGGGCAAAAGTGCATACCTCTGCCCTAGACAAGATTAGAGATAAGAGAAAAATAATATTCTCAATGATAATCCATTTGTTGTGTACGAGAGAAGCCATATATAGGCTAGAGTAGTAGACAAAATACTAAATGATAATAACTCACAATAAGCCTAATAATACCTAATAACAGCATAGTATTTACAATAAATACATAATATTCTTACAAGAATAAATATGACTGACACCCTCATATGCTGATAAAAATTGTGCAGTTAAAGTCTAGTGTGAATCATGCAAGTATACTGCAAGTCTGTTATTTATCCATTCATCATCAAAACTTAAGATATTAAATTTCTAACACTTGGGTTGTTCATATACATAATGGACATTAGTTCGGTGGGGTTTTCAAAATGTTAGGAGTGATATCTCCTTGTTTCATCTTTCGGAGCCACAACATTACTATTTTTTTCTTGTTTATGTGGATGACATCCTTGTAACTGGCAATAATTCTGTTTATTTTAACAGATTTATTCATAAGCTCAATATGATATTTTCTTTCAAAGATCTCGGTCCTTTGTATTATTTTTCTGGGGTTGGAAATTTATAGAGATGCTTCTAGTTTCTATTTAAATCAAGGCAAGTATATTTTTGGATTTACTAAAGAAATTCAATATGCTAGCATTTGCTCCTGTTCCCACTCCTATGGTCACAGGTGTCAATTTTCTGCTAATGATGGTCCTCTTATGAAAGACCTTGCTCTATTTCGCAGAGCCATTGGTTCTCTTCAATATCTCATTTCTACTCGGCCTGACATTGCTTATCCTGTTAACAAGCTAAGTCAATTTCTGTCCAAGCCAACAGAAACTCATTATCAAGGTGTTAAACATTTTTTTGATATCTCAAGGGCACTGGGCTATTTGACTTGGATGATAGAAAACCAACTAGTGGACACTATATATTCTTCAGTGATACACTTGTTTCTTGGTCATCCAGAAAGCAACGAGTTGTTTCCAGATCAAGCTACTAAGTATTGAGTCCGAATACATATCCCTGGCAGATGGAGCTACTGAAATCAAATGGTCATCCTCTTTACTTTTTGAAATTGGTTTGATGATTCGGGAACCATCTAGTCTTTCGTGTGACAATATCAGTGTTGGGGCCTTAGCTGATGCACGAAGCAAACACATTGAAATCAATATCCACTTTGATCGAGATATGGTGCTTCCCGGATTTCTTGATGTTCATTATATGCCTTCATCATCTCAAGTAGCTGATTGTCTTACCAAAGCCATGTCAAATTCTCAGTTTTCTTTGTTTCGTCGCAAACTCGGGTTGTTACCTACATCCTCTCATTAGACGGGGGAAGTCAGAGAATTAAGATAATTAGTGTTGTTAATTATTGCTAATCTGTACAACTGTACACTAGACACGTGTAAGGCTATTATTTTGTATAGTACAGTCTGTTAGGATTTGAATCCTTTTGCCATTATATACTCTATCTATATAACAATAATAGCAGGGCCCTAGATTTTGTCTTGGCCTATTCATTTCTTCTAAATTATTGTTTTTCTCTAGGCTTGCAATACATGATTCCGATACTCTCCCAATGCCCAGATGGGGAATATGTTTCTGTATGCAGAGTAAGAGATCATGCAGTTCCGATTGAAAACCCCTGTAATTTCCTGCAATGATTTAAGGAATATGAACTAGGATGATCACTCAAGGCTTATACCATATACATGGGACAGCAGAAACTAAGCTCTATGAATCTATATCCAAACTTCAAAGAGCAAGGGCAGTGAAGTGACAATGGATTCGCTCTTCCATACCTGTTGTGGGAAGTCACCATTCTCCATTTGGGAATTTATCAAATACTTAGCAGCACGGTGCAATGGTGTTGGATCTCTTTTAGCCTGTTTCATGTTTAAGAAAAAGGGAGAAAAAAGTTGAAATTCATCATAATCTAGTAAACATATATTCTGCATTTGATTACCTCATTGTGTCTCCCACAATCAGAATGGGGTAATCAGATGCATGATACAGCCTATTCAGTTATATACAAAAGATCACTTTAACTTGAAAGAAACAATATCAATAATCTGGTAAACATTTAAATGCTAGGAAAATAATTAGTTGCAGATTGTTTGCTAAAATTAGGAGATATAATTAGATATGATTAAATAGAGAATAAGATCATCAAACTCTCTCCAAAGCCAAACATTCTTTTTTTTTTGATAAAAAAAGCCAAACATTCTACAAATGGCTAAAATCGTTTCACTTCCATTCCGATCAACCAATCCAAATAAATTATAGGACATATATTCAAGGTAGAGAAGCATCCAATCAAGTTACTTTACTGTTCATCTTATAAAAGAATGAATATTGAATTATTGACTGAAAAAAAAAATGTCGGCCTTTAATATGACATTTTAGTATAAAGTTAGTATTCAAAAGATGCATTAAGACATGGGAATTGGTTTCAACTACAATTTATTGTGGCAATTTCATAATAAATCCATAAAACATTCGTTCTACCTGTCCAGCACTAATGAGAGCCAGCATAGCCCACCCTGTATTTACTATATGGGATCTGTTTCCCTCAAGATTTGAGTACACCTGAAAATGAGTAACATTGCTAATGATAACACATGCACCAAGTTTTAAAATCATACAGAAATATCAGCTTAAATTGCTTGAAATCCAGTTTCCTCACTAAGAGTCCATGTTAGTTTTTCATCTCTTGTACTTTGGCAATCCATGTAACACAATTGATAGACGGTTCCATGTCTCTTAGTGCACCTATTTGCCTTTGCAGCTCTACGTTTCTACCCTCTATAATCATGTGTTTGAAATGTGCAAGACGAGCATACATATGTAATTAGGTATATAAAGGGAAGGAGTTTATGAGAAGCCTCATGCATTTTGGAGATTTTTATGTAAAATAAACATTATATTATGAATTAAACACAAAACATTACCTTGTTTTGACAAGAGAGATAACTTTCTCCCCAGCCACCAGAAGGGAGCTGCTTAGACAGCAGAAATTCACAAGCTTTACGGATACTTGAGCAATTGTCGAAGTCCTTTCCAGCAGCAATCAACCCATTTACTCCAAACCAAGTACCATATGTGAAGCAAACCCCCCATGACCCATACCTAACATCAGATTCAGTGGTCAGAGCTCATCATAACAAGAATGAAGCAAACCCGGATGGAAAATGAGCAGTAGAAAGATAAGATGCATGCATCAATATGCTTAACATCATGAATCAGATTAGTTCATGATTTTTTCAGTGAAAAAGGTAGCATCTTGAAGAAGGGAAGCAAACCATGAGCCATCTGAATCTTGAATTTCTTGAATAAAGGAAGAAGCCTTTTCAATACAATGTTCTATTTCTTGTTTGCGGTGACTAGGATACAACTTGCTAAATGACCGCAAAGCTTGTATTGCCGCTGACGTACACTCCACACAGCTGAGGCATTTGATATATTAAATTCATAAAGGGTGCGTGGAAAAAGGTACAAAAACTGAAATTGAATAAGCATTTAATAGCTTACGGATATTCAATAACAATGTCACCAAAGATTTGAGCAGGATTTATCATCTGACAACAAATAAGGTGACTTTAGTAACATATGTAAACATAAACATACAACAAACTGTTTTTTTTTTTGCCAAAGAAACTGATTATACCAAAGCTACAAACAACTTACATAGTTTTGCTTCTGACAACAACCATACAAAATAAACACCAAATATCGAAATTTTAAAACAAACTGAACGATCAAACAAAGAATACAACAAAGTTTTCAATTAACCAACATGCAACACTATATGATAGAAGTTTTGCTTCTGTTAGAAATCATAGCCTTTATTTGTTGGGATATTGACTATCCCTTGGTAATTGCTTATTTTATCTGTTCATTCTATTAATTGTGTTTTATACAATTCTTTCATTCCATTAATACTTCCTAGGATTAGGGAATTCTCTAATCATTGAGTTTATATTTGAATAACCACATATTGTGTTCTCTCTGAAACACATCAATTAGAGTATCTTATTCAGAATTACTAATGGAATCAGAGTTTTGGGCTCAATCTAAACTGAGAACATAGCTAATAAAAGAGAGATATTATTCTTTGCTATTCAAAGAGAATGTTGCATGATCTCACGAAGAAACTAACCAGTGATTAAACCCCACCCAATGAAAGAAAATTACCTCCAACCATGCATAAGATCGTGTGAGTTCATATGTTGCAAAACCACCTCCTCCATTCTGCAATGATGTATAAAAGCGCATTGCTAGATTCAATATGTAAAACAATTGGAGCATTACACAAAATTAATGGAAAATTTAGGATAACTTGATTAGCTGTTCACCAACTAAAACAACGACAACAAGAATTATCCTGCTGAGTGAGGTTGGTTACAAGAATTATGACAATATCAAACAACGGAGGAAGTAAACTACTATAAATGAGTGCAACTTAAAGATGATAATATCCTAATTATAGAAATATATAAAAATGTTAGAAATATATAAAAATATCAAACAATGGGGGAAGTAAACTATAAATGAGTGCAACTCAAATTTGAATAATATATAGGTTAGGAAAATTCATATACAACTTAGTTCATGTCAAGAATTATTAGCATCTTGTTTAGATGGTATCACATCTCCATGTATCATATAAATTTGAAACTTAATGACAATAAAGAGTTTTTTGGGCATTGTGTATTTTGAGTAATATATTTTATGCCATGGGTATTAAAACTAATTTAAAATTCTCAACCAAAAAATTTGTTTTGAAAAAAATTGCAGTCAGATCAAAGTGCAGGCCAAACTTTTAGGTTTGCAATCCATGGAATTTTGTCAGGTTTGAGACTTAAACCCTCCGAAAATTGGCAGATCTCAGCCAATTAACTTGAGCATAAACAGTTGAAGAGTCAAAGATGCCCACAATATCACAACTTTAAATAGTTCTAGATATTTCAAATGACATTTTCGACATTTTAGTTAGAGTAGGAAAAAATACATTTCTTCATTGTGTCATCTTCAATTTAATTTCACCCACATTTTTTAGTTCTGTAGACAGAATTTTCATTATTCAGATAAATAGCTCAACGTTTATAACAAATCTAACAGATTAATTGTCTAAAAACAAAAATAACTCCTGGCAATGTTTGCAAAAACTAATTGCAAGATTTCATTAGGTCAAATTTTAGAAAAGAAAAGGGTTGGGATCATGAGGAGTCTACATACCTGAAGTGAGAGAATGACATTAACAGCATCATATAATCTCTCAATATCAATTGGCTCACCAACTAGCTCTGGTGGAATTTGGGAAAATAAAAGAGCAGCCTGAAAAGAATGTGTCAAAATAAGAGAAAAAAGTAGATAGAAGTCAAGTCTTTTGATCATAATAACCTTTAATCCTTCAGCTAAGCAATCAGAAATAGGCCATCCATGATCTGCGGTTGAGAATGGCCAAGCACCTTTTGAAATATGACGATACCAATAATTTAGATCACCAGAACAATCTTCTAAAACCTTTACAAAAAAAATATAAATATAAGACAAGACAATTGTCAACAAGTTCAAAGTGATTAAATTTTAGTATAATGTAAATAAACACCTGTGAATTGTTAATGTACATGTGTGCTTTTTGGAGTGTAGCCCCATATTCTTCATAAAGTTTACTAGAAATGATTGCTTGAGCAGCAAATGCAGTATCCCACAGTGAACTTCCATTGTATCCCTGCAATAAAATCCCAATAATTCATCGATTGTATCAATTTTCTTTATAAAACCACTAGCACAGGACCCCTCGAGTAAAGTTCAAATTCACCAGAATGATGAGCTGCAATGTGTTCCAATCACGCCTAACATCTATAACATGTTCAATTGCATTTAAACAGCCATGATCTGGCAAGTTCAGGATAAGTTGTCTTATAAATGGACCTGCATTTTCATGCCATCTTCAGCAAGCCATAGATAATCATCAATTCTTGGAAGATGTAACTTAAAGGCCTCAGAATTTGGATCTTCCACCCAACAGCAGAGCATATTCAACACCTGAGTATGAATTAAATGTAAGATATTAACTAAGTCAGTAATCATTTAGTGACATATAAATGATAAAAGAAAGTACAGCAATTGGAAAGGGAGCAGTACTGTTGAGAATCTTTCTGCCCTTGTATAAATACCTTCTCTACTGAGCCCAAGCAAATATAACGAGTATTCTCATCTTCATAATGTATGTGCTCCATTGCTGCCTTAATAGCCTTCTGTCTCAACTTTTTCCCAGGCCAACACATCAAAACAGGTTCAACAGCCTTGTGAAGTGTTCCCCAGAGAATATCCTGCACAAGTGGGTGAGGATAGTACAAGTCTTCCTGCAAAGAAAGGTAATTCTCCTGTCACAATTAAATTATGCTGGAAATCTTATACAGATTAAACAGATTCAGCCCTTGTTTTAGATTACCTCTCTGGCAAAAAAAGAAAAATGGGTCAACCTAATTCTAGTCCCACTTCGTGAGGGTGCTGGGGAAAGTAAATATACTAAGCAAGTTAACATCTGTTTTATTGCAAAGTGGCTTATTCGAATCCACGACCTCAAACCCCACGGCAAGTCAGCTTACCGTTGAGCCAAGCTAAAACGAAAGTTAAGAAAATAAAAATTACAGTGAGAGGAAGTGAAAAACTGCAGTCTCTGGCCATTGTAATTGAAATGACTAAAATAGGAACAAAGGAAAATAAACTATTAATGAATTCCAATAAAAAAATTGTCAACTCAGTTCTAGTCCCCACTTGGTGAGTGTGCTAGGGAAGGGAATATACTAGGCAACCTAAATAAAAAGAAACAAAATAGATTAGAATGACATATCCAGGACATAAAATTGGACAATTACGCAAAGAAATTTGGTTTTAAAATCATGAAGGATTGAGCGGCTGTGATTGTATGACAATGGCAAACAATGATTTTCAAGAATGTTCCAGCATAAAAGAATAGGAAACCTAACATATGATGGAGACAAATATAAAATAATAAGCAGAAAGAGAGAGGTAGTGCTTGAGTACTATTTCCCATGTAATCTCTAATGTATAGAATATTTAAGCAGAGCCCATAAATTATATCAGTCATGCGAGGCAATCATCATTATTCTTTTTGCAGGACCAGTACGCAGTTTCACAAACCTCAGCACACAAATTCCGTGACAGATTCCAATCTATGTGATGATAAGGAATTGTATAAAGCTCCTTCCTCAAAGCCAATACCATTGGGGTGATTGGACCAACAAACCTCTTCCCGTATAAGTAAGACATTGGCAAATAAACCATCCGACACTGACACCACATCCTTCCTGTAAAACATAAAATTATATTTTTCTGCTCATTCCAAGAGGAGAATGATTGGAAAGAAAAGAATCTTAGTAAAAGCATATACTGTATAAATACATATATGCTTTTACTAAAAACTTCGTGCAGTACACAAGTTCGCAATCATACTAAACACTACCATGGGCAACCTTTTCTCTCCTCACCAAAATTGAATTATACATTATATTTTAAAGATGCCCTGACAGAGTAGATAAAAAAGAAAAAAAAAATATATCATAATTGTATTCTGCAAATTGAAATTGGTCAACCAAACAGAATGAATGAATCACATTCTTAAACTTATGCATGCATAAAGAAACCAACTGAATTTTCCAATTAATTTGATGAGTTCCCATGATTATAACCATTTGATACAATTATCATTCTTTTCCACTGCAAACATTACCTTCTTAAATTATATCGTCCTTTGAACAAAAATACCAAATTAGATCATCTATAGTTACGCAATCATGCAGTGAAAGTGACGCCTGCTTCTACTTTGTAGATTTCGAATTATTTTTCTTTCTTCCCCCATCCCCCCTCCGACTATATTGTATGCAATCATCATTTCATTGCAAAACATTAGATTAGATAGATGCACAAGCCAAACTTTTTAATGATAATACTGATGAAAATTATGAAAATGAACTTAAAATCAATGAGATGGGGGCATCATCTTGAGTACATCTCATTGATCAAGCATCATTAGAACAGCTTAATGGACATGAACCTGGATGGAATGGAAGCGCATATGGAAGAAGCCATATCTCAGGCGGAAGGGGATTGTTTCCAGACCATTCATATACTCCAAGAACCTATCATCATAATGCGTAAATAAATCTACCACTGCTCATATTAATTTATAAGTCCATTAAAACAAGGCTAAGATCTTAACTGAAAGCCACATCTTCCCCCATGATGTCATATGAGTAGCACCACCATGTGCTAGAATCCAATCACGGCCTTTCTCCATGGCCCCATTTCCATCATTTGCTCCTTCACCAAGTAATCTGAGAGTTATATAATTCAAAACACTCCCAAACATGGTGCTTGAACCTTCAATATGCAATCCCCAGCCACCGTCCTCATTCTGCAATCACTCAATGCTTGAACTTTAGAGAAGGAACCAGTAGTAGACAAAAATAATAGCATAAATTTCTTACCTGATGATTGTAGATGTAACGCCGCATTTCCTTTTGATGTTCTTCTGATAAAATCGCATTTAGTTCACCAGTGATAGACAGAGTAATTACCTGATCAATTGTTTGACTCAGAATTAAAGTTCCAATGGTTATATCAATGGTGTTAATATTATTCAAGAATAGTTCCTTATCAGGAGAAAGAAGAGATAACTACATTGATCTAAAGTGATCACTCTAAACTAAGAAAATCCAAATGATGACAGTTTGAGCAAATGTAGCTGATTTCCTGTACGCATGACTAGAATATTTATCATAAAATATGATTCTGTTTTAGAAAATGAACATACCAAATCAGGCAAAAGAAACATGGGTCCCCCATAATCTCCTGGCCAGTGTCCATCGTGACTCTGTATCGTTGAATAGAAACTTATGGCTCTCCTTAATGTTGTTGTCACTGTCTCCTCAGTAATATCCTCTGTATCTTTAACTATGGCTTGAGGTAAGACCACTTCTCTTGTATTCTCTTTTGCAAACTTCATTTAGTTAGAGAAGCACATTGAGCGTAAATAATACAATATTTCATGACATATAACACAATTTTCACATAACAATAAAGCATTTAAAATCCCATCACAGAAATGAAACTTGAGGGAAAACGGTGAGTTATAAAGCACCATAAGACAATTCCCTGTTTAGTAAAGAACATGTTTGACAAATCCTAGTTGATCATAAAAAAAATGAGTCCATACAGGTGGCTCAAGCAGGGAAATTTTGAGCTTCATTCTCACCCAAGGCCACACTAAATTTCTGAGTGTTCCTAAACTGCAGGACAATTGCTAAAATCGTAGCTCACAGTTTTGTTCCCTGTACTAGCAGCCTAGTTAGAACAACTGATGGTACCTTCACGTAAAAGACATATGATCTAGTATCTCATACCCTGCCTGGACACTTGATAATATATTCTTTGCACCTAATATTTACATGCAAGTTAATTGCAATCAGCAAATTAGCCAAGGATCAACGCTTCAAACTAACTTTGCTTTCTATTTCCAGTACTTAGAATCAAGGAAGATGATTAGTCGTGATAAAGAATTTGTAGTACTTTACATCATGTAACAAAGGTGCAACGACACAAAAAAAAACTGAGCCTTGTCCCAATAGGTGGAGTTAGTTATAAGGATTTCGTGATGCCATTGAGCAATATCAAGTATGAACACAATTTTAGGATGAGACATCCTACACAGTTTAGCTATCAATACAACCGAATGCATAATCCAATCTATCTCCACATTGTCTTGGGACCCAATAATTATACTCCGATCCTGCATACTCCCTCCGGTCCTAAACAAGACCTAGTCACCTAATTTGATTAGATTAAGGATGTTAGTTAAGTCAGTCAAAATAACATGATATTACCAGCATACCCTAATTATCCACCTTTACCCCAACCCCCTCGCTTATCTATTACTCCCTCTATTCCTAAATATAAGATCACATTCAGATTTCAATTTGTTACTAAATATAAGCAACTTCTAATTTTTGTCAACATTTTTCCAAATAAACCCCAATAATACTTATCTATAATAACAAGCAAGAGTGCGAGCGTGAGGATAAAGGTATATAGTTAGGATAAATTGGTAATATCAAATGTTAATAACTACCTTAACTTACATCATTAATTTAATCAAATTGGAAAGTGATCTTATATTAAGGAATGAAGGTAGTATTAGAGAGCGTTGATAAAAATTGGTAAAAATTAAAAATATGTTTGATATTATAGGTCTTACATTTATAGGACTGGAGGGAGTAACATTTTGCATCTAAAATAAAAACAACCAGTAACAATACTTTTGTGGTTGATATTTTTACTTAAATAAATTCCTGAGAGTATACAAGAGGCAACATATAAGATCTGACAACACTTTAGAAAACAACAAGATAATCCAAAGTACAACTGTAAATGTAATTACACCTCATGCAACATACTCCCTCCAATCCTAAATATAAAAGCTAGTGGACTTTTAATGATGAAAATAATAAAGCGAAATGAGCCATCAAACCATAATATATTTTGTATATTACTCCCTCCGTTCCTAAATATAAGATCACTTTTCCTAATTTGAGTAGATTACTGAAGTTAGTTAAATTAGTTATTTACACATAATATTACCAATTTATCCCAACTATATACCTTTATCTTCACTCTCCTTCTTTTGCTTGTTATTATAGATAAACATTATAGGGTTAATTTGGGAAAAAGTCAAGAAAAGTTAGAAAGTGATCTTATAATTAAGAACAAACTGAATTTCAAAAGTGATCATATATTTAGGATCGGAGGAAGTAACTTTTTAAGTAACATTTGGTTTTTTAGAATTCTCAAAAAAAAAAAAAGTCAAATATCTTTTAGATTTAGGAACAAGAAGTATAACCAAATGCATAAACCAATCACTAATCTATGTGCACATTACAATGGAGTAAGACACGGAACCTGAATGCGCATCATGAGATCAGAACTATGCTTCTTCTGGAATCGATTTTTGCGGAAAGCCTCGCGAGCTTCCTCGATCTGCATGAGTTCCTGAGGCGAAGCAATGAGCTTAGGATCGAACTCCCAAACCTGCCTGCCTACATGATTGTTCACAGAACGCAGCCATGGATGATCCCCTCCCTCCGCAATCTTCAGCTTCCACATTATTCTCTTCCGATGCTAAGAAATCTTCACACCGAACCAAATGTCAGCGAGAAAATGGTATAAACATGTTGCATATGATACTAGAAATCGGAAGAAAACTCAAAATGAAAGACAAAACGTGAGATGATATTTTCTAAAATAAACGGTCATTATTTTGAAAATGACATCAATTAAATCAAGGGAAAATGAAAAAAAAAAATACACTTGCATTTGAGTTGGACATAAATTCTAACTTATATAAATAAGAGATAGTCCCTAATTTGTCCTAAATGAAATTTGTGACTTTGTGCTAAAAACTAAAAAAAGTAGTGAATGACGATACTTGAGTAGTTATTGAGAATGGTAGTTAACTACTCAAGTATTGCTATTAACTAATTTAGAATCGTCATTCACTACTCCCTCCATTCCTAAATATAAGATCACTTTAGCAAATTTGGAGAGATTAAGGAAGACATTCCAATAAGTTAGGATTACATGAAATTTCCAAAATACCCCTCACATAAGTTTTAAAAACTTTAAACCACTATTTATAGGTTGAAGGAAGTATAGGGGTAATTTGGGGAAAACTTGAGTCAAATTAGAAAGTGATCTTATATTTAGGAATAAGTTCTCCTCCCTAAAGTGATCTTATATTTAGGAACGGAGGGAGTACTTTTTTGGCACAAAGTCATAAATTTCATTTAGGACAAATTGAGGATTATACCTTCTTTGTCTAAGTTGGAATTGGAGACCCCATTTTGTCGAACTCAAATTCAAATGTCATTTTTTGTCATTTTCCCATGAGAGAGAGGCAAATGAGATTTGGAGGAGAGGGAAGAGGTTTACGCCTAAAGGACACTGATGGTTGAAAAGCATTTTTGTCTCAATGTTCAGAAAATCTAACTGCCACTCTTAGTAAAAGTTAACTATAACATTAAGACTGAACCCTTTAGTTGGAATCACATGCAATTGTATGAAAGCATTTTTGTCTCAATGTTAAGAATGAACCCGTTAGTTGGAATCACATGCAATGGATAAAACGTGTGAGAATTCAGACTGCACACATGGCAATTGACCAGAACAATTTTTTTTGGGTAAAGGTGCATCCAGCTACTTGGTAATTTTAAGAGTATAAATTTGACACTTCAAATTTAAATGTGACTCCCAGTAGTATGATAATTTCAAAAAGGGTATCCTGTAGCATGAAAAACTTAACTTCAATGAAAGAAAAAACAAATTACCATGCTATTGGGAGCACCTTTCCCCCTTTTTTTACCTTGAGAAAGGGAAACTAAAAAGGAAGGCATAGCCCGGCCATTTGCTAAAGCAACTTTATTAGAAAGTATGAACAGTGAATATATCATTTGGCCATTTTCATTTATATAGATTTTTTCATCTATATAGATATAGATACTTCTATGTTTATTTTTTTCCTCCCCTGTTTTTTTTGAATATTTCTCAATTAGTTAATCTCTCTTTCTCTTCTAATCCTAGGTTGTTATCTCTGATGAGCCACCCAAGCATGTGAGAGACGATGACTTGGTTGACACTCAATACTACAACAGCTTTCCTCTATTTACAAACAATATTACATGGTTTCTCTTAAAGCTTTTCCTGATTTTGGATCATACAATGTTGTTTTGAGAATTGTTCTTGATCTTTTTCATTTTTGTTAGGGTTAAAGATCAATCTAGCCAACAAACAATTAAAGAAGTATCAATTTGACCAACAAAAAATAAATGGTCTCAATTTGGCAAAAAGACAATTAAAAAGTCTCACATTGGCCAATGGTACTTAAGAGTAATATAATTCAACTGTGAAAAGTCCCTCCTATCCCTCATTATCAAATTAAAACAAAGAAACTTGTGGGTCCCACACATATATTCATAAAACTTAAAAAATATCTCCCTCTTCCTCACATCATCCTCTTCATCTTCTCCGATAATACATTCCCAAAAAAATCCTTTTTGTTATTTGCTGTTAGATGTTTGAGCGGTTTGTCGCCCCTTCTTCTATGGAAATTTTGTTAGTGGGATTACCCATCGAGTTGATCTTAAGTTGGAGTATGTTTTACTGTAAGTAAATAGCTGCAATTTTTTAAATAATTAATTTAAGAGTAATTGTTTCATGAAACCTATGTTATGGGGGTGTCTAACACCTTCACCACACATAATCAACTACCAAACCTTTTCTTTGACTCTTAAAGACTCCTAGTTAAGTTATTTTTATGAAAATGACTTTCAAAATTACTCGTGATTTTCAAAATTTTGGTGGCAACTCACGCCACTTTTTCCTCCTTACACTCGGAGGATGCTTTTTCAAGTGCTACATTAAGCGTCCTAAGCAAACATATTTGGGTTAATATAAGGGGATTAAAATATTTATTTTCATAATAGTTTAAATATTACATATAGTGTAATTTCGATTTTTTTTTCTAAAACATTTTGATTCGCATGTTTAGTGTTCTTTAAAAATGCGTTTTTAGTCCAAAAACTATAAAAAAAATTAAAATACTTAAGTTTGGCCTTCTTAACTTTAGCTTTTACTCTCATCTATTTGTTATCAATATTTAATTTGATGGAATGATGACTTTTTTTTATAAAAAAACAAAAAATTCATCATTCCATCAAATTAAATATTGATAACAAATAGTTCAATGAGAAATAAAAAGTATTAACATTATATGAATAATTTTGGGAAAATTAATTTGAGGTCCCCCACAAGGGACTTAATATTAGAAAAGTCCCAAAAGTTGAAATAATTAATGTAGGGTCCCAAGGGACCTCACCTTAATATATTTGAAAAATGAAAAGACACTTTTGCCCCTGCCCTTTTATTGCCCAAACTTTGTTAAGTTAATGGGAAAAACCTGACAACTTAATGGGCAGCCGTGACAACTCGATGGGTATAGTTTGACAACTGAATGGGCAAATGTGACAACGTTTTTCCCATTAACTTAACAGAGTTTGGGCAATTAACTTAAAGCACATGCCCAACAAGTTGTCACATTTACCCATTCAGTTGTCAAGTTATGTCCATCGAGTTGTCACGGCTGCCCATTAAGTTGTCAGGTTTTTCCCATTAACTTAACAGAGTTTGGGCAATAAAAGGGCAGGGGCATAAGTGTCTTTTCAATTTTCAAATATATTAAGGTGAGGTCCTTGGGACCCTACATTAATTATTTCAACTTTTGGGACTTTTCTAGTATTAAGTCCCTTGTGAGGGACCTCAAATTAATTTTCCCAATAATTTTATATTAAAAAAATTACAAATAAATTTGATTTTGTTGGTTATCATGCAAGATGAACTTGTTCAAATGATACTTATGATAGTTATAACTCGTGAATAAGAAGGGTATTTTAGAAAATCCAACTTCTATTTGTCAGGTTAAATATCACTTTGGCCAATAAAATACTTCAAAAGTATCAGTTTGCCCAACAAATAATAAAATGTCTCATCTATGTATCCTATAAATTATTGCTTATTTATTGTTCATTCAGCCGTTTCATGATTTGACTTCTCTTTATTTATTACTGTTCATTGAGCCGCTTTTATTTGATGAATAGTTGCGACTTCCTTTCAGCCTTTTCAGTCATTCACTTGCATCAATATAACATTTAAATCTCAACTTTAAAGTTTTGTTGTGGTAGGCTGGCTAAGGTTTTTGATGGCTTATATTTGATGTTCATTTTATTCAGAGCCGTATGTAATGGTAAGCCATATTTCGCTAGCCGTATGTAATGGTAATCCTTCATCTTAGTGTCTAAAGATGACGACTATTGTTTCGAATATTATGTAGCTTTTATTGTTGTGTTGTTATGTTTCAGTGGTAGTCAGATAGGAAAATGTTGTTGGAATTCATATTGTAATTTTGATTTTATTAGTAGGTAATATAAATTAATATGTGGAATAGCTAGCATGGTTTTTCCCATGGTGATTATAATAAACATGTCTTAATTTATTAGTTTTATTTTGATATGTGTTATTTTTGAGAACTGTGTATTGGCATATAGGTAGGCTATTATTGAAGTAAAATGACTTTTGCGAGGAATATTGGTATTTTGTCATCAATATGTTTGGCCGGGTTTTTCTGTATTAAACATTTAATTGATATAGTGGATGGATCTGTTAAAAAATTGGGTCTAAAGTGTTTAACATTTGGAGGGCACGTGCAATATTTAAATATGCGTTGATAAGATTTGTACGAAGAACGTTTGCTTTGGAGGACAACTGAAAAATTGGAATTAGATTTGGACCGGAAAAAGAAGTATCACTAGTATGGAAAAAGAAGAATCACCAATATATGAGAATAAGTAAGCATGTTCAGACAATAAGAAAATTGAATTATAAGATTCAGAAGTTTATGGTAATTATTTTTTTTTCCTAGGTGACTATTGTTCTCATTTGTTTAGTGCGTTATTCAGTAAAGTAGTTCAGTGTTAGAAAAGAAAATTAAATGATGTTTTGTTTCAAAAATAATTTTACTGAAAATAGTAGATAGTGTAAGGGGAAAAAAAATAAAATCTGTTTTTTCCCTATCATCTTTTATCTTCTATTGTTATATTAATTTATTTTTCCTTCATTTTTAATTAGTTATGTTTTATATATGTAAATGGCGGTTACTTTTCGTGGTAAAATGTCGTGTTTAGTATTAAAAAATTTGCTATGATCATGTAATACTTACAAATCAGGTTCTTAACTCTCATATTCTCAACCAGTTGGTTATTAACAACATGAATATTGTTTGTCCTTAGTTCAACTTAAAAGATATATAACACATAATATGAGGTTGTAAAGATTTATGACTGTAAATGGGCTAGAGTTTTTTATTTAGAAAACAGATTTTTTCCAAACCTCTAAGGGACATAAATATAAAGAAAAAAATGGAAACCTCGTAAAAATGCTATTATGTATCATATAATTACTCTCCCTAGATTAAGTTCTTAGGAATGTGGTGGGTAGTTGTAAAATAGTCTTTAATCAATTATGATGTGACGTAATTGTTGGCTATGCTGGTATATGTTTAATAATGAGGGGGACAATAGGTTTTATAAGCCAAATTTAGTATACTATTTAATTGCACGGGGAAAGTTATCGTGATAGCAAATAAATACATGTTGGATAGGCACGTGAATATTATTTTTTATTACTAGGATGAGTAGCCTTACAAAATATTCTTCTTTAAAGTTATCGTCATATTGTATACTCTTTTATTGGGTATAATCTAATCCATTCATTTTTAAGTCTTTGGAAAAAACCAATGATAGTTGGTAAAATTTGATGTGTTTACCGACATGTGCCATGTGTCAACTTGTATTTTATGGCAGTTTCATGTTTCTCTTACCCACTTATTTCCCCACTCTATGGCATCTAAATTTTTTAGGTATACAATATTAAAGATAATAAGTGATACTTGTCAGTAATATTTGAATATTAGAGTAAAATTAAATAGCTTAATGTAAATCATACCCTTGATAACACATAAATGTTTATATAGTTTTCATTTACAATCACTACATGAAACAAAATAAATAGTTTAATTATCCGGAACATTCCCCCTCCAACACTCTATGTTCAATATATTTGAAATTCAAAAAACAATGTGAACTAACTAATTATCTAAGACAAATACCTTATATATAATATAGAGTCACTTAGAGTATTACTCCCAAACAAATACATCAAATATATACTACTCCCTCTGGTCCTTAATATAAGAGCCCAAAATTTGAATGATTTTGGTCCTTAATATAAGAGCTTATCTCATATTCTCTCCTTATTTAATGTGTTTCCCTATTTTACAAGTAAACAATAAAAATATGTGGATCCATTGCAGCTTCCCATTCGTTATTCTTAACTCCTTTTTTGCTTAATAAAGCATATATGTGAAGAAGACGCTCATATTTCTTTGATCGCCACCTTCTTGACCCAACTTTGATTTTCCCTTTCTCATATGTTTTGATTTCCTAAAAAGATATAGCCACCATGAGTTAAATGCATATTATTTAAGTAAGCAATAAAAACTGAGATTAAATCCAAAAGATTAAACTTGACATGAATCATTTAAAATATCAGCTTTCTTCTATAGTAGGGCTTATTGATATATGAACCCATAAATCTCAATATAGAACAGGCACGCGTAGTATTAATATACATTAAAATGTTCCGATTATTATTATGTTGCAGGTAAATGAACACGAGATACTGACAGATCTTAATATTTATATAATTTTATTTATAGATTAATTTGTGGTTTTTTTTTTGGTCAGAATTAATTTGTGGTTTTTAATATATTGAGATGAAATATTTAGGCATTATTTGAATTAATTAAATTATATTAATGGTTAGAAAAAGATGAGATATTTAAAAGAGATTTTATGGAAATAATAAATATTGGATATTAAGAAGAGAAGAAGGAATGGAGCACTTAAAAAATATAGATACATATATTATTATTATTTCCTTTTTATTTTCCTTTTGCAGTTGAGAGAAAAAAGGAAACAAAGATAACGCTTGATGGATTGGAATAAGTCACGTGGAGCAAAGGAGAATTAGTTGGAATTGTAGCAAAGAAAGAAGCAGAAGCATACACCAACGGATTGATTAATTTGAAACATTGGTGCTGATTTAAAATATGAAGGAAATTCAGCTAAGGAGAAAATATAGAAGCTGAACAACAACTATATCATCTCATGCACTTAGGCGCACGTTCAGTTCAAATTTCAAAAGGAGAAGACTTCTTCTACCATTCATGAGCAATACACGCAAAAAGGGGTGACTCACGCATAGAATTGGAATTCATTTATTGACTAGGCACACGCATAAAGAGGATTTGACCGTTAATTCACATACTCCTATATATATTCTCTCACAAAAACTACTTGGCTATCTCACGCATGCACAACAGCTACCTTCCTTCCATTTCATATATTCCTTCTTCCAAAAATATTCTATCTTCCAGAACAAATATTGCTTTCATACCTATGACTAACCGCAACTAAACCCCTCTATTCTTGGTGATTGAAAATGGAAAGATGAGTTAAGCGAGCTTCAAAGGGAGTAATTGTCTACACATCCTTTTTCTCTTACATATTTATATTATCTAGGGTTCTAGTATTAGATTTATGCATTTGCTTGCATTTAATCTTTACATTTTATGGATGTGCAGAACAATTTTTCATTTGTTATTTTTTCCTTTGTATGAATTTTGAACAATGTGTTTATTGATTGAACATGTTTTAATTTTTATGGGTTCATGGTTTTAATTCATGTTTTAAATAAAATTTTGTGCTAGGTAAGGGTCTTTACTTAGTGGATAAAAGTGTTCATAATTCATGCTTAGAAATTAACAAATAAATTTATTAAATACTTGAGTAGCATTAGGTTTAAAACTTACTAGGTTTAATTTATTAGTTGGGGCTCCACAATGAATTAAAACTTGTAAGTTAATTTGGTTGCGATTCGGAGTCCCAGTCGTAAGATCAATAGCTCCCTGTGTTTAGTAAGTTTAATTTGGTCTTGTACTTAAAATTTGTGCACATTTTGTATTTTATGGAGCTTTCTTTCCCCTGGCCAAAATTTTCTTCTTTGCCCCGTGTGATATTGTACATCCAGTGATGGTTTATGATCTTGCCTCATACTTTTTAAATAAATTGTTTTATTGTTTTGGAACTCGCTCTCCTTGTTCGCTGCTTTGGTAACATTTTAAACCCTAACTCTCCTTTTTGAATTTCGAAGCATTCATGGATTTTCTATTTCTTTCAATTCAAATTTACTAGTGCGATTACTTTCTTCGGTTCATCTTCAAATTCCAGATATGTTCTTCGATTTTGCCAGTCTGGTGTATTGTAATACCGATTACACACTACTCTCTTTTAATGTAATGACTTTTTTCTTTCGTTGAGTTGGCTTGATGGATTGCTGATTTATGTTTGTTTTATTTTGAAATTGTTGTGTGTTGGTTTGCTGGCTTTTCTATCGTGATTTTATTGGAAGAAAGATTTCTAAATTTTCTTCTTCATTTCCTTTTATAATCTGATAGGTGGGTCTGATTAGAGTGAGATAGGAAATCCCTTTCATCCCCTTGTTTTTCCCTCTTCTGATTTGATTCAAGAGGTCAAATGGGGTTTTAGGGTTTCAATTTACCCCCTCCATCTGTTTACCCACTCCATTTGTAATTGTTGCTGTCATTTGTTCATTTTTGACTTATTGTTTAGAAATTGAGATGCCAACTTCTTATATGTTTGTTGAGTCAACATTATAGGATAATAAAACTCATTATGTTGTTTCATTTTGTGTTAAGGGTTCTCAATGGTGCACACTTGCTTTCAACCTGCATATTCCTTTGAGTTTTGCTCTGATCATAAGGAATGTTAGTCTTGTTCCTCAAACTAAGGTTAGATTTTTCTATCTGTTGCTTTTTTAGCAACTGATTGGCTCTATCATTTCCCTAATTTACATTGAGAATGCAGATAATGAAAAATGAGATGTTTTAAATTTTTCTATATATCTAATTGTTACATGAGTGTCCATCCATACCCCAATATTCTCGTCTTGTTTAGATTTCATTCATTTCATGATTTGACAGTGAATCATTTTTTTCGTATGTGTGTTTAAACATGGATGTGGTTCAAGTAGTGTATTGCATAAATGTTTGTAAATTTCCTGTATTATCCTACTCTCATGGCTGATTAGTTTTAATTTTAGGGAGAAATGAATAGTGATTGTTCAGTTTAAGTTTGTTTTGCTTAGGCTATGATTGAGAAACAAGATGAAGTATGCTTTGAGCACTTTCATGTTAAAAATTCAGGTGAAATTTGCAAAAATTCATGGTTTCACTTCCTTTTTCAACAATTCAGAAATCTTGTTAAAGACTGAATTTTCAGGATTTTTATATAAGCAGAAAAAGGAAGTGAAACCAAGAATTTATTTCTTCTTCATTATATAAAGTGAACATATAAGCAATTGTTGAATTTATCAAGAATCGATCAATTTAAAGCATACTTACACCTGAATTTTTGTAAATTACACCTGAATTTTTGCAAAAAATTCATCATTATGAAGATTTTCAGAAATCTCCATCAATCTGAAAGATGATTGTGTGCAGTGATGCCCATGAGTGAATTTATCCCTACATTTAAAGCAGAGGCCTTTATCATGCCTTTGCTGCCTTTCCTGCTCCGTAATTATTGGAAAATTTGAAATGGCAGGAGAGGATCCAGCGTTTAATTGCTTCTGAGAGTAAATATGAGAAGAAACAGATTGAGAGTATTCTGGGGAATAATTTGAGAAATGTTTTCTAGAATAATTATTCCTATTTTCTCGCCCATTAATTCCTCCATCTTGGATGCGATAATTACACTCCTTGACCCACTTCTGTTCTCACGTTGTTGCTCAACCTTGGCTTCAAAATCAATAGCCAAATTGCATGCCTTATGTTCTGTATGTGGGTTTTGAATTTTGACATCATGCTTAAGTTCTTTTTTCAACCCATTAAGGAAGACTCCAATAAAACAGTGTTCTGACCACCCTCTAACTTGTGAAGTGCGATTGATGAATTCTTGCCTGTAATCAGATGCAAATCCCTTTTGTTTTATGCTACATAATTACACGTCAAGGTTCTGGAATTCAGCGGACCCGAAATGCTCTTGCAAGATTTGAACAAGGTCATCCCAATCTCTTATAGTTGAAGCTTGAAGAAATCCAAGAGAAAACATTCAAGGCATCATCTTCCAAATTAATGGCTGCAATATCAACTTTGAGATCTTCTGAAATTTAATAATAATGAAAGTATTTTTCTGCTTTCAGAATCCACCCTTGGCGATATCCTTTCTCAAACTTAGGAAACTTTACCTTTGCATGTGGCCTTCTAATGAATTGTCGATTTCCAAAATCCAACTCATCATTATTCATTACTTCTTGGTGCTGTCCTCTAACATTTTGATTATTCCTTCTGCCCTCATATACGTGTCGATTGTGTCTCAGAAAATGAAGTTCAGAATCGGCTGAGTTTAAGCGATTAATCACTGTTTGAAGTTATTGTGATAATAATTCATTGGTTATATTTGGGGTGGGTCTGGTGGATCTGTTGGTAAATTGATGGGTGGGTCATTGTTGGAAATGGAAGATGATACTAATTTGTGGGATGATGGTTTTCGGTTGTTCACCATTGTTGCATAGGTTTATGGATCAATGCTCTGATACCAAATTGTTAAAATCATATTTGAGGAAATTGTTATCTAGAACCAGAATCTGTAATTCTAGAGAATAAGGGAAAGAGGTAGTTACAAACAACACAATACTTTTATTCATAACCAACAATAGTACAATTAAGTCTATATATACTAGACCTGCACAATAAGACATGACTCTCTCCCTAATTTAAATTTAAACACAACACAATAACTGACACATAAATTCAAATACAGAAACTAACACAACAGATAAGGGAAACTGCCACATGGCACAATAACAAACATTTCCCAAGTTTGAATAGCACCCTTCCTTCTAGAATACACAAGTAATGATGTGGGATCCTAACACCCTGATAGTTATAATTGTGCATGAGAAAAAATAAAAGCAGTGTTATAGGCTTACAACTATAAATGTAAGTTTAAGCATTTTATTGTAACTAGTGATAGACCCCGTTTATTATAATTATCATTTATTTTATTTTAATTATTGACATATTTAATTATATTAGTGAAATGTATATATATATATATATATGAGAAAGGATGTGTTAATTCATTTTTGGTAAGATTTTATTTATATCCCAAACCAATTTAATTGTGGTTATGGAAATTTTATTAGTTATAGAATATATGTCTTATTGTTTTTATTGTAATATATTTTATAATTTGTTTTAATATTTATTTGTATAATTTCAGATGTTAAAATAAATGAATAAAATAAGATAAAAGGATTAAGGGCAAAAAAGTAAAGTTGTTGGAGGGAAGTAGCTTAGGTTCACGTGCCTCACCTTCACTCTCACTTTCATCACTCCATTTTTCTTCTTACCATCCGCTCAACTCATTTCTACATCTGTTCATCATCTCCCTCTTCTATCTATTCATCATCTATCAACATTCACTCTCTCTGTTTGATTGTTCATATTGAAGATTATATGAGGGCATGTAATTGTGGTCACTATGCGAATATTGGGGATAAAGAATGATAAGTTTGCCAAAGCCCGTGGATGAGAATATGTGCTTCTATATAATGTAAGTTGTGACCTCTGCAATGTATTAGTTGGTTTGTTAAGTTTGATGCATATATATCACTTTAATGTTTGCTGAATATTGTTATGATGGAATTGTTTGATGAATTTTGGGTATAGTGAACGACGGATGTCATATTGAGTACAGTGTTCCTAATTGATTCAGTGTATTTTTTTTGTAATTAATTGGTGTGAGTATTATTTTTTTTGTCTCACCTGATTGGATTTTAGTTTTTTTTTACCCCATTGGCATTGTGGGTTTTTATTGGAAAATATGCTGTTAAAAAATTCTGCCATATTCTCATATCTATATATGTAGTTAAAAAGAAAAAAATATAGGTTCCTATGTGTGTGTATCCCTCTTTATCAAATACATACACAGAACGTCACAAATAGTTGATTGGAGCACAACAGTAATTGATATATAATTTGTACTACATAAATATTAAAAAAAGTTTGAATCTGTTACAAGTGTAACACTGTGCTAGCGATGTTGCCTTATATTTTGGAAAGCCTCCACATAAACAACATTTGTTGTAATGTTTGTTGGTTTTTTTTCTGCATCCAAGATAAGAACTTTTAGTCCATCTATTGATTTCACCCTTGATAAAGCAACATAAAGTTGACCGTGTGAAAATACCGGGTTTGGTAAGTATAAGCCCACATTTTGCATTGATTGTCCTTGACTCTTGTTAATTGTCATTGCAAATGAGACAATTATTGGGAATTGGCGCCTATTCATCTTGAAAGGTAACTTTGAATCTGATGGATTCATATCCATTCGGTGTATGAGTACTTCTTGTCCTATGCTGGTACCATTCAATGCAATTGCTTTAATAAAATGTTTTCCCAATAATGTTGTGCGTAGCCTTGTTCCATTACATAAGCCAGATGCTTGGTCAACATTTCTGATCAGCATTATTGGAACTCCAATTTTAAGTGAGAGCTTGTGGTGTGGGATGCCAGAGCATTTTATTGTATTCAGGAACTCTGTATCATATAATTCTTCAAATGCACTGTTTTCTGCATCTGTTTTACTGATAGAATCAGAACTGTAGTAGATAATAGGCTCTTCAGGAATAGTGGATAATATGTATTCATTAATCTCATCTACTATTTCCATTGTTGGTGCTAATATAGCCCTTGTTGTGAGGTATTTTGAGTCAAATAAATGGCTCAAGAGGTTGGGGTATGTGGATGTAATGATTGTGTGGAGGGGATTGTAACAATCTTTGATGAGAACATGATCTGGTACCTCAATAGTTGATATTCCATCAATCGAGTTCCCTATTTTTCCCTCTCCGACCTTCAATAGCCAATCAGAGAAATCCTTCAATTTTTGTTGTGCAATCGGGTCCTGTTGTGCCTGCAACCTCATGTTTTTGGTTAAAAAAAAGATTTTGCAGTGAGCCCATAGATATGATGAGTTAATAGCAGCATTCACTATTACTGCTCTATCTCCTCTTGGAATAACTGGTAGGATTTGCCTAAAGTCTCCTCCCATTACAATGCATTTTCCACCAAATGGCATTTCACATTGCATAATGTCTCTCATTGTTCGATCAAATGCTTCAAAACATAATCTCTGAGTCATAGGTGCTTCATCCCAAATGATTAATTTAGTCACTTGTAAAAGTTTGGCTAGAGATGAGTTGCTATTAATGTTGCTCATGGAGTCCTCATTAATGTCAATAGGTATAGCAAATTTGGAGTGTGCTGTTCTCCCAGATGGCAGTAAAGTAGCTACAATTCCGCTAGAGGCAACATTTAGCACTATGTTGTTGGTAGCACTCAACGTTGTTGTCAAAGCATTCCACAAAAATGTTTTGCCGGTGCCTCCAAATCCATATACAAAAAAGAACCCACCCTTTTCTTTAGTAACAGCATCTATTATATGGTCAAAACTAGTGGTTTGCTCAGATGTCAGCATAGCTTTTGATTGAATAGACTGTGTCTCGCATTCTTCTTGGTTGTAATTCAATTCATTTAGAATTAACTGATTTGTGGTGTCAATTGTTGGAGAGCAATCAGGAATTGGCATGGGTGGGTAATCTGAAAGTGATTTGCCATTCATCAAGAGTAGTTTTTGTATTTCAAGGAGGCAAGAATTTTCTTTAAGCTCTGCTGGGATTATGACATCTGTAAACATGTGTTATTTAGTGTGAATTTGTTAATGATAGCAAAATATGAGGAATGTATTTGCTATTTATTTGCATAAGTTAAATGTATATATATTTTTAATATCATTATCTTATTTATGATGTAGGTTTAAAAATATAAAATAAATACATGGACGCAATATGTATACCTGAATGAGTAATATCTGCTCGTGGTATGTATAGCATATCTTCACTCAACAATGTTTTGCATTGCATCCAAACTTTTGATGGGTCTGATAGGCAATGAGATAATAGCATATATACTCACAAAGAATTTCCTGAGGTATTTTCCTGTGGCCCACTTTGATGCTTCTTTAATTCCATCTATAAATTCTTTGTCATCATCGAGAAGTCCTAGAGCATAGCATGAGTCCCTGTATGTTTTGTGTGTTATACCATTAACAGTCCTGATTTCTTCATAAGTGGTAGGGCCTTTGACTTTTGTCAACATAACTCTTAAGAAGTATAGTTCCCCTTGTGAGGGAAATGCATGGGCTAATCTGCCCACACATAATCCTCTTTGCCTTGAGTGCCATTTCCTTTCCTTCTTGTTGAATGTGTAATGTTGAGGGAACTCTGAATATCTCAATTTTTTTGCTTCGTCGTCTGTTTCATTTGTTTCCATCCAAGCAAGGAACATGGATTCTTTGATTCTTGGCTTGTTCAACAGTTGAGACATTGATTCTTGTTCTGAGAAAAATACAAACTGTTGATTTGGTAAATGATATGATAATCGCTTAACTGGAGGAAACCTATGATGTATAGGGAAAGCAAAAATTCTCCATGCAGCTTCACACGATGAGAGATACCTACAGTTGACATATTGAGTAATTTCGTCTGTAGGTGTGGTATCTTCAGTAGAAGTAGCTCTATTTAAAGATGCAATTACACGATCAGTTCCCTTAGTAATGTAATTGAACAAATATTTGATGGTATTTGATTGGTCTGTTTTCTCCACATTTAGATGTCCACGATATAGTCGAAGTAATGTTGAATTATATGGGATTACACATCTGTTATCAAGGTCTACCTTCCTTTTTTCAAATGTTCTTGAATCGTTTCTTCTCCTGTAAGTAGGATAGCCACGTTCATCAAGGACAGTCCGGTTATTGAATTTCTTTGGGAAATATTTAGTGCATCGTCCTTCTAGCATGCAAGGTGCATCTTTATCATTAATTTGACATGGTCCATGTAGCATATATTTACCGACCAACTGATAAAGGATTGGGTCTGCATTTTCATCTGGCAATTCAGCAGAAATAAGTTTATCTACAACATCAGCATTATTGATCTTGGAATCATCTGTTAGAAATAGGATGATATGTGCATGCGGCAATCCTCTCTTTTGGAATTCAATAGTATATATATCTGAAAAGGGAAATGGTCACAATTAGATAAGGAATCAGTTAGGTAAATTTAAGAGTTTGATAAGTTTTGATGAAATTAAACAACATACCTGCCTTTATAGTACCAAATATGTTATCTTCTTTGATTGTTTTCATCAGGGCTTTTAATTTCATGTGAAACACGCGGGTAAGAATATCTGGACGGTCAGATGGTTCTAAGGCATGCTTAGCACAAAATCTTGTGATTTCTGGCCATGAAGGGTTGCATGTGAATGTTAAGAACAGATCTGGGAATCCTGCCCATGCGTAGATTGCCATGACATCTTTGTAGTTTTCCGTTAGGTATATAGATCCTCCTGTGAATGATGATGGTAACACAACTCGCTTTCCTAATGCTGATGGGTTTGTCTCTCCCCTTGAATGTGCATTAGATAATCCACTATAAAGGTCAACTCTCAATTCTTTTTGATGGTTTCTGTAGTATTGGAGTCGCTCAGTTTCTACCATACAGTATCCATCTACTATGAATTGCTGTAGCAATCTTTTGGAATGTAGTAATGTCGATTCTTCAACATTTCTATACATCAACCTAAATGCAAGGTACTCACGAATTGTAAGTCTTGTTCTTTTGTTGCTAGTACTGGGTCGATCCTCATTGTGTTGTGTTGTAGATAAATATCCATTGTCACCATAGTGAAAAATTAAAGGATATTGTAATGGCAAATATGAACAATGTAATTCATCCACCCTCTTTATGGATCCATTTTGTTTCTCAATAATGATATCTCTCTTATAATAAGATCTGTCAAAATCACCTACAATTAATGCTGCAACTTCTGAACTTGTAGGCAAGTGTTCCTAATGAGGCAAATCTGGACTGTTTCATGTTTGTTTTTCTTCAAAATATCAGCAGCCATTCTATATTGCTTTACCAATACATTGTGTGTATCTAGACAGTCTTTAATTTGTTTGACAATGCGTGCATCTATTCCTTCTGCCCTGTAACAATATGGGTAAGATATTAATGAAAAGTTTTCTATATTTAAGTACAAATAATATATTGTAATTGTAATTTTAGTAATCTTCATATTGAACAACAGGGGTTGAGATTACCTTGATACAGATATACGGTTTTGTATTTCATTGTCGGTATCATGGATATATAGTTGGGAATAGATTGGATGTGTTCCTTCATTTGGCAATAAACTACCCAAATAATGGTAATTTTGACCTCCCATTATAAAGGTATACGGTCCTTTGCCCCTTGCATTGATTGTTGTATCAATTTTCCCACCCATTGATGTGAAAGAGAACATGTTATTGTATGCTCGAATGTTTGAGAGGAAATTTCTTGAGTCATTGGTATTCTTATTGAAGAATAGTGATCTAAACAAAGGTGGTGGTTTTTTGAGCAAGGGGGCCTTGATTTTGCCGTTGGAACAACACAGTGCAAATTGTAGCCCATCACGATCTTTATATCGTTCAATCCTTTCATTATACCATAGCAAAGCACTACAATACTCACACATATGAACATGGTCTCCTTCATCAATCTAATCTACGACGTATCTTTTTTCCACACATCTTTGAACCGCCCATTTGAAGAGCTAGGAAATTTCGATTTGCAATATGGCACTGGCAACCCCATCAGCAGAAAGCAATGCATATATATAGACACCATAGAAATAAATTCAAGAATTAAGGGAGGAAGACGAAGGGGAATAGTTCAGTTGAGTGCAGTAAAGGAGTACAACTGATGGGATAAAACGTTTCCACCATAGAAATAGAGCAGCTTTAACTGACGTTAAAAACGCAGGGGCTTATGGGCTGCAAAAACATAACAGATGGTGATAAATAGTGAATAATCGAATAATTTGAAAAGCTGTGCAACCACATATGGTAAACGGCCCATTAAATTATTACTATTTAATATTGATGATTGATGAGTGATTAATGAATGAATTAAAGGTAAAGCATTTGATGAGTGATTAATGGATGAAAGATGGTGGGAAGACAGTGGGGGTTACAAATACGGAAAACATCTAATTATATTAGTAATGACTGCAAGATTTGGAAAAGAAAATGGTAGGCCTTGTTGGTTAGTTTTATTATAATTCTATTTTGGTAATAAGTGAGAAACGAAATGAATCTCAAAGTGCTTGTCAGTATAATGTTTAGTTTGAGTGGGAAGGTGTTGTTGCATGTTTAGTTAATAAACTTTCTGCATTTTTAATTGTCATGGTCGAATGGGTTCTGTAGGGAATTGAGCATTAATATGATTGCACTTATTTGAGAATTATAATAAAGTTAGTTAAATGATTGCATATATATTGCTTCTCTTTTGTGTACATAAGGAAGGATTGAATGGAATATAGGAAAAGATTGGTTGATGTTGGATGCATGTAGATATTACAAACTTTATACCACTTTCTGTAGAATTATCAAATTGATATGAGGGCAAAAATACTATTTAGTAACATGATTCTATTATATCTCTTTTGTTTCAAGTGTCATTATTTCAATTTTGATTGTTATGAAGTGATGATATGAAGTGAAATTTCTAAATATATTCTGAACATATATCCTAAAGGCTCCTTTAAAATTCTGTGATAGAGATCCTAGCAATTCTTTTGACTAAATTTCTCTAGCTTAATGGAGCATTTCTTTTATTGAAGTACACAAGCAAGCCGCAATTTAAGCTTTCAAGTTTCTTCAAAAATAACAGATCTATTGAGACCAAGAATTGGGTTTTGGCATTAGCAGCAAGATATTTGGCTCCAAGGTTAGTCATGTTTATCTTTTGCATAGCATTACACTGCAAAGTAAAAGGTATTAACATTCGTTTTACTTCTTTTAAAAGTTAAAATATATTGGTTGATTTCCTTGGATAAAAGGTATTAAGTATGGAAGCTTTAATTTTTGCTCTCTACTTTATAATTCATATTACTCACTAAATCAAGTTAAAATATTGTGGCCCTAACTAAAGGGTAGTTTTCCTAATGTGTTATGCTTATTTCTGAGAGTAGCCTGCCATATATATTGAGCCTATATTTGGGAAGTAGAGTTCACCATGCATTTGTGGAATGGTGACCTCTATTAGCTTATTTGGCTTTCTTTTATATATAAGATCGGGTAGATAACTTTTGTTACAAATTTAGGGGTATTTAGCAGTGGCATCTTAGTCAAGGGGTTTGTGTAGATGAGTTAGATTAAGTCACTATAATAACAGTTAAGTGTCCGAAGCTGTTGACTAATATAGAGTGCAAATATTATATGATGAAGTTTATGAATGATATTTTCATTCTACTCGTCTCACCACACTTGGACAAGTATGAATTTAAATACTTATTATACAATATGATTATTGATATTAATGCACACATATGTTTTTTTTTTATAAAATTATAAACCATTTTTTATTTATGGGTAATGGACCTAATCTGCCCTCCAAGTAACCACCCAGGAGCACTGGCTCATATCTGCACACAAAGTAACCAATGTGTTTAAAAACTACCCCGGGTGGACGGTCAATGACGTTTGACCGTTACTATGCCTATGTGGCCGCCACATGAAGGCCTGTTTTGCCACCTGGCGCCTAGTCATTGCCACGTAAGATATGTTCATGTGGGTTCCACCTATAATAATAAACAATTTCTCCCTCCCTCTTCATCACCATCACCATAGCACCCACACCCACCCACGCCACCCCCTTCGCCCCCCCAGCCCCCCACCGCCTCACCTCCACAGCCCCCCATCCCCAACACCACCACCTAGGCCTCCACATCCCCAGGCCGAAAAGCCCCCACCTCCACAGCCTCGCCGCCCCCACCCACCTATAACGGCCCGCCCCCACTCACTCGCTCTCTCTCTAGCTCCCCCCTCTCTGTGTGTCTCATTCTTCCTCCATCAATCTTTCTTTCTGCTTCTTAGTAAGCATGGTGAAGAAACTGAATCCCCATGCTCCATCATTCCATCCCTCATCCTCCATGCAACCAAAACAAACTTCTCCACAATCTCATCACTACTTCCCAGTAGATACTACACCACAAATAATAACTCCGCCCCATAATAACAATAATCATCCTACAATTGAGAATTAAAGTTAAGACTAATAGGTGGCAGGGACAGTAATGCTCACAATTATAATCTGTCAGCTGCTTCTAAGGTTACTGCTCGTATTGAGGGTGATATAGATTTGGATTTCTGTCAAAGAAATGTATTAGTTGAATAACACTCCGATGTAGTTAAGTATAATAATGAGTTGTATGCTTCATAACTTCCTCTGCAGTACCCTCTGTTGTTTCCTTTGGGTGAGGATGGTTATAGAGACGACGTATATCATAGGGAAGAACGCTTGTTGGAACGAAGAAAAAGAAAAGGGTCACTATGATAGAATATTTTGCTTTTAGGTTGATGTTTAGGGATGATGAGGAGTCTACTATTCTTTATTCTGAGCGCTTACTTTACAATTTATTGTTGCTACTTATATAATGTTGGAATCACAGAGGGTTTTGTGGGTCAAGCACATACGAAGGAGCTGAGGGTAAATATTTACCAGGGTTTATTCGAAGCTTTGACTAGTGGTGTATATGATGCTCAATCTATAGGGTAACGTCTCATTTTACCTGCGTCTTTCACTGGTGGTGCCCGATATATGCTTTAGAACTATCAAAATGTGATGGCTCTTTGTGGCAGATATGGTGACCCTGAGTTGTTCATTACACTTACATGTAATTCTTCATGGCCTTAGGTTAAATCTTATTGTTCAGAAGCTAATGTTTTAGCAGCAAATATGGAAACTTTATTGGCAAGGGTGTTTCGTTTGAAGCTTACAAAGTTCATGAAGACAATTATGGATAGGAAGATGTTTGGTGAAGTTTTAGCAGGTTAGTTTTCAAAGATCATATTGAAGTTTTTTTAGTATCAGCACATACCTCATGATTTTTTTGTAAATGTTTATACCATTGAATTCCAGAAATGAGGGCTTCCTCATGCTCACATCCTGTTGTGGTTACATCCAAGAAACAAGTTGAATGGACCTGATGGTATAGATAGAATTATTTCAGCTGAAATTCCAAATAAGGTTAAATTTCCTTAGTTGTATGCTTTGGTAAAGAGATTCATGGTTCATGGTCCATGTGGTTCTTTGAATCGTGATGCATTTTGTATGAGGAGGAAGAGGAGTAACAAATATTTTCCTAAACCTTACTGTGAGAAAACAACGATTGACCATGATGGTTTACCAACATATCGACAGAGGGATGATGGAAAGTGCATATAAGTAAAATACATTGATTTGGGCAATGATTTTGATGTTCCATACAATGCAGATATGCTTTACAAGTTCAATGCATACATTAATATAGAGAAGTGTAACCAATGTACAACTATCAAGTACATATTTAAGTACATCAGTTAAGGCCATGATAAAGTTGTTGCATCAATATATGACAATGCGCGTATGATTGAAGCTATAATCGTATAGGCTTAATCAACAACTAAAATTCCTACTATAGCATAATGGAACCCTAAGTCAAGTCCAACTTGGCTAATTCCTTTCCTATTTCAATTAATTTTTCACACAAATTATCTAGAAGGTGAGAGTTAATTGTCTAACAACACTAATTATCAAACAAGCAACTAAAACCTAAAATGTGAGAATGCAGAATGTTTGGCCGAAATTCCTCCCGTTAAGATCACTTCACACTTTGTCAAAATCATGTCAAGGACAAGCTTGCTTAATGAACTAATTGAATTAGACAACGATTAACTTCTTGAATCCAAGGAAATCAAAAGTCATCCAACAAAATTAAGTCAAAATCCAAATCAATTCCCTACACCAATAAAATGTTGCAAATAGTTAAAGAATTCTTTAAACTATTTTAGTAATTAACTACCAATTCAACATCTCAAACAATCATTCAAGAAAGGAGAAGAGATAGCTACAATGTATCTTGCAACAGTCATTCAATCAATGTAAGAAATTATACAACAAAAATCCTACAAATATATATGTAACGTGAATCCAAATTTCATAGTCAATACATGAACCTTAACTCTAGGAAAACACATAAATACAAGTGAATCTAGGATTTTGTGAAGCAAACTCCCTTGGTTTTGTGGTTGAATCTCGTGCAAAGCTCGCTCAGGAGGAAGAACAAGAGACTTAGCCTAGCATAGTTGTTGATTCATGAATTTGGTGAAGTTTGGCTTGAGAATATCCATGGAGAATCGAAGCTTGATGAAGTGGCGAAAAATGGTGAAGAGGAAGAGAGGTTAGGGTTTTGGTCGAATTTGGAGAAGAGAAAGAGGCATGCATTGTCATATATTGAATAATGGAAAGTTTAACATGCAACTAGAATTAGACAATATTGACAAGTGAGATTTCCTCTTCGGATATAAGTGTTTCGCTCAACCACTGAAATAAGATGATGTGTATACACTCCTAGCTCAATTCTCATATACCTCTTCATAGGCTTGTAGGTCCTCTAGATTCTCCACTACTTAATGCATAGTACAATTAAATCCAGGGGACTTCGAAGGTGTAAGATGGAATGATCTTAAAATTAATGAAATGGGAAGTGTCAATGACCAATGATGAAAATATTTACTCAAGCATACAAATGCAATACAACTAATGAAACATCATGACATAACAAATCTCCCTTTTTGCCAACCACATTCTATCGTTTTAACTACTAGAAAATATAGTTGGACTAAGCATGACAAACTTGTGGAACTCCTCAACCAGCATCTCGACCCGTCTTGCCTTCACTCCCTTGGTTCCAGAATGAGCAGCTTCAAGAGCCTCCCACATATCCTTCGCTGTTTTGTGGTGGCTGATCCTGTGGAACTCCTTAGGACTAAGGGCGCATTGAATGTAGTGCATGGCCCTGTAGGTTAGCTGTACTAGAGCATAGTCCTCATTGGTGTATCTGGATCGCTGCTTTGCAAGACCTTCATCATCAAGAGGGACGTTATTCCCTCGTTCAATTACATCCCAGAGGCAGATGTCGCAGGATTTGATGTAGGTCTCCATTCTAAACTTCCAGAATGGATAGTTGTGGCCATCAAAGCCAGGGGGCTTGCTTGGCTGAATAGCAACATCGGGCAAGGAATAATCTGCATCCATTACTAGATCTTTTCTTTCTAGATTCGTTGGAATCAAGTCAGAAAGACCCGCTCTGATACCAAATGAAAGGGACGGATGCACAAGAGGGGGGGTGAATTGTGCTACCAATTAAAATAAAACAATAAAACACAAAGATTTATACTGGTTCGGTCTTCCTGACCTACGTCCAGTTCTCAACCACCCAGGTTGAGTTCCACTATCTCCAGGTTTTACAAACGGGTTCACCTGGAACCTTTGCAACCGCAAGTTTTAGATCGGGATCACTTGCAACCTTACAACCACAAGTTTTACACAGGCTCACTTGCAACCTTGCTAACTCGCTCCCCCTTACAACCTGCAAGGGTTCAACCTTTACAAATAAAGGATTTTCTAAACTTAGTTCTCTTTAAGAACGGATAATGTTACACACTTAAGTACACATAATGCTCTTAATAAATGAAGAGACTTAACTACAGAGAGTACAAGATAAGTAGATGAAAAGAACTCTCAATGTGTTAAATGCTCTTTCGCTTTTCTGGGCAGCTTTGAATGCTTGAATGATATTCTTAGTTTCTCGCTCTAAATTTCTCCAAGATGTCAAAGTTGTCTTCATAAATGAAGATGAGCTTCCTTATATAGTCCTTAAGCATTCTCACTCTTGGTAGGTGGCATAGCCGTTTGAATATAGCTGTTTTTCCCAAGTTACCGTTGGCTCATTTAATGCTCCATTAATGCTCAGCAGGGTTGACTTTGCTTTATCTCTGAAAAGCAGTTCTGACAACTCTGCTCTGCCAAAAAGCACTCTGACACTGCACTGCTCTCGTTGAACGTTCTGACATTCTAATTGCTTGCAGAAGCAAATCCACATCCGGAAGCAACATCACTCAGTGCTGCACTTGAACGTTAGTCTAGCAATATATTAACACATAGTCACATGCAGTGGGAGTTCATTTAGTCTTAGGAAGTTCTCTTACTTCCGGAAGCAATTCCTCATCCGGAAGCACTCCTACTGGACGTTGAGTTATGACTTAGTGTTATTGTCACTGACGCTCGGTGTTACCTAACCCAACAGTCAGCGCTAGTTGTAACATTAGTGTTACAAATTCCCTAATTAACCTGTGACATCTCTTTTAATTCAATAATCTCTTTACTAACTATGATAGAAAAAGAGTTTCCATACTATCAATGTCCTATCATAGTTAGGAAAGGAATTTCCTAATGATTAAATACTATCCATGATAGAAAAGAATTTCCTGATACAACCTGAACACTATCATGGATAATTAATAACTAACCATGTTAGAAAAGATTTGCCTAACATGGTTATTAAACAAAACTAATTGATATTAAACAAATAATAAATATCTAGACATGCGGAAGCAGATGCAGGCCTATACAAATTGGCAATATACAACTCTAAATAAATTATATAACCTTTACTACCTAATTCCCTTTTCCAGATGCTTGCGCCTGTGCATGATCACCTGCAAAAATGTAAGTAATCGTGGGGTGAGACAACTTGTCTCAGTAATCTACTACATAACTCACTATAACAGCGAGATGTGCGGGAGTGAGGGCGTCTAAAGGGTGCCACAGTTTTAAAATGAATATATATATATACAAGAACCAAGTCTTCTTAAAAATGATATTTTCCTCCTTTTTATTCATTTGCTATGATTTTAGCTTCCTAATGATATCCTAATAATTCGATTAATTCTTCATTATCTCTAATTTAAAAATTGGGATGTTACAATTCTACCCCCCTTAAATAATTTCGTCCTCGAAATTTGAGAGAAACTACCTAAACTCGTTTTTGACTCCCCGTAACTTGCCGGAGCTCCCCATCGCTGGACGCTGCCTTCCTCGCCGGAAAAAAAAATAAAGAAGCCAACAGAGAATGAAGACGAGGACTAGAATAAGGTGAGGAGCAAGAGGCACACGCATTTCAACGAATTGGGAAATATAGATGAAGTGAATATAAAGGAGGTGAATGGATGAAGAATGGTGGTGAGGTTGGAAGAGAGAGAGAGAGAACGAAAGTGAGTGCTTTAAGGGAGGGGGTCGGCCGAAACTCCAAGGAAGAAGGAAGGGGATGTACATATGTTAGGGTTTTCCGGGGAAATTACCAAATTGCCCTTCTATCTTTTATTTATTTACCTTTCCATTTTAATTCTCTTTAAAACAAATTCTAAAATTATTCTATATACCAACTCACATATTTTCTCCCACCATATGATTATTTATGCTTTTAGTATTTTTCATAATATTATAATTTAATACTCAACATTTAACTATTTTTCTCAAATTTCCAAAGAAAATAGACATATTATCTTCATCATTTTAGCATCCTAAAGCATCCTTCCTAATAGTTGAAACATCAAACCAAACTAAACACTAACATAATTTTCACAATTTATCGCTAAGCACAACAATTTCTAATTACACACCGAGCGGGAGGTTACCAAAACAAACAATTTCCAAAGAATTTCGAATAAAAACAATCAAACAAAACCAATCAGTTCATCAATTAATCAAGCAATTCAATAAACAAGTAAAACAAACAAGAACAAAGTCAATTACATCACCACTCAAATAAGGTAGCAATAAACTTTATTATAGTTTTAACATTAAAGAGTATGATAACAAATAGCAAATTTTGCTAATGAATTCACAAAATCCAATTTAATTCACTGCTAAAACAAACACATGAGCAAAAATTTTAATTTTTACAAATTTTTTATTTAACAACCATCAATATCTTTGTTATTAACTAACAAAAATTCACTAAACTGAAATCAATTCACATTTGTAATAGGATTTCAATTAAAAACAATCAAACAAAAACAAGTAGATTCGTCCATTAACCAAACAATCTAGCAACTAAACACATGATAAACCAAATCAACAATTCTTATTTCATATTGTATTCATTATCAATTGTTATTTTCGAATTTCCTTAATCCCTTAACCCAATAAGGGATCTCATGATGTCTCGACTATGATTATGGCCGGCACATAACTATATTCGAGACCCCAGAGAAGCATCCTTATTTCGTCATTCTTCCTAAATTCTTATACATATCAATATTATTTCGTTATTCTTTCTATGTTCATCTCAATCTCTCCACAATACCTATTCAATTTCTCTTATCACTCTCTCCCCACCACGGGATGAGTGATATTCCTCTCAAAAGACCAGATATTCATGCACATAAGGAAGGGAATACTAAGAATGTATATTGCCAATCTACATGCAATGCAGCACAGTCCGTGGTTATCGTATACCAAGCTCTGATACCAAGTTGTAACATTAGTGTTACAAATTCCCTAATTAACCTGTGACATCTCTTTTAATTCAATAATCTCTTTACTAACTATGATAGAAAAAGAGTTTCCATACTATCAATGTCCTATCATAGTTAGGAAAGGAATTTCCTAATGATTAAATACTATCCATGATAGAAAAGACTTTCCTGATACAACCTGAACACTATCATGGATAATTAATAACTAACCATGTTAGAAAAGATTTGCCTAACATGGTTATTAAACAAAACTAATTGATATTAAACAAATAATAAATATCTAGACATGCGGAAGCAGATGCAGGCCTATACAAATTGGCAATATACAACTCTAAATAAATTATATAACCTTTACTACCTAATTCCCTTTTCCAGATGCTTGCGCCTGTGCATGATCACCTGCAAAAATGTAAGTAATCGTGGGGTGAGACAACTTGTCTCAGTAATCTACTACATAACTCACTATAACAGCGAGATGTGCGGGAGTGAGGGCGTCTAAAGGGTGCCACAGTTTTAAAATGAATATATATATATACAAGAACCAAGTCTTCTTAAAAATGATATTTTCCTCCTTTTTATTCATTTGCTATGATTTTAGCTTCCTAATGATATCCTAATAATTCGATTAATTCTTCATTATCTCTAATTTAAAAATTGGGATGTTTTAATTATCCGGAAGCAAATCCACATCCGGTTGCATCCTAGATTAGTCTCAAGGATTTTACATACCTAATGTTCCTAGACTAAGTTATGACTTAGGTGACTCACTCGCTTCCGCTGGGGATGAGATGTTCATCCGCGAGCGCTAGTCCTAGTTCATCCGGAAGTAAATCCACATCCGGATGCACTCTTACTTGTGGTTCTATTTTAACCTGATTTTGTCTAAGTGTTTGAACTTGTTCTTTCATATTTTAGTCTTCATCAAAACTTAAGATTCTAACATTCTCCCCCTTTTTGATGATGACAAACTAAGTTATACAATTAAGTTCATATGAAAGATTTAAACGTAATAATCAGATAAGGCACAAAAAGCTAAAGACAAATATCATTGATGAGCAAAAGATTACAAGTCAGATATGTAATAACAGATAAAATATACAAGTAATCAAAACTGTGCAAAGTAAACTATGCATGAAAAATATGAGAGAAAAACAAAATTCCTAAGTTAAATGCCTAGGGTAGAGTGGGGTTTATAGGCGGTGTCTCTTTTTCCTCTCCCTCTCTGCTTGCCTTCGCTCATTCTCTTCTTGAAGTCTGGCTAGCTGGGCATCCTTCTCACTCTGGTCAATCTCAGCAATTATACTTTGAAGCTCTGCCTCTTCTTTCTCCCTTCTGAGTCTCTCAGATTCAACGGATTCCTCAAAGGCTCTCTTCAGATTTCGAACTTCTTCAAACCCAAGGAACCCAGTTGCATCGGAGAAGGGAATGACCTCGCCATTGGGATAATGGACAGCCCTTATCTTTACATTCCACACAGGAAAGTTGGGATCCTCCTCAACTTCCTTGGCTTTCCTTTTCCCTTTGCCTTTTCCTTTGCCCTTTCTTCTTTCTTGGGAGGCCTTGGCATTTGCTCTTTCAGCATCGAGGCAAGCCATCTGACCAAACGTGATCTTGTCAGTCCATCCATACTTCTCGAACTCTTCAGCAGTCATATCCTCTATTTCCAGCTTTACTTCCTTTAGTAGCGGAGGAACATATGATGCTTGAGAGGATGACTGAGTCTCAGATGCTTCCCTCTCAGATACCCTCTCTGACTCATGATCCTCAGAGCGACCACGAGGTTCCTCTTCACTCTCAGAAGACTCAGCAGTAGCAGCACCCTTTTTGGCACCATGCTTCTTCCTAGACTGGCTGTAGCTGACGATTGGCTTGGCTATCACAATAGGTGGATGGTTTTGCCTCTCCAGCCCATACTTCATCATAATTTCTTCAATTAAGTTTCGGGTAGGCACAGAGGGAAGAGGTTCAGCAGAAGAGGCTTCTGGCGCTGGTTCAGGCTGCACTGGTTCAGACTCAGGCACAGAAGAGGAGGGCTCATCAGGTTGGCTGAACAACACCATTGCCCATTTAGATCTTTGCTCATCCAGGCGCTGCTGTTCCATGAATCTCACTGCTTCCCCTCTGATCAGATTCTCAGCACTGCCCATTTGCCTTAGATCATTTGCACGGCGGAGAGCAGCAGCTATGTCCTCATCTAGCCATAAGGAGGAGGGTTGATTGAGGATTTCTCTCCCCCTTTTGGCATCATCAAGAAGGGCGAGTGCCAGGGAGGAAGGGTTGGGTGATGTGGAGGGTGGAGGTTCAGGGCCATAGGTTCTGGGTGGTGAGGTCGCGGGTGAGGAAGTGGGTGAGGTTTCTGGTGAATGAGTGGGGCTAGGGAACCAGGAGGGATCTGTGAATAGGCCATCGAAGGGGTAGGTAGATGAATAAGGGGTGAATGGTAAGTGGTCCTCAGATAACCTCTGAAGGCGGGGTAATCTCTCAGATATAGGTGACTGAGGGGGTGAATGGCAGTGTGGAAGCCAAGGTGCTCGGCCAGTTGGTTGGGATTGGTTGGGTTGGTGGATTGTGAGTGGTTGGGGGAGTTTTGTGGGTTAGATGAATTAGAGTGGTTAGGTGAAGGTGAGTTTTGGGGGGTTTGGTGAGAGGAGTGGTGAGTGTCAGACTCATTTTGTGGTGAAGGTTGATGTGAGTCATTCTGAGGAGGGGGTTGTTGTGTATTAGGAGGAGGGAGTGATGGTTGGTTAGGTGGAGGAGGCGGAGGTTGGTCATTTTGTGGAGGAGGTGGAGGAGGTGGAGGAGGAGGTGGCGGAAGGTTGGCAAGAGGTTGCGGAATTTGGAAGTGGTTAAGTAGTAGGTCTAATTTGGCCTCGACCCTTCCTAGGCGATTCTCGAGGTTCTGGATCCTCTGCTCCTGTTGCTGGAATCCAGTGTCACATTCATTGCGAAGGGGAGCCACCAAGGAGTCAGCCAGCCGAAAGATGATCTCCTCTTTCACTTCCTCAGCAAAGGCCTTCACTGCGGCTGACACCTTCGGAACACGGCTTGGGCCAGCATGAGAGTCAACTTCCTGGTCCCCTGCTCCAGACGCAGAGGGAGCAGTTGTGTGTGAGGCACTCCCTGCCTGAGAGCCAGAACGAGTGGCCCTTGCTGGCTTGTTGTACTTGATCCCCATCTTGCTGATGTTCATTGCGCTGACGGGCAAGCACTTAACATTCTCAGCTTCCTCAGTAGATGTAGATTTGATCAGGAATTTCTCCAAGAGGAAGGCGATGACCGTTGGGTAAGGAAGATTTCCAGACTTTTTATTGTCAATCCACCTATGCAGCTCTAAACTTATTAATTGCCCTGGGTTAATTGGCTGCTGGGTGAGGAATCTGGGGAGCCAGGGGTTGTCAAGAAGAGTGAACTCGTTGAAGTTTCCCCCTTTGTGAGTCATCATTCGGGAGTAGATATAATGAAGGACCCGGTTGGAGTCAGACATGCCAGACACCTTCTTCCCCTTGGTGTCATAGACTTTCTCAAGCTCTGCCTAGCTGAGTTTCTCAGAGTATATCCACTCGTTCATCTCTGCCTCAGTGACCCCGACCATGGCGTTGATATCTCGCCAATTGAAACTTATATCTCTTCCTCTCACTGTGGCCTTGAAATTGACTCTGCGGATGGTTTCTTTCCCATTCACCTTCTTGTACTTGGCTGTGGCTGTGAGCGACTGGGAGAACACCCTCAGCACGTTGATGTTGTACTCGTTGTTGATCCCCAGCCAGCACATGTACTTTTGGAGATGTTCCCTCAGATGCCCAAACCCTAGTTCCTCAATTTTCTCAAGGTCTATGAACATTCCATGAGAGAAGTAGGGTTTCGTAGTTTCAAATTTGGAGGAAACAGCTTCCAATGGCCCATCTCTGTACACAAGAGGATCATCCTCTTCCACTCGCTGTCTTTTAGAAGCGGGCTCTTCACTGAACTGAACTTTCTTCTTCCCCTTTTTCTTCGAACGTTCTTGTTGATGCCCAGATTGCCCTGAGTGTTCATGGTGTTCTTGGGGTTTCCCAGTTTTCCCAGAACGCGAATGCCCAGATTTTGACTTCGATTTCTTGGAAGTAGAGGTTTTCTCAACGTTGGGGTTTGTTTCATGAGAGCCAGCCATTTCTGAGTGGTTTAGGGTTTAAATGGGATGAAATGCACAGAAATGCAGAAGATGAAGAAGAAGATGCGATGAAGATGAAAGAAGATTTCAGAGAGTTTGTGTGTTTGATTTGTGTGAGAAGTGAGAAATGAATGACAATGGCCTATATATATGCGAAGTAGTAAGCGATGTGATGTTTCATAATGAGTCATTGAAAATATGCACCTTTTGTGGGAAAACGTAAATATTCAAATTGAAACGTCGCACCTTTGTGACACGTGTCCCTCCACAGTGTCAGAAGAGGCACAATTTTTGGTGGAAGAAGGTGAAACGTTTTCTGAGTTGAAGTGACGTGTCTTTTACCCAGACACTGATGCTCCCGGTTGCTTTGAGTCATCACCCAGCGCCAGCAAAAGAGCATCCGGAAGTGGTTTTGCTTCCGGTTGGGCTTAACTTAAGATTTAACATTGTGGGGGACCTGCAAAACTAGAGATTGGCACTCCGATGCCTAAGTTAGTATAGTTGCAGGTTTTAATCAATTAAGCACAGGTTTATTTTTGAAGATTAAACTTCATTTGGGTTTTCCATTCTCAAATTTCCCCTTATAAAGGTTAATTGATCTTCCCCCAGAGGCTTGGTGAAGATATCTGCAAGCTGGTGGTGAGTGGGGACAAACTGCACCTTGACATCCTTCTTTTGAACATGATCTCTGATGAAGTGATGTCTGACATCAATGTGCTTAGTTCTTGTGTGCTGAACAGGGTTCTTGGCAAGGCTGATGGTGCTTGTGTTATCACAGAGAATGGGAGCCTCTGGAAATTCCAGGCCAAGATCCCTCAATTGATTCTTCAGCCACAGCACTTGTGCACAACAGCTTGCAGCAGCAATATATTTTGCCTCTGTGGATGATAAAGACAAGCAGGTTTGCTTCTTGCTAGCCCAAGAGACCAGACAACCACCAAGGAAGGCGCATTGTCCACTGGTGCTCTTCCTATCAGTTTTATAACCTGCATGGTCAGCGTCAGAATAAGCCCACAAGAACTCTTGGTTACCTCTGGGATACCAAAGACCAAGTTCTTGTGTTCCCTCAAGGTATCTTAAAATACGTTTAACACAGGTTAGATGTGACTCCTTGGGGTTGGCTTGAAATCTAGCACACATGCCTACACTAAATTGAATGTCAGGCCTGCTTGCTGTTAAATACAGCAGGGAACCTATCATTCCCCTATACATTGGCAGGCTGACTGATTTTTCCTTTACATCAGTGTCGAGTGCGGCAGTGGTGCTCATGGGAGTATCATACTCCTTGCACTCATCCATCCCAAACTTTTTGAGCAGCTCTCTACAATACTTGGTTTGGGAGATGAAAATTCCATCCTTCTTTTGCTTAATTTGCAGGCCTAGGAAGAACGTTAGTTCTCCCATCATTGACATCTCAAATTCTCCCTGCATAGTCTTGGAAAATTCTTCACAAAGTTTTTCATTAGTTGCCCCAAAAATAATATCATCGACATAAATCTGGACAATAAGCATGTTTCTATCTTTGTGCAGAATAAACAGTGTATTATCTAGTTTGCCTCTTGAGAAACCCTTCCCCAGCAAAAAGCTGCTGAGTCTCTCATACCAAGCTCGAGGAGCTTGTTTAAGGCCATACAAAGCTTTCTTTAGCCTATACACATGTTTAGGATGCTTGTGATCCTCAAAGCCAGGAGGTTGTTCTACATAAACCTCTTCTTTAATGTAACCCATTAAGAAATGCACTCTTTACATCCATCTGATATAATTTAAACCTTTTCATGGATGCAAAGGCTAGAAGAATCCTTATTGCTTCAAGTCTAGCAACTGGAGCAAAAGTTTCTTCATAGTCTATGCCTTCTTCTTGGTTATACCCTTTGGCTACCAATCTGGCTTTGTTCCTTGTTATTTGACCTGTCTCATCCAGTTTGTTTTTGAAGACCCATTTGGTCCCAACTATGGATTGATGAGACGGCCTTGGGACTAGTTCCCAAACTTGGCTTCTTTCGAATTGGTTTAGCTCTTCCTGCATGGCAATAATCCAGTCGCAGTCCTCAAGAGCTTGTTCAGCTGAAGTTGGTTCGATCTGAGATAAGAAGGCTCCAAACTCAACTTCATTTTGAACCTGCCTTCTGGTTTTGACACCAGAAGAAACATCACCAAGCACTTGATCAAGAGGATGATCCCTGTGATGTCTCCTAGCTGTGGGCAGCTGTACCTCATCAGGCACGGTCTGCACTCTAGGCTCATCACTGGGTTCATCTTCTTCTTTAGCATTACTTGCTGGTGTTTCTTTTGGTGGTGAAGATGATGGTAATTTTGGAAAATTCAGTATCCCATCATCTTCTGTGGATTGTTCCCATGTAAGAGTTTCATCAAATACAACATGCATATATTCTTCTACAGTTCTTGTCCTCATGTTGTATACTCTATAAGCCTTACTCCTAAGGGAATACCCTATGAATACACCTATATCAGCTTTTGGATCAAACTTACCCAGATTTACCTTTCCATTGTTATGCACATAACATTTTGATCCAAAGATCCTGAGGTGGCTGATGTTGGGCTTTACAGCTCATAGGGAGTCTTGTCCAAGCCCTTGCGAATATAGGCTCTGTTAGAGATGTAACAAGCAGTGCTCATAGCGTCTGCCCAGAACACTTGAGAAACCTCTTTCTCGTTGAGCATGCTCCTGGCCATCTCAGTCAGAACCCTGTTCTTCCTCTCGACCACACCGTTTTGCTGAGGAGTTCTGGGAGCTGAGAAGTTGTGATCAATGCCGTTCTGCTCACACAGCTCAGAGAAGCTATGGTTCTCAAATTCTCCTCCATGGTCTGTCCTTATGGCTGCGATCTTGAGATCTCTCTCATTCTGCACTTTCTTAGCCAGGACAACAAAGGCATCAAAAGCATCTTGCTTAGAGGCAAGAAACATAGTCCAAGTGAACCTAGAATAGTCATCCACCACAACTAGAGCATACAGGTTTCCACCCAAGCTCTTCACTCTTGCTGGCCCAACCAAATCCATGTGGATTAGTTCCAAGGGCCTGCTGGTGGAGACTCTCTTCTTGGTTTTAAACGAGGACTTTGTTTGCTTCCCTCGTTGGCAGGATTCACAAATATAATCATGCTTAACCTTAAAAGATGGAATCCCTATAGCTAGCTCTTTTTTAATCAACATGTCAAGTTGGGTAAAGTTAACATGTGCTAGCCTTTTATGCCAAAGCCAACTATTCTCATCACTAGATATTAAACATTTTTCATCTAGTTGTTGACATAAATCTAGAGTGTATAGGTTTCCATTTCTATTGGCCTTAAGTTTGCATTTTAGGTTGGCCTTATCTAGATTTAGATCCTGCTTGTCGATTATCATGCACTCATGTGAATCAAAGATTACCCAATTTCCTTTGTCAGTGCTCTGGCTCACGCTCAGCAGGTTGTGACAGAGACCGTCTACCAGATAGACATCCTTGACTGGTCCTACTTCTCCAACTCCGGTGATCTTTCCACTTTGATTACCTCCAAAGGTTACTGTGGCTCCATCTTTGATCACCAAGGACTTGAATTTGTCTCTGTCACCAGTCATATGTCTCGAGCATCCACTGTCAATGTACCACTTTTTGTTCTTGGATGCCTTGAGACAGACCTGCATAAATTAGACAAGCTTAGGTACCCAACCTTTATTGGGTCCTTTATCATTAGTCTTCATACCCCTCGGTCCAGTGTTGACCTTGGGTTTGTGATTGTGTTGTGCCTCTGGCCTTGTGTGGGCTCTAGGCTGACGGACTTCCCTTGGAATATGTTTCCAAGTTCTAGGTCCTGGTCCTCCCTTAGTTTCTTTCTTTGGAGGATCTTCATTTACCCTGGTTCCTTTTGGAACCCACTTATAGGAACTATTTACTCCATGCTTCTTTGCATTGCAGGTGGACGTAGAATGTCCTTTCCTGTTACAATAATTACAGAAGCTAAAAGGTGTGAAGCTGTGATTGGTGGCTTTATGAAAGAATTTTAAGTAAGGCTTCACTTTTGGTTCCACCCACTTCTTCCCTTTAGGTTTGTAGCCTAATCCAGTCTTGTCCCTATATGCCCTCTAATTCATCAAAATGATGTTTAACATTTCAGATCCATTTGTAAACTTCTGCAGGGCATTTTGCAGTCTCTCTCTCTCTCTCCTGAGATCTTGCTGCAGTTAGAGCAGCTCTCTAACGTTGAGGCTTTGGGTTCTGCTTGGGGAGAACCCTTGCCATCCGCTACCGGAAGCTTTTTGGCTTCCGCTAGCTCCTCACTTAGTGAGTCCACCTTGGACTCAAGTGATTCCTTTTTAATTTTCAATACTTTATATGCTTTACATAAGCGGAAAAACTCTTCATGGACCTCATTATATGCTTCTTGTAGTTCAGGGAAAGTTACCTCACTGTCCTCCTGGATGGGATCAGATTCTGAGGGTGCTTCCTCGTCATCTTCTCTGGCAACGAGACAGAGGTTGGCAACCTCTTCCTCATCACTTGCTTCCTCATCAGAACTATTCCCCCAGATAGAGGACACAAAGGCTTTTCTTTTGTTCTTCCCTTTTGATCTCTGCAAGCTTGGGCACTCAGCTTTGAAGTGGCCAGACTTCTTACACTCAAAGCACACTGGGGCCCTTTCCTTCTTATACCCTTTCTTTTGGCTGGATTCACCTTTCTGAAAGCCTCCTTTCTTCTTGAAGAACTTTCGGAACTTTCTTACCATCATTGCCATCTCCTCATCATCGATGTCCTCCTCATCATCCTCATCATCATCATTATCATCAATCTTCTCCTTGCTGGGAGCAACAAGAGCCAGATTTTTGGTTTTAGATGTAGCTTGAGGAGCTCTCTGAGCCAGCAGGGTTGGTTCATATTCAGCCAGAGAACCAAACAGAGCAGTGATCGAGCTGGTTGACTCTCCTTGGACTTCCTGCAAGATGGTAACTTTGGTGATCCAATCACCTTTCAAGACTTTTAAGATCTTGCTGACTTGTTCTTCTTCAGGAATGTCTTTACCCAGGGAGGCCAGGTTATTGATAAGATGAGTGAACCTGAGCTCCAGCTCTCTGATTGGCTCAGTTGGACTAAGCATGGCAAACTTGTGGAACTCCTCAACCAGCATCTCGACCCGTCTTGCCTTCACTCCCTTGGTTCCAGAATGAGCAGCTTCAAGAGCCTCCCACATATCCTTCGCTGTTTTGTGGTGGCTGATCCTGTGGAACTCCTTAGGACTAAGGGCGCATTGAATGTAGTGCATGGCCCTGTAGTTTAGCTGTACTAGAGCATAGTCCTCATTGGTGTATCTGGATCGCTGCTTTGCAAGACCTTCATCATCTAGAGGGACGTTATTCCCTCGTTCAATTACATCCCAGAGGCGGATGTCGCAGGATTTGATGTAGGTCTCCATTCTAAACTTCCAGAATGGATAGTTGTGGCCATCAAAGCCAGGGGGCTTGCTTGGCTGAATAGCAACATCGGGCAAGGAATAATCTGCATCCATTACTAGATCTTTTCTTTCTAGATTCGTTGGAATCAAGTCAGAAAGACCCGCTCTGATACCAAATGAAAGGGACGGATGCACAAGAGGGGGGGTGAATTGTGCTACCAATTAAAATAAAACAATAAAACACAAAGATTTATACTGGTTCGGTCTTCCTGACCTACGTCCAGTTCTCAACCACCCAGGTTGAGTTCCACTATCTCCAGGTTTTACAAACGGGTTCACCTGGAACCTTTACAACCGCAAGTTTTAGATCGGGATCACTTGCAACCTTACAACCACAAGTTTTACACAGGCTCACTTGCAACCTTGCTAACTCGCTCCCCCTTACAACCTGCAAGGGTTCAACCTTTACAAATAAAGGATTTTCTAAACTTAGTTCTCTTTAAGAACGGATAATGTTACACACTTAAGTACACATAATGCTCTTAATAAATGAAGAGACTTAACTACAGAGAGTACAAGATAAGTAGATGAAAAGAACTCTCAATGTGTTAAATGCTCTTTCGCTTTTCTGGGCAGCTTTGAATGCTTGAATGATATTCTTAGTTTCTCGCTCTAAATTTCTCCAAGATGTCAAAGTTGTCTTCATAAATGAAGATGAGCTTCCTTATATAGTCCTTAAGCATTCTCACTCTTGGTAGGTGGCATAGCCGTTTGAATATAGCTGTTTATCCCAAGTTACCGTTGGCTCATTTAATACTCCATTAATGCTCAGCAGGGTTGACTTTGCTTTATCTCTGAAAAGCAGTTCTGACAACTCTGCTCTGCCAAAAAAGCACTCTGACACTGCACTGCTCTCGCTGAACGTTCTGACATTCTAATTGCTTGCGGAAGCAAATCCACATCCGGAAGCAACATCACTCAGTGCTGCACTTGAACGTTAGTCTAGCAATATATTAACACATAGTCACATGCAGTGGGAGTTCATTTAGTCTTAGGAAGTTCTCTTACTTCCGGAAGCAATTCCTCATCCGGAAGCACTCCTACTGGACGTTGAGTTATGGCTTAGTGTTATTGTCACTGACGCTCGGTGTTACCTAACCCAACAGTCAGCGCTAGTCATTAATCATCCGGAAGCAAATCCACATCCGGTTGCATCCTAGCTTAGTCTCAAGGATTTTACATACCTAATGTTCCTAGACTAAGTTATGACTTAGGTGACTCACTCGCTTCCGCTGGGGATGAGATGTTCATCCGCGAGCGCTAGTCCTAGTTCATCCGGAAGTAAATCCACATCCGGATGCACTCTTACTTGTGGTTCTATTTTAACCTGATTTTGTCTAAGTGTTTGAACTTGTTCTTTCATATTTTAGTCTTCATCAAAACTTAAGATTCTAACATGGTGAACCTCCTCTACTTGATTCATCTCTATTTCTTCTTTTTCTCTTTGGAGACTGGGATTTTGTTTTGAGTTTTAATGTGTTTTTTTTGGAGATGAAGAAGAAGAATCAGGGTTTGATGGAGTTAGAGAAGAAGAAGAATCAGGGTTTGATGGAGTTAGAGAAGAAGAAGAATCAGGACTTAGGTCTAGTGAACCTCCTCTACTTGATTTATCTCTGTTTCTTCTTTTTCTCTTTGGAGACTGAGATTTTGTTTTGAGTTTTGTGTTTTTTTGGAGATAAAGAAGAAGAATCAAGGTTTGATGGAGTTAGAGAAGAAGAAGAATCAGGACTTAAGGTATGGTGTACCTCCTCTACTTGATTCATCTCTGTTTCTTCTTTTTCTCTTTGGAGACTGAGATTTTGTTTTGAGTTTTGTGTGTTTTTTTTGGACATGAAGAAGAATCAGGGTTTGATGGAGTTAGAAAGAAGAAGAATCAGGACTTAAGGTTTGGTGAACCTCCTCTATTTGATTCATCTCTTTTTCTTCTTTTTCTCTTTGGAGGATGAGATTTTGTTTTGAGTTTTGTGTGTTTCTTTTTTGGAGATGAAGAATCAGGGTTTGATGGAGTTTATGGTAGTGTAGGCCAGACTTTTCTGTGGAATGCACTTGTTGCAACCTTAAGGGCAAAGGGTGACATTGTGTTGACCATAGCTGAAAGTGGGATTGCTGCTACTTTGTTGCCCTCTGGTAGGATACCTCAATTGAGGATTCTGTTTGTTCTATCAGTCAAGATTCTCCTTTGGCCAATTTTATCATCTGCACAAAATTGATTATATGGGATGAGGCTCCTATGGTTCAGAGATTCTGCGTTGAGTCCTTTAATCGTTTATTAAGTGATATTCTTCATAGTTCAAGACCTTTTGGTGGTCAGTGTGTCGTGATGGGAGGTGATTTTCGACAAATTTTGCCTTTTATTCCTAAAGGATCTAGGGCTGCAATTGTGGATGCTTCCATCTCTTCATCGCACAAGTGGAGACATTGCCTAGTGTTTACGCTTACACATAATATGAGGTTGGGCCTGAACTCTGATGCACTAAATTAGGTCGCATTGAGGGATTTTGCTTAGTGGTTGCTTGACGTTGGTGATGGCAACCTGGGACTTCCACATGATGGTGAACCGGAAATTAATATACCACCACAACTTTTGGTTTCAAGTCAAGGAGACCCAATTGATGCAATTGTGCAGAAAACGTATCTAGACTTGCTTGGTAATATGATGAACAATCAATATTTCAATGACAGGGCTATTCTTTCTCTAAAGATTAAAGTTGTTGATCGTGTCAATGAATTTATGTGTTCAAAGTTGTTTGGTGAGACTGTTGAATATTTGAGTTTTGCTTCTATTTGTCAAGCTTCCCAGGATAACAATAGTTTTGAGTCATTACATACTACTGAGTACATGAACACTATCAACTGCTCTAGTTTGCCATCTCAAAAGATGTTATTGAAGTTAGGTTTTCCTATAATGTTATTGAGAAACATTGACCAGGCAAATGGCCTTTGTAATGGGATTAGGTTGGTTGTTACACAACTTGGGACTACAGTTATTAACGTCGTCACTTTAAATGGTCATTGACACTTAAAAAAAAGAGTGTTGATTCATCGTATGAAGATGAATCCATCAAACAATAGTATGTCTTTTAAAATGGACAGACAATTTCCTATTTCTCTTTCGTTTGCTATGACCATTAATAAAAGTCAGGGTCAATCCTTGTGCTATGTTGGTTTGCACTTATCAAAGACTGTGTTCACTCACGGACAATTGTATGTTGCTTTGTCAAGGGTAAGGAGTATGGATGGGCTCAAGATTGTGTTTGGTGATGAGGATCAAATTAATGGTCGGAGGACGATGAATGTAGTGTACAGAGAAAGTTTGAAAATATCATTGATGCAAATGCATCACTTGGTGCGCCATATGTAGTTTGATCTTTGATGTCTGTTTTGGTGCTTTGACTTATGTATTTGTTCCAAATGTAGTTGTAGGGTGGTTGGTATGCTGTTTTGATTGATTCAGTTACAATAGCAATTACAATCATGCTGCTGTTTTTAGTTGTCAATGTGTCAGTTTCTGGTTGTTTCTGTGAACTTGTATTTGACTGAGCCACATTTGATGTCATGATGAATATTTTTTGGAAAAGTGCACACTTGTGAATGGTGTTTCTGAATGCCTTGTGTCATGTTTAATTTTTTTTCCCGTGTTCAGTTAGCATGGATTTGTTGCTATGTAGTAGGCGTTTTTGCTAATTGAGAATTGTTATGTTGTTTGTAGGTGAAAGTTTTAATACTTTCATGGTTTGATGTTTTGTGTGAGTGGTCATTATTTACAAAATATGTGCAATGCGCATTTGTAAATGGCAAGAATGCACAAGAGGGGGGTGAATTGTGCTTTTCAAAAACTAAAACTGATAAGAATAAAGACACAATTTATAGTGGCTCGATCAACCACTTGCCTACGTCTAGTTCCCAACACTTTGTTGGTTCCACTAAACAAGGTTTTACCAGGTTCACCTGACAACCTTTATAGCCACAAGTTTTACCAGGCTCACTTGCAACCTTTATAGAGTCTCTTTCAAACTCCCCCTTACAACTTGTAAGAAAACAACCCAGCTATCAAATCCCAAACTTAAAAGTCACCTTTAACAATAAAGGATTTTGGAATAAGTTCACTCAATGAACAAATTGTGTTAATCACTTAAGTACAAAATAAAATCTCACTCACTCACATATAGCAATAAAAGCTTTGGAACAGAGAATAGGTGAGAGTAATGAATGCAATAATGAATTCTTTACTCAGTGTAAGCTTGTGCAATATTTTTCGGTTGGTGGAATGATTTTCAAGTCTTCAATATATAGCCCGCAACCACCGCAATAAATCCGTTCAAACTAGGGCGACTTTGGTTCAGGTAGAGGCACATTGGGGCTTACTATATTTGGCAATCTGAACATTCTGTGTGTAACAGCTAAAGACATTCTTGTCAGAGCAGTGTACTTGCGGTTGTCATTTTGAATTCTTTGCGCATCTATCGATAGGTCCATGCGTGTATTGCTAGATCCCAGCATACTCAATGAAGAATAAGTGCAAACATAGTGATAGCCAGAATGATATAGAGATAGATGTGCCCTTATCGATTTACACACATAGATATCTGAGGGTTATATCGCTTAACATACCATCCTATATCGATATATGTTCAGTCATACATAGTTTATCGCTTAGTCTATGTCTTTCAAGTGTCTCTATCGCTATCTGTGCTCTCTTAACTATATGTGATTGTTTGTTCAGAGATCTACCGCTAAGATATGTGACTAACTTTTTTGCTCTATCGGTATCTCAGAGTTCCTATCGATATATCATGACTTATCTGAATAATTATCGCTGAGTTATGAATCTTTCCATGTATGTCTAGCAATGCCTATGTTCTTCCTGTTGATATGCATTCATTCTTTTATTCTAAGTTATCAAACCTACTGCATCTACTCATATTCATTTTTATCACTTAGTCATCATCTCTAATCATCATCAAAATTTAATATCCTAACACCATTTTGTCCAATGAACTATTTGAAAATACTAAAATACCCTTCTCACACATAAATGCATTTTTTTCCAACACATAAATGAGGAGGTCGGTCCCCATTTCCTGGTTTTGGATTGCATGAGATTACTGAATATTTTAGGTGAGGTTTTTAACGGGTGGGGGTATGCTTCTACTTGATTTCCATAAGTAAGGGAAGTTGGCTTGGAGTTCTTTTGAAATCTAAAAAGCCATAAAAGGATTTTATAATGTTGAAGTTCTCGAGCTTGTTACTAGATGCATGTAGGAACATGTTAATTTCTCTTTTTTACACTGAAAAAATTAAAAATAAATCTCATGGTAGTGAATAAAATTCATTTAAAATTTATAGTTATAATCAACATGAGATACCATTGGAAATAAGAAAAAATTTCTCCAACAATTTCACTTATCCTCAACGTGAAAAAAATCAATGTCAAATTACATCTAAAACCTTTGGGATTTCGTTGCACCCATAAGGGAGGCAATGAAAATGAATTTTACAGGTAAAAAGACTATAAAACCCTTAGTTTCTTTTTCTAAAAGGAAATACTGTTAGCTCACTGGTGCCTTACCATATGTCTTTTTTCAAGCAAAGACAAAATGATATTATAGAAAATATAAATATTATTTAAGTATTAAAGATGCAAACATTGAAAATTGTTGTTTGTAAAGGATCCATAATTAAGAATATAATTTCAAAGCCAAAAAGAATTACAAGGCTTCATTAATCATTGTTCTTTTGACCAATCTATGTATTTCTTGCCCATAGTTGAGGCTAATAAGGAGGAGTCATCGGCAGAAATAATTCTCCAAACTTACTTAGCCAGGAGGGATTTGTTGACAATATGCATAGGCCTAATGCCTAATCCACCTTTAGCAATTTGTAGAAACAAATTGGAATGACTGGACAAATGAATCCTGTTCGAATCTCCTTGGTTTAAAACCCAGAAAAAGCTGAGACATTTGCTATCTATTTTGTTGCATATATCCTTTGGTAGTTTAATGCATGACAATACATGAATATCAATAGCTGCAGGAACAAATTTTATCAAGGTTAAACTACTTGCTTGGGATAAGAGTTTCCCTTTCCATGATGTCGTGCGAGCATCAATTGATGATAGAACCTGTTGGTAAATCAAGGATTTATTCCTTCCAGTATCAACCCAAGTTGTTTGTTTGCGAAATTGCGATGCATATATTCTGAAGAGATGACGTGTATATAAACTGGGGGAAACTGAAATGCGGATGTTAAGATGGATGTGTAATTATACAAGACTAAGATTCAAAATGATCATATGCAAGAACGAATTGGAATGCCTCCTATTAGTGAGAAAACGGTAGAATATTGTATAACGAGATTTAATAGTGGACAATATAGTCAAAGAGTTGAATACTGATAGAACACAGTAGCACCGTATAATTTATACAATTGACCTCATATAGTGAGATAAGACTCTATTGTTATAGTTGTTATGATTTTTATTGCAAATTTTGGTGCTCCCTGTTGTTATCTGATAAGTTATAGTGTTTCTTCACATCTTTCACAGTCGACATAATTGCTAGGCATGGCTACGTCTTTATGAAAAAATTTGTTTGCCTTTTTTTCCTGGTTTAAAATTGTTTGCCACAGGAAATAATATGGTCATATCTGATCTTAAATTAAAATCTCTATTATGGGTCCTTTTAAATGACTCCTATTAAGTTGCATGGTAACAAACTCTTTCTAAAACTCATTGGCCGAATATCAAGAATTCCTTCCAAAATAAATACCGTCCCAAATATTTCACTAGACATGCTTTCTTGACACAAGTACATAAAGTTCTTGCAAAACTAAAATCCTTGGACTGCACTAAGACAATCTAGAACTAAAAATTGTGAGAAGATATTCAAACCCCTAATGCTCATGCTTGTAAAATTCATCTAGATGTCATGTGTCCATACAAGGAGGGATGGCTCATTTACTCTTTTAAAAAATCAAAAATCCCTCCAGAAATTTAGACCCTAACACATCACGTACATCGCACATAAATAGCTCCCATAGCTTTGTACTTGAAAATTGAAATAAAGCATGGATCATCCAGAGGTTGTCGTGCTACATATATTATGATAGTGAAAACTGAAAACACAGAGACAATTCATCAAGTAGGCGTAGGACTTTCCATCCTCCTCCTGGTCTCATTCTTCTTCCTGTCAACTGTCTTCTAGAAAAAAATTCCCTCCTCTAATCATTCCACCAGCATATTATTGAGTATCGATGGCCCCCCAAATCAACAGAAAAGGCAAGTTCAAACGAGGGAGGTGCTTCACAACCAATTTCTCTTGGAAAGTTATGAGAAGGGAAAATAAAACAAAACTTGTCGATCATCAAAAGAGTTTTGCTTGGCCAGCAGATGCACCCATCAATGGTCAAAAACAGATAAAGAAGCCAATGGAAGTAGAGACATGTTTGGGCTGACAATCGGAGTGGGTGAGATTACTGGGCTTGCAGTACATGATTCCGATACTCTCCCAATGCCCAGATGGGGAATATGTTTCTGTATGCAGAGTAAGAGATCATGCAGTTCCGATTGAAAACCCCAGTAATTTCCTGCAATGATTTAAAGAATATGAACTAGGATGATTACTCAAGGCTTATACCATAGACATGGGATAGCAGAAACTAAGCTCCATGAATCTGTATTCAAACTTCAAAGAGCAAGGCCAGTAAAGTGACAATGGATTCGCTCTTCCATACCTGTTGTGGGAAGTCACCATTCTCCATTTGTGAATTTATCAAATACTTAGCAGCACGGTGCAATGGTGTTGGATCTCTTTTAGCCTGTTTCAAGTTTAAGAAAAAGGGAGAAGAAAGTTGAAATTCATCATAATCTAGTAAACATATAATCTACATTTGATTACCTCATTGTGTCTCCCACAATCAGAATGGGGTAATCAGATGCATGATACAGCCTATTGAGTTATATGCAAAATAGCACTTAAACTTGAAAGAAACAAAATTAAATAAGGTAAACATTTAAAAGCTAGGAAAATAATTAGTTGCAGATTGTTTGCTAATATTAGGAGATATAATTAGATATGATTAGATAGAGAATATTCCCAGATTTTACAGGGCATAACTAGCCATCTCCTACGAACTATTGATGGATAGCATAGAATAAGATCATCAAACTCTCCAAAGCCAAACATTCTACAAATGGCTAAAATCGTTTCACTTCCATTCTGTTCAACCAATCCAAATAAATTATAGGACAAAGAACATAATTGAGGAAGCATGATAAAACATAGGGCTGGGGTCCTTTGCCCCACGGCACTATGTTTGAACAACACTCTTCATCTTATAATAGCATATTGGAAAAACGAAATGAGCCAAAAACGTCACCAAGTCAAATGCAAGGTAGAGAAGCATCTAATCCAGTTACTTCACTGTTCATCTTATAAAAGAATGTTGAATTATTGACTGAAAAAAGAATGTCAGCCTTTAATATGAAATTTTAGTATAAAGTATTCAAAAGATGCATTTAGACATGGGAATTGGTTACAACTACAATTTATTGTGGCATTTCATAATAAATCCATCAAATATTATTCATATACCTGTCCAGCACTAATGAGAGCCAGCATAGCCCACCCTGTATTTACTATATGCGATCTGTTCCCCTCAAGATTTGAATACACCTGAAAGTGAGAAACATTGCTAATGATATAACACATGCGATGTTTTTAAAACTATACAGAAATATCAGCACTTGAATTGCTTGAAATCCAGTTTCCTCAATCAGAATTCCTTTAAAGAATTAAATGCAATATCTTAAACTTTGGCAACACGTGCACCAAGTTTTTCATGTCTTATACTTTGGCAATCCATGTAAGTAACACAACTGATAGACGATGCAATGTCTCTTGCGCACCTATTTGCCTTTGCAGCTCTACGTTGCTACCCTCTATAATCACGTGTTTGAAATGTGCAAGAGCATACATATGTAATTAGGTATATAAAGGGAAGGAGTTTATGATATCCCTCACGCATTTTAGAGATTTTTATGTAAAATAAACATTATATTAATAAATAAACACAAAACATACCTTGTTTTGACAAGAGAGATAACTTTCTCCCCAACCACCAGAAGGGAGCTGCTTAGACAGCAGAAATTCACAAGCTTTACGGATACTTGAGCAATTGCTGAAGTCCTTTCCAGCAGCAATCAACCCATTTACTCCAAACCAAGTACCATATGTGAAGCAAACCCCCCATGAGCCATACCTAACATCAGATTCAGTGGTCAGAGCTCATCACAACAAGAATGAAGCAAACATGGATAGAAAATGAGCAGTAGAAAGATGAGATGCATGCATCAATATGCTTAACATCGTGAATTAGATTAGTTCATAATTTTTTCAATGAAAAAGGTAACATCTTGAACAAGGGAAGCAAACCATGAGCCATCTGATCTTTGAATTTCTTGAATGAAGGAAGAAGCTTTTTCAATACAATGTTCTATTTCTTGTTTGCGATGACCAGGATACAACTTGCTAAATGACCGCAAAGCTTGTATTGCCGCTGACGTGCACTCCACATAGCTGAGGTATATGATATATTAAATTCATAAAGGGGGTATGGAAAGAGGTAAACAAAAACTGAAATTGAATAAGCATTTAATAGCTTACGGATAATCAATAACAATGTCACCAAAGGTTTCAGCAGGATTTATCATCTGACAACAAATAAGGTGATTTTAGTAACATATGTAAACATAAACATACAACAAACTATTTTTTTGCCAAAAATACTGATTACATTAAAGCTATAAACAACTTACATAGTCTCAAAAGAATAAAACAGACATCTGACAACAACCATACAAAATAAACAGCACATATCGAAATCTCAAAACAAGCTGAATGATCAAACAAAGAACACAACAAATTTTTCAATTAACCAACATGCAACACTATATGATAGAAGTTTTGCTTCTGTTAGAAATCATAGCCTTTATTTGTTGGGATATTGACTATCCCTTGGTAATTGCTTATTTTATCTATCATCTTACCTTTGCTTTCATTCTATTAATTGTGTTTTATACAATTCTTTCATTCCATTAATACTGCTTAGGATTAGGGAATTCTCTAATCATTGAGTTTTTATTTGAATAACCACATATTGTGTTCTCTCTGAAACACATCAATTAGAGTATCTTATTCAGAAATACTAATGGAATCAGAGTTTTTGGGATCAATCTAAACTGAGAACATTGCTAATAAAAGAGAGATATTATTCTTTGCTATTCAAAGAGAATGTTGCATGATCTCACGAAGAAGCTAACTAATGAATAAACCCCACCCAATGAAAGAAAATTACCTCCAACCATGCATAAGATCGTGTGAGTTCATATGTTGCAAAACCACCCCCTGCATTCTGCAATGATGTATAAAAGCGCATTGCTAGATTCAGTATGTACAACAATTGGAGCATTACACAAAATTAATCGAAAATATAGGATAACTTGATTAGCTGGTCACAAACTAAAAAGGAACAACAACAATGACAACAAGAATTATCTTGCTGCGTGAGGTTGGTTACAAAAATTATGACAATATCAAACAACGGGAGGAAGTAAATTATAAATGAGTTCAACTTAAAGATGATAATATCCTATTATAGAAATGTATAAAAATGTTAAAACAGTAGTAAAACTTATTCAAATTTGTATAAAATAAAGGTTAGGGAATGCCATATACAACTTAGTTCATGTCAAGAATTATTAGCATCTTGTTAAGATGGTATCACATCTCCATGTATCATATAATTTTTTTCTTAATGACAATAAAGAGTTTTGGACATTGTGTATTTCATAGTAAAATATTATATGCCATGGGTATTAAAACTAACTTAGAATTCTCAGCCAAAAAAATTGTTTTGGAAAAAATTGCAGTCACATCAAAGTGCAGGCCAAACTTTAGGGTTTGCAATCCATGGAATCTTGTCAGGTTTGAACCATAACCTTCCGAAAATTGGCAGATCTCAGGCAACTTGAGCATAAACAGTTGAAGAGTCAAATATGGCCACAATATCACAACTTTAAATAATTCGAAATATCTCAAATGACGTTTTCGACATTTTAGTTAGAGTAGGAAAAAATGAATTTCTTCGTTGTGTCATCTTCAAAATTAATTTCATCCACATGTGTTAGTTCTGTAAACAGAATTTTCATTATTCAGATAAATAGCTCAAAGTTTATAACAAATCTAACACATGAATTGTCTAAAAACAAAAATAAACTCCCAGCAATGTTTGCAAAAAGTAATTGCAAGATTTCATTAGCTCAACTTTTAGAAAAGAAAAGTGTTGGGATCATGAGGAGTCTACATACCTGAAGTGAGAGAATGACATTAACAGCATCATATAATCTCTCAGTATCAATTGGCTCACCAACCAGCTCTGGTGGAATTCGGGATAGTAAAACAGCAACCTGAAAAGAATGTGTCAAAATAAGAGAAAAACGTAGATAGAAGTGAAATCTTCTGATCATAATAACCTTTAATCCTTCAGCTGTGCAATCAGAAATAGGCCATCCATGATCTGCGGTTGAGAATGGCCAAGCTCCTTTTGAAATATGACGATACCAATAATTTAGATCACCAGGACAATCTTCTAAAACCTTTACAAAAAATATAAGATATAAAACAAGACAATTGTCAACAAGTTCCAAGTGATAAAACTTATGGTATAATGTAAATAAACACCTGTGAATTCTTCATGTACATGTGTACTTTTTGGAGTGTAGCCCCATATTCTTCAGAAAGTCCACTAGAAATGATTGCTTGAACAGCAAATGCAGTATCCCACATTGAACTTCCATTGTATCCCTGCAAAAAAAAGTCCAATAATTCATCGATTGTATCATTTATCTTTATAAAACAACTAGCACAGGACCCCTCAAGTAAAGTTCAAATTCACCAGAATTATGAGCTACAATATGTTTCCATCATGCCTAACATCTATAACATGTTCAATTGCATCAAAAAAGCCATGATCTGGCAAGTTCAGCATATGTTGTCTTATAAGTGGACCTGCATTTTCATGCCATCTTCAGCAAGCCATAGATAATCATCGATTCTTGGAAGATGCAACTTAAAGGCCTCAGAATTAGGATCTTCCACCCAACAGCAGAGCATGTTCAACACCTGAATATGAATTAAATGAATATGATATTAACTAAGTCAGTAATCATTTAGTGACACATAAATGATAAAAGAAAGTACAGCAATTAGAAAGGGAGCAGTACTGTTGAGAATCTTTCTGCCCTTGAATAAATACCTTGTTTACTGGCCCAATGCAAATATAACGAGTATTCTCATCTTCATAATGTATGTGCTCCATTGCTGCATTAGTAGCCTTCTCTCTCAACTTTTTTCCAGGCCAACACATCAAAACAGGTTCAACAGCCTTGTGAAGTGTTCCCCACAGAATATCCTGAACAAATGGGTGAGGATAGTACAAGTCTTCCTGCAAAGAAAGGTAATTCTCCCGTCACAACTAAATTCTGCTGGAAATCTTATACAGATCAAACAGATTCAACCTTTGTTTTAGAGCACTTCTCCGGCACAAAAAGAAAGTTAAGAAATTAAAAATTACAAGTAATTGAATTTTTTTAAAACTGAAGCCATTGTAATTGAAATGACTAATTCGAAACAAAGGAAAATAAACTCATCAAGAATTCCAATAAAAAGGAACAAAATAGATTAGAATGACATATCTAGGAAATAAAATTGGACAATTACACACAGAAATTCGGTTTTAAAATCATGATGGATTGAGCAGATGTGATTGCATAGCAATGGCAACCAATGATTTTCAGGAATGTTCCAACATTAAAAGAATAGGAAACCTAACATATGGTGGAGACAAATATAAAATAATAAGCAGAAAGAGAGAGGTAGTGCTTGAGTACTATTTCCCATGTAATCTTTAATGTATAGAATATTTTAAGCGGAGCCCATAAATTATATCATTCATGCAAGGAAATTATAATTATTCTTTTTGCAGCACCAGTAAGAAGTTTCACATACCTTAGCACACAAATTCCGTGACTGATTCCAATCTATATGATGATATGGAATTGTATAAAGCTCCTTCCTCAATGACAATACTGTTGGGGTGATTGGACCAACAAACCTCTTCCCGTATAAGTAAGACATTGGCAAATAGACCATCCGACAGTGACACCACATCCTTCCTGTAAAACATAAAATTATATTTTTCTGCTCATTCCAAGAGGAGAATGATTGGAAAGAAAAGAATCTTAGGAAAAGCATATACTGTATAAATACATATATGCTTTTACTAAAAAGTCTGTGCAGTGCGCAAGTTCTCAATCACATTAAACACTACCATGGGCAACCTTTTCTCTCCTCACCAAAATCGAATTATACATTAGATTTTAAAGATGCCCAGACAGAGTAAATGAAAAAGGAAAAAACTAAATCATAATTGTATTGTGCAAATTGAAATTGGTGAACCAAACAGAATGAATGAATCACATTCTTAAACTTATGCATGCATAAAGAAACCAACTGAATTTTCCAATTAATTTGATGAGTTCCCATGATTTTAACCATTTGATACAATTATTATTCTTTTCCACTGCAAACATTACCTTCTTAAATTATATCGTCCTTGGAACAAAAATACCAAATTAGATCATCTATAGTTACACAATCATGCAGTGAAAGTGACGCCTGCTTCTACTTTGTAGATTTCGAATTATTTTTCTTTCTTCCCCCATCCCCCTCAGACTATATTGTATGCAATCATCATTTCATTGCAAAACATTAAATTACATAGATGCACAAGCCAAACTTTTTAATGAAAATACTGATGAAAATCATAAAAATGAATTTATAAGCAACGAGATGGGGGCATCATCTTGAATACATCTCATTGATCAGCATCATTAGAACAGCTTAATGGACAAGAACCTGGATGGAATGGAAGCGCATATGGAAGAAGCCATATCTCAGGCGGAAGGGGATTGTTTCCAGACCATTCATATACTCCAAGAACCTATCATCATAATGCATAAATTAATCTACCACTGCTCATATAAATTTATAAGTCCATCAAAACAAGGGTAAGATCTTAACTGAAAGCCACATCTTCCCCCATGATGTTATATGAGTAGCACCACCATGTGCTAGAATCCAATCTCGGCCTTTCTCCATGGCCCCATTTCCATCATTTGCTCCTTCACCAAGCAATCTGAGAGTTACATAATTCAAAACACTCCCAAACATGGTGCTTGAACCTTCAATGTGCAATCCCCAGCCACCGTCCTCATTCTGCAATTACTCAATGCTTCAACTTTAGAGAAGGAACCAGTAGTAGACAAAAAGAATAGCATAACTTTCTTACCTGATGATTGTAGATGTAACGCCGCATTTCCTTTTGATGCTCTTCTGATAAAATCGCATTTAGTGCACCGGTGATAGACAGAGTAATTACCTGATCAATTGTTTGACTTCCAATGGTTATATCAATAGTGTTAATATTATTCAAGAATAGTTCCTTATCAGGAGAAAGAAGAGATAACTACATTGATCTAAAGTGATCACTCTAAAATAAGAAAATCCAAATGGTGACAGTTTGAGCAAATGTAGCTGATTTCCTGTAAGCATGAGTAGAATATTTACATAAAATATGATTCTGTTTTAGAAAATGAACATACCAAACCAGGCAAAAGAAACATGGGACCCCCATAATCTCCTGGCCAGTGTCCATCATGACTCTGTATCGTTGAATAGAAACTTATGGCTCTCCTTAATGTTGTTGTCACTGTCTCCTCAGTAATATCCTCTGTCTCTTTAACTATGGCTTGAGGTAAGACCACTTCTCTTGTATTCTCTTTTGCAAACTTCATTTAGTTAAAGAAGCACATTGAGCGTAAAGAATACAATATTTCATGACATATTACACAATTTTCACATAACAATAAAGCATTTAAAGTCACATCACAGAAATGAAACTTGAGGAAAAGTGGCGAGTTATAAAGCACCATAAGACAATTCCCTGTTTGGTAAAGAACATGTTTGACAAATCTTAGCTGATCATAAAAAAATGAGTCCATACAGATGGCTCAAGCAGGGAAATTTTAAGCTTCATTCTCACCCAAGGCCACACTAAATTTCTGACTTTTCACAAACTGCAGGACAATTACTAAAATCGTAGCTCAGAGTTTTGTTCCCTGTACTAGCAGCCTAGTTAGAACAACTGATGGTACCTTCACGTAAAAGACATATGATCTAGTATCTCATACCCTGCCTGGGCACTTGATAATATATTCTTTGCACCTAATATTTACATGCAAGTTAATCACAATCAGCATATTAGCCAAGGATCAACGCTTCAAACTAACTTTGCTTTCTATTTCCAGTACCTAGAATCAAGGAAGATGATTAGCCCTGATAAAGAATTTGTAGTGCTTTACATCATTCAAAAAAGGTGCAGCGACACAAAAAAAAACTGAGCCTTATCCCAATAGGTGGAGTTAGTTATAAGGATTTCATGATGCCATTGAACAATATCAAGTATGAACAAAATTTTAGGATGAGACACCCTACACAGTTTAGCTATCAATACAACCGAATGTATCATCCAATCTATCTCCACATTGTCTTAGGACACAATAATTATACTCCGATCCTGCACACTCCCTCCGGTCCTAAATACAAGACCTAGTCACCTAATTTGATTAGATTGATGGTGTTAGTTAAGTCGGTCAAAATAACATGATATTACCAGTATACCCTAACCATCCACCTTTACCCCTACCCCCCTCGCTTGTCTATTACTCCCTCTATTCCTAAATATAAGATCACATTCGGATTTCAGTTTGTTCCTAAATATAAGCAACTTTCTAATTTTTGTCAACATTTTTCCAAATAAACCCCAATAATACTTATCTATAATAACAAGCAAGAGTGAGAGAGTGAGGATAAAGGTATAGTTAGGATAAATTAGTAATATCATATGTTAATAACTACCTTAACTTACATCCATTATTTAATCAAATTGGGAAAGTGATCTTATATTTAGGGATGAAGGTAGTATTAGAGAGCATTGATAAAAGTTGGCAAAAATTATAAATATGTTTTATATTATAGGTCTTACATTTATAGGACCGGAGGGAGTAACATTTTGCATCTAAAATGAAACAAGTAACAAAACTTTTGTGGTTGATATTTATACTTAAATTCCTCAGAGTATACAAGAGGCAACATATAAGATCTGTCAACACTTCAGAAAACTACAAGATAATCCAAAGTACAACTGTAAATGTAATTACAGCTCATGCAACATACTCCCTCCTTTCCTAAATATAAGAGTTAGTTGACTTTTCACAGTGAAAATAATAAAGCTAAATGAACGATTAAACCCTAATATATTTTGTATATTATTACATCATGTTAGCTTATAAATCAAATAAACTCGTTTAGAGAAAAAATTTAGGAAAATACTCCCTCTGGTCCTAAATATAAGATCACTTTCCCTGATTCAAGTAGATTAAGAAAGTTAAATAAGTTAGTTATTTACACATAATATTACCAATTTATCCCAACTATATACCTTTATCCTCACTTTTCTTCGTTATTATAGATAAGCATTGTAGGGTTAATTTGAGAAAAAGTTGGGAAAAGTTAGAAAGTGACCTTATATTTATATTTAGGAACGAATTGAAATTCAAAAGTGATCTTATATTTATAAACAGAGAGAGCATTACATCATATGTTAGCTAATAAATAAAATAAACTCATTTAGAGAAAAAAAAATTAGGAAAATAATTTTTCAAGTAACATTTGGTTTTTTAACATTCACAAAAAAAAAGTCAACTATCTCCAAATTACAATGGAGTAAGACACGGAACCTGAATGCGCATCATGAGATCAGAACTATGCTTCTTCTGGAATCGATTTTTGCGGAAAGCCTCGCGAGCTTCCTCGATCTGCATGAGTTCCTGAGGCGAAGCAATGAGCTTAGGATCGAACTCCCAAACCTGCCTGCCTACATGGTTGTTCACAGAACGCAGCCATGGATGATCCCCTCCCTCCGCAATCTTCAGCTTCCACATTATTCTCTTCCGATGCTCTCAAATCTTCACACACACAAAAATGTCACCGAGAAAATGATATAAACATATTGCATAAAGTTAAAACGTGAAATGAAAATTTGTAATAATGGTCCAATTTTGAAGAATCGGTCATTATTGTGAAAATGAGATGAATTAATTACCAGAGGTCGGTGAGAGGAAATGAGTAAGTTGGGTTGAGAGTTGTTTTGGAATCTGGAAAGGCAGAGAAGGATTTTATAATTTGCAGGTATGTAGGAGCATGTTAATTTTTTTTTTTTTTGGATAATGGAAAAATAAAAAAAAAACTTATGGTAGTGAATAAGATTATTACATAAAATAAGTAAAACCAAACATTCAATCATTCAATACTTTTTCCGTATAAATAAAACAAACATGCACTGGAATTAACTTTTCGTGACTCATAAATAGGATGTGATATCCCCGTGTTAATGAAACCTGACCCAGCTTAAGGCCTCTCACATGTCTCGGGTCATTTTACTCCCTCAACCACTCATTTCTCACGTACTCCCCTCTATCTTTATTATAAGTCATTAATCATCCAAATTGTACATACCAAGAAATGAAGGTTAATGAATGTTGCATCATTAAATTGGTCTTATTTTATCAAACTTTTTCATTTTTGCCCCTCCTACATTTATCACCATGTCCCATTACCTTTTTTTATATCTTCATTAATCTTCTATATTTATGAGTCATAATAGAGGGAAATAAAAGTGGAGTGGTGGAAAAGTCAATTGAATTAAAGAAATCTTTTTTCCCAATAATGAGGGTATATTGGGAAAATTTTAATAAATGAGTTAGTTAATGGTAGTTGGTGTCTTATAATAAGAACTGAAGGGAGTATCAAGGAATGATAGTTGGATCTTAAAATTCATTTTAAATTTACCACTTTTTTCAACTTCACCCTTCATGATGGATTTCACATTTTCAATTGAATCTCCATTATTAATAAGGGTAAAGAGTGGGAAAAAAGCATTTAATGCGGCAGTTGGTGTCTTATACTAAGGACTGAAAATTGTAGGTTGTTGGTGACTTATAATAAGGACGAGAGGGAGTATTAAATTTCAACTATTTTGTGTCTAAAATTTCAAAGCCACTGACAGGTCAAACAAAAAAGTTCCAAATTCAATGGGCCGCTCAAATTGATATAGGAGTACTATTGTTCAAAAATACATTTAAAGATTTATAATTATAATCAGCTCAAACTGATATAGGAGTACTATTGTTCAAAAATACATTTAAAGATTTATAATTATAATCAACATGAGATACTATTGGAAATAAGGAAAAAAAATGTTCCAACGATTTCACTTATCCTCACCGTGAAATAAATTAATATCAAAGTACATCTAAAACCTCTGGAATTTCATTGCACCCATAAGGGAGGAAATGAAAATGAATTTTATAGGTTAAAAGACTACAGCGCCCTTGCTTTCTTATTCTAAAAGGGAACACTGTCAGCTCACCGGGGCCCTACTACCATATGGCGGCCAACACCACAGGATACTGATAGATCGCAGCTAGCTGGCCTTTCAGTGTTAGAAACCTTTAAAAATGGAAAAATTATTTTGAACAAAAGTGTCACAGGAAAACATACAATGCATTTAGCTATACGATGCCATGTATGTGTGTGTAAATACTCTTGTATCCTTGACTATTTTACATTAATTAACAACAATAATAGTCTGATTGGTTCAAAAAAAGTAACTCAATGGAAATGAATAGGGTAAAAGCGCTCATTTGATAATTAAGTAATTCAGTTTGGACAAAACTAATAATTGACTATTTCGTGTTGCATAAATAATATTTAACTTTGTGACTCGGTGCAAAAATTATAAAATCGATGTTGAATGTTAATTTGTAGTTATGTTGAACCTTTCTTATATTATTTTCAAAGTGAAAAATACCTTTTCATCCCCTAACAATTAAAGACTTACTAATACTAGTTAGTATGGGAAGATGAAGGGTGGAAGGAAGAAGGGTGGCCTGTGCCTCGGTGTGGTCAGTACTCCATACTGTCGGGCAACGAAGCTTACACTTGTTTACTAATTAGGACGGTTCAACATTAGAAAAGTTCCACAAAACTACAAATATTTAGTACCAATTTTATTATTTTTGCACCGAATCACAAAGTTGGTTATTATTTACACACCGCGAAATAGTCATTTATTATTTTTACCCAAATTGAAATAGTTAATTATTACATCAACATTTTTGCCCAAATGAATAAAATGTAAAGCAAAATTTGAAAAACGTGACATTTTAGTTTTACATTCCCATTATGTGAAATCCATACTACCTTCAGTCTCTAATAGAAGAGTCCAACCGTCAAAACAGGTTTCTTAAGAAAACATGTAAAAGTTAGTTGAGACTTGAGAGTCTAGAGTTAATGTTTTTTCCCAATATTGCCCATATTTAAATATTGTTTATATTTATTATGATATTTTTAAGAAAGAGAAATACGTAAACATTGATAAATATGAAAGAGAGTAAGGGGCAAAATAAGAAAAAATACATTAAAGGGAGAGAATGTGATGAGCTCTTATATTTTAGACCAAAACAATTTGAATTTTGGGCTCCTATGTTACGGACAAAGAGAGTATAGGAGTATCATGAACTCAACTAAGAAACCAAGCTTAAATTACCACAAATAAAATATATTGTCCATGAATACCCAGAGTTACACAGAGTTCAGTTTGAGTTCCCACGTTCTCTTCTAACTATGCCTTCACATCTACTTAACTTCAAGAGTGTGGAACTTCAACTCAATTCACCACCTCATCAAAACATCTACAATTTTATTAGGCTAAAGTATACTTTTGGTCCCTTATGTTTGCATCAAGTTTCAATTTAGTCCTTTATGTTTGGAAAGTACACTTTTAGTCCTTTTTTGTTAACACCGTTACTTTAATATAACGGAAAATGTTAACTTAACAATTTTAAATGATTATTTTATAATGAAATTGGACCAAAAATGATAAATTTTGAATATATAAGAATATTTACACTCAGATATCTTAATTAAAAATTTTTTTTAGTATTAAATAACCATTTAGAATTGTTAAGTTAACATTTTCCGTTAAGTTAAACTAACAGTGTTAATAAAAAAGGACTAAAAGTGTACTTTCCAAACATAAAGGACTAAATTGAAACTTGTTGTAAACATAAGGGACCAAAAGTATACTTTAGCCATTTTATTAATTAAATATATAGTTGTTTTAATTATGGCACAGTAATTTAAGTTGATACCTTTATGGTGGAAATCCAATTTTAACAATTGAATGGAGAGGCGTACATTGAGTTTGATGGAAAATTTACATACGAAACACGTTCTTAACTATGAAAACATCCCTATTTCCGTTTCATTCCCTCATTTTTCAGTTATCCAAATTGGGAACAAGAAAATTAACAAGACATATGATAGAATTAACAGAGGAATGCAATTTATCTTGTTCATTCACCAACAAAATATTGATAAAAAAGACATTTTTGACGCATGATAATTGTAATATCCTAAACTTTTAGTTAATTAATTAATTGTCTATTAAATACAATTTTAAGGATTTATAGGATTATTACAATTAAAGTTAAACACTATAATTTAAATATGTATATAAAAGAAAAATAAAAATAAAAAAAGTATAATATATATATATATATACACACACACATACATATACACATATATATAGACACACACACATATGTGTGTGTCTCTATGCACACACATACCACATCCTAAATATATTGGGCAGCCACGTGCTGCACACTGCAACGATTGTAAAGGGGATCTATTCCTTATAATATATAGGGGAACAGAGGGAATAACGGTGGTGACCCATTGTAATAATATAAAAATGTGCAGTAGGGTTTGATTTTTGAGCAGATTCAAGAACTTTTTTGGAGTTCAAATCTTGTAGGGTTAAAGATCATTCTAACCAACAAACTATTTCCAAAGCATCGATTTGGCCAACGAACAATAAACGGTCTCATTCTAATCACTAAACAAATAAAAGGGTCTATTTTGGCCAATAGACTATTCGAAAATACTAAAATGTCCTTTTTAAAATTAAAAAAATTACACTTCTTTGTCCTCCTCCCTCCACCTCCTTCCTCCTCCCTCCCTCCCTCCAACAACCTCTCCTCCGATGTCAATTCCCCTACCCACCCTCCTCATCATCCAAAAAACACTCGCAATCCCCACACCAACCCCTTATCCCCACACCTAGCTATTTTATTCTAATTTATTAAAATATAAAATATATTTAAAGTAAATTTAGTAATTTTAGTTACAAAATATATTTTGAAGACTTTAAAAGTTCATGCAAGTTGACAGAAAACGGTCCAAATTAAACCTTTTTCAAAAAGTGACATTTGACCAAAATCTACTATGACAAAAAAATTCTTTAGGCATATGAAAGGAATAATAATAATTATATAGAATAACATAAACGAGTATTGATTTCCTAGAAATAATTGGAAATATAATATTTATATATAATAATATAGACAAGTGTTGATTTTCTAAAACATACTTTATCTACTATTACTACAAGTACAATTATAAAAATCATGAAAATCTTACTACCAAAAAGAAATTTACTATGAGTATATAAGTTTCAAGAATATCCTCAAAATAGTTAACATGAAAATAAAACAAGTAAAACGAATAATCCTGTGTTATAAAAACATTACATCCACTTATAAAATAAATCTGAATAAACTTTGCTAAAGTATCAATTTGCAAAAATGTTTATAATCGGTTACAAAAAAAATAAAAGCAGGCATCCCTGCCTTCTCTCTTTTCCTCCTTCACTCCAAAATTCACCTATCTATTGTGTACCTGAAACCAAATTTACCGCAGTTTATTTCATACACTCTAATCCTATATATCATCTAGTTCATTTAATCCTACTTCAGATAATGATAGTGCGCTCCTCCTGTTGGTGATTACTACCTGTTAGTAAAGCACTCATACAGGGCCCCTACCTTAACAATATGTTTGTCACGGTAGATAACTAAATGTGTGTGCCTATCGCACCACCTCACTACTTATAGCAATATATTTGCCTTTCGTAGTAGGCATACCTGACAGGATTTTCTAAGAAAATAAATTCAACAATAATAATAACAATTTGGTATAGGGGGTGCGACCCTCCTTATACCTGGAGTACTCCACATAAATTTAAATACTGAAAATAAACCCTATCAATATCTGAAGCAGTAATATTAGTGATGACAGAAAATAAACAAGAAATCCTGTGTGTGTATGAAACAAACTGCTACCTGTTATCCTTAGCACTTCACTGTTCCTCCTTATTCCTGCTTGTAATGTGCCTCCAAGTATTTCCCTTACTAGACTCTCCTATTGTTATATCATGTAGTAATAGGATTACAAAATTATTCTATGTGATCAAATATCGCGTCTCTCTCGGTCTTAATAATACTACCCATCCCTTCATAATTATATTATTCCTTATTTTTCCTTTCCAAATTTACACGTACAAATTCACAATTGAGAATAGAAATCAATTATAAATCAATCACTAATACCAAGTCAAGTCACCATATCATGCTATTGCTCATTCCATATTGTAATTGACAAAGAAATTAAAGAATTCCAATCAAATACATTTCAGCCCATCCAAATAAACAATCATCACAAGTATCACTCTGTATATCTTTCATAAACAATTACTATCACAATACTCAACATGTTCCAAAGTCATTTACTCATTTCACCAAGTGAACGTGCAAGTCAAGAATAGAAAAGACAATGCAGTATGAGATAACATATGCATACAACTGATTCACATGTGAAATTATTATTTGTACAACTTGATCACCAAGACCTAGAAAACTAGGTTCTAGAGAACTAATTCAAGAAAATTAAATCTAATTCAAAGAAATGATTTTAGAATATCGATAAAACACCATGAGCGACAATTAAATTCATGAAATGTGATTATCCAAACAAAGCAATGAAGTAGGAATTTGAAATGCAAAGAGTCAATGACAAAAACAAGTGAACAAAAATTGATTCTACAATGTAAGAATCAGGGAAAGATTTTTCAAGCTTCAATTCACTCAAACCATTAGGCACGGCAATTTCACAGTGACATCATGCCAAAAATCTGTTAAGAATAATTCAAGAATTATGAAGAAAGAAATTCTGCTACAACAAATCTCCTAATGAACTGATTTAAGAAATTGATGAAATTCTAATGCAATATATATATATATATATATATATATATATATATATATATATATATAATGGGCTGCAAGAAAAATAAATAAGTAAACCAACTCACACTAAATCATAAAAACATATCCAATAGTGTATGAGATTCACAATGTGGCATCAATATTCACATCAATGCTTAAAACAGTAAAGTAGCACACGAAATTCATAACAGTAATTGACAAACAACATAACAATGAGATAGGTAGCACTAACTACCTTGGGGTCTGATTCAATAACGAGAATAAACCCCCAAGTCATAACAAAAACAAGTTAAACTTCATGCAACTTCAACAAGAACTCAAGTAAGCAACTAAGCAGTACCATCTATGACTCAAAGAAACCTATACAAATCAGAAATTTAGGGTTTAAATCTTAAGGAATCTAGTTCATATTCGAATTTTGCTTTTACCTCACTCTAATCTCAGAAAAATAGGTATGAGCAAAAAGACAGCTTCATTTTTAATGATTAAACAGCCCTTATTCAATCTCCCAAAAGATCAAATCGATTTGTCTCTCAAGCCTCACCGAATCGTAGAAGCAAAGTGGGTAATAAGAAGGAAGCTCACCTGTGACCTGTTTCTTCAATTCTTGCAAACGTGTACCAATTTGCTTGATATCTCCTAGGGAATTGAAGCTGAACAAACGAATGAGCAAAGGAGAATTATGAGAGAAATCGTGAGAAAGGGCTGAGGAATGAAGCTGAGAGGAAAGGAACGGTGTTTTGGCCAGAGGGAGGGTCAAATGATGTATTTGGAGAAGGGTGTGACGGCTAATTAGGTTTTGAGAGAATGAAGAATGATGACATTAGGGTTTATTGGGTAGACATAACAAATAAGGAAATTTCTATCATCTACCCATGTGTTTATTTTAATTATATTTTTAGCCTCAAACTCTTATACTTGACACTCATTCCCCCCTTTTTTTTATTTAATTCTTTTCTCCCTATTTATTTAATAAAACTTAAACTTATAGTTTATATTCCCCATTTTTATTTAATTTAACTATATTTTAAAAAAATGAAAAATAAATCTGGGGTGTTACATTCTCTCCCCTTTTAAATAATTTCGTCCTCGAAATTATGAGTATTACCTTGAGACATGAATTCTGGGTATCGTTTCTTCATCTCCTCCTCCATTTCCCATGTGGCTTCACGTGGGGAAAATCCTTTCCAAACTACTTTCACAAATGGAATGTTCTTATTACGGAGGTTCTTTTGCCGACGATCAACAATTCCTTCTGGAGTGGCTTTAAAAGTCAAATTATCTTGCACTTCCAAGCTTTCATATTCTAGTACATGTTCAGGGTCTGGCTGGTACTTTTTCAACTGAGAAACATGAAACACATCATGCAGTCTACTCAAATGAGGAGGTAATGCAATCCGGTAGGCTAATTTACCAACTTTATCAAGAATTTCAAAAGGTCCAACAGATCTAGGATTCAACTTTGTCTGCTTAATAGATCGCCCGATTCCTGTGGTTGGAGAGACCTTTAGGAAAACATGATCACCCTTCTTAAATTCCAAGAATCTTCTTCGCTTATCAGCATAGCTTTTCTGTCTGCTTTGTGCTGTTAACAACCTTTCTTTTATCACTTTTATCTGCTCTATGGACTGATCTACTAGCTCCGGGCCATACAGTTTCCTTTCTGTCATTTCTGTGCAACATAAGGGAGACCTGCATCTTCTGCCATATAAAGCTTCATAGGGAGCCATTTGAATACTAGCTTGGTAGCTATTGTTGTACGCAAACTCTGCATATGGAAGGATTTTATCCCAGCTGGTCTTAAAGTCTAAATCACAAGCTCTCAACATATCCTCTAAAATTTGAATTGTTCTCTCTGACTGTCCATCTGTCTGAGGATGATAAGCCGTACTAAACCTCAACTGAGTACCCATAGCTTCATGTACCAATTCCCAAAATCTTGAAGTAAACTGTGTATCCCTATCCGAAATAACACTGGATGGAACTCCATGAAGTCTCACAACTTCTCTAGTATACAGTTCTGCCAATCTCTCCAAAGGACAATTACCCTTGATGGCTAAGAAATGAGCTGATTTGGTGAGTCTATTGACAATCACCCAAATAGCATTATTGCCCGAAGCAGTTCGAGGCAAGCCCTTCAAAAAATCCATAGTAATGCTGTCCCACTTTCATTCAGGCAGTTCAATTGGTTGTAGTAACCCAGGAGGCTTTTTATGTTCTGCTTTTACCTTCTGACATGTGAGACATCGTACCACAAATTTTGTCACGTCACTCTTCATTCCCGGCCACCAATATAATTCTTTCAAATCATGATACATTTTAACCATTCTCGGATGAAGAGTATATGGAGTTTTATGAGCTTCTTCTAATATCTTTACACGCAAATCCTTCACTGGAGGAACGTAGATTCTCTTCTTGTAACATATTAATCCATTAGGAGACAATTCAAAATTATCGTCTACACTATTCTTCACCTTGACTTTAATCTCTGCAGCCAGACTATATATTTCCTGAGCTTCCTTGATTTCCTCCTGAAGATCACTTTTCACTTGAAATATAAAACCACTCATTAGCTGAGTTGTACCAGTTAGGTTGAGGTCTCGAAAGTTTTCAATCAGCTCCTGCTCTAAAATCATCATTGAAGCTACATGCACAGATTTCCTACTTAATGCATCCGCCACCACATTAGCTTTACCTGGGTGGTAATTAATGGTGTAATCATAATCTTTTAACAACTCCATCCATCTTCTTTGTCGCATATTAAACTCCTTCTGATCCTGCAGATACTTGAGACTCTTGTGGTCACAATACAGTTCAACTTTAGCCCCGTAAAGATAATGCCTCCAAATTTTCAAGGCAAACACAATCGCTGCTAGTTCGAGATCGTGAGTCGGATAATTTCGCTCATGAATCTTCAATTGACGTGAAGCAAAAGCAACTACTCGACCTTGCTGCATTAATACACATCCCAAACCATTCTTACTAGCATCTGTATATACCATAAAGGTTTCATGAGGTACTGGAATGATTAAAACTGGAGCAGAGGTGAGCTTCTCCTTTAAAGTTTGAAAACTAGCGTCACAATCACCATTCCAGATAAAGGCTTGATTTTTCCGAGTGAGTTTAGTTAATGGCAATGCAATTTTGGAGAAGTCCTTGATGAATCGTCGATAGTAGCCAGCTAAACCCAAGAAACTCCTAATCTCTGTCACTGATTCAGGTCTTTTCCATTCCAGTACAACCTCTACCTTATTAGAATCTACAACAATTCCTTGATGAGATATCACATGGCCTAGAAACTTGACCTCAGGCAGCCAGAATTCACACTTACTAAGCTTGGCGTACAGCTTTTTCTCCCTAACACAGATAATACCATTCTCAAATGATTCTCATGCTCTTCATAACTTTTGGAGTATATCAAAATGTCGTCGATGAACACTACCACAAACTTATCCAAGTAGGGTCGAAAAATTCTATTCATGTAGTCCATGAATACTGCGGGGGCATTTGTCATGCCAAACGGCATCACCAAAAATTCATAATGTCCATAGCGGGTTCTGAATGCTGTTTTGGGTATGTCTTCTGCCTTCACCCTCAATTGATGGTAACCTGACCGCAAATCAATCTTTTAGAAGACATGAGCTCCAATTAGCTGATCTAGCAAATCGTCGATTCTCGGTAGTGGATAATTGTTCTTCACAGTTACCTTGTTCAACTCTCGATAGTCAATACACAATCTCATACTTCCATCCTTCTTCTTTACAAATAGAACAGGAGCACCCCATGGAGAAACACTAGGGCGGATGAAGCCCTTCTCAAGTAGTTCTTCAATCTGATTCTTCAACTCTGCCATTTCATTAGGAGCCATACGATATGGAGCTTTTGAAATTGCCCCAGTTCCCGGAACCAACTCGATAGAGAACTCCACCTCTCTTTCTAGAGGTAGTCCACTTATTTCCTCTGGAAACACATCAGGGAATTCTCGAACCACCGGAATATCTTCTATCTTGATCTCAGATTCAGCTTGAACTGAGAAGAACACAACAAACCCTGACATCCCTTACTTATACTCTTTTCTGCGTGAGCTACATAAATAAGGTTCAAACTAGTCTCTACTTGATGGGGAATAACACTTCTAGGAAGTATTAAAGTTTTGTTACGACAATCGATCATCACATTATTAGCAGACAACCAATTAAGGCCAATAATCACATCAATACCCTTGAAAGGTAAACATACAAGATCAATAACACTACTAAGATCTTCGTACTCAACTACGCAATTCAGGCAAGCAACGCCAGTAACTACATTAGCACCCATAGGAGTAAAAACACAAATATCATAAGGTAATTGTTCTGTCACTATATGTAATTTCCCCGCACAACTCTCCAAAATGAAAGAATGACTAGCACCAGAGTCGAACATGGCATGAATAGAATTGTCGTTAATGTAAATGTTACCTGTCACCATCTCAGTTGATCCTTGTGTCTCTTCATGGGTCAATGCAAACATCTGACCTTGCTGGAATGATCGTTGAGGATTTGATTGATTACGGCAAACATAAGCGAAATGCCCCACTTTACCGCATTTATAACAAGTTGATTGTGCAGCAGGGCAAAGTCTATTAGCATGGCTCTTTCCACATCTCCCACAATCTTTTACTACTGCAGCTGATAAGACTTTATGTCCTTGTTGGTAAGGTTGACGTGGAGGTGGAGGGGGTAACATAAGAGGTGGTCTATAAGATGGAAATCGAGCGGGTCGGGGATGTGCTGGGGAGGCCTGTTCAATGGAGGTCTATAAGATGACTGGGAGAATTGAGGTCGAAATGTATAGTTCTGTGGCCTCCAAGGTCTGTTCACGGGATTAGGAGGAAAGGAATTCTTCCTCTTATGAGAAGACCCTTCATCAAAATTGTACGTACCACTCGTCCTGCTCTGGTCATTACTTTTAGCTGGCGTTTGTTTACTGCTCTCAGTAACTCTACAAACATCAACTGCTCTGTTCCAATTCTCTAACATCATAGGAGCCAACTTCTCTCTCATTCCATCATTTAATCCCCTCATCAATCGACGAGTCAGCCATTTTTCTTCTTTCGAATGGGTAGAATATCGAGCCAGCTGATTAAACCTGGACAGATAGTTCTCAAAAGCCTCTTGATTACCCTGACGGATTTTCAAAAATTCTGCTTCTTTCTCTTCTCTAATGGTCTCAGGAAAATACTTTTTATTGAACTTTTCCATAAACAACTCCCAGGTAAGTGGAATTTCTTGAGCCTGCAACAATGGTTCGGTATTCTGCCACCAGTAAACTGCCTCACCTTCCAACTTGTATACTGCCATTATAGCTTTCTGTTTAGAAGTACACGGCATTACTTTGAATATTTTCTCCAGAGACTTAATCCAGTTCTCAGCTATCACTACGTCCACAACGCCAGAGAAAGATGGAGGGTGGTGCTTATTAAAACGAGTCATTGCCTCATGTAGCAACTCCTGATTGGGTTCAGGGGGTAATTGTGGATCTGCGTCTTGTTGTTCCCTCCTCCTATCTTCCCTTCGTTCTTCATTCTGCTTAGCTTGCTCTTCTTGTCTTTCTCTTATTTGATTTATGGCTACTCGCTGCTCATTCAGTTCATTCAAGATGACTTGCAAAGGATCACGTGGATCCTCCTCCCCTTGTTGTTGACCTCGTCTTGAACCTCTGCCTCTTGTATCAACCATCTTATACAAGTCCTATCATCACATCAGGTAAACTATTCAGTTATACTTGATGACGTATAAGTATCTAATAATTGAATTAGAATACTTAACTAATAAAGTACTTGTGTACATTACTTAGTCTCAATATTCACTCACAACGCTTGTAAAATTCCTAAATTTCCAATTCACTACGTCGACACCACAATGCAAACAGGGAAGAAGAAATATAACTTACGGAATATAATGTTTCTCCTTTTCTTTACAATCATTCAAGGAAATTTTTTATTATTATTATTATTTTAATTTTAATGTGGGAGGAGGATTTTCGTTGATATCTCGACTATCATTATGCCCGGGTTCATAATTATACTCGAGACCCCAAGAAGTATCCTTATTCTCCTCATCCAATTTTAAGTTAATGTCGATCCACAACACAAAATAAATATCAGGAAGAGAGGAACTAGATGAGCGAAAATAATAATGCTTAGCAAGCACACATACTCATACTTTACGCCACAAACAATAGCAATCACAAATAAAATTTTATAAGAGATTATACACTCAAATCAATTAATCCACTATTCATATAAGGGAAGGAACAAGTAATATATAAATACAATTCAACTCAGGATTTCAGAAGAATTTCCAATATACATGTCAATAAATTCACAATAATAGGATTCCATAACAATTCATCACTTCAATTCACATTCATTCACCATATTCACAGTCATTCCAATAGGATTGCACCAAGAACTTTCGTAAGAAATCATATAAACAAGCATACATACTTTTCTCCAATTCTTTATTTATATTTTTTTTTACCCCTAATCCTATAGCCACCTGTAATTACCCCTGAATCACAAGAGCTAACTATCTACCATTTTCTATCCTAACCATTCTCTCAGCAAAGAATTCCAACTCTTGTGCCAGAAACTTCGCTCTGATACCAAAATGTCACACCTAGCTATTTTATTCTAATTTATTAAAATATAAAATATATTTAAATTAAATTTAGTAATTTTAGTTACAAAATATATTTTGAAGACTTTAAAAGTTTATGCAAGTTGACAGAAAACGGTCCAAATTAAACCTTTTTCAAAAAGTGACATTTGACCAAAATCTTTTTATCACATTTAAAACAATATTTCTATTTATAAAAAAAATTCTTTAGGCATATGAAAGGAATAATAATAATTATATAGAATAACATAAACGAGTATTGATTTCCTAGAAATAATTGGAAATATAATATTTATATATAATAATATAGACAAGTGTTGATTTTCTAAAAATACTTTATCTACTATTACTACAAGTACAATTATAAAAATCATGAAAATCTTACTACCAAAAAGAAATTTACTATGAGTATATAAGTTTCAAGAATATCCTCAAAATAGTTAACATGAAAATAAAACAAGTAAAACGAATAATCCTGTGTTATAAAAACATTACATCCACTTATAAAATAAATCTGAATAAACTTTGCTAAAGTATCAATTTGCAAAAATGTTTATAATCGGTTACAAAAAAAATAAAAGCAGGCATCCCTGCCTTCTCTCTTTTCCTCCTTCACTCCAAAATTCACCTATCTATTGTGTACCTGAAACCAAATTTACCGCAGTTTATTTCATACACTCTAATCCTATATATCATCTAGTTCATTTAATCCTACTTCAGATAATGATAGTGCGCTCCTCCTGTTGGTGATTACTACCTGTTAGTAAAGCACTCATACAGGGCCCCTACCTTAACAATATGTTTGTCACGGTAGATAACTAAATGTGTGTGCCTATCGCACCACCTCACTACTTATAGCAATATATTTGCCTTTCGTAGTAGGCATACCTGACAGGATTTTCTAGGAAAATAAATTCAACAATAATAATAACAATTTGGTATAGGGGGTGCGACCCTCCTTATACCTGGAGTACTCCACATAAATTTAAATACTGAAAATAAACCCTATCAATATCTGAAGCAGTAATATTAGTGATGACAGAAAATAAACAAGAAATCCTGTGTGTGTATGAAACAAACTGCTACCTGTTATCCTTAGCACTTCACTGTTCCTCCTTATTCCTGCTTGTAATGTGCCTCCAAGTATTTCCCTTACTAGACTCTCCTATTGTTATATCATGTAGTAATAGGATTACAAAATTATTCTATGTGATCAAATATCGCGTCTCTCTCGGTCTTAATAATACTACCCATCCCTTCATAATTATATTATTCCTTATTTTTCCTTTCCAAATTTACACGTACAAATTCACAATTGAGAATAGAAATCAATTATAAATCAATCACTAATACCAAGTCAAGTCACCATATCATGCTATTGCTCATTCCATATTGTAATTGACAAAGAAATTAAAGAATTCCAATCAAATACATTTCAGCCCATCCAAATAAACAATCATCACAAGTATCACTCTGTATATCTTTCATAAACAATTACTATCACAATACTCAACATGTTCCAAAGTCATTTACTCATTTCACCAAGTGAACGTGCAAGTCAAGAATAGAAAAGACAATGCAGTATGAGATAACATATGCATACAACTGATTCACATGTGAAATTATTATTTGTACAACTTGATCACCAAGACCTAGAAAACTAGGTTCTAGAGAACTAATTCAAGAAAATCTAATTCAAAGAAATGATTTTAGAATATCGATAAAACACCATGAGCGACAATTAAATTCATGAAATGTGATTATCCAAACAAAGCAATGAAGTAGGAATTTGAAATGCAAAGAGTCAATGACAAAAACAAGTGAACAAAAATTGATTCTACAATGTAAGAATCAGGGAAAGATTTTTCAAGCTTCAATTCACTCAAACCATTAGGCACGGCAATTTCACAGTGACATCATGCCAAAAATCTGTTAAGAATAATTCAAGAATTATGAAGAAAGAAATTCTGCTACAACAAATCTCCTAATGAACTGATTTAAGAAATTGATGAAATTCTAATGCAATATATATATATATATATATATATATATATATATATATATTAATGGGCTGCAAGAAAAATAAATAAGTAAACCAACTCACACTAAATCATAAAAACATATCCAATAGTGTATGAGATTCACAATGTGGCATCAATATTCACATCAATGCTTAAAACAGTAAAGTAGCACACGAAATTCATAACAGTAATTGACAAACAACATAACAATGAGATAGGTAGCACTAACTACCTTGGGGTCTGATTCAATAACGAGAATAAACCCCCAAGTCATAACAAAAACAAGTTAAACTTCATGCTCATAACAAAAACAAGTTAAACTTCATGCAACTTCAACAAGAACTCAAGTAAGCAACTAAGCAGTACCATCTATGACTCAAAGAAACCTATACAAATCAGAAATTTAGGGTTTAAATCTTAAGGAATCTAGTTCATATTCGAATTTTGCTTTTACCTCACTCTAATCTCAGAAAAATAGGTATGAGCAAAAAGACAGCTTCATTTTTAATGATTAAACAGCCCTTATTCAATCTCCCAAAAGATCAAATCGATTTGTCTCTCAAGCCTCACCGAATCGTAAAAGCAAAGTGGGTAATAAGAAGGAAGCTCACCTGTGACCTGTTTCTTCAATTCTTGCAAACGTGTACCAATTTGCTTGATATCTCCTAGGGAATTGAAGCTGAACAAACGAATGAGCAAAGGAGAATTATGAGAGAAAATCGTGAGAAAGGGCTGAGGAATGAAGCTGAGAGGAAAGGAACGGTGTTTTGGCTAGAGGGAGGGTCGAATGATGTATTTGGAGAAGGGTGTGACGGCTAATTAGGTTTTGAGAGAATGAAGAATGATGACATTAGGGTTTATTGGGTAGACATAACAAATAAGGAAATTTCTATCATCTACCCATGTGTTTATTTTAATTATATTTTTAGCCTCAAACTCTTATACTTGACACTCATTCCCCCCTTTTTTATTTAATTCTTTTCTCCCTATTTATTTAATAAAACTTAAACTTATAGTTTATATTCCCCATTTTTATTTAATTTAACTATATTTTAAAACAAATGAAAAATAAATCTGGGGTGTTACAGTTCACTTAATGAACAGATTGTGATACTCACTTAAGTACAACAAATGCTCTTAATAAATGTAGAGACTTAAATATAAAGAGTACAAGATGATAACAATAAGAATAACTCTCTAGCTATTAAGTGCTCTCTTGAACTTTTTAGCTTTCTGGATATTCTGAGTATTATGCTTTTAATTCTCGATTGTAGTTCGGTAACCTCATAAATGATGAAGTTGTTTCTTTTATAGTAGCCTCTAATACTCCAGATGTTTGAACGGCAATAAATCCGTTTGAATATATTCGTTATTCCCATGTTACCGTTGTCCTCATTAATGTCTTTGAAAAGCAACTCTGACTTCTGAGCACCTGTACGTTCTGACTCTTTGTACTTGCTATCGGATGGGTTTGTGCTACCGGTAGTAGGAGCCTTGTTCTACAAGTGTTAGTCTAAGAATCCCAGTGCAAAGAGCATTCACTATCGGAAGCTCATTTGCTATCGGAAGCGAAACTAAGTTCTGCACACAAATGTTAGTCCAACAGAGTAATATATAATCAAGTGCAATGGGAAGCATTTTTGCTATGGGAAGCAATCCTATTTAGACTAGGTTATATAGGATCAGACTTAGTGTAAAATTCACTTCCGCTACCGGACGCATGCTACATCCGCAAGCACTAGTCACGTTGTTTTTGCTCTAAGTCATCCGGTTGTGGTTTTACATCCGATTGTGTTCTAACTTAGGATTTCTAACTTTTATCTAATTCTTCCTAAGTGTTCATTATGTTCTTTCATATTTTAGTCTTCATCAAAACTTAAGATTCTAACATTCCCCCCCTTTTTGATGATGACAAACCTATAGCTAACTATAAATTCATAATTAAAATTACAACAGTAAAGCACAAGTATTCATATAAGCGAACTTCATTGATTAAACAGAGTAATTACAAATATGATCAAAAAGCATTATAAACATGAACACAACAAAATAACTAAGATATTACAAGCATGATGAAAGGATGTACAAACAAAAAAAATAATATGTTATGCTATGCATGAGGGGTTTGATGTGGTTCTAAAGCTTATGTCTTTTGTTCCTCTCTCTTCTGTTTTGTTTATGCTCCTCATCAACCTTATCCCACATCTCCTTCAGCTCTGCCTCTCTGATTTGTGCTAAGATCTCAAGATGTTCTCTCTTATTCCTTTCCTTCCTTTGCCTTTCGAGCTCAAGAGATTTCTCGATTGCCCTTTTTAGATCTGCAGCCTCATTCATCCCAACTGACTGCCCTGAAGATGAGTCACCAAGGGGAATAATAGTTCCAGAGGGCAGATGAATATTCTTGACCTTGAACGCCCATGCTGAAAATTCTGGATCATGAGACAGATCTTCCTCTAGTAAAGGGAGCAGCAGGAGTGGCAGGGGTCGGAGCTGGTGCCGTGGATGGAATAGGTGTAGCAATGACTATCCTTGGATGCGTCGTTCTTTTCAACCCATACTTCTGACATAGATGATCCAGAAGGTCGTTTGTAGACTCAGGTGCAGAAGGTTGAGACCTAAGAGGAATGTCCTCAGGCTCAGGGGGTTGCACAGTCAGCACCATTTTCTTGTCTGCTAGATGGCTTGAGGATGCTGCTGTCTGTTGGCGCATGAAATGGATGGCTTTGCCTCGAATGAAGGTTTCAGCTAGGCGAGCGCGTTCCAAGTCCATCACTCTCCTGAGTGCAGCTTCAAAGTCCGCATCAATCCACAGGGACGGCTGCCTCAGTGTATCTCTCCCCCTTTTGGCATCATCAAAATGTGTGAGGGCCAAGGAGGTGCTGGAGGAGGGATCAGATGGGGGTGGTTCTGGGCCGAATCTTGGTGGAGGAGATGGGGGTGGTGAGTCATGATCATCATCGTCAGATGGGTGGTTTGAGGATGGTGAGGAGTGGTGAGATTGGTTGTGTGAATGGTCTGATGGTGGGGAATTTTGTGGAGTATGGTGAGGTGATTGATGGGTGTCTTGGTTAGGTTGATCTTGGTGTGGTGAGTTTGGGTTTGATAGCTGGTGGTGGTCAGGGGAGTCATGGAGTGGTGGATCTTGGTGTGGGGGACTTGGTGGAGGTGGAGGTGGAGGGTTAGGAGGATTGTTATTTGGGTTGTTTGGAGGAGGTTGATTTGCCAGTAGCAGGTCCAACTTTGCTTCAACCCGAGCAAGCTGAGCTTCGACTTTCCTGACCCGATGGTGCACCTTGCGGAAGCTTCTGCGAACTTGTTCTTGGAAGGGAGCCATCAGTGCATTGGGCAGCCTGAATACCAATTCATCAACTAGCTCAGTCAGGGTAGCAGCATTGATACCAGCAGCAGATGCTCTTGGACCACGAGCAGTGCTTGGACCAAGCTGACGGTGGGAGTCTACTTCCTGATCGCCAGCGCCAGAGGTGGAAAGCTGTGTGTTGTGAGAGGCACTTCCCCCTCTTGAACCGGAACCAGCAGGTCTTGGGGGTCTGATATACGACACACCCATCTTACCCAAATTCTTCGAGTCCATGGGCAGGCACTTCCGGTTGTCCACTCCCTCAGTGGACTGGATGTTGAACTTCTCCAACAGGAAGGCGATCAGCTGGGGGAAGGGAAGAGAGGCATTCTCCTTCTTTGTTTTTCCATCAACCCATCTGAGGAGCTCCATGGAAATGAGTTGCCCAGGGTTGATGGGTTCCTTGCGCAGAAGTCTAGGCAGCCATGGATTGTCAAGCTGGGTGAACTCAGAGAAGTTGCCACCCTTGTGGGTCATGATCCGCGAGTAGATGTATTGGATGACTCGCTTGAGATCAGGCATCCCAGAAACCTTCTTCCCATCAGTCTCATAGGCTTCTGACAGTTGTTCTGGGGAGAAACGCCTATGATACTTCCACTTGTTCAGATTGTGGTCCGTGATTCCCAGGAGTTGATTGATGACTCTCCAATCAAACTCGATATGTCTTCCCCTTACTGTGGCAGAGAAGTAAACGCAAGCGACCAGGTTTTCTTTTTCCCTTCTCTTAACCTTTGCAGATAGGGACTGGTAGAAGACTCGGAGAACATTGATGTTGTAGTCATTTTGAATCCCTAATCAGTTCATGTAGTTCCCCAGTCTGTCACTCAAATCAAAACCCAAATTTTTCAGAGTCTCCAGGTCGACATAGATCCCGTTTGTTAAGTAGGGATTTCTGTGTTCGAAGGCCGGAGAGATAGGTTCGAGAGGGTCTGATCTGTACACTGACATATCATCTTGAACTCTCTGGCGTTTGGAGGAAGAGGGTTCTTCTGCGAATTGAACCTGTTTTCCCTTGCGTTTTGTTACATACTGTTACTAATTCCCTAATTAACCTAATATATCCCTTTTAATTCAATTAACTCTTTACTAACTATGATAGAATAAGGATTTCCATCATAATAAATGTCCTATATCATAGTTAGAAAAAGAATTCACTAATGGTTAAAAATTATCCATGATAGAAAAGAATTTCCTAATATAACCTGAACACTATCATGGATAACTAATAGCTAACCATGTTAGAAAAGATTCACCTAACATGGTTAGAAAAAGAAGTAAACTAATATCAATCATTAATAATCATCTAACTATGATAGAAAAGACTTTTCATATTATTACAAACCTATCATAGTTAGAAAAGTAATTTGCTTATATAATAATCCATAATCAACATCCCTGAGTCTATTTTTCATTTTAATAATAAAACATGCGGAAGCGAATGCAGACCTATACAAATTGGCAATATACAATTCAAAATAGTCTATATAGCTTCTAATACCTAATTCCCTTTTCCTGTTGTCTGCGTCTGTGCATGAATACCTGCAAAAATGTCAGTAATCGTGGGATGAGACAATGTGTCCCAGTAATCACCGCTTAACTCACTATAACAGTGAGATGTGCGGTAGCGAGGGCGTCTAAATGGTACCACATTTTAAAACCAATAATGTATATATACATGTCAAGTCTTTCATTTATCATTCAAGTCCCTTCGTCCAAATCAACTCAAATTCATCATCTCTACTTTCCACATATCACTCAAATCCCTCAGTCAATTCCGCATAACTAAATATCACCTTCCCAGTCTCCAATCTAATCTTACTACCACCACAACTCTCACACTCACCTATAGATGCATTGTGCCATCACGGGGCATTCAAACATCTAATCTTCACTATATGATTTGACACTGTGTCCCTCTCCATAATGAGGGGACAATTTCCCTCTCTGGCAATCTCCAGAGAGGGAACCCCAGTTCTGTTTCCATTACAGAACGGGAATGGTTGGGCTCTCCAATGCCAAACAACCGTAGGTCACTTTCTCTCAATAAGTTGACCTATGATCCCTGGTCTAATCAATCCGGAAAGGATCATCAGTACAAATAACTGTCGATTGGCCAATCGACAGTTATCATCGCGCGATGGTACATAAGTAACAGTGTCATGCAATGCTCACCATATCTATCAAGTTCAATCACTAGTTTCTCAATTTCAACATCTATATCATGAAATCTTACCATTCCCTTCAATATCTCAATCTCAACTGTTCAAATCCTTCCCTCAACCTACTCTCAATATCCTGCCAGAGTACTACACAAATCTCTCATATCCTATCCAGAACATCACCACCAACCAGGATAACATTATATATGATATACCAAAATCTTTTATACAAAAATAATCGTGTTTGAAAGGCACCCGATAGCCTGTTTTATATAAAAATAACTTTTGGAAGATAATATATATATAAAGAGGGTGAGGAAGGATTTTTGAAAATCCCAACTAACATCACCCTCAATGTTATAGCAAGGTTAAGAGTGATTACCTGTCGCCCAGCAATTTACACGATTTCTCATCCTTTCTTTATGCCACAAAAGCCATATCGCAATCAATCCTATAATGTAATACAGAATGATAAATTAGTATCATTCTACTTCATGTTTAACGTCTCTCTCGTATCCACATTACTACCCAGTTTCCCCTTCTTAATTCCAATTCTCTTATTTATTCAAATCCTCATTGATTAACTAGGTAAGAGTCTAATATTTTCTGATGATGTATAGAAATCTTGTGACATCACAATAAAGCATATACATTCAGTCATTAATCAATAATTAAATCTTCCTTCATCAAAGAACAACCAACCAAAGCCAATAACAAAATCTGAAACTTCAATAGTCATCACGCTCCATTAGATTCTCATATAAGCATACAAGCATTCAACAAATAAATCAGCTTTATATTCTTTTATCACCATAAGAATGTTTCTAAATCGTTTATTCATGCGTCCAGTCCAAACAAAAACTTCTCAAACCAACATCCAAACCTACAAACATATATAATCTCACATATGCAAGCAATCAAGCAATTTCAGCAAGTTCAAACAACAATTAATACTTCCAAACATCCTTTCGAATCCGACACAAAAGACGAAATGTGAAAACCAGATTTGAACTTATAAAAGCCGTCACAATCAACAAGAAAACAAAATAAAGCCAATAATAACTAAATTTCTTAACTTCAGCTAGCACCAATCAAAAACACATCTTATTTCACTTTCTTCAACCATAAACCAAATAAATCCCATTCTGCACATGAAAATCCAAATAAGCATAGCACATGATAATTTTTGGCTACCTAAATCACTTTTAAAACACATAAATCATAGTACCACATCAAACACCCAAATGGTCATATTAGGAAGAAACAGGGAGAAATAAGTTCAAACCAAATGTGTAACACCACAATTTCACTACAGTGTTTTGTAACTTAATTAGAGAATTTCTCATGTTCAGTTTTCAATACTATAATCCACAAGAAAATGCCAAGACACAAATGTGCAGCACTAGCCTTTTAAGTATAACCCTAGAAATCAAAGTTTTACTAACCATTCCTCATTAAAGTCAACATAAAGCAACCATTTCCTTGTAAAACAAACACCACAAGCTAAACCCTTCATACCACTCTAAATGACATCATATAGCATGTTCTTCTTTCTCTCCCTCAAAATCGAACACACACCATCTTTTACTTATATTCAATTATTATTTCATTCATTCATCTATATTACAAACATCCAAATCCAGAAAAATCAAATAAGAGACAAAACAGAGTTTGATTCCCTTTAAGATCAGAAATGCAAAACTGATCAACCAGAAGACAATTATTATCATTTCTTTACATTACTTTCCAGCTAAGTTTAAGGAGAAATATGCAAGCACATATCAAGAGCCACAACAAAAAAATAAATCCTTTAAACCATTCATTTTCCATGACTTAGAACAGAATTTATTCATGTAATAGTTCACAAAATCAGCATCATAATCATCACCAAATGTTAAGTTCCATGAGACTATATTCATGCAAAACAACCCCTCCCTAACTTCTCAAAATGCTGCAACCATATCAGTCCAAGTTTTAGAAAAATTACTATAGCTTATGTAGTGAACCAAATCAGATTTTAACCTTCCCATAACACCATTTAGTTTATTATGGTTTCATTATTTCTTATTTCATTCGGTCAAGGCAGCAAGAAGTGACAATATTTTCCAAATCAATAGGTACACTATCAATACATCATCCTATTACACAAAGCATAAACCAACCAAAAACAGATTTTTATTCAAGCAATTAAATTCATTCCTTCCAAATTCTAATCTGTCATATCAGTGGAAAATGGTTAGAAAACTTTTAGTTGTGCATGCATCAACACCACCACAGCCCAAAACCTTAATTAACATATGCATCCTCATTATTTGAAGCACCAATACACACATTCACAAAATCAGAACCCATTCAACCAGCAGCAAACAAAAGAAAAATGCTCAGTCAAAATCAACAAGAATTCAAGCAACCAACAAATATTTACTAACTTCAACTTAGGTAAGCTTTTCACAACAATGAATTTGAAGTTTTTATACCTCAATCCTATATTTAAATCAGCCCTCTCACTCAACTATAACTAGCAGAAATTCTAGGAATGAAGAACAAACCCTCACCAAGCTTATCTTGTTTACTTTGGAGGTTTTGCTGCAGATTTTTGAAGCTCCATTCCTCCCCCATAGTTGCTGGCCGAATAGAAACAGAAAAAAGAAACAAAGAAGAGTAAAAATCACTTCTTCCATTCCAACTTCATAAGAAAAACTTCCCATGTTAAACTCTCAACTCATAAATGAGTTCGGTTTAAACTATTTTTCCCAAACCCAAATCAGATTTTCCCCAAATCGGATGAACCCCAAAACCTTCCCAAAATACACGAAATTTATATGTGAAGATTAAGAACACTTACCTAAACTAAATTGTGGATTTACATAAAAGATTCTCGCCAAAAGATGCTGGAAATCGTAAGAACCTTGAGCTGGACAAGAGAAGAGAAAAGAAGAACGAAAAGGAAGAGAAGACAAAATGTTTTTTTTATGTGTATGTGAGGAATGAGAGAGGGAGGCCGAGAGTTTATCTAATTGGGGGTGGGTGTTGTTTTTTTTTATTTCCGTTTTCTAATTACCTACACCACATATAAATATGTGGTCCACAAATTTTCAAATGTTTTTGTCATTTTTTTTTATATTTTAGCCAACTTCTTCACTAATTTTAATCCCTCCATTTTCTTTAGGCAAAAGATTTTCAAGAATACAGATAAAATATCCTTGCTCTAAATTAAATTATAGAACTTTTATAATTAAATTTTTGGGATGTTACAAATTCCCAGATTTGGCAGAGGAGGAGTTGGGGTTTGATGAATTGGGGTTTGTCTCACTAGATTCAGCCATGATGAATGTGTGTGGTAATGGCGAAGGTATGGATGTGAGGATGGAGTGCAGAAAAGATGAAGATGAAGATGAAGATGAAGATGATGATGAAGATGCAGATGAACAGTTGAGAGAGAAAAGAGGGTTGAGATGGTAGAAAATTTTGAATGAAAAGTTATGAGTGAGTAAATGCCTATTTATGCGAGAAGACGTTTTGATGCGAGGGATCATGTTACATACTGTTACTTAGTCCCTAATTAACTAATGATATCCAATTTTTAATTCTATAATCTCTTCACTAACTATGAAAGGAAAAGGATTTTCCATAATACTAATATACCTATCATAGTTAGAAAAAGAATATTCTAGTGAATAAGACATTATCCATGAGGTGTCAAAGATGCTAATGAACAATGGAGTCTATGGTGTAAAGATGTGTAAATGGTTGGGATAAAGGAGGTTTAGAACTTTCACAGATTGTGCAAAGGATATAACATGATGATAAAAAACAATTATACCACTTAATTCAGATAGCTACAAGACCTTTGTTATAGAATGGTATTTTAGAGAGATCAATTCGTATGGGTTACAATTAACTAATTTACATAACTGCCTCGATCTATCCAAATTAATCATTGAGCTTTTACGTTATGGACCCGAGAAGTACTATTCCTCAAATTTTTTGAGATTTGTTGGCTGATTTTTGTGATACAGATCTTGAGACAAAAGAAAGGCAAGTATGGGGTTGCTGCTATCTGCAATGGAGGAGGATGGGCATCTGCTGTTGTCTTTGAGCTCATGTAATCATTCTTCTCATTTATTTAGGAATCTTTTTTATTCTTTTAGGGTAGCTGTTATACTGTAAATGATTATGATAGGCTTGCATATGAAACTGTTCATGAAATACCTCACATTGATGTCAAATTAAAGGGAGAAGATTTGGGTGTTCTCTGGGATAGGAAAGATAATAATTTCGTGTAGTATAGATATTCTGCATCATATACCATGTGAGTTTAAATTTTAGAGAGCAATATGATCTTGAATCAATTATTTCATGTTGTTGAACTGCTTGATATTTTTAGCAAATCTAGCGCACACAAACCACTTAAAATTCTGAAATAAAAAAAATACTATTTGAATCTTTTTGCTATGTTCTTTCTCTCTGAAGGCCACGGACTGAGACATCAGGTCACATTCTTTTATATCATATGGCGAGCTTCACTTGGTTTGCATCTGAATGTTTGTTGTAAAAATTTTCATTTAAACTGTTAAAACAATACATGGGAAGATTGTTTTAGATTTTCTTTATAACAATGTATTAATAATAGCTTTATCAAGGTAGCTGTAAGTGTTGCTTCTATTAGATGTCAAAAATAACTGGCTTTTACTATTGACATTCATGTCTATCACTGGAGTTAAATGTCAAACGCCCTCCTTTTAAATTATAGTGTGATTTATGTACTAATTATGGGATGCAGTTGAAAAGGGATTCTCCATCTATTGGGCCATTGGGTCTTCAAGATGAAATTCGAAGAGTACACTCCAAGGAAACTGACCATTTGCTTATAGTTCCCTTCCATACTCAAAAATTGATGCTTTAGGTATGATTTTCTGTTGGGGGAAGCCCAATTCATTTGTTTAGTGGTGTTCATAAAAAAATGAAATACAAAAGCAAGCAAAAACTTGATAATGTGATACTCTTCCTTTTGTTGCAGTACATATACCTTTATTTGATTTTTTTATCCTGTGACATAGAATGCTTTTTACTCACATCTAAATCATATGTTCTCATTTTTTTTGCTGTCAGATTTGGAGAGGAAACAAGATGATTTCCATCTTGAGAGTGTGTAGTCTGATTCAGCTAACACTAATTCAGGACAAAAATTAGGATCTAACAAGTCCCTCCCAACTCCGTCCATGTCATATTCATCAAATATTCTGATAGTAATGTTTTAATAAATGCTATTGCTATTTTACCTGGTTGCATTTCTGATTTGTTCCAAATGTATTGGTAAACCATTTGATTTCAACATTTTTATGTCATATATTGGCTTAAATTATGGTATCCCAAAGTAAATATTCTTCTTCATGTGTCACATATAAGTTTGTATTGAGGAGTAGCTATTTCTTCTCTTCTTTGTCTATAATAATTTTTGCCTTCATCTTTAGGCCATCACAAACATATTTGTCCTCCATGTGTTCACGCACACTTATGCTCGCTTCCCTTTTCAAAGTAAGTCTTTAAAGGGATATAAATGAAACCAATTGGTTCGTGTTTTGCGTTTTTCTGACCATGGTATCATTATTCCCCAAGTAACACGTTATCTATGTTTATTGCCTTTCTAATGATGCATGGAGTTCATAAGATCTGTTAAATTGTTTCTCCTTCAAGTTTTAGTGGCCATTTTAGTTCAACAACTGCTTCAAGTGGGTAGGCATAGTGCACTATCATCCTGGTCAAACTCCAGTGACCATGGCTTCTTCTTCAAGTATAAAATCTTTGAGTTGTATGTTTACACATTTTGGAGTTGACTGTTTTTTTTAATTTGTTTTCTGAATTTTTAATAGATAATTTCATCATGTCATCAATAGGCTTTCATTACTTTCAAATGTTTTTTGTAATTGCCATGGGGATACCTTTTTTGTTATCCTTATTTTCGTAGTGATTTTGAAGTTGTATGTTTACGCATGGACGCATTTTACGCATTTTTACTTATGTTGAGAGGTTCAAAAAGCAAAAGACAATACCCATAAATGGGACAATGAGTTTTATTTTTTAACAAATTTACTTATTTAATCCTTATAATTTTTCCAATTTCGTAACTGATCAAAGAAGGTGGAAGTGATAATGATGATGAGAATACAAACAGTGACTTAGAAGATTATTATGAAGAACATAGAAAGTAATTAATTAGGTTTTGTATTTAGGCTTATGGAGGGGGTTTGGACAAATTGTCGGGTGTGGGGACAAATATCAGAAAATAAATATTAATAATCTGTGCGTAGTTCTTCTGAAACAAATTTTCATTCAAGTTCTTACTAAAAGAACAATTTAACTATTTTGGAGATGCTCAAAAAACTAAAATAAATTAAATCACACTACAAAATTTATGTTTCTTTGTATACAGATTAACTTGACTTATGAATTGATATAGTATTAAATAAAAAATAATTAAGTCGTTTGTCTTCTTTAATCTTCTTAACTATATTAAGAGTGATTATCTCTTTCCATGTACTATACAAACTAATGTGTTTATAGGCTGAGATGTAAAGTAAAACAATTGAATGTTTAATGCCCCGCCCCCGCGCGTTAACGCGCGGGGTCCATCCTAGTTTATTTAATTTTATGTCAAGCTAAGAGGAATTATTCAAAGCAAATCTCACATTTTTCATACACATTTCTAAAAGCAAATCTCAAAGCATAAGGAAACAAACATTTCATTTCAAATCCCCATATGCAAATCTGATCTCTTCATGCCTTCTTATAAGCCGAATTGAGCACAAATGAGAAAGGAAAGAGCATACATAGTTTATCTATACATCACTCACATTTCCAAACAGACCACCATCATAACAAAATGACGTAAATCAGATTCCCATGAATCCCGAAACTGACTTAAAATTTTTAGATTAGACATGATTCAAACAAAAATCTGAATTTGCTCAAGTCAGAAAAATAAGAGCAAGTAATTCTCATAATCAGATCAATCAATGACAATCTGCAATAAATGGGTAACTTATCAACCATTAACGTGTCATTCAAACCAAATTCACGCTTACACTAATGTAAATCTAATATGAAAATATCAGCAATCTGATTTATAAGCCAGAATTGCAAAAATCAGCACCAACAACTTAGACAAGCAAGATAACCAGCAATATGAAGTCATAAAAAAAGTCCAAAAACCAGCAATGGTGCTAACTTGATTAAATTTGTCGTGGGCTAATAGAATAAGAACTTTAGGAAATCAATATGCCACACTATTTCAATACGCATGAAGATCATGAAAACCTTCTTGGAAACAATGACACTAGTATTTTGGAATGGTAATACATGATAAAACAATTGAACACTTGATTTTCACATTCATATATCAAAATTCAATCCCATTGCTTAAGCATATATCTTCATTGCAAAAATGATTTTTATGATTTTGAGTTTCTTAATATAGATTTTATACCAGAGAATCAAATTTCACAAAAACAATCCTAGTTCATTTACCAAGTAGAACATATATAAGAATCCTATATATTTCAATCCAGTCGGCCATGAAAACACTAACCCGAAATCACACCCCAAAGAAAAATCCACAAAGGTCCACTGTTACGATTACAAAGATCATATTTCTCCCTCAATAAAACTTAATTCCAACCAACGCAAAACACGACTTCATAATCACAGGTAAAACATGTGAAGGGATTATATTCATTCAATTCTAATATCATATATTCTTTCCCATGAACCTAACAAACACAAGCAATTATACAATAGGATAAACCCAAGCCTAAACATACAAGCATAATATTACATACCGCACCATTATCATTATTCCCAACAAAACGGATTGTGAGTAACAATTAACTGCAATCAGATTCTCAACCAAAAAAATCAGAAATAACTTAACATCTACATATGACTAATACTTCTTACATCATATAGATGAGAATCAATAACATAAATCATAAGGGTAAAGACAATATCCATTGTTTTATCAATCTTAAAACATAATCTATTGTTAGAATCTTAAGTTTTGATGAAGACTAAAATATGAAAGAACAAGAAAAATTAGGTTAATATAGAACCACAAGTAAGAGTACAACCGGATGTGGATTTACTTCCGGATGGACTAGGACTAGCGCTCGCGGATGAACGACTCATCCCCCAGCGGAAGCAAGTAATACACTAAGTCATAACTCAATCGAGGAACATTAGTTGTATAAAATCCTTGAGACTAAGTTAGGATGCAACCGGATGTGGATTTGCTTCCGGATGGTTAATGACTAGTGCTGCCTGTTGGGTTAGGTAACACCAAGCGTCAGTGAGTATAACACTAAGCCATAACTCAACGTCCAGTAGGAGTGCTTCCGGATGTGGAATTGCTTCCGGAAGTAAGAGAACTTCCTAAGACTAAATGAACTCCCACTGCATGTGACTATGTGTTAATATATTGCTAGACTAACGTTCAAGTGCAGCACTGAGTAATGTTGCTTCCGGATGTGGATGTGCTTCCGCAAGCAATCAGAATGTCAGAACGTTCAGCAAGAGCAGAGCACTGCAGTGTCAGAGTGCTTTTTGGCAGAGCAGAGTTGTCAGAACTGCTTTTCAGAGATAAAGCAAAGTCAACCCTGCTGAGCATTAATGAAGCATTAAATGAGCCAACGGTAACTTGGGATAAACAACTATATTCAAACGGCTATGCCACCTATCAAGAGTGAGAATACTTGAAGACATATATAAGGAAACTCATCTTCATTCATGAAGATAACTTTGACATCTTGGAGAAAACTAGAGTGAGAAACTGAGAATATCCTTCAAGCATTCAAAGCTGCCCAGAAAAGCGAAAGAGCATTTAACACATTGAGAGTTCTTTTCATCTACTTATCTTGTACTCTTTGTAGTTAAGTCTCTTCATTTATTAAGAGCATTAAGTGTACTTAAGTGTGTAACATTATCCGTTCTTAAAGAGAACTAAGTTTAGAAAATCCTTTATTTGTAAAGGTTGAACCCTTGCAGGTTGTAAGGGGGAGTGAGTCAGTAAGGTTGCAAGTGAACCTGTGTAAAACTTGTGGTTGTAAGGTTGCAAGTGATCCCGGTCTAAAACTTGCGGTTGTAAAGGTTCCAGGTGAACCTGTTTGTAAAACCTGGGGATAGTGGAACTCAACCTGGGTGGTTGAGAACTGGACGTAGGTCAGGTATACCGAACCAGTATAAATCCTTGTGTTTATTGTTTAATTTTTATTTGGTAGCACAATTCACCCCCCCTCTTGTGCATCCACCCCTTTCATTTGGTATCAGAGCAGGTCTTTCTGACTTGATTCCAACGAATCTAGAAAGAAAAGATCTAGTAATAGATGCAGATTATTCCTTGCCCGATGTTGCTACTCAGCCAAACAAGCCTCCTGGCTTTGATGGCCACAACTATCCATTCTGGAAGTTCAGAATGGAGACCTACATCAAATCCTGCGACATCCGCCTCTGGGATGTAATTGAACGTGGAAATAACGTCCCTCTAGATGATGAAGGTCTTGCAAAGCAGCGATCCAGATACACCAATGAGGACTATGCTCTAATACAGCTAAACTACAGGGCCATGCACTACATTCAATGCGCCCTTAGTCCTAAGGATCAGCCACCACAAAACAGCAAAGGATATGTGGGAGGCTCTTGAGGCTACTCATTCTGGAACCAAGGGAGTGAAGGCAAGACGGGTCGAGATGCTGGTTGAGGAGTTCCACAAATTTGCCATGCTTAGTCCAACTGAGCCAATCAGAGAGCTGGAGCTCAGATTCACTCATCTTATCAATAACCTGGCCTCCCTGGGTAAAGACATTCCTGAAGAAGAACAAGTCAGCAAGATCTTAAAAGTCTTGAAAGGTGATTGGATCACCAAAGTTACCATCTTGCAGGAAGTCCAAGGAGAGTCAACCAGCTCTATCACTGCCCTGTTTGGTTCTCTGGCTGAATATGAACCAACCCTGCTGGCTCAGAGAGCTCCTCAAGCTACATCTAAAACCAAGAACCTAGCTCTTGTTGCTCCCAGCAAGGAGAAGATTGATGATAATGATGATGATGAGGATGATGAGGAGGACATCGATGATGAGGAGATGGCTATGATGGTAAGAAAGTTCAGAAAGTTCTTCAAGAAGAAAGGAGGCTTTCAGAAAGGTGAATCCAGCCAGAAGAAAGGATATAAGAAGGAAAGGGCCCCAGTGTGCTTTGAGTGTAAGAAGCCTGGCCACTTCAAAGCTGAGTGTCCAAGCTTGCAGAGATCAAAAGGGAAGGACAAAAGAAAAGTCTTTGTGTCCTCTATCTGGGTAAATAGTTCGGATGAGGAAGCAAGTGATGAGGAAGAGATTGCCAACCTCTGTCTCGTTGCCAGAGAAGATGATGAGGAAGCATCCTCAGAATTTGATCCCATCCAAGAGGACAGTGAGGTAACTTTCCCTGAACTACAAGAAGCATATAATGAAGTCCATGAAGAATTTTTCCGCTTATGTAAAGCATATAAAGTATTGAAAACTAAAAAGGAATCACTTGAGTCTAAGGTGGACTCACTTAGTAAGGAGCTAGCGGAAGCCAAAAAGCTTCCGGTAGCGGATGGCGAGGGTTCTCCCCAAGCAGAACCCAGAGCCTCAACATTAGAGAGCTGCTCTAACTGCAGCAAGATCTCAGGAGAGAAAGATAGACTGCAAAATGCCCTGCAGAAGTTTACTAATGGATCTGAAATGTTAAACATTATTTTAATGAATCAGAGGGCATATATGGACAAGACTGGATTAGGCTACACACCTAAAGGGAAAAAGTGGGTGCAACCAAAAGTGAAGCCTTACTTAAAATTCTTTCATAAAGCCACTAATCACAGCTCCACACCTTTTAGCTTCTGTAATTATTGTAACAGGAAGGGACATTCTACGTCCACCTTTAATATTAAGAAGCATGGAGCCAACAGTTCTTATAAGTGGGTCCCAAAAGGAACCAAGGCGACAAAGGATCCTCCCCCAAGAAAAGAAACTAAGGGAGGACAGGGATCCAGAGCCTGGAAACAATCCTTAAGGAAAGCCCAAGAGCCTAGAGCCAACACTAGGCCAGAGGCACAGATTAATAATAGGCCCAAGGTCAACACTGGACCGAGGGGTCTGAAGACTAATGATAAAGGACCCAATAAAGGTTGGGTACCTAAGCTTGTCTAATTTATGTAGGTCTGTCTCAAGGCATCCAAGAACAAAAAGTGGTACATCGACAGTGGATGCTCGAGACATATGACTGGTGACAGAGACAAATTCAAGTCCTTGGTGATTAAAGATGGAGCCACAGTAACCTTTGGAGGAAATCAAAGTGGAAAGATCACCGGAGTTGGAGAAGTAGGACCAGTCAAGGATGTCTATCTGGTGGATGGTCTCTGTCACAACCTGCTGAGCGTGAGCCAGAGCACTGACAAAGGAAATTGGGTAATCTTTGATTCACATGAGTGCATGATAATAGACAAGCATGATCTGAACCTAGATAAGGCCAACCTAAAATGCAAACTTAAGGCCAATAGAAATGGAAACCTATACACTCTAGATTTATGTCAACAACTAGATGAAAACTGTTTAATATCTAGTGATGAGAATAGTTGGCTTTGGCATAAAAGGCTAGCACATGTTAACTTTACCCAACTTGACATGCTGATTAAGAAAGAGCTAGCTATAGGGATTCCATCTTTTAAGGTTAAGCATGATTATATTTGTGAATCCTGCCAACGAGGGAAGCAAACAAAGTCCTCGTTTAAAACCAAGAAGAAAGTCTCCACCAGCAGGCCCTTGGAACTAATCCACATGGATTTGGTTGGGCCAGCAAGAGTGAAGAGCTTGAGAGGAAACCTGTATGCTCTAGTTGTGGTGGATGACTATTCTAGGTTCACTTGGACAATGTTTCTTGCCTCTAAGCAAGATGCTTTTGATGCCTTTGTTGTCCTGGCTAAGAAAGTGCATAATGAGAGAGATCTCAAAATCACAGCCATAAGGACAGACCATGGAGGAGAGTTTGAGAACAATAGCTTCTCTGAGCTGTGTGAGCAGAATGGCATTGATCACAACTTCTCAGCTCCCAGGACTCCTCAGCAAAACGGTGTGGTCGAGAGGAAGAACAGGGTTCTGACTGAGATGGCCAGGAGCATGCTCAATGAGAAAGAAGTTTCTCAAGTGTTCTGGGCGGACGCTATGAGCACTGCTCGCTACATCTCTAACAGAGCCTATGTTCGCAAGGGCTTGGACAAGACTCCCTATGAGCTGTACAAAGGCAGAAAGCCCAACATCAGCCACCTCAGAATCTTTGGATCAAAATGCTATGTGCATAACAATGGAAAGGTAAATCTGGGTAAGTTTGATCCAAAAGCTGATATAGGTGTATTCATAGGGTATTCCCTTAGGAGTAAGGCTTATAGAGTATACAACATGAGGACTAGAACTGTAGAAGAATCTATGCATGTTGTATTTGATGAAACTCCTACATGGGAACAATCCACAGAAGATGATGGGATACTGAACTTTCCAAAACCACCATCATCTTCACCACCAAAAGAAACACCAGCAAGCAATGCCAAAGAAGAAGATGAACCCAGTGATGAGCCTAGAGTGCAGACGGTGCCTGATGAGGTACAGTTGCCAACGGCTAGGAGACATCACAGGGATCATCCTCTTGATCAAGTGCTTGGTGATGTTTCTTCTGGTGTCAGAACCAGAAGGCAGGTTCAAAATGAAGTTGAGTTTGGAGCCTTCTTATCTCAGATCGAACCAACTTCAGTTGAACAAGCTCTTGAGGACTGCGACTGGATTATTGCCATGCAGGAAGAGCTAAACCAGTTTGAAAGAAGCCAAGTTTGGGAACTAGTCCCAAGGCCGTCTCATCAATCCATAGTTGGGACCAAATGGGTCTTCAAAAACAAACTGGATGAGACAGGTCAAATAACAAGGAATAAAGCCAGATTGGTAGCCAAAGGGTATAACCAAGAAGAAGGCATAGACTATGAAGAAACTTTTGCTCCAGTCGCTAGACTTGAAGCAATAAGGATTCTTCTAGCCTTTGCATCCATGAAAAGTTTTAAATTATATCAGATGGATGTAAAGAGTGCATTTCTTAATGGTTATATTAAAGAAGAGGTTTATGTAGAACAACCTCCTGGCTTTGAGGATCACAAGCATCCTAAACATGTGTATAGGCTAAAGAAAGCTTTGTATGGCCTTAAACAAGCTCCTCGAGCTTGATATGAGAGACTCAGCAGCTTTTTGCTGGGGAAGAGTTTCTCAAGAGGCAAACTAGATAATACACTGTTTATTCTGCACAAAGATAGAAACATGCTAATTGTCCAGATTTATGTCGATGATATTATTTTTGGAGCAACTAATGAAAAACTTTGTGAAGAATTTTCTAAGACTATGCAGGGAGAATTTGAGATGTTAATGATGGGAGAACTAACGTTCTTCCTAGGCCTGCAAATTAAGCAAAAGAAGGATGACATTTTCATCTCCCAAACTAAGTATTGTAGAGAGCTCCTCAAGAAGTTTGGGATGGATGAGTGTAAGGAGTATGATACTCCCATGAGCACCACTGCCGCACTCGACGCTGATGTAAAGGGAAAAACAGTCAGCCTGCCCATGTACAGGGGAATGATAGGTTCCCTGCTGTATTTAACAGCAAGCAGACCTGACATTCAATTTAGTGTAGGCATGTGTGCTAGATTTCAAGCCAACCCCAAGGAGTCACATCTAACTTGTGTTAAACGTATCTTAAGATACCTTGAGGGAACACAAGAACTTGGTCTCTGGTACCCCAGAGGTAACCAAGAATTCTTGTGGGCTTATTCTGATGCTGACCATGCAGGTTATAAAACTGATAGGAAGAGCACCAGTGGACAATGTGCCTTCCTTGGTGGTTGTCTGGTCTCTTGGGCTAGCAAGAAGCAAACCTGCGTGTCACTCTCATCCTTTGAGGAAGAGTACATTGCTGCTGCAAGCTGTTGTGCACAAGTGCTGTGACTGAAGAATCAACTGAGGGATCTTGGCCTGGAATTTCCAGAGGCTCCCATTCTCTGTGATAACACAAGCACCATCAGCCTTGCCAACAACCCTGTTCAGCACACAAGAACAAAGCACATTGACGTCAGACATCACTTCATCAGAGATCATGTTCAAAAGAAAGATGTCAAGGTGCAGTTTGTTCCTACTCACCATCAGCTTGCAGATATCTTCACCAAGCCTTTGGGGGTAGATCAATTTACCTTTATAAGGGGAAATTTGGGAATGGTAAACCCAAATGAAGTTTAATCTTCAAAATAAACCTGTGCTTAATTGATTAAAACCTGCAACTATACTAACTTAGGCATCGGAGTGCCAATCTTTAGTTTTTGCAGGTCCCTCACAATGTTAAATCTTAAGTTAAGCCCAACCGGAAGCAAAACCACTTCCGGATACTCTTTTGCTGGCGCTGGGTGATGACTCTAAGCAACCGGAAGCGCAAGTGTCGGAGAAGAGAAAAGACACGTCACCTCAGAAAACGTTTCACCTTCTCCCACCAAAAACTGTGCCTCTTCTGACATTGTGCAGGGACACGTGTCACAAAGGTGCGACGTTTCAATTTAAATGTTTACGTTTTCCCACAAAAGGTGCATATTTTCAATGAAGGGTCATTATGAATCATCACATCGCTTATCACTTCGCATATATAGGCCATTGTCATTCATTTTTCACTTCTCATACAAATCAAACACCCAAAACTCTCTGAAATCATTCTTCATCTTCATCGCACTTTCTTCTTCATCTTCTGCATTTCTGTGCATTTCATCATACACAAACACTAAACCACTCACAAAATGGCTGGCTCTCATGGAACAAACCCCAACATTTAGATAACCACTACTTCCAAGAAATCGAAGTCAAAATCTGGGCATTCTGGGCATTCGCGTTCTGGGAAAACTGGGAAATCTCAAGAACTACAAGAACATTCTGGGCAACAGCGAGAGCAGTTAAAGAAGAAGGGTAAGAAGAGGGTACAGTTCAGGGAGGAATCCCCATCAAAGAGACAGCGAGTCGAAGAAGATGATTCATCAGTTTACAAGGATGGGCCACTAGAGGCTGTTTCTGGGAAACTTGAGAATGCAAAGCCCTACTTCACGAATGGTATGTCCGTCGACCTGGACAAAATTGAAGAACTAGGGTTTGCAAATTTGAGGGTATACCTCCAGAAGTATATGTGCTGGCTGGGGATCAGCAATGAATACAACATCAACGTCATGAGGGTGTTCTACCAGTCTCTCACAGCCAAGACTAAGTATAAGAAGGTGAATGAGAAGGAGCACATTCGCAGAGTCACCTTTACAGCCACAGTGAGGGGGAAGACTTTCAGTTTTACTTGGAGAGACATTAACCGCCTGCTCGGGGTCACTGAGGAAGAGATGAACGAGTGGATATACCCTGAGAAACTCAGCCAGGAAGAGCTTGAGAAAGTCTATGACACCAAGGGAAAGAAGGTGTCTGACATGTCTGACTCCAACCGGGTACTCCAATACATCTACTCCCGGATGATGACTCACAAAGGGGGAAACTTCAACGAGTTCACTCTACTTGACAACCCCTGGCTCCCCAGATTCCTCACCCAGCAGCCGATTAACCCTGGGCAGTTGATTAGTTTGGAGCTGCACAGGTGGATTGACAACAAAAAGTCTGGGAATCTTCCCTATCCAACAGTCATCGCCTTCCTCCTGGAGAAATTCCTGATTAAATCTACTGAGGAGGCTGACAATGTAAAGTGCTTGCCCATAAGCGCAGTAAACATTAGAAAGATGGGGATCAAGTACAACAAGCCAGCAAGGGCCACTCGATCTGGCTCTCAGGCTGGTAGTGCCTCTCATACCACGGCTCCCTCAGTCTCTGGCGCGGGAGATCAAAAGGTCGACTCCCATGGCCCAAGCAGAGCACCAAGGGTATCGGTTGCATAGAAGGCAATGCTGACTGAGTTGCGAGAGGAGATACTTCAACGGCTGCCTGAGACGTTGTTGACTCCCCTTCGTGCTGAATGTGATGAAGCCTTCCAGCAGCAGGGGCAGAGAATCCTGAGCCTCGAGGATCGAGTCGGTCGGGTCGAGGATCAGCTAGGAAGGGTAGAGGCCAAGTTAGACCTCATCATCAATCATTTTCAAATCCCTCCACCACAAGGTAACCTACCACCACCTCCTCCTCCACCTCCTTCACGAAATGACCAACTTCCTCCTCCTCCTCCTAACCAACCATCACTTCCTCCTCCCAATCCTCAACAACCACCTCAGAATGATCAGTCCCAAACTTCACCCAGAAATGACCACCAACCTTCACCTCACAACTCCCCTCAGAACTCACCCCAACACTCCCCTCGCCAATCACCCCTTAACTTTACTTCACCAAATAACTCTCCATCTCCACACAACTCACCCTTACCTCATAACTCCCCCAACCATTCACCACCCCCAAACCCCATAAGGACCTCCAATCCACTCCCTCACACTCGCCCCACCATAGCCCAATCCCTTGGATTCTCCTCTCCTGATCACCCACTTCATACCTTCTACCTCAGAGACCTTCCCCCTCTTCGGAGGATAACTGAACAATCCACCTCCTACTCCTCTACCTACCCCTTTGAGGGCCTATTCAGCAATCCCACTTTCTTCGAAAGAAACCGCACCCTCTTCCCTAGCCCTCCTTCTTCACCCAACCCCACTTCCTCACCAGCAACCACACCCACATCCTCACCTGAACCCTCGCCACCAAAGCCAAAGCAAGTTGGCCCTGAACCTCCACCATCCTCTTCACCCAACCCTTCCTCCTTGGCCCTCGTTCCTTTTGATGATGCCAAAAGGGGGAGAGAGACTCTACCAGCTGCTGCCCTCCGTCAGGCATATGATTTGGAGCAGATAAGGTCTCAACCCTCCTTGCGGCTGGAAGAGGACATAGCTGCTGCTCTCCGCCGTGCAAATGATCTAAGGCAGATGGGTAATGTTGAGTATCTGCTCAGAGAGGAAGTAGTGAGATATATGCAACAGCAGCGCCTGGATGAGCAAAGATCTAAATGGGCAATGGTGTTGTTCAGCCAACCTGATGAGCCCTCTTCTTCTGTGCCTGAGTCTGAACCAGAGCAGCCTGAACCTGAGCCAGAGCCTTCACCTTCTGAGCCTCCTCCCTCTGAACCTGCCCGAAATTTTATTGAAGAAATTACGATGAAGTATGGGCTGAAGAGGCAAAACCATCCGCCTATTGTGATAGCCAAGCCAATCCCTCCTTCTGAGCCAACCTCTGCTCCTCCTTCTTCTCCAATTATCAAGTTCAGAAAATCAAGGAAGAAGTCCCTTGTCAAGAAAGGTACTGATACCTCTGAGCCTGTAGAAAGTAAAGAAGAGGATCACTCTGAGGAGCATGGGTCAGGGAGACCCACTCAGCTTGGGGAAGCATCTGAGACTCAACCATCCTCTCAAGCATCATATGTTCCTCCGCCACTAAAGGAAGTAAAACTGGAAATAGAGGATATGACTGCTGATGAGTTCGAGAGGTATGGAATGACTGACAAGATCACCTTTGGTCAGATGGCTTGCCTCGATGCTGAAAGAGCAAATGCCAAGGCTCCCCAAGAAAGAAGAAAGGGCAAAGGAAAAGGCAAAGGGAAAAGGAAAGCCAAGGAAGTTGAGGAGGATCCCAACTATCCTGTATGGAATGTCAAAATTAAGGCTGTCCATTATCCCAATGGCGAGGTCGTTCCCTTCTCCGATGCAACAGGGTTCCCTGGGTATGCTGAGGTTCAAGATCTGAAGAGAGCCTTTGAGGAATCCGTTGAATCTGAAAGACTCAGAAGGGAAAAGGAAGAGGCAGAGCTTCAGAGTATAATTGCTGAGATTGACCAGAGAGAGAAGGATGCCGAGTTAGCCAAGTTGCAAGAAGAGTGTAACCAAAGGCAGTTGGAGAGGGAGAGGAAAAGGAGACACCAACTATAGACCCCAACCAACCCCATGCATTTTAACTTAGAAAATTTTCTTTTCATATTTTCTCATGCATAGTTATCTTGCACAGTTTTGATTACTTGTAAATTTTAACTGCTGTTATACATATCTGACTTGTAATCTTTTGCTCATCAATGATATTTGTCTTTAATTCTTTGTGCCTTATCTGATTATTACTTTTAATTCTTTCATATGAACTTAATTGGATAACTTGGTTTGTCATCATCAAAAAGGGGGAGAATGTTAGAATCTTAAGTTTTGATGAAGACTAAAATATGAAAGAATAAGAAAAATTAGGTTAATATAGAACCACAAGTAAGAGTACAACCGGATGTGGATTTACTTCCGGATGGACTAGGACTAGCGCTCGCGGATGAACGACTCATCCCCCAGCGGAAGCAAGTAATACACTAAGTCATAACTCAGTCTAGGAACATTAGTTGTATAAAATCCTTGAGACTAAGTTAGGATGCAACCGGATGTGGATTTGCTTCCGGATGGTTAATGACTAGCGCTGCCTGTTGGGTTAGGTAACACCAAGCGTCAGTGAGTATAACACTAAGCCATAACTCAACGTCCAGTAGGAGTGCTTCCGGATGTGGAATTGCTTCCGGAAGTAAGAGAACTTCCTAAGACTAAATGAACTCCCACTACATGTGACTATGTGTTAATATATTGCTAGACTAACGTTCAAGTGCAGCACTGAGTGATGTTGCTTCCGGATGTGGATGTGCTTCCGCAAGCAATCAGAATGTCAGAACGTTCAGCAAGAGCAGAGCAGTGCAGTGTCAGAGTGCTTTTTGGCAGAGCAGAGTTGTCAGAACTGCTTTTCAGAGATAAAGCAAAGTCAACCCTGCTGAGCATTAATGAAGCATTAAATGAGCCAACGGTAACTTGGGATAAACAACTATATTCAAACGGCTATGCCACCTACCAAGAGTGAGAATACTTGAAGACATATATAAGGGAGCTCATCTTCATTCATGAAGATAACTTTGACATCTTGGAGAAAACTAGAGTGAGAAACTGAGAATATCCTTCAAGCATTCAAAGCTGCCCAGAAAAGCGAAAGAGCATTTAACACATTGAGAGTTCTTTTCATCTACTTATCTTGTACTCTTTGTAGTTAAGTCTCTTCATTTATTAAGAACATTAAGTGTACTTAAGTGTGTAACATTATCCGTTCTTAAAGAGAACTAAGTTTAGAAAATCCTTTATTTGTAAAGGTTGAACCCTTGCAGGTTGTAAGGGGGAGTGAGTCAGTAAGGTTGCAAGTGAACCTGTGTAAAACTTTTGGTTGTAAGGTTGCAAGTGATCCCGGTCTAAAACTTGCGGTTGTAAAGGTTCCAGGTGAACCCGTTTGTAAAACCTGGGGATAGTGGAACTCAACCTGGGTGGTTGAGAACTGGACGTAGGTCAGGTAGACCGAACCAGTATAAATCCTTGTGTTTATTGTTTAATTTTTATTTGGTAGCACAATTCACCCCCCCTCTTGTGCATCCACCCCTTTCATCTATGACATCCAACTCTTCAAAATTAATTCAGTTAAACACCCAGGATGAATTTCGCAATGCTTAAATCCATCAATCAACCAAATGATAACATGCTTACCAACAATTATCAACCAGAACTTTTACAATCACATAATATCAATTTGCAAAACCTTTTCAATTATCTCTATATACATATATATAAAAAAAACTCAAACAATAATCAATTTTAAACAAACAACTTACCGTTATTTCGTTTAATAATGATGGGAAACATCCACTCATGAATTAGTAAGGGCTACCAACATCTATTATTAAGGGGGCTGCTTCCAGTCACTAAATATAGTGAGGAAGCCTCCAGCCGCTTAATATAAATGGGCAACAATCCTTACTACCCATGATGATAGAATCTCCAACCATTACTACTTGGTGGATAATCAAATACCAATAGAAAGTAATAAAATAAACAATTTATTTGTAATAAGCATTAGATAAAGTAATTTAATCATCAATTAACAAATGCACCACAATCAACAAAACAAAGCAAATAATCCAACTAATTTGGACATTTACATAACAAAAATATTAACAAAATAACAATTTTAATAGAATTTCAATTAAAACAATCAAACAAACAAGTTTATTCATCAATTAACAAAACAATTTAACAAATAACTAAACAAGCAAGAAACAAGGTCAACAATTATTATTTCACATTGTATTCATTATTAATTGTTATTTTCAAAATTCCTTAATCCCTTAACCCAATAAGGTATCTCATGATGCCTCGACTATGATTATGGTCGACTCATAATTATAATCAAAACCCCATAGAAGCATCTTATTTCGTCATTCTTCCTAAATTCTTATCAATGTCTTTATTTATTTCAATATTCTTTCTATATTCTTCTCAATCTCTCCACATTACCTATTCAATTGCTCTTATCACTCTCTCCCCACCACAGGATGAGTGATATTCCTCTCAAAATGGCAGATATTTATGCACAAAAGGAAGGGAATACTAAGAATATATATTGCCAATCTACATGCAATGCAGCACAGTCCAGGGTTATCGTATACCAAATACTGATAACCAAGTTGTTACATACTTGCACAGTCCCTAATTAACTAATGATATCCAATTTTTAATTCTATAATCTCTTTACTAACTATGATAGGAAAAGGATTTTCCATAATACTAATATACCTATCATAGTTAGAAAAAGAATATTTTCTAGTGAATAAGACATTATCCATGATAGAAAAGGATTCCCTGATACAATATAGATGCTATCATGGATAATTAAAAGCTAACCATGTTAGAACGGATTTGCCTAACATGGTTAATAAATAAAACTGATTTATATTACACAATAAATATATACATATATACATGCGGAAGCGAATGCAGACCTATAAATTGGCAATATACAATTCTAAATAAACTACACAACCTCCACTACCTAATTCCCTTTTCTGATGCTTGCGCCTGTGCATGAATACCTGCAAAAATGTCAGTAATCGTGGGATGAGACAATTTGTCCCAGTAATCACCGCTTAACTCACTATAACAGTGAGATGTGTGGTAGCGAGGGTGTCTAAAGGGTACCACACACTACTGGAAATAAGGTTTTTCACGACCACAATATTGGGCTTTTCACGACCAGAAATAGGTGGTCGTGGAATCCCGCGTCGTAAAAAAGTGTGTTTTTCACGACCACAGTTTTGTGGTCGTGATAGGTAGCACCTATCACGACCACAGTTACAAACCTGTGGTCGTGATAGGTGTATAGGAGGCACCAAATTAGGTGCCTCCTAAGAGGCTATCACGTCCACACTCTCATATGTGTGGACGTGATAGCCTCTTAGGAGGCACCTAATTTGGTGCCTCCTAAAAGGCTATCACGTCCACACATATGAGAGTGTGGACGTGATAGCCCTATCACGTCCACAGTGGACGTGATAGCTTGAAGCTATCACGTCCACACTTATAAAGTGTGGACGCGATAGGGCTATCACGTCCACACTCTAATATGTGTGGACGTGATAGCCTCTTAGGAGGCACCTATCACGACCACACTTTACGCAAATGTGGACGTGAAAGGGTTTTTTTTTTTTATTTTGTAAATGCATTTTATAGCCATCTGCATTCTTGCAGATCATTTACAAACCACTTTCAATACCATACTACTGCACAATACAGAATACCAGAGCAATTGCAAAAACGTATCCCATAAATATTACCTTACTTAGACAACAAAATACAAAAGACATAATCTAAGTTTTATATCTTTGCCTTACTAGTAATACACTACTAGAAAAAATAGAATTTACGTCCCCATTTCTTGTCTAATTTCCTATTGTTAGATGTAAAAAGAAAATGCGGTAGTTTCCACGTCTCTTTTTTAAAAATTAGACGTGGATAATGAAGAGTAATATTTTTTTACGTCTCATTTATTTTATTAGATGTAGATAATAAAGGGAAAATATTTTCTACATCTCATATTAATAAAAGAGACGTGAATAAGCTGATAAAAAAATCTAATAAAAATAAAGAGACGCGAATACTTAAAAGTTAAAGCCCCAATTTAAAAAAAAGTTAAAGCCCCAATTTAAAAAAATAAGCTAAATTTTAAAATAAAGTACTCCATAAATTTAAGCCCTAAAATAAAGGTAAGAACATTAAACCCTAATATAACCGGCCGTCTTTTCTCTCCTCCTCCCATTATCTTTCCGTCACCCATATCTCTTTGTTCACTCATGCTCCAGAAATGATTTCCGGAGATTTACGGCGGAGCAAGCCGCCGACACAACATGCAACGGTGGATGAGAACTCAGGTGAGGCTTCTCACTTATTTCTACTCCTTTTTTCAGATTTCTTCGAGTTCCAAGAAAGAATCGATTCAGATTTCTGGGTTCTTGGGTCCAATAATCACCTCAAATAAAAGCTAAACTTTAATTTTTCATGTTTGAAAAAGGATTCGAAGGTTATCTTGGATTTTGTTTGGGATTTCAAAAAGTTTCAAATTTTGGATACTTAGGGTTCGAAGGGGCTTTTAGGAATTTGTAATCCAAAACGTGGCATCATTTGTTTCAAATTCATATGTGTAATTTTCGTTTGAAAGGATGGTTTCTCGATTTGAAATTCTGTATATTCCTTTTCTTTTCTCCTATACGATTGGTTTCTGTCATGGGTGCTTCTGTTTCTAACGAATTTCAAGGGGGGTTTGTGAGTCAAAAGTTTTAATTTTTCCCTAGTGGAGGTATCATAAAGTTGAGCTATGTTAATGAATGTGTGATTTACTGCTTATTAGAGTTGTAATGATTTAATCAATATATATATGCAGTATTTCTAGGCATGGAGGAATTGTTGAGCCTTCGTTCATGCATGTTAACTTTTGAGTGATATGAAGTTGCTTTTGATTTTGCATGTTATATTCTGTTTTGATTTGTTGAAATGCTAATGAAGTATACGTTGCTTTTGTGTGATAAATTGCCGTGTCTGGAGGGTGATGTTTTGATCAATAGGTTGTTCTTGAAGGATATAGAAAGGGCAGATTGAACCAGTTTAATCTATGTGTAATATATAGTATATGAGTTATTGAATTTATGCTTAATTCATTTCTGTTATTGTTGGATTAGTGCAAGATTGGGTTCTTTTCTGTTTTTAGCATTTAACCATTGCTTGTTGAAAACTATTTTAAATCAAACTAAGTAGATTGTTCAGAATAATCTATATTGGACATGGGGCTTTCTAAATGAAATTGATAACAAAGTGAAGGTAGAGGGAGTGCGTTAATTATCATTACTGTATTATGGTTAAGAATATGATTTTTCTTAATCTCTGTTTTGAAGTTAGATTATAAAGAGAATGTAAGACTTGTTATTACTGATGTTGAGTAGTGAAAACTAATTCAAGTATCTATTTTGATACCCATTAAGTATGGGTAGTAAAGGACTTATGTATTGGGAGTTTTATAAATATAGTAAGTTCATGAGTTTATTTCTCAAGTTAATAGGCGTTTAAAAGTTGTGAAGAGCATAATATGCTTTCTATTATTGCTGCCCTGTTTTAGTTTCTGTTTTGATGATGAAGGGAAATAATATTCCCTAATGAAATTTATGTGTGCATAGAGTATTAATTGGATGTAAGAGTTTTTTGTTTTAGTTATTGTATATCATGGAAATTTCTGATTTTAACTCCATTTCAACTAGAATCTTTGATTTAAAATAAGTATAGCTTTTAGAGTTTAGATGTGTCAATGATGACTAAGTAGGATTGATTGTATGACATGAGAGTGATTTTGCACTTTTTTTGAACATAATGTTTGATTTTGTGTGCCTTTTGTGAAGTTTATGTGAATGGCCTATGTGAGTTATGGTTGATAAGTTTGAGAAAGTGTAACACTCTGTTACTAATTACCTAATCAACCAATAATATTTATTTCAATTCATTAATCTCTTTACTAACTATGATAGAAAAAGGAATTTCCATAATATTAATATCTCTATCATAGTTAGAAAAGATTATTCTAATCCTTTTATATTTTATCCATGATAATTAACAGCTAACCATGTTAGAAAAAGATTCTCCTAACATGGTTAGAAAGGGAAACCTAATGTTAAAATATAGTAACCTGTCATTAGCACTGATTAATCAATAGTAGCAATTTTAATCGTTAATACCTATCTAACTATGATAGAAAAGACTTTCCATATTAATACAACTTTATCATAGTTAGAAAAGTATTTTCCTTATATCACAATCCATGATATTAATCATCATCTTAATTCTATTATTCTGTTCCATAAGAAAATATGCGGAAGCAGATGCAGGCCTATACAAATTGGCAATATACAACTCTAAATAAATTATATAACCTCTACTACCTAATTCCCTTTCCTGATGCTTGCGCCTGTGCGTGAATACCTGCAAAAATGTCAGTAATCGTGGGATGAGACAATTTGTCCCAGTAATCACCGCTTAACTCACTATAACAGTGAGATGTGCGGTAGTAAGGGCGTCTAAAGGGTACCACAGTTTAAAAATCAATAATACATATATACATGTCAAGTCTTTCATTCATCGTTCAAGTTCCCTCCATCCAAATCAATTCAAATTCATCATCTCTACATTTCACATATCACTCAAATTCCTCAGTCAATTCCACATAACCAATATCACCTCCCCAGTCTCCAATCTAATGCTACTACCACCACAACTCTCACACTCACCTATAGATGCATTGTGCCATCCCGGGGCATTCAAGCATCTAATCTTCACTATATGATTTGACACTGTGTTCCTCTCCATAATGAGGGAACAATTTCCCTCTCTGGCAATCTCCAGAGAAGGAACCCCAATTCTGTTTTCCATTACAGAACGGGAACGGTTGGACTCTTCAATGCCAAACAAACGTAGGGGTGGTTGGGCTCTTCAATGCCACAACAACCGTAGGTCACTTCTCTCAATAAGTCGACCTATGAACCCGATCCAATCAATCTGAAAAGGATCCTCAGTACAAATAACTGTCGATTGGCCTATCGACAGTTATCATCGCGCGATGGTACAAATATAAATCAGTGTCATGCAACGCTCACACTATCCATAAATATATCAATCACCACCTATAATATTTCATGTAACACCTCTTTCTAATTTCTTCAACCACATTATACCATTCTTCCAACTCTCATCACTATTCCTCAATTTAACTTTCCAGAATCTAAATTCCAACACAACCCCTCTGATCTATATACCACTCAATGTCACTATCTATATCTGTGTTTCACCATCCAAGAGATTTAACACCACCAGACAGGATATCATTTATATGTGTAAAAATCTTTGATACGAAAATAGTCGTGTTTTAAAGGCACCCGATAGCCTGTTTTATATAAAAGTAACCTTTAAAAGATAATATATCTAAATAGAGGGTGAGAAAGGATTTTAAAAATCCCCACTAACATCACCCTCAATGTTATAGTAACTTTAAGTGTGATTACCTGTCGCCCTGAGCACTTTGTTGCAATTCCTTACTCTTCCATAGTAGATTCACCTATTATTACATAAAATTAATAATAAAGGTAAACAACCATGTTTATACTTGTATAATGAATAACACGTCTCTCTCGGTCCTAATATACTACCCTTCCCTTTATACTTTTGTTGTTCCTAGTTTTCTTCTTCAATTCCATTAAAATAGAATTTATATGGCAATTAAAATGCCTTAGGACAGCCCCTTAAATTTAATCCAAGCATCATAAACATACATTACACTCAAGACATTCATAACTTTGCCCTTTTTATTATTCCTTGTTCAAATAACATACTCTTCCCATTGACATGTGTATAGCAAGTATTTTCACAAACATAATAATAATAGATCCTACCATCACAGTTAACAAAGCATTGAACACCACTCAAACCATCACTGTCCAACATAGAAAAGTCATGTATAATCACACCTAAATAAACTCCATTTTAAGGCAACCAAAGAAGCCATCAAAAACAGAAACATTTACAATGGTAACAACCAGAATAATTTAAATAAGAAATCCTCACTTAAGTTCAGCCAAAACATTGCCAAAGAAAAGAAATGTTCAATCCATACTCTACCTTCAATTTACTCAATTAAACCACAATCCATTAACATTAATATCAAGAGTCCTCAAATTGTATCTTTCAATAAACATAGGGATAACACTAGAAAAATAGATTCTTTGAAATCAAACATGACTAAACTAATGTTGAAGCATACATTACCCTTAGACCCATTTAGCTCCTCCTAACAACTACCACCAATCAGCCAAAGAGGAGGAAGAAAAGAAAACTTATTTCCCTACTTCAATCTTATTTTTCAAGCATAGAAAGACTGCTGGTCACATGAAAAATAAATAGCCCAACAACACTGAGATTTTCAGCTTCATCTAACAAACAAATTCTTAAAACGTTGAATAATTTTTCAGCTCAAACAACATCATCAACCAGAAAATGATGAACTACAATATGCAAGAAGGCTATGGATATCATACTAAAGCTTTCATGTCTTAGAAAGTTTATTGATTAAACATGCAAGAACACCCTTTTCTTTTCCAATTCTCACAATCATTACACTAAAATGCCCAATCCATAGAAATGAAGAATTACTAATAAATTCAGCTTGGCCAGTAAAAGAAGTAGAGAACAACAAGCTTCTTTATTAAATTATTCAACATCAAATAGTATAAACAAGCATCTCTTTGATAAGTTTTGAAAATTCCACTTAGACTTTAAAACAAAACCTTGAAATCTTTACATAATATGAGGACCTCCAATGATAATTATAATCGAGTTTTTGTCCTTAACCACCTGTGCATATCTAGGCTTCAAAAGAGACATTCAAAATTTCAATGCAACCAAAATTTTCTTATAAGCATTTTAACAAACACCTTGAGTGCAATGACATTCAAACCATGATTATTGACTTCCCCATTTACCAAGACTCTTGCCAAACAGTTCCAATTACCATATACACAAACTTTCATTACAGCTCCAAATCTTGAAACAAGAAATATAAAATATTCAGTCACAAACACATTAACACCAACACACAAATTGAACAAATTCCTTCATTCTTTCCTAATACCTTATCTGCATCAAGTAAAAGAAGAAAACAACAACTCCATCCATTAAATTCTAAACTTGGCATTACACAATGTAACATCAACTTATCACTAATTACTTTTCTAATTCTGACCTGAAGAAAGCACATAAAGGAATAAGTGAAAGCATTGAAAATAATAACATAAAAGAAAGAAATGAACCAAGCCCCAAATCTAATTACACATACAAGATCATCTCACAATAACAATTAACATGTGTAATTAGAAATTTAATTACTTGAGAACCCCAACACAACAAAACGTTAGAATCCCGTCAACCCTCCTCTCAAATTTGATCAAACGAAAAGAAGTGAGAAGAGAGTTTTCACCTAAGTTCAAGCCCTTACTGCTCTAGGAATCAGTGTCAAAATCATCACAACAACTCGGTTCTACCGTCGCCGTCACACCCGCCGTCGTTAGTCACCGTCGCTGCCACCGTTCGTCACCAAGAAGAGGAAGAAAATACAGAGGGGAGTAAGGAGGACGCGAGGGAGAGTGAGGGAACTCGGATTCTTGGAGGTTTGGGAGGAAGGAATAAAGTGAAAATCCAAGATAGGTGAGGTTGAGAGTGAGAAAATGCCATGGGTGTGTGTGTGGTGGAAGGAAGGGACGAACATGGTGAGAGGGGGGAGGAGTGTCGGCTGAAATAAGGAAGGGAAATGAGGAAGGAGTGTTTGGTTAGATGAAATAAGGGGGTTCTTTGGTGATTTGTAGCCCAAACTTGCCATAGTGTACTCTTTTAATTCTAAAACCATTTAAACCAGCCTCCAATCTTTTTAAACTTCAAAATATTTTTAGCTTTACCACTCCCTCATATTTCAAACTCTTCATTTCTTAATTAATTATATGCACATTAATTACTCAAAATTTCCAAAAATATCCCAAAAATTCCTAAAAATTCCAAAATTTCCCAAAACACTCTCTAACCCTGAATTAAATTTTTCAGGATGTTACAGAAAGCAATTGTAATTCCTTGTGATTATAAAGTTGATATGTGATTATATTAAATTGCATTAAATTATAACTGAGAAGCACGATATCCAAAAGTATGGTGTTTGAAGTCTTCAAAAAGTCATTGCAAATATTGTGGTTGTTAAGTGTAAATAAGGTTAAACTAAATGTTGGATATGAAATCATTACCTTTTCTGTTTTTTACAGTTTATTCGGAATCACTATTTAATTGTAAAATGACTGTCTTTTGTGAAAGTCCAGTAATTTAAGATGCTTGACTATTTTACTTTAACTCATGTACTGTTTGAAGATAGAATATGAAATGAATTGAATTTAAATGATGATTGAACTTGATGTTACACATAGGTTACTGTATTTGATGGGGAAATAAGGAGTCTTGTGGATTTAATGTACTTATTTAATTGATTACAAGGAAATTCTAAAAATGACAATACCCATATTTCAAGTGCTTGTGGTAGTTGAGTTTGTGCAGGTTTTGCATTTACTGGACTGGACTATATTCGATTGTGGAACATAATTGTAATAATTTATTGCTTTGAGTTTTGTTACTTTTGTAGCTCATTAGAGAAGTCGTCTCCCACTAGATTTCTTCTATGTCTAATGGCACTGTTAAGGAATAGAACCACTGGAAAAGGAAAAATTGAGGAACACAATAATATAATGGAGGCATATGTGGGGTTTCCATTTTTAAGTTGCAGAAAGCTCTATTATTTGCCACTAATTCTTGATAGGTAACTTTATTCACTATGTATTCCAGTGTCTTTTAATTATTCTGTTTTGCAATTTTAGTAAATTTATTTGTGTTTCAGTTGGCATTGGAATTTGTGTTACTTGCCGAGGGGAAAGTCATAAGTGTTATGCAAATATTTTGTTAAACTATTTTTTGTAGTTTTCATTTTCATTTCATTATAAGGCCATGTTGCTTTGGCATATCACATGTCAAACAAGCAAAGTTTATGTTTTCTAGGCCTACAATAAGTAATTTGGATTATATTTACTTAAACAGTGTCTATCTCAATATATACCTTATATGTTTGTAAAGCATTTTCATATGTTCTCATTTGTTTTGTATCTTCTGCAGTGCCCTCAGCAATTTTTGTTTTTTTTTTTATCAGCAATCTAGCTATACAAAATGTGGATACTATGTAATGAGGGCTTTATGAGTGGACTTTATGAGGATTGTCTAATGTATGTATAATTCTTATCAATATTATTGATTTGCCTAATTTTACTATTTGCTTCCTTTATTAAGTACAATTGACTAATTTATGTTATGGCACTACTCACATACTTGTATATATGTTGCAGATTATTGATGATGAAGAAGAGTCTTTTGATCAAGATGCTTTTGATGACATTGCTGTTTGGTTAATTCAACATGGGTTGAGTTAGATATTAGATAGAATTTAGTTGTTTTGACTGGTTGTCATATGAATAGGAATGATTTTTAATGGCATTTTTTTGGAGAATTGAATGTGATGTTGATTTTGGTCAAAAAAAAAAAATGTGATGTTGATGACATCTTTTTGGTGGAATTGTTTATTCAGATTTAGTTGTAATTAACAATATTAAATTCGATAACTATTGTATCACATATTGATTAAATATTGACTAATCTGATTGTAGATATAAAAAATAACAAATATTTTTCACATCTCTTTTTCCAGGTGAGATGTGGAAAGTAAGGTACTTTTCATGTCTCACTTTTACGTGAGATGTGAAAGCTTACTACTTTTCACGTCTCATTTTTGAATGAGATGTTAAAACTTATTCTTTTTCACATCTCATTTTTAATGAGACGTTAAAACTTATCACTTTCCACGTCTCTCTATCTCACGTCTCCTTAAAAAGAGACGTAAAAAGCCTCAAATGTTAGACGTAAAAAGTGTTTTTTCTAGTAGTGATAAGTTCAAAATTCAGCTTACAACAATCTAAGCCTATACAATTTCTGCCTCACATAGTGATTAAAAATTCTGCAAGTGCGTTTCGTACAAAGTCAATATCCTCATCTTGTTTAAACGAGTCATTACTAAGTCCATAAAGTCCCTCCAAAAGCTGCAACATAATTAAACAATATTAAAAAAGACAAGGAAAGTACCACTTACAATTAGAAATCACTATTTTCTTGGAGATATATGTTAGAAGCGTGCATACCTTTTGGAATTTCCTCCCTTGCTTAATTTGATCTTGATATACAATATCCAACATGTATTTGCAGACATAATATCCGCAATCTGTAGAGCCCCGCTGGCTTGGACACTGATAAATCACAGATAATATCAGCAATATCATGGTAGTTCGGGTATGGCTAAAAGCAATATAAATGAAAATGAATATAAAAATTGCTTTTACCTTTACGTTTATAACATGAATCGAAGTCTGAGTAGCTGTGTAATAATCAGTGTCTTGCGCATCATGCCATTTTAACATTCCTCTTAAAAAGAGATAAAATCATAACAATAATGTTATATATAGTATAAAGATATATTATTATCAACTATAAAGGTAAAAAAAAACAGAGAAACTTACTTGTGGAATACTTTTCTGTGATCGTCGCTAATAAATTGCTGTAAAGAGTCAAACCAAAAAATCTTGAACTCTTTCGGGCAAAGTATAGCCAGAGCCCAATGTCCATTGAAAGAAATAAGTGAAAATAAGTGTTAATTAAACTAAGACATAAGATTTAATATTGTGTAAAAGATAACTCATTACCAATTCAAAACGGGGGCGAAATAAAGAGTGCCACAATCAAGGCCCATCTGCAGCTCGACGTAAGATTGCATCTCCCAAAAATGAGTTTTCTTACTCGTTTTAAGTAGTTTCAAGGCGTTTTCATCATAAGCCAGTCTAGAAGGGCATAGAAACCGGCAAAACTTTTCCTTTGGGGTTCTTTGGCATAAATTGTGACAGTACCTATTAGACATGGCGAAATGGATTAGAACTTAAAGACTCATTACAATATTCAACTATATTGATAAAAATATGACACACTTACCAGACGGCCAAATCAAGCCAGCTTTGCTCAAGCTCTTCCATCATCAAGAACTCCTTAACGTCTCGAGAACCTTGCAACCAAATCTTCTCCTCTACTAGTGGATTGACGACTCCAGCAGGTATTAAAAGATTACGCTCAAATCCTGGTTGCATCGTCCACAGCAGATTCAGATATGGGTACTTCTCACCGTTAAAATTCTGAAAATAAGAAACACATCAACTTTACACACATATATCAATAACATTGTTAATAAAGGTCAATTCATAGACAACTTGAGTACCTGTGGGAGAAGAATTGGTGGTTGAGCTTCTTGAGCAGTATCGAACACAAGCCTTTTAGGCCAAACAATAAAGCTCTTCATTGCTTGCCCTAAAGTTGTGACCTCTTTAGTACGAAATGGAACACATGTCATTTCTTGGCCCTTTATCACGGAAATGACTGTCACTTTTATTTGATCATCCCGGATAGACCTGTTATGAATGGTGGTGTGATTTGGGTACTTGAGAGCCTTAGCAACAGGGTGTAGGCAAGGCTCGTCAAGATGTAAGTAGCACTCCTCGTGGTAGTCATCAAGAGGATCAGGTGCACTTGGCTCACTCATTGTTGAAGTTGTTCTTTGGGAAGCTTGAAGAGCCTCTAACTGTGATGTAAGATATTCAAACCTCATTTGCCATTGGCTCTCCCGTTCGTCCATCCGTTCGTCCACCCGTGCATTCACCATTTCATCAAGCTCCTCAGTGGACATTTTAGGTCGAGACACCACTCGTTTTTTGGGCCCAAAAAATTCCTTTGCCCCAACTCTCCCAGAAACTCCTACAACTCGGCTAGGGTTGTCTAATCTCCCTAGCGAAGTTGCTAGGATGTCCATTCTGGGGTCCTGCGGTGTCCAAGACCCCTGAGAAGATTGCTCCTCCAGTTCATTCTGTTACAAAAGTGAACAAACATTGATTACTATACAATAATATCCTACGTAAGTGTTTAAATACAATTTATATAGCACTCACAATTCGGTTTGCCACCGCTTCAGCCTTGTTACTGGTATATTTTCCAGTTGGTCTCTTCCTCCGGGCCGCTGCCCATGTTACATGGCGTTGGAGGTCAGGTAAAGGTTCTAAGACAGTGGAAGATGACTCAGCTTCCATAGATTTCCGCTGCTCCTCCCACTTTTGTTGCCGCTCGGCTTCCACATAATCAGTCATCCAATCATACCCCCCACGGGACATGGTATGATTATACTCATTTTTAGCCCGAATCTCTTGTTGTTTTTTGCTTATCTCCTATGTACCACAATAATAAAATATTAATAATGCAGGTACACAGATTAAAACCAAGTTATGAACTATACATGTATAATAGATATACCTTAAATGCTTCAGACGTCCGATATTTAACAAACTCCTTCCATTTCTCTGGTTCAATATTGGGATATGCTATACATGGATCCTCACCCATTTTAGACCCCCCAAATATGTAGTCCTTGGCCATGTTATATTTGAATTCACTAAACCTTTTTGCAATTTTTTGCCAAACGAACTCTTTAAAATCTTTGGTATCCGGCACATCCCAATGTTGCTGCAATGAACAAACAAATATGATTAGTCACCACAATATCTCACAAATATGGAGTTAAAATACGAATGTACATACATATACATCCAACCAACATTGTTGCTTAACATCGTCATTAATGTGTTTCCACTCATTTATTGTGATGTCAAGTCTGTTTCTCGCCACTGTTCCAAGATAACTTGCAAATGGCTTTGCAGTTGGCTCTTTAGGCATATTCTTTTCATTTAGTTCCAAATGGTTTTTCTTCTTATGCTCAACTGTCAGAGCAATCACTTTCGAAAGTTTGGTAGGCCCTCTTTTCTTCTTCTTCTTCACAGGGGGTGGTGGGGCCTCCTCATAATACTCTTGCTCGCGATCGGAGTCATTTTCTGCCATTATAACATGTGAAAGAGGAACAATTACATACATTAGCACCGAACAATTAATAATATTAGATAGATTATTAAATGAAAAACAATAACAATAATCAATACATTTTCTAACATTATGTGTTGTCGTCCCATATGTCCCATATACCCTCAGTATGATCATTCCTGACCGCACAGAAGTCATCATCATCATCATCATCTAACAAACTTCTTGTTGTTTTGCCTAATAATTGTATCTCATCATCATCACCATCATTTACTGTGAGAGCACAATCCATTTGATTTCTATTTTGCAAGGCAATGGAAAGCTTAACATTTGTAGGGTCTGATACATAAAACACTTGTTTCGCATGACTTGCTAGAATAAATGGTTCATCCTTGTAGCCGACCCTATTAAGATCAACAGATATCAAGCCGCTTTGGCGCTCAATCACAACCGCATTACTATGTACCCACTTACATTTAAATATGGGAACCTTGAAATGCGGTGCGTAGATGATTTCCCAAATTTCTTCAATAACCCCATAATATGTAGTTGTAGCCAATTTTGGGTTTTTGTCTCTAGAGCTAGAAAAATGGGTTGCCTCAGCTTCAACCATCACCCCGCTGTTTTGTGTGGTGCGCTTGCAATCAATGACCTTAGTAGAAAACGAATACCCATTTATTTCATAACCACCCCATGAAAAAACAATAAACTGAGGCTTCACAACTAGCAACCTTACTGTGTCAGACACATCCTTTTGTTTTCGCGCATACTCCTCGAACCAACCAATAAATGACTTGTTATGTTCATTTGAAATCTGCATATCACTCTTCTTCGGGTTATTCTCTTTCAAAAGCCTTTTATGCTCAGCCAAATAAGGTTGCACTTCTTTCATGTTATTCAAGATATATAGATGTGCCTGTAACAACTCCACTCTCTCTACACCCTTTACTTTCATGCCCCGCACCCCTTTACCAGAAAGTTCATCTTCATCCAGGTTGATTTCCTCGTCGTCAGGTTTTCTTAGGTATGGTTTGCAAAAGTCCATTGCCTCTTCAACAAGATATCTTTTAACAATCGAGGCTTCCGGGCGATATGGGTTCTTTGAATAACCCTTCAAAACTTTCATGAATTGCTCAAAAGGGTACATCCACCTTAGAGAAACCGGACCACAAAGTCTTATCTCTCGAACCAAGTGAACAATCAAATGAACTGATATATCAAAAAACGCTGGAGGAAAATGCATCTCCAATTGCGACAAAATAACATAACCTTCCTTTTCCAACTCATCGAGTATTTCATTGTCAATTACCTTACTGCAAATGGCATTAAGAAACTTACATAACCTTATTAAAGTCTTCCGCGCATCATCCTCCAAAATTCCTCTTATAGCTACCGGCAAAAGTTGTTGCATTAACACATGGTAATCATGAGACTTCATTCCCGTCAACTTCAAATCATCCATTGACATAAGTTTGCTAATATTAGAGGAATATCCATGTGGCACTTTCATCCCACGTAAACACTCACACAATCGTGTTTTCTCAAGTTTGGAAAGTGTATGAGCAGCAGGTTCCATATATGCTCTCTTTCCATCTTCACTAATTGTCGGATGTAACCGCTGTCTTATACCCATCTCAACTAAATCTCTTCTAGCGTTGAGCCCATCTTTGGTTTTTCCTTGAATGTGTAACAACGTTCCGACAATACTTTCTGCAAGATTTTTCTCCACATGCATCACATCAATACTGTGCCTCACATCAAGACAACGCCAATAAGGGAGATCAAAGAAGATTGACCTCTTCTTCCAAATGTTAGTCCATTTCTTCTTCTTCTTTCCTTTACCAAATTCCACAGTAACACTAACAACACGACGATAAACCTCTTCACCTGTTAACGGAATTGGAGCAGATGCATGCTCAGGAAAGCCATTAAATCGCTTCCTCAGTCGACGGTATGGGTGGTGGCGATCAAGAAACCTCCTATGACCGAGGTAAACAGTCTTCCTTCCATACTTGAGCTGGACGAAATTAGTGTCATCCTCACAAATTGGACATGCCTTATGTCCCTTGACACTATATCCTGAGAGATTGCCATATGCAGGTAAGTCATTGATTGTGGTAAACAACAAAGCTCGCAACTTGAATGTCTCCTTTTTGTATGCATCAAACACATCAACACCTTCATTCCACAACATCTTCAAGTCCTCGATCAACGGAGCAAGATAAACATCGATATCGTTCCCAGACTGTTTCGGTCCCGAAATCATCATACACATCATAAGATATTTCCGTTTCGTGCACAACCAAGGTGGAAGGTTGTAAATGACAAGCAAAACTGGCCAAGCACTATGTTTGCTAGAGACACTCCCAAATGGGTTAAATCCATCTGTGCAAAGGCCGAGACGGAGGTTTCTAGGATCACTAGCAAACTCTGGAAAAATTGAATCAACCTTTTTCCATTGAGGAGAGTCAGCAGGATGTCGAAGATATCTAGAATCAGAATTTCTCTGATCACAATACCACCTCAGATTCTCTGCTTCTGTTGCATTCGCGAACAATCGTCTAAACCTTGGAACTATTGGAAGGTACCACATTACTTTCGAAGGTTCACCTTTTTTTGGTTTGCTTGTCTCTTCGTCGTCGTCGTCATCATCAGCACCCTTCCTCTATTTATACCTTGGCTCCTGACATCTTGGACACACATGTAACCCTTCATATTCATTTCTATATAAAATACAATCATTGGGACAAGCATGTATCTTCTGATACTCCATACCCATCTTACTTAGCATTTTCTTGGCCTCATACATTGTCTTCGGAACCGCATTGTTATCCGGGAACATATCGCTCAAAGCTGCGAGCATTTTCGAGAAACCCGCGTCTGCCCACCCATTTTCCGTCTTTATTTCTAGTATTGTTAGAATGAAGGTCAGACGGCTATACTTCTTACACCCTGGAAACAAAGGTGTCTCAGCATCACCACGCACTTTGTCGTACTCGTCTGACACAACAAACGACTCCGCTGCGATATCATTTATCCTGTTGTCCATGCCAACATCGCAAACATATTCATCATCATCATTATCATCCACCTCCGCTGCTTTTACATGTTCCACGGTAGTTCCCAATTCCCCATGCCAAATCCACTTCCTATATCGGCGATTGATCCCCTCACAAATAAGGTCATTCCTTATAGAGTCAAGGCTCTTGCGATCAACATTCACACACTTAACACAAGGGCACGGGTACTTTCCATTCTTACTCGCCACATTTCTTTTGGCAAATTCAATAAACTCTTCCACCCCTTTTTGATATTCTTCACTAGTTCGCAAAGCATCCATCCAAGCACGATCCATTGGAGTAATGTGTATAATATGTATATACACTTGTCTTCATTGCAAAGAATATTAGACAATTGAACCAATCAGAGGACTATCTATGGCAACCTAAAACAGTCCTAATCAACAACCAAAAACAGCCTCTCCAAGAAACTAGAGCCTATTTGCATGCAATTTTTACTACCCCTTCCAGCAAAGAAAACAAGATTTTTCCAGCAATTAATGGCTAAATAGAGCAGCCCAAAACACTCTTAAAATGTCCAGAATAGTCAACCAAACAGTGTACCAAATTAAGTGCAAATCAGAATTTACCACAAATGCACAAACCAAAAGCTAGCTGAATTTGATATTCAACAATAGAAGCAATATTTAAGCCAGCAAATGAACCAAATATAATCACAATAATCAAAATAACAATTAACAATCTATTACCAAAACCAAATAAAATCAGTAATTCCATTGAGCTTATAAAATCAGTCAAACAATTTCAATGCTTAAAATGTCTTACAGTGCGCACAAACTATATTAAAAAGCAAATACAAAAAATAAAAAAACAAAGAAAATACAATGAGAGAAAAATAAAAAAACAAAAAATAAAAAAAAAACTCACCTTAAAGGAGTGTGGCGGCGGCTTGTAGAAAGAGAAGGCGGTGGGGGAGAGGCGATGGTTGGTTGAGGCGGCGGAGAGAGGCGGCGGTTGAGGCAGTGGTTGGAGAGAGGGAGGAGAGAGGGCGGAGGCGAGAGGGAGGAGAGAGGGCGAGAGGCGAGAGGGCGGCGGAGGGCGGAGGGCGGAGGGCAGAGGGGGAGAGGGAGGAGAGAGGGCGGAGGGCGGAGGGCGAGAGGAAGGAGAGGGATGAGAGAGGGCGGAGGCGAGAGGAAGGAGAGAAGGCGGCGGAGGGCGAGAGGAAGTAGAGGGAGGAGAGAGGGCGGAGGACGGAGGGCGAGAGGAAGGAAAGGGAGGAGAGAGGGCGGAGGCGAGAGGAAGGAGAGGGAGGAGAGAAGGCTTTTGGCGAGTGAATGTTGATAAGAGTGAAGGTGAGATTATGCAGATAAGAGTGAATGTTGAGAGTGAATGTTGGAGGGAAATGAAAAGGCTTTTGGCGCGCACTGGAAAAAAATTTCCCACCTTCCACGACCACATATTGGCAAATGTGGTCATGGAAGGGGCACCTTCCACGACCACACTTGTATAAGTGTGGTCGTGGAAGGTGCCTAGCCTTCCACGACCACAGTGTGGTACACTGTGGTCGTGGAAGGCTAGGCACCTTCCACGACCACACTTATACAAGTGTGGTCGTGGAAGGTGCCTTTCCACGACCACATTATTACCACATTATTAAATGTGGTCGTGAAAAGTCTCCGCCTGGACAGTTATTTACATGTTATGCCACCGCGTTTTTTTTAACGACCAACATTGGCTTTTTAGTCGTTTAATATGGTCGTGAAAAGCCTATTTTCTAGTAGTGACATTTTAAATTTAGTAATATATACATATATCTATCAAGTCTCCTTCCATTCATCACTCAAGTCCCTCTGTCAATTCCACATTAATTAACTATCATCTCCCAGTCTCCAATCTAATGATGCTACCATAACCCTCACACTCACCTATAGATGCATTGTGCCATCACGGGGCATTCAAGCATCTAATCTTCTCTATATGATTTGACACTGTGCCCCTCTCTATGATGAGGGGGCAAATTTCCCTCTCTGGCAATCCCCAAAGAGGGAACCCCAATTCTGTTTTCCATTGCAGAATGGGAACAGTTGGGCTCTCAAATGCCTTAACAACCGTAAGGGCGGTTGGGCTCTAAAATGCCAAAACAACCGTAGGTCACTTCTCTCAATAAGTCGACCTATGATCCCCGATCCAATCAATCCGAAAAGGATCAGTACAAATAACTGTCGATCGGCCAATCGACAGTTATCATCGCGCGATGGTACATATATATATATCAGTGTCATGCAACGCTCACAATATCCAACATTCTCAATCACATTTAGTATCTCAGTTTCAACATCAATAACATGCACTCTTACCATTCCCTTCAATATCTCAATTCCAACTATGCAACTTATTTCCTCAACCTTGCTATCGACATCCCTAACTGAATACTATCTAAACCTCCCACATCATAACCAGAACAAACACCAGCCAGAATAATATATATTATGTTTCAAATTCCTTTTATACAAAAATAATCGTGTTTGAAAGGCACCCGATAGCCTGTTTTGTATGAAAATAACTTTTCAAAGATAATATATACTACCTCCGGTCCTAAATATAAGACCTAGATAACTTTTTTTTGAAAAGATTAAGGTTGCGAAATAAGTTATTAAATCATGACATATTTGATATCTATTTAGATTATCCATTAGCTTATAGGTAAAATAAACTAGTCTAAGAGAAAAAATTAGGTAAATCAATTTATAATTAACTTATTTTTTGCTTTTTTTAGGATTTTTCAAAAAAGTCATCTAGGTCCTATATTTAGGACCGGAGGGAGTATATAGAGAGGGTGAGAAAGGATTTTAAAAATCCCCAACTAACATCACCCTCATTGTTATAGCAAGGTTAAGTGTGATTACCTATCGCCCTTTAGCAATTTACGCAATTTCTCAACCTTTCTTGATGTCGCGAAATCCTACCTCCATCCACTCCTATAATAATATAGAGCAAAATGATAAATTAATATCATTTCCACTTTATAATGCTTTAACGTCTCTCTCGTATCTTATATTACTACCCATTTCCCCTTTTTCTTAGTTCAATACTCTAACCATTTCAATTCATGTTATGTGAATTTAACAATCATCATTTTCAATCCAAAGGAATCAGACCATTCAAGTATACTTCTTACAATCATGTAGTTAGTCACACCATATCATTCCACTAAATAAAGTCTAACCAACAACAACAATGTTTATCATTAAACCACATCCTTCAGCTATGGAAGGAATAGTTTCCACTTCACACTAGTCACACAACATGCATATATTTCACCTAGAAATCACAAAAGAAGTATACATCTAAATTTAGCATGATTTTACAGCTCATTAACACAAATTGGCAAGTGCTTTGAATCAAAAGAAATGAGAAATAAACTTCCTATCTAGTTCGGCCAAGCCAGTGTAGCGAAATATCATTCCAAAAACAAATCTATATGCAAACACTTTAAACACATTTTTATACTTTACAATTTATCATTAACCTCCATTCAATTAGTTACTACCTCATTGTTCCCTAGCTCTTTCAGCCAAGGCAGAGAAAAAGTAAGAAGAACTTTCAAAAATCAATATATAAACACTTGAGATCACAAGTTTTCCTTTATGTCTATAGAAACAACAATGAGAGTCCCCAAAATCAGCATCAACATACATAATCATGTCCTAAATAAAGAGGACCAGAATTTCCATTTCAAAGGAAGGGTAAAGGTGCAAAACTAGCCACCGTAAATTTTCAAATGGACAACTCTAGCACCCCTAAATTGGACGGGGCAAAACCGTACATTGTAAAAAAAAATGGGACAAATTTAGCCGCGCCGTTAACTTGTGCAAACGGACGTTTGTGTTTGTGTGGGGCCCAACTTCATTAATCTACATGGCAATACAGTCAGCAATCCAGCATGACAAATTTTCTTGGGAAAATTAAATACAGGTCCCTTGTAAGGGACTTAATATTAGAAAAGTCCCTATAACTAGAGAAATTAAAGTAGAGTCCCTTGGGACTATACTTAAATTATTTTTGGGCACGTGGGCCCCACAGATAATATTAAAAATAATTTACCCTCCCCCACCCCTTCTCTCTCCTATCTCCTCCCATCTTCTTCTTCTTTGACCGCCGTGTGCCTCCGCCGCCGCCGAATGCCGCCGTCACGGTGGCCGGAGGGAAAGAAAGAGAAGAGACGAAGTGGAAGGAGAAATGGGGATGGAGCTCGAGAGAGTTGGAGTGACGAGAATGAGGATGGGAATGAGGAAGGAGAATATTATATGTTTGGAATAAAGAGATTTGGAGCAAATTCTTTTTCTAGCCCTGCTACTATTTTCTTTTTAGTTTAGTCCTTACTTCAAACATCTCAATTATGTCCATTCTTAATGAAGTGATTCCAAATAATCCTTAATATTTTTACTTTAAAAAATTGGGATGTTACAGGTCATAATGAAAAGGCATGGGAAACATAAACCTTTAATGGGAAACATAAACATTTAAAATTGAAACGGCGCACCTTTTTGCCACGTGTCGTTTCAAGTTGTCAGAGAAGGTACAACTGTTGTCAGAGAAAATGTAACATTTATGAGGTGACGTGTCACTTCCCAGTGTAGGTGCTTCCAGTTGCTGAGCGGCAATCGCAAGCAGCAGGATCCCACGCTGAGTAGAAGAAATGGCGTCCAGCCACTCTACTCCTTCCAATGTTCAATAGCTGTCCTTGATATCGATATCAAAATTGCGTGTGAAAGCTATCTTTGCTCAAGTTGATGATTTGTTCCTGCAGATGCTAGCGGAAGTGGATCCGCTTCCGGATGTGAGAGACTTAAGATTTAACATTGCAAGTTCTCATGATCTTTTCACAAGGGGACCTGCAAAACTAAAGATTGGCACTCCGATGCCTAAGTTAGTAAAGTTTACAGGTTTTAACATTTAAGCACAGGTTTATAATGAAGATTTAAACTTCATTTGGGTTTACCATTCCCAAATCGCCCCTTATGTAGGTAAATTGGTCAACCCCGAGAGGCTTGGTGAAAATATCTGCAAGTTGATGCTGGGTTGGAACAAATTGCACCTTGACATCTTTCTTCTGAACATGGTCTTTAATGAAGTGATGTCTGACATCAATGTGCTTTGTTCTTGTGTGCTGAACCGGATTCTTGGCTAGGCTGATAGTGCTTATGTTGTCACATAGAATGGGAGCCTCTGGAAATTCTAGGCCAAGATCTCGAAGTTGGTTTTTCAGCCACAGCACCTGGGCACAACAACTTGCAGCAGCAATATATTATGCCTCCAAGGAAAGCACATTGGCCACTAGTGCTCTTCCTATCTGTTTTATAACCTGCATGGTCAGCGTCAGAGTAAGCCCACAAGAACTCTTGGTTACCTCTGGGATACTAGAGACCAAGTTCTTGAGTTCCCTCAAGGTATCTCAGAATTCGCTTAACACATGTTAGGTGAGATTCCTTGGGATTGGCCTGAAATCTAGCACACATGCCAACACTAAATTGTATGTCAGGTCTGCTAGCAGTTAAATATAACAGGGAACCTATCATGCCCCTATACATTGATTGGCTAACAGAGCTTCCCTTTACATCTGCATCGAGAGCGGCAGTGGTGCTCATTGGAGTATCATACTCCTTGCATTCATTCATCCCAAACTTTTTGAGAATTTCTCTGCAATACTTGGTTTGGGAAATGAAGATGCCATCTTTCTTTTGTTTGATCTGCACGCCTAGGAAGAAGGTCAATTCTCCCATCATCGACATCTCAAATTCTCCCTGCATTGTCTTTGAAAACTCCTCACATATTTTTTCGTTAGTTGCTCCAAATATGATATCATCAACATATATCTGAATAACTAACATGTCCCTATCTTTATGCAATATGAACAGTGTATTATCCAGTTTGCCTCTTGAGAAACCTTTCCCTAGCAAGAAATTGCTAAGTCTCTCATACCAAGCTCGAGGAGCTTGTTTCCATATAAAGCTTTCTTTAACTTAAAAACATGTTTAGGGTGTCTAGGATCCTCAAAGCCAGGAGGTTGTTCAACATACACCTCTTCTTTAATATAGCCATTAAGAAAAGCACTCTTTACATCCATTTGATATAATTTAAAACCTTTCATGGATGCAAAGGCTAGAAGAATCCTTATGCCCTCAAGTCTTGCGACTGGAGCAAAGGTTTCTTCATAGTCTATGCCCTCTTCTTGGTTATATCCTTTTGCTACTAATCTGGCTTTGTTTCTAGTGATTAGGCCAGTCTCATCCAGTTTGTTCTTAAAGACCCATTTGGTTCCAACTATGGATTGGTGAGACGGTCTAGGTACTAGTTCCCAGACTTGACTTCTCTCAAATTGATTGAGTTCTTCCTGCATGGCAATGATCCAATCACAGTCTTCTAGGGCCTGTTCAACTGAAGTTGGTTCAATTTGAGACAGGAATGCTCCATACTCAACTTCATTTTGAACTTGCCTTCTAGTCCTAACACCAGAAGAAACATCACCAAGTACTAGGTCTAATGGATGATCCCTGTGATGCCTCCTAGCTATTGGCAACTGTACCTCATCAGGTACCATATGCACTTTAGGTTCATCAATGGGATCATCCTCCCCTTTTGGATCCCTTGTTGGTGTTTCTTCGGGTGGTGAGGATGATGATGGTTTTGAAATTTTCAAGTTTTCATCATCTTCTGTGGATCCTTCCCATGAGGGGTTTTCATCAAAGACAACATGCATAGATTCTTCTACAGTCCTAGTTCTCATGTTGTACATTCTATATGCTTTACTTCTAAGAGAATAGCCTATGAAGATCCGCTTTCGGATCAAACTTACCCAAGTTTACCTTTCCGTTGTTGTGGATGTAGCACTTGGATCCAAAGATTCTCAAATGGCTGATATTGGGCTTCCTTCCCTTGTACAGCTCGTACGGTGTCTTGTCCAGGCCCTTGCGAACATAGGCTCTATTGGAGATGTAGCAAGCGGTGCTCATGGCGTCAGCCTAGAACACTTGGGAGACTTCCTTCTCATTGAGCATGCTTCTGGCCTTCCATTATGGTGTTAGGAGTTTTTCCCGTTTGCCGTCCTCTGCGTCCTTTACTCTTCATTCCTTGGATGTTTTTGTTTGTGAGTAGTTGGGTGTTATTTACTTTTTAGTAGTTTATTTTTTGTTTCATAAGTCTTGTGTTGTTGTTGCTGCATGCTTTAGTTTTTCCCCTTTGCTTTCTGTCCACTTCTCCCTGTTGTGGTTTGTGAAAAGGAAGTGCTCTTGAAATTGCTTTTCAATGGGTTGTGGCTATTTGTAAATTTACTTTCTTACATATCTTTTCCGCTCTTGCGATGGCATGATATTTGTTGCTACTACTGTATGCTTATCCTTGATATAGTTGTATAGACAATTTTGTGGATCATTCTTTTTGCTTTGTGCGCGTACGCGTTTCTAAATCAACTTGCATGATTGCTTTTATGGTTAAATTATTGGTGGCTTAGTCATGTTTCAGTGTTTGTTTCTGTTTTGTGCCTTATTTGATTTTTTGATGTTTATTGATGATTGTTGATCTCCCTATCTTTTGTTCGTTTATTTATTTAGTTCCGTGTTATGATATTGTTTTGTGTATTTATTTTTTTGATTGTTTTTTGTATGTCTGTTATAATTGTTTTTCTTATATTGATTTACTTTTATGTGTTGTGATTATGTGTGTTGTAAACTTGTAATTATGTTTAGGCTCGTATAATAAGACATGTCTTTTTATTATTTTAACATTTATGTCGAAAAGTTGACATAATCATGACTGTTCTTTCTTTTATATATTTCGAATGCGTCGTTGCATTCTCACTTCTAACCCATAATGTGTGTAGCGATTTTCTTTCTTTTAGTCTAATCCCACTTAGTGTATTTGGTTGTTTGACTCTTCATTTTTTCTCTTATTTTTCCAATCAAAATGTCTGCTAACGTTTCGTCTGTGGATGGCAAACGTCACACTGGACCGTCGCGTGAGGTTCTTCTTACAGTTGACATCCCTAAAGAAATCTTATCTTCGGTGGTGAAGATCCTCGCTAAACAATGCGTTGTGTCTTATGTGAAAGCTAAAGCGTCGTGCAAGTTATTGCGCGACGTTGGTTGTAGTGATGAAGTCGTGGGGTACCTCCATTCCGATTCAATCCCACTCTTTGCCGAGGATAATCCGTCTGTTCAAGGCCTTATTGAAAATGCTGCTATTGCTGGTATCTTAAGGCTGTTTTCCGTATAGGGTTTTTGGAGTTTTTTGGGTATCGAGGAAACTTCACTTATGGGTTGGACTTGATGTTGCGGGCTGCTTGTGAGGGTCTTGGCAGGGCCATTTATGTAAGTGGTATCATTTTGGCTGCCCGTTCCAATTCAGTTGATAGTGAAGACGGAAGGTTGGCTGAAGAATTATGGGAGAACATTGACAATGTGGATAGTATAAATATGTTTAGATTGAGGATTGATCCATGGCTGACGTGTTTGAGAGCGAGATTGCCTCCAGGCCCTCTATTTCATACCTATCCCTTCTATCGCTGTGATCTTCATGATCGTGATGATAGACCTATTTGGGGTTGTAGAAGGTGTAACATTGATGTTGAGGTTGAGTGGTTTGTAGAAGGACTCAATGTAGATTATGTGACCCACGATTAGCATTGATATTTTTTGTTTTGATATTTCTACTGTTTTGTAGATTCTTTTTGTCATCTGGTACTATATAAATCTATGTTCTTGTAGTATTTGATTTCACTGTTATGCCCGTATATGTTAAAGATTTTAGTTTTCCAATTGTCTCTTTGTTTTTGATTATGTGGTTTGCTACATGTGTTTTTGAAAAACATCAAAAAAAGTATATCTTGGAAAGCAAACAGATTAAATATTTGAAGCATCAAAAGAAGTCATAAATAGAGGTCATTAAGTGGAAGTTTAATGCCTTATTTGGGTTCTAAAACATCATGAGAGAAAAACAATTGAATTCAGCAATTGTTAGTTGTCTAAAATATTGATATATGTGCTAAAGGGAGTTATGTTATTTATATTTTCGAGGGAAAACATAATCAGTTATTGTACTTATATTACATTAGTTATTTCTAAATCATGAGAAATTAGAAGTTCATGCGTACTCCTTACGTTCCTAAATATAAGATAATTTTGGTTAATTTGTTGTGATGAAGGAAGCCAATAAAATTACATGATCGTCCAAAAGTCCCCTCAATTATTTAACTTTCAAGGATGAAGGGTTACAATGAAAATAGGAAGTATAAGATTAGTTTGGCCAAAATATAAGATAAAACCCATATATTTAATGTTCAAATAATCAATTGATTTTCTAGGATTCAAACCTTGAAAACACTCCGTCACAATTTACATACTACTATGTGCGATATGGGTATTCGAAATGATATGAAGACCAAAGAGCAAACCATTAACAAAACATAATTAAAACTGATTGATACGTAATAAGGTGACACGTATCGGTTCTTCATGCATTTCTAACATCTAGCTCTTGCATTTTATGATCAAGTTTATATGCCTAAAACTTAGTACAGTCATTTGAGCTTCATGCATTGTGTCGTATGATAGCAATCTTAGATACACGCATCAAATACTAACTATATCTATTATGAAAGTAATTGAAATCATAAATCATAATGAATGACCATTATGTATCCTTATAGTTATGGTAAATACATGCATAGAATGATGAACATAATATGTGACAAATACCGAGAGGATATATAGAATTGTGATTCATTGAATTTGATACATTCACTACCACAGATTACCCCTTTTACATGCGCTTATTTTGGGCTCTACATACGCTTTATAAGCGCATGAAGAGGGGGCGCTGGTAAAGGCTCTACATGTGCTTGTGAAAAGCGCATGTAGATGTGCCTCTACATGCGCTTAAAGCGCATGTAGAGGTATACACTATACATTCGCTTTAAGCGCATGTATGGTGTATATACCTCTACATGCGCTTAAAGCGCATGTATGGTATATACTTCTACATGCGCTTTAAGCACATGTATGGTATATACCTCTCTACATGCGCTTAAAGCGCATGTATAGTGTATACCTCTACATGCGCTTTAAGCGCATGTACAGCTATATTTTTTTTTTAATATAATATTCATTTTACATCTGCCACCTTTATTACTTTCAAAAGTCACCAGAAACATTGTACCTGAGAATTACGTGAAATCTTGCTAACAGAAGTATATATTCTGTATCAAAATTACGTGAAATCTTTCATGTAAACTAATATCAATCAAGTTGTGTTTGAAAAATTAAATAATATGACATGACATGCGTTCATATCAACAAATGTTTAGGCAGAAGGAAAACCACTAATTAGGTACACTCATGTAGGCAACATATGTAGGCTATGAGATTTCGCTAATATACATATAGACCTAAGGGGACTCATCTATCACAAAACTAATGAAAAAACATTCAACTAAGGTCAAATATATACCAGGCCCTATCAAATGAGAGGCAAAGGGAAATGTTGAATCCTCCGGAAAAATTCAAGACACCATGAAGCTCAACCTTGACTAATTTCCTTCTCCTTTGCCTTGCACGCATCTTCTGCATTTTTGTCACACGATATATTTAAAAGATATTAGGTCATAAAAAAAATTTAAAAACGACACTGCAGTTGGATACAATTTTTGGTGGGTAGAGAAGTGCAGAACAAGTAAGGAGGGCAAAGGGAAGTTCTATGAAATTGTGCGTTAAATCCCAGATCTTTTTAATCAAACTACAACTATAGTAAAAAATCATCAAAATACCCAATGTTTCTAGTAAATGAATTATTGTTGATATTATTAATTATTAATACACAACCAAAATAATAATCATCCATAAACCTGGGATATTCTTATCTCATCTCTCATCAAATAATCAAATTAGCACATAATAGCTATAATAGTTTTCAACCGTGATGCAAGATTACATAAAGACAACTAACAGTGCTCTACCCACCATTTATATACAAGATAAGAAAAGTAAACTAAGATTCATCTCATAAACTAATAGTGCAATACCAATTCCAAAGGCAGTACCTCGTCAATTACAGGCGATCCATAAATACTGCCTCCACAGTGTAGCTTATAAACACAACAATGCTTTTTGTAATCAAGAGCATATAAGTGATGGTCATGTGTGCCACACCTGCAAATCCCATATAAAATGTCAATCCAAGAATTAAAATGATCAATATATTCATATTAAATTTCACGCAACACAGAAAATGGAGAATGGGAGGAACTCAAAACAATTCATAAATAGGGAAAATCCAGATAGTTCATCTAAAAAACAACCTAGATAGTATAGTTTAAAAATGACACAAACATAAAGCAATCTGTCTTTCTTATTAGCTAATGCCTTTTCTGGTTCTGGCTATAATTGAGACACCTGATTATAATTGAGAAGTCAAAGAAAATTACCATATCAATTGTCTGATTGTATGTACGACTGGTTGTGATTTAACCTTCATAATTTCAAACAAAAAAGGATTAGGAATTAAATAAATATAATTAAAACTGCAGGTCAGATCAGTGAGAATAAATATTCAATATTACCATTAACAATGTAAAATAATTAACAACCGTACGAAACAGAAAGAAGATTAGATATATCAAAATGTACAAAAAATAAGAATTGAATAGATAGGATTAGAAAGGTACTATCAACTTATTCCTTATTCCCCAGAGAGGGCAGATAATCTTTTGGAATCTTAAAGTCTTAGAAGAGCACTAGATATAGCATGTTTCTTTCATTCCACAACTAGCCAAGGAAGACTCATGAACCTAACATTCCAATTCTTTTATCTACATCATATCACATTCATACATATTCTTCACCAAAACAAAAGCACTTCACTTCAATCTTAAAGTATAAAGAATTAACCTTTCAATCAACTTTCCTCAATACTTATTTTCTCCAAAAAGAAATTTAATTGCAAGCTATGCAAATCATCATCAACCAACTTTATCACCTAATCAAATCAATAATCCCCAAAACAGTGCACATAAAGAATAACATGAAATTTGTAAAGAATCATACAACTTGATAAGTTTGCATACAAGACAATATTGTAGCTCATTAGCTTTCATTATTATCCCACTATACAGAACATTCATTCTCACAAACATAGCCACAGTCCAAAACTTCACTACTCACATGCACAATCCTATCAAGATGCAAGCACTAACATATATACATCACAATCCATCATCGCCATGTACAATCTAGCACCACGAAAATCGAATTGGTGAGAAATTTCCCAACACAGTTCCAAAATGAATAGATCACATGGAAAAGCTATAAATTTGTGAAACACAAGGACTTGCAGAACCAAACAAAGTCATTTTTCAGTTTTGATAAACATATGTATTAAAAAGTTCATAGCTTTGGTCCCAAATAACCTCAAATGCAAAATCAGTTCTGATCCTTCCCTCTCTCCTCTCAAAATCAGCGCGAGACTAAGTATGAAATGAAAGAAACAATTGTTACCAAACTCGTTTTTGGCCTTGAGTGTGTCGCCTAGAGCTAACCGTCACTGGAAAAGCTTCAACAGTCGCCAGAAATTCGCCGGAAAATGGCCATTGCAGTGGTGGGCGAAAACAGAGAATCCAAGGAGGAAAATGTGAGAAATCGGCTTTGTAGAGAAGAAAAAAGATCAAAGATCACACAAGGAATGGCCGAACTTACCACGACCACCACTGTCCGCCGTCAAGCTTTGTCGTTCGTCGCTCAAATCGCCAGAGAATGAGAGAAAACGAAGCACTGGGGTGAACACACAAAGGAGGCGAGAAGCAAGAAAGGGAGAAACAGTTTGGGGGTGAAGGGACGTACGGCGGCAAGCTCGCCGCTGCTTCGCCGGCGGGAAATAAGTGGCGGAGGCAAGAGAAGCATGGAGAAGGGAGGAGGAAGAAGAAGAGATCGGTTGAGAGTGGAGGAGGGGCGCCACTTTGGGGGCTAGGGTTCCATTGTGGGAGAAGGTGGAGGGAGGTAAGTATTTATATATACTTTAGAGAAAATTACGACTAATTACCCTAATATTTATTCTTAATTATATTTTTAGCACAAAAGTTTGTGTATATTATTTTACCTCCCTCTTTCCATCATCATATTCTCTAAGATTCCAAAATACTTGTTCATGAAAGTTTCTAGCTCAAAATAATTCTTTTAACTATATTTTGTCACATGGAAAGCCTCTACAGCGCATGTGGATGTAGTATTACCACATGCAAAACACCACAATGTGGTTCTCTAGCTTTTAAACACCTAGACCACAAGCATGAGTAGCTTATGACATCTGAGGATGAACTCTTGTGCATGATTTCAAGTTTTTCACTCCAATATTGCCTTTACATGCGCTTAAAGCGCATGTAGAGGCTCTACATGCGCTTGCCTCTACATGCGCTTTAAGCGCATGTATATGTAGTATAACCAAAGCATAACACCCCAATGGGGTGCTCTAGCTTATAAACACTTGCATGAGTAGCTTATGACATCTAAGGATGAACTCTTATGCATGACTTCAAGTTTTTCACTCCAATACTGCCTTTACATGCGCTTAAAGCGCATGTAGAGCCTCTACATGCGCTTTAAGCGCATGTATATGTAGTATAACCAAAGCATAACACCCCAATGGGGTGCTCTAGCTTATAAACACTTGCATGAGTAGCTTATGACATCTGAGGATGAACTCTTATGCATGACTTCAAGTTTTTCACTCCAATACTGCCTTTACATGCCCTTAAAGCGCATGTAGAGCCTCTACATGCGCTTTAAGCGCATGTATATGTAGTATAACCAAAGCATAACACCCCAATGGGGTGCTCTAGCTTATAAACACTTGCATGAGTAGCTTATGACATCTGAGGATGAACTCTTATGCATGACTTGAAGTTTTTCACTCCAATACTGCCTTTACATGCGCTTAAAGCACATGTAGAGCCCTTTACATGCTCTTAAAGCGCATGTAGAGCCTATACATGCGCTTTAAGCGCATGTATATGTAGTATTACCACATGCAAAACACCACAATGTGGTTCTCAAGCTTTTAAACACCTAGACCACAAGCATGAGTAGCCTATGACATCTGAGGATGAACTCTTATGCAAGACTTCAAGTTTTTCACTCCAATACTGCCTTTACATGCGCTTTAAGCGCATGTATATGTAGTATATCCAAAGTATAACACCCCAATGGGGAGCTCTAGCTTATAAACACTTGCATTGGTAGCTTTTGCCATCTGAGGAGGAACTATTATGCAAGACTTCATGTTTTCCACTCTACTGCCTGTACATGCGCTTAAAGCGCATGTATCTAGTCGGCTATATTCATGCGCTTAAAGCGCATGTAGAGGTGACTTACTACATGCGCTTAAAGCGCATGTAAAGAGTGATATATGTACATGCGCTTAAAGCGCATGTAAACGTTATCTTTACATGCGTTTTTTACCGTCCTTTTTTAAGCGCATGTAAAGCTGCGCTGGTATTGGTGTAATTTGTAGTAGTGATTATTGATGCTCGTAATCATAGTAGGTACATTCATGCAATTTAAAACTCCGATATGTTATGATCCAGTGACACCTTTGTATCATTTATCATGAAACTCATTGGAATCATCAACAACAGTTAATGAACTCCATGAATGTATATAAAAAGGAGGATGTAGTTGTTAGAATTTTAAGTTTTGATGAAGACTAAAATATGAAAGAACTAGGCAAACACTTAGAGAATATTAGGTTAATATAGAACCCCAAGTAAGAGTACAACCGGATGTGGATTTACTTCCGGATAGACTAGGACTAGCGCTCTCGGATGAACGTCTCATCCCCCAGCGACAGCAAGTACATCACTAAGTCATAACTCAGTCTAACAACATTAAATGTATAAAATTCCTTGAGACTAAGTTAAGATGCAACCGGATGTAGAGTTGCTTCCGATTGATTAGTGACTAGCGCTGGGTGTTGGTATAGATAACACTGAGCGCCAGTGAACATAACCCAACGTCCAGTAGATTTGCTTCCGATTGCTTAGTGACTAGCGCTGGCTGTTGGAATGGATAACACTGAGCGTCAGTGAGTAAAATGTGAACATAACCCATCGTCCAGTGGAAGTGCTTCCGGATGTGGAATTGCTTCCGGATGTAAGAAAGCTTCCTTAGACCTAGTGAACTCCCACTGCATGTGACTATGTGTTTATATTGCTAGACTAACGTTCAAAGTGCAGCACACTAAGTAAAGTTGCTTCCGGATGTGAATCCGCTTCCGCAAGCAATCAGAATGTCAGAACGTTCAGAGCAGTGCAGTGTCAGAATGCTTTTGGCAGAGCAGAGTTGTCAGAACTGCTTTTCAGAGATAAAGCAAGTCAACCCTGCTAAGCATTAATGAAGCATTAAATGGGCAAACGGTAACATGGGGAAAACGGCCATATTCAAACGGCTAACCCACCTACCAAGAGTGAGAATACTTGAAGACTATATAAAGAAGCTCACCTTCATTTATGAAGGTAACTAATATCTTTGACATCTTGAAGAAAGCTAGAGTGAGAAACTAAGAAATCCTTCAAGCATTCAAAGCTGCCCAGAAAAGAGAAAGAGCATTTAACGCATTGAGAGTTCTTTTCATCTACTTATCTTGTACTCTTTGTTGTTAAGTCTCTTCTTGTATTAAGAGCATTAATTGTACTTAAGTGTGTAACATTATCCGTTCTTTAAGAGAACTAAGTTTAGAAAATCCTTTATTTGTAAAGGTTGAACCCTTGCTGGAAGTAAGGGGGAGTTAGTTAGCAAGGTTGCAAGTGTGCCTTGAGAAAAACTTGTGGTTGTAAGGTTGCAAGTGATCCCGTCCAAAACTTGCGGTTGTAAAGGTTCCAGGTGAACCCGTTGTAAAACCTGGGGATAGTGGAACTCAACCTGGGTGGTTGAGAACTGGACGTAGGTCAAGAAGACCGAACCAGTATAAACCCTTGTGTTGCTATTGTTTGAATTTTATTAGGTAGCACAATTCACCCCCCCTCTTGTGCATCCATTACTTTCATTTGGTATCAGAGCAGGTCTCTTGATTCCAACGAATCTAGAAAGTAAAGATCCAGTAATGGATACAGATTATTCCTTGCCAGATGTCTCTATTCAACCCAACAAGCCTCCAGGCTTTGATGGGTATAACTATCCATTCTGGAAATTCCGAATGGAGACATACATCAAGTCCAGCGACATCCGACTCTGGGATGTAATTGAACATGGAGACCACACCCCTCTAGATGATGATGGCTTTGCAAAGCAGCGATCCAGATATACCAACGAGGACTATGCTCTAGTCCAGCTAAATTTCAGGGCCATGCACTACATTCAATGCGCCCTTAGTCCTAAGGAGTTTCATAGGATTAGCCACCACAAAACTGCTAAGGATATGTGGGAGGCTCTTGAGGCTGCTCACTCTGGAACCAAGGGAGTGAAGGCAAGACGGGTCGAGATGTTGGTAGAAGAGTTTCACAAATTTGCCATGACTAGTCTGACTGAGCCAATCAGAGAGCTGGAGCTTAGGTTCACTCATCTTATCAATAACCTGGCCTCCCTGGGCAAAGATATTCCTGAAAGAGAACAAGTCAACAAGATCTTAAAAGTCTTGAAAGGTGATTGGATCACCAAAGTTACCATCTTGCAGGAAGTCCAAGAAGAGTCAACCAGCTCCATCACTGCACTGTTTGGTTCACTGGCTGAATACGAACCAACCTTGCTGGCTCAGAGAGCTCCTCAAGCCTCATCCAAAACCAAGAATCTTGCCCTTGTTGCTCCCAGCAAGGATAAGATTGATGATAATGATGATGAGGATGATGAGGAGGACATCGATGACGAAGAGATAGCAATGATGGTGAGGAAATTCAGAAAGTTCTTCAAGAAGAAAGGAGGCTTTCAGAAAGGTGATTCCAGCCAGAGGAGAGGATATAAGAAGGAAAAGGCACCAGTGTGCTTTGAGTGTAAAAAGCCTGGCCACTTCAAGGCTGAGTGTCCAAGCTTGCAGAGATCGAGAGGAAAGGACAAAAGAAAAGCCTTTGTGTCCTCCATCTGGGCAAATAGCTCAGACGAGGAAGCAAGTGATGAGGAAGAGGTTGCCAACCTCTGCCTGGTTGCCAGAGAAGATGATGAGGAAGCATCTTCAGATCTTGATCCCATCCAGGAGGACAGTGAGGTAACTTTTTCTGAACTTCAAGAGGCATATAATGATGTTCATGAAGAATTTGCTCGATTATGTAAAGCTTATAAAGTGTTGAAAACTAAAAAGGAATCACTTGAGTCCAAGGTGGACTCACTAAGTGAAGAGCTAGCGGAAGCCAGAAAGCTTCCGATAGCAGATGGCAAGGGATCTCCCCAAGAGGAACCCAAGGCCACAACACTAGAAGGCTGCCCTAACTGCAGCAAGATCACTACTGAAAGAGATAAACTGCAAAATGCCCTGCAGAAGTTTACAAATGGTTCTGAAATGTTGAATGTTATTTTGATGAACCAAAGGGCATATAGGGATAAAACTGGATTAGGGTATAAGCATAAGGGTAAAAAGTGGGTGGAGCCCAAAGTGAAACCATACTTAAAATTCTTCCACAAAGCTACAAGTCACAACTCCACACCCTTTAGCTTCTGCAACTACTGCAACAAAAAGGGACACTCCACGTCCACTTGCAATGCAAAGAAGCATGGAGTAAATAGCTCCTATAAGTGGGTTCCAAAAGGAACCAGGGTAAATGAAGATCCTCCAAAGAAAGAAACTAAGGGAGGACAAGGGACTAGAACTTGGAAACATATTCCAAGGGAAGTCCGTCAGCCTAGAGCCTCCACAAGGCCAGAGGCACAACACAATCACAAACCCAAGGTCAACACTGGACCGAGGGGAAAGAAGACTAATGATAAAGGACCCAATAAAGGTTGGGTACCTAAGCTTGTCTAATTTATGCAGGTCTGTCTCAAGGCATCCAAGAACAAAAAGTGGTACATTGACAGTGGATGCTCGAGACATATGACTGGTGACAGAGACAAATTCAAGTCCTTGGTGATCAAAGATGGAGCCACAGTAACTTTTGGAGGTAATCAAAGTGGAAAGATCACCGGAGTTGGAGAAGTAGGACCAGTCAAGGATGTCTATCTGGTGGATGGTCTCTGTCACAACCTGCTGAGCATGAACCAGAGCACTGACAAAGGAAATTGGGTAATTTTTGATTCACATGAGTGCATAATAGTAGATAAGCAGGATCTGAATCTAGATAAGGCCAACCTAAAATGCAAACTTAAGGCCAATAGAAATGGAAACCTATACACTCTAGATTTATGTCAACAACTGGAGGAAAAATGCGTAATATCTAGCGATGAGAATAGTTGGCTTTGGCATAAAAGGCTAGCACATGTTAATTTCACTCAACTTGACATGCTAATTAAGAAAGAGCTAGCTATAGGGATTCCATCTTTTAAGGTTAAGCATGATTATATTTGTGAATCCTGCCAACGAGGGAAGCAAACAAAGTCCTCGTTTAAAACCAAGAAGAAAGTCTACACCAGCAGGCCCTTGGAACTAATCCACATGGATTTGGTTGGGCCAGCGAGAGTGAAGAGCTTGGGTGGAAACCTGTATGCTCTAGTAGTGGTGGATGACTATTCAAGGTTCACTTGGACAATGTTTCTTGCCTCTAAGCAAGATGCTTTTGATGCCTTTGTTGTCCTGGCTAAGAAAGTGCAGAATGAGAGAGACCTCAAAATCACAGCCATAAGGACAGATCATGGAGGAGAATTTGAGAACCATAGCTTCTCTGAGCTGTGTGAGCAGAACGATATTGATCATAACTTCTCAGCTCCTAGAACTCCTCAGCAAAACGGTGTAGTCGAGAGGAAGAACAGGGTTCTGACTGAGATGGCTAGGAGCATGCTCAATGAGAAATAGGTTTCTCAAGTGTTCTGGGCGGACGCTATGAGCACTGCTTGCTACATCTCTAACAGAGCCTATGTTCGCAAGGGCTTAGACAAGACTCCCTATGAGCTGTACAAAGGCAGAAAGCCCAACATCAGACACCTCAGAATCTTTGGATCAAAATGCTATGTGCATAACAATGGGAAGGTAAATCTGGGTAAGTTTGATCCAAAAGCTGATATAGGTGTATTCATAGGGTATTCCCTTAGGAGTAAGGCTTACAGAATATACAACATGAGGACTAGAACTGTAGAAGAATCTATGCATGTTGTATTTGATGAAACTCCTACATGGGGACAATCCACAGAAGATGATGGGATACTAAACCTTCCAAAACCACCATCATCTTCTTCACCACCAAAAGAAACACCAGCAAGCAATCCCAAAGAAGAAGATGAACCCAGTGATGAGCCTAGAATGCAGACCATGCCTGATGAAGCACAGTTTCCAACAGCTAGGAGACATCACAGGGATCATCCTCTTGATCAAGTGCTTGGTGATGTTTCTTCTGGTGTCTGAACTAGAAGGCAGGTTCAAAATGAAGTTGAGTTTGGAGCCTTGTTATCTCAGATCGAACCAACTTCAGTTGAACAAGCTCTTGAGGACTGCGACTGGATTATTGCCATGCAGGAAGAGCTAAATCAATTTGAAAGAAGCCAAGTTTGGGAACTAGTCCCAAGGCCGTCTCATCAATCTATAGTTGGGACCAAATGGGTCTTCAAAAACAAACTGGATGAGACATGTCAAATAACAAGGAACAAAGCCAGATTGGTAGCCAAAGGGTATAACCAAGAAGAAGACATAGACTATGAAGAAACTTTTGCTCCAGTTGCTAGACTCGAAGCAATAAGGATTCTTCTAGCCTTAAAAATCCATGAAAGGCTTTAGATTATATCAAATGGATGTAAATAGTGCATTTCTTAATGGTTACATCAAAGAAGAGGTTTATGTAGAACAACCTCCTGGCTTTGAGGATCACAAGCATCCTAAACATGTGTATAGGCTAAAGAAAGCTTTGTATGGCCTGAAACAAGCTCCTCGAGCTTGGTATGAGAGACTCAGCAGCTTTTTGCTGGGGAAGGGTTTCTCAAGAGGCAAACTAGATAATACACTGTTTATTCTGCACAAAGATAGAAACATGCTTATTGTCCAGATTTATGTCGATGATATTATTTTTGGGGCAACTAATGAAAAACTTTGTGAAGAATTTTCCAAGACTATGCAGGGAGAATTTGAGATGTCAATGATGGGAGAACTAACGTTCTTCCTAGGCCTGCAAATTAAGCAAAAGAAGGATGGCATTTTCATCTCCCAAACTAAGTATTGTAGAGAGCTCCTCAAGAAGTTTGGGATGGATGAGTGCAAGGAGTATGATACTCCCATGAGTACCACTGCCGCACTCGATGCTGATGTAAAGGGTAAATCTGTCAGCCTGCCCATGTACAGGGGAATGATAGGTTCCCTGCTGTACTTAACAGCAAGTAGGCCTGACATTCAATTTAGTGTAGGCATGTGTGCTAGATTTCAAGCCAACCCCAAGGAGTCACATCTAACATGAGTTAAACGTATTCTAAGATACCTTGAGGGAACACAAGAGCTTGGTCTTTGGTATCCCAGAGGTAACCAAGAATTCTTGTGGGCTTATTCTGATGCTGACCATGCAGGTTATAAAACGGATAGGAAGAGCACCAGTGGACAATGCGCCTTCCTTGGTGGTTGTCTGGTCTCTTGGGCTAGCAAGAAGCAAACCTGCGTGTCTTTGTCATCCACAGAGGCTGAGTATATTGCTGCTGCAAGCTGTTGTGCCCAAGTGCTGTGGCTGAAGAACCAACTGAGAGATCTTGGCTTGGAGTTCCCTGAGGCACCCATCCTCTGTGACAACACAAGCACAATCAGCCTCGCCAAGAATCCGGTTCAGCACACAAGGACAAAGCACATTGATGTCAGACATCACTTCATCAGAGATCATGTTCAGAAGAAGGATGTCAAAGTGAAATTTGTCCCCACTCAGCATCAGCTTGCTGATATTTTCACCAAGCCTCTGGGGGTTGATCAATTCACATACATAAGAGGTGATTTGGGAATGGTAAACCCAAATGAAGTTTAATTCTTCAAAATAAACTTGTGCTTAATTGATTAAAACATGCAACTATGTTTACTAACTTAGGCATCGGAGTGCCAATCTTTAGTTTTGCAGGTCCCCAATGTTAAATCTTAAGCAAGTGCAACCGGAAGCAAAACCACTTCCGGATGATCATTAGCTGGCGCTGAGTGTTGAATCAAAGTGAGCGGGAGCGCCAGTGCCTAAACAAAGGGACACGTCACTTTAGAAAACGATTCATCTTCTCACATCAAAATTGTGCCTCCTCTGACAAAGTGAAGAGACACCTGTCAAAAGGTAAGCCGTTCCAATTAAATGTTTACGTTACCCAATGAACAAACGCATGTTTTCATGAAGAGTCACTATGAGCATTTTACCCATTGTAACCGTGCATATAAATAGGAAGCCATTTTCACTTTTACTCTTTCACTTACACAAATTTTTCACCCAAACTCTCTGCATACATTCATCGTGTTCTTCATCTTCATCGCATTCCCTTCATCTTCTTCATCTAAACTTCTTCGCACTTAAACCTTAAACCCACACAAAATGGCCGGCTCACATGAATCTAACCCCAACACAAAGATAGCCACCTCTTCCAAGAAATCGAAGTCCAAAACGGGCAAATCTGGGCATTCACATTCTGAAAAATCTGGAAAATCACATGAACATCAAGAACAGCAAGAAAAATCTGGGCATGTTCATAAGACTTCTGGGAAATCTGGGCAAAGTCAAGAATAAACTGAGAGAGTCCAAGAACAGCCAGAACAAACTGGGCACTCTGAGGAACCTCAACAAGAACAATCAAAGAGAAAGGGGAAGAAGAAGGTTCAGTTTAGCGAAGAGCCTTCATCCAAAAGACAACGAGTAGAGGAGGATGATCCTCTTGTGTACAGAGATGGGCCATTGGAGGCTGTTTCCTCCAAATTTGAGACTGTCAAGCCCTACTTCAACACTGGGATGTTCATAGATCTGGACAAGATAGATGAACTAGGGTTTCCTCACTTAAGGCCATTTCTGGAAAAGTACATGTCCTGGCTGGGGATCGACCAGGAGTACAATATCAACGTCCTGCGGGTGTTCTGCGAGTCTCTCACTGCCAAAGTCAAGCATAAGAAGGTGGATGGGAAGAACCAGATTCGGAGAGTCACCTTCACTGCCACAGTAACGGGGAGAACCTTCAGTTTCACTTGGAGGGACATCAATCGCCTGATGGGGATCACTGAGGGAGAAATGAATGAGTGGCTGTACCCTGAGGCACTCAAACTCAGCAAGGAGGAACTTGAAAAGGTTTATGACACCAAGTGGAAGAAAGTGTCTGGGATGTCTGACACCAACAGGCTCCTTTACTATGTCTACTCCCGCTTGATGACACACAAAGGGGGTAACTTCAACGAGTTCACTCTCTTGGACAACCCTTGGTTCCCAAGACTCCTCTCCCAGCAACCAATCAACCCTGGGCAATTGATCAGCCTAGAGCTGCAAAGGTGGATAGAAAATCATAAGGCTGGATATCTCCCCTACCCCACTATCATTGCCTTCCTCCTGGAGAAGTATTTGATCAAGTCCACATCTACTGAGGAAGACGAAAATGTTAAGTGCGCACCTGTCAGCGCAATTAACATTGGCAAGATGGGGATAAAGTATGTCAAGAAGTCCAAAGCCACTCGCTCGGGCTCTCAGGCAGGCAGTGCCTCTCATACCTCAGCCCCCTCTGTGTCAGGTGCTGGGGATCAAGAAGTCGACTCTCACCCTGGTCCCAGCCGTGTTGCGAAGGTGCCAGCTACAGTCAAGGCCTTTGCTGAGGAAGTAAAGGAAGAGATCCTTTTTAGGCTGACTGACTCGTTGGTGACTCCTCTCCGTGATGAGTGTGACACTGGATTCCTGCAGCAGGGGGAGAGAATCCAGAGGCTCGAGGACAGAGTAGGACGAGTTGAGGATCAACTATCACGGGTAGACGCCAAGCTAGATCTCATCCTCAATCATCTTCAGATCCCTCAACCACAAGGTAACTTACCAACACCTCCTCCTCCTAACCCACCTCCACCTCCTCCACCTAATCAACCACTACTACCTCCTCCTCCTCCCCCTAACAATCAACAGCCACAACAGCCTCCTCCCCAAAATGACCAACCTCAAACATCACCCAACAATGACCATCAACCATCCCCTCAAAACTCCACTCAAGACTCACCCCAACACTCTCCTCGTCAATCACCACATAACTCCCCATCTCCACATAACTCCCCAAATCACTCACCTAACCACTCTCCTAGCCACTCTACTTCATCTAACCCCCAAAACTCCCACAACCCACAATCCACCAACCCAACCAATCCCAACCAACTGGCCGAGCACCTTGGCTTCCACACTGCCATTCATCCCCTCAGTCAAATATATCTGAGAGATTACCCCCGCCTTCAGAGATTATCTGATGACCACTTACCATTCACCCCTTACTCTTCCACATACCCCTTCGAAGGCCTATTTACAGATCCCTCCTGGTTCCCCAACCCTCCTCAATCCCCAGAAACCACCTCACCCACATCCACCCCTGAAACCTCACCACCCAGAACCTATGGCCCTGAACCTCTACCCTCCTCTTCACCCAATTCATCCTCCCTGGCCCTCGCCCTCATTGATGATGACAAAAGGGGGAGAGATGCTACTATCGCCCTCCGCCACACCATGGATACAAGGGATGTCCTGACTCAACCATCCCTCTGGCTCAATGAAGATATCACTGCTGCCCTCCGCCGAGCTATGGAGACTCAAAGATTGGGTGGTGCTGAAAGTTTGATCAGAGGAGAAGCCATCCGATTTATGCAACAGCAGAGATCAGATGAGCAAAGGTCCAAGTGGGAAATGGTTGTGTATGAGCAAACTGAAGATATCCCACAGCCTGAGCCTGAGCCAGAGTCTTCATCTTCTGAGTCTCCTCCCTCTGTGCCTAGCCGAAACATAATAGAGGAGATCATGATGAAGTATGGGCTGGAAAGGCAAAACCATCCACCTATGGTAATAGCCAAGCCTATTCCTCCTCCTAAGCCAACCTCTGCTCCTCCTCCTCCTCCTCCAGTAGTTCCCCAATCTGAACCAACCTCTGCACCTCCTCCTTCAGCAGTCAAGTCAAGGAAAAAGGCGTTTGCTAGAAAGGGTGCTAACAAAAGTACTACCTCTACTGCGTCTGCTGAGAGTGAGCAAGAGATTCCATCAGTTCAAGCTGAGATCATACCTGAGACCCAGTCATCCTCTCAAGAGGTGCATGTCCCTCCACTTCTAAAAGAAGTTAAGCTGGAAATAGAGGACATAACTCCTGAAGAATTCGAGAAGTATGGGTTCACGGACAAGATCTCCTTTGGTCAGATGGCATGCCTAGACGCTGAAAGAGCAGCAGCCAAGCCTACCCAAGCGATAGGCAAGGGCAAAGGAAAGGGCAAAGGGAAAGGTAAAAGGAAAGCCCAGGAAGTTGAGGAGGACCCAACTTCCCAGTATGGAATGTGAAGATCAGGGCTGTCCACTACCCAAATGGCGAGGTCACTCCCTTCGATGATGCAACTGGGTTCCCTGGGTTTGAGGAAGTTGAAAATCTGAAGAGAGCCTTCGAGGAATCTGTTGAGTCTGAGAGACTCAGAAGGGAAAGGGAAGAGGAAGAGCTGCAAAGGATAATTGCCCAGATCGACCAGAATGAGAAGGATGCCCACTTAGCTCAGCTCCAAAAAGAGAATGAGGAAAGGCAAAGGGAGAGGGAGAAGAAAAGGAGACACCACCTATAGACCCCACTCACCTTATGCATTTACCTTAGAAAATTTTTCCTTTCTCATATTTTTCATGCATAGTTCATTTTGTTAAGTCTTTAATTACTTGTAAATTTTATCTGTCATTGTAACTCTAACTTGTAATCTTGTGTTTATCAATGATAATTATCTGAGTTGTTTGTGCTTTATCTAACTGTTACTTTTAATTCTTTCATATGAACTTAATCGATAAGCTTAGTTTGTCATCATCAAAAAGGGGGAGAATGTTAGAATCTTAAGTTTTGATGAAGACTAAAATATGAAAGAACTAGGCAAACACTTAGAGAATATTAGGTTAATATAGAACCCCAAGTAAGAGTACAACCGGATGTGGATTTACTTCCGGATAGACTAGGACTAGCGCTCTCGGATGAACGTCTCATCCCCCAGCGACAGCAAGTACATCACTAAGTCATAACTCAGTCTAACAACATTAAATGTATAAAATTCCTTGAGACTAAGTTAAGATGCAACCGGATGTAGAGTTGCTTCCGATTGATTAGTGACTAGCGCTGGGTGTTGGTATAGATAACACTGAGCGCCAGTGAACATAACCCAACGTCCAGTAGATTTGCTTCCGATTGCTTAGTGACTAGCGCTGGCTGTTGGAATGGATAACACTGAGCGTCAGTGAGTAAAATGTGAACATAACCCATCGTCCAGTGGAAGTGCTTCCGGATGTGGAATTGCTTCCGGATGTAAGAAAGCTTCCTTAGACCTAGTGAACTCCCACTGCATGTGACTATGTGTTTATATTGCTAGACTAACGTTCAAAGTGCAGCACACTAAGTAAAGTTGCTTCCGGATGTGAATCCGCTTCCGCAAGCAATCAGAATGTCAGAACGTTCAGAGCAGTGCAGTGTCAGAATGCTTTTGGCAGAGCAGAGTTGTCAGAACTGCTTTTCAGAGATAAAGCAAGTCAACCCTGCTAAGCATTAATGAAGCATTAAATGGGCAAACGGTAACATGGGGAAAACGGCCATATTCAAACGGCTAACCCACCTACCAAGAGTGAGAATACTTGAAGACTATATAAAGAAGCTCACCTTCATTTATGAAGGTAACTAATATCTTTGACATCTTGAAGAAAGCTAGAGTGAGAAACTAAGAAATCCTTCAAGCATTCAAAGCTGCCCAGAAAAGAGAAAGAGCATTTAACGCATTGAGAGTTCTGTTCATCTACTTATCTTGTACTCTTTGTTGTTAAGTCTCTTCTTGTATTAAGAGCATTAATTGTACTTAAGTGTGTAACATTATCCGTTCTTTAAGAGAACTAAGTTTAGAAAATCCTTTATTTGTAAAGGTTGAACCCTTGCTGGAAGTAAGGGGGAGTTAGTTAGCAAGGTTGCAAGTGTGCCTTGAGAAAAACTTGTGGTTGTAAGGTTGCAAGTGATCCCGTCCAAAACTTGCGGTTGTAAAGGTTCCAGGTGAACCCGTTGTAAAACCTGGGGATAGTGGAACTCAACCTGGGTGGTTGAGAACTGGACGTAGGTCAAGAAGACCGAACCAGTATAAACCCTTGTGTTGCTATTGTTTGAATTTTATTAGGTAGCACAATTCACCCCCTCTTGTGCATCCATTACTTTCAGTAGTAGGCTTCCAAATCCGTGGCACATCATAGGATAGGCAAAAACGACATTCAGATTAATATATATATTACGTTTAAGTCATTCTTACAATGACAAGCATGAACAAGATACTGCTGTCTCAGATACAAAAAGACAAAAAGCCATGTACCATCACGGTAAAGATCCTGCGCAAGTACGAAGTTTGTAGGAGGTTGCCACCATGTTTGCCATGGAAATACTCCATGTATTTACTGGATGAAGAGGTATGTATATCAGAATATTCCAAATTACATGTTCCATATGATGCTATTTGTAATTGTGTTCATAATGTTTGAAGGGTGATCTGATCGAGGGATATACAAATGTTCCTTCACTGATGCAAGTCTATAAGGATTATCCTAAGGAGGGAGAAATATATGAGATAGAAAACTTCCGAGTTGTGCACAACAATGATGTAGAAAAGTTAGTTGCTCACCCTTTCAAGCCGTGTTTCCATCCATTCACAACTTTCAGAAAATTGGATATGAGTAAGATTGTGCGTAGTCTTCCTGAAGCTAGCAAGGTTACTTTTAATTTAAAACCTTTCATCTTTTAGTATTTGTTAATACAGGGGAGTTTCAATGTAAATTTCCAAGGATCCTAATCCAGTAATTTACATTATAGGTCAATGTTGAAAGTAAGAACGCAGTGGGTACTTTGGTGTCTGGATCCTGCTCTCATACAATTACATCTGCTTCAGTAATTTCAGCTACTTCAACAAAGTACTCGGACAAGAACGCAGATGGTGAATCAAAAACTGGAACAAATGAGGCAACAATTGGTAGTACAGATGAGACAGTTGATGAAGACGGATTTCCTTGGACCGATTGAAGCATCAAGAAAAAAGAAGTTGTGTTTAATGATAAGTTTTTTGTTGTGCAAGGCAGTTGATTATAGTTTATGTTTTTATGGCTCCCGTGACAATAGAATATGTGACGAATGCTATAATTATTATGAAGATTTCTATGGTCTCTTCTTTTATTGTATTCGATCTATTTTAGTTTAGTGAATGAGTTATCCACTATCATGTCTTGATTTACTCCCATATTCATACATGTCGGAATAAGGAGAAAATAATACATAGAAAATAATTAGTAGATAATGTTTAATGTGCTAAAAACGCGATAGACAATTATTTTGACCAAGTCGGTATGAATTTATATTTATAGTTTAGTGTTTTTCGCAATTACTATATACGGAAAAAAACCATTAATGATTGTACGAATGAATCTCGAAAACCTTTGTCAAAAGCTCATCGTTTGAATCATCATATTTATGCCTTTACTTAATCAGAAACATAATAATCTGATATCGGTCATAATATGTGATTTGTTAGATACTTGATTTGTTTTGCTTTAGTTTTGCTAATGCAAGTTTAGTTTTCTTAAAAAAAACATTTCTGTGTTACAACTGTTGAAAATTACTTGATCCAATTTAAGCATTAATGCTAACTTTATGTGTTAATGCTTATTTAAAAATAGTGGCCAGTGAAAACGAATAGTACGAAAATACAGGGTTGTTAATTCACATATTCTGTAAAAATTCATAATAATTAGTTAATTGTTACTCTCAGTTAGTTAATTGTTACTCTCAGTTGTCTTTAATTTAGAAATTGTATAAGTTTTTTGATCAAGAAAAAAAAACTTGTATAAGCTAAAAATTCGGAAGGATAATTGTTCCCATTATTACCTACTTTTACATGGTTTATTGATGCTTTAAATATATTATTCTGTTCACGCTCATGTATTAGAAATGTTATAAATGATTTTACTTGACGATTCTTGCTCTTGATGTTTTTTGTTAGGTTATATGCGTTATTGCGTTTGTGGGTGTACTATTTGGTATAGAGTTAAAAGCTTTGTATTGGTTTATTATTGTCCATCTACTTTATCTAACAGTCAAGTACAATAAGAAGTCACTGTTCAAAAAACAATAGCACAATAAAAAGAAAAGCTTTTACATGCGATTTATTCTTGGATATGGAAGTCCGTTTTAATGTGATTTTGATTGACGAGATGTCTTGGATGATGTTGGTTCGCTTAGAGTTGGTAGCTTCAACATTGACATTTGAAATAAAATTTCGAAAATAGGGAATTGATGTTATCTGTGTAAGTGTAAACACATAACTCAATAATCAAATTGGCTAATGACTCTATCAATATCATTAATTACATTGTACAACAATGTTTCTTTATAATAAAGTCTACATATCAAAATATTGCACTGACATTATATATGAATTCAAAAAAGTTTATAAAATAAACGTACCAGAAAAAAATTAGTAAGGGAAATGGCATTCAAAGTGCCGTGACATTGAATGTAGTGGGTTTTAATCATGGGTGGGTTTTAATGGTTTGTGGTTTGTGTGGTGTTCTCGAGGTGTTTCAGCCGATCATATACCCTTTGCGTTGTTGATATCACATTTATTTATTGACTGCAGATGTCAATAAGTTTGATTAACGAATCTGTATATGATCTAGACAACGTACGTGACGCTTAATATTCCAAGATAAATGACAAGAATCATGAAAGGTCATACTTTTTCATATTTAATGCACGACGTTTGTTCGGAAATCGTTATCATTTTCTGCACACCATTTACATCATATTTGCTTTCATTTCCTCTCTAAATCTTTCTTCAATACCTTTGTCCACTTTTGCCACCATGGTAGATGCTAGCCAAAGCTCAAAAAGGAAGCGCACGGAGAGTAGTCCTACACTGAGAGATCTGCGGATGGGTGTAAACACCAACAGTATTTTTGTCAAAGTTGATCGTACCATACATGTCATGACTGTACTTTATCCGTTTGGGCCAGATCGACCTATGTTTGAAGAAGAAGCGATTCATTTGATAGTGTTTGATACAAGTGTAAGTTATATATATATATATATATATATATATATATATATATAAATATTAGTTGTTACGTTGATTAGTTTGACACTTGCTATGAAAGAACTTTTAAAATACAATTTATGTTCTGAATTTTAGCAAAAACGTGTACTTCTTGTCGTGGATGATTACACGGTGAGGATGGCGTTCCGACATATGTTTGCTGAAGAAAGAATACTCCGCCTACGTAACTTCGACGTGAAAAGGACAGAGAACACCGTACCAAGGACATTGTATATTCATGTCAATGGCCATACTGAGATTGAACGCATCACAAATTATAATTCTTTCTTTCTGCCCATTTTAAATACACACTGTTTTGATTTGGTCACTTTGTCTGAAGTTATGCATGATCGTGAAAGACCTCAAGGTTTAATAGGTACGTAATGTGTTTAACTCTGTTTATTTGTTTAGATGACATATTGCTTGATCGTTTGTTATTGTTGATTTGTTACTTATCAAATGTAGTGTGTTTATAGATGTTTTTGGGACTGTTGTTACGATGTATGAGAGGGGAATGGAAGATGTTGATGGAATAACACTTAGGGAGGCAATTCTTGTGATTGACAACAGAGATGTGTCTGTTACAAGGTATACATCCTTACTTGAAATTTTAGTCAAAATACACTTGAAGTATTGAAGGTTGTGTGTACTTAGTTAAGTAGCATTTCTCAGGGAACCAACAATACTCATTTGCATTTTACACGGTTCATGTGCCGATGCGGCCTTGATGGATTACAAACGTGTTGAAGAAAATGAAAAAGTTATGGCCTTAGTGCAGTATGGTGTGTTAACGAGAGGAGGTGAGAATCTTTCAAGTCTTTTTGTTTGAAATAAAAAATGTCAAGCCTAAATGTTAGGCCTGAACCTCTAATTTAGCATATTTGGTTGGACTACATGTCAGGGTGGCCGAATTTGATATCTTATCACGATGTTACAAGAGTCTTTTTTGAACCATCATTCCCTGAATTACTTGAGGCAAGAATGGCCATGGTGGAGAGGGTTAGTGCTGGACAAAGGTACTCGGGGATTCCTCTGATCAGCAAGTCGTTGCCACTGGATATATGAAAGTCCAAGATGGCTGAGTGATACCTTTAGCATGACGTATGAGAGTGTGGACTGCAAATGATGTTGTTTCCTCTTGTATTGTTGTTGTCTCAAGGATAGCTTCCCATAGCAAAAATGCTTCCCATTGCACTTGATTATATTACTCTGTGGGACTAACATTTATGTGCAGAACTTAGCTCTCACTTTCGATAGCAAAAGAGCATCCGATAGTGGACACTCTTTACATTGCACAAACTTGAACTAACACTTGCAGATCGAAGCACTTACTTCCGATAGCCAAAATCCATCCGATTGCAAGTACAAGAGTCAGAGTCCGTACAAGTGCTCAGATGTCAGAGTTGCTTTTGTCAGAGCAGAATTGTCAGAACCACTTTTCAGAGATAAAGCAAGTCAACCCTGCTAAACATTAATGAGCATTAATGAGGACAACGGTAATATGAGATTAACGGACATATTAACGGACATATTGCCCTCAATCAAATGGAGTATTAGAGGCTACTATAAAAGAAACAACTTCATCATTTATGAGGTTACTGAACTACAATCTAGCATTCAAAGCATAATACTCAGAGAATATCCAGAAAGCTAAAAAGTTCAATAGAGCACTTAATACCTAGAGAGTTATTCTTATTGTTATCATCTTGTACTCTTTATATTTAAGTCTCTACATTTATTGAGAGCATTTATTGTACTTAAGTGAGTATCACAATCTGTTCATTAAGTAAACTTAGTAGGAAATCCTTTGTGTAAAGGTTGAACACTTACAAGTTGTAAGGGGGAGCTAGTTAGGTTGTAAAGGTTGCAAGTTAGCCCAGAAAACTTGTGGTTGTAAAGGTTGCAGGCGAACCCGTTTTTAAAACCTGTAGATTAGTGGAACTCAATCAAGGGATTGAGAACTGGACGTAGGTCAAGAGTTAGACCGAACCAATATAAAAGAATTTGTGTTAAAGTTTTATTTTATTAGTTTTATTTTGTAGCACAATTCACCCCCCCTCTTGTGCATCCTCACTTTCACATGTGTCTACTCCTAAGAAAAAGAGTGGTTTGTTTGAAGGATCTCGTCGAATAAGGTGGTGGTTTTTGTTCAGAAGTCGTGAAAATGAAACAGAGCTCAAAAATTTGATCTCCTAATCCTAATTCTTCAAACATCTAATTTTGCAATATAATGAGCACTAATCTAATGTATATATATAGGTGAACACATGTGACTCTTATGCCATAGTTTGTGTGAATTTGTTTTGAACATTTCAACCTAATTGACTCATTATACACATAAACATTTGTTTATATTTATTTATTGATTTTGAATAAAAAATTATTATCCTATTTTATATATTGACTATGTCATAGCTCTTGTACAATCCAATTTGAACATTTCGTTCCCTTTGCTCAAGGGAAACATTACATATAAATAGTCATTTGTTTTGTTTATGCAAATAGTCATTTATTTATGTTGGAAAATGAAAAGATAAGGTATTTAGGATTACCTGGATGAAGGCAGAACAAACTTTTGATGTAGATGCCTTTTACGGTATAAGAATCACAAGTTTGGATTCTTATATTGTATACTGTAGAAGCACTTTTGAGAGAGAGAATTATACAGAGAGGATGTTTTGAGAGCCAGAGAAAATCTATGTGATAGGAAGAAAACTTATTTTCAACATTAAATGATTTCTGTTTAACCACCCTATTTATAGATTTTCTCTGAGAATTAATAAATGGGTAAATTACACTTAATAACCCAATTATTCTGAATAATTAAATTCAGACCCCAAAACTCTTATTTGGGCTTAAATTTACCTAGGGTGGATCATATTCTTACATCTCCCACTCACACTTGGCGAATTTAATTTCATTGACCTCTACTATTTTTCTGACTCTATTCATAATAGGTGCTCTACAGTAACCGCTTAGGCATGATGTCTTGATGGTTTCTGCACTAGAAACTCCTTACAGGATCAGCACCAGACTACCAATTTTGGTGTAGCTTGAATCATGTTGTTGCCTTGGATGTCCTAGATATACCATAATATATATACACTTATCTAATCCCTCTAGAGCTATTAGAAAACTCAGATTGCCTTTCTCATATGCATAGCATCCACACATGAAATCATTAATTTCATAAGGGACATGCCTTGGGTACTAGCATAACGTGTATTTTGTAGGTAATCTTCCTTTCGCCCATATATCACTTTAATATACCTCAATCGCTTTCCTAACACAATACCAATTGGTCTTATATATTATGACCGTAGGCATGTACTAAGGTAGCTGTCATTGGAGTAGATTTCCATGATTATGTCAAAGTCTAAGGATATCCTGGAAGGTTAGAAACTTCTCAGAACTCACACAGCAATGAAGTAGGGATCCATTCAGTTGCTTCCTATTTTGCGGTTCTTTAGCACATGTGGTATGAATCACATGCTACAGTGTTACTCTTTCTATGATAAGAGCACATGTCGTTTTGATCATTATAACACTGTACAGATTTTGAGTTAAGACACACCTAGCATCTGAACCCAAATTCATCAATTTCACTCATCTTTTGACGTCAAAGTTTGAAGAATTTTTTATCTGGCAACAGGCATCAAGGTAGTGGGTATCCATGATATGATCTATATATTATATTTTATATCATAGATCTCATCTCGACAAGCTACACTTTTATCGAGGCGACATATCTTTTTGTGTTTCTTCCCGACCATATTAGCATTCCTGCTACTTTACTGGTGAACATAAATGTCTCATCTCTGCACACTTCCCTAAGTGTCAAAGGCGGTTGCTCATTTGAGAGAGTCAACCACCCTTGCCTGTACGACATACTAGACATTGTATACTTTATACAGACATGAAATGATATGGGAAAATAAAATACTTCAATAATTACAATCACTTTACATAATGTCTGTATACTTTACACTTTTTGCATACCGATAGCTTTTGCATGTTGCTCATACATTTCTCTAGCTATTGGTTTGTTCAGGGGATCAGCAACCATCTCTTTGGTTGAGATGTGTTGTACCATTACAATTTTCTGTGCTACATAATCTCGTACAAAGATATATTTCATATCAATATGTTTTGTCTTGTTGTGATACTTAGGGTCTTTCATATAGGCTATGGCTGCTGTATTGTCACAGTACAATAACACTAGGTTGGTACTCTCATTCCCAAAACCTAGGTGTTCAATGAAGCGTTTTAGCCATAAAGCCTCTTGAACTGCCGAAGTGCATGCCACGAATTCAGCTTCCATGGGATGCAGTGCAATACATGTTTGTTTCTTGATGCTCCAACTTATAGCGCCATTGTTAAGCAAGAAAGTGTAACCAAAGGTTGATCTTCGCTCTTCTTCATCTCCTCCTAAGTTTGCATCAGATTATCCAACTAGACACAGGATACTTCCTTCATAGCATAAAGCATAATCTGAAGTACCTTTCAAGTACCTTAAGATTATTTTAACGGCCTTCCGGTGTTTTTCACCAGGATTTGATTGGTATCTACTTACCAATCCAACTGCATAACATATATCTGGTCGTGCACACAACATTGCATACATAAGGCTACCAACTGCACTGGCATATGGAACTCTTTCCATTTTCTTTTTGTCTGATTCAGTTTTGGGACACATTTGATTGCTCAAGGTTTCTCCATAACATATGAGAGTATCCTTGGGGCGACAATCTTTCATATTGAATCGTTCAAAAATTTTATTGATGTAACTCTCTTGTGAAAGAGATAAAATTCTTTTTGAAGGATCCCTTAATTTGGATCTTTACTCCAAGTATATATTCAGCTTCACCCATGTCTTTCATTTCAAAATTCGATAATAACCATTTTTTAATAGTTAACACCGATTTTAAATTATTTCCGACCAATAGTATATCGTCCACATATAAGGATAATATCATAAAATTACACTCAAAACGCTTTATGTAGACACAATGGTCTTCTTCAATCATTTGAAAGTCATATGAGCTTACTGCTTTGTGGAATCTCAAATACCACTGTCTGGATGATTGTTTAAGCCCATAAATGGACCTGTTGAGTTTACAAACTTTATTCTCAGTTCCTTTCTTAATGAAACCTAATGGTTGTTGCATATAGATTTCTTCATCCAGACCACCGTTTAGAACTGCTATCTTTACATCCATTTGATGTAATTCCAGATCTAAACTATTTACTATTGCCAAAATTAATCTAATTGAGTTGAAACGAACAACAGGTGAGAAGGTATATTCATAATTTATACCTTCCTGTTGTGTATACCCTTTTGCAACCAATCGAGCTTTATACTTATCAATTGATCCATCCACTTTTCTTTTAACTTTGAGAACCCATTTGTTCCCAATGGCTTTCCCCTTTTGGTAGAAAGCCCAATTCCCAAACTTTGTTCTTTTTCATTGAATCAATTTCTTCTTCCATTGCTTTCTTCCACTCTTCCTTAGCGGGACCTAACAAGGCTTCTTGTATAGAACGTGGTTCATCATCTCCATCTGGAGTGACTAAAAGCGCTTCTCCTTCTACTAAGAAGCGTCTCTTGGGTACATTACCCCTTTCACTCTTTCTCATTGGGGTCTCTTGCCTTTCTCGTCTCCTTTGTATAGGTCTTTAAGAAGATCTTTCTGAGCTCCCACTCAAGGTTACAATTTGAGGCGATTGAGACCCATTTATTTTTTTCTGTATCATCTTGTTCTTGTGTCTCATGAAAAGACACAGTTCGATCGATCTCTCCTCTATTAGGATAGTCGTTTTCTAGAAACTTTGTATTTCTATATTCAATTTCAGTTACACTTTCATCTTCATTTTCTCCTATGAGAACATATCCTTTTGATGGTTCTGAGTATCTTATAAAGATACACTTTCTTCCTCTTGGACTTAATTTACCATATTTATGGGAATCATCATGCACATATGCAGTTGACCCCCATGATCTAAGGATACTTAAATCCGGTTTGCGTTTTGTCCATAATTCGTAGGGTGTGGAAGTAACTGATTTTGAGGGGACACGATTAAGAATAAAAGTGGTTGTTAGCAAAGCATCTCCCCAATACGAAATGGGTAGATTTGCTTGAGCCATCATTGATCTAACCATGTCTAGAAGGGTTCTATTTCTTCTTTCTGCAACCCCATTTTGTTGCGGGGTGCCAGGAATTGTTAGTTGTCTAATAATTCCTTTTAATTCACAGAGTTGTTTAAATTGGTCAGATAGGTATTCTCGGCCTCGATCATTCTGTAATACGTTTATCTTATTGTCCATTTGATTTTTCAACTTTGTTAATGTAACGCCTAAAACACTCAAGTGCTTCAGATTTGTGTGAAATCAAATAGACATGATCAAATCTTGAATAATCATGAATAAAATACCAAGCTCCATATCTTGCCCTCACACTCATAGAGGATGCACAAGAGGGGGGGGGGAGAATTGTGCTACAACTAAAAGCTTAAATAATTAAAAATTAAACACTAGACAATTTATACTGGTTCGGCCAAACTCTTACCTACGTCCAGTTCACCAACTCCTCGTTGGGTTCCACTAAAATCAGGTTTTGAAAACGGGTTCACCTGAGAACCTTTACAGTCACTACTGGAAATAAGGTCTTTCACGACCACAATATTGGGCTTTTCACGACCACAAATAGGTGGTCGTGGAATCCCGCGTCGTAAAAAAGTGTGTTTTTCACGACCACATGTTTGTGGTCGTGATAGATAGGACCTATCACGTCCACACTTGGATAAAAATGGACGTGGTAGCCTCTTAGGAGGCACCAAATTTGGTGCCTCCTAAGAGGCTACCACGTCCACACTTGGATAAGTGTGGACGTGGTAGCCTCTTCCTAAGAGGCTACCACGTCCACACTTATACAAGTGTGGACGTGGTAGGTGGACGTGATACCTATCACGTCCACACTTAGGTAGTGTGGACGTGATAGGGGGGACCTATCACGTCCACACCTTATAAGGTGTGGACGTGATAGGTCCCCCCTATCACGTCCACACTACCTAAGTGTGGACGTGATAGGTATCACGTCCACCTACCACGTCCACACTCCCTTATGTGTGGACGTGAAAGGGGTTTTTTTTTTTTTTTACTTTTTGTAAATGCATTTTATAGCCATCTGCATTCTTGCAGATCATTTACAAACCACTGTCAATACCATACTACAGCACAATACAGAATACCAGAGCAATTGCAAAAACGTATCCCATAAATATTACCTTACTTAGACAACAAAATACAAAAGGCATAATCTAAGTTTTATATCTTTGCCTTACTAGTAATATAAGTTCAAAATTTATCTACAACAATCTAAGCCTATACAATTTCTGCCTCACATAGTGATTAAAAATTCTGCAAGTGCGTTTCGTACAAAGTCAATATCCTCATCTTGTTTAAACGAGTCAGTACTAAGTCCATAAAGTCCCTCCAAAAGCTGCAACATAATTAAACAATATTAAAAAAGACAAGGAAAGTACCACTTACAATTAGAAATCACTATTTTCTTGGAGATATATGTTAGAAGCGTGCATACCTTTTGGAATTTCCTCCCTTGCTTAATTTGATCTTGATATACAATATCCAGCATGTATTTGCAGACATAGTATCCGCACTCTACAACGCCCCGCTGTCTTGGACACTGATAAATCACAGATAATATCAGCAATATCATAGTAGTTCGGGTATGACTAAAAGCAATATAAATGAAAATGAATATAAAAATTGCTTTTACCTTTACGTTTATAACATTAATCGAAGTCTGACTAGCTGTGTAATAATCAGTATCTTGAGCATCATGCCATTTTAATATTCCTCTTCAAAAGAGACAAAATCATAACAATAATGTTATATATAGTATAAAGATATATTATTATCAACCATAAAAGTAAAAAAAAAGAGAAACTTACTTGTGGAAGACTTTTCTGTGATCGTTGCTAATAAATCCCTCTAAAGAGTCAAACCAAAAAATCCTGAACTCTTTCGGGCAAAGTATAGCCAGAGTCCAATGTCCACTGAAAGATATAAGTGAAAATAAATGTTAATTAACCTAAGACATAACATTTAATATTGTGTAAAAAATAACTCATTACCAATTCAAAACGGGGGCGAAATAAAGAGTGCCGCAATCAAGGCCCATCTGCAGCTCGACGTAAGATTGCATCTCCCAAAAATGATGCTTCTTACTCTTTTTAAGTAATCTCAAGGCGTTTTCATTATAAGCCAGTCTAGAAGGGCATAGAAACCGGCAAAACTTCTCCTTTGGGGTTCTTTGGCATAAACTGTGACAGTACCTATTAGACATGGCGAAATGGATTAGAACTTAAAGCCTCATTACAATATTCAACTATATTGGTAAAAATATGACACACTTACCAGACGGCCAAATCAAGCCAGCTTTGCTCAAGCTCTTCCATCATCAAGAACTCCTTAACGTCTCGAGAACCTTGCAACCAAATCTTCTCCTCTACTAGTGGATTGACGACTCCAGTAGGTATTGAAAGATTACGCTCAAATCCAGGTTGCATCGTCCACAGCAGATTCAGATATGGGTACTTGTCACCGTTAAAATTCTGAAAATAAGAAACACATCATCAGTACACACATATATCAACAACATTGTTAATAAAGGTCAATTCATAGACAATTTGAGTACCTGTGGGAGAAGAATTGGTGGTTGAGCTGCTTGAGCTTCTTGAGCAGTATCGAACACAAGCCTTTTAGGCCAAACAATAAAGCCCTTCATTGCTTGCCCTAAAGTTGTGACCTCTTTAGTACGAAATGGAACACATGTCATTTCTTGGCCCTTTATCACGGAAATGACTGTCACTTTTACTTGATCATCCCGGATAGACCTGTTATGAATGGTGGTGTGATATGGGTACTTGAGAGCCTTAGCAACAGGGTGTAGGCAAGGCTCGTCAAGATGCAAGTAGCACTCCTCGTGGTAGTCATCAAGAGGATCAGGTGCACTTGGCTCATTCATTGTTGAAGTTGTTCTTTGGGAAGCTTGAAGAGCCTCTAACTGTGATGCAAGATATTCAAACCTCATTTGCCATTGGCTCTCCCGTTCTTCCATCCGTTCGTCCACTCGTGCATTCACCATTGCATCAAGCTCCTCAGTGGACATTTTAGGTCGAGACACCACTCGTTTTTTGGGCCCAAAAAATTCCTTTGCCCCAACTCTCCCAGAAACTCCTACAACTCGGCTAGGGTTGTCTAATCTCCCTAGCGAAGTTGCTAGGATGTCCATTCTGGGGTCCTGCGGTGTCCAAGACCCCTGAGAAGATTGCTCCTCCAGTTCATTCTGTTACAAAAGTGAACAAACATTGATTAATATACAATAATATCCTACGTAAGTGTTTAAATACAATTTATATAGCACTCACAATTCGGTTTGCCACCGCTTCAGCCTTGTGACTGGTATATTTTCCAGTTGGTCTCTTCCTCCGGGCCGCTGCCCATGTTACATGGCGTTGGAGGTCAGGTAAAGGTTCTAAGACAGTGGAAGATGACTCAGCTTCCATAGATTTCCGCTGCTCCTCCCACTTTTTTTGCCGCTCGGCTTCCACATAATCAGTCATCCAATCATACCCCCCACGGGACATGGTATGATTATACTGATTTTGAGCCCGAATCTCTGCTTGTTTTTTGCTTATCTCCTATGTACCACAATAATAAAATATTAATAATGCAGGTACACAGATTAAAACCAAGTTATGAACTATACATGTATAGTAGATATACCTTAAATGCTTCAGACGTCCGATATTTAACAAACTCATTCCATTTCTCTGGTTCAATATTGGGATATGCTAAACATGGATCCTCACCCATTTTAGACCCCCCAAATATGTAGTCCTTGGCAAGGTTATATTTGAATTCACTAAACCTTTTTGCAATTTTTTGCCAAACGAACTCTTTGAAATCTTTGGTATCCGGCACATCCCAATATTGCTGCAATGAACAAACAAATATGATTAGTGATTAGTCACCACAATATCTCACAAATATGGAGTTAAAATACGAATGTACATACATATACATCCAACCAACATTGTTGCTTAACATCGTCATTAACGTGTTTCCACTCATTTATTGTGATGTCAACTCTGTTTCTCGCCACTGTTCCAAGATAACTTGAAAATGGCTTTGCAGTTGGCCCTTTAGGCCTATTTTTTGCATCTAGTTCCAAGTGATTTTTCTTCTTATGCTCAACTGTCAGAGCAATCACTTTCGAAAGTTTTGTAGGCCCTCTTTGCTTCTTCTTCACAGGGGGTGGTTGGGCCTCCTCATGATACTCTTGCTCGCGATCGGAGTCATTATCTGCCATTATAACCTGTGAAAGAGGAACAATTACATACATTAGCACAGAACAATTAATAATATTAGATAGATTATTAAATGAAAAACAATAACAATAATCAATACATTTTCTAACATTATGTGTTGTCGTCCCATATGTCCCATATACCCTCAGTATGATCATTTCTGACCGCACAGAAGTCATCATCATCATCATCTAACAAACTTCTTGTTGTTTTGCCTAATAATTGTATCTCATCATCATCACCATCATTTACTGTGAGAGCACAATCCATTTGATTTCTATTTTGCAAGGTAATGGAAAGCTTAACATTTGTAGGGTCTGATACATAAAACACTTGTTTCGCATGACTTGCTAGAATAAATGGTTCATCCTTGTAGCCGACCCTATTAAGATCAACAGATATCATGCCACTTTGGCGCTCAATCACAACCGCATTACTATGTACCCACTTACATTTAAATATGGGAACCTTAAAATGCGGTGCGTAGATGATTTCCCAAATTTCTTCAATAACCCCATAATATGTAGTTGTAGCCAATTTTGGGTTTTTGTCTCTAGAGCTAGAAAAATGGGTTGCCTCAGCTTCAACCATCACCCCGCTGTTTTGTGTGGTGCGCTTGCCATCAATGACCTTAGTAGAGAAATAATACCCATTTATTTCATAACCACCCCATGAAAAAACAATAAACTGGGGCTTCACAGCTAGCAACCTTACTGTGTCAGACACATCCTTTTGTTTTCGCGCATACTCCTCGAACCAACCAATAAATGACTTGTTATGTTCATTTGAAATCTGCATATCACTCTTCTTCGGGTTATTCTCTTTCAAAAGCCTTTTATGTTCAGCCAAATAAGGTTGCACTTCTTTCATGTTATTCAAGATGTATAGATGTGCCTGTAACAACTCCACTCTCTCTACACCCTTTACTTTCATGCCCCGCACCCCCTTACCAGAAAGTTCATCTTCATCCAGGTTGATTTCCTCGTCGTCAGGTTTTCTTAGGTATGGTTTGCAAAAGTCCATTGCCTCTTCAACAAGATATCTTTTAACAATCGAGGCCTCCGGGCGATATGGGTTCTTTGAATAACCCTTCAAAACTTTCATGAATTGCTCAAAAGGGTACATCCACCTTAGAGAAACCGGACCACAAAGTCTTATCTCTCGGACCAAGTGAACAATCAAATGAACTGATATATCAAAAAACGCTGGAGGAAAATGCATCTCCAATTGCGACAAAATAACATAACCTTCCTTTTCCAACTCATCGAGTATTTCATTGTCAATTACCTTACTGCAAATGGCATTAAGAAACTTACATAACCTTGTTAAAGTCTTCCGTGCATCATCCTCCAAAATTCCTCTTATAGCTACCGGCAAAAGTTGTTGCATTAACACATGGTAATCATGAGACTTCATTCCTGTCAACTTCAAATCATCCATTGACACAAGTTTGCTAATATTAGAGGAATATCCATGTGGCACTTTCATCCCACGTAAACACTCACACAATCGTGTTTTCTCAAGTTTGGAAAGTGTATGAGCAGCAGGCTCCATATATGCTTTCTTTCCATCTTCACTAATTGTCGGATGTAACCGCTGTCTTATGCCCATCTCAACTAAATCTCTTCTAGCGTTGAGCCCATCTTTGGTTTTTCCTTGAATGTGTAACAACGTTCCGACAATACTTTCTGCGAGATTTTTCTCCACATGCATCACATCAATACTGTGCCTCACATCAAGACAACGCCAATAAGGGAGATCAAAGAAGATTGACCTCTTCTTCCAAATGTTAGTCCATTTCTTCTTCTTCTTTCCTTTACCAAATTCCACAGTAACACGAGCAACACGACGATAAACTTCTTCACCTGTTAACGGAATTGGAGCAGATGCATGCTCAGGAAAGCCATTAAATCGCTTCCTCAGTCGACGGTATGGGTGGTGGCGATCAAGAAACCTCCTATGACCGAGGTAAACAGTCTTCCTTCCATACTTGAGCTGGACGAAATTAGTGTCATCCTCACAAATTGGACATGCCTTATGTCCCTTGACACTATATCCTGAGAGATTGCCATATGCAGGTAAGTCATTGATTGTGGTAAACAACAAAGCTCGCAACTTGAATGTCTCCTTTTTGTATGCATCAAACACATCAACACCTTCATTCCACAACATCTTCAAGTCATCGATCAACGGAGCAAGATAAACATCGATATCGTTCCCAGGCTGTTTCGGTCCCGAAATCATCATACACATCATAAGATATTTCCGTTTCGTGCACAACCAAGGTGGTAGGTTGTAAATGACAAGCAAAACTGGCCAAGCACTATGTTTGCTAGAGACACTCCCAAATGGGTTAAATCCATCTGTACAAAGGCCGAGACGGAGGTTTCTAGGATCACTAGCAAACTCTGGAAAAACTGAATCAACCTTTTTCCATTGAGGAGAGTCAGCAGGATGTCGAAGATATCTAGAATCAGAATTTCTCTGATCACAATACCACCTCAGATTCTCTGCTTCTGTTGCATTCGCGAACAATCGTCTAAACCTTGGAACTATTGGAAGGTACCACATTACTTTCGAAGGTTCACCTTTTTTTGGTTTGTTTGTCTCTTCGTCGTCGTCGTCGTCATCATCAGCACCCTTCCTCTGTTTATACCTTGGCTCCTGACATCTTGGACACACATGTAACCCTTCATATTCATTTCTATATAAAATACAATCATTGGGACAAGCATGTATCTTCTGATACTCCATACCCATCTTACTTAGCATTTTCTTGGCCTCATACATTGTCTTCGGAACCGCATTGTTATCCGGGAACATATCGCTCAAAGCTGCGAGCATTTTCGAGAAACCCGCGTCTGCCCACCCATTTTCCGTCTTTATTTCTAGTATTGTTAGAATGAAGGTCAGACGGCTATACTTCTTACACCCTGGAAACAAAGGTGTCTCAGCATCACCACGCACTTTGTCGTACTCGTCTGACACAACAAACGACTCCGCTGCGATATCATTTATCATGTTGTCCATGCCAACATCGCAAACATATTCATCATCATCATTATCATCCACCTCCGCTGCTTTTACATGTTCCACGGTAGTTCCCAATTCCCCATGCCAAATCCACTTCCTATATCGGCGATTGATCCCCTCACAAATAAGGTCATTCCTTATAGAGTCAAGGCTCTTGCGATCAACATTCACACACTTCACACAAGGGCACGGGTACTTTCCATTCTTACTCGCCACATTTCTTTTGGCAAATTCAATAAACTCTTCCACCCCGTTTTGATATTCTTCACTAGTTCGCAAAGCATCCATCCAAGCACGATCCATTGGAGTAATGCGTATAATATGTATATACACTTGTCTTCATTAAAAAGAATAGAAGACAATTGAACCAATCAGAGGACTATCTATGGCAACCTAAAACAGTCCTAATCAACCAAAAACAGTCTCTCCAAGAAACTAGAGCCTATTTGCATGCAATTTTTACTACCCCTTCCAGCAAAGAAAACAAGCTTTTTCCAGCAATTATTGCTAAATAGAGCAGCCCAAAACACTCTTAAAATGTCCAGAATAGTCAACCAAACAGTGTACCAAATTAAGTGCAAATCAGAATTTACCACAAATGCACAAACCAAAAGCTAGCTGAATTTGATATTAACCAATAGAAGCAATATTTAAGCCAGCAAATGAACCAAATATAATCACAATAATCAAAATAACAATTAACAATCTATTACCAAAACCAAATAAAATCAGTAATTCCATTGAGCTTATAAAATCAGTCAAACAATTTCAATGCTTAAAATGTCTTACAGTGCACACAAACTATATTAAAAAGCAAATACAAAAAATAAAAAAACACAGAAAATACAATGAGAGAAAAATAAAAAAAAAAAAAAACTCACCTTAAAGGAGTGTGGCGGCGGCTGAGGCGGTGGTTGGAGCGGTGGTTGGAGAGAGGGCGAGAGGCGAGAGGGAGGAGAGAATGTGTTGTTGTTGCTGCTGTTGTTGTTGATGATGGTGGTGGTGGGGCCCAGTGGAGGTTGTGGAAGAAGGTGGGTGAGGGAGGAAGGAGGGAGGAGGGAGGGCGAGGAGGGAGGAGGGCGGAGGGAGGAGGGAGGGCGAGGAGGGAGGAGGGCCGGTGAGGAAGGAAGAGGGCGGAGGGAGGAGGGCGGAGGGCGGCGGCGAGAGGAAGGAGAGGGAGGAGAGAATGTTGAGAGTGACTTAGGTGAGATTATGCAGATAAGAGTGAATGTTGAGAGTGAATGTTGGAGGGAAATGAAAAGGCTTTTGGCGCGTATTGGAAAAAAATTTCCCACCTTCCACGACCACATATTGGTAAATATGGTCATGGAAGGGGCACCTTCCACGACCACACTTGGATAAGTGTGGTCGTGGAAGGTGCCTAGCCTTCCACGACCACAGTGTGGTACACTGTGGTCGTGGAAGACTAGGCTTCCACGACCACAGGTTTAAACCTGTGGTCGTGGAAGCCTAGTCTTCCACGACCACAGTGTACCACACTGTGGTCGTGGAAGGCTAGGCACCTTCCACGACCACACTTACTTAAGTGTGGTCGTGAAAGGTGCCCCTTCCACGACCACATTATTACCACATTATTAAATGTGGTCGTGAAAAGTCTCCGCTGGACAGTTATTTACATGTTATGCCACCGCGTTTTTTTTAACGACCAACATTGGCTTTTTAGTCGTTTAATATGGTCGTGAAAAGCCTATTTTCTAGTAGTGCAGTGCAAGACACTCACTCACACTCCCCCTTACTACATGTAAGGTAACAACCCTGTTCTAAAGCTCCAAGCTTTAGAACAACCTCAGAATAGAAGAGGATTTAATAAACAGAGTATAAGTTCACTGATTGAACAAATGGTGTTAAACACTTACGCTTTTTGATCGCAATAAGACTTGAATTCTTTTTACAGAGAGTAGGTGCAGAATTGAATGTTTTTCGGTACTGTGCAATAAATTCAAGTTCCCTATTTATACTCCTATATGACGGATATGTCCGTTTGACACAAAGGGATGAGAACTTGTATCCGTTGGGCTCCATTAATGCCTTGTACTCTTGTTCTTCTCATGTAACTTGAAGAGAATGATAAACATTAATTGCAGCTGCAGGCTTTATCTGCATACATGCCCATTGTAGGAGAGAAGTTTCCTTGACTTCTTATATGGTAGAGGAATGTGTCTAACGTCTTATGAAAAGGCATTCTGAACATGATAGAGTACTTTTGTACATTCTGAAAAGTCTATGATTGCACCGTCTTATGATTGCTATTTCTATACATGATTGCAATATCTTATAATCGCTATGTCTATTTATGATTGCAATATCTTATGATCGCTAAGTCAATGATTGCTATGTCTTATCCTGATTGCAATGTCTTATGATTGCTATGTCTATATCTGATTGCTAGTGGTTACTTAGTGATCGCACATTTCATGATCTCAATTAGTTATCATCAAAACTTAAGATTCTAACATTCTCCCCCTTTTTGATGATGACAACACCCAAGCAAATAGCAATATAAGGTTAGAACAGACAGAAATCATGATCACAAAGTATGTGTGCTATTTCCATTCAAAAATAAGTATATCAGATATCAGACAAAATTAAAAACTTAGGAATACACAATATGCATATGATGTTCATGAGAAGAAAGAAATAGACATAGAAGGTTTAATCAGAGTCTGATTCTGGAGGAGAAATCACAAGTCTTCTTTTGTTTGCTCAGACTACTTGGAAGGAGGCTTTTCCTTTTCATCTCTTTTTCTCTTAGCGGCAAGAGAGGGTTCTGTGCTAATATTTGGGGGATCTTCATATTTACTTCCTAGTCATTCATAAGCTGTGAGGAAGGGTTGCCTGGATCCTCCAACTCTTGGTCCTCTAGAAGAAGATCTTTTCCTTTTAGTTGGCTCAGGTCTAATCTGCTTATTGATCTCTTGAAGTGTTTTCATACAAGCATTGGGTTCTTCTCCTTGACGGCCTCTCCTTCTTCCTCTACCTTGGCCTCTTCCTAGATTAGAGGCTTTAGATCTTTTCTCAGCTTCTTCAAGAATTTTTCTCTGCCTACGAGCTTCTTTCTTTTCTTCCTCATCTATTTGCTCAGCAAGCTCTCTATCCCTTTTCTCTTGAATCTCCAATCTAGTTCTTTCCTCATAATCAGCCCTAGCTACAGCTCTCTTAATTAGAGCAACTTCAACAGGATCTACTTTCTGATAGAAGGCTTCATTGATCTCAGGATTGCTCTCACTAGGTTTCTCAGGAAGGGGAGATGTGGAAGTTGGTTTCTCAATAATGGGCTCTTCAAGAAGAGAGGAAGAATGAACTGGAGAAGAATGTGAAGATTCCTCAGGAATAGGAGAGAGATGAAGAGAAGGTAACTTAGTTGCAGACTTGGCTTTTAACTTCTTTCTGGAATGAGCCACAATCTTTATTCTGGGTTTAGACTTGGAAGAAGAGACTTGAGATGGATGTTGACTCTTGGTCTGATGGCTACTTTTGGATTGCACATTTCCAAAGAAGAAACGCGTATAGACTTGAGGATCCAAGGAGGCTTGGTAGGATGCTAAGTCAACATGATGAAAATCTCTGAAATCTCTCATAAATCCAAAGTGAGGTGCAGATTTCACAAAATTTCTAGCATCCTCCAGAGACATATCCCTCACTAGAGAAGCCATAGATTCTTGCCAAGGTATTAGCCTATAAGGGCGGGGTAGAGATCTCTTCTCAGATTCTGTCTCATTGGAATGGGTCTCACTAGATTGCTGTGCCTCACTAGGTTGCTTCTCCCCCTTGTTGGCATCATCAATGGGGCTGTGAAGAGGGTGGAGGTGATGGTGGAGAAGGAGGTGGTGGAGTAGGGTCAAATGTAGGAGGGGGCAAGGGAAGGTCATTTGTAAGTGGTGGGGAAGGAGATCGGTGAGGGGAGGGTGAGGGAGATTGATGAGGGGAAGGTGAGGGAGTAGAGGAGGGTGGAGTTGAGAAAGTGACAGGAGGAGATTTAACAGAAGAGGATTGAGGTAGAAATATGTGTGGGGGTGATGGAGGTTGAGATTTTTGAGGTGAAGGTGATTTGTGAGGAGGTGTTTTTTGTGAGGGTGAGGAAGGTTGGGAGTGCTAAGAGGAAGGTGATTTTTGTGGGGGTGAAAGAGGTTGGGACAGGTGAGGTGAAGGTGGTTTTTGTGGAGAGTGATGAGGTGAGGACTGATGTGGGGATGAAAGGTGTGGAGGTGCTTGAAGTGGTGGCTCTGGAGGGGAGGAAGAGGGGTGTATGAGGTTGTGAAGGTGAGAGTTAAGGATCTGGTATTGAGTTGAGAAGTTAGAAATAACAGTTTCCAGGTGAGATATCCTCCCATGGATGTCTTTGTCTATAGATGTTAGCTCTTCCAAGAAAGTCTCAGCATTAGCTTTGAGGCCTTCAAAGTAGAATTTAGCCATTTTGTTATAGCTCTTCTTAAACTTCTTGTGGAGTTTCTTGACGATCCGATGGATGTCATCATCAGAGAGGTGAGGATTTTGATTGGATGAGCTTGGGGCTGAAACCTTAGGAAGTGATCGCATCTCATCATATGATAGTTCCTTTGATGATCGAAGCTCCTCATTATTGTTGTTACTGCCTGGGGTTGGTGATCGGAAGGGTTCCTCATAAGTGACAATATCAGTCTCAATAGAAGAGGATTCTGTATCAGAACTATGATCGTGTGGAGTTGGTGATCGGATGAGAGATTCTGAAGGAACAGATTCCTCACAAATTTCAACTTCGATCACAGGAGACTGAATTTTCTCTTTCTGAGGAGGAGGCTCTTCTTGCAAAGGTTCCTCAAGGTGTTCAGATTCAATCATAGGTTCTGCAACAGGTTCTTCAATTCGCACAACCACAGGTTCTTCAACCCTTGCGATCACAGGCTCTTCAATCACTGGAGAGCTTAACTTTCTTTTCTTTGGGACTGGCTTTTCTGGTTTCTTCTTTGGTGTCTTGGCCTCCTGAAGATCATCAGCTTTGAGAGAATTTAGCTTCATTTTTCTCAGATTGGTCACATTAAATTTTCCAACCGGTTTTGGATTAGACTGAGTAGGTCAGATACTTTCCATCTTCAAGAGACATGAAATGATTTGAAGATAGGGAAAAGTTGTTTGTGCACCTTTATCTTTGATCTTAGCCAGAAATCTTCTCATTTCCTGAATGATGATCTTTCCTGGGTTAATGGGCATTTGAGCAATAAGTCTCCCCAGTATAGGATTGTCCACTTCAGTCAGGTTGGTGAAGTTACCAGCCTTATTTACCACCAGTCTGCTATACACCATATGGATGAGTCTATGTTCATCACTCATTCCAGCAGGACTCCTCTTGTCTTTTCCCTCTAGCCCCAGTATTTCATAGTACTTCTTCTCAGGGAACTTCTAATGGGTCTCCCAAATGTTGTATTTGTCATCTTCCATTCCTAAAACCATATTCAGACCGGCATCATCAGCAGATATGCTCTGCCCTCTAACTTGGCTTGTGAAAGAAATCCCTATGACTTCCCCATCATTATTTGTAATATCGTCGACTGAGAGGTTGGAGTAGAAAACCCTAATCACATCCAGGTCATATTCATCCTCAATGCCTAACCATGACTCATAGGGCTTGAGCCATTTATCCAGATTATAACCCCAATTCTTCAAGTACTCAAGGTCAATAAATATTGCAGTACGGTTATTTTCAACCCTTTCAGCAAACTCTTCAGATGGGGATTCCAGAGCATTAGTGTTGAACCATTCTTTAGGAGATAAAGGAACAACTTCCTTCCGTGTTCCTGAGGCATTGGAGGCTTGTGATTTCTTTCCAGATTTTGCCATTTGTGAAGAGTATTTTTGAGAATAGAAGAAAGTGGAAGAAGAGTAGAAGAAATGTTTATGCAAAAATGCTTTTTGATGTGAAGGAGTTAAGTAATGCAGAGGAGAGATTATACATGCATTTATGAATGATGATGAATGTAGGCACATATATCAATACTGAAGGAGAAGATATGACGTTTGATTAGTGGGTGTGTCAGAAAATTGTACCCGGACTGCGATCAGGCACAGAGTGATCACAACGTTTCAAATTCAAAAATTCAAACCGTGATTGGAACAAAAATTGTGATCAAAGTGTCGCGGCGTCTCAGATCAGGATCTAATGTGATTTCACCAAGTCTCTTCCAATCAGGTTGGCATATTGCTAGCTTGACATCAGTCCCTGATCGAAGTATCATGATCGCAAGTCCGTAATTGATATATTCATGATTTGAAGGACCTGCAAAAACTTAAGATTTACACTTCGATGCCTAAGTTAGTACAATGTTGAATAAATAAATCATAAATGACATTATTTTATAATTCATCTGGGTTTACCATTCCCAGTTCTCTTCTTATGAACCCAAATTGTTCTACAGCAATAGGCTTAGTAAAAATATCAGCAAGTTGAAGATACGTAGGGATAGAGTCAAGCTTTATGTCTTTCTTTTGAACATGATCTCTGAGGAAATGATGTCTAACATCAATTTGCTTAGTCCTCTGATGATGAACAGGATTTTTTGCTAAGCTTATAGTACTTGTGTTATCACAAAGGATTGGAATTTTTGGGAATTTCAGACCTAAATCACTTAATTGTTGCTTTAGCCAAAGAACCTGTGCACAACAACTAGCAGCAGCAATATATTCAGCTTCTGATGAGGATAATGAGACACAATTTTGTTTCTTGCTAGCCCATGAAACTAAGCAACCTCCCAGAAATTGACACTGTCCACTAGTGCTTTTTTTGTCAGTTTTATAACCTGCATGATCGGAGTCAGTATATGCAATTAAATAAGCTTCTATACCCTTAGGGTACCAGATACCAAGTTCTTGGGTTCCAATCAGATACCTCAGTATTCTTTTGACATTAGTCATGTGAGATTCCTTGGGATTGGCCTGATATCTAGCACACATACCTACACTAAACTGAATATCAGGTCTGCTAGCAGTTAAATAAAGTAATGATCCAATTATTCCTCTATGTAAAGTCTGATTTACGGGTTTACCAGTGCCATCAGCATCTAAACTAGCAGAGGAACTCATTGGAGTATCATCTGATTTTGACATGTCAGATGCAAACTTTTTCAAAATTTCTTTGCAGTACTTAGACTGAGAGATGAAAATTCCTTTTTCCTTTTGTTTGACTTGAAGTCCCAAAAAGAAATTTAGTTCTCCCATCATAGACATTTCAAATTCTCCCTGCATCAATTTTGAAAATTCTTGACACAGTTCTTCATTAGTAGCTCCAAAGATAATGTCATCTACATAAATTTGGACTATGAGCATGTGATTATTTTTATGTAGAATAAATAGAGTAGTATCTAATTTTCCTCTGATAAAATATTTTTCAAGGAGAAAATTACTAAGCCTCTCATACCAAGCTCTTGGTGCTTGTTTGAGACCATATAGGGCTTTATTTAATTTATATACATAGTCAGGTTTATTTAATTCTTGAAACCCAGGTGGTTGCTCAACATAAACTTCTTCATTGATATAACCATTAAGAAAGACACTTTTCACATCCATTTGGTATAACTCGATATTGTTAATGGATGCAAATGCAAGAAGAATTCTTATTGCTTCAAGTCTTGCAACTGGAGCATAAGTTTCTTCATAATCTATTCCTTCTTCTTGGTTGTACCCTTTGACAACTAATCTTGCTTTATTTCTGACTATCTGACCTGTTTCATCAAGTTTGTTTTTGAAAACCCACATAGTACCGATAATTGATTGATTTTTAGGTTTTGGTACTAAGTCCCAAACTTGATTCCTCTTGAATTGTTTAAGCTCTTCTTGCATGGCTATTATCCAGTCACAGTCATTAAGAGCTTCTTCAACACAAGTAGGCTCGATTTCAGGAATAAATGCAGAAAATTCTACCTCATTATGTATTTGATGTCTGGTTTTAACTCCAGTCTGTATGTTACCAATTATTTGCTCTGGAGGGTGGTCCTTGAGGTGATTTAGTGAGGGAGGCAATTTCTCTTCGTCCCTTCGATCAGGTTGTGATTCCTCCTTGATGGCATCCTCTGATCGTAGCTTAGTGTGATCGGAGCATCTTTCAATCATACAAGGCATTATATCATCTTCTGATCGCAACTCCGGAGTTTCCTCATCAAAAACAACATGTACAGATTCTTCAACAGTTTGATTTCTTTTGTTATAGACTCTATATGCTTTACTACGATTAGAGTAACCAATGAAAATACCAATGTCAGATTTTGCATCAAATTTTCCCAAATTTACTTTGTCATTATTATGTATAAAACATTTAGAACCAAAAACTCTAAGATGGCTGAGATTAGGTTTTCTTCCCTTATAGAGTTCATATGGAGTCTTTTCCATTCATTTCCTGAAGTAAGCTCTGTTGGAGATGTAGCATGCCGTGGTCATTGCATCTGCCCAGAAGATTTGAGGGACTTCCTTTTCATTTAGCATGCTACGAGCCATTTCTGTCAAAACTCTGTTCTTTCTTTCAACAACTCCATTTTGTTGAGGAGTTCTAGGAGCAGAGAAGTTGTGATCAATTCCTTTTTCTTCACAAAGCTCCTTGAACTCTTTGTTCTCAAATCCACCGCCATGATCTGATCTTATTGAAACTATGCTTTGATCCTTTTCATTCTGTAATTTCTTAGCAAGCACATAAAAAGCATCAAAAGCTTCATGTTTGGAAGAAAGGAATGTAACCCAAGTGAATCTTGAATAGTCATCCACTATAACCAGAGTATAGAGATTGCCTCCAAGGCTCTTAACTCTAGCTGGTCCAATTAGGTCCATGTGAAGTAATTCTATTGGCCTAGATGTGAATACTAGCTTCTTAGACTTAAAAGATGATTTTGTTTGCTTTCCTTTCTGGCAAGCCTCACAAATAGTATCATGCTTGAATTTAAAGCTGTGAATGCCTATCACTAAGTCTCCCTTAATTAACTTTTTTAGTTGAGTGAAATTTACATGAGTTAAACGTTTGTGCCAAAGCCAACAATTTTCATCGTTTGAAATAAAACATTTTTCTTCTAGATTCTGATTTAATTCTAGAGTATATAGATTTCCATTTCTGTTTGCCTTTAGCTTACAGCTCAGATTACTTTTATCTAAGTTTAGCTTTTGTTTATATATAACCAGACATTCATTAGAATCAAAAATGACCCAGTTACATCTGTCAGTACATTGACTAACACTTAATAAATTGTGGCACAAACCATCTACCAGATAGACTTCTTTGACTGTCCTACACCAGCGATTCTGCCACTTTGGTTACCTCCAAAGCTAACTTTGGCTCCTTCCTTCATTTCAAGGGAGTTGAATTTCTCTTTGTCTCCCGTCATGTGTCTAGAGCATCCACTATCAATGTACCATTTTTCTTTGTTTGATGCCCTAAAACATATCTGCACAATTTAAGCACACTTAGGTACCCAACGTTCCTTGGGTCCTTTAAAGTTAGTCCAAGGCCACTGATCTGAATAGATCTTGGTGGCAGGTGTCCCTTTGGGGACCCATTTATAGGAGTTGCTAATTCCATATTTTCTTGGGCAAAGGGGCAAAACTAGCCACCGTAATTTTCCAAATGGACAACTTTGGCACCCGTAAATTGGATGGTACAAAACCGGACATTATAAAGCAAAATGGGACAAATTTAGCCACACCGTTAAGTTGAAGCTAACAGACGTGAGTGTTGGCGTGGGGCCCACCTTCATTAACCTCTAGCTTCAACTTAACGGCGTGGCTAAATTTGTCCCATTTTGCTTTATAATGTCCGTTTTTGCACCATCCAATTTATGGGTGTCAAAGTTATCCATTTGGAAAATTACGGTGGCTAGTTTTGCCCCTTCACCCTATTTTCTATGGTATCAAGATGATTGGGTGTGCCCTTGTTTATTGCAATAATTACAAAAACTGTAAGATGAAGAAGGATAGTATAAGTTTCTTTGAAAAGAACCAAATCTTGTTTTCTTCTGAGGTTTTAGCTTAGGGTTGTAGCCTATACCAGTCCTATCCATATATCCCTTTTGCTCTTGGAGGATTACTTTCAGCATAGTTGATCCTTTAGTAAATTTTTCTAGAGCAGTTGTTAGCCTTTCTTTTTCCTTGGTTAAAATCTCACAGCTTGAACATTGAGTGATGTTTCCCTTCATGTTCATCTTTTGATGTGATCACAACATCAGACTCAGTGCTGATCACAATCTTAGGTTTAGTACTGATCGCAGTGTTAGTTTCAGTACTGATTGCAACATCAGATTTAGGACTGATTGCAACATTGACTTTTTCTTTTAACTTTTTATTTTCTTTTCTAAGAGCAGATACTTCTTTAGCTAGTTTATAAAATTCAGTAACTAAACTATTATATTCATCTTGTAGGTCATAATTTTCAGAATTATTTACCTCAGTATTTTCATGATCGGAGTCATCTGATCTCTCTTGAGCTACCAGGCACAGGTTGGCAGCTTCTTCAGTTTCCTCTTCATCTTCTGAACTATCTCCCCAGATAGCTCCTACATAAGCTTTCTTTTTATCACCATACTTCTCTTTCATTTTGTCTTTTTCTTTAAACCTCTGAAGACTTGGACACTCAGCTTTGAAGTGGCCAGACTTTTTGCACTCAAAGCAGACATGAGCCTTTTCCTTTTTGTAGCTGGAATCTCCTTTTTGAAATTTTCCTCTTCTTTTGAAAAAATTTCTTAAACCTTCTTACCATCATTGTCATTTCCTCATCATCAATATCTTCATCATCATCATTATCATCATCTTCTCATTCTTTGCTAGGAGCAACTAAGGCTAGATTCTTTGCTTTTGTGGCTGCTTGGGGATTTCTTTGGGCCAATAAAGTGGGTTCATACTCAGCTAGAGAACCAAACAGAGCGGTGACTGTCCTTGTTGATTCACCTTGAACTTCCTGCAAAATAGTAACCTTAGTGAGCCAATCACCTTTTAGTACTTTCAGAATTTTATTTACCTGTTCTTTCTCAGAGATGATTCTTCCTAAAGCAGCGAGGTTGTTTATAAGATGAGTGAATCTGATTTCTAGATCTCTAATGGGCTCGTCTGGTACCATAGTGAATTTGTGAAATTCCTCAACAAGCATTTCCACTCTCCTATCTTTCTTGTTGCCTTACCAGCTAGGCAACTTTCACATAAGGACATTTCCATGTTAGATACTTCACCTAGTAAACCTTGTTTAGCTAGTTGAATCATCCTATTTATGTTAATATGTCCTAGCCTAGCATGCCAGATATTCATGTCAACAACTATATTAGTGGAAATAGCGAAACAGTCATGTGTATAGGAATTATCAACAACATCCATTACAAAGAACTTTTTGAACACAAAAGCTAAACCATGAAAACACGAGTTGCTATAAATGTATGCAACGTTATCATGAAAGTTTACAATAAACCACAATCCATAAGACATGAAATAGAAACTAAATTCCGTCGGATGTCCAGTGCATGAAGTACATCTTGTAGAGTCAAATTCCTCCCACCACGCAAATTCAACTTGCAGGTGCTGATTCCTTTAACTTCTATCTTAGCGTTGTTGCCCACGTAAAGCCATTTGCTTTGGTTTGGCAACCGACGGTATTCTACGAAGGATCCACGATCCTGAAATTCGTGGCTGTCACCCAAGAGGGGGGGGTGAATTGGGTGAGGGAATAAAAACTTAAACTCTTTTCGAAAGACTGCTTGTGCTCGGTGATGATGATAATAAATAATGCTATGCACAAGTCAGTATGCTATGTGATGCAAAATAGAATGATCAAGTATAAGTATATGCACACATAAATTTATCCTGGTTCGGTCACCCAGACCTACATCCAGTCCCCAGGCTACACCTGAGATTTCCAATCCACTATTCTTGTTTAAACCGGGCACAAGAGAAGCCTTTACACTTTAGGTTTTACGAGCACGGGTTCACCTAACAACCCACAGGTTTTACAACGGGTTCACCTGCAAACCTTACCGCAAGTTTTACGGGATCACTTGCAACCTTACAAACGCAAGTTTTACGGGCTAACTTGCAACCTATGGAGATTTAGAAAACCTTCTAAATGCTCCCCCTTACAAAATGTAAGATTACAATTATGTTCACTCTATGAACTGATTTTGTTAAACACTTAAGCTCAAAACTAACTCTCTCAAAGAGTGGATGATGTTACTCACTTAAGTACAAATAAATCACTCTCTAAGAATATTACATATCAAAGTCCGAGAGTAGAAGATGAGAGGAATGTAGAATAGTGTTTTTCAGATAATAGCCTTGTTCTCTCTCTCTTTTTCAAGCCCTTCTTCTTCAGAAATGAAGAACATCCCTTTTATACCAGCCTCTGAATATCTAACCGTTGGAGAGGCAATAAGACCGTTTGATTATAGACGTTGGGGCCTTGTTTACGTTGTCCTCATTAATGCACAGCAGGGTTGACTTTGCTTTATCTAAAAAGGTGCTCTGACCAAGCTGTTCTGTCAACACTGTTCTGGCAATACTATTCTGACAAAAGTCGTTCTGACATCTGAACACTTTGTACGGTCCGACTCTTGCTTGTTGTCAGAGAGGACTTCGTTCCTCAAGCATAAGTCCAGGATGTTAAGAGACTCACTATCGGAAGCTCTCTTGCTATCTGAAGCTCGTGGACTCTAACATTTTGCTTGCTATCACATAGAGGAACTTTGTCTTCCAAGCACTTGTCCATGAATGATAAGAGTGCTTTGCTATTGGATCCTCTCTTGCTATCAGAAGCTCTCTTATGGACTCTGACTCTTGTGGGCAGTATGAGCTTTGACACCTTGAGTGAATCTTCAGATTATGTTCTCATACTCCTCATGCTTGGTAGGTAACAATGTTGTTTGAATATGTCTGTTATCCTCTTGTTACCGTTGGAAGGAACATCTTCTTAAATGCTTCAGCAGGGTTGACTTGCTTTATCTCTGAAAAGTAGTCCTGACACCTCTGCTCTGACATAAGCATTCTGACACTGCATCTCTTGAACGTTCAGACATTCTTTTTGCTTGCGGAAGTAACTTCTCATCCGGAAGCAACCTTACTGAGTGTGCTGCACTTGAACGTTAGTTTAGTAATATAATCAAATAGTCTCATGCAGTGGGTGATCCCTAAATCTAAGGGGTATCCGGAAGCACTTCTACATCCGGAAGTAAATTCGCTTGATGAGGGATTTAGTTCAATATGACTTGCTCTCGCTTAGTCTATTTAATTTCACCACTCAGCGCTAGTCACTGAGCTATCGGAAGCACTTTTACTTGACGTGGTGAATTCACTGACGCTTAGGGTGAAATCTATTCTATCAGTCTGCGCCAGTCAAGATCTAACAGGAAGCAACTTCACTTGATGTTGCATTTCCGCTGACGCTCGGGGTTATATCTAGTCTATCAACCTGCGCCAGTCTAAATCTAATAGGAAGTGCTTTCACTTGGCGAAGTAGACTTACTGACGCTTGGGGTAATATTCTATTGCTCTGCGCCAGTCTAAGTCTAACAGGAAGCGCTTTCACTTGGGGAAGTAGACTCACTGACGCTTGGGGTAATATCTATTCTATCGCTCTGCGCCAGTCTAAGTCTAACAGGAAGCAACTTCGCTCCCGATTGAACCATAGCTTAGTCTTAGGGTTTGTGCACCTAAAGTTTATGGACTAAGTTAAATCCCTAGTTACTCGCTGCCGCTGGGGGATGACACATTTATCCGCGTGCGCGAGTCCTAATCTATCCGGAAGTGATCTTACATTCTCAAGTGATCTAACTCAGGATTCTAACCAAGTCATCTAATCCCTCCTAAGTGCTGATTATGTTCTCTTAAGTACTAGACCATATCATACCTTAGTCACCATCAAAACTTAAGATTCTAACATTCTCCCCCTTTTTGATGATGACAAACCCATAGATGACTAGAGAACATAATTAAACTTAGATCACTCCCAGAGCACTCCCAGAGCTATAATTAAACTTAGATATCTTATCTATCTCTCAGCTCTAGACATCTCATGTCTCATCTCTCGCTAGACATCTTATATCTCATCTCTAGACATCTCATCTCCATCTCTAGACATCTCATCTCTATCTCTCTCCCCCTTTTGGCTTCATCAAATTCCAACAGGTGCAAGCTAGCCTTAGGGATGGGGATACTTTTATCGTTCTCCTCGGAATGGGCTTTCTACCTAATATTTCTCCCTATGTATCGTTAATAAGGATTTGTTCTAGACTATTCAATACAACGTACGAGAATTATCAAGGAAAACAATAATGATTCATGATCCTAAATGATTGTATTCGCCCTAATCATTATGTGGGATAGCTAAACATGTTTTTCAAGGATTAAGTCAAGAGCAAAACATACAAAACATATCAAAAGTAATTTTGATCCTCTCGATTTGATTAACGTGATATCAAAAATAATTTTGATGTGTTTAAAAATGATGATTATGATATCAAATGAAATATGTGATTTTAAATTCAAATGAGATGAAATCTGATACCAAATGTAATCAAATGAGATCTGTGAGTTTGAACCTGTGGTATCAAATGAAATAATTGAATGCCGAATGAAATTTGTGATACCATATGAAATGAAATGAAATCAAATGAAATTTGTGATTTTAAAAGTGCCAAAAATAATTTCCAAACAAATTTCATCACAGCATCTTAAGAGTTTATTATCGATGACAGCATGTGACTCTCTATTTTCAAGGGATCATTAACAGGTAATGTCCACTTACTTCTCTTCTATATTAAGATTAATCATCATTAAATCAAGAAAGGAAGCATATAAGAGAGGTATGTTATCAATTACTTTCCAGCATGTCATTTAGAGGATACAGATGTGTGAGCTAGGATGATTTTCTAAGACAGTGAATGATTTTGAAGTCAATGCAGATTGAGAGAAACATCCTAAGTTGACACCCTTACCAATGCCATGTATGCATCATATGTAAGAGATGGTAAGGTGTAGATGTTACCACAGATGAGGGGTACTCATACTCTATTAGACTCAGGAATCTGAATCATACGCAGATAAGCATGCTTCCTGACATCTTCAAGAGGTGTGCTATCTCAAGTGGAAACCCCTAGCGCAAGTGCTTTGATGATTCGCTTCGGCAAGCTGAGCTACAACCACAAGCAGACATGACTGGGCAGTCACTCTACTCTTCCCATGGTTCAATAGTTGGCCTGCTATCGAAGGCGCTGATTGTTGTGAAAGCAACCTTGCTCAAACTTGATGATTGGTCCTGCATATTCTTGAGGAAACAAATGCTTTCTGATGGTCAGTGAAAGAACTTAAGATTTAACATTGAAGACCATCCTCAGGACATTCAAGTCAATCTGTGTTAATCAGCACAAGTTAATAATTTTAAGAAATCATGCTTGCTAATTGGTTTAAGAAAATATGAGCAATGATTATGTGAAAACTAATTTTGAAATTGTCTATACGTTCACATAGTTTCACTATCAAGACATGAACTCTATTTACTCTCATAGATAAATATCAATGTGATAGTACAAAGAGTATCAAACAGGTGGCATATTTTCAGAGTTTCATAAGCAAGTATAGTTCAATAAATATGCCTCAAGGATGTTCATGTTAGATCATGAAGACAAGTGAATTATTAACACTATGAAATTTTGAAAAAAAAATCTTCATCCTCACAAAAATGAAATACTGGAAATTTTCATGCTCACAGAATAGTTTGATTTTAAGACTAAATTCGGTTTACAAAAACAATCAAATTTCAGCATATGATTACGAGAATAATTTCCAAATATTAGCTCGAGTTCTTCTAGATATGCTCAATGTGATCTCATTGTTCTTAGGATATCAACAAGCTTGAAATTAATACAGATTATAGCATGCTTGTGATACTATGCCATGTTTTACAGATCTAGCAGAGTTTAATTCAAGGCATTTCCTAAGATTTCTAATGCATGTCAGACAAGAGAGAGACTATCCATTTAATTTCACAACAGAATATGTAAGGGATAGAAATGCTCATGTGTATCGGCGAAAGTTTCTCAGGTTTGGTATAGCCATTCCACACATCTTGATAAGAGACATTCTCGTTGTCATTCTCTCTTGGTTATATTCATTGTTCAAGCTTCAATAATCTGTGTCAACATTCTTAAACCACAAACTTGAACTGAGATCATTAGTAGATTGAGAACTTAAAGATGTAATTAAGAGGGATGTATTGTTCTCGAAACCATAGCTGCTTATGCATTGAAAAAGTTGATGCAAGAGATACCACATGAAATGGAAAATCAGAAATAGCTTTTGAGTGCTATCATGAGGTACGGTTGTCATGTAGGTTTAAAGAGGATCAGAATCTGTTTTGAAAGTTTGTATTTCAAAAGGATCTTTCAAAAATCAAGGTGAATGCATAAACCATTTTCTTCCATGAGAGGTGCCCTTAAAAGAATTCACTAAGCATATATGAGTAAAATGATTTAGACACCATATGAAAACTCTGAGGAAGATTTTTAGTTTTAGTGTCAAAATTCTGAAACTAGTTCCGAATCATCTTAACAATGTCAGAAATCTTAGAACACAATGATTCAACATGCACAAATTCAGAAGGTTTTGAAGAAGGTTCAGTTTCAAGGTGTCGGACTTCTTGAATTTGTAAAATCTGTATGCATTATATCAGAAAATGAATTTGATATGATAGGGTCGTTTTTACAGAAAATAAGTGTTCATCATAGATAAGGGAAATCATATCAGTTTCAGAGAAATAAGAGCTGTTGAGCCCATCATGCATTTACTAGCCAAGTGATTATTCAAGTAAAGAGGAAGGTAAGAATGATATCACCATAGCTCCATTCGCATCTAGCAGTAGCTCGCTTGATTTTGGTTGGCAATGCATGGAATCTATATTTAGAGCAGTACCAAAATCTATGCGTGACGAATGCTTATCAAGACTTGACTAATTGTTCAGATGAGGTACAGTCCTGAGTCTTGCTGAGGCTAATAGGATGGATTGGAGCTGGTGCAGAGGGATGAATTTACTTTGTGATTACTACCACTGGCATCTCTGGTCTCTTGAACCCATACTTCATACACAGCTCTTCACTCAGATTGGGTGCTGGCGCAGAGGGAGACACAGGTTCAGCAGAAGGTATCTCCGCAGGTTGATCACTCAGCGCTATCTCAAGTTTGCCTCTGAGCTAGCAGATTGTTGGGGGCACATGAATCAGATGGCTCACTGTGGGGGGGAGGAGATCTTCCTTTTAGCAAGGGTCTTCTTCACCCTTGTCTTGCTGAACCTTCGGATTGCCCTTCCTACAAAATATCAGATAGTCCCTTCCTTTTGTATCCAAGTCTGGATCTGAAGGTTAGTTTGTAGGCTATATATAGTTCACATGCATTTAGATTACGTCCTATGTGTATGACATGGTGAATCTTTCATGACTATATGCACAAGGATATACAAGGTTTTTGATCAAGATAGTCATGGACAGTATGTAGATTATGAACATTACTTATTTCTTCAAGCTTTCTTCTATGATGAATATAATGTTCACATCTTAGGATGCTTAATGTAAAATCTCAATAAGTCCATCTAACATTAGCATAGGAGATTTTACTATCAAATGCTTCGTTGCTAAGTGATCCCTTGCTTACCCAAGGAGATCTTCTATACTTATCCTTGGTTCGAAGCACTTTCTTCTGAGAGGTAGGATTCAAGAGCCTTTTCAATGATGATCGAGGAATCCACTCTCTCTTGTTCTTCTCAGGATAGTTGAATGGAACTTTGTGATAGCTCATCCTTGAGACAGAACCATTGTCCCTTGTGGTGGCCGACAGCTTCTTATGATTGTACCAGTGGGTTTCAGCAGTTGCATCACCACGAGTTCTCTTCTTTGGGATAAGAGGAACTCTTGATCTATCCTGCACAAGTAAGGCACTAGGAGGATGTTTTGGTACCCATTTGTACTTGGGTCCTACATGGTTAGCACTGGACCTTACTTGTCCTTTAGGAATCCATACAAACTTATTTCTCACATTTGAATTTCTTCTAAGACTGCATGTGTGAGAAATATGTCCTAATCTACCACAATAATGACAGATAATGGAATGATAATCAAAATGAGGCTTCCTATCATTATCATGATTAGTTTTCTTTAGAAAAGCTTTTTGTTCCTTTGAAATTTCAGTTTCTTTTGAAAGCTTTTCTTTTTCCTTCAACACGTGTTTACAATCAAAACATTTTTCAAGACATGTTGAAGTTTTCCCTACCGATAGTGGGCTAGCTATCGGAACCACTAGTTCTTTAAAAGAACCCTCGGAAACTTTAGATGTAGAAGAAGAAATTAGTTTTTCAAGTTTCCTATCCTTTTCTTTTAAGCCTAGAAGTTCTTTTGCAAGTTTACAATATTCAGTATATAACTCATTGTATGCATCTTGCAAATCAGAGAGTTCAATTTCAGATCCAGATACCTCACTTTCTGAATCTTCTAGGCAGAGATGGATACTCTCTTCACTGAAGTCTGCTTCCTCAATATCAGCTTCCAGAAGCTCATCAGTAGATGATCCACAAAGAGCACGAGTTGAGCTTTGGACAGCTGTGCTTTCAAGAGATGGGTTAGAAGCATATATCACATCAAGAGTATTCCAAATATCTCTAGCATTAGAGCAATGTTTGATTTTCTGGAAATCATTTTCAGTTAAGCCTTTGTATAAAATTTGCATTGCTCTAATGTTTAAGGAAAACAAATTTTTCTCCCTTTCAGTCCAGTTTCCTCTTGGTTTGAAATCAAAATCATTTTCAAAAATATCCCACATTTTCAAACTAGTGGATTTTATAAAACTTTCCATTCTTGCTTTCCACCAACAAAAATCAATATTTTCTAACACAGGTGGAATGGTATGATCAAAGCCTTTGGAAAACATTTTAACCCAAATCAGCCAAGGTCTTTGCACTTGAGATCGTTTGATCCTTTAAACAAGTGACCTGCTCTGATACCAAATGAAATTCGTGGCTGTCACCCAAGAGGGGGGGGTGAATTGGGTGAGGGAATAAAAACTTAAACTCTTTTCGAAAGACTGCTTGTGCTCGGTGATGATGATAATAAATAATGCTATGCACAAGTCAGTATGCTATGTGATGCAAAATAGAATGATCAAGTATAAGTATATGCACACATAAATTTATCCTGGTTCGGTCACCCAGACCTACATCCAGTCCCCAGGCTACACCTGAGATTTCCAATCCACTATTCTTGTTTAAACCGGGCACAAGAGAAGCCTTTACACTTTAGGTTTTACGAGCACGGGTTCACCTAACAACCCACAGGTTTTACAACGGGTTCACCTGCAAACCTTACCGCAAGTTTTACGGGATCACTTGCAACCTTACAAACGCAAGTTTTACGGGCTAACTTGCAACCTATGGAGATTTAGAAAACCTTCTAAATGCTCCCCCTTACAAAATGTAAGATTACAATTATGTTCACTCTATGAACTGATTTTGTTAAACACTTAAGCTCAAAACTAACTCTCTCAAAGAGTGGATGATGTTACTCACTTAAGTACAAATAAATCACTCTCTAAGAATATTACATATCAAAGTCCGAGAGTAGAAGATGAGAGGAATGTAGAATAGTGTTTTTCAGATAATAGCCTTGTTCTCTCTCTCTTTTTCAAGCCCTTCTTCTTCAGAAATGAAGAACATCCCTTTTATACCAGCCTCTGAATATCTAACCGTTGGAGAGGCAATAAGACCGTTTGATTATAGACGTTGGGGCCTTGTTTACGTTGTCCTCATTAATGCACAGCAGGGTTGACTTTGCTTTATCTAAAAAGGTGCTCTGACCAAGCTGTTCTGTCAACACTGTTCTGGCAATACTATTCTGACAAAAGTCGTTCTGACATCTGAACACTTTGTACGGTCCGACTCTTGCTTGTTGTCAGAGAGGACTTCGTTCCTCAAGCATAAGTCCAGGATGTTAAGAGACTCACTATCGGAAGCTCTCTTGCTATCTGAAGCTCGTGGACTCTAACATTTTGCTTGCTATCACATAGAGGAACTTTGTCTTCCAAGCACTTGTCCATGAATGATAAGAGTGCTTTGCTATTGGATCCTCTCTTGCTATCAGAAGCTCTCTTATGGACTCTGACTCTTGTGGGCAGTATGAGCTTTGACACCTTGAGTGAATCTTCAGATTATGTTCTCATACTCCTCATGCTTGGTAGGTAACAATGTTGTTTGAATATGTCTGTTATCCTCTTGTTACCGTTGGAAGGAACATCTTCTTAAATGCTTCAGCAGGGTTGACTTGCTTTATCTCTGAAAAGTAGTCCTGACACCTCTGCTCTGACATAAGCATTCTGACACTGCATCTCTTGAACGTTCAGACATTCTTTTTGCTTGCGGAAGTAACTTCTCATCCGGAAGCAACCTTACTGAGTGTGCTGCACTTGAACGTTAGTTTAGTAATATAATCAAATAGTCTCATGCAGTGGGTGATCCCTAAATCTAAGGGGTATCCGGAAGCACTTCTACATCCGGAAGTAAATTCGCTTGATGAGGGATTTAGTTCAATATGACTTGCTCTCGCTTAGTCTATTTAATTTCACCACTCAGCGCTAGTCACTGAGCTATCGGAAGCACTTTTACTTGACGTGGTGAATTCACTGACGCTTAGGGTGAAATCTATTCTATCAGTCTGCGCCAGTCAAGATCTAACAGGAAGCAACTTCACTTGATGTTGCATTTCCGCTGACGCTCGGGGTTATATCTAGTCTATCAACCTGCGCCAGTCTAAATCTAATAGGAAGTGCTTTCACTTGGCGAAGTAGACTTACTGACGCTTGGGGTAATATTCTATTGCTCTGCGCCAGTCTAAGTCTAACAGGAAGCGCTTTCACTTGGGGAAGTAGACTCACTGACGCTTGGGGTAATATCTATTCTATCGCTCTGCGCCAGTCTAAGTCTAACAGGAAGCAACTTCGCTCCCGATTGAACCATAGCTTAGTCTTAGGGTTTGTGCACCTAAAGTTTATGGACTAAGTTAAATCCCTAGTTACTCGCTGCCGCTGGGGGATGACACATTTATCCGCGTGCGCGAGTCCTAATCTATCCGGAAGTGATCTTACATTCTCAAGTGATCTAACTCAGGATTCTAACCAAGTCATCTAATCCCTCCTAAGTGTTGATTATGTTCTCTTAAGTACTAGACCATATCATACCTTAGTCACCATCAAAACTTAAGATTCTAACAGATCCCTCGTTACATGGTCTGTTGAGCCTGAATCCAATATCCAAAAGGAAGAAACAGATTCAGTTAGAAAAGCAGTGCTTAAAACATACAAAGTGTGTGAATTCACATAATTCACAATTACCTTTTCATGGTCATTCTGCTCGGGACAGTCCCGTGCAAAATGCCCCTTTTTCTGGCAGGCATAACACTTAACCTTTTTCAGGTTAAGTTTCTTCTTCCCACCTTTCTTGCCTTTCTTCTTGAATTCTTTCTTGCCTTTCTTGCCCTTTCAGTGTAATAGGCATGTCCAGAGGCTCTATATGCCTCTAAACGTTCATCTTCAAGCTCGACATGCTTCGCAACTTTGTCAAAAGTGACAATGTTGTCATTATGGGTCAAATTGATTTTCATGTGTTCCCAGGTAGTGGAAGTGATCTTATGACAACTTGAACTTTTTGTTCATCTATTAGCTTGTGTCCAGCTTCATCAAGTTCTCTGATCATATTTGACATTTCCCTAAGATGTTTCATAGGAGTGTTTCCTTTGTTCTTATAGGTGTCAAACTTGATTGTCAATATCTTAAGCTTAGTGGTTGATATGCCACCAAACTTGTCCTTGAGTGCTGCCCACATGACTTGTGCAGTTTGGTACTTTTCAAACTTACACATTAGGTCATTTTCCATGGAACTTAGTAGGGTGATCCTTGCAACACAGTTTTTCCTTTTCCACTTTTGGAAAGCTTCTGCATCCCTTCTGTGCTGGACAGTGTTTCCTGCCTCAGACTCAAACACAACAGTGGTTAAGAGATACAGAGCTTCCTGCTCTTCCAGGATATATTGCACCTTGCAGTGCCAGATATCCCAGTTGTCACCGTTCAGTTTTTCCCCTTTGTTAAGTTCAGCGATGATGTTCTTTGTGGCCATTTTGATTTCAGTGACAAAAATAAATTGTTCGCTTTTAAGAGAACATGCCTATAAAGAACATATCAATTACTTTATATTTTATGTAGCACAGATTTGTATACAATGTCTTATACTTATATTATCTTTAAAATAGAACATGATGTCATTACTATATTTATGATCGAAAGAATACGTCTAAATCTTCCATCACATAAATATTAGCAATTTCATCTTGTTCTACTAAAATATTTTATATAAGTATTTTATTGTTATTATATTTAGAAGTCTTTACTTCTAAATTGCTCCCACTCATCATAAATATAACATAAAATAATCACAATACATATATTACAATAAACATATACACATATGTAGTACTATACATGTGATTACAAAGACATAGAGTAAACATTAAAACCTAAAGTTAAATATTACAACAATATTCTACAATTCGTTTTCTCAGTCTCCTAATTCTTGGACTTGGGCTTTCTAGTGTGAATTTCGATGTTCTCTTTATAGCATCAATCCATGAAGCTTTTAAATTAAAAATGCCTCTAGCCCTTATTTCTTCACGGTATTTCATCAATACCAAATTAACGTAGAACTCTGCACTCTTCTTGTCATATATGTTTTCCATGATATTCTTTAGAATCACATATATGATCTTAATATTCTTTTAAGCTTTACTTGTTTTAACCACAGCTTGGTCGACCATCTTTTCAACTCTTTTTAGAGTGTAAGGTTGGTATACTTCTTCATCTGAATGTGGTATTTCTTCTTCTGGAAGAGAAGGTTCCGTTTTAGGGCCACTAAGGATCAAGACTTCTTGAGATTCTACAAGGTTTTGTAGACCTTCCATTTGATTTTCCTCATTAAAATCATTGGGGTCTTCTTCAAAGAACTCATCATCAGGATCTTGTTCATCGAGATTGTTGTCTAAATGATCATTGAGATATTCAATGCTCATTGATCCATACTCATGGGTTTCTGTACTTTCTGAAGCCTCTTGCCTCATCTCATTGACCTAACCTAACCACAAATAAATTAGGTCAATAAGTTATATGTATTTACAAAATATACATATAAACAATGAAAGAAAGAAACCCATTTGAATCTTGAAAAAATATTTCAAGATAGGTGTGACCCGTTAGAGTATTTATTTGAATTATTTGTTTTGATGTTACGTTGAGCGAATCAGTTTATTTCAGTGGTAGTACTGAGTTGATTAACACTTAACGAGAATTTACCTGAACCAGGTTCAAACCTCGGCAGGTACAATTCGTTGTTACCATTTTTAGTTTGGTTTTTTATAATGTGTTATTAAAGTTTAACCAAAAGTAAAATACGAAATATTTCTTCGGTCTGGTGGAGGATTTAGATACACTGGGATCCTAAACACTCGAGTTTGATTCCTTGGGTGACCACTTTCTACGTTTTTAGTTTATTTGTAGTTTATTGTAGTTTAACCAAAGTAATATACGAAATATTAATTCTTCTTTCTGGTGGAGGATTAGATACACTGGGATCCTACACACTCGAGTTCGATTCCTCGGGTGACCACTTTCTACGTTTTTAGTTTATTTATAGTATATATGTCACTTTCTTCGACACTACTTAATGAAAACTAGTGTACCGTAATGGTGATAGTGGAGCACAGGGAAATGGGGGGCGTGCGTTTGAATCCCTTCACCCCATGTTTTCCCTTTTTTTTTGTTTAATTGTTCGCATAACAGTTTCACCCACGTTCTCCATCTTTTTTTTTATTTGTTTAACTGTTCACATAATAGTTTCACCCACGTTCTCATTTTTTTTATTTGTTTAACTATTCACATAACAGTTTCACCCACTTTTTCATTTGGTTTGGGATTCATCCCAACCATCTGAAAGTAATGGATGCACAAGAGGGGGGGTGAATTGTGCTACCTAATAAAAATCAAACAATAACAACACAAGGGTTTATACTGGTTCGGTCTTCCTGACCTACGTCCAGTTCTCAACCACCCAGGTTGAGTTCCACTATCCCCAGGTTTTACAACGGGTTCACCTGGAACCTTTACAACCGCAAGTTTTGGACGGGATCACTTGCAACCTTACAACCACAAGTTTTTCTCAAGGCACACTTGCAACCTTGCTAACTAACTCCCCCTTACTTCCAGCAAGGGTTCAACCTTTACAAATAAAGGATTTTCTAAACTTAGTTCTCTTAAAGAACGGATAATGTTACACACTTAAGTACAATTAATGCTCTTAATACAAGAAGAGACTTAACAACAAAGAGTACAAGATAAGTAGATGAAAAGAACTCTCAATGCGTTAAATGCTCTTTCTCTTTTCTGGGCAGCTTTGAATGCTTGAAGGATTTCTTAGTTTCTCACTCTAGCTTTCTTCAAGATGTCAAAGATATTAGTTACCTTCATAAATGAAGGTGAGCTTCTTTATATAGTCTTCAAGTATTCTCACTCTTGGTAGGTGGGTTAGCCGTTTGAATATGGCCGTTTTTCCCATGTTACCGTTTGCCCATTTAATGCTTCATTAATGCTTAGCAGGGTTGACTTGTTTTATCTCTGAAAAGTAGTTCTGACAACTCTGCTCTGCCAAAAGCATTCTGACACTGCACTGCTCTGAACGTTCTGACATTCTGATTGCTTGCGGAAGCGGATTCACATCCGGAAGCAACTTTACTTAGTGTGCTGCACTTTGAACGTTAGTCTAGCAATATAAACACATAGTCACATGCAATGGGAGTTCACTTAGTCTAAGGAAGCTTTCTTACATCCGGAAGCAATTCCACATCCGGAAGCACTTCCACTGGACGATGGGTTATGTTCACATTTTACTCACTGACACTCAGTGTTATCCATTCCAACAGCCAGCGCTAGTCACTAAGCAATCGGAAGCAAATCTACTGGACGTTGGGTTATGTTCTCTCGCGCTCAGTGTTATCTATACCAACACCCAGCGCTAGTCACTAAGCAATCGGAAGCAACTCTACATCCGGTTGCATCTTAACTTAGTCTCAAGGAATTTTATACATTTAATGTTGTTAGACTGAGTTATGACTTAGTGAAGTACTTGCTGTCGCTGGGGGATGAGACGTTCATCCGAGAGCGCTAGTCCTAGTCTATCCGGAAGTAAATTCATATCCGGAAGCACTCTTACTTGGGTTCTATATTAACCTAATATTCTCTAAGTGTTTGCATCTTTCTTTCATATTTTAGTCTTCATCAAAACTTAAGATTCTAACATTCTCCCCCTTTTTGATAATGACAAACTAAGCTTATCGATTAAGTTCATATGAAAGAATTAAAAGTAACAGTTAGATAAAGCACAAACAACTCAGATAATTATCATTGATAAACACAAGATTACAAGTTAGAGTTACAATGACAGATAAAATTCACAAGTAATTAAAGACTTAACAAAATGAACTATGCATGAAAAATATGAGAAAAGAAAAATTTTCTAAGGTAAATGCATACGGTGAGTGGGGTCTATAGGTGGTGTCTCTTTTTCTTCTCCCTCTCCCTTTGCCTTTCCTCATTCTCTTTTTGGAGCTGAGCTAAGTGGGCATCCTTCACATTCTGGTCAATCTGGGCAATTATCCTTTGCAGCTCTTCCTCTTCCCTTTCCCTTCTGAGTCTCTCAGACTCAACAGATTCCTCGAAGGCTCTCTTCAGATTTTCAACTTCCTCAAACCCAGGGAACCCAGTTGCATCATCGAAGGGAGTTACCTCGCCATTTGGGTAGTGGACAGCCCTGATCTTCACATTCCATACTGGGAAGTTGGGGTCCTCCTCAACTTCCTGGGCTTTCCTTTTCCCTTTCCCTTTGCCTTTTCCTTTGCCCTTGCCTATCGCTTGGGTAGGCTTGGCTGCTGCTCTTTCAGCGTCTAGGCAGGCCATCTGACCAAAGGAGATCTTGTCTGTGAACCCATACTTCTCGAACTCTTCAGGAGTCATATCCTCTATTTCCAGCTTAACTTCTTTTAGAATTAGAGGGGCATGCACCTCTTGAGAGGATGACTGAGTCTCAGGTATGATCTCAGCTTGAACTGATGGAATCTCTTGCTCACTCTCAGCAGACGCAGTAGAGGTAGTACTCCTGTTGGCATGCTTTCTAGCAACTGCCTTCTTTCTTGAATCGCTGTACTTGACTACTGAAGGAGGAGGAGCAGAGGTTGGCTCAGAAGCAGGAGGTGCAGATGTTGGCCCAAAAGAAGAAGGAATTGGTTTGGCAATTACTATAGGCGGATGATTAATCTTCTTCAGACCATACTTCATCATTATTTCCTCAACTATATTTTTGCCATGTTCAGAAGATGAAGATTCTGGCTGTGGGATCTCTTCAGTTTGCTCATACACAACCATTTCCCACTTGGACCTTTGCTCATCTGATCTCTGCTGTTGCATAAATCGGATGACTTCTCCTCTGATCAGACTTTCAGCACCACCCAATCTTTGAGTCTCCATAGCTCGGCGGAGGGCAGCAGTGATATCTTCATCGAGCCAGAGGGATGGTTGAGTCAGAACATCCCTTGTTTCCATGGTATGGCGGAGGGCGATAGCCGCATCTCTCCCCCTTTTGTCATCATCAATGAGGGCGAGGGCTAGGGAGGATGGATTGGGTGAAGAGGAGGGTGGAGGTTCAGGACCAAATCTTTGAGGTGGTGAGGTTTCGGGTGAGGATGTGGGTGAAGTGTGTTCTGGTGAATCAGGAGGGTTGGGGAAGAAGACTGTGTTTCTTTCGAAGAAGGAAGGGTGGGTGAATAGGTCGTCGTATGGGTAGGTGGAGTAGTAGACATCGGGTTGTTTAACTTTCCGCCTAATAGGGGATTGGTCTCGGAGGTAGTAGGAGTGAAGTGGGTGATCAGGAGAGGTAAAACGTAAGGTTTGGGCTATGGTTGGTTGAGTGTTAGGGTTAGGATTGGAGGGCCCGGCGGACGTGGAGGAAGGTGAACGATTAGGGGAGTTATGTGGAGATGGGGAGTTATGTGGTGATTGACGAGGAGAGTGTTGGGGTGAGTCTTGAGTGGAGTTTTGAGGGGATGGTTGATGGTCATTGTTGGGTGATGTTTGGGGTTGTTGGGTATTGTTGGGTGAGGTTTGGGGTTGTTGGTCATGGTTGGGTGATATTTGAGGTTGGTCATTTTGGGGAGGAGGCTGTTGTGGCTGTTGATTGTTAGGGGGAGGAGGAGGAGGTAGTAGTGGTTGATTAGGTGGAGGAGGTGGAGATGGGTTAGGAGGAGGAGGTGGTGGTAAGTTACCTTGTGGTTGAGGGATCTGAAGATGATTGAGGATAAGGTCTAGCTTGGCGTCTACCCGCGCTAGTTGATCCTCGACTCGTCCTACTCTGTCCTCGAGCCTCTGGATTCTCTCCCCCTGCTGCAGGAATCCAGTGTCACACTCATCACGGAGAGGAGTCACCAAAGAGTCAGTCAGCCTAAAAAGGATCTCCTCCTTTACTTCTGCAGCAAAGGCCTTGACTGTAGCTGGCACCTTCGCAACACGGCTGGGACCAGGGTGAGAGTCGACTTCTTGATCCCCAGCACCTGACACAGAGGGGCTGAGGTATGAGAGGCACTGCCTGCCTGAGAGCCCGAGCGAGTGGCTTTGGACTTCTTGACATACTTTATCCCCATCTTGCCAATGTTAACTGCGCTGACAGGTGCGCACTTAACATTTTCTTCTTCCTCAGTAGATGTGGACTTGATCAAATACTTCTCCAGGAGGAAGGCAATGATAGTGGGGTAGGGTAGATATCCAGCCTTATGATTTTCTATCCACCTTTGCAGCTCTAGGCTGATCAACTGCCCAGGGTTGATTGGTTGCTGGGAGAGGAGTCTTGGGAAACAAGGGTTGTCCAAGAGAGTGAACTCGTTGAAGTTACCCCCTTTGTGTGTCATCAAGCGGGAGTAGACATAGTAAAGGAGCCTGTTGGTGTCAGACATCCCAGACACCTTCTTCCCCTTGGTGTCATAAATTTTTTCAAGTTCCTCCTTGCTGAGTTTGAGTGTCTCAGGGTATAGCCACTCATTCATTTCTCCCTCAGTGATCCCCATCAGGCGATTGATGTCCCTCCAAGTGAAACTGAAGGTTCTCCCCCTTACTGTGGCAGTGAAGGTGACTCTCCGAATCTGGTTCTTCCCATCCACCTTCTTATGCTTGACCTTGGCAGTGAGAGACTCGCAGAACACCCGCAGGACGTTGATATTGTACTCCTGGTCGATCCCCAGCCAGGACATGTACTTTTCCAAAAATGGCCTCAAGTGAGGAAACCCTAGTTCATCTATCTTGTCCAGATCTATGAACATCCCAGTGTTGAAGTAGGACTTGACAGTCTCAAATTTAGAGGAAACAGCCTCCAATGGCCCATCTCTGTACACAAGAGGATCATCCTCCTCTACTCGTTGTCTTTTGGACGAAGGCTCTTCGCTAAACTGAACCTTCTTCTTCCCCTTTCTCTTTGATTGTTCTTGTTGAGGTTCCTCAGAGTGCCCAGTTTGTTCTGGCTGTTCCTGGACTCTCTCAGTTTGTTCTTGACTTTGCCCAGATTTCCCAGAAGTCTTATGAACTTGCCCAGATTTCTCTTGCTGTTCTTGATGTTCATGTGATTTTCCAGATTTTCCAGAATGTGAATGCCCAGATTTGCCCGTTTTGGACTTCGATTTCTTGGAAGAGGTGGCTATCTTTGTGTTGGGGTTAGATTCATGTGAGCCGGCCATTTTGTGTGGATTTAAGGTTTAAATGCGAAGAAATTTAGATGAAGAAGATGAAGAGAATGCGATGAAGATGAAGAACACAATGAATGTATGCAGAGAGTTTGGGTGAAAAATTTGTGTAAGTGAAAGAGTAAAAGTGAAAATGACTTCCTATTTATATGCAAGGTTACAATGGGTAAAATGCTCATAATGACTCTTCATGAAAGCATGCGTTTGTTCATTGGGTAACGTAAGCATTTAATTGGAACGGCGCACCTTTTGACATGTGTCGCTTCACGTTGTCAGAGGAGGCACAATTTTTGGTGTGGGAAGATGAAACGTTTTCTGAAGTGACGTGTCCCTTTGTTCAGGCACTGGTGCTCTCGCTCATTTTAATTCGACACTCAGCGCCAGCAAATGATCATCCGGAAGTGGTTTTGCTTCCGGTTGCACTTGCTTAAGATTTAACATTGGGGACCTGCAAAAACAAAGATTGGCACTCTGATGCCTAAGTTAATATAGTTGCAGGCTTTAATCAATTAAGCACAGAGTTATTTTGAAGAATTAAACTTCATTTGGGTTTACCATTCCCAAATCACCTCTTATGTTTGTGAATTGATCAACCCCCAGAGGCTTGGTGAAAATATCAGCAAGCTGATGCTGAGTGGGGACAAATTTCACTTTGACATCCTTCTTCTGAACATGATCTCTGATGAAGTGATGTCTGACATCAATGTGTTTTGTCCTTGTGTGTTGAACCGGATTCTTGGCGAGGCTGATTGTGCTTGTGTTGTCACAGAGGATGGGTGCCTCAGGGAACTCCAAGCCAAGATCTCTCAGTTGGTTCTTCAGCCACAGCACTTGGGCACAACAGCTTGCGGCAGCAATATACTCAGCCTCTGTGGATGACAAAGACACGCAGGTTTGCTTCTTGCTAGCCCAAGAGACTAGACAACCACCAAGGAAGGCGCATTGTCCACTGGTGCTCTTCCTATCCGTTTTATAACCTGCATGGTCAGCATCAGAATAAGCCCACAAGAATTCTTGGTTACCTCTGGGATACCAAAGACCAAGCTCTTGTGTTCCCTCAAGGTATCTTAGAATACGTTTAACTCATGTTAGATGTGACTCCTTGGGGTTGGCTTGAAATCTAGCACACATGCCTACACTAAATTGAATGTCAGGCCTACTTGCTGTTAAGTACAGCAGGGAACCTATCATTCCCCTGTACATGGGCAGGCTGACAGATTTACCCTTTACATCAGCATCGAGTGCGGCAGTGGTACTCATGGGAGTATCATACTCCTTGCACTCATCCATCCCAAACTTCTTGAGGAGCTCTCTACAATACTTAGTTTGGGAGATGAAAATGCCATCCTTCTTTTGCTTAATTTGCAGGCCTAGGAAGAACGTTAGTTCTCCCATCATTGACATCTCAAATTCTCCCTGCATAGTCTTGGAAAATTCTTCACAAAGTTTTTCATTAGTTGCCCCAAAAATAATATCATCGACATAAATCTGGACAATAAGCATGTTTCTATCTTTGTGCAGAATAAACAGTGTATTATCTAGTTTGCCTCTTGAGAAACCCTTCCCCAGCAAAAAGCTGCTGAGTCTCTCATACCAAGCTCGAGGAGCTTGTTTCAGGCCATACAAAGCTTTCTTTAGCCTATACACATGTTTAGGATGCTTGTGATCCTCAAAGCCAGGAGGTTGTTCTACATAAACCTCTTCTTTGATGTAACCATTAAGAAATGCACTCTTCACATCCATTTGATATAATCTAAAGTCTTTCGTGGATGCAAAGGCTAGAAGAATTCTTATTGCTTCGAGTCTAGCGACTGGAGCAAAAGTTTCTTCATAGTCTATGCCTTCTTCTTGGTTATACCCTTTTGCTACCAGTCTGGCTTTGTTCCTTGTTATTTGACCTGTCTCATCCATTTTGTTTTTGAAGACCCATTTGGTCCCAACTATGGATTGATGAGACGGCCTTGGGACTAGTTCCCAAACTTGGCTTCTTTCGAATTGGTTTAGCTCTTCCTGCATGGCAATAATCCAGTCGCAGTCCTCAAGAGCTTGTTCAACTGAAGTTGGTTCGATCTGAGATAAGAAAGCTCCAAACTCAACTTCATTTTGAACCTGCCTTCTGGTTCTGACACCAGAAGAAACATCACCAAGCACTTGATCAAGAGGATGATCCCTGTGATGTCTCCTAGCTGTTGGCAACTGTGCCTCATCAGGCATCGTTTGCATTCTAGGCTCATCACTGGGTTCATCTTCTTCTTTGGGATTGCTTGCTGGTGTTTCTTTTGGTGGTGAAGAAGATGATGGTGGTTTTGGAAGGTTTAGTATCCCATCATCTTCTGTGGATTGTCCCCATGTAGGAGTTTCATCAAATACAACATGCATAGATTCTTCTACAGTTCTAGTCCTCATGTTGTATATTCTGTAAGCCTTACTCCTAAGGGAATATCCTATGAATACACCTATATCAGCTTTTGGATCAAACTTACCCAGATTTACCTTCCCATTGTTATGCACATAGCATTTTGATCCAAAGATTCTGAGGTGGCTGATGTTGGGCTTTCTGCCTTTGTACAGCTCATAGGGAGTCTTGTCTAAGCCCTTGCGAACATAGGCTCTGTTAGAGATGTAGCAAGCAGTGCTCATAGCGTCCGCCCAGAACACTTGAGAAACCTCTTTCTCATTGAGCATGCTCCTAGCCATCTCAGTCAGAACCCTGTTCTTCCTCTCGACTACATCGTTTTGCTGAGAAGTTCTAGGAGCTGAGAAGTTATGATCAATACCGTTCCGCTCACACAGCTCAGAGAAGCTATGGTTCTCAAATTCTCCTCCATGATCTGTCCTTATGGCTGTGATTTTGAGGTCTCTCTCATTCTGCACTTTCTTAGCCAGGACAACAAAGGCATCAAAAGCATCTTGCTTAGAGGCAAGAAACATTGTCCAAGTGAACCTTGAATAGTCATCCACCACCACTAGAGCATACAAGTTTCCACCCAAGCTCTTCACTCTCGCTGGCCCAACCAAATCCATGTGGATTAGTTCCAAGGGCCTGCTGGTGGAGACTTTCTTCTTGGTTTTAAACGAGGACTTTGTTTGCTTCCCTCGTTGGCAGGATTCACAGATATAATCATGCTTAACATTAAAGGATGGAATCCCTATAGCTAGCTCTTTCTTAATTAGCATGTCAAGTTGAGTGAAATTAACATGTGCTAGCCTTTTATGCCAAAGCCAACTATTCTCATCGCTAGATATTAAGCATTTTTCCTCCAGTTGTTGACATAAATCTAGAGTGTATGGGTTTCCATTTCTATTGGCCTTAAGTTTGCATTTTAGGTTGGCCTTATCTAGATTCAGATCCTGCTTATCTACTATTATGCACTCATGTGAATCAAAAATTACCCAATTTCCTTTGTCAGTGCTCTGGCTCACGCTCAGCAGGTTGTGACAGAGACCATCCACCAGATAGACATCCTTGACTGGTCCTACCTCTCCAACTCCGGTGATCTTTCCACTTTGATTACCTCCAAAAGTTACTGTGGCTCCATCTTTGATCACCAAGGACTTGAATTTGTCTCTGTCACCAGTCATATGTCTCGAGCATCCACTGTCAATGTACCACTTTTTGTTCTTGGATGCCTTGAGACAGACCTGCATAATTTAGACAAGCTTAGGTACCCAACCTTTATTGGGTCCTTTATCATTAGTCTTCATACCCCTCGGTCCAGTGTTGACCTTGGGTTTGTGATTGTGTTGTGCCTCTGGCCTTGTGGAGGCTCTAGGCTGACGGACTTCCCTTGGAATATGTTTCCAAGTTCTAGTCCCTTGTCCTCCCTTAGTTTCTCTCTTTGGAGGATCTTCATTTACCCTGGTTCCTTTTGGAACCCACTTATAGGAGCTATTTACTCCATGCTTCTTTGCATTGCAAGTGGACGTGGAGTGTCCCTTTTTGTTGCAGTAGTTGCAGAAGCTAAAGGGTGTGGAGCTGTGACTAGTAGCTTTGTGGAAGAATTTTAAGTATGGTTTCACTTTGGGCTCCACCCACTTTTTACCCTTATGCTTATACCCTAATCCAGTTTTATCCCTATATGCCCTCTGGTTCATCAAAATAACATTCAACATTTCAGAACCATTTGTAAACTTCTGCAGGGCATTTTGCAGTCTATCTCTTTCAGTAGAGATCTTGCTGCAGTTAGGGCAGCCTTCTAGTGTTGTGGCCTTGGGTTCCTCTTGGGGAGATCCCTTGCCATCTGCTATCGGAAGCTTTCTGGCTTCCGCTAGCTCTTCACTCAGTGAGTCCACCTTGGACTCAAGTGATTCCTTTTTAGTTTTCAACACTTTATAAGCTTTACATAAGCGAACAAATTCTTCATGAACATCATTATATGCCTCTTGAAGTTCAGAAAAAGTTACCTCACTGTCCTCCTGGATGGGATCAAGATCTGAAGATGCTTCCTCATCATCTTCTCTGGCAACCAGGCAGAGGTTGGCAACCTCTTCCTCATCACTTGCTTCCTCGTCTGTGCTATTTACCCAGATGGAGGACACAAAGGCTTTTCTTTTGTCCTTTCCTCTCGATCTCTGCAAGCTTGAACACTCAGCCTTGAAGTGGCCAGGCTTTTTACACTCAAAGCACACTGGTGCCTTTTCCTTCTTATATCCTCTCCTCTGGCTGGAATCACCTTTCTGAAAGCCTCCTTTCTTCTTGAAGAACTTTCTGAATTTCCTCACCATCATTGCCATCTCTTCGTCATCGATGTCCTCCTCATCATCCTCATCATCACTATCATCAATCTTATCCTTGCTGGGAGCAACAAGGGCAAGATTCTTGGTTTTGGATGAGGCTTGAGGAGCTCTCTGAGCCAGCAAGGTTGGTTCGTATTCAGCCAGTGAACCAAACAGTGCAGTGATGGAGCTGGTTGACTCTCCTTGGACTTCCTGCAAGATGGTAACTTTGGTGATCCAATCACCTTTCAAGACTTTTAAGATCTTGCTGACTTGTTCTCTTTCAGGAATATCTTTGCCCAGGGAGGCCAGATTATTGATAAGATGAGTGAACCTGAGCTCCAGCTCTCTGATTGGCTCAGTTGGACTAGTCATGGCAAATTTGTGAAATTCTTCTACCAACATCTCGACCCGTCTTGCCTTCACTCCCTTGGATCCAGAGTGAGCAGCCTCAAGAGCCTCCCACATATCCTTAGCAGTTTTGTGGTGGCTAATCCTATGAAACTCCTTAGGACTAAGGGCGCATTGAATGTAGTGCATGACCCTGAAATTTAGCTGGACTAGAGCATAGTCCTCGTTGGTATATCTGGATCGCTGCTTTGCAAAGCCATCATCATCTAGAGGGGTGTGCTTTCCATGTTCAATCACATCCCAGAGTCGGATGTCGCTGGACTTGATGTATGTCTCCATTCGGAATTTCCAGAATGGATAGTTATACCCATCAAAGCCTGGAGGCTTGTTGGGTTGAATAGAGACATCTGGCAAGGAATAATCTGTATCCATTACTGGATCTTTACTTTCTAGATTCGTTGGAATCAAGTCAGAAAGACCCGCTCTGATACCAAATGAAAGTAATGGATGCACAAGAGGGGGGGTGAATTGTGCTACCTAATAAAAATCAAACAATAACAACACAAGGGTTTATACTGGTTCGGTCTTCCTGACCTACGTCCAGTTCTCAACCACCTAGGTTGAGTTCCACTATCCCCAGGTTTTACAACGGGTTCACCTGGAACCTTTACAACCGCAAGTTTTGGACGGGATCACTTGCAACCTTACAACCACAAGTTTTTCTCAAGGCACACTTGCAACCTTGCTAACTAATTCCCCCTTACTTCCAGCAAGGGTTCAACCTTTACAAATAAAGGATTTTCTAAACTTAGTTCTCTTAAAGAACGGATAATGTTACACACTTAAGTACAATTAATGCTCTTAATACAAGAAGAGACTTAACAACAAAGAGTACAAGATAAGTAGATGAAAAGAACTCTCAATGCGTTAAATGCTCTTTCTCTTTTCTGGGCAGCTTTGAATGCTTGAAGGATTTCTTAGTTTCTCACTCTACCTTTCTTCAAGATGTCAAAGATATTAGTTACCTTCATAAATGAAGGTGAGCTTCTTTATATAGTCTTCAAGTATTCTCACTCTTGGTAGGTGGGTTAGCCGTTTGAATATGACCGTTTTTCCCATGTTACCGTTTGCCCATTTAATGTTTCATTAATGCTTAGCAGGGTTGACTTGCTTTATCTCTGAAAAGTAGTTCTGACAACTCTGCTCTGCCAAAAGCATTCTGACACTGCACTGCTCTGAACGTTCTGACATTCTGATTGCTTGCGGAAGCGGATTCACATCCGGAAGCAACTTTACTTAGTGTGCTGCACTTTGAACGTTAGTCTAGCAATATAAACACATAGTCACATGCAATGGGAGTTCACTTAGTCTAAGGAAGCTTTCTTACATCCGGAAGCAATTCCACATCCGGAAGCACTTCCACTGGACAATGGGTTATGTTCACATTTTACTCACTGACACTCAGTGTTATCCATTCCAACAGCCAGCGCTAGTCACTAAGCAATCGGAAGCAAATCTACTGGACGTTGGGTTATGTTCTCTGGCGCTCAGTGTTATCTATACCAACACCCAGCGCTAGTCACTAAGCAATCGGAAGCAACTCTACATCCGGTTGCATCTTAACTTAGTCTCAAGGAATTTTATACATTTAATGTTGTTAGACTGAGTTATGACTTAGTGAAGTACTTGCTGTCGCTGGGGGATGAGACGTTCATCCGAGAGTGCTAGTCCTAGTCTATCCGGAAGTAAATTCATATCCGGAAGCACTCTTACTTGGGTTCTATATTAACCTAATATTCTCTAAGTGTTTGCATCTTTCTTTCATATTTTAGTCTTCATCAAAACTTAAGATTCTAACATTCTCCCCCTTTTTGATAATGACAAACTAAGCTTATCGATTAAGTTCATATGAAAGAATTAAAAGTAACAATTAGATAAAGCACAAACAACTCAGATAATTATCATTGATAAACACAAGATTACAAGTTAGAGTTACAATGACAGATAAAATTCACAAGTAATTAAAGACTTAACAAAATGAACTATGCATGAAAAATATGAGAAAAGAAAAATTTTCTAAGGTAAATGCATAGGGTGAGTGGGGTCTATAGGTGGTGTCTCTTTTTCTTCTCCCTCTCCCTTTGCCTTTCCTCATTCTCTTTTTGGAGCTGAGCTAAGTGGGCATCCTTCACATTCTAGTCAATCTGGGCAATTATCCTTTGCAGCTCTTCCTCTTCCCTTTCCCTTCTGAGTCTCTCAGACTCAACAGATTCCTCGAAGGCTCTCTTCAGATTTTCAACTTCCTCAAACCCAGGGAACCCAGTTGCATCATCGAAGGGAGTGACCTCGCCATTTGGGTAGTGGACAGCCCTGATCTTCACATTCCATACTGGGAAGTTGGGGTCCTCCTCAACTTCCTGGGCTTTCCTTTTCCCTTTCCCTTTGCCTTTTCCTTTGCCCTTGCCTATCGCTTGGGTAGGCTTGGCTGCTGCTCTTTCAGCGTCTAGGCAGGCCATCTGACCAAAGGAGATCTTGTCCGTGAACCCATACTTCTCGAACTCTTCAGGAGTCATATCCTCTATTTTCAGCTTAACTTCTTTTAGAATTGGAGGGGCATGCACCTCTTAAGAGGATGACTGAGTCTCAGGTATGATCTCAGCTTGAACTGATGGAATCTCTTGCTCACTCTCAACAGACGCAGTAGAGGTAGTACTCCTGTTGGCATGCTTTCTAGCAACTGCCTTCTTTCTTGAATCGCTGTACTTGACTACTGAAGGAGGAGGAGCAGAGGTTGGCTCAGAAGCAGGAGGTGCAGATGTTGGCCCAAAAGAAGAAGGAATTGGTTTGGCAATTACTATAGGCGGATGATTAATCTTCTTCAGACCATACTTTATCATTATTTCCTCAACTATATTTTTGCCATGTTCAGAAGATGAAGATTCTGGCTGTGGGATCTCTTCAGTTTGCTCATACACAACCATTTCCCACTTGGACCTTTGCTCATCTGATCTATGCTGTTGCATAAATCGGATGGCTTCTCCTCTGATCAGACTTTCAGCACCACCCAATCTTTGAGTCTCCATAGCTCGGCGGAGGGCAGCAGTGATATCTTCATCGAGCCAGAGGGATGGTTGAGTCAGAACATCCCTTGTTTCCATGGTATGGCGGAGGGCGATAGCCGCATCTCTCCCCCTTTTGTCATCATCAATGAGGGGAGGGCTAGGGAGGATGGATTGGGTGAAGAGGAGGGTGGAGGTTCGGGACCAAATCTTTGAGGTGGTGAGGTTTCGGGTGAGGATGTGGGTGAAGTGTGTTCTGGTGAATCAGGAGGGTTGGGGAAGAAGACTGTGTTTCTTTCGAAGAAGGAGGGGTGGGTGAATAGGCCGTCGTATGGGTAGGTGGAGTAGTAGACATCGGGTTGTTTAACTTTCCACCTAGTAGGAGATTGGTCTCGGAGGTAGTAGGAGTGAAGTGGGTGATCAGGAGAGGTAAAACGTAAGGTTTGGGCTATGGTTGGTTGAGTGTTAGGGTTAGGATTGGAGGGCCCGGCGGACGTGGAGGAAGGTGAACGATTAGGGGAGTTATGTGGAGATGGGGAGTTATGTGGTGATTGACGAGGAGAGTGTTGGGGTGAGTCTTGAGTGGAGTTTTGAGGGGATGGTTGATGGTCATTGTTGGGTGATGTTTGGGGTTGTTGGGTATTGTTGGGTGAGGTTTGGGGTTGTTGGTCCTGGTTGGGTGATATTTGAGGTTGGTCATTTTGGGGAGGAGGCTGTTGTGGCTGTTGATTGTTAGGGAGAGGAGGAGGAGGTAGTAGTGGTTGATTAGGTGGAGGAGGTGGAGATGGGTTAGGAGGAGGAGGTGGTGGTAAGTTACCTTGTGGTTGAGGGATCTGAAGATGATTGAGGATAAGGTCTAGCTTGGCGTCTACCCGCGCTAGTTGATCCTCGACTCGTCCTACTCTGTCCTCGAGCCTCTGGATTCTCTCCCCCTGCTGCAGGAATCCAGTGTCACACTCATCACAGGGAGGAGTCACCAAAGAGTCAGTCAGCCTAAAAAGGATCTCCTCCTTTACTTCTACAGCAAAGGCCTTGACTGTAGCTGGCACCTTCGCAACACGGCTGGGACCAGGGTGAGAGTCGACTTCTTGATCCCCAGCACCTGACACAGAGGGGGCTGAGGTATGAGAGGCACTGCCTGCCTGAGAGCCCGAGCAAGTGGCTTTGGACTTCTTGACATACTTTATCCCCATCTTGCCAATGTTAACTGCGCTGACAGGTGCGCATTTAAAGATCATATACTTGAAGATCATAAAAGGGGCAAGAAGCGAAAAAGTAGTTATGGATATACCATATACTTGAAGATCATAAAAGGGGCAAGAAGCGAAAAAGTGGGGATTCAAACCCATGTTTAGATAGAGGGAACGTGGGGTTTCCCCACATTCAACCGCTCGACCAATTCTCCCTCTATGTGTAACTTCTTGCAGTTATTGTTTATATTAGTTTGTGTTTTATTTAATTAAAACAAAACGCGAAATGGCTGTGGTAGAGATAGAACCCACGACCTATTTTTTGTATCACGTACTCACGTGCTACCAACACTACAAGAGTTTCTGTTTTAAATGTTTACTACGTAAATATTTAACTGGCTATCCCAACCTGTGATATAAATGTCTGCACTTATATGGTACAAAAACAATTATTATGTAATATCATCCACAAGAACAATTACATTTATATAATATCATTTTCATGTTTTATTATCTGTATTTTTGTTTCATTTTTATGTTTTAATTCATTTTCACTTCTTCTTTATTATGTAATATCATCCACAAGAACAATTACAAGTTACAACTTCCTTTCTTTTCTTATCTTCTATTCTTAACTAGCAATGATCGCAATTAATTTTCATCACTAATCATTTCATCTGATTACCACCACCATTATCATAGCTATGAAATTTCGTTTTGTCTATGAGAGGGGAAGATAGAAACACCTAGCTAAGTACCTGCACAATCACTTGAAAGCATTAAATGTTGTTATTAGGAATTCATTAATATATTTGTGTAAATGTACTTACCACCACCGTTAGATGGAGTTTTCTGGTTAATGTTGGCGGCCATTGGGAGATAGAGAAGATGAAGGAGAGAATGGTCAAAGTTTGTTATAACAACTCCCTTTTTATGTGCTAACAACTCCCTTTTTATGTGCTAACAACTTTTTTTTCTATTTTTATTTTTTTGTTGAACGGTCATTTTTTTACGGGTCTCTCTCTTTTTTTTCATTTAAATTTTACTTATTTATTTATTTACTTATTATTTTATTATTTTATTTTATTTTATTATTATTATTTTTTATTATTATTATTATTATTTTACTGGACTTCCTAATTTTTCTATAACTGTCGCACAATTCCCTCCCTATTTATTATTATTATTGTTATTATTATTAATTTTCTGCATTTGTAATAAAAAAATAATTTTTTTCCTGCATTTATATTTTAGTCCCTTATTTTAATCCCTGACATAAAAAATAATTTTTCTCCTCCTCAATCTATCAAAATGAATTAATTTTGATTTTCTTTTTTAGGCATTTTACTAAAATTACATTTGGGAACTTTGTTATGTTTTGATCGATAACTCCGTACTTAGATTTTATTCAGAACAATTGAAAGTGTGTTTGGGAAACTCGGTGGAGAAGTGGCTTTTTTTCAACTTGACTTTTTCAAACGTTGATTTGGATAAAAGCCAGTTTGTGTGAACGGATTTATGTTTGGATCTCTAGTTGTAGTATTGGCTTTTTTTAACTTAGACTTTTTCAAACGTTATTGAATATTACACAATTAAAATATTTCAACTTGACTTTTTCAAACATATTTAAATATTGATGCAAATATCTAGTTGCAGGCTTTTTTTAACTTGATTTTTTCAAACGTTATTGAATATTACACAACTAAAATATTTTAACTTGACTTTTTCAAACGTTATTAAATATTTTATTAATACAAATACACATAAGCCAGTCACCAACGCCCAATAAGCTACAAATTGGAGCTTCTTTTGATAAGCTGGTTTGGCCCAAAAGTCAAGTGAAAAATAAGTAAGACCCAAACATAGAAAAAAAGCTGAAAACAACTTATCCAGTACAAAACAGCTTATTTGGGTCCAAAAGCTCCTCCCAAACACACACATAGTTTTATTAAATCTTTTGTTTCTCATACATATCTTAACCTTTGTATATTGTTTGTTGAGCATTGTTGTTGTTCTGTTTTCATAGTATATTTATTAATTATTGTTTTATTTTATTGTTGAACATTGTGGTTGTTCTGTTTTATTGTATATTGTTATTTATTTATTTATTTGTTTATTTATTATTTTATTTTGTTTTTATGGTTTTATTGTATTGTGATTATTGTTTTTATTGTTTATCGTTTTATTTATTTGTTATTATTTGTGCTAGTTTAATTATTATTAGTGTTTAGTGTTATTATTTTATTGTATTTTGTTATTATTGTAAGTAATACTCTGCCTATAATATAGCCGGTCCTAAGCCCGGAAAAAAGAGTAGGTTGTGTTAAGCTTCGGCAGCTAATGTAAAAATTTGTCGAATCCTAAAAGACACACAACCATTTTAACAATATGTCATCGTCTGACATTTTACAGAAGAAGGGATATATAAAGAAGCAAGTGAATGAGTGTAGGATTAGATTTAGTACGTGGAATATTGGAACCTTAAAAGGCAAATCTTGGGAGGTAATAGGTGTGATGAGGGATAGAAAGATAAACATTTAATGTCTATAAGAGACTAAATGGGTAGGTGAAAAGGCTCAGGATATTGATGATTATAAACTTTGGTACTAAAGGACACCGATTTAACTTTCGATGTAGTGATGCCTTTGGTCTAGTCCTTCAAGAAAAATTTAGAACCAAGGGATTAGTGGAAGCTAACCCTCGGGTGTCGTTCTCTTGAGGAGCCTAACGCAAAAGAGATCATAGTAACTAATGCTAAACTTGTAAGGCGAGAGAAAATGCTTTTAATTGGAATTTTCAATAAGATAATTAATATGAAAAGTATGTAATAAAATAAAATGGACTTACTCTTGGGAAATGATTGGGAATAACTATCATAACTCAATTAATGTATTTAGGGAGTCACCAGGGCACTAATTCTCTAAATTACCAAACTCACGACCCATGAGTCCAAGACCTAGTTGTTGAAACCTCATCCAATTAGGTATTGTTAAGCTCTTTAGTGCTAGTGGACCTATTGTTTGCAAGGAACTATTAATCCTACGACCGGGACCCCGAATCGCCACTTAATTAATCCTAAGATTTCAATTCACTATTGGAACCCCACATAATAAAATAAAATCTAAGGATTGAAGTCCAATGTTACTCAAACAATTAATAGGTTCACTTTGAGTTTCTCTAAGTTTCCTAGAATATCAAACCTCACCGACTGGCAAGTCTAACACCTAATCTCATGAACCCATTCAACTAAGTGTTATTAAATACCTTAGAGTGTGATTAATGGCTAGTAATGGTTTAGGTTCAATTATAATTCAATTCAATCAAACTATCTACCAATACCATGAATAAATAGAAAGATATCAAATAAACCATAAAGAACATATACATGACCATGTATATTGATGAGTTCAAATCTCTCATTATTAACCAAAATCACAAATAAAGTCAAACAAACATGATAATCTAAATCTCAAAGTACAAATGATAAACCTAAACCTAGAAAAATCATAAATACAAGAGAAAGATAAAGAACAAAACTCCCCTATTAAGCATGAGAGCTCAAGCTATACCCTCATCATTCCCAAGAGTAAAGAGGTTTTAGTTGAGAGGTGGATGGTGGAAGTGATATGAGGGTTATGGGACATTAGGGTTGTAGAAGACTAAGGTTATGAGAGGTTATGAGAGGCTATGATAGGTTAGGGTTTTCTAAGGTTTATGAGCATATATATAGTTATCTACTTCTCCTCCTATTTAGATTAAGTTGTTATGCTGCTCCTTTAATTTCTCCTCATTTGAATTCAAAATAACTGTATCATAAGAGCTGCCTCCTTGACTTATTCCAAACTTGCTATTTTTATTCCCCCTTTTTTGCTGCTTTGACTTTCTCCATTCTCTTTCTACATTCAAATGATTAAAAATCAAATAATTATAATAATAATATCAAAATTCAGTTTCTTCCACCCATGCATATCTCAACTAAATTCCCACAATTTTAGCTCATTTTACTCCAAATATATTAAAATATTTATATATATAATTCAGAAATTTGAAGTTAATTAATGGTCAATTTCTCATCTTGAATATGTTAAAAACATCAATTTACCATAATAAAATCATATAAATATTGGGGTTTGTCAGGTACACTGATAAAGTGAGTCATAGGAATGGTGTAGGTATAATTGTGGATGAAGTATGGAAGAAGAATGTGGTTGAAGTTCATAGAAGTGGAGACAGATTATTATCGATAAAAATGTTAATTGAGGAGGAAACAATTAATGTAAACTGTGAAAGATGAGCAATTAAAAAGCAAGAACATAAGATGGATGTGACAGAGATGAAAATGTTGAGAGAGATGAGTGTGTATACACTAAAAGATAGGATTCGTAATGATCCCATTCGTGAAAGAGTTGGGGTAGCACCAATTTTAGAGAAAATGAGAGATTATCGTTTAAGGTGGTATGGACATGTTCAAAGAAGAGAATTAGATGAGCCAGTAAGAATAGTGAAGCAGATGGTAAGGGAGCAGTATATAAGAAATAGAGGGAGACCAAAGAGAACTCTTGATGAAGTTATTCAAAGAGATATGTTAGTGAAATGCTTATCTCCAGGAATTACTAGGGACAGAGCAAAATGGCGTCGTGTGATCCATGTAGCCGACCCCACTTGAGTGGGATAAGATTTACGTTGTTATTATTATTACTTATATGGCACAAAAAGGTATAGAACCTGCGAGCTGAGCTTATGTAAGCTTCGCTTACAACCATCTATACCAAAGGAACTTCTATCTTTAAAATATGGTTCACCTTTAATAAGTTCACATTTAAATATTTCTAAAATATTTTGGATATATATGTTGTGTCATATATATTGGTGCAATTTTTTTTATGATTTTTATTAATTTAAAAATCCTAAATATTTATGAAAAGTCAAAAATATTTTACTTGAGGTGAATATGAACTTAGAATGTTCTAAAATGCGTTATCCAAAAAGATTTTCACTCTTATGGACAATGTTCATATAGAGAAACTTAATTCTAAGTATGATTTACATAGTGGTAGATCAGAAATGGAATAAGTAATGAGATATTGTCTCTTAGTATTGATCCAAAACTAAATTATTTAGAGCAACGAGTGCCTCTAAATAATGAATAGAAGAGGGAATTTTAAATTAGGGTATGAGACTCTAAAATATGATCTTAAAGGAGAAGATCCTTAAGAGGATCAAGAGAGAGATAATTCAAAGTAAAGTTCATTTTGAACTTGAAATGAAACCAAAGGAACATGGGAGAAGGTTGAGATGAGACATTGGATAAGGAACTTGAATAACCAAAATCCTAAGGTGTAGGATTGTGATTCGGATAATCTTAAGAGGTTAAAATCAACGATCAAATACTAAAGAGATAGTATTAAATCAAACTAATAGGAAATCTCAAAAGAGAAATTTCCATATTTGAAATCTGAATCTTGGTGAGATTCAAGAATAGAATACACCTAAAATATGATTTCAAAGTCCATGTTAGGATATAGAGAATCCTAAACCCAGTTCAAACCACCCAAAAGATTGAAATAATAAAAGACTTAAGAGGAAATATTTAAAAATTTGTGAAGAAACACAGAAGATTGCATAAAACATTTGGAATATTTCTTTTAGAAAATAGGAAACCTTTAAGAAATTACCAAATATCATGACACAACCTCTATCATGACACTTAGAAATATGAGATTTTTAAGGCCTAGTTGAATAACAGTTATAAAGAACCTATCAAATTTCGTTCTGGGAGGTATATAGACTGAGCCCTACCATTGTTGAAGATATATTCAGCTAAAATAAATTTCATGAAACTCCTAAGTCATTCATATTAGAAGTTACTAAGACATTATGTATATAATGTGAGGAGACATGAGGAAGTAAGTGTCAAATACTCTAATTAAGTGAGTGGGAGCAAAGGGTAAATGCTCCATCTATGCAAAAGTTCCTAGAAAGAAAGTCTTCGAATTTCATGTATTAAATCTAAGTGGGAGCTATTGGAAAGTGTGTTTCTAATAGTGATATATGCTCTACCTAAGTGGGATCTCTTAGAAATAAGTCTTCTAAGGGTCTCATACACTAAATCTAAATGAGAGTCAATGTCAAATACTCTATTTAAGTGGGAGCTAATGACATCACTCTATCTAAGTGGGAGCTTTCAGAAATTTAGTTTTTCTGAGAGACCTAATTTGAGCATATTCTGGAAACTACTTGTATAAAATTCTTGATGGATTCAGTCATTGATAAACAATTTGTTGGACAATACTCAACGAAGTTACCACAAAATATATAGATCCCGAAATCAATACTGTAATTAAGCAATTGTTTCTTTCAAATATCAGTTTCCAGTTTCCAATCAACAACAGGTAGATCTATAGGACATACACGAACACATACATTTTCCCTACAATTAATCTCTTCCTTAGAGAAGGCAAAAATCAATAATCCTATCTCTTCCCTACAATTACGATCCATTCATTCAATATTTCCCGTTTTTGAGGAAAAATTTCCATATTTAAATTATGTGTCAGATGTACAAACTCCCTATCCTATCCATTTTGAAATCATGATTCAAACCCTTCGATACTGGGTGAAAGATGCCTTGATGCGAACCCACCAGGGATAAACCCGGACCCCCAACAATCTAAGATGAACACAACCCCAAGAAAGCTAAACAAAGGTTAGAACGATCCACTTGAACCCTTGAGCACGGAAGAACAAGGACCCGAAGTGTTGGTAAACGCCACAAGGTTGATCAATCCTTGATAAGTCTATTAGTTCAATGAAGAACCCTAGAGAGAAACCCTCTCAACAAAGTACATAAAGCAACTTCTTATTCTCAAATTCAAGTCTGCCTTCAAAAGAGGCTTACAAAGTATTTAAAGGGTACAAAACAAGCAAAGTTTAACCTAAAATTCGCACAAAAATAATGGGCCAAAATTAACAAGTGTTTAAAGCACAAAATTACATTATTTAAGTCCAAATGAAGCTTCCCATGCGTAGATCTTGGTCTAAGCCCTTTAATTTGATGACTTTGAGCCCAAAATATGATCAACATCTCGATGTTCAGCCCAAATAACATTTGTGACGTTTTCAACATCTTTATTTTCAATTGTTGAACTAATTGCTATTTGCTTTGCCCAAGCTTCTTGCACTAGTCCATTCAGTGCCTCCTTAATGCTCTTGGATCTTTCTCTTGTGATTGGTCCACTTGGAATCTTCAAAGGATCATTTGAAGTTGATTTGTCTTCTTGCTGGATCTCATCATGCCTCCTCCTTTCATTTATTAAGGCTCTTTCTTTATGAGTTATTGGAATATGTGTGATGGGAGTTTTTAGACTCATTCTTTCGATCATGGACCCAATTATGTTATTATTATCTAGTTAAGAATAATACAAGTACATGACATCGTATACTTCAATGTGCTAGTGAATAGATAAGTTCTTGGTTGAAATCACATTGTGAATAGTCAAACGAGAAGGGCTGCCAAGAACAACAACATAACTCTAAACTTAAAGGGGGAAAATGTGATATTTGATATTGAAAGGTCTCATATAATTAGGTGGGTGTTGTCATATAATTGACCAATGGTCATGATAAAGTTAAAGTTGTGAATTTATATCAACTTAAATTATAAAATACTATGAGACTGACATGATTTCTTGGAAAGAGAAACATGTTATAAATTATCATGTACAGTGCAAGTAGGATAAAAATCCAACAACTAATAGTCTGAAAAATGTGTAAAAGGAAATATTTTGTAAAATTTCCATTACACTAGAAGAAAATGTTGTCAATTAAATTTGACACATAATTTGAGGCTCAATGCCTTGAATGAGACAACATCTACACAAGATAACCAACAATACAAGGAAATTAAACTTAATTGATTGTATATTGTCAAATGAGTAATGAGTGAAAATTGTTCATATTGACACTCCTCCATTTAGGAGCGCATGAAAATCAAGTAAAATCAAAGTGAAAGTTGTTACTTTGATGATATATCAAAGTATGTGGTGATTAATCATTGATATCTTGTGGTATTTACCCTCTTATGACTAGTTTACAAGTAGAAGAAAGACATTCTCTATACTCTAAACCTAAATGAGATAAGGTAAGAGGTTCCATGAAATGGAATGTGAGGATTAGTCTAACACTGACATCAAGGAGTTGTGAATGGGCTCTCATGCTCAGTGATCATGTTGCTGGGTTGCACTCAGAAAAGTCTTAGGGCCTATTTCTGTAGAGATGCAGGCTTGGAAACAGGTAAACTTGGGGTTTAAGATTTTTCCATCCATATGGGTGGAGAACTGAGACACGTGAGGAGCCTTATAATTCCTTCCCAAGTTAATTTGTTGAATGACACAGTCATTCGCAAGATGTTTTATGCATGAACATAAAGAATTACATCTTTATGGTCATTTTTTTCCATGAGTGGAATGGGAGGACTAGCCTAACATCATTGATTACCAAATTTTAAACAAGAGGCTTTATTTTGGTAATGATTTGAGGATTAAGGTAAAAGCTTTTAGAGCCTAAAAATTCATAATTTGTTATTGAAAAACAACCTTAATTCTCCATGATATGATTCATGCATCATATTTATGAGTTCTAAATGAACTATCTTGATCTTCATGACAAAATCAACAATTTGTGATGTGTTTTTTCCTTGAGATTTCTTAGTTTTTCAATATTGTTGGTAATTCAAGTGTTGACTTGATTACATGTCATTCTTGACAAGGGTATGAAAATTGAATTGTCATTTTCCAGTAATGATACGTTCATTACCCAATAGGGAGATGTCACAAAGTGGAATTGTCTTGTAGGTAAAACAACCATAAAAGCTTTTCAGTAAGAGATCTGAGATTGAAAGATTATTGTAATTCTTCTAACTGCTACCTATAGTTCAATGAATGCGATGACATGACACGGTGCTTAAAAAAGCTTTGTTGATGATTACTCACATAATTATCATTACTTTATTTCGCACATGTTTAAATCTCAAGCGCTTTAAACGTTAAGTGGTTAAAGTTGCAAATAAAGTGCATATAGAATTTAAGAATTCTACACATCAAGAGAGGTTTTTCATAACCTATTTTGAATATCTCCGTGAGATAAGAGATATATTCATTTAAATGATCCCTTCTACTCTATCATTGGATGGAGTTGCTCAGATGCATAGTAAAATGCTATTAAACATGGTCAAGCATAAAATGTTTTGAGCCATGTTAATGTCTTGGAATTCATGCTTTTTAGCATGATTCATGTTCTTTTGTATACACTTTTGAAGTATTTATACATACTTTAAATGCTTAAAGATAGAAATTGTTTCATGATTTTTGGTAGCACATTTGTTAAGTGATTTTGAATATTTTGGTAATTTAATCATTTAAGTTAAATGTTTTGCAAAGCAAGTGTGTTCAGGAAATTAAAGTCAAGTCAGGTGAGAAGCAAGATGAATGGAATAATGTTAAAGCACATTGGAGCAATCTATTTGTGTGGGAAGAAATCAAACTTTACTTGAAGGAATTGAGCCACGACCCGGACTTTTGAGCTGCAGCCTAGTTTTAGTCAGAACAAAATCATGTCGCGGCACAGGTTTTTGCCTTTATTACCATGACGCGGCACAGTCGTAGCATTTTTGCCACCTCACAAATTTTCATTCGAAAATAGGTGTTTAAAAGGAGAAAAACGAAATGGAGCAAGGGGTGCTACAAATCATGCCACGGCCCAATGTTTGAGCCGTGGCACATACACATATTAAAAAAAATTCTAATAAAATCTCACCTCCCTTACACAGCCCTTCACCTTCCTCTCTCTCGCAAAACATGACCACTCTCCTCCCCCTTTACGTCGTTGTCCTCTCTCCACCACACCTCTCTGACCTCGTCCACTGGCCGCTCACCCACCACACCGCCTTTATGCCTCCGATCAGCCATAATTTTCTTCACTGTTCCTCGTCGCTGATCTCCGACCACCACCGCGGCTTCTCACCTTCGCAGTACCTCCCTTCGCCGCCGTTGCAGTCCTGGGTTCGGCCATCACCATCATCTCTCTCTCTTACTCAAATCAAAACCCCAACCACCACTGTCACACCTAGTTTATTTTTACTAATTTCTTAAAATATTAAATATAATTTAATTGAAAATAATGATTTTTGTTATAAAATAAATATTAAGAACTTAAAATTTTGTAATAGGTAACTGAAAAACTGTCCAAATTAAAACTTTTTAATGATATAAGCTTTTTGAAATAATTCTTTCTAAAACAAGTTGTGAATAAAACCTTCTAAAAATAAAAGGTTAGTTAATTAAAATATGTAAAGTGATTTATATTAATTTTAAAAAGTAAATCAAATTTTAAAATATATTTCTAACAAATATTTATTATACTAAAATATTTATCTTTTACTTTAATGTTTCGCAGATTACCTAAGAAAATATTACTTCCAAAATATGTAGTTTTTAGTATAAGTAAATAATAGTCTATTCATGTCTTCAAAATATTTATAAAGCGTTGTGCTAAAAAAAATACTAGTATTAATTAATACATTAAGTCTCCATAATTCATCTTCTACAAAATTTATATCTTACATGTCAAAATAGAGTTATACAAATTAATTTCAAAATATACACTAAATTTATGATACAAATAGGAATAGACATTAGTGCATTCTTCCTTTCCCTTCATCACTCCAAAATCCCCTATATATTGTGTACCTGAAACCAAATTTACCGCAGTTTATTTCATACACTCTAATCCTATATATCATCTAGTTCATTTAATCCTACTTCAGATAATGATAGTGCGCTCCTGTTGGTGATTACTACCTTTTAGTAAAACACTCATACAGGGCCCCTACCTTAACAATATGTTTGTCACAGGTAGATAACTGAATGCATGTGCCTATTGCACCACCTCACTACTTATAGCAATATATTTGTCTTTCGTAGTAGGCATACCTGACAGGATTTTCTAAGAAAAATAAATTCAACAATAATAATAATATGGTATAGGGGAGCGACCCTCCTTATACCTGGAGTACTCCACATAAATTTAAAATGCTGAAAATAAACCCTACCAATATCTGAAGCAGTAATATTAGTGATGACAGAAAATAAACCTAATGTGCATGAAATAAACCGCTACCTGTACTTTATGATCATTAATGCTCTTTCTCCTTGTTGTTTGTTTGTCTCCAAGTATTTCCTCTACTACTTTCTCCTATTATTATACCAAGTAATAATAATTATAAATAACTATTCTTGTATTTAAAGCAACGTCTCTCTCAATACTAATGACTACCCAATCCCCTTTTATAGCTAAATCATTTAATTGAATCCTTTGAATTCTCAAAGTTTGACAAACAAAATTGTTAGTTTCTCAAAAGAATTTAATAACCTTTCATCATCACAAAACAATTGATTCCTCATCAATCATTATCTATCTATCTCAACAAGGGAGCACCAATTTCAAAACAATCACCAATTTCAAAATCAACAAGAAACTAATCCAAGCCACCACTTCAGTTACTTCATTAATCAAACAATATCCAAATATGATATTTCAAGAATAATCAAACTTCACAAGACTTCACATGCAAGTACGGAAACATCAACAATCTCCCATTTATCATCATAGTTTACCAACTTTGTCTAAATCATAAAATAGTGCACTCATGTTAAATCAGTTCAGCGCCAATTGCAAAGATAAGAACAAAAATCCAGCAATTAACAAACAAGCATTAAACATAAATTATCCTCCTTTACATATCAAAAATCAATCAGAATCAGATCCTAAATGAAGCAAGGATCTCCTTCCCCTTCCAAATCAGAAAATCATTCAATTACATAAAACAGAAAGCCATTCCATTGCAAATTTCAATATGAAAACAATCATGCATTCATGCCACCCTAAATGTTCTTAATTAACTCATTTATATATTTTTCTCTGGACATTTTATGGACTCAGATTTAATGAACAAAGAACTATTTAAAAAAAATAGAGCACATTCACCCAAAACAATAATCACAAGAGAAGAAAACTAATGTTTCATTCACAAACTTTCTTTAATGTCCACATACAAAGTAAATATATGTTTCAACAACCTTTCTTCCTAACTCAACAAAGCAGAAACATTCAACAAACAGAAAAATAGAAAGGACTACGAACATTGCAAGAAATCAACTTATGACCACCAAAAGAGAACTCAAATCATTCTTTTATTCTTCAATTACTTGAGAAATTTTAATTGATTAAAACTGATTGTAAAACTTCAAAAATTCCCACCTAATCAGTCTTCCCAAAAACTCCTCACTCGTTTACGTAAAATTAGAGTAGAGAAGAGTCAAAGATTCTCACCAAGATTTATGCAAGAACTTGAACACCCCTTCTGCAGTAATCCTAGCCCATAATACTCGACGACCAAACTGATTTTAGCTCCTAAGTTTCGTGCAAAACTGAGGTCAAAATGTCCTAAGGTTTTCCAAAGAAATCGGAGTTGGACGAGTATAGAAAACTAGTGATTCGGAATGGATTGTGATGCTGCTTTGTGGAAAGGACAAGAGAAGATCGAACAAAAGAAAGGGAAGAGACTTGGGAGCAATGTTGTAAAAGCCGGACCGGCACGCGAGCCGGAAAAGACTTCGGGTCATGGTTAAATGCGGTCTAACCGCTTAAACCGATGGTTGGACCGAATAACCGTTGATCCGAAATGTGGAACGGTCGATGGTTGGACCGGTCCAACCGTCTGGTCCGGTCCGGTTCTTACAACACTGCTTGGGAGAGTCTAGGGTGACAGTTTTGTGAGCATGGGAAGTGAGAAGAGAACGAATGAAACAGTAGAGGCGGCAGTTTTGGTTTAGGTGGAAGGATTAGGTTTTAGTTATCTATTTATATTTAATGAGTAGGGAAAATTCCAATTATTACCCATTTGTTTACTCTTAATTATACTTTTGACCCTAACATCTATTATATGACACCTAAACCCCTTTCTTTCCAATTAAGTCTCTTTTTTTCTATTTATTTGATAGACATAAAACTTAGTTTGTGTGGAAACAAATATGAATGAATAGTCTAAGGATTATTTCATTGATATGATAACATATTTATAATATATAATACAAAAATATCCTATAAGATAATAAACTTTCCTTACAAGTTTACCTAATAATAATTCCTTAATGATAAAAAACATCTTTCTAGTCTAATTATTTCCTAATACTATAGTCCGCAATTATGACTTAAATACACAAATAGTGTAATAATACAAAATGGGAAATATTAACATTATTATTTTCATAATTTCTAACAGTTTGTCTAAAATTTTCTCTTTTATTATATTCCATTTCATAAAACTTTAACTTGTAATTTGTATTCTTTGTTCCCTTTTTAATTTTATATATTATGAAATAAAATTTGGGGTGTTACAACCACCATGCTTATTCCCTTTTCCGCCGTCCTTACCCATAAGTCCCCAACCACCATTGTCCTTCACCTCTGTTCAGTTATGGTTTGAGAGTATGATTGAAGTTTAGACTTTCACTTACATTTTGGTTCTTTTGGTGAGATATTCCTCATGATTGAAGTGATAGTTTCTGTACTTTAAGGTAAAGTGATTTTCTCTTCACCCTTTATTAAGTTCATGTCCTAAATTCTGCTCAATGTTGCTGATAAATTGATTCAAGTAATGCACTGCGCGTTTGTTCTTTTTGCTTGTCAATGAAATTTTTGTGCCTTAATTTCCTATTTGTCTCAGTTGTGTGGTTCTGGTAAGAAATTTCTGAAGCTCTTGCTTGTTTAATGCATAGTTTTTGTGTGTGGATTACAAGACGAGATACATTTCATAGCAATCAATTGATTTTAGGTTTATTTGGGTTGCTTGACTGGATTTGTTTGCTAATCTTCGTGGGAACGATCTTTACTTTCACTTTATTACTTGGCACGACCCGTGCACTTACGGTGCGAACAAGCCAACCCACCAAAAGTGAGTGGGAAAGTGGTACCAAGTCCACGTTTGGTGGATCAGTACACATATTTGATAGATCAAATATGATTTCTCTTTATAAGAGATGCAAAAATCATGCTTAACCATGTGTCATCCAAAGTGGTTACTTCTAAAGCCACATATAATGTATATTTTCATCACAAGTAGTCGGATTATAAGTTTCTGTGAGCGTAAGTTAAAATGGTCATTTACACAATCTCATAATCGTTGTAAGTGGGAGCTTATTATGGTTACATTTTCATAAATAGAAATGAGGATTTGTGTTTGAAAAGTATCATAATGAACCATATTTATTGTGGATGAGTTTTTCAAATAATGGAGAAGCTTGTCACATGGTATTTCACTATATATCTTTATAAGACTTAGTAACAAGGTAATACATAACAAGCTTAAAGTCTTCCATTGCCCATGTAAGTGGGAGCTTGAGAGAGAGTTTAACTTTGAATAGCGTTCTTAGTTAGTCAAGAGGAGGATAACAAAGGTGTTTTGTATAAGATGCCTTACTCATTCCTAAGAAGGAATGGAAGAAAACAATATAAAAGGACATTGAATCTTTGAGAAAGAATCAAGTCGGGATTTAAGATCCAAAGTTGTAGCTCAAGAATAATCCATTCTCTGTTGCAAGAGAGCTACAATATGGAAATTCTTGGGTTATTCCAATGTGAATGAATGTGATCCTATGGATACTTCAATGACTTCAAAAGTGAATTTGAGTCTTGACAAATATCCCTAAACTGAATAAACTTAAATGTAAAATGGGAAAAAGTTTCCATGTGAATGTTGTTGGAAGTTTGATATACACAGTGGTGTATAATATACCAGATATCTATTGTGAAAGAACTATGTTAGTGAAACTAGTTCAACCATTGTGAGAGACATTTTATGACTCCACAAACATTGCTTATAAATATTTTTAAAGAGCATGTAATTGTGCACATTCAAAGTGCTTACAAGAATAGCACACATGAATATATGGTCAAGGATGTCTAGAGGGTGAAGGGACAAAACTAGCCACCGTAATTTTTCAAATGGACAACTTTGGCACCCGTAAATTGGATGGTGCAAAACCGGACATTATAAAGCAAAATGGGACAAATTTAGCCACGCCATTAAGTTGTAGCTAGAGGTTAATGAAGGTGGGCCCCACGCCAACACTCACGTCTGTTAGCTTCAACTTAACGGCGTGGCTAAATTTGTCCCATTTTGCTTTATAATGTCCGGTTTTGCACCATCCAATTTACGGGTGCCAAAGTTGTCCATTTGGAAAATTACGGTGGCTAGTTTTGCCCCTTTACCCATGTCTAGAAGAACATCTTGGATTTGAAATGAGATTTCAAACTTAGTGCTAATACATTATGCAAACACTACGATCATTGCATATATAGAAGACCCTAAGTATCGTAGCATGAATATAGTATGAAGATAAATGTATGAGATGTTGTAGCACATAAGATTGTTGTTAAATAACATATTTCTATGCAATGTCCCCTAATTAAGCCTAAGACCAATGATACTCGAGTAATATGAGAAATCCTTTGGTATGAATAGAATTTGAAGTAATAAATACTTCATTATGACTTTACATGTGTATATGATAATATACAATGTCTAATATGTCGTACAGGTTAATGAGGTCGTCTCTCTCACACGAGCTATCGCCTTTGACACTTAGGGATAGTGTGCAAAGATGAGACAATGTGTTCACCGACAGTATTGATCATATTGGTATGGTAGAGAAGAAACACAAATTTTTATGTCGCCTCAACTTAAAAGTGCAGTAAGTCGAGATGAGATCCGTGATTACACACATATGGATCGAATCACGGAATCCACATCCGTAAACATGTAGCCAGACAACAATTTCTTCAAAATTGACGTTTTACAAAGAGATAAGAATTGAAGAATTTGGGTTTAGATACTATGTGTATTTATACTGAAGTCTGTATGGTGTTAATGATTAAATTAAACCGATGTATGCTTTTATAGAAAACGTAACACCATAGCATGCGATTCATACCGCATGTGCTTAAATTACCGCAAACAGGAAGCAAGTGAATCGATCCCTGTTTCACTGCTGTGTGAGTCCTAGAAAGTTTCAATACTTTTTTGATGTCCTTTGACTTTGACAATTTCATGGAAATTTGTTTTGATGTCTGCTAACTTAGTGAATATGCTATATGGTCATGAAAAATTCGATCTAAAAGCTTTATGCTAGGAAAGCGGTTAATTCATATTGAAGTGATATTTGGGCGAAAGGAAGTTTTACCTAAGATACACACTTATGCTAGTGTCTGAGACCGGTCCATTATGATATTAGTATGCTAATTTTAGAACTGTGGATACTGTGCATATGAGAAAGGCAATCTGAGTTTTTACTATGACTCAAAAGGGATTAGATTAGCCATGAGAAAGTGTATTTAAATTGTGTAAAACTGGGATGTCTGAGACACTATATTAATATGATCGAGCTGCACTTCAGGGTTGTTCTTGTGCTGATCTCTACAAGAGATTTCTAGTACAAGAAAACTAAAAGAAGGCGTCATGCCCACATGGTTACGACAGAGCATTTAGTATGAAAGAGGATAGAGGAAAAAGAGATTTGATCCACAACATCTAACCCACCAAGTATGAGTGGGAGATGTAGGAAAATACCCAATCCACACTTGGTTGATTAAGACCCAAATCCAGGCCCAATAAGAATTGGGGCAATTATGTGAAAATGGGAAAATTATGGGTTCAAGTGAATAATTTTCCCAATTGAATATAACTTCCACTCATGTGTAAGTTATAAATAGAGAGGATTCTGTCAAGTGAAAATAACGTTCATACAAAAAACAAAATTTCCGTGGAGAGAGCATTTTCCTCCTTTTCTCTTAAATTTTCTTTCAAATGTTATCTGTCGTATATCGCAATTGGATCCCAAATGGTGGTCCAATTTCGCGTGGGAAAAGTGAAGATCGCAAAGTAGAGGAAACAAGATCCGTAATGTCATAGAAGAAATGAATGATGATGAACGAATAAAGATTATTTTGTCAAATTGGAGAAACATCAAAAAAGAAAAACAAACAGAAGCGTTAGAATTAGCAAAGGAAAGGATGTGCTTTTGTAGGATTTGTTTTTGGTTTATGCAAAGGAAAGTATGACATTGGAGTCAACTTTTAATTTTTAGATGCTATCTTATTTCTTTCCATTTTGTTATGTTGCAATATAATGACAGCCTTTTCACTATTAATATCATATGCAGTAACTTTGAGTCTTTTTTGTTTTGAAAATAAGTTTAAAGAAGAGAAATAAGCTTTCTAATTTTCTGAGAGTTGGCCTAAGGTGTGTGATTTAGATCCATTTTGATTGAGTTGGTAATGTTTAGATTATTGCACTGAATTATGAGGTTTAAGAAAGGCTGTGTTTTAGGGAATTCTGTATGAAGTGGAACAAATTACTTATAGTGCATGTATGTTGATTTTGAAAAAAATTCTCTATTTATCTTCCTTCACTGGGTTGAACTTATAATTATTATATTGATGTTTTATGTAACATATTGTTACTAATTCTCTAATTAACCTGTGACATCTCTTTTAGTTCAATAATATCTTGACTAACTATGATAGAAAAAGGATTTCCATAATATCAATGTCCTATCATAGTTAGAAAAGGCATTTCCTAATGATTAACTATCCATGATAGAAAAGAATTTTCTAATACAACCTGAATACTATCATGGATAATTAATAGCTAACCATGTTAGAAAAGAATCACCTAACATGGTTAGAAAAAGGAGCAACCTAGTACATTTCCCCGATTAACCAATAATATCAATACAAATAAAAATATGCGGAAGCGAATGCAGACCTATACATTTTTGGCAATATACACATCTAAATAATCTAAACAACCTTTGAAATTTAATTCCCTTTCCTGTTGCTCGCGTCTGTGCATGATTACCTGCAAAAATGTAAGTAATCGTGGGGTGAGACAACTTGTCTCAGTAATCTACTACTTAACTCACTATAACAGTGAGATGTGTGGTAGTAAGGACGTCTAAAGGGTACCACAGTTTTAAAATCAATATATATATATATACAAGAACTAAGCCTTCTTCCATTTACCCTTCCAGGCTCTCTGTCACGTCCATAACTAAACAAATTCATCATCCCTACTTTCCGAATATCACTCAAAATCACTCAATCAATTTCCACATCAACTACACTTCACCATCTAATCTCCAATCAATACTCTCATCATTGTAAATCTCATTCGCACTTTCGCAATTCCAACTTCTCAGCTCACAATCATGTACAACCCTAGTGCTCTACTCATGCCATCCCGGAGGCACTACACTCGAGCCCTATATCTGTTCCGAATGAATTGACACTGTGCCCCTCTCAAAAGTAAGGGGGCAATTTCCCTCTCTGGTAACCCCATGAGAGGGAAACCCCAATCTGTCTCCAATCAGAAAGGGAGCAGTCCCTGTCTCCAATCAAAAGACTGCTGATCACAGTCTCCAATCTGTTGACCATTGGTCACAGTCTCCAATCTGTTGACCCGTACAAATAACCGTTGATTGGCCTATCGAACGGTTATCATCGCGCGATGGTACATATCTCAGTGTCATGCAATGATCACAACTCTTTTCACATCTCACACTCATTCAATACCTCAATCACAAACTTTGATACTTTCCAATACCATTCACTTTTCAATACCCCTGTCCAAGTACCAAATATATATATAACTTCACCACAAACTCCATCACTTTCCATCGAATAATCCTATCAACACTGCTGTCAGAGCACCACATCTAAATATACCCACTATTCCAGGAAAATCACAACCACCAGACAGGATACTATATATATAATGTATGAAGTTTCTTATACAAAAATAATCGTGTTTAAAAGGCACCCGATAGCCTGTTTTGTATAAAAATAACTTTTAAAGATTTGAGGGTTAGAAAGGATTGAAAATCCCAACTAACGTCACCCTCAATGTTATAGTAAGGTAAGAGTGATTACCTGTCGCCCTTTAGCACTTAGCTGTATTTCCCCAGTTTTCTTAGCCATGCCTCATGAAACATTTGTATCTAGCACAATGTTTTTTCCTATTATTACACAATGTAATAATAGTAAGTTAATAACCATTCGAATATGGATTAATATCGTCTCTCTCTCATTTCTATGTTACTACCTATTTTCTTTCTTAATTCCAATTCTTTTATCATTCCAAATTTTAAGATTAATTCAAATACTTTCACATGTTATTACCAACTTATGCCACTTCACAGTCCACAACAACAATCCAATACTAGAAATAATGAATCCAAATTATTACTTCATGCTCATTCACAACAACATGATCAATGACCGAGAATTCAAATATTACCAACCAATTGCACTTCAAAATTACCCAAACTCAACAAGATTCTTCAAAATCATCATCAACATACTGAATTATATCTTAAATAAATAGGGCAAGAATTTCCATTCCTTTCAGAGAAGTATTAAGTCATTCCAAAAGAAATAACAGAAGTTTTAACCTGCAAGGACAATATACATATATCTAAACACGTTTTACTAATCATATAATACAACTTAATGTGTATTTTGCAACCTACTAACATTTTCCTTTCATATGATTTAGAACACATACTAAATACTCATGGCAGCAATCAATCATCAACGTTGACATCCTTTTTGGAGCCAAAACAAAATCATCTTCTACTAGGTAAGGAAACAATGAAATCCAGGAAAGATTACAGCTTAAATCCCATTTGACAAGTTACCAACTAATCATAACTATTTAAAAAATACTAGAAATCTTAATTAATCATCATACAACTTGTATAATCACCCTTCATATCATTCTCATTTTGAAAACCCTTCAGCCAATACAGAAAAACAAGACATGCCACTATGATGCAACATACAAGCGTTCACACAAATCGTAATTTACATTCACCACATGCTTAAACCATAACCATATAACTATGACTTCAACAACAATTGTTAAATGCCTAAGTCTCATCATAACACACTCAGTCATGTTTTAAAAATATTATTTAGTTGAATCAAGTATCAATCTTTCATCCTAACAAAGCATATCCCATCCATTTTTCAAGAAAATCCAGTTCAGCCAGTAAAGGTAAATGGGCAGAAAATTCATGAACTTCCTCTTTTCAAATCAATCTCTATCCTTTCTTAAACCTGAAACTTTTCAAACATTAATCACCAGACCATCTTTTCATTCCAATACAACCTTAAACATTTTGAGCCCTGATTTAAAACATTGAGCATCTAACTAAATCAGCCATTTAATAGGATGCCAACTTTTATAATCAACTTAACATTTATAACAACCCAAAACAAAACCACAATTCAGTTCGGCTACTTCACAAAAACAACAGAAAATCAACAAGACTCACAAGCGCGCTCCTAATAACCTAACTACTTCCAATCAAATATGAAAACCAACAAGCATAGATACATCATTAGTATTTTGTTTACCAAACCATAACCACCAATTGCATACAAGCATAGAACATGCATTATTGCCTTTTACCAATCATAATTTAATTAGAATCAAGCCCAAATGAAACATAAAGCTTCATTACTTGCCAAACATCCATTCGGCCATTACAAAAAGAGAGAGAAACTTTAGAAATATTCAATCAAAACACAAATCAAACATGTAGAGTCATTTTACAGCTTTAATGAATATGTATATCAAAAAGTTTGAACCTTTAAGTCACTAACATCCATAACCCCATCGGATTTGAGAATGCCAAACTTTAGTATTTTGCAAAAACTTCACAAAACTTCAATCAACATTCAATTTAACAATTTGGACACTAAAAGACTAAACTTTGGCTTAGTTTTGATTTATTTTCATGGCTAATACCTAAAACCCTAATCAGTCCCATCCTCACTAACGGCCAAAAAGAGAAATCAAAGGCAAGAAGGGTGTAGAAGTTTCTTACGAAGTTCCAAAATGGAAGGAAGAAGCGAATCCGCCGCCGGCCGCCGACTATCTCGCCGGAAATCGCCTCAAATGTGTAGGCCGAATGAAAATTAAATCAAAAGGAAAACGGAGGGTATGAGGGAACAAACATTAAAATGAAAGTATAGCTCAAGATGTTCTAGAAAAATCGAATCTTTACCTTTAGTCCGCCAAAACCACCGTAAGTTCACCGGAAAACTCGCCGGATTTTGAAAAAAGAACATAAAGAAACGAAGAGAAACCAGAGGAAAACGAAGGAGAAGAGTTTAAAGGGGAAGGGGAGGCCGCGCCGCCGCTTCACTCGCCTTCGCCGGAGGAGCCCACCCTCGACGGATTCAGAGGGGGCCGAAGGGATGGGGTTTTTTTTTTTTTTTGGGAAGGGAGGTCGAGTTCGGTTGAGAGGAAGAGAGGCAAAAGTGAAAACCATGACAAGGGAGGAGGTGTCGGCGCGCCGAAGGCCACCGGAAACGCAGAAGAGGAAGAAGAAGGCGACGGAGGAGAGGAGGAAGGGTCTGATGAGAGGGTTGGAGGGCGGAGGGCTCGAGAGAGAGAGAGATGTCGGGTGAGAGGGAGTGAGCTGAGTGTTATATATATATATTTGTGAAAATTACCATTAACTACCCTATCATTTATTCTTAATTATATTTCTAGCCCAAAAGTTTGTATATATTATTTTACCCCTCTCTTTCTATCATACTATTTCTAGGTTTTCAAAAATACTTGTTCATAGAAGTTTATGGCTCCAATTAATCCTTTTAACTATATTTCTTCAAATTCTAAACTAACTAAGATTTAATATTCATAAATTGCTCAGAATATCCTAAAATTCTTCCTCGAACCCTTAAATTTCCTTAAGAACACCTCAATAATCTTGTATTATTTTTAATTTAAAAACTGGGATGTTACATTTTATTTGTTGCAGATGAAATTCAGTAGAGAAAGACTGGAACTGATAAAAAAACGCGAATTTACACGGGAAAGTCCACAGAAAATTACGTGGAACTGGGTTTGAGTATATTTTTGCAACCGATATTAAAACATCTATAAAATCAGAGATTCTACATGCTCTGGTTGAGACATATAATCCTGAAACTGGTTTGTTTTCTTTAGGCCAAGTAGATCTTTTCTATGGCCTTGAAGTTGTTTTATTTATCAGTGAGTTACCAATTGATGGTAAACCATTGACTTTCGGGAGAGATCCATGAGAATTTCAAGTCTCCCATTTTAAACAATACACAAAAGAGGAAATACAAAGATTGGCTGGGGTACTTCCTCGTGAAGATTTCAACATCAATGAAAACAAATTGGTTGATGTTGTTAATGGGATTACAAATAATGCTACTGAATAAGAGGTAAATGTAGTCACCCTCGCTGCTTCCCTTCTTGTTATTACATCTATGGTGCATACCGGAGAAAACCAATCATTCATTTATTCATGTTGGCTAGTATATTTGGAGAATGTTGATCTGATTAGCTCGTAATCTAATCTCCTACTCTTGGTTCAACAACTCTTCAATTGCTTTGTACACTGCACTGTCATTTCTTTGTTTCTCTCGTGTTGCTGGTTTTAGAGGAGGAATGGAATGAATTTTTCATGTGTTTAATATAGTTAACACTTTTCTTTTAAGGTGTTTTAACATATTTTGAAGTATGTTTTTTCAAGTTTTATGATAAATTTTGAATTTCATTGAATAATTATCTAATCAATCATTTATTTTTCTTAGGTTATATTTCAACCATACAACCATATCACGCCTCCCCCCAATTATGAGAATCAATGGCCACTGAGTAGGTCCATTACTAGCGTCACATGTTATGGCCTTGTTTACCATCACCTGCCTCACAAAGCCCACGTCAAGTTTTTCAAGATGAGGTGCTAAGTGAGGCAGAAAAAGAAAAAATGGAATCTCTTGAAAGAGATCTTCCTATAATCAAAGTTTCACGTAAATATAAAAAAAACAAATAACAAAAATATAAAAGTTGTCTTGTGAATATGGCAAGTGATATTGACCTCAATTGTGGGAACTCCACCAGAGAGGTCAAACTTATTTGACTTGTCTCATATCGAAGCTGAGGATGTTGTTAACGCTGGCGGTAGTGAAGGTGGCAATAGGTCTACTCCTGCAGCCTTAAATGATGATAATGGGGAAGGCTATGGTCAGGATGAGCATGGTTCTACAGCCCTAAATGATATTAATAAGAAAGACCGTGGTCAAGATAGGTATGGTCCTTCAAATAATGATCATGATGAAGCCTATGGTGAAGATTTAACCATCTAAGCATTCTCAAATTCTCATTTTTTTTGAGTTTCACTCCTTATCTGTGAAAGAAACATAAACATAAACATAAACTCCTTATCTGTGTTTTAGAGAATTCTGTATGAAGTGGAATAAATTACTTATAGTGCATGTATGTTGATTTCGAAAAAAAATTCTCTATCTATATTCCTTCACTTGGATGAACTTATAAATATTACATTTCTGCTTTATTTGTTGCAAATGACATTCATTAAAGAAAGACCGAAACTGATAAAAAAGTGAATTTACACGGGAAAGTCTACAGAAAATTACGTGGAACTGGGTTTGAGTATATTTGAGCAACTGATATCAAAACATCTATCAAATCAGAGATTCTACATGCTCTTGTTGAGACATATAATCCTGAAAATGATTTGTTTTCTTTAGGCCAACTATATCTTTTCTATGGTCTTGAAGTTGTTTTATTTATCAGTATGTTACCAATTGATGGTAAACCATTGACTTTCAGGATAGATCATGGAGAATTTGAAGTCCTTCCTTTTAAACAATACACAAAAGAGGAAAGGTACTTCGTCGTGAAGATTTCAACATCAATAAAAACAAATTGGTTGATGTTGTTAATGAGATTACAAATAATTCAACTAAATAAGATGTAAATGTAGTCACCCTCGTTGTTGCCCTTCTTAGTATTACATCTATGGTGCATATCAGAAAAAGACAAGCATTCATTTATTCATGTTGGCTAGTATATTTGGAGAATGTTGATCTGATTAGCTCGTATTCTTGGGGAGCAGCAAGTTGGACCAACCTTTACTCTAAATTGAAGGCTTGTGTTGGAAAATGGTCCGCCCTTTAATGGGCTTAATGGTTCTGATGGGCTTAGCGGGCCCATTGAATAGTTATTAATTGTCTATTTAAAGAGAGAGTCTGTTCATTTATTGACACAAGGGTGAAACACATTAACTCTCTATAACCTAAGTGAAATTCTCTCTCTCTTTTTCTCTCTTGAGTGGGTGATCCGTGGTGTACATCATCCAAACTCCAACACCTTCGGTGGCTTGGTAAGTGCAAGAGTAGTTCGTATGAGTGGATCTAAATCAAAGGTTCGAACAACCACTCAAATCCTTCATTGGCATCAGAGCCTTAAAGATACTGAGGCTTGAATTGAGGTAAGTCCTCAATCATTTTTTTTCTGTTGCGTGTTTTTAATCGTGAAAAGAATATTTTTATTAATACTATACGTGATTACTTAATGAAATTATATGCTTGATTATTTCATGATTAATTCAAAATTATATGTCACTGAACATATATGTGCCTATGTGGCTATTTCTTTATTTTTCTAGAAAGAAGGTATGTGTTCTTATTATTCAAGAATTGCACATGAATATGTGGCTATAATTTATCAGATCATATAAATTTTTTTCTTGATTGAATGAATAACATGAACGCGCATGTGAACCTTTTTTCTGAGAATGAAAAGCATGCAGTTTAATCCATTACTGCTCGAATATATGTGTATATTTGCGTTAGCTGTGCTCGGTCATATATGTGCATATTTACGTTAGCTATGCTTCTCGTATATGTGTTTATTTTGGTTAGAATGTGAAGATCCGTTAGTTAACCTAGTCAATAACTGTATCCGAATTCTTAGGATATATCGGTTTTAAGTTTAAAACGGATATATGTATTTAACGTTATTAAACAGAACAATAAAAAATGGTCGTTTCTTTCGAAAAATGCGGTGACAATGTTTCTTGATTTGTTTCGAGTACCCATAGGCCTAGTGTTGTAGATCTCGTCAAGACGAATCCAACAACACAAAAATCGCGTCAAACAGAGCTCGGACGAGGGAGAAACGGCCTCCAGAAGTTTTGCCGAAACTGCCGGCGGCGAGCAACGACTCGCCGGAAAATTCGCCAGGAAACCCGCCGCCCCGCCGGCGTCTAGAGGTTGAAGAAGAAGGAGAGGTATTTTCGTGATTTCCCTCCTTTTAATGAAACGGTGCATTACATTGAGGGATATGCGAACCGGGATTGGACCCGGGTTCATATGCAAGTCGGGTTTTCTTTTGTTTAAAAAAAAAACTTGGGCCATGGCCCAAGCGGAATTCATTTAAAAAAGTCGGTCTGGGCCGATGTTTCCTGGCCTAGTCCAATTTTTGAATTCATTATTTATTTATTGGGTCGTGGCCCATTATGATTTATATAATTAATTTTTTTCCCTTTTTTTTGTTTTTGGGTTGTTTCAGATATTGGCCCACTATAAAAAAATGGATTTTTTTAGGACCCGTTCCTTTTTTCTGATCTTTTTTTTAGTAATAATTAATTATTTGATTATTTAATAATTATTCAATTATTTAATTAATTATTTTCTAAAAAAATTTCCTCTTTATTTTTAAGGGAATAAAGGTCCATTTTTTTAAATTTTTAACACATATTAATTGATTATGTATCAATTAAATAAGGATAAGAGATCCATATTTGACTAAATTGATTGTGTATGAATAAAATTAATTGTTTATCAATTAAAATAGAAATTATTTGTATTTGACATTAATTGATTGTGTATCAGTTGAAATAATTGTGCATCAATTAAAATAAAAATAAGAGATTTTTAGTTGAACTTAATTGATTGTGTATCAAATAAATTAGGAATTAAGACATTTCTATTTTACATATACATGTGACTAATCATGAATTAAACTTACATTGGTGATGTAAGTTGTTTTTAAAATTTATTGAGATTCTTTGTGAATCCTTTATTTTTTTCATTATTAGTACATATATATAGAAGATGTGTTTAATTTAAAATATTTTTTTGGAAACCATTTTTAATGAACCTTAATCATGTGTTCATTAGTAACTCCATTGGCTTCGATAAAAAAAAACTCCATTGGCAATGAAAATCAGAAAATGCCCCTTCTATCAGTGTTTGATGCTATGAGCACTAACAAAAGGTCATCGCCAACTTCACAAAATGAATTAGACGTTCCATGAGGGAACAAGTCTGTGTGACTGTGGATTCTAAAGATGAAGTGAAGGACCACACAAAGTAGACTTTGTCATGCGGACCTATGAGGATATGAGTATATGACCATGAATGTAGATGATATAGAATACTGTGTGTATCTAATTTCATCATCATGATCTAGTCCAATAAAGTCAACAACCCCCTCTTCCTCAAAAGTCTTATAAAACATTTTTTTCGACCACGAGATTTCAATTATATTTGTTTATTGAATTACATGTATTGTTTTTCCATTTAATAAATTTAATACTCAAATTAGGTATGAATTAAATTTATTTAATTCAATGTTTTGTTTTTCTATTTAAATAAATTTAATACTAAAATTGAGTGGGAGTTAAATTTATTTACTGAATTACATTTGTTGTTTTTCTATCTAATAAATTTGATACTCCAATTGAGTAGGAGTTTAATTTAATGAATTTCATGTGTTGTTATTCTTAAATTTAATGTTCCAACAATTGAGTGGGATAAGGGTCAATGTAAAAGCCTAGCTTTTTATAACTTCATTTATAGCCTTCTAATCAATTTATAACCACTTTCTAATGTTAGAAGCCCAAAAATATGAATAAGTTAAAACTTTTCTATTTCAAAAACTAGATTAAAAGAATTTCCTGCATAAACTTGGGCTTCTAAACAATTTATGAAATTGTAACCGTTTCTTGAAAACTGCAGCGGATTATAAATTCATTAAATAGCTACATTAGTAGTCACTACTTAGTTTTATTTTATACACCTATACTATCTAATGTAACTAAATACTAAACATATTTGAGTCTAACTATTACAATGTTATATAAATATAATTCGCTATTGCAGGTGATAACTTATACCTATATACACCACAAGCTATGAACTTGTATAGAAATACAATAACTAACATATATAACAAATATATTTCACTATGAGCTTCGGGCCTAACAAGCATCCCTCCTACCTTCCACTAGAGCTTCCCACAGAATCTACTTCTCCCTGCTTATCTGTAAAAATATTTTGAAAAACAGTGAGATTCAAAGAATCCCAATAACAGTTTATTTCAATAGTTTACCTTAAATCATGATAATATTTTCCTCTTTCCAACCTCTTGTTGGAACCTGCCTCTTTCCAATCTCTTATTGGAACTTGCCTCACTATACCAACCACTATTAACGATATATTCGTCAAATGATGGAGGTATTTTGTACCTGCAAGGTTTCTGAAAATGTTTGGCATAGGGGGAGCGACCCACCTGATGCCTAGAGTACTCTACTTTCTTATTTATCTATCTGAGATAAATATCATTCCTCTTTGGATCAACATTATCATGTTTTTGAAAAATAATCATGCGCGCTTATAACTATTGAATTAAACTGTTACCTGTCCTTCACTTTACTAATACTCCTCATTTCCTTCTTGCAGCTTCCAAACACTTGCCTTCTACCTTCTCCTATCATTACCTAAAGTAATAATAGCCATAAATAATTATTCTGTATAATAAGCAACGTCTCTCTCAAATCTATATTACTACCCAACCTTTTCTCATTTACACAATCTTATGGAATATCTTCATTCTTGTGTAGTTTAACTATCATTCATCATCATAAAACAAAATAGTAGAACATCTATCTCACAAGCAAAGCAAAACAATCATAACTGCTTGAGAAGGAGCTAGACATGTAACTTAACACAAATTCAGTTTAATAAAACTTAATAGAAATAATGCAACAATCCACTTTATTTATTCAATACTTTGTATGAATCTAACAAACAAAATTTTTCTAAGAGTCCTAAGCACATTTTCAAACAAAGCAAAGTATAAAATACCAAGCAAAACTAGACATAACCAAATAACCTCAAGGTCATAATCACTTACTCAACTTTACCATCTTTAATATCATTATTATGAACCTGGAATTAATGTAGAAGAAATAGAAGTCTCTAATTCAAACACTTTGAAAACAACATCTCTTCTCCAACTAAAAAAAACATTACATTTTTATTTAAATTACCCATAAAAAAAAATCCTAACCAAATATTAACTTTATTTTACTCCTACACATTTAGTTATGGAGAAGAAAAACTTAAAGAATTTTTATACACAAATGCACAGCCCCATATAACAACTCCACTTGCACAATATAGCACCCTTCCATTTACATCAATGTTCCCTACCATTCTTAATTAGTGCATAGACCACAAACTAACCTTCCAAAATATCAATAACCATTCAGCCATTATAACACAATTGCAGAAAATTTGTTAATCCCACATGCAACAATGTATTTAACTCTAACTACACATGCAACAAACAATCACCATAAACAAATTTATGTATTACACATAATATCAACAAAATAATCAATACAAGGTTAATCTCACTTTCCCAAATCGTAGACCATGTAGAATCATACCCAAATTCAGCTTGTAACATTTCCTATATACATGTGTCTAAAGGAACTTAATTCACTTCATTTAATTATCCTAAGCATATGGATATGATCAAAAATAGGACAAGATAGAAAAGAAAAGAAGAAATTAGCAATCAGCGATATGTGTTATATATATCAATCCAAACAACATTTTACACAACACCTAAACTCTACAATTCATTTCACAAGTTTATCCTCCAAATTACCTTAATTGTAATCAACCCTCCTAAGTTTTGTTTAACATTACATAAACCAAACATACACAACTAAACATCATTCCATGATAATTACAAAAAAAAAAACATAAAGAATAGTCTTTGTAACACAATTTTGTGAGCTAAATCAATTTCTTAACTCTACTAGACATTTTATCAAACACTTGGAGTGCAATGATATATACATTATTTATGAAATTTCCATCATCAACTCTCTAACCCATACACCATTTCAGCAGCCCCCAATATAAAGAAAACACACATGCATGGCAATTCAAACCCTTTTTCCATACTCATGAAAGTAGCAAAAATCAAATCAAAGAAGACACAATATTTATTTACCCCAACAAGCCAACATAATGCTTACTCCTTCACATATTGTTGACATATCAATTGGTTACTAGCATGCATGTACTAAAACTAACTTAAATAGACTTAGGAACCCTTTTAATTTCGTCCATTAGCAAACCCACAAACTGAAATCTCCCAAATCCTCACCAAAACTAAGAAAAATTATATGGGAAAGTAAGGAAATTCACACCTGAAGCTAAATCACCAATTGCATGTGAGATTGGACCAAGTTTTGCTAGGTTTGTGGCTGGAAAATGTGATGTTTATGGAGGGGCAGCAGGGAGGACGAAAATAAGAAGAGAAAGATGGAAAAAAATGGAAATGAGAAAGTGAGAATGAGAGGGTATATATATGTGTAGTTTTTTTTAAAAGATGGGTATTTGTGTGTGTGTTTTGTTTTGTTTGTTTTTTTTTAATAAGGAGAAGAGGGCACTTGTGTCATTTGCTTTCTATATACTAATGACTATTCTTCCCTTCCAATTTTTTTTTTAATAAGACTACCCTCAAATTCTATTTTCTTTCATTACTCCTATACTCCATAATTAATTTGTATACCCAATTTCTAAAATTCCTAATTTATAATTATAATCCTCATTTAATTTTTTCTAAATTGCTTTGTAATTCTCTAATGATATCCTGAGACCTTAATTAATTCTTTACTATCCCTAATTTGAAAATTGGGGTGTTACAGTCAACAAAGTTGATTTCTGAAAACAAAACTAGTAAACTACCATTGTTGGTTTTTGAAGGGTTCATAGAACTATTAATCTCAAGAGGAGATTGTTTATGCATAATTTACTGAGAAATTTTTTGTGTTTATCTATAGATGGCTCAAAAATCATTTGTTGCTGACCTCATCAGAGGTTATAAGCTGGACGGAGAGAATTATGGCATGTGGCACCGTAAAATCTCCTATGTCTTAGTAGAGCAAGACGTCATAGAAGTCTTTACCAATGTCCTTTTAACACCTGTTACAAATGCTTCACGAAGGGATCAAGATGCATATAGTGTCTGGAAGCGAAAAGATACCATCGCTTGAGTCACTATGTTTACGGCTATGACCGACGATGTGATATGTCAATACGAGGGACATACCACTGCTTCTGCCATGTGGGCAGCTCTCAAAGCATTGACTTTGATGGTACTTCTAAGGCACGCCTTAGAAGGATTACCTTAAAGTTTGACAATTTTGTGTTGTTACCCAATGTAACCATCAGAAAGAATTTGAGAGCAATGTAAAACCTGATAAAGGAGCTTATTGAAGCAGGTGGTACTCTTTCCGATGCACAACAAGTGCAAGTTGTGTTGAGATCGCTTCCCTCGAGTTGGGATACCATGAAGCACAAGATCACTCACAATGATGGCATTAAAACTTTTGTGGACGTGGCTCGTCACATTCAGCTTGGGGATGACCGGATGGAACATGCAAAACCAAAAGGTCAAGCCCTTTTAACTGAAGGAAAAGACTCTTATTCGTCGAAGAGTATGTCCAAGAAAGGCAAGGGGCCCCAAAAGAAAAAGGGGAACCCATCTGTCACAAAAGGAAAGAAGTTCTTTAAGAAAAAGGGAAGAAGCAAGCTAAGAAGCACAATCTTGCGAAGATTAAGTGCTATGCTTGCAGAAATCTCGGACATTATGCCAAGGACTGCCCCAACAATAAGGTACTGAACAATGATTTGAGTCATTATTATTTTATATCTAGTACTGCTTTTATAGCAAAAGCTAATCCTATGTGGGTTGTTGATTCCGGGGCCATAGACCACGTGAGTAGAGATCGTGGGAACTTCACGGATTTTTGCCAGTTACCAGCAAAAAGCAGATGGCTTTACGTTGGAAACAATGCGAGAGTCGAGGTCAAATGGATTGGTACGTGCGAGATCAATTTGCAAGGAAGCCAAGCTTTAATATTACGTGAAGTTCTCTATGCACCAGATATTCGGCTGAATCTAGTGTCTATTATTTCCTTAGTTAAATTTGGTTTTAAGGTTAATTTTCATGACAATGTTGTTGACATTAATAATGGGACTAATGTGTTCGGATCTGGTTGTATTTTGAATCATTTCTTTGTTTTAATGAATTAGTGGGATTCTATTTCTTGTTTTTCAATATTTTCGAATGTTGATTAAGATACATGGCATGCAAGATTAGGACATATTGGTCATAACCATATGACTAAATTGATTAATGAGGATTTGCTGGGAAATGTACCAAAAGGGGAATTGTCCCTATAAGAGCACTGTCTTGCAGGCAAGAGTACAAGGAAACCTTTCGGAAAGGGAACTAGAGCGGAGTACCCTCTAATGCTTATTCATTTGGATATTTGCGTACCTATGAATATAAGGTCACGTCATGGAGCGTGGTACTTTATTACATTTATCGATGACTATTCACGATATGATAAAGTATACTTGATCTCTCACAAGTCTGAAGCATTAGAATATTTCAGGAAGTACCTGAGTTTGGTAGAGAACCAACTTAATTCAAAGGTGAAAGCCTTGAGAACTGATAGATGTCGAGAATGCGCTCAGAATAGTTCAAAACACTCTGTGATGAAAAGGGAATTGCTAGACAACTAACAATTTCTGGCACGCCACAACAGAATGGTGTTGTTGAAAGAAGGAATAGAACCCTCCTTGATATGGTTAGGTCAATGATGTCTCAAGCAGGATTCCCTATCTTCTATTGGGGAGATGCACACAAAACTGTGACATACATACTTAATCGTGTGCCTTCGAAATCAAGTCACCAAAACATCATATAAGTTATGGACCGGATGCAAACCGGACTTAACAGTCCTACAACCATGGGCATCAGCGGCCTATATCCACAACTCATCACACAAATACGGAAAGTTGGGGTCTAGAGGAAAGAAGTGTATCTTTATAAGATAATCTGAACACTCTAAAGGATATGTCTTCATTGGTGAAAATGAGGACGGATCAGTGACTAAGACCGAATCTAGAGACGCATTATTCATTAAAAAAGATTTTTCTAATAGAGGAAACCTTACAGATTCCGAAACTTTTTATGAGGATGAGGAACAAGAAGGTAATACTCGGTTAACTGTTCCGAGTGCGAGGATTGAACCATTATCACCAAATGACAATGGTGACCCCAATCCATCGCAGGAAAGTAAGCTTGTTGAAATCCTAACTCGGAAAAGCCAAAGGGGCTAAACCCCGAGAAGGCGTATCTTTGTTGAGGGAGAAGTTCTTCTCCTCAGTCCATAAGACAATGAGGAGGATCCTAAAAGTGTTAGAGATGCAGTTTCAGGACCGGCTAAGGAAAAATGGAAAAAGGCCTTACAAGAGGAAATGGATTCCATGAGAGCTAACAAAGTGTGAAATGGTTTATCTTCTTAAAGGCCGAAAAGCTATTGGGAACAAGTGGATTCTTAAATACAAGCGAAAGGCTGATGGATCAATCAATACGCCCAAAGCTCGATTGGTAGCCCAGGGGTATACCCAGCGAGAAGGGGTGGACTATGAGGACACCTTCTCTCCAGTGGTAAGTTTTAACTCAATTAGGCTAATATTGGCTTTAGTAGCCAGCCTAGACTTCGAGTTACATCAAATGGATGTAAAAACCGCTTTCTTGAATGGAGTCCTAGATGAGGAAATTTACATGGAGCAACCTGATGCTTTTTATGCAAAAGGGAAATGAACAAAAGGTTTGTAAGCTCCTAAAGTCCATTTATGGGCTGAAACAATCATCTAGGAAATGGTACTTGAAGTTTCATGAGGCTGTAACTTCATTTGACTTCAAAATGATCGAAGAAGACCATTGTGTTCACATAACAGTTTGAAGGTAATTTTGTGATACTATCTCTTTATGTCGATGACATTCTCCTAGCTGGGACTAGCCTTAAGGCTGTTAAAACAATCAAAGAATGATTGTCTTTGAACTTTGAAATCAAACACATGGGTGAAGCAGAATATATTTTGGGGTTAAGGTGCATTTTTAGTACTCTAGAATATAGCAAAGTGCACTTAACATAATACACAATATTGTGGTCCATTTGTGGTAACCAAGAATTATTTTCGTGGCTTATTTAGTAACGACGTTAAATAAGTTAAGTTTGACCGTTATGTGTCAAATTTTGACCGTTAAATTGTGGGGTAAAGGAGCATTTTCAGTACTATAGAATATAGAAGGAGCACCAAACATAATATACAATATTTTGGTTCTTTTGTGATAACTAAGAATTATTTTCAATGCTTATCTAGTAATTCGTCAGTTAAAACTCACTTTTCTAATGTGACATAATGATGTGATATATGTAAATTGAAATGACAATTCAACGAACATTATTTTACGTTTATAACTATGTAATCAGATAGAAGTAACTCTTCTTCTATTACATCATAAGGTCATTAATTTGGGTCAAGCCAGTATGACCAACCCGTTTTAATTTGTGTCGAGCCAGTATGACCAACCCGTTTTAACTCAGTAAGGCCAACCTGTTTAGTTTATGATTCTTTGCTTACATTTTTTATATATGTAAAATACTAATGACTTATTAGTTTATACATTCATGATACTAGGATAGTCTATGGATCTTTATAACTTTGTAGTGTTTAATTATTTGACACTTTGAATAATATTGTGACTCAGTTGTTTATGGTGTTTAAATATTGTATATTATGTTTGGTGCTCCTTCTATATTCTATAGTACTGAAAATGCTCCTTTACCCCACAATTTAACGGTCAAAATTTGACACATAACGGTCAAACTTAACTTATTTAACGTCGTTACTAAATAAGCCACGAAAATAATTCTTGGTTACCACAAATGGACCACAATATTGTGTATTATGTTAAGTGCACTTTGCTATATTCTAGAGTACTAAAAATGCACCTTAACCCTATATTTTGGGTGTCAAGATAAAAAGTGATAGTTCAAAAAGGATGTTATCAATGTCCGAAAAGACATACATAGCGAAAATCCTGAAACGGTTCAAAATGAGAGACTGGAAACCCATGGATACCCCTGTGGTAAAAGGACACCATATTAGCACATATATGTGTTCTAAGAAAGAATCTGAGGTAAAACGTATGAAAAGAGTCCCATACTCAAGCGTGATTGGGTGTTTAATGTACGCTATGTTGTGTACTAGACCAGACATATGTTTTGTCGTTGGCTTAGTGAGTCGATTCCAGTCAAACTCAGGAGTGAAACATTGGGAAGCTGTTAAGCGAATTATGAAATACCTGAAGGAACCATGGATTACGAGTTGTGCTATCGAGGAAGAAGTCTACATCTTGAAGGATACTCCGACACAGATTGGGCGGGAGATCTAGATGAAATACATTCAACCTCGGGACACGCGTACCTACTGAATAATGAAGCCATATCTGTAGTAGCAAGAAGCAAAGTTGTGTATCGTTGTCATCCATATAGAAGCTGAATATGTGGCTTGTGCAGCTGCTGTTCAACAGGTTGTGTGGCTCAAATTATTCCTGGAGCGTTTAGGCATTTATAGTATAAAAAAGGACTCAATCCTTATCCATTGCGACGGTGAAGCCGCAATTGCCTATGCTAAGTCCTAAAGATCATAAGAGGACTAAACATATAGATATCAAATATCATTTTGTTAGAGATATAATTGATTAGACTTAATTTTATATAGTTTAGCATGTACAAATGAGTTTAATTAGTGTGATATAATTGTTATATTTGTTCATTTTTGATGATTTTATATGTGCATGCTACTATGTGGAAATTGGAAAATACTAGCTTAATTTCTTGCACTTTAAGTAACTAAGGGTATTTTGGTCATTTTCACTGTGGGAATTATTTTTATGTGTAGGGGGGTCCCAAGTGGGCCCCACATACCCTTTGGAGAAGCTTAGGTGGCAAGGAAAAAGGCTAGGTGGCAAGGAAGAAGCAAAGGGATAAGAATCAAGGTTTGAAAACCGGGACCGGGAGTTCAACTGATCGAGGCAGAGGGTCAAAGGTCTGACTGGGGTTGACTCGGGGTTGAACCGGTCACATTAAAGTAATATAATTTAATAATTAATAACATAATGCACCAACACTAATCATCATTAATGTTTAAATATAAAAGAATAATTTTAACTATTTCAAAAACATAATACCAATTTCTAAAAAACTTATTTAGAATTTTGTTTTTAGATTGCTTCTCTCTCAAATAAACAAAGTAAAATGTGATATACATAAAGGAAAAATTAAATATTAGGTGATAGTATAGCTAGAAGCCTCGACTCTAGAACCCACTGGGCACTTTCGTCCCTCTTGAATCAAACTATTCCATTACTTTTCCTCTCCTTTCACTCTTGAAATTAGTGACAAGACGTGTTTGGTTCATTACTTCAATTTGCTTTATCCTTTCAAATCTTCTTCTCTCTCGCCACACTAACATACCATCATTCTCCCATGCCCTTCACCCCCTATCCATCGTCTTCTATTTTAGCATCATCTCACCACATTTCTTAAGTCGCCGCCTCTCACTGCCCACTGTTGCCCCTCGTCGTTGTCATTCTTGGAAGCACAGGTATGTACGCATCACAGGTTAGTATGTGATGTCTCGTGCCAGAGGAAGAGAATAGGATCAGATGAGGTTATTTGTTGTTTTAAACACGCCGGGTCCCGGTTCCGGCTGCCGGGTTCCGGTTTACCCGGCCGAGTTTGACCAGAATATTCCGGTTAGATCCTTGGTCGGGCTAGCTGCCTTCCTGACCGTTCTTCTCACTGGTTCCCGGTTTTCCAGGTCCGGCCGGCCGGGCCGGTCTGGGTTTTCATACATTGATAAGAATTACTCCTTTTGGTAAGAGGATGAAAAAGGCACTTTAAAGGAATCTTACCAAAAGGGGTAATATTGGCTCCAACTTCAAATTCAAATTGGGAGCCTCATTAAGGGCAATCTTGGAATTGGAAGAAAGATTTCAAATAGGAGAATAAGAGGAGAAGGCATTGACACAAGTTGGAGGTCTTTACATATTTTTCCATTCATTTCCAAAACTACCCTTTCCACTTTCCTTCATCTATACCTCTTGGCCATTTACAACACACACACATTCACCCATTTTTTTTATTAGGCCGAGTTTATCCCTCCATTTAGGCTTCAACTAGATGACATTTGGGTTTAATTTGTATGTCATTTGGGAGTTAATCCCAATGTTAACCCTTATATAAAAACTCAAACTTCACAATTCCCATTCATTCCTATGTCACATTTTCTCTCTCCATACCCATTTTTCTCTCAACTTCTCCCTTCAATATTTTCGGTTTTCTTCACTCCCATGGCCTCCATTCCACAATTTCTCCTCTTCTCCGCTCCATTCATGTGTGGCTAGGCATCAACACTTCCTTCTCCAAGTGAAAATGCACTTTGAAGATTAGCATCAATTCGGCCTTCATGTGTTTGTGAGATTTTGTTTTAGGTTTGCAAGTTTGATGTATCATTTACCTAGTTTTCACTTTGATCTAAGGCTAACTAGATTAGGAATACTTGTAGATTGAGTTTCCTACTTCAATTATGGCTTGCAAACCTCTCTTTTTATACTTTTCATATGAAAACCTATGGTATGATTTTGTGTAGCTTCCTTGAACATGTGTAGCGAATTGTTTATGTATGTTTGATGAAGTGAATGATATATATAGATACTAGATTTAGTTCTATTTTGCCTAGGTATATGAGAAGTATGAAAGGAGCTATGGATTTAATTATATTAGTTAAATTCTTTTAGGTTTCTTTTAGATTTAAGTGATCTAAAGAATTTAGCTAAGATATCAAACATTCTCAAACACATATGGTCTAAATCATCCTAAGTGCAAAAGTAACTTGGAGAGGGAGGTAATTTCTCTTGATTTCTCCTCATTTTCAATTAGGTTATCTAGTTAATTTTCTTGTTAATTGTAGTTTGTTTAATTCTTGATCATCAACCATCATTCTCCTTAATTTGCGTGACATATTACCTAGGTTAAGTAAGGTTTACAACCAAATTGTGAGATAGACCCTAACTCATCACTATACATTTAGTGAGTTTGAGTTTTGTACTTCATTTGCTTATCCTTTTAGGGGCGACATAAAAGGTTAATCAATGATCTCCAAGAAACAAGTGACTTTTCAATACCTTTCGACTCATAAGATGTTAGCTGACGCACTCACAAAACCCATTGCTAGTGATGTTTTTATTAAACATGTAAAAGCTATGGGTATGAGCAACATTTGATGTTTTTGAACAATTTTTGTTTGGGTGAAGGTGCAAAACTAGCCACCGTAAGTTTTCAATTAGACAACTCTGGCACCCCTAAATTGAATGGAGCAAAATCGTACATTGTAACTCAAAATGGGACAAATTTAACCCCGCCGTTAAGTAGAGGCAAACAGACGTTAGTTTGAGTGTGGGTCCCACATTCATTAAACGACGTGGCAAGACAATAAGCAGAGTAATGAAATGAGAGATTTTCATTTAAGGACCTCAGTAGCAATTTAATGTAAAAGAAGGATCAAAAAATTCTGAAACTTCAGTTAAGGAATTTAGGGGCAAAATGAAATGAATTCGGGAAGTAAAAAGACCCTATTAGCCTCATTTAAACTCCTCCCACACCCACTCTTCTCTCCCTCCTCCATGACCCCCGCTAGTGTCACCTCCCCACTTCCCTGTCAGCCTACCCATCTACTCTGTCGCCCTCTTCCTCCTCCTCTTTTATCCCCACCGTCCATCTACGGCAAGCCAGTGAAGCTGCCACCATCGTCCACCTCATTTTCAATGGCATCGTGATCGCTGGTATAAATGAGGCAGGTGAGATCGGGATTCTGTTCTTGCAAGGCTCTGACGGCGCACCACAGAACCCTTTCTCCGCCGCAATTGTCGTTGGTATAAGGGTGGAAGAAGCCAACAGAGAAAGAGGAGGCTTTGGATTTACTTCGGCTTCGCCTGCCATTGATCACCAGGATAGTGAATCGCAGAAAATTTCACACGTTTCTTCTATTATCATCTCAAGCAAGGAGCGACTCAGTTCATCTCCGGCAAGCCAGTGAAGCTGCCACCATGGTCGCCACCCACACATCTCAAAATCTCTCTCTCTCTTTCTTTCTCAACAGATAAAGTAGTTTGGCTTCTCTCAACAGAATGTTTTGACCTTTGCCAAGAAATCACCTGAACAAACCAACAGGGCGGCGGCGGCCATGGTGGCGAATTCGCCGGCTTGCAGGAGATGGACGGGATGGGGAGGAAGAGGAGGAGGAAGGTGGCAGGGGTGATGGAAGAGGGAGAGAAGATTGGGTAGGAAGAAGGAGTTTTAATTGAGTTTAGTAAAGTCTTTTTACTCCTTCAATTAATTTCACTTATTCAGCATATTGCTAAGTCACCAAAAAATGACACCTAATGCCACGTCAACAAGCCCCGTCAGCATTACTAGTCAACTAACGGTCAAACCTAACACTTCTTTTTAAGAAGGTTATATTTGCCCCATTTTGGTTTACAGTGTACAAATTTGTCCCCTTAAATTTATCAGTGTCTCATGTGCTCCTTTTCAAATTTACGGTAGCTAGTTTTGCACCTTCGCCCTTTTTTTTGTTTGTTTCTTGAATAAAATGATGCATTTCTCAATTAAGAATTGTTTTTCTCACACATATATATACAATGTTGTGTGTCTATATAAAGTATGCAATATGTCGTACAGATCCAAGAAAGGTTGGTCCAGTCACACGGACAACCGTCTTCCATACATGTGGAGGGCATGAGGAGGTAAGACGTGCAAGAGATCATCATGTGTTGATGAATACTTCACATAAGTCAACCCAATAATCTTGGGAAATGAAAATTCAAGTCATGATAAGGAACACACATGTGATACGCCAGGTCTATAGCCAGGTGTAAAGATTCTCCCGTGGGAGTTTAGGAGTCCGTCGAGGGACTAATGCCTGTACAGTAATTTTATTTTTGAAATCAACATAAGACAATTGGTCAATCACTGTAACATGTAATTTGTACTACATGTGCTTATTACTGAAATCGAGACGTAGATGGAAAATCCCTGATCCATAATGGTGTGAGTCTTAAACAAAAAGAGAGGATATGATCCACACTACCGATACCCTTATGACTTAGACGGTGTCAATGAAACTTGTTTTTGTGACTGTTACTTTAGCCAAAACTCTATGGCCATGAGAGATCCGGCCTTATAGCTTACAAGTCAAAACTGGGCAAGCGGCAAAACAAAGTGGATTTGATGATCAGTCAGAAAGGAATGGTTTGAACTTAATACTAACATGTAACGCTGGACTTCCATGATGCATCCCTTACTAGAAGTGCTAGTAAGTGTGGTTTTCCAGGTGTACGTGAAGGCAATTTGAGTCAATTGAGTGCATATTGACTCGTGAGTGACTTGAAATTCCACTTGTATGTGCGTTAACCTAGGGAATCTGAGACAAACGGATTAGGAAATCCATATGCATCAATGTTATTACATTTGGATCCTATTTCAAGGATTTTTAGTTTGTAAACATCTAAGTTGCACAGATTATACGTGCGCGGACACTACGGACGCCTGATACGAAAGCTCGAGAGAAATGAATCGCAAAATGGTGTGTCCATCAAAAGTGCGAATGGGAGATGTTGGAAAGTGGTCCGCCCTTTTAATGGCCTTAATGGACATGATGGGATTAGCAGGCCCATTGAATAGTCATTAGTTGTCTATTTAAAGAGAGAGCCTGTTCATTTATTGACACAAGAGTGAAACAAATTTACTCTCTTTAACCTAAGCAAAATTATCTCTCTCTTTTTCTCTCTTGAGTGGGTGATCCGTGGTGTACATCATCCAAGCTCCAACACCTTCGGTGGCTTGGTAAGCGCAAGAGTAGTTCGTATGTGTGGATCGAAATCAAACGTATGATCAACCACTCAAATCCTTCAGCTTGTAAAGAAAGAATGAGGTCTAATGTGTTTGGGTGTGTTATGGTTATATGTGAGCGTTTTTAATGTTATACTTTTTAAAGACCATTTATTTATTTGTTACATTTTAAATTTGAATTTGAATGCTTACTATATTTATTGTGTTTTGCTGTTATTTGCACTGAGGCGTATTCCCAAGCTGGCCAAAAGGTTATTTGGAAACAGAGAAGTATTTGAACCACCCAAGTCATTACCACTTATGACCGATTAGTTGCGTAAGATTGGGCAATCAACATTTTTTCACGGTCATGAAAAAATGACTTCTGTTGAGGTTTTAGAGTTATTTACAGAAGTGCAACCTCATGAGGTAATCCATATTTTTACCATTTGCTTAATTATACTAGAGCATATGTGTATGTGTTTGCAATTTGAACTGGAGGGTTATGCGAAATGTTTCTCCTCTCAATTTGTTTTCTACTAATACAATGTATTTTAGCATAAATTAAGATGACTTCCAAGTGTAAATCTATGTTAAATACATTGTTTTCTACTAATAGCTATCATTAAGTCTGCGCACCTATTCACCTCTCTCAATACATGTTCAATTCTGATCTCCCACTCTTTGTTCAACAACTCTTCAATTTCTTTTTACACTGCACTCCATGGTGTTGCGTTTGCTTTCTTGTTGATTGTTTCCACCACATATTTTGCTTCACTCTCTATTATAGCTCGCATGAGTCCTAGCTCATCACATAGAATTAAGCCTTATCTTATATCTTCATGTGTATTTGCTTGAAAGGTGTTCCATAATTTTGCAAGCTCTTTCCACAACTTGGAATCCCCTTCATAACTCTCATTTTACTTTCCTCTTCTTTTTCTTTGTGATACTTCCCTTTCAACACTTGAACCCAAAGACTGCTTGTTTTGATTTCTTTGTTTCTCTCGTGTTGCTGGTTTGAGAGGAGGAATGGAATGAATTTTACATGTGTTTAATATAGTTAGCAGTTTTCTTTTAAGGTGTTTTAACATATTTTGAAGTATGTTTCTTCAAGCTCTATGATAAATTTTGAATTGCATTGAGTACTTATCTAACCGATCATTTATTTTTCTTAGGTTATATTTCAACCATACAGCCATATTAAGCCTCCCCCCAATTATGAGAATCAATGGCCACTGAGTAGGTCCATTACCAGCGTCACATGTTATGGCCCTTTTTGCCATCAAGTTTTTCAAGAGAAGGTGCTCAATGAGGCAGAAAAAGAAAATAATGGAATCTCTTGAAAGAGATATTCCTATCATCAAAGCCTCACGTAAACATAAAAAAGTAAATAACAAAGATATAAAAGTTGTCTTGTCAAGATGGCAAGTGAGATTGACCTCAATTGTGGGAACTCCACCAGAGAGGTCAAACTTATTTGACTTGTCTCATGTCGAAGCTGAGGATGTTGTTGACGCTGGCGGTAGTGGAGGTGGCAATGGGCCTAATTCTGCAGCCCTAAATGATGATAATGGGGAAGGTCATGGTCAGGATGAGCTTGGTTTTGCAGCCCTAAATGATGATAATGGGAAATATCGTGGTCAGGATGGGTATGGTCCTTCAGATAATGATCATGATGAAGCCTATGGTGAAGATTTAACCATCTAAGCATTCTCAAATTCTCATTTTCAAGTTTAACTCCTTATCTTTGAAAGAAACAGAAACATACACATAAACATAAACATAAACATCAGTTCATTAAGACTAAATCAGTTAAACGACTCATGGGTGCAAAAAAGAAAAGTGAAGATCGCAAAGTAGAGGAAACAAAATCTGTAATGTCATAGAATAAATGAATGATGATGAACAAATATGGGGTGAGCGTCGTGGTATCAGTGGACTATGGGGTGAGCGTCGTGGTAGATGGCGCTGTGGCGGAGGAAGGTATTAGCGGCTCGACGGCTGTGGCGGAGGAAGGGCTAAAGAGTCCATGTCGATGGCGACTGAAAGATCAGCAGTGGTGGCGGAAGGGGAACTAATGACTCAGCTGCGGTAGCGTAGGAGGGGACTGGCGACTCAGTGGCGGCAACGGAGGAGGGGGCTAGCGGCTTGGTGGTGGAGGGAGGTGTGATTGACATGGTTTTAGAGTGAGAGATAGGTGGCACGACAACGGCCACGGAAGTGGTTGACGGCGTGGTTGGGCATGGACCATGGGTGGGGATCAAAAGACTCATTCTGAAAGGAAGGATCTCACCCTTATGATGAGGAGGGATCTCACCCTTGTGATGAGAAAATATCTCACCCTTGTAATGAGGAAGAGGGGAGCCCTGCCTGCCTAAAACCTTAGCAGAGCTTTCTATTATGAAATTCCCAAGTTGCATTGCATTTGTATGATTTTGTTGAAACTATTTGTTTTGGGATGAGAAAGTTTGAGGATGAGCCTTGGATGTAATCCCCTTATATTCATGTCCAAAAGCTCAATATAGGAACTTTCGAATTGATTATAAAATTTTTCAAGTTCATGTCAACAATTTACAATTATAACAATTTTCAATATGATTTTATATTTCTCTATCCATTCAATTGATTTTGTTGAACTTTTGTTAATTCTGTAACACTTATTTTATGTTTAAAAGTTCAACTCATATAACCGTTTTCAAATGCAAATTAACAATTCATAACTCCTATTGTTTAAGGCATTCATGTCCTCTAATATTACTAATCGGAAATCTCACTCGGTCTTATATGAGATTTCTCAATTTTAAGGATTGATTTGTCATTTCCGATTCTAAATGTATTTTTCTATTATTTAACAATAGAAAAATTATATAATCAAAAAATAAAAAATAAAAATAATCAAATATTTCTTAAGGCTATGGAAAATGGCTTACTCTTAGAATAACTTAAGTATCAGCTCTTCTCACTAATAACTGTTCATTTTAGCCAATCTACAATTTCTTTTTTTAAAAGAAAATCTTTTAGCCGGATCAAAGCTACTATCTTGTCCATCATCAACTAGGGCAGGTTCTACCTTGTCAGTATTCAAATTTCAAACCCCTTTTCCATCCCACCCTTAACAACGCTAAGATTCATTCAGATGATGTTGGTGTTGTTGGTGTTCATTCGATTTCCCTGCGCTTACTGGTGAAACCAATTTTTTCCTTCCCTTTCCTTTCTCGTCCGGCATGCTCATCATTCTTCTATGTTTTATGGCATTTTTTGTTGTACCCACTTCATCTTGTGTATTTTAGGAACTTCGATTCGTTGGTTCCATTTTTACTTCACTAATCAGGTTTATAATTTTAGCACTTGCGGCTTGCAAGGGTGAGACGATGAAGGAAAGGGAGATGAATCGAAGAAGTTCTATCATGTTAATTGGTGCACTGGGCTTCCTCACCCTAATATATTGAGATGTAAGTGTAATTCTTTCTTTTATTTAGAGTTTTTTCCACGCTGCTTTTTATGATGAATGTTCCTTGTACAAATCCGCCGATGACAAGCCGTCAAGCAATCCTCCGTCTTCAACACCCTCTTACTTGGCCGCTTTGCAGTCGGCAAGCTTTTGGGCCATTACATTTTTTTACTCTAAATGTGATGATTAATAATTTTGGGCTTAGGGTTTGGTATTATGTGAGCTTTTTTCTACCTTTTTGAATGCTAATTGAGCTATTGTTTAGGCCTACTCATGTTGATGGTCATTGGCGTTTTTTATCTTTGCATATTTGGTTTTTTGGAATTTGATGATTCTCGAATTTCCCCCTCTGTTCTATTCTGAGCATTCCTTTTGCATGTATGTGTTGAGTAAATGGAGAAATTTGCAATCTTAATTTCTCTGATGCATCATGGTAGAGCAATGATCTTGATGCTTATGAAAGAGGTTGAGAAGGGTTCAAAATTATTGTGATCTATAAGTGTTTCACACTGCTATGTTTTACATAATTTTTAACCACCTTACAAATTTTATTTTGTTTTTGTAGAATGAAATGCATGGAATTAAAGACATTGGCACATGTTCACACAATTTTAGGGTATCTCTGATCCCTTACTAAGTTGCAACTCTGGGAATTATTGTCCAAACAGCCATACAAACAAATTTGTGGATCTATCTTGACAAGGTGATATCACATATGGAGCCCCAGGGGTTCAATATTCGATAAAGTGTTAAGTTAAACTATTTAAATATGTTTCTTTTGTGAATTAGGGGTTGCATTTTTAAACATTTTGTTCAGTTATGTTCATGTATTGATGGTGTAGTCGACATTAGTTATCTACATTATTCGCTGCCTTTTATTTTAATCACCAAACTCACAACATCACCTATTTCGCCACTTTCATTATTTTTGCATTATTCATTTGTTGGAATTTGAAATTGTATCTTTGGTTCAATCTTCTTATTGTGATTCAATTAATATTCTTTCCTTTCCATTTATCTAATCATTACAATTGTGTTGTACAAATATTGCATACTCTTATCAAGGCTTTAATCTGAGTTCAACCATTTAATGTGATATGCAACAATGTTTCTTTTCTACATAGTCCAAGTCTTTTGTCCTCTTTTGTTGCTTTAATTACTTAATACCATTCCTTTTATTTGACATTATTCTCTTATTATTACTAGTCGTTTGTCTTTTGTTCTTTCATGAGCATAGACCACATTATTCAATCAACTTAATCATTTTCCTGTCATTAGTACTGTATATGTTTCATTTTATTTGTAAGTTTGGTTTTTTTTTGACTTACTAACCTATGAATTTTGGAATTTGATTTTTTTAATACTCAGAGGACATCAATTGGACACTTCTTGGCTTAAATGATAGAGATATGGCTAGAGTAAATACTTTTTTATCAATATGATGAATTTTATTGCTTGTAGTGATGGGTGTGTGTGATATAAGGATGGTGGTGGAGTTGTTATGGAAGGTGGTGGCATGTGTGTGATTGTTTTTCCTGGGCCTAATATGAACCAAGAGATTGGACTGAGAGGGAGAGAATCACTATCATGCTAATTGGTATAGGGAGAGAATTGCTCCCATTGTTTTGACAATAACTCGAAACCTATTGGTGTGATTCCTTCTTAGGTGGCTATTGCTGTAGTTGTAATTGGAAATATCATCATCAGATAGAAGTAGAATACCTTTAAATCTGTCTGTTTGAAGGAGAACATCTTGTGGCAGGGCTTCAAACACAGTATACCTGAGCCTATTCTTTTCATACTTGATTTTGGTTGAGCCTCTAGTGCAATGTGCTCTTATCCAATCCTGCCAAACTAATTCATCCGCTCGTGATGTGAAGCTACAGTAAAACCTTGTGCCAAACCTATCAAAGGCACGTTGAGCTACTTGTTCAAATCCAGCCACAGTTTGGGATGCAGAGTTAGGGTAAGCATGGACTAAGTGCCCCACCTTGTGGCAAGAAGAACAAGATCTGAAGACCTGTTCATATTTGCACTCTATAGTGCAAATAATACCGTTATCCAGCCGGATATGGATGTTCTGAACCAAGGGCAGGCATGGGTCAATCTGGACTTTGACCCTCAAGAAGTTTAGTTGAGAAGAGTGGATAGCCTCTCCCGAGTTAGAGGTCATACTAAGTCCAACAACAACATTGCCTAAATCTCGTGCAATAACAGGCACATGATAGTCTAGTGCAAGACCCCACAATTGACCCAGATTGGAATAGCAATAACTCTCATGTTGTGAAGGGACATGTTTGATTGGAGACTGTCCACAACCAAAAGTGAGTTGTCTATGGACCAAGCCCATTTATCTATCACAAAGTTCAGATCCAAATGGAAGCTAAACTTGAGGAGGAAATAATTTTCAACTTGACCCTCCACCCAAAAAGGCAAGTCTAGCTTTCAAAGACAATTAAGTCTATATTCTAAGCGCTCCTTAAAAAAGGAATGAGTATCAACTATTGCAACATGGCCATAGTGCTCCAGTTCAGCTTGCTTGGATTCGAGAAGGGAGAGGTCAAAGGATAAGGATGGTGAGTTAAAGTTGAGAGGGTGGAATCCAGGAGGGGAAGACATGATGTCAAGTAGGAAGGAATGATGGGTCGTTTAGATGAACTAGTATAAAGGAGAGAAGTAGTAGAAAAGACTGGGTATGAGTGAAGCCAGGGATACTGAGGCTAAAGATTAGCAGGTAGGTTAACAAGCAAGTGTGAAGTTGATATATGTACTGTGGAGGGGCGGGAATTCGAAGCGGCAGGATAAGGGAAGTGTGTTCTATTGTCTAGATTGATCATAATTTCAGCTAGATAACTTGAGATGGTTAACAAAAACTATTAATTTCTATGATTGATGGGTGCAGTAATAGTGGCACTGCTAGAAATTATGTCTTTAACGACCAGGATTAACAACCAAAATCAACAATGTGGTCGTAGTTAAAACACGCAGTGGCATCACATGTAAATAACTCGATATGCGGAGGTTTTCCACGACCACACTTTTGTAAATTGTGGTCGTTGAAAGGTCAATAATTGTCCACGACCAAAGTTTACAAAAGTAGGGTCATGAATAATATACTTTCCACGACCACACATTAGTAAAGTTTGGTCGTGGATTATTCACGGCCAAATTTCACTAAAATGTGGTTGTGGAAAGACTGCTCTTATAATTTTGTTTCCCTTCAAATCTAAAACTCATTTCCCTCCAAACCTAAAACTCTCTCTCGCGCTTTCGCTCCCACCGTCTCTCACCGTCCCTGTCTCCATATTCTCTCTCGCTCCCACCATCTCCCACTGTCCCTGTCTCCAAACTCTCTCTCGCCCTCGTTATCGCTCCCACTATCTCTCGCTCCCACTGTCTCCCACCGTCCTAAAGGTTTCTCTTTTTTATTTCACTCTTTCTTTACTCTCGCCATCTCATCTCACTTTCTCTCTTTATGAACTTTTAGGTTTCCTCTTTTTCAAAGAAGGATTTGAAACAAGTGACACACAAGGTTTATTTCGAACAAGGAAAGCTTGCTAGTATGTCTCAAATATAATTGCTTTTTCGTTCTTATATTGCTAATGTAACAGTAACTTTGTTGAAGAATATAAATATCTTGTTCTGAGTGTTAAATAGGTTTACCCTGTTATGTTTTTGTTTTGCCCTTCGTTGGTCGAATAGTTCTCTAGTTTGGTATTAGTGTTTGATAATTAAAACTGTTTTGGGTTTATGTCATATCCTGTTCTACCATTCCGATTGTATTTAGTGTTGTTAGTGTGTGTCCAGTTTGGTTAATGATGAAGTAACTAGTTGTTATTGCTGAAAATCATTTGTGAAGTCAATCAAGAGGATTGCATGTGATCTTGTAAGAATTATATGTTGAATCAGAATTTTTGCTTGTATTGTTTCTCTGTTATGCATTAGGGAGAAAGAAAAGGAATATGTTCATTTACATGTAATATAATTATGCTAAAATGGTTTGTTAGAGTCATCCATTTTCTAGGTTCATTGTTTTAAGATAGGACTCTATTATGGGTTCGATGAGTAGCCAAACGGTCAGCTCATTGGTTCAATTGTCTTCTATTCTTTTTAAAGAAGACAAGTGTGTAGCATGCCCATTTCTACACAAGTTAGCGAGTTAATTTGTCTAAGTTGGTGGAAATGAATTAGGTTTGGCAATGAATTGTGCTTGGATGGATGCATTGCGAATTAGTGGATAGTATCAAAAGGGGGTGGAGGAGTTCATCGAATTTTCCAAAAGAAATGCACCTAGCAAGAATGGAAGGTACCCTTGCCCCTGTGTGAAGTGTGTAAATGTTGATCGTAAAAGCCTCGAAGACATAAGGGATGATCTAATTTGTCACGGGATCAATCGACGATACAAGAAGTGGCTTTACGATGGGGAATTGGGAACTACCATGGAAGATACAAAAGCAACGGAAGCGGATGAAATTGATGAATATGTCTATGATGTTGGCATGAACAATATGATAAATGATATCAGAGCAAAGTCACTTGTTGTGTCAAATGATCAGTTTGATAAAGTTCAGGGTGATGCAGAGACACCTTTGTTCCTAGGGTTTAAAAAAGTTTAGTCGGTTGACCTTCATCCTAACATTGTTAGAAATAAAGACGGAAAGTGGGTGGGCTGACGCAGGTTTCCCGAGGATGCTTGCAGCTTTGAGTGATATGTTTCCGGATAATAATGCGGTTTCGAAGACAATGTATGAGGCTAAAAAATCCTAAGAAAGATGGGAATTATGAACTATCAGAAGATACATGCTTGCCCTAATGATTGTGTTTTATACAGAAATGAGTATGAGGGACTACAAAAGTGTCCAAAATGTCAAGAGGCGAGGTATAAACAGAGGAAGGATGTTGATGGTGATGAAGATGATGATGAGACAAACAATCCAAAGAAAGGAGAACCTGCGAAGGTAATGTGGTAACTTCCAGTAGTCCCAAGGTTTAAACGATTATTTGCGAATGCTACGGAAGCAAAGAATCTAAGGTGGCATTGTGATGAGAGAATTTCTGATGATAGATATCTCTGGCACCCTGCTGATTCTCCTCAATGGAAGAAGGTTGATTCCATGTTTCCAGTGCTTGGTAGTGATCCTAGAAACCTCTGCCTAAAACTCTGTACGGATGGATTCAACTCATTCGGGAGTGTCTCTAGTAAACATAGTGCTTGGCCGGTGTTGCTTGTCATTTACAACCTACCGCCTTGGTTGTGCACAAAACGGAAGTATGTTATAATGTGTACGATGATTTCAGGGGCGAAACAATCTGGGAATGATATTGACGTTTACCTCGCACAGTTGATTGAAGACTTGAAGATGTAGTGGAATGAAGGTGTTGATGTGCTTGATGCATACAAGAAGGAGATATTTAAGTTGCGGGCTTTGTTGTTCACTACAATAAATGACTTACCTACATATGGATACCTTTCAGGATATAGTGTGAAGAGGGACATAAGGTATGCCCTATCTGTGAGGATAATGCTCATTTTGTCCAACTCAAGCATGGAAGGAAGACTGTTTACCTCGGTCATAGGAGGTTTCTTGATCGTCACCATCCGTACCATCGACTGGGGAAGCGTTTTAATGGCTCACCTGAGTATGCATCTTGTGACATTCTGTTACTAATTCCCTGATTAATTCAATAATACCTTTACTAACTATGATAGAAAAATGATTTCCATAATATCAATAAATCTATCATAGTTAGAAAAAGAATTTCCTAATAATAATCATTATCCATGATAGAAAAGAATTTCCTAATACAACCTAAACACTATCATGGATAATTAATAGCTAACCATGTTAGAAAAGAATCACCTAACATGGTTAGAAAAAGGAGCAACGTACTACAATTCTCCGATTAACCAATAATATCAATACAAATAAAAATATGCGGAAGCGAATGCAGACCTATACATTTTGGCAATATAAATGTCTAAATAATCTAAACAACCTTTGAAACTTAATTCCCTTTCCTGTTGCTCGAGCCTGTGCATGATCACCTGCAAAAATGTAAGTAATCGTGGGGTGAGACAACTTGTCTCAGTAATCTACTTCTTAACTCACTATAACAGTGAGATGTGCGGTAGTGAGGGCGTCTAAAGGGTACCACATTTCAAAAACAGTATATATATATAAAGCCAAGTCTCCTTCCATTAATCACTCTGGTCCCTCTGTCATGTCCAATTTAAATCAAGTTCATCATCTCTACTTTCCAATTATCACTCAATCAATTTCCACATCAACTAAACTTCACCTTCCAATCTCCAATCCTTGCTATCACCATTGTAAATCTTATTCGCACTTCCTCAAATCCAACTTCTCGGCTCACATCCATGTACAATCCTGGTGCTCTACTCATGCCATCCCGGAGGCACTACGGTCGAGCCCTATATATGTTCCAAATGAGTTGACACTATGCCCCTTTCAAAAGTGAGGGGGCATTTTCCCTCTCTGGTAACCCCATGAGAGGGAAACCCCAATCTGTCTCCAATCAGAAAGGGAGCAGTCTCTGTCTCCAATCAGATGATTGCTGGTCACAGTCTCCAATCTGTTGACCATTGGTCACAGTCTCCAATTTGTTGACCAGTACAAATAACCGTTGATTGGCCTATCGAACGGTTATCATCGCGCGATGGTACATATATCTCAGTGTCATGCAATGATCACAATTCTTTTCAACATCTCAATCACAACCTTTGATACTTTCCATCAACACAACTTTCCAATTCCTCAACCACAAAGTATGATACTCCCAATCCACATCACTTTTCAATCTCTGTCAAATACCAATTATATATCTCCACCACAACTGTCACTCGATATGACCTATCAACACCGCTGTCCAAGTACTACACCTAGGTACCTCACCAGTCAAACCATCACCAGACAGGATAATAATATATATAATGTATTAAATTCTTTTATACAAAAGTAATCGTGTTTGAAAGGCACCCGATAGCCTGTTTTGTATAAAAGTAACTTTTAAAGTTTTTGAGGGCTAGTAGGAAGGATTTTGAAAATCCCAACTAACGTCACCCTCAATGTTATAGCAAGGTAAGAGTGATTACCTGAACCTGCTCCACATCAAGACAATACGATAATCATCGAAGTCCTTGCTCGTAGCTCGGCCCAATGTTATGCACAATCACTAGAAAATACACCGCAGTGTCAAATCAGCCAAAAATGGTGCAAAACAATTCCCAACTTTAGGGTCAAACAAGTGCACAAAACATTTCAAAAGCTTCACGATGTCACTCAAAAAGGGGTTGCAAAAGTCAACGAATTATGCTTCAAAAATTCCACAACCAATTTTTTCCAAATAGCCCTGTTATTTATGAGTTCGAAACAAGAACAATCCAGCAAGAATCAGTTCTCAATTGTTCCCAGAATTTTGCACAAAACAGCCTACCCGATTTTAGCAAAAGTGCAAGAAGTGTGCAATCTTTCACCAATTTGTCAAACGATTTGTGTGCAAAAATTCCAGCCCTTTACAGCCCTCAAAAGAGTGTTAAAAACTGGAGAAATGTAGCCAAGAATCACTCAAAACAGTGCAGGGCAAGGTAACACAGTTTGCATGCAAAACAGTACTACCGATGACTACTTCCAGCAAAAACAGGGCAACTTCAAAAATTAATTCCGGACAGCCTAGAATGAGTTTTGAGACACTTAATATATCAAATGAAAGCACAAATCTCGTACTATCTCCAGTTAAAAAAGTTTTCAAAAATTCCAACTAACAAAGTCACAAAGTCAGAAATAGTGAGAAACTGAATTTCCAGCAGTTTTCAGCGAAACAGTTCTTCTTCAAAAATTTATTCTAAAGAGTAGAAAACTAGTTTTAGGGCACACAATATATCAAATGAAAACTTATATCTCGTAGTATAACCCACTGAAACAGTTTACAACAATTCCAACTAACAAATTCCCAGGTTGAAAAACAATCAGACTTAATTTGCAGCACTTTCAGGCAGAATTTCCAGCATGCTAAAACAAATAATTTTCAACAACAATTGGCTATCCAGAGCAGCCAAATCAGCACCAAAACAGCCTAAAATGTCCAGCCAAATAAGAATTCAATGCAAGTTACAAAGAAAATGCACTAGATATGTAAATTTACCAATCATGTAAAACTCACCAAAACCACCTCATTAATATTAATTTGGCATTCAAAGTGATCTTCCTAACTCCTCAACACTACACCACAATCCAAACACACCTTTACATAACCAAATTCTCTATTAATCAACACTTTAACTACTAAATTTCCTTCCAAAACCAATCAAATCACTTTCACCATTCCAATATCATTATTTAACCTTAGTAAGCATAAAGTAACTACCAATTTTCCCCAATAACTCCTACATCACCAAATCCTAATTTCAAAGAATCATAATAATTACCAAAAGTTCACAATTACTCAATCTTCTTTAGAAAATCCAATTGCTCCCAAAAATACTCAAATTTAATGCCAAAATTTCAATATTAAAGCACTACATTCCAAAATTTTCAGTATAATAAAAAACCCTAACTTAAAGAGGCCACTTTTATCCCAAAATCCAAAATCAATGTGGTAGGAGATGCTTACATGGTTTCAAATGAAAAAGAAGAGAGTCACCACCATTGGCCGCCGTCAACCACGCCGGAATGTGGCCACTGACAGAGGAGAACGAAAATCAACACCCAAGGAGGAAAGAAAAGAAAAAAAAATGAGAAGTCCACTTGAAAGGGAACATAACTCAAAGAAGACACAAAAGAACAAAACCCCACCTTTTTCCCCCTACTGACCGTCGCCGTCCGCCGCCGGTGACACCCAGAACTGTCGGAAACGCGAAGAGAAAAACGGAGGGAAGAGTGGCTAGAGTGAACAGATCGGATAACTCAAACACCCACTAAGCAACCCACTTGATTTCTGAAGTTTTTGATGGAAGGATGGAGGGGAATGATTGAAGAAAATGGTGAGGGAGAGAGATGATGGGAGAGGCCGATATGGGTGTTGTAGAAATGGGGGGGTGTCGAATCATGTCATAGGAAGAGAAGAAGACCATGTGTTGGTTTGTGGTTTTTATTAAATGGGTTATAAAAGTTATACTGGAAATTACCATAATGTCCTCTTTTAATTAAAATCCACTAAATCAAGTCTCCAATCTTCTTAGTTTTCAAAATATTTTTGATCTCACCATTCCCTCATATTTCTATTTCTTCAATAGTTTAATTAATCATTTATACACTTATTACACCAAAAGCTCCCAAAATATCCTAAAAATCTCCAAAAATTATAAAAATTCCAAAAATTTCTAATTTTTCCATTTATTATTTCCCCAAAACACTTTCTAATCCTGTATTAAATTTTCAGGATGTTACAATTCTTCCCACCTTTTATGAATTTTGTCCTCAAAATTCACCATGAATAATCCATCTTAAAACTAATACATAGCATAATCCTCAATTTACATCCCTCTGAATTTGAATTAAGAAAGAAAAGTGTCAAATTCTGATCAAACTAATATATATCATTTCTTGTGCTTCTAAATTCTCAAATCATACTCAAATTTTGCTACACTTTTAACTGTCCAATCTCCTTGACCTATAAGAAAACGAGAAGCATTCTTTAATCATCCACCAAAATATTTAATCCCAAATAATTATACCTTGCCAAATCCTTACACCAATTTCTAATGATATAAGAGTAAAGTCTCAGAACATATGAAAGTATCACTCTATTAACTATCAAATCACTCCCCTTTTAACCAACCCATTGGTTTTTTTTTCAATAAAATTCTGAAGTCCACAACCCCTAATTAATCCAAATCATCAATTACTAAATCACGTTAAGAACTATGAATTCAATAAATCATCCTTCGCAATCCTCCCCAAGTTTCCAAAACATTATTCTAAGTCATCAACCCATAATTTGATTCCCAAGTAGTTCCCTAAATCAATTGCTATCCAAAGCCTAAGTTTATCCAATCACTCATTTAGCACTTGAAACTGCAAAACAGATTTTAAAATTAGATTACTCTATTTCATAGTTCAAATCTTAAAACTGAAACTAATTCCTTAAATTCCATTTACAGCTGTTGTTCATCAACTATATCATTATCACCACCAATACATTCTATACTCCTACCTAATTCCAACCATAACCTCAAATTTCAACTGATTATCCAACTTAGTCTTCATAACCAAAATATGACTCTAAGTCATCAATCACACGAAATATCAAATCCTTCTATTTAGCCACATTATCATTACCTCATCACCTTATTGATATCATAAACAAGTCTTAAAACCCCAAAACTCAAATTCCAAATACTCCTAGTCATATGTTTCCTAATTCAACATTAAACTCATCTTACATTCTAAGATCCACAATATACAACCAACTCCCAATCCTCAAAATCAAAGATTTATCTAATGGGATTCCATTTATTCCCAAACATCTCCAACAAAATATTTTTCTGAATGTGCATCCAACAAGACAATCCATTTAATGTCATCATACAGCCCTAAATAAATTCGCACATACATCCCATAAGAGACTTCAAAAGTCCTCAACATACAATAATTTGATAGCTTAAATTCATAACAACAATCTCTCATCTTCTAAATCACTTTCCAAACCAATATTTCATATTGAAATGCGTGGCTGTCACCCAAGAGGGGGGGGTGAATTGGGTGGCAGAATAAAACTTATGAAATTCTCCCTTTTAAAACTTTACTCCTTGTGCTTGATGAAAGTGACGATGTATTACCCCAAGCACAAGTGAGTATCTAGTGGTGTGGTGCTTGATGTGTAGATTAAAACAACCAGAATGAGCACACACGAGTTTATCCTGGTTCGGTCACTTCCAGACCTACATCCAGTCCCCAGGCTCCACCTGAGATTTTCAATCCACTAAACCTCTTGTTTGAACCAGGCACAAGAAAGCCTTTACACTATAGGTTTTACGAACACGGGTTCACCTAACAACCCACAGGTTTTGCAACGGGCTCACCTGCAAACCTTACAACCACAGGTTTTACAATGGGATCACCTGCAACCTTACAATCACAAGTTTTGCGGGCTAACTTGCAACCTATGGAGATTTAGAAAACCTCTAAATGCTCCCCCTCACTTTTGTAAGATAATAATTCTGTTCGTCAAGCACAAGCTTTAGAACAGCCTCTATCAATTAGAGGATTTGATAAGATGTTCACTCAATGAACTAATTGTGATAAACACTTAAGTACAGATTATTCTCTCTAAGAATAGATGATGTTACTCACTTAAGTACAAATGAATTACTCTCTAATAATGTTACAAATCTAGATCTGAGAGTAGAAGATGAGAGGAATGTAGAATATAGTTTCTCAGATAATATGCTCTGTTTTTCCCAACCTCTCTTCTGAATGTAGATGTTCCTTTTATACTCGGCCTCAATATTCAGGCTTGGGCGGCAGATAGGATATGTCCGTTTGAATATAGCCGTTAATCCCATGTTACCGTTGAGAGGTACATCTTCATTAATGCTTAGCAGGTTTGACTTGCTTTATCTCTGAAAAGCAACTCTGACAACTCTGCTCTGACAAAAGCATTCTGACTTCTGAGTGTGTGACGTTGGCTCTTGTACTCTTGCTGACGGATGATCATCGTTCATTCGGAAGTGGCAATCTTGCTCTGCAAGTATTAGTATATGAATCTCAGTGCCAAGAGTATCTTTCATCCGGAAGCTCATTTCCATCCGGAAGTACAACCAAGTTCTGCACACACTTGTTAGTCCCATCAGAGTAATATATATAATCAAGTGTAGCAGTAAGAACTATACATGCTGTGGGAGGTTTGTCTGCTATGGGAAGTAATCTTACTAAGACTATGTTCTAACTTAGTGTTTTGTCTACTGACGCAAGGGGATGTCTAATCCAACAGTCAGCGTGAGTCTCGTTATGTTACTCTAACTCTTAAGTCTTCCCAAGTGACTTGGTGTGTCATTTTCTTAAGCTATGGGATGTGTAGTATAACAACACTTAATCACATGCAGTGGGAGTTCATTTAGTCTAAGGAGCCTTTCTTGCATCCGGAAGTACTTCTGCATCCGGAAGCACTACTACTGGATGAAGGATTATAATGACTTTTACTCGCTCTCGTTCAGTGTCCTTCAATCCAACAGTCAGCGCTAGTCACTAAGCTATCGGAAGCAATTCTACTGGACGTGGCTTATGTTCGCTGACGCTTAGTGTCATTTAGTCCAACAGCCAGCGCCAGTCTAAATCTAACAGGAAGCAAATTCACATCCGGTTGAATCTTAGCTTAGTCTTAAGGTTTTTGTATATCTAGTGCTTATGGACTAAGTTATTTCCCTAGTGAATTACTTGCTCTCGCTGGGGGATAAGTCATTCATCCGCGAGCGCTAGTCCTAGTCTATCCGGAAGTAAATCCACATCCGGTTGTACTCTTACTTGGGATTCTATGTTAACCTATTGCTTTCTAAGTACTTGATTCATTCTTTCATATTTTAGTCTTCATCAAAACTTAAGATTCTAACATTCTCCCCCTTTTTGATGATGACAAACTTAGTTTTATCGATTAAGTTCATATGAAAGGATTAGTAGAAGAATAAAAGCAATAGATTAAATAAGGCACAAATAACTTAGACAAATATTATTGATAAGCAAAAGATTACAAGTTAGTAATACACAGATAGATAAAATATACAAGTAATCAAAACTGTGCGAGTAGAGCTTATGCATGAAAACTATGAGGAAAAAAAAAATTATCATAGTAAGCAAATTTACAGAGTGCGTAATAACAACACAAAGATGAAATGCTATGTTATGATAGATGCATGAGTGTAAGGGGGTTAAGGCTTGCGCTTGTTATTTTTCCCTCTCTGATTCTTTTGATACTCTTCTTCCACTCTAGCCCATGCTTCGTCCATTTCCTGCTGATCAATCTGCGCAAGGATCTCTTGGAGTTCTCTAGCCTCTTTTTCCTTTTTAATCCTTTCTAGCTCCAAGGACTCCACAATTGCTCTTCTCAGATCATCGGCCTCACTTAGCCCAGAAGAGGAAGAACCAAGTGATGTCTCGTTGATGGGGATGACACCATGAGGAAGATGAATGTTGGAGATCTTTACATTCCAGACCGGAAAGTCAGGGTCCTGGGCCAAGCTTGCCTTGCCTTTCCCTTTTGCTTTCTCTTTAGCCAAAGCATTAGCCCTATCAGCATCCAGAACTGTGAATTGCTCGAAGGTGAGTTTGTTGTTTCCATTAAACCTCTCGAGTTCCTCAGGGGTGAGATCTTCCACCTCAAGCTTTACCACTACTTCTGGTGGGATATTATCCATCACTTTCTGAGCTTGTTCTTTGACGGAGGACTGAAACGTTGACGCTTGATTCTCAAACTCTTCCTCACTGTCTGCAGGCTCAGAGATGCCTGTCCCCTTTTTGACAGCACGCTTCACTCTTGTTTTGCTGGATTTAACCACTGGAGAAGCAGGAGTAGAAGTTGGCGCTGAAGAAGGAATAGGAACAGCTCTCACTCTCACAAGTGGCTCAGACCTTGTGTACCCATATTTTAACATAATCTCCTCAAGTACAGTGAGTGCAGGTGCTGAGGGAGAAGGCTCAGAAGAAGGAACCTCAGGCTCAGGCTCAGGCTGTGTGAGTTCATCAGCTTGCTCAATCAACACCATTGCCAGTTCTGACCTTTGCTCATCTGAGCGCTGCTGTTGCATGAATCGGATGGCTTCCCCACGAATCAGACTCTCAGCATCGCCCAGTCTCTGAGACTCCATGGCTCGACGGAGGGCAGCCGTGATGTCTTCATCTAGCCAGAGGGATGGCTGAGTCAGAACATCCCTTGTGTCCATGGTCTGGCGGAGGGCGATAACAGCATCTCTCCCCCTTTTGTCATCATCAACAAGGGCGAGTGCCAGAGATGGAGTGGATGAAGAGGAGGGCGGAGGTTCAGGGCTAAGTGGAGTTTGTGGTGAGGGTTCTGGGGAAGAGGCAGGTAAGGTATGTTCTGGGGATGTGGGTTGGTTGGGGAACCAGGAAGGATCTACGAATAGACCTTCGAATGGGTAGGTGGAGGAATATTCAGGGAAGGTAGTGGAAGAGTGTGGGGTAAATGGGGTAAAGGGTACGTGAGGATCCTCAGGGATTTGCTGAAGGCGTGGGTAATCTCGTAGATAGATATGGCTGAGGGGGTGAATGGCAGTTTGAAATCCAAGGTGTTCGGCTAAGGGGTTGGTTGGTGTGCGAGTGGATGAGGGAGGTGTAGATGGGGAGTTATGTGGAGATGGGGAGTTGTTGGAGTGAAGGGGTGATTGGCTAGGAGATTGTTGGTGTGTGTCTTGGGTTTGGTGTTCATGGTTGGGTGAAGGTTGGGATTGGTGAGCATTGTTTGGTGATGGAGGGGATTGATGGTCATTTTGTGGAGGTGGCTGTGGTGGTTGAGTGTTAGGTGGAGGAGGTGGGGGAAGTTGAGGGTGACCTGAGGGAGGAGGAGGAGGAGGATTTTGGGGAGGAGGAGGAGGTGGTGGTAGGTTACCTTGTGATGGTTGGGGAATTTGTAGGTGCTGGAGAATGAGGTCAAGTTTTGCGTCCACCCTGGATTGATTGGCTGCTGGGAGAGGAGTCTGGGGAACCATGGATTGTCCAACAGGGTGAATTCATTGAAGTTACCCCCTTTGTGTGTCATCATCCGGGAGTAGATATAATACAGAACCCTGTAGGAGTCAGACATTTTGGACACCTTTTTGTCTTTGGTGCCATACAACTGTTCTAGTTCCTCCTTGCTGTATTTGAGCGCCTCAGGATATAGCCACTTAGTCATCCCCTCATCAGTGATCCCCATTAACTCGTTCAGCGTTCTCTAGGTAAAACTGAAGGTTCTTCCTCTGACTGTGGCCGTGAAGTAGAGTCTGTGGATTTGCTCCTTTCCATCTACCTTCTTGTACTTCACTTTGCCAGAGAGGGATTGGCAGAAGGCTCGCAGGACGTTGATGTTGTAGTCCTGTTTGATCCCCAGCCAGGGCATGTATTTTTCTAAGTAAGGCCGCAGGTGAGGAAACCCTAGTTCATCAATCTTGGCCAGATCGATGAACAAGCCATTGTTGAAGTAAGGCTTAATGGTTTCAAACTTGGAGGCAACAGGCTCCAAGGCCCCATCTCTATACACTGTAGGGTCATCTTCTTCAACCCTCTGCCTCTTTGAAGACGACTCTTCAGCAAATTGCACCCTCTTCTTCTTTCCTTTTCTCAGGGCTTCCCTCTCTTGTTCGGAAACCACTATCTGTTCAGTCACTCTGCCAGAAGTTCCAGGCTGACCCTGAACATTTTCCTCCTGCCCTGGTGTCTGCCCAGAAATTTCACGGTGTTCATGATGTTCTTCATTTTGCCCAGATTTCTTAGAAGGTTCATGATGAGATTGCCCAGATTTTGACTTGTGTTTCTTAGATGAAGAATGTTTTGACTTGTGTTTCTTGGTAACTGGGTTGGATTCATGAGATCCGGCCATTTGTGTATGGATTGGGGGTAAAAAGGAGATGAAATGCGAAGGGACGTGTGAAGAAAAATGAAGAACAGATGAAGAAGGTTATAGAGAAAATGGTGAAAGTGAAAATGATGCAAGTAAAAAGTGAAAGTGAAAAATGACACCCTATTTATAGGAAAAGTTACTGAGGGCAAAAATGGTCATGTCTCTTCAGATTTTCACACATTGGGTAACGTAAACAATTTAAGTTGGAACGACACACCTGATGACACGTGTCGCTTCAGATAATCAGAGAAGGCATAACGTTTCATTGAGGAAGGTGAAGCGTTTTCTGAAGTGACGTGTCCCTTGGACTGGTGCTGGCGCTCACTTGGTTTCATCATCCAGTGTCAGTGAGGGATCATCCGGAAGTGGTTTTGCTTCCGGTTGTGCTTACTTAAGATTTAACATTGTGAGCCTGCAAGAACACATGTTGGCACTTCGATGCCTAAGTTAGTACATTTGGCAGGTTTTAGCAATTAAGCACAGATGTTTTCTGAAGATTTAAACTTCATTTTAACATTCTCAAATTTCTCCTTATAAGACTAAGTTGATCAACCCTCAGTGGTTGTTTGATAGCTACGTCTGTAGTTGGGAAACAAATCTTGCACATGCTTCAGGAAGTGTATCCGCTTCTGGATGTGAGGGTCTTTGGATTTAGCATTGATAGCTCTTATCTTCCATACTAGGGAACCTTTCCACTAGGAGATCTGCAGGTGCTAGCGGAAGCACATGCGCTTCCGGATGGTCAGTGGAAAACTTGAGATTTAGCCTTAGTATACATGCTGAGGACATTCCAAGTTACAAATTTATGTTAATCAGCTCAGTATAATAATCTCAAGAAAATGTGCTTGCTTGTTGGTTTTGTAAAGTAGGAGTATTAATAATGTGAAAACAGTCTTTGAAATGTAGTTCACAATTTCTCAGTTTCACTATCAAGTCATGAATTCCATTCATACTCTTTTGGATAAATATCAAGTGATGGCACAAGGAGTATCTAGCAGATTGCAATTTTTCAGAGTTTCATGCACAGGTATAGTTCAACAAATATGCTTTAAGGATGTTCATGTTAGATTGTGAAGACATGTGAAATGTAAATACACGAGATTCTAAAACCCTTAATGTTCACACAATAATTTAGCTTTAAGAATGAATCAAATTTACAAAAACAGTCAAATTCTCAGCATATGATCACAAGAATAATCTTCAAGTCTCATCTCAAGTTCTTTCAAATATGCTTAACATGATCTCATTATTCTTAGGATATCAACAAGCTTTAACTTAATTCAGATTGTACTGGGCTTGTGATAATGTGCCAGGATATATGGCTTTCAGTGGGTAGAGATTCTTAATAGTTCTTTCCACCCTAGTTATCTACTCTCACTTAGGCTTCTATCCTATTGGCATTTGCTCTTGGATTTATCAGATTTTGCAGAGGTTAATTCCAGGCATTTCCTAAGATTCCTAATGTATGTCTGACAAGAGAAAAATGCACAACATAATGAGTAATGGAAAGAAATGCTCATATAAGAAGATTGACGAGATTTCCTCAAGATTGACTTCAGAACAGCCATTTCTTCTCATCTTGTCAAAGTGCATACTCGTTGACGTTCTCTCTTGTACATCCACATCATTCAAGCTTTCATAATCTGTCAACACACTTAACCACAGGCTTGAACTGAGATCATTAGTAGATGGTGACTTAAGATGTGATTAAAAACATTTTCAGAATAAGATCATCACTGGTTTCTAAAGAACATCTCATAAGTATCACTATTTTTTGAAATGTTTAAGTCAATCATGTGTGGCTAGACGCTACATATTCTTCACATTCATTTCATAGGGTAATTTGAAGTTTAATCTTAGATACATAAATGTCAATTGCCAATGAAATGAGTAAACATGCATTCATTACCCGGTTAATCATGTAGATAAGAGAAAGGGTAAGAATGACATCACCAAGGCTACATTTGCGTCAAGTAGTAGCTTGCTTGATTTTGACTGGTGGTGCTTGATCTTTTCCATTTCAAGAGCAGTAGCACCAGTAGCCCAGCATGAAGAACATCTTATTCAGTTTTGACCCATTGCCCAGACCAGGTACGGTCTTGAATATAGTTGTTCTTTTGGATCTCCTTTCCTACAAAATACCAAGTAATTCCCTTTTCCATTTCTCAGTCTCCAAACTTGGATCTGACAGGTCAGTTTGTAGGAAGTGTAAAGTCCATATGCACTTGAGTCATTAATTATGCTTATGCCGTTTAGAATCAACTATGACTATATATACATGGTTTTGATCTTGACAGCTAGACAGCATGTAGGTTATGAACATTGTGAATTTCTTTGAGCTTTCTTCTCTTAAGAAAATAATGTTCATGTCTATGATGCTTGATGCAAAATCTCAATAATCCCATCTAACACTTGCATAAGAGATTTTACTTTCGCATGCTTTGACTCTAAGTGATTCCTTGCTTACCCAAGGAGATCTTCTATACTTATCCTTGGTTTGAACCACTGTCTTATGAGAGACAGAGTTCATAGGTTTTCTCCATGTTGATCGAGGAATCCTCTCTCTCTTGTTCTTCTCAGGATAGTTGAGTGGGACTCTGTGATAGCTCATCCTTGAGACAGAACTTCTGTTCCTTGTGGTAGTGCACTGCTTCTTATGATTGAACCAGGTGGTTGCAGCAGTGACTTCACCACGAGCTCTCTTCTTTGGGACAAGAGGAACTCTTGATCTTTCCTGCACAAGTAAGGCACTGGAAGGAAGTTTTGGTACCCATTTGTACTTGGGTCCTACATGGTTAGTGCTGGACCTTACTTGTCCTTTAGAGATCCATACAAATTTATTTCTCACATGTAAATTTTTTCTAAGACTACATGTGTGAGAAATATGACCTGATCTACCACAATAATGACAGATAATGGAATGATATTCAGAATCGGATTTCCTATCAATATCTTGTTGATCAATTTTGTTTTCAAAGACTCTCTGTTCTTTTGAATCAACTTTTGAAGTTTCAGGGCCTTTTGAAAACTTCTCTTTTTCCTTCAACAGGAATTCACAATTGGAGCAATTTTCAGTACATGTTGAAGCTTCTGCTCTCGATAGCTGTTTTTCTATGGGCTGCACTAGTTGTATTTCTATGGAGGGAACTTTGGAAACCTTGGATGTAGAAGAATTAATGAGTTCCTCAAGTTTCCTATTCTTTTTCCTTAATCCTAGAACTTCTTTTGCAAGTTTACAAAATTCAATATGTAACTCATTATACATGTCTTGCAATTCAGAAGGTTCAAGTTCAGATACCTCATTTTCTTCAGTTTCTGAATCTTCTAGGTAGAGATCGACACTCTCTTCACTGGTGCTAGCTTCCTCAATATCAGCTTCTTGTAGCTCACCGTCTGTCGATCCACAGGGGGCACGAGATGAGCTTTGGACAGCTTTACTTTCAAGAGAGTGGTTAGAAGCATACATAGCATCAAGAGTGTTCCAAATATCTCTAGTATTAGAGCAATGTTTAATTTTCTGGAAATCACTCTCACTTAAGCTTTTGTACAAAATTTGCATTGCTCTAATGTTCAAGTAAAATAAATTTTTCTCCTCTTCAGTCCAATTTACTTTTGGTTTGAAATCAGAATCATTTACAAAGACATCCCACATTTTGAAATTCGAGGATAGCACAAAACTTTTCATCCTTGCCTTCCATAAGTAAAAATCAATATTATCTAACAAGGGTGGGATAGTATGATCAAAACCTTCAAAACACATTTTTATAACCAAGTCAGCCTAGGTCTTTGCACTTGAGATCGTTGGATCCTTTAAACAAGTGACCTTGCTCTGATACCAAATGAAATGCGTGGCTGTCACCCAAGAGGGGGGGGTGAATTGGGTGGCAGAATAAAACTTATGAAATTCTCCCTTTTAAAACTTTACTCCTTGTGCTTGATGAAAGTGACGATGTATTACCCCAAGCACAAGTGAGTATCTAGTGGTGTGGTGCTTGATGTGTAGATTAAAACAACCAGAATGAGCACACACGAGTTTATCCTGGTTCGGTCACTTCCAGACCTACATCCAGTCCCCAGGCTCCACCTGAGATTTTCAATCCACTAAACCTCTTGTTTGAACCAGGCACAAGAAAGCCTTTACACTATAGGTTTTACGAACACGGGTTCACCTAACAACCCACAGGTTTTGCAACGGGCTCACCTGCAAACCTTACAACCACAGGTTTTACAATGGGATCACCTGCAACCTTACAATCACAAGTTTTGCGGGCTAACTTGCAACCTATGGAGATTTAGAAAACCTCTAAATGCTCCCCCTCACTTTTGTAAGATAATAATTCTGTTCGTCAAGCACAAGCTTTAGAACAGCCTCTATCAATTAGAGGATTTGATAAGATGTTCACTCAATGAACTAATTGTGATAAACACTTAAGTACAGATTATTCTCTCTAAGAATAGATGATGTTACTCACTTAAGTACAAATGAATTACTCTCTAATAATGTTACAAATCTAGATCTGAGAGTAGAAGATGAGAGGAATGTAGAATATAGTTTCTCAGATAATATGCTCTGTTTTTCCCAACCTCTCTTCTGAATGTAGATGTTCCTTTTATACTCGGCCTCAATATTCAGGCTTGGGCGGCAGATAGGATATGTCCGTTTGAATATAGCCGTTAATCCCATGTTACCGTTGAGAGGTACATCTTCATTAATGCTTAGCAGGGTTGACTTGCTTTATCTCTGAAAAGCAACTCTGACAACTCTGCTCTGACAAAAGCATTCTGACTTCTGAGTGTGTGACGTTGGCTCTTGTACTCTTGCTGACGGATGATCATCGTTCATTCGGAAGTGGCAATCTTGCTCTGCAAGTATCTTTCATCCGGAAGCTCATTCCATCCGGAAGTACAACCAAGTTCTGCACACACTTGTTAGTCCCATCAGAGTAATATATATAATCAAGTGTAGCAGTAAGAACTATACATGCTGTGGGAGGTTTGTCTGCTATGGGAAGTAATCTTACTAAGACTATGTTCTAACTTAGTGTTTTGTCTACTGACGCAAGGGGATGTCTAATCCAACAGTCAGCGTGAGTCTCGTTATGTTACTCTAACTCTTAAGTCTTCCCAAGTGACTTGGTGTGTCATTTTCTTAAGCTATGGGATGTGTAGTATAACAACACTTAATCACATGCAGTGGGAGTTCATTTAGTCTAAGGAGCCTTTCTTGCATCCGGAAGTACTTCTGCATCCGGAAGCACTACTACTGGATGAAGGATTATAATGACTTTTACTCGCTCTCGTTCAGTGTCCTTCAATCCAACAGTCAGCGCTAGTCACTAAGCTATCAGAAGCAATTCTACTGGACGTGGCTTATGTTCGCTGACGCTTAGTGTCATTTAGTCCAACAGCCAGCGCCAGTCTAAATCTAATAGGAAGCAAATTCACATCCGGTTGAATCTTAGCTTAGTCTTAAGGTTTTTGTATATCTAGTGCTTATGGACTAAGTTATTTCCCTAATGAATTACTTGCTCTCGCTGGGGGATAAGTCATTCATCCGCGAGCGCTAGTCCTAGTCTATCCGGAAGTAAATCCACATCCGGTTGTACTCTTACTTGGGATTCTATGTTAACCTATTGCTTTCTAAGTACTTGATTCATTCTTTCATATTTTAGTCTTCATCAAAACTTAAGATTCTAACACATATAATTTAAACTTACACATTGATCAACCATGAAAGAATCAGAATAGACCTTTCAGCTTAACTCCATAGTATTTGCGTATCTCTAGCGTAAAATCATGTAACTCCATGATATAGTCACCTAACATATTTACCAAATCCAATACTTATTTCAACCTTAAAGGCTTTTAAACTACAATCAAATTCATTTATCCTTAACTATCCTGCAAGTTCTTACCCCGATTTACACTTTGTCAAGATTATTGTCACAAAATTCTCTTATCCATGGCAGAACCCACTTCGGACAAAGGAAAGAAATAAGAGGAAGAAGTCAGAATTTGCGAACAATTTCGGATTTCACACAATCCAACCTGTAACACCATATCATTCCATTTCATACTCAACATATAACAAGGTTATCTCACAATATAATTCCCCATTTGTTCACTATGCATTCAACCACTGTAAGATTTAATCCCATGAATCCCTAACTCGAACAAAGATTGTACATAAATGTACTACCACATTTTAGCTATAAACATGACTTAAATATGCATAGATCATAATATACTCATTCACTTTACACATACCAGCAGCAAATTGAAAACAAAACAGAACAATCAAGAATTTCCTAGACTTAACTATCACAATTTCGTCAACAATCCTAATGCCCAAATTAGGGCTCTTTCACCAATTCAATTAATCAACAAATCAATGCAATCCTTACTTCAAGACTTTCCACAACTACCAAACATCATAAATAAAATTCCTTTAAATTCCGCATCTATACCAACTCATACTCTTCAACTTTCAATTTGTCAACAATATCTTCTAAATACATTCTAAAAATTTGTATTTACTAAAGTCACTACTATTACCCACAAAACTAAGCATATTGTTTCTTTCCTTTTAACTCCAATTGTTTTGAACCACTAGGTAAATATCCTTACTTACCTATTGTTATTTTTGGTGAATCCTTTTTGTTTTCAACACCTATATTACTATCTCTTATTACTTTCACAGTTATCTACCCCCTTTGACTCATAAGATCTTCAATGATGCCTCGACTATAATTATGCCTAGGTTCATAATTATATCTGAGACCCCAAAAGAAGAATCCTTATTCCGCCAATCTTCTTTTAAAATTCCCATTCATCCACTTTAACTAAAAAGTTAATGTTCACCAATACTAATCTCTTCTAATAAATGTACTGTTTAATCCACTCTACTTATTCCATTGCTCGAGTAAGTCTTTTTCAACATTATCACTTTCCAAATCCTTCTTAGGTATATCACACTTTTATCCTATTTCAACAAAATCCATAATTCCACAACGTTGATCATCACTACAATACATAACCTTCTATTCAATATCACTAATCCAATCAACAATTCGTTAGAAATCCTAGTAATCATCCAACCTTTTAAAAAAATCCTTTATGAAAGTAGTGGATGCACAAGAGGGGGGGTGAATTGTGCTACCAAATTAAAATCAAACAATAACAACACAAGGATTTTTACTGGTTCGGTCTTCCTGACCTACGTCCAGTTCTCAACCACCCAGGTTGAGTTCCACTATCCCCAGGTTTTACAACGGGTTCACCTGGAACCTTTACAACCGCAAGTTTTGGACGGGATCACTTGCAACCTTACAACTACAAGTTTTACTCGAGGCTCACTTGCAACCTTGCTAACTAACTCCCCCTTACAACCAGCAAGGGTTCAACCTTTACAAATAAAGGATTTTCTAAACTTAGTTCTCTTTAAGAACGGATAATGTTACACACTTAAGTACAATGAATGCTCTTAATAACTGAAGAGACTTAACTACAAAGAGTACAAGATAAGTAGATGAAAAGAACTCTCAATGTGTTAAATGCTCTTTCGCTTTTCTGGGCAGCTTTGATTGCTTGAAGGATATTCTCAGTTTCTCTCTCTAGATTTCTTCAAGATGTCAAAGTTGTCTTCATAAATGAAGATGAGCTTCCTTATATAGTCCTCAAGCATTCTCCCTCTTGGTAGGTGGCATAGCCGTTTGAATATAGCTGTTTATCCCAAGTTACCGTTGGCTCATTTAATGCTCCATTAATGCTTAGCAGGGTTGACTTTGCTTTATCTCTGAAAAGTAGTTCTGACAACTCTGCTCTGCCAAAAAGCACTCTGACACTGCACTGCTCTGCTCTTGCTGAACGTTCTGACATTCTGATTGCTTGCGGAAGCAATTCCACATCCGGAAGCAACATCATTCAGTGCTGCACTTGAACGTTAGTCTAGCAATATATTAACACATAGTCACATGCAGTGGGAGTTCATTTAGTCTTAAGAAGTTCTCTTACTTCCGGAAGCAATTCCACATCCGGAAGCACTCCTACTGGACGTTGAGTTATGGCTTAGTGTTATACTCACTGACGCTCGGTGTTACCTAACCCAACAGGCAGCGCTAGTCATTAACCATCCGGAAGCAAATCCACATCCGGTTGCATCCTAACTTAGTCTCAAGGATTTTATACAACTAATGTTCCTAGACTAAGTTATAACTTAGTGAAGCACTTGCTGCCGCTGGGGGATGAGTGGTTCATCCGCGAGCGCTAGTCCTAGTCCATCCGGAAGTAAATCCACATCCGGTTGTACTCTTACTTGTGGTTCCATTTTAACCTAATTTTGTCTAAGTGTTTACCTTGTTCTTTCATATTTTAGTCTTCATCAAAACTTAAGATTCTAACATTCTCCCCCTTTTTGATGATGACAAACTAAGTTATACAATTAAGTTCATATGAAAGAATTAAGCGTAATAATCAGATAAGGTACAAAAGACTAAAGACAAATATCATTGATGAGCACAAGATTACAAGTCAGATATGTAACAATAGATAAAATACACAAGTAATCAAAAAACTATGCAAGACAAACTATGCATGAGAAAATATGAAAAGAAAATTTTCTAAGTTAAAATGCATGGGGTTGGTTGAGGTTTATAGTTGGTGTCTCCTTTTCTTCTCCCTCTCCAACTGCCTTTGTTCACACTCCTCTTGCAGTTTGGCTAGCTGGGCATCCTTCTCACTTTGGTCAATCTGAGCAATTATGCTTTGAAGCTCTGCCTCTTCCTTCTCCCTTCTGAGTCTCTCTGATTCAACGGATTCCTCAAAGGCTCTCTTCAGATTTTGAACTTCTTCAAATCCAGGGAACCCAGTTGCATCAGAGAAGGGAACGACCTCGCCATTGGGATAATGGACAGCCCTAATCTTCACATTCCACACCGGATAGTTGGGGTCGTCCTCAACTTCCTTGGCTTTCCTTTTCCCTTTTCCTTTTCCTTTGCCCTTTCTCCTTTCTTGGGAGGCCTTGGCATTTGCTCTTTCAGCATCAAGGCAGGCCATCTGACCAAATGTGATCTTGTCTGTCCATCCATACTTCTCGAACTCTTCAGCAGTCATATCCTCTATTTCCAGCTTTACTTCCTTTAGTGGCGGAGGAATATATGATGCTTGAGAGGATGGCTGAGTCTCAGATGCTTCCCTCTCAAATACCCTCTCTGACTCATGGTCCTCAGAGCGACCACGAGGTTCCTCTTCACTCTCAGAAGACTCAGCAGTAGCAGCACCCTTTTTGGCACGATGCTTCTTTCTAGACTGGTTGTAGCTGACGACTGAAGGAGGAGGAGCAGAGGTTGGCTCAGATGAGGGGATTATTGGAGGAGGAGGAGCAGAGGTTGGCACAGAGGGAGGGATTGGCTTGGTTATTACCATAGGTGGATGGTTTTGCCTCTTCAGCCCATACTTCATCATAATTTCTTCCATAAAATTTCGGGCAGGCTCAGAGGGAGGAGGTTCAGATGATGAAGGCTCTGGCTCAGGTGCAGGCTCAGGCTGTGGAATCTCATCAGGTTGCTCAACCAATACCATTGCCCACTTTGATCTTTGCTCGTCTGAACGATGCTGTTCCATAAAGCGGATGGCTTCCCCACGGATAAGACGTTCGGCACTACCCAATCTCTGGGAATTCATGGCTCGACGGAGGGCAGCAGCTATATCCTCATCTAGCCATAAAGAGGGTTGAGTTAGGATTTCTCTCCCCCTTTTGGTATCATCAAGAAGGGCGAGGGCCAGGGAGGAAGGATTGGGTGATGTGGAGGGAGGAGGTTCAGGGCCATAGGTTCTGGGTGGTGACGTTGCTGGTGAGGAAGTGGGTGAGGTTACTGGTGAATTAGTGGGGCTAGGGAACCAGGAGGGATCTGTGAATAGGCCATCGAAGGGGTAGGTAGATGAATAAGGGGTGAAGGGTAAGTGTTCCTCAGATAACCTCTGAAGGCGGGGGTAATCCCTCAGATATATGTGACTGAGGGGGTGAATGGCAGTGTGGAAGCCAAGGTGCTCGGCCAGTTGGTTGGGATTGGTTGGGTTGGTGGATTGTGGGTTGGGGGAGTTTTGTGGGTTAGATGAATTAGAGTGGCTAGGAGAGTGGTTAGGTGAAGGTGAGTTTTGGGGGGTTTGGTGAGAGGAGTGGTGAGTGTCAGACTCATTTTGTGGTGAAGGTTGATGTGAGTCATTCTGAGGAGGGGGTTGTTGTGTATTAGGAGGAGGGAGTGATGGTTGGTTAGGTGGAGGAGGTGGAGGTGGGTTAGGAGGTGGAGGTGGGTTAGGAGGAGGAGGTGGTGGTAAGTTACCTTGTGGTTGAGGGATTTGAAGGTGATTGAGGATGAGGTCTAACTTGGCATCTACCCTCGCTAGTTGAGCTTCGACTCGACCTACTCGGTCCTCGAGCCTCAGGATTCTCTCCCCCTGCTGCTGGAACCCAGTGTCACACTCATTATGAAGGGGAGCCACCAAGGAATCAGTCAGCCTAAAAAGAATCTCCTCCTTCACTTCCTCAGCAAAGGCCTTTACTGCGGCTGTCACCTTTGGAACACGGCTTGGACCAGGATGAAAATCTACCTCTTGATCCCCCGCACCAGATGCAGAGGGAGCCGTGGTGTGTGAGGCACTTCCTGCCTGAGAGCCTGAGCGAGTGGCCTTTGTCTGCTTGATGTATTTTATCCCCATCTTGCCGATGTTAACTGCGCTGACAGGTACACACTTAACATTCTCTTCCTCCTTAGTGGATGTTGACTTGATCAAATATTTCTCTAGGAGGAAGGCGATGACAGTGGGGTAGGGTAGACTTCCAGACTTCTGATTTTCAATCCACCTGTGCAACTCTAGACTGATCAACTGCCCAGGGTTGATTGGCTGCTGGGAGAGGAGTCTGGGGAACCAAGGGTTGTCCAGGAGAGTGAACTCGTTGAAGTTCCCCCCTTTATGTGTCATCATGCGGGAGTAGACATAATATAGGAGCCGGTTGGTGTCAGACATCCCAGACACCTTCTTCCCCTTGGTGTCATAGACTTTTTCAATCTCCTCCTGGCTGAGTTTCTCAGGGAATAGCCATTCATTCATTGCTCCCTCAGTGATCCCCATCAGCCGGTTGATGTCTCTCCAAGTGAAGCTAAAGGTTCTCCCTCTTACTGTGGCAGTGAAGGTGACTCTGCGAATCTGATCCTTCCCATCCACCTTCTTATGCTTGGCCTTGGAGGTGAGGGACTGGCAGAACACACGCAGGACGTTGACGTTGTATTCCTGGTTGATCCCCAGCCAGCACATGTACTTCTCCAGATATTCCCTCAAATGTGGAAACCCTAGATCATCTATTTTGTTCAAGTCGATGAACACCCCAGTGTTGAAGTAGGGTTTTGCAGTCTCCATTTTCCCAGACACTGTCTCCAAAGGCCCATCCTTATAAACTGTAGGATCATCCTCAACTCTCTGTCGCTTGGATGAGGGCTCTTCGCTAAACCGAACCTTCTTTTTGCCCTTTCTCTTGGACTGTTCCTCATGATGTTGCTCAGAATGCCCAGGCTGTTCTTGCTGTTCTTGAGTTTGCCCAGATTGTTCATGTTGTTTTCCAGATTTCCCAGATTTCGAATGCCCCGATTTCCCAGTTTTGGACTTCGATTTTGATTTCTTGGAAGTGGTTGGGATCTCAATGTCTTGGTTGGATTCGTGTGAGCCGGCTATTTCGTGTAGGTTAGGGTTTTAAGTGGAATGTATGCAGAAGAGATGTAGAAAAAGACGAAGAGAATGCGATGAAGATGAAGGATGATTTCAGAGAATTTTGGGTGTTTGATTTGTATGAGAAGTGAAAAATGAATGACAATGGCCTATATATATATATGCGAAGTGACAAACAATGTAATGAATCATGATGACTCTTCATTGAAAATATGCACCTTTTGTGGGAAAATGTAAACATTCAAATTGAAACGTCGCACCTTTGTGACACGTGTCTCTGCACAATGTCAGAAGAGACACAATTTTTGGTGTGAGAAGATGAAACGTTTTCTGAGGTGACGTGTCCCTTTGTCCAGACACTGGCGCTCCCGCTCACTTTGATTTAACATTCAGCGCCAGCAAATGATCATCCGGAAGTGGTTTTGCTTCCGGTTGCACTTGCTTAAGATTTAACATTGGGGACCTGCAAAACTCAAGATTGGCACTCTGATGCCTAAGTTAGTATAGTTGCAGGTTTTAATCAATTAAGCACAGGTTTATTTTGAAAGATTAAACTTCATTTGGGTTTACCATTCCCAAATCATCTCTTATGTATGTGAATTGATCAACCCCCAGAGGCTTGGTGAAGATATCTGCAAGCTGGTGGTGAGTAGAAACAAACTGCACCTTGACATCCTTCTTTTGAACATGATCTCTGATGAAGTGATGTCTGACGTCAATGTGCTTTGTTCTTGTGTGCTGAACTGAGTTTTTGGCCAGGCTGATGGTGCTTGTGTTATCACAGAGAATGGGAGCCTCTGGAAATTCCAGGCCAAGGTCCCTCAGTTGATTCTTCAGCCACAGCACTTGTGCACAACAGCTTGCAGCAGCAATGTACTCTGCCTCTGTGGATGATAAGGACACGCAGGTTTGTTTCTTGCTAGCCCAAGAGACCAGACAACCACCAAGGAAGGCGCATTGTCCACTGGTGCTCTTCCTGTCAGTTTTATAACCTGCATGGTCAGCGTCAGAATAAGCCCACAAGAACTCTTGGTTACCTCTGGGATACCAAAGACCAAGTTCTTGTGTTCCCTCAAGGTATCTTAAGATACGTTTAACACAAGTTAGATGTGATTCCTTGGGGTTGGCTTGAAATCTAGCACACATGCCTACGCTAAATTGAATGTCAGGCCTGCTGGCTGTTAAATATAGCAGGGAACCTATCATTCCCCTGTACATGGGCAGGCTGACTGATTTTCCTTTTACATCAGCGTCGAGTGCGGCAGTGGTGCTCATGGGAGTATCATACTCCTTGCATTCATCCATCCCAAACTTCTTGAGGAGCTCTCTACAATACTTAGTTTGGGAGATGAAAATGCCATCCTTCTTTTGCTTAATTTGCAGGCCTAGGAAGAACGTTAGTTCTCCCATCATTGACATCTCAAATTCTCCCTGCATAGTCTTGGAAAATTCTTCACAAAGTTTTTCATTAGTTGCCCCAAAAATAATATCATCGACATAAATCTGGACAATAAGCATGTTTCTATCTTTGTGCAGAATAAACAGTGTATTATCTAGTTTTCCTCTTGAGAAACCCTTCCCCAGCAAAAAGCTGCTGAGTCTCTCATACCAAGCTCGAGGAGCTTGTTTCAGGCCATACAAAGCTTTCTTTAGCTTATACACATGTTTAGGATGCTTGTGATCCTCAAAGCCCGGAGGTTGTTCTACATAAACCTCTTATTTAATGTAACCATTAAGAAATGCACTCTTTACATCCATTTGATATAATTTAAAACTTTTCATGGATGCAAAGGCTAGAAGAATCCTTATTGCTTCAAGTCTAGCGACTGGAGCAAAAGTTTCTTCATAGTCTATGCCTTCTTCTTGGTTATATCCTTTGGCTACCAATCTGGCTTTGTTCCTTGTTATTTGACCTGTCTCATCCAGTTTGTTCTTGAAGACCCATTTGGTCCCAACTATGGATTGATGAGATGGCCTTGGGACTAGTTCCCAAACTTGGCTTCTTTCGAACTGGTTTAGCTCTTCCTGCATGGCAAAAATCCAGTCGCAGTCCTCAAGAGCTTGTTCAACTGAAGTTGGTACGATCTGAGATAAGAAGGCTCCAAACTCAACTTCATTTTGAACCTGCCTTCTGGTTCTGACACCAGAAGAAACATCACCAAGCACTTGATCAAGAGGATGATCCCTGTGATGTCTCCTAGCCGTTGGCAGCTGTACCTCATCAGGCACTGTCTGCACTTCAGGCTCATCACTGGGTTCATCTTCTTCTTTGGCATTACTTGCTGGTGTTTCTTTTGGTGGTGAAGATGATGGTGGTTTTGGAAAGTTCAGTATCCCATCATCTTCTGTGGATTGTTCCCATGTAGGAGTTTCATCAAATACAACATGCATAGATTCTTCTACAGTTCTAGTCCTCATGTTGTATACTCTATAAGCCTTACTCCTAAGGGAATACCCTATGAATACACCTATATCAACTTTTGGATCAAACTTACCCAGATTTACCTTTCTATTGTTATGCACATAGCATTTTGATCCAAAGATTCTGAGGTGGCTGATGTTGGGCTTTCTGCCTTTGTATAGCTCATAGGGAGTCTTATCCAAGCCCTTGCAAACATAGGCTCTGTTAGAGATGTAGCAAGCAGTGCTCATAGCGTCCGCCCAGAACACTTGAGAAACCTCTTTCTCATTGAGCATGCTCCTGGCCATCTCAGTCAGAACCCTGTTCTTCCTCTCGATCACACCGTTTTGCTGAGGAGTTCTGGGAGCTGAGAAGTTGTGATCAATGCCATTCTGCTCACACAGCTCTGAGAAGCTATGGTTCTCAAATTCTCCTCCATGGTCTGTCCTTATGGCTGTGATCTTGAGATCTCTCTCATTCTGTACTTTCTTGGCCAGGACAACAAAGACATCAAAGGCATCTTGCTTAGAGGCAAGAAACATAGTCCAGGTGAACCTAGAATAGTCATCCACTACAACTAGAGCATACAGGTTTCCACCCAAGCTCTTCACTCTTGCTGGCCCAACCAAATCCATGTGGATCAGTTCCAAGGGCCTGCTGGTGGAGACTTTCTTCTTGATTTTAAACGAGGACTTTGTTTGTTTCCCTCGTTGGCAGGATTCACAAATATAATCATGCTTAACCTTAAAAGATGGAATCCCTATAGCTAGCTCTTTCTTAATTAGCATGTCAAGTTGGGTAAAATTAACATGTGCTAGCCTTTTATGCCAAAGCCAACTATTCTCATCACTAGATATTAAGCATTTTTCATCTAGTTGTTGACATAAGTCTAGAGTATATAGGTTTCCATTTCTATTGGCCTTAAGTTTGCATTTTAGGTTGGCCTTATCAAGGTTCAGATCATGCTTGTCAATTATCATGCACTCATGTGAATCAAAGATTACCCAATTTCCTTTGTCAGTGCTCTGGCTCATGTAACAACCACACTTTTATAACCATTTTTACGCTATATATTTTTTTTTTCTTTTCATAATTACTAACTATGTTAGAAAAGAATCCAGTTAACAAAATAGTAGCTAACATAGTTAGGAAAAGACTTTTCTTACTTTTCAAAAGAAACAAATTAGTAGCCTTAATTAAAAATAGTTTAAAGTCTAACTATGTTAGAAAAAGATTGGGGTAGACCCAGAAATCGCAACTACTACCACTCGCTTACGTACATCTTTGCACTACGTGCATGTGCATGCCCGCAAGGTGGTGTGTGATAATAATGTGTAAAGTGGTGTGTGCTACATATTGTGTTGCATGAACATATTATCTATGCTAATTTCAAGTAATTATCAATTATCATGTATTGCAGCAGCACAAATATACAAATACATCACAACTCAAAACATCGCAACTCAAAACATCAATAATAATAATAATAATTAAAACATCAATAATAACAATTAAATCAAACACAACACACCGTAGTATCTCAGTTCAATAGGGACTCACGACTCGATGATCGATATACCCTCGCTTGAACTGGTTCAAAGGGACTAACAACCCTACTGAACATGTAACAATATTGTGTCTTATTCATTTTAGTCCCTGGGGGTTTTACAGGGAACCTCATTCCGGAATGGCATAATTATAATCATATTAACCGGTGTGCACCAAACAAATCATCAATTCTCATAAAGCATATAATAAACCTTATAAATTCATAAACTAACCTATATGCTTACAAACATACACACACACGCAAACAAGTTTAAGTAGTTACCTGCAGCAATCAGCGTTTCGTCGCTTTTCCTCACTCTTGCTCGAGGATTTTCTCTATGTATGTCCCTTACTAAATTTCTCCTAATATCATACCATATATTATAATAAACAACCATCCTTATGTATATTAAATAACGCCGCTCTCGTTCCTAGTAATACCACGATACCCCTTCCCCTTTTCTTAAGCTTTTTATTGTAAGAAACGTTTTCAAATCAGTTAAGGATAATACAATTCAGTTCACATTTAATGTCATTTATTCCATAGTCATTTATCAAGTCAAATAAATTCAGCTATAAAAAGTATCAATCATGGAACAATTCAATTGCAAGCTAAAAAAAACATTAACAAACATTCAAAGTTTCCATCTTTTGTATCCTTAAAGTTCTAGTTCTCATTATAAATTTCAATACAACCATTTAACTTCATAAACTCATAGATCAACATTAATAATCAGTTACTTTTGCTTTAATAAACACTAACTTCACATATTCAGCAAGATCAAAATATATTTCTTCACAAAATACCAACGTTGCAACCTAGCTTCTTCATTCACTGTCTAAACAAACCAAAAATATAAACTCAAAACTACAGCAGCCACCAAACAAAACCACAACAATACATAAGTATCCATCTACATAGCTAGTATACCACAGAATCAAAACAGTATCTCTAAGTCAAGGAAAAATTCAAGCTTTCACAAATCAACATATAGAGGCATAACAAAAATTCTAAAGTGGTTTCTTTATTAATTATTCATAGTTTCAAATCTAAATATCATAATTGATTTCCCTTCCCCAAGCTCACCAAGATTCGGCCGAAAGAGAAGAGAAAAGGCAAACAAGGAGAGAACACTCACCGAAGTTGAAAACGGTCTTATTTGAGAAAATGTGAGTCTCCGGTCGCCGGGAAAATCGTCTCAACCACCGTCAATAGTGGCTGGGTTCGCAGGAGCAAGCAAGAATAAAGCGACACGGTGAAGGAATTAGTGAGAAATCGAAGTGGAAAGGGAGAGGAAATAGAGAAAAGCAAGGAAATAGAGTTGAGAAGACGAACGAAGCCTTACCACACGTAGCCACCGCCGTTCGTTCTCGCCGGAGCAGTTCCCGTCGCTGCCGAAGATGAAACCGAACTGGAGACTATGAAGAAGAACAGAATCGAAGGAGGGAAGATGTGAGGAATTAGAGAAGTGAGACTAGGTTCATGGTAAAGTGGATGTGAGAAAAATGAGGAGGATGTGTGATGCCTTTGGTGAGGAAGATGATGAAGGGACTTTGGGGGAGTGTGTGCGGCAACCAAAGCATGGAAGGAGAAGCATGTGATGTGCTTTAGGGTTATTTAGAGTTTTGGGCCTAGGTTTAATTACATTAGTGGCCCAATTTCTATTTCCTCTCTATAAAGCTAACACAAACTTTTTTTTTTAAATGACAATCTTAATAATTTCATTATATAAAACTAATATAATTTAATTCTAAAGATACTCTAGTTTATTGATTTATATATATATATATAATGTTACATGGCCTAATAGGATAATTACAAAACAAGCCCACTAGATTTTAAGATACTATCAAATAGAAATAGAGAAGGGGAAAAATATGAGGATGATAATATCAATTTGGGTAAGTGTGGCACACTTTGCATATAAGAGAGGGAGTTAAGTTTATAAAGAATGACATATTGAGATTTGGGTTTACAAGACAATTACCAAAAATACCACTTTTATTTCTATTTCTTTAAATCTATCATTATCATAATTTATTTTAATTTGAATTCCATAATTTCACAACATTCTAAATAAAAGTTACTAAATGATTAACATTCATAATTAATACTAATTAAAATTAAATACTAAGTATTTTCTTTCACCTATAATAGAAATAAATTTCTATCAAGTTTCCTAAACATGTTAAGCTTTCTAAATTTATTTGCAAGACTAAATATAAGGTATTTATTGATTTATTTTATAATTAAAAATACAGGATGTTACAATTCTACCCACCTTTTAGGAATTTTGTCCCCAAAATTCGCTATGTCTATCAATTCTAAGAAATAATGCATAATGTAGTTCACTCGATATATAATATAGTTCTTTGAATACATTCTAAGAGTAAAGATACAAATTCGAGCCAAAATAACACTCAACATTTCTCTTGTTTCTAAGATTTCTAAGATCCTCTTTATGTCACCACATCAATACTAAAGAGAAGCATTCCCCAACTATTAATAATAATTCCAATCTTGCAATTTTATTCCTATTCTCAAAACATCAAATTTTGCTACTCCATGAATTTTCTAATGTCCTTAACTATTTCGATAAGGAAAAACATGATTTAATCAGTTACAGGCATATCTCATCCTAATAAAGGTAGATTAATAAATCCTTAAACCAATTACTAGGATATGAAAGTAAATCTTAGAACCTACACAAATAAAAATTCAGTAACTATTGAACTTCTCCCAATTTAATCAACTATTGATTGTGCTTAATATAACTTTAAAACTAATAGCACCCTACTTATCCAATCATTCACTATACCTTTAACAATAAGCACTTCTCCTCAAAAGTACTATTCAATATTGCATCAAATTTGCTAATCTCATCTTCCAACTCCAACTTTTTCCCTCAGTCATATTCCAAACTAACATTATCATCAAAATCATTATCAATTGTCTTTCATTCCACTTAATTATAAACATTCGCTCAAACTCCAACATAAAATATTCAGCACAAATAGCTTCTTAATCCATTTAGTTTCATGATATCAACTTCAAAATTCATCACTAGTTCTTAAGCTCCTCAACCAAAGTCTAGCAATAACTCACCGTTTTCCTTATTCAGCACAAATAGCTTCTTAATCCATTTAGTTTCATGATCGCAACTTCAAAATTCATCACTAGTTCTTAAACTCCTCAACAAAAGTCTAGCAATAACTCACTGTTTTCCTTATTCTCTTAATAGATCACAATATCGATAATACTATCTTTAATCAATACGATCAAACTCAATCTATAGTAGTCTTTAGAATCAATAGAAAATTTCATCTATCTCCAAAACTCATGAATTCATAATAAATCTATTCAAACAACTTTATTCACGGATTGTTTACCAATATCATCCCTATCTATTTTAATTCCATCAACAAGCCTAAAAAAAAGTCATTCCTATCTCAAAATTCTTAATTTCCTGATAAATCTAACATATCCACTATTTAAACCAAGTTAAAACCTCAAATTCAACAAATTGTCCCACTTAGTCTTCAATTCATAATCAAAATATTACTCTAAATCATCCAATCACAGTGTAATCTCAAACAATCTCATTAATCAACTTTAATCCGAAACCTAAATCTCTTCAGTTCACTTCTAAGCAAATTTTTTTTTTCAGTGAAAAAAAAACAATTTTTTTTTCAGTCATTCATCAAGTCAAGTCCATTACAGTATACTACAATCCTTAAAGTCACAAACTCCTTTAAATTCTGAGTCTATTCCAAACCATAAAACTCCCCTTTCAATTCGTCAGTAGTATCTGCTAAATCAAATCCAACAATATGCATTCACTAAAGTCACTCACAGTTACCATTAAAACTACCAAAAGTCAATTAAACCCTATAAATATCCATATATTGAAATCTAAAATCGACATTGCCCTTCTCATATTCAAGACTTAACCAATTCGTCCTACCACAATAAAACCATATGACTCAATCAAACTTTCTCCTACAAACTAACATTATTCCAATTCCAAATACGACAAACTCTTTAAATGTAATCTTTGTTCTCAGAAAATGTCAAATCAATGATATTTCTACTAGTTCATGATAAAACAATGCTGAATAAATTCACAATTTCTCCCTCAAAACTAAGCATATTACTCCTTTTCGTTTAACTTACGTTCCTTTAAGCACTTGACACCTTTTCTTATTTCCTTATATTTTCACGATCTTCATTATCACTAGTCATTCTTCAGTTTTTTTTTATATATATATATATATATACATATTCTAAATTTGAATCCAATTCCAATTAGACCTCAAGTAATAACAGTTCCTATTTAACGTCATCCAAAATTTAAATTATCAAATTAAAATCTCATTAATTCATATCATCTATATTAATTAAAGTTACTTAATTAATCAACTCAATTCCTCAAACCCTTGATCTTATCTCGAACTCGATTATACTATCCAACAATTCATCTTACATCAATGTATAACTCATAAAGAACACTCAGATCCTGAAAATCTCAATCAATTCTAACTCAATTTAAATCAATCAAATTAAAATTTTCAATTTAATTTAATAAATTTTTCCATGTACACTTATAAATATAAATCAAGAGGCTCAATAAGCTCTTAAATTCCTAAACTAGAAACTTAACTATAGGCTTTACTACTTTAAATTTGTCGAAATTCCTTCGTAAATTAGCGATGACTATTTAACCCAAACCCAATTCTCAAACGACAATATTAATAGTTAGTCAAGACACCACATTACTCAACAATATCACAAAAGTCTTTGTAAAAGAGAAATTCATTCTAAATATCTAAGCATCTATTCTAATTAATCTATCAAATAATCATCTCTACTAGTATCTTTTATCCCATTCAATTCAATCAACAATTTTTTTTTTACCTATATAGATTTTTGGCAATAACAAAAATGAGAAAACAAGCATCAACAATCTACAAAACCTTATAGGTTCCCATCACTATTTATTTGGATTTAACTTCATACTATCAATGAGAAAACATCAAGGAAGGAATTTATACTTCACTATTGACACATAAACATAAAAGCACAAGCATCAATTCACAATGGTCATATTCTACCTTCTCTTGTCAACACAACTTTTACTTGCAATCCCAAAAACTCCTTTAATAGACCGCAATTCAATCAAAACAACAAATTTCATTGTCTAACTAGGTACTTTTCGACTCTATCGCTCTCCCACCAATAGATTGAACGTATCCAAAAGTAAACAAGCAACAACATTTTGTATAGCATGCACTTTACCTACCCACCTAGGGAAGGAAGTTACTCCTACTAAGGAATTAGTTCACGATAATAAAGACCCAAACAAAAATGTCAACAATAAGAGTTTTTTTTTTTACAAGATAAACCTAAACCAGGGAAGGATCAGGAAACTATCTCACAATCACTACTAATGCACGTGCATTACATGATGCAATCAAAATCAATCTCATACACAAATTTTCTATTTACCAACGTAATTCCTTTTGAAAATTTCTTTTATATACTTTGCACAAACAATGCAACCAATTTAATGAAACTAAAATGCGACACATGAGACTTGGTTGTAGAAGCACCTTGCTTGTAATCCATGCTGCAGTCATGGTTACAAACACGATTCTACCTACTTCCATATCCCTTGATCATCTACCCCTAGTCTAATGACTAGGATTGGTAGATACAAAATATTATGCAACGAATAAATCAAATCAACAAATGCAGACAATGTATCATAGACAATGTAACATCCAGGTCTTTTATATGCTCTGATACCAAATTGTAACAACCACACTTTTATAACCATTTTTACGCTATATATTTTTTTTTTCATAATTACTAACTATGTTAGAAAAGAATCCAGTTCACAAAATAGTAGCTAACATTGTTAGAAAAAGACTTTTCTTACTTTTCAAAAGAAACAAATTAGTAGCCTTAATTAAAAATAGTTTAAAGTCTAACTATGTTAGAAAAAGAATTTATGTTATAATAATGACTAACATAGTTAGAAAAACAATTTTTCTTATTTTCCATAAAATATAAACTAATGTACTAATCATGATAGAAAAAGAATTTTAGTAACAAATAAACTATCATGGTTAGAAAAAGATTTCATGTAATTTGTAAATAAATAAATTAAAATAAATCATTTTATAATGAAATATAAAATTAACAATTGCAAATCGTTGATTTAAAATTATCAAATCTGATATATCCATGTTAGATAAAAATTGACTAACATGGATATTTAGACAAATCTAATAATATATGATTAAATTTTTTCACAATAATTTACAAATAGCACACAAGCATGTTTAAGAAATAATTACAGTTATCCAGCCTAAAATTATACACAGACATACAGTAATCCAAAGAAAATGAATCACAGGGTTTACAAATTAATAAATGAAATATGAAAAATAGTATGCAAACATAACGCTTAGTCCTAAGTCTCCAGATCCTTCCCATCACTCCTGCCCCGATCTAGTACCTGTAATATCAACGATTGGGGTAGACCCAGAAATCGCAACTACTACCACTCGCTTACGTACATCTTTGCACTACGTGCATGTGCATGCCCGCAAGGTGGTGTGTGATAATAATGTGTAAAGTGGTGTGTGCTACATATTGTGTTGCATGAACATATTATCTATGCTAATTTCAAGTAATTATCAATTATCATGTATTGCAGCAGCACAAATATACAAATACATCACAACTCAAAACATCGCAACTCAAAACATCAATAATAATAATAATAATTAAAACATCAATAATAACAATTAAATCAAACACAACACACCGTAGTATCTCAGTTCAATAGGGACTCACGACTCGATGATCGATATACCCTCGCTTGAACTGGTTCAAAGGGACTAACAACCCTACTGAACATGTAACAATATTGTGTCTTATTCATTTTAGTCCCTGGGGGTTTTACAGGGAACCTCATTCCGGAATGGCATAATTATAATCATATTAACCGGTGTGCACCAAACAAATCATCAATTCTCATAAAGCATATAATAAACCTTATAAATTCATAAACTAACCTATATGCTTACAAACATACACACACACGCAAACAAGTTTAAGTAGTTACCTGCAGCAATCAGCGTTTCGTCGCTTTTCCTCACTCTTGCTCGAGGATTTTCTCTATGTAAGTCCCTTACTAAATTTCTCCTAATATCATACCATATATTATAATAAACAACCATCCTTATGTATATTAAATAACGCCGCTCTCGTTCCTAGTAATACCACGATACCCCTTCCCCTTTTCTTAAGCTTTTTATTGTAAGAAACGTTTTCAAATCAGTTAAGGCTAATACAATTCAGTTCACATTTAATGTCATTTATTCCATAGTCATTTATCAAGTCAAATAAATTCAGCTATAAAAATTATCAATCATGGAACAATTCAATTGCAAGCTAAAAAAAACATTAACAAACATTCAAAGTTTCCATCTTTTGTATCCTTAAAGTTCTAGTTCTCATTATAAATTTCAATACAACCATTTAACTTCATAAACTCATAGATCAACATTAATAATCAGTTACTTTTGCTTTAATAAACACTAACTTCACATATTCAGCAAGATCAAAATATATTTCTTCACAAAATACCAACGTTGCAACCTAGCTTCTTCATTCACTGTCTAAACAAACCAAAAATATAAACTCAAAACTACAGCAGCCACCAAACAAAACCACAACAATACATAAGTATCCATCTACATAGCTAGTATACCACAGAATCAAAACAGTATCTCTAAGTCAAGGAAAAATTCAAGCTTTCACAAATCAACATATAGAGGCATAACAAAAATTCTAAAGTGGTTTCTTTATTAATTATTCATAGTTTCAAATCTAAATATCATAATTGATTTCCCTTCCCCAAGCTCACCAAGATTCGGCCGAAAGAGAAGAGAAAAGGCAAACAAGGAGAGAACACTCACCGAAGTTGAAAACGGTCTTATTTGAGAAAATGTGAGTCTCCGGTCGCCGGGAAAATCGTCTCAACCACCGTCAATAGTGGCTGGGTTCGCAGGAGCAAGCAAGAATAAAGCGACACGGTGAAGGAATTAGTGAGAAATCGAAGTGGAAAGGGAGAGGAAATAGAGAAAAGCAAGGAAATAGAGTTGAGAAGACGAACGAAGCCTTACCACACGTAGCCACCGCCGTTCGTTCTCGCCGGAGCAGTTCCCGTCGCTGCCGAAGATGAAACCGAACTGGAGACTATGAAGAAGAACAGAATCGAAGGAGGGAAGATGTGAGGAATTAGAGAAGTGAGACTAGGTTCATGGTAAAGTGGATGTGAGAAAAATGAGGAGGATGTGTGATGCCTTTGGTGAGGAAGATGATGAAGGGACTTTGGGGGAGTGTGTGCGGCAACCAAAGCATGGAAGGAGAAGCATGTGATGTGCTTTAGGGTTATTTAGAGTTTTGGGCCTAGGTTTAATTACATTAGTGGCCCAATTTCTATTTCCTCTCTATAAAGCTAACACAAACTTTTTTTTTTAAATGACAATCTTAATAATTTCATTATATAAAACTAATATAATTTAATTCTAAAGATACTCTAGTTTATTGATTTATATATATATAATGTTACATGGCCTAATAGGATAATTACAAAACAAGCCCACTAGATTTTAAGATACTATCAAATAGAAATAGAGAAGGGGAAAAATATGAGGATGATAATATCAATTTGGGTAAGTGTGGCACACTTTGCATATAAGAGAGGGAGTTAAGTTTATAAAGAATGACATATTGAGATTTGGGTTTACAAGACAATTACCAAAAATACCACTTTTATTTCTATTTCTTTAAATCTATCATTATCATAATTTATTTTAATTTGAATTCCATAATTTCACAACATTCTAAATAAAAGTTACTAAATGATTAACATTCATAATTAATACTAATTAAAATTAAATACTAAGTATTTTCTTTCACCTACGATAGAAATAAATTTCTATCAAGTTTCCTAAACATGTTAAGCTTTCTAAATTTATTTGCAAGACTAAATATAAGGTATTTATTGATTTATTTTATAATTAAAAATACAGGATGTTACAGCTCACGCTCAGCAGGTTGTGACAAAGACCATCCACCAGATAGACATCCTTGACTGGTCCTACTTCTCCAACTCCGGTGATCTTTCCACTTTGATTACCTCCAAAAGTTACTGTGGCTCCATCTTTGATCACCAAGGACTTGAATTTGTCTCTGTCACCAGTCATATGTCTCGAGCATCCACTGTCAATGTACCACTTTTTGTTCTTGGATGCCTTGAGACAGACCTACATAAATTAGACATGCTTAGGTACCCAACCTTTATTGGGTCCTTTATCATTAGTCTTCATACCCCTCGGTCCAGTGTTGACCTTGGGTTTGTGATTGTGTTGTGCCTCTGGCCTTGTGGAGGCTCTAGGCTGACAGACTTCCCTTAGAATATGTTTCCAAGTTCTAGTCCCTTGTCCTCCCTTAGTTTCTCTCTTTGGAGGATCTTCATTTACCCTGGTTCCTTTTGGAACCCACTTATAGGAGCTATTTACTCCATGCTTCTTTGCACTGCAAGTGGACGTGGAGTGTCCCTTCTTGTTGCAGTAGTTGCAGAAGCTAAAGGGTGTGGAGCTGTGACTAGTAGCTTTGTGGAAGAATTTTAAGTATGGTTTCACTTTGGGCTCCACCCACTTTTTACCCTTATGCTTATACCCTAATCCAGTTTTATCCCTATATGCCCTCTGGTTCATCAAAATAACATTCAACATTTCAGAACCATTAGTAAACTTCTGCAGGGCATTTTGCAGTCTATCTCTTTCAGTAGAGATCTTGCTGCAGTTAGGGCAGCCTTCTAGTGTTGTGGCCTTGGGTTCCTCTTGGGGAGATCCCTTGCCATCTGCTATCGGAAGCTTTCTGGCTTCCGCTAGCTCTTCACTCAGTGAGTCCACCTTGGACTCAAGTGATTCCTTTTTAGTTTTCAACACTTTATAAGCTTTACATAAGCGAACAAATTCTTCATGAACATCATTATATGCTTCTTGTAACTCAAGAAAAGTTACCTCATTATCGTCCTGGATGGGCGCTGAGTCTGAGGGTTCCTCCTCACCATCTTCTCTGGCAACAAGGCAGAGGTTAGCAATCTCCTCCTCATCGCTAGCTTCCTCATCCGAACTGTTTACCCAGATAGAGGATACAAAGGCTTTCCTTTTATCCTTCCCTTTTGATCTTTGCAAGCTTGGGCATTCAGCTTTGAAGTGGCCAGGCTTCTTACACTCAAAGCACACTGGGGCCCTTTCCTTCTTATAACCTTTCCTCTGGCTGGAATCACCTTTCTGAAAGCCTCCTTTCTTCTTGAAGAACTTTCTAAACTTTCTCACCATCATAGCCATCTCCTCATCATCGATGTCCTCCTCATCATCCTCATCATCATCATTATCATCAATCTTCTCCTTGCTGGGAGCAACAAGGGCAAGATTCTTGGTTTTAGATGAGGCTTGAGGAGCTCTCTGAGCCAGCAGTGTTGGTTCATATTCAGCCAGTGACCCAAACAGGGCAGTGATAGAGCTGGTTGACTCTCCTTGGACTTCCTGCAAGATGGTAACTTTGGTGATCCAATCATCTTTCAAGACTTTTAAGATCTTGCTAACTTGTTCTTCTTCAAGAATGTCTTTACCCAGGGAGGCCAGGTTATTGATAAGATGAGTGAACCTGAGCTCCAGCTCTCTGATCGGCTCAGTTGGACTAATCATGGCAAATTTGTGGAACTCTTCGACCAGCATCTCAACCCGTCTTGCCTTCACTCCTTTGGTTCCTGAGTGAGCAGCCTCAAGAGCCTCCCACATATCCTTAGCTGTTTTGTGGTGGCTGATCCTATGGAATTCCTTAGGACTAAGGGCGCATTGAATGTAGTGCATGGCCCTGTAGTTTAGCTGTACTAGAGCATAGTCCTCATTTGTATATCTGGATCGCTGCTTTGCAAAACCTTCATCATCTAGAGGGGTGTGATTCTCATGTTCAATCACATCCCAGAGGCGGATGTCGTTGGACATGATGTAGGTCTCCATTCGGAATTTCCAGAATGGATAGTTATAGCCATCAAAGCCAGGAGGCTTATTAGGCTTAATAGAAGCGTCTGGCAAGGAATAATCTGTATCCATTACTGGATCTTTGCTTTCTAGATTCGTTGGAATCAAGTCAGAAAGACCTGCTCTGATACCAAATGAAAGTAGTGGATGCACAAGAGGGGGGGTGAATTGTGCTACCAAATTAAAATCAAACAATAACAACACAAGGATTTATACTGGTTCGGTCTTCCTGACCTACGTCCAGTTCTCAACCACCCAGGTTGAGTTCCACTATCCCCAGGTTTTACAACGGGTTCACCTGGAACCTTTACAACCGCAAGTTTTGGACGGGATCACTTGCAACCTTACAACTACAAGTTTTACTCGAGGCTCACTTGCAACCTTGCTAACTAACTCCCCCTTACAACCAGCAAGGGTTCAACCTTTACAAATAAAGGATTTTCTAAACTTAGTTCTCTTTAAGAACGGATAATGTTACACACTTAAGTACAATGAATGCTCTTAATAACTGAAGAGACTTAACTACAAAGAGTACAAGATAAGTAGATGAAAAGAACTCTCAATGTGTTAAATGCTCTTTCGCTTTTCTGGGCAGCTTTGATTGCTTGAAGGATATTCTCAGTTTCTCTCTCTAGATTTCTTCAAGATGTCAAAGTTGTCTTCATAAATGAAGATGAGCTTCCTTATATAGTCCTCAAGCATTCTTCCTCTTGGTAGGTGGCATAGCCGTTTGAATATAGCTGTTTATCCCAAGTTACCGTTGGCTCATTTAATGCTCCATTAATGCTTAGCAGGGTTGACTTTGCTTTATCTCTGAAAAGTAGTTCTGACAACTCTGCTCTGCCAAAAAGCACTCTGACACTGCACTGCTCTGCTCTTGCTGAACGTTCTGACATTCTGATTGCTTGCGGAAGCAATTCCACATCCGGAAGCAACATCACTCAGTGCTGCACTTGAACGTTAGTCTAGCAATATATTAACACATAGTCACATGCAGTGGGAGTTCATTTAGTCTTAAGAAGTTCTCTTACTTCCGGAAGCAATTCCACATCCGGAAGCACTCCTACTGGACGTTGAGTTATGGCTTAGTGTTATACTCACTGACGCTCGGTGTTACCTAACCCAACAGGCAGCGCTAGTCATTAACCATCCGGAAGCAAATCCACATCCGGTTGCATCCTAACTTAGTCTCAAGGATTTTATACAACTAATGTTCCTAGACTAAGTTATAACTTAGTGAAGCACTTGCTGCCGCTGGGGGATGAGTGGTTCATCCGCGAGCGCTAGTCCTAGTCCATCCGGAAGTAAATCCACATCCGGTTGTACTCTTACTTGTGGTTCCATTTTAACCTAATTTTGTCTAAGTGTTTACCTTGTTCTTTCATATTTTAGTCTTCATCAAAACTTAAGATTCTAACACTTTATATCCAACTTTCTCTCTAACTTTAAATATTCCTATATCAATTGGTACCAACATCATCTCACTATTGAAAATATCCCACCTAAAAGAAAACATTAATTCAATTCTCCAAGACAAGAGTCCATTGATTGTGTAATCCACTTACCAATATCCAAATGCTAATCCATTTACCAATCCTTATAATTCTATTTACTATAAGAAAATCCTAATCTCTTCACTAATATCACCAGAGCGTTGATGTTTGCGGTTCTACCACTATCCCCACCAAGGGATTTACCATAACCTCGCAGATAGCCAGTGATCATGCATAAAAGAAAAGGGAATTCAGAGAATGTATATTGCCAATCTAAATGCAATGCAACACAGTCCAGGGTTATCGTATACCAAATACTGATAACCAAGTTGTGACATTCTGTTACAATTCCCTGATTAATTCAATAATACCTTTACTAACTATGATAGAAAAATGATTTCCATAATATCAATAAATCTATCATAGTTAGAAAAAAATTTCCTAATAATAATCATTATCCATGATAGAAAAGAATTTCCTAATACAACCTAAACACTATCATGGATAATTAATAACTAACCATGTTAGAAAAGAATCACCTAACATGGTTAGAAAAAGGAGCAACGTACTACAATTCTCCGATTAACCAATAATATCAATACAAATAAAAATATGCGGAAGCGAATGCAGACCTATACATTTTGGCAATATACATGTCTAAATAATCAAAACAACCTTTGAAACTTAATTCCCTTTCTTGTTGCTCGAGCCTGTGCATGATCACCTGCAAAAATGTAAGTAATCGTGGGGTGAGACAACTTGTCTCAGTAATCTACTTCTTAACTCACTATAACAGTGAGATGTGCGGTAGTGAGGGCGTCTAAAGGGTACCACATTTCAAAAACAGTATATATATATAAAGCCAAGTCTCCTTCCATTAATCACTCTGGTCCCTCTGTCATGTCCAATTTAAATCAAGTTCATCATCTCTACTTTCCAATTATCACTCAATCAATTTCCACATCAACTAAACTTCACCTTCCAATCTCCAATCCTTGCTATCACCATTGTAAATCTTATTCGCACTTCCTCAAATCCAACTTCTCAGCTCACATCCATGTACAATCCTGGTGCTCTACTCATGCCATCCCGGAGGCACTACGGTCGAGCCCTATATATGTTCCAAATGAGTTGACACGGTGCCCCTCTCAAAAGTGAGGGGGCATTTTCCCTCTCTGGTAACCCCATGAGAGGGAAACCCCAATCTGTCTCCAATCAGAAAGGGAGCAGTCTCTGTCTCCAAACAGATGACTTCTGGTCACAGTCTCCAATCTGTTGACCATTGGTCACAGTCTCCAATTTGTTGACCAGTACAAATAACCGTTGATTGGCCTATCGAACGGCTATCATCGCGCGATGGTACATATATCTCAGTGTCATGCAATGATCACAATTCTTTTCAACAACTCAATCACAACCTTTGATACTTTCTGTAACAATCTGTTACTAATTCCCTAATTAACCTGTGACATCTCTTTTAGTTCAATAATATCTTTACTAACTATGATAGAAAAAGGAATTTCAATAATATCAATATCTCTATCATAGTTGGAAAAAGAATATCCTAATGATTAAAATATTATCCATGATAGAAAAGAATAAACTAATACAACACAGCTGCTATCATGGATAATTTATTGCTAACCATGTTAGAAAGGATTTGTCTAACATGGTTAATAAACAAAACTAGTTGATATTAAACAATAAATAAATATATATACATGCGGAAGCAGATGCAGGCCTATACAAATTGGCAATATACCATTCCAAATAAACTATATAACTTCTACCTAATTCCATTTCCTAATGCTCGCGCCTGTGCATGAATACCTGCAAAAATGTCAGTAATCGTGGGATGAGACAATTTGTCTCAGTAATCACCGCTTAACTCACTATAACAGTGAGATGTGCGGTAGCGAGGGCGTCTAAAGGGTACCACATTTAAAACCAATAATATATATATACATGTCAAGTCTTTCATTCATCGTTCAAGTCCCTCCGTCCAAATCAACTCAAATTCATCATCTCTACTTTCCATATATCACTCAAATCCCTCAGTCAATTCCACATAACTAAATATCACCTCCCCAGTCTCCAATCTAATGTTACTACCACCACAACTCTCACACTCACCTATAGATGCATTGTGCCATCACGGGGCATTCAAGCATCTAATCTTCACTATATGATTTGACACTGTGTCCCTCTCCATGATGAGGGGACAATTTCCCTCTCTGGCAATCCCCAGAGAGGGAACCCCAATTCTGTTTTCCATTGCAGAATGGGAACGGTTGGGCTCTCAAATGCCTTAACAACCGTAGGGGCGGTTGGGCTCTAAAATGCCTTAACAACCGTAGGTCACTTCTCTCAATAAGTTGACCTATGATCCCCGATCCAATCAATCCGAAAAGGATCAGTACAAATAACTGTCGATCGGCCAATCGACAGTTATCATCGCGCGATGGTACATATGTATCTCAGTGTCATGCAAACCTCACCATATCCATATCTATCTCATTCACCATATTCAACTTCTCAACCACAATTCATTTCATTATCACAATACCACTATCAGTGTCATGTACTTTCGCAATTCCCTACAATATCTTAACATTTCAACATCTCCAATTTTTCACAACATAATTCTCCCTTCTCTATCATCACCATCTCTCAATCCACTACCCAAAAGGTATGCTATACACATTTCATGCCATTCCAGATCAATGGCCACCTCCAGAACAGGATAATACATATAATGTATAAAAAATGTTTTATACAAAAATAATCGTGTTTGAAAGGCACCCGATAGCCTGTTTTGTATAAAAATACTCTTTTAAAGATAATATATATATATATATATATATATAGAAGGGATTTTACAAAATCTCTAACTAACGTCACCCTCAATGTTATAGCAAGGTTAAGTGTGATTAGCTGTCGCCCTTAAGCACTTCACTGCCTTTCCTCTCCGTTTCCTTGTAAATTTTCCTTCAAGTATCATCACCACTATATTCTCCTATAATGATATGATACAAAATGATAAATTAATATCATTTCCAATTGATAATGCTTTGACGTCTCTCACATCCCATATTACTACCCATTTTCCCCTCTTTTGATTTAACTATTTTATAATCATTTTGATTTTCCATCTCTTTAACAATAATGTTAGCAACCAAATAATCAATCCATTCAAAATCCACCATGCCACAAAAACATGCATTCATCCAGTTTGCATCCATCATCCAAACATGGTTATACCAACAAACCAAACAACAAATAAAACTTCTTTACCATTTTAATCTTTCTCTTCTATATTCTATATCCTAGCTATCTAAGATCTAGCCACAATCATAATTAACGTTCGAAAAGTCATTCACTGCAATTAGTTCCCAATAGTTCAATTATTTCTTGATTAAAACAAAATTTAATTACCAACATCCTGCAAGAAACACCACCACTATGTCAGCCATCAGTTTACATCAACAAAGCATTGACAGAACATAAGATTCAGCATTATCTTGACCATTAAAATCAAGCGTAAATTTTTCAGATTTTTTTAAAGAAATTTCCATTTCTCAAACTCAGAGGTACAAGTCACATGAAATTCACACATAATTCTTCATGACCAATTCAGCTAAGGTAATAAATACGGAAAGAAAGGAAGTTTGCAATTGCTTGTTCCACTCTCATGTAAACACATACAAAACAAGAACTCATAATAACAATTTGTTAACGTTAAAAATTTCTATCATTCTTTAGTCATTTTCCATGCACCTAATTTAAACCCAACCAAACAACAAAATACACATCTAACATTAAACATCACACATGTAGCAAAAAGATACAATAAAATCCAGATTTGATTCATATAATCTCAAAACATAATCACACCCTCAGATCAGATTTACACTTTAGGTGACAAATTAAGGTTCAAGTCATAGAAGTACTGTAACAATTAGAGCAAAAATCCAACCAAAAAGGGTACAACACTATTCAGCCATACCATGGAGCAAAACAGAATATAGAAACAAAATTAATAACTTTAAACATCCATCCATCAAGAAATCAATTTGAATCAACATACAAACTTTACTACCAACTTAACAATCTAAATCAATAGCTTATACACTACTACACCCACACGTAAATTACAATCAAAGTAGAAAACAACATGAAAAACTGGTGGATATGGCAGAACCAAAGAGGCACAAATGAGGACTCCATTAACTCAACAAATTCCAAGACTTAGAGTTTTACCCAATTTCACAAAACATCAAATTAATGTATGAGCTTCATTTTAACCAGTTTATTAAGCCCTAACACTTCAAATTCATAAACCAATTCGTTCTTCCCTCAAAACTCGCCCAAAAACAATGAAAGAAAATAGGCATTGCAAGAAAAAGCTCACCGGAGTTGAATCATAGCCTTGCACGTGCTATTAATCTATTCCTCGTCGGAAATGACATTTTTCTCGCCGACGAGCCGCCGCTGACTTCGCCGGAAACGGCCATAAAGATGGTGGACCAAACCCAAAAACAAAATCGAAAGGGAAAAGTGAGAAATTATGTTGAAAATAGAAATAGTTTGAGTAGACACAAGAAACACTACTAGAAAATAGGCTTTTCACGACCATAATTAACCACTAAAAAGCCAATGCTGGTCGTTGAAAAAAATGCGGTGGCATAACATGTAAATAACTGTTCAAGCGGAGACTTTCCACGACCACACTTTTACATGTGGTCGTGGAAAGTACACCTTCCACGACCACACATTTGAATGTGTGGTCGTGGAAGGTGTGGGTACCCTTCCATGACCACAGGAAGGGAGTTGTGGTCGTGGAAGGGTAGCCTTCCACGACCACAGTTATATAACTGTGGTCGTGGAAGGCTACCCTTCCACGACCACAACTCCCTTCCTGTGGTCATGGAAGGGTACCCACACCTTCCACGACTACACATTCAAATGTGTGGTCGTGGAAGGTGTGAAACTTCTTGGCGCCATCAGACTTTTTATTTCCCTCCAACCTCACTCACTTCACTCACTTCGCGCCTCCAACCTTATCTCGGCCTCTCATCTCTCACATTCGCCGGTCTCCTTCCCTCCGCCATCCCATCTCTCATCTCTCACCTTCGCCTCTCATCTCTCATATCTCACCTTCGCCGTCTCACTTCATCTCTCTCAACAACACCCACTCGACGTCGGACTCTCTTCCCTCCTTCCCTCTGTCCTTCTCCTTCTCTCTCGCGCCTCCTTCTCCGTCCGCCGTCCTCCTCCTTCTCACTGTGAGTAACCTCCACCCTCGCGCTGCCACTTCTCACCGCCGCCTCACTTCTCGCCGCTGCCTCCCTCTTCACCGTCACCGCCTCCCTCTTCACCACCACCGCCTCTGAGGTATTTACTTCATTTCCATAAATTTTGCCTTCAGATTAATCATAATCTCGCACTTTGGCTTGTGTACTTGCTGTTTCATAAATTTTAGGCCATATGATTTACCTATTAATATCTTATATGTAATCAAGGTTGGAACGATTTAGGTTATGCTATAGATTTCGGTTCATTTATATAAACACAAGTACAGCTTAGGTGTTGGGGCCTCTGATGAAAGCAATTACTAAATTATGCCTATATTTTAGTGTTCATATAATGTGATGCTTGAACCGTGACGATAGGATGAAGATTTTTGTTACTCTTGTTGTTTTTAGACTTGTTGGGTTATAGGATGCTCTTTTTGCTGCTATTTTAGTAACGGAGGGACATAATATTTTGGGTTACTTTTAGTGTGCAATGTGAAATGATTTTCTTAAGAGAAACTAAGATGATTCGTTTTTGTCATCATATGGAAGTTTCTATATTGTAGATATATTGCTGAATGGATGTTATGCTGGGTATATTGTTGATATATTCGTTTTTGATTAGTAATGTTATGCTAGATGTATGCTTAGTAATCTTGGTTTCATTAGTAATCTTGGTTTGAGTAGTAATGTTATGCTGGATGGATGATTAAGTAATGTTATGTTGTTCACTGTTATGACCGATTAGAATTAGTAATCTAATTGGTACGATTGTTCTGGTAATATTCAAAAGTTAAGTAACCAAAGCTTGTAGCCATGGATCGTGCTTGGATGGATGCTTTGCGAACTAGTGAAGAGTATCAAAAGGGGGTGGAAGAGTTTATTGAATTTGCCAAAAGAAATGTGCCGAGTAAGAATGGAAAGTACCCGTGCCCTTGTGTGAAGTGTGTGAATGTTGATCGCAAAAGCCTTGACTCTATAAGGAATGACCTTATTTGTGAGGGGATCAATCGCTGATACAGGAAGTGGATTTGGCATGGGGAATTGGGAACTACCATGGAACATGGAAAAGCAGCAGAGGTGGACGATAATGATGATGATGATGAATATGTTTGCGATGTTGGAATGGACAACATGATAAATGATATCGCAGCGGAGTCGTTTGTTGTGTCAGACGAGTACGACAAAGTGCGTGGTGATGCTGAGACACCTTTGTTTCCAGGGTGTAAGAAGTATAGTCGTCTGACCTTCATTCTAACAATACTAGAAATAAAGACGGAAAATGGGTGGGCAGACGCGGGTTTCTCGAAAATGCTCGCAGCTTTGAGCGATATGTTCCCGGATAACAATGCGGTTCCGAAGACAATGTATGAGGCCAAGAAAATGCTAAGTAAGATGGGTATGGAGTATCAGAAGATACATGCTTGTCCCAATGATTGTATTTTATATAGAAATGAATATGAAGGGTTACATGTGTGTCCAAGATGTCAGGAGCCAAGGTATAAACAGAGGAAGGGTGCTGATGATGACGACGACGACGAAGAGACAAGCAAACCAAAAAAAGGTGAACCTTCGAAAGTAATGTGGTACCTTCCAATAGTTCCAAGGTTTAGACGATTGTTCGCGAATGCAACAGAAGCAGAGAATCTGAGGTGGTATTGTGATCAGAGAAATTCTGATTCTAGATATCTTCGACATCCTGCTGACTCTCCTCAATGGAAAAAGGTTGATTCAATTTTTCCAGAGTTTGCTAGTGATCCTAGAAACCTCCGTCTCGGCCTTTGTACAGATGGATTCAACCCATTTGGGAGTGTCTCTAGCAAACATAGTGCTTGGCCAGTTTTGCTTGTCATTTACAACCTTCCACCTTGGTTGTGCACGAAACGGAAATATCTTATGATGTGTATGATGATTTCGGGACCGAAACAGCCTGGGAACGATATCGATGTTTATCTTGCTCCGTTGATCGAGGACTTGAAGATGTTGTGGAATGAAGGTGTTGATGTGTTTGATGCATACAAAAAGGAGACATTCAAGTTGCGAGCTTTGTTGTTTACCACAATAAATGACTTACCTGCATATGGCAATCTCTCAGGATATAGTGTCAAGGGACATAAGGCATGTCCAATTTGTGAGGATGACACTAATTTCGTCCAGCTCAAGTATGGAAGGAAGACTGTTTACCTCGGTCATAGGAGGTTTCTTGATCGCCACCACCCATACCGTCGACTGAGGAAGCGATTTAATGGCTTTCCTGAGCATGCATCTGCTCCAATTCCGTTAACAGGTGAAGAAGTTTATCGTCGTGTTGCTCGTGTTACTGTGGAGTTTGGTAAAGGAAAGAAGAAGAAGAAGTGGACTAACATTTGGAAGAAGAGGTCAATCTTCTTTGATCTCCCTTATTGGCGTTGTCTTGATGTGAGGTACAGTATTGATGTGATGCATGTGGAGAAAAATCTTGCAGAAAGTATTGTCGGAACGTTGTTACACATTCAAGGAAAAACCAAAGATGGGCTCAACGCTAGAAGAGATTTAGTTGAGATGGGCATAAGACAGCGATTACATCCGACAATTAGTGAAGATGGAAAGAAAGCATATATGGAACCTGCTGCTCATACACTTTCCAAACTTGAGAAAACACGATTGTGTGAGTGTTTACGTGGGATGAAAGTGCCACATGGATATTCCTCTAATATTAGCAAACTTGTGTCAATGGATGATTTGAAGTTGACGGGAATGAAGTCTCATGATTACCATGTGTTAATGCAACAACTTTTGCCGGTAGCTATAAGAGGAATTTTGGAGGAGGATGCGCGGAAGACTTTAACAAGGTTATGTAAGTTTCTTAATGCCATTTGCAGTAAGGTAATTGACAATGAAATACTCGATGAGTTGGAAAAGGAAGGTTATGTTATTTTGTCGCAATTGGAGATGCATTTTCCTCCAGCATTTTTTGATATATCAGTTCATTTGATTGTTCACTTGGTTCGAGAGATAAGACTTTGTGGTCCGGTTTCTCTAAGGTGGATGTACCCTTTTGAGCAATTCATGAAAGTTTTAAAGGGTTATTCAAAGAACCCATATCGCCCGGAGGCCTCGATTGTTAAAAGATATCTTGTTGAAGAGGCAATGGACTTTTGCAAACCATACCTAAGAAAACCTGACGACGAGGAAATCAACCTGGATGAAGATGAACTTTCTGGTAAAGGGTGCGAGGCATGAAAGTAAGGGTGTAGAGAGAGTGGAGTTGTTACAGGCACATCTATACATCTTGAATAACATGAAAGAAGTGCAACCTTATTTGGCTGAGCATAAAAGGCTTTTGAAAGAGAATAACCCGAAGAAGAGTGATATGCAGATTTCAAATGAACATAACAAGTCATTTATTGGTTGGTTCGAGGAGTATGCGCGAAAACAAAAGGATGTGTCTGACACAGTAAGGTTGCTAGCTGTGAAGCCCCAGTTTATTGTTTTTTCATGGGGTGGTTATGAAATAAATGAGTATTATTTCTCTACTAAGGTCATTGATGGCAAGCGCACCACACAAAACAGCAAGGTGATGGTTGAAGCTGAGGCAACCCATTTTTCTAGCTCTAGGGACAAAAACCCAAAATTGGCTACAACTACATATTATGGGGTTATTGAAGAAATTTGGGAAATCATCTACGCACCGCATTTCAAGGTTCCCATATTTAAATGTAAGTGGGTACATAGTAATGTAGTTCTGATTGAGCGCCAAAGCGGCATGATATCTGTTGATCTTAATAGGGTCGGCTACAAGGATGAACCATTTATTCTAGCAAGTCATGCGAAGCAAGTGTTTTATGTTTCAGACCCTACAAATGTTAAGCTTTCCATTGCCTTGCAAAATAGAAATCAAATGGATTGTGCTCTCACAGTAAATGATGGTGATGATGATGAGATACAATTATTAGGCAAAACAACAAGAAGTTTGTTAGATGATGATGATGATGATGACTTCTGTGCGGTCAGGAATGATCATACTGAGGGTATATGGGACATATGGGACGACAACACATAATGTTAGAAAATGTATTGATTATTGTTATTGTTTTTCATTTAATAATCTATCTAATATTATTAATTGTTCTGTGCTAATGTATGTAATTGTTCCTCTTTCACAGGTTATAATGGCAGAAAATGACTCCGATCGCGAGCAAGAGCATTATGAGGAGACCCCACCACCCCCTGTGAAGAAGAAGAAAAGAGGGCCTACCAAACTTTCGAAAGTGATTGCTCTAACAGTTGAGCATAAGAAGAAAAACCATTTGGAACTAAATGAAAAGAATAGGCCTAAAGGGCCAACTGCAAAGCCATTTGCAAGTTATCTTGGAACAGTGGCGAGAAACAGACTCGACATCACAATAAATGAGTGGAAACACATTAATGACGATGTTATACTATATGTAACATTATTGTTATGATTTTTATGGTTGATAATAATATATCTTTATACTATATATAACATTATTGTTATGATTTTGTCTCTTTTGAAGAGGAATATTAAAATGGCATGATGCTCAAGAAACTGATTATTACACAGCTAGTCAGACTTCGATTCATGTTATAAACGTAAAGGTAAAAGCAATTTTTATATTCATTTTCATTTATATTGCTTTTAGCCATACCCGAACTACCATGATATTGCTGATATTATCTGTGATTTATCAGTGTCCAAGACAGCGGGGCTCTGTAGAGTGCGGATATTATGTCTGCAAATACATGCTGGATATTGTATATCAAGATCAAATTAAGCAAGGGAGGAAATTCCAAAAGGTATGCACGCTTCTAACATATATCTCCAAGAAAATAGTGATTTCTAATTGTAAGTGGTACTTTCCTTGTCTTTTTTAATATTGTTTAATTATGTTGCAGCTTTTGGAGGGACTTTATGGACTTAGTACTGACCCGTTTAAACAAGATGAGGATATTGACTTTGTATGAAACGCACTTGCAGAATTTTTAATCACTATGTGAGGCAGAAATTGTATAGGCTTAGATTGTTGTAGCTGAATTTTGAACTTATAGTAGTAAGGCAAAGATATAAAACTTAGATTATGCCTTTTGTATTTTATTGTCTAAGTAAGGTAATATTTATGCATGATACGTTTTTGCAATTGAGCTAGTATTCTATATTGTATATATGATTTATGGTGCTGTATTGAAAGTGGTTTGTAAATTGATCTGCAAGGGTGCAGATGGCTAAACAATGCAGTCCCAAAATATATAAAAAAAAAAGAGCAACTTTTCCACGACCACACTTTAATAATTGTGGTCGTGATAGGGTATACCTATCACGACCACAATTGGTAAATTGTGGTCGTGAAAGCCTCCCAGGAGGCTTTCACGACCACAATTGTGCAATGGTGGTCGTGATAGGGGATACCTATCACGACCACAATTCTACAATTGTGGTCGTGAAAGCCTCCTGGGAGGCTTTCACGATCACAATTTACCAATTGTGGTCGTGATAGGTATACCCTATCACGACCACAATTGGTAAAGTGTGGTCGTGCAAAGCCTCCTGGGAGGCTTTCACGACCACACTTTATTAATTGTGGTCGTGAAAGCCTCTTAAGAGGCACCTAAACTAGGTGCCTCCTAAGAGGCTTTCACGACCACAGTTACATGACTGTGGTAGAGATAGGTCCTATCTATTACAACCACAAATATGTGGTCGTGAAAAACACACTTTTTTACGACGCGGGATTCCACGACCACCTATTTCTGGTCGTGAAAAGCCCAATATTGTGGTCGTGAAAGACCTTATTTCCAGTAGTGAAAGGCCGAACCTTTAACTTTCTCCACCATTGTATGTACCTAAACTCACCGCCGCTTCGCCGGAATCCGAGAAAGGCGAAGGGAAAAGAAGAGGAAGATGAAGAAATAAAAGGAGAAGAAGAAAAAGAAGGTTCCTGGAAGCCTGCGGCGGTCGACGCCGCCGTGTGGCCGCCGGAAAGGAAAGGCGACAGATGGAGGAGGGGGACAAAGGGTTTGAGAGTGAGGGAGGGGTGGGGAAGGCAGAGGGTGATCGGGAATGAGAGGGGAGGAAGAAGAGAATGGATATGATGTTAGGGTTTTAAGGCAAATTACAGAAATGCCCTCCTATCATTATTTATTTACTTTTCCATTTTACATTGTCTTTTTTTAAAAAAAAAACAAATTATCAAACTATCCTATATACCAACACATATATTTTTCCCACCTTAATATTGTCTATGCCTTTGAGTATTTCTCATAAAAGTTTTAATTTAAAACTCAACCTCTAACTATTTTTCCTTCATTTTCAAAGAAAATAGGCATATTATTTCCTTAAAAATATATTTCTCTTCTTTTATTTATTTACAAAGATTTCTAATTTACCAGTGATATCCTAATACCTTAATTAATTCCCAATTATCTCTAATTCAAATTTCGGGATGTTACAATTTACCCCTCCTTTTAGGAATTTTGTCCCCAAAATTCGCTAAAAATACCACATAGGACCAGGAAATATGCAATTCAGCTCTAACTATTTGTAAAATTGTTGCTATTCAACCACAATTTATTGCACTCAACACCACCCTTTTATCTTTCATCTTCATTCAACCTGTAAATCATCCATCAATCCTCACCCTACTTTCCTTAGCTATCCATGTTTTCCCCAAGTGTTTAACAAAATTCTCTCAAACTGTGATGTAGCTATCAACTTCTATGAAGAAATTACAAAATCCTCTTCTCTAGCACTTCATAAACTACCAACCTTCTCATTATACATGATCCTTAATAGTCTTCAAAATTGTCTCACAACAACATATTGCTCTTGATATTTTTATTCAACAAATCCTGCTTTCAAACACACCCCATACCTTAATTATAATTAGTAATTGAACCCATGTGCCTAGTGTAAGTCATTTGACATTTTGAGCAAGATTTCAATCAAATTTCAATAAGATTTGTTGATACTACATACCAAAATCATACTTATAACCTAGAATGATTAATAAACTTTACACCATCTTGCTACTTAGAATCTAAAAATTCCTTTGATAACCCATAACCCATCGATTAATATCAATTTGTCACCAACTTGCACATCCTTTTACTTCCTCGTCCATTATCTTCATCAACAATCACATTTCTAATCCTTACCATAATCAACCACTAACATATCACAAGGTCCTATTCTATGTTTCACAATCCCAATCATCCTTATTCAATTAAATTGTTATTGAAAAGTATCTACATCCACACCATTATCAATCACTTTCCATTTATCATTCCTTTAAACTCCAAAAATTATTTTAATAACATAACTATACTTGAAGCATTGCGTGAAAGAATTCCCAAAATCTAATTTATTCACGTCTTATTTCCCCAAGCAACCTAACAAATCCAATCCAACTTAAAAATTCAACATTCCAAGTATATAAAAATATATCCATCATTCCAATTCCTATCACATCTTAACAAATAATCAATCAGACTCTCGAAGCAGTTAAGAATTAGCTATACTTCATATATCAAAGTAATCCATTTAACTGTACTCGAAACATCAATATCTTCTACAATCAATCATCAAAAGAAGCATGTCGCTCGACAAAGAATAAAATCATAATCCTAATCACAATCATGTCTTCATAATCAATTTGAAATCAAACGTCCCAATTAGTTAAAGTGTAGACATTTAACATTCTTACACAAATAGTTCATCATGCACACAATTCACACACACACATACATAGATATTGGTTCACTACACAAAAGAACAATACCTTAATTTCATTGGATTCCCATTACATCAACACCATCCACTAATTCTATATCCAAGTCCAATAATCTTCAATTCCATGATCACTATAATGTATTCACCCCATAATTCACGATAAAACCTAGAATCCAACAATTTATCCTACATAATCCTCAATTCATATCCAAAGTATTACCATAAGTCATCCAACCATAACAAAATCCCAATAGTCTCCATATAACTCTAATTTAATATATGACTAACCATGTCAATGTCAATTTCCTTAACAAAATCATTCTAGACTGCATTCAATCTCCAATGTATCCATTTAAAACATTCACTAAAGCTTCACCCTAAATTCTTCATCTCAACTAACTTCTTTATCTATTTAGTTCCATCATGATCACGACTTCAAAATTCATCACTAACGCCAGTTGTCTTAGCCTTTTCAGTAAATTTCTAATAATAACGTATCATAAAAACTCATTGTTTGCCTTACTCTCTTAATTAACCATCACCTCAATAATACTATGTTTGATTGTTACAATCACTTCAATCTTCAGTTGCCATTATACTCTAAATAAGATTGTCATTTATCTCTAAGACTCAGGAATTTATACTAAATTTATTTAAATCACTTTACACAGATTGTTCACCAATATAGTATATAGCTACTTTAGTCATGTCCACGGCCTAAACAGTAATTCAAGCCCAATGATCAAGTTCAATTTTTCACAATACCACTCATCGTCATTCAATTAATTTACCAATCAAGCATGGTGTCACCCTTTTTATCTTTAAACATGTTTAGTCGAAATTTAGTACACATTATACAAACAAGGCTTACCAAAATTAACATATCCTACCACTCGCATCTTGCAACCCTTAAGTAGTTGATTATCATAGGAAACATCACACTAGCATTCCTACCTAACTACATTCAACTCTTTTATTATTATCTTCCAACACATGAACAAAACAACTCAATGATAACACATAACTTCACTTTCATTAATCACTAATTGCACAAGAAAGAAAAAAACATAACTTCAAGCATAATAAATTTTATTTAACCGAATTCCAATTAACAAAACAATTAAATGAAACTTCCATAAGCACATTAGTATCTCTAACAACAAGCACAACCAAGGAAGACATGTTCCTACCACCAAAATCAAGTTATATCTATAACTATAAGTTACCGACTCAAAGCGATTATTCATCTTCACTTTTCCAATCACAAAGTATAAAAAGTCAAATCCTTTCATTATACTGATGAAACAACCTTCATTACTAATGATGTAAAATCAAATCGCAATCAATAAATGGCCTATCTCATGTTGGAGCTTATAAAAACACAATTTCACTAGAATTTTATTTCAAAACAATCAAATAGCACAAGTCAAATTCCTCTATGAAGCAAACAATTTAACAAATCAGTAAACAAATAATAAACAAAGCAACAACTCTTATTTCACATTGCATTCATTATTAATTGTTATTTTCAAATTTCCTTACTCCCTTAACCCAATAAGGGATCTCATGATGCCTCAACTATGATTATGGTCGACTCATAATTATAATCGAAACCCCAGAGAAACATCCTTATTTCGCTATTCTTTCAAAATTCTTATCAATATCTTGTTCATTTCGTTATTCTTTCTAAATTCTTCTCAACCTCTCCACAATACCTATTCAATTGCTCTTATCACTCTCTCCCCACCACAGGATGAGTGATATTCCTCTCAAAATGCCAGATATTCATGCACATAAGGAAGGGAATACTAAGAATGTATATTGTCAATCTATATGCAATGCAGCACAGTCCAAGGTTATCGTATACCAAATACTGATAACCAAGTTGTAACAATCTGTTACTAATTCCCTAATTAACCTGTGACATCTCTTTTAGTTCAATAATATCTTTACTAACTATGATAGAAAAAGGAATTTCAATAATATCAATATCTCTATCATAGTTCGAAAAAGAATATCCTAATGATTAAAATATTATCCATGATAGAAAAGAATAAACTAATACAACACAGCTGCTATCATGGATAATTTATTGCTAACCATGTTAGAAAGGATTTGTCTAACATGGTTAATAAACAAAACTAGTTGATATTAAACAATAAATAAATATATATACATGCGGAAGCAGATGCAGGCCTATACAAATTGGCAATATACCATTCCAAATAAACTATATAACTTCTACCTAATTCCCTTTCCTAATGCTCGCGCCTGTGCATGAATACCTGCAAAAATGTAAGTAATCGTGGGATGAGACAATTTGTCCCAGTAATCACCGCTTAACTCACTATAACAGTGAGATGTGCGGTAGCGAGGGCGTCTAAAGGGTACCACATTTAAAACCAATAATATATATATACATGTCAAGTCTTTCATTCATCGTTCAAGTCCCTCCGTCCAAATCAACTCAAATTCATCATCTCTACTTTCCATATATCACTCAAATCCCTCAGTCAATTCCACATAACTAAATATCACCTCCCCAGTCTCCAATCTAATGTTACTACCACCACAACTCTCACACTCACCTATAGATGCATTGTGCCATCACGGGGCATTCAAGCATCTAATCTTCACTATATGATTTGACACTGTGTCCCTCTCCATGATGAGGGGACAATTTCCCTCTCTGGCAATACCCAGAGAGGGAACCCCAATTCTGTTTTCCATTGCAGAATGGGAACGGTTGGGCTCTCAAATGCCTTAACAACCGTAGGGGCGGTTGGGCTCTAAAATGCCGTAACAACCGTAGGTCACTTATCTCAATAAGTTGACCTATGATCCCCGATCCAATCAATCCGAAAAGGATCAGTACAAATAACTGTCGATCGGCCAATCGACAGTTATCATCGCGCGATGGTACATATGTATCTCAGTGTCATGCAAACCTCACCATATCCATATCTATCTCATTCACCATATTCAACTTCTCAACCACAATTCATTTCATTATCACAATACCACTATCAGTGTCATGTACTTTCGCAATTCCCTACAATATCTTAACATTTCAACATCTCCGATTTTTCACAACATAATTCTCCCTTCTCTATCATCACCATCTCTCAATCCACTACCCAAAAGGAATGCTATACACATTTCATGCCATTCCAGATCAATGGCCACCTCCAGAACAGGATAATACATATAATGTATAAAAAATGTTTTATACAAAAATAATCGTGTTTGAAAGGCACCCGATAGCCTGTTTTGTATAAAAATACTCTTTTAAAGATAATATATATATATATATATATATATATATATATATATATATATATATAGGGTGAGAAGGGATTTTACAAAATCCCTAACTAACGTCACCCTCAATGTTATAGCAAGGTTAATTGTGATTACTTGTCGCCCTTAAGCACTCCACTGTCTTTCCTCACCGTTTCCTTGTAAATTTTCCTTCAAGTATCATCACCACTATATTCTCCTATAATGATATGATACAAAATGATAAATTAATATCATTTCCAATTTATAATGCTTTGACGTCTCTCACATCCATATTACTACCCATTTTCCCCTCTTTTGATTTAACTATTTTATAATCATTTTGATTTTCCATCTCTTTAACAATAATGTTAGCAACCAAATAATCAGTCCATTCAAAATCCACCATGCCACAAAAACATACATTCATCCAGTTTGCATTCATCATCCAAACATGGTTATACCAACAAACCAAACAACAAATAAAACTTCTTTACCATTTTAATCTTTCTCTTCTATATTCTATATCCTAGATATCTAAGATCTAGCCACAATCATAATTAACGTTCGAAAAGTCATTCACTGCAATTAGTTCCCAATAGTTCAATTATTTCTTGATTAAAACAAAATTTAATTACCAACATCCTGCAAGAAACACCACCACTATGTCAGCCATCAGTTTACATCAACAAAGCATTGACAGAACATAAGATTCAGCATTATCTTGACCATTAAAATCAAGCGTAAATTTTTCAGATTTTTTTAAAGAAATTTCCATTTCTCAAACTCAGAGGTACAAGTCACATGAAATTCACACATAATTCTTCATGACCAATTCAGCTAAGGTAATAAATACGGAAAGAAAGGAAGTTTGCAATTGCTTGTTCCACTCTCATGTAAACACATACAAAACAAGAACTCATAATAACAATTTGTTAACGTTAAAAATTTCTATCATTCTTTAGTCATTTTCCATGCACCTAATTTAAACCCAACCAAACAACAAAATACACATCTAACATTAAACATCACACATGTAGCAAAAAGATACAATAAAATCCAGATTTGATTCATATAATCTCAAAACATAATCACACCCTCAGATCAGATTTACACTTTAGGTGACAAATTAAGGTTCAAGTCATAGAAGTACTGTAACAATTAGAGCAAAAATCCAACCAAAAAGGGTACAACACTATTCAGCCATACCATGGAGCAAAACAGAATATAGAAACAAAATTAATAACTTTAAACATCCATCCATCAAGAAATCAATTTGAATCAACATACAAACTTTACTACCAACTTAACAATCTAAATCAATAGCTTATACACTACTACACCCACACGTAAATTACAATCAAAGTAGAAAACAACATGAAAAACTGGTGGATATGGCAGAACCAAAGAGGCACAAATGAGGACTCCATTAACTCAACAAATTCCAAGACTTAGAGTTTTACCCAATTTCACAAAACATCAAATTAATGTATGAGCTTCATTTTAACCAGTTTATTAAGCCCTAACACTTCAAATTCATAAACCAATTCATTCTTCCCTCAAAACTCGCCCAAAAACAATGAAAGAAAATAGGCATTGCAAGAAAAAGCTCACCGGAGTTGAATCATAGCCTTGCACGTGCTATTAATCTATTCCTCGTCGGAAATGACATTTTTCTCGCCGACGAGCCGCCGCTGACTTCGCCGGAAACGGCCATAAAGATGGTGGACCAAACCCAAAAACAAAATCGAAAGGGAAAAGTGAGAAATTATGTTGAAAATATAAATAGTTTGAGGAGACACAAGAAAGGCCGAACCTTTAACTTTCTCCACCATTGTATGTACCTAAACTCACCGCCGCTTCGCCGGAATCCGAGAAAGGCGAAGGGAAAAGAAGAGGAAGATGAAGAAATAATAGGAGAAGAAGAAAAAGAAGGTTCCTGGAAGCCTGCGGCGGTTGACGCCGCCGTGTGGCCGCTGGAAAGGAAAGGCGACAGATGGAGGAGGGGGACAAAGGGTTTGAGAGTGAGGGAGGGGTGGGGAAGGCAGAGGGTGATCGGGAATGAGAGGGGAGGAAGAAGAGAATGGATATGATGTTAGGGTTTTAGGGCAAATTACAGAAATGCCCTCCTATCATTATTTATTTACTTTTCCATTTTACATTGTCTTTTTTTTAAAAAAAAAAAAACAAATTATCAAACTATCCTATATACCAACACATATATTTTTCCCACCTTAATATTGTCTATGCCTTTGAGTATTTTTCATAAAAGTTTTAATTTAAAACTCAACCTCTAACTATTTTTCCTTCATTTTCAAAGAAAATAGGCATATTATTTCCTTAAAAATATATTTCTCTTCTTTTATTTATTTACAAAGATTTCTAATTTACCAGTGATATCCTAATACCTTAATTAATTCCCAATTATCTCTAATTCAAATTTCGGGATGTTACACTTTCCATCAACACAACTTTCCAATTCCTCAACCACAAAGTATGATACTCTCAATCCACATCACTTTTCAATCTCTGTCAAGTACCAATTATATATCTCCACCACATCTGTCACTCGATATGACCTATCAACACCGCTGTCCAAGTACTACACCTAGGTACCTCACCAGTCAAACCATCACCAGACAGGATAATAATATATATAATGTATTAAATTCTTTTATACAAAAGTAATCATGTTTGAAAGGCACCCGATAGCCTGTTTTGTATAAAAGTAACTTTTAAAGTTTTTGAGGGCTAGTAGGAAGGATTTTGAAAATCCCAACTAACGTCACCCTCAATGTTATAGCAAGGTAAGAGTGATTACCTGAACCTGCTCCACATCAAGACAATACGATAATCATCGAAGTCCTTGCTCGTAGCTCGGCCCAATGTTATGCACAATCACTAGAAAATACACCGCAATGTCAAATCAGCCAAAAATGGTGCAAAACAATTCCCAACTTTAGGGTCAAACAAGTGCACAAAACATTTCAAAAGCTTCACGATGTCACTCAAAAAGGGGTTGCAAAAGTGAACGAATTATGCTTCAAAAATTCCACAACCAATTTTTTCCAAATAGCCCTGTTATTTATGAGTTAGAAACAAGAACAATCCAGCAAGAATCAGTTCTCAATTGTTCCCAGAATTTTGCACAAAACAGCCTACCCGATTTTAGCAAAAGTGCAAGAAGTGTGCAATCTTTCACCAATTTGTCAAACGATTTGTGTGCAAAAATTCCAGCCATTTACAGCCCTCAAAAGAGTGTTAAAAACTGGAGAAATGTAGCCAAGAATCACTCAAAACAGTGCAGGGCAAGGTAACACAGTTTCCATGCAAAACAGTACTACCGATGACTACTTCCAGCAAAAACAGGGCAACTTCAAAAATTAATTCCGGACAGCCTAGAATGAGTTTTGAGACACTTAATATATCAAATGAAAGCACAAATCTCGTACTATCTCCAGTTAAAACAGTTTTCAAAAATTCCACCTAACAAAGTCACAAAGTCAGAAATAGTGAGACTGAATTTCCAGCAGTTTTCAGTGAAACAGTCCTTCTTCAAAAATTTATTCTAAAGAGTAGAAAACTAGTTTTAGGGCACACAATATATCAAATGAAAACTTATATGTCGTAGTATAACCCACTGAAACAGTTTACAACAATTCCAACTAACAAATTCCCAGATTGAAAAACAATCAGACTGAATTTGCAGCACTTTCAGGCAGAATTTCCAGCATGCTAAAACAAATAATTTTCAACAACAATTGGCTATCCAGAGCAGCCAAATCAGCACCAAAACAGCCTAAAATGTCCAGCCAAATAAGAATTCAATGCAAGTTACAAAGAAAATGCACTAGATATGCAAATTTACCAATCATGTAAAACTCACCAAAACCACCTCATTAATATTAATTTGGCATTCAAAGTGATCTTCCTAACTCCTCAACACTACACCACAATCCAAACACACCTTTACATAACCAAATTCTCTATTAATCAACACTTTAACTACTAAATTTCCTTCCAAAACCAATCCAATCACTTTCACCATTCCAATATCATTATTTAACCTTAGTAAGCATAAAGTAACTACCAATTTTCCCCAATAACTCCTACATCACCAAATCCTAATTTCAAAGAATTATAATAATTACCAAAAGTTCACAATTACTCAATCTTCTTTACAAAATCCAATTGCTCCCAAAAATACTCAAATTCAATGCCAAAATTTCAATATTAAAGCACTACATTCCAAAATTTTCAGTATAATCAAAAACCCTAACTTAAAGAGGCCACTTTTATCCCAAAATCCAAAATCAATCTGGTAGGAGATGCTTACATGGTTTCAAATGAAAAAGAAGAGAGTCACCACCATTGGCCGCCGTCAACCACGCCGGAATTTGGCCACTGACAGAGGAGAACGAAAATCAACACCCAAGGAGGAAAGAAAAGAAAAAAAAATGAGAAGTCCACTTGAAAGGGAACATAACTCAAAGAAGACACAAAAGAACAAAACCCCACCTTTTTCCCCTACTGACCGTCGCCGTCCGCCGCTGGTGACACCCAGAACCGTCGGAAACGCGAAGAGAAAAACGGAGGGAAGAGTGGCTAGAGTGAACAGATCGGATAACTCAAACACCCACTAAGCAACCCACTTGATTTCTGAAGTTTTTGATGGAAGGATGGAGGGGAATGATTGAAGAAAATGGTGAGGGAGAGAGATGATGGGAGAGGCCGATATGGGTGTTGTAGAAATGGGGGGGGTGTCGAATCATGTCATAGGAAGAGAAGAAGACCATGTTTGGTTTGTGGTTTTTATTAAATGGGTTGTGTAAGTTATACCGGAAATTATCATAATGTCCTATTTTAATTAAAATCCACTAAATCAAGTCTCCAATCTTCTTAGTTTTCAAAATATTTTTGATCTCACCATTCCCTCATATTTCTATCTCTTCAATAGTTTAATTAATCATTTATACACTTATTACACCAAAAGCTCCCAAAATATCCTAAAAATCTCCAAAAATTATAAAAATTCCAAAAATTTCTAATTTTTCCATTTATTATTTCCCCAAAACACTTTCTAATCCTGTATTAAATTTTCAGGATGTTACACATCTGCTGCAATTCTGTTAACTGGTGAAGAAGTTTATCGTCGTGTTGTGAATCTTAATGTGGAATTTGGTAAGGGAAAGAATAAGAAGACTAACATTTGGAAGAAGAGATCAATCTTCTTTGATCTTCCTTATTGGCGGTATCTTGATGTGAGACATAGCATTGATGTGATGCATGTGGAGAAAAACCTTGCTGAAAGTCTTATCGGAATGCTATTACATATACAAGAAAAGACTAAAGATGGGGTCAATGCACGGAAAGACTTAGTTGAAATAGGCATAAGACAACGGTTGCATCCGATAATTAGTGATGATGGCAAGAAAGCATATATGGAATAACTCTCGAATACAATAAGTGCTCTCTTGCTTTCTGGGTAGTATGACCTTTGAATGCTTGAATGATTTTGCAGATTATGTTCGGCGCAATTCTTAGGTAACCTTCATAAATGTTGAAGTAATTCCTTATATAGCATCTTCTCATACTCCTCATGCTTGGTAGGTAACAAAGCCGTTTGAATATTGCCGTTAAACCCTTGTTACCGTTGGCTCCATAAATGCTCCATAAATGCTCAGCAGGGTTGACTTGCTTTATCTCTGAAAAGCAACTCTGACAACTCTGCTCTGACAAAAGCATTCTGACTTCTGAGCATATGTACGTTCTGTCTCTTGTGCTCTTGCTGACGGATGATCATCGTGCATCCGGAAGCGGCAATCTTGCTCTGCAAGTGTTAGTCTCAGAATCCCAGTGCCAAGAGTATTTGCACCCGGAAGCTCATTTGCATCCGGAAGTAAAACTAAGTTCTGCACAAAATTGTTAGTCCAACAGAGTAGTATATATATAATCAAGTGCAGTGTAACATATTGTTACCAAATCCCTAATTAACCTGTGACATCTCTTTTAGTTCAATAATATCTTTACTAACTATGATAGAAAAAGGAATTTCAATAATATCAATATCTCTATCATAGTTAGAAAAAGAATATCCTAATGATTAAAATATTATCCATGATAGAAAAGAATAAACTAATACAACACAGCTGTTATCATGGATAATTTATTGCTAACCATGTTAGAAAGGATTTGTCTAACATGGTTAATAAACAAAACTAGTTGATATTAAACAATAAATAGATATATACATGCGGAAACGAATGCAGGCCTATACAAATTGGCAATATACAATTCCAAATAAATTATATAACCTCTACTACCTAATTCCCTTTCCTGATGCTCGCGCCTGTGCATGAATACCTGCAAAAATGTGAGTAATCGTGGAATGAGACAATTTGTCCCAGTAATCACCGCTTAACTCACTATAACAGTGAGATGTGCGGTAGCGAGGGCGTCTAAAGGGTACCACATTTTAAAAACCAGTAATATGTATATAACCAAATCTTCTTTCATTCATCACTCAAGCCCTTCATTCATATCCAAATCAAAGTCAACATCGTCATCCCTATTACCATATCTCACTCAGAATCCCTCAATCGATTCAATTCCAACAAAACCTCATGTCTCCATCTCCAAACTGAGTACTTTCACTATAACTCTCACACTCACCTATAGATGCATTGTGCCATCAAGGGGGTATCCCAGCATCTAATTTTCACTATATGAATTTGACACTGTGTCCCTCTCCATAATGAGGGGACAATTTCCCTCTCTGGCAATCCCCAGAGAAGGAACCCCAATTCTGTTTCCATTACAGAACGGGAACGGTTGGGCTCTCCAGTGCCAAACAACCGTAGGTCACTTTCTCTCAATAAGTTGACCTATCATCCCCGGTCTAATCAATCTGTAACATCCTTAAAATTTAATACATGATTAAGGAGTGTTTTGGGAAATAATAAATGGAGAAATTGAGAATTTTGGAATTTTTAGGGATTTTTGGTGATTTTTGAGGACATTTTGAAAATTTTGAGCAGTAAATGTGCATATAATTAATTAAGAAATTGAAGAGTTTGTGTTAGAATCTTAAGTTTTGATGGTGACTAAGGTGTGATATGGTCTAGTACTTAAGAGAACATAATCAACACTTAGGAAGGATTAGATGACATGGTTAGAATCCTAAGTTAAGTCACAACCGGATGCGGAATCACTTCCGGATAGACTAGGACTCGCGCACGCGGATGAATGATTTATCCCCCAGCGGCAGCGAGTAACTCACTAGGGAATTAACTTAGTCCATGAGCATTAGCTATACAAAGCCTAAGACTAAGCTATGATTCAACCGGAAGTGAAGTTGCTTCATGTTAAACTTAGACTGACGCAGACTGATAAGATAGATATCACCCCAAGCGTCAGTAAGTTCACTTCGTCAAGTAAAAATGCTTCCTGTTAGACTTAGACTGGCGCAGGCTGATAAAATAGAATAACCCCAAGCGTCAGTGAAAAAGCCACGTCAAGTGAAATAGCTTCCTGATAGATTTTGACTGGCGCAGACTGATAGAATAGATATAACCCTAAGCGTCAGTAAGTTTACCTCGTCAAGTGAAAGTGCATCCGATAGCGTAGTGACTAGCGCTGACTGTTGGATTGAAGGACACTAAGCGAGAGTGAGTAATAGTAAACAAAATCCTTCATCCAGTGGTTTTACTTCCGGATGTAGAAGTGCTTCCGGATACATCATAGACTAAGAGGACTAACGTTCAAAGTACACAATACACTAAGTCAGAACATAGTCTAAGTAAGACTACTCCCCATAGCAAACAAGCTTCCCACAGCATGTATAGTTCTTACTATATTTGATTATATATATTGCTATGTTGGACTAACCAGTATGTGTAGAACTTAGTCACACTTCCGGATGCAAATGCGCTTCCGGATGGAAAGACTCTTGACATTGGAATTCAGAGATTAACACTTGATTGCCACTTCCGGATGAACGATGATCATCCGTCAGCAAGAGTACAAGAATAAACGCCACATACACAGAAGTCAGATTGCTTTCATCAGGGCAGAGGTGTCAGGACTACTTTTCAGAGATAAAGCAAGTCAACCCTGCTAAGCTTTAATGGAGCATTTAAGAAGATGTACTTCCCAACGGTAACAAGAGGTTAACAGATATTCAAACAACATTGTTACCTACCAAGCATGAGGAGTATGAGAGATAAGGAGAACAAAATCTGAAGATTCATTCAAGATGTCAAAGCTCATACTACCCACAAGAGTCAGAGTCCATAAGAGAGCTTCTGATAGCAAGAGAGCATCCAATAGCAAAGCGATCTTATCATTCATGGACAAGTGCTTGGAAGACGAAGTTCCTCTATGTGATAGCAAGCAGAATGATAGAGTCCACGAGCTTCACTTCAGATAGCAAGAGAGCTTCCGTTAGTAAGTCTCTTAGCATCCTGGACTTATGCTTGAGGAACGAAGTCCTAATCTGACAACAAGCAAGAGTCAGACCGTACAGTGTATAGATGTCAGAACGACTTTGGCCAGAACAGTGTTGTCAGAACAGTGTTGACAGAACAGCTGGTCAGAGCATCTTTTCAGATAAAGCAAAGTCAACCCTGCTGTGCATTAATGAGAACAACGTAAACAAGGCCCCAACGGCTATATTCAAACGGCCTTATTACCTCTCCAACGGTTGGATAATCAGAGGCTGGTATAAAAGAGATGTTCTTCATTTCTGAAGGATGAGAGCTTTGAAAAGAAAGAACTAGAGAAGAAAGAGCTTCATGAGTTTGATAAGCAAGAGAAATAGAATGAAGAAGCTCAAGCCTACAATCTGAGACATCCTTCTACTCTCTGATCTTAAGTTGTAATATTCTTAGAGAGAATTTGTTGAGGGCAATTATTGTACCTAAGTGAGTAACATAATCTGTTCATTGAGTGAACCCACTTAGTTGAGCTTAAGTGTTTAGCACAATCAGTTCATAGAGTGAACATATCATTAAATCCTCTAATTGATAGAGGCTGTTCTAAAGCTTGTGCTGAAGAACAGGATTATTATTTTACAATAGTAAGGGGGAGCATTTAGAGGTTGTCTAAATCTCCATAGGTTGCAAGTTAGCCCGCAAAACTTGTGGATGTAAGGTTGCAGGTGATCCCGTTGTAAAACCTGTGGTTGTAAAGGTTTGCAGGTGAACCCGTTGTAAAACCTGTGGGTTGTTAGGTGAACCCGTGTTCGTAAAACCTAAAGTGTAAAGGCTTCTCTTGTGCCCGGTTTAAACAAGAATAGTGGATTGGAAATCTCAGGTGTAGCCTGGGGACTGGATGTAGGTCTGGGTGACCGAACCAGGATAAATTTGTGTGTGCATAAATTTATATTTAATCATTCTATTTTGCATCACATAACATACTGACTTGTGCATAGCATTATTTATTATCATCATCACCGAGCACAAGCAGTCTTTCGAAAAAGAGTTTAAAGTTTTTATTCCCTCACCCAATTCACCCCCCCCTCTTGGGTGACAGCCACACATTTCATTTGGTATCAGAGCAGGTCACTTGTTTAAAGGATCCAACGATCTCAAGTGCAAAGACCTAGGCTGACTTGGGTTATAAAATGTGCTTTGAAGGTTTTGATCATACTATCCCTCCCGTGTTAGAAAATACTGATTTTTACTTATGGAAGGGAAGGATGAAAAGTTTTATACTATCCACGAATTTCAAAATGTGGGATATTTTTGAAAATGATTGTGATTTCAAACCAAGAGGAAACTGGACTGAAAAGGAGAAAAATTTGTTTTCCTTAAACATTAGAGCAATGCAAATTTTATACAAAAGTTTAACTGAAAATGATTTCCAGAAAATCAAACATTGCTCTAGTGCTAGAGATATTTGGAATACTCTTGATATGATATATGCTTCTAACCCATCTCTTGAAAGCACAGCTATCCAAAGCTCAACTCGTGCCCCTTGTGGATCATCTACTGATGAGCTTCTGGAAGCTGATATTGAGGAAGCAGGCTTCAGTGAAGAGAGTATCCATCTCTGCCTAGAAGATTCAGAAAGTGAGGTATCTGGATCTGAAATTGAACTCTCTGATTTGCAAGATGCATACAATGAGTTATATACTGAATATTGTAAACTTGCAAAAGAACTTCTAGGCTTAAAAGAAAAAGATAGGAAACTTGAAAAACTAATTTTTTCTTCTACATCCAAAGTTTCTGAGGTTTCTTTTAAAGAACTAGTGGTTCCGATAGCTAGCCCACTATCGGTAGGGAAAACTTCAACATGCCTTGAAAAATGTTTTGACTGTAAACACGTGTTGAAGGAAAAAGAAAAACTTTCAAAAGAAACTGAGATTTCAAAGGAACAAAAAGCCTTACTAAAGAAAACTAATCATGATAATGATAGAAAACCCCATTTTGATTATCATTCCATTATCTGTCATTATTGTGGTAGATTAGGACATATTTCTCACACATGCAGTCTTAGAAGAAATTCAAATGTGAGAAATAAGTTTGTATGGATTCCTAAAGGACAAGTAAGGTCCAGTGCTAACCATGTAGGACCCAAGTACAAATGGGTACCAAAACATCCTCCTAGTGCCTTACTTGTGCAGGAAAGATCAAGAGTTCCTCTTACCCCAAAGAAGAGAACTCGTGGTGATGCAACTGCTGAAACCCCCTGGTACAATCATAAGAAGCAATGCGCAACCACCAGGAACAATGGTTCTGTCTCAAGGATGAGCTATCACAGAGTTCCATTCAACTATCCTGAGAAGAACAAGAGAGAGTGGATTCCTCGATCAACATTGAAAAGGCTCTTGAATCCTACCTCTCAGAAGAAAGTGCTTCGAACCAAGGATAAGTATAGAAGATCTTCTTGGTATGGGTTCAAGAGGCCAGAGACGCCAGTGATAGCGATCACCAAGCTAATTCATCCCTCTGTACCAACTCCAATCCATCCTATTAGCGTCAGCAAGACTCAGGACTGTACCTCATCTGAACAATTTGTCAAGTCTTGCTGAGCATTCGTCACACATAGATTTTGGTGCTGCTCTGAAAATAGAAGAATCCTTGTATTGCCAACCAAAATCAAGCAAGCTACTGCTTGATGCGAATGGAGCTATGGTGATATCATTCTTACCCTCCTCTTTACTTAAATAATCATTTGGGTAGTAAATGCATGATGGACTTAACAGCTTTTATCTTTCTGAAACTGATATGATTTCCCTTATCTGTGATGACCTTATTTTCTGTAAAAATGATCCTATCATATCAAATTCATTTTCTGATATAATACATACTGATCTTACAAATTCAAGAAGTCTGACACTTTGAAACTGAACTTCCTTCAAAATCTTCTGAATTTGTGCATGCTGAATCGTTGTGTTCCAAGATTTCTGACATTGTTAAGAAGATTCAGAACTAGTTTCAGAATTTTGACACTAAAACTAAAAACCTCCTTCAGAGTTTTCATATGGTGTCTAAATCGTTTGACTCATATATGCTTAGCGAATCTTTTTAAGGGCGCCTCTCATGAAAGAAAATAGTTTATGCATTCACCTTGATTTTTGAAAGATCCTTTTTGAAATGCAAACTTTCAAAACAGATTCCGATCCTCTTTAAACTTATATGACAACCATACCTCATGATAGCATTCAAAAGTTATTTCTGATTTTCCATTTCATGTGGTATCTCTTGCATCAAGTTTTTCAATACATAAGCAGCTATGGTTTCGAGAACAATACATCCCTCTTAATTACATCTTTAAGTTCTCAATCTACTAATGATCTCGGTTCAAGTTTGTGGTTTAAGAATGTTGACACAGATTATTGAAGCTTGAACAATGAGAATAACCAAGAGAGAATGGCAACGAAAATGCCCCTTATCAAGATGTGTGGAATGGCTATACTAAACCTGAGAAACTCTCGCCAACACACATGAGCATTTCTATCCCTTACACATTCTGTTGTGAAATTTAATGGATAGTCTCTCTCTCGTCTGACATGCATACATTCTGTTGTGAAATTTAATGGATAGTCTCTCTCTCGTCTGACATGCATTAGAAATCTTAGGAAATGCCTTGAATTAAACTCTGCTAGATCTGTAAAACATGGCATAGTATCACAAGCATGCTATAATCTGTATTAATTTCAAGCTTGTTGATATCCTAAGAACAATGAGATCACACTGAGCATATCTAGAAGAACTTGAGCTAATATTTGGAAATTATTCTCGTAATCATATGCTGAAATTTGGTTGTTTTTGTAAACTGGATTTAGTCTTAAAATCAAACTATTCTGTGAGCATGAAGATTTCCAGTATTTCATTTTTGTGAGGATGAAGATTTTTCAAAATTTCATTGTGTTAATAATTCACATGTCTTCATGATCTAACATGAACATCCTTGAGGCACATTTATTGAACTATCCTTGCTTATGAAACTCTGAAAATATGCCACCTGTTTGATACTCGCTGTACTATCACATTGATATTTATCTATGAGAGTATAAATAGAGTTCATGTCTTGATAGTGAAACTATGTGAACGTGTAGACAATTTCAAAATTAGTTTTCACATAATCATTGCTCATATTTTCTTAAACAATTAGCAAGCATGATTTCTTAAAATTATTAACTTGTGCTGATTAACACAGATTGACTTGAATGTCCTGAGGATGGTCTTCAATGTTAAATCTTAAGTTCTTTCACTGACCATCAGGAAGCACTTGGTTCCTCAAGCACATGCAAGACCAATCATCAAGTTTGAGCAAGGTTGCTTTCGCAACAATCAGCGCCTTTAATAGCAGGCCAACTATTGAACCATGGGAAGAGTAGAGTGACTGCCCAGTCATGTCTGCTTGTGGTTGTAGCTCAGCTTGCCGAAGCGAATCATCAAAGCACTTGCGCTAGGGGTTTCCACTTGAGATAGCACACCTCTTGAAGATGTCAGGAAGCATGCTTATCTGCGTATGATTCAGATTCATGAGTCTAATAGAGTATGAGGATTCCTCATCTGTGGTAACATCTACACCTTACCATCTCTTATATATGATGCATACATGGCATTGGTAAGGGTGTCAATTTAGGATGTTTTTTTCTCAATCTGCATTGACTTCAAAATCATTCACTATCTTAGAAAATCATCCCAGCTCACACATCTGTATCCTTTATATGACACACTGGAAAGTAATTGATAACATACCTCTCTTATATGCTTCTTTTCTTGATCTTGTGATGATTAATCTTAATATAGAAGAGAAGTAGATGGACATTACTTGATAATGATCCCTTGAAAATAGAGAGTTACATGCTGTCATCGATAATAAACTCTTGAGATGTTGTGATGCAATTTGTTTGGAAATTACTTTTGGCATTTTAAACTCACAAAATTCATTTGATTTGGTTTCATTTCATATGGTATCACAAATTTCACTTGGCATTCAATCATTTCATATCACAAGTTCAAACTCACATATTTCATTTGATTTCATTTGGTATCACGAATTTAAAATCACAAATTTTCATTTTATTTCATAATCATCATTTTAAACGCACCAAAATTATTTTGATATCATGTTAATCATTTCGAGAGGGTCAAAATTACTTTTGATGTCTTTTATATTTGAAAAGAATTTTCACCTTCAAAAAGAGAACTGTTTTTGTATGTTTTGATCTAGACTTAATCCTTGCAAAACATGTTATGTTATCTTGCATAATGGTTAGGGAGAGTAAACTCACTTAGAATACTGAATCAATATTTTCTTCTTTTTGTCTCACACTGTTTAGCTATCCTACATAATGTTTAGGGAGAATACAATCATTTAGGATCATGAATCATTATTGTTGTCCCTTGTTAATTCTCGTACGTTGTATTGAATAGTCTAGAACAAATCTTTATTAACGATACATAGGGAGAAATATTAGGTAGAAAGCCCATTCCTAGAAGAACGATAGAAGTATCCCCATCCCTAAGGCTAGCCTGCACTTGTTGAATTTTGATGAAGCCAAAAGGGGGAGAGAGATGAGACATGAGATGTCTAGAGATGAGACATGAGATGAGATATAAGATGTCTAGCTAGAGATGAGACATGAGATGTCTAGAGCTGAGAGATAAGATAAGATGTCTAGATATCTGGGGAGAGAACTGAGGAAAGAAATATAGCTTTGGGAGTGATCTAAGTTTTATTATGTTCTCTAGTCATCTATGGGTTTGTCATCATCAAAAAGGGGGAGAATGTTAGAATCTTAAGTTTTGATGGTGACTAAGGTGTGATATGGTCTAGTACTTAAGAGAACATAATCAACACTTAGGAAGGATTAGATGACATGGTTAGAATCCTAAGTTAAGTCACAACCGGATGCGGAATCACTTCCGGATAGACTAGGACTCGCGCACGCGGATGAATGATTTATCCCCCAGCGGCAGCGAGTAACTCACTAGGGAATTAACTTAGTCCATGAGCATTAGCTATACAAAGCCTAAGACTAAGCTATGATTCAACCGGAAGTGAAGTTGCTTCATGTTAAACTTAGACTGACGCAGACTGATAAGATAGATATCACCCCAAGCGTCAGTAAGTTCACTTCGTCAAGTAAAAATGCTTCCTGTTAGACTTAGACTGGCGCAGGCTGATAAAATAGAATAACCCCAAGCGTCAGTGAAAAAGCCACGTCAAGTGAAATAGCTTCCTGATAGATTTTGACTGGCGCAGACTGATAGAATAGATATAACCCTAAGCGTCAGTAAGTTTACCTCGTCAAGTGAAAGTGCATCCGATAGCGTAGTGACTAGCGCTGACTGTTGGATTGAAGGACACTAAGCGAGAGTGAGTAATAGTAAACAAAATCCTTCATCCAGTGGTTTTACTTCCGGATGTAGAAGTGCTTCCGGATACATCATAGACTAAGAGGACTAACGTTCAAAGTACACAATACACTAAGTCAGAACATAGTCTAAGTAAGACTACTCCCCATAGCAAACAAGCTTCCCACAGCATGTATAGTTCTTACTATATTTGATTATATATATTGCTATGTTGGACTAACCAGTATGTGCAGAACTTAGTCACACTTCCGGATGCAAATGCGCTTCCGGATGGAAAGACTCTTGACATTGGAATTCAGAGATTAACACTTGATTGCCACTTCCGGATGAACGATGATCATCCGTCAGCAAGAGTACAAGAATAAACGCCACATACACAGAAGTCAGATTGCTTTCATCAGGGCAGAGGTGTCAGGACTACTTTTCAGAGATAAAGCAAGTCAACCCTGCTAAGCTTTAATGGAGCATTTAAGAAGATGTACTTCCCAACGGTAACAAGAGGTTAACAGATATTCAAACAACATTGTTACCTACCAAGCATGAGGAGTATGAGAGATAAGGAGAACAAAATCTGAAGATTCATTCAAGATGTCAAAGCTCATACTACCCACAAGAGTCAGAGTCCATAAGAGAGCTTCTGATAGCAAGAGAGCATCCAATAGCAAAGCGATCTTATCATTCATGGACAAGTGCTTGGAAGACGAAGTTCCTCTATGTGATAGCAAGCAGAATGATAGAGTCCACGAGCTTCACTTCAGATAGCAAGAGAGCTTCCGTTAGTAAGTCTCTTAGCATCCTGGACTTATGCTTGAGGAACGAAGTCCTAATCTGACAACAAGCAAGAGTCAGACCGTACAGTGTATAGATGTCAGAACGACTTTTGCCAGAACAGTGTTGTCAGAACAGTGTTGACAGAACAGCTGGTCAGAGCATCTTTTCAGATAAAGCAAAGTCAACCCTGTTGTGCATTAATGAGAACAACGTAAACAAGGCCCCAACGGCTATATTCAAACGGCCTTATTACCTCTCCAACGGTTGGATAATCAGAGGCTGGTATAAAAGAGATGTTCTTCATTTCTGAAGGATGAGAGCTTTGAAAAGAAAGAACTAGAGAAGAAAGAGCTTCATGAGTTTGATAAGCAAGAGAAATAGAATGAAGAAGCTCAAGCCTACAATCTGAGACATCCTTCTACTCTCTGATCTTAAGTTGTAATATTCTTAGAGAGAATTTGTTGAGGGCAATTATTGTACCTAAGTGAGTAACATAATCTGTTCATTGAGTGAACCCACTTAGTTGAGCTTAAGTGTTTAGCACAATCAGTTCATAGAGTGAACATATCATTAAATCCTCTAATTGATAGAGGCTGTTCTAAAGCTTGTGCTGAAGAACAGGATTATTATTTTACAATAGTAAGGGGGACCATTTAGAGGTTGTCTAAATCTCCATAGGTTGCAAGTTAGCCCGCAAAACTTGTGGATGTAAGGTTGCAGGTGATCCCGTTGTAAAACCTGTGGTTGTAAAGGTTTGCAGGTGAACCCGTTGTAAAACCTGTGGGTTGTTAGGTGAACCCGTGTTCGTAAAACCTAAAGTGTAAAGGCTTCTCTTGTGCCCGGTTTAAACAAGAATAGTGGATTGGAAATCTCAGGTGTAGCCTGGGGACTGGATGTAGGTCTGGGTGACCGAACCAGGATAAATTTGTGTGTGCATAAATTTATATTTAATCATTCTATTTTGCATCACATAACATACTGACTTGTGCAAAGCATTATTTATTATCATCATCACCGAGCACAAGCAGTCTTTCGAAAAAGAGTTTAAAGTTTTTATTCCCTCACCCAATTCACCCCCCCCTCTTGGGTGACAGCCACACATTTCAGTTTGAAATATGAGGGAATGGAAATACCCAAAATATTTTGAAAGTTAAGGAGATTGGAGGCTGGTTTAAGTGGTTTTAAATTTAAAGAATACACTATGACAAGTTTGGGTTGCAAATTATCAATAACCCACCCTATAAACACTAAACCAAACACTCCCTCCCCTTCATTTTTCCATTTTCTTCTTCTTCCTCACTTCCCTCACTGATTTCTCTCTCTCTCTCCTTCGATCCTTTTCTCTTCCTTTCTCACCCGACTCCTCTCTTCTCCTTCCCTGTCCGCTCTCATTGGCCGGCGTGGAGGCCGCCGCTAACGGCGACGGCGGAGGAGGAAGCCGCCGTGGCTTCCTTCTCTCTTTTCCGCGAATCACCTTCCCCAAACACCATCCTATTTTCGTTTTCTCTCCTTCTTCATTTGCTTCTTCTTCCTTCCTTTCTCTGTACACCGTCGGCTGGCCGGCAGAGGGCGGCGCCGTCGCACAGTGAGGGAAAGGTTCCCTCCGCTCCCTCTTCTACCTTCAATTGCGCTCGCGTTGTGTGTGTTTTTGTGGCGAGAAATAGAGCATGAAGAGTTGGGTTCGTGGTGGCCGGCGGTCCAGCGTCCTCCGGCAAGTACTCCAGCGAGTTGATGGACTAAAGAGAGCCCTTTAACATTGGGTAATTGCTCTTCATTCCCCTTTCCTCTTTGCTCTTGATTTTAGGGATAAATTTCTAGGGTTTTGGTTTGTTAGAATCTTAAGTTTTGATGGTGACTAAGGTATGATATGGTCTAGTACTTAAAAGAACATAATTAACACTTAGGAAGGATTAGATGACATGGCTAGAACCCTGAGTTAGATCACTTGTGAATGCAAGATCATTTCCGGAAGTATTAGCACTAGAGTCGCAACCGGATGCGGATTCACTTCCGAATGAACTAAGACTAGCGCTCACGGATGCGGAATCACTTCCGGATAGACTAGGACTCGCGCACGCGGATAAGTGTGTCATCCCCCAGCGGCAGCGAGTAACTCACTAGGGATTTAACTTAGTCCATGAACATTAGGTACACAAACCCTAAGACTAAGCTATGTTTCAATCGGAAGTGAGTTTGCTTCCTGTTAGACTTAGACTGGCGCAGAGCGATAGAATAGATATTACTCCAAGCGACAGTGAGTCTACTTCCCCAAGTGAAAGCGCTTCCTGTTAGAATTAGACTGGCGCAGAGCGACAGAATAGATATTACCCCAAGCGTCAGTGAGTCTACTTCCCCAAGTGAAAGCGCTTCCTGTTAGACTTAGACTGGCGCAGAGCAATAGAATAGTTATTACCCCAAGCGTCAGTAAGTCTACTTCGCCAAGTGAAAGCACTTCCTATTAGATTTAGACTGGCGCAGGTTGATAGACTAGATATAACCCCGAGCGTCAGCGGAAATGCAACATCAAGTGAAGTTGCTTCCTGTTAGATCTTGACTGGCGCAGACTGATAGAATAGATTTCACCCTAAGCGTCAGTGAATTCACCACGTCAAGTAAAAGTGCTTCCGATAGCTCAGTGACTAGCGCTGAGTGGTGGAATTAAATAGACTAAGCGAGAGCAAGTCATATTGAACTAAATCCCTCATCAAGCGAATTTACTTCCGGATGTAGAAGTGCTTCCGGATACTCCTTAGATTTAGGGATCACCCACTGCATGAGACTATATGATTATATTACTAAACTAACGTTCAAGTGCAGCACACTCAGTAAGGTTGCTTCCGGATGAGAAGTTACTTCCGCAAGCAAAAAGAATGTCTGAACGTTCAAGAGATGCAGTGTCAGAATGCTTATGTCAGAGCAGAGGTGTCAGGACTACTTTTCAGAGATAAAGCAAGTCAACCCTGCTGAAGCATTTAAGAAGATGTTCCTTCCAACGGTAACAAGAGGATAACAGACATATTCAAACAACATTGTTACCTACCAAGCATGAGGAGTATGAGAACATAATCTGAAGATTCACTCAAGGTGTCAAAGCTCATACTGCCCACAAGAGTCAGAGTCCATAAGAGAGCTTCTGATAGCAAGAGAGGATCCAATAGCAAAGTACTCTTATCATTCATGGACAAGTGCTTGGAAGACAAAGTTCCTCTATGTGATAGCAAGCAAAATGTTAGAGTCCACGAGCTTCAGATAGCAAGAGAGCTTCCGATAGTGAGTCTCTTAACATCCTGGACTTATGCTTGAGGAACGAAGTCCTCTCTGACAACAAGCAAGAGTCGGACCGTACAAAGTGTTCAGATGTCAGAACGACTTTTGTCAGAATAGTATTGCCAGAACAGTGTTGACAGAACAGCTTGGTCAGAGCACCTTTTTAGATAAAGCAAAGTCAACCCTGTTGTGCATTAATGAGGACAACGTAAACAAGGCCCCAACGTCTATAATCAAACGGTCTTATTGCCTCTCCAACGGTTAGATATTCAGAGGCTGGTATAAAAGGGATGTTCTTCATTTCTGAAGAAGCAAGCTTGAATGGAAGAAAAAGAGAGAACAGAGCATTGTATCTGAAATATCATATTCTTCGTTCTACACATCTTCTACTACTCTCCGATCCAGATTTGTGATAATCTTCAGAGAGTGATTCTGTTGTACTTAAGTGAGGAACATCACCCACTCTTAGAGAGAGTTAGTTTTGAGCCTAAGTGTTTAGCACAATCAGTTCATAGAGTGAACATAATTGTAATCTTACATTTTGTAAGGGGGAGCATTTAGAAGTTTTCTAAATCTCCATAGGTTGCAAGTTAGCCCGTAAAACTTGCGTTTGTAAGGTTTGCAGGTGAACCCGTTGTAAAACCTGTGGGTTGTTAGGTGAACCCGTGCTCGTAAAACCTAAAGTGTAAAGGCTTCTCTTGTGCCTGGTTTAAACAAGAATAGTGGATTGAAAATCTCAGGTGGAGCCTGGGGACTGGATGTAGGTCTGGGTGACCGAACCAGGATAAATTTATGTGTGCATAAACTTACATTTAAACATTCTATTTTTGCATCACATAACATACTGACTTGTGCATACCATTACTCAGTAACATCATCACCAAGCTCAAGCAGTCTTTCGAAAAGAGTTTAAAGTTTTTATTCCCTCACCCAATTCACCCCCCCTCTTGGGTGACAGCCACGCATTTCATTTGGTATCAGAGCAGGTCACTTGTTTAAAGGATCCAACGATCTCAAGTGTAAAGACCTTGGCTGATTTGGGTTAAAATGTTTTCCAAAGGCTTTGATCATACCATTCCACCTGTGTTAGAAAATATTGATTTTTGTTGGTGGAAAGCAAGAATGGAAAGTTTTATACAATCCACTAGTTTGAAAATGTGGGATATTTTTGAAAATGATTTTGATTTCAAACCAAGAGGAAACTGGACTGAAAAGGAGAAAAATTTGTTTTCCTTAAACATTAGAGCAATGCAAATTTTATACAAAGGCTTAACTGAAAATGATTTCCAGAAAATCAAACATTGCTCTAGTGCTAAAGATATTTGGAATACTCTTGATGTAATATATGCTTCTAACCCGTCTCTTGAAAGCACAGCTGTCCAAAGCTCAACTCGTGCTCCTTGTGGATCATCTACTGATGAGCTTCTGGAAGCTGATATTGAGGAAGCAGGCTTCAGTAAAGAGAGTATCCATTTCTGCCTAGACGATTCAGAAAGTGAGGTATCTGAATCTGAACTTGAACTCTCTGAATTGCAAGATGCATACAATGAGTTATATACCGAATATTGTAAACTTGCAAAAGAACTTCTAGGCTTAAAAGAAAAAGATAGGAAACTTGAAAAACTAATTTCTTCTTCTACGTCTAAAGTTTCCGAGGTTTCTTTTAAAGAACTAGTGGTTCCGATAGCTAGCCCACTATCGGCAGAGAAAACTTCAACATGTCTTGAAAAATGTTTTGATTGTAAACACGTGTTGAAGGAAAAAGAAAAGTCTTCAAAAGAAACTGAGATTTCAAAGGAACAAAAAGCTTTTCTAAAGAAAACTAATCATGATAATGATAGGAAGCCTCATTTTGATTATCATTCCATTATCTGTCATTATTGTGGTAGATTAGGACATATTTCTCACACATGCAGTCTTAGAAGAAATTCAAATGTGAGAAATAAGTTTGTATGGATTCCTAAAGGACAAGTAAGGTCCAGTGCTAACCATGTAGGACCCAAGTACAAATGGGTACCAAAACATCCTCCTAGTGCCTTGCTTGTGCAAGAAAAATCAAGAGTTCCTCTTATCCCAAAGAAGAGAACTCGTGGTGATGCAACTGCTGAAACCCACTGGTACAATCATAAGAAGCTGTCGGCCACCACAAGGGACAATGGTTCTGTCTCAAGGATGAGCTATCACAAAGTTCCATTCAATTATCCTGAGAAGAACAAGAGAGAGTGGACTCCTCGATCATCATTGAAAAGGCTCTTGAATCCTACCTCTCAGAAGAAAGTGCTTCGAACCAAGGATAAGTATAGAAGATCTCCTTGGGTAAGCAAGGGATCACTTAGGAACGAAGCATTTGATAGTAAAATCTCCTATGCTAATGTTAGATGGACTTATTGAGATTTTACATTAAGCATCCTAAGATGTGAACATTATATTCATCATAAAAAAAAAAGGCTGAAGAAATAAGTAATGTTCATAATCTACATGCTGTCCATGACTATCTTGATCAAAAACCTTGTATATCCTTGTGCATTTAGTCATGAAAGAAAATAGTTTATGCATTCACCCTGAGTTTTGAAAGATCCTTCTGAAATGCAAACTTTCAAAAATAGATTCTGATCCTCTTCAAACTTGCATGACAACTATACCTCATGATAGCACTCAAAAGTTATTTCTGTTTTTCCATTTCATGTGGTATCTCTTGCATCAACGTTTTCAATGCATAAGCAGCTATGATTTCGAGAACAATACATCCCTCTTAATTACATCTTTAAGTTCTCAATCTACTAATGATCTCAGTTCAAGTTTGTGGTTTAAGAATGTTGACACAGATTATTGAAGCTTAAACAATGAATATAACCAAGAGAGAATGGCAACGAAAATGTCTCTTATCAAGATGTGTGGAATGGCTATACCAAACCTGAGAAACTCTCGCCAATACACATGAGCATTTCTATCCCTTACATATTCTGTTGTGAAATTAAATGGATAGTCTCTCTCTTGTCTGACATGCATTAGAAATCTTAGGAAATGCCTTGAATTAAACTCTGCTGGATCTGTAAAACATGGCATAGTATCACAAGCATGCTATAATCTGTATCAATTTCAAGCTTGTTGATGTCCTAAGAACAATGAGATCACACTGAGCATATCTAGAAGAACTTGAGCTAAAATTTGGAAATTATTCTCGTAATCATATGCTGAAATTTGGTTGTTTTTGTAAAACGAATTCAATCCTAATCAAATTATTTTGTGAGGATGAAGATTTTTTTTTTCAAAATCTCATTATGTTATTAATTCACATGTCTTCATGATCTAACATGAACATCCTTGAGGCATATGCATTGAACTATACTTGCTTATGAAACTCTGAAAATATGCCACCTGTTTAATATTCTCTGTACTATCACATTGATATTTATCCATGAGAGTATAAATAGAGTTCATGTCTTGATAGTGAAACTATGTGAATGTATAGATAATTTCAAAATTAGTTTTCACATAATCATTGCTCATATTTTCTTAAACCAATTAGCAAGCATGATTTCTTAAAATTATTAGCTTGTGCTGATTAACACAGATTGACTTGAATGTCCTGAGGATGGTCTTCAATGTTAAATCTTAAGTTCTTTCACTGACCATCAGAAAGCATTTGTTTCCTCAAGCATATGCAGGACCAATCATCAAGTTTGAGCAAGGTTGCTTTCACAACAATCAGCGCCTTCGATAGCAGGCCAACTATTGAACCATGGGAAGAGTAGAGTGACTGCCCAGTCATGTCTGCTTGTGGTTGTAGCTCAGCTTGCCGAAGCGAATCATCAAAGCACTTGCGCTAGGGGTTTCCACTTGAGATAGCACACCTCTTGAAGATGTCAGGAAGCATGCTTATCTGCGTATGATTCAGATTCCTGAGTCTAATAGAGTATGAGTACCCCTCATCTGTGGTAACATCTACACCTTACCATCTCTTACATATGATGCATACATGGCATTGGTAAGGGTGTCAACTTAGGATGTTTCTCTCAATCTGCATTGACTTCAAAATCATTCACTGTCTTAGAAAATCATCCTAGCTCACACATCTGTATCCTCTAAATGACATGCTGGAAAGTAATTGATAACATACCTCTCTTATATGCTTCCTTTCTTGATTTAATGATGATTAATCTTAATATAGAAGAGAAGTAAGTGGACATTACCTGTTAATGATCCCTTGAAAATAGAAGAGTCACATGTTGTCATCGATAATAAACTCTTAAGATGCTGTGATGCAATTTGTTTGGAAATTATTTTTGGCACTTTTAAAATCACATATTTCATTTGATATCATAATCATCATTTTTAAACACATCAAAATTATTTTTGATATCATGTTAATCAATTCGAGAGGATCAAAATTACATTTGGAAAGAATTTTCACCTTCAAAAAGAAAACTGTTTTGTATGTTTTGATCTTAATTTAATTATGATTAGATTTGATGTATCAATATCTCCTTTGAAAAACATGTTTAACTATCCTACATAGTGTTTAGGGAGAATACAATCATTTAGGATCATGAGCCATTATTGCTGTTCCTTGTTAATTCTCGCACATTGTATTGAATAGTCTAGAACAAATCTTTATTAGCGATACATAGGGAGAAATATTAGGTAGAAAGCCCATTCCTAGGAGAACGATAAAAGTATCCCCATCCCTAAGGCTAGCTTGCACCTGTTGGATTTTGATGAAGCCAAAAGGGGGAGAGAGATGAGATGTCTAGAGATGAGATGAGATGTCTAGAGATGAGATATAAGATGTCTAGCTAGAGATGAGATATAAGATGTCTAGCGAGAGATGAGACATGAGATGTCTAGAGCTGAGAGATAGATAAGATGCCTAGATTTTTGGGGAGAGAACTGGGGAAAGGAATATAGCTCTAGGATGAGTGATCTAAGTTTAATTATGCTCTCTAGTCATCTATGGGTTTGTCATCATCAAAAAGGGGGAGAATGTTAGAATCTTAAGTTTTGATGGTGACTAAGGTATGATATGGTCTAGTACTTAAAAGAACATAATTAACACTTAGGAAGGATTAGATGACATGGCTAGAACCCTGAGTTAGATCACTTGTGAATGCAAGATCATTTCCGGAAGTATTAGCACTAGAGTCGCAACCGGATGCGGATTCACTTCCGAATGAACTAAGACTAGCGCTCACGGATGCGGAATCACTTCCGGATAGACTAGGACTCGCGCACGCGGATAAGTGTGTCATCCCCCAGCGGCAGCGAGTAACTCACTAGGGATTTAACTTAGTCCATGAACATTAGGTACACAAACCCTAAGACTAAGCTATGTTTCAATCGGAAGTGAGTTTGCTTCCTGTTAGACTTAGACTGGCGCAGAGCGATAGAATAGATATTACTCCAAGCGACAGTGAGTCTACTTCCCCAAGTGAAAGCGCTTCCTGTTAGAATTAGACTGGCGCAGAGCGACAGAATAGATATTACCCCAAGCGTCAGTGAGTCTACTTCCCCAAGTGAAAGCGCTTCCTGTTAGACTTAGACTGGCGCAGAGCAATAGAATAGTTATTACCCCAAGCGTCAGTAAGTCTACTTCGCCAAGTGAAAGCACTTCCTATTAGATTTAGACTGGCGCAGGTTGATAGACTAGATATAACCCCGAGCGTCAGCGGAAATGCAACATCAAGTGAAGTTGCTTCCTGTTAGATCTTGACTGGCGCAGACTGATAGAATAGATTTCACCCTAAGCGTCAGTGAATTCACCACGTCAAGTAAAAGTGCTTCCGATAGCTCAGTGACTAGCGCTGAGTGGTGGAATTAAATAGACTAAGCGAGAGCAAGTCATATTGAACTAAATCCCTCATCAAGCGAATTTACTTCCGGATGTAGAAGTGCTTCCGGATACTCCTTAGATTTAGGGATCACCCACTGCATGAGACTATATGATTATATTACTAAACTAACGTTCAAGTGCAGCACACTCAGTAAGGTTGCTTCCGGATGAGAAGTTACTTCCGCAAGCAAAAAGAATGTCTGAACGTTCAAGAGATGCAGTGTCAGAATGCTTATGTCAGAGCAGAGGTGTCAGGACTACTTTTCAGAGATAAAGCAAGTCAACCCTGCTGAAGCATTTAAGAAGATGTTCCTTCCAACGGTAACAAGAGGATAACAGACATATTCAAACAACATTGTTACCTACCAAGCATGAGGAGTATGAGAACATAATCTGAAGATTCACTCAAGGTGTCAAAGCTCATACTGCCCACAAGAGTCAGAGTCCATAAGAGAGCTTCTAATAGCAAGAGAGGATCCAATAGCAAAGTACTCTTATCATTCATGGACAAGTGCTTGGAAGACAAAGTTCCTCTATGTGATAGCAAGCAAAATGTTAGAGTCCACGAGCTTCAGATAGCAAGAGAGCTTCCGATAGTGAGTCTCTTAACATCCTGGACTTATGCTTGAGGAACGAAGTCCTCTCTGACAACAAGCAAGAGTCGGACCGTACAAAGTGTTCAGATGTCAGAACGACTTTTGTCAGAATAGTATTGCCAGAACAGTGTTGACAGAACAGCTTGGTCAGAGCACCTTTTAAGATAAAGCAAAGTCAACCCTGCTGTGCATTAATGAGGACAACGTAAACAAGGCCCCAACGTCTATAATCAAACGGTCTTATTGCCTCTCCAACGGTTAGATATTCAGAGGCTGGTATAAAAGGGATGTTCTTCATTTCTGAAGAAGCAAGCTTGAATGGAAGAAAAAGAGAGAACAGAGCATTGTATCTGAAATATCATATTCTTCGTTCTACACATCTTCTACTACTCTCCGATCCAGATTTGTGATAATCTTCAGAGAGTGATTCTGTTGTACTTAAGTGAGGAACATCACCCACTCTTAGAGAGAGTTAGTTTTGAGCCTAAGTGTTTAGCACAATCAGTTCATAGAGTGAACATAATTGTAATCTTACATTTTGTAAGGGGGAGCATTTAGAAGTTTTCTAAATCTCCATAGGTTGCAAGTTAGCCCGTAAAACTTGCGTTTGTAAGGTTTGCAGGTGAACCCGTTGTAAAACCTGTGGGTTGTTAGGTGAACCCGTGCTCGTAAAACCTAAAGTGTAAAGGCTTCTCTTGTGCCTGGTTTAAACAAGAATAGTGGATTGAAAATCTCAGGTGGAGCCTGGGGACTGGATGTAGGTCTGGGTGACCGAACCAGGATAAATTTATGTGTGCATAAACTTACATTTAAACATTCTATTTTTGCATCACATAACATACTGACTTGTGCATACCATTACTCAGTAACATCATCACCAAGCTCAAGCAGTCTTTCGAAAAGAGTTTAAAGTTTTTATTCCCTCACCCAATTCACCCCCCCTCTTGGGTGACAGCCACGCATTTCATGGTTGAATTCGAAATTCTGAGTTTTTGAATGATTTCTATAGTATCATTAGGCCTTTCTGAGAATTTCTAATTGTATGGGTTACTTGAATTTGAGCCTATGTGATTTTTACTTGATTAAGTGTTTATATAAGTTAGGGTTTTTGTATGATTGAATTTTTATACCTTCAGTGATGGAATTGGATGCTTGAGAACCAAATTAAGGTGATTTCTAAGTGGTTTATGGGTTAGGATTAGTTAATTTTGGGTTAGAATGTATTTTGAGATAAAGTAAGTGTTGAAAACTTAGGGTTCAGGGTGAATTTCGAATTTGTGAGAGCTATAGCTGTTTTGAGAGCATTCCATTGGAATCTCCTAAGTGTAATAAGAGTTTCTAATGGTGTGGGGTTTGTATCTTTTAGAAAATTTGGAATTTGTCTTAATCAAAAGCTTAAACAAGTTGAAAATCATGATGTATTCTTAAGTGTATTCTAAATTTTGAGGATTAGATGATTTTATAAGTTGTTATGCATATCTATGAATTTGAAACAATAATTAATGAGGGACAAAGTGAGTTAAATATTGAGTGTTGAAAGAAATGAGAAAGTTGCATGTAGATTTAGATAATTGCCTTGAGAGTTGTAATGAGGCTGATATGATGATTGTTATTGAGATTGGTTATGGATTTTCAATACCTTGGGTTTTGATTGGTTATAATAGAAAGGTTGTCATTGTATATAATTTTTGTCCTAGTCTTGAATGTGTGATAATTGGGATAAAGGATGAGAGGGAATTAGATTTGTAAATTTCTCATTTATGTGAGGATATTTGTTTGTAGTTGAGTGGGATATGGTAAATCTTGCATTTAAACGGATTGTGGGAGAGTGTGGTAATTAAGCGGTAAAGATTTGAGTAGTAATGAACTTTTGCGCTAGGATGATATGTAGGGTAATCTGAGCTTAAGTGATTCATAAAGCGATTGGAAAGTAACTTAGTAGTTGTTAATGATAACTATGGTTGATAATGATTGGGTTAAGTTGGATTGTGCTGACTTTGGGTATTTTATAGACTGTTTTGGGCTAGTTTGGTGTGCTGTTTTAGATGTGCATGTGTGATCACCAACATTATGTGTCATTTCACTGTTTTTGTTGAACAAAATTTAATCATGAGACATTAGTATTTTTATGTGGTTGAAATAATAGGTAACCACTTATAATTTTTCTTGAAATTTATTGGTTCAGTGAGTTGGTTTGGAACTTTGCTGCTATGAAAGTGTATGTAACTGTTTTAACATTTAAGAAAGAAATAATATTAAAAGCAACCATTTTGGAATGAATTGTGATTTGAAACCTAGGGAACCTATGTGTAAATTGAGATGACATGTTCCTTATATTGAATGTGTTAGTGTAGGCTTAAAAGTGTTATGTTATTGGAGTTATTTATGTATGAAGAGTATGTCTGAATCTTATTGAATTTTATTATTGGGATCTCATTTCTTAGGTGTTCCAATGAATTTATATAGGAGTGTATTAGAGTTAAAGGATTTCAATGTATATTCTATTTGTTTGAGTTTAGATGTTTTATCTATCGTAATCGGAATTCTTTCTATTCTTTGAATGATTTGAACTGGCTTGGGAGGTTGAAGATTTTGTTGTTGTGGTTAAAAGGTTACCTTAAGTTTTGGAAATTTGTTTGTTGAATTAAGTTGGATCTCACTGTTATGGGTTGTTTGTCTTCATGTGAGTTAAAATCTGTTCGGTGCTATATATTGTTGTTTTATATCAACTATAATTAAACTATGAAATGACGTGAGAATTGGAATTAAGCATGGGAAAAATGGGTAGTAATATGGAATACGAGAGAGACGTCAAAGTATTATAAAGTGAAAATGATATTAATATATCATTATGTATCATATCATTATAGGAGCATATAATGGCGATTATACTTGAAGGGAAGGAAACGGTGAGGAAAGGCAGTAAAGTGCTAAAGGGCGACAGGTAATCACACTTAACCTTGCTATAACATTGAGGGTGACGTTAGTTAGGGATTTTGTAAAATCCCTTCTCACCCTCTATATATATATATATATATATTATCTTTAAAAGGGTATTTTTATACAAAATAGGCTATCGGGTGCCTTTCAAACACGATTATTTTCATATAAAGAAATTTGAAACTCTGTATATCTATTATCCTGCCTGGTGGTGGCCATTGATCTGGAATGGCGTGAAATGTATATAGGGATAGTGTTGGGTAGTGGTATAAGAGGTGATGAGGATAGAAAAGAGAGTTACATGTTGAGTTGAGATTGTTGAGAGCTATGTTGATGGAATATAGAATAGGGATTGTGAGTATTGCATGACACTGATTATTAGTACCGTCGGCCGATGTAACCTATCGATTTGCGCAAATCGATAGGTTAATTGTACAGGTTCCTCGGATTGTAAAGGAACCAGGGATGTTTTCACTATTTATAGTGCTCCCTTTTTCAGGGACGTTTTCACTATTTAGAGTGCTCCCTTTTTCATGCTTTCAGATTTGAGACTGGGCACAGTGTCAATCACGTTTATTTTTGTCTGTTGAGTTGACTTGGAATTGACTGAGGGATTTGAGTGATATGTGGGAAGTAGAGATGGTGAATTTGAGTTGATTTAGACGGAGGGACTTGAATGATGAATGAAAGACTTGACGTATATATATATATTATTGGTTTTAAATGTGGTACCCTTTAGACGCCCTCGCTACCGCACATCTCACTGTTATAGTGAGTTAAGCGGTGATTACTGGGACAAATTGTCTCATCCCACGATTACTGACATTTTTGCAGGTATTCATGCACAGACGCAGACAACAGGAAAGGGAATTAGGTATTAGAAGCTATGTAGACTAATTTGAATTGTATATTGCCAATTTGTATAGGCCTGCATCTGCTTCCGCATGTATATATCTATTTATTGTTAAATATCAACTAGTTTTGTTTATTAACCATGTTAGGCAAATTCTTTCTAACATGGTTAGCAATAAATTATCCATGATAGCAGTTGTGCTGTATTAGTTTATTCTTTTCTATCATGGATAATATTTCAATCATTAGGATATTCTTTTTCTAACTATGATAGAGATATTGATATTATTGCAATTCCTTTTTCTATCATAGTTAGTAAAGATATTATTGAACTAAAAGAGATGCCACAGGTTAATTAGGGAATTAGTAACAATATGTAACAACTTGGTTATCAGTAATTGGTATACGATAACCCTGGACTGTGCTGCATTGCATATAGATTGACAATATACATATGATAGTTTCCCTTCCTTCTGTGTATGATACTCTGCCTTTTGAGAGGAATATCACTCTTCCCGTGGTGGGGAGAGAGTGATAAGAGAAATGGAATAGGAAGTGTGGAGAGATTGAGAAGAATATAGAAAGAATAACGAAATAAGTAATGATATTGATAAGAATGTAGGAAGAGTGACGGAATAAGGATGTTTCTCTGGGGTTTCGATTATAGTTATGAGTCGACCATAATCATAGTCGAAGCATCATGAGATCCCTTATTGGGTTAAGGGAGTAAGGAAATTTGAAAATAACAATTAATAATGAATGCAATGTGAAATAAGAGTTATTGCTTTGTTTATTATTTGTTTACTGATTTGTTAAATTGTTTGCTTCATAGATGAATTTGACTTGTATTATTTGATTGTATTGAAACAAAATTCTAGTGAAATTGTGTTTTTATAAGCTCCAACATGTGATATGTTATTTATTGATTGCGATTTGATTTTAAATAATTAGTAATGGAGGCTGTTTCATCAGTATAATGAAAGGATTGGACATTTTATACTTTGTGATTGGAAAAGTGATGATGAATAATTGCTTTGAGTCGGTAACTTATAGTTATAGATATAACTTGATTTTGGTGGTAGGAACATGTCTTCCTTGGTTGTGCTTATTGTTAGAGATACTAATGTGCTTTTGGAAGTTCCATTTAATTGTTTTGCTAATGGGAATTCGGTTAAATAAAACTTATTATGCTTGAAGTTACGTTTCTTCTTTCTTGTGCAATTAGTGATTAATGAAAGTGAAGATATGTGTTAACATTGAGTTGTTTTGTTCATGTGTTGGAAGATAATAATAAAAGAGGTGAATGTACTTAGGTAGGAATGCTAGTGTGATGTTTCCTGTGATAATCAACTACTTAAGGTTTGCAAGATGTGAGTGGTAGGATATATATTAATTTTGGTAAGCCTTGTTTGTATAATGTGGACTAAAGATTAACTAAACATGTTTTACCTATGATTATGAAGTTGTGTTTTTGCGTTGGTTGGAATTAAGTTTGATTGAAGGAGACATGTGATCTTTGTAATCATGATAGTGGACCTTTGTGGAGCTTTCTTTGGGGAGTGATTTCGGGCCAGTGTTTTTTTTTTATGGCCAACTAGATTGAAATGATATGATCCTTATATATGCTCTACTTGGTAAATGGATTAGGATTTTACAAGATTTAACTGTGTTATTGAATTATTGAAAGAGATCTTTGGTTTGATTGTGGTTTCCTGTTTATGTGGAGTTTAGGGATTTGAGAAGTGTTGTTAATTGTGGTTTTATGAGCAATTTATTGTGAATTATAGATGATTTCTATAGGTTATTGTGATGATATAACGATGCTGACTTAGTTAGAGTAGTTGCAGTTTTCCTTGGAGAGTTTGGTGATCTTTAGTACTGGAAGTTGATTACTGTTAAGTGAGAGAAATATTTACAATAGTGAGATGAAGTTAGTGATAAAAGCATTGATATAGGAATATTTGAAGTTAGAGAGAGTGGGCTATAAAAGATTTTGTTAAAAGTTTAGAGAACCACTAAGATTTCTAATGATTTATTGGGTAGATTAGTGATATTGGAACAAGAGTATATGTATTGTAGTGACGATCAATGTTGTGGGATTTTTGGACTATTCAATGGAAAATCATGAATTTAGAGCGATGTTTGGATCAAAGATAATATTGATTTAATTGAATTGATTGGGATTTGGAAGTAATAAAATATTTGAGCAAGTAATAGGTAAAGGATTGGTCTTTCTAAAGTAAAGAAATGTTTCATTCAAGTAATTGTTCTTGAAATGAGTGTATGGCTTCGTTCATCTAAAGAGAAAATTCGTAAGGATTGCATATGATTTATTGGAAAGAGTGAATCAAAGTAGAATAGTTATGAGAATCAAGTATAATTTGTGGGAATAAGGCTACAGAGATGGTTGAAGGACTAATAATGTCTTAAATAGACAGACTAGTAATGGATTTTATGGACATTGGGTTTTGGGATTTAGGTTGTGTTATGGAATAGATTTTATGGATGGACTAATTATGTGATAGTTGAAGAATGTAGTTTGGATGGAATGGTGGAATTTTGATAAAAAAAAAATCAAGTTATGAAAGGGTAAGTACGCTTTTAGATGGGAATTTTAGAGTTTATGGAGTTCTTGTTTTAGATTTATGAGTGTAAATGGAAGGTTTAATGAGTTAAATTGTGAAATTTAAGTTGTTTGGATTTGATAAAGTTTGAGTTAAGTGAGAATCCGAGAATTTGAACTATATATGTTGACAGGTGAATGAAGTTGATGATATGATTAACTTTGAGAGGAAGATTATGATTGAGGAATCAAGTTGACTGAGAGTAACTTATTTAGTTAAGATGATAAATTGTGAGATTTTCAGGATGTGGTTTCAATAACTATCTAAAAATCAAGGCTTAACTTTTGATTTCCAGTGTTAAGTGAAGATCTCCCATCTTTCTATATAAGTTTCACTAGTATCCGGTGAGGATTTCGAGAATGTCAAGTACTGAGATTATGGGTTTATGGGAAGTATAAGAACTATAGTATTCAATCAATTGATAAATTGGATTTTTATTTTAGGTGCCTGTATGAATTTGAAATGACTTTAGGACACGACGGAGGAAACAATTGAAATTAGAAGAGGAAGACTAGAAAAGTTGATCTGATATGGTATAGTATTTTTGATAGGTACTTGTTTGGAAAAGTTATAAGGAATGATCGGAATGATTAAGGTGTTGTTAGTATTAGAGTTACATCGAGGAAAAGCAATAGTTCATTTGAAATTTGAGGAAGATGATTGTATATGTGTTGCAATTTAGGATTTTGGACTTTATAAAGTGATTTGAGGCATAAGTGGCTAGTAAATGAAGGTTAGTGAAAGGAAGTAGAATGGGAATTGGTGGAGTACCAATAGATTGACTAAGGATGAATGATGACAGATGGTGTTGAGTGCATTAATTTGTAGTTGAATAGTTAGAATGTTATAAATAGGCAGACATAAGGTGAGGAATGCAAGGTTGATTTGAGAATTTCTTAATGTCAAGTGATACGTTTAGTGAATTTTGGGGACAAAATTCCTAAAAGGTGGGTGAACTTGTAACATCCTTAAAATTTAATATAGGATTAAGGAGTGTTTTGGGAAATAATAAATGGAGAAATTGAGAATTTTGGAATTTTTAGGGATTTTTGGTGATTTTTGAGGACATTTTGAAAATTTTGAGCAGTAAATGTGCATATAATTAATTAAGAAATTGAAGAGTTTGAAATATGAGGGAATGGAAATACCCAAAATATTTTGAAAGTTAAGGAGATTGGAGGCTGGTTTAAGTGGTTTTAAATTTAAAGAATACACTATGGCAAGTTTGGGTTGCAAATTATCAATAACCCACCCTATAAACACTAAACCAAACACTCCCTCCCCTTCATTTTTCCATTTTCTTCTTCTTCCTCACTTCCCTCACCGATTTCTCTCTCTCTCTCCTTCGATCCTTTTCTCTTCCTTTCTCACCCAACTCCTCTCTTCTCCTTCCCTGTCCGCTCTCATTGGCCGGCGTGGAGGCCGCCGCTAACGGCGACGGCGGAGGAGGAAGCCGCCGTGGCTTCCTTCTCTCTTTTCCGCGAATCACCTTCCCCAAACACCATCCTATTTTCGTTTTCTCTCCTTCTTCATTTGCTTCTTCTTCCTTCCTTTCTCTGTACACCGTCGGCTGGCCGGCAGAGGGCGGCGCCGTTGCACAGTGAGGGAAAGGTTCCCTCCGCTCCCTCTTCTACCTTCAATTGCGCTCGCGTTGTGTGTGTTTTTGTGGCGAGAAATAGAGCATGAAGAGTTGGGTTCGTGGTGGCCGGCGGTCCAGCGTCCTCCGGCAAGTACTCCAGCGAGTTGATGGACTAAAGAGAGCCCTTTAACATTGGGTAATTGCTCTTCATTCCCCTTTCCTCTTTGCTCTTGATTTTAGGGATAAATTTCTAGGGTTTTGGTTGAATTCGAAATTCTGAGTTTTTGAATGATTTCTATAGTATCATTAGGCCTTTCTGAGAATTTCTAATTGTATGGGTTACTTGAATTTGAGCCTATGTGATTTTTACTTGATTAAGTGTTTATATAAGTTAGGGTTTTTGTATGATTGAATTTTTATACCTTCAGTGATGGAATTGGATGCTTGAGAACCAAATTAAGGTGATTTCTAAGTGGTTTATGGGTTAGGATTGGTTAATTTTGGGTTAGAATGAATTTTGAGATAAAGTGTTGAAAACTTAGGGTTCAGGGTGAATTTCGAATTTGTGAGAGCTATAGCTGTTTTGAGAGCATTCCATTGGAATCTCCTAAGTGTAATAAGAGTTTCTAATGGTGTGGGGTTTGTATCTTTTAGAAAATTTGGAATTTGTCTTAATCAAAAGCTTAAACAAGTTGAAAATCATGATGTATTCTTAAGTGTATTCTGAATTTTGAGGATTAGATGATTTTATAAGTTGTTATGCATATCTATGAATTTGAAACAATAATTAATGAGGGACAAAGTGAGTTAAATATTGAGTGTTGAAAGAAATGAGAAAGTTGCATGTAGATTTAGATAATTGCCTTGAGAGTTGTAATGAGGCTGATATGATGATTGTTATTGAGATTGGTTATGGATTTTCAATACTTTGGGTTTTGATTGGTTATAATAGAAAGGTTGTCATTGTATATAATTTTTGTCCTAGTCTTGAATGTGTGATAATTGGGATAAAGGATGAGAGGGAATTAGATTTGTAAATTTCTCATTTGTTTGTAGTTGAGTGGGATATGGTAAATCTTGCATTTAAACGGATTGTGGGAGAGTGTGGTAATTAAGCGGTAAAGATTTGAGTAGTAATGAACTTTTGCGCTAGGATGATATGTAGGGTAATCTGAGCTTAAGTGATTCATAAAGCGATTGGAAAGTAACTTAGTAGTTGTTAATGATAACTATGGTTGATAATGATTGGGTTAAGTTGGATTGTGCTGACTTTGGGTATTTTATAGACTGTTTTGGGCTAGTTTGGTGTGCTGTTTTAGATGTGCATGTGTGATCACCAACATTATGTGTCATTTCACTGTTTTTGTTGAACAAAATTTAATCATGAGACATTAGTATTTTTATGTGGTTGAAATAATAGGTAACCACTTATAATTTTTCTTGAAATTTATTGGTTCAGTGAGTTGGTTTGGAACTTTGCTGCTATGAAAGTGTATGTAACTGTTTTAACATTTAAGAAAGAAATAATATTAAAAGCAACCATTTTGGAATGAATTGTGATTTGAAACCTAGGGAACCTATGTGTAAATTGAGATGACATGTTCCTTATATTGAATGTGTTAGTGTAGGCTTAAAAGTGTTATGTTATTGGAGTTATTTATGTATGAAGAGTATGTCTGAATCTTATTGAATTTTATTATTGGGATCTCATTTCTTAGGTGTTCCAATGAATTTATATAGGAGTGTATTAGAGTTAAAGGATTTCAATGTATATTCTATTTGTTTGAGTTTAGATGTTTTATCTATCGTAATCGGAATTCTTTCTATTCTTTGAATGATTTGAACTGGCTTGGGAGGTTGAAGATTTTGTTGTTGTGGTTAAAAGTTTACCTTAAGTTTTGGAAATTTGTTTGTTGAATTAAGTTGGATCTCACTGTTATGGGTTGTTTGTCTTCATGTGAGTTAAAAATCTGTTCGGTGCTATATATTGTTGCTTTATATCAACTATAATTAAACTATGAAATGACGTGAGAATTGGAATTAAGCATGGGAAAAATGGGTAGTAATATGGAATACGAGAGAGACGTCAAAGTATTATAAAGTGAAAATGATATTAATATATCATTATGTATCATATCATTATAGGAGCATATAATGGCGATTATACTTGAAGGGAAGGAAACGGTGAGGAAAGGCAGTAAAGTGCTAAAGGGCGACAGGTAATCACACTTAACCTTGCTATAACATTGAGGGTGACGTTAGTTAGGGATTTTGTAAAATCCCTTCTCACCCTCTATATATATATATATATTATCTTTAAAAGGGTATTTTCATACAAAATAGGCTATCGGGTGCCTTTCAAACACGATTATTTTCATATAAAGAAATTTGAAACTCTGTATATCTATTATCCTGCCTGGTGGTGGCCATTGATCTGGAATGGCGTGAAATGTATATAGGGATAGTGTTGGGTAGTGGTATAAGAGGTGATGAGGATAGAAAAGAGAGTTACATGTTGAGTTGAGATTGTTGAGAGCTATGTTGATGGAATATAGAATAGGGATTGTGAGTATTGCATGACACTGATTATTAGTACCGTCGGCCGATGTAACCTATCGATTTGCGCAAATCGATAGGTTAATTGTACAGGTTCCTCGGATTGTAAAGGAACCAGGGATGTTTTCACTATTTATAGTGCTCCCTTTTTCAGGGACGTTTTCACTATTTAGAGTGCTCCCTTTTTCATGCTTTCAGATTTGAGACTGGGCACAGTGTCAATCACGTTTATTTTTGTCTGTTGAGTTGACTTGGAATTGACTGAGGGATTTGAGTGATATGTGGGAAGTAGAGATGGTGAATTTGAGTTGATTTAGACGGAGGGACTTGAATGATGAATGAAAGACTTGACGTATATATATATATTATTGGTTTTAAATGTGGTACCCTTTAGACGCCCTCGCTACCGCACATCTCACTGTTATAGTGAGTTAAGCGGTGATTACTGGGACAAATTGTCTCATCCCACGATTACTGACATTTTTGCAGGTATTCATGCACAGACGCAGACAACAGGAAAGGGAATTAGGTATTAGAAGCTATGTAGACTAATTTGAATTGTATATTGCCAATTTGTATAGGCCTGCATCTGCTTCCGCATGTATATATCTATTTATTGTTAAATATCAACTAGTTTTGTTTATTAACCATGTTAGGCAAATTCTTTCTAACATGGTTAGCAATAAATTATCCATGATAGCAGCTGTGCTGTATTAGTTTATTCTTTTCTATCATGGATAATATTTCAATCATTAGGATATTCTTTTTCTAACTATGATAGAGATATTGATATTATTGCAATTCCTTTTTCTATCATAGTTAGTAAAGATATTATTGAACTAAAAGAGATGCCACAGGTTAATTAGGGAATTAGTAACAATATGTAACACAATCCGAAAAGGATCAGTACAAATAACTGTCGATTGGCCAATCGACAGTTATCATCGCGCGATGGTACATAAATAGCAGTGTCATGCAAAGCTCACCATATCCCTATCTATCTCATCTACCATATTCAACTTCTCAACCACAGTTCCATAAAATATCACAATATCAATATCATTATCATGCACTTTTGCAATTCCCTGCAATATCTCAACATTTCAACATCTCCGATTTTCCACAACATAACTCTCCCTTTTCTATCATCATAAACTCTCAAACCCCTACAAATATTATACCTATATACATTTCACGCCATTTCAGATCAATGGCCACCACCAAACAGGATAGTATATATATACTTTCAAATTTCTTTATATGAAAATAATCGTGTTTGAAAGGCACCCGATAGCCTATTTTGTATAAAAATAAGTTTTCAAAGACAATGTGTATATAGAGGGTGAAAAGGGATTTTGAAAATCCCAGCTAACGTCACCCTCAATGTTATAGTGAGGTTAATTGTGATTACATGTCGCCCTTTAGCACTCTGTTGATTTTTCCTTACCATTCCTCGTGGATTTTCCTCCTATTATTACATAACGATAATAAATCAACAACTATCTTTATAAGGAACATACAACGTCTCTCTCCTTATGCGACTACCCAAATCCCAATTCTTAGTTATATCATTTTAAGTTAAACTATCTTAATTTTCATTTACTATCACCACATTCATAACAATCAAACATCATCTTTCACTTCCAATTTAAAACAATCACAATTCATAATAAATCATCATCTTTCACAATCAACAATTTCTTCAATTATAGATATCCTTGAAAGGCTGACTTAGAAAAGAAATAGAATAGAACTCTTTCAAATCACTAAACACAAGCATTTCCAATTTCCAAACAAAGCAATAATGTGCATAAACAAGCACTAACCAAAGATCATCAACCGGTACACAAAGCTTTATATTCAGCATTAACAAAATTCATCCCAATCAAATCATCAATATTCAAGATTGTAACTTTTATCCCTTTACACTTTAGTACCCAATATAATCTAGATTATATTTACATATTCTCTTGCAATTACTTAAAATGTTTTTCAACTCACAATCAATAGGTAACTCATCAACTTCATATTCAATTGATTAAATCAATGAGAGTAGAAATCAGATTTCTCATATTTCTTACTTGAGGCTAACAAGATTCAGATTATATTCACATACTTCAATACATCCGCTTATAATTCTTTTCAACTCAACTCAAGAATACAACTAATTTTCACATATATTTTTATTGGGGTATATGGGCGAAGGCCCAAAAATGATACATAACTATTGGCCAAGGAACAAAAGTAATACATAACTATTCTGAGGTACATTAATGATACCTAACTTTTACTTGGGATCAAAAATGATATTTTCACTAATATGACAATAAAATTGGACATGAAAAGTCCAAAATGCCCTAATAAATAAAATAAAGGGCGAAGGCCCAAAAATGATACATAACTATTGGCCAAGGAACAAAAGTAATACATAACTATTCTGAGGTACATGAAATGTCCAAAATGCCCTAATAAATAAAATAAAATAAAACATAGGGTTAAATCAACTTTTAGTCCTATAGTTTCCCTCAATTTGGGTTTTGGTCCCTATAGTTTTAAAGCTAAGGTTTTAGTCCCTATAATTTCCTCCATTTAATAGAGTTAGTCCCTATAAGTTTAAAAGGACCAACATATGGCATTAACAAAGTTAAATATGATTACGTGACACTAATTCTGTTAGTTTTTGTCATGTGGCTTATGACTCGAGAGTATGAGTTGGAAATAATTATTTAAGGTGGATAAATGATTTTATTTATTAAGGAATATATTAAAAAATATAAGTCATCTCTGTCACAAACCAGACTGGACGGAGAGGAGGAATTAGGGGAAGACAAATAAGACATAGCCGGAATAGTGGAAGGGGTGGGGGCCGCGGTGGCGGGCCTTCTCGCTGGGGTGGGCGAAGGGGAATCTGGTCTAGTCGTGGCTGCGGCTTCACCGTTCTCTGCCACCATATGTCGCTACTGGTTTCTAAGAGAGGAAGAGAAAAGATGATGGGATGAAAGAGAGAGAGAGAGAGAGAGAGAGAGATGTGGTGAAAAGATTTTTATTGGGAAGAGCAAACTGATCAGATTGATATCAAAAGCCACCAAGAAGTAACATTTTTTATATTAAAGTTTTCAATTTGAGCACCAAACTTACAGCAGAACCACACCAGTTGGTTTAACCCTATGTTTTATTTTATTTTATTTATTAGGGAATTTTGGACTTTTCATGTACCTCAGAATAGTTATGTATTACTTTTGTTCCTTGGCCAATAGTTATGTATCATTTTTGGGCCTTCGCCCTTTATTTTATTTATTAGGGCATTTTGGACTTTTCATGTCCAATTTTATTGTCATATTAGTGAAAATATCATTTTTGATCCCAAGTAAAAGTTAGGTATCATTGATGTACCTCAGAATAGTTATGTATTACTTTTGTTCCTTGACCAATAGTTATGTATCATTTTTGGGTCTTCGCCCTTTTTATTGCTAACATTAAACTATATCTATCTTAAACAAAACAATACCATTGCAGTCACACTCATGATTTAATCACACTTGCATCAAAATTTCATTTATTCACAAATTTCAATAAAAATTCAAAATGGAGAAATCGATAATCAGTTCAGCCACAATGAAAAAGAAGCACCACACCTTGAAAACCCACATGCACACACAAAACAATACAAAATCACTTACATACATTGTTAATTTGAATCTAAAGTTCTGAAAACCCCATAGAAATCATTGATTTGAATAGATTTCGCAACTTGCACATTTTAATCAAAGAGAAGAGAAGCATTATCAGCTATTATATAATGATACCAAGCTAGGACAGGACATCATGTGTGTGTACTATCTACTGAGTAGCAACATTAATTAACAACAACAGGACAAGAAGGAAAAATTAAGAAAGATGCGCAAATTCCATCTTATTTAAGGCATGCATGTATATGTCCAGCTGCAAACTTTCAATTAGCAAATCCTAATACACAAAATGGAACATTACACAAACCAACACATATCATGTATATTCAAACAAAGCTGAGGCAGGATAAGTTTATGAAATCACCCACTTCAATAACAATCAAGTATAAATGAATGTGCATACAATTATAAATGTCTAATTTTATTATCCTTCCTTCTTTAACAACTAAATTCACAGAAAAAGGAAAGGAACCATTTTTTTTTATAACTGAAAAGCAATCTGACTAAGAACAGGGGTAATAACAGAATTTATAATTCCCTTCAAAGCCAACAAATTTAACATGAAACCCACAGTTATGCTTAATCATATACTTCTTCATTCTTTCATTATGATTCATTTTTAAGTTGAACAAAACATAAAAAAAAGAAACAGAAGAATTCAGCCAACACGGGAAACAAGAGGATCTTAGCATATACATTAAAATTCATCATACATGTTCAGTTCAATTTGCTATAGGAACACACAAAATCTAACTCTATGTTTTGATTTTTGTTGATTATTGAACCTGGATCTTAAAACCCCAATCAAACCCTAACCATCCTCACTTCAAATCTCGCAGAAAAGGAGAGAAATTGAATGAAAAGCGCTTACCCAAACTTGAACGTGGAGTTGTTTGCTTAAATCGAGTTCGCTGTCGCCGGAAAATGGCCGGAAATCGGCCATTATAGTGCTCAACCACCGTCGTCCGCCGCCAGACAGTCGATCGTTCGCCGGAAAATGAAGAAGACAGTGAGGAGATGAAACTCGCCGATGATGAAGAACAGTGAAGCCATGAGTAGCCAGCGCAATTTTGCTGATTTGGGAGGGAGAGGAAGTGAATGGGTGGCGGAGGTGAGAGTGAGGAAGTGTAGATTGAAAATGAGAAATGAAGGAGGGAGAGGGAGCTGCTCGAGAATGAGGGGAGGAAGAAGGGAATGGTATAAGGTTAGGGTTTTAGAGCAATTTACCGAAATGCCCTCCTATCATTATTTATTTACTTTCTTATTTTTCAGCTCAATTAAAGGTAAGTTATGGAAATAAGTCCCCGCATAAATTCGTATATTTTCTTTCACCAAAATTATGTTAAGACTTTTAAGTATTTCTCATAAGATTTATACTTTAAAACTCTATTTATAACTATTTTACTTTAGTTTCTAAATGAAATATGCTTATCATTTTCTTAAAAAAATATATTTATTCCCATTTATTTAATCAAAATACATTTTAATTTACTAATGATATCCTAATACCTTATTTAATTTCCTATTATCTCTAATTGAAATTTTTGGGATGTTACATGCAGCAAGAACCATACATGCTATCGGAAGCGATTTTGCTATGGGAAGCAATCTTACTTAGACTAGGTTCTGACTTAGTATTTTATTGACTTCCGCTGAGGGATGTATACTTTATCCGTGAGCGTCAGTCACTTTAACTCTAGGACTTCCGGTAGTGATTTTGCATCCGGTTGTATTCTAACTTAGGATTTGATTTTAATCTAATTCTTCCTAAGTGACTTAGTGTCTCACTTGCTTCTGCTATGGGATGTGCATTCTATCCGCAAGCGCTAGTTCTAATCCATCCGGAAGTAATCCTGCATCCGGTTGTGTTCTAACTTAGGATTTGATTTTAATCTAATTTTTTCTAAGTAATCAACTAGTTCTTGCATATTTTAGTCTTCAACAAAACTTAAGATTCTAACATTCTCCCCCTTTTTGATGATGACAAACTAAGTTAACTAATGAACTCATACTTAAAGGCAGATAAATAAATAACACAGGTATGAATTCAAAAGGCGAACTTCATTAACAAGTAAATCAATTACAAGTATAAGCAACAAAAATAGTAAGTAGATTTACAAATATGACAGATAACTATGTATGAAAAATGAAAGAACAAAATGTTGTGCTATGCATGAGAGGCTGGGTTTTAAGGTTTGTGTCTTTTGTTCCTCTCTCTCTCTCTCTCTCTCTCTCTGGTTCTGTTGATGCTCCTCATTCATCTTGGCCCACATCTCATCCATCTGCTGTTGGTCGATCTGGGCAAGAATCTGTTGAAGCTCCCTCTCCTCTTGGGCTTTTCTGATCCTCTCTGTCTCAAGGGACTCAGCAATGACTTTCTTTAGGTTACTGAGCTTGTTTAATCCAAAAGCCCTTCCTTCCTCTGAATCTCCGATGGGGATGGTTGCGTGAGGGAGATGGACAGCTTTAACCTTGACATTCCAGGCAGGGTAATCAGGGTCATGAGATAGATTTATCTTTGCTTTCCCTTTTCCCTTCCCTTTCCCTTTCCCCTTCTCTTGAAGATCCTTTGCATGAGCCCTCTCAGCATCCAGAACGAAGAGTTGCTCATATTTGAGTCTGTCAGTTCTACCATTGCGCTCAAACTCATCAGGTGTCATGTCTTCCACCTCTAGCTTGACCACAACTTCTGGTGGGACTTCACTAGCCTGAGCTTGCTCTTGGGTGGATGACTGAGGCTCAGAAGCTTCTCCTTGCCGTGGCACCCTTTCAATCTCAATATTTTCAGCAGCAGCAACGGACTCCTCTTCACTATCTGAGGATGCATTAGGGGAGGAAGCGACCTTCTTTTTAGCCACAGTCTTAACCCTTGCCTTACTGAAACTGACTGAAGGAGGGACAAGCGCAGGGGGAGGAATTGGCTTGGCTATAACTATCACTGGCGGCTCTCGCCTACTGAAACCATACTTCTTGCATAGTTCATCTATTAGGTTGGGTATTGGTGCAGAAGAAGGCATAGGCTCAGCAGGGGGTGCCACCTCAGGTTGATCAACCAGCACCATCTCTAGATTCGCTGTTTCGCTGGAGGACTGCTGATGGCGCATGAACCGTATGGCTTCGCCACGAATTAAACTTTCTACATTGCCCATACGCTTCATGTCCATGGCCCGGCGGAGAGCTGCAGCAACTTCCTCATACAGCCAAAGGGAAGGCTGACTTAGCATTTCTCTCCCCCTTTTGGCATCATCAAAGAGGGAGATGGCCAGGGAGGAGGTGGAGGAAGAAATGGAGGGAGGAGGCTCAGGGCCATATCTGGGTGGTGAAGGTGGAGGTGAGGAGGTGTGGTCGTTATATATGAAGGGGGTGAGTTGGTAGGGGAAGGTGAGTGATGGGATGAGTGAGAGTGGCTGGGTGATTGTGAGTGGTTAGGGTTGTTGGAGTGGCTAGGGGAGTTTGATGGAGAGTTGTTGGGTGAGGGAGAGTGGCTGGGACTTGGAGAGTGATGAGGGGAGTCTGGTCGTGGGGGTGGAGGAGGTGGAGGAGGAGGAGGAGGAGGAGGAGGAGGATGAGGATGAGGGGGTGGTTCAAGGAAATGGTGAAGGAGAAGGTCGAGTTTGTTAGAATCTTAAGTTTTGATGAAGACTAAAATATGAAAGAACTTAGAAAGCAATAGGTGAACATAAAATCCTAAGTAAAAGTGCAACCGGATGTGGACTTACTTCCGGATAGATTAGGACTAGCGCTCGCGGATGAATGTCTCATAACCCAGCGGCAGCAAGAAATTCACTTAGGAATTAACTTAGTCCATGAGCACTAGATATACAAAATCCTAAGACTAAGTTAAGATTCAACCGGAAGTGAATTTGCTTCCTGTTAGACTTAGACTGGTGTTGGCTGTTGGAATAGATAACCCTAAGCGTCAGTGAAAATGAGCAACGTCCAGTAGAAGTGCTTCCGATAGCTCAGTGACTAGCGCTGGCTGTTGGATTGAATGAACACTGAGCGAGAGTGAGTAATAGTAAACAAAATCCTTCATCCAGCGGTTTTACTTCCGGATGGAGAAGTGCTTCCGGATGCAAGGAAGACTTCTTAGACTAAGAACACTCCCACTGCATGTAACTATATGTAAATACTGTTTGACTAACACTCAGTGCAGCACACTAAGTAGAATTGCTTCCGGATGTGAACCTGCTTCCGCAAGCAATCAGAATGTCAGAGTGTTCAGAAATGCAGTGTCAGAATGCTTTTGTCAGAGCAGAGTTGTCAGAGCTACTTTTCAGAGATAAAGCAAGTCAACCCTGCTATGCATTGATGAAGCATTAATTGGGCAAACGGTAACATAGGAAAAACGGCCATATTCAAACGGCTATCCCACCTACCAAGAGTCAGAATGTTTGAAGAGTATATAAAGGAGCTCAACCTCATTTATGAAGCTAACAATTATCTTTGAATATTCTTGAGAGAAGTTAGAGCGAGAAACTAAGAACATCTTCAAGCATTCAAAGCTGCCCAGAAAAGTAAAGAGCATTTAACACATCGAGTGATCTTTTTCATCTACATATTCTATACTCTTTGTTGTTAAGTCTCTTTCTGTTATAAGAGCATTGATTGTACTTAAGTGTGTAACACCATTCGTTCTTTGAGAGAACTTAGTTAGAAAAATCCTTTAAGTGTAAAGGTTAACCCCTTGCTCGGTGTGAGGGGGAGCTAGTTAGAAAGGTTACAAGTGAGCCTTGTGTAAAACTTGTAGTTGTAAGGTTGCAAGTGATCCCGTCCAAAACTTGCGGTTGTAAGGTTTCAGGTGAACCCGATTTAAAACCTGAGATATAGTGGAACTCGACCTGGGTGGTTGAGAACTGGACGTAGGTCAGGTAGACCGAACCAGTATAAATCTTGTGTTGGTTTTATTTGAGCATTTATTTTTGTAGCACAATTCACCCCCCCTCTTGTGCATCCATTACTTTCAGAGTTTGGCTTCTACCCTCGCAAGACGAGTCTCCAATCCCTGGATCCTCTCGTTCTGACTTCTGAAGGCTGCATCACATTCCTCTCTGAGAGGGGCCATCAACGAATCTGGCAGCCGAAAGAGAAGCTCATCTTTCAATTCTTCAACAAGGGCCTTCTGAGCAGCAGACACTCTTGGAGCACGAGTGCTGCTGGGGCCAGCCTGGGAGTCTACTTACTGATCCCCTGCTCCAGATGCAGAGGGTTGAGAGGTGTGAGAGGCACTCCCAGCCTGAGAGCCAGACTGAGTGGCCTTCACTGACTTGATATAGTTGACCCCCATTTTGCCCAAGTTCATTGATCCCATTGGGAAGCACCTCTTGTTGTCGGCTTCCTCAGTTGATTTTATGTTGAACTTCTCCAGGAGGAAGGCGATAAACTGAGGGTAGGGGAGAGATGTGTTCCCCTTGTTCTTACTGTCTACCCATCGGTACAGCTCCAGGGAGATCAGTTGCCCAGGGTTGATAGGCTGCATGGTGAGGAATCTGGCTAGCCACGAGTTGTCCAGTTGGGTGAACTCGTTGAAGTTTCCACCCTTATGCGTCATTATCCGGGAGTAGATATACTGGAGCACCCTCTGTGTGTAGGGCATACCCGAGACCTTCTTACCACCAGTCCCATAGGCAAGCTCCAACTCTGCTTGGTCCAGGCGCTCAGGGAAGGACCACTGGTTCATCTCTTCGTCAATGACCTCCAGGAAGCGGTTGATTGTTCTCCAGTTGAACTTAATGCTTTTTCCCCTGATGGTGGCCTTGAAGTCAATCCGGCCAATTGCAGTCTTGTTCTTGCTAAACATTGTACTCATTTTGAATCCCCAGTCAAGTCATGTATTTCTGGAGATACTGAGCAAGGTCATACCCCAGATCTGCTAATTTCTTCAAGTCGATGTAGATGCCGTTGTTGAGATATGGAACTCTGTTTTCAAAAGCCTGGGAAACAGCTTCCAACGCCCCAAATCTATATTCAGAATAGTCATCTTCTTGAACTCGCTGGTGTTTTGAAGACTGTTCTTCAGCAAACTGTACGCGTTTCCCCTTCCCTTTTCCAGATTTCCCAGATTTCTTGGAGGAAGAGCTTTTCTGGTGATGGGGGTTTGATTCGCTTGACCCTGCCATTTCTGTGATGGTTTTTGTGGAAGGAGAAGAGTGCTTGCAGAGGAGATGAAGGAGATGAAGATGATGAAGATGATGAAGAACACAAGAACAGGCGAGAGAGAATGGTGTGATTTGGTTTGTGTTTGTGTGAGGAGTGATGAATGATTGTTCCCTATATATGCAATGTGATGTTTGATGCGATGTGTCATAATGGCAATTTTTGAAAACACGCACCTTTTATGGGAAAACGTAAACATTTAAAATTGAAACGGCGCACCTGATGCCACGTGTCGTTTCTGGCTGTCAGAATAGGCACAATTTTTGTGGGAGAAGATGAAACGTTTCTGAAGTAACGTGTCATTTTCCCAACACTGGCGCTTCCGGTTGTTCAGCATAAAGCCCAAGCATCAGCATCCATACTAAGTAGAGCAAGGAGCTTCCGAAAGTGGATTTGCTTCCGGAAGTGACCCACTTAAGATTTAACATTGACATGCTAGGGGACCTGCAAAACTAAAGATTGGCACTCCGATGCCTAAGTTAGTACAGTTTACAGGTTTTAACAATTAAGCACAGGTTTATTCTGAAGTTTAAACTTCATTTGGGTTTACCATTCCCAAATTTCCTCTAATAAAAGTAAATTGATCAACCCCCAGAGGTTTGGTGAAGATGTCTGCAAGTTGATGCTGAGTAGGAACAAACTGCACCTTGACATCCTTCTTTTGAACATGGTCTCTGATGAAGTGATGTCTGACGTCAATGTGCTTTGTTCTTGTGTGCTGTACTGGATTCTTGGCTAGGCTGATGGTGCTTGTGTTATCACAGAGGATAGGAGCCTCTGGGAACTCTAGGCCAAGGTCTCGAAGTTGATTCTTCAGCCAAAGCACTTGTGCACAGCAACTTGCAGCAGCAATATATTCTGTCTCTGTGGATGACAATGACACACAGGTTTGCTTCTTGCTTGCCCATGACACCAGGCCGCCTCCTAGGAAGGCACATTGGCCACTGGTGCTCTTTCTATCAGTCTTGTAACCTGCTTGGTCAGCATCAGAATAAGCCCACAAGAACTCTTGGTTACCTCTAGGATACCAGAGACCAAGTTCTTGAGTTCCCTCAAGGTCGTATCTCAAAATACGGTTAACACATGTTAGGTGTGATTCCTTGGGGTTGGCTTGAAATCTAGCACACATACCAACACTAAATTGAATATCAGGTCTGCTAGCCGTTAAGTATAAGAGGGAGCCTATCATGCCCCTATACATTGGCTGGCTGACCGAACTTCCCTTAACATCAGCATCGAGAGCGGTAGTGGTGCTCATAGGAGTATCATACTCCTTGCATTCATCCTCCCAAACTTCTTGAGAAGCTCTCTGCAGTACTTGGTTTGGGAGATGAAGGTGTCATCTTTCTTTTGTTTGATCTGCAGGCCTAGGAAGAAGGTTAGCTCTCCCATCATTGACATTTCAAATTCCCCCTGCATTATCTTTGAGAACTCCTCACAGAGTTTCTCATTAGTTGCTCCAAAAATGATATCATCAACATATATCTGAACAACTAACATATCCCTATCCTTATGCAGAATGAACAGTGTATTATCCAATTTGCCTCTAGAGAAACCGTTTCCTAGCAAAAAGTTGCTAAGTCTCTCATACCAAGCTCGAGGAGCTTGTTTCAGGCCATACAATGCTTTCCTCAACCTATACACATGTTTCGGATGTTTAGGGTCCTCAAAACCAGGAGGTTGTTCAACATACACCTCTTCCTTAATATAGCCATTAAGAAAAGCACTCTTTACATCCATTTGATATAATTTAAAGCCTTCATGGATGCAAAGGCTAAAAGAATCCTTATAGCCTCAAGTCTTGCGACAGGAGCAAAGGTTTCTTCATAGTGTATGCCTTCTTCTTGGTTATATCCTTTTGCTACTAGTCTGGCTTTGTTTCTAGTTATAAGTCTGGTCTCATCCAGTTCGTTTTTAAAGGCCCATTTGGTCCCAACTATGGATTGGTGAGACGGTCTAGGGACTAGTTCCCAGACTTGACTTCTCTCAAATTGATTAAGCTCTTCCTGCATGGCAATGATCCAATCACAGTCCTCTAGGGCCTGTTCAACTGAAGTTGATTCGATTTGAGACAGGAATGCTCCAAACTCAACTTCATTTTGAACCTGCCTTCTAGTCCTAACACCAGAAGAAACATCACCAAGTACTTGGTCTAGTGGGTGATCCCTGTGATGTCTCCTAGCGATTGGCAACTGTACCTCATCAGGTACCGTTTGCATTCTAGGTTCATCAATGGGATCATCTTCCACCTTATGATCTCTTGCTGATGTTTCTTTGGGTGGTGAGGGTGATGGTGGTTTTGAAAAATTTAGGATTCCATCATCCTCTGTGGATCCTTCCCATGAGGGGTTATCATCGAATACAACATGCATGGATTCTTCTACTGTTCTAGTTTTCATGTTGTATACTCTATAAGCCTTGCTTCTAAGGGATTATCCTATAAATATTCCTATATCTGCCTTAGGATCAAACTTACCTAGATTTACCTTTCCATTATTGTGGACATAGCACTTTGATCCGAAGATTCTTAGGTGGCTGATGTTAGGCTTTCTTCCCCTTGTACAATTCATATGGAGTTTTGTCCAAGCCCTTGCGAACATAGGCCCTGTTGGAGATGTAGCAGGCAGTGCTCATAGCGTCAGCCCAGAACACTTGAGACACCTCCTTCTCATTAAGCATGCTCCTGGCCATCTCAGTCAGCACTCTATTCTTTCTCTCAACCACACCATTTTGTTGTGGAGTCCTAGGAGCTGAGAAGTTGTGATCAATCCTGTTCTCTTCACACAGCTCTGAGAAGTTGTGGTTCTCGAATTCTCCACCATGATCTGTCCCTATAGCAGCTATCTTGAGATTTCTCTCATTCTGCACTTTCTTAGCAAGGACAACAAAGGCATCAAAAGCATCATGCTTAGAAGGAAGAAACATGGTCCAGATGAACCTTGAATAGTCATCCACCACAACTAGAGCATACAGGTTTCCACCCAAGCTCTTCACTCTCGCTGGCCCAACTAAGTCCATATGGATTAGTTCTAGTGGCCTGCTAGTGGAGACTTTCTTCTTGGTTTTAAACGAGGACTTAGTTTGCTTCGGCAGGATTCACAAATATAATCATGCTTTACTCTAAAAGATGGAATCCCTAGGGCTAGCTCCTTTTTGATAAGCATATCCAACTGTGTAAAATTTACATGTGCTAGCCGTTTATGCCATAGCTAACTATTTTCATCGCTAGTGATTAAGCATTTTTCAGTTAGTTGTTGGCATAAATCCAGAGTATATAGGTTTCCATTTCTATTAGCCTTAAGTTTGCATTTCAAATTAGTTTTGTCTATGTCTAGATCATGCTTATCAACTATAAGGCATTCATGAGAGTCAAAGATTACCCAATTTCCTTTGTCTGTGCTTTGACTCACACTTAGCAGGTTATGACAGACCATCTACTAGGTAGACGTCTTGAATAGGACCAACTTCACTAACTCCAGTGATCTTCCCACTTTGGTTTCCTCCAAAATTCACTTTGGCTCCATCCTTGATCACCAGAGATTTGAACTTGTCCTTATCTCCTGTCATGTGTCTCGAGCATCCGCTATCGATATACCACTTTCGGTTCTTGGATGCCTTGAGACAGACCTGCATGGATCAGACAAACTTAGGTACCCAACCTTTATTGGGTCCTTGATCATTAGTGCCCGGAACCCTTGGTACAATGTTGACCTTAGGTTTGTGAGTGGTTTGTGCCTCTGGCCTTGAGTGGGCTCTAGGCTGATGGGTTTCCTTTGGAATATGTTTCCACGTCCTACGACTACGTACTGTCTTAGCTTCTTGCCTTGAGAAGTCCTTAGGCAATTTTGTTACTTTTGGAACCCACTTGTGAGTGCTATTGGTTCCAAGCTTCTTGGCATTACAGGTGGACGTGGAGTGTCCCTTCCTGTTGCAATAGTTACAGAAGCTGAAGGGTGAGGAACTATGACTAGTGGCTTTGTGAAAGAACTTCAGGTAGGGTTTCACTTTGGGTTCCACCCACCTTTTCTCTTTGTGCTTATAGCCTAATTCTGTCTTATCTCTATAAGCCATTTGGTTCATTAAGATAACATTAAGCATTTCAGAACCGTTGGTGAACTTTTGCAAGGCATTGGATAGCCTATCCTTTTCAATAGAGATTTTGCTGCAGTTGATGCAGCTCTCTGAGACTGAGGGTTCCACTTGGGGATTTCCCTTGGCATCTGCTAGCGGAAGCCTCTTGACTTCTGCAAGCTCATCACTTAGTGATCTTACAGTCAGCTCAAGTGATTGGTTTTTCTTCTTTAAAGACTTAAATGCCTTTGTCATTCGATAAAACTCTCTATGAATATCATTGTAAGCTTCCTGAAGTTCAGTGAGACTTACCTCGTCGCCATGGACAGATTCAAAGTCTGAGAGAGTTTCTTCACAACCATCTTCCACAGCAACAAGACAGAGGTTTGCAACCTCTTCTTCATCGCTTGCTTCCTCATCTGAGCTGTTAACCCAGATAGAGGACACGAAGGCTTTCCTTTTGTCCTTTCCTTTGAATCTTTGGAGGCTTGGGCATTCAGCTTTGAAATGACTCGGCTTCTTACACTCGAAACAAACAGGACTCCTCTCTTTCTTGTAACTGGATTCTCCTTTCTGGAATCCTCCCTTCTTCTTCTTGAAGAACTTTTTGAATCTCTTAACCATCATGGCCATTTCTTCATCATCAATATCCTCCTCATCATCATCATCATCCTTTTCTTTGCTGGGAGCAACTAAGGCAAGATTCTTGGCCTTTGTGGTTGCTTGGGGAGCCCTTTGTGCCAACAGAGTTGGTTCATATTCAGCCAATGAACCAAATAGAGCGGTGACAGATCTGGTTGATTCTCCTTGTACTTCCTGCAAAATAGTAACTTTTGTAAGCCAGTCACCCTTTAACACTTTCAGGATTTTATTTACCTGCTCCTTCTCAGGGATGCTTTTGCCCAATGAAGCAAGGTTGTTTATAAGGTGAGTGAATCTGAGCTCCAGATCTCTGATCGGCTCATCAGGAAGCATCGTAAACTTGTGGAATTCTTACACCAGCATTTCCACCATTCTATCCTTGACTCCTGAGGTCCCCGAATGAGCTGTCTCAAGAGCCTCCCACATCTCCTTTGCAGTTTTGTGGTGGCTTATCCTGAAGTACTCCTTCTGACTCAGCGCACACTGAATATAGTGAATGGCTCTGTGATTCAGCTCGACCTTGTAGTAGTCATCATTAGTAAACCTGGACCGAGGCTTCGCAAAACCTTCATCATCCAATGGAACATTGTCACCATGTTCTATAACATCCCAGATGCGAAGACCATTAGCCTTAATATAGTTTTCCATTCTGAATTTCCAGAATGGATAGTTGTACCCATCGAAACCAGGAGGCTTGTTCGGAGGCATCGCGACATCAGGAAGTGTAGCATTCTGATCAGCATCCATCACTGGATCTTTTCTTTCCAGATTCGTTGGAATCAAGTCAGGAAGACCCGCTCTGATACCAAATGAAAGTGAGGATGCACAAGAGGGGGGGTGAATTGTGCTACAAAATAAAACTTAGAAAATTAAAATGCACAACACTTTTATACTGGTTCGGTCCAAACTCTTGACCTACGTCCAGTTCTCAATCCCCCAGATTGAGTTCCACTAATCCACAGGTTTTACAACGGGTTCTGTAACAACCCAATAACCCAATAATTATGACCTATTTTATGCATTTTTTTTTTCAAAATTTAAATTGAAATATAACTATGTTAGAAAAGAATCCAGTTAACAAAATAGTAGCTAACATAGTTAGAAAAAGACTTTTCATACTTTTCAAAAGATATGAGTTAATAGCCCGAATAAAAAAATAGTTTGAAGTCTAACTATGTTAGAAAAGAAATTTACTCATTAATAATACTACTATAGTTAGAAAAAGAATCAACTTATTTCATTAAAATAATTTTAGTGCTAACTATGTTAGAAAAAGAATTGATGTTAATATAATAGCTAACATAGTTAGAAAAATGACTTTTCTAAATATTCATAACATATAAGATAATATGCTAACCATGATAGAAAAATAATTTGAGTTACAAAAGAACTATCATGGTTAGAAAAAGATCTAATGTAATTTGAAATTAATAGATTATAATAGATATAATTTTGCAATGAAATATAAAATTCACAACCAAAATTATTTAAGAAATTATCAAAACTGATTTATCCATGTTAGATAAAATTTGGCTAACATGGATATTTAAATAAATTTAGCAATACTTGATTAAATTCTTTCATAGTAAGTTTCAAATTAACACACAACCTTGTATTAATTAATATTTACAGTTATCTAACATAAAATTATTTACAGTAATCCAGGGGAATAAATTCAAAAGATAGACAAATTAATAAATAAGAATATGAAACATAAAATGAAAGCATGTCATATGAGCCTAAAGTAGTTCCCGAGTCTCCGGATCCTTTCCCCATATCTCCTGCCCCGATTTAATACCTGTAAAATGTTAAACCACGAGGGGTAGACTCTGATGTCGTAACTAACAACTACTCGCCTACGCACATTTTTGCACTACGTGCATGTGCATGCTGGCAAGGTGGTGTGTGCTAATGTCGTGTTTGGTGGTGTGTGCTACATGTTGTGTTGCATGAACATGTTATCTATTCTCTATTCCAAGTATCTATCAATTACCAAATGATACAGCAGTACAAGTATTCATTTAAAGCCACATCACAAACTCAAAACATCACAAACTCAACATAAAGAATAATAATAATAATCACATCAAACACAATACACAAGTACACCGATAATGAGTTCAATAGGGACTCACGACTCGATGGTCGATATACCCTCGCTTGAACAAAATATATCAGTTCAATAGGGACTCACGACTCGATGGTCGATATACCCTCGCTTGAACTGGGGGCGCTCTCCCCAATAACGTTTTTCTCTTTATTCATTTTAGTCCCTGCTGTACGGGCAAGGGAACCTCATTCCGGAATGGCATAATTATAATAATATTACTCGGTGTACCACAACCAAATCATAAATTCTAATCCAAGCATTCCATAACCACATCAGAAGTAATCATATACCTATAAACTACCTAAATGCTTACTAACATACACACACACGCAGACAAGTGAAGTAGTTACCTCCTTGCATTTAAACCGAAAATAAAGCGTAAGCTCCCACGTGCTCAAGTATCAATAATCAATCTCTACAAGCAATAATACAACACATACAAATAATAATTAATCATTTGTCATAATTTCTAATTAACGTCGCTCTCGTTCCTAGAAGTAATACCCAATCCCCCTACTTACATTCAATTTTCTAAGAAATCATTTTCCAATTACAAAGAGATTTATTCACAGGGTAATCTTCAATTACCACAAACCAAACATCATTCCTAAATGACACTAACACCATATTCAGCTAGAATCACTATTAGAACTCATAAACTCTTATGATTTCTTTATTTAAATCATAAATGGAACATGTAAGAAATTATGTAGTTTCACATTCTTCATTGCAATCTAAATACGGTAAATTAACAACAAAATAGGAAAGTCCCATATTCACAAACATAGCTAAAGTCATTTATGCCCACTTATAAATCACACTTTAACCCACATTTTAAATCATTCTTATTCAGATCAATTATAGAGCATTCACATCAAGCTAGAGTTAGACCAAAAATTCAAGAAAAATCATAGTCATATTCACCGTTTGAAACATCACAAAGGTTATAGTTTCAAAACCTGAAATTCAGCAAACAAGTTCACATATAAATAGATCTTGCATTTCATTGAAATTTGAGGTCTTCACACTCTTATATCAGTTCAGCAATTCTCAGAGAAGAGCCCAAAAACTTTCGGCTAATACATATGAAGGACAGGAAATCCACAAGACAGGTCATTATTAAATTAATGTCATAACACCACATGCTAATTTCATTAAAGAAAACTATACTTTTGTTGTACTAGGCCGACTAAACAGAGTGGCAGCAGAAAAGAACAAGATTTCAATCATATGTCACAAAAAAAAATGTACAAGCAGCATCCTGCACAACCAGTGACAAAGCTTGGAGTTTTAAGGAAAATAAGCTAAACTCAACATCATCTCTAACATTCTCTTTAACATCAAAATCTAATCCAGTTCTACCCCCCTCTAACTCGCTGAAGTTGAAAAAAAAATGTGGAAATAGGAAGAGAAACTTTACCCAAGCTTAAACCCAAACTCGCACACTTTCAGTTAAGCTCACCGTCGCTGGGATGCCGCCGTCGTCGCCGTTTACAGTGGCTGGCCGGAAAAACAGAGTGAGGAGAGAAGAGGGCAGAGAGAAATCGAATGTAAGGGTGATGGAAGAGTGAGGAATCGGAGAAGAAGAGAGATTTGTAATGGAGATGAAGCTTTTGGTTTGAGGGAGAAAGAGTGATGCAAGGTATAGAGGAAATGAGAGAAAACTAAACTAAACTAGAGACTAAATCTGAATTATCATTGCACAACCATCAATTACAAGAGAGGCTCTTATTTATAGAGCACATAATATCACTTTAATCCCTATGTAACAGAATTTGTTATGACTAATGCCACCTCAGCATATGGTGGTTAAACTCACTAACAACCCTTACACACGTAACAATACTCCCCCCTAAAAACTATCCTTGTCCACAAGGATGGCGGGGCAAGACACAACAACATCAGCAACTGTAATGAAGTCTGGAAAAAGCCATTGAAACGAACCCAATTGCTTCCACGTTGCAGCTTCAAGTCGTGCATGCTTCCAATGAATTAAAATTTGAGCTTGTACCATTTTTGTTTTCCAAATAAGAGGTCCATTCAAGAGAGTTCCCTTTTTTTAATATCCATTAAGCAACCACACTCATTCAAAAACAATAGTAGAATCCGTAGAAGCTTAATGTATGCTTGAAAAACTTCTACCCTCATGGATGCTTGAAAAGCCCAAGCCAAGTCCAAATAGAATGTCACAATGGCAATTAAGTTGACCTCATGTATGGTTGGGTACTGTTGTTGTAAAAAGAAGTAATCCAAGGGCACATAGAAATAAAAAAACAAATCCTGACCATTTGACTCCAAGCTAGTGATGGAAGAAACTTGTTCTCAAACTATTTGAGAGTTGAACCGCACAAACAAAGAGCTGAATTTTTGCACGATGCATAAAATCACGAACCAACATTCAATCAACCATGACAAAATTAGGCGTCTAGTTACACTTCCTCCTGCAATCATATCCAGCTTATTCCATGTAACCAAGTCATTGATTCGAATCTTCCACCGGTGCCATATGAAATCACCGTCGGATTGAAATTTTGCCAAAAATTTGAAGTCCCTCTTCTCCACCTGATGAACAATGAAAGAAAAGAAACCTTCAAGGCGGTTGGCGAACGTCAACAACGAAGGAACACAGTTGTATCTCCCAAGTTCATTCTTGCGTTCTTGACAGCTTTGAAGTTGCCATAGCGGTCTCGTCGGAAAAAATCGTCGCTCATCAAGGTCCCTGCGTCGTTCTTTACTGATCGAAGAATTCGATTGTTTTAATGCAATTTCAACATTGATTACCTCAACATCGTTCTTGATAAAATCAGTTGTCTTCATCAATGAGTCTTTGGCTTCTTGAATCTCATTTTCTTCCTCGATTTGCTCACATATTTCAGTATCTTCCTCACAATCGGTCAATTTCTCCGTTGTTGTTTCCTCAAATTCATCGTACAGTTCTTGGTCTTCTGTAACTACATCATCGTTTTCAACCATTTTGCTCTGGTTTGAATCGATTTTTTGCACTCGCAGATGGTTTTTACCTTCATCTTCAGTTTTATTACTTGATTCTGGTGGCTTTCGTCCATAACGTTCTTGAAGGTCAGCAAAACAAATGGCCGAGGGAAGGCTGCTCGGGCTAAAAAATAGTACGAACTCTTGAATATCCGGTTGTAGTCCATCGATGAACAACCTGATGGCGGTTGATTCAGGCAAATGAGTGAACGGTAGGATAGATTCAAAGCGGCTTGCATATTCTTTCACGGTAGAGACATGCTTCAATGCTCCTAACTCAGTGACGGCGGTTAGGATCGTTTTTCCGGCGGCCGACTGGAGCGGCGACGACGGTGGCCGGAAAATTTGCTCTGATACCATTGATGCAAGGTATAGAGGAAATGAGAGAAAACTAAACTAAACTAGAGACTGAATCTGAATTATCATTGCACAACCATCAATTACAAGAGAGGCTCTTATTTATAGAGCACATAATATCACTCTAATCCCTATGTAACAGAATTTGTTATGACTAATGCCACCACAGCATATGGTGGTTAAACTCACTAACAACCCTTACACACGTAACAATTGATGCAAGGTATAGAGGAAATGAGAGAAAACTAAACTAAACTAGAGATTAAATCTGAATTATCATTGCACAACCATCAATTACAAGAGAGGCTCTTATTTATAGAGCACATAATATCACTCTAATCCCTATGTAACAGAATTTGTTATGACTAATGCCACCTCAGCATATGGTGGTTAAACTCACTAACAACCCTTACACACGTAACAATACTCCCCCCTAAAAACTATCCTTGTCCACTAGGATGGCGGGGCAAGACACAACAACATCAGCAACTGTAATGAAGTCTGGAAAGAGCCACTGAAACGAACCCAATTGCTTCCACGTTGCAGCTTCAAGTCGTGCATGCTTCCAATGAATTAAAATTTGAGCTTGTACCATTTTTGTTTCCCAAATAAGAGGTCCATTCAAGAGAGTTCCCTTTTTTTAATATCCATTAAGCAACCACACTCATTCAAAAACAATAGTAGAATCCGTAGAAGCTTAATGTATGCTTGAAAAACTTCTACACTCATGGATGCTTGAAAAGCCCAAGCCAAGTCCAAATAGAATGTCACAATGGCAATTAAGTTGACCTCATGTATGGTTGGGTACTGTTATTGTAAAAAGAAGTAATCCAAGGGCACATAGAAATAAAAAAACAAATCCTGACCATTTGACTCCAAGCTAGTGATGGAAGAAACTTGTTCTCAAACTATTTGAGAGTTGAACCACACAAACAAAGAGCTGAATTTTTGCACGATGCATAAAATCATGAACCAACATTCAATCAACCATGACAAAATTAGGTGTCTAGTTACACTTCCTTCTGCAATCATATCCAGCTTATTCCATGTAACCAAGTCATTGATTCGAATCTTCCACCGGTGCCATATGAAATCACCGTCGGACTGAAATTTTGCCAAAAATTTGAAGTCCTTCTTCTCCACCTGATGAACAATGAAAGAAAAGAAACCTTCAAGGCGGTTGGCGAATGTCAACAACGAAGGAACATAGTTGTGTCTCCCAAGTTCATTCTTGCGTTCTTGACAGCTTTGAAGTTGCCATAGCGGTCTCGTCGGAAAAAATACTCGCTCATCAAGGTCCCTGCGTCGTTCTTTACTGATCGAAGAGTTCGATTGTTTTAATGCCATTTCAACATTGATTACATCAACATCGTTCTTGATAAAATCAGTTGTCTTCATCAATGAGTCTTTGGCTTCTTGAATCTCATTTTCTTCCTCGATTTGCTCAAATATTTCAGTATCTTCCTCACAATCGGTCGATTTCTCCGTTGTTGTTTCCTCAAATTCATCGTACAGTTCTTGGTCTTCTGTAACTACATCATCGTTTTCAACCATTTTGCTCTGGTTTGAATCGATTTCTTGCACTCGCAGATAGTTTTTACCTTCATCTTCAGTTTTATTACTTGATTCTGGTGGCTTTCGTCCATAGCGTTCTTGAAGGTCAGCAAAACAAATGGCCGAGGGAAGGCTACTCGGGCTAAAAAATAGTACGAACTCTTGAATATCCGGTTGTAGTCCATCGATGAACAACCTGATGGCGGTTGATTCAGGCAAATGAGTGAACGGTAGGATAGATTCAAAGCGGCTTGCATATTCTTTCACGGTAGAGACATGCTTCAATGCTCCTAACTCAGTGACGGCGGTTAGGATCGTTTTTCCGGCGGCCGCCTGGAGCGGCGACGACGGTGGCCGGAAAATTCGCTCTGATACCATTGATGCAAGGTATAGAGGAAATGAGAGAAAACTAAACTAAACTAGAGATTAAATCTGAATTATCATTGCACAACCATCAATTACAAGAGAGACTCTTATTTATAGAGCACATAATATCACTCTAATCCCTATGTAACAGAATTTGTTATGACTAATGCCACCTCAGCATATGGTGGTTAAACTCACTAACAACCCTTACACACGTAACAAAGAGGAACTTGGTGATGATGAAGAAGAAGGTTATTGTGTGTGTGTATAAGGTGTCTTGCGGCTGCACATTGTTTGAAAGGAAGAAGAGAATAATAAGAGAAGAATAGAATATATATAGTTAAGGGAAATTTAGGGTTTGTGGCCAAAAAAAGAAAATTACAAAAATACCCTTTTCTATTTTTATGGAAGAGTAAACATCATTTTATTTTATTTTTTTTTAATTAGACATTGAATCATACTCATTCAATTTAAACTCTAAACCTCTCATTTCTAAATAAATTTTCTTAATTAACAAATTTAATTATGAGACCTTTATAATTTCCTAATTTAATGCATTAAATATAAATTTCTCTCTAGTTTTTATTTACTTAAATCTATCATTATCATAATTTATTTTGATTTACACTCAAGGATTTCACAACATTCTAAACAAAATTTCCTAAATAATGAACATTCATAATTATTACTAAATAAAAATTAAATACTAAACTATTTTCCCTCTCCTATAACGGAAATAAAATTCTACCAAATTTCCTAAAAAAATGTTAAACTTTCTAAATTTATTTGCAAGATTAATTTTCAACTATTTATTAATTTGTTTTACAATAAAAATATCAGGATCTTACAGGTTCACCTGCAACCTTTACAACCACAAGTTTTACGGGCTCACTTGCAACCTTACAACCTAACTTGCTCCCCCTTACTACTTGTAAGGGTTCAACCTTTAAACAAAGGATTTTCTAACTTAGTTCACTCAATGAACAGATAATGTTACTCACTTAAGTACAATAAATGCTCTCAATAAATGAAGAGACTTAAATACAAGAGATACAAGAAGACTAGAGAATAACTCTCGAATACAATAAGTGCTCTTTTGCTTTCTGGGTAGTATGAGCTTTGAATGCTTGAATGATTTTGCAGATTATGTTCGGCGCAATTCTTAGGTAACCTTCATAAATGTTGAAGTAATTCCTTATATAGCTTCTTCTCATACTCCTCATGTTTGGTAGGTAACAAAGCCGTTTGAATATTGCCGTTAAACCCTTGTTACCGTTGGCTCCATAAATGCTCCATAAATGCTCAGCAGGGTTGACTTGCTTTATCTCTGAAAAGCAACTCTGACAACTCTGCTCTGACAAAAGCATTCTGACTTCTGAGCATATGTACGTTCTGTCTCTTGTGCTCTTGCTGACGGATGATCATCGTGCATCCGGAAGCGGCAATCTTGCTCTGCAAGTGTTAGTCTCAGAATCCCAGTGCCAAGAGTATTTGCATCCGGAAGCTCATTTGCATCCGGAAGTAAAACTAAGTTCTTCACAAAATTGTTAGTCCAACAGAGTAGTATATATATAATCAAGTGCAGCAAGAACCATACATGCTATCGGAAGCGATTTTGCTATGGGAAGCAATCTTACTTAGACTAGGTTCTGACTTAGTATGTTATTGACTTCCGCTGAGGGATGTATACTTTATCCGTGAGCGTCAGTCACTTTAACTCTAGGACTTCCGGTAGTGATTTTGCATCCGGTTGTATTCTAACTTAGGATTTGATTTTAATCTAATTCTTCCTAAGTGACTTAGTGTCTCACTTGCTTCCGCTATGGGATGTGCATTCTATCCGCAAGCTCTAGTTCTAATCCATCCGGAAGTAATCCTGCATCCGGTTGTGTTCTAACTTAGGATTTGATTTTAATCTAATTTTTTCTAAGTGATCAACTAGTTCTTGCATATTTTAGTTTTCATCAAAACTTAAGATTCTAACACTCCACATGCGTCCACTTGCAAAGGCTTATCGGTACCCAGACGACAAAATTATTCATGGGAGGCCCATTCAAGAGGGTCAAGTGAAGGCGTCTGTTATTTCTGTGTTGAATGACGAGCATATGACACCTGTCCCCATCAGTGATGCAGAGGTAACAAATATATCCAATGCAATTGGTGCCTTTATTGTTTGGCCTAAACACCTTGTGCTTGATACTCCTTATGAAGCCCGTACTCCAGTTGAAAAGAAGATAAAATTGTCCATTACTTGTCTTTATACACTGCTTTTTTCATGTATATACAAGAATGATTTATGTGTTCTTTATTTGCAGACATTTGATGATGTGAAGTACCCTCAACTTAACATGCTCTGGATGTTGCAGCCAACTATGTCTAGTTATAGATTCAAAATGGATGTTGGAATTGTCCATCCTCTTATAGAGTATGATATTCGGCTTAAAGGTGACTCAGAGGTGAAAAAGTTCTTAACCTTGGACGAGTTTGAAAGTTGCTAGCTTGATTTGTCTATCAGGTCAAGATTAATCAACTCTCTTATTTCTTTTCAATATAATTGGTTATGTGTGTAACATTCTGTTACTAAGTCCCTAATTAACCTGTGACATCTCTTTTAGTTCAATAACATCTTTACTAACTATGATAGAAAAAGGAATTTCAATAATATCAATATCTCTATCATAGTTAGAAAAAGAATATCCTAATGACTAAAATAAATATTATCCATGATAGAAAAGAATAAACTAATACAACACAGCTGCTATCATGGATAATTTATTGCTAACCATGTTAGAAAGGATTTGTCTAACATGGTTAATAAACAAAACTAGTTGATATTAAACAATAAATAGATATATACATGCGGAAACGAATGCAGGCCTATACAAATTGGTAATATACAATTCTAAATAACCTATATCACCTTCACTACCTAATTTCCCTTTCCTGAAGCTTGCGCCTGTGCATGAATACCTGCAAAAATGTCAGTAATCGTGGGATGAGACAATTTGTCCCAGTAATCACCGCTTAACTCACTATAACAGTGAGATGTGCGGTAGCGAGGGCGTCTAAAGGGTACCACATATATAAAAACCAGTAATGTAATATATATATATATATATAGGTTTCTTCCCATGCTCACTCAAGTCCAGCAATCACATCCAAATCAAATCAATTCTTCATCTCCATACTCCAATCAACTAACACTAAAACAACAATTCTCACTTTCACCTACAGATGCATTGTGCCACCACGGTGCATTCAAGCATCTAACTTTCACTATATGATTTGACACTGTGCCCCTCTCCATAATGAGGGGGCAAATTTCCCTCTCTGGCAATCTCCAGATAAGGAACCCCAATTCTGTTTCCATTGCAGAACGAGAACGGTTGGGCTCTTTAATGCCAAACAACCGTAGGTCACTTACTTTCTCTAGTAAGTAGACCCGTGATCCCCGGTCTGTAGTCCGAAAAGGATTCGTACAAATAACTATCGATCGGCCAATCGATAGTTATCATCGCGCGATGGTACATCAATTCCAGTGTCATGCAATGCTCACCATATCCCTATCAATATCTCACTCACAATAATCAACATCAACATCAACATCATACACTTCTCACATCACCTTTCAATCTATTATCCATAATATCTTCCCTTAACATAACTCTCCAAAATCTCAACTCACATCTAATTCATTTTCTATACTCACAACCTCTCAATATCCAGCACCTGCAAATATGTCACAACATTCCAAAATATCCAGCACCACCAGACAGGATACTACATATATAATATGTCAAAATCTTTTATATGAAAATAATCGTGTTTGAAAGGCACCTGATAGCCTATTTCATATAAAAATACCTTTTCAAAGATAATATATGTATAGAGAGGGTGAGAAAGAATTTTAGAAATCCCCAACTAACGTCACCCTCATTGTTATAGCAAGGTTAAGTGTGATTACCTGTCGCCCATAGCACTTTGATATTCTTCCTTACCGTATCTTATAGATTTCTCTCAAGTACCATCATCAATATGTACTCCTAAAATAATATAACACAAAAGGTTATATTAATACCATATCCACCTTATAATACTTTATGTCGCTCTCAGTCTTATGAAGTTACTACCCAACCCTTTATTCTTTACATTATCTGATAAAGCCATTTAGATTCTCTTGGTTGATTTAACATGCACACATATACTTAACAAAACAAAATCAATAACCCAACAAGTAAAGTCACATGGTTAACTCACTATCATTCCATTTGATAGCCACTCGGCCAAAACAGAGGAAAAGAACATACTAAATTCTCAAGCACCTAAACAAGAATCACTTCAAAAACATCTATTTATTTCACACATAATTCAGCCAAAACAAAGAAAGGAGAAGAAATGAAGTTCATTTCTATATCCAAGACCTAGCTTAGTTAGGTTTCATCTCCTTCAAAGATCACTTGTTAACCTCTAAATCCCTATACACATCGCTACAAAACCAACATAAGATTGAGCATTTTATTACTAATCACTATATTCTTATCAATTTGAATCAGCCCCAACTACTGCAACCTCATCTTCTCTCCATGTTGCCAACATGTCATCCATAATTCTTTTCTAAACTATCATTACCCCTTCATTGATTTAAGTTTATCTTATGTCCAGGATCCAATCAGTTTACTTTCATTTGCCTTAATGTTAAAGAATCCGAATTATAAAAACTATATTAGAAAAACAATTTGGCTCCTTCTATTTCTTGGTAATATTTCTTCCCAAGAATTCAAATAGTGTAACAAATACACAACATTATTTTACACCTTTAAACCTTGCATTCAGAATTTTCAAGTTTACCAAATTCATCAAAGAAACATTATCACAACAATATATCCAAATGCACCAAATAGAGAATCCATGCACAACTTGCCTTGAATAAATACAAAAATCCTTCTCCAAGAAAGTTTGACATACAATTACATATTTTAACTCTATAATATGTCTACACAAATTGATTAAAGATCTTAACTCCTTTAAACTTCTACCTAATCTAAATTAACATAAAAACCTGAATTTGAAAGATATCATCACAACTTCAACTTCTAATTTACTAATTTCAATATTCTATAAACTCCTTTTTATTCACACTCACCTTTTATTTACAAGTTTAAATTTTGACCAAGTAAAGTAAACTTTTAAAATTCTGAATCATCAAACCCAACATCCAAACACTAAACAAATTCCACAACAATCACATATACACAGAACCTAACAAGCCAAAATTTTCAAACAATTTCTTCTCTTACGCATTTCATCAAACACCTTATGTGCATTCCAAAATCATGAAAAATCAACATCCAAGCAAGAACTCAATCAGTCACAATATTCAAGAAATTCATACGGACACATCATTTATCACATTTAATCTTATAGAATCACTGATTTTGAAGATTGAACCCAAAGAAACAACTCAAACTCAACAGATTGCTAACACACAAAGTTAGGGTTTTTCACAAAATCAACAAATCCCTAATCAATCATTCAAATCCTTCTTAAAACTTCAAAACCAAAGTCTAAACATGATATTTGGTAGCTTATTGAACCCAAAACAAAAATCCTTTTTCGTCCTCCACTCTCAACTCGCGAAGACCAGAAAAGAAAGGAAAAGAAACGAAAGAAATGAAACTACCTAACTTGTTTTTGACCTTCTGTGACTCGCCGGAGCTTGCCGTCGCCAAATGTAACAATCTGTTACTAATTACTTAATTAACCAATGATATCATTTTTAGATCTAATAACCTCTTTACTAACTATGATAGAAAAAGGATTTCCATACTATCAATGTCCTATCATAGTTAGGAAAGGAATTTCCTAATGATTAAACACTATCCATGATAGAAAAGAATTTTCTAACACAAATTGAATACTATCATGGATAATTTATAGCTAACCATGTTAGAAAAGGTTCACCTAACATGGTTAGAAAAAGAATCAAACTAATATATATACATGCGGAAACGAATGCAGGCCTATACAAATTGGCAATATACAATTCCAAATAAACTTATATAGTTTCTACTACCTAATTCTCTTTCCTTATGCTCGCGCCTGTGCATGAATACCTGCAAAAATGTCAGTAATCGTGGGATGAGACAATTTGTCCCAGTAATCACCGCTTAACTCACTATAACAGTGAGACGTGCGGTAGCGAGGGCGTCTAAAGGGTACCACATTTTAAATTTAGTAATATATACATATATCTGTCAAGTCCCCTTCTATTCATCACTCAAAACCCCTCTGTCACATCCAAGTCAACTCAATAGACAAAAATAAACGTGATTGACACTGTGCCCAGACTCAAGTCTGAAAGCATGAAAAGGGGAGCACTTTAAATAGTGAAAACATCCCTGAAAAAGGGAGCACTATAAATAGTGAAAACATCCCTGGTTCCTTTACAATTCGAGGAACCTGTACAATTAACCTATCGATTTGCGCAAATCGATAGGTTACATCGGCCGACGGTACTAATAATCAGTGTCATGCAATACTCACAATCCCTATTCTATATTCCATCAACATAACTCTCAACAATCTCAACTCAACATGTAACTCTCTTTTCTATCCTCATCACCTCTTAAACCACCACCCAACACTATCCCTATATGCATTTCACGCCATTCCAGATCAATGGCCACCACCAGGCAGGATAATAGTATATATAATGTGTAAAAATCTTTTATACGGAAATAATCGTGTTTAAAAGGCACCCGATAGCCTGTTTTGTATAAAAATAACCTTTCAAAGATAAAATATATATATATATATATATATATATATATATAGAGGGTGAGAAAGGATTTTACAAAATCCCCAACTGACGTCACCCTCAATGTTATAGTAAGGTAAGTGTGATTACCTGTCGCCCTTAGCATTCTGTTGTCTTTTCTCACCATTCCTTGTAAGTTTTCCTTCCAAGTATATTCTCCTAGTTTATTCCAAATAATAAAGTAAGCAACTATTCTTGTTTATGATATTTATCGTCGCTCTCGATCCCAATTACTACCCAATCTCTTATATATATTTTTTTGTAAGGTAACCCTTTTCAATCAATACAAGCCAAAGCCAATAACCAAATGCAACTTTACGAACCAAACACCAAAGAACAATGAGCATACATTACCATTAAAACCCTATAAGAATTAACATAAATATATTCACCAAATCAATACCTCATTAGGTAGAATCAAAACTTCCCACTTTGCAAATTGCAATGAACTCATCTCAAATATACATCAACAAGTCATATCTAACACAAAATAGTCATTTGTTTCCATTAGTATAGAATGTTGAGATCTAGGATAAGTATCAACTTGGCGATGTCATACTAGTTCAATCACACTAAAGTACTGCATAGCATGGAAAAACACGCTCCAATTAATTATTCATGAATAATTCCTCAAATCATAAACCAAATAAAGTTGCACCAAATCAACACTCCCCTTTACATCATGAAATCAGCTTTGAACACCAAACAAAGTAGAAATCACCTATGTCCAAACCAGTAACAAAGTAAGATATTATATATAAAACAATATGATTTAATCCATATAATCAATATTTTTCCTCCATAATTATGTTTACCCAATTGAAGTATTAACTTAATCTTCAACTCAATTTAAGACCAATGAGACACGTAAAACTCTTAATCACTCTTCCATACTTTGAAAATACTATCCACCTATTAGTTAAGCCATCACAACCATGACAAGCAGCAAGTAAACCTATATACTCCAATCAAATCAAACAGAATTCTCAAAATCACTTTCGACCAACACTAAATATTTCAAACATAGAGTAAAAGAAAGTGAAAGCTAACGAAGTTTCATAGCTTTCACCAAAAGTCAAGCATACATATTAAGAAACATTTATCATCTTTCATTCCTTTGCCCTGTGACCAAAGGAAATCAGAACCACAATAGGAAATAAATCAAACAACAACAATTTCCAACATTCACATTTGTCCAGGCACACCTAGTCAAACATTAAGAACGAATCCTAAGATTTCACAAACTCAGAAACCAACTGGCCAGCACATATCAAAAGGGAAAATTTACAAATGAATGTGTTATCAACCAAACAACATTCATGTACTTGTAAGCTTGTAAACAACTGAAATCATTTATATATACAATGTTAATCCATTATGAACTCAACACTCAAACTAACAATTACTATACTACAACATAAATAAGCTTTCACCACATTAAACAGTTAATTCAGCCAAACAAAAATAGAAACAAACATCTTTAAATTAACATACAAATGTTAAAACATACACTATCATATTTTCACATCATCAACCAACAGCAACATATACATATTCTATAATATAATGTACCAAACTTCAGAAATTTCAGCACCCTAATTCTCATTCACTAAGCCACAAATTAGTTTGGCTAATTGCCTTAGTATTCTCAAAACATAAGCTTTTGTCACATTCTTGGATCAATACCAAGATCAGCCCCAACCAAAGAAGGGAGGACAAACCAGATTCCACAAGATAATCAACTAAGACTCAAAAATCAACATACAGTGCTAATCACCAGAAATCTTTTCTTAATCACAAGAAATCAAAAAGTTAAGCTTCGTTTATTTTGTTTATGTAACCCATAGCTCAAACCCCACTCAAACTCTCACATTAAATCGCATGAACAAAAAGCTACCTGAGTTGAAGCCGAGTTCGCGAGCCGGAACAGTCTCACCGGAGTTCATAGCAACCTCATTTCGCCGAAAACCGCCGAGTCACCGTCGGAATCGCTAGAACTCGTCGGAAATCGGCCATTGCAGTGATATTACGAAGCCAGCAAAACGAAAAGGAAGCAAGAGTGAGGAATCAACGAGAAGAGAAGAAATAGTTTAAAGAACACAAGGACTAGCCGGATCCTTACCTCCACCACCGTCATCCGCCACTGTTCGCCGGAGAACGAAGAAGGTGAGCGAAAAAGACGATGAAGAAGAACGAAGAATGGCTTGACACTTCCAAAAACTCGCGAGGTAGGAGGAAACGAGCTGATGGTCGGAGTAGGCCGAAGGAAATGTGGACACGGAAATGGTGAGGTTTGAGAACGTGCGGCGGTCGCCGTCGCCCCCGTGTCTGCCGGAAGCTCGCCTGAACAACGAGCACGCGGTGGAGGAGGAAGGGGAGTCGGGGTTTGAGAAAGGGAGGGAGGAGAATCAGATCGTTGATGATGATGATGAAGGTAATGAGGGGCGGCTAGGGTAAGGAGGAATGGAGGGATGAGTATTTATATATATATATATTGGGGAAAATTACCATTAAGCACCCTATTGTTTATATTTAATTATATTCTTAGCCCAAAAGTTTGTATAAATTATTGTTCTCATTTCTTTCCTTCATAATATTATCTTAGATTTTCTAAAATACTTGTTCTTGAAAGTTTCTAACTCCAAATAATTCCTTCAACTATATTTCTTAATTTCTAAAGTAATAAGATTGAATATCAATAAATCATCAAAAATTCCTCCTTAAACTTTAAATTTCATTAATAACACCTCATTAATCTCGTATTTTTTTTTTATAATTTAAAAATTGGGATGTTACAATTCTACCCCTCTTAAATAATTTCGTCCTCGAAATTAAAAGAAACTATAATTAGATACGACAAAAGGTAATAGTTTCTTGGACTAATACTCCTATTCCAAAAATCTAGATATAATTTAGGAAAATTGAACTCATTGGCATTGAAATTTATTGCCAAAAGCGTCATCCATGTGACACAAAGAGGTGATAGCAAGGATTTAGATGAACTATGAACTTTTAAAATGAGGTAAGCAACTGAATTTTTCTAGAAAGTGTAGTCAAGGGTGAGGTATGGACATTGTTTTCTTATGATAGAGGCGGTGTTAAGGATACTAGCACACATTCTCAAACACATTCACCAATCAAAGCAACTAACCCTAAGCAATTCATTAACCCTAAGCAATTCATTACTTGAAAAGGTATTACATATCATTGGTCATAGCACCCTTCATGATAAACCATATACACATAATAAATACTAACTTCATCAAAACAACCACAAACAGATGAAGTTATAGATTATAAAGTTAATAAAAACTTTCTTACCATGAGTCAACTAAGATATCCAAAAGATTTAACAAACTCAATTTAAACTTCAATAATGATTTTAAATTCACCTTTAGCATATTAAAATAGCCTTAGCCATTACATGATTTTAATATCTATTTGTGAACTTTTAAATAACAGCTTACCTTATGATTAACAAATAAACACTTATTTCCGTAACATTGAACAACATACTCACAACAACAACAACCATGACAAGATAACCACAAAACCTGATGATCAAAAGCAATAAATATCTCCTTTAAATGACAACATGTTCAGCAAGAATATGCATAGTCAATTGAGAAAATTCAGCAACAGAACATACAAACATTAATTTCCAATTAAAATAGCAATGGATTAAGGATTACCTCAGTAACTATGACTCCAATCCTAGGTCATACATTAAAGATTATCATTGTACCCAATCAATTTATTCAATTTAACGTCCAACTAACCCGAACATTCTAGCAACAAATCACACATCTTACATACGCATTTCCAACAGCAAATCTCAAAGCAGGAGGAAACAAACATTTCATTTCAAATCACCAAGCAATTTAACATGCAATGTGTTGCAATCATAACACTTCATATCTATATGTTTGAAATTGAAATCAAGAATTTTTTTTTATTTATTTATTTATTTATTTATTTATATAATTTTTTTTCACACAGCAAATTCCCAAAAACAGTTTGTGAAACAACAAATTCACATGCCACTCTCAATAACCTTAATATGTTTCATATTACCTTTAATACAATCTTCATGTTAAAGCCAAAATGAAATTCAAGTCTTTCATTTAAGGACAATCATGACCAAAATAAAACATTAACAGATCAAACATTCACATAACCAAACATTATTCAACCTTTCAACTTTTACATCATTAACTCTTCTTTAAGAGTCCAATTGTTAAAGTGAGCAAGGAAATTTCAAAACACCTATCAAAACAGATTATTCACTTCAAGTTAAGAATCACCAATTCATCTAAGAAATTTAAAACAATGGATTGAAGCCTGATATGCCAATTCATAGGCAGTCTCATCTTGTATTTCAATATTACTTAAAAGGTGATTTTTAAGCACTTAGTTTTCCATAACAGTTGAGTTTGCTAGAAGATATAACAGACAAATATTAACACACCAATGTATTATAATTTAGTATCATCATATTTGCATACCAACATCTGGCAGGATCAACCAGACAAGTGCGAAAAATCTCATCACCAAGTCACTCATATACCACTTCCAAATACCTAAAGTTCAATACAAATGGTAGAATTTAATCGGTCATACAACAAAAGAGACGTTTCAAAACCTGTAATTTAACCAAGCTCACACACATTGAACATGCAACAACAAAGAATTACTTTCATTAAATTATAAATCCAGCACCAATCAGCTTTATTTTAGATTTAATATCAAAGAGTACGATGACAAACAGCAAGTTTTGCTAATGAATTCACAAAATCCAGTTTAATTCACCCAAACTAAAATCAATTCATATCTATAATTACAATTCACAAGTTCACCACGAATTATCCACTATCAATTTTTCCATTCACAAAGTATTAACAGTCAAATCCTTCCAATTACATATGATTAACTTGTAAAACCTTTTCAATAACCTACAATTAACTACATAAAAATTCAGTTAACAATCATTTTTTTTTAACAAAAACTTACCTTTCGGAGACATCCACTCATGAAGTAGTGAGGGCTACCAACATCTATTATTAAGGGGGCTGCTTCCAATCACTAAACATAGTGAGGAAGCCTCCAGCAGCTTAATATAAATGGGCAACAACCTCTTACTACTAATGGTGATGTGTCCTCCAACCATTAATAAATAATAAATTATCAACAACTCCATCGCTTATCAACATAATAAAACAAGTAATATAAATAATTTGGACATTTGAATAACACAAACAATAACCAAACAAAAATAATTGCAATAGGATTTCAATTAAAACAATCAAACAAAACAATTTAACCAACCCTTAACAAATTCATCAGAGATCAACAGAACAAAGCAAGTAATATAATCAATATGAAGACTACATAAACACAACTAATAACAACACAGAATTTTAATAGGATTTCATTTAAAAACCATCAAATATAACAATTTAACAAATAATCTAAACAAATAAGCAAGGTCAACCATTCATACTTCACATCGCATTATTTATTGATTGTTATTTTCCAATTTCCTTAATCTCTTAAACCAATAATAAGGTTTCTCATGATACCTCGACTATGATTATGGCCGGCATATAACTATACTCGAGACCCCAGAGAAGCATCCTTATTTTGCCATTTTCCCTAAATTCTTATCAATATCGATATTTATATCGTTATTCTTCCTATATTCTTCTCATTCTCTCCACGCTACCTATTTAATTGCTCTTATCACTCTCTCCCCACCACGGGATGAGTGATATTCCTCTCAAAAGAACAGATATTCATGCACATAAGGAAGGGAAGCTATCATATGTATATTGTCAATCTATATGCAATGCAGCACAGTCCTAGGTTATCGTATACCAAATACTGATAACCAAGTTGTAACAATCTGTTACTAATTACTTAATTAACCAATGATATCCTTTTTAGATCTAATAACCTCTTTACTAACTATGATAGAAAAAGGATTTCCATACTATCAATGTCCTATCATAGTTAGGAAAGGAATTTCCTAATGATTAAACACTATCCATGATAGAAAAGAATTTCCTAACACAAATTGAATACTATCATGGATAATTTATAGCTAACCATGTTAGAAAAGGTCACCTAACATGGTTAGAAAAAGAATCAAACTAATATATATACATGCGGAAACGAATGCAGGCCTATACAAATTGGCAATATACAATTCCAAATAAACTTATATAGTTTCTACTACCTAATTCCCTTTCCTGATGCTCGCGCCTGTGCATGAATACCTGCAAAAATGTCAGTAATCGTGGGATGAGACAATTTGTCCCAGTAATCACCGCTTAACTCACTATAACAGTGAGACGTGTGGTAGCGAGGGCGTCTAAAGAGTACCACATTTTAAATTTAGTAATATATACATATATCTGTCAAGTCCCCTTCTATTCATCACTCAAAACCCCTCTGTCACATCCAAGTCAACTCAATAGACAAAAATAAACGTGATTGACACTGTGCCCAGTCTCAAGTCTGAAAGCATGAAAAAGGGAGCACTTTAAATAGTGAAAACATCCCTGAAAAAGGGAGCACTATAAATAGTGAAAACATCCCTGGTTCCTTTACAATTCGAGGAACCTGTACAATTAACCTATCGATTTGCGCAAATCGATAGGTTACATCGGCCGACGGTACTAATAATCAGTGTCATGCAATACTCATAATCCCTATTCTATATTCCATCAACATAACTCTCAACAATCTCAACTCAACATGTAACTCTCTTTTCTATCCTCATCACCTCTTAAACCACCACCCAACACTATCTCTATATGCATTTCACGTCATTCCAGATCAATGGCCACCATCAGGCAGGATAATAGTATATATAATGTGTAAAAATCTTTTATACGGAAATAATCGTGTTTAAAAGGCACCCGATAGCCTGTTTTGTATAAAAATAACCTTTCAAAGATAAAATATATATATATAGAGGGTGAGAAAGGATTTTACAAAATCCCCAACTGACGTCACCCTCAATGTTATAGTAAGGTAAGTGTGATTACCTGTCGCCCTTAGCATTCTGTTGTCTTTTCTCACCATTCCTTGTAAGTTTTCCTTCCAAGTATATTCTCCTAGTTTATTCCAAATAATAAAGTAAGCAACTATTCTTGTTTATGATATTTATCGTCGCTCTCGATCCCAATTACTACCCAATCTCTTATATATATTTTTTTGTAAGGTAACCCTTTTCAATCAATACAAGCCAAAGCCAATAACCAAATGCAACTTTACGAACCAAACACCAAAGAACAATGAGCATACATTACCATTAAAACCCTATAAGAATTAACATAAATATATTCACCAAATCAATACCTCATTAGGTAGAATCAAAACTTCCCACTTTGCAAATTGCAATGAACTCATCTCAAATATACATCAACAAGTCATATCTAACACAAAATAGTCATTTGTTTCCATTAGTATAGAATGTTGAGATCTAGGATAAGTATCAACTTGGCGATGTCATACTAGTTCAATCACACTAAAGTACTGCATAGCATGGAAAAACACGCTCCAATTCATTATTCATGAATAATTCCTCAAATCATAAACCAAATAAAGTTGCACCAAATCAACACTCCCCTTTACATCATGAAATCAGCTTTGAACACCAAACAAAGTAGAAATCACCTATGTCCAAACCAGTAACAAAGTAAGATATTATATATAAAACAATATGATTTAATCCATATAATCAATATTTTTCCTCCATAATTATGTTTACCCAATTGAAGTATTAACTTAATCTTCAACTCAATTTAAGACCAATGAGACACGTAAAACTCTTAATCACTCTTCCATACTTTGAAAATACTATCCACCTATTAGTTAAGCCATCACAACCATGACAAGCAGCAAGTAAACCTATATACTCCAATCAAATCAAACAGAATTCTCAAAATCACTTTCGACCAACACTAAATATTTCAAACATAGAGTAAAAGAAAGTGAAAGCTAACGAAGTTTCATAGCTTTCACCAAAAGTCAAGCATACATATTAAGAAACATTTATCATCTTTCATTCCTTTGCCCTGTGACCAAAGGAAATCAGAACCACAATAGGAAATAAATCAAACAACAACAATTTCCAACATTCACATTTGTCCAGGCACACCTAGTCAAACATTAAGAACGAATCCTAAGATTTCACAAACTCAGAAACCAACTGGCCAGCACATATCAAAAGGGAAAATTTACAAATGAATGTGTTATCAACCAAACAACATTCATGTACTTGTAAGCTTGTAAACAACTGAAATCAATTATATATACAATGTTAATCCATTATGAACTCAACACTCAAACTAACAATTACTATACTACAACATAAATAAGCTTTCACCACATTAAACAGTTAATTCAGCCAAACAAAAATAGAAACAAACATCTTTAAATTAACATACAAATGTTAAAACATACACTATCATATTTTCACATCATCAACCAATAGCAACATATACATATTCTATTATATAATGTACCAAACTTCAGAAATTTCAGCACCCTAATTCCCATTCACTAAGCCACAAATTAGTTTGGCTAATTGCCTTAGTATTCTCAAAACATAAGTTTTTGTCACATTCTTGGATCAATACCAAGATCAGCCCCAACCAAAGAAGGGAGGACAAACCAGATTCCACAAGATAATCAACTAAGACTCACAAATCAACATACAGTGCTAATCACCAGAAATCTTTTCTTAATCACAAGAAATCGAAAAGTTAAGCTTCGTTTATTTTGTTTATGTAACCCATAGCTCAAACCCCACTCAAACTCTCACATTAAATCGCATGAACAAAAAGCTACTTGAGTTGAAGCCGAGTTCGCGAGCCGGAACAGTCTCACCGGAGTTAATAGCAACCTCATTTCGCCGGAAACCGCCGAGTCACCGTCGGAATCGCTAGAACTCGTCGGAAATCGGCCATTGCAGTGATATTACGAAGCCAGCAAAACGAAAAGGAAGCAAGAGTGAGGAATCAACGAGAAGAGAAGAAATAGTTTAAAGAACACAAGGACTAGCCGGATCCTTACCTCCACCACCGTCGTCCGCCACTGTTCGCCGGAGAACGAAGAAGGTGAGCGAAAAAGACGATGAAGAAGAACGAAGAATGGCTTGACACTTCCAAAAACTCGCGAGGTAGGAGGAAACGAGCTGATGGTCGGAGTAGGCCGAAGGAAATGTGGACACGGAAATGGTGAGGTTTGAGAACGTGCGGCGGTCGCCGTCGCCGCGTGTCTGCCGGAAGCTCGCCTGAACAACGAGCACGCGGTGGAGGAGGAAGGGGAGTCGGGGTTTGAGAAAGGGAGGGAGGAGAATCAGATCGTTGATGATGATGATGAAGAAAATGAGGGGCGGCAAGGGTAAGGAGGAATGGAGGGATGAGTATTTATATATATATATTGGGGAAAATTACCATTAAGCACCCTATTGTTTATATTTAATTATATTCTTAGCCCAAAAATTTGTATATATTATTGTTCTCATTTCTTTCCTTCATAATATTATCTTAGATTTTCTAAAATACTTGTTCTTGAAAGTTTCTAGCTCCAAATAATTCCTTCAACTATATTTCTTAATTTCTAACGTAATAAGATTGAATATCAATAAATCATCAAAAATTCCTCCTTAAACTTTAAATTTCATTAATAACACCTCATTAATCTCGTATTTTTTTTTATAATTTAAAAATTGGGATGTTACAGCAAACGCGACCTTTCTCGCCGGAAAAGCAAAGAACCAGCGGAGGTAGCATGGAGAATGAAAAAAAAACGAGCTGGGTGGATCCAGCAAGACACGCGATTTCAAAGGTTTGGAGAAGGAAAAGAAGCGAATGGAAGGATATAAGGGATGAAAAATGTTGAGTGAGATTGAGAGAGAGTGAGAATGAAGGGGTGTTTGATGAAGTGAGGGGGCTGCGTTTTGGCTCAAGTGCAAGGAAGAAGAAAGCAAAACATGTGTATATTAGGGTTTTTAGGGCAAATTACAAAATTACCCTTCAATATTTATTTATTTACTTTTCTATTTTGAATACCTACCTTAAAACAAGTTATAAAACTTTTCTATATGTCAACCTACATATTTTCTCCCCATATTTTTATCTATGCCATATAGTATTTTTCATAAAAGTATTAATTTAGAACTCAACCTTTAACTATTTTTCCTAATTTTCTAAAGAAATAGGCTTATTAACTCCTTAAAAATATAGTTTTCCCCTTTTTACTTATTTACTATGATTTTTAGCTTCCTAAAGATATCCTAATACTTTGATTAATTCTTTATTATCTCTAATTTAAAAATTGGGATGTTACAATGTGGCTTATGCTTGTCATTCCATTATGTCTAATAGGTACTTCCACGTGAAATGTCAAACAAACAATACAAAGAAAAAAATAATCTGCTTTTTAAGTCCCTCTTTCATTGCTATCAATGACACCATTCTGGCAACTGAGAACATGTCTGAGTATCTTTTGAGAATGCAAAGTTAGTGGAATTACAGATGTCTATAAATCGTGGCACTCTCTATCTCGCCCCAGTCCTCAATGAGTAATTAGATTTTTTCTTAACAACTTTGAACTTTATTTCTTAGTTTTAACGTTTGTATTTTGTTTTATTTGTTTCAGGCGTCATTGGACTTTGGCTGTCATTTGTCCTAAAGAGTTTAGATTTTTTTGGTTTGAGTCTCTAAAGGGAAGTATTGACAAAGATCACAAAAAAGTCTTTGAGAAGTTAGTTTGATATCTTCCAATCACATTTGACGTTATAACATTACCCTAAACTGTAGATTAAATGCTATCATTTTTTATGGTTTCAGGGGCATTCTGAGATGGCATGATGCACAAGATACTGACGTTCTCACGATCGAACGTAATCCTATTCGAACTATTAACATTAAGGTAAACACTTTTTATATTTAACTTCGTTTATGTTGCAATTACATTGTAATCAGACTATTAATATGGTATTAATGATGTTATTTGTTTTAATAGTGCCCAAAACAGTCAGGTTATACCGAGTGGCTATTATGTCATCAAGTATATGTTTGACATAATTCATCAAGATATCAAACAAGGGAAATTCGTTAATGTGTGTATTCTTTCCTCAATGTTAAAATCTGAAAATTGTATGTATTTTGTCCTCATTGCATAGTTTATATGGTATTATTTTTAACATTGTCCTTATGGTTGTTGCAGTTTGTGGGGAGCATATATAGTTTTAGTAATGATCCTTTCAGCCAATATGAGGAAATAGACTTGATACGTAATGAACTTACTGATTTTTTTTTCTTTCTTTGTATGCATCATTGACTTGGTATAATTTTCATTCACTTTCTTCCATTTCCATTTTGTGCTTGTAAAATGTCTGGTTCTGGTGGATAGCTCTGGTCTTGTATTTTTTGTTTGCATGAGCTCACAATATGTAAATGATCTGGAAAATGGCATTGAACCACAAAAAAGCACAAATTAAGAAAAAAGAAACTTTTAATGTCCAAACTTTCCGAAGATTTGGTCGTAAATAATATTTACGACCAAACTATCAGAAAGTTTGGTCGTTAATAGTATCGTATTCACGACCACATGTTCAAATAGTGAGGTCGTTAAAGATCCCTTTATTTCAACAATTGGATATTTCCTGTTTGCAATCAACGACCCAGGTTTGTAAAGTTTGGTCGTTAATTAGTATACTATTAACGACCAAAGGTTCACTATTTGTGGTCGTTAATTGTTATACTATTCACGACCGAAGTTGGTCGCCGTTAAAAACTCACTTTTAACGACCAGGGCTTTGACGACCAACTTATTTTGGTCGTTAAAGGCCTCATTTTGTGGTCGTCAAAGACGTTCTGTCTAGATATGTGGACAAAGGGATTCAGATGGGTTTACAGGCAGGTTACCTTATTCTATTGTTAATAAGTAGAGGTGAGTGTGAAGGTGGTGTTTACAGGTAGGTTACCCTGTTTAAAGGCCTCATTAATGTTTTAAGAGAGGGGGGCCAATGGGATTAAAGAGCCAAAGCTAAGTCTAATTACTACAACACATGCTACAAAGTATTCACATAGAGGAAAGCAATTGTATAAGCACGCAAAGGGATATCATTATCAAAAGCCATCATCATTGACAAGTAACTAAGATCATCTGAAATGGGTTCTTGCAGATAACGAAGATCATGGAAGAGCCAATAAGGGAGCTTACTTACCTGGCAATGGGAAGATTAAAGGAAGATTTATGGAAAAGAAACATGAAGTAGAATAGGAATTAGGGTTCCACACGATCAGACTTGGCTGCCATCTAAGAAATCTCCATGCTCAATGGTGATAATATCCAATTGAGATTTGGGAAATCAAAATAGGAAATGAGCTGATTTGATTTGTAGGCTTGAAGAGGAGGCAATGAGTGAATTCATGAAGATGATTCGTAAAGAATGAACATCTGGATTTGATGGGAGAAGATGCCACTTCGCAAGAACACGAGTGAGTTACGTTGCAGAGTTTCTCTCTCTAGAGTTTCTCTCTCTAGGAAATTATTAAAAAAGTGAAAGATATTTAAACAACACAACAGTAACTGACAACATGCAATAGAGTAATTAGTAATATATCCACTTTATTATAAAAATGATGTTTAAAATATTTTGACAATAGTTTGATAAAGTATTATTCTATCATTTGTCAACCATTCAAAATTTTTATCTAACGCTGGATATGAGATTATGAGAAGATATTGAAAAAAGTAATTATTGAAGAATACGATTAAGAAGATTATTATTTTATTGAATAATTTTAGTTTCTTTAGGCTAATTTTTAAGCATCGCAAGTGTGTTTTAATTTCATATGCAATCGTGTTAGTGTAACTTTCTCTGATATTTAATATGTTTGATCATTTTTTAAAAAAAAAAGATTATTTAATTTATTGAAATTAAAACCGAGCCTCTTTTCCTTTTGTATTAACAGTTGTACACATCTTTAATACAAGTTATTATTCAGATCATTTCTCCCTAATTTCAGTGTTAACCTTGTTTTTTCCCTCTTCTGGCGGTGTTAACCTCAAGCCTTCTAATTAACAATGTGGCATAATAGTATGCGGATTAGAAAATTTGCTTTTCATCCAGCAGCTTCCGTTGCTCTGACAAAAAGGAAACAGCTTATGATCTTCTTTCTTCCGTCTGTATGCTTAATATTTGCTTCTCTGTTCATCCAAAATTTGACGAAAAAATGGATGGTTCAAATGTTCAATGGATATTCTTGCTGTGATTGGTGACACGTGATACATTTCCTGTCACTTTTGTGAATATACACTACAAGCTCATACTATTTAGGAACGCTATTTTGATTTTCTATATGCCCTGCCTCTTCTACTTTATTTTGGTTTTTCCTAAACCAAAATTCTAACAGTATCACCATCTATTTTCTTTTTATACATAAAACAGTATCACCATATTATTCTAACATCAATGCGTTAGCTAATCTCTTTTCATGTGAGTACATAAGCGAATTTCTACTTTCCTCTATAAACACTCTTCAACCAGGAGGCATGCCCTAATCTTGATCTGCCCCTACCCCTAGGACCCAACATAAATTTTCCATACATCAATAACTTCCTAAAATATTAAATACAGTTTTGGGTGAACATGAACATTTAAAAATAAGAAACGCCCAACTTCTGTTAAAAAAAGAAAGAAAGAAAGAAACGCCAAATCTATTTGGGAAACAAAATGGAAGATCAAAGTACGACCTGAATCCTATCATACATGAAACAATAATGAACTAGGCAAATAAGTTTGGACTAACGGGCTAGACATGCTTGAATGTAATTATGATTTTTTAAGCATATACTATACTAATTCATATGTGTATTGCTAAAAAATGACACTTTCCAATCCTTCAATTCCTTTTATTATTTACAGAAAGGGAATAGAGTTTAAACATGGGTAGATAAGCGCATACATGGTAGACACTTTTAGTGAGGCAAAGAACCTGGCAAGGAACCAGATAAAAGCGATCATATAATCAACTAGCATGCTCAGAAACAGAAGGGCGCTGAACATGACGCTGTAACTACAAATACAAATGAAATTTTGGCGTTAAACATTCTTCATCATATTTTACAAGTATTCCGTTTAATTAATCACAAAAGCTTGAGCATTTTCAAGCGCTCTTCATGTTCTGGGTCCAACTTTGGAGGGGAATAAGAACCTTGGAGGTCCTCCACAACATATTCCTGGAAATATTATAACCAATTAAGTGATATGAAAGTGGGAAGAGTTAAAATTTCATAGGAACCAAAGGGAAAGACAAGGACTAAATAGATAGTTCAAAGGCAATGCTAAATAATACCTTGGTTAGCTCCCTCTTGGTCAGTATATGGTAGTGTCTCTGCCAAATTCTTTGAATTGCCATGGTGGCTGCGAGGAAACTATAAGCTATACCCAAAATTGCAAAGATGACAACAAAAACAACCACAAGGGCAAAGCATGCCTCCATTGATGCAGGAAAGCAATCCAAAATGCCCCATCCATAACAACAGTTCTGACAACCAGCCATTCCCGAATCATTGGCATTAAGGGAGGAACAATGTAGAATGAGACCAAAAAATCCAAGCAGCACAAAGAAGGCTAGCACTCCTGACATATGGAAAATACTTGTTTCAATCCGTCAGCAAAATGTGTATTTCTCTGTGACAGGCAGATAATAAAAAACATACTAAAAAGTTTCACAATTCTCCGACTTCCCACTGCTAAGGATAGAATGACACCTAGAACATCAAGACGTCCTAACGTGGACAGTAACAACAAATATATACATGCCCCAGTCGCCAAAATAGGGAAAAAAGATAGGGCAATAACTTGAGTATATTAATATTTTGCTAGTTCTTTGGAATTTGCAAATGACAATATTAAAGATGATTTCAAAGAGTGCATCAGAACACAATGATAGACGGATTTGCTGTGCCAGTGGAATTTCAATGTCTACAGAAATGCAAATAAATTTAGGGACACCATAGAGGGTACTCTAGATTCTTGTTATTTGGGAGTTGGAAAATCCCACTCAAACATATTCCTTGAGAAAGGAATACTGTAGAGAACCCATAATCTTATTGGTAATCATCATCTTTGACCACCATCTTCCAAGAGATGGGGGTAGATGATGGAATGTAGGTTGTAAAGTCAGTGTGTTGTAATACTGTTATAGTTAACAGACCAGTTAGAATTCAAAATAAATGCAAATAACTCAACAAAATGATAGCTTACCAATAGTGTAATAAAATGGTATGGGATGGTTTGACAGTATCCGGTCCCAACCATCATCAAAAGAGTTTCTGAATGCTCCATCTTTGTCCATGAGGTATGCAAAAGCACCTATTGCGGCAATCACCTAACACAAATAGATAATTCTACGTAAGAGACTAACTAGGTGAGTGGTTCTTTTTATTCCCCTAAATGATTCTGGGAAATAAACTCATCTGAAGATTAGTGATGGAAGAGATTATTACTTTAGCAATGCCACATTGTCTCATTAAATAAAGAATAGCATACCTAAGATAACATTTCCAGATATTACCAAAGAGTACTGTACTATGTGATGGTTAAAAATAATTATATTAATTTTAACCTTGTTTGTAGAATTCAAATAAAGCAATGTATCACTGACAATTTCGCTCAGAGAAGAGGCAGATGAAGAGTACTCACAGTTTGTACAGCTAAAAATACAAGAAAAACATCCCTTGCCACAAAAAGCCTGAACTTTATTTTACGCCAGGAATTGTCCTCAAACGATTCAACACGAAGATGAAATTGGGCTTTGCAAGTGGTGCAGTGAGAGAATGCAAACCCTTCCTATAGACCAAATAAAATATATTCAACAAATTAACCTTAAATCACAACCAGCTAAAAACTGCATTTTAAAATTACACATCACATTTATAATTTTCAGTATTAACCTTTACTGAGCGCCAGTGATCCAGACATGAACGATGAACAAACTGTTGTGTCCCCTTGCACATGCATGGTGATATCAATTCATCACCTAAAGAAATTAAACGACAGCTATTAAGTTGAGGGAACCAATCATCCACTCTTACATATATACTCTTGTTCAATGACGACACAGCTAAATAAATAATGGGCTATATTGAAGAATGCTATGGGCTGGCAACTAAGAACTTAACTATCATCAATTCTTTTATCATATCATCTTAATGCAGAAATACTCTGCCTTCTAAAAAACATCATCTTTCCAAAGTTTTAGACTTTATATTCAAACACTCAAGTGGAACTTTCAAATATAAACTAAGTCACTTGGGAAATCTTTCTACACAGTTCTACAATCAGGTAATATCATGTGATATAAACCAATTTAACTTAACAATCTTAATCTAATCAAATTAGCTAAATAGGTAGGAATGAAAGGAGCATCATTCATCTTAGTTTTCTACCTCCCTCTCTAAGATTGCAGGTGCAGGTTTCAAAGCTCTATTTCTTTCAATTCCTTTCAAATTCTAAAACTCAACAACATTCATTCAGACTAAACACTATGATAAATTTCCATCAAACATTAACACAAACATCTCCAACTCTAAGTTGTTCAGAGGATCAACACTTTCTTTGAATGAAACAAAAAAACCACACATACACCTAACTAAAGAACAAGATTTCACCAATCTCAACACAGAACATCAAACCAAATTTTTTCACCTGGCTCATAATCACTTTCCAAACAAATTCTACAAGAAGGAAGTGAACCAGCCTCGATATCTTCGCTCTTAATCTCACTTGAACTTCCCAAACATTCCACTTCCTTCCTCTCCTCATCATCCTCCTCGTCTTGATTCTCGAGCAAAGGATCGGAATCTCCGAGGTTTTGAGGAACTGGCGGCTCTAACTGCACTTCTCGTTTCATTGATAAATTCTTCGCAATCAAGTCAAAAAAAGCTACATAACAACATTGCACGTATCGCAGGCGTTAAAATTGAAGATAACAAAAATCAACTGGTCAGAAATAATGCGATAGAAAGATTCAGTTTCATTATGATTGAATAGAAAGTTTGATTATTTGGAAGAAGCGTTCATTCGTTGATGATTATTGAAAAGTAGGGTTAAGGATATTTGGAGTTTGGAGTTTGATTACCTGAAGGTTTTGCAGGGGAAGGAAGAGATGTGTAGTGTAGGTGAGGAAGGAAGACTTTGGGTTTGGGAGTTGTAGTTGTTCAGAGACAAGCCAAAACTTTGTGCTATTCGGTGCGCTTGGTGCGTTGTGCGCACCCCAAATATTAAAAAACTTTTGCTTACCTCAAACTTTTTTTTGAGAAGAATGAATCATGCTTTTGAATCAATCATACTTCCTCCACCATTAAAATTAAAATCTGAACGCCCAAAAATGATACATAACTGTTGGTCAAGGAATAAAAATAGTAGTACATAATTATTCCAACGTACAGAAATGATACTCAACTTTTACCATGTGATCAAAAATGATATTTTCACTAATATGACAATAATATTAGACATGAAATGTCCAAAATTCCCTTATAATTAAATAAACTTTTACCGGGTGGCGATTAATTTATAAGGACATTTTAGACTTTTCATGTCTAATATTATTGTCATACTAGTAAAAATATCATTTTTGATCACATGGTAAAAGATGGTATCATTTTTTTACCTTGGAATAATTATGTACTATTTTTGTTCCTTGGCCAATAGTTATATATCATTTTTGGGCCTTCGCCCTTTAATAAAATATGAGACCTGACCTAAAAAAAATAAAATATGAGACTTGAGATGTGGTCTTTAATACTACATGTGGTCCTAAATATAAGACCTAATTGACTTTTTTTAGAGGTTAAGGTTGCGAAATAGGCTATTAAATTATGACATATTTGTTATATTTTTAAATTATACATTAGTTTATAGGTAAAATAAACTAAGGGTTAAATAGCAAACTCACCCTGGAAGTTCTCCTAGGGGAGCAAGCCCCACCTGGAAGTTTTTTGAGGAGCAAATAAGCCCATGAAGTTATTTTTAGGGGCAATTAAGACCCTGAAGTTATTTTTAAGAGCAAATCAACTCAATTTTGACATTTGGCAAATATTTACGGTGACATGTATGTACACACTGACATGGACTACTCCTTGATAAGAACAATTTTTTATTTCAATTTTAATACTCCCTCCGTTCCTAAATATAGGAGCACTTTGACTTTTTTGGAGAATCCTAAAAAAGCAAAATAGGGTAATTAAAAACTGATTTTCCCAAATTTTTTCACTAATAATCTATGAAAATATGTTATGATTAAATTGTTCATTTTGCTTTCTTAGGATTCTCTAAAAAAGTCAAAGTGTTCTTATATTTAGGAACGGAGGGAGTACTTAACTCCGTCTTCTTCTTCAAAAAGGATACCTGCAAACCTCAAGCATTCATATGCGATACTCCCTTATTCTTCTTCGCGGCTCCTTATATAGTATAAAAAGAAAAGTTTGTTCTTCTTCTTCATCGTCTTGAAATCCCTCTGTTTCTCTTTTTTGAAACCCCTCTTATTCTCTTGTTTATTCTATTAAGGCATTGGGGGTTGAGTGCTTGGAAACAGAACGTGGTGATTGTGGTCATTTGAGGACAGTAATTTCAAAAATAGAAACAAGAATAAAGCTTGAAACAAGCCAAATCAAAATCAAATAGAAAAAACAATAATTTCATTCTGGGCATTTCCCAATATGAACTCTACTCTCCTGCTTTGTTCTGGGTTTGTTTCCATGAGAAATGATGGGAGAGAATATGGACGAGTACTCTCCACTCACCTCGTGTCCCGTCTGCCGAGCCGACCTCGTCCCCAAGCCTAATCATTTTAATGGAGGAGAGGAATCAGATAATGGAAGCTTAATCAGATAATGAACCCTCCTTTGAGCGATGCCCTTAATCAGATTGTTTTTATGGAAAACTGACTACTATTTTTTAAAATTGAAAAAATTTGTTTCTATAATGGAGTATCCATGTTAGTATATACATATTGCAAGAAAAAAGTACATGTCAGCATAAATATTTGTCACATGTCAAAATTGAGGTTATTTGCTCTTAAAAATAATTTCAGGGCCTTAATTGCCCCTAAAAATAACTTTAGGGGCTTATTTACTCCTCAAAAAACTTCCAGGTGGGGCTTGCTCCTATAGGAAAACTTCCAGGGTATATTTGCTATTTAACCCAATAAACTAATCTAAGAGAAAAAGTTAGGTAAATCAATTTATAATTAACTTAATTTGCTTTTTTATAGGATTCTTTAAAAAAGTCAATTAGGTCTTATATTTAGGACCGGAGGGAGTATAAATAACTTTTATCCAAGGGGGCGTAGACCAGCTGATAAAAAAGGGGAAGGTAATTAAGGTACTGTGTATCCACCAGGTCATGGGTTCGAACCCTTGAGAAGTCGTCACCCCCATAATGGGGGATCCAGTCAGCGACTTCGGATTAGTCGGTTCCCCGAAAGGGGCCGGACACCGAAGGCTCTAAGAAAAAAAAAATATGAATAATTTTTGAGTTGTTTTCAAATTGACACTAATTTCTTTATAGGGAAAGTGGGGCTAAAGATGTATGACTAAGAGCATCCTTAATTTGTTCGCACAAAAACAAAAAACTTACATTATAAGATACTCCACTCCTCCAAATTATAAGATAATTTTGACTTTTTTAATAATATTTAAGAGGGAAAATCTCGTATGAATACCATTTGAAATTGAAAGGACAAAGAGGGTACTCTAGTTACATGTCATACAAAAGAGGGATTGTCCACTTTTTGGAATAAAGAAGTTTACGAGTAAAAGACCAATATTCCCCTCACTATCAAATATTTAATGTTTAACTAGTATTTAATACATATTTTTAGTTGTTTAATCATATTATATATTAATTTTTTCATTTTAATTTTTATAGTGATTTTTAATAATTTTATTATCAATCATATAATATAATTTGATCATTTGAATCTTTGAAATAAAATTCTCTGAAATGTAAATACTACATTAGGAATGCCCTTTTTGGTGATTTGCATATTAAAATTTCAATCTGCTAACATTATTCAAACACTCTCATTTTATCAAAAGTCATCTTTTTTAAAAAAAAAACTATTATGCTCAAAAATTATTTCAAAAAAGAGTCAAAATTGAAACTTATGTTGAAAAAAATTGAACTTTTTTAGTTTGGTATCACAATTTTTCGGCTTTTGGACTAAATTTTTTTACGTTTTTGATATAATTTTGTCTAATATAACAATTCAATGAAAACAAAAAAATAGATTCAATATATTTTTTTTAAAAAAGACAAAATGATATTAATTAAGAAGGATTACATGGTTTTCATAATATCATGAAAAATAAAAGGAAAAGCAGCCAACCATTCATCTGAAACAAAACTAATAGAAAGCAAATTAAAAGGACGAATTAATAGATTCAATATATTTAAATAGTTATACAAGTTCAATATCATATCTAAAACAACCAAACATTTAATTCAGTGTTCCAAAAAATGCTTAAAACTTGATAATATTGTAAATTTGTAATAATTCTTTAAATTTCAAATCACATTCTGTAATTAATAGACATTCTACATGTTAAAAAAACCAAATCGAAAATAGAAAATCTTATATTTTAAAACTAAAATTAAAACTGAAAAAATACATTTGATCTCTAAACTTAATGAAACTTTAAGTCGATAGGTTTAATACTTCACTTTTGTGTCATCATCAACCTTTGGTCTCTAAACTTTGAAGAGAATAGTGCTCAAAATCGGACCGTGTTAAATTTACTTATATAACATTGAAGTCAATAACTAAGTTTGTCAATTGTGATGATAACTTTCGATCCAAAAAAAAAAAATTGTGATGATAACTCTCCTTCTCTACCTACAACAACAATGTGGTTTTTCGTTCCTAAAATTTAAAAGATAGTTTTAGTTATTAAGTTTGTGTTATTTATAACCTTTACCCTCAATACTTTGAATACAACTTCGTGCCAAATTTGATTTATGACTTTTTATGTACATGTTGCAATGTATTAAGCTGTTGATGAGAGAGGGATGCTACGTAGGCAAAATTAACACCATTAAATCTCACACTAAAGTTCTTTCCAAAATAACACAAAGTTCTTTCCAAAATACCAGGGCCAAATGTTGTCAACCATACAAAGCTGAAGCTCATATCTTTGGCAGAGTAACCCTTGACCTATCGAACTAGGGGATTGAGTGAGCAATAAAAAATGGACAATTACTCCAAGGTCCCAAATAAGAGATTTAATTTCAAAGAAGCTAAGCCTCTATAAGTTGTTAATGACTATTATTAACAACTACAATTGCCTTTATTAACAACTGATAACAACTTGTTGGAATCTCTTTAAAATTGTGTCTCTTATTTAGGACTTAGATACAATTGTCCCACAAAAAATTTTATGGGTCACACGTTTGCTCATAAAAGATGTGAGGAAGATGAAGTCATTTTTTTATGAGCAAACGTGGGACCCACAAATGCTTTTTGTTTGTTTTGATAAAGGGTAAGAGAGACTTTTCACAATTGAATTATATTACTCTTAAGTCTCATTGGTCAATGTGATTTTTTTGTTTATTGGTCAAATTGAGACTATTTATTGTTTTGATGAAGGGTAGGAGAGACTTTTCACAATTGAATTATACTGCTCTTAAGTTTCATTGACCAATGTGATAATTTTTTTTGTTTATTGTTTAAATTGAGATTATTTATTATTTGTTGACCAAAATGACACTTCAATAATTATTTGTTGGCCATAATGTATATTAACTCTTCTTACAAGTTCCACGAAATAAAAAAAAACACTAAAATTTAAGCTTAGAGAAAAAAATCTGATGGAAGTCAAGGAAAAGCGATATTCTATTAAGCACATTAATCTACTAACATCAGTGTTGTAAAAGTTGGACCAGAACGCAAGCCGAAGAAGGTTTCAAATCACGTTTCAACACAATCGAATTGGTTGGACCGACGGTCAAACTGATAACTGTTGAAACGATATGTGAAGTGATCGACGATTGAACCGATTCAACCGTCTGGTCCGATTCGTTTCTTAAAACTTTGACAACACACAGGTCAATTCAACCGGCTTACCTTAGCTTTGAACCCGGCTGACCCAGCCATACAGCCGCAACCTTTCCCTAACTTTGGTATTAACTACTACCTCCAGTCCTAAATATAAGACCTAATTGACTTTTTTTGGAGAGGTTAAGGTTGCGAAATAAACTATTAAATCATGACATATTTGATATATTTTTGGGTAATGGACCTAATCTGCCCCCAAGTAGGGGTGGGAATGGTTCAGGCCTGGCCTGGCCTGGCCACAAAATGGTCTGGCCTGTGTTATAGTTGATCAGCCTGAGCCTGGCCTGTGGCCTATTAAAGACAATATTTTCAAGCCTGAGCCTAGCCTGTGGCCTGGACTAGCCTGACTATTAGCCTGTTAGGAGGCCTGATTAATTTAACGTACTCAATAAGAGGTTTAGAAAGATGAATAGCGAGTAACATCATTTGAATGAATGTTTAGAGAATGAGCAGTAGAATAGAGGATGATATAATTATAATTTTATATTAAGAATTAGTAAAAAAAATAACATCAATTAATATATTAATATAATTTTTATTTAAATAAATATTATTTTACTTCTTAATAGGCCGGCCTGATAGGCTAATAGGCTTTTTTCTCAAGCGTGAGACTGACCTGTTAAGCAAAACAGTCCAAAAGAAAAGGCCTGGGCCTAGGTCTGGCCTGGATATAAGGAGACCGATCCAAGGCCTTAACGATCCAAGTCATAGGCCCCTGATAGCCGGCCTGGGCTATTCCCACCCCTACCCCCAAGTAACCACTAAGGAGCGCTGAGCACCCTAAACTAACAACAGGCCCGTATCTGCACTCCAAGTAACCAAGGTGTTTAAAAACTACCCCGGTTGGACTGTCAACAACGTTTGACCGTTACTATGCCTATGTGGCCGCCACGTGAAGACCTGTCTTGCCACCTGACACCTTGTCATCGCCATGTAGGATATGTTTATGTGGTCCCACATTCAATAAAAAACAATTTCTCCCTCCCTCTTCATCACAAAGCCGATGCCGCCCCCCATCCCCTTCACCTCCCTCCCCAGCCCCCACCGCCTCCCTTACACCTCCACAACAACCCCCCCATCCCCAACACCACCACCTCGCGCCTCCACACCCGTAGGAGACCGAAGGCCATTGAGGATTATTCTGAGAGCAATCCACGCAGATCTTGTTCCCCGCTTGCACTTGAAGATCCCGGAGACGCCTCGCCGCCGCCATAGAAATAGTTTCCTTTTCTTCTTCTTCTCCGGTGGATCTAATTTTTTGATTGGAAGAAAGTGAAACTGGGAAGGGGAAGGATCCTTTGTTTTTTTTTTTGTGGTGTTTGGGGAATGTGAGGATCGATCCACCGAAATGATAAAGGAAGCTCGTCGGATGGCAAGCACGCAAGGGGGAGGTTGGGAGGAATTGGAAGAGAGGGATGGAGGGCTGTGGTGTTGGGGGCAGGGGGCTGTGGAGGTTGCGGGAGGGCGGGGGGACTGCGGTGGTGGGGGGCTTCGGGCCTGGGGGTGTGGAGGAGCGAGGTGGTGGTGTTGGGGATGGGGGGGTTGTGGTGGAGGTGTAAGGGAGGCGGTGGGGGGCTGGGGAGGGAGGTGAAGGGGGTGGGGGGAGGCGGCGTCGGCTTTGTGATGAAGAGGGAGGGAGAAATTGTTTTTTATTAAATGTGGGACCCACATAAACATATTCTACGTGGCGATGACAAGGCGCCAGGTGGCAAGATATGTCTTCACGTGGCGGCCACATAGGCATAGTAACGGTCAAACGTTGTTGACCGTCCAACCGAGGTAGTTTTTAAACACCTTGGTTACTTGGAGTTTCAGATACGAGTCTGTTGTTAGTTCAGGGTGCTCAGCGCTCCATGGTGGTTGGCAGATTAGGTCCATTACCCTATATTTTTAGATTATACATTAGTTTATAGGTAAAATAAACTAATCTAAGGGAAAAAATTAGGTAAATCAATTTATAATTAACTTATTTTATTTTTTTATAGGATTTTCAACAAAAAAGTCAATTAAGTCTTATATTAAGAATCGGATGGAGTATTAAGCGCCATTATGTGTCAAAGTAAAATGAAATCACAATTGACACTCTCGGAGACTGAGAGGGCAATAGCAGTAACACACTAGTTGACTCCACAAAGGTAAAACCAATCCCATAGTAATAGTAAGAACATAAATTGAAGAATCATTTTAAGATTTTGAGAAAGGAAGGGAATTTTGGGGGATCATCTTTGGAAATGCCTCCAATTCCAATCACCACCAATTGACCACCTTATCCTTCGTCGCTTCCACCGTCTCTCTCTCTCTCTCTCTCTCTCTTTCTTTTCACATGGCAACCATATCACCTTTAGACATTACAAATACCAATCGCTTCAAGCTCCTCCCTCTCTCTCTCCCTTCTCTCTGCACCTGTCCTTGTCGTCTTCCCCTCTCATCTTCCCAATCCCTCGCTTTCACCAGACGCAAACCGCTTCTCCGGTTCGGTCTTCACGGCTTCTTGGCTCGACGGCGCGTCATTACAGCTGTGGCTCAAGCCGAGCCTGAACGGCTCGACGAAGGCAATGCGGAAAAGGTGCTTCTGCTTAAGCTTATGCTATTTGATAAATACTCCTCCGTTCCTAAATATAAAATCACTTTGTTAATTTGATTAGATGAAGTATGCTGGTTAAGGTAGTTATTAGCATATGATATTACTAATATACTCTAAGTATATATCTTTATTCTTATTCTCACTCTTGTTTGTTTATTATAGATAAACATTATTAGGCCTTATTTGGAAAAAAGTTGATAAAATGAGAATGTTGCTTATATTGAAGAACAAATTGATTAATTAATTAATCAATTTGAAAGTGATCTTATATTTAGGAACAGAGGGAGTATTAATTAATTAATTGTGGCTTGTGTTGTCTGAGTTTTTGAGTTTTGGTTTAGGGAGATACTCCCTACTGTCCTAATTATAAGACCAAGGCAATGCGGAAAAGGTGGTTGGGATTATGGTATTGATAAATTGTGGCTGTGTTGTCTGAGATTTTTTTTATGTTTTAGGGAGATACTATCATACATTTAAGTTATATTTAACTAATTTGATTAGACTATCTCTTCGGGGACATCCGATAAAATTGGAATGATTTAGAGAAGATTAGTACGCACTGTGCAAGGATGACACACACAAATCGAGAACTAATTTTTTAGAGACAAGATGTTAGTTAAATTAGTTAAAAGTATGTGATGTTACTAAACACACTAACTATAGATCTTTACCCCGCGCTCCCCCTCTTTTGCTTGTTTATTGTTAAGAAGTAGTTGGGATAATTTGGGAAAAATTATAGAGGTTTATAGGACCAAACTCACATATTATTCAAGTAGGTATGATATTTAGGACGGGAGGGAGTGAGATGAATCGGCATTGGCCATGTTTTTGGTGAATGAAAATGGATGGATTTAATTGTGGTAGTTAATTTAAGATGACAATTTGTAGAATTGAGAGTGGTAGATTGATGGTGATATGATAATCCATTGATTATGGTTTTTAAGTTGGAATAGGAGTTTGTGTGTGTGGTTCAGAAAAATGGTCCATGCTTAAAGCTTTGATTGTGCTAAATAGTCTCATGTTTGCGTGAAAATAATGTTTATCTATGGTGTCACCTTGGCTTTTAAGTTGTTTACATTATAACTACGAAAAGGTAATTACTTGTGCTATCTTTTGTTTTTGTGATAAGATGTTGTTTAATGTTGATCTGTATTATTTCAGTCTGCTGATGAATATATAGTGTGGTGAATTCTGAAAGTCATTTTGATTCAACTTTATAGAATGCAGTTACTGAGTGTGGTTGATGTGAAGTTAATTGAAGTCTTTCTTTGTCATTGTAGGAAGATGTCATATTAGAATCTCAACAGAAAGTTAGTCAGTTGAAAAACAGAATTATTTTTGGACTTGGCATTGGGGTAGCTGCTGGCGGCATTGTCTTGGCTGGAGGATGGGTTTTCACAATAGCCTTTGCAGCTGTTGTGTTTGCTGGTGCACGTGAATATTTTGAGTTGGTTCGAAGTCGTGGAATTACTGAAGGAATGACTCCGCCTCCTCGATATGTGTCACGAGTGTGCTCCATCATTTGTGCCCTAATGCCCATGTATATCATGTAAGATTTGTTATTTTAATTTCTATGACAGCCTCTTTTATGTATGCAGCATTATGTTTTTTCATAGACAATATTAGTTAGCAAATGAAAGTTTAGACATGTTTTCAACAATCTAATATAATCTATCATCTCTAAATTTAGTTGGCTAATCTTATTAAAAATGGGCATCTAAACTATTTTAATTTGTCACATTAGATGGTGCATTTCTTAAGCTCAATATTTGATTAACTTAAGCTTGGAAAGGGAGTTTACCTTCCCCTTGTGGATGTTAAGAGTAAATTTGGGGTCCATACCTCTCCACCCACCTCTTGCCTGAAATAAGATTAAAGAAAATGCCTGTTGTGAATAATTCTTTTCTCCTTCAATACATTTGATAAAATATCCACATTCAGGCATTTTTTTAATTATTTCCTTGTAAAGACCATTTGTGCATATTGCATACTGTAAGTTTGATTGGGTGAGCGAATTGGTTCATTGAAACCAGAAGCTTTCATAAAGGTACAAGAAGTTGATAGGAGTTGTAAGAACTATAATTTCTTACGTACATCATTCAATTTTTTTTTTTTAAAAAAAACTATGGGTCTTGTGCTTCACATAGAGTTTTAAGTGAGATCAATTGTATATGGCCTATGAATAGTGGGGCTTTCTTTAGGATTTTTATCATATATTGATATATTGATGTTGATATTTGTATTGTGATGATAGCTAGGAATGAAACTTTCTTTTCTGAATTGTTACGCATACATTGTTGGATACGTACATGGATAAGCTTGCTTTACTTCTAATTTTGTGGTGAGAAGATTTGTGGGGTACTTCTTATGAAACATATTAGCTCATCTTTGGTCTAGGGTTTGGAAAACTGATCGCTATTTGTTACTTATTGGTGTTGTTAACACATGTCTAGGTATCGTGGCCATATTGATGTATCCGTGACTTCTGCCGCTTTTGTTGTGGCTATGGCTTTACTGTTACAAAGAGGAAACCCTCGTTTTGCACAGCTAAGCAGTGCCATCTTTGGGCTGTTTTATTGCGGCTATCTTCCTTGCTTTTGGGTGAAGCTTCGGTGTGGTTTAGCAGCTCCAGCTTTAAACACAAGTAATTGGTTTTTTCATCTCTAATTAGGAAAAGTTATTAGTGATAGCTATCAATAAAGGCTCATATTCTGCTATGTATGTCTTCAAAATATATTTTGTGGTTTAGGGTTTAGGGTTTTCATCTTTGTTTTAAAATTTTTGTTGGGCATTGTCCTACTTCCCATTATTGTTTGTATGGCACCTGTTTGTTGTAACCAGACTAAATCTTGGTAGGAATAGGCGCAACATGGCCTATGTTTCTTGGTGGTCAAGCCCATTGGACCGTTGGTCTCATAGCAACTTTGATTTCCATAAGCAGCATAATTGCAGCTGACACATTTGCTTTCCTTGGAGGCAAGGTAAATTAGGCTCCACAATCTCCTACTTCCTATTTCTTCGGAAATTATAATCTGTTTCCAGATTCGATATTCTCATTTGAAAGTATGCCAACTCTTGTCATTTCCAAATTCTTCCTTGATATGAATCATTGACACTTATAGGATAAGCTGTGTCCATGTGTCACACATGTTAAACACTCTGATATATAAGACATTTTATGATCCTCCAAAGCACATAGATACTTTAGATTTTCTTGTTAAGCTGTGTCCATTTCAATATTCTTGATCCTTGGCATTTTCTTATTTTTCAATTTTTTTCATGTCTTTGGCCTTTGGTTATTTAAATTCATGTTTACCTCCATGCAGACATTTGGTAGGACTCCACTTACTAGAATAAGTCCCAAAAAGACATGGGAGGGGACTATTATAGGCTTCTGTGGGTGTATACTTACTTCTGTTATATTATCAAAAGTTTTCAGCTGGCCAACATCATTGTTCAGGTACTCTTCCTGGCCTGAATTTTATTTCAGTGTAATGGTGATGTTCTTATTGTATGTATTGGTTAATTAAATTTGAGTTGGAATTTAATCAGCTATGTTCATTTTTTCAAAAAAAAAAAAAACAAGAAGTTAGTTTGAACTTGCACAAAGCTTATATAATTAAAATTGTGATTTGTTGCAGTGTATCGTATGACTTTTCTGATTGATTGGTGGTGTTTTATTTAATTATTTTGACATCATTTTTCATAAAGTTGTTTATTTATAATTCCAGTTATAAATTTCCGGGCAATATAGTGAATATGATCTTAATTTAACTGGATATCTGGAGCACGAGCATATCTCTGAATTATCTTATTGAAAACTCTTTCTTTCTTAAGGTTGGCTATTTTTGCTTTATAACCTGCATAATGCTGTGCCATAGATGATTTTCATTTACACTTCAATGCCAACACTTGTTTTAAGACATTGAAGTGCGTAATGAGTTTTGTCAGTATTGTAATAGTCATCCGTCAACAAGTGAATGGCCTTATAATTATAGCTCAAGATTAATATTCATTTGTTCATTATGGAACTTTCTTATTCATGTGTACATGTATTGACACTCATGATAATTTTACCTTTTTGCATGGTATTTTTTCAGTGCAATGGCTTTTGGTGTTCTGAATTTCTTTGGATCTGTTTTTGGTGATCTTACTGAATCAATGATTAAACGTGATGCGGGTGTAAAAGACTCTGGCTCCCTAATACCTGGTCATGGTAATAGAATTTTACTTGCAAGTATTTTTGTGATGAACTATATATTCCTATATATAGGCCTTGCCAACTTTTCCTTGTATTTTGTCATTATAAGTATTATCTTTACTTGCCAACTTTTCCTTGTATTTTGTCATTATAAGTATCATCTTTCCTTTTATTGCAACACATCTATTTCACCATCCTCATCTTTGCTATCCCAATTTTTTCTTATGCTTGGCTACTATGCGACATCAACTTCCCTTAAAGCTAAAACATTGTATGATCAGATTGGCTGAGCATACACAGTATTATCTTGCCATCCCACCATCAACATCAATTTTTTCAACTCCCCTTTAATTCAGGTTTTACTCATTATGAGTATTATCTTTCCTTCCTTTCCAAGTTTTCTTGAACATTGTATGACCAGATTGGCTGCATATACACCCTTGAATCATGGTTACTTCAATGATTTCTCAACACATGCTCTAGGGGATTATTTCAAGCCATATAACAATCGGTGAAGTGTGTACCCTCTTCCATTGCTTTTTAAAAGCCTGAGGGCATTAGGGAAACAAGTTTAATAGAATTGAATTTAGTCACTGCTCAGCAGATAATGAAATCAGAAAAAACATCTTTTGCCAGAAGGTGCATGTAAATGATTGGATGCTTATCATATTTAAGTAGAAAAGTTAGTAAAATTTGATATTTGGAGTAATCCAAACCTTCATGAAACCTTGGTTTCAACACACAAGATGCTCTAGAATTCAACCCCATGGTCTTAGGTTTTCTTATAAACCAATTTTCACATGAAAATTCTAAGGTCTGAATGCTTAACAAATTTTTTTGAAAACAGCCCTGTTTTCCCTTGTACTCTTGACCAGCAATGTTTCTGCTTACTATGGATTCTCAAACTTACCCAAAATGACCTGAATTTATTCATACTACAACTTTGTTATGCCTTGCAAAAAGTGTACCAGGTACATTGCCAAGGTTTAACCTCGGCGCGTGCTTTATTTTCACTGCTGCCCATAACATAACGCACTAATTATGTATTATGTTTTATCTAAAATTTGAACCTCATACTTTATTTAGGAACCCTATACCCTATACCACGGAGTAAAGATTGAAATATAGCATAAATCCTCACATGCAATTCTTCATAAACTTTTGAAATACTCCATCCCTTTCTAAATACTCCCTCCGTTTCTAAATATCTTCCAGTTTCCCTAATTTGATTATATTAAGGATGTTAGTTAAGTTAGTTATTAGCACATTATACTACCAATTCACCCTAACCATATACATTTATCACCACTCTCCTTTCCTAAATAAGCATTATTAGGGTGAATTTGGGAAAAAGTTGGGAACAATTAGAAGGTGGTCTTATATTTAAGAATGGACGGTGTATAAGCTCTAGTTGACTTTTCGAAAAAACCTATAAAAACACAAAAAATTACTTATGAATTGATTTTCCGAAATTTGTTTCATTAAATTAGTTTATTTGACTTGTTAGCTAACATATAATCTTACAATACACAAAATACATTATGATTAACTGTTTCATTTTGCTTCATTACTCACTTCAAAAAACGTCAAGTAGGTCTTATATTTAAGAATTGGAGGAAGTAAAAAAATTTTTGAGGTGGCTTACATGGTCAACTGTACTAATCTCTTGTTCTACCCCATTTCCAAAATGACTGAAATTTGGTCTAAACTAAAAAACCTTTTAAAAATATTTAGAAGATTGAACTCATCTGTCTCAGAGTTAAACCCTACTAAAATGTGTAGAAAACAATATAATTAAACGAATGATTTGAAGGGAGCTCAGTGTATGCAGACAAGGATAGAAAAATAGTATGGAAAATTGTATGCAATCCTAGAAAAAATGCATTAGTCATGATTTATGAACAGTGTGATTTCTATAGATTTTGAATATTATCTAAAATAGTATGCTAAACAGTATGTTACATTATGCCATGCAGGTGGAATACTAGATAGGGTGGACAGTTATGTATTCACTGGAGCACTTGCCTACTCTTTCATCAAAACCTTTCTACCGCTATATGGAGTATGATAGAGTGAAGAAAATGTAAAGTGTTGCTTTACAAAGTTTACAAGACTCTGGCAAGCTGGAGGATAATTTTGAATGGGCCAAGAAACAAGTTTCACTTAAATTTGGATCAACATGTCAAGTGGAAGGGATAAATAATTGTGAGGATCATAGGAACAAGAGTACCAGGTTTTTCTCGTATATCCTTAACCTCAGTTGATGTATGCATTTCGTCTTTTTCCATCATGCTTCCACATTTATATAAAATCACAGGTGGGATGGCTGGCCATATGCATCTGTATATATCAGCGAGTTTTGCTTTTGCATTGGTTTTCAATTGTAAATAATCATAATTGGCTCAAGAATAAGGCCACTGTTGGATGTGGTTTGTGTCATTAGGATTTAAGCCCCATGTTAGAATTTCAGCATCTTTAGTTAACAGCAGGCGCTATTTAGCTGAATATGCACGGAATTTGTACTATATTCTTACACCCAAAGGACATCTTATTAGGTTCACATAATATTCAAATGTCATTTTCCTTTCATTTAGAAGGTTAACATAATTGAAAGGTTGGCATATATGAATATATCATCAACTGGATGCAGGTTAAAGTTCAATTTTATGAAAGCAACTTGGTGCATTGCTATTGAGTGATTTGATTAGAGGTTAAAAGTTAGATAATGTTTAGTTTGTTTCAAAAACTAATTTGAATTGCAATTTTCTCAAATTATACTCTCTACAGAAATTCACACGAGTTAAGGTAGGTCTTCCAATTTAGATTTCCCTCTCACGCCAATCAGGGTAAGTCATTTATGTTCTATGGTATGTTTAACAGTTTTTATATGGTGTCAGACATCTGACATATTTATATGGGTATTTTTGTATCTCAACCCATACTCTATATCACCCATTTCTTGTACCAAGCAGAAGCAACTTGTAGCATATTTGTAAATTTGTAAATAAGGTAAATGTGCAATTTTAACAACAAAGTTTTAATTAAGTTTTTTAAGGAGTAAAAATTCACATGAAATTTACGAAATTGAGCAACTTTAACAAAGGTCCTGACAACAGTTAAACTTTCGTCATGTGAGAGCCCCACATTAATCTTAGATGATTATTTTTTAAAATAAAAAGATTGAAAGTGCAATTTTAATAATGGTTTGTATTAGATACTTCTAACACAAAATTTTGTTGTTAAAATTGTTTTTGCTTTATTAAAAATAATCATCTATAAATTGATGTGGGGCCCGCTAACCTGAAAATTAATTGAAGTTTGAAAGTGTTTGGGCTTCTTTTCAAAATCGCTCCATTTCCTAAAGTTTGTGTATATGATGTTAGAAATTGTAGACACTCTTGACTGGAAACTTTGTTGTTAAAATTGTACCTTCATCCTTGTAAATATGAAAGACTTGTAAAGTTAGCAAAAATTATCAAATAAGGCTGCTTTTGGACATAAAAATAAACTATCAATTCGCGAAAAATGGGTATCTAGCATCACCCCATTTTCTGGTTCTTGTTAAGATATAAGCTTTTTTGTGTTAATTTTCAGCAGTGCATATGTTATTCCGATAGTTGAAGGATGCATAAGTTTGGATTCAGGTTATTTTTGTCTTCAGATCAAATTGTTTGGTCCCTCCAAATGCACAAGTTACTTTCTAATGTATTTGGTCAAGACATGACTCCGATCATAAGAGAAACTTGGCCCAAAATTTAGGCTCAATCACAAGATGTTGATTTTACATGCTTTCTTTAATGTCTCCTTTCGGTTGTTGATGTTTCTATAGGTGCCAAGGAAACTTGTCTCTCTTTTTCATTCATGCGTCATAAACGTTGTTGCTATTTGTCCAAAAAAATGCGTCATAAACGCTGTGAATGAGTCAATCCTGATCTTCGTCCAACCATTTTTTAATTAATATTTTTATCACAATTTGGGGTACTTTGCAAGCTTTTCCAAAATCAAATCATAAGGCCTGTTTGGGAGACTGGAAAGTGGAAAGGAAATTGTATATGAGAATTGCAAAATGTAATTTCCATATATCCTGGGGCCCACAAACTTTCTCTCTCCAACTCCCACTTTTCCTGGGCCCCACAAACTTTTACATCTCATCATAATCTAATTTACCTCTACTTTCCATATATACCCCCTTACCCTCAATTCTCACCTCCAATTCCATTTCCCAATTCCATCCAACCAAACGGAAGATCATGTGATAAACTTCTCTAGAATGTACTCCCTCTCGTCCTAAGCATAAGAATTAAATGACTAATTTATATATTAATGGCATTAATTAGTTATTTGTAAACAATGTGTGTTCATTGTATTCTAAAATACCCCTTTTAAATCATTTTTATTAAACATGTAATCTCTTTGTTAAAAAATATAAGATTTATTTTTGGAGTTGATCTTGGTTTTGAATATTGGAATTAATTCTAATTTATTCCCACTTCCCAAATTATCCTTAGTGGTATTCGCCCAACAATATTCAAGAGATTTCAGAGGGAATACGAGAAGATCATTGGAGGTTATTCAGAAATAAACACTATATTAGTTACTAACAAACTAATATCAATTTAATTGAAGTAATTAAATATTCTCTTAATTAGGTCCGCTGGGAGTTCTCTTAATTAGGTCCGCAGGGAGTACGTACAATCAACCAATCTGGTTGATTTATGAAATAGTTATGATATTTGAAAGACAAAGTGGATTGAAGTATTGCATTAATGAGTTGGTTTAAGAAAGTTATGATCTTTGAAAGACAAAATGGATTGAAATATTGCATTAATAATCGAAGAAAACTCTTTAACTAGTTCCTATATCTAGTATTGGATGGATGGATTATTTATTTTAGAAGAATTACTTGCTAGCAATCACTCTGCAAGAACATTCATTTCTTTTAAGGATATGTCATCTCCCAAAACATTTTTGCTGAAGCTCAACGTTGAGCATCAGTTTCACAACGACCAAAAAGTTGTTAATGTCCCTACCTTGGTTCCATAATTTTGGTTGTTATGATATAGACTCCGATTGGCTCAATAATATGGTCGATCACATTACTAAAAGCAGACAATAATTAAATCCTTTTGTGAAGGAAGTTTGACTACCGTTGTTTCCTGCTAAATTCATTCATATTTTGTAACGTAACTATATATGACATTAACACACTGGTATAGTCTTTTTGCTTGTTATCATCTTTCAAAGAAATTAGGGAGAATTTCATATAAGGACCTCTCTAGAAAATTAATTTCAAAGGACCAAAAGAATTCCAAAATATCACTCTAGGATTTGGTCGTCAATGAGATTAAAGTTGTGTCATAGGAGAGAGAGAGAGAGAGTGTGTGTGTGTGTGAGGTATCATTCATACGAACTTTTTCCTTGTTCATATGAGGTTTTTCCTTGTTAACACTACAAAAAAATGGTCGATCGTCGTGCCTCAAATTTTGAACAATTGCAAAGGATGTCGCGCCACCATGGAGTGACAAGAGACCTGTGTCACGGTTTTCAGTTGTGCAATTAATGTGATCGAGATAAAATAGAAGGATGTCGCGCCACAAAAACGCGACATCTTTGTTTTATTAAAAAAATATAGATGACGCGCCAGAGTGAAGCGACATACTACATGCTCATTTTTATAAAAATGATGTCGTGCCACTGTTGCGTGACATCTTCTATTTTTTTAAAAAAAATGCAGTAGCTTATGTCGCACCACCTTGTGTGGCATAAGCTGCTGAAATATTTTTAAAAATATTATTGTCGAGAAAGCGTTGGAAAAATAATGGAGAAAGAGTTGGGAGATTTTGAACGGGGAAGAATGGAGGGAAAATAATGAAAAAACAAGTATTAGGTGATGAAATAATAGAGTTGGAATAATTATAGTATTTAAACAAATGTTATGATAAAGTTTATACGTTGTAGGAAAAATAAATGGTGGAGGATAGGAATTATAATAATTAAACAAATTACCTGCATGAAAAAAATTTAGTTATATGGGAAGGAAAAAGAATAAAAGCATCTGATCTTTTTGTATTTGAAGTATATTAAAGTAAGGTCTCTGGGGACCCTACTTTAATATGTAAAATTTATGAGACTTTTCTACTATTAAGTCCCTTGTGAGGGACTACAAAATGATTTTTCCTATTATTTTATATTTTATTGAGCATTGTTCATATGATGTTTTCCCTTGTACATATGGGTTTATTAATTCTGTCTTTTATCATTGTTCATATGAGTCTTTTCTTTGTTCATATGAACTTCTCCCTTGTTCATATGACTATTTAACTTGTTCATATATGTAATTATTAGTGATGTATGAGAGAAAGATTTATTTGTAAATCTTTTCCTACAACTTAATTTCAGTTGAGAACTCAAATCCTTAAGTGATGTTTCTAATTTTTTTTGTTCCTTCTTCTAAATCAATTCATTTTAAAGGGCTTTTATTGAAATTCTCCCAACAAATTATCGAGTTGATCCTCTCTTTTTGGGTCCCACATAGTAATGTCAATTGGGTCTCAACTCTCTTTTTTTTTTTTGAATAGGAGCAAAATGATATTAATAGTATAGAAGTCTTACAAATTATTGTAAAAATTAAAATGACAAGCATGACTGAATAGTCTCTCCACATCGGGGGAGACTAAGTCTGAATAGAAAGTGGTTATACTACCAAACTTCAACAATATAGACGCGATGTCTCTACTAACAATATCCCGTGATTTGTTGAGGGCAAAGGAGGAAATGTCTAATTTTTTCCTCACAAAGAGCACTTTGAGATGATCCCTGTTCCTGAATAGAGGAGTCTGAGTTGTCCACTTGAGAGCTAATCTGATAGCAAATGGCACTGCACTAGGAGTTTTGTACCTGCTGTGGGGGATACTTAGCCTGATGAGGGTGAATGTGCCATAGAAAATCCCAATTTGAGTGTGTTTTCCCCCTGCCATTTTGATCACATGGACCACAAATTTCCAAGTCGGACCAAAGCCAGAGGGTACCACGTTGGAACAATGTGGATGTGGCTGTGTCGGTGTACTAGGTTGCTGAATATCCCCAAATGCCATCCTGTTGAAGCTGTAATCAACACAAATATCACGTACCGTGTCCTGTAAGGGAGTAATCTGTTGGTCATGCAGGGACTGATTCCGTTTTCTCCAAATTGTGTTTAGCAGAATTATAGATTTTAGCAGGGCTTCTTCCTCTCCTAGATCTATAAGTAAGGAAAGTGTTGATATCAATCTAGTCTTGAACTCATCAAAAGTGTTAGCTGTGAGTCTTATGTTAGCTGCCAGTGACCATACAGATCTTGTGTATTGGCAGGAGCAAAAGATGTGTAACAAGGTCTCATCTTCCATGCATCCAAATTGACAGTCTCCTCTAGCAGGCAGATGATGGTGCCTGAGAACATCGGTTGAAGGGACAGCATTATGTAGTACCTTCCAAACAAGGAGGAGATACTTCCCGGGTAGTTGGATGGACCAAAGTTTCTTCCAAAAGGGGTCTTTGGTACCTGAGATATGTTCCGATCTGAGTGTTTGGTATCCCTGCTTGACAGAATATACACCCAAACAATTACCTTGCCAGATAATTCGATCTCTGTTGCCGGAGTTAGAAACTGGGAGTTTAGCTATCTTATTGGCAGTTTGCTGGTCATAAAGCTGGAGTAGCAAAGGCTTGTTCCAAGAGAGCGAAGAGAGATGGAGGGGATTGTGCACTAACAAGTCACTAACTCTCGGTATGTCTACCAGAAGGCTGTGATTGTGCTGCACCGGCCACCAAAGAGGGTGGTTGATTACAATTGAAGTGCCATCACCAACTGACCAAGCAAGGTTCTGTGTTATAAGATTTGCACTCTGCAGTATTCCTTTCCATAACTAGGAGGAATTATAAGGTGTGCGAAGGAAGGTCTGCTCTGAGAAGTCAATGTATTTCGATTGCATAACTTGTCCAAAGAAGGAGTCCTCAAATGCTATGATTCTCCACAGCTGCTTAGCTAATAAGGCTTTGTTAGTCCAGTTTGCTGACCTGATACCCAAACCTCCTTCCTCCACAGGGGAGAAAAGAGTTTCTTTGTTAACAAGGTGCATTCTCTTGGAAGTGTCTGATTGTCCCCAAAAGAAGTTTATACATCTCGAGTTAATCCCATCACATATTTTCTGTGGAAGGGCAATTGAAGACATGATGTGAATTTCTGCAGAAGAGAGGACCGATTTGATAAGTTGCAGCCTTGAAGCTTGAGACAAAAGTTTTGTTTGCCATAAAGCCGTTCTTCTTTCAATTTGGCCTAATGCGTGTGAGTATAAATTGGACTTGTTTCTGCCGGGATCAATCCAAGCACCTAAGTATTTGCCTAATCTTGATGAGAATCTCACCCCCAGAATTTGTGAGAGCATGGTCTTTTGCCTGTTTGCGACATTAGGACTGAATATAATGGAAGATTTACTGAAGTTAATCTCTTGTCCAGACCAATGGCAGAATTTATCAATCCCAAATTTAACCGAGCTGACATTCTCTTGATTTGCTTCAAAGAAGAAAAGAGAATCATCTGCATAAAAGAGATGTGAGATGGCTGGAGCTTTCTTGCAGATTTTGATCCCATTCCAATGACCCGTCCTTTCCAGATGAGTTACCAGGCTAGAGAGAACATTTGCTGCCAGGATAAATAAATATGGAGACAGTGGGTCTCCCTGTCTAATGCCTCTTGAGGGATTGAAGGACTGAGATAATCTACCATTCACCTGTATCTGGTATTGCACAGTCGAAATACACTGGTAGATTAAAGATATCCATTTCTCTGGGAATTTCATTCTCTCCATGGTGGCAGCTATGAAATCCCAAGAGATTTTATCAAAAGCTTTGGCATAATCAATTTTCAAAGCCGCCAATTGTTTCCTGCCTTTCTTTGAGGTGTGAATCTGGTTCATCAGTTCTCCAGCCAAGATTATGTTATCTGATATGAGCCTGCCTTGCAAGAAAGCACTTTGGTTTGGAGCTATAAGCTTTTGCAGGATTGGTTTAAGTCTGTTAGCTAAGACCTTGGAGATTATCTTGTATATGACATTACAGAGGCTTATGGGTCTAATGTCTTGAAGTGAAGAGGGCTTGTCTACCTTTGGGATTAAGGTGATGACTATTTTATTATATGCCGACAGTAGGTGTTCTGAGTCCCAAAAACTTGTCACTGCATTGTGAACATCATTTTGAACAAGTTGCCAATTTTTCTGAAAAAAACTAGCATGGAAACCATCACATCCAGGGGCACTGTCTTGTGGGAGAGAGAAAACAGCTTGCTTTATTTCCTCCCTCAAAATTGGTTGCTGTATTAAATCGAGATCCGAGTTGTCAAGTTCTGGAATAGGGAAGGCCCAAAGTTCTTGTAGACAAGAAGGGTCAGGAACTTGTTGATTGTATAGTCCATGAAAATGAGAGAATGCCAATGACCGAATTTCATCTGAGTCTGAAGTCCATGAACCATCTTCTTTCTTTAGGTTAAGTACAAGGTTCTGATTGAATCTTCTGTTAACTATAGAATGGAAGTACTTCGTGTTCCTTTCACCATGAGTCTTCCATTTAATCTTGGCTCTTTGCTCCCAGAAGCTATTCTCACATTCATAAAGGAATTCAAGTTCTTGTTTTGTTTCTGCAATTGAGGTCCTCTCAGAGGGGCCAAGTGAGTCCCCTGGTGCGATCTGGCAAGACAGATTGCTAAGAAGAGCTTCGCCCTGTTTGATTCTTAAGGGGATATTACCAATGTGACTGGTATTCCAAGAGTGTAAGGCTGAGAGAGTTGATATAAGCTTGCAGTGAAGTGAGAACATGGGTGATCCTCTTGCTGAATTGGACCAGCTGTCTCTAATAATTCTGTTACATTCAGGGAACATATACCAGTATTTTTCGAACTTAAGACCTCTTGATTTCCTGAACAGCGGTTTTGAATGAAGTACAATTGGACTGTGATCTGAGGCTGCAATCCCCATATGCTGTATATATGAGCAGGGATACTATGATGACCAATGAGAGTTGCAAAAAGCCAAGTCAATTCGCTCAAAGCATACATGATCACCCTTTCTGTTGTTAGTCCAAGTAAAATGTGGTCCTTGGTGATTTAGAATGTCCAAGCCAGCATGTTCCATGATTTCTTTGAAGATATTCATACCTGAGTTGGAACCAGTGCTACTCAATTTATCATTAACGGAGATAATCTGATTAAAGTCACCCACTAGTGCCCATGGGAGGTTTATTGTAGGGGCTGTGTCTCTAATCCAGGACCAAAGTAAGTGACGATTGGATTGAATTGGCGGGCCATAAACAAAAGTAATATAGTAGGAAGATGTAGACACGCTTTCATTAACTTTTAAGTGACAGTAATACAGGGAGACGGCTAATACATCAACTTTGGTATCTTTTTTCCAGCCCACAAAAGTGCCCCCCCTTTACAGATAGCATCAGTTCCTACATAATTGATGAAACCTAGAGACTCTAGAGACTTCGCTACATGATTGACACTTATTTTAGTTTCAGACAGATATAGGAAGGTTGGACTATGTGTCATAGCTAATCTCTTACATCTTTGAACTGCCGAGGCCTTCCTAAACCCTCGACAGTTCCAGCTAATGGCTATCATGATGTCTTGGAAGGCTCATTGTCGGCTGCCTTCCTAGCCGTGGTTGGATTAATGGAGTGAGTGTCACCAAAGATCTTCATCCTCTTCTTCACAAAATCCAGAGTTAGTGAAGCATGAGGTAGTCGTTTACGAAGTAGGCTGCTACTAGCCTCTGTATGTGGGGAGGAGTTCAGGTCAAGGGACTTGGAGTCTTGGAGCTGAGGGGAATCCGATGGGATTCTGGATTCAGTAGAGTCAGAGGTAGGTGGAAAAGCTCCTTTGGTGGAGAAGAATTAGAACCAAGAGTCCAAAGGCTTGTGTTTGTTGGAGGGGAAAATCAGTGGACCATCCGAGTCAGCAAAGAAGTAAAATGAGATGTTCTGAAGGAAGAGCTCGCGAAAGTCCTCACGAGCCATTGGAACAATCTCCCAAGAGAGGCCATTGTTGTTGTTTGGGTGAGCCATGATGCCAAAACCATTTGGACTCCAACCATCAAAATCCTTGGCCTTACACCACCAGTTGAGAAGGGAGGTTGGGGTTGCTGGAGTGTCAGGGGCAAGACGCCATATGAATTGATCACTGATCTGAGGATTAGATGGAGGAGGGAATATAAGCAGAGACTCCGGGTTTTTGGGACCGTGGCTCAGAATTCGCATGCAATCTGACAGGAACTTCTCAACCTCTGAATCTTGGATCAAACGATCTTCTCCTAGCTTCCTCCTTTTTGTGTCAGCAACTTGATCCTGAGGCTTAGCGAGAACTTGAGCTGGAATAGCCTCCAAGGTTTGTTGATCAAAGAAGGCTGATTGCTGAGGTTGAGTTATAGCTGCTGGTGGGATAGGGTCTTCATTGGCAGGCACAGCAGTGCCTAAGGTGGAGGCTGGAATCTGATCATTTAGAGGCTTCTCAGAGGATTGGAAGGAAGGAACCATGGTGGAATGAGCAGCTGGTGTGGAGGAGGAACCAATGGCAGTATTCTGTGCAGTGGCTGGATCTCCAGATTTAGTGGGCATGGAATGGAGGGTGACATGTTCAAAGCCAGGAGGAACCACTGGTGCTGATGTGCTGCCGGAGATGAATAAATCATGAATCATTTGACCCAATGGGTTAGGAGAGGCCATCAAGGTGCTGGCAATACCATCTTCTGGAGTGTTGGGTGGGGCATCAGGTATAGGGACATCTGAGGTCCCCTCAGAATCTGATTCATCAGAGGAAAGGTGGATGAATCCATCATGGTAGTTGTGGTGGTTCAGCAGGACATCCTGGGGGAAGCTTCATAAATCCTATAATATTGCCTCCTGGGGCCTTAGAACCTTATGCGTGTTGAACCAGCCATTCTGTGTTCTCTAATCCAGGTCTGCCAAGTAACTTCAGCAGCTCTTGCATCAAAGTTACAGGTGATTCTAGTACCAAAAAGGCGGGAAGCTTTGAGGTGGATAGCATGGAAACCCCTATTGAAGTCTCCAACTGTAGTGGGGCAGTCCTGGGATGTGTGACCAATTATATGACAGTAGGAGCAGCTCCGGAATACCCTCTCGTATTTGCATTCTACCCAATCATGAGAGCCGTCCTCTAAACGAAGGCGGATGTTTTGTACCAGTGACTTCAAAGGATCAACATGAACACGTACCCTCAGGAAGTTTGGGTCTGTGGTCATAATTATTTCATTATCTTCAATTGCCACATCACCTACGAGGTCTCCCAGTTCCTTGGCTAAGTCTGGTGTCTGGCGGTGTAAAGGGATGCCCCAAAACTGAACCCATAGAGGAAAGGTGCTCAAGCGGTGGTTCTGGAATAGAAGCCTTGGTTGCCAGTAGTCCACCACTAACAAAGAGTTGTCTACAGCCCAGGGACCATTCAAGCAGATGAAGTTTAAGTCTTCAGGATGGAGAAACCTGAGAACATAAAAATTACCGGTGTGGCCCTCAATGGTGAAGGGTCGCCGGAGAGACCAAATGGATGACAGCCGCCTGCGAAGTCTTACAGAGTTGAAAGGGAAGACGTCCACCATGGCAGCAATGGCCAGAAGGGGCTCATGAGCTTGCCGAGAGGAAATAATGGAAGGACTCAGTTGAAGGGACTGTTGGAGAGCTGGCTGTCTGTAGGAGGATGGTAGGAAGTGCATGTTGACTAGCAGAAGCGGGTGGTTGGTAATGGCAAGGAACCAGTATAGAGGGGTAAAAAGAAAAGACAGGAAGCAGGGGATCAGAGAGTTAAACAGGTGAATGGAGGTTGGCATAAGCATGGGCTGGTTTTTGTGGGGATGGAGGGGGGTATTTATAGTTGTATCATCTAGTAGGCGAAGGTAGTGGAAGAGTCTCATATTAGCCGTGTTGGTTTTCGGATTGGAGGGGGACATGGTCATAAAGAGGAGGAAGAGATTTGAGATGGTCAAGAAATGCTTAACGGAGATTGGGGGTAGGTCTAATGATTACACCTAAGTCGAAGGGGTACTAGAGAGGAGAGATATTTGTGTTCCCGGAGGATGGTGGACGGCGGAGAGGGGGTGGGTGGGGAGAAAGAGTGTTGGGAAGAGACGGGAATTAATTATGGATTATGGGGCTAAGAATCGCAGTTAATGAGGTGTGAGAGATAGCTTAAAACCTGGACAGAGCTAGGATAGCTGCTAATGATGATGGCTGGCGCTAAAGGGGCAATGACATGGGGTTGCTTATTCCGGTGGGAGAGGCGAGAGTAGCAGCAGAGCATTAAAGAGAGCGATGATGATGATAAAAGTGGTCAAAGATAGAAGACCTGCCAATGTGAAGCTTGAAGTGATGGGTTGACCCAATAGAAGAACTGACCAGCTTGAAGATTAAAGGCCATGCAAGGGCGGAGTAGGACTACGCAACAAGACGCACGGTGGAGGAAGATTTGATGAAGGGTGGTGGGAGGTGAACTTGGAGAGGTGTCGTCTCTCTAGAAGTTTCTCTCTCTAGAGGTAAACTTCGGTTGTCCGGGGGGTCTCAACTCTCAAGTTGCCATTTAAATAGTCTATAAAACTGCTATATAACCAATAATTTAACAACTGTTCGCTTTGTTCCCAATTCTTGTCTTCTCAAACCAAACTTTTAAATAGCCGCGCCCTAAATTAAAGTAATGCAAAATGGAGTAGTACTTCGTGCCGAATAGTTTTGTTAATTGAATTTATTTTTATTTTATACTCAAATAAATTAAGAAATTTATTATCCATTTGAAAATAGGATCTGTTTTTCTTTCTTTTTTTCCAAGGCTTGACTACTGTAAGCATAGTTCTGTAAAGTGTATGGTGTGAACAGTCATAACACTTTACTTCGTACATAATTTGATTTTACCAATTCTTCCATAGCAAGATTATCAACCCCCACTCCTACTGAATTCTTTTTCACAACGTTAATACCTTTGGTCAATGCTATATTTGGTGCATGATATTGAACTTTGGGCCTAACCAACCAATTAAAGACATGTGGTTTACACATGAATATTACATAAACTTGTAAATTGATGCCTTTTCAATTAAAATATTATTTCTGTCATAAATATATTATTTCTTTCATAAATGAAACCTAGATGAAACAATTCATTGATGTCATGCGTGATTACAAAGATTTGTCCATTCTTAATTATTTTGTCTTACTTTTGTATTTTCATATTATATTTGTTCTTTTTCATAGTTTTTATAGCTCCCCTCTTTTGTCTCTTCCTCAAAATGCACACATATCCAATAAATCATTGATTGAAATGTTGTAGATCTAAACTCATTTCCATTGCCATTTTATCAACCTAACTTTGCATGTTATGGCATAATCAATGTTAGAGGTGATCTTCTTTACTGGTGTACATTACTTGTTGTAGTACTTATAATATTCTTTCACATGACCATAATTGATTTGTAACTTCTGCTATATAATGCAGCTGATTTTTTATTTCGTTTGAAATGTTGTTCATTATTCTATTATCAACAAAAGCACTACCTTTAGTACTATGGAATTCCAAAATAGGTTAATACCTCATGCATCGTACGGGAGATTATGCTCGTTACTTTAATAATGATTACTTTGACTCTGATTTGACCACTACTATTTTTTAGGTTAATTTAACTCTTCGGTAGGCAAGGGCACCATAGGCAACATTCAAATGTCAAAACGTGATGAAATATGGTATATGCTAAGACTTGAAGAAAAAAATGACTATGGTAACCGTCATTTCTCATGTCTCAGTTAAAAACCAAAATTTCTAAAACAAGTCTCAGACAAGGGCAATAAGTTAAACAAAACGGGAGAAAAATACATGAACGGATATATCATCCTAGTGAAATTACTATTAGACAACCCGGGTTTGACTTCTTTTTGTCACCAGCTCCCCCAACCCTCATCTTTCGAAGCACATAGACATCTCCTCACGTTTCTTTTTAGCCTCTTGTGAGTACCCAACCTTCTCTTTGCAACTTTCAATGCTTTCTTATCCTTACCAACCTTGAAAAGCTCAGTAATCCTCTTCTCATAGGGAGCAAAGCCAGCAACATCACGGATAAGACCCCTTACAAAGTGTACCCTTTTGCTGGTTTCCCTTTGCTATTTGAGGCACGTGAGCCTAATGAGCCCTTAAATACGTTGGGCTTCCACCATTGAGGACGTGGGCTTTCTTGTGGCTCTTCAAGATTATGCTAAGTTGCTCGCTATTTTGTCAACTTGCTTCCAAATATTTATGAAAACATCCATCTCAAATATGACAGATCAAATTTCTTTTTTTTTGTTACCCAAGGGTATCCTTACCCGCGTGTCAAGTGAGACTAATCACTCGCTGTTCTGAAGTCCCATATAGGGGTAGACAGTTAGCCTGTGAATTTGCTCCATTCGCAAGAGCTGGGGATCGAACCCCAACCACTTGCTTAAGGGACGAAAGTACTTACCACTCACGCCAACTCGCCAGGTTTGGCAGATCAAATTTCTAATAATCAAATGAGATGAAAAATTAATACTCTACGAATAAAATAAATACTGATTTGAATGAAAAAAAACTGAGGTGAATTGAAAATATATACTCCCTCAGTCCTAAATATTAGACCTCCTATTTAAGGAGGTAGGTTTAGTTCTTCATATTTCCCCCAACCTTTTCCTTAAATTATCCCTATAGACGTTTATAAAAAATAGCCATATAAGAGATGAAATCTATGGATAAAGATAGATGATTAAGGTGTTTGGCAATATCTTATGGTTTTATCTAACCTAACGATCTTTACTCTAATCAAATTATGTGTAAATAGGTCTTGTAATTTAGACCACAGAAAGTAAAAAATAATGTTCATAAGCATTTTTCAAGTGACAATGATTTTGAAATAAGTCAAATCTCCAAAATCATGGAAGGAACCGTAAATAAGGAGAACCTTTTATTAGTTGAAAATTTTGAAAAGGGGATAATAATTCATGTGTCTTTACTTTATTTTATGCCTGAGAGAGAAATTTTATGTGAGCTAATTTATAAGGGTTCACTAAAATCAGAGCGTGCCTTAAGGTTAATAAAAATTCATGTATCTTGACTTTTTCTTAATTAGTATATTAATTATTTGTATTGGTACCAATGAAAATAATACTTCTGATCTGTGAGAGAAAATAATTTACATGTAACCCCTGAGTGCAATGAAAATGGATGATTTGTTATATGAAAAACTGACTTCTTTTTATGTTAGGCACACATTATTCTTATTAAGGTAAACCTGTTCAATGTACTATGCATAATTATATGTAAGCATGTCGATATTGTAAGGGATTGGCTATTTCAGCTAAATCCAGCTTCTATATTGATCGTTGAAAATGATTTTGATTGGACCAATTCGTTCACAAGATCAAGAAGAACTAGGCCCTTAAAAAATCCAAACAAAAAAGAATTAAAAAGATATGTCAGCTTGATGGACATTGTCAATTTGTGGTACGTATGGACTATAATACTCCCGTCCTAAATATAAGACCTAATTGACTTTTTTGAAAAATCCATAAAAAAAGCAAAATAAGTTAATTATACATTGACTTACCTAATTTTTCCCCTTAAACTATTTTATTTTACTTATAAACTAATGGATAATCTAAAAATATATCAAATATGTCATGATTTTAATAGACTATTTTGTAACCTTAACCTCTCCAAAAAAAAGTTATCTAGGTCCTATATTTAGGACCGGAGGTAGTATATGTCAATATCTAAATGAAAGAAAGTCACGTCTTTATCTTGTAACCGAAAGAACTGAAGAACAAAACATTGAACACAAGTTGTCACCAATAATTGCATGTGCTTATCCTTATTTAGTTTAATGGGTCAGTTAAAATAAATAGTTTAATGGGTATTTCATCCTCTGACCATGTTAATCAATTTCTTTTTATTTTTGGTGAAGATGTTAATCAATTTCTTCTTAATAAATAAAATCGTAATCTGAGGGAAAATTCAAATTCATTTACATGACGTTCTGTCCTGTATGTCTTGTTAGAGTCTTCGAGTGAAGTTTACTGTTTCTGCTTTGTTTTAATTTTAAAATATGGAAAAAATCTTCTTAACTTGTTTTATACATTTTCCAACATTTCTAAACATATCTAAATATTTAGATATTTGGTTGACAATGTACAACACATCTTCAATTAAATTAAACAGATGTTCTTTCATTTTTTATTGGAATTTTTCATTAAAAGAAAGATAACATACATTTTACATTTTATATATTAAAATTATTTGAATTTTTAAACTAATTCCCTTATCCCACTTCATCTTTATCACTGAAACTGCCTTCATGTGACAAATTTTATTCTTATTTGATCTCCAAATATTATTTTAGGATATATGTTTAGATAAAACTAACATTCATCATCCTGATATTATTTTTCAGTTACATACATCATCCTAATATCATTCGTGATGCAGTCAATATCCTGACATCATATTTTTCTTGTGCTAACATCTTAGACTTATTATTTATAGTGTATCCAGAATGAAAGAATATAAATAAAATTGGAGTGCTAAAAATATCAGAAAAATGACTTAAACTTATTTATAGTGTATCCAGGATGTAAAATACAATAACATCAGAATAATGAAGAGATGTTGGATGCATGCAATATGAAAATAACACCATCATGTTAGTGTTTGTTGCACCGTAAAAGTAATATTAGCATATAGAATGATACATATAACCATATTTTTATTGAAACACACACACACACACACATGACTTGCTATGGAAATTACGATTGAAGCAGATAATCACGAGACCATTGACCAAGGAATGGAAGGGAAGGGAGTTTAAAGGCATAAAAACGCAACCCAACCCTGGACGACATGATGAGGGATGAGAAATATTCACAAAACAATGAACGAAAAAGACAGAACATTATCACTTAATTCTGAATTGACTTTCTACCAAAATTTCATAAAAAGCTTGATGGCATCATAATAGAGCACGTTGTATATAGTATAATATGATTCAATTGTAGTACACCTTTTGTTTTCAATTTTTTTGTTTGACATGGAGTTCCTTTTTGCAGATAATTTTAAAATAAAAATTTTCATAATTTATCAACCTTTCTCAAATTTTGGATTTGAATAAATTAATATAATGAATATACTGTTGAAACCTGTAAATAATTTTTTTAACAAATTATTTTACAATTTTATTGAAAACTCTTTAACCAGTGATATATATATAATTTCGGTTCTATTATAAATCACTTCAAATACATTTCATTAGTAAGAAAAGTCTTGAAACTTGTTGATTAACTTTACCTTTATTAAATAGACGCATACACCAAGTAAAATATTGTAGTGCATCATCAGTAATGATGGATATAAAAAATTATCTACTCTAATTGTCGAATAAAATAAACAATATGATTCTTCTCTATATCAACCTTCATCATCCTATTAACCTGACAAAAAATTAGAGGGACTTAATTCAAAGTTGAAGAAAATAATAAGACCTTGCGGATTAATTTCTCTATTAATATTGGTTGATGCTAAGTATTTGTTTTTGAAGATAGGAATGTGACGCAAAACTAAATAGGAGAGAGATGGATAGATAGTAGAGAGTGACTGGCTTGCATGAACGAGAAAGAAAGTGCTTTGTGTAAGTAATGGAAGACCCTACCATGCATCAAGTGGCCTTTGACAAATGACAATCATATGAATGAGTGCCTCCTTTTTGTATTACATTTTTGACATATAGAAAAATTGTGTGGAATGCTAAGAATGCGTTGTTCCTACGCTGACTAACAAAAATATGTCTGTAGACATTATTATAGGAATTCTTTTGTTTTATTTCATAATTATCTACTATCTATTAAGTAGGAAAAATGCAAAAACATTTCTATATATATCTGAAAATCTCACAATTCTGGAGTTACGTTCCAGTTGGCCTCATCACTCCGAAATTCTCAAATGACTAATTTATGATGGAATTATTTGTTGGTATTATCGAAATACTCTTTTTTTTTTGGTGTACAATGGGCAAGCTAAAAGCTTGATTAAACTATTATTATAAGTGCATGTTTAATAAATAGAGGACTTCCTCTCCCTGATTTATGTCAGCATCTCTCTCATATTATTATTGAAATACTCTTAGTTGAAATTTGGAGATCAAATAAACTAAATGCTAATAATATTTTATAGCACATACAACATAAACAAATCACCTATCTAGAATATAGTCCCAAATATATTTCATATAAAGTAAACCATTTTGATAGATCATTTAATTTTAAGAGTTTTATATTTTGGATATTTGGATAAATCATTTAGAATCCCGATCAATTGGAATTTATATTAGTTAGATAAGAATAGCTAGTGGATTATTTTTTTTGTTGATACATATAGGTAGTGGATTATTGATTTGTACTTTAACCAAAATATTATTAGATGTGACCATCATTTCTCAATTCTAATTAAATAGAAGAGAATATTTAGTGCTATACATTTTTCTATTCGCAATACTTTATTCGAGCTGTTTGATGAAAGGATAGGTGTTATTGTATGTATAATTAGACTTAGATAAATAATGTTTGCATAAATTAGTAGCCAAATTTATATTCTATCTTGATCTTTTTAAATAAAAAATAATCTGGAAATTGTAAACCCTCTATATAAATTATCGATTTCGAATGACCTGTCACCAAGGTAGATTTGAGACAGAAAAGATACACAGAGAGGGAGGAAGAAACAAAAATGGAAGGAAGCTGGAAAAATAGAAAGAGAAAGCGGTGATGATGGGGGCAGAGATATGGTTGTAAGAATCCAAAAAAGTTTGAGAGAGAAAGGTAGAGATGTGAAAGATTGTCTCTCACATAACAAAAACTCACAACTTTGGTCTAAACACGCACATCCATGCACATCCCTCACACCAACTTCACCTTTTAGCTTTTCATCTTTTTTATTACTTTTCCAATAATGCTATTTGGCATTTGCCTTGGATTCTCTATTACTTCATCTTAATTTAATTTTGTATTCTCATTACTGAAGTCCAAACCCACAAGTTTTTAATTCATTAATCATATAAGTAGAATTAATATTATTTCAATTTTCAGTATGCAATGTTACCTATATACTCTTAGATTTTTTTTCATCTAGTGACGATCAATACAAAAAATATGTTATCTCTATAATTTTCTTGTTCCATGTTCATTTATTTCACTGCAATCGAATGTTGATTGTATAAAGTTAAATAGAATGTGAGTCTCTAAACAAAAGTGAAGTTGTTGATATGTAACTTGCATGTTATGGGTTTAAAATCTTGAAAACAGCATATCTATGATTTTAGGATTAAAACCAGCTACATATAATCAACCTAAAACTTCATATGATAAGTTCCTTGTGCATTAGTCTACCTATTTTTTAGGTAAAATTATATTAAAATTAAAGTATTTTCAAAAAACAATTTATAGGCATTTATCAATTATTTGTAATCCACTTTTGAAAACAGTATTACATTCCCATTTACAAATCATAATGTCAATAAAAAGAAAACAATAATTAAATTCAATTGTTAGTAATTAAATGGTTAATTTTGTTTTAGCATGCCAATCTCTCAATCGACGTTTATTTTGCTTTGAATAAAATTGTTCGTATTCGTCTTAATTTATAAATTACTAGTCATAGAAACTCTTTAAATTTTTAACATAAATACTTGATCAAAAAATTAAACATAAATGCAGTATACATACTCTAATTAATAAACAACCCAAATATATTATTATTATAGCCCCTCTACCGTCTGTCATCATTGCAACTTCTGGAGTTTTCTTGCTCCTCACCACGGATCGGTGAGTCATATTGATGAATAGATTTAGTTCATTTAATAGTTCATTTAATAGATTTGGTAAAAAAAATAGTGCTTCTGGTAGGTGAATAAATTTAATCTATTGAAAATTAAAGTTATTGACAAGACACACATATATGGGAAAAAGAGAAATAATAAATATTTAGATTTCACTTTAGACAATTTGGGACAACAAATTACACAAAGGATCAATACATTATCATAAATTGTCCAAGCATAATTTAAAGCAAATGACCGAAATACCTCTAGGCCAAATTCTTTTAAATATTTTATAAATGCAATGATGAGATTCCCTTATGACATTTTGGTATTCCCTTATAACATTTTGGTAATACCTTTTTTTTATTTCAACATTTTGGTAATACCTTATCGCAATTCGGTAATGAATCTTGTAACATTTTGGTGATGTTTCAAAGTACGCTGGAGATACTTTATTTAATGTTGATATTCCCTTATAACATTTTGGTAATGCATTATCACAATTCGATATTACCAAAATTTATTTGGACAATTTGGAAATTGTCTTAATTGGTCCAAAAATTGATAAGTATTTTCAACATGCCTCAAAACCTCATCTAAACGTTACATGGATCGTTACCTGATTGTTAAAAGGCAATACCAAAATGTCATAAGGGAATACCAAGTGTTGTAGGGAATTTAATCATAACATTTGTAAAATAAAAGAATTTGGCCTAAGGGTAATTTGGTTGTTTGCTTATAATTTTGCTTGGACAATTTGGGACAATGTCCTGATTGATCATTTAATTTGTATAATTTGATGTCTTAAATTTTCTGAAGTGAAATTTAAGTGTATTTATCGATCTTATTCGCTATATATACTTATATATAAAGCAAAATACTAATGTAGTACGCCCCTTGCGATGTGTGTTATTTGCTCTATATATATATATATATATATATATATATATATATAGACACACACACACATCCGTTCCTAAATATAGGACCTAGATGACTTTTTTGAAAAATCCTAAAAAAAGCAAAAAATAAGTTAATTGTAAATTGATTTACCTAATTTTTTCTCTTAAACTAGTTTATTTTACCTATAAGCTAATGGGTAATCTAAAAAAATATCAAATATGTCATCGTTTAATAACCTATTTCGCAACCTTAATCTTTCCAAAAAAAAGTTATCTAGGTCTTATATTTAGGAACAGAGGGATATATATATATATATATATATATATATATATATACACACACACACACACACCTTAGTCATATTACATATCCAAAGATTTGTGCTATTACATGTTATCAATACCATAAATAGATTTTGTTACATCTCTCTTAAAATTTATGATGAAAATAGATTAGTCGTATGTATATGTGTTGAAAATAGAAAAGATCGAAATGTGTATATAGTTTTAACAAAATGGAGGAAATATTTATATTGGTTTACTTGGCCAAAAAAAATTATATTGGTTTTCAAATTGAAGAGGTACGTAAAATATGAACAGAATATAGGACAAGTTTATGCAAGTAGGTTCATTAATATGATTATATACTTAACAATTTTTTGCGGACAAAATTCTACAAACTTTAAGGGTGTGCTTGGATGGAGGGAAAATGAGAGAGGAAAGAAAATGGGAGAGGAAAATGGGGTGAGGGGAAGTATTTTCCCTTGCTTAGATGGGGAGAAAATGGGAGAGGAAAGAAAAAGGAGAGGAAAAGTGGGTGGGCCACATGCCCCATTTTCCTCCCAAGTTTTTTCTCCCAAAATGGAGAGATTATGAGAGAGAGAAAAGTTACACATCATTGTCCAATGAAATGCTCCACCTCACCTACCCATTTTCCTTCCTTTCTATTTTCTCTCATCCATCCAAGCATGATGAGGGATAAAATTTTCTCTTCACTTTTCTTTCCTCTCCATTTTCTCTCCTCCCATTTTCTCTCCTCTCCCATTTTCCCTCCATCCAAGCCGACCCTAAAAGAAGGTGGAAGAAAAAGCTGTAAAATGCCTTTATGAAATTTTTTGTTGTTGTCAATAATATAACAATATCTGAATCCCATAGTCCTAGGAGAAGGCTTCTTGCAGACAAAAGTTCTCATAATACATTCCTTACTATTAAAAAGTTGTTTATCATTATACTTTCCAAGCAAGGGCAAATATTTTAGGGAACATGTAAACATATTACTTGTATAAAATAATCCCACTTTTCATGGGCTTCCATATGAATAAAGATGCCTTGAATACTGAAAAATATTTTATGTTAAACGAATGAAATTTTAAAGATTCTAATGACAAACACTAATTATTTATAAATACTATATTTATTAAAATTAAAAAAACAAAAAAATTATTAAAATTAAGTATTTATTCACTATCAAATTTTACAAAAAATATGAAGCTATATTAAGTAAAAATAAAACTTAATATTTCTCTTTTAAATAATTTTGTAATTCTTTTAACATACAAAAATATTTTTTTCCTATCAAATAGAATCTTTATTATAATTTTGATTTTATGAGGTAATTATAATTTCAATATTTTGTTATTATTTTTTTAAAAAACAGGGTACTTTGATGTAAAGTTCACATAAATACTGCTGTGATTTTATACGAATATACTTTTTCAACAAGAAACGAGAGTGACTAATTAAAGAGCCAGAAAAGTAAACCTGGCGGGTTGGCGTGAGTGGTAAGTACTCTCGTCCCTTAAACAAGTGGTTGGGGGTTCGATCCCCAGCTCTTGCGAATGGAGCAAATTCACAGGCCAGCTGTCTACCCCCTATATGGGACTTCAGAACAGCGAGGAATTAGTCTCACTTGACACGCGAGTGGGGATACCCTTGGGTAACCAAAAAAAAAGAGCCAGAAAAGTACTATTGTGTCTGTGTGCATAAGGCCGTATATTAAATTGAACCGTTGCATATTTTGACAGTCTTTTACTAGAATTTTCTCAAAGCAATATTGATTTATTTATAATATAGGAAAATTCTGAAAAAGATCGTATAAATATGCAGAGGACAATTGTGTGTAGAGAATTTCTACAAGGACATAAGCATGCCACTGACTTAACTGTCCATTACAAGTTTAAAGGCATGGCTCAAGGGGGCGTAGACCAGCTGGTAAAAAAGGGGAAGGTAAGACACCGCGTACCCACCAGGTCATGGGTTCGAACCCTTGGGAAGTCGTCACCCCCAAAATGGGAATCCCGGAGGCGACTTAAGATTAGTCGGTTCCCTGAAGGGGGGCCGGACACCGAAGGCTCTAAGCAAAAAAAAAGGCATGGTTCGAAAACCCGGACCCGCCTGGCTGGTTCAATAGGAAAAACCGAGACCCGGGGCAGAAACAGGGTGAATGGAGGCTTCACCCGTAGATGGTATTGACTCTTAATATTTCGGTTGAACCCAGTGGTCCAATGGGATTATGGGTCTTGCTGAAGGCCTGAAAACTGCACCATTATTTTGATATTTCCTTTTTTCATTTCAAAAAATATTTTCATTCTCGAAGATCCTAACCAAAGAGCATAACAACTTATGGTGAGATATTCAAAATGGCTAGATGATGGTGAAGGAAAAATCAATAATTTTAGATAAAAAAATAAGCGAATCACATCTCCATCTCACTCAATCACGCAAAAAGGCCAGATGATGGTGAAGGTAAAATTGATCAAATATTCAGTCAGGTTGAAGAAGAAGAGTGCAATTGTTGTGCGTAAGAAGAAGAGTGCAATTGTGTAAGAAGATTGTAGAGCAATATTGCCCGCAGAAAGCCAATACCGCCGTCAAAGAAGGAGCGCCCAAATCAAAACTCGAGGGCAGACGCTTCTACCGGCAGCGAAGAGCATCCTCAGGCGAACGGCGGAGGTGGAAAATATGGGGGTTGGATGATAGCGCAGGACCCGAGGAGAGTCAAAGGGGGAGGGTTTCGTGAGGGCAGCAAAAAAGATGTCACAGGACAAGGGCGGCAGACTGACAACTTGGTGGGCCCCTCTCGATTTGATATACTAGGTATGGAAGTAGAACAAGGGGAGGGAGAAGGAGAGACTGGAGAGAAAAGGATTCCTATGCAAGATATATCAAATGGCAGAAGTGAGAAGGCAACAACCACTAGGAAAAGAACAAAAGGTAGTGCAGAAAGTGGGCCCGTGGAAAGAGAAAAGAGAAGTCAGAATGGGAGGGTATTACATGGAGAAAAAAAGAAGTGTCAGCCTTCAGCGAACATTAATGAGGAAAGAGAGGAGAGACAGACTGACCGAAGGGATAAGCAGGTGAGAGAGGGTCCCACACCTAGGGAAGACAACACCGAGTCATCCGAGGGCAGAAGGGAGTCAAAAGGGAAGGAAGTGGGCTCGTCAAGGGGAGCAGAAATTGGGCCAGGAGGGGACAACATTGGTCTGCATAGAGGGGAGCAAAGGGAGATGGACTCCAATTCAAGTAGAGAGAGGACTAGTGGATCACAAGGCCCAATAAACAGCAAGGGCAGCGAGCATGAAAAAACCACCCAAATGGAAGTAGACTCAGAAGCTAAAAAGCCTCCGGACCCAGTTGGGCCGACGTTAATGACCGCCAAGGATGTCGAGAGGCTTATGGCTATTGAAGACGAGTGCCAAGAGATGAGGCAAGTGCCAGAGGGGCACCTGGCATGATATTACTGGAGGTATGACTAGGCTTGGTCCTTATGTCTTGATTATGTTTTTAATGATTTTAGTATGGAACGTTAGAGGGGCTGCCAGGAAGGATCTCTGGCATGCTGTGAAAGAACTTAAAATTAGACATAGAATTAAAATAGTTGTACTTGTGGAAACTAGAGGGGTGAGTGCCCAGAGAGCCATCAAGGGCATGGGGTTTAAGTTCCAAATTCTTGAAGAGGCAAGAGGGATGTCAGGTGGTATATGGTTTCTGTGGAATGATGAGGACATAAAACTTAGTGTGTTGGAGAACCACAGACAATTTATTCACTGCAGGGTGAGAGGCTTAGGCCGGCGAGAATGGCTATTCACGGCTATTTATGGTAGTCCAAGAGAAAGAGAGAGAACCGAACTTTGGGAAGCCTTCCAACAAAAAGCTCAGCAATCTACAGAACCGTGGATGTTGGCAGGAGATTTTAATAACATTATGAGTGCGGCGGAACAGAAGGGTGGGGGGTTTGTCAATGAGAATAAGTGCAGGAAGTTTCAAGATAATATTGAGAAGTGCCAACTTATTGATATGGGCTCAGAAGGCCCACGATTTACATAGAGAGAGCCCATCAAGCAGTTTGCCACAAGGATATATAAGAAACTTGACCGTGGATTGTGTAACAAGACATGGAGGAATGCTTTCGCTAAGGCTTTCATCAGAGTTGGCTCAATATTTAACTCGGACCATCATCCGCTCATCATATGTTTAGAGGGGACCCGTTCTGCCAGTGTAAACAGGCCTTTTAGATTCGAGGCCATGTGGATCAAACATGCTAATTTTAAACCTTTCCTAAAAGAGCATTGGAGGAAAGGCAACACGGCAGCAGACAATTTGAGGGAATTTACTCCAAAACTGCAGCAATGGAATTTGGAGGTGTTTGGCCATCTTAAAAGAAGGAAAAATGCCTTATTGAGAAGACTTGAGGGTATCCAGCAAGCACTACAGCACTCGGACAATCTTTTCCTCGAAGAGCTGGAAATACAACTACGGGAAGAACTGGAGAACATTTTGAGAAACAAGGAAATCCTCTGGTTTCAAAAAGCTCGTACTCAATGGTTACAAGAAGGAGATAGAAATACTTCCTATTATCACACAAAGACTAACATCAGAAGAAGGAGGAATCGGGTGAAAAGTCTAAAGAATGACAATAATATATGGGTGGAGAAAGAGGAAGAGGTAAAAGAAATTGTCAACACCTTCTTTAAGGGTCTGTTTCAAGAAGAGGAGGAAGAGAGACCATGGGTATCAACATCACCTTGTTCCTGGCCGTTGGTGAATGGAGACGAGTGGCAGCGACTTTGTAGAGTTGTAACCCCGGAGGAAATCAAATCTGCAATGCTATCAATTGGGGTCTAAAAGCCCCAGGAGAAGATGGATTCCCTACAATCTTTTATCACAGAAATTGGGAGACAATTAGTGAGGAAGTTATTAGAGATATTATAGAGATGTGGCAGGAACCTGAAAGGATACAGCAAGTAAACCAGACCCTGATTACCCTGATCCCGAAGATCGAAAACCCGGAGAAGGTTAGCCAATTCAGACCGATTTCGTTGTGTTATGTCATTTACAAGTGCTATTCCAAGATTATAGTCCAACGGCTGAAAGGGATACTCGGTAAACTCATCTCACCCTTTCAAGCTAGCTTTATACCTGGAAGGAACATTCATGATAATATAATAATAGTTGATGAACTCATTCATACAATGAAAAAGAAAAGGGGCAGAAGGGATTTATGGCTATTAAGGTCGACTTGGAGAAAGCCTATGACCGGGTAGGCTGGCAATACATGGAAGGGGTTCTCAATGAAATTGAATGTCCGCTAGAGATGCAGCGAAGAATTATGGCATGTATTCATACGGCGACAACTAGTATTCTATGGAATGGGGAAAAATTAGAGGAATTCCATACCTCTCGGGGGTTGCGGCAAGGGGATCCGCTATCTCCTTACCTCCTTGTGCTTGGGATGGAGAAACTCACCCACTTGATCCAAGAGAGAGTGAGAGAAAAAAAATGGAGAGGAGTGAGAGCAGGCCGTAAATGACCCATCATTTCACATATGATGTTCGCTGATGATTTAGTACTGTTTGCTGAAGCTAACATGGATAATATAGATACTATTATTGATGTTTTGCAGGTATTTGGAGCCATGTCTAGGCATCGGATAAGCCAGGAGAAAACAACAATCTTCTTCTCCCCGAATGTCAGAACCAGGGCGAGAAGGGAAATTTGTAGGAAAAGTGGATTTAAGGAAGTGCAGGAACTGGGCAGGTATTTGGGAGCAAACATTTCATCACCAAAGCGAAGAAAGGATAAGTATAAAACAGCAGTGGAAAAGATGAAGCAAAGACTCAATGGCTGGAAGAAATCGTGCTTATCACTTGCGGGACGGTTGACACTTGTCAAATCAGCGTCAAGCTCCATGGCGTATTATCCCATGCAACATGACCGAATCCCGGCCGGATGTGTCGAGGAGATGGAGAAGGCACAACGAGGTTTTGTGTGGGGAGATAAGGATGGTGAGAGAAAGCGGCATGACGTAGCTTGGGGACAACTCTGCCGGCCTAAGGAAGAAGGAGGAGTGGGAATTAAAAGTTTGAAGCTGATGAATGATTCTTTCCTCACCAAGATTCTCTGGAGAATGGATACGGAACCGGATAGCCTGTGGGTTCAGGTACTCAAAGGCAAATATGGTCGTGTGGAACAACACTCCCAAAGGCCTATTGCAAAACCAGGAGATTCAAGACTATGGAGAGAACTGTCCAAGCTGTGGGAGATGTACACGAATAATACTTAGGAGCACAGGAATGAGGAAGGAGTTGGTGGGATCATCTGAACTCTGACTGGACAGGGGGTGTTTACAACAGCTAGCCACTACAAATGGCTTAATCAGACAGCAGCTAAGCCTAAACATAGGCAATGGCGTATGATCTGGAAAGTGCAAGTATCGGAAAGAGTGAGAACATTTATGTGGCTGACTTTACACAATAGGCTACCAACAAAGCGCATTACAGAAAAATGGAGCGGCGGTGAGGGATGGTGTGGCATTTGCAGAATGAGCTTAGAAGATCAGGTGCATGCTCTCAGAGACTGCCCTTATGTCAACCTAATGTGGAAAGGACTTCTACCAAGAGGTAGCTGGAGGCTGTTTGCCGAACTTACTGAGCAAGAATGGTTCCTGAAAAATATGATGGACCATAAGGAGTTAGTGGAGGAGGATGACTGGCCAGAGACTTTCGCTTTGGCTTGTTGGATGGCTTGGAACTGGAGAAATAGACTAATTCATGAGGAAGGCTTTCAAGTACCAAACAATATGGCAGCAGAGGTCAGAAAAGCCTTAGGCCATTATAAGACGTGGAGGGACGAGGAAATTGCCACTACTCACAGAGAGGAGATACTAAGGATAGCTTGGAAGCCGCTGCCGGAAGATTGGTACAAGCTGAATGTTGATGGCAGTTTTATAAGTAACAGCACAACAGGTGGGGGAGGCGTACTTAGAGGAAAGGAAGGGGAATGGCTAAGAGGGTTCACTATGTGCAATCTCAAGTAATTATAGAGGTTAGAGCAATTGTGGAAGGTCTCAACTTCTGTTGGGAATTAGGAATTCACAAGCTCATTGTAGAAAGTGACGCCAAACTGGTAATTGATGCAATTAATCAGAGACAACCTTTCACCATCTGTGGGGAGCTGTTCTGTGAAATAGAAGAGATGAGACTTAGAGAATGGCAGCTGGTCTTCAACCACATTTATCGAGAGGGGAATAGAAGTGCAAACTGTATGGCAAGAGTAAGCCTTAAGCAAAGAGAGGGCAAGAAAACTTGGGTGACACCTCCTAACTGTTTAAACCAGATCTTGAAGGATGAGGCAGAGGGCTTGGAAATAGCTCGTAGGATTAGTACATAGTTTTTATAGTTTGGCTGGGCTTGGTCCCATTCTGTAACCAAAAAAAAAAGAAGATTGCAATTGTTGTGCCGCTAGCTGAAGCTTATAGGGTAATGTGGTAGGACATGTTTCAACTTTCTAGGGTGTAGGTAACTTAAAATCTCAGTTTTAAGAAGTCCAATTTTTAATTTTGTAATCCCTATTTACAAAACTTTAAATCTATAAAAATTAAGGTTTAAAATAAGTTTTGGAAGGGCAATTTCAAATTCTTAAAAACATCATTTGAAGGAAGTGTGTTAGGTGGTATTAGATAGAGTTTTGATATGGGTTTGGGCTTTCACTAATTTTAAAAGAAAACCACCCTTCCATTCATTTAACTAGATCCCCGGGACAATAACTTGTAAGCGATAAACAACATGTAACTTCCTAAAATATGAATGATTTAATAACGGGTAAAAAGAATGTAAATGCAGGTTGAAAGAAAATAGGAAAGAGAATATAATTAAAGGATAATATATTTTGTCACAAAAAAGGATAATATGTTCGCAATTAAGTTTGTACAAAGTCAAAAAACAATTAAGGGCGAAGGACAGAATTGATACATAACTATTAGTCAAGAAACAAAAATAGTACATAACTATTCCAAGGTACAACAATGATACCCAACTATTATCATGTGATAAAAAATGATATTTTTACTAATATGACAATAATATTAAACATGAAAAGTCTAAAATGCCCTTATAAATTAATCGCCGCCCGGTAAGATTTATTTAGTTATAAGGGCATTTTGGACATTTCATGTATAATATTATTGTCATATTAGTGAAAATATCATTTTGATCACATGGTAAAAGTTGGGTATCATTTTTGTACCTTGGAATAGTTATGTACTATTTTTGTTCTTTGACCAATAGTTATGTATCATTCCCAACAATTAAATACAAGTGGAATCAACACTTACATTCGTGAAAACTTCGTTATACACAATATTAAGCACCGTTGTAGACTCAACATGAGCATCATTGGGAAGGTAAATTCTCAACCCATCAGCACTTTTAACATGAGACAAAGCAACATAAAGTTGTTCATGACTTAAGACCGGCTTAAGAAGAAAAGTACCAGCTTGTTTCAGTGATTATTCTGACTTTTATTAATATATATATATATATATATATATATATATATATATATATATATATATATAAACATGTTGTTTATTATAGATGAACATTATTACGACTAATTTGAGCAAAAATTAGGAACAATTAGAAAATATCTTATATTTTGCTATAAAAGAAAGAAAATATCTTCAATTTTGGAATGGAGAAAGTACATGTTATACATTAAATTAAATTAAAGCTAAATATTCTTTTTTAAAATGGTGCTATAAAGAAGTTTTCTTAAAAAAATTAAGAAGTGCACTTTTCAAATGACAGTGTCGGGAATAGTACTGGGATAAGAATAAAAAAAGGTTACTGTAGGATAAACAGTAATCCGCTCATTGCTTTCATATATATAGGATTCCTATTTATGTAAGTTCATTTAAGACGATTTAAAATAAAATTAATTCATTAAAGCAAAATTCTTTTTTCATCACTAATATTTGATTAAATTAAAAAATGAATAAATCAAAATAATATTCGATATCCATATATATATATATAAAATAATAAATAAAAAACTAAAATAATATAATATAGTATTAGACATTTAATGTTGATGTGTTGTGTTATCAATTATTACATTATATTATTTTGATATACTCATTCAACCTCGACTCTACCCTTAGTAGGACCTATGACACTCAGACCTTTGCCTCATCTGGGTCTAACCCCAGTCTTAGTTTTTGAACTTTGTTTAAAGGAAATGATGAAACTTCCCCTTGAAAAGTATTCTTTTTTAAAGCTAATAATCTATTATCCAAAGTTAGTAACTCGTTATACTATTTGGTTAATCTATTATTCAATTCTGGTAATAAATAAAAACAAATTGATAAAGTTATGGTGTTGACAAATGGACAAAGATCATGTTGATACTTTCTTTTATGAATTTGTTAATTATCCTTCAAAAGAAGTTAATGAAGTCACGATGTTGATAGATACATGTTGGTAATCTATTATCCAAAGTTAGCAGTCTGTTTTATGAATTTGTCAAGGGGCATTTTTCGTAATTTCTTTTAAATTTGCAAATGACATTTGGGTTAGTTGCATGCTTTTAACTTTTCATTTTCAAAAATTTTTGTATCCCACCGTTTTTGTATATTTTGACAATATTTTTCTAAAATTTCATGCTCTAATACTTGATATGGTTATTTTATATTAGAGAAACTGTTATATTTTTTATCAAAAAAAAAAAAGAGAAACTGTTATATTTGTGGAAAATTAAAAATATTCTTTTTAATAAAAGCTTTTTCTTCTAGCATTAATTTTTCTAATTTTTTTTAATTTACTTGTATTCAAAGTATGTATTGCAATTTTAGAACCGCTGTAAGATTAAATAAAATTTTAAATAGAAAAAATATTATACGATATCTCACTTATAGATAATATTGTGGACCATTCATTCTTTCAGGTTTGGCTTACCTCTTCTACCCTTCCCATCCTCTTCCATCCTTTACCTAAAAAAATTATTTTTGGGTCAAAATATTTTTGTTTGGTTTTGTCATTAAATTCTACATAAAATTAGTGATATTTTAATATTTTATTGAAAGAAAATGGTTAGGTTAATTAAATATTTGAATATTTGAAAAATCATATAAAAATTAAATTAGAACAATTTGTTTCCATAACATATCAAATATCACTAATTTTATGTAAAATGTAATGATAAAAACAAACAAAAAAATTAGACTTTAAAAGTAAATTTGGCGTAAAGAATTGGAAGGGTAAAGGGAATTCAAATCCCATTCCTTTTAGAGTGGCATAAATGAGTATGGGATAAATTACTTTAATTAAAAGTAAGCTAAAACTTGTGAGAAACTCATAAGTCCCACATTGCCTAAATCAAAGATAGACTAAAGGGATATATATGAGTTGAGTCTCCACCACATTGGCTTAAGCTTTTGAGGTGGAATGACAAGACTCATATAATGTACTCTTAGTTCTAAATTCTAACATGGTATCAGAGCCACTCAATCGATGGGACCCACGAAAAAAAAAATACACAAAGCCCAACAAAAAAAATGAAGATCGACCTAGGGACTGACCCTAAAAGGAGTACAGCCCAGGCAGACCTAAAGGACCGACCTAAGAAAAAAAGAAAAAGGCGGCCCAGGCAGACCTGAAGGACTGACCCAAAAAAGGAGTACAGCCCAGGCGAGAAAAAGAATGAAAAATAAAAAAAGAAAAATAAAAGAAAAGAAAGTAGGGTGAATGTGAGAAACTCATAAGTCCCACATTGCCTAAATCAAAGATAGACTAAGGGTATATATATGAGTTGAGTTTCCACCACATTGGCTTAAGTTTTTGTGGTGGAATGACAAGACTCATATAATGTACTCTTAGTTCTAAATTCTAACAAAACTAATCTGTTAAAGGCTTTGAAAATCTTGCAAACTTTTGGCTAGCTCTTTCTTACTACATAGAACAACTGTGTCAAGTGTGTATGAAAAGCATGAAGACAAGATTTATTGATAAAGATTTGTATGTCGAAAGTGTATAAATATTTGTAATTGTCATTATTCGAGGGCCTAGGTTACAAGTTTGATCAGACTTCAAATGCCAAAATAATTTTAACCATCCAAAGTGGAGAACATATCCGTTGCACTAGAGTGAAAATGACCCTGCTTAATTGGCTAATCATTTTGGCAGATAAAATTCACATTCACCAAAATAATTTATTTATAGATTATTACTACTATTTTAGACTTGAATATATTTAGAGTATATTAATCTAATCTTCACGTATTAATTCAAATAAATGTTTTCCAGTTAATTCAATAATAAGCTTTAGAAATTATTAGTTATTTACCAGTAAAAATTAGGTATTCAAACATCAAATCAATGATAAATTAATTATGCAAGAATGTTAGAGTTACCTGTGACTTAGATTCTCTTTGTGAATATCAAAAACCTGATAGTAGAATTTGAAAAAGACATCAATTACTAGTTGATGTCTTTATGGAACCATGAAATATATTTTTATTTTTGAACTGAAGAATCATGAAATATATTAACTTTACATCATTATGAAAAATTGATGCACAAAAACATAAATGTTATTGATTTTAAGAATTACGGGAGAATTTAATCATTTAGTCTAGCTGACTTTATCAAATTAAAACACAATTCATGAACTATTGATTACTTTCTCGTTTCAAAAATATTTTATTGCATATGATAAGTCATAAATTCAAAAATTAAAAGGTTTTATTGCATTTGAAAAGAATATCCATTTGAAACACGCTTTGGAGATTTCCTTTTAAAAATCTTATTTTAAATCATAATAGGAAAGTTGAATAAAAAAGGATAGTTAAAAATAAAAAAGAGAACCAACAAACAATTTACAAAATATCAAATAAATAACAAATAATAAATGATATCATTTTGACTAATGAACAAACACAAGTTTTCCCATTTTAACAACACCCCTTTGTTAATCATTCACATTGTCAATTGACCTACTCGTGCACTATTCTAAATTACTAAAATACTATTTCTAAAATAAACAACATCTCTTCTTCCTCCTAACTCCATCAAGGTTCACCATCATCAACAACGTGACCTCTAACATCAACCACACACCACCGCAACCTGCACCGTCTTCCCCTTCTCACAATCAGATCGAGAATCATAAAAAAAAATATGCTTAGTTTTAAAGCTATGATGTGGCAAAAGCTTAAATTCTTCTTTTGACTATATATGAAGAAAAAATCATGCTTCTATAAAAATGAAACTTAAGATGCAATTCGGCAAAACTTAAAATAATGAAAATTTAGCAACACTTGATATGATGCTCGTTAACATCGAAACTTGAAAGTGGAAGTTTCATTGATATATTACCTTTAGATTTGTTAAATATCATCAAACAAACTTTAACAGCTCAAAACAATTGTGAAACTCTTCCCTAATGAACAACCTCATACTACCTACATAGAAATATGTAACTGAAGATTAGAGAGTTAAAGGAGCTTAAGAATTATTGCATGTGTTGGGGGCAAGACACAGTAGCCAAATTATACATTCTCTTCCTCCAATTTGGTCCAATATAATACCCCCAAATTTAGCCCAATTTAAGCATTCATAATCCTTATTAAAATGGACCCGTTTGTTCCTAATCCACTCACTCACTCCTAAACAACTCTCATTCTACTTAATTAACCTTAGAAAAATAAAATTCAGCATACTGCACATACAACTTGCTCAAATTGCATAAAGATATTTATGCAATGAGAATTACACATTGATATTGACTATCATTTTATTCAACAGCAAATCACTCGGGTAACTCTTTGACTACTTTCAATCCGAGCCTTTGAATAGCTTGTTAACTTAGCTTGGACACTAAATCAAATGGTCCAAGACGTTTATATATATTCTAGTAAATAAACTCAAGATAGTTCCTGTTTTCTTATGTAGAGATTAACAAGGTTACTGATGTAATTAAAATTTGGGCTTTCATATTACTAGCTTTGGTGTAATTTGTCCTATTCCATATTGATTATTTAATTATTTGAAAATGTTATAGAATTACGTTTATTAGGACGGACAAATTCTTGTATATATATAAATTAAAACATCTTATATGAACATTATAAAACATCACTGTTGCAATATATTTTTCTTCTTAATGAATTTTCTTTTAGCACACCGTGTTTGATTCCGTTGCAAATATCTTTTAAATTCATCCCACTTCTACGGTATGACATGAGCTAGCATCAAGTGATTTTCAATAAATTTCAGCTATTTCAAAAACCCATAAAGTAATTTTAATTTGCAAGATTCAAAATTAGTCCATTGTAAAATGAAAGGGAGTCAGAGATCGTGGTGCTACTTACAATATTACCCCTCAATTTTTTTGTAAGAAAAAAAGGGGACCACCCCTTATCGATCGAGTAGCGACTATTACGTAACTGGGATTTGTTGTAGAAAATCCCACCCCGCTTGAATACTTAAAAGTTATGTGACACCATTGAGTGTGGAGTTTTTAGGGCGGCACAAAAGCCCGACGGCCCGATTGGCCCGTCATGACCCGATCCGGATATATGCCAAAAATGGTCCGTCACGAAGTGGCCCGAGACCAGCCCGATTAAGACGTGATTGACCCGACTATCGGGTAGGACAGGACCAGGGCATATGCTCCATGACCAACAGGACGGCCCGGCCCGATAATTTTATTATTTTTAGTAAAAATATTTTGATTAATTAACACAATTATCAAACTATTTCATATTAATTAATTACTTATTTAATTTAAAAATAGTTAATTACATTTTTTTATTTTTCCTACATAATATATCAATTTATTTAATGGTTGAAAATTGAAAGTTTTTTATTTAAAAAAAAAATTGGGACCAACATGGTCCGTCATGTGGCCCGGTGGTCATGTCCAGCCCGATCTCGGTGTCGGGCCAAACATGACATGACCGGGTCTCGGGCCAAAAATTTTGGCCCGACAATTATTTAGGACATGACCAGGGCATATAGGTGGCCCGGTCATGTCCGTCATTTGTGCACCCTAGGAGTTTTAATCGAACAGTGGCCTTTTTTATTGAATCGTCCGAGTGTGGAACTTATGGAAACTCGTCATTAGCTTATGAAGTATTTATATGAATACTGAATGAACGTTTATTATCCACAAGCAAAATTTTCCCAACAATATTGTTATTTGCTAATAAAGTGTAGTACATCATTAATAAAGTGTAATAATAAACAGTTCAGTAAAAGCAACAACTTAACATGTGTAATCTATTATGATATGATGGACCAATTTGGGATTTTGCAAATTGAATTCAACGTTTTGGCTTGTTCACGGTATTTATTTGGAATTTTTTCCTTAAAGAATTTGTTTGACGTAATATAGTTTTCTATTAAAACAATTCTAAAGAATATCTACCAAATTGTATCCAAAGTCTCAACCTTGTCTTTCTACAAATACAAGCAACCCAGGTATTGGCTTCTTTAAATTTAATTTTAATATAGTTTAACCATTCTTCCAATCAGTTAAAAACTCGCCTAACCGCTCGTATTGATGTTACTTTAAGATAATCAAATTAATAATCAATAATTCCAATCAAATGTTGAGTTTGTGACATTGGCTTGTAGCATGCTCTGCAATATTGTCCAATGACTCGAATAATTAAAGAAATAAATGTATTTATAAATTAATGCGTGTATGCACTGAATACTTTTAGTAAGCCAGGCTTGTCTCCCTTTCTATATTATTAAATAAATGATACAAAACAAACAAAATGATACAGGAACCCACTACCTTCCTTCTTTCTTTTTTCCTTTATTTAACAATGAATGAATGAAAAAATTATTAGTGTTATAGTGATGACTTGCCCATAGTTGAAGGGTGGTCCTGTCCATTGTGATTTTCGCTTGTGGGACACCGCTGCTGCCCCTCACTGGACCACTTGCATGCCTTTGCCAACATCTTGAGCATTTGTTCCCCCCTTCATTGTATTACTTCACACCATATTTAAATTGCATTTGAGTTAATATTGGATACTCTTTCAGGTATTAAATGCAACGACAACTAGAGGGATTTGCATTTAGGGTGAAGATGTAATTTCAACAGGGTTACGTGTCAGGAGCGTGTCATACCATAAAGTTTTCTTAAGGAGCATGCACAAACATATATTTGTTATAAAAATAATGTTACATGTGTGGACGTCCATGACTTCAAGCTCCTAAAATTCTTTTTCTAATAACCCCATAACCTCCAAATGACTGACTAATAGGAGTTTCTTTTCTTTTTCATCATTATTCTCATATTTACTCTTTCGTAATCATGTGAATAGAACTCAATGTGTTGATGCTTATAAATAGAGGTTATGTCATGAACAATTTGTAACGAGAATTACAAGTGAATGAGAATACTCCTCTTACTTAATCTCTATTTTCTTGTTTTACTACTCTCTTCTCTTCTCTTCTCTGATCTTCTTCTCTTCATATTTCTTCTTTCCTCTTATTTGTATTACAAGTTATCAGCACGAAACTCTAATCAACTAGACTTCTTATAGTATAGTATTGCTAATATATATACTCTTATGTATTATATTACTTACACACACATATACACACTACTTATACAAAGTTATGTATTTATTTCTATTTTCTAGTATCATATCCGATCCTTACCTCTTTTAGAGGATTAAAGAGATTGTCACAATGAGTTTGATTGGTTGATTTTACCGCATGTAATTCCTAGGCTCTTTAGCTTCTCACGGAAAATCACATTAAACATATTTAATTTTCATGTTTTGCATTTATATATATAACACATATACACAGCCTTACACACATCTGGATTATATATATATATATAGACACACACAATATATTGTACCATTTATTATTTCACGTTTATTTTGTCATTTAATATTATGAATTTTATTTATGAGTTTTATTATATATACACACACATACAATGCAATATGATACTATGTTTATTTATAGAATAATATAGTGCGTGCGTGTGTGGTGTTTGTATATTACTATAGTAAAGGCAAGTGGTGTATATATACACACACGATTATATATTATTAACCATATTGGTTATGAATTTAAAGTATTATATTTATATATTGTTATATTTTAATAATAAATTTTATCTTGCCTAATTTATTTGAAAATTTTATTTTAATTTTATAAAATGGCCCGAAGGCATAATATTTTATATTCGTGATTAAATGACTAAAAGTCATATCATATTATCAAATATTTTTTATGTAATTTTGATTGAATGACTAGAGGCCATAACATTTCTCATTGTTACGACTGTTTTTAAATAAAACACTCTGAGTTAAAAAATCTGAAGGCTTATTGTTATATATAACAAAAATGAGCTTTATAGCCTTAAAAATAATGGTTTTAGAATATAATGTCTTGAAGAGTAATTATTATATTTTACTATTATCACAAATGAACAAAGACCAGATTGATAACTAGAAGCATCAATTTTTGTGATATTAAAATATGGCTAGAAGCCATAATCATTGAAAGTAAATATCAAAATATTTGGAATTATTGATAATATACTAGGAAATATAGTCACAATATTTTGCAAATTTCCCTTGAAAATTCACAGTGATGTTTTTTTTTTAATTTTGTATTGTTGTGATTGAGAAATTATATTAAGTATTATTTGATATTGTCATATCAATAATTGTTAGAAAGAGATATATGAAATCAAATACTAATAGTAATAATTGAGTTTGCATTTAGAGCTAAGTTATACTATTGGAGCCCTTCCACTACTGCTTATTGAGTGGATTTAGAGAATTTTATGACTTTTATTGTTCAACTAAATAGATTTATTATTTCTAAATTGGAATATGACTGATGTAGTGTTCAATTTTCCTGACAATTCTACTCATATGGCTTCTTATTAGAATTTCTTACATTTGAACTCTTATGATTTCTTTCTACCTTAGTAGTTAATGGATAACTATTCATGTATCGCAGTTAACTACTCTTGTATCGCTATTAACTACCATTCTCAATAACTATTCAAGTATCGCTGATAACTACTATATATAGAATCGTCATTCACTACTTTTTTGCCATAAAGTCACAAATGTCATTTAGGACAAATTGGAGACTATCCCTTATTTGTCCAAATTGGAATTGGAGACCCTATTTTGTCTAACTCAAATTCAAGTGTCATTTTTTGTCATTTTCCATATAAAGTAGGATTATAAACTTATTATAGAGTGTTCCTTAAGTTTTAAATTTATCAATTGTCAGGCTAAGATTTGTTAATACTTCAATTCGATGGCATTCGAACTCTTGACTTGATGGCTAATTGGCTATAGTACTTGAGCAACTCCAAGTACAGCACCAAAACGAGAGTTCGGCAAAGACAACTATACGAATCAAAATAATTTTATGGAGAAATGACAAAAAATGATTTATAAATTTAAAAATTAATGAAAGGGGATTTTTCAAGAGTATTGGTAAATGTATCTGCCTAACTAGTTAATTTTTATATTCAATTAGTTAAGGTGACTTTGAAATTCAAAAGGTCTTTAATTGGGATTTTCCCTTATTTTTCATTGATGGAAAAGTACCATGTCTTGAATCACTGGTATTAAACTTAAAGTTAAGGGAAAAGGACAAATAAATGCTACTTAAATTTTACTTGAATAAAAAGGGGACTCCATTTATGAAAAAAAGAAACACAAAATGGCTTGTCCCCCAATTTTGGATAAATGAAGTTTATGCAAAATGATCTTTCTGCCTTTCACTCTCCTTATAAGTGTTGAGGAGAGTGAAGGGCAAAAATGTCATTTTGCGTAAACTTCATTTATCCCAAATTGGGGACAAATGCTTATGTGTCTTTTTCATAAATGGAGTCCATTTTTGTCTAAGTGAAATTCAAGTGACAGCTATTTGTCATTTCCCCTAAAGTTTAATATATAAGAAATATCAAACAAAAAACCTAATTTCAGTATCCAAGTCAGGTTTGTTTAGCACTCATTTTGTTTTAAAATTTATCAAATCAAAGATGGAGAAACATGCCTGTACAAAATTATTTTTTGATATGAATAAAATAATTTTATTTTTCTGTTGCATTCTATCTGAGTTTGCTCAGCGTTACAATCGAATGCCAAATATATCGAAAAGTTAATTAGACCAAACCACTTTAATATTGAAACTCCCGTGATTGACTTTACTTTGTATATATTTTTCTTTCACCGTTTTATTTTCATTTCATTATTTTATTTTTCTATCAATCATTTTTTTCGTTTTTTCTTGTGGCCACTGATGAATGCTTGACTTTGATAAGATTAAGAAACAAATTGGCAAGTCCAATTCTCCTGTTGAACATATAAGAAAATTAAATATTATGAAATATATTAATCATTCACAATATAAATACTTCTTCCATCCCTAGTGTTTTTTTCTAAAACACGTAAATCATCTTTCTTAGTTTTCTCACTCCATCTATTATTTAATTATTATTGAGGAAATAACAAAAAGTGTCATTTCAAAAAAGATAGGAGGGTGTTCTTTTGTAAATCTTTTTATATTATAGAAAGGAGGGATTGCTTTTGTAAATAAAACTTATGAAAGTTTATCTTATTCTGTCAAAACTTACCTCAAGAAAGATTTCCATTTTAATTTTTTTAAAAAAATCAATTGAAACAATTCATTTTAACACATAATCTATTATATTGTAAGCTCAAATTCCTCTAATACGTTCAATAAAAATTGTTAGAACTCCTTGAATACAGAATTATACCTTAGACTTGTAAACATCCAAGCTCATTGAAACTTCTACTTCATCTAGTCCGTAATATAAGAGTCCAGTCGCCAAAAAACGCTTCTTAAAAAACATAAAAAAGTTAGTTGGGTGTCTGCATTTAATTCTTTTTTCCAATATTGCTCATATTTATCATGATAATATTAAGAGAGTGAAATACATAAGTATTAATAAATATGGAAAAAGAGTTAGAGACAAATTAAAGTAGTAAAAAAGCACGTTAAATGAAGAGACAAGTTAAGGTGAGTTCTTATATTTTGTACCAAAAATATTCAATTTTTAAACTCTTATATTACAGATAGGGGAAGTATTTCATTAGAAGAAAATAAGTACTTAGCCAACAAATCCAACCTCTAGATCATGCATTAAATATTAACGGGAACACCTTTTTAAAAATATATTCACAAATCTGTTGCTGGATTAGCAGAGTCCATCGGGCTGACGTGTTTGGCTTTATTTTAAAAAAATCCTCAACAATAGTAAATTACAATAACTATGAGGAGCCAAACATCTCTATGCAAACAAACATGATCTCAATCATTAAATATTATGATTGTGTTTGATGAAAGTGTAGTTAAATGAAAGCCTCCCAAGGTGATAGAAAAGAAAACAAAAGGCTTATACTAAATTGCACGGTAGGCCCCACCCATACTAGACCCATGTGATTTCATTAGAGAGATGCATTAAATATAATTAGCCAAACAACTTTGAGTTCAATGAATAATAATACAAGCGTTGTCATGAACATAATATAATAAGTACGATACAAGGCATTAAATAATAAAGCCATAATGTATAGTATTTTAATAGTAGCCTACTTAACCCATTATGATTTAGATTGAGAAGAAATTTTAACCGAAGATTGGGGATAAATTATTGTATAGATTATTCTAAACCGTCCAATCCATCGAAATCTGTAACGCCTAAGCTCTTTCCAACCCCATCATTACAAAGGTATTAGAAAGAGAAAATTTGAAAAGTTTGCGGATTTATATTTTGGGATATTCCAAACAATCAGATTTTGCATCAAGAGACAGGCAAACCCAAATATAAGTGATTTCATCATGTATAACAAGACATCAAGAAAATTCCGAACTGATTTTTCACTGACATTGTTATTAAATGACTTAATTTTTTTTGCTTTCTTGCAAAACATAATGGATACATGTTAATTGTTATCATGCAATTGTTATATTGAGGAAAAGAGTCCCACCTCCACCCTTCACTATTATATTGTCCTTTCTATTCATAAAAAAGTCTTTGTTATACACAATGGTTAATCCCTATTTTTTTTATACTTCGGAAATAAATGGTTAATCCCTATTAATTACACTTGTTACGAGTTTCCATCTAATGACAATTTCAAATATAGATTAGATAAATATTTTGGCAAAACATGCATTTCTTTAAAATAATTAATTACATTAATCTCGATATAAAATCTATACTATATTCACACCATTTATGATTTATAAAAAAAAATGGTCTGAATTATCCAGGAGTGAATGCAGTCCATGTGAAAGTAGCACAAGCAATGAAAAGGCTTGGACTTGGTGTTTGTAGCAATCAAGTACTTTTGTCCCCCAAAAATCATGGGGCAATTGAAATTATCAAATTATGAAGTATGATTATGTTAATAGCTAAAGCATGGTGCTCATTACCTATTTATTTTATTGCTTGGATAAGCATGACCAACATAAAGCAAGGTCGTGTATTCTTCAAGAAGAATTGTAACATTAAGTTACTCCAACTTAAAAGAAAATGACCCAAATAACATGAGCAAGGTCCATAAGTCAACCCTCTAACGCCTCAGTTTTATGGTTTTATAACTTGTATCTTTTGAAATTATATCATTCTTAATGCAACAGGACAATCCAAGGTGGAAGTGAGTATAGAATCAGCATAATATTCAGTATTCAAATTCTCCTTAAGGTTTAACCAAAAGCTTCTCTTCCCTTTCCTCCTTTCTTTCTTGCCTTCTTTTTACACCTAACTAATATGCAACCACATGATGACAATACACATCCTCAGCAACCATTTTTTTTTCCCAATCAAAATGTTATAACCTAAAACAAGGCTCAATGAAAACAAGTATGGAACCACATAAACTAACCAACTCCACTTTATTTTATTCTTTCTTCACTTCATTTAAAAGGATCCCAGTTCATGTCCTTGACTCTTGCGTAACAGATATATATACAAGAGGAGTCTCCTATAGACAAGTAAAGGCCCACCAACCAAGTTAATACCACATAAACAAAATTCTCATCTGATGATTTAAACATAACTGAACGTAACAAAACAAATGCTCAAACTCTAATGAATATAGTCCCTTGACCGGAGTAATTAGAATCCTATGAGAGATTTGTCAAGAGAAGAAAGGTATCAACTTTAAGGGGGGATGTGTTACTTTCTTGTCAAGTAAAAAGACAAGAATTTAGGCAATGTAAGTAGAACTATATGCAAGTATTGAAGGGCCATGTTGAAAGAAAGAGTACTAATAAAAGTCAAAAACATAAAGATAGCTCATTAAATGACATTCAGTTACTGATCCAAATGTTTACTTCCCTCATTGGAAATAATAATCCTAGATCACATAGACAATTAGCATGGAACCATAGACAAGGAAAATTCAAAGACAAAAGATTAACAGAAGCAGCAAGTCCCAAAGCACCTTTTTCAATTTTTAAACATTAATAGGGTCCAAACGATTGAATTGAATTGAATTGCTTCTGCTTAACATCCCCATGTTGAAACTGAGATCAGTTCCTTCCTCTGCCAGCATAAAACAAGAGAAGACTGCTTCTTCTCCACATGAAATCCCCTTCCAGGATTCCTCTGAACCAAACATTCTGCTTGAGATTCTGTGAAGTTACTCAGTGCCATCGGCGAAAACCCGGATGTCAGAAGCAATGTCTTCCACTGTGGAGTTCTCTCTTGCAATTGCAGCCTATGGCGGCCCAAAACCAGCTTCTCCATTGCCGGTTGCACGAGGTACTTCTCAATCATCTGAAGAACATCAAGGTTCACACTAACAGCATCAAGCGACTCAAGAAGCACCGAATAAGACTGAAGCGCGAAAATAACATGCTGAGGAAATGGTGCATCAGTTCTGTCACAAGGCCTATCCACAGTGACAATAATTTTCGGAGTGAGCTGCTTCAGAAAACGAAGGACCAAATTGAGATATGATGGGCAATGTGAGAAAGAAGCAATTGGCAGATTAACAGCAATGGCTTCACAGTCTCCAAGAGGTTGTGGCCAAGAGGCAGTGTTCAATGACTCAAGGCTTACAATCTCTAGCTCAAAGGGTATGCTAAGATCAGAAGCATATTGCTTTAGAATCTCCTGAGTGAAACTAAGCTCAATTTCATCATGATTGGAAGGTGACACAAAGACAGTGATTTTCAGAGAAGGTGAACCACCATTTCTAAGAGCTAACTCTTGCATGAAAGAAGCCCACTGTCCACCAAACCCAACGTCAAAATCCATAACATGAATTCTATCATACCCTTCTACAGCTTCAAGAAGTGCTTGGTTACAAGTGAAATTGGAGAATTGGAGAACTGGGGAGATTTCTGAGAAAGATTTGCAAGCTCCAATCTTTAGGACAAGGCCACTAGGAGAAAAAGTCATGGAATTGTTGTTGTTATTGTTCATGTTTTGAAGAAGCGTTTGCAAGGCCTCCTTCATGTAAAAAGCAGCCTTTTGAAAAGGCTTACCAATTGGGGAAAGTTGGTGATTGAGCCGCGCCAATATCCCTTGCGCGAGTTCCGGATTACCGGTTTCTATCATCTCTGTGGCCTTGAACAGCTTGTCCATTACACTCTGCTGAAGCTGGTGGGTCACCAGTTCTTCGCCGGGGCTCGCCATTTTCGGCTTCCCGCCCAAAACCGCTGCAGCCGGAGACGCCTGCCTTTGCTGCTGCTGAAGATGATGAGGTAGAAACTGAAGAGGATGATGAGGTAGATGCCCTCCAAGCCGGAGATACATCTCCTGGCCAGGATCTACAAATGGCGGCTTCAGAGTCGGGTAATTCGGCCTCATAGGACCGCAATTAGGCCGCTTGGGCGGTGGCTGAGCAAGAAGCTGTTGCTCATAAGACAAGGGCATGACAAAAGCTGGATTCTGCATAAGCTGAGCTTGGTTTTGGTTCAAAATGAAGTGGGGGTTAAGGATTTGTGGCTTCTCATCCAAAGACTCCATATTCTGTTGTTGCTGAAACATGGCAGGAGGGAAGATTGGGTTTTGACTCACACAAGAATCAACTCTAGCCATATTTCCATTGAAGCTAACATTAAAAGGAAAATCAGAACAATTCCCAGATGGGTTTCCACAAACATCAATGCTGCTCACAAAATTACCACCAGAAATATGGTCAAGCACAGAACTTTGATCCACAACACCAAAACCACCACCACCAAAATCAGCCACATCTTGGTGAGAACCATTTCCATTGCCAGTTTGCAAGAGCTTGCTTAATCCTACAGATGGGTCCTCAATGTCACCCATAATCATTCTCAGAATGGACTGATCTTGACCAGGAGACTCAGATATGATGGTCTCCCAGTCTTCCATTCCCATCCCACATCTTTCCAAAGGTGGTGGAGGAGGAACTGAGGCGTTGGCGGTGGAGCTGTCAGTGGAGCCGGTGGCGCCGCTGCAGCTGCCGCCGCTGCCGCCGCCGTGTGAGGAAGACAGTGTGGAGGAGGAAGTTGGAGGGCTGTGGTTGCTTGTGATGTTCAACACAGAGTTGGGCTCACTGCAGCCCACATAGCAATGCTCCTCAACAAATATATTGTTATTGCTATTGCTATTGCTATTGTTGTTGAAGCTGATGATACTGTTGGCGTTGATGTTGCTGTTTTGGTTATTATTATTGTTGTGATGATGCCACTTGAAGAACAAATCTGGAGCTGAGGTAGGAAAATCTAAAACCCCTTTCCCTCGGAATTCCTCAAAGGGTAGGGGCACAGCCTTCATCTAAATCTGACCAAGAACAACAAAAATACACAAACACCTCCTCTTCCTCCTCCTTAGGCAAAGAAAACGAACAAAATGAAATCTTTCCAGATTTTTTGAAGAGAAAAACGGGCTATTTTCTTTGTGAAAGGGAAGTGTTGAAGTGATGGGAGTGGGAAGATCTGGGATTTTGAGTTGGGAAGGGAGAAAATTTGTCTGACAGAAGATAAACACTTGTCAAATGCATGCAGGGTTCTTCACCAGACCCATTCCAGCACACACAAGAGCCTCATCTCTTCCAATCTCATCCCTGTTCATCGTTAAACCAAAAAAAAAGGACTTGCCTCCTCTTCCTTTCTATTCTATCTTTCCCTCCTTTTTTTTTCTCTCTTCTCTCTCTCTCTCTATAATATTTTGGGCTCTGTTTTCTATGACATAAACTCACATACCCATTTTTTGTGTTGTTGTTCTTGTGCCGAGTAAAAATCTTTTAAATGGGTTTTCTTTCTTTCTTTTTTTTTTTGCCTTGTCTGTATGGAGTAGTCTGTCTTCCTTGTGTTTTCTGCTATGGATGCGTGCAACATATAAAAGTGGTAAAGTGCTCTCTCTCTCTCTCCTTCTCTCTCTCTCACTGCTTCTTTCTCTTTCTCTTTCTAGTCTCTATCTATAGTTTTATAAATTCATAATTTTCTTTTATGTGGCTTTTGTCCATCGACGTAGTTATCTCCCATGGTAGGGTCTCTATCACACTCCTTTGTCCCCACTCGCTAGACGTCGTTGTAGTGCGCACATTTATTTTATTTTATTTTATTTTTCCAAAAGTTAAACCAAAATATTTAGAAAAATCAACACAATACATATTTAAAAAGGCGAAGCTGCAAAAATGATACTCCCTCCGTTCCTAAATATAGGACCTAGATGACTTTTTTGAAAATCCTAAAAAAAGCAAAAAATAAGTTAATTATAAATTGATTTACCTAATTTTTTCTCTTAAACTAGTTTATTTTACCTATAAGCTAATGGATAATCTAAAAAGATATCAAATATGTCATCATTTAATAACCTATTTCGCAACCTTAATATTTCCAAAAAAAAGTTATCTAGGTCTTATATTTAGGAACGGAGGGAGTACTAAATTTTACCCAAAATTGTGTTTCTAATACTAAAGTTTTATGAGGTAAAAAACTAGTACCAACTTAGAGTCCAGGTGCAAATAAAGTATTTTCATTTCTTTTATGCCTCGAGGAATGGGGGCATAAGAGTCTTTTCATATCTAAATTTTATTTCCCACAAGTAAAAATATTATATTTGCACTTGAACCCAAGTTTGATACTCTTTTTGCACCTCGTGAAACTTAAGTATTAAAAACGCAATTTTGGGTAAATTTTAATTTCATTTTTGCACGTTCGCCCTATTTAAAATAATGGGGGAAGTTCCAAACATAGCTACGATTGTAGATATCTAATCATAATAAAATTTCCAGTGCATAAATCCATCATAATTCAATAGGGCGCTAAACTATTTTTCATTAAAATAAATTAATAAGGGTCTACTCTCTTTAGTTGACTCTATCCTCTCTCCCCTTCTCTCTAACATTTTGGGTTGTGGGTGCTTTACTCTCTTCTTTGTATGAGCTTTTTCTTCGAAATTCCTTCTCTATTTTCGACTAGAGAAGAAGACGTCCATATTTTTCATCAGTCTTCTTTTAAGTTTCTTACTGTTTCATATGGCTTAATGGCTTATGAGCTTATCGATGTGGAAATAAATCTGTTTGGGAGTTCAATAGACAATGAGAATTTCTTCTATTCAAAATCTTCATCTTTATATTGCTTTTAGTTAGAGATTTTTCAAAATCCAAATAGATTAGTTTATTGCAATCAAGAGGTATGAATTCTTAAGAATGGTTCTTCAAACAACTACTACTCAATGGTTTTTCTGTCAATAATGACTTTTTTTACCCACAAATTCTCATGAAGAAATGATGAAGATATTATGGTTCTTGCGACGGTGTCAGATCCCTCCTAACTATATTTAGTTTTTTAGGGTTTATATTTAATTTTATTAAAAAAAAATTTCAGACATACTATGTATATATTTTTCTAGTTTAATGAAATAACCTATATATTATTCGACCAAAAAAATTTAAAATGAGTTAATGACAACTAACTCATTTTGTGAAAGAACTCTGTGAGACTTTAAGTTCAACTTAACTCCATTAACCCATTTAACAACAAACACAATTTGGAGAGTCCAAATTCTCTCCTTGTCCTCCTTCTCCTTCTCCTTTTTTCCTTTGATACACCATTGGATCAAAGATCGAGCGGTTTATTTTAATGTTTTTGCAAAAATAATATAATTATAATAATATTTTACAATCTAATAAATAAATTTAATGTGTAAAAATTTTATGTAAATTGTACAGAACTATAGATTACAATTATAAAGTTCAAATTTATTTTGCATTTTTTTAATACAGTCAGAATAGTTCTCACCCAAATTTTGAAAGATTAAATTTATTTATGAGATTTTCAAGTATTTTTATAATCATATTAATTTTTGTAAAAGAAAATTAAATATGGACCAATAGTGTTGAGCAAAATAGTAGGGAAAAGTGAGGGATAGACAAGGAGAAAATCCACTCCCCAATTTTGGACCATTTCAAATTTAATATTTGTATGTATGTCCCCCAATGTTTTATTATGATGTTTGATGTATTTTTGACAATTCATCATAGGTAGTTTTAACCATAATCTTTAAAACAATATACTAATGAAAATAACCTAAAAAATATATTAATTCCATTGTTGAAATTAATATAATCGATATAATGCACCATTAACTTATATACATGTTGATAAAATACTTTTTAAACCTATATTTAAGTCTCGGCAAATTATTTTTTTGACCAAAACAAAACAAACTATGTTTAATACGTACATACCTAACATTCTAACATTAACTTGAAATAAAAAAATTTACATAATTTCTTAATTCAAAATAATGAATTTCAGAGTCTATTCAAATATGTGCCCACATTGCAGTTGATTTTTAAATTGTCGTGATTTATGAATCTGGCATGTACTTTGTACAATATTATTAAATAGAGTATTGTACAGAAAGGAAGTGACTTCACGAGCTTTGGAGGCGCGTAACACAATGGTTCTGACTGTATATATTTTCTTTTTCCTAAAATCCTTTTAACAGAGACCAAAGATACAGATTTAAAAGGCGAACTGGGCTCACAGGTTTTTTTCATAATTACTTTATTTCCCATCATGTCCTTCAACTTTTCACTGCCCTTACAGAGAAAAATCCGGTAAAAATGAAGGGTAATGTGGGAATTTAAAGAACAACTGCTGCTGGGCCTGTTTTTCGAAACTGAATCTGACGACACGAGATAATGAAAGCTTTTTGCGGGGTTTGAAATTATCGAGGCAGATTTTGGACGGACGAGATTTTTGATCAACGGTGAGAATGTGTGGCTGAGATCTATTGGAGTGGATTTTAATGACCGAATAGGAAAGGAAAATATAATAGGTCTGTCTCAGGGTACGGATTTTGAATCTGGGACCAATGGGTCTAGTCATTTTTGGAACTGGGGGTACTTTAGTCATTTCATTATATAAAGTAGTGGGAAATACGAAAATTTGTTACCAGGGAAATGCTAGAGTGCTAGTTATAGGCTATATAGGGTCAGTTTGTAATGCAAAGTCTATTTAATCCAACAAGGAAAGTAAAAAAAAGGGCCCTCTTATGATTTATGAGGGTGAGGCCTGGAATTTCATGTTGATATCAACTTGAGAAGTATTTACGCGGGGGACAAAATTTCAAATATCTGGATTCTGCTTTTATTATTAATTGATAAATGAATAATATCCATTTTATATATATTGATGGGCACTTAATGCTTAATCTGAAAACTATCCAGAATTACTTAATTTTGAGGTTGATGACTTTCACTCCATACACAAAGGTCTCATATAAGATTTAAACTCATGACCCTTATATCAATTATGTTGATAATATTGATTTTATTTTCCAATGTAATGGAAAGTGTATTTATAAGAAGTCATTATATCCACTTACTAAACAAACGTTGAGACACACATTTATAAATGCAAATGGAAAGATTATTAAGGTGTGTAAATAAAAGTGAAAGGTGTAATTTTTCTTTAAAGGTAAAGTTGTGTGTTTAAATATGGACTAATGATCTTTTGAGCTTGGAGGCCAATGAGAGAGCTTCGATCTAGTGTTAAACAATAGAGAGTCATTTGAGCCTAATTTCGATCAAAAAAAAATTGGGCCTAATAAATCCATTCCTTTTGGTGATCTAAGCAAACTCAAAACAAAATCCATTAGTATATCAACCCAATGCTCAATTAGTAAAGGTAATATAATAGTGTGTCCAAACCACATGTCAAAACTCTAGATTTGAATCTTTTACATACTATGTGATTGTCTCAATAAATTCTAGCCACTTCACATGTTTTTTTTGTTCAACTTACATTGACCTTGTCATTGGTGTGAATGACAATGTTTAGGCTGATGGTAGTGTTTCCAATTATCCAATGATCTTTTGATTACATAGAGCTCTCCTTATCATAAAAGTTGGATATTTCAAGACTAAACCACTTAGTTTTTCACTAAAATAAGCAATTAGCTTACCTTCACACATGAAAATAGTTCTCATCCCAATTTAAGATATATCACATTTAATCTCAAATGTTTTGCTTAAGTCAGTCAATACTAACATGAGTCAAGAACAAAAGTTAACTTTAAGTTAAACAATTTCATCATCATGTGCAATACCCTATTGAAAACCAACAATTTTTTAATGACCTCAACATTTGCAGCTGAAACAAGGAACCTAAGAGACACTTGAAATACAAAAATAGTGCTTGAAAATTTGATTCATATCAAACTAGCCAAATATATGGGATTTTGAAAAATCCCGACTAACGTTAAACATATAATATATTAAAGGAATTGTAGTGACCTAGAATCACCTAAAAACGAAAGAAATACCTGAGTAGTTGAAGTCTCTGAGCTCAACTCGATGCATCGATATCTACAAACATCACAAATACATAAACAAACAGAATCAATACCCACGTCCAGTAACATTAACTTAACACGTTAGGGCTTAACCCATAAAGGATTTCCAATTATGTAAAGAAATCAAATTACATTGACTAGCTAGGTTAAGTTAATTAAACACATACTAAACTTATAACAACATTAATCGTTAATAATTTCCTCTTGAATTAAGAATCCCGTTTAATCTTAATTTCCAATTCAATCACACAAGCATAGAAAGGGTCTATCCTACGGTGGCACATTTTGTAAAAGCACTTGTATAGACAAGAAAAGCAATATATGCATTACGCGATGCTTATTTGAAAAAAAGCGTCAAGATAGGTGTTTAATTCTCTTAAAAAAATATTACCACCAATTACAATTTTCTTAATATAACTTATTACAATTTTCTCAAATTTACCACGAATCCATCGTCTCTCATAAGTCATAACTTAGTCAAAAATGAACCTTAGGCTTAAAATAAAGTTTCCAATAATGATTTGCCTAATCCTCAACAATCTAAGCCATTAGGAATTGATCAATGTCATTAATGAACCAAGAAGAACCACGACATTTGCCAAAGATCACCATCATTATAAGAATACCAAGCATACTCTAAGATTTTTTATGCTTCAAGGCGCCAACTTGCAAATCTAGCTCATATTTAAATAGCGCAAACCATTAGGAACAAACGTAGGTCCTCATTTGAAATTTTCTGGCCCGTAAGAACCCTAACTTTTCGCAGCTAAAATGAAGTGAAATCCCATTCTAACCCAAATTCATGTCACTCAACCAATAGACTAGTTAGAATTAGTCTTAAAAGGATTTGAAACAAAATAAATTAAAAAATAGCAGCTAGAACTCGGATCACCGAAAATCCCCAAAATCAAGAGGAAATTGAAGGAAGAAATCCTAAGGACTCTTTACAAAACCTGGAATGTTATCTTCCAATTAAAAAAAAGAATTATTCAAAAAATATCATTTGGTGCGTTTTTTATAATTTGGATTTTTATTATCATATGGTGTATTTAATGTATGGGTAATTAAGTTAAAATGGCCTTGGATATTTTGTTTTTTGGGTTTTATTCAGTTATTTTTTAGGTCATTTTGGACTTGCATATTTTCTTATTATGATTCTATTGTCATAGATTTTTTTTTTCTTTTATTATGGCCAAGGATTCTATGCTAACAGGTAATTTTGATAGACAATCAATATTCCAAAAAAATATAGTTGATGGAATAGAATCGGGACTTGGCAAAAACACGGGACAAATGTACTTGGAAATTAGGCCTACTTTGTGGCCTGAACATGTACCTAATGTCTGCGCCCATAATTAGATATATAACAAAGCCCAAGTGTGTTACACATAAAGAGCCCAATATAATAAATGGAAAGGAAGTTAAAATCCACACGCGCCCTAAGAAAATGATAGAAAAATATTTGCACGAGATCGGAATTTAATTCATTCCCACTATGTAGCAATATTGAGATTTATTTTGTCTTCAAATATTAGGATTTATTTTGTCTTCAAATGTAATTTCAGGATTGAAAAAAATAAAAGAATCTGCTCTAACGATGTGGCACAAAAATCTTTAATTTGTGTCTGTGATATCTGGCTCAAGATTTTTATTTTGTAGATTTTAGAAAAGTAAAAGACAACATAGGTTTATGAGAACACCACTCTTCATAAGTAGATAGCAAATGTCAAATGAAAGCTCAAACTCTACTGATAAGTTCAATTTTGGTACATAATATAAATGGTTAAACCAGCTTTTGGTTCATGAACTTTCACCCCATTTTGCTTTTATCCTTCATCTATTAGTCCCTGAAAACTTTAACTATGTTGAATCCTCCTATGTGACATTCACTCCATTAAATAGCAGGCTTATTAGGATGCTGATATAAAATATATTTTATAATTTAATTATATTAAAAAAAGATACCAAATATGAATTCAAAACACTAGCCCGTTTGGTTGGTCAAAGTGGATGATGGAAATTGAAATAAAAATGAATATAAGAGGGTAAAGATGGAAAGTAGAGAGCAATGGGTAGTTGATTGAGCTGGTAAGTGAGCTACAACCTCCGTAAGGATGAAAACGCGTGTTCGAATCCCGGGAAGCGCTCTCATTGGGAGAGGAGACAACCTTGCCTATGTCGGCAACACTCTTACCCCTCAAGTCTGGATTAAACCGGGAGGTGATTAAAAAAGATGGAAAGTAGAGTTAAATTAGGTAATGATGAGAAACTAAAGTTTGTGTGCCCGGTAAAATTGTGAGATTGAGAGAGAAAGCCTGTGGGCCTAAGACATATGGAAATTACATATCTCAATTCCATTTCCCAATTATGTGCATCCAAACGGGTATCCCTAATCAAAGCCCTAGAAAAGATTTGGGGAGAATGTAGCATAATTATGAGAAAACCCATGATGGTATTTGCCAGCATAGTAAAAAATTTGAAGTGCAGGGTCCAGATTTTGTTGGCGGGTGATCATTAAAATAAGGCAGCTTTGGATAAACCCTTTGAGGCCATGGTTTGATTGGCAGTGTTACAGTGTAGGATTTGAGGGACGTGAGATTTGAGGGAACAGAAGAGATGGTTGTAAAACTCTGGTGAGAGAAGAATTTGTAATGGGTATTCATATTGGTGCAGAAAGAAACATGAAGGAATGAAATTGGAAGAACAAATGCAAAAAAGTTTTGTTTTTTTATGGTGCTTTTTGATGATTTTGTGAGTTGAATGAGAAATAGAAAATAAAAGAGTGTTACAGTGAGAAATTAAAGTTTCAGATTTTAGACATAAAATCTTCAAGAGGAAATATCAGAGGCTGAACTTGAAGAAGATGACATTGCTAGAACACGTCGTTCAGTTTTGAGGCAATTTTAAAGTAGGGAAACATAATTTGTTAGTTAATTTGGAGTCGGAAATTTTCAACTCGGGTCGTCGGGTTCAACCCAACCCACTTTAAAAACGGGTCGGGCCAAAGAATTTGGGACCCACTTATATCGGGTTGGGTCGCTAGCCCGCTTGAATAGAGTTGGGTCGGGTTAACCCGTCGGGTTGGCCGGCTTAAATTTCTTTTTAAAAAAATATCTGCCTTTTTTCTAAAACTGAAATTCATATTCCTTCTTTTATTCTTTCAAGTCTTCTTGTTTCTTTTCATCTTCAATTTGAATTTATTTTTAGGTTTTACTTTGAAATGTGTGAGGTTTCAGATTTTTGTTTTGAAATGTGTGTAACGTAATATGTGAATTTAAATATATATATTAAGCGTATAAGGAAGAAATTACCGCCGAGGTCATCATGGATATATATTCTTACATATGAGGTTTCCTACATGAGATTGAAAAAGAAGTGCGAAAAAGTCTTTTGACATTGTAATATGTTATAGATATTTTAGCTTTGTTCTTGAGCAACAACTAAAAAGACAAAGTTGGAGATTAAAGAATATATAGTTTGCTGATTAAAAAATTAGAGACTTATGTTAAGGATCTTTAAAAGTCATAAATTGTTCTGAATTTGTTTACAATATAGTTTTGAAATTTAGACAGATAAAATTATTAATTTACTTTGTTGGTAAATGATGTTGTCACAATTTTTTTGCTTACTTTACTGATTTAATGTTCAATTTTAATTTTTTAAAAATAACATAGCTTAAAATTCAGGTCGGGTTGTATGTGGGTTGGGTCAACCCGCATTAGAAACGATTCGGGTCAGGTCGAGCTAGCCCGTTTAATGCGAGTTGACCCGTTTTCCCAACTCTATTAGTTATATACTTTTTTTGGTCAAGACTATTTTTTAAAAAATAATTAAATTATAAAATATATTTGACATATCAATGTCCTAATATACCTGCTAAGTTATCTTATTTAATGTCACATAGGAGGATTTAACATAGTTAAAGGTTTCAGACTTTCAGGTACTAATCCTTCTAAAGTAAGTAAAATTCAGGGACTAATACCATATGTTTCAAAGTTCAGGGACTAATCCTTTTAAACTAAGCAAAGTTGAGGGAGTAATATCATGTGTTTGAAAGTTCAAGGACCAAAAGTAAAATGAGGTGAAAATTCAGAGATCAAAAGTTGGTTTAACCCTAATATAAATTAGGGTAAAGGTGCAAAACTAGCCACCGTAAATTTCCAAATGGACAACTTTGGCACCCGTAAATTGGATGGTGCAAAACTATACATTATAAATCAAAATGGGACAAATTTAGCCACGCCGTTAAGTTGAAGCTAACAGACGTTTTGATTTAATGAAGGTGGGCCCCACGCCAACACAAACGTCTGTTAGCTTCAACTTAACGGCGTGGCTAAATTTGTCCCATTTTGATTTATAATGTACGGTTTTGCACCATCCAATTTACGGGTGCCAAAGTTGTCCATTTGGAAATTTACGGTGGCTAGTTTTGCCCCTTCACCCTATAAATTAAACGTTTTTTTGAACTGAATATAAATTAAACGTTCAATTCAAAGTTTTTTAGATTATATTGTTGACTATCATTATGATTTATGAGTATTGATTGGATCATTTCCATAGATAAAAACAAAATGTTATGCAGTTCATTCTCCTTGGCAAAAAGAAATGCACCCTCCAAAGCCAGTATTTCAGCTTGAAGGGATGAGGAAGCAGGAACAAGCTGGGAAGAGCCATCAAGAAGCCAGCCTAATGAGTCACGAACAGTGAAGACGATGGCGGCTTGGTTTAGATCCTTGTTGATAGCTGCATCTTAATTTATTTTTAACCAATCAGGATCAGGGGGTCTCCATTTTTTGATAGAAGTTGAGAAAATTGAAGGAGCTCCTCTAGAAGAGGGGTCATGAAGAAAATTATTTGCCTCCCAAAATTCTCTGAGATATTTACCTGCTTGAGATAAAACAAAATAAACATCAGTGGGAGTATTATTGTAGACAAACGAGCATCTACTTTTCCAGATCTATCACAGTATAGTGCAAATAAAGCTTTTTTCCTAATCAGAAAGATTTAGGCCTGTCAGACTTTCAATTAACCATTGATGCAAATTGAAGTCAGATTCCAAGGGCATCTGAAAAGTAAAAGGAGTAGCAAACCAAATCCTCTTAACCCAGGGACAAAGGAAGAATAGATGGCTTAATGATTCAACATTTGATTTGCAGATCGGACAGTAATTAACTCTAAAGTAATTTCTCTTGAAAAGATTTTCAAAAGAGGGGAGTGCATTAGAGAAAATTTCCACATGAAAAAATGAATCTTACGAGTCACTTTAAGTTTCCAGATAGTTTTCCAAAGGGGTTTGTGATTGCTGGATGATGAGTTAGAGGGCTTATTTTCGTCTCTTAGAATGACATTCTGTGGTACTCTATAGCCTTCTTTGACTGAGTATGTATGCCATTTATCTTGACACCAAATCCATTTATCTCTGCTAGTAATAGATCTGAATCTAAAGTTACAAATTGCATCCTTTTCAAATTCAGATAACCAGTCTTCTATAGGAGACAAATCCCAACCCAAGTCTGATCTTAGAGCCGCTACTTTTAAGTTTTTGTAACAAACTAAGGGATATGAGTTGAAAAGAGTTTTACCTGGAATATTTGGAATCCAAGGGTCATTCCAAACTCTAGTGTTTTCTCCATCTCCAATACTTGATAGGATATTTCCTTGAAGAACTTCTCTGCCCTCAATGATACTTGACCAAAGCCAAGAGGCTCTTCCTCCTTTTTGAGCTTCCATGAATGAACATTTGGGAAAATATTTTGCTTTGAGTATTTTAGCCAATGTTTGATCTGGATCCTTCAAAATTCGCCAACCAATTTTAGCTAGTAAGGCCAGATTGAAAGCTTCAAAGTCACGGAAGCCAAGTCTGCCATCTAGTTTGTGCTATTTAAGTTTATCTACAGCCACCCAATATATTCTTTTTTGTGAAACAGAATGTTTCCACCAGAAAGCATTGACAATAGAGTCAAGTTCTTTAAGAATATTCTTGAGGAATAGAAAGCAAGACATAGGATATATCGGAATAGCATTGCAAACAGACTTAATTAGTACCTCTCTTCCTGCGTCTGAAAGGAAGTTTTGTTTCCATCCTTGCATTCATTTTCTGATTTTATCCACCACAAATTTGAGAGATTTATTCTTTGAGCGACCCATATAATAGGAAAACCAAGGTAATTTCCCGGGAGATCAGTGGCAAATACCTGAAAAATGTGACCAATTTCTTCCTTAAGTAGTATATCAGAATTCTTGGAAAAATACAGGCAGGACTTGTTAAAGTTAATAAGCTGTCCAGAAGCTCCATAGTATTGGTCACGAATAAATTGTAGCCTCCTACAGTAGTTTATGTCAACTTCTAAAAACAAAACAGAGTCATCAGCAATCAAACTATGTGTGATCCTTGGGCAATTCCTTGCAACTTGAATGTCAGATATTAAACCTGCACTTTCATCTCTTTTGATTAAACATGAAAGGACATTACTAACAATGATGAACAGGTAAGGAGAGAGGGGGTCTCCTTGACGAAGGTCCCTCTTCGGAATTACAGTGGCAGTTCTCTTACCAGAAAGCATGATTGAGAATGAGACAGAGTTAATACACCAAAGAATATGTTGGATCCAATCATCACAAAAACCAATTTTTTTGTTTTTTTGAGAACAGTATATAAGAAATCCCATTCAATCCAATCAAAAGCTTTATTCATGTCAAGCTTTAAAGCAAGCTCACATTTACCAGATCTTTTATTTTTCATGTGGTGAAAAATTTCATGGAATACAATTGAATTGTCTTGAATTAATCTTCCTGGGATACAAGCTCTCTGGTTTTCAGCTATGATTTTATTTAGATATGGTTTCATTCTGTTTGCAAAGACTTTAGAGAAAATTTTGTAAGAGAAATTACAAAGGCTGTTTGGTCTGTAATCATTAATGGATTCAGGGCATTCTATTTTAGGAATAAGTACCATGTCGGTGCCATTTATATCTTCTAAGGAAAAACCAGAAGTAAAAATATTTTTGATGATAGAGAATACCTAGTTCCCCACAACATTCCATGCATTCTGGTAAAAAGGGCCTGTGAAACCATCTGGTCTGGGAGCTTTGTCGCTACCTAATTTGAAGACTGCCTTCTTTACTTCCTCTGCAGAGATTTTACTCATCAAAGCATTGTTGTCATCATTGGTAATCAGAAGTTCAACGCTTCCCAGGACCTGGTCAAAGTTTCTGGCAGCGGAGGACTTAAAAAGATCAGAATAGAATTGAGCAAAATTATTGCCAATTTGATCTTCTTCCTCTATCCATGAGCCATCATTCAATTTAAGCCTTGTAATTCTGTTGTGGCTTCTTCTCTGCATAGTGGTCATGTGAAAAAATTTGGAGTTTTGATCTCCGCATTTTAGCCATTGAATTATGGATTTTTGTGCGCAAAAGATTTCCTCCTGGTTCTAAAGCTCATTTAGCTTTTTCCTTAAATCAGAAATTTCTGCAGCTTTCTGATCATCCCAAGGGCCATTTAAAAGGAGTTGAATTTTGTCTAAGGTGCTATTTATGATCTTTGAACTGTTCTTGAATTATTTTTTTTACCAGGCATTGAGTTCGTTGCTGAGATCCAACAAGTTTTTAGCAAACATGGAAATAGAAAAATCACTGAGTGTGTCAGTCCATTTGGTTTTGATGAATTCCTCGTATTCGGGATGGGAGAGCCACCTTAAGTCAAACCGAAATAAGAAGGGAGCAAGTTTGTCATTAGAATCTTTGCATACCAAAAGAGGGCAGTGATCTGATCCGACAGCTTCGAGAACTTTACAAAGACCCTTTGGGAAGGAATATTTCCAGAGATAGTTTGAGATAACACGGTCCAGGGCCTAGGCATTCCCTGATAAAATTTCCTCCTTCTCTATTGTTTAGCCTAGTAAAAAAGCTACCTTCGCCAGGATTGAGCTTGGAAATATTTCTCCACCACCGTGATTTTGCTTTATCATCGTTGGGACTATATATCCATGAAAGGGCTCCCCAATTAGTGCCATCAATTATAATCTCCTCAGCATGTATATAGAATCTCCCAATTTTGCGAAACCGAATTTGAGTATTGGATTTCCACCAAATGGCTATTCCACTAGATCGCCCCATAGTTTCAGAATAAATTCCAAAATCAAAATTTACTTTTTTCCTAATTTTCTCAAGTGGAAGAGGAAGAAATTTGGATTGGGGTGTGAAGAATGAAGTGGCGATGCACACGAGGGAGGCGGACATGGGTTTTCATGATGAAGCAAGAAGCGAAGAAGAGCCAAACGTGCCCTTATAGTTCACCAAAAAATGCATAAGCAGTAACCAGATTTTAGACATCAAATTCTGTTGTAACTAACTCCCCAAAGTCAGTTGTAATCGCAAAAATTATTATCTCCTCTTCCAAAACTGATTGTAACCTCCTCCCAAAACTGAATCCCTTTTGCTTCTTTTCCTTTAATTTCAACAGCCCAAAACTTGCTCAGTAGCACACGAGAATGAAGCCAAAATCTTGAATAATTTTCCTTTTTTCCATGCCACGTGTCAAGCATCTAAATGCACATAAGTCAAGCTGGACTCAACTCCTTCTTCTGCTCCATGTGCCTCACATGATTTTTTTATAATCTTGCATTATTCCCTAAATTGCCCCTGCAATAAAGACAAAGCAAACAAACAACCAAAGGGCAATTCTGGACTTCCACATTTAAAATACAAAAATCACATTAAATTATCAATTTTTGTCACCATGTGCACATTCTTATTAATTCACAATATCTCTCAATTTTTGGTCAATTACGCCCACTAATTACAATTAAAATGCACACATTGACAAGCTCAATTTATGGTTTATCACCATCCCTCCCCTACAAATCCACCCACCCCCGCCGCTGCTGCACCACCTGTGACATACTGTTACTAATTCTCTAATTAACCTGTGACATCTCTTTTAGTTCCATAATATCTTTACTAACTATGATAGAAAAAGGAATTTCCATAATATCAATATCTCTATCATAGTTAGAAAAAGAATATCCTAATGATTAAAATATTATCCATGATAGAAAAGAATAAACTAATACAACACAGCTGCTATCATGGATAATTTATTGCTAACCATGTTAGAAAGGATTTGTCTAACATGGTTAATAAACAAAACTAGTTGATATTAGACAATAAATGGATATATACATGCGGAAACGAATGCAGGCATATACAAATTGGCAATATACAATTCAAAATAGTCTATATAGCTTCTAATACCTAATTCCCTTTCCTGTTGTCTGCGTCTGCGCATGAATACCTGTAAAAATGTCAGTAATCATGGGATGAGACAATTTGTCCCAGTAATCACCTCTTAACTCACTATAACAGTGAGATGTGCGGTAGCGAGGGCGTCTAAAGGGTACCACATTTTAAATTCAGTAATATATATACATACATGTCAAGGCTTCTTCCATTCATCACTCAAGTCCAACAATAATATCCAAACCAAATCAATTCATTATCTCCATACTCCAATCAATTATTACTACCATAACAACCCTCACACTTACCTAAAGATGCATTGTGCCACCACGGTGCATTCAAGCATCTATTCTTCACTATATGATTTGACACTGTGTCCCTCTCCATAATGAGGGGACAATTTCCCTCTCTGGCAATCTCCAGAGGGGAAACCCCAGTTCTGTTTCCATTGCAGAACGGGAACGGTTGGACTCTTCAATGCCAAACAACCGTAGGGGCGGTTGGGCTCTTCAATGCCAAAACAACCGTAGGTCACTTCTCTCAATAAGTCGACCTATGATCCCCGATCCAATCAATCTGAAAAGGATCCTCAGTACAAATAACTGTCGATTGGCCAATCGACAGTTATCATCGCGCGATGGTACATATATAAACCAGTGTCATGCAATGCTCACCATATCCTGTCAATATCTCATCACAATCTCCACATTCCAATCACAATTCCCTTCAATATCACAATTCCCTTAAATACCACAATGTCAACATAGCATGGTTTCCACAACCTAACTCTCCATAATCTCAAACTCAACTTCCAACTTTCTTTTCTATCTTCATAACCTCTCAAACCACTATCTAAACATTATACCTATATATATCTTTCACATCATTCCAGCTCAATAACAACCACCAAGCAGAATAGTACATATATAATGTGTCAAAGTCTTTTATATGAAAATAATCACATTGGAAAGGCACCCTATAGCCTATTTTGTATAAAAATAACATTTCAAAGACTTTATATATATAAAGAGGGTGAGAAAGGATTTTAAAAATCCCAACTAACGTCACCCTCAATGTTATAGCAAGGTTAAGTGTGATTACCTGCCGCCCAGCAATTTTACGCAATTTCTCATCCTTTCTTTCTTGATGCCAAACAAGCCATATCACAGCCGATCCTATAATGATATAGTATAGGATGATAAATTAGTATCATTTCTACTTCGTAATGTTTAACGTCTCTCTCGGTCCTGTGAATTTACTACCCAATCCTTTCTTTTTAGTCATTTTATGAACCACTTCAATTCCCAAGCTTTAATTAATAAATACTTAAGGTCCTTTAATACTTCCCTAATTCATAGCAAGATCCTTCACCATGCAAAATCATTCACCAAACACTAACACACATAGCAAGTAAATATGAGGCAAGTTGACACTGCCATTCATAACCAAACAAAGAATTACTTCAATAAATTCTAACCAACAATTCTAAATCATAGTATATAGTCACCTATTTTCAAGCATGTAAATAATAAACATTCTTTTAATTAATATTTCTTTAGTTCTTACAACAAACCTTCAATTCCATTAAAATAGAATTAGTATGACAATTAAAATGCTTTAGGACAGCTCTTTCAATTTAATCCAAGCATCATAAACCGACTCTTCCAATTCAAATAATCAAATCATCATCATAAGTCAAAGAGGAGAACAAGTATGATAGGAAAATACACAGCTTGGTGAAAGCTCCAATGCTTATAAGTTATATCTCAATCAACCTTGATATACAACAAAACTAATAAGCCAGATATAATCACACCTAAGTAAACTCCATTTTAAAGCAACAAGGAAGCCACCAAAACAGAAACATTTACAATGGCAACAACATGTATCCTTCAAGTTCTTCACAATAAGCAAATACCAATTATCACTTCACTTCTTCATTATGATCCCATCACTAAAACTGATTTAATAAATAAAGATCATAATACAGTCCACAACAGAACATATAATTGCATATAACAAAACCCCAACAAACTCCCAAAAGTTATAGTTTTAAAATCTGAAATTTAACATACAAGTTCACGGATAAATAAACCTTGTATTTCCTCATTCTTCATTTGGAATTGCAACACTTGTATGTACAAATCAGGGAGGGCCAATTGCAGAAGAAAAACAGAAAAGTTTCACTTATATATGTATCAGTTTTATACATTCATGTAACATCCAAACTTGTATACTCTCACTTCCTTACTCCTAAGCCCAAAGGAAACCTAAACAAAACTAATAAACCAACAACTCCAACCATGAGCAGAAAAATTGTCAATCCAATAGTCAATTAGAATCTCCTCCATTTTCCACCAAAAATCAAACGGCCAATACAATAGAGAATACATGCAACCATTTAACTCCACAGAACAAAACAACAAAACAGAATTTATATATAAACTCCTATCAAAACAGAACTTACCTCTGCCTAAATGGAGATCAACAATTCAACAGCAAACAATTACTTATCAACTCTATAACACACCTATACAAGTTACATAAATTTTTAACTCCTTTAGACTTCTACCCAAGCAAATCTGAAATCAAAATTTCATTCTCACACTAGCATCACACACGGACAAAACAAAAGGAGAATATGAAACTTTGTGAAATCACCCACTTCAACAACAGACAAACAAGCAACAAAATCTTTCAACTCCATTACATTCCTACCAAAACAAATTAAAGATTTTTGAACTTAAATCCTCTTGAAAACCATCGGACCTAAACACCCAAAATGTTAGGTTTTTTGTACAAACTCAACAAATCTTCAATCAATCACTCAAATCCTCTTCCTAGCATGATAAATCGAAGTTATAAGACCTGAAACTCAAAACCCCAACTCGGACTCCCTCTCAAATGTTGTTCGAGATGAAGAAAAGAAGAAGAAATCAGAGAAAAGAAGCTCACCTAATTTCGTTTCTGAGGTTGCATATGTGGTCGGCGCCGGAAAACGAACAACCCGTCGTAGCTTCGCCGGAAAAAGCTTCGTCGCCGTTGTTGGTGGCTGGGCGAAGGGAAGAAGACGCAAGGGAAAGAAAAGAGAAACAGTTTTGGTTGAGGCTGAGGGGAGAAGTGAGAAAGGACGGCTTTGCCGTCGCCGTCGCCGTCGGCCCCTGGGTGGCCGGCGAACGCGCAGGGACGGAGGAGGAAGGAAAAAGAAGAAGAAGGACGGCTGGGGGAGGGAGGCGCGCGGGTGAGAGTATGGGAGGGAGTGTTTGGTTTAGTTTTTTAGGGTGGGTTATTGATAATTTGCAGCCCAAACTTGCCATAGTATACTCTTTTAATTTAAAACCACTTAAACCAGCCTCCAATCTCCTTAACTTTCAAAATATTTTGGGTATTTCCATTCCCTCATATTTCAAACTCTTCAATTTCTTAATTAATTATATGCACATTTACTGCTCAAAATTTTCAAAATGTCCTCAAAAATCACCAAAAATCCCTAAAAATTCCAAAATTCTCAATTTCTCTATTTATTATTTCCCAAAACACTCCTTAATCCTGTATTAAATTTTAAGGATGTTACACCACCACCCGCCGCCGTCGCCACAACACTCACTTCTCTCCACCCTCTCTTCCTTCCATTTCCCTCCACCCACAACTCACCATCACTACTACTCTCTTTTCCTCTCAACCTCTCTCCTCCTCTTCATTAGGAGCTCTGCCTTTATAGAAAACCAGTGTCTTGTTAACTCCAACAGCTTTCTAGTACGCATTTCTTATTCCTCTACCTGACTTTGTAGCATTAGGGTACTTCCTATCCCTAGGACTGATAAAACCATTGCCTATCTCCAGTTTTCAGTCCAGATTGCCCTGCAAAACATCTAGAAGGTAAGAAATAGATAAAGCAAACAGATGCAAACAATTTCAAATATAATTTTATTTATTTCATTTCCATTTCAAGTATTTGTGTTTTTTCATGTCTATATAATACAAGAGGCAACACTACAAAAAATTCGTTACTTTCCAGCATCTGCTTTCCGGCGTTTGTATCACAAACGCCTGAAAGCATTTGACATTGCGGTTCAAGCTTGGCAACAAATGCCGGCAAGCTTGGGGGACACCATTTTTTTTGTTTGCCTTTAAGCTTGCCGGCGTTTGTATGCGTAGGGAAGTGTGAATTAAAACAAAAAGGACACGTGGCTTTTTTTTGGACGGTTAACATTCCGGCGTTTATGAAAGCTGGAACGTATGACCTGATTCAAAATTATTCCCACCCAACATTCCTGTGTTTACAAACGCCGGAATGTTTTTTGAATTTAAAAAAAAAAGAAAAACATCCCGGCGATTACAAACGCAGGAATGCTGAGACTTTAAATGAGCAACTATAACTGTCCACTTATCGGCGCTTATAAACGCCGGTACATTGGATCAATTAAATGGACAGTTACAACTGCCCATTTAATTCACTTGAGACTAGACCTAACCTCAAAATTAGCAGCATTGTTATTGTTATACACCTCACTCTCTCCGTGGTGTATCCAAATACGATAATATCTTGGAAACTGTTTCCTCATACAGTGGGCATAAACATCATCTCTTGTCTGCCACTTCTTAAACTTACACTTCTCATAGGGACATGCAATTTTACTTCTTATACTAGATCTCAAAAAGGCAAAATCTAAACACCCATTGAGACAATGAATGTATTGAGGGTCCGAACGCAGAAAAGATATCCATGATTTCTGTAACAGTGCTACTATATATTACAAAGAAATTAAATTTAAGGAGAAAACTATCGAAATAGACAAGAGAGTGAAGAATTAGTCTCATATATGAGCTATTTATAGACGTTAATTTATGTTCACCTGCGTTTAACAGCATACCAGCATTTGTAAACGAGGGAAACATTTAAAATTTATTTTTTTATCTTTTTCATACATCCCGGCGTTTATAAACGCTGGTATGTAGTTGTATGATGAATCATACAATGTTTGCATGCCGGCATTTATAAACGCCAGCATGTTAAAGTAATATAGAATATGCATTCAGGCGTTTATCACCGCCAGTAAAGGGCTTCTAACATCGAAAACTGAAATCTGCCGTTTACTTTACACGTTGCCGCGTTTACAATCGCTGGAAAGTAGCCAACTTCACCTATAAATACCGGTCTTCCTTCCTCATATTTGTCCCTCCTCTTCTCCCTTCTCTCTTATTCTATCTACTTCTCTCTACTCCAGTTTCCCCTCTCTTTTGCTTATAGTTTTGAAAAAAGATCATTATTTTTTTTAAAATTTTCCGTCAATTATTGTTTCAATTTTCCTTTTATTGCAATTTTTCCATCATGTTTTATTTCTTTCTACATGTAAGCTCTATTTTATTATTTCTAATTTTTTCCCTGATATTTTATTATTTCTAATTGATATTGCAGTATTTTTTGTTTTTTAATTATCTTAACTTTCTTTTTTAATAATAATCTTTTAGTAACTATATTTCTATTAAAATAGACTATTTATTTTGAAATAGTTTTTGGTCTTTGTTAATAATATTTGTTTCTTATTTTTCATCTCAATAATTTTAATTGGGTATTTCTCATTTCTGTAAATATTTGTTTTAATTGGGTATTTCTCGCATTAAATGGTTAAAATTAATGCGATTTTTTAATATAAAAAATCAGTTGCAGGTTAATAATAAAATAATATTAGTTTGCGTTCACAAACGCCAGCAAGTAATAATAAAATAATATAAACCTGCCGACGTTTGCAAACGCCGACAAATTAATATTAATTTATTGTTAAATGGTCGGGCGTTTGTAAACTCTGGCACATTAATAATTAAAAAACTGACCGGTTTAATTGTTCCCGTGTTTGTAAACGTCGCCAAGATTTATTTTTTATTTTAAAAATTAATATTTACCTGCGTTTGTAAACGCGGGTAAGTGAAAAAAGTTCAAATCACCCGCCAATTATTGCCGGCGTTCACTCTCGCAGGTAAGTTTCGTCGGTAAGCGTATCCTCGTTTGCCATAACTCTACGGCGTTTATACAAACGCCGGAAAGTAACGTCTCGAAGCTTCATTCGCCGACGTCTACGATAAACTCCATAGAGTTTTACCGACGTTTACAAACGTCGAAAAGTAGCGAAAACCGGCGCCGAAAAATGCCTTGCCTTTTGTAGTGCAACATGTAAAAGTTAAGATTGACATGTTTGATTTACATTTTTACTCATATATTTGATGTAAGAAGAATAGGTTGTGGGCATATAATAAACGACACAAGGATAAAATTAAAATAACACATTAATTTTACCAATGATAAACTAGAAAGGCTACACAAGAGCCTATCTTTCTTAAGGTCTCTCCAATCCAAGAGAAAAAAACTCAACCCGATAGATTTTTTTTGTTAAACACCGTCCGATAATCTAGCGTCTATTGGTAACTGATTAATCCGGACTAGAAGGGTAGGAGTATTGCCCACATAGGTAAGGTTGTTCCATCTTCCAATGAGAACACTTCCCGGGATTCAAACATGTGTTTTTAGCCTTACAACCCACTTACCAGCTCAACTAACTATCAATTGGAACAATCAGATAGATTTTTAATCATCATGATATTGTACTAGTTCATGTGCGTATTGAGCTTTATATATTGATTTAAACTTTCTTTTGAAATATCCTCACACTAACTTTATCTGAATTGAAGAAGGTAGATAAGCCATGAATATAGACTACAAAGTGTACACGACTCTAATTTTTTGGCAGCCACGAAAGAACCATCTTAGGTCCACAAATTTCGGAAAAAGAAACTTTTTGAGTTACTTACATATATTTTATAAAAAAATATATTTAAAAATATTATAACATTAAATTCCATAATTGAATTTTACGAAAATAAAATTATATAGTTAAATATAAATTATTGATTTATTTTATTTAATATTACATTCATCAGATCCTGCATTTTTTAACAAAACAGAACAAATTTGTTCAATCTAATAAAAAGCACGCTCACTAATTAGAAGAGAAGCCACAAAAACGAGAAATAAAAACACAAAGGAAATTTTAATAAAAAAAACACAAAGGAAATCTCAGAAAACAAAAGAGAAAAAAATAAAATATGAGACATTCAAACAAAGAAAATTAGACAAAAAAACATAAGTTGATCCATGCTACTTTGTATTAATTAGTCATTACAAATGTTGCTCATAATTAATTTATATTAGTGTCCACGGGTTTAAGATGACGCTAATATTTTAAATAGAAAATTAATTTGTAGTCCCTCACAAGGGACTTAATAGTAGAAAAGTTTCATAAACTCCACATATTAAACTCCACATATTAAACTGCCCATAAACTTGTTATACGTGCGGTTTAATTTATAGGCCGTCGAGGTACAACCCATGGACTTTTCTAAGAAAGTTTAATTTATAAGGCATTTTGGACTTTTTATGTCTAATCTTATTGTCATATTAGTGAAAATATCATTATTGATCACATAGTAAAAGTTGAGTTTCATTTTTATACATTGAAATATATAGTTATGTACTATTTTTATGTATTGACCAATAGTTATGTATCATTTTTGAGCCTTCGCCCTACTATTTTTTAGCCTAAAAAGCTAACCCTTCCAAGTTCAATTCCCTTTCAAGCCCCCAACTTATATATCCATTCTCCCACATTAGCATCCTCAAATAGGTCAGTCTAATGGGCTCAACTCGTTTCAACGTTCTAGAACGTCTATACAATTAAATATTTTTCTTAGGACTGTGTGCAAATTGTCTCTAAAACTTTCATAAACTTTTCTAGTTTGTGGGGGGCCATATGATTCATTTTAAATTATTATTCTTAAAACACCCATCAAACTTCTATTGTCCAAGAGCCCAAGTTCTCTACTCTCATTCCTCGTCTTCAATTTTACTAGCAGCTTCAATCACCAACGAAGTTGACAAATTAATTTGGATCATTATTGGTTAGGAACAATCATACAATAGTCCTAAGTAAGAAATATAATTTAGCAAAGGTCTAATGGAGTTGTCCATAACTATTATTAATAATAACTAAAATAACCTTGATTAACAAGTGAAAAAGTAGCCAATGTACCTATCAGATATTTATTTTGTTCTAAGGACCTATCTAATGTTAAATCACTTTCTTAAGACATAAGTGCAAATTTCCCGATTTGTTTTCTTCATTGCCATGTTTTTTGAATCATGGGCTATATGGACATAAGTCCATGCTTTTTTATATAGTGTCTTCAACATTGAGTTTTACACTCCTCTTCCTTTATGATAATTTCACCTCTATTTTTTATACTTAATTTTGTTGATAAATTTCATATTTTTTACTTTCGGTTGAAATGATTTCAATATATATTTTATTTGGACAAAATTTATGTTCATTCCCTTAAATCTGACTACATGGATTTTGTTTCCAATAATGAAAAGTTCACATGGAGAAAATTTCAAAATTATATTTAAGTATCACTAAAAATAAAACTTACACATTACAAAACTTAACAAGTGGCTTACCTCATGCGATGCACGAGGATGTTTTTTTATGAAATATCACATATTATCTTAATATGAAGGTTTCAAATGTTTGAAATGTATGGTAGCCTTATATATGAAACACATACATCTATTAAGACATATATTTGATTGATGTTGATATTTTTTAAAAGATTTTCATAAGCATAAATTAGGCTAAACCACATTTAAAATGGCTTAGACGCGTGAACATGAAAACTGGTTAGATTGAGATTTGAAGGTACTTTAGATAGATAGATTTGTCAATATTGGTCCTAAATCCTAATTAATGTAAACAAATTGTCTTAAGCTTTATATATATCTTGGAAAATTTGTACAGTGGCCCCAAAGAAGGAAAATCACTACCACAACATCCTAAACAATGCCCTAATTATGATCAAGTCCCAAGGGATTTTGGTACAAAACTTTCCATTTATTCATTAACTATTTTGCCCATGAGTTCAAACACTACTTTGTCTAGGAGAATAGATTCATGTGTTTGCACTAATTTGTTCTGCAACAACAATGAGAGAACAACAATGAATGGCAACGGAGAAAGAGCACTCATCTATGTACACAATGAGGATGCATCTTCTTCCTCCCTCTATTTTAACAAACATTGTATGATTTGACAATCCTTGCTTATAGCCTTCCGATTTCAAGACCTTTGAAAAACTGTCAAACCAAGCTCTAGGAGACTGTTTAAGGTCATAGAGAGATTTCTTCAACTTACATACCTTATTACTCTTTCCCTTTTCAAAAGCAGGAGGTAGAGTCATGTAAACTTCTTCTTTAAACTCTTCGTTCAAAAAAGCATTCTTGATATCCAACTAATGAAGTGGTCATTGTAGATTAGTTGCTACAAACAATAAGACACAGATAATATTCAATTTTGCTACCGGTGCAAATGTCTCTTGATAGTCTAGATCATACGTCTGAGTAAAGCCTCTTGCCACAAGTCGTGCTTTCAACTTGTCAAGAGTACCATCAACCATATACTTGAGGTGAAAACTCATTTGCAACTAAAAAGTTTCTTGCCTCTTGGTCTTTCAACAACAGCTCACGTTTCATTCTTCTCTAGAGCCCTCATCTCCTTTATAACTGCAACTCTCCATTCAGGTGTTCTTAGGAATCTGCACTCGATCTAGACTGGTGACAAATGCCCGATAGCTAGAGGAAATGACATTATAGGACATATACTTCTGAATTGGATGTAAAGTGCATGATCGAGACTGTTTCCTATGAGCAATAGGCAGATCAAGGTCATTATGTTCATTAATATTAGAAGTAATTTCTTGATGTACTTCTAGATCAATCTCCTCAGGGACCACCACCACTTCAGTCTCCTTTGGCTCTTCAGGAGTTATCACTGGTTCTAACTGCTTGGGTTCTTCAGATGCAAGTTTCCTTCCTCCCTTAGACTTTTACCTTCGTGAGTACACCGTCATATCTTTGTTTTCTGCATTTGAACTTTCATTTGTGATTGGTACGAGAGATGGTTGGACTAAGAGAGGTTGTATTTGTGATGGTTCTGTCAGTGGTGGAGGTATTTGTGATGACTCTGTTGGCTCTGTCTGTGGTGGAGGTGATGACTTTATCTGAGGTGGAGGTGATGGCTCTATCTAAGGTGGAGGTAATGACACAATTTGTGGTAAAGTTATCCATTGTTCAAAGGTAACATATTCTTGCTCATACACCAAAGTCTGAGATTCACTCGTTCTCTCCCCTTGAATTGAAGACTTGGGCTAAAAAGGTGTATCTTCATGAAAGCTAACATTAAATCTTACAAAGAGGTGTTTAGAGACGATCAGAACATTTATACCCCATTTGAGTTGAAGAATACCCAAGAAAATTGCAATTCACTGCACGAGGATCAAGTTTGTTGTTTGGATAGGCATGAACAAAGCCAGTACAACCAAATACACGAAATGAAAGATTTGATTTAAGGTGAGTGGTAGGAAAGACACTTTGCAACATTTTAGGTGGAGTTTCAAATTATTCAAATTATATCACCTTATTAGGCATTCGGTTGATGAGGTGGCTTGCAGTTAAAACAACATATCCCCATAGAACTTTGACACATTACAAGTAATCATTAGAGACCTAGTGTAACATCCTGAAAACTTAATACAAGATTAAAGAGTGTTTTGGGAAATAATAAATGGAGAAATTAGGAATTTTTGGAATTTTTAGGAATTTTTGGGATATTTTTGGAAATTTTGAGTAATTAATGTGCATATAATTAATTAATTAAGAAATGAAGAGTTTGAAATATGAGGGAGTGGTAAAGCTAAAAATATTTTGAAGGTTAAGTAGATTAGAGACTGGTTTAAGTGGTTTTAAAATTAAAAGAGTACACTATGGCAAGTTTGGGCTACAAATTATCATATACCACCCTTATTTCACTAAACCAAACGCGCCCCTCCTCCATTTTCTTCCTTAAAACATCGGACCCCTCCCTTCATTTTCATTTTTCTCCTCTTCCTCACTTCTCTTCACCGACTCCCTCCTCCCTCTCACCCGAAAACCCTCCCTCCTCCCTTCCATCTTCTTCGTTTCTCCTCCGGCGAGATTCAAGCGGCGGCGGCCGTCCGGCGACAGCGGAGATCTCCGCCACTTCATTCCATCATCCTCATCACCGAAATCCCTTTCTCCTCTATCTTTTTCTTCCACTTCGTCCGTCCCTCTCATTCCTTCCTTGAATCCGGCGAGTCCGATGAGGTTCCGGCGAACAACGGCGGACGATGGCGAGAAGGTAAACTTCGGCCATGTCTTGTACTTCTTGAGTTTGGTTTCTTTTCCATGTGGGTCTCTTATTTTTTCTTTGTGTTTTCATCCCCAATCCCTCGTTTCCTTCGTTTTCCGACGAAAATGGGCGGCGGACAGCAGTGAACAGCGGTGTTTGTGAGGCTGTTTTCCAGCGAGGGCATGACTTTCCGGCGGTGGTTCCAAAGGGCAAGATCAGATTTGGTTCTTGGGTGAGTTTCTCATTCGATTTCTATTGCACTTTTCTGATTTTTTTGGGCCGCTTGAGAGGGGAATCCGAAATGATGTCTAGGTTTTTCTGGTTTATAAGTGGTTTAAAGAACAACTTTAGCTTTGATTTAAGGTAAACTAAGTGAGGATTTTGATTGTTGATTAAGGTTGGTGAAGTTGTGTTAAACCCTTTAAGTTTGGGGATGTGGAAATCTTTGCAAATTGAAGCTATGATGGTGTGATTGCTGATTTTTTTTGTTGTTGAAATAAATGCTGTAAATTCTAATTCCTGGCTGAATGGGATAAGTGTTATTTCTCTGATAGGTTGGTCATTATTTTTTTTAATTCTGCTGGATGTAATTGGACTTAGTGAAGTGTTAATAAATAGGGAAAATGATTGTTCATCTTTGTTTTGGCCATGTCTCTTACTTTTTGTAAGGGTGATTTTGTTGCAACCATATAATGGTAAATGAATAAATAGGATTTGTTTAGGTTGTTTGTGTTCTTGTCAGTTAGTGAGCGAATGATGGGAATAATATATATATATATATACATAGCTTTTGGAAGAATGAAGATGTGAATGGTACCTTGTGATTTTAATCAGGATTCTGTGATTAGATTGTTGTGATAGGATTTTTGTTTTGACCGAATGTGAAACATGAATAGTTCAATATCTTTCATTTATTATGTCAAATAAAGTGTACAGTTAAGTAAATTAAGAAATTGAAATTGTTACAATCAATATACTATAAAGTCTTAACTATTGGAAGTCATAATTTATTGATTGATTGATGATGTGAAATTGTGGAATTGGTAGTACTGTGTTGGATAGGTTTGCTTTGGTTCTTTATAGATTTGAGTTTTGTATGGTTGAATGTGGGTTTCAAAATGTTGTGTTTATTCTTTTATTTATTGCTGAATTGAAGAGGACTATTTATTGGTCATTACATGTTCTGTTATGCTTGAAATTGGAAACCTGATTTTTGTTATCTACCTTCCATGTTGCTGCCCAATTAAACCTTGTATTGGTGTTAATATAAGGTAATTAAAAGCATTAGGTGGAAGGTATAATTATCTTGGAAAGATGTGAATATGAATGAAGAAACTATAGGCATGAGATATTAATCTAAGGGTGATTATATAAGTTGCATAATGATTAATAAAGCTGGTTGTATTGATGAATGAGCATGTTTTGGTTGAATTACATTGTTTTATCGCTGACAGTGTTTTGCTTGGCTTTATCTTGTGACTTAAATTATGAGAAAGAGAAGATAGTTTAATGACTATGAATTTAGAATGGATATATGTTGTTGCATGTGATTGAGGTGGTTTTAATTATTTTTTTGGGTTCATATACAAAAAAATGCTTAATTGTAATGGTGTGTTTATGTTTCATGTGTTTCATTAGGATATGATATATATATGGGGAAAATTGGGTAGTCATATAAGAACGAGAGAGACGTTGAAGTACAATAAAGTAGAAATGATATTAATTTATCATTTTCTCTATATTCTTACTTAGGAGAGGATGCAAGTAAGCTCTCGTGGCATCAATAAGGAAAGGTTGAGAAATCGCGTATATTGCTAAAGGGCGACAGGTAATCACACTTAACCTTTCTATAACATTGAGGGTGACGTTAGTTAGGGATTTTGTAAAATCCCTTCTCACCCTCTATATATATATATTATCTTTAAAAGGGTATTTTTATACAAAACAGGCTATCGGGTGCCTTTTAAACACGATTATTTTCATATAAAAGGAATTTAAAATATTATACATATTATCCTGGCTGGTGTTTATTCTGATATGATGTGAGAGGTTCAGATGGTATTATGTGAGAGATGTTGATAGTTAGGTTGAGGAAATAAATTAAATAGTTGAGATTGAGATAGTGAAGGGAATGATAATGGTTCATGATATTGATGATGAGATTTGATTTGATGCATAATGTGAGGTTTGCATGACACTGATATACATACGTACCATCGCGCGATGATAACTGTCGATTGGCCAATCGACAGTTATTTGTACTTATGATCCTCTTCGGATTGATTGGATCGGGGTTCATAGGTCAACTTATTGAGAGAAGTGACCTACGGTTGTTTGGCATTGAAGACCCCAACCGCCCCTACGGTTGTTTGGCATTGAAGAGTCCAACCGTTCCCGTTCTGTAATGGAAAACAGAATTGGGGTTCCCTCTCTGGAGATTGCCAGAGAGGGAAATTGTCCCCTCATTATGGAGAGGGACACAGTGTCAAATCATATAGTGAAGAATAGATGCTTGAATGCACCGTGGTGGCACAATGCATCTTTAGGTGAGTGTGAGGGCTGTTGTGGTAGTATTATTTGATTGGAGTATGGAAAGATGAAATTTAGTTAGTTTGAAATTGACTGAGGGATGTGGAGTGATACATGGGAAGTAGAGATATGATGAATTTGAGTTGAATGAGATGTGACAGAAGGATTTAAGTGATGGATGAAAGGAAATGAGAAATATATATATGTATTATTGATTTTAAAACTGTGGTACCCTTTAGACGCCCTTACTACCGCACATCTCACTGTTATAGTGAGTTAAGCGGTGATTAATGGGACAAATTGTCTCATCCCACGATTACTGACATTTTTGGCAGGTATTCATGCACAGGCGCAAGCATTAGGAAAGAGAATTAGGTTTCAAAGGTTATTTAGATTAGTTAGTTGTGTATATTGCCAATTTGTATAGGCCTGCATTCGTTTCCGCATGTATATAGCTATTTATTGTTAAATATCAACTAGTTTTGTTTATTAACCATGTTAGGCAAATCCTTTCTAACATGGTTAGCAATAAATTATCCATGATAGCAGCTGTGCTGTATTAGTTTATTCTTTTCTATCATGGATAATATTTAATCATTAGGAAATTCCTTTTCTAACTATGATAGGACATTGATATTATGGATATCCTTTTTCTATCATAGTTAGTAAAGAGGTTATTAGTCTAAAATGGATATTATTGTTTAAATTAAGAAATTAGTAACATATTGTTACACCTAGTGACTTCTAAAATGTGTCTATTTTCCTTTCAGCAATCCCATTTTGTTGAGGGGTATGAACAAACGAGCTTTTATGAATAATACCATGAGTTTGGAGAAAATAACTCAAAGATCGGTCAAAATACTCAGTGCCATTGTTGGAATGTAAACTTTGATATTTGTATTGAACTGTATTCTAATCATGGCAAAGAAGTTCATGAAAGCAGTTGGTGCCTCAGACTTGTCCTTTAAGAGATAAACCCAACAAAAACAAGTGTCATCATCTATGAATGTAATAAACCCCCTTGCTTTGGTATGATTTAGGTTACGAGAAGGTTCCCATAAATCACTATGGATGGTAGTGAAGGGTTTGGTGGGAATATATGGAGCTCTAGGATATGATGATCGGTGGTGTTTGACTAATTCACAGATTTCACATTTCATATCAAGGTTTGATGATGAACAAAGGTTTAGAAACATACGGGATAAATAATGGAAATTAGGGTGACTCATCCTCTTGTGTCATAACATAGTATCTTTATTTCTAGAGATTGAATTACATATGCATGTAATAGGTTGGTGTCTCACTTTAGCATCGTCAAGCAAGTAAAGTCCCTCACATTCCTTAACATGACCAATCACCATCCATTATGATAGCTCCTAAAAGACACAATAAGTAGGCAAAAAATTAGCAGAATAATTCTATTGTTTGTCATCTAACTAACAGATAGTAGACTACACACTAATTTCGGCACATTCAAAATAGATTCCAGAGTGATACTCTATAAAATTTTAAAACTCCCTTTCCCAGCAATAGAAGCGAGTAAACCATCAGCTGTTTTCACTTTCATATTGCCGGCACACGGGATGAAAGTAGTGAACAACTTGTGACCGTCAGTCATGTGATCAGAGGCCTAGAATCAACAATCCACACCTAGCGATCCTATGAGGTTTTTAGGGCTTGGAGAAAGTTACCCCGTTTTGCTACAAACATTAAGGATACAGTTTCCATAGCAACACATATTTCAGTCGATAGATGAGTCGCCTTCCTTACTACCAATCTTAGGAAATACGCGGTAACATTGACCAAATGGCTTGTGACAACCATCTTCATCGCTACTGAGACCCCAATTGCAAATAAACATCCAAGATAGGTACAAATCAAGAACCAAAACATATGGACAGCAAGATTCTCACTCTAACAAACACTACCAAATCTGGAAAACAATATGCCCGACATCGGATCTGCCATATGAGACCGGATCCTTGCCAGAATTGAAGTGGAGAACACGGCGGACGAAACCACCAGAAAAAGCACCTTCTCACGCTCCGCAACGTGTAACACCTAGTTTATTTATAAAAAATTTCTTCAAATATTTAATATATTTAATTGAAAATAGTGATTTTTGCTATAAAATAAATATTAATAACTTTAAAAATTTGTAAGAGGTAATCAAAAATCTGTCCAAATTAAAACTTTTTTTAATGAATTTGACTTTTTGAAATAATTCTTTCTAAAACAAGTTGAAAATAACTTTTTAAAACAAAATGAGGTTACTTAAGGTATGTAAGGTGATTTATATTAATTTTATAAAGTAATACAAGTTTTAAAATGTATTTCTTAATTTTATAAAATAAATACTATTGAAAACATATTTCTAACTATTATTTCCTACACTAAAACATTTATCTTTTACTTTGAAATTCTAATGTTTACCCTATAAAATATTAGTTCTAAAATACTTTGTTTTACATATGAGTACATATAAAAGTCTATATATGAATTCAAAATAATTATCAAGTACATAAAGTATCCAAGGTTTATCTTCTACAAAATTTATATACATGACATGCCAAAATATAATTATACAATTTCCTTTAAAAATATATATTAATAAAAATACACTTAGGAGAAGACATTTCTGCATTTGTCCTTTCCCTTCATCACTCCAAAATTCTCTATCTATTGTGTACCTGAAACTAAACCAAATTTACCGCAGTTTATTTCATACACTCTAATTCATTCATTTACTTCACCTAGAAGCTGATTCATTTAATCCTACTTCAGATAATGACAGTGCGCTCCTGTTGGTGATTACTACCTGTTAGTAAAACACTCATACAGGGCCCCTACCTTAACAATATATTTGTTACAGTTGTAACATCCTGGAAAAATTAATATAGGATCAGAGAGTGTTTTGGGAAATAATAAATCGAGAAATTAGGAATTTTGGAATTTTTAAGAATTTTCGGTGATTTTTAGAATATTTTGGAAGTTTTAAGTAATAAGCGTGCAGATAAGTAATTAAGCAATTGAAGATTTTGAAATATAAGGGAATGGTGAGATCCAAAATATTTTGAAGGTTAAGGAGATAGGAGGCTGGTTTAAGTGATTTTAAATTAAAAAGAGTACAATATGACAAGTTTGGGCTACAAATTTTCATAACCCATCCTTATTTCATCCAACCAAACACTCCCTTAGTCCTTTTTCCTTCCTTCCTTATGCTTCAAATCCGACACACCCCCCCTTTTTTTCACCATTTCATCTTCTTCTTCCACACACACACACCCACACCAATTTTCTTCATCTCTTCACCACCTTCCTTCCATTAAATGTTGCAAAATCAAGTGGGTTACTCATTGAGCAATGAAACCCGGCCGATCAACTCGTCCCCACACTCACCCTCCTCGTTTTCTTCAAGTTTTCCGGCGACAGGGGCGGCGGACGGCGGCGACACGGCGGTGAGTGGTTGGTGGTTCATTTTCTTTCGTTTTTCATGCCACTTTCTTGTTCCAACCTTGTTTTCTTATAGTTTTCTCTTCTTTTATTGGTAAAACTCGGCCAGCCACCTTGAGGTGTCGATTTCCGGCGATTCCGGCGGCGGCCGGCGGCGGTGACACCTCCCTCCTCATTCTTGAACTTTGTAAGCCTTCCCAACCATTTGTGATGTTGTTTTGTAGATAAAGTTCCTTCTTTTGAGTTAGGGTTTTGTGAAAATTTGGGACTTTAGGATTTGCAAACTACCACAAGGATTGTTAAGTGATTAATTGAAGATTTGTGAGGATAATTGATATCTCTAGAAGTTGGAAAGTACTTTGGAATTTTTGGGGGAATATTTAGGTATTCTTTAAAGTTGGGGTTTTGATTATAATGACATTTGGGCATGTTAATGCTTTAATATTGACATTGAATTTGAGTATTTTTGGGAGCAATTGGATTTTCTAAAGGAGATTGAACATTTGGGAATTTTTAGTGATGAATGTGATTCTTTGAAGTTAGGGATTACATATACTTGATTCCTTGGGAACTTTAAACAAGAATTTGTGGATATTAAAGTGGTTGAATGGAGATGTTTGGAATGTAATTAAGTTTTTGGTAGCTAGGAAATAGTTTGGGAATTTTGTAGACAATATTTGGACTCTTCGAAGTTGTGATTTGTTAATGAATGATGTTTTGAATAAATTGGTGGTAGTATAATAGTTTTTGAAGTGATTTAATAATTCTGGAAGGTTGGAATTGTTGGAATTGGTAGTTGGGAGGAAGTTTGATAATTAAAGTGTTGAATAAAGAGGAAATTGATTAGATAAAGATAGGTTGAAGTTTGGTGGAAGGTTTGTGAAGTTAAGAAGTTACTTTAAGTTATAAATTTGATATTGATATGGTGATTTGGTGATTGGTGAGCGTTTTGCAGTTTTATGGGCATTTGTGTTTTCTTTAAAGTTGAGGTTTGTTTATGTGAGCTGTATGGAGTAAATTGAAAGTTAAGAAATGTTAGTAAGTGTTATGAAGATGTTAGAGGTATGAAATTGTGTATAGGAGGAAATTTTGGTAGTTAAAGAGTTGGTTGAAAGAGATTTTTGGTATGTAAAAGAGTGTTTGAATGGTGGTGGATTATTTGGGAAAGTTAAGGAGCTATTTGGAATACATAAGGAATATTTTTGAAGAGGTTTAATAAATTTTACATGTTTGGTTGATTTTGGTAAGAGTTAGGGAAAATGGTAAAGTCAATACTTTAAGAACTATAAACAAAGGGTTAAGGGAATTGTGGGGTACAGAAGAATATAGAAAAGTATGGAAGTTAGAAGTAATTGATTACTTCAATAATTGTTTTAGAATTAGTTTGGATTGGTGGTCTAAGTCACTGATATTGTGTCTTGACCATCAGCAGCTCATTGTGCGATTATAGTCGGCAATACTTCGAGTGGAGCTCGCGGAAAGCAATAACTCAGGATATATACAGTGTTGTTTTTGAGCTTGAACAGGTAATCACGCTTAACTGACTGTGATACTGAGGGTGATGGTAGTTGAAGATTTCTAAAATCCTCTTCTACTTTTATATATATATATATATATATATATATATATATATATATATATATATGAAATGGGTTCTGATTATTTTATATCAAAACGTGGGCTATAGGGTACCTTTCTAAATAAACTGTACTTTATATGTCTATATAATTGTAAATCTTTTGTATGCTGCATGACACTGATTATTAGTACCATCGGCCGATGTAACCATCGATTTGCGCAAATCGATAGGTTAATTGTACAGGTTCCTCGGATTGTAAAGGAACCAGGGATGTTTTCACATTTTAGAGTGCTCCCTTCTTCATGCTTTCAGATTTGAGACTGGGCACAGTGTCAATCACGTTTATTTTTGTCTATTGAGAGATGGATGTATCTGTACTGTATATATGTGTATATATTATGTGGTTATGCAGGTTTTGAAACTGTGGTACCCTGTAGACGCTCCACTACCCCACTTCTGAGTCTCACAGTGAGTTAAGTAGTGATTACTGAGACATAGTTTTGTCTCACCCCATTCCCTTTATTTTTGCAGGTGATCATGCCCAGAGGTAGTCTGAGAGGAAGGGAAAAAGGGGCCGGCCAGCTGCACTGAGTCAGTGAGTAGGCCGGAGGTAAACCGTAGGGATATATATTGCCATAAAGTAGGCTGCATCCGCTTCCGCATTTGTTGTGTATTTTGGGTGAAATGTATTGCTAATTGACTGTTTAATTGATTCTTTTAATTGTTGTTTAGTTACTGATATTGTCATAATGTGACAGTTTTGGCTGTATCACACACTTTGTTAGTGTGATGATTGATTATATACTGTATGTGATAATTTGCTACAGAAGGATTGCCTGCTAATGGAAAGGCAATCCCTTTTACTGATTGAGCATTAGCGACGTTTGATTTCGCTTTGTGATGCTGACATGTTAAGTCAGAGAATTGTGTATTTCTGATGTGTTGATTTAATGAAGCTAGTTACTGGTGTTGTTGACACATGCTGTGTTAGGTGATTAAGTCACCATTGTACTGGATAATATTATTAGTTTTACAGGTGAATGGTCATGATCAAGTTAAGGAAATTCTCTTTTCCTAACTTGATTATATTATGTGAATGTTGATTGTTTGTAAGTTAATGGAGGTTGTTTTTCTCATATAACCATGTTAGATGGGCCCCGCTCTAATATGGTTATCGTTTCTGTGTGATATGTGGTTTCTTTTCCTAACCATGTTAGGTGATTCTTTTCTAACATGGTTAGATTTGTGTTAATACGTTGAAATATGAATTGGTTAGGATGATGATAGTTCTTTTGCTAACCATGTTAGGTGAATCCTTACTAACATGGGTAGTAATTTATTATCCATGATAGCATTGGTATTGAATTAGGAAATTCTCTTCTATCATGGATAATTCATAGATTATTAGGAAAATTCTTTTCTAACTATGATAGTGATATTGATATTATAGAAAAATCTTTTTCTATCATAGTTAGTAAAGTAAATTATTGGAATTGAAAGTATTATTATTGGTAAATTAGGGATTTAGAAGTTAAATGTTACAACTTGGTATCAGTTTTATGGTAAACGATACCCTGCCTGTTGCATTGCATATAGAATGACAATATATATTCCTTTTCCCTTACCGATGTGCATGATCACTAACCTTTGTTTTGAAGATATGTGCAGTGAATTTTGCGGACAAAATTCCTATGGTTGGGAGAGCGGTCATTCCGTACTAAGATTTATTTGAAGTAGAATGATTAGAATGAGACTTGCTCAGGTTTGACACTTGTTGAAGTCTCTCAAGTGCTTGCATTTGTGATTATTAAATCTTTTCCGCTTTTATTTTAAAAGCGGAGTGGCATTGAGAATGAAAGTTCTAGTATGGTGGGTAAGGTTTCACTTGGCTTATTAGTTATGAGGAGAGAAAATGTTCGTTGGGATGCTTGCCAACTAGTTGGAAACTTTCAGTTTCTAGTTCATGGACTTCTATTAAGATATAGGGAATGTCTAATATGTCTAGAAGGAATATAATTAAACCTTGTAAGAGGATTAATTTGAGTCACAATTGGATTATACTTTGGGGTGATTCGGAATTTCAAGTAAAGATATATTTGGTCTTTATTAATGGATGAAGAAATCCTTATAGAGGTATAGCTCAAAGAATGGTCATATGGAATAGGAAGCATTTGAATATAGAACAAGTTATAGCAAATGAGTGAGATCGGGAAGGAATGTTTCAATTACTATATTTCAAGATTCAAACTAATTTGATAATTGTAGAATTGATCACTTTATATAATAAGTGTGCTTATTCGTGCAGTGATGGTGAGATTGTGATATTAGGAGTTGCACTTTAGTCAAGTTATATGGGAGTAAATATGGATTAATTGATATGTTGACTTGAGTTGGATATTGGGAAAATATTAAGTTGTATTTTTTTAAACATAGAGGAAAAGGTTGAAACTATTTGATATCAATACATCAAAGAAGAAGAAACGTAGTTACATTTTAGTGATACAAAGGCATGAGAGCAATTCAAGTCCAAAGAGATATTTATGTTAGGATTAATAATAGGTGTAGAGGTTATGAGATGAGAATAAGTTGGTATGAATTCTTTGAAAGAGAAAATGCACAAAATAATTGAGATTACAATTGAGGGTTGTTTAGCTTGATTTTAGAATTTGGAATTCATATTATGAATTTTGTTCTCTCAACTTAGATTTATTATTTTGTGGTCATTAAGGTATTACGTGATTGATGATTATATTCCTTAAGTTAACAAAATTCTTGTGTGGAAAACCTGATCAATTTTGAAATTAAGGGTGCTTGTGAAAGAGATAAGATGTTAGGATCAGTACTTAAGGACGAGTGGATCAATTGGATAATGGAAATACGATAGTTGAATATTTTTGGGCCAAGAAGGGCATTGGTGATTTTGAAATATGAATTTGTTGAAAGATTCATGGTTCCCATCAAGTTGAATAAGTTTAATACAGGTCTAATGGTGTAGTTTTATTGGAATAAAATATAACTTTAGAGGGAAAATGTTACATTAATGGTTGGAGGAGTAGTGAGATCTTGAATGGATTATTCTTAGGCTTTAATGATATTGGATTCTAAAGTTTAAATTGTGTAAATATATATATATATATATATATATATATATATATATATATAATAATAATAATGGTTGGATTATGATGGCTTATGAATATGGGTTTATGATTTTATATATAGGAAGCAAGTGAAGAGGACACCTATAGTTAGTTAATCTCCGGTGAAACCTAGTTGTTTGAAGTTGGATATGAGTTTGAACTTTCTTTTGATTGTTACCTAAGCTTGATTTCCATTTGAGGTATTTTAATTATGGGCATTTGAATTATGTTTATGGGGTCTAAGGGCTTATTTAGGTTCAACACTTATGCTTGAATAAGTTAATTTGGCTAATTATGTTGTAGATTTTGAAAAGGAAATTGAGAATATCCTTAGGCTTGAAATTAATTTAAATGTACTTGGGAAGTGTGAGTAGTTAAATTAGGTTAATGTTGAGAAATGTGGAGCATGAATGCAAATTGGGTAATTAAGATTGCTTTTGAATCAAAATTTAAATTAGCTAGAGTGGTGATGATTTTGAAACTCTCTTTAATCTTGAGGTATTCATGATTCCTATATTATGAAGGGTACATATGGGTATGAAATTAATGAAGTATGAGGATGGTGTTTGAGTTGATTTTTGGTTGTTCAAAAGGATGTAAATTATGTGAGAGGCTTAGGTAATTGATTCAAAAAGCACTTTTGGGATGTGAGTCCTCGATTCTAATGAGATTGCATATGAATATAGATAACAGGTGTTAGGTAATTAATGGTGGTGGTATTTAAAATTGAGGATTGATATTAGAAGTTTTAGCGATTATTATGGTTTAGTGGCTTTTGTAGTTTTACTAGCTATTTGAATTGGAAATGATATTAGTGAGGGAAAATTTTTGATGTAGATTCAGATAATATTGCGGATAGGCTAAAGGTTGTAAATGCTATAAATATGGTTATGACTTGAAGTTAAAGGAGAATTGTGAGGTTTCTCTTGGTTTATTAGGCATATTGATGTTAATACTTATAAAGGATTCAATTGGTACAAATATTTGGGACAAAAATAGGTGGAATTACGAGATTAAGATGGAGAATATATTGGGTATGAGTTAAAGACTGAGTAGGATAAATTGTTGAATTTGAGGGTTATTGGGTATCAATTACTTTTAGTAGGGTTGTTGACATAACTAAAATAGCTACCTACTATGTTGACAAATAATCGGTGAAATAAAGTTAGTTAAATATAATTAGTGTGATTTCATGGGTTTTTGGGAATGGATGAAATTTTGTTTTGAGGGACTAATTACGAAAGTAAAGGTTGAAGTAGATATTATGAGTCAAATATGGAAGTTGAGAGATTGACTTAGGAATCTATTTAAAGGACTACGAGCATAGAATGTGTGACTTTATGAATAGGTAAGTCAAAAATTAGACTTTTATTAAGGTGATTAAATTTAGTGTAGAAATAGAATTAATGGTCTAAGCTCAGTGTTGTCATTTGAGAAAGTATTATGCATTAAGATTTCCTGTCTGTGGTGTTTGTACTCATTTTGGCTCATTAATTAAAGTTATAAATGAAATTGGAAACAGTTTGGTGTATGTGTTTGAGAATGTGAAATTAGGATCATGGTTGGAATGAGGAAAGGATTTTTGGGGGAGTATTACTTCACAATTAAAAGTGAGGGTATAGGAAGAATATTTAAGAAATTTTTGGATATCAATTTAGACAAACGATATTACTAGTGGAACTTTATTCTAAATGAGAGATTGAATAGTGCAAGTCAGTTTGAGTAGCAACCTTAAGATTTCAAGGTGGTTCCTCTTAATTTGGAAGTGGCATGATAGTATAAAAGATAATCTATTGGTAGACAGTTAAGGTGTAGTAAGGTTAGGATTATGACTTAAAACTTAGAAAGCTTGAGTAGTGATAAGTGTCATTTTGACGAGAAGTTGAGGGCTTTCATAATTACATTAAGCTCGTGGGAGTGTATTGAGTAAATTACATTAGGCAGTACTTATTAAAGTTGTAAGACAAATTGAATTTTGAGGGCAAAATTCCTAAAAGGTGGGGAGAATTGTAACATCCTGGAAAAATTAATATAGGATCAGAGAGTGTTTTGGTAAATAATAAATGGAGAAATTAGGAATTTTGGAATTTTCGGTGATTTTTAGAATATTTTGGAAGTTTTAAGTAATAAGCGTGCAGATAAGTAATTAAGCAATTGAAGATTTTGAAATATAAGGGAATGGTGAGATCCAAAATATTTTGAAGGTTAAGGAGATAGGAGGCTGGTTTAAGTGATTTTAAATTAAAAAGAGTACAATATGGCAAGTTTGGGCTACAAATTTTCATAACCCATCCTTATTTCATCCAACCAAACACTCCCTTAGTCCTTTTTCCTTCCTTCCTTATGCTTCAAATCCGACGCACCCCCTTTTTTTCACCATTTCATCTTCTTCTTCCACACACACACACCCACACCAATTTTCTTCATCTCTTCACCACCTTCCTTCCATTAAATGTTGCAAAATCAAGTGGGTTACTCATTGAGTAATGAAACCCGGCCGATCAACTCGTCCCCACACTCACCCTCCTCGTTTTCTTCAAGTTTTCCGGCGACAGGGGCGGCGGACGGCGGCGACACGGCGGTGAGTGGTTGGTGGTTCATTTTCTTTCGTTTTTCATGCCACTTTCTTGTTCCAACCTTGTTTTCTTATAGTTTTCTCTTCTTTTATTGGTAAAACTCGGCCAGCCACCTTGAGGTGTCGATTTCCGGCGATTCCGGCGGCGGCCGGCGGCGGTGACACCTCCCTCCTCATTCTTGAACTTTGTAAGTCTTCCCAACCATTTGTGATGTTGTTTTGTAGATAAAGTTCCTTCTTTTGAGTTAGGGTTTTGTGAAAATTTGGGACTTTAGGATTTGCAAACTACCACAAGGATTGTTAAGTGATTAATTGAAGATTTGTGAGGATAATTGATATCTCTTGAAGTTGGAAAATACTTTGGAATTTTTGGGGGAATATTTAGGTATTCTTTAAAGTTGGGGTTTTGATTATAATGACATTTGGGCATGTTAATGCTTTAATATTGACATTGAATTTGAGTATTTTTGGGAGCAATTGGATTTTCTAAAGGAGATTGAACATTTGGGAATTTTTAGTGATGAATGTGATTCTTTGAAGTTAGGGATTACATATACTTGATTCCTTGGGAACTTTAAACAAGAATTTGTGGATATTAAAGTGGTTGAATGGAGATGTTTGGAATGTAATTAAGTTTTTGGTAGCTAGGAAATAGTTTGGGAATTTTGTAGACAATATTTGGACTCTTCGAAGTTGTGATTTGTTAATGAATGATGTTTTGAATAAATTGGTGGTAGTATAATAGTTTTTGAAGTGATTTAATAATTCTGGAAGGTTGGAATTGTTGGAATTGGTAGTTGGGAGGAAGTTTGATAATTAAATTGTTGAATAAAGAGGAAATTGATTAGATAAAGATAGGTTGAAGTTTGGTGGAAGGTTTGTGAAGTTAAGAAGTTACTTTAAGTTATAAATTTGATATTGATATGGTGATTTGGTGATTGGTGAGCGTTTTGCAGTTTTATGGGCATTTGTGTTTTCTTTAAAGTTGAGGTTTGTTTATGTGAGCTGTATGGAGTAAATTGAAAGTTAAGAAATGTTAGTGTAAGTGTTATGAAGATGTTAGAGGTATGAAATTGTGTATAGGAGGAAATTTTGGTAGTTAAAGAGTTGGTTGAAAGAGATTTTTGGTATGTAAAAGTGTGTTTGAATGGTGGTGGATTATTTGGGAAAGTTAGGGAGCTATTTGGAATACATAAGGAATATTTTTGAAGAGGTTTAATAAATTTTACATGTTTGGTTGATTTTGGTAAGAGTTAGGGAAAATGGTAAAGTCAATACTTTAAGAACTATAAACAAAGGGTTAAGGGAATTGTGGGGTACAGAAGAATATAGAAAAGTATGGAAGTTAGAAGTAATTGATTACTTCAATAATTGTTTTAGAATTAGTTTGGATTGGTGGTCTAAGTCACTGATATTGTGTCTTGACCATCAGCAGCTCATTGTGCGATTATAGTCGGCAATGCTTCGAATGGAGCTCGCGGAAAGCAATAACTCAGGATATATACAGTGTTGTTTTTGAGCTTGAACAGGTAATCACGCTTAACTGACTGTGATACTGAGGGTGATGGTAGTTGAGGATTTCTAAAATCCTCTTCTACTTTTATATATATATATATATATATATATATATATATATATATATATATATATATATATATATATATATGAAATGGGTTCTGATTATTTTATATCTAAACGTGGGCTATAGGGTACCTTTCTAAATAAACTGTACTTTATATGTCTATATAATTGTAAATCTTTTGTATGCTGCATGACACTGATTATTAGTACCATCGGCCGATGTAACCATCGATTTGCGCAAATCGATAGGTTAATTGTACAGGTTCCTCGGATTGTAAAGGAACCAGGGATGTTTTCACATTTTAGAGTGCTCCCTTTTTCATGCTTTCATATTTGAGACTGGGCACATTGTCAATCACGTTTATTTTTGTCTATTGAGAGATGAATGTATCTGTACTGTATATATGTGTATATATTATGTGGTTATGCAGGTTTTGAAACTGTGGTACCCTGTAGACGCTCCACTACCCCACTTCTGAGTCTCACAGTGAGTTAAGTAGTGATTACTGAGACATAGTTTTGTCTTACCCCATTCCCTTTATTTTTGCAGGTGATCATGCCCAGAGGTAGTCTGAGAGGAAGGGAAAAAGGGGCCGGCCAGCTGCACTGAGTCAGTGAGTAGGCCGGAGGTAAACCGTAGGGATATATATATTGCCATAAAGTAGGCTGCATCCGCTTCCGCATTTGTTGTGTATTTTGGGTGAAATGTATTGCTAATTGACTGTTTAATTGATTCTGTTAATTGTTGTTTAGTTACTGATATTGTCATAATGTGACAGTTTTGGCTGTATCACACACTTTGTTAGTGTGATGATTGATTATATACTGTATGTGATAATTTGCTACAGAAGGATTGCCTGCTAATGGAAAGGCAATCCCTTTTACTGATTGAGCATTAGCGACGTTTGATTTCGCTTTGTGATGCTGACATGTTAAGTCAGAGAATTGTGTATTTCTGATGTGTTGATTTAATGAAGCTAGTTACTGGTGTTGTTGACACATGCTGTGTTAGGTGATTAAGTCACCATTGTACTGGATAATATTATTAGTTTTACAGGTGAATGGTCATGATCAAGTTAAGGAAATTCTCTTTTCCTAACTTGATTATATTATGTGAATGTTGATTGTTTGTAAGTTAATGGAGGTTGTTTTTCTCATATAACCATGTTAGATGGGCCCCGCTCTAATATGGTTATCGTTTCTGTGTGATATGTGGTTTCTTTTCCTAACCATGTTAGGTGATTCTTTTCTAACATGGTTAGATTTGTGTTAATACGTTGAAATATGAATTGGTTAGGATGATGATAGTTCTTTTGCTAACCATGTTAGGTGAATCCTTACTAACATGGGTAGTAATTTATTATCCATGATAGCATTGGTATTGAATTAGGAAATTCTCTTCTATCATGGATAATTCATAGATTATTAGGAAAATTCTTTTCTAACTATGATAGTGATATTGATATTATAGAAAAATCGTTTTCTATCATAGTTAGTAAAGTAAATTATTGGAATTGAAAGTATTATTATTGGTGAATTAGGGATTTAGAAGTTAAATGTTACAGGTAGAATATTAAATACATGCGCCTATTGCACTACCTCACTACTTATAGTAATATATTCTGTAACATCCCCAAATTTTCCCCTAATTTTTCACAATTTTTTTTTTTACTTATGCTAACTATGTTAGAGAAAGAGATTAACCTGATTAAATATCTAACATAGTTAGAAAAAGAACTTATCTTAATTCACTAATATAAGTATGATGCTAACTATGTTAGAAAAAGAAATTAACTTGATTAAATGCCTAACATAGTTAGAAAAAGAATTTAACTTAATTCACTAAAATAATCATACTGCTAACTATGTTAGAAAAAGAAATTATCTTGTTTAAACAGCTAACATAGTTAGAAAGGATAATACTTATTTCCAGAATTGCTATTTACCACCTAACCATGATAGAAAAATTTAAGTATCTAAATTATGTAAACTACCCCTATCATGGTTAGAAAAGATTAAACTAAATTCTAAAACACTCACTCCGGGTAATCAAGAAAAACATAGTCCATACTTAGAAGTTCAATTATTCAAATAATCCGGCACAACTCTGCCTCCTAAACATAAATGAATTCTCAAGGAAATAATGAAAATACTAATAACAATAATTCGTCGAATTAAAGAAATATAGAAATCTTAATAAATGCAAACATGAATATATGAAATCCTAATGTGGCTCCCTAGCGACTCACTTTAGTGAGAAGTCCCTGGATCCTTCCCTTGATCGTCTAATACGCTGCTCGAACCTGAAAAGTGATAAAAGCTGGGGTAGACCCAATTGTAACTATAACTACTTGCCTACGTGCATGTGTGTGCTAACAAGGTGTTCAGTGGAGCATTACATATAATATAGATTTAAAACATGTGACATGTAACAATTAAATGCATAGTGACAATCCATATATAAAACTGTTCAATCATTTGAAATATTATAATCAAACTTTGCAAACACAAGCAAACCACACAAATACCGGTACCGGGGGCGTTCTCCCCCAATTCGTATTTCTATATTTCATTTCCCCGGGGCGTTCTCCCCCAATTCGTATTTCTATATTTCATTTCCCGGGGGCGTTCTCCCCCAATTCGTATTTCTATATTTCATTCTCTCTCATTTAGTCCCAGTAGATCTTGCAGGGTACCTCATCCATGGATGGCATATATCCAATATACCGGTGTCACACACACAAACCACATCAATCAACTTATGCAACACACAAAATCGTATGACACAAAACCATCAAACTTTCATAAAACGTACATGAAACAAATTGTTAATGTATAATAATTTCAAACATGAAATACACACCTTCATGCCGATCAAAATACATACTCCACCAAACAATTTTATAATAAATATAATTCAAAGATGTGTGCGTAGATAATTTTTCAAAATATAATTTTGAAAAACTTGCTAACCCACACACACACGCAAACAAATAATTATAGTTACCTGGTAATTCGCACCAATCTCACAACAACGTAGTTTTCCCCTTACTAATGTCTCTTTGAATACTCCTAACCTATTGCTTAAAACCTTGATCCATCCGGTCAAAACGACGAACATGGTCTGTAGAACAACCTGACCAAGTTTTGCAATGATCCATAAGCGGGAAAGGTAGAAACATGAAATCTAATAACTAGGTTTCTGTTTCCTGCGAATTGGAAAACGCTCCTCTTCTACGGCTTATTGAGGCCACAATAAAGCTCTAATCATCAATCCAACCGTTCACATTTACTTGTGTGATGTTTCTAACAGGATGCCTAAGTTTGAAGAGGATCCAACGGTGAACGAAGTCGATCATTTTAATGTAATCCTAAATTTTGGAGAAATAGAGGAGATGAAGATTTGACGGCTAACCTATTTAGAAATATCCTAACAAGACTAAGCTGACGTGTTTACATAGAAGAAGGGAGGAAATTAAGATTTCTAAAACCCTACTTTTCGTTTTGAATCAGTCTCTTGTGTTACCATAAATATCTCCTTTTATTATTATTATTATTATTATTATTATTATATTATTATTATTATTATTATTATGAAATGCTTTTGGAATGTGTTATAACCTATTTATCATAACGGCCATCATAAATATCTCTAACTAATATGACAATTTCCTAAATTGAAATTTTGAATTTGATTATCCAAACAAATTTTCAAACTCAAATTAAATATTACTTTATTATATCCTCATATTTAAATTTAATTCTAAAACCCAATTAAATCTCCAATAAAATTCTAATTAAAACATTAAACTCTAACTAATATTATTATTACTGTTTTTTTAGGATGTTACATATTCACCTTTCGTAGTAGGCATACCTGACAGGATTTTCTAGGAAAAATAAATTCAACAAAACAATATGGTATAGGGGGAGCGACCCTCCTTATACCTGGAGTACTCCACATAAATTTAAAATGCTGAAAATAAACCCTATCAATATCTGAAGCAGTAATATTAGTGATGACAGAAAATAAATATGTAGTCCTAATGTGCATGAAATAAACCGCTACCTATAGTGCTTAACACCTTAGTGTTACCCCTTATTTTTGCTTGTACTTTGCCTCCAGTTACCTTCCTTACTAGATTCTCCTATGATCATACCATATAATAAAAATATGAATAACTATTCTTGCGTATGTTAACTAACGTCTCTCTCAATAATCCTACCCAACCCCTTTTCTTAATTCAACCATCCTTCGAAATCATTTTGATTTTGATTTTCAAAGCTTTACAGATAAATAATTACAAGTTTTCTTGAAAGGCTAAAGAATCCTTTAGCCACTTAAACAAACATAATTTACATAGCAAACATAATTAAATTTCAACATACTCTTACTATATCATAGCAAAATCATTCACAACATACATATAAAGTGTCATTTGATCACTACATAACAAACAGTAAACTCAATTAAATCATTAATCAACAAACTAACCAAGATACCTTAAACAATTAGCAATAATAGGATCACAATTGATCACTTCAAATCACTCCCATTTAATCATCACTAGTCAATCAATCACATAAACAGAAAAAATAAAACAACCAATACTAACGAATTAAATTTTTTTCATATCAATTCCTACATTGAACATGTATAAGAATTTAATTACAAATCTTATCAAAACCATCCTAGCAATTTGCAAAGAACAAAAGCAAAGAATACTATAGAAAAATCAATTTATATCTTCCATTATTATACAATGGTCAAATTATCAAATTCTCATAACCTTTTAACATCTTCCAACTATTAATCATAACACATCTATATCGAACTTAATGCTCTTAATGCTCTTATCTTGCTTCCAGAATAAAGTAGACATTAAAAGTCACATACCTACACATTCATTTCATCTATTCAAAACAATCTCTTTCTTGCTTTAAATCACTTTATTTGATGTTTTAGATTTCCGAGGCATAATATTTTTTTTTAGAGCTACACATAAAACACCACATAATGATGTTCTATTTATTATGATCAAGTCATGTCTTGAAGCACGCCTCCTAAAGAAACCAATTAATCAGAACATACAAAGGAAGTCAAACAATTTGTTACTCAACATTCAGCCACTCATATTAAATTAGACAACCCCAACCATGACTAATACAATGACTAGCTTCTATTTTTAATGAAAAAAAAATGGTGAATAGGAAGCTAACACAACAGCCAACAAAAACAGCAATAAAAACTCACTTTCACTATTCGGTAAACACCAAAACAAGGAGCCAGAAATCCTAATTCAACATACAAGCATCAAAACATGTATAATCTCAAATTACAAATCATGAACTAAACAAAATCATTACTCAAATATGGCAAGAATACCCATTTTTATTTTTTTCATTTCGTTCAGCCATTTACAAAGGAAGGATAGAAATTTTCTTGCATTCACATGTTCTAGAAACATTCAGCCTTACAAAACTCCTAACCCCAATTCGAAATACTCTCAAGCTCGCCAAAAAAAAAAATTAGAGTAGAAGGATTCAGAAATTCTTACCAAAACATACAGCTGGAATTGAAAGGTTTGTTTGTAGGAACTTTCGCCTAGAATAATCAAAGAACAGAGTTGCACGTACAAGAAGAAACAAAGGTCGAATCCTCTTGTGTTTCCACGCAAAACGAAGGAATCAATTATATGGAAGAGAAGATGAGATATATGAACGAAAGGGGTGGGAGGAAAGCTTCACAGTTTTGGGGCTAAGAAAGTGAGAAGGATTGAATTATTTTGTGAGAACAAGGGAAGAAGAATTGAGATATGAAGGGACGTGGGTTTGGCAAGAAGAGAACGTAAGAATTATTTTAGAGAAGAGAAGTGACGGCTATATTTTGGTTTAGGAGGAGCTAGGGTTTTTGTTGTATGAGTGTTTATATATATAATAATTAAAGAAATTCTAATCAACTACCTCGTTTGTTTATTTTTTTATTATTACACTTTTGTCCCCAAAATCCTATATATAATACCTATAACCTTTCTTTCCATTTAACTCTTTTCTTTTCTTTCTATTTATTCAATAAAAATAAAACTTAATTTGTGTAGAAACATATAAGTGAATAGTCTAAGGATTATTTCATTGTTATATATATGATAACATATTTATAATTTATAATACAAAAATATCCTAAAAAGATAATAACCATTCCTACAAGTTTACCTAATAATATTTCCTTAATGATAACAAACATCTTTTTACACTAATCATTTCCGAATACTATAGTCCACAATTATGACTAAAATACACACAAATTGTCTAATAATTCAAAATAGGAAATATTAACATTATTTTCCTAATTTCTAACAATTTGTTCAAAATTTTATCTTTTATTCCATTTTACAAAACTTTGACATATAATTTATATTACCTATTCCTATTTAACTTAATTATATTTTGCAATAAAAATTTGGGGTGTTACAATTCTCTCCCCCTTAAATAATTTCGCCCTCGAAATTATTAGAAATTTCTTGTTTCTGAGTTTAAGTAGCACTTCATTCCCTTTTGAGAATATGAATGATTGGTTCCCTAATTTATAGGATTTCACAAGTTAGGAGATTTGATAAGATATGGAGCTGAAAATCCCACAGATTTAGGCAATATTAGAGGCCACTTCACTTAATGATGATCCTCTATATCTTTCCAGTTTTTTTCCTCACGTGAGTTTGTCATGTTTGTGTTGGAGTTGTATTTGATATAGCATCCAAAATTTATTGTAAACATATTGGACATCTATAAACTATTTTCATTCTTCTTTTTTTTTAATAGCATAGGTGTGTCATCTCTCCAAAACTATTGTTATGCCTGGAAGGTTATATGGAACCCAACCATCTGTGAGGTACTAGCAATTCAGAGGGGCCTTTTGAAGAAGTGTAGCTGAAAGTGATTTTTTGCAGTGAGTGTGGGACATTATCATGGGTTCTTTTTGTTGTTTTCGGGTCTGGCAAGCCCAGTTTCTTAAAAAGTTTTTTTTTTTTAAAAAAAAAATGGGTCTTATTGAAGTTTTCATGGTTATTGAACTTGAGAAAGTTACATATGAGGTTCTATGTAAGTTTTTTATTTGTCACTATTGTTAGATATCGAAGTTGTACTTGAATCTATCAATGAAACACTTCTTTGAAATGAGTTTTCTGTCTATCGTGCGTGAGGCGCGCTCATTTATCTTGCTTACATCACAAGTATATTATGTGAAATAATTAATGTTGTAGACATAAAATAACCAATTGTTTGCAAACAAAAATTTTCTATTTGATCCAAAAATAATAAGGGCGAAGGGGCAAAAATAGCCACCGTAATTCTCCAAATGGACAACTTTGGCACCCGTAATTTCGATGGTGCAAAACCGTACATTATAAACCAAAATGGAACAAATTTAGCACTCTTAAACAGAGGTGTTAAGTTTGACCGTTAGTTGACTGGGAACGGTGATTTGACATGATGACGTGGCAAAATGGCAAAAAAATAAACATACACATGTCATAATGGGGCCCACCCTAATACATATGTTAACTAAAAAAAATAAGGGAAAATTAATTTGAAGTCCCCCACAAGGGACTTAATACTAGAAAAGTCCCAAAAGTTGAAAAAATTAATGTAGGGTCCCAAGGGACCTCACTTTAATATATTTGAAAAGTGAAAAGACAGTTTTGCCCCTAGCCTTAATAAAAAAAATACCCCACCCACCCCCTTCTCTCTCCTCTTCTTCTCCCCTTCTTCACTGACCCGGTGACCCCCCACCCCCCCTCCCCCACGCTGCCCCCCCTCCCCCTCCACACCCACGCTGCCCCCCCTCCCCCCTCCACACTCACGTCTTTTCCTAGGACTGTACGGCCGGCGTCATGGGAGATGTTGAGAGTTTGGAGAACGAGTTGAGGAGAGGGAGTGATGTGAGAGAAGGCGAGGTGGAGACGTTGAGTTACGGAGAGAGGGTTGGAGTTGGGATCCTCTTAAAGCTTGTTGGAGATGGATTGGGCAGTGGGGTCTGCTTCTGCGTGTTGTGAGAGAGCAGAGAAAGATCTAGAGAGAAAGAGAGAAGGTGCAGTGAAAAGAGAAAGAGTGGAGGATTGGGAATGGTGGAGGTTGGCGACGGCCGGAGATGGAATTGGAGAAGAAAAAGTTGGACGGAGAAAAGACGACGAAGAAAAAGAGAAGGAGCGTAGCCACAGCCTGCGAAGTTGCAGAGATAGAGATAGAGATTGAGGGTGGGGGATGACGTGGGTGTGGAGGGGTGGTAGCAGTGGAGGGGGGAGAAGGAGGAGGAGAGGCCGGTGGGCCCCATTTTTAGTTAACATATGTATTAGGGTGGGTCCCATTATGACATGTTCATGTTTATTTTTTTGCCATGTCATATGCAATGTGACACATAATTCCTTATTTCGCCACGTCATCATGCCAAATCACCATTCCCAGTCAACTAACGGTCAAAGTTAACACCTCTGTTTAAGAGTGCTAAATTTGTTCCATTTTGGTTTATAATGTACGGTTTTGCACCCTCGAAATTACGGGTGCCAAAGTTGTACATTTGGAGAATTACGTGGCTATTTTTGCCCCTTCGCCCAAATAATAATGTATACTCCTTCCAATCCTTATTATATGTCACCAACTAATTTTCTCGTATACCAATAAAATTGGTTAAATGCATTTAATTTGTCCTAACATTCAGGTAGTTTAATAATACCTCAATAATTACACTTATTTCCAAAATTATTAACAATTACCCTCTCCTATACCCCTATTAAATGTGAGTATAAATGAAAAAAAATAATTAATGCACATTTATAATCATGAAGTGACTTATAGAAAAGACTAGAAAAATTGGAAATTGATGACTTATATTAAGGACCAGGGAGTATGTTACAACACAAGATGTTGGGTAATACTAGAAAAATGTTGCCATTCAAAATTTTGTCCATGTTATTAGGCTTCAGTAATTAAATTAAGGTGTTCTTAATTAAATAAGCATAAAATGATACAATCAATGATAATGAGTGAAATTTACATGCATGAACAATCCTTAAACATTTATGTTCAAAGAAAAAATCCTTAAACATGGTTTGAATTGACAAACAAAGCTAATTAAAATAATCAAACATTAAACTATTTTTGAGCATGGCTAAATAGTGCATCTTCTTCCCTACTTTCTTTTTTCGACTACCATTCTCCCAGAAAGTGGTTTGCTATGAAGGAGGTTCATATGTGCATTCAGCGTCGTCCTTAGATCATGTTTCCAGTGACTATAAGTTTTGCAATGACTATAAATAAAAGTCTAGAACGGTCATTGAAAAAGGTTGACGTGTATTTACAGCAACCTGTCTTCACCCATGGACAATTATTCGTTGCATTTTCACGTGTGAGAAGTATGGATGGTTTAAAGATTTATGTTTCATGAAGATGGTTCAAAAGGAACCACAAAGAGTGTTGTTTGCAAAGAAGTTTTTGTAAACATTCCTACTTGATGTAGTGCAATGTCAACAACAATGTTTCTTAACTATACTAATCAATTATATTTTGTTTGTAACAGATCTGATAGAATGCGTAGCTGACATATTGGAATGCATATTATCATTTTTTACATATTTAATCTTCATTGTATATTTTCATTGTCTGTATTTTTTTATGACTTTGATTGACAGTTTTTTTAACATTATGTCATTGTTATTATTTCTTTTTGCTACCCGCGCTTGCCGCGGGGGGTTACTGCTAGTTATTACTATATGGATACTCATAACATCACCAAAATGAAAATAAAATTCTTTTAACCTAAATAATCTTGATCACCTAAAGTCATCATCTCAAATTTTTTGTATAAATTCTTGCACAAGAGAACATGTCCTATAATTCTTAATTAGCAAGATAACTAAATTTACGGATTTAATATTACGGTTTCTAAAACCACTATTAGTTATTTTATATTTCCTAAAATCAACGTCGATTCTTCATTCTATAAAATCACCATATAATTCAGCCAATTAGGCTATATTTCATTACCTAAAAAGAATATTTTATTCAATCTCATGCATCTTCCAAGAAGTTTCAAACAATATACAATTTTGCATAATTACTTGCACACCTCAATGTTTTAAACTATTCCTTGTGAGATTTTAAATCATTTAAATCACCATATTATGTGTTACCCTAATATCAAAAGGGCGAATTTCTAAATATTAGTATATATTTTTATTTAAGACAACTTGATCTACAATCCTCTCATTTTGAACTCTTCCTAATACATACAAAGTACCTAGAAACTTCTATCAATGAGCAAAAATCAATTTTTTTTTATTCATAATTCTAAAGATAATACCTTAACAACTAAAATAAATTTTGAACAACCCCAAAACTTGAATTCTCCATTAAAATTCTATCTATATAAGTACTCCAATAATATGGTCTTGCAACGCAACTAATGCTAAAATAATAATTTTACATCCAGGTTAACAATATGTTTTAAACACCTTTATTAATCTTGAAATAACTATTTGATAATTAAATTACTATTTTTATTTCAGCCATTAATCATATCATTTAAGAAAATCAAGCATATTCTATAATAACTTGTCAGTCCTCACATTTATTCCTATAAAGTTAAAAATTGCTAAATATCTAAAATCCAAACTTTTACTCCAAATCTTTATCTAAAGTCCAAACATTACTTCCAGTAATCACCTAAACAAGTAGTTTAACAAATAAATACCTTAAGTCAAATATGTTCCATCAACAACCTTCACTAATAAATCTTATACTTCCATCAAAATTGAATACTATCTAGTATATGCCTTCATAAAATCCAATTCCCTACTAATTTCATAATGAACGAAAATTATTTCAAGCTTCTCTACTAATATCAAAATTAACTAACTAACCTTTAGCAACCAATAAAAATATCCACTAAGCCTTTATGATCTTTATAAAAATTCCAATCAAATTTGACTTGACTTCGAGTAAATTTTGGATCCATAAATGATATACACATAAATCAGTGTTAAACCTTCAATCATCATTAAATTCAATCACTAATTATCTTGAATACCTCACACTCATAGTTATGGTCTTCCATTTTTTTATTCTTAAATAACCATCACACCACTATTAAAATCCTACAAAGAAATTTAACCTTAATAGTTGTAAAAGGCATCACACACTTCAAAAGTTCTGTCCCAACATTTAACCATTAGGCTCTCTTACAACATCTACCCTACACAAATTAACCATTATTTCTCAAAAATACCTCATAAATAAGATGTCACACCTAAACACTATTCTCTCAAATACATTCTTTAGAATACTCAAATTTCCTCCAATTCCAATATTATCCCAAATCATGTTTATCCTTGTATCTCACCTCTACACACATAACTTTTAGAGTTTCCTTGAAAATTTTCACAATCTAAAGTCTCTCAACTCAAAAATACTTACTATAGTCACAACAATACATGAAAACTTCTTATACCTCCCATTTAAAAAACCAATAGGTATATTCTTCACTCTTTCTCTTTCTTTAATTCTCTTTCAACTATCCGCATTATGTTATATTTTGTAACACTACTCATGTACCTATATTCCAACAAAATTTTCTTTTAATTTCTCTTAACATTTATAATTACACTTAACATCTTCACAAATCAAAGTTTGAACCTACTCTTATATTATCTAAACATTAAATATATTCCAGTGACAAATCCATTTGTCTATTAACATAAATAATAGTCCACGACGAATTCATCTCTACTTTCCATGTATTCGGTAAGTCTTTATCCTATTAAATCTTAACAATTTCAACATTTAAATCTCACCATCAAGTTAACCTTAAATTAATCAAATGTAGAGGAAATCAAGACTTAAATTATCTAAGATTCTAACATCATATACTTTATTCACGATCTAACGTCTTTAATTCAATTGTGTATATATATATATATATATATATATATATTTTTTCAATCATCATAATATCATATCAACTCTTTAATCATCATCTATATTTTTGGAAGTCCCAAAATCTATTAAGAAAGCACCGAATTTGTCCTCTACGTCCACAATCACATCTCCAAAATCTTAACTCAAATTCTACATAAAAAAAAAATCTCCTATAGAAAGTCACTAATAATTTGTTTCACTCCAACTCTATTGACTAAAATTTATAGAAATACTATATAAGTCACAAATATATTTAAATCATCATGATAAATTTCAAAATAGTGATCCAAATTTCCATCCACATATCTCTATATCATAATTTCCTTTTTTTTTACCTTTGATCACATCTAAATCAAACTTCAATACCTATTGTATCTCAAACACAAATAAATCATAGACTCTTTTTAAAATTTCCTACTAACATCTATCTTCAACACAATCAATACCTCGACTCATAAGACAATTTTGCAAAATTGTTCTTCTCTCATCATTACTTCTAAAATCTCGATATCTAGTTAGAAATTTTTCATTAACTATCTAGACGTTTACAATCTTCCAGAAAAACTCAACTTAGAGAACTCACTTAACTTCCTTAACATCTACATTTATGTAACTAACATTTCAAAAGCACTAACCCTAACTGATTTTTTTTTATTCATCCCATTATTTAACCAACCAAAAAGAGAGAACTAAATTCAAAGTCCAAAATTTTCCTTGACTTACAGTAATTTCTTTTTTTTATATATATTTAATTACGATCAATCTATATAGAAAGCAGAATATTCCCAAGCAAAAATGTAGAAATTAGTTTCAAGCCACATTCAATTATTCAACCAACAATATCTCAAAACAAAAACTAAAGAATCTATATAATATATATTTCGGCCAAATGTAACAGAAAACAAAGGTCATTGTAATTCTACATAAAAACTTCATACCACGTCAACAATGAAAACATATGAAAACCAGCGAAACATCAAGAATAGGAAAACTGCAAAAATAACATCACAATATGACATGACACTGCAAGGTAAAAATCAACAAGAATCCAGAAAGTTCACACTTAATTTAAAATATTTACATATCGTGTTCATACATAGTTACTCTTGTATCTCAAGCATTTTTCGATTATAAAATTAAAGCATTCTATTTTCAACTATAAACATATTGTTCTTAATCCTATAAGGTCTTCATTGATGCCTCGACTATTATTATGCCATGACTCATAATTATACTCGAGACCCCAAGCTAAGACACTTTTCCATTCTATCAAATTTTAGTTGTTTTTAAATCACTACTACTGCATAATATCATACTTTCTATATATACCCCCATAACCAGCACAATATCAAATAATTGAAAGGAGTTAACAAACAACTTGTTCATGGATAGGTCACAAGACAATCATATAATCAATCACTACAAAAAAGAGTCTTACTTCTAACGGTAACATCTCAGCGGTCGCCAAAAACCCGCTGGAATGTGGGCACATCCCAACGGGTAATAAGATCCCGCTGGAATGTAAGCGTGAGTCAAAGTACTTTTTTTGTTTTTCCAAAAAAATACACATCTCAACGGGTGGGCACACGCTGGGGTGAGTATAAAATATTTATAAAATCACCTCAACGGTCAAGATGACCGTTGGGGTGATATTCCAATTTTTTTTTTATTTTAAAATCACACCTCAACGGGCATATTGACCATTGGGGTGTGATTTTATTTTTTAAATTAACTTTTTTAAAATTTAATTTTCTGAAAATCACACCTCAACGGTTAAATTGGCCGTTGAGGTGTGCTTTTATTTTTTCAATATATATGAAATTAATTTTTAAAAAATTATTATTTTTTATTTTTAAAAAAATCACACCTCAACGGTCACTTGAACCGTTGAGGTGTGATTTTAATTTTTTAAATTATTTTTTCTTAAAAATTTTATTTTCGATTTTTAATTTTTTAAATGTATTTATTTAAAAATAACACACCTCAACGGTAACGGTTAAGGTGACCGTTGAGGTGTGCTTTTATTTTTTAAATATATATGAAATTATTTTTTTAAAATTAATATTTTTTTTATTTTTAAAAAAATCACACCTCAACGTTCCTATTGACCGTTGGGGTGTGATTTTAAATTTTAAAATTATTTTTTAAAAAAGTTATTTTCGTTTTAAAATTTTTTTAGATGTCTTATTCAAAAGAAAAAACACACCTCAACGGTTAAAATGACCGCTGACATGTGTTTATTTTTTTAAAACAATTAATTTAAAAATCTAAAATCATTTTATTTTATTTTTTTAATGACTGACCGTTGATATGAACATATTTCAGCGGGTGTTCAACCGCTGAAGTGTACATTTGTATCTTATAAATACCGCACTCTCCCTTACATTCTATTCGCTCATTTCAACTCTTTTCTCTCTTCCATCCTCAGTTTTCTCTGTATCAATTGCAGTTTTCTCTCTTCCTTTACCTACAATGAGTTTTTTCTCACAGTTCTCTCAACTTAAATTTACCTCATTCTTCTTTTTGTTAAATAGTTTAAATTGTATTGTAGTTATTTAGTAATTGTTCTTCCTTCATTTAAGTAAATGCTTTCCTTTTTATTTTGTTGATTAGATTATTTGAGCTATTGTTACATTTTTTTTTTACTAATTACAATGTGTCCTAACGTTTTCGTTTATTTTATTTTAATATTTTGACTAACATTTATTTTTAAATTTTCTTATATGCAATGTAGCCAGCTCGCAGGTTTTTTTTAACCATATATGTGCATCTCAGCGGTCAACCCGACCGTTGAGATGCAAGATATTATAAAAAATAAAATTATCTTGCATCTCAGCGGTCGATCCGACCGCTGAGATGCAAGATTTTCTTGAAAAAAATTATTTGCATCTCAATGGTCGTCCGACCGTTGAGATGCGTTGTTGCTATGCATTTCAGCGGGTTTGACCAACTCTACAGTGGTCGTTTTTAACCGTTGGGACATTGTTTGACACGCACCAAATCCCAGCGGCCGGTGTGCGCGCTGTAGTGCCATTTCAGCGGTCGCGACCGCTGAAATGTTTTTAATAATACCCGCTAAAAAGTGAGGCTTTTTTTGTAGTGAATCATGTAAATTACTCCATTTCAAATAGAGAAGATACTCACTCAATCACCAATAAAAAAAATTACATACACATGAATCAATAATCCAATCAGTCAAATGTATACCAGGTGAATATACACAATCTTGTATTATACACTTCTCAGAAAAACCATTCATCCAATGAAACAAAATTAGCAACAAATTTTATAACTAGCATTAAGTCATCCAATCAGAAATCGAGGTATTGGTACCCTCACAACAATTCAAGCCTTGTAGAAAAAGCAAAGTCTTCTAAATGTGAAACAACATTTATATCATAACATAAGTACATAACTATGTAAACATCAAATCATAATTCTTCTCTTTGTACAACCATAATTAAACAAATCAACTTTTCTTTTCCACTCCACGTAATTTCCTTAACCATATTTGCAATCATTCAATTAAGGTGCCAATATCATTGTATTGCACAAAGAATTTCAAAGAAATTGTATAAGCAAACACTACTGCAAACATCTTCCCAATTCATTCCTTCTAACAATTTTTGTTTTTAATTTTATCCCTAATCTTAAGCCACTTGTAATTACCCCTGAATTACAAGAGCTATCTAGCTACCCTTTTCTATCCTAACCACTCTATACGGAAATGTTCCTAGCTATATGTGCCAGAACCTTTGCTCTGATACCAAATTGTAACACCTAGTTTATTTTTAAATAATTTCTTCAAATATTAAATATATTTAATTGAAAATAGTGATTTTTGCTATAAAATAAATATTAATAACTTTAAAAATTTGTAAGAGGTAATAAAAAATCTGTCCAAATTAAAACTTTTTTTAATGAATTTGACTTTTTGAAATAATTCTTTCTAAAACAAGTTGAAAATAACTTTTTAAAACAAAATGAAGTTACTTAAGGTATGTAAGGTGATTTATATTAATTTTATAAAGTAATACAAGTTTTAAAATGTATTTCTTAATTTTATAAAATAAATACTATTGAAAACATAATTCTAACTATTATTTCCTACACTAAAACATTTATCTTTTACTTTGAAATTCTAATGTTTACCCTATAAAATATTAGTTCTAAAATACTTTGTTTTACATATGAGTACATATAAAAGTCTATATATGAATTCAAAATAATTATCAAGTACATAAAGTATCCAAGGTTTATCTTCTACAAAATTTATATACATGACATGCCAAAATATAATTATACAATTTCCTTTAAAAATATATATTAATAAAAATACACTTAGGAGAAGACATTTCTGCATTCGTCCTTTCCCTTCATCACTCCAAAATTCCCTATATATTGTGTACCTGAAACTAAACCAAATTTACCGCAGTTTATTTCATACACTCTAATTCATGCATTTACTTCACCTAGAAGCTGATTCATTTAATCCTATTTCAGATAATGACAGTGCGCTCCTGTTGGTGATTACTACCTGTTAGGAAAACACTCATACAGGGCCCCTACCTTAACAATATATTTGTTACAGGTAGAATATTAAATATATGTGCCTATTGCACCACCTCACTACATATAGTAATATATTCACCTTTCGTAGTAGGCATACCTGACAGGATTTTCTAGGAAAAATAAATTCAACAAAACAATATGGTATAGGGGGAGCAACCCTCCTTATACCTGGAGTACTCCACATAAATTTAAAATGCTGAAAATAAACCCTATCAATATCTGAAGCAGTAATATTAGTGATGACAGAAAATAAATATGTAGTCCTAATGTGCATGAAATAAACCGCTACCTGTAGTGCTTAACACCTTAGTGTTACCCCTTATTTTTGCTTGTACTTTGCCTCCAGTTACCTTCCTTACTAGATTCTCCTATGATCATACCATATAACAAAAATATGAATAACTATTCTTGCGTATGTTAACTAACGTCTCTCTCAATAATCTTACCCAACCCCTTTTCTTGATTCAACCATCCTTCGAAATCATTTTGATTTTGATTTTCAAAGCTTTACAGATAAATAATTATAAGTTTTCTTGAAAGGCTAAAGAATCCTTTAGCCACTTAAACAAACATAATTTACATAGCAAACATAATTAAATTTCAACATACTCTTACTATATCATAGCAAAATCATTCACAACATACATATAAAGTGTCATTTGATCACTACATAACAAACAGTAAACTCAATTAAATCATTAATCAACAAACTAACCAAGATACCTTAAACAATTAGCAATAATAGGATCACAATTGATCACTTCAAATCACTCCCATTTAATCATCACTAGTCAATCAATCACATAAACAGAAAAAATAAAACAACCAATACTAACGAATTAAATCTTTTTCATATCAATTCCTACATTGAACATGTATAAGAATTTAATTACAAATCTTATCAAAACCATCCTAGCAATTTGCAAAGAACAAAAGCAAAGAATACTATAGAAAAATCAATTTATATCTTCCATTATTATACAATGGTCAAATTATCAAATTCTCATAACCTTTTAACATCTTCCAACTATTAGGGGTCGTTTGGTTCACTGGAAGAGGTTTTGATGGAAGTGGAAGTGGAAGTGGAGGTGGATGTAGGAGTGAAAATGGAGGTGGAAGTGGGGTTTTAATGTGTCTTTGGTATGGAGTAAGTGTATATGGAAGTGAGGTATTTTTTTAATAAATATATATGTAAATAAACTAGGAAATTCCTGAAATACCCATAGATTAAAAGAAGAGAAAATAATTTTCATCTTCTTCTTCATTATCCACCCAACCCCCACCACCACCACGAACTTGCCGCCGCCGCCACACCCACCACCACACCCACCACTACCATGAACTTGCTGCCGCCACTACCACACCAACCACCACCATACCCACCACCACCATCTAACCCAAACCCACCGACCACCACCACCGAACTCTCACCTTCCGCTGCCACCACCGAACTCGCCGCCACCACCACGAACTCACCACCCCTCACCATACCCACCACCCTCACTACACCCACCACCACCCCTCCCTCTATCACCACCGAACCCACCACAACCACCACCAAACCCACCACCACTTTGGTGGTGCGTCGGACCCTCGCCGGCGTGGTGGTGCGCTGGACCCGTCACCGGCGTGGTGGTGGAGCTCCGGACCCTTCGCCGGAGTGGTGGTGAAGAAGGTTGGTGAGTATGGAAGCTTGAAACATGTGGCGGTGGTGGAGCGCCGGAAACGTCGCCGGCGTGGTGGTGCGCCGGACCTTCGCCGGCGTGGTGGTGGATCGCCAGACCCTTCGCCGTCGTGGTGGTGGAGCGCCGGACCCTTCGCCGGAGTGGTGGTGAAGAAGGTTGGTTAGGAGTTGAAAATGATATGCCTTTGAGATTGATGTTTGAGTGAGAGGGTAGAGTTGGCAATAAACAAAACTTTCGAGGATAAATTTGTCAAAAAAAATGGGCTCCCAAGAAGTGAGATGGGTTCCATAGGTTAGGCATGGGAACTCAAATGACCCCATTTTGATGGAAAGAGAAGTGGAAGTGGAAGTGAGTTCTATCCAACCAAACCATCCAAGTTGGATTTTCCACTTCCACTTCCACTTCCCTACCCCCAGTTCCAGCGAACCAAACGACCCCTTAATCATAACACATCTATATCGAACTTAATGCTCTTAATGCTCTTATCTTGCTTCCAGAATAAAGTAGACATTAAAAGTCACATACCTACACATTCATTTCATCTATTCAAAACAATCTCTTTCTTGCTTTAAATCACTTTGTTTGATGTTTTAGATTTCCGAGGCATAATTTTTTTTAGAGCTACACATAAAACACCACATAATAATGTTCTATTTATTATGATCAAGTCATGTCTTGAAGCACGCCTCCTAAAGAAACCAATTAATCAGAACATACAAAGGAAGTCAAACAATTTGTTACTCAACATTCAGCCACTCATATTAAATTAGACAACCCCAACCATGACTAATACAATGACTAGCTTCTATTTTTAATGAAAAAAAATGGTGAATAGGAAGCTAACACAACAGCCAACAAAAACAGCAATAAAAACTCACTTTCACTATTCGGTAAACACCAAAACAAGGAGCCAGAAATCCTAATTCAACATACAAGCATCAAAACATGTATAATCTCAAATTACCAATCATGAACTAAACAAAATCATTACTCAAATATGGCAAGAATACCCATTTTTATTTTTTTCATTTCGTTCATCCATTTACAAAGGAAGGATAGAAATTTTCTTGCATTCACATGTTCTAGAAACATTCAGCCTTACAAAACTCCTAACCCCAATTCGAAATACTCTCAAGCTCGCCAAAAAAAAAAATTAGAGTAGAAGGATTCAGAAATTCTTACCAAAACATACAGCTGGAATTGAAAGGTTTGTTTGTAGGAACTTTCGCCTAGAATAATCAAAGAACAGAGTTGCACGTACAAGAAGAAACAAAGGTCGAATCCTCTTGTGTTTCCACGCAAAACGAAGGAATCAATTATATGGAAGAGAAGATGAGATATATGAACGAAAGGGGTGGGAGGAAAGCTTCACAGTTTTGGGGCTAAGAAAGTGAGAAGGATTGAATTATTTTGTGAGAACAAGGGAAGAAGAATTGAGATATGAAGGGACGTGGGTTTGGCAAGAAGAGAACGTAAGAATTATTTCAGAGAAGAGAAGTGACGGCTATATTTTGGTTTAGGAGGAGCTAGGGTTTTTGTTGTATGAGTGTTTATATATATAATAATTAAAGAAATTCTAATCAACTACCTCGTTTGTTTATTTTCTTATTATTACACTTTTGTCCCCAAAATCCTATATATAATACCTATAACCTTTCTTTCCATTTAACTCTTTTCTTTTCTTTCTATTTATTCAATAAAAATAAAACTTAATATGTGTAGAAACATATAAGTGAATAGTCTAAGGATTATTTCATTGTTATATATATGATAACATATTTATAATTTATAATACAAAAATATCCTAAAAAGATAATAACCATTCCTACAAGTTTACCTAATAATATTTCCTTAATGATAACAAACATCTTTTTACACTAATCATTTCCGAATACTATAGTCCACAATTATGACTAAAAATACACACAAATTGTCTAATAATTCAAAATAGGAAATATTAACATTATTTTCCTAATTTCTAACAATTTGTTCAAAATTTTCTCTTTTATTCCATTTTACAAAACTTTGACATATAATTTATATTACCTATTCCTATTTAACTTAATTATATTTTGCAATAAAAATTTGGGGTGTTACACAACGCGTCGACAGACGCTCTCTGCCGCAGGACAGTCTGCCGCCACGTGGGCAGCAAGCGCTGTGCTAGAGGTGGCGATTTTCATGGGTTTTGCCGCGCGAACCTTCCTCTCTCCGATGGGCCTGGCGGTGAGATCCAAAACGGCTTCGATCATCACTTATAGTTTCAACCTTAAATATTGAAGGGAAAATTCCATGACTATTAAACCCAAATCACTAATTTGACATATTTTGAGCACCTACTCTAATACCATGTGGACTTTGAGAGGTTAGAGATGAGAGAAAAATGATATTCACATTGATGGTTTTCACTATGTATAAGTGTGTTTACATATAGACAAAGAGAAGAGACAAACTACTAATGACTAATTAATGAATAAGATCACTTTGGGAAAGTGGATAAGTTCCTAAATATAAGACCACTTTCCATTTTGTCTCAATTTTGGTTCAAATTACCCCTATACTTCTTAACTCCCTCACTTCTCTCTCAAATCCTTATTTGTCTTTTAAATTTAAGTGAGGGGTATTTTGGGAAGATCATGTAATCCAAATTCATTGGAAAGCCTTCCTTAATCTCTCCAAATTAGCCAAAGTGATATTATATTTAGGAACGGATGTAGTACTCAACTTGGGGTCCAGGTGCAAATATAGTATTTTCACTTAAGGGAAAATTTAGATATGAAAAAACTCTTATGTCCCTCATTAAATTATTCTCTTCTTCAACCTCACTCCCTTAACCTTGGTAGGCGACACCGCCATCCAACCACGACAAGTTGGTGAGGGAGAGGCTAAAAATCATGGGTGAAGGGAGGGGTTTGAAGAAGAGAATAATATAATGAAGGGCATAAGAGGCTTTTCATGAAGGGCTGACTTAACTCAATGGTAAGCTTGCTTGCCGTGTGATTATGAAGTCGTGATTTCATATATAAATTTTATTTCCCTTCAGTGAAAATACTATATTTGCATTTGAATCCAAGGTTGAGTACTTATTTTGCACCTCGTGAAACTTTACTATTAGAAACACTCATAGGGGTAAAGTTTAGAACTCCCTCCGTTCCTAAATATATGATTACTTTGGGAATGTGGATAAGTTCCTAAATATAAGATCACTTTCTATTTTATCCCAAGTTTTGCTCAAATTACCCCTTTACTCTTTCTACAAATACTCTCTCCATTTTTTCTTTTTGCTTTTCAATAAAAGCCCTCCTCTGATCTTCCGAAGATGATGAGGAAAGATTTAGGGAAAAATTGTCTTTGAAAAACCTAGTCTTCTTCTTCAAGCGTTTTCAATAAGATTCGGAAGCATCAGATCTAAAATTTGTGGTTAATTTCAGACAAAAGGAACGAAGCATTAGATCGATGAAGCATAAGTTTAAGAAGAGGAACTTAGAAATCAATCAAAACCATTCATTCCATGTGAGAGAAATGACGTCAGCGCAGTAGAAAAGAGAGAAATAAAGGTTTACTTACACAGTCAAATTCCATGAGAGAGGAAGAGGGAGAAGAGTGAAGGTCTAGAAGATGTTGAGAGCGAGAGAGAAGAGTGAAAGTGTGAAAGATGTTTGAGTTTAAGTGATGGGTATTTTGGGAAGTTCAAATAATCCTAAATCATTAGAGTATCTTCCTTAATTTCTTCAAATTAGCTGAAGTGATTTTATATTTGGGAACGGAGGTAGTATCATTTTTGTACATTCGCCCCAAAAAATTAATACACCTAGTATCAATCTCTTAACATATATTCCAAGGGAGCTTGACACAAGACAAAACATGAATATTGACAACCGTAAGAATAGACTTGATCAATTTATGTCTGCTAGCTTGGGGAAATAGTTTTGATTGCCAAGAAAAACTGTTCTAAAATCAATTGCACTCATAACATGTAATTTACATGCATTTTAATCTATTATTTATTTTACAACTTTTAATATTTTATAAATTTAATTTACCTTTTCTTCTCTAAATATTAATAATCATGTTATTAATATTTTAATTTACCTTTTCTTCTCTAAATTTAATTTACAACTTATCGATGAATATTTTATATGTTTAAGTATTATTTAGTTTCTCTCTTGATCATAACCATATATAGATATTTGTGCATTATTTAATAATAATCATGTTTCGATCTAGACTGACTTTTCAAAATAAATATCCAAACATGCTTGTAAAAGTTAGTTCGAAGAAAAATCACTTCTATAACTATAAATCCAAACATAAATCAGTCAGACACAGTCACCTTTATCCAATCTTACCTCTCCACAAAAGTCAAACTTGAAAAAATGTAACTACTCATCCAATCCAAAGACACTCTTTGCGTAAGTTTATTTGACACTCCAATATACAATAACACCAGTATACGTTACGTGGAGATGCTTCCACGTAGATAAAAACAAATAAAACAACATGAACAAATGGTCAGCATTCAATTCAAGTTTAATTGGCCATTTTCTTTTCTCCAATACTATCTCTTTTGCCTTTCACATTTAGATTTTCCTACTCCAGAAGCAACAACAGCCATGACTCTAGTCACCGTGGCACCACCATATCCTTCATTGATTTCCAAACGCAGCTTCTTCAATGGCAGAAGAAGCAGAAGAAGTGGAAGCTTCAGAAGGCTGAAGCTTCCTCCTACTAGAGCTGCTCTTGTTGAGGCAACACCGTCTTCTGGTGTGCCTGCGCTCAGAAATGAGCCGTCTTCCATTAAGGTCCTTGCTCTTCCCGTTGACCGAGCCGTTGACTTGCAAGCCGAGTCACGAGCCATGACTCGTTCGGCTAATGCTTCTGTTTATAACGCTAAGATTCTTGCCCAGAAATATGGGTCTCAACCATTCAAGGTGAATTCTCTTCTTAGGGAAACTCATTTTGAAGTGTACTATTACCTCCGATACTAAATACTACTATAACCTAATTGACTTCTCTGAGGCTAAGGTTGCGAAATAGGCTATTAAATCATGACATATTTGATATATTATTAGATTATACATTAGTTTATAGGTAAAATAAACTAATTTTAGGGAAAAAATTAGGTAAATCAATTTATAATTAACTTATTTTGCTTTTCTATAGGATTTGCTAAAAAAGTCAATTGGGGTCTTATATTTAAGACCAGAGGGAGTATTATTTCAATATAATAGGATACAGGCCGCATAAAATCAAAATTTATTATGGGTTTGTTATTAAAGTCAATTAAACTGTTTTACTTATTAAAAAATTCAGGAAACATAGCTTATAAGTACTCCCTCTGGTCCTAAATGTAAGGCCTAGTTGACCTTTGTTTTGGGAAATTAACGAAGCGGTTAATTAATCATAACATATTTGATATTATGTTAGATTATGTATTAGTTTACAAGTCAAATAAACTAATTTGGAGAAAAAATTAAGCCAGATCAATATATAAGTGACTTATTTGGCTTTCTTAGGATTTTCCAAAAAGGTCAAGTAGGTCTTATGTTTAGGCTGACAGTAACTTATTTGGGTTTGTTAGGATTGTTTTAAAAAAAGTCAACTTGGTCCTGTATTTAGGAATTAAGAGTCGAGGGAGTACATTTTTTCAGCTCAGATGTTCTATTATTGAAATGCTATAATGATTGAGGCTGGTCATTCTCTGCACATACAAAGAAGTGTTAAATAATGTCCGATGCGAGGTTTGGTGATTAATTTTGTATAGAAGTATAATGGCTTTGGAATTCGGTGACTGAGAGACCAAATTCAAATGAGCCACTTGTGTATCAACAAATTAAAAGTCCACAGTTGAGACTTATGCAAACATGAACTTTTTTATTACTATTGTTTGGGGGTGAAGTTATGTATATTGGGTTAAGTTGACATTTTTTGTATTGTATAGGTGGCGGGAAGGACCCTGCAAGTTCTATCTGCATTGGGTTTATTTGCATTCAACCTATTCTTGGACCAAAACAATGGAGTTCTTGATCAAAATAAGAGAGCTCGTGCAGCTGAGCTCAGGACTATATTCACACGGCTGGGACCAACTTTTGTGAAATTGGGTCAGGGATTGTCAACCAGACCAGACCTCTGCCCTCCCGAGTATCTGGAGGAGCTCGCCGAACTTCAAGTATTATGTTCTTTCCCTTATTTCTGAAACACATAAAGTTTTTTAGTATTCTTTAGTCTTGCTTATTTGAGTCATTTGATAATCTTGCATTCAGTGGTTTTTATCAATTGGCTGCCTTATAAGCTCTTCATCAATTCATTGGGGCGTATGACTTTGCTTTGCTATGGGAAATGAATTGCCCAGATAGAGATTTATTTCTTTCTATTGATTGGTGAAAAGTTGTTTGCCTATGTTGGCTGTGTCATATGGCCTTTATTGTCAATCAAATATGATTATGTAAGAATGAGCATGGAAATATAGGGGTGTTCAGATAACTCTCTGTTCTTGTGGTTTGTTAGGATGGCTTGCCCACGTTTCCTGATGAAGAGGCCTTTTCTTGCATAGAAAAGGAATTAGGAGTATCACTTGAATCCATTTACTCTTCAATATCGCCATCTCCCATAGCAGCAGCCAGTCTGGGTCAAGTGTACAAAGCTCGGCTGAAGTACTCTGGGAAAATCGTTGCGGTCAAAGTGCAACGCCCTGGCATTGAAGAAGCTATAGGATTGGACTTCTTCCTGATAAGAGGCTTGGGATTTTTCATAAACAAATACGTTGACATAATAACTACTGATGTTGTTGCTCTTATTGATGAATTCGGACGGAGGGTTTTTCAAGAGCTCAACTATGTGCAGGTCAGTTCTTAAACCAGTAACTGGAGTGGTCTTATTGATTGAAAACATGGATCTTTTACCTGTTGATAATGACAATACAAATGACTTCATTGCTCTTTTTCTGATCATACCTGTTGATAATAACAATACAAATGACTTCATTGCTTTTTTTCTGATCATATTTCTTTGTGAAATTATTTCTTTTAAGAAAATAGATGTTAGAAATACTCAACACTAAGCCATCGATAGACCCGTTATCAGACTTTCAACTTGTTTTATTGACTTTTTAAGAACGCCAGCATCTGTGGACTGTATTCTCCCTCTGAAATTCAAAGCATTCTCGAAGTGGTGTGTGCCTGATATGTTAGTCAATGATGCTAAATCAATTGTGATTCTTATGAATTTTTTTTAGGAATTTAAAGTTAATTTTGACAGGTTCGTGCAGGAGGGACAAAATGCTAGGAGGTTCAGAAAATTGTATGCTGATAAGGAAGACATATTTGTCCCTGATGTTTTCTGGGATTATACCAGTGCCAAAGTACTGACAATGGAATGGGTAGAAGGAGTCAAACTAAATCAGCAGGAGGCTATAGAGAGCCAAGGATTAAAGGTCTTGGAACTTGTAAACACAGGCATACAGTGCAGTCTACGACAGCTACTTGAGTATGGATATTTCCACGCAGATCCTCATCCTGGTAATCTTTTGGCGACACCTGATGGAAAGCTTGCTTTTCTTGATTTTGGAATGATGAGTGAAACTCCAGAAGAAGCTAGGTCTGCCATAATTGGTCATGTTGTTCACTTGGTTAACCGGGATTACGAAGCAATGGCTCGTGATTACTATGCTCTTGATTTTTTAGCCCGTGATGTGGATGTTTCTCCCATTATACCAGCACTTCGTGACTTTTTTGATGATGCGCTTAATTATACTGTGAGTGAGCTTAATTTCAAGACTCTAGTGGATGGTCTGGGAAATGTTTTGTATCAATATCCATTTAATGGTGAGACAACATTATCCTGTTATTGACTTCTCTATTTATCCTCTCTATTGTTTAGTCATTTGGACATTTGATCCCTTTTTGTTTTTGTTTAGCGGGTAGACATTGATCCGGATGCTAAGACATATATCTGATAACATATAAATGTTTAGCTATGATAAATGAAAATTGAGTATTTAATTTTTTTTTTCATCTCTGATGTTTGATGAGTTATTGCATCTCCATAAATATATACTATTTATTTCTAAACCTTCTTTCTCTTAGTTCTGACTTTAATTGCTTGTACATTTCTTGGCAGTTCCCGCCTACTATGCATTAATATTGAGGTCTCTCACTGTTCTTGAAGGGTTAGCACTTTATGCTGATCCTAATTTCAAGGTGCTTGCTGCTTCATACCCCTATTTTGCTAAAAGGCTTCTAACAGATCCAAACCCTTATCTTAGAGATGCTCTTATTGAGTTGCTTTTCAAGGATGGGAAGTTCAGGTCTGAATTCTGCTGCTGTCTTTTAATGTGCATATTTTCATTATACTTGGACATAAAGCATGTTTAATTTGAATACACTTTAATAACCATTAATTGATTCAAGTTCAGGTGGAGTAGACTTGAAAACTTACTGGAACAGGGTAAAAAAGACAAAGATTTCACTGCTAAAGAGGCTCTTCAGCCTGTCCTGAAGGTACTTTTGAGTCGAGATGGTGAGGAGCTCAGGATTTTGGTTATCAAAGAGGCTGTCCGTGTAACCGAAGCCTTTATCCTCAGCTCTATATCAGATTCATACAACTTCCTTCCTGACTTTGTGCGAATTCTTATTCCAAATGGCAATGCAAGTGGACCCGTTGTGATGCCAAGTGCTGAAAGAGAAAGCTTGGTGGAACTCAGAGACCAAGTTCTTAGAGTATGGAGACTTCTCCAATCCTCCAATGATTTTGATCCATCTCTTTTGCTACCTATAGTACAGGTAAAAGTCATAATTTGCCTCACCATCAGCATATGGTTTCACATACCCTCTCTGCCTACTACTTCTCACTACTCAATTATTAAATTGGGTTAAAGATCAAATTTGCCCCTAAAGTTTTAGGTAAGGATCACATTTGCCCCTAAAGTTTTTTTAGGATCACATTTGCCCCTTATGTATGCAAAATGGATCTATTTTACCCCTCCATCCTACATGGAGTGACATGTAATCATCCATGTCAAAGAAAATGCCACATCACCATCTTCTCCCTCCCTCCCTCTCACTCCACCACCTCCTCTCTCCTCCCCTCCCCCTCCCTCCATTACCCACTCTCTGTCTCTTTCCCTCCTTGCAGGTTTATGTAAACAACTATGAAAAACTCAGAGTCTGGGAAACCAAAAAGCGATTTGGGTATCTCGCCGGAGAATCCATTGACGGAGAAATTGAAATCTTGAAGGTTACCAAGGTCAAAACTTGGAACCTCACCTGAGAGTTTATTATGAGAGAGATCGAGACGGTAAGCCAGAAAGTGAAGTAACACTCACCGGAAAGTCGCCGGAAAATTGATTGTAAGAGACATATAAGAGTTTGAGGGAAGTAAAGTTGGAGAGAATAGGGATGGGGCCTGAAAAATTGTTTCTTTTTAAGCTTAGGAGTCTGAGATGGGTTAAGGAAGTTAAGGGATGGAAGGAGTTTTGGAGGTTGAGATTTTGAATGAGGTAGATATGTTATTAATTAATGAGTGCTTACATAGACCAGCAAGGAGGGAGAGAGACAGAGAGTTGGTGACGGAGGGAGGGGGAGGGGGAGAGGAGGAGAGAGGAGGTGGTGGAGTAAGAGGGAGGGATGGAGAAGATGGTGATGTGACATTTTCTTTGACATGGATGATTACATGTTAGGATGGAGGGGTAAAATTGATCATTTTGCATACATAAGGGGCAAATTTGATCTAAAAAAACTTTTAGGGGCAAATTTGATCTTTAACCCTTATTAAATTTGTCTAAATTAATGATATTTTAATTAGAAATGATGGGCATATGTGAGCATATTTGTTAGTCATTGTTTATTTAACATACATTTTGCTAAACAAAGTATAAATGGTTAACGTTATCTTATATGATATTGCAAGTATGCCATTCTATGACAACATTAAAATTGGCTTATCCCTATGACTAACTTTGTGGATTATCATCTATCAATTTTGTATGAATGGGGCATGAGGCTAATTGATCATAGGATTTGTTTTTGGCCAAAGGTGCAAAACTAGCCATCGTAAATTTAAAAATGTGCAACTATAACTCTGGTAAATTGAAGGGGGCAAAACTGTACATTGTAAATCAAAATGGGGCAAATTGGGCAAATGTGCAAAAATAGCCATCGTAAATTTAAACGTACGTTTTCCAGACGTGGCCCCACCATCAGTAAATGATGTGTCATACATTTAAGGGTGCAATATGTTGATGAGACTTTATTTTTTCAGATTATTACGTAGAAGTAAGGTGAATTTCACATGATTTGGGATTCTATTTGGTTTCTTATCGAAATGATTTGGGGGTTTAGAGTTTGTTTTTAGTGATTTAGGGTTCAACTGGTTGCATTTTAGCTTTCACGCTAGATTTTGGAATTGACATGTCATTTATTGATAGTGGAGCCCACGTCTGGAAAATGCCTGTTTAACTCGGCCTAACAGAGAGGTTAGTTTTGCCTCATTTTGGTTTACAATGTATGGTTTTACCCCATTTTAGTTTACAATGTACAGTTTTGCCCCCTTCAATTTACCAAAGTTATAGTTGCCCATTTTTAAATTTACCGGTGACTATTTTTGCACCTTTGCCTTTTGTTTATTGAATAATATGTTCATAAAGTAAAAATAGAGTTATTTGCATAAATTTTGTATCAGATCAGAAATATTGTTTATTATCAATATGGAAGTTTAGCTAAACTTTTAGAGATGACCTCTGTTGTCGAATACAAATTTAATTTTATAAACTAAAAAATATTTTATAGAAGACATCTGAAATTTTCATAAAGAATTTAATTTTTCTTAGCCATTGAATTTTCTTACTGAACTTAAACTACGTGATTTGAACCATGCAAAAATTATCTATAAACAGATACTTCAACAGCCTGAGGCACGCACTATTGGTGGACGGGTTGTGGGTGGAATCACCCAACGTCTTGCAGCTCGATTTCTACAGCAAGTACTTCGAACTCAAGCAACAATGTCTACGTAAGACTTTATTGCTCAACAGGTCTATAGCTAAGTCGTGTTTATCATTTACATTCATTTACCATTTCCTTTTTGGCTTATATTTACTACTTTGACAGTTCAAAGATGATTATTTTCATACATCTTTCTAGAAAGTATAAGTTTTTTTTTGCCTTTTTTTGGACTAAGAGCGTTATAGGGAGTTAGTGGTAAGAAATTAAACACTGGTTTGAATTCATGATGATTTGAGAGATTCATTCTACAACATAATCTTTCTCAAAAGAATGTTTATGTCTAGGAATAGAATTTGGACTTTGTGTTGATGGATTGTCACCTGCAGCGGAGCGTTATATTCTGGATTATGGCATTTCCGAATTCTGATTGATGGATTCTAGAATGAACTTTACGTTTTGTCTTGATTAGGGGTCAGTATTTTGCTTATCCCCAGCACACAAACAGTTGCCTTGAAAATACTGGGTTGGGCTAATGATTAAGAAGGGATGGGAATCAGCTAACAACACTTTGGAAAAAATCCTTATGCAGGCTGACATCTGTATGTTAAGAAAATGATTCATCTGGGTGAATTTCTAAGAAAATTAACTGTGGAGCTTCTGGAAAATCTTGCTGAAGGATGATTAATTTTGTTGTCTTTTGCTTTAATGATGTGTTGAATTTCTTTTTCCTTTTCTTTGTCAGTTTTGTATTTTTAAATGAACTTGCATGTGTTACATCCTTTTGCACCTTATAGGTAATTGACTATAGTCATCACTCTCTTGCTTTATTTTATTATTCTAATCGTTGTATCTCTTGTTTTTTTTATCTCATTTCTTCTGGAAATCATAACTTGGGGGAGTTCAAGAATAAAAAAAAAACTCAAAAATTTAGGTACAAAAGAAGTGCATTGAGATATTACACTTATCACTAAATCAAACCCTTTTACTAACTCTAAATTTAGAACCGGAAGTAGTAAGAATTTAATTTTGTGATTACTATATTCCTGCTGCCATCATCAAGTGTTTTTTGTCACTATTTTGAATTGGCAGAATAGTCAGTCATGAATTCCATAACATTTGATATCCTTATTCTGTCAGGTGATTATGGGAATGGAGTACAGAAGCTGGACTTTCTTTTTACAGAAAGTATACGAAAAGAATATAGTTAGTTGATTTCTTGCCAAAGAATTGTTTGATTCTATTTTTGTTTTTGTACTCCTTAATTTGTTCCACAAAGTTGTATATAACTATATATTACACATAATTATTGATGCTATTTTAGGAATGACTAATGAGGAGCATCAGGATATCAAAATGTGATGTTATTGATGTATATTTGTATAGTCTTATTAGCAATTGTAAATGCTGATTCCTTGTTTCATACGGCATTATTGTCATTTTGTATTTATAAGTTAGATAAACTTCCGCGTCTTAACAATTTCTTCATTTTTCCAATGGAAACAATTATTTCATATTATTCTTTCAATATTGGAGTTTTTCTAGTTTTTGAGAGGAGAGAAGTTGCCCATGACATGGTTTAAGCACTACGATCTGTATGTGAAGAATACCGACCAATTTGAAATATATATCAATAATGATGTAAGCTCATTGGGTTTGGGTATGGACTATGGAGTGAGTGAGTTCACATTCCATGCTCATCACAAAGATGAGCAATGTTATCCAAAATTATTTCAATGGTTCATATTTATTTAAATAAAATTTAATAGTTTTGATAAATTTTTATTTTAATAGATACAAAATAAAAAATGAAGTAAATCTTATAACTATCATTTGTTAAAAAATTAATTTTGTTTATGAAAAAATGGTCATTTAAAATTTTTAAACCTAGACCATCCATATAAAATTTTAAAGGGTTCAAATTTCATCTTAATGATGAGAAAGTGCTATCTCATCACTCCGATGAGCACTGAATTGAAACCCTGACTACGTTGGGTTGAAACTCTTTTTTACTTTGTTAGAATGTTTCCTCCTCATTCCAATGAACATTAGAAATCAATGGATAGTTGATTGAACTTGTAAGTTAGATATACCTTCTGTAAAGATGAAAGTGCGTGTTCGTATTTCAGGAAGCACTAGGCGTGTTTGAATTTCAATGGGAGATGAGACAACTTTTCCTATGTGCACAATAGGCGTTGGATTAGTCGGTTGCCAATAGACATTGGATTATCATGCGGTGTTCAACCAAGAAAACTAGCACTATTTGTTTCCTATGTGTAAATATTAAGGGCCCGTTTGGAAGCTAGAAAGTGTAGCTCTGAATCAGAAAGTGAAATCAATTCACATTCTCACGCAGTTTGGAAGCTAGAAAGTATAGCTCTGAATTAGAAAGTGTCTATTTTCAGTTTCCCTCCAAAATTAAGAATAGAAATACAAATTTGGCTTCCCACCAAAATTGAGTGTGGGCCCAGGTGCTAAATACCACATTGCCCTTCATTTACTCTCAACAAATACATCACAAACGTTGGGAGCTTCAGGCAAGACACGAATTTACCAGTGAGGAGGTGTGGGTTGTCGTGGGTGGCATTTAACTCAAATTAGCTAGCTGCACATTGTGCCAAGTAAGGAGACAAAGGTAAGAGTGATCAATGTAGTTTCATATTGGTGGAGTAGTTTTATTTTTATCTAGGCATTGATGGTGAACCCAAACATGTTTGCATTTCTTTTTCATGGCCCTGTTTGTGTTTAATTTGAAGTATTTTGTGTGTGTGATGCATGTTTTTTGCTTAAATGAATTGGTTTTCACTTTAAAATTGATGGGTTAGCAATGATTGGTTTCCAAACTATAGTTACATAGTAAAAATCTGCCTGGGTGTTGTTTGAAGTTGTTGTCCAGGTGCTTGTGTTTAGCTACAATGTTGGGAAAAACTTGGGGGTGACATCAGTTGAAAAGGTCCAACTTGAGTACACTGATGATGGCAAAATCGAGTTTACAATGGCCAAATCGATTTTAAATCTATGTATTTTTTGCGAACTCGATTGTAGGATGCCAAAATCGATTTTCGTAGGCAAAGTCTAAAATCAATTCAAGTTTTTCAACATGTGTGTGGGTGGGTATGATGCATTTTGTTGTACGTCCTGTTGATATAGGAAAGGGGTGTGGGGTAATTTTTTGTAGGTGATGGATGAAATACATGCTCAAATGCATTATGAATTTGTGGTTGCCTGCATAGCCATACTGCTAGCTGTGAGGACGGTTGTGGTGACGATGCTAGCAACTACCACGTATAACCTAAGATGCATACCCGATAGCACATATAGGTTAGATTTCCATGTGAAGAGGGCATGCTTAAGGTCGATGATCTATAGCAGCGACACAACATGCTTCAACCAAATTAGAATGTATAGGTCAACGTTTGACAGGTTATGTCACATGCTGGACACAATTGGGGGATTGAAACCAACAACGCATGTTAGTTGATGAACAAGTGGCAATGTTTTTAAACATTCTGGCCCATGATCACAAGAATAGGGTGATCCAATTTGAGTTTAGCCGGTCTGGAGAAACAATTAGTAGGTACTTCAATGCCGTTCTAAGAGGTGTCTTGAAATTACAGTCACATCTTTTGAAATCCCCACAGCCCATACAAGGATTGTCCAACAGGGAAAGATGGAGGTTCTTCCAGGTAATCGTCATTTCGTATAAATGTTTGTAATGTATTCATAATGAGTGATTTTATGTGATCCTTACCTTCTTTTGTTGCAGGGTTGTGTAGGGGCATTAGATGGAACCCACATACCTGTACATGTGTCAACGCACACAAGAGGGCGTTATAGGAATAGGAAAGGGGACTTAACAACAAACGTGCTTGGGGTGTGCTCACCAGACGCGGAATTCATCTTTGTGTTACTGGGTTGGGAGGGTTCGGCTGCTGACGGAAGAGTGCTGCAAGATGCTTTAAGAAGAACACATGGACTTAAACTACGTGATGGTTTGTGGAATTTTCTTGATTCATGCACAATTATGGCGTTATTTGTACGAGGGGTCAATGTTTTAGCAATTTTTTTGTAGGAGAATACTACCTTGTCGACGCGGGCTACACAAACTGCAAAGGGTTCTTGGCGCCCTTTAGGGGCCAAAGGTACCACCTCAATGAGTGGAGGGCGGCAGGAAATCCCAAAACCCTTTGGAGTGGATTGATATGCGTCATTCTTCCGCGAGAAATGTCATTGAAAGGTGTTTTGGCATTCTTAAGAAGCGGTGGACGGTGCTGCGGTCTCCGACGTTTTACCCATTGAAGGTTCAAATGCGAGTTATCACAGCGTGTGTTGTCTTCTTCACAATTTAATTAGGAGGGAGAGTGTGAGGGACCCGCTTGATGAACAAATTGAAACATTCCCAACTCCACCTCTTGCGAACGATGACTACCCCGCGATGACAATGGAACCCTCTGATGCGTGGAATAACTTTAGGCTTGATTTGGCCGATCGAATGTTTAAACCATTTCAGGATGGTGAAGGACAAAACTGAGTTTGTGTAGTTGATAGTATGTAGTGCAATTTAATTTCATGTGTGTAAATTAATTTGGCTATACCTTTGACATGTGTATACATGTAGTTGGATTCTTATGTTGTTGAGTTTGCAAACACTTGTTCATTTCACGTGTTCTTTCCTGTCATTTTTATTGTATTAAATGTGTGGCTGTACATGTGTTTTTTGTTATTATACATTGGTCTTTTGCAAATGGAACAACCTCCTGTTTTGTCGAACCAGCCTACCCACCCTAGCCAGTTGAGCCAACGACCGAACGAGGCCACGCAAGTGCCTAAGCGTGCCTTCCACACTTGGTCTCATGATGATGACAAGCTATTGGTTGATTGCTTGGTGACCCTTAGGACGGAGCAGAAATATATGGCGGAAAATGGGTTCAAGAATGGCCATGCGCAAGCACTTGAAACAATGATGGAACAAAAGGCCCCAAATTGTGGTCTTAAAGCTTATCCCCACATTGTTTCTCGCATCAGGACATTGAAACAATCTTGGCAGACTGTTTATGACATGGTCTTTGGCACAAACACCTCAGGTTTTGGATATGACCCTGAAACCAAGTGTATCACTGCTGATAAGGATGTATGGGACGAGTACATTAGGGTATGGGGCGTCAATTGTGATTGCTCTATGTCATACTTTGTACTGCATATGTTGTGTTTGTCTGACAATTTCCTTGCTTCCTCAAACAGGTCAATCCTAAGGCTTCCCCATTTCGCACTAAGGCTTTTCCACATCTTGACAGCCTAAGTTTTGTGTGGTCGAAGGACAGGGCAGTAGGAGAGGAGGTCAGGTCCCCCTACGGCATGGAGGAGGAAGCGGAAGCTGAACAAGAGGTTGCCAACCTAGAGAATGGCGATGATGAAGTTGAGGGTGCAACAACCACCAATGCATCCAACATGTCCTCCACATCAAGAAAGAGAAAAAGGCCGAATAATGCTACAATGTCCGCCGAGGTGTTGTGTGAAACAATAGGTTCACTTGACCAGACGATTGTCACTGCCATCGAGAGCTTGGGAGACAAGATATCCAATCACGCCCGATTGGCCAGGCTGGACGCTAAGGCTGCAGACCTTTACATTGACCTGATGAATGTGGAAGGACTCTCAACTAGGGAGCTAAATACTACCCACATCAAGATGCTCGAATCTCCCCAGCTTTTGAATGCCTTTGAGAGGATTCCAGATGCATTCAAGGCCTCTTGGATTCGGAGTTTGCTCACTCCTTAGTGGAGTGGAGTGTTGTGTTACTTTTGGATATATATATATAGTCTTCTTTTGGCACCTGGACTTTGACTGTGCACATAGGGGTTCCAGTTGTTTTCCACATTGTATGTCATGTTTCTTTTGAAGTGTACATATTTAAACATGGCCGAAAGTGTGGAAAAATGGATGTTGTAAGTGATGTTGCGATCTAACGGGGGCCAAGTGTTGGTAGGCGTCTTTTTGTAAATGCTGTGTATATTTTGTAAACAGTATGTAAATTAGTAATGTTATGGTGTCTGTGATGTTCCTTTTATCCTCACTTTAATTCAGTTCCGAAAAGCTTTTGGAGTTTGCCATATTGTAGGTCTGCATTTGTTAACCCAGGAAAACTCGATTTCACCCAGGAAAATCGAGTTTACCCAGGAAAACTCGATTTCACCTAGGAAAATCGAGTTTATCTAGGAAAATTCGATTTCATTTTGGCACAATTGATTTCGCACTGCCTAACTAGAGTCATGTTAAATATCTTGTTTAGCAGAGAGCCATGTTAAATATCACACCATTCTTAATTAACTTTTACTATTTTTTGATCAGCAATCTTAATTAAAATTACAATTAATACCAGGTGAAATTAAATTTAAATCAATTGACGTCACAATTAATATAAGGTGAAATTAAATGTCAATCAATTAACTTAATAATTAATATCACGCCAATCTTTGATTTCAAATAACTATAATTAGTAACTTTTCGATTAATATCATGTCAATCTTAATTTCAATTAACTTTACAATTAATATAAGGTGAAATTAAATTTCAATCAATTGACTTAATAATTAATATCACGCCAATCTCTGATTCAAATAACTAAAATTAGTAACTTTTCGATTAATATCATGTCAATCTTAATTTCAATTTAATAAATAATTACTACCAAGTGTTAGAATCTTAAGTTTTGATGAAGACTAAAATATGAAAGAATGAATCAAGTACTTAGAAAGCAATAGGTTAACATAGAATCCCAAGTAAGAGTGCAACCGGATGTGGATTTACTTCCGGATAGACTAGGACTAGCGCTCGCGGATGAATGACTCATCCCCCAGCGACAGCAAGTAATTCACTAGGGAAATAACTTAGTCCAGAAGCACTAGATATACAAAACCTTAAGACTAAGCCAGAATTCAACCGGAAGTGAAATTGCTTCCTGTTATATTTAGACTAGCGCTGGCTGTTGGAATAGATGACATTAAGCGTCAGTGAACATAAGCCACGTCTAGTAGAATTGCTTCCGATAGCTTAGTGACTAGCGCTGGCTGTTGGAATAGGTAACACTGAGTGTCAGTGATCATAAGCCACGTCTAGTAGAATTGCTTCCGATTGCTTAGTGACTAGCGCTGGCTGTTGGATTGAAGGACACTGAGCGAGAGTGAGTAAAAGTGAATATAACCCTTCATCCAGTAGTAGTGCTTCCGGATGTAGAAGTGCTTCCGGATACAAGGAAGACCTCTTAGACTAAGTACACTCCCACTGCATGTGACTATGTGCTTATATTGTTAGACTAACGTTCAAGTGCAGCACACTAAGTAGAGTTGCTTCCGGATGAGAATCTGCTTCCGCAAGCAATCAGAATGTCAGAACGTTCAGAAGTGCAGTGTCAGAATGCTTTTGTCAGAGCAGAGTTGTCAGGACTACTTTTCAGAGATAAAGCAAGTCAACCCTGCTATGCATTGATGAAGCATTAATTGGGCAAACGGTAACATGGGAAAAACGGCCATATTCAAACGGCTAACCCACCTACCAAGAGTCAGAATGTTTGAAGACTATATAAAGGAGCTCAACTTCATTTATGAAGCTAATGAATTATCTTTGACACTCTTGAAAGAAGCTAGAGAGAGAAACCAAGAAAATCTTCAAGCATTCAAAGCTGCCCAGAAAAGAAAAAGAGCATTTAACTCATTGAGTGATCTTTTCATCTAAATATCTTGTACTCTTTGTAGTTAAGTCTCTTCGTGTTATAAGAGCATTAATTGTACTTAAGTGTGTAACACTATCTGTTCTTAAAGAGAACTTAGTTAGAAAATCCTTTATTTGTAAAGGTTGAACCCTTGCTGGTTGTAAGGGGGAGCTAGTTAGAAAGGTTGCAAGTGAGCCTGAGTAAAACTTGTGGTTGTAAGGTTGCAAGTGATCCCGTTCAAAACTTGCGATTGTAAAGGTTCCAGGTGCACCCGTTGTAAAACCTGGGGATAGTGGAACTCGGCCTGGGTGGTTGAGAACTGGACGTAGGTCAGGAAGACCGAACCAGTATAAACTCTTGTGTCATTTTTATTTGAGCTTTTTATTTTATAGCCACAATTCACCCCCCCTCTTGTGCATCCATTACTTTCATTTGGTATCAGAGCGGGTCTTTCTCACTCGATTCCAACGAATCCAGAAAGCAAAGATCTAGTAATGGATACAGATTACTCCCTGCCAGATGTCTCTATTCAACCCAACAAGCCTCCAGGCTTTGATGGGTATAACTATCCATTCTGGAAGTTTCGAATGGAGACTTACATCAAGTCCAACGACATTAGACTCTGGGATGTAATCGAACGTGGGGATCACACTCCACTAGATGAGGATGGTTTTGCTAAGCAGCGATCCAGGTACACTAATGAGGACTATGCTCTAGTCCAACTGAACTATAGGGCCATGCACTACATTCAGTGTGCTCTCAGCCCTAAGGAATTTCATAGGATCAGCCACCACAAAAATTCAAACGATATGTGGGAGGCTCTTGAGGCTGCTCACTCTGGAACCAGGGGAGTGAAAGCAAGAAGAGTTGAGATGTTGGTGGAAGAGTTTCACAAGTTCGCCATGCTTAGTCCGACTGAGCCAATCAGAGAGCTGGAGCTGAGGTTCACTCATCTCATCAACAACTTGGCCTCCCTGGGTAAGGACATTCCAGAAAGAGAGCAAGTCAGCAAGATCATAAAAATCTTGAAAGGTGATTGGATCACCAAAGTAACCATCTTGCAGGAAGTCCAAGGAGAGTCAACCAGCTCCATCACTGCACTCTTTGGTTCTTTGGCTGAATATGAACCAACATTGCTGGCTCAGAGAGCTCCTCAAGCCTCATCCAAAGCCAAGAATCTTGCCCTTGTTGCTCCCAACAAGGAGATTGATGATAATGATGATGAGGATGATGAGGAGGAACTGGACGAAGAAGAGATGACCATGATGGTGAGAAAGTTCAGAAAGTTCTTCAAGAAGAAAGGAGGCTTTCAGAAAGGTGACTCCAGTCAGAGGAAGGGATACAAGAAGGAAAAGGCCCCGGTGTGCTTTGAATGTAAAAAGCCTGGCCATTTCAAGGCTGAGTGTCCAAGCTTGCAAAGATCAAAGGGGAAAGACAAGAGAAAAGCCTTCGTGTCCTCTATCTGGGTGAATAGCTCAGATGACGAAGCAAGTGATGAGGAAGAAGTTGCCAACCTCTGCCTGGTAGCCAGAGAAGATGATGAGGAAGCATCTTCAGATTTTGATCTCACCCACGAGGACAATGAGGTAACCTTCTCTGAACTACAAGAGGCTTACAATGAGGTTCATGAAGAATTCTCTCGATTATGTAAAGCCTATAAAGTGTTAAAAACTAAAAAGGAATCACTTGAGTCCAAGGTGGACTCACTAAGTGAAGAGCTAGCGGAAGCCAGAAAGCTTCCGGTAGCGGATGGCAAGGGTTCTCCCCAAGCAGAACCCAATGCCTCAACACTTGAGAGCTGCCCTAGTTGCAGCAAAATCTCAGCTGAAAGAGACAAGCTGCAAAATGCCCTGCAGAAGTTTACAAATGGGTCAGAAATGTTAAATATAATTTTAATGAATCAAAGGGTATATAGGGACAGGACTGGCTTAGGATATACTCCTAAAGGGAAAAAGTGGGTGGAACCAAAAGTGAAGCCCTACTTGAAATTCTTCCACAAAGCCACTAGTCACAGCTCCTCACCTTTTAGCTTCTGTAACTATTGCAACAGGAAAGGACACTCCACGTCCACCTGTAATGCCAAGAAGCATGGAGCAAGTAGCTCTTACAAATGGGTCCCTAAAGGAACCAAGGCTACAAAGGATCCTCCCCCTGGAAAGGAAACTAAGGGAGGACAGGGATCCCGAGCCTGGAAACAATCCACAGGGAAAACCCAAGAGCCTAGAGCCAGCACTAGGCCGGAGGCACTGAATGATCATAAGCCCAAGGTCAAGGCTAACACTAGACCAAGGGCACTGAAAACTAATGACAGAGGACCCAAGAAAGGTTGGGTACCTAAGCTTACTTGATTCCTTCAGGTGTGTCTCAAAGCATCCAAGAACAGAAAATGGTATATTGACAGCGGATGCTCGAGACATATGACTGGAGACAGAGACAAGTTCAAATCTCTGGTGATCAAAGACGGAGCCACAGTAACCTTTGGAGGAAATCAAAGTGGAAAGATCACTGGAGTTGGAGAAGTTGGACCAGTGAAAGACGTCTATCTGGTGGACGGTCTCTGTCACAACCTGCTGAGCGTGAGCCAGAGCACTGACAAAGGAAATTGGGTAATCTTTGATTCACATGAGTGCTTAATAGTGGATAAGCAGGATCTGAATTTAGATAAGACCAATTTAAAATGCAAACTTAAGGCAAATAGAAATGGAAACCTATATACTCTAGACTTATGTCAACAACTGGAAGAAAAATGTTTAATATCTAGTGATGAGAACAGTTGGTTTTGGCATAAGAGGTTAGCTCATGTTAATTTTACTCAACTTGATATGCTAATTAAAAAGGAGCTAGCTATAGGTATTCCATCCTTTAAGGTAAAGCATGATTTTATTTGTGAATCCTGCCAACGAGGGAAGCAAACAAAGTCCTCGTTTAAAACCAAGAAGAGAGTCTCCACCAGCAGGCCCTTGGAACTGATCCATATGGATTTGGTTGGGCCAGCGAGAGTGAAGAGCTTGGGTGGAAACCTGTATGCTCTAGTGGTGGTGGATGACTATTCAAGGTTCACTTGAACTATGTTTCTTGCCTCTAAGCAAGATGCTTTTGATGCTTTTGTTGTCCTGGCTAAGAAAGTGCAGAATGAGAGAGAGCTCAAAATCACAGCCATAAGGACAGACCATGGAGGAGAGTTTGAGAACCATAACTTCTCTGAGCTATGTGAGCAAAATGGTATTGAACACAACTTCTCAGCTCCTAGAACTCCTCAGCAAAACGGAGTGGTCGAGAGAAAGAACAGGGTTCTGACAGAGATGGCTAGAAGCATGCTCAACGAGAAAGAGGTTTCTCAAGTGTTCTGGGCGGACGCTATGAGCACTGCTTGCTACATCTCTAACAGAGCCTATGTTCGCAAGGGCTTGGACAAGACTCCATATGAGCTGTATAAAGGGAGGAAGCCCAACATCAGCCATCTCAGAATCTTTGGATCAAAATGCTATGTGCATAACAATGGAAAGGTAAATCTGGGTAAGTTTGATCCAAAAGCTGATGTAGGTATATTCATAGGATATTCCCTTAGGAGTAAAGCATATAGAATATACAACATGAGAACTAGAATTGTAGAAGAATCAATGCATGTTGTATTCGATGAAACTCCTACATGGGGACAATCCACAGAAGATGATGAAATACTTAATCTTCCAAAACCACCATCATCTTCGTCACCACCAAAAGAAACACCAGCAAACAATCTCAAAGAAGAAGATGAACCCAGTGATGAACCTAGAGTGCAGACCGTGCCTGATGAGGCACAGTTGCCAACAGCTAGGAGACATCACAGGGATCATCCTCTTGATCAAGTGCTTGGTGATGTTTCTTCTGGTGTCAGAACCAGAAGGCAAGTTCAAAATGAAGTTGAGTTCGGAGCATTTCTATCTCAAATCGAACCAACTTCAGTTGAACAAGCTCTTGAGGACTGCGACTGGATTATTGCCATGCAGGAAGAGCTAAATCAATTTGAGAGAAGCCAAGTCTGGGAACTAGTCCCAAGGCCGTCTCATCAATCCATAGTGGGGACCAAGTGGGTCTTCAAAAACAAACTGGATGAGACAGGTCAAATTACAAGAACCAAAGCCAGATTAGTAGCCAAAGGATATAACCAAGAAGAAGGCATTGACTATGAAGAAACTTTTGCTCCAGTCGCTAGACTTGAAGCAATAAGAATTCTTCTAGCCTTTGCATCCATGAAAGGCTTTAGATTATATAAAACGTTTACGTTACCCAATGTGTAAACATATGTTTTCATCTGAAGAGTCATGCCCATTTTACCCTCAGTAACTTTGCATATAAATAGGAAGTCATTTCACTTTCACTTTTTCACTTACTCGAATTTTTACCCACATATTCTCTACACACATTCATACTCTCTTCATCTTCTTCATATTCTTCATCATCTTCTTCATCTTCTTCTTCGCATTTCATCTCATTTAACCACTAAAACCACACCAAAATGGCCGGCTCACATGAAACAAACCCTAACACACAGAAAGTCACCACCTCCAAGAAATCTAAGTCCAAATCTGGCAAATCTGGGCATAAGCACTCTGGGAAATCTGGGCAATCCCATGAACACCATGAAGAACGCCATGATCGCCAAGAACATTCTGGGCAGACACAAGGGGAGAATGAACAAGTCCAGGAACAGCCTGGACATTCTGGGCGAGTGCACGAACAGCCAGAGCAGACTGAGCATGAACAAGCACAAGCCAAGAGGAAAGGGAAGAAGAAGGTTCAATTCATCGAAGAGCCTTCTTCCAAAAGACAGAGGGTAGAGGAGGATGACCCTCTTGTTTATAGAGATGGGGCTTTGGAGGCCGTTTCCTCAAAGTTTGAAACAATCAAGCCCTACTTCAACAACGGCTTGTTCATCGATCTGGTTAAGATAGATGAATTAGGGTTCCCTCATCTGCGCCCTTATCTGGAAAGATACATGCCCTGGCTGGTGATCAAGCAGGACTACAACATCAACGTCCTGCGAGTATTTTGTGAGTCCCTCTCTGGGAAAGTCAAATACAAGAAGGTGGATGGGAAGGAGCAGATCCGCAGACTCACCTTCACTGCCACAGTCAGGGGGAGAACCTTCAGTTTCACCTGGAGGGACTTAAATGACTTAATGGGGATCACAGAAGAGGGAATGAACGAGTGGTTGTACCCTGAGTCACTCAAATACAGCAAGGAGGAACTCGCGAAGATCTATGACACCCAAGGGAAAAAGGTGTCCAAGATGTCTGACTCCAACAGGCTCTTGTACTATGTTTACTCCCGCATGATGACACACAAAGGGGGTAACTTCAACGAGTTCACACTGCTGGACAACCCGTGGTTCCCCAGACTTCTTACCCATCAGCCAATCAACCCCGGGCAGTTGATCAGCCTTGAACTTCACAGATGGATAGTCAACCACAAGGCTGGATATCTTCCCTATCCCACCATCCTTGCCTTCCTCCTTGAGAAGATCAAGGCTACATCTGACGTGGAGGAAGAGAATATAAAGTGTGCTCCTGTGGGGGCAACTAATATCAGCAAGATGGGCATCAAGTACCTGAAGCCTGCTAAGCCCACTCGCTCAGGTTCACAGGCAGGCAGTGCCTCTCAGACCTCAGTCCCCTCTGTATCTGGTGCTGGGGATCAAGAAGTTGACTCCCATCCCGGGCCAAGCCGTGCTGCGAGGGTACCAGCCACTGTGAAGGCTTTTGCTCAGGAGATGAAGGAAGAGATTCTCCTTCAACTTTCTGAGTCCTTGGTGGCCCCTCTAAGGAATGACTGTGATGCTGGGTTCCAACAGCAAGGGGAGCGCATCCAGCGACTCGAGGGTAGAGTGGGTCAAGTTGAGGCTCAGCTTGCCAGGGTGGATGCGAAGCTAGACCTTATTCTCCAACACCTTTAGATCCCTCAACCCCAACAAGGTAACTTGCCACCACCTCCTCCTCACAACCTACCTCCTCCTACTCCTCCTAATCACCCTCTACTTCCCCCTCCTCCTCCTCCCAACACTCAACAACCACAGCCACCTCCACAAAATGACCAACAACCACACACATCACCAAACAATGACCAACCATCCCAGCCTTCACCCAACCATGAACAACAACCCCAAGACTCACCCCAACAATCTCCTCGCCAATCACCCCTTCACTCCAACAACTCCCCATCTCCACAAAACTCCCCTACTCGCACACCACCCAACACCCCTACTCGTTCACCATTCAACCCCTCCGCCGGACCCTCCAATCCTAACCCCACCACCTCTCACACACCCATAGTCTTTACCTCTCGAGATAACCCAGACGACATTTATTACCTCCGAGACCAATCCCCTATTAGGTGGAAGGAAAAACAACCCGATATCTACTATTCCACCTACCCCTTTGATGGCCTCTTTACCTACCCCACTTTCTTCGAAAGGAACTCCACTTACTTTCCCAACCCTCCTAAAACTCCTGAACACCAATCCTCTCCCACATCCTCTACATCTACCTCCTCACCCTCACCTCCTAAGAGATTTGGCCCTGAACCACCACCCTCCTCTTCATCCACTCCATCCCTGGCCCTCGCCCTTGTTGATGATGCCAAAAGGGGGAGAGATGCTGTGTTCGCCCTTCGCCAAACCATGGACACAAGGGATGTCCTCAGCCAGCCATCCCTCTGGCTTGATGAAGACATCACGGCTGCCCTCCGCCGTGCCATGGAATCCCAGAGACTGGGTGGCGCTGAGAGCCTAATCAGAGGAGAAGCTATCCGGTTTATGCAACAGCAGAGGTCGGATGAGCAAAGGTTTAAATGGGACATGGTAGTCTTTGAGCAGAATGAGCAAACCTCACAGCCTGAGTCATCATCATCAGAGCCTCCTTCTACTAAGCAAAGCAAGAATATTGTTGAGGAGATAATGATGAAGTACGGGCTGAAGAAGGTCAACCACCCCCCATTGTGATTGCTAAGCCAATCCCTTCTACCTTTGGAACAACTTCTGCTCCTCCTCCTCGTACTGAGCCAACATCTGCCCCTCCTCCTCCATCTGAGCCAGCAGTTAAATTCAGTGAGTCAAGAAAGAAGGCAGTTGCTAGAAAGCGTGCCAACAGAGGTGCTACCTCCACTGAATCTGCTGAGAATGAGGAAGAGACTCGATCTGCCCAAGCTGAGCAAGAGATCCCATCAGTACAAGCCATTCCAATTCTGAAGGAAGTCAACTTGGAGATAGAAGACATGACTCCTGAAGAGTTTGAGAAGTATGGGTACACGGACAGACTCTCGTTTGGTCAGATGGCTTGCCTGGATGCTGAGAGAGCAAGTGCCAAACCTACTCAGTCAATAGGTAAGGGCAAAGGGAAGGGAAACGGCAAGGGGAAGAGGAAAGCCCAGGAAGTTGAGGAGGATCCCAACTTCCCAGTATGGAATGTGAAGATTCGGGCTGTCCACTACCCTAATGGAGAGATCTCTTACTTCTCAGATGCAACAGGATTCCCAGGCTATGAGGAAGTTGAAAATATGAAGAGAGCCTTCGAGGAGTCTCTTGAGTCTGAGAGACTCAGAAGAGAAAGGGAAGAGGAAGAGCTTCAACGGATAATCGCTCAGATTGACCAGAATGTGCATGAAGCCCAATTATCCCAGCTCCAGAAAGAAAATGAGGAGAGACAAAAAGAGAGGGAGAAGAAAAAGAGACACCACCTCTGAACCCCCACCTCAACCCTTAAACTTAGAATTTTTCCTTTGATTTTCATGCATATTTCATTTTTGCTTAGTATAGATTACTTGTATATGTTATCTGCTTGTGTATTGCTAACTTGTAATCTTTTGCTTATCAATAACATTTGTCTAAGTTATTTGTGGTTTATTTAAATTATTGCTTTTAATTCCTTTATGTGAACTTAATCGATAAGACTTAGTTTGTCATCATCAAAAAGGGGGAGAATGTTAGAATCTTAAGTTTTGATGAAGACTAAAATATGAAAGAATGAATCAAGTACTTAGAAAGCAATAGGTTAACATAGAATCCCAAGTAAGAGTGCAACCGGATGTGGATTTACTTCCGGATAGACTAGGACTAGCGCTCGCGGATGAATGACTCATCCCCCAGCGACAGCAAGTAATTCACTAGGGAAATAACTTAGTCCAGAAGCACTAGATATACAAAACCTTAAGACTAAGCCAGGATTCAACCGGAAGTGAAATTGCTTCCTGTTATATTTAGACTAGAACTGGTTGTTGGAATAGATGACACTAAGCGTCAGTGAACATAAGCCACGTCTAGTAGAATTGCTTCCGATTGCTTAGTGACTAGCGCTGGCTGTTGGATTGAAGGACACTGAGCGAGAGTGAGTAAAAGTGAATATAACCCTTCATCCAGTAGTAGTGCTTCCGGATGTAGAAGTGCTTCCGGATACAAGGAAGACCTCTTAGACTAAGTACACTCCCACTGCATGTGACTATGTGCTTATATTGTTAGACTAACGTTCAAGTGCAGCACACTAAGTAGAGTTGCTTCCGGATGAGAATCTGCTTCCGCAAGCAATCAGAATGTCAGAACGTTCAGAAGTGCAGTGTCAGAATGCTTTTGTCAGAGCAGAGTTGTCAGGACTACTTTTCAGAGATAAAGCAAGTCAACCCTGCTATGCATTGATGAAGCATTAATTGGGCAAACGGTAACATGGGAAAAACGGCCATATTCAAACGGCTAACCCACCTACCAAGAGTCAGAATGTTTGAAGACTATATAAAGGAGCTCAACTTCATTTATGAAGCTAATGAATTATCTTTGACACTCTTGAAAGAAGCTAGAGAGAGAAACCAAGAAAATCTTCAAGCATTCAAAGCTGCCCAGAAAAGAAAAAGAGCATTTAACTCATTGAGTGATCTTTTCATCTAAATATCTTGTACTCTTTGTAGTTAAGTCTCTTCGTGTTATAAGAGCATTAATTGTACTTAAGTGTGTTATACTATCTGTTCTTAAAGAGAACTTAGTTAGAAAATCCTTTATTTGTAAAGGTTGAACCCTTGCTGGTTGTAAGGGGGAGCTAGTTAGAAAGGTTGCAAGTGAGCCTGAGTAAAACTTGTGGTTGTAAGGTTGCAAGTGATCCCGTTCAAAACTTGCGGTTGTAAAGGTTCCAGGTGCACCCGTTGTAAAACCTGGGGATAGTGGAACTCGGCCTGGGTGGTTGAGAATTGGATGTAGGTCAGGAAGACCGAACCAGTATAAACTCTTGTGTCGTTTTTATTTGAGCTTTTTATTTTATAGCCACAATTCACCCCCCTCTTGTGCATCCATTACTTTCACCAAGTACCATGTGAAATTAAAATTGAAGTAATTAAATTGTTACTTAAAATCATGTGAGAAGTCTTTATAAAAAAAATCATGTCAGAAGTCCAACAGTTGTAGCTTGTAAAGGGAAAAAAAAGAAGTTCATCGTTTGCGTAAACCCTTCTCTTCTTCCTTCTAACTTTCACCACACCCACTTTCATCACTTGAAACCACACGCTTCTCTTCTCAAAGACACTCTCCATTTCTGTTCGCGTTTGTTCTTCCTTCTCAAAATCGAACTTAAGGTAATTTCTTCTTAACCATACCCATTTTTCTTTCATTTTTGCGATCTAAGATGATTCCGATTTGGGTGTGGGGTTTTGAATTTCTTCTTAGCCATACCCATGCTTGATTGTTGAATTTCGTGTGTCTGCGGAATCTGGTTCATATGACAGATTGAAATATTCTTTGCACTCCTCTGTTTTGGATGATGGCTTTGAGGGGTTTGGGGTTCCAAAATTTTTAACACGTTAATCTTGATGTTATTGTGCATGTGTGATTTTGGCTGAGCATGATGAGTTTATAAATTTGTATTCATCTCTACTGTGGCCATGTTTTTTACTGTGTATGTGATGAATACTTGCAAACATACATATAATGTTAAATTAACAAATCTGATTGTTTTATTTTTTGCCAAATTACAAATATGATTGTTTATTTGTTCTATCTCGTGACAAAATGTATGTGAATGCTGATAAAGCATGTTGTTAATTTGTGAAAATTACAACTGTTTGGTTTTGAGTATGATTAATGAAGGTACAACAATGATTAAAACCAACTATGTTGATCCATATAGACATTAAGATTTGGATTTTTTTATTCCTCACTAGAAAGATAAATATTCCATGCTTAAGACACGATTAGTGTTATATAAAAGTGTAGCTGCAAAAAGTTAAAGCAAGATAGGATGTAATCATATAGAAGACAGGGTCCTATATCTTAATATTAATTACTAGCATATATACTTCTGTACTGAAATGCATATCTAGTATTATTTTAACAGACCAACCAATGGCTAGTGGATTCCTATATTGTACCTTAGTCAATTCTTGTTTTGTCCTCCACCCAAGTTCTTCATAATAATATTAAGATTATTGTTTATGGATGCCAATGTTGCCTAGTCTCATCTACTACAGTTCTTTTAAGTTCTTTTGTGTTCCTAATTTCATTTTTGTAGTTGTGAGCTTGAGGTGTGATAAGCTAGCTTTGTGTGAAGTAAATATGTACCTTTTCATTTCACTTGAGCATTGGTTGTTGTTAATTAATATTGTTTTCCCTGTTTGCAGAATATAATTATAAATGCCAAGAACTAAGAGACCTCAGGATCCATTGAACATGGTTGGCATCAACGCAGAAATATTGAGGGAGAATCGGGAAACAATGAGGTGTAAACGTACCTCGAATAGGGGCTCCAAAACAAGCTCCCACTCAGATGATGACGAATATGCGGCTGCAGCCAAATGGCACAAAATGAGGGAACAAAATCTGCGAAGGAAGGAACAAATGACAGCAGCCAGGGGAAAGAAACAAGTTGCACAGGAGGGACATAAGGAGGGGCACAGCGAGGAAGGAAATGAAAAGAGTGAGGAAGAAATAAGGAAAATTGAGGGAACAGAGGATAAATCTGAGGGGGGAATGAGGAATCTTCAAAATCTGAGAGGGAAAATGAGGGAACGGAGGATGAAAGTGAGGGGGGGAATGAGGAATCTAAGAAATCTGAGACGGAAAATGAGGGAACGAAGGATGAAAGTGAGGGGGGGAATGAGGAAGGGCAAAGTGAGGGAGAGAGGGGTGCTGATCAAGGAGGGGGAACCAAGAAGCGGAAGCAGAATGTAGCATCCCTTAGCAACCGCCTGCCTGCATCTAAATCTCATTACAACATCTCCGATCTAGAGCAGTGTAAGCCAGAGTTTAGGGGTCGCAGGATCGCCGACATGTGCAGGATTAAGCTTGACACATTTGACAACGACTTCAAGTTCAATTTGAGTGAGCTTCTGGCTCCTTACAAAACACTTGTACAATTGAGCCTGCCATTCTCAGAATCTGTTGTGCGAGTGTTTTATTCCAACATTAAGGTCGATGAAACGGGTGACGCTACAACTGTTGTCCGGGGCACTAAAATTGCCCTTACTCAAGCCAACATAGGCCAGTGGTTGGGTGTGATAGTGGAAAAGATGCAGGCAGACAAGTATAGTGATTCTGATGTGATGAAGACACTTCTTGGAAACCGGATCTTAACTCCAGAAGAGAACTTAAAGCCAGCTATGATGCCAGACCGATTGCGAGTCCTTTGGTATATTTACACAAGGAACTTCGTCGAGAAGGGTGGTAACTACTCAAGCTTCAGCAACAAGGATAAGATGAATTTCATGAGGCTAGTAAAGGGGCACCTTATTAATGTAGGTTCGTTGATATTGGATAACATGTTGAGGGCAGCAAGTGTCCCACATACTAGACATACATCAAGTTTGGTACTTGGAGCCAAAGTAGGCGCCGATGTGGACTGATGAGTTTTCAGAGTGTTGTCTGAACCATATGCAGATTAAGCTTCCACAGTCTGCAACACCTGTGGATGACTGTGTTATCCCCACATGGAGCCCAATGGATGTTGGTCCAGGTGTGCGTAGCGCAGTGCCCGACCGAAATGTTGAGGTTGGTGAAGGGAGTGTACTTGAGGCGAAACCTTCCAGGGCCACCGCTAGTAACTCTGTGTTGCTTGACCAAATCAAGAGCCTCGTGGAAGAGGTAATCGATAGGAAGCTTGATGCCTTGTCCAACACCCTTTTGACCGGTCTTGCAAGCGTACAGAGTGGGCTTGCAAAGGTAGAGAGTGAAGTGGAGGAGTGGAGGAGCTTAAGAGGAGCCACAATGCACTAGCAGCTACTGTTGTGACAGCTACGATTGTTGTGAGGCCCACCTCATTGCAGGGTCCCTCTCAATCAACAGGATCGGCCAGGGCAACAGGAAGCCCATCGAAGCGGCCAAGAACATGACAAACTTGTTCTTGATTGTTGTTTGTTAGTTGTAGGGCAGGATTTCAATGGGTATCACTATGTCAGTGTTTGTTTCTCAAGACTTTTGGTTTTGTCTTCACAGTTAGTTGCTAATGTTGTAATGTGGATTCGGTGTATGTTGTTTGTGAACCTCAATTGTATGACATCTTTTACATTTTTCCCTCTTTATTGCCATTTGTATCAGCTGAAGCCTTGTACAGGCACACACTCTCGCCAATTAGGTTCAATTGATGTTCTCACATATGGAACATATTTTCAAATGTGCTGTGTCATATTAAAGAGTTCAAACTGTTAAAATCGATTTTAACTGGTTAAATTCGATTTCGTTCAGGTAAACTCGATTTTAACCTCTCAAAATCGAGTTTGTTCAGGTAAAATCGATTTTATCCTCTCAAACTCGATTTCAGAAAGTTGAAATCAATTTTAACATCTTCATATCTTTTAACCTATGCAGCACCAGTGCAGCTACTTGCTTTTCATTCAACCTGTTTACCAAGTGACATGGATTCTTTTTAACCACACAATTGAAAAACTCCAGATTTTACATTCTAACTAATGCAAGGCACAATAGTGAGACATTTCGCAATTAAAACATACATGCATACTATACATTGTCAATGTTTTGTCATTTCACACTTACAACAACAGCATTACACAGAGTGCAACGGATATGTTCTATGCCTAATGCATTGCACAAACAGTACAACTTCACTCGTCCTCACAACACAAACAAATAACCCAAAACAAATTGAATTCAACATCTCCAACTCCATGACATGTGGATGCCCACTGTCTTCCCCTATCCAATGTTCTGTCCATGACGTCTGAAAATGTCGTCTAGCCTCCCAAACAAAGCAAAAGGCTTGTCCTTAAGCATGCCTGCATGTCGATGAACCTGAAAGCAACATTTTGCAGATTGAATCAGTTGTATATCAGAACGGCTTGTTCCCCACAATCCTCTAACAAGTGTACAAGTGACTCACCGCAACATAAGCTATCCAAACGTGGTCCTCTGCCAACGCCTTATGTGTCTCAGCATCCCAGGTGAACCCATTTTCGGCTATCATATCTGCTACAACATGCCACTTCCATTTAAGATGTCTCAACCTCCCTCCAACGTCATTGTTGGTCATATTTACGCCTCTACCCAACCTGTCCGTCATATTGTGTGCGATGAGGGACCAATGTGTTGGCCTCCCCTCAAACCCTTTAGGGGCACCTATCGCAACCAACTCCCCAAGGATATCGACAAGCACACTGTCGTCATTGTCCGTCCAAAAATGTCGTGCGCGGCCTATCAATTCATTTGTAGTTAATAAAATTTGTCATTTTCCAACAACAGATCAAATCATCCACATTACCCACAAGCTGTCATCATGTTCTTATAATCTCTTTCAGTTGGTTTATTGTTGTTCATATCAGTTGACAAATTCTCATGTAGATTCACCTATCATACAAAATGAAAGAGATTATTTAAAGAATGAGAATTTATAAACTCACCCATTTACATCACCATAAATCCAAGACCTAAAGGGAAATAGAAATTCTTGATTCTTTAACAGAATCGTTACAAACTCAAAGCCACAAATTAAAAACAAAACTGATTTACGTTAGACATAGCCAAAACACTCTTACAAAACACCAAATGTGAGCTGAAGTATATCACAAAACAAATATGATGATCATTAATTACCAATTAAACATGCATTGTACTCAAACTACAACTACATACAAAAAGTTAATACTTATACCTCCTCATGGTTAGACCAAACAAAATACCATGAGGCATAAAAATCTCGCTTCAATCAGTCCAAACTAAACAATAAAGTACAATGACTAAATCTGAGCATCAAAACCACCAAACAAAACAACTCAGGTTCACATACAAGCCCAAAACATCATTGATACATTTATTACCTTCATTTCAATGAAGAATCAAAGAATTTTAATGATACAAGCACAATCTAACAACATCCAAGTTGCAGCCCAATCGTTCAATGGAAACAAAATCAAAGTTGTGAAACAATTAAACCTAAGCTAAATCAACAAGCAGTGCCACAACCAATTTCAAATATGTTTTGCTGTCAATTAGTTATTAAGGATTTTGGAGCCAAAAATGACCATAAACCGTTGGCCTTTAAGCCCAAAAATTACGGATTTACATAACTACTTCAAACTTCAATCAAAGTTAAACTTCTCATTCAAAACAATAAGAATAAAATCTATAGTTTCAATCTTTACCTATCAAACAAACAGAACCCCATGCTTCAGTTCGGCCTTCACTCAAATCTCACCCCAAATCGCAGATATATTTGTTATGTGATTCTCCATGAGTTATGTGTGATAAGATATATTTTCACACTATTTTTTCACAAATAAGAACCAAAAGTTTGAACTCCAAACCTGTAAACCTCCCAAACTTCGTCTCCCACAACTCAGTCCCCAAGTTTCTGTCTTCCATTCTCCAACTGGCCACCTTAGTCCTCAACACAGCGCCTCGTTGCTGGAGAGAAGAGCAAGTTTCGCAGAAAAAAGAGATGAGTCCTAGTGAGGATTTCTTTTTTCAATCAGGGGCTTTTTGGGAATGTTACAATAAGAAGGGGCATTACTATCATTTAAGGTCAACATTCATTACACTAAAAAATATGTTGTTTTAATAAAAATTCACTTTCAGATTCTTATATTAGCCAACCAAATAGTCGTCCATCATTTGCTTTCTTGGTAAACTGAAACACTTTCCTCACTTTCAGATTCAGCACATTACTTTCCTGCTTCCAAACGGGCCCTAAGTGTTTTTTATGAGAAAATACTAACAAGTTCCAAGAAGCAATCTCAATTTCCGAAAAAATCAATAACTGTTGAGTAGTATTATTTTGTTATTTGATATTTCAAACCGACCATTCTGTCAACAAAATTTAATGAGAATTAAGCAATCTGTTTGTTTTTACAACTTGTTCGTCATCTCGATTTTTTCTTCCTCTTTCATGTTAGCTTTTGATAAAGGTCCTTCATTTGATCTGAACTAAGTATGGGGTGGCTCGATGAAATGATATGACCTAATTGGCTAAATTTGCTTTAGGAGGTCTTTTTCTTTCTGGGAAACAATTTATACTTTTGTTTAAGGTTTAATTGAACTTTTGTTTGAGAAATAAATGCAACTTTTCTTCTACTTTGCCCATGTATTGATTTGTCCCACGCATTTTCTTATATTTTTTTTCAATAATTACCATGTTTCTTAGTCATTCATAAATAATGACATTTTTTTATCAAAAAAAAAATAAATAAATAATGACACTTTTAGGGGAGAAAGAGAGTATATTTCTTACACATTTATTATTTTTGAACAAATTTAACTTATTCTTTTAGGAAAACACGAATCAATCAAAAAGAAGGGTAATGAACCTAATGTGCCCTCCAAGCAACAACCCAGAAGCACTAGGCACCCTGAACTAACAACAGACTCATATTTACAATCAAAGTAACCAAAATGTTTAAAAAATACCCCCAGTGGACGGTCAATCACGTTTAACCATTAATCTGCCCATATGGCCGCCACGTGTGTTAAATATTTGTCACGTAGGATATGTCATGTGGAGGGTAATGGACCTAATCTACCCTCCAAGTAACCACCCAAGAGCACTGGGCACCCTGAACTAACAACAAGCTCAGATTTACACTCAAAGTAACCAAAGTGTTTAAAAAATACCCCTAGTAGACGGTCAATCACGTTTGACTGTTAATCTGCCTTTGTGGCCGCCACGTGGGTTATAATTTTGCCACGTAGGATATGTCATGTGGCGCCCACATATAATAAAAAAACAATTCCCTCTCCTATCTCTTCATCACTTCCAAACAGTCCCACCCCCTCCCCCAACACAGCCATCGCCACCTCAAAAAATGTGACCTTACAATCGACCACACTCTCCACATCGCCCTCACCAACCTCCAAAAAACCCAAGACACTGACCTGTCCCTCATCCTCAAACAAAACCAAACCAAAGACGATGACGAGAATGACGAGGTTGATAATGGAGATGACTTGTTGCTAAAGTTGAAATCTTTCTGCCTCAAAATGGACTCTTCTACCTTCTGGTGTTTTGTTGTTGGCAAAAAGAAGGAACTTGAGGTTTTAAGGGTTCAGATGCCGTTGACTTTGGCTAAATGTGTAGATCCACCCAAGTTTGTGTTGGAAGCCATATCTGTGGTCTTCCCTGTGGACACGAGAGGTGAAAAGAGCAATAATAGTAATGAGAATGATTTGGGGTAGACTTGTGTCTTGGTGTTGGAGTCGTTGATTCCGATGATGGTGGATCCTGTGATTGGGAAGTCGAGGCTGTTGGTGATGCCTAGTGTGAAGGAGAGAGTTAAGGAGATTGCTGAGACATGGAAGACCATCTTGGAGGAGCGTGGGGTGCTGTGTTGGGGGAGGGGTGGAGCTGTTTGGTAATGATGAAGAGAGAGGAGAGGGAATTCTGTTTGACATATCATACATGACAAAAATTCAACCCACGTGGCGGTCACATGGGCAGATTAACGGTCAAACGTGATTGACCGTCCACTAGGGGTATTTTTAAACACTTTGGTCACTTTGAGTGTAAATATGAGTCTGTTGTTTGTTCAGGGTGCCCAGTGTTTCTGGGTGGTTACTTGGAGGGTAGATTAGGTCCATTACCCTCCACATGACATATCCTACGTGGCAAAAATTTAACCCACATAGCTGCCACATGGGTAGATTAACGGTCAAACGTGATTGACTGTCCACTGGGAGTATTTGTTAAACACCTTGGTTACATTGAGTGTAAATATGAGTCTGTTGGTAGTTCAGGGCGCCTAGTGCTCCTGAATGGTTACTTGAAGGGTAGATTAGGTCCATTACCCTAAAAAGAACTTATATATAAAGAGAAGGAGTATTATTCAAAAATTCAATGAGAACTAAATATACTAAATTCGTAAATCTATGCATATAGTCTTTGTTTCTATATACATATCATGGCAGAGTGATTACTAATACTCCCTCCATTTCTAAATATAAGATCACTTTGAGAATGTGGATAAGTTCCTAAATATAAGATCACTTTCTATTTTTCCTCAAGTTTTGCCCAAATTATCCCTATACTCATTTTACAAGTAAATTACTCCCTCAATCTTTTAAATTTAAGTGAGGGGTATTTTGGGAAGATAATGTAATCCTAATTCATTGGAAAGCTTTCCTTAATCTCTCCAAATTAGCCAAAGTGATCTTATATTTAGGAACGGAGGGAGTATTACAGAAGTTTCCTAAGTGTATATAGGATTTTCCGTACATAAATTTAAATTTACCATCTAGTTGACTTTTGTTAAAAATCTTTAAATCTAAATAAAGTAATTTAAAAATTGATTTATAAGAAACTCTAAATTTGTTCATTTTACTAAATATAATAACACATAAAATATGTTGTGATCAAGTGACAAATTCTGTTGACAAAAAAAAGTGACTAATTTTACCTCAATAGTCCATTAAAATGAAGGATTTCAAGTTTAAACACATTATTTTTGACCGAGCAAGTATTTTAGATAAGATGCCTTTTCTCTTGGATAATTCATGTCTTTTCCTGCCAATAATTCAAAACCTTATCAAAAATGGATTTTCCCGTTAGTATGAAACAACGAGAGAGCCATGACTATATCTGTCATAGCTCCAACGTATCCATCCTGGACATTCAAACGCAAGCGTAGTATTCATGCACCACTAAAATCACTGCCACGAGCTTCTCTGGTCAACGCTTCGGTCAATGTTTCTGTCTTTGCTGATAAACATGGGTCCCAACCATTCAAGGTATTCTTTTAGTTTCAGTTATTTGTTCCTTAAAATGACTCAACTATTTTATAAAAAAAATGCCTCAACTATTGAGACTGACTCTTCTTCTACTAGCATACAAAATTTAGTCTCAATCGAGAAGTGTGTAACAATTTGGAAAACAGAAGTGTTATCCTGGGTTTGGTCTTTGTTGTCTCGTCTTTTATGTGTAAGTAGAATATTTAAGCATTTCCATTATGGAGTGATTTAAATGAACGAAGTCCATTTGAGGGCAAACGAACTGATAGTCCAACCTGTCCCGGAATTGGAGTTTCATGAATGTTTCTGCTCTATTTTTGACTAAAGTTTAGTATTGATCCCATATATTTACATTAAGTCTCTTTTTGATTACTTAAATTTTAGAGGACAAATGTGCATTGTAGAAATACTATGGGAATCTCTCAAACAGAAAACATGTTTTCTCATGTCTAATTACACATGAACAATTAATATGGGTGCAATTTTGTCTAACATCATCAACTTTCGGACATTGACCGTTATAATTTTGGTTACTTAAAATATTTAATTTTGACAGTCAACATTCAAAAATTTGACGGCATTAACAAGATTGCATCCATATTAAATGTTCACGTGTAACTAAACACCAAGAAACACTTTTCGTGCCATACGCTCCTATGGTAATTATCCATTGTTAAAACTGTACATTAACCCAATTCAAATAGTACACTTTAAATCTATTGTTATAACACTTTCATTTAATGGAAAATATAAATTTTAAATTATGTGAGTCACAGTAACAAACAATAAGAATATAAACATATTTAACCTAGGGTGTGTGGTTGAGTGGCAAGGACTCATTCACCCTTAACCAATTGTCTGGGGTTCAATCCCTGGAGTTGGGTATGAAGAAGCATTAAATCTCCAGGCCAGCTGTCCCACCCTTTGAGGTGCCTACAAATCAGCGGGGAATGAGTCTCTCACTTGTCGAGTGAGGGGATACCTTGATCATGGATAAAAAAAAGAATATAAACATATTTTAAAGATATTTTAATTACAGTTTTATCTTTTACATTTGTTTTGTTGAGTCAACATTTTTCATAAATTGTTGAATAAACATTTGTCATTAAATAGTGTTGAAATAAGGACTAAAACTACAATTTTCAAATTTAATGGATCAAATACTGGATGCTAAGTATAAGGAAACAAAATTGATACTAACACCATTTTCTTGTTTATTATAGATTGATGATTTGACAATTTTTGTATATTTGATAGGTGTTGGGAGAACCCATGCAAAATTTATTCCGATCCATCAAACAATGTCCTCCAATAACAGCCATCACTTGACCTTCTCAACAAATGCAAAAGCATTCAAACCCTCAAACAAATTTTTTCTTATACCATTAAGACTGGCATCTACAGTACCCCCTTGGTACAAAGTAAGCTCATCCATTTCTGTGCCGTATTACCTTTTGGAGATCTCTCTTATGCTATCTCGCTGTTTGAATCCATTGAAAACCCAAACTTGATCATGTGGAACACGATAATTCGAGGTCACTGGTTAAGCTCCTCTCCAATTATGTCCATACAAGTTTATGCTCGTATGATGAATACAGGGGTGGAGCCAAACTCTTATACTTTCCCATTCCTTCTCAAGTCTTGTGCTAAAATCAGAGCCATATGTGAAGGGAAACAAGTACATGCTCATATTTTGAAACTTGGCTTTGCATTGGATCCTCATGTGCATACTTCACTTATTTCAATGTATGCTCAGATTGGGGACTTGGATAATGCTAGATTGGTTTTTAATAGTGATATTTTACATGATGTTGTTTCTTTCACAGCATTGATATCTGGGTATCTTTCAGAGGGTCATGTGGAAGAGGCTCGGCGCTTATTTCATGAAATTCAAGTGAAAGATGTAGTGAAAGATACAACAATATGTTTTGTTTTACATTAATGAGAGACAAAGTTGATCATAGGATGAATAAAAATGGAGGAGGATCATACTCATTTGTGATGTCGGGTCAAAATCATCATTTGATAGGAACTTTACTTCCATCTATTGCTGACCCACGTGTACTTGCAGTTATATTACATCATTAACATTTTCAGGATTAAGATTTTCAGGATATTATTTATAAAAAAAAAGATTTTTAGGATATTACATAAACAAATAATGTTCTAGTTGTTTTTATGAAACTGAAAACAAAATTTTCTACTTCAACAATTAATTACTATATGAGAATTTGCACCATAATATCAATGACATCACTTTTTATTTACATCACTCTTTATCACATGATGACTAGAGCGTCTCTTAGTGTGGATCCACAACATCATAAAACATCAAATCTGTACATAGCATTCACATAACCGTACGACTTTGCAATTCTCATGTAGTCAGTTAAGGGTAAGTAAAAAAATTCAATATGATTAACAAAGTTCTTGCCCCTTACTTTTCATCATCTTCAATAAACAAATCATTTTGTATATATATGTATATATCATAATGCTCATGTAATCGCAAAATTTTATTGTGTAAAATAAAGTGAAATATATTAATGACATATTAATGTATATATATATATATATATATATATATATATATATAGAAAATCATGGCGGAGTACATTTATATGTAAAAATAAAAACCTCTTAACAGATCATAGATTAATGGGTAAAGGTGCAAAAATATGACTAAACTTTACCCTAAGTTGCATTTCTATGACTAAAGTTTCGCAAGAAGCAAAAATACCACTAAACTTGGGATCGAGGTGCAAAACTATGATTTCCGTCAACTATGACGGTGTTGACCATTAGTTTTCGACTTGTAGGATGCTGAGTGTGCAATAATGACCATGTGGCATGCTGAATAGACTCTTTATTGGTGTTATGTGGAATTAGGGGTAAATGTATTTAAAATAATGCAAAAAATATGATTATTTTATTCTGACAACAGACCCATATTTGCACTCAAAGTACATTTACTTTAAATACATTTACCCCTTATTCCACATAACACCAATAAAAAGTCTATTCAACATGTCACATGGTCATTATTGTACACTTAGCATCCTACAAGTCGAAGACTAACGGTCAACACCGTCATAGTTGACGGAAATCATAGTTTTACACCTCGATCCCAAGTTTGGTGGTATTTTTGCTCCTTGCGAAACTTTAGTCATAGAAATGCAACTTAGGGTAAAATTTAGTCATATTTTTGCACCTTTACCCTAGATTAATATACAAAAGAATATAACGCTCACACACACAATTTTACTCACACGGCAACAAATGAAATGCTCACTGGATATATCAAATTAATGAAACAAATAAATAGCATGGATAAGGATGAGGTAAGAGATAAGAAAGAAAAAGCAACTAGTATTTCTAAAAATCTCCTTTACCTTAAAGAGTGAAAGAGAAATAAACATGATGATTTAAGAGAGAGGAAAGCAAACTCATATCCTTAGTAATGTTTCTCCACGTCCGAATGCAAGAGGAAAGAGAGGAAAATAAGAAATGTATGAAGTGTACATATTTAAAAGAGTGACGAAAGTAAGAAGAGTAAGGGTAGAAAAATGGGTTATAATGAGTAAGAAAAATTCTTACTTTGTTGAAACTTGGGAAGTAAACTTTCTTTTCTTGGCTCTCTATTTCCTGTTTTAGTTGTAGTGATTTTTCCTTTCACCACTAGGTCTATTTATAGTAGTTCCTAAAGACTAGGTTATTTATTACACTTTACTCTTGTTAAAGTCTTTTTAAGTCATATCCATGTATCATTCTATCATTTTTCTCCAAGACAACAAAATTACTCCCCTTTCAATGTTCTAGAGTTCTCCAAAATTAATTAATTAATCCCCTTTTACTATCCTCTTCCTCAAGACAGCCAAATTACCCCCCCCCCCTCTAAATTTAAGTAGTTAATCCCTTTTTCTAAATTTAAGTATTTAATCCCCTTTTTCTATCTTTTTCTTCAAGCCAACCAAGTTACCCTCCCTTAATAAATATCTACAACAATTAATCCCCCTTTTCCATCTCTAGAATATTCTTGGCATTTTCTTTCCAACTACGAATGGTTCGTTGATATATAAATATATTTTCTCTCACACATACTGTAATATCCCAAAATTTAATTAAACATAATACGAAATTGTTGAGGTGTTATTTAAGAAATTTAAAGTGTTAAGAATGAAATTATGATTTATTGATGTTAATTCTATTTCTTTAGAATTAATGAAAGGGTTAAGGTGCATTTTTAGTACTCTAGAATATAGCAAAGTGCACATAACATAATATACAATATTGTGGTCCATTTATGATAACCAAGAATTATTTTCTTGGCTTATTTAGTAACGACGTTAAATAAGTCAAGTTTGAAAGTTATGTGTCAAATTTTGACCGTTAAATTGTGGGGTAAAGGAGCATTTTCAGTACTCTAGAATATAGAAAAAGCGCCAAACATAATATACAATATTTAAACACCATAAACAACTAAATCACAATATTATTCAAAGTGTCAAATAATTAAACACTACAAAGTTATAAAGATCCATAGATTATCCTAGTATCATGCATGTATAAACTAATAAGTCATTAGTATTTTACATATATAAAAATGTAAGCAAAGAATCATAAACTAAATAGGTTGGCCTTACTGAGTTAAAACAGGGTTGGTCATACTGGCTCGACCCGAATTAAAACTGGTTGACCATACTAAATCACAATATTATTCAACTAAATCACAATATTATTCAACTAAATCATAAACAACTAAATCACAATATTATTCAAAGTGTCAAATAATTAAACACTACAAAGTTATAAAGATCCATAGATTATCCTAGTATCATGCATGTATAAACTAATAAGTCAATAATATTTTACATATATAAAAATGTAAGCAAAGAATCATAAACTAAATAGGTTGGCCTTACTGAGTTAAAACAGGGTTGGTCATACTGGCTCGACCCGAATTAAAACTGGTTGACCATACTGTCTCGACCCAAATTAATGGCTCTATGATGTAATAGAAGAAAAGTTACTTCTATCTTATTAGATAGTTATAAACTTAAAATAAATGTTACTTAAATTGTCATTTCAACATACATATATTACATCATTATGTCACATCAAATTTTATCTTACAAAAGTGAGTTTTAACTAACGAATTAATAGATAAGTAATGAAAATAATTCTGGGTTATCACAAATGGACCAAAATATTGTATATTATGTTTGGTGCTCCTACTATATTATAGTGTACTGAAAATGCTCCTTTACCCCACAATTTAACGTCAAAATTTGACACATAACGGTCAAACTTGACTTATTTAACGTCGTTACTAAAAAAGACACGAAAATAATTCTTGGTTATCACAAATGGACCACAATAGTATATATTCTGCCAATTAGGTTATGATATGCATATTATAATAGAGTACTAAAAATGCACCTTAACCCTTAAAGAAATATAGTTAAATTCGATGTTGGGCAATTCTATTCTTTGTTATGCTTTGTAGCTTTGTCGCCTGCTGCAAAGCCACGGAAGGAGATCCTTGGTACACTCTATTGTATCGTCCCATCATTTTCGTTTTTACTGCTTCCTACTGTATTCACTGAATGAGGTACACTCTCTCTTCTCTACCTTTTCATGACTTCCTCTTCTTTACTCATCATTAAGTAGTCCTTGATACTGTACGTTCCCTTTTTTTTACAAACGTATTATTTTTCTGCAAATCTACCATATATTTTGTATATGCTTGTTTATGTGTTCTTTCTTTAAGGATGTCTTATACTCCCTCCTTTTAGAATGATAATATGATGATACGATTTTGTAACACTTTTCTATGTTTTGGTTCTTCTTGCACCTTTCTGTCATTCATATTACTTGATTGTTAGGTTACTGTGTTAATACAACTTTAATACAACTTTAACTATAGTTGGGAGGTGGGGATGATGAAGGATAGAACTGGTCAAAGTTTATTATAAACGACTTCCATTTTGTGTGCGTTTAGTTTTTTATTTATTATAAATATAAATATAGTTGTTGCATTTGTTTTGTTTTTATTTTTATTATTTTATTATTTATTTATTTATTTTTCTGTTGCTTCTTTATATATATATATATATATATATATATATATATATATATATATATATATATATATATATATATATATATATATATATATATATTGCTCACTACCCACATATTTGCCTTTTTTCTAGGAACGGTTACTTCTTTTTGTTTATTTATTTATTTTATTTTATTATTATTTTTTTATTTATTTTTTTACCAATTGCATCTTTATTATATCCGTTACTTACTCCCCGATATATTTGCCTTTTTTTTGGAACGGTTACCTCTTCATATTTATTTATTTATTTTTATTATTTATTTATTTATTTGTTAATGCTCCTTCCCCCATATATATATTGTTTTATTTTTTAACTGTTGCTTATTGTTAATTTTTTATTTCTATTATTTTAATTTGTTTACATCTATATCAGTTACTTCTCAATTTGTTTATAACCATTGTTGCTCCCCCTTCGTTACGCTTGTTTTTGTGACTTCGTGTCATGCTTGGTTATTTACCCTCGTGTGACTGTGTGTCCACTCTTGTTTTCGTGACTTCGTGTCATGCTTGGTTATTTACTCTCGTGTGACTGTGTGTCCACGCTTGTTTCGTGACTTCGCGTCCCGCTTGGTTATTTACCCTCGTGTGACTATGTGTCCACGGAATACACCGCCTATATTTTGTAGTCGGTCCCATGCTTGGATAAAAGAGTAGGGTTGTGTTAGGCTTCGGCAACCAACGTAAAAATATGTCGAATCTATTGAGCATGGACACACGCATTGTCTATATCAATAGGTCATTACTTTGTACTTCACAAGGGCTATCACACTATCATGAGAGAAGACATATAAAAAAACAAAGGGTTCAAAGAAGAGAAGTGGATGAGCACACAGTAAGAATAACTGATCAAATGTTATGGAATCACTACAAAAGAAGGAGAGGAAGACCAAATAGAACTCTTAACGAAGTTATTCAAAGAGATCTTTTGATAAAAAGTTTACCTCCAAACATGACTATTGATCGAACACAATGTCGTCGTGTGATCCATGTAGCCGCCGACTCCATTTAGTTGGGATAAGGTTTTGTCGTTGTTGTAGTTACTAGGAGTTAGAAATTGTATGAAAAGTACTTTGAAGTCTAGACAATTTATAATGGAAGAATGCTATCAATTCCCTAACCCTACATTGTCTCTCACTCTATTCCTCAATCTCTCTCTCTCTCTCTCTCTGCCCTATCATCTCTCAAGCAACTACCACAAGCCCGACTTCCCTTTTCTTTTCCGGCGACAAACGGCGGTGGGATTTGAGGGTAAGATTCGGTCTTGTATTGTATTTTGCGACTTGTATTTCTATTCCATGTGGTGAGTTTCTAATAGAAGAAGCTGCAACTTCGGGTTCAACCTTGTTGGTGAGTTTCCTCTTCAAACCTCACTTTTCTTTGCGATTTCAGGCGAGATTTGAGAGAATCCGAAATTTATTAAAGACTGTTTAAGCTTCAATGCAAAAGAATTGAGAAAAGATTTGGTTGTTGATTAAAGTTTAGAGTAGTTTAGGTCAACCCTAATTTTTGTACTTAAGGGCTGACAGGTTCATGGTAAAATTTTGGCCCAAAATACTTGACTAAGCAACAATGAAACCTGTTTGAGTTTGATTTTGGCACGGCTGGAATAATTTGGCATGAGGACTGTTGTTCCACAACTTTAATTTTTGTTCCTTTAAACATGAGAGTTGTTACTTGGGTGTATGGAACTTGTTGTTTGAGTGAAATTCTAATAAGGTGAGGATAAGATGGATTTTGAAGCATACCTTGCTTATTTTGGGATTGAAACAAAGTTCTTGTGTGTCATTGTTTTTCTTGCAGTGGATGGGAATGAATTTTGTTCTGTTTTGGGGTTGATCCTTGCATTGATATAAGTCTGTGACAAAAATTATTCTTTGAGGATGCTAATGCAATTAACCAAATTGCTTTGGGTTGGCTTAGTAAATGGTGATTTAGGAAACAGAGATGAAAGGTTTAAGTTGTTTCAAAGCTTGCATGTTGTAGTTCTTTCTCTGTTTTGTCCCTTGTTGAATGTGATGGCTTAAATCATGTAGCAAGTTGGTTTGTGTGTTCTTCTCTGTTGAGATTTGTCATAGGAAATGCAATTGTAAATTACTATTGTTTGGGACTTGTGTGTTTGTGTTGTGAGTGTTTGGCTAAGCCTATAATTTGGAGTTTGACCTTCTTTTTTCTCTTTCCCTATTTTGGAGGTTGCAAAACGGTGCGTATGAATATAGGAAATGTGCAGCATGTGTATTTATAAATTTCTTTACTTTGTACTCTTGTAGCTGAATGGAATTTGGGGAAGGAATGGAGGGTTTCTTTTTAAACTGACAATGCATATAAAAGTGGCTAAAGTTGTGGTTTCTTGAACTTGTTTCTCTCCTGTTTTCTTTTGAAATTAATGAGTGTTCCTTGGTCTCCAAGTTTGTTTTCTGTATATGACGAATTCTATTATGTTATGATTGACTTGTTAATGGTGAGAAATTATGTATTGTGACTATTTTGTTTGAAGGGTTGTTTTGGGAATTTTGTTTTGATTCTTGAGCCTTGATATAGTGAATATGAAGATTAAATAAATTAAATTATAAATTTCTTGATGTTATCTTGATTGGACTAAACTGGTTTAAGATTATGATGTTTAATTGGTCGTCTTGGCTACTTTGAATTGAATTGGATGACAAATATTGTGATTGTTATGGGGTAATTGTGAGCAGTTTTATTTTGTGGTGATTTGGAAGTTTATCACGACTTGCAAAAAGGTTTATGCTTGCTGGGAGTCATTAAAGAAGGGATGCTATTTCATTTTGAAACTGGTACATATTGGTATGTTATTGGCTTGGCTCATGAAGTAATTGAATTGATGTTTGGCTTAGTTTCTGTTAACATGGACTTTAGTGTGATCGTATGAGAACATTAATGAGGAATTGTGAATTGTGTGAAGATATATATATATATTATATATATATATATATATACATACATATATATATATATATATATATATATATATATATATACATATATATATATATATATATATATATTTGACTTGTGTGCAAGTGTGAGTTTTCATTTGCTTCCTCTGTACTCTTTCCTTGTTAGGGACAATCCAGTAGCATATACTCATGTGGAATGCTTGTTAAATTTCTGTTGACCAACCAATTTGTTCATTCTGAATGTGTTTGTTAGAATTCTGGAATTGTTAAGAATATGTGGATGATCAACATGGTTTTATCAGGATTGGGTAGTGATATAGGATACGAGAGAGACACTTAAGTATTATGAAGTGTAAATGATAAAAATTTATCTTTTTGTACTATATTATTATAGGAGCAACTCTAAATTTAAATTTACCATCTAGTTGAATTTTGTTAAAAATCTTAAAATCTAAATAAAGTAATTTATAAATTGATTTATAAGAAACTCTAAATTTGTTCATTTTACTAAATAAAATAACACATAAAATACTTTGTGATGAAGTGACAAATTCTGTTGGCTAAAAAAAAGAAGTGACTAATTTTACTTCAATAGTCCATTAAAATGAATGAAGGATTTCAAGTTTGAACACATTATTTTTGACCGAACGAGTATTTTAGATAAGATACCTTTTCTCTTGGATATTTCATTTCTTTTCCTGCCAATAATTCAGAACCTTATCAAAAATGGATTTTCCCGTTAGTATGAAACACAGAGAGAGCCATGAATATATCTGCCATAGCTCCAATGTATCCATCCTGTACATTCAAACGCAAGCGCAGTATTCTTGCAAGATTAAAATCACTACCACGAGCTTCTCTGGTTAACGCTTCGGTCAATGTTTCTGTCTTTGCTGATAAACATGGGTCCCAACCATTCAAGGTATTCCTTTAGTTTCAGTTGTTTCTTCCTTAAAATGCCTCAACTTTTGAGACTGGCTCTCCTACTTGCGTACAAAATTTAGTCTCAATCGAGAAGTGTTTAACAATTTGGAAAACAGTGTGTATTGTTGTCTTGGGTTTGGTCTTTGCTGTTTCGTCTTTTATGTGTTAGTAGAATATTTAAGCATTTCCATTATGGAGTGATTTAAATGAACGAAGTCCATTTGAGGGCAAACGAACTGATAGTCCAATCTGTCACGTAGTTGGAGTTTCATGAATGTTTCTGCTCTATTTTTGACTTAAGTTTAGTATTGATCCCTTATATTTACATTTAAGTATTTTTTTATGATTACTTAAATTTGAGAGGACAAATGGTGCAAATTTATCAATTTATATTATCGGAACCTCTCAAACAAAAAACATGTTTTCTCATGTCTAATTACACATGAACAATTAATATGGGTGCAATTTTGTGGAACATGCATCATCAAAATTTGGACATTGACCATTATAATTTTGGTTACTTAGAATATTGACTTTTGAGGGTCAATGTCCAAAAATTTGACAGTCTTGATAAGATTGCATCCATTTTAAATGTCCATGTGTAATTAAACATCAATAAACACTTTTTGTGCCATACACTCTTATGATAATTATCCGTTGTTAAATTTGCACCTCAACCCAATCTAAAAAATACACTTGCATTGTAATCCTTTGTTATAACACTGTTTCATTTAATGGAAAAATATAAATTTTAAATTATGTGAGTGATAGTCACAATCAATTATAATATAAACATATTTTCTCTAGATATCTTTTACAAAATTATCTTTTACATTTTTAAGTCAACATTTGTCAAAAAAACTACTAAAATTTATTTTTCAAATTTAATGGACCAAAAGTTCCTGGATGCATATAGAAGGGAACAAACTTGATACTAACTCTATTTTCTTGTTGTTTATGAGCGTAACTGGGTATTATGGATTGATTTGACAATTTTTTGTATATTTAATAGGTCTTGGGAGAACCTGTGCAAATTCATTCCGATCAATCATACAATCTCCTCCAACAACAGCCATCACTTGATCTTCTCTCCAAATGCAAAAGCATTCAAACCCTCGAACAAATTCTTTCTTATGCCATCAAGACTGGCATCTACAATACCCCTGTGGCACAAACTAAGCTCATCCAATTCTGTGCCGTATCACCTTTTGGAGACATCTCTTATGCTATCTCTCTATTTGAGTCCATTGAAAATCCAAACTTGATCATGTGGAACACGATAATTCGAGGTCACTGGTTAAGATCCTCTCCAATTATGTCCATACAAGTTTATGCTCGTATGATGAATACAGGGGTGGAGCCAAACTCTTATACTTTCCCATTCCTTCTCAAGTCTTGTGCTAAAATCAGAGCCATATGTGAAGGGAAACAAGTACATGCTCATATTTTGAAACTTGGCTTTGCATTGGATCCTCATGTGCATACTTCACTTATTTCAATGTATGCTCAGATTGGGGACTTGGATAATGCTAGATTGGTTTTTAATAGTGATATTTTACATGATGTTGTTTCTTTCACAGCATTGATATCTGGGTATCTTTCAGAGGGTCATGTGGAAGAGGCTCGGCGCTTATTTGATGAAATTCAAGTGAAAGATGTAGTGTCATGGAATGCCATGATTGCAGGATATGCTCAAAGTGATCGATTTGAAGATGCACTTTCTTGCTTTCGTGAGATGTTAACAGCAAATGTGTCGCCTAACCAGAGTACTTTGGTGACTGTTCTTTCATGTTGTGCTCAATCAGGATCTTTGGAATTGGGAAATTGGATAAGTTCTTGGATTAAAGAACATGGGCTTAGCTCAAATCTTCAGTTGACCAATGCTCTTATTGATATGTATTCCAAATGTGGAGAGATTGATACTGCTAGAGACTTATTTGATGGGATTGTTGGAAGAGATGTGATTTCTTGGAATGTTATGATTGGTGGTTATTCCCATATGAATCTTTACAAAGAAGCTTTGTCACTCTTTCATCTCATGCTTAGATCGAACACAGAGCCTAATAATGTTACCTTTTTGACCATTCTTCCAGCATGCACTCACCTAGGTGCTCTTGACTTGGGCAAGTGGATTCATGTGTATATAGATAAAAACTTCCAGAACATAAGTAATCTTTCTCTTCAGACAAGTCTCATTGACATGTATGCGAAATGCGGTTGCATTGAGATGGCAGAACAAGTATTCCAAAATATGAACTATAAAACCGTGGCGTCGTGGAATGCAATGATATCAGGTTTAGCCATGCATGGACATGCAGAGAAGGCTCTAAGGCTCTTCTCTGAAATGACCAATGGAGAAATCCAACCTGATCATGTCACATTTGTTGGTGTTTTATCTGCTTGTAGCCAAGGTGGTTTGGTAGATCTTGGATGTCAATATTTTGAATTAATGACCCAACATTATAAGATTGTACCTAAACTTCAACATTATGGGTGCATGATAGATCTCTTAGCTAAAGCAGGGAAATTCAATGAAGCAAAGAACCTGATAAAAAATATGGAAGTTGAGCCAGATGGAGCTATCTGGGGTGCTCTGCTTAATGCTTGCAGAGTTCATGGACGTGTTGAGTTTGGTGAGTATGTTGCTGATCGTCTCTTTAAATTAGAGCCTGAAAATGCAGGAGCATATGTGCTTTTATCAAACATATATGCAGCAGCCGGAAGATGGGATGATGTAGCTAGAATAAGAACCATATTAAATGACAAAGGAGTGAAGAAAGTTCCTGGTTGCACCTCTATTGAGATTGATAGTTTTGTTCATGAGTTTCTTGTGGGTGACAGAACTCACCCCCAGAGTGAAGATATCTATGAAATGCTAAATGAGATAGATAAGCTTTTAGATTCTTTTGGATTTGTTCCTAATACATCTGAAGTGCTTTATGACATGGATGAGGAGTGGAAGGAAGGGGCTTTGAGCCAACATAGTGAGAAGTTGGCTATTGCCTTTGGTTTGATAAGGACAAAGCCTGGAACAACAATTAGGATTGTGAAGAATCTGCGGGTTTGTGGAAATTGCCATTCGGCTACGAAGTTAATATCAAAGATCTTCAATAGAGAAATAATTGCAAGGGATAGAAACCGATTTCATCATTTTAAAGATGGTGTGTGTTCCTGTAATGACTACTGGTAAAAATTTATGCTTTGGAGGAATAACAAGTGACGAATGAGAATTGGATGATTCTGTGTTATATAAGTCGATGAAGGGTATATAAAACACTATTCTAATTTTTTTTGCTACATTTGTCCTGAAAACAAAAGCAATTATATAACATAGAAAAATTGGGAGTTTAATTGAATTATGTTTTGTGAACAAAGACCATACTCCATTCAATTGACCATTTTTGTGTTAATATTCATTTTGGCTAACAAATAATTATTTAAGTATTAATTTGTACAATAAACAATAAAACATATAATATTAGCTATGACCGTCAAGTTTCATCTAACACCATTTATTGTTAGGCGCATTGACAATGTGACAAGTTATAAATGGTGTTAGAGGAAAGTTGACGGTGTTACCTATAAGATACTTTTTTATTACTTGTTGGACAATTTGAAAATGTTTATTTTTTGTTCTACAAATTGATACTCCTTCCAGTCCTAAATATAAGACCTAATTGACTTTTTTAAAAAATCCTATAAAAAAGCAAAATAAGTTAATTATAAATTGATTTACCTAATTATTTTCCTTAGATTAGTTTATTTTACCTATAAACTAATGTCTAATCTAAAAATATATCAAATATGTCATGATTTAATAGCCTATTTTCGCAACCTTAACCTCTCCAAAAAAAAGTAATTAGATCTTATATTTAGGACCGGAAGTAGTATTTTTTGAAGCATAAAAATTGATTGTTTCATAATTGTTTGTTGAACAAAATGATTATTTAACCCTTTTGTTATTTGTAATGTCCATTGGTGGAATGGTGGTGTCCGAGAGACAACAAACACTACATGTACAAAATGGGACCTTATTTTGTTGAAATTCAAGTGTCAAAATTGTTTACTTAACTAAATGCTAAATCTTCAACATTATATTGCAAACTTTGGTTCAGGCAGAGTGAGAAATTTGATTATTTCAGCAATTGATGTTACATACGTCATGACAAGCTCTTCATTAATATGATCCATATGGTTTTGAATTGAGGCATAAAATGTCTGAAAATTTGGTTTCCTACGCAGGGTAGAGTGGTATGTCCTTTGCATGGGCTAAAGACTACTAGGGTATATATATTAATAATGTTCTAAAATGACGAAATTAAGGAAATGAATTTAAAGAGAAAAACATAGTACCAAAATAATTAAACAAACATTGCGAGAAAGTATTAAACAAGATGATACATGATCCTACCTTATCTATCTGTATCTCTATATTATTGTTGTAAGAGAAAAGATAGGTTCTAAGTTATTGCCTATATTATGTATGCATTTCTAAGAGGATTATATATTGAGGGACTTGACTTTATCTTTGCATGCTGGAGATGACTGATTAATGTCTTGCAGAATATGTCCATTGTTTTGGAATTTTTGTCTGTTTATTTTTCAGGCATTTTCATGATTTATATTGTCGAGATTCAAAGGCTGCCTAAAACCATTTGAATAATAATTGATTGGTTTGGTATGTGGATATGCCGATGTTTCCATACTCTTGCCTCTTCGGAAATAACATCCTACAACAGGGAGAATCATTTTGAGATCTCAACAAAATTATGCAATCATTTAAAAGATTACAATTCAAATGTATTCCAATGGATTATGCAAATCAAAGGACCAAATCATAACACTAATTATATGAAATAGATGTACTGATTTCACTTAAACACATACCCCTTTAATGCCACAACAACATTTGATGTTCAATAATATACTCCCTCCGTTCCTAAATATAGGACCTAGATGACTTTTTTGAAAAATCCTAAAAAAAGCAAAAAATAAGTTAATTATAAATTGATTTACCTAATTTTTTCTCTTAAACTAGTTTATTTTACCTATAAGCTAATGGATAATCTAAAAAGATATCAAATATGTCATCATTTAATAACCTATTTCGCAACCTTAATCTTTCCAAAAAAAGTTATCTAGGTCTTATATTTAGGAACGGAGGGAGTATTACTTTAGAAATTAGTCAAATGATTTCAAATCAATTGAGTTCAACTAAGAGCTTGTTTTTTTTTTTTTGCTAGTTCACAATTACTGGTGTAACACCTAGATTTTTTCTATATAAAAGTGATTTAATCAATTTATACCACATTTATATCATTAAAAACTCAAAAATACGAATAAATTAAAACTTTTTAGGCTAAAGTATACTTTTGGTCCCTTATGTTTGTTAGAATCTTAAGTTTTGATGAAGACTAAAATATAGAGGATTAAACCAAGTGCCTAGGAAGCAATAGGATAACATAGGATCCCAAGTAAGAGTGCTTCCGGGTGAAGATCTACTTCCGGATAGATTAGGACTTGCGCATGCGGATGAATGTTTTCATCCCCCAGCATCAGCAAGTAAATCACTGGGAAATAACTTAGTCCATGAGAATTAGGTACACAAAACCTTAAGACTAAGCTATGTTTCAATCGGAAGTGAGTTTGCTTCCTGTTAGACTTAGACTGGCGCAGAGCGATAGAATAGATATTACTCCAAGCGACAGTGAGTCTACTTCCCCAAGTGAAAGCGCTTCCTGTTAGAATTAGACTGGCGCAGAGCGACAGAATAGATATTACACCAAGCGTCAGTAAGTCTACTTCCCCAAGTGAAAGCGCTTCCTGTTAGACTTAGACTGGCGCAGAGCAATAGAATAGTTATTACCCCAAGCGTCAGTAAGTCTACTTCGCCAAGTGAAAGCACTTCCTATTAGATTTAGACTGGCGCAGGTTGATAGACTAGATATAACCCCGAGCGTCAGCGGAAATGCAACATCAAGTAAAGTTGCTTCCTGTTAGATCATGACTGGCGCAGACTGATAGAATAGATTTCACCCTAAGCGTCAGTGAATTCACCACGTCAAGTAAAAGTGCTTTCGATAGCTCAGTGACTAGCGCTGAGTGGTGGAATGAAATAGACTAAGCGAGAGCAAGTCATGGTGAACTAAATCCCTCATCAAGTGAATTTACTTCCGGATGTAGAAGTGCTTCCGGATACTTCTTAGATTTAGGGATCACCCACTGCATGAGACTATATGATTATATTGCTAAACTAACGTTCAAGTGCAGCACACTCAGAAAGGTTGCTTCCGGATGAGAAGTTGCTTCCGCAAGCAATCAGAATGTCTGAACGTTCAAAGAGATGCAGTGTCAGAATGCTTTTGTCAGAGCAGAGGTGTCAGGACTACTTTTCAGAGATAAAGCAAGTCAACCCTGCTAAACATTAATGAAGATGCACTTCTCAACGGTAACATAGGATTAACGGCTTTATTCAAACGTTCATATTCAACCTGGCACAGAAGCCTATGAAGCCGAGTATAAAAGAGACATTCATTCAGAAGAGAAGACATGGAAGAAAAAGAGAGAACAGAACAAAGTATCTGATATATCATACTCTTCATTCTACACATCTTCTACTACTCTCAGATCCAGATTTGTGATATTTTTCAGAGAGTAACTTTATTGTACTTAAGTGAGTAACATCATCCACTCTTAGAGAGAGTTAGTTTTGAGCTTAAGTGTTTAGCACAATCAGTTCATAGAGTGAACATAGTGTAAACTTACAATTTGTAAGGGGGAGCATTTAGAGGTTGTCTAAATCTCCATAGGTTGCAAGTTAGCCCGTAAAACTTGCATTTGTAAGGTTTGCAGGTGAACCCGGTGTAAAACCTGTGGGTTGTTAGGTGAACCCGTGCTCGTAAAACCTAAAGTGTAAAGGCTTCTCTTGTGCCCGGTTTAAACAAGAATAGTGGATTGAAAATCTCAGGTGGAGCCTGGGGACTGGATGTAGGTCTGGGTGACCGAACCAGGATAAATTTATGTGTGCATAAATTTACATTCAAACATTCTATTTTGCATCACATAACTTACTGACTTGTGCATTTCACTACTTCGTAAATATTATCACCAAGCACAAGCAGTCTTTCGAAAACAAGATTCAAAAGATTTAATTTATTCCCTCACCCAATTCACCCCCCCCTCTTGGGTGACAGCCACGTTTATCATTTGGTATCAGAGCAAGGTCACTTGTTTAAAGGATCCAACGATCTCAAGTGCAAAGACCTAGGCTGATTTGGGTTACAAAATGTGTTTTGAAGGTTTTGATCATACAATCCCACCCGTGTTAGAAAATGCTGATTTTTACTTATGGAAGGGAAGGATGAAAAGTTTTATACTATCCACTGATTTCAAAATGTGGGATGTTTTTGAAAAGGACTCTGATTTCAAACCAAAAGTAAATTGGACAGAAGAGGACAAAAGCTTATTTTACTTAAACCTTAGAGCAATGCAAATTTTGCACAAAAGTTTATCTGACAATGATTACCAGAAAATTAAACATTGCTCTAGGGCCATAGATATTTGGAACACTCTTGATACTATGTATGCTTCTAACCAATTTCTTGATGTTAAGGCTGTCCAAAGCTCACTGTGTGCTCCTTGTGAATCCACCGTTGATGAGCTACTGGATGGTGATGTAGTAGAAGCTAGTATCAGCAAAGAGAGAGTGGATCTCCGCCTAGAAGATTCAGAAGCTGAAGAAAATGAGGTACCTAAACTTGAAACTTCTGAATTGCAAGATATGTATAATGAGCTACATGTTGAATTCTGTAAACTTGCAAAAGAAATTCTAGGCTTAAGAAAAAGGAATAGGGAACTTGAGGAACTTAATCCTTCTTCTACAACCAAGGAGTCCAAAGTTCCACTCATAAAAGAAGATTTTTCGAAAGACCCTGAAATTTCAAAAGTTAATAAACATAGAGTCTTTGAAAAGAAAACTGACCACCATAATAGTGATAAGAAATCTGATTCAGAACATCATCCCATTATCTGTCATTATTGTGGTAGAACTGGTCATATTTCTCACACATGCAATTTTAAGAGAAATTTAAATGTGAGAAATAAATATATATGGATCCCCAAAGGACAAGTAAGGTCCAGCGCTAACTATGTAGGACCCAAGTACAAATGGGTACCAAAACTCCCTTCTAGTGCCTTACCTGTGCAGGAAAGATCAAGAGTTCCTCTTGTCCCAAAGAAGAGAACTCGTGGTGATGTCACTACTGCAACTACCTGGTTCAATCATAAGAAGCAGTGCGCTACCACAAGGAACAAAGACCTTGTCTCAGGGATAAGCTATCACAGAGTTCCATTCAACTATCCTGAGAAGGACAAAAGAGAGAGGATGTCTCAACTCACATGGAGAAAACCTGCGAATCCTGTCTCGCCTAAGAAAGTGCTTCAGGCCAAGGATAAGTATAAAAGATCTCCTTGGGTAAGCAAGGGATTATTTAAGGTTGAAGCATGCAACAGTAAAATCTCCTATGCAAATGTAAGATGGACTTATTGAGATTTTACATTAAGCATCATAAGCATGAACATAATATGGCTTTAGTTATGAAAGCTTGATCGCTGTGGATGCACAAGAGAGAACATCAACGAGTCACTCAAAGTTAAATCTTAAGTAAGTACCATCGGAAGCAAAACTACTTCCGGATGCTCTCGTGCTGACGCTGAATGACTACTCAAGGCAACCAGGAGCGTCTGTCCAACCGGAAGCAAAATCACTTCCGAATACTCTTTTGCTAGCGCTGGATGATAATTCAATATGATCAAGAGCGCCAGTGTCAGATCAAGGGACACATCACTTCAGAAAACGTTTCAACTTCCTCTATGAAACGCTGTGCCTTCTCTGAAGCAACACGTGTCATCAGGTGTGTCGTTCCAACGTAAAAACTTACGTTACCCAATGTGTGAAAATTTGAAAGACTATGCCCATTCTATCCTCAAGAAGTTTCACCTATAAATAGAAGTCATTTTTCATTTTCACTTTTTACTACATCTTTTTCACTCGCATCGTTTTCTCTAAAAAGTCTTTTCATCTTCTCCATTGTGTTCTTCATTTCTCCTTTACACATTTCTCGCATTTCATCCTTTTTATTACTACAACATTCATATAAAAATGGCCGGATCTCATGAATCCAACCCAGTCATCCAGAAAACCTCTTCTTCCAAGAAACACAAGTCGAAATCTGGGAAATCCACTCACAAGCATTCTGGTAAATCTGGGCACCATGAAGAACATCATGAAGAACATCATAAAGGTTCTAGGCAATCACAGGGACAGGATGAAAACGTTCAGGGTCAGCCTGGAACCTCTGGTAGAGTGGAACAGGCAGTGGGTTCTGAACAAGAGAGGGATGCTCAGAGAAAGGGAAAGAAAAAGAAGGTTCAATTTTCTGAGGAGCCTTCCTCCAAGAGGCAGAGGGTTGAGGAAGAAGATGATCCCACAGTCTATAGAGATGGGGCATTGGAGGGTGTATCCGCCAAATTTGAGACATCCATTCCCATCTTCAATCATGGCCTGTTCATCAATCTGGACAAGTTGGATGAACTAGGGTTTGCTCATCTGCGCCCTTACTTGGAAAAGTATATGCCTTGGCTGGGCATCAACCAGGACTACAACGTCAACGTCCTGCGAGTCTTTTGCCAATCCCTCTCAGGCAGAGCTAAGTACAGGAAGGTGGATGGGAAAGAGCAAGTCCACAAACTCTCCTTCACTGCCACTGTAAGAGGAAGAACCTTCAGGTTCACTTGGAGAACCTTGAATGAGATGATGGGAATCACAGAAGAGGATATGAATGAATGGATCTACCCTGAGTCTCACAAGTACAGCAAGGAGGAACTCGAGGAGTTGTATGGCACCAACAGCAAGAAGGTGTCCAAGATGTCTGATTCTAACAGGCTCTTGTACTACATCTACTCCCGAATAATGACTCATAAGGGAGGCAACTTCAACGAGTTCACACTGCTGGACAACCCTTGGTTCCCTAGACTCCTCTCGCTCAAGCCTTTCAACCCTGGGCAGTTGATATGCCTAGAGCTTCAGCGCTGGTTAAGCAATGACAAGTCAGGTTATCTTCCCTATCCCACCATCATTGCCTTCCTTCTTGAGAAGCATCTGATCAAAGCTACATCTGCTGTGGAAGAAGAGAATGTCCAGTGTAGGCCTGTGGGAGCAACCAATGTGGCAAGGATGGGGATCAAGTATTTCAAGCCTCCTAAGCCCACTCGCTCACGCTCACAAGCCAGTAGTGCTTCTGGTACTTCAGCTCCCTCTGCATCTGGAGCAGGAGATCAGGAAGTTGACTCACATGCTGGGCCAAGCCGTAGTGCAAGGGTTCCAGCTTCTGTTAGGGCCTTTGCCGAGGACATAAAGGAAGAGCTTCTGTTGAGACTGACTGATTCCTTGGTGGGTCCTCTCCGTGCTGAATGTGAAGCTGGTTTCCAGCACCAAGGGGAGCGGATCCAGCGGCTCGAGGACAGAATAGGACAACTTGAGAATCACCTTACCAGGGTGGATGCAAAATTAGACCAACTTGAGAATCACCTTACCAGGGTGGATGCAAAATTAGACCTCATCCTCCAGCACCTACAAATTCCCCAACCTTCATCACAAGGTAACTTGCCACCTCCTCCTCCGCCTCCTCAAAACCCTCCTCCTCCTCCTAATCACCCTCAACTACCACCTCCTCCTCCGCCTAACACTCAACAACCTCAGCCTCCACCACAAAATGACCAACAAGCCCCACCATCACCCAACAATGACCAACAATCCCAACCTTCACCTACCCATGACCACCAAACCCAAGACTCACCTCACAACTCTCCACGCCTTTCCCCTAGAAACTTCTCATCCTCACCTTCATCATCCTCATCCTCGCCCATTCCCACACGACCAGGTGCCCCTACACGCTCTCCACTCCGCTTCTCCAACCCAACCCATCAAAGCCCTAGACCCATAGGATCTGAAACAGCCATTCTCCCCCTCAGCCAACCATACGGCGAGTATCCCCGCCTTCAACCACTCTCCGATGACCATTTACCCTTTACCCCTGACTCCGCCAATTACAAAGCATACTCCTCCACTTATCCCTATACGGATCTCTTTGTCACCTCCAGTTGCTTCCCCGACTCTCCTCAAACTCCTGAACACCTATCCTCTCCCACATCCTCTACCTCTACCCTATCACCCTCCCCTCCCAAGAAATTTGGTCCTGAACCACCTCCATCCTCCTCCACATCCACTCCATCCCTGGCACTCACCCCTGTTGATGATGACAAAAGGGGGAGAAATGTTATGTCCACTCTTCGTCTAAGCATGGCCACAAGGGATGCCCTCAGCCAGCCATCACTCTGGATTGATGAAGATATCACGGCCGCCCTGCGTCGTGCATATGAGTCTCAGAGGCTGAGTGGTGCAGAGAGCCTTATAAGAAGAGAGGCCGTCCGGTTCATGCAGCAGAAGAAAGCGGCTGAGCAAGGACCACAATGGGATATGGTTGTGTATGGGCAGAATGAACAATCCTCACAATCTGAGTCATCATCGGAGCCTCCTCCAAATAAAACAAGTAGAGAGATGGTTGAGGAGATCATAATGAAGTGGGGACTGAAGAGACCCAACCATCCTCCCATTGTGATAGCCAAGCCTGTTCCTGCATCCTCTGGGCAAGAGTCTGAGGTCCCTTCATCTGAGCAATCTTCTGATCCTCCTCCCTCGTCTGAGCCAGCAGCCAGATTCAGTGCACCCAGAAAGAAGGCCGTTGCTAGGAAACGTGCCAGGAAGTTAATTGCCACCACTGAATCTGATGAGTCTGAGGAAGAGACTCCATCTGACCTACCTGAGCAAGGAACTTCATCTGCTCAGGTTGTGCAAGAAAATCCAGTGGTCCAAGCGGTTCCAATTCTGAAGGAGGTCAAATTGGAAATTGAAGACATGACCCCTGATGAATTTGAGAGATTTGGATTCACTGACAAATTATCTTTTGGTCAGATGGCTTGCCTCGATGCTGAAAGAGCAAGTGCCATGCCCACTCCTCCAATTAACAAAAGCAAAGGGAAGAGCAAAGGGAAAGGGAAAAGGAAAGCCCAAGAAGTTGAAGAGGATCCCAACTTCTCTGCATGGAATGTGAGAATCCGGGCTGTACACTATCCCAATGGAGAAGTCTGCTACTTCGACGATGCTACAGGTTTCCCTGGGTATGAAGAAGTGGAGAACATGAAAAGGGCATACGAGGAGTCCATTGAATCAGAAAGGCTCAGGAGGGAAAAAGAGGAAAAAGAGCTTCAAGAGATCATTGCCCAGATAAACCAGAGTGAGCGTGAGGAAAATGAAGAGAGGCAGAAAGAGAGGGAAAAGAAAAAGAGACACAAACTCTAACCCCCAATCCAAATATTTTTGTTGATTTTGTTTTCATGCATATTTTCATTCATACTTAGTGAAATTTATTTGTATACATTCTTTACTTGTATATGTTATTTGATTACATAACTCTGACTTGTAACCTCTGCTTGTCAATAATATTTGTCTGAGTTACTTGTTGTTATCCATTGCTTTTATTCTCTTGATAATCCTTCCTTAGGAACTTAATCGATAAAACTAGGTTTGTCATCATCAAAAAGGGGGAGAATGTTAGAATCTTAAGTTTTGATGAAGACTAAAATATAGAGGATTAAACCAAGTGCCTAGGAAGCAATAGGATAACATAGGATCCCAAGTAAGAGTGCTTCCGGGTGAAGATCTACTTCCGGATAGATTAGGACTTGCGCATGCGGATGAATGTTTTCATCCCCCAGCATCAGCAAGTAAATCACTGGGAAATAACTTAGTCCATGAGAATTAGGTACACAAAACCTTAAGACTAAGCTATGTTTCAATCGGAAGTGAGTTTGCTTCCTGTTAGACTTAGACTGGCGCAGAGCGATAGAATAGATATTACTCCAAGCGACAGTGAGTCTACTTCCCCAAGTGAAAGCGCTTCCTGTTAGAATTAGACTGGCGCAGAGCGACAGAATAGATATTACACCAAGCGTCAGTAAGTCTACTTCCCCAAGTGAAAGCGCTTCCTGTTAGACTTAGACTGGCGCAGAGCAATAGAATAGTTATTACCCCAAGCGTCAGTAAGTCTACTTCGCCAAGTGAAAGCACTTCCTATTAGATTTAGACTGGCGCAGGTTGATAGACTAGATATAACCCCGAGCGTCAGCGGAAATGCAACATCAAGTAAAGTTGCTTCCTGTTAGATCATGACTGGCGCAGACTGATAGAATAGATTTCACCCTAAGCGTCAGTGAATTCACCACGTCAAGTAAAAGTGCTTTCGATAGCTCAGTGACTAGCGCTGAGTGGTGGAATGAAATAGACTAAGCGAGAGCAAGTCATGGTGAACTAAATCCCTCATCAAGTGAATTTACTTCCGGATGTAGAAGTGCTTCCGGATACTTCTTAGATTTAGGGATCACCCACTGCATGAGACTATATGATTATATTGCTAAACTAACGTTCAAGTGCAGCACACTCAGAAAGGTTGCTTCCGGATGAGAAGTTGCTTCCGCAAGCAATCAGAATGTCTGAACGTTCAAAGAGATGCAGTGTCAGAATGCTTTTGTCAGAGCAGAGGTGTCAGGACTACTTTTCAGAGATAAAGCAAGTCAACCCTGCTAAACATTAATGAAGATGCACTTCTCAACGGTAACATAGGATTAACGACTTTATTCAAACGTTCATATTCAACCTGGCACAGAAGCCTATGAAGCCGAGTATAAAAGAGACATTCATTCAGAAGAGAAGACATGGAAGAAAAAGAGAGAACAGAACAAAGTATCTGATATATCATACTCTTCATTCTACACATCTTCTACTACTCTCAGATCCAGATTTGTGATATTTTTCAGAGAGTAACTTTATTGTACTTAAGTGAGTAACATCATCCACTCTTAGAGAGAGTTAGTTTTGAGCTTAAGTGTTTAGCACAATCAGTTCATAGAGTGAACATAGTGTAAACTTACAATTTGTAAGGGGGAGCATTTAGAGGTTGTCTAAATCTCCATAGGTTGCAAGTTAGCCCGTAAAACTTGCATTTGTAAGGTTTGCAGGTGAACCCGGTGTAAAACCTGTGGGTTGTTAGGTGAACCCGTGCTCGTAAAACCTAAAGTGTAAAGGCTTCTCTTGTGCCCGGTTTAAACAAGAATAGTGGATTGAAAATCTCAGGTGGAGCCTGGGGACTGGATGTAGGTCTGGGTGACCGAACCAGGATAAATTTATGTGTGCATAAATTTACATTCAAACATTCTATTTTGCATCACATAACTTACTGACTTGTGCATTTCACTACTTCGTAAATATTATCACCAAGCACAAGCAGTCTTTCGAAAACAAGATTCAAAAGATTTAATTTATTCCCTCACCCAATTCACCCCCCCCTCTTGGGTGACAGCCACGTTTATCAATGTTTACATCAAGTTTCAATTTAGTCCTTTATGTTTGAAAAGTACACTTTTAGTCCTTTTTTGTTAACACCGTTAGTTTGACTTAATGGAAAATGCTAACTTAACAATTTTAGATGGTTATTAAATACTAAAAAAATGTTCAGATTAAAATATTTGAGTGTAAATATTCTTATATTTTCAAAATTTATCATTTTCGGTCCAATTTCGTTATAAAATAATCATCTAAAATTTTTAAGTTAGCATTTTCCGTTAAATTAAACTAACGGTGTTAACAAAAAAGGATTAAAAGTGTACTTTCCAAACATAAAGGACTAAATTGAAACTTGATGCAAACATAAGGGACCAAAAGAATACTTTAGCCAACTTTTTATTTTGAAAGTTAAATAATAATTTTTCTTATTCAAAACTATTTAAAAACCTTCTTTTGTAAAATGAGCTTCAATAAATAATTATATAGTTATGAAAATTCACGTGGATATAAATTCATTAAATAACTAAGTTTAAATCTAATACTTAATTCTATCAGGTTCCTTAATTAGTCAATCTATCTAGAAACTCATTTTGATTATTTAAATAAATACACCTATTACTACAATTACAATTAATACAAATTGGCTATCTCAGGTGATAGCTTCCTACTTATGTATATCACAAGCTTTTCGCTTATTACATGATAATATAACAAAATCAAATTACAACAATCTATTTATTTCAAATATTCATAGGGCCTATCAAGCTTCCCTGCCACTCAACTTAACCTTCTCCCTGCACATCTGAAAACATTTTGAAAAACGGGTGAAATTCAAATAATCCCAATAGCAATTTATTTCATTCATATATCTTTTAAACTGCTCAGATAATAATAGTGCGCTCTTGTTGGTGTTATACTATCTTTTAGTAAAACACTCATACATGGCCCCTACCTTAACAATATGTTTGTTACAGGCAGACTACATAATGCATGTGCCTATCGCACCATCTAGCAATAAACTCGTCTTTCATAGTAGGAACACCTGACAAGATTTTCTAAGAAAAATAAATTCAACAATATGGCATGGGGGAGCGACCCTCCTCATGTATGGAGTACTCCACCAAAATATAAATACAAAAATAAACCCTATCAAAATCTGAAGAAGCAATTTTCAAAATTTATAATTATTTATAGCATGCTATTTTATTATGACTGAAATAAGCCGCTACCTGAGCTCCAACCAATATCCTTTCAACAATACAATCCGCAACTTTCTTCTTTTCTTTTTCAATGCCTTGAGAAATTTATACCACAATCATTTCCTATTATTACATCATGTAATAATAGCTAGTACTGTTCTAATATAAAATACTCTCTCCGGTCCTAAATATAAGACCTAATTGGAGACTCAATCTTGGTCCTAAATATAAGACCTAATTACAACTTTTGTCATTTTTTCCCAAATTGACCTTCTTCTTCTTGACAACTATACTTAATAATAATCACAAATTCTCATCAGCTTTTTCTTTCTCTCCTCCATCTCTTGGAATAAGAAGTGTGGTAGTCGGTTTGATTATGCTGTTGAACAGAGGATAATGGTGAACGCAAGTACTTCGTGATGATGTTGAAGCTCGCAAGTACACCTCTTCTCGTATCAGTGAAATTCAAGTGCTCTCTCTTTCAAACTCGTTATCTATTTGTTCTAATTTCGGCTTCTTCTTCTTTCTTTCCTTCATCGAGTTGATCAAGCATAACAACAAACTTAACCATCAGACATTTTAAGTGTTCCAGTACTGAGATAATGACGTCATTTTCTTCTTCCGACAAGTTAATTGCACTGGTTCATAGCACTTAAATCGCTGTGAAACTACTCCATTGTTCAACAACCTCCATTGTTCACAACCTTTGTTCTGAAATCAGAGATTCAAAATTAGCATAAACCTTCAAAGATTTCAGATCTGAGATTCAAAAGCATAAACCTTCGAAGATTTCAGATCTGAGATTCAAAATTAGCATAAACCTTTGAGAAATTGAGAAATTGGAGATTAGAGGGCGGAAATCTAACAAAATTGAAGATCAGAGAGTTGCAGATTTGATATCAAGAGTTTAGAAGATGAAATTCAAACTCGAAGCTATGATCAATCGAAATCTGTGGGCCGCTTTGTTAATAAGGATGGAGGATAGCGTAGTTTTTTGTTTTAATGTAAGGGTATTTTTGGAAAACCAGGTAAAATTAACTAACTTAACTACCTTCCTTAATCTCCCCAAACTTGGTAAATAGGTCTTATATTTAGGACCGGAGGGAGTATATCTTTAGCGTCACTCTTGTTCCTATAGGTATAATACTACCCAACGCCTTCTTCACATGATCATATATTTTTGTTTCTAATTCTAATCTCAATGTTTGATAATAGTTACTATAAATGACGTTCTTAAACTCCTTTTAAGAAATCGCACAACACAATCATGTATAGCAACACAAGGTTCTAAGGAAAACATCCATTTCACATTGATTAAGTGTCAAATATTTCATCATTGTGAATGATAATTTCCATTTAACAGCAACACTTAGTTTTTCCTATTCATAAACAACCTACTTCTCATAAAACTCCTTTCAAATAATGATTAAATCATTCTTTACAAACTGACAACCAATAACTATGACTAACAGTTAATACATCAAAGCATTCCCATTACAAAGTCAAATAAATTCTTAGCAACCCATGACAACACTCAAAGTCTTCTTCTGAAAATGAAATCTAATTAAATCAAAAATCAATCTTACATTATATCAAAAATATCAGATTTTATTTATATAACATCAAAACAGAACCACACGCTTAAACCTTTTTTCTTTTTTTCAAACAAAAACCTGCAACATCATTACCATTTCTTTTTCAAGAGAAATCAATTCAGCGATTCAGCAAGTAATGGAAAATGGGCAAAACATTCATGAACCAAACAAGCATTCATCAAACATAGATTAACGGCTCTTTATTTATCTTGAATATACTAATTAGCATCATTGAAATGGATAAATTGAAGAACAATACCAAGCAGTGGTTAGCGAAAAGCACTGGATAAAGGATGAAACTAGGAAAGATTGGAACTTTAATCATATATTAACCATGAAGGAAAGCAAAGGATTGGCCTACTTCAATTAATTTACTCAAATCACAACACTAAACACCACATAGACATACACGCTAGAGAAACTTCCAAATAACAGAACATACAACATCATCAACAAATTTCAACATACAAGGATAATTAAATACTCCATTATTCATTCATTATACACTATATACATATAAAAAAATTAATTAAACCAAAAAGCATAGAATGCAATGGACAAGTAGAGAAAACACAAAACTACAAAGTCCCTAAAGATCAAAAACATTCACCCTGCATGTTTGAACATAAATAACCTTTGCTTTCAAAAGAATAAATCACTAAATGCAGCACTTTAACTCATGTACCTCATCAGACAACAAAACAGAGACAGAAAATTGAAATTCTTAAAATAATAAACCTTCCAGAAAAATAACATACATGCTCAGAATTCAGCCTAACTAAAGGTTAACATTAAATAACTTGAAATTGGATTAAGATCCAATCAGAACTAACAACGAACATTGTCTGAACTTTGCATAGACCAAAACCACATTCTAATAGTCTTGATAAACTGATAAACTTATTTTTCATGCTTACTTTTAATTTCATTAGATTAGAAACTCAAAACTCAAAACCTAAACCCAAATCGGACCTTGCTTGGAAAATATCTCAAACAAAATGAACGAGTAAGAACAAAGAATCTCACCTAATATCAGCTAATGTACCCATGAATGATTGAGATTCCTCGTCGCTCAAACCCAGCCTCCAACATCACCGAACATTACAGAAATTGTAATCCATCTTGACTGCCACGAAGAGCCGTTGCCGGCGCCAAAATCGCCTCCCGTCGCCGGAGGTTTTCGCTGGAAGTGGCGGAGCTAGTTGAAGGAGTGAAGAAACAGAGAACGAGAGAGAAAAAAAATGAAAGCTAGGGCCGACTGCGAGAAAAAAAATAAAAGGAAGGGTTTTTTAAAAAATAGCGTTTCCTTTGAAATTACCATACTATCCTCCTTTATAAATTTTATTTACTATTCATTTTAATTCAAAAAATGAATCTAAAAAAAAAGGTCCATATATAAATTCATATATTTTCTTTTACTATAATGTTGTTTAAGCCTAAAGGAATTCTACATAAAATTCTCAATCTAAAATTCACTCTCTAATCATTTTTCTTTAATATATAAGGAAAATTGATATTAAATTTCTTAAAAATGCTTTTATTGTCAAAATTTATTTATAACTATTTTTAATTTTATATTGACACCCCGCAATTCTGAATTAATTATTTATTATCTCTAATCAAATTTTTGAGGTGTCACAACTGGCGTTAAGATAAGACTTTTATGAAGCCACAAGCAATGCATTATGAACATATAGGAATTCAACAAAATGAATCTCAATCACGCTACATTCTATTTGGGTCCTAACGACACCATGACTTGACTGACTAACTATGTGAAAGACTAAAAATAACAACAGGGCTTGGTTCAGACAATCTTATGGAAGACCAAACATGTCAGACATGTTATTCATAGTGAGAGAATCTAAATCTTTTATATTTGAAAATTTATAGACTTAGTTGGTTAGTTTGAACCCACTGTATTCTATTGTTAGATATTTGGTTTATGTACTTAATGAACTTTGTTAGTTCGACGTTGTTTAAGAATTTAGTTTTATCTTTTTTTACCATGATAGTTATATACATTTTAGGTATTTAAATTTTCTATTATGGTTAGTCATCAGATATTATTTTGGACTTTAGTATTAATCTTTTTTAACTATTTAGTATTCTTAGTATGTAAATTGCTTTTCTAATATAGTTAGTATATACTCCTATAATATAAAATAGAGGGTTAGGAAGTGGATGTTACAATTTGGTATCAGAGTAAAGATTTACGTTTTGCAAATTAGTCATGGGACAAGGAAATAAGTATTAAAATGTTTTTTAGTGTATTAAAATGTCTCAAAATCATTCCTCATTTCTTAAATAAAAATCAATAAATTAAATTATGAGGCTTTTACAACAAACATAAACATAAACATAAATATAAAAAATAAACACAAACACAACCATACACTATAAACATAAACATAGACATTATAATAGCATAGACATCTAACCAAATATAGCATATTATACATATCCATTATATACATCTACCCTCAAAATCTATTGGTCCACGTGTCACAAGGACTCCCACTTTGAATGAACTTTTTTGGATGATTTTGAACCAAACTTATAATCAAAACAAACAACCTAATATAGTCTACATAAACCTCTAAATAAATCTAAACTTTGTAAAAATTATTTAGAGACATAAATCTTAATTTTACGCATTTACAATCTATATATTTAAAATTTTTTAATGTTGATGATACAGGAAACAAAGTGAAATTTTATAATTCGTTTAACTCACAAGAAAACATTTCATCTGCTTCAATTAATTCTCCTAATGTAGTTAGCATGCTGAATTCTGAAATGGGAAATCAATAAGAAAAGACTCCAACTTCTGATGTGATTAGACCTTACACTCGCAAAATTGATAAAAGTGTATCTACTAGAAAACAGAGAAGATCAGTACTATCAGACATAACCAATCATTCAAGTATAACTCAAGAACCACCTTATGAAGTTACTACTAATGCTTCATCTAGTAATCATCAAACTCAAACACAAAACAATGGTGATTCCAGATTTATATCAAAAAAGAGGGTGGTCAAGAAATCAGTGCTAACATCAGGAGTAACAATGAATTTTTCTTCAAAACTTGACAATGCAGCCGCTGATTATACTATATTATCAGATAATGACATTTCTCATATAAATGATTATGACATAGTGCTACGAAATGAAGATGATATTGAATCCAACATTAACACATTGTGCTCAAATTACATCGACGAAGGAGACCATGTCCATGAATGCAAATATTGTTGTGCTCTAATGTGGTTAAATGAGAGGCTAAAAAGGAGTGACAAGGACAATAGGCCAAAATTCTCAATGTGTTGCTCTCAAGGAAAGGTACAAGTCCCTTACATGAAGCCACCTTCTGATGGGATACGACAACTATTCTTTAACAAAGAAACATCACAATCTAAAAACTTTCTCAAATATATTAGAAGTTACAACAATATGTTTTGTTTTACATCAATGGGAGACAAAGTTGATCATAGGATGAATATAAATGTAGGAGGATCATACTCATTTGTGATGTCGGGTCAAAATTATCATTTGATAGGAATTTTACTTTCATCTATTGATGACCCACCTGTGTACTTGCAGTTATATTACATCATTAAGATTTTCAGGATTAAGATTATCAAGATATTACATAAAAAAATAATGTTCCAGCTATTTTTATCAAACGGAAAACAAAATTTTCTACTTCAACAATTAATTACTATATGAGAATTTGCACCATAATATCAATGACATCACTCTTTATTCACATCACTCTTTATCACATGATGACTAGAGCATCTCTTAGTGTGTATCCACAACATCATAAAACATTAAATCTGCACATAGCATTCACATAACCATACGGTACATACTCAGTTATCACATTACCACAAGATCGATAATCAAACAACCAGCCAACAGAGACAGTTAATACAGAAATCCAACAAATTAGACGTTCAAATAACTACAGACAAATGCGGAAGCTGATGCAACCTAGTCAAATGGCAATATATATATCCCTATAAGATCACCTCCGGCCTACTTACTGCATCAGTATGGGCCGGACGGCCCCTTCCCCTTCCTCTCTACCTCCATCTGTGCATGATCACCTAAAAAAAAATAAAGGAATGGGGTGAGACAAAACTATGTCTCAGTAATCACTACTTAACTCACTGTGAGACTCAAAAGTGGGGTAGTGGAGCGTCTACAGGGTACCCCAGTTTTCAAAACCTGCATAAACCACATAATACATACATATATATATACAGAACAGATACATCCATCTCTCAATAGGCAAAAATAAACGTGATTGACACTGTGCCCAGTCTCAAATCTGAAAGCATGAAAAAGGGACCACTCTAAAATGTGAAAAATCCCTGGTTCCTTTACAATCCGAGGAACCTGTACAATTAACATATCGATTTGCTTAAATCGATGGTTACATCGGCCGACGGTACTAATAATCAGTGTCATGCAACATACAAAAGATTTATATATGAATATGTATATATAAAATACAGTGTATTTAGAAAGGTACCCTATAGCCCACGTTTAAATATAAAATAATCTGAACACATTTCATTTATATATATATAAGTAGAAGAGGATTTTAGAAATCCTCAACTACCGTCACCCTCAGTATCACAGTCAGTTAAGCGTGATTACCTGTTCAAGCTCAAAAACAGCACTATATATCCTCAGTTATTGCCTTCCGCGAGCTCCACTCGAAACATCGCTGACCAAAAATCGCACAATGAGCTGCTAATGGTCAAGACACAATATCAGTGACTTTGACCACCATTCAACTAATTCTATTTTAAGCGGTAATAATGCTAAATACTTTAATTAAATGTTATGTATCATTTCCACTTCACTCATTCCCATGAATTCCTAAACATTGTTCCAATTATTATGTTCCTTTATCATTCCTATAAAAAAAAAACTATGCCACACTTCCAAAACTTACCAAAATCTTCAAGAAACACTCATTACTCAAATTCTATCCTCACCTTTCTTTTTCTCTTACCCCTTTTGATTATATTCCTAAAACATTTAACTTTTTACCATTTCTCATTGTACTTGGCAACACTAACCAACCATCTAAACACCACCACAACAACCTCATTCATATCAATATGACAAGTAAATGTGCCTCCCAACCTCACAAATTCAGAAACCTACCACCAAACTACAAACATTCTTTTACATAACCAAATTCCCTTTTTAATCAATACCTTAACTTCTAAATTTCCTTCTAAGCTTTCCCTTTACTAATCCTTTACAATAACAAGATTTTCAACCTTCATCATCTCTTGAAAAATTATAAACCCACCATGACCAAACCATCCTTTAAACCATCTAAAACCACTTCCAATCAATACTTTAACTATCCAACTTCCTTTTAAAGCCCAAGCTAGCCAACATTAGCATTCCAACATCAATGAACAACCTTAACTATCATTACATAACCACCATTTAAGTTTAAAACCTTATTCTTTAGTGAACTCTTATTAAAGAGTCAATACAATTCTCAAATTAACTTCCAACTTCAATAAACAACTTCAACTAACATTACAAAATCACCAATCTATTCCAAAACACCAATCATTAGCCAAATCTTAACTCAAAGAGCCCAAATATTGCTCATTTCCATACTCAACTCAAATTTTCATCTATAACCCACTTAAATACTTTCAAGAACAGTCAATAACCCACCTATACAAAGTCTAAATTCAACTTTAAAGCTCCTTAAATGCATTCATGGTCCAACCCTAACTTAAAAGAGAAAGCTTTAACCAAAAATCAATGTCATTAGATGTTCGGAGGACTTACGGAGTTCAAAGATGATAGAAAGAACCTCACCGCCGCCGGCCGCCGTCTGGGTCGCCGGAAAACACCTCTTCCTAGGTGGTTGGCCGAGAAATGAAAGGAAAGAGAAAGGAAAGATGAGAAATGAAGTTGGAACATGAAGAAATCACATAAAAACGAAAGAAACTATCATCCACCTTCAAAAACTAACTCCCTTCGCCGGAAAACACCTCGCCGCCGCCAGAAGAAGCCACGGCCGAAGCACTCCCTCCAAGCACCGATCGAGGGCGAGCTTCACGGATTTGTGAAGGAGAACAAGTGCAAAACGGAAATGAAGAAGCTTTATGGGAAGGCGAGGCCGAATGGGTGTGTGGGTGTGGAGAGAAAAAATGAAAGAGAGGTGAGGAAGGTTGGTGGCCGACACATTTTTGTGAGTGGGAGGAGGAAGAGTCCGAAAGTTTTAAGAGGGAAGGGAAGGAGGGTGTGTTTGGTTGAGTGGAATGAGGAGGGGTTATGATAATTCATAGCCCAAACGTGTCATAGTGTACTCTTTTTAATTTAAAACCACTTAAACCAGTCTCCAATCTCCCAAATTTTCAAAATATTTTTGGTTTCATCATTCCCTCATATTTCAAATTCTTCAATTGCTTATTTAATTATTTGGGCGCTTAATACTCAAAACACGTAAAAATATTCTAAAAATCACCAAAAATTCCTAAAAAGTCTTAAATTTCCAATTTCTTCATTTATTATTTCCTAAAACACTCCCTAATCCTGTATTAAATTTTCAGGATGTTACAATTCTCCCCACCTTTTAGGAATTTTGCCCTCAAAATTCACTATGTCAACAACCCTTATGACGTAATATATGAAAGTAATGGATACACAAGAGGGGGGGGTGAATTGTGCAATAAAATAAAAGCTCAAATAAAATCAACACAAGAGTTTATACTGGTTCGGTCTTCCTAACCTACGTCCAGTTCTCAACCACCCAGGCCGAGTTCCACTATCCCCAGGTTTTACAACGGGTGCACCTGGAACCTTTACAACCGCAAGTTTTGAACGGGATCACTTGCAACCTTACAACTACAAGTTTTACTCAAGGCTCACTTGCAACCTTTCTAACTAACTCCCCCTTACAACCAGCAAGGGTTCAACCTTTACAAATAAAGGATTTTTCTAACTAAGTTCTCTTTAAGAACAGATAGTGTTACACACTTAAGTACAATTGATGCTCTTAAAACAAGAAGAGACTTAACTACAAAGAGTACAAGATATGTAGATGAAAAGATCACTCAATGAGTTAAATGCTCTTTCTCTTTTCTGGGCAGCTTTGAATGCTTGAAGGTTTTCTCAATTTCTCTCTCTAGCTTTCTTCAAGTTGTCAAAGATATTAGTTAGCTTCATAAATGAAGGTGAGCTTGCTTATATAGTCTTCAAACATTCTCACTCTTTGTAGGTGGGTTAGCCGTTTGAATATGGCCGTTTTTCCCAAGTTACCGTTTGCCCAATTAATGCTTCATCAATGCATAGCAGGGTTGACTTGCTTTATCTCTGAAAAGTAGTCCTGACAACTCTGCTCTGACAAAAACATTCTGACACTGCACTTCTGAACATTCTGACATTCTGATTGTTTGCGGAAGCAGGTTCACATCCGGAAGCAACTCTCATTAGTGTGCTGCACTTTGAATGTTAGTTAAACAATATAAGCACATAGCCATATGCAGTGGGTGTTCACTTAGTCTAAGATGGCTTCCTTGCATCCGGAAGCACTTCCACATCCGGAAGCACTACTACTGGATGAAGGGTTATATGTACTTTTACTCACTCTCGCTCAGTGTCCTTCAATCCAACAGCCAGCGCTAGTCACTAAGCTATCGGAAGCAATTCTACTAGACGTGGCTCATGTTCACTGACGCTTAGTGTTCTTCAATCCAACAGCCAGTGCTAGTCACTAAGCAATCGGAAGCAATTCCACTAGACGTGGCTCATGTTCACTGACGCTTAGTGTTATCCATTCCAACAGTCAGCGCTAGTCACTAAGCTATCAGAAGCAATTCCACTTCCGGTTGAATCCTAGCTTAGTCTTAAGGTTTTGTATATTTAGTGCTTCTTGGACTAAGTTATTTCCTTAGTTAATTACTTGTTGTTGCTGGGGGATGAGATATTCATCCGCGAGCGCTAGTCCTAGTCTATCCGGAAGTAAATCTACATCCGGTTGCACTCTTACTTGGGATCCTTACATTAACCTAATGCCTAAGTGCTTGGTTCATTCTTTCATACTTTAGTCTTCATCAAAACTTAAGATTCTAACATTCTCCCCCTTTTTGATGATGACAAACTAAATCTATCGCTTAAGTTCATGTGAAATAATTAAAAGAAGGATAATTAAATAAGGCACAAATAACTTAGACATTTATCATTAATAAACAAGAGATTACAAGTTAGTGTTACACAAGCAGATAAAATATACAAGTAATCTATACTAAGCAAGAATGAAATTATGCATGAGAAAATATGAAAAGAAAATTTTCTAAGTTATCATGTATGGGGTTGGTTGAGGTTTATAATTGATGTCTCCTTTTCCTCTCCCTCTCCAACTGCCTTTGTTCGCACTCCTCTTGCAGTTTGGCTAACTGGGCATCCTTCTCACTCTGGTCAATCTGAGCAATTATTCTTTGAAGCTCTGCCTCTTCCTTCTCCCTTCTAAGTCTCTCAGATTCAATAGATTCCTCAAAGGCTCTCTTCAAGTTTTCAACTTCCTCATAGCCTGGGAACCCTGTTGCATCTGAGAAAGGAGTGACCTCGCCATTGGGATAGTGGACAGCCCTGATCTTAACATTCCATACTGGGAAGTTGGGGTCCTCCTCAACTTCCTGGGCTTTCCTCTTCCCTTTGCCTTTGCCCTTTCCTTTCCCCTTGCTTATCGTTTGGGTAGGCTTTGCTGCTGCTCTCTCAGATTCTAGGCAAGCCATCTGACCAAAAGAGATCTTATCCGTGTATCCATACTTCTCAAACTCTTCAGGAGTCATGTCCTCTATCTCCAACTTGACTTCCTTCAGAATTGGAATGGCTTGTACTGATGGGATCTCTTGCTCAGCTTGGACAGATGGAGTCTCTTCCTCATTCTCAGCAGATTCAGTGGAGGTAGCACCTCTGTTGGCACGCTTTCTAGCAACTGCCTTCTTTCTTGACTCACTGAATTTAACTGCTGGCTCAGATGGAGGAGTAGCAGATGTTGGCTCAGTACGAGGAGGAGGAGCAGAGGTTGTTCCAAAGGTAGAAGGGATTGGCTTAGCAATCACAATGGGGGGTGGTTGACCTTCTTCAGCCCGTACTTCATCATTATCTCCTCAACAATATTCTTGCTTTGCTCAGTAGATGGAGATTCTGAAGATGAAGAGGCTGGTTGTGGAATTTCTTCACTTTGCTCAACTACCACCATGTCCCACTTGGACCTTTGCTCATCCGACCTCTGCTGTTGCATAAACCGGATGGCTTCCCCTCTGATTAGGCTCTCAGCAGCACCCAGTCTCTGAGACTCCATGGCTCGGCGGAGGGCAGCCGTGATGTCTTCATCTAGCCAGAGGGATGGCTGAGTCAGAACATCCCTTGTGTCCATAGTCTGGCGGAGGGCGATAACATCATCTCTCCCCCTTTTGGCATCATCAACAAGGGTGAGGGCCAGGGAGGATGGACTAGGTGAAGAGGAGGGTGGAGGTTCAGGGCCAAATCTTCGAGGTGGTGAGGGTGAGGATGAAGAAGATGTGGGTGAGGTTTGTTCTGGTGATTTAGGAGGTTTGGGTAGGAGGGCTGTGTTTCTTTCCCAGAAGGAGGGGTGGGTAAAGAGGACATCAAAAGGGTAGGTGGAGTAGTAGACATCAGGTTGTCTAACTTTCCACCGAATGGGGGATTGGTCTCGGAGGTAGTAGGTCTGATTTGGGTGATTAGGAGAGGTGAAAACAATGTTTTGGGCTGTGGTAGGTTGAGGTGTGATAGGATTAGGATTGGAAGGCCCGGTGGAAGTGTTGGATGGTGAGTGATTGGGGGAGTTATGTGGAGATGGAGAGTTATTGGGGTGAAGGGGTGATTGGCGAGGAGATTGTTGGGGTGAGTCTTGTGTGGAGGTTTGAGGTGATGATTGATGGTCATTGTTGGGTGAGTCTTGGGGTTGGTGGTCATGGTTTGGTGATGTGTGTGGTTGTTGGTCATTTTGTGGAGGTGGCTGTGGTTGTTGAGTGTTTGAGGGAGGAGGAGGAGGAAGTAAGGGTTGATTAGGTGGAGGAGGAGGAGGTGGGTTTTGAGGAGGGGGTGGTGGTAAGTTACCTTGTTGGGGTTGAGGGATCTGTGTTAGAATCTTAAGTTTTGATGAAGACTAAAATATAAAGGAATAGGCCAAGTACTTAGAAAGCAATAGGATAACATAGGATCCCAAGTAAGAGTGCAACCGGATGTGGATTTACTTCCGGATAGACTAGGACTTGGGCTCGCGGATGAATGTTTCATCCCCCAGCGGCAGCAAGTAATTCACTAGAGAATTAACTTAGTCCATGAGCATTAGATATACAAAACCTTAAGACTAGGTTATGATTCAACCGGAAGTGAAATTGCTTCCTGTTGGATTTTGACTGGCGCAGCCTGATAAAATAGAATAACCCCAAGCGTCAGTGAATCAGCCTCGTCAAGTGAAATTGCTTCCTGATAGATTTTGACTGGCGCAGACTGATAGAATAGATATAACCCTAAGCGTCAGTAAGTCTACCTCGTCAAGTGAAAGTGCATCCGATAGCGTAGTGACTAGCGCTAACTGTTGGATTGAAGGACACTGAGCGAGAGTGAGTAATAGTAAACAAAATCCTTCATCCAGTGGTTTTACTTCCGGATGTAGAAGTGCTTCCGGATACATCATAGACTAAGAGGACTAACGTTCAAAGTAAATAAAACACTAAGTCAGAACATAGTCTAAGTAAGACTACTCCCCATAGCAAACAAGCTTCCCACAGCATGTATAGCTCTTACTATATTTGATTATATATATTGCTATGTTGGACTAACCAGTATGTGCAGAACTTGGTCACACTTCCGGATGCAAATGAGCTTCCGGATGGAAAGACTCTTGGCATTGGGACTCAGAGCATTAACACTTGCGGAGCAAGATTACCCCTTGCGGATGAATGATGATCATCCGTCAGCAAGAGTACAAGAGTAAACGTCACATACACAGAAGTCAGAATGCTTTTGTCAGAGCAGAGGTGTCAGGACTACTTTTCAGAGATAAAGCAAGTCAACCCTGCTAAGCATTAATGAAGATGTACTTCTCAACGGTAACATGGGATTAACGACTATATTCAAACGTTCATATTCAACCTGCCGCCCAAGAAGCCGAGTATAAAAGGGAACATCTACATTCAGAAGATGGTTGGAAGAATAGAGCATATTATCTGATGTATTATTTTCTACATTCCTCTCATCTTCTACTCTCAGATCTAAAGTTGTAACATTCTTAGAGAGTCATTCAATTGTACTTAAGTGAGTAACATCATCTACTCTTAGAGAGAGTTATTTGTACTTAAGTGTTTATCAAAATCAGTTCATAGAGTGAACATATCATTAAATCCTCTAATTAATAGAGGCTGTTCTTAAGCTTGTGCTTGAAGAACAGAATTGTTATATTACAATAGTAAGGGGGAGCATTTAGAGGTTTTCTAAATCTCCATAGGTTGCAAGTTAGCCCGCAAAACTTGTGGTTGTAAGGTTTGCAGGTGAACCCGTTGTAAAACCTGTGGGTTGTTAGGTGAACCCGTGTTCGTAAAACCTAAAGTGTAAAGGCTTTCTTGTGCCTGGTTCAAACAAGAAGATTAGTGGATTGAAAATCTCAGGTGGAGCCTGGGGACTGGATGTAGGTCTGGGAGTGACCGAACCAGGATAAACTCGCTTGTGCATATTCTGCTTATTTAAATCTCACACCAAGCACCAAACCACTGTATACTCACTTGTGCTTGGGATGATCCATCGTCACTCTCATCAAGCACAAGGAGTAAAGTTTTAAAAAAGAGAAAATCATAGCTTTTATTCTCCACCCAATTCACCCCCCCTTGGGTGACAGCCACGCATTTCATTTGGTATCAGAGCAAGGTCACTTGTTTAAAGGATCCAACGATCTCAAGTGCAAAGACCTAGGCTGACTTGGGTTACAAAATGTGTTTTGAAGGTTTTGATCATACTATCCCACCCGTGTTAGAAAATGCTGATTTTTACTTATGGAAGGGAAGGATGAAAAGTTTTATACTATCCACGGATTTCAAAATGTGGGATGTCTTTGAAAAGGACTCTGATTTGAAACCAAAAGTAAATTGGACTGAAGAGGAGAAAAATTTATTTTACTTAAACCTTAGAGCAATGCAAATTTTGCACAAAAGTTTATCTGAAAATGATTTCCAGAAAATTAAACATTGCTCTAGGGCTAGAGATATTTGGAACACTCTTGACACTATGTATGCTTCTAATCAATTTCTTGAAGTTAAGGCTGTCCAAAGCTCATTATGTGCTCCCTGTGAATCTACCTTTGATGAGCTACTGAATGGTGATGTAGTGGAAGCTAGCATCAGTGAAGAAAGTGTCAATCCATGCCTAGAAGATTCAGAAACTGAAGAAAATGAGGTACCTGAACCTGAACCTTCTAAATTGCAAGACATTTATAATGAGTTACATATTGAATTCTGTAAACTTGCAAAAGAAGTTCTAGGCTTGAGAAATAGGAATAGGGAACTTGAGGAACCTATTCTTTCTACAACCAAGGAGTCCAAAGTTCCATTCTTAAAAGAAGAATTTTCAAAAGACTCTGAGATTTCAAAAGTTAACAAACATAGTGTCTTTGAAAAGAAAAATGACCAACACAATAATGACAAGAAATCTTATTCTGAACATCATCCTATTGTCTGTTATTATTGTGGTAGAACAGGTCATATTTCTCACACATGCAATTTTAAAAGAAATTTAAATGTGAGGAACAAATATGTATGGATCCCCAAAGGACAAGTAAGGTCCAGCGCTAACCATGTAGGACCCAAGTACAAAAGGGTACCAAAACTCCCTTCCAGTGCCTTACTTGTGCAGGAAAGATCAAGAGTTCCTCTTGCCTCAAAGAAGAGAACTCATGGTGATGTCACTGCTGCAACCACCTGGTACAATCATAAGAAGCAGTGCGCTACCATAAGGAACAAAGACTTTGTCTCAGGGATAAGCTATCACAAAGTTCCATTCAACTATCCTGAGAAGAACAAGAGAGAGAGGATGTCTCAACCAACATGGAGAAAGCCTATGAATTCTGTCTCTCCTAAAGTGCTTCAGGCCAAAGATAAGTATAGAAGATTCCCTTGGGTAAGCAAGGGATCACTTAAGGTTGAAGCATGCAATAGTAAAATCTCCTATGCAAGTGTTAGATGGACTTATTGAGATTTTACATCAAACATCATGTATATGAACATTATATGCCTTATAAGAGTTTATCACAATGTTCATAGTCTACATGCTATCTATGACTATCATTATCAGTGTATAACCATGTGCATATAGTCATAGTTGATTTGCAATGCCATATTCATAGTGAATAATCTTTAGGTGCATGTGAATCACGTACTTCCTACAAACTGACAAGTCAGATCCAAGTCTGGATACTGAAAAGAGAAAAAGGGGGTTATTTGATATATTGTAGGAAAGAAGACTGGAAGCAACAACAAGATTCAAGACTATACATCAGCTGAGATATTTGTCATATTTTGGGAGCTAGAGTTAGAGCTTAATCGCCAAAAAGCAACAAGGAGGGAAAGAAAGAATTGACATTCATCACAATACAAATGATGCTCAGTCATACTAAATCAACCAATGGAAGATTTCTCTCTTGAGACTCCTTGGCCTCCAACGACAAGGATGATGATGGAGAAGAAAAATAACTCTCAACATTGTTGCTTCTTCTCCTGACACTAATGTTGAAGCTGTGAGGAAGTACAAAAAGGCAAAGCAAATTTAATGGGCTAAGAACAGATGTGTGGCATGGAGTTGATACAACTCAAATGAAGTTTAAACATCTATGCTTAATTGCTAAGACCTGCTAACTGTACTAACTTAGGCACCGAAGTGCCAATCCTTAGTTTTTGCAGGTTCCCCACAATGTTAAATCTTAAGTGAGTTCAACCGGAAGCAAAATCACTTCCGGATACTTTTGTGCTGGCGCTGGATGATAACTCAATGTGATCAAGAGCACCACTCCAACCGGAAGCAAAACTACTTCCGGATGATCACTCACTGACATTGGATGATCAAGCCAAGAGAGCACCAATGCCAGCCCAAGGGACACGTCACTTCAGAAACGCTTCATCTTCCTCTATGAGAAGGTGTGCCCTATCTGACAAGATGAAACGACACATGTCATAAGGTGCGCCGTTTCAATTAAAAGCTTTACGTTATTCAATGTGTGAAAAACTGAAGAGACATAACCATTTTATCCTTAGTTACTTTATCTATAAATAGGGTGTCATTTTTTTTTCACTTTCACTTTTTACTTGAATATTTTCACTCGCATCATTTTCTCTGAAAAATCTCTTCATCTTCTCCATCGTGTTCTTCATTTTTCTCTATATACTCCTCGCATTTCATCTTTATTTACCACAACATTCATACAAAAATGGCCGGTTCGCATGAATCCAACCCAGTTACCCAGAAAGCCTCTTCATCCAAGAAACACAAGTCGAAATCTGGGAAATCAAGTCACAAGCACTCTGGTAAATCTGGGCATCATGAAGAACATCGCGATGAACATCATGAACACCGTGAAGTTTATGGGCAACCACTGGGACAGGATGAGAATATTCAGGGTCAGCCTGGAACTTCTGGTCGAGTAGAACAATTAGTGGTTTCTGAACAAGAGAGGGATGCTCAGAGAAAAGGAAAGAAGAAGAAGGTTCAATTTGCTGAGGAGCCTTCTTCCAAGAGGCAGAGGGTTGAAGAAGATGATCCCACAGTATATAGAGATGGGGCATTGGAGAGTGTGGCCGCCAAATTTGAGACATCCACTCCCATCTTCAACCATGGCCTGTTCATCGATCTGGACAAGATAGATGAACTAGGGTTTCCCCATCTGCGCCCTTACTTGGAGAAGTATATGTCTTGGCTGGGCATCAACCAGGACTACAACGTCAACGTCCTGCGAGTCTTCTCCCAATCTCTCTCTGGCAGGGCTAAATACAGGAAGGTTGATGGGAAAGAGCAAATCCACAAACTCTCCTTCTCCGCCACAGTGAGGGGGAGAACCTTCAGGTTCACGTGGAAGACGCTGAATGAGTTAATGGGGATAACAGATGAAAGCATGAATAAGTGGCTATATCCAGAGGCGCACAAGTACAGCAAGGAGGATCTTGTGAAGCTATATGGCACCGATGGCAAAAAGGTGTCCAAAATGTCTGATTCATACAGACTGTTGTACTATGTTTACTCCCGGATGATGACTCACAAAGGAGGTAACTTCAATGAGTTCGCCAACATTGACAACCCTTGGTTCCCCAGACTTCTCAAACAACAACCTATCAATCCTGGCCAGTTGATCTGCTTAGAGCTTCAGAGATGGTTGACCAATGACAAGTCTGGCCATCTTCCCTATCCCACCATCATTGCCTTCCTCCTTGAGAAGCATCTGATCAAGGCTACATCTGCTGTGGAGGAAGAGAATGTCAAGTGTAAGGCTGTGGGAGCAACCAATATTGGGAAGATGGGCATCAGGTACTCCAAGCCTCCTAAGCCCACTCGCTCAGGCTCACAAGCCAGTAGTGCTTCTGGCACTTCAGCCCCCTCTGCATCTGGAGCAGGGGATCAGGAAGTTGACTCACATGCTGGGCCAAGCCGTGTAGCAAGAGTGCCAGCCTCTGTTAGGGCCTTTGCCGAGGAAGTAAAGGAAGAGCTTCTCTTCAGATTGCCTGAGTCCTTGGTGGTTCCTCTCCGTGCTGAATGTGAAGCTGGTTTCCAGCATCAAGGGGAGCGGATCCAGCGGCTCGAGGACAGAGTAGGACAGATCGAGAATCACCTTGCCAGGGTGGATGCAAAGTTGGATCTCATTCTCCAACACCTACAAATTCCCCAACCATCTCAAGGTAACCTACCACCTCCTCCTCCTCCTCCTCAAAACCCACCTCCTCCTCCTCCTAATCACCCTCAACTTCCCCCTCCTCCTCCTAACACTCAACAACCTCGGCCACCTCCACAAAATGACAATCAATCCCCTCCATCACCAAACAATGCTCACCAATCCCAACCTTCACCCAACCATGAACACCAAACCCAAGACACACACCAACAATCTCCTAGCCAATCACCTCTTCACTCCAACAACTCCCCATCTCCACAAAACTCCCCATCTACACCTCCCTCATCCACTAGCACACCATCCAACCCCTTAGCCGAACACCTTGGATTTCAAACTGCCATTCACCCCCTCAGCCACATCTATCTACAAGATTACCCACGCCTTCAGCAAATCCCTGAGGATCCTCACGTACCCTTTACCCCATTTACCCCACACTCTTCCACTACCTTCCCTGGATATTCCTCCACCTACCCATTCGAAGGTCTATTCGTAAATCCTTCCTGGTTCCCCAACCAATCCACATCCCCAGAACATACCTTACCTGCCTCTTCCCCAGAATCCTCACCCCAAACTCCACTTAACCCTGAACCTCTACCCTCCTCTTCATCTACTCCATCCCTGGCACTCGCCCTTGTTGATGATGACAAAAGGGGGAGAAATGTGATGACCGCCCTTCGCCTATCCATGAACACAAGGGATGTGCTCAGCCAACCATCCCTCTGGCTTGAAGAAGATATCATGGCTGCCCTTCGCCATGCAATGGAATCACAAAGGCTGGGTGGTGCAGAAAGCCTCATAAGAGGAGAGGCCATCCGTTTCATGCAGCAGAAGAGAACGGCTGAGCAAGGACCACAATTGGAGATGGTTGTCTTTGAGCCAAACGAACAACCTTCACAGCCTGAGTCATCTTCATCAGAACCTCCTCCAATTAAGATAAGTAGAAAGGATATTGAGGAGATAATGATGAAGTGGGGACTGAAGAAAATCAATCACCCTCCTATTGTGATAGCCAAGGCTATTCCTGCATCCTCTGGGCAAGCGTCTGAGATCTCCTCGTCTGAGCAATCATCTGCCCCTCCTCCCTCATCTGAGCCAGCAGTCACCTTCAGTGAGTCTAGAAAGAAGGCCGTTGCCAAGAAGCGGACCAGGAAATTTATTGCCTCCACTGAATCTGCTGAGAGTGAGGAAGAGACTCCTTCTGACCAACCTGAGCAAGAGACCTCATCTGCCCAAGTTGAGCCTGAAACCCCAGTAGTTCAAGCAGTTCCTATTCTAAAGGAGGTCAAGTTGGAAATTGAGGACATGACTCCTGAGGAATATGAAAAGTATGGGTTCACGGACAAACTCTCCTTCGGTCAGATGGCCTGCCTCGATGCTGACAGAGCAAGTGCCATGCCTACTCCTCCGATTAGCAAGAGCAAAGGGAAGAGTAAGGGGAAAGGGAAAAGGAAAGCCCAGGAAGTTGAGGAGGATCCCAACTTCCCTGTATGGAACGTAAAGATTCAGGCTGTTCACTACCCCAATGGAGAGGTCGCCTACTTCGATGATGCTACAGGGTTCCCTGGGTATGAAGAAGTAGAAAACATGAAAAGGGCATTCGAGGAGTCCATTGAATCTGAAAGGCTCAGAAGAGAGAAAGAGGAAGAAGAGCTTCAGAATATCATTGCCCAGATAAACCAGAGTGAGCGTGAGGCCGAGATAGCCCAACTACAAAAAGAAAATGAAGAGAGACAGAGGGAGAGGGAGAGGAAAAAGAGACACCAAGTCTGAACCCCCAATCCAAAACAAAACCCCCAATCCAAAAACCTTTTAACTTAGAAATTCTTCCTTATTTTCATGCATCTCTCATTCTTACTGAGTGTAGATTACTTGTATATGCTTTGCTTGTATACTCTAACATGTAATCTTTGTTCATTTATAATATCTGTCTGAGTTACTTGTTCTTATCCATTGCTTTTATTATTCTGCTAATCCTTTCATATAAACTTAATCGATAAAACTAGGTTTGTCATCATCAAAAAGGGGGAGAATGTTAGAATCTTAAGTTTTGATGAAGACTAAAATATAAAGGAATAGGCCAAGTACTTAGAAAGCAATAGGATAACATAGGATCCCAAGTAAGAGTGCAACCGGATGTGGATTTACTTCCGGATAGACTAGGACTTGGGCTCGCGGATGAATGTTTCATCCCCCAGCGGCAGCAAGTAATTCACTAGAGAATTAACTTAGTCCATGAGCATTAGATATACAAAACCTTAAGACTAGGTTATGATTCAACCGGAAGTGAAATTGCTTCCTGTTGGATTTTGACTGGCGCAGCCTGATAAAATAGAATAACCCCAAGAGTCAGTGAATCAGCCTCGTCAAGTGAAATTGCTTCCTGATAGATTTTGACTGGCGCAGACTGATAGAATAGATATAACCCTAAGCGTCAGTAAGTCTACCTCGTCAAGTGAAAGTGCATCCGATAGCGTGGTGACTAGCGCTGACTGTTGGATTGAAGGACACTGAGCGAGAGTGAGTAATAGTAAACAAAATCCTTCATCCAGTGGTTTTACTTCCGGATGTAGAAGTGCTTCCGGATACATCATAGACTAAGAGGACTAACGTTCAAAGTAAATAAAACACTAAGTCAGAACATAGTCTAAGTAAGACTACTCCCCATAGCAAACAAGCTTCCCACAGCATGTATAGCTCTTACTATATTTGATTATATATATTGCTATGTTGGACTAACCAGTATGTGCAGAACTTGGTCACACTTCCGGATGCAAATGAGCTTCCGGATGGAAAGACTCTTGGCATTGGGACTCAGAGCATTAACACTTGCGGAGCAAGATTACCCCTTGCGGATGAATGATGATCATCCGTCAGCAAGAGTACAAGAGTAAACGTCACATACACAGAAGTCAGAATGCTTTTGTCAGAGCAGAGGTGTCAGGACTACTTTTCAGAGATAAAGCAAGTCAACCCTGCTAAGCATTAATGAAGATGTACTTCTCAACGGTAACATGGGATTAACGACTATATTCAAACGTTCATATTCAACCTGCCGCCCAAGAAGCCGAGTATAAAAGGGAACATCTACATTCAGAAGATGGTTGGAAGAATAGAGCATATTATCTGATGTATTATTTTCTACATTCCTCTCATCTTCTACTCTCAGATCTAAAGTTGTAACATTCTTAGAGAGTCATTCAATTGTACTTAAGTGAGTAACATCATCTACTCTTAGAGAGAGTTATTTGTACTTAAGTGTTTATCAAAATCAGTTCATAGAGTGAACATATCATTAAATCCTCTAATTAATAGAGGCTGTTCTTAAGCTTGTGCTTGAAGAACAGAATTGTTATATTACAATAGTAAGGGGGAGCATTTAGAGGTTTTCTAAATCTCCATAGGTTGCAAGTTAGCCCGCAAAACTTGTGGTTGTAAGGTTTGCAGGTGAACCCGTTGTAAAACCTGTGGGTTGTTAGGTGAACCCGTGTTCGTAAAACCTAAAGTGTAAAGGCTTTCTTGTGCCTGGTTCAAACAAGAAGATTAGTGGATTGAAAATCTCAGGTGGAGCCTGGGGACTGGATGTAGGTCTGGGAGTGACCGAACCAGGATAAACTCGCTTGTGCATATTCTGCTTATTTAAATCTCACACCAAGCACCACACCACTGTATACTCACTTGTGCTTGGGATGATCCATCGTCACTCTCATCAAGCACAAGGAGTAAAGTTTTAAAAAAGAGAAAATCATAGCTTTTATTCTCCACCCAATTCACCCCCCCTTGGGTGACAGCCACGCATTTCAATCTGAAGGTGTTGGAGGATAAGATCTAACTTGGCATCCACTCTGGCAAGTTGAGTCTCAACCTGACCCACTCTTTCCTCGAGCCTCTGGATTCTTTCCCCCTGCTGTTGGAAACCAGCGTCGCTCTCATTACGGAGGGGAGCCACCAAAGAATCAGTCAGCCTAAAGAGGATCTCCTCCTTTACATCTGCAGCAAAGGCCTTGACTGTTGCTGGCACCTTCGCGAATCGGCTGGGACCAGGCTGGGAGGCGACTTCTTGATCCCCAGCACCTGACATAGAGGGGGCTGAGGTATGTGAGGCACTGCCTGCCTGAGACCCTGAGCGAGTGGGCTTGGCCTTCTTAGTATACTTGATGCCCATCTTGCTGATATTAGTGGTACCCACAGGAGCACACTTGACATTCTCTTCCTCCACATCAGATGTAGCCTTGATCAGATTCTTCTCAAGGAGGAAGGAAAGGATGGTGGGGTAGGGAAGAAAACCAGCCTTGTTGTTGACCAACAATCTATGAAGTTCAAGGCTGATCAACTGCCCGGGATTGATTGGCTGCTGGGAGAGAAGTCTAGGGAACCACGGGTTGTCCAGCAGAGTAAACTCGTTGAAGTTACCCCCCTTGTGTGTCATCATGCAGGAGTAAACATAGTACAAGAGCCTGTTGGAGTCAGACATCTTGGACACTTTCTTCCCTTGGGTGTCATAGATCTTCTCGAGTTCCTCCTTGCTGTATTTGAGTGACTCAGGGTACAGCCACTCATTCATTCCCTCTTCTGTGATCCCCATTAACTCATTTAGGTCCCTCCAGGTGAAACTGAAGGTTCTCCCCCTGACTGTGGCAGTGAAGGTGAGTCTGCGGATCTGCTCCTTCCCATCTACCTTCCTGTGCTTGACTTTCCCAGAGAGGGACTCACAGAATACTCGCAGGACGTTGATGTTGTAGTCCTGTTTGATCCCCAGCCAGGGCATGTACTTTTCCAGATAAGGGCGCAGATGAGGAAACCCTAGTTCATCTATCTTGACCAGATCGATGAACAGGCCGTTGTTGAAGTAGGGCTTGATTGTTTCAAACTTGGAGGAAACAGCCTCCAAAGGCCCATCTCTATAAACAAGAGGGTCATCCTCCTCTACCCTCTGTCTTTTGGAAGAAGGCTCCTCGCTGAAATGAACCTTCTTCTTCCCTTTCCTCTTGGCCTGTGCTTGTTCATGCTCAGTCTGCCCAGGCTGTTCTTGGACTCGCCCAGAATGTCCTTGGCGTTCATGGAGTTCTTCATGGTGTTCATGGGATTTCCCAGATTTCCCAGAGTGCGAATGCCCAGATTTCCCAGTTTTGGACTTTGATTTCTTAGATGAAGTGGCTTTCTTTGTGTTTGGGTTGGATTCATGTGAGCCGGCCATTTTTGTGTGGGTTTAGAGTTTATGGAAGATGAAATGCGAAGAAGAAGATGAAGAAGATGAAGAGAGTATGAATGTATGCAGAGAGTTTGTTGGTAAGAAATTTGTGCAAGTAAAAAGTGAGAGTGAAAAGTGACTTCCTATTTATATGCAAAGTTACAGAGGGTAAAATGGGCAACTCTTCAGATGAAAGCATACGTTCATACATTGGGTATCGTAAACATTTAATTGGAACGACGCACCTTTTGACATGTGTCGCTTCATCTTATCAGAGAGGGCACAACTTCTCATGGAGGAAGATGAAACGTTTCTGAAGTGACGTGTTCCTTGGTTCAGGCACTGGCGCTCTGTTAGTTCAACATTCAGTGCCAGCGAGTGATCATCCGGAAGTGGTTTTGCTTCCGGTTGTACTTGCTTAAGATTTAACATTATGGACCTGCAAAAACAAGTATTGGCACTCCGATGCCTAAGTTAGTATTGTTGAAGGTTTTAATCAAATAAGCACATGGCTATTTAAAGAGTTAAACTTCATTTGGGTTTACCATTCCCAAATCACCTCTTATGAAAGTAAATTGATCAACCCCCAGAGGCTTGGTGAAGATATCAGCAAGCTGTTGCTGAGTGGGGACAAATTCCACTTTGACATCCTTCTTCTGAACGTGGTCTCTGATGAAGTGATGTCTGACATCAATGTGCTTTGTCCTTGTGTGCTGAACCGGATTCTTGGCGAGGCTAATAGTGCTTGTATTATCACAGAGGATGGGTGCCTCAGGGAACTCCAAGCCAAGGTCTCTCAGTTGGTTCTTCAGCCACAGCACTTGGGCACAACAGCTTGCGACAGCGATGTATTCTGCCTCAGTGGAGGATAAAGACACGCAGGTTTGCTTCTTACTAGCCCATGAGACCAGACAACCACCAAGGAAGGCGCATTGTCCACTGGTGCTCTTTCTATCATTCTTATAACCTGCATGGTCAGAGTCAGAGTAAGCCCACAAGAACTCTTGGTTACCTCTGGGATACCAAAGACCAAGCTCTTGTGTTCCCTCAAGGTATCTCAGTATACGTTTAACACATGTTAAATGTGACTCCTTGGGGTTGGCTTGAAACCTAGCACACATGCCTAAACTAAATTGAATGTCAGGCCTGCTTGCCGTTAAGTATAGGAGGGAACCTATCATTCCCCTGTACATGGGCAAGCTGACAGATTTACCCTTTGCGTCAGCATCGAGTGCGGCAGTGGTACTCATGGGAGTGTCATACTCCTTGCACTCATCCATCCCAAACTTCTTGAGTAGCTCTCTGCAGTACTTAGCTTGGGAGATGAAAATTCCATTTTCTTTTGCTTAATTTGCAGGCCTAGGAAGAATGTTAACTCTCCCATCATTGACATTTCAAACTCACCCTGCATAGTCTTAGAGAATTCTTCACAAAGCTTGTCATTAGTTGCCCCAAAAATAATATCATCAACATAGATTTGGACAATTAACATATTTCTATCTTTGTGGAGAATAAACAGTGTATTATCTAGTTTGCCCCTTGAGAAACCCTTGCCCAGCAAAAAGCTGCTGAGTCTCTCATACCAAGCTCGAGGAGCTTGTTTCAGGCCATATAAAGCTTTCTTTAGTCTATACACATGTTTGGGATGCTTGTGATCCTCAAAGCCAGGAGGTTGTTCTACATATACCTCTTCTTTGATATAACCATTAAGAAATGCACTCTTTACATCCATTTGATATAGTCTAAAGCCTTTCATGGATGCAAAGGCTAGAAGAATTCTTATTGCTTCGAGTCTAGCGACTGGAGCAAAAGTTTCTTCATAGTCAATGCCTTCTTCTTGGTTATATCCTTTGGCTACTAATCTGGCTTTGTTTCTTGTAATTTGACCTGTCTCATCCAGTTTGTTTTTGAAGACCCACTTGGTTCCCACTATGGATTGATGAGACGGCCTTGGGACTAGTTCCCAGACTTGGCTTCTCTCAAATTGATTTAGCTCTTCCTGCATGGCAATAATCCAGTCGCAGTCCTCAAGAGCTTGTTCAACTGAAGTTGGTTCGATTTGAGATAGGAATGCTCCAAACTCAACTTCATTTTGAACTTGCCTTCTGGTTCTGACACCAGAAGAAACATCACCAAGCACTTGATCAAGAGGATGATCCCTGTGATGTCTCCTAGCTGTTGGCAACTGTGCCTCATCAGGCTCGGTCTGCACTCTAGGTTCATCACTGGGTTCATCTTCTTCTTTGAGATTGCTTGCTGGTGTTTCTTTTGGTGGTGAAGAAGATGATGGTGGTTTTGGAAGATTAAGTATTTCATCATCTTCTGTGGATTGTTCCCATGTAGGAGTTTCATCAAATACAACATGCATTGATTCTTCTAAAATTCTAGTTCTCATGTTGTATATTCTATATGCTTTACTCCTAAGGGAATACCCTATGAATATACCTACGTCAGCTTTTGGATCAAACTTACCCAGATTTACCTTTCCATTGTTATGCACATAGCATTTTGATCCAAAGATTCTGAGGTGGCTGATGTTGGGCTTCCTCCCTTTGTACAGCTCATATGGAGTCTTGTCCAAGCCCTTGCGAACATAGACTCTGTTAGAGATGTAGCAAGCAGTGCTCATAGCGTCCGCCCAGAACACTTGAGAAACTTCTTTCTCGTTGAGCATGCTCCTGGCCATCTCAGTCAGAACCCTGTTCTTCCTCTCGACCACGCCATTTTGTTGTGGAGTCCTAGGAGCTGAGAAGTTGTGTTCAATACCACTCTGCTCACATAGCTCAGAGAACCTATGGTTCTCAAACTCTCCTCCATGGTCTGTCCTTATGGCTGTGATTTTGAGATCTCTCTCATTCTGCACTTTCTTAGCCATGACAACAAAAGCATCAAAAGCATCTTGCTTAGAGGCAAGAAACATAGTCCAAGTGAACCTTGAATAGTCATCCACCACCACTAGAGCATACAGGTTTCCACCCAAGCTCTTCACTCTCGCTGGCCCAACCAAATCCATATGGATTAGTTCCAAGGGCCTGCTGGTGGAGACTCTCTTCTTGGTTTTAAACGAGGACTTTGTTTGCTTCCCTCGTTGGCAGGACTCACAAATAAAATCATGCTTTACCTTAAAGGATGGAATACCTATAGCTAGCTCCTTTTTAATTAGCATATCAAGTTGAGTAAAATTAACATGAGCTAACCTCTTATGCCAAAGCCAACTCTTCTCATCACTAGATATTAAACATTTTTCTTCCAGTTGTTGACATAAGTCTAGAGTATATAGGTTTCCATTTCTATTTGCCTTAAGTTTGCATTTTAAGTTGGCCTTATCTAAATTCAGATCCTGCTTATCAACTATTATGCACTCATGTGAATCAAAGATTACCCAATTCCCTTTGTCAGTGCTCTGGCTCACGCTCAGCAGGTTGTGACAGAGACCGTCCACCAGATAGACGTCTTTCACTGGTCCAACTTCTCCAACTCCAGTGATCTTTCCACTTTGATTTCCTCCAAAGGTAACTGTGGCTCCGTCTTTGATCACCAGAGATTTGAATTTGTCTCTGTCCCCAGTCATATGTCTCGAGCATCCACTGTCAATGTACCATTTCCTATTCTTGGATGCTTTGAGACACACCTGAAAGAATCAAGTAAGCTTAGGTACCTAACCTTTCTTGGGTCCTCTGTCATTAGTTTTCAGTGCCCTTGGTCTAGTGTTAGATTTGACCTTGGGCTTATGATCATTCTGTGCCACTGGCCTAGTGCTGGCTCTGGGCTCTTGGATTTTCCCTGTGGATTGTTTCCAGGCTCGGGATCCCTGCCCCCCCTTAGTTTCTTTTCTTGGGGGAGGATCCTTTGTAGCCTTGGTTCCTTTTGGAACCCATTTGTAAGAGCTATTTGCCCCATGCTTCTTTGCATTACAGGTGGACGTGGAGTGTCCTTTCCTATTACAATAATTACAGAAGCTAGAGGAGCTGTGATTAGTGGCTTTGTGGAAGAATTTTAAGTAGGGCTTCACTTTTGGTTCCACCCACTTTTTCCCTCTAGGAGTATATCCTAAGCCAGTCCTGTCCCTATATGCCCTTTGATTCATTAAAATTATATTTAACATTTCTGACCCATTTGTAAACTTCTGCAGCATTTTGCAGCTTGTCTCTTCCAGCTGAGATTTTGCTGCAACTAGGGCAGCTCTCAAGTGTTGAGGCATTGGGTTCTGCTTGGGGAGAACCCTTGCCATCTGCTACCGGAAGCTTTCTGGCTTCCGCTAGCTCTTCACTTAGTGAGTCCACCTTGGACTCAAGTGATTCCTTTTTAGTTTTTAACACTTTATAGGCTTTACATAATCGAGAGAATTCTTCATGAACCTCATTGTAAGCCTCTTGTAGTTCAGAGAAAGTTACCTCATTGTCCTCGTGGGTGAGGTCAAAATCTGAAGATGCTTCCTCATCATCTTCTCTGGCTACCAGGCAGAGGTTGGCAATTTCTTCCTCATCACTTGCTTCGTCATCTGAGCTATTCACCCAGATAGAGGATACGAAGGCCTTTCTTTTATCTTTCCCTTTTGACCTCTGCAGACTGGGACACTCAGCCTTGAAGTGGCCAGGCTTCTTACATTCAAAGCACACAGGGGCCTTTTCCTTCTTGTATCCCTTCCTCTGGCTGGAATCACCTTTCTGAAAGCCTCCTTTCTTTCTGAAGAACTTTCTGAATTTTCTCACCATCATAGCCATCTCCTCATCGTCCATTTCCTCCTCATCATCCTCATCATCATCATCAATCTCCTTGCTGGGAGCAACAAGGGCAAGATTCTTGGTTTTGGATGAGGCTTGAGGAGCTCTCTGAGCCAGCAGGGTAGGTTCATATTCAGCCAGAGAGCCAAATAGTGCAGTGATGGAGCTGGTTGATTCTCCTCGGACTTCCTGCAAGATGGTTACTTTGGTGATCCAGTCACCTTTCAAGACCTTTAAGATCTTGCTAACTTGCTCTCTTTCAGGAATGTCCTTACCCAGGGAGGCCAGGTTATTGATAAGGTGGGTGAATCTGAGCTCCAGCTCTCTGATTGGCTCAGTTGGACTGATCATGGCGAATTTGTGGAATTCTTCCACCAGCATCTCAACTCGTCTCGCCTTCACTCCCCTGGTTCCAGAGTGAGCAGCCTCAAGAGCCTCCCACATATCCTTAGCATTTTTGTGGTGGCTGATCCTATGAAACTCTTTAGGGCTGAGGGCACACTGAATGTAGTGCATGGCCCTAAAGTTTAATTGGACTAGAGCATAGTCCTCATTGGTGTACCTGGATCTCTGCTTGGCGAAACCATCCTCATCAAGTGGAGTGTGATCCCCACGTTCAATTACATCCCAGAGTCTGATGTCGCTGGACTTGATGTAAGTCTCCATTCGAAACTTCCAGAATGGATAGTTATACCCATCAAAGCCTGGGGGCTTGTTGGGTTGAATAGAGACATCTGGCAGGGAGTAATCTGTATCCATTACTGGATCTTTGCTTTCTGGATTCGTTGGAATCGAGTGAGAAAGACCCGCTCTGATACCAAATGAAAGTAATGGATGCACAAGAGGGGGGGTGAATTGTGCAATAAAATAAAAGCTCAAATAAAATCAACACAAGAGTTTATACTGGTTCGGTCTTCCTGACCTACGTCCAGTTCTCAACCACCCAGGCCGAGTTCCACTATCCCCAGGTTTTACAACGGGTGCACCTGGAACCTTTACAACCGCAAGTTTTGAACGGGATCACTTGCAACCTTACAACTACAAGTTTTACTCAAGGCTCACTTGCAACCTTTCTAACTAACTCCCCCTTACAACCAGCAAGGGTTCAACCTTTACTAATAAAGGATTTTTCTAACTAAGTTCTCTTTAAGAACAGATAGTGTTACACACTTAAGTACAATTGATGCTCTTAAAACAAGAAGAGACTTAACTACAAAGAGTACAAGATATGTAGATGAAAAGATCACTCAATGAGTTAAATGCTCTTTCTCTTTTCTGGGCAGCTTTGAATGCTTGAAGGTTTTCTCAATTTCTCTCTCTAGCTTTCTTCAAGTTGTCAAAGATATTAGTTAGCTTCATAAATGAAGGTGAGCTTGCTTATATAGTCTTCAAACATTCTCACTCTTTGTAGGTGAGTTAGCCGTTTGAATATGGCCGTTTTTCCCAAGTTACCGTTTGCCCAATTAATGCTTCATCAATGCATAGCAGGGTTGACTTGCTTTATCTCTGAAAAGTAGTCCTGACAACTCTGCTCTGACAAAAGCATTCTGACACTGCACTTCTGAACATTCTGACATTCTGATTGCTTGCGGAAGCAGGTTCACATCCGGAAGCAACTCTACTTAGTGTGCTGCACTTTGAATGTTAGTTAAACTATATAAGCACATAGCCATATGCAGTGGGTGTTCACTTAGTCTAAGATGGCTTCCTTGGATCCGGAAGCACTTCCACATCCGGAAGCACTACTACTGGATGAAGGGTTATATGTACTTTTACTCACTCTCGCTCAGTGTCCTTCAATCCAACAGCCATTGCTAGTCACTAAGCTATCGGAAGCAATTCTACTAGACGTGGCTCATGTTCACTGACGCTTAGTGTTCTTCAATCCAACAGCCAGTGCTAGTCACTAAGCAATCGGAAGCAATTCCACTAGACGTGACTCATGTTCACTGACGATTAGTGTTATCCATTCCAACAGTCAGCGCTAGTCACTAAGCTATCGGAAGCAATTCCACTTCCGGTTGAATCCTAGCTTAGTCTTAAGGTTTTGTATATTTAGTGCTTCTTGGACTAAGTTATTTCCTTAGTTAATTACTTGCTGTTGCTGGGAGATGAGATATTCATCCGCGAGCGCTAGTCCTAGTCTATCCGGAAGTAAATCTACATCCGGTTGCACTCTTACTTGGGATCCTTATATTAACCTAATGCCTAAGTGCTTGGTTCATTCTTTCATACTTTAGTCTTCATCAAAACTTAAGATTCTAACAATATATAGCATAGTCCACTCAATACACCCCTAATAACTTGAATTTGAGAAGACAACTTCAAATTCTAGTCAACTAATATACCTCATTTCTTTCATTTCCAAATTTTCACGTTATATCCCACTTTACTACCCCTTAATCGTTTATTTTCCTTGGCTTATAGATCGCGAGAACCATTCATCAATCACCTACCAAAAATTTCAAGCAAAAAACTATACATTTTCAAATTCTTAGACCAATTTTCTATGGTAAAATGTCATATTTAGTGACAATTCTATTCCTTTGGAAATCACTATCAACTACCCAACAAATGGCTTACCAATCTAAATCAGTACTTAAATGTTTTCTCAATTCAATCCAAATGTAATAATGTTACCATTTTTATCCACTTTAAAGTCATGTGGTCACTACTTCAATAGTTTTCACTATTCAGAATTAACATTTTAAGTCAGAGTTCCACTACCACTATGGTCAGCCTAAATCTATATTTAATAGTTTCTTCAATTTATTCTATGTCATCACTTCTTAATGGTCTGAAAGTAATTCCTTAAATATTTATTCCTTACTTGCCTCATGACTCTAACCTAACATATCCCACCATATTTAAATCACTTAATTGTATTCAATTCCAATGAACCAATTAAGAGTCCTGCTTCTGTATCTATTTTACTCACCCATGATCGCAATTCCAAAATCCATCACCAACCAGAATCGTCTTAATTTCCTCAATAGAATAACGATAACTTATCACAAAACACCGCACTTCCACTTAGTATCTCAATAAATCACCATATCGCTAATCACTAAATATGTTTGACATTATCCAACTTAATCCTTTGACTTGATATCCAGAGTAAGAATGTCATTCATCTCCATGATTCAGGAATTCATGATAAATCGGATGGAATCGCTTTATACACAATTCATTCACCAATATCGTATATAGTTACCTAAGTTACGTCCACTAGCATAAATAATAATCCTTACCCAAAACTTCTCATTTTCATGATTAAGAGAGAATGTATACCTCTTAAACAACGATAAAATTTTAAATCCAACAAATTATCCCACTAAAGCTTCAATTCATACATAGGTATTACTTTAAATCATCCAACCAAAGTATAGCCTCAAGTAGTCCCCTCAGTCATCATTAATCAGAAACCAAATTTTCTCTATATTATTATTATTATTATTTTATTTTATTTTTTTTATCAAAATTTCGAGTCAACCATCCATCCCTGATCATTATTGTATCATCCAATCCTCAAAATCCTAACTCCTCTTAATTACATCTATTTAATTATCACTAGCTGAATAATCGTAACTTTAGTCTAATTATTTCACCCATTTTTAATCACAACAATTGATACCGATTAAATTCTTCATTAGTATTAATATTTGTATGCCCTATAAGCCAAGAGAAACTTCACAATCCCCTTTAAATATCAAGCCTTATCCATATTTATATCATTTACAACTTTTGACGTATCAGCAATATCCTCTCAATTATCATTAACAATCTCCCTCTATTAGTATCACTTCCAATAGCCAGTAAACTACAAAAGTCATTAAACCCACAGTTGAATCCTAGTGGTCTCCTCAATCCACTTTAATCCATAACCTAAATTTCCTCCCTTTCCACTTTCATGAAAAATTCTTCACTTAATCACTATAGTGTACTACTATCTACCATTTCTCAACTTTGTCCAAATACATCTAAATCAATACATTCTAGTTATACCCTCACTACCATATTTCTTTCATTAATACCATCATCGTATACTGGACATAACGGTTTCATGTTCCACATTATAACTTAACACTTAATTCTTCAGAACCATACTACACTTCCAACATGACCTAACCTAGGTAATCACAGCTATAGTTTACATCAAAAGTCATCTTTGAGGTAATTTAAACTTTAACACAAACAAATCCCACCTAGTGTGATTCCAACAAATATACCATTAAAACTCCATAACGTGAACAATAACTCACAAATCAATTCAACAACTCAATGATTTCCTAATCCTACCATTCCTTAAAATTTCCCTAACAAGCTAAACCTCAAAGTTCAACAATAAACCATCTTCATAATAATCCAACTATCATGTTTCCCTTCTCCAATTGACCCTTACACATCCTTAATATAATTTCTAACATCTTACCTCTTCCGAGAGCACCCTCAACCTCATATCCAACTATAATCCAAACCAAATCAGCTTACATTCACCATTTAATTCAATCAAATTCTCCATATGTCTATAAATCCAAAGCAAAAGGCTCACCCACTCTTAAATTCCCAAACTCTAACCCGATCATAGTTTTCGCAACATTGAATCTGTCGAAATTTCTTTTCTAGATCATATATAGCTAAAATTCAAACCCGACCAAATTATTCTACAATATCCAGCGTCAACCAAAACACCACATCTCCATTCCTTTCTCAAGCTCTATTCATCCGTCCCAACGTAAAGAATGGTAGAATTTGTATAAACACACACATAACAGCCAAGTAAAACCCAAACAATTAGGTACAATTCAAAACAGATGATAATAAATTTCTAAGTTCACATGCCAACCTACATGACTATGCTTTGTAAATTATTTCCAAATCACCAAGATTATCCTCCCATTTCTCACATGTCTTAATTGATCTTTTTATAATATCCATAAATCCATAAATTCCTTACCTAAATACCACTAAATCCCTTGAGAGTAACCTTGACATTCAAAACCACTAAACTTCCTATATCATTCTTAATCACTAAACTATAATCAAATCTTTATATTCTTAAATTCAAATTATCAACCATCATTTTCACATAATTTCTTAGATTGATCGCCATATTTACCAACATCATCTCAGTATTGAAAATCTTTCTCTCGAAATACCAAATTAACTCAAATCTACCTAAACAAAGATAAATCAATGGGATATCTAGGAAAAGTGCACTATCATCAAAACTCAACAAATCAAACATGCAGAGATATAAATAACTTGCTTAATCCTATTGAGTTAGAAATTTGGAATCAGACTCCTTAGAAACCCCAAAATCATACTTAGAGTATTCTAAGTCACATGTTTCCCAATTCAAAATTAAGCTCATATAGCATTCTAATATCCATAGTTTACAACCAACTTCCAATCCTTCACAATCAAAGATTTACCTAATTGAATCCAAATGTACTCTCAAATGTTTCCATGAAGCATAATTACATTTCCCACTTAACTTATAAATTCTAATATCTACTCAAAACCTCTCATAACTTTATGAGTCATAATTCTCTACAATAATATTCAAAAACATTCAAATGTCTCCATTCATTCACATACAATATCTCCTATATTCATGAAACCAACTTGCAACATCATATCTCCTTTAACCAAATAAAGTCTCTCATGATGTCTCGACTATGATTATGGCCGGCTCATAATTATAATCGGGACCCCCGAGAAGAATCCTTATTTGGTTAACACCCTAATTCCTTATCAATCTCTCAATATATTGAATCTCTATCCCCTGCTTTGTCAAATAAATCCTTATATCATCATCCCTGTCAGCACAATTCCCAAAATCTATGTTGTCTTTATTTTCATACCTTCCCTAAACTATGTCTATCTCACTCAAACCATTACACAATCCAGCAATGTTACTAACGAACGTGCGATAATCGATTTAATCCTCACCCTAAGGTCTACTAATTGGTAAACAACTTATTGCAATAATTTCTTTAATCCACAACATTCCTTTTTAATTCAAACAAAATACTCAACTAATCCACTTAAACTCCAAAACAATCTCAACATATCTATTTATTTTAGTTACTCCCAAATCAATTTTCTACTTCAAACATTTCAATTCCTACAACAATCATAGTATACTAAAAACTTAACATATGTCAGCAATTACCGTCCCGCTCATAAGCTTTACTGAAAAGCTTATATCCACCAATACTAACTCTCCCCGCCATTTGAATTTTGTCCAGAAAATTCGACTGCACATATGCTGAAAACAACGATTAGTGATCATGCACAACAGGAAGGGAAAGGAATATATATTGCCATTCTATATGCAATGCAACAGGCAGGGTATCGTTGACCATAAAACTGATACCAAGTTGTTACGTACTGCTACTAATACTATATTAATTTATTAATACATATCTACTTCAATACGTATCAAAAGATCCTAAACAATGATACCTAACCATGTTAGTAAGAATTCATCTAACATGGTTAGAAAAAGAGGAGATCACTCCTTGAAATAACCATAACACAATAACAGTAATCTAACCATGTTAGAAAAGGATCACCTAACATGGTTAAAGAAACACATATCACAGAAACAGTAACCATATCAGAGCGGGGCCCATCTAACATGGTTATATAAAAAAAATCACATTAAATCAATCACATCATCAATGTGTTATAACCATGTTAGGAAAAAGGATTTCCTTAACACGGTTATTCCAAAACACCTATGTAAATAGTTACATCAAAAACAAATGTCTGACTTAAACATGTCAGAATCACAAGGCATAACCAAATATTGCCTATCACAACCATTTAATACTTCCATGTCAGGAAAAGGATTGCCTTTCCATTAATAGGCAATTCTTCTATAACAATAAATTCATCTGCACTCCATAAACAGGAAAACAAGATTGTCTTTCCATTACCAAACAATCCTCCTGTAGCAACCAACCCACATACAGTACATACTCAGTTATCACATTACCACAAGATCGATAATCAAACAACCAGCCAACAGAGATAGTTAATACAGAAATCCAACAAATCAGACGTTCAAATAACTACAGACAAATGCGGAAGCTGATGCAACCTAGTCAAATGGCAATATATATATCCCTATAAGATCACCTCCGGCCTACTTACTGCATCAGTATGGGCCGGACGGCCCCTTCCCCTTCCTCTCTACCTCCATCTGTGCATGATCACCTAAAAAAAATAAAGGGAATGGGGTGAGACAAAACTATGTCTCAGTAATCACTACTTAACTCACTGTGAGACTCAGAAGTGGGGTAGTGGAGCGTCTACAGGGTACCCCAGTTTTCAAAACCTGCATAAACCACATAATACATACATATATATATACAGAACAGATACATCCATCTCTCAATAGGCAAAAATAAACGTGATTGACACTGTGCCCAGTCTCAAATCTGAAAGCATGAAAAAGGGACCACTCTAAAATGTGAAAAATCCCTGGTTCCTTTACAATCCGAGGAACCTGTACAATTAACCTATCGATTTGTGCAAATCGATGGTTACATCGGCCGACGGTACTAATAATCAGTGTCATGCAACATACAAAAGATTTATATATGAATATGTATATATAAAATACAGTGTATTTAGAAAGGTACCCTATAGCCCACGTTTAAATATAAAATAATCTGAACACATTTCATTTATATATATATAAGTAGAAGAGGATTTTAGAAATCCTCAACTACCGTCACCCTCAGTATCACAGTCAGTTAAGCGTGATTACCTGTTCAAGCCCAAAAACAACACTATATATCCTCAGTTATTGCCTTCCGCGAGCTCCACTCGAAACATCGCCGACCAAAAATCGCACAATGAGCTGCTAATGGTCAAGACACAATATCAGTGACTTTGACCACCATTCAACTAATTCTATTTTAAGCGGTAAGAATGCTAAATACTTTAATTAAATGTTATGTATCATTTCCACTTCACTCATTCCCATGAATTCCTAAACATTGTTCCAATTATTATGTTCCTTTATCAATCCTATAAAAAAAAAACTATGCCACACTTCCAAAACTTACCAAAATCTTCAAGAAACACTCATTACTCAAATTCTATCCTCACCTTTCTTTTTCTCTTACCCCTTTTGATTATATTCCTAAAACATTTAACTTTTTACCATGTCTCATTGTACTTGGCAACACTAACCAACCATCTAAACACCACCACAACAACCTCATTCATATCAATATGACAAGTAAATGTGCCTCCCAACCTCACAAATTCAGAAACCTACCACCAAACTACAAACATTCTTTTACATAACCAAATTCCCTTTTTAATCAATACCTTAACTTCTAAATTTCCTTCTAAACTTTCCCTTTACTAATCCTTTACAATAACAAGATTTTCAACCTTCATCATCTCTTGAAAAATTATAAACCCACCATGACCAAACCATCCTTTAAACCATCTAAAACCACTTCCAATCAATACTTAAACTATCCAACTTCCTTTTAAAGCCCAAGCTAGCCAACATTAGCATTCCAACATCAATGAACAACCTTAACTATCATTACATAACCACCATTTAAGTTTAAAACCTTATTCTTTAGTGAACTCTTATTAAAGAGTCAATACAATTCTTAAATTAACTTCCAACTTCAATAAACAACTTCAACTAACATTACAAAATCACCAATCTATTCCAAAACACCAATCATTAGCCAAATCTTAACACAAAGAGCCCAAATATTGCTCATTTCCATACTCAACTCAAATTTTCATCTATAACCCACTTAAATACTTTCAAGAACAGTCAATAACCCACCTATACAAAGTCTAAATTCAAATTTAAAGCTCCTTAAATGCATTCATGGTCCAACCCTAACTTAAAAGAGAAAACTTTAACCAAAAATCAATGTCATTAGATGATCGGAGGACTTACGGAGTTCAAAGATGATAGAAAGAACCTCACCGCCGCCGGCCGCCGTCTGGGTCGCCGGAAAACACCTCTTCCTAGGTGGTTGGCCGAGAAATGAAAGGAAAGAGAAAGGAAAGATGAGAAATGAAGTTGGAAAATGAAGAAATCACATAAAAACGAAAGAAACTATCATCCACCTTCAAAAACTAACTCCCTTAGCCGGAAAACACCTCGCCGCCGCCAAAAGAAGCCACGGCCGAAGCACTCCCTCCAAGCACCGATCGAGGGCGAGCTTCACGGATTTGTGAAGGAGAACAAGTGCAAAACGGAAATGAAGAAGCTTTATGGGAAGGCGAGGCCGAATGGGTGTGTGGGTGTGGAGAGAAAAAATGAAAGAGAGGTGAGGAAGGGAGGTGGCCGACACATTTTTGTGAGTGGGAGGAGGAAGAGTCCGAAAGTTTTAAGAGGGAAGGGAAGGAGGGCGTGTTTGGTTGAGTGGAATGAGGAGGGGTTATGATAATTCATAGCCCAAACGTGCCATAGTGTACTCTTTTTAATTTAAAACCACTTAAACCAGTCTCCAATCTCCCAAATTTTCAAAATATTTTTGGTTTCATCATTCCCTCATATTTCAAATTCTTCAATTGCTTATTTAATTATTTGGGCGCTTAATACTCAAAACTCGTAAAAATATTCTAAAAATCACTAAAAATTCCTAAAAAGTCTTAAATTTCCAATTTCTTCATTTATTATTTCCTAAAACACTCCCTAATCCTGTATTAAATTTTCAGGATGTTACACATGGGAAGCTTCATTTGGGCTTAAATAATGTAATTTTGGGCTTTAGATACTTGTTAATTTTGGCTCATTGTTTATGTGCGAAATTAGGTTAAACTTTGCTTGCTTTGTAACCTATAAATACTTTGTAAGCCTCTTTTGAAGGCAGACTTGAATTTGAGAATAGAAGTTGCTTTATGCACTTTGTTGAGAGAGTTTCTCTCTAGGGTTCTTCATTGAACTAACAGACTTATCAAGGATTGATCAACCTTGTGGCATCTTCCAACACTTCGGGTCCTTGTTCTTCCGTGCTCAAGGGTTCAAGTGGATCGTTCTAACCTTTGTTTAGCTTTCTTGGGGTTGTGTTCATCTTAGATTGTTGTGGGTCCGGGTTTATCCCTGGTGGGTTCGCATCATCTTGGCATCAGAGCTTCAGATCTAAACTCAGGTTCTTTATGTTCTTGTTTGTTCATTGTTTTGTGTCTTTTCATCGTTTCTGAATTCTGTTTTAGGTCGTATTTGTTCGTCTTTGTTCGCCGCCTTTTCCTTTGAAGTTTTCGACGTGTAGTATGTCCTTTTGATAGTTCAGAGTCTTATCTTTCTTCTCGTTTTGGAATCGTCCCGATCCGAGTTTTCTGTCGTTAGATATACCCGTTTTAATTCCGACGCGTTTCTGGAAATTTCTGGGCTCATTTGGCTTGGAAATTCTGTTTGTGTTTTATTTGTTTTGATTCTGTGATATTTCAATTTTCTGGGTTCAATTCTGTTTGGTTGCAAAAAAAAAAAGAAGCAAAAAAAAAAGTAAGCAAAAAAAAAGAAGAAAAAGAAAGAAAGAGTAGAAAAAAAAAGAAGTGAAAGAAAGAATTATTGCAATTGTTGTGTTGAGATTGTTCTTAGCAAGTGTAGTCATACCCAGAAAAAACAATTCTTGCAATTTGTGTCATTGTGCTATTGAAATTGTCCTTTGTTCTACATGTTACACTCTCTTGATATCCAAAATTTCTTAGTGTTGTTGATTCCACAAGTTGTGAAAGATTTGATTAAATTGCTTAGTTCTTTAAAATGCCTCAAGAGGGAACTAAGAGTGGAAAAAGGCAAGAGTGTTATACATCAAGTTAAAAGCCAAAAAGAGTGAAACACGAGTGTAGAGTGACATTCTTGAGTGAAACACGTGAGGAATTTGTGAGCTATTTCATTTCACTAACATTATCTTTTGAGTTACAATGTCTAGTGCAGGTGAAACATCCAATGGTGACAACAATTCAAGGAATGCAGCAGTTAACATGAGGCAAATACAACAACAATTTGCACGATTGGAAGTGGTATTTGGAGAAATAAGGGATAGGATGGATAGGCAGGATGAGACCATTGCCAATTTATAAGGGGAGAGACCACCTAGAAGGCATGATAGGCGAAGAGAGGTTTTTATGGGTGAGTCGAATTCTGAAAATAATAGTGAGGGAGAATTTGAATTTGAATATGGATATGGAGGGGAGAGGAATAGACATAGAGGAGATAGGCATGGAAGGAGACATGAGAGAGATAGAAATAGGTTGGATGGAAACCTTGGGAACATAAAATTGAAAATTCCAGCTTTCCAAGGAAGGCGTGATCCTGACGCATATTTAGAGTGGGAGAGAAAGATGGAGATGATTTTTGATTGCCATAATTATACCGACGCTAAGAAGGTGAAGTTGGCAGCAATAGAATTCACTGATTATGCTATGGCTTGGTGGGATAAATTGGGTATTAATAGGAGAAATAATGGTGAGAGGCCAGTGGCAACATGGAGAGAAATGAAGACTCTTATGACGAGGAGATTTATTCCCAACCGTTACTACAGAGAGCTTTATCAAAAGTTGCAGACCCTTGAACAAGGTTCTAAGAGTGTGGATGAATACTTCAAGGAGATGGAATTAGCTTTGATAAGAGCTAATGTGCAAGAAGATAGGGAAGCTACAATGGCTCGATTTCTGAATGGGCTAAAGAAAGACATTGCTGACGTAGTGGAGTTGCAACATTATGTTGAGCTTGAAGACATGGTGCATATGGCTATTAAGGTGGAGAAAGAACAAAAGCGCAAGGGTGTTTCAAAATTCAATTCTGGTTCAAAGCCTTTCTTGAGACAGAGTTGGAAGAAAGGAGAGGGAAGTAGCCAAAAGGAGACCACTAAAGAGAAAGGAGAAGCTACATCAAAGTTTCAAGGTAAATCTGGAACACAATCTTCTAGAAATAGAGATATAAAATGTTTCAAGTGTTTGGGTGCAGGTCACATAGCTTCTCAATGTCCCAACAAGAGAGTCATGATAATGAGAAACAATGAAGTTGTGACTGAAAGTGAAGGTGAGAGTGATGAATGTTCTAGTCAATCACTTGATGATGAAGTTGATGATGAAGTTGAGCATGCTGTGGAGGGAGAATGCCTTGTTGTTAGAAGAGCTTTGAATTGTCAGGTGAAGGAAGATGAGATTAATGAGCAAAGGGAAAACATTTTCCATACTCGCTGCCTTATTCAAAACAAGGTTTGTAGTTTGATCATTGATGGTGGGAGTGTTACAAATGTTGCGAATGGCCAACCATCAAACACCCTAAACCATACAAGTTACAATGGTTGAATGAGTGTGGGGAAATTAAAGTTGATAGACAAGTTCTGGTTGTTTTCTCCATTGGGAAATATTGTGATGAAATATTGTGTGATGTTGTACCAATGCATGCTGGACATCTACTTTTGGGGAGACCATGGGAGTTTGATAGAAAAGTAAAGAAAGATGGGGTCACAAATAGATATTCTTTTGTGATGAACAACAAACCCGTTACACTTGTTCCTTTGACTCCAAAGCAAGTTTATGAGGATCAGCTCAAAATGAAGAGAGATAGAGAAAAGAAAATGAGTGATCAAAAAAAAGAGAGAAAAGAAAGTGATACATCAAAAAGAAAAGAGAGTGAGAAAAAAAGAGAGTGTGAGAGTTCAAAAGAATTTCAAAAAAAAAAAGAGGAGAGAAAAGAGGAAAAGAAGAAAATGAGTTTTTATGCAAAAGAGAGCGAAGTGAGAAGTGCTTATCTTGGTGAAGCTCATTTACTTCTCCTTGTTTACAAGGAGTCCTTTTTGAATACTAATGACAATCACATTTCTTTTCCTAGTGTTGTTGGTTCTTTGTTGCAGGAATTTGGTGATGTGTTCCCTGAAGAAATTCCTCCTGGCTTGCCACCCATTAGAGGGATTGAACATCAAATTGATTTCGTTCCTGGAGCAACAATTCCTAATAGGTCAGCATATAGAAGTAATCCAGAAGAAACAAAGGAGCTTCAAAAGCAAGTGGAAGATCTCATGGCAAAGGGATATGTGAGAGAAAGCTTGAGTCCTTGTGCAGTTCCTGTTCTTTTAGTGCCAAAGAAGGATGGAACCTGGAGGATGTGCATTGATTGCAGAGCTGTCAATAATATCACGGTAAAGTATCGCCATCCCATTCCAAGATTGGATGATATGCTTGATGAATTGCATGGTTCTGTTGTGTTTTCTAAAATTGATTTGAAATCTGGATACCATCAAATTAGGATGAGGGAAGGTGATGAGTGGAAAACAGCTTTTAAAACAAAACATGGATTGTATGAATGGTTAGTTATGCCATTTGGTTTGACTAATGCACCTAGCACTTTCATGAGATTGATGAACCATGTTTTGCGTGCTTTGATTGGGAAGTTTGTTGTGGTTTATTTTGATGATATTCTGATTTACAGCAAGAATCTTGATGAACATGTGAATCATTTGCATTGTGTGCTTGAAGTTTTGAGGGAGGAAAAATTGTTTACAAATCTGAAAAAGTGTGATTTTTGCATGGATAAAATTGTTTTTCTTGGTTTTGTGGTGAGTGCTAAAGGAATTGAAGTTGATGAGGAAAAGATAAAAGCAATAAAAGATTGGCCAACACCAAAAAGCATAATTGAGGTGAGAAATTTTCATGGTTTGGCTAGTTTTTATAGGCGCTTTGTAAAGGATTTTAGTACACTTGCTGCACCACTCACTGAGGTCATTAAGAAATCTGTGGGTTTTAAATGGGGAGATGCACAACATAATGCATTTGTTAAACTCAAAGATAGTTTGTGTTCTGCACCTGTGTTAGCATTGCCTGACTTTAACAAAACATTTGAGATTGAATGCGATGCATCTGGAGTTGGGATAGGAGCTGTTTTGATGCAGGAAGGTAAGCCAATTGCTTATTTTAGTGAAAAGCTTAATGGAGCAGCATTGAATTATCCAACTTATGACAAGGAGCTTTATGCACTGAAAAGAGCGTTGGACAACTGGCAGCACTACCTTTGGCCTAAACAATTTGTCATTCACACTGATCATCAATCTTTGAAGCACATTAAGGGTCAAGGTAAGCTGAACAAAAGACATGCAAGGTGGCTGGAATTTATTGAGACATTCCCATATGTCATCAAATACAAGAAAGGTAAGGAGAATCTTTGGAGTGAAAAAGACTTTGGATGTTTTGCATGAACATTTCTTTTGGCCTAAAATGAAACATGATGTAGAAAGAATTTGTTCTAAGTGCATAACATGTAAGAGGGCTAAATCTAGAGTCTTGCCACATGGTTTGTATACACCATTACCAGTGCCTAGTGAACCTTGGGTTGATATATCAATGGATTTTGTGTTAGGTCTGCCTAGGTCAAAAAGAGGTATGGATTTCATCTTTGTGGTTGTTGATAGATTTTCAAAAATGGCACATTTCATTGCATGTCATAAAACTGATGATGCCACACATGTTGCTGATTTGTTTTTCAAAGAGATTGTTAGATTTCATGGTGTTCCTAGAACCATTGTTTCTGATAGGGATACAAAATTCTTGAGTCATTTTTGGAGAGTTTTGTGGGGTAAGCTTGGTACTAAATTGTTGTTTTCAACTGCTTGTCATCCGCAAACTGATGGTCAAACTGAAGTTGTTAATAGGACATTGTCTCAACTGCTTAGGACTGTGTTTCAAAAGAACTTGAAAAATTGGGAAGATTGCCTATCATTCATTGAATTTGCATATAATAGGAGTGTGCATTCATCTACTGATTATTCACCTTTTGAGATAGTTTATGGTTTTAATCCACTAACCCCTTTGGATTTAGTACCATTACCTATTGATGAAAGGGCAAGTCTTGATGGGAAGAAGAAAGCTGAAATAGTGAGGCAACTTCATGAGCGTGTGAAATAGCAGATTGAGAAGAAGAATGAACAATATGCATTCAAGTCCAATAAAGGGAGAAGGCGTGTTCTTTTTGAACCAGGAGATTGGGTGTGGGTGCATATGAGAAAAGAAAGATTTCCAGTTCATAGAAAGTCAAAATTGGCTCCAAGAGGAGATGGTCCTTTTCAAGTGCTGGAAAGAATTAATGATAATGCTTATAAGATTGATTTGCCTGGTGAATATAATGTAAGTGCTACTTTCAATGTAGCAGATTTATCTCCTTTTGATGCAGGTCAAGATTCGAGGACGAATCCTTTTGAGGAGAGAGGGAATGATGAGATCCAGCAAGAGGACAAATCAACTTCAAACGATCCTTTGAAGATTCCAAGCGGACCAATCACAAGAGCAAGATCCAAGAGCATTAAGGAGGCACTAAATGGGCTAGTACAAGAAGCATGGACAAAGCAAATGGCAATTGGTTCAACAATTGAGGACAAAGATGCTGAAAACGTCACCAATGTTATTTGGGCCGAACAAGGAGTTGTTTGAGCATATTTTGGGCTTACAGACATGAAATTAAAGTGCTTGGACCAAGAGCTACACATGGGAAGCTTCATTTGGGCTTAAATAATGTACTTTTGGGCTTTAGATACTTGTTAATTTTGGCCCATTGTTTATGTGCGAAATTAGGTTAAACTTTGCTTGCTTTGTAACCTATAAATACTTTGTAAGCCTCTTTTGAAGGCAGACTTGAATTTGAGAATAGAAGTTGCTTTATGCACTTTGTTGAGAGGGTTTCTCTCTAGGGTTCTTCATTGAACTAACAGACTTATCAAGGATTGATCAACCTTGTGGCGTCTTCCAACACTTCAGGTCCTTGTTCTTCCGTGTTCAAGGGTTTAAGTGGATCGTTCTAACCTTTGTTTAGCTTTCTTGGGGTTGTGTTCATCTTAGATTGTTGTGGGTCCGGGTTTATCCCTGGTGGGTTTGCATCAACGTCCAATGCAAGAGGAAAGAGAGGAAAATAAGAAATGTATGAAGTGGACATATTTAAAAGAGTGACGAAAGTAAGAAGAGTAAGGGTAGAAAAATGGGCTAAAATGAGTAAGAAAAATTCTTACTTTGCAGAAACTTGGGAAGATAAACTTTCTTTTCTTGGCTCTCTATTTCCTTTTTGGTTGTAGTGATTTTCCCTTTCACCACTAGGTATATTTATAGTAGTTCCTAGAGACTAAGTTATTTGTTACACTTTACTCTTGTTAAAGTCTTTTTAAGTCATATCCATGTATCATTCTATCTTTTTCTCCAAGACAACCAAATTACTCCCCTTTCAATGTTCTAGAGTTTTCCAAAATTAATTAATTAATCCCCTTTTACTATCCTCTTCTTCAAGACAGCCAAATTACTCCCCCTTCTAAATTTAAGTAGTTAATCCCGTTTTCTAAATTTAAGTAGTTAATCCCCCTTTTCTATCTTTTTCTTCAAGCCAACCATGTTACCCTCCCTTAATAAATATCTACAACAATTAGTCCTTCTTTGTCCATCTCTAGAATATGCTTGGCATTTTCTTTCCAACTATAAATGGTTCGTTGATATATAAATATACTTTCTCTCACACATACATGTATCTATTATTTATTACTGCTAATTACGACTACAAAACATATCACTAGGAATAAGAATGAGAAAACGGGTAACGGGTTGGCCCATAGCCATGCCCATATCCTCCAATATAGTTTGACACACCCGCGTATTTACTGTTCTGCCCATTTAAAGCGGGAATGAACGGATACGGGTATAACAGACGGGTACCCATTATACCCGTTGAAAAATCACTACACCATACACACTTAAAAGTATTCTGAAAACAACTGAAGCAAATAACTATAACATTGTATCACTGTATAAGCACAGTTCAATGCATTAAAATCTGAAACAAAATATGAAGTAAGCAACTGTTCAAAGTTCATAATGAAATAAATTATTGTGAATGGAATGACTTGAGTCTTGTGAAGTATCAAAGCTGAATATGTCACTGATCTGAGAGTTGGACAAAAAACTCCTCAGACCTCCACTAGCGCAGGAACAACTAGTATAATCCTTAAAGCGGGGTAATATAAATACTTAATCCATTGTTACAAACTATCAATTCATAATTCCATATGACATCCACTATTCGAAGATGGACAACATGCATCCGGAATTGAAGGAGGGGGTCCTTATTTTTCTTCACAGTTCACACCTACAAAGAAAAGAAAGAAACAAAATATGTCATTTTTATCTTATATTATCCACATACAACATTTCAGTCAACCTTGTCTCCCAAAATTATAATTTCCATCAAACTATTACAAATTAGTTAACTACCTCAGTAAATATATCATGAATGAGTGATTGTGTTTGTATATACGTGCCAAAAATTTAAGAGGTATAAGGGGCCGTTTTCTATGGTTCAACATCTTGCTCTACCAAAATAAATTAAATAAATAACATATTAAAATGATGCAAATATATATAATATATATGAGAAGGGGATATGATTTTAAGTGAAAATACCTTTAACAATTGCTTCATAGTTATCAATCACTACTGGAAATAAGGTCTTTCACGACCAAAATATGGGGCCTTTCACGACAGAAAAAAAGTGGTCGTGGAATGAAGCTTCGTAAAAAGTGTTTTTTCACGACCAAATGTTTTGGTCGTGATAGGTAACACCTATCACGACCAAACTTGCGAAAGTTTGGCCGTGAATTGTGTGTTTTTTTTTTTAAATTTTTGTGTTAAATTGTGTAGCTAGCTGCATTTTGCAGATCATTTACATACCACTTTGAACACTGCACACTACAAAATACCAGCGCTATTCAAAAAACGTATCTCATCCATCCAATAATATCTTACCATACTTACACAACAAAATACTAAAGACATAATCTAAATTCTAACTTTGACTTACCAATAATAAGCTCAACATTCAGCAACAACAAAGATGCTAAAGTCACAATCTAAGCCAAGACAAGTACAAGCCTATACTAAGATGACTACTTAAACAAGTATTACAAGTCTATACAAGTTCTGACTCACAAAGTGAATAAATATTCTGCAAGTAGGTTTCGTACCAAGTCAATATCAGCATCTTTACTAAACGGGTCAGTACTGCGTCCATAAAGTCTCTCCAAAAGCTGCAACATAAATAAAAAATGTTAAAAAAGACTAGACAAGTATAACTATCTATTCTAAATCACTATTTTTTGGAGATAAATGTTAGAAGCGTACATATTGGAATTTCTTCCCAGGATAAATATCATCTCGATATACGATGTCAAGCATGTATTTGCAGACATAGTAGCCAAACTCCGTACTGCCCGCTGGTTTGGACACTGATAAATCACAAATAATATCAGCAATATCATAATAGTTTGGGTATGACTAAAAGCAATATAAATGAAAATGAATATAACAATTGCTTTTACCTTATTGTTCATATCACGAATTGGAGTACGACTACTTGTGAGAGCGTCAGTGTCTTGCGCGTCATGCCATTTTAATATTCCCCTAAACATAGATAAAATTATAACAATTATGTTATATATAGTATAAAGATATATTATTATATCAACTGTAAATGTAAAAAAGAGAGTAACTTACTTGTGAAAGACTTTTTTGTGATCTTCGCCAATACTTCGCCCTAAAGAGCCAAACCAAAATATCTTGAACTCTTTCGGGCAAAGTATAGCTAGAGCCCGATGTATAATGAAAGAAATAAGCCAAAATAAATGTTAATTAAACTAAGACGTAACATTTACTATTGTTTATCCCTTACCAGACGGCCAAATCAAGCCAACTCTTCTCAAGCTCCTCCATCATTAAGAACTCCTTCACGTCCTCAGAACCTTTCAGCCAAAATTTCTCCTCTGCTAGTGGATTGACGACTCCAATAGGTATTGAAAGATTACGGTTGCCCATTTTGGGTTGCATCGTCCACAGCAAATTGAGAAATGGATACTTGTCACTGTCAAAATTCTGAAAATAACAAACGCATCAACACTACACACATATATCAATAACATTGCAAATAACAGACAAACAATAGGCAATTTTAGTACTTTGGGAGAAGAATTGGAAGTGGAGCTTCTCAAGGAGTATCGAAAACAAGTCTTTTAGGCCAAACAATAAAGGCCCTCATTGCTTGGCCTAAAGTAGTGATCTCTTCAGCACAGAAAGGAATACATGTTATATTGTCGTTCTCCATCACATAAATAACTGACACTTTCACTTGACTGACACTTTCACTTGATCATCCTGGATAGGCCTCCCGTGAATGGTGGTGTGATCTAGGAACTTGTAAGCCATAACAACTGGGCGTAGACGAGACTCATCGAGATGCAATTAGCACTCCTCTTGGTTGGCATGAGGTGCACTTGGCTCACCCCCTGTTGAAGTTGTTCTTTGGAATGCTTGAAGAGCCTGTAACTGTGATGTCATCCATTCAAACTGGGATTGAAATGAAGCCTCCACAGCTTCCACCTCGGCTGCCACCCGTTCTCCCACCACCGCATCCACTCATGCGTCTAGAGCCGGTAATATGGGCTTGGCCCGTCGGGCCGACCCGTTTTCATGTAAAAGTTGGGACCGGGCCTATAAGGGCCGACCCTTTAAGGTCGCAGACCTGTGCGGGCCGGCACGTATTTATAGGCCTGCTTCCCAATTTTATTTTTTAAAAAATTATTAAAATTGTATTTACTCTTTCACTCATTCTCACTCACAGGCAGAGTCGCTCACACCACACGCAAGACTGAAACCACACAACACAAGATTGAATGTTATTGTTATTGTAGTTGAATGTTATTATTTAATGTTTATTTAGATTTTTATTTGAAGACTCTGTTGTTTATTTTGACTGTCAGATTATGTGTATTAGTGTATGTTGTTATGTACTTATCAGACTATGTTATGACATATGATTATATTTATTGTGATGTTATTAGATGATTTTATTTTGGTAAAACCGTAAAATGTACAGGGAGAACAAGGTGGAAAGAGGAAAAATGGTTTAATTTTTTAAAAAACTGAAAAATGGGTCAGGCCCGGCTCGATAGCATGAGGGCCAGGCCTTGTAATTAGGGGTATAAAATGGGGACCGGGCCTAAGTGGGCTGGCCCGTTTAGGCCCAGCCATAAGAGGGCCGACCCATTAGGGCTGGGCCGGCCCGTATTCCCAGCTCTACGTGCGTCCACCACTTCGTTCAAACGTGCTTCCACCACTGCATCAATCTCCTCATTCGACACTGTAAAATCCCAATCCTATTTATGATTTTTCATATATATAAATTTGAGGAAAATAGATGAAATGTATAAAAATCTAAATAATTGAAAGAGAGTAAAATAACAATAAACTTTATTCATTACATAAGTCTTTGTAGTACAATTCACACCTTATAAAACACAAAAAAAACAACAAAACAAAACACACGATACAATTTTATTCTTTATAACATATATATATATATATGTGTGTGTGTGTGTGTGTATATATATATACACACACACATATATAGATAGGCTTCAATTCCATCATTGCTCCTAGGGGTCCTCAATGTTGATGACTTCTTCAGGGGCTTCAATGATTATTTCTTCGGGAGGGAAAACATTAAGGAGGTCTTGGTCTGGTGCAAAGAAGTTCTGAACATAATTATTATATAGAACAAGTGGGCTCGGTGGCGATAGTGGTGGTGGAGGTGGTGGTTCCGGATAGCTAGAGATCATCTGAATGTTCTGAATTACTTTCATATTTCCAAACCACATCCATTCAATTACTACCTTAACTTCGGTGATAGGTATCTGGAACATTACGAAAAGTGAGTATACCATAATATTAAACAAATAATGTTTCAGCCGTTACTATCAAACGGAAAACATAAGTTTTTACTTTAACAATTAATTACTATATGAGAATTAGCACCACAATATCATTCTCACATCACTCTTTGTCACATCACTCTTTATCACATGATGACTAGGGCGTCCCCTAGTGTGGATCCACAACATCATAATACATATCAAATCTGCACGCAGTAGCCACATAGTCATACGGCTCGGCAATTCTCATGTAGTAAATTAAGTGTTGAAATAAATGATTAATAAAGTTCTTACCCTTACTTTTCATCACTTCCAATAAACAAATATAAAAAATCACGGTAGTATACCAAATCAATCCTTGTAACACTATTCTTTTATTCTCACATCCAAGACAAATTAAATCATATGTAGACAAAATAAATAAAATATAATGCTCACCCACATACACTTCTATTCATGCGCAACAAGTAAAATGCTCACACAAAACAAGTAAATGCATAGCATGGATAAGGATGAGATGAGAGGGAAGAAAGAAACACAACAAGTAATACTACTCATCTCCTTTTCACGAAGTTAAGAACATAAAGAAGGAAAGAGAAAGATGCATGATGATGTAAGAGAGAGTAAAGCAAACTCATATCCTTAGCAATTGCTTCTCCATGTTGGAATAGAAAAAAGAGGAAAATAACAAAGGTATGAAGTGGACATGTTTAGTAATAATGATGAAATTGAGAATAGTAAGGGTAGGAAGTAGGCTATACTCAGTAAGAAAAATCTTACTTTGTAGAACTTTGGAAGTTTTTCTTTCTTTCTAAGCTTTCTATTTCTCTTTTTGGTTGTGGTGAGTCTTCCTTTTCACCACTAGGCCTATTTATAGTAATTTCTAGAGGCTAGATTCTTTGTTACTATTTACTCTTATTAAAGTCTCTTTGAGCCCATTGCATGTACCATTCTTTCTTTTTCTGCAAGACAACTAGGTTAATCCCCCTTTGATGTTCTAGAGTTTTCTAAAGTTAATTAGTTCATCCCCTTCTAGTATCTTCTTCCTCAAGACAACTAGATCACTCCCCTTTTTCTTTTCTAGAATTTTCTAAAATTAAGTAGTTAATCCCCCTTTTCTATCTTCTTCTCCAAGTCAAACCAAGTTATTCTCCCCTATTCATTATCTCTAACAATTCATCCCTCCTTTCTTTTTCTCCTTGATGAATTACACTAGTTAACCTCCCCTTTATAACTCTAGAATATTCTTTAGATCTCCTCTCTACTAGTTACTTTTCCCTTCCTTCTAGAATAATGATGTATAAATTACCTCACTCATTCTATTTCCTTTCCAACTATAAAGAGTACTTTTTCATGGATAAAAATACAACTTATTCACACACATATTTAATATAACTATGAATATTATTACTACTACTTCTAAGAGGTTATAATAGGAATTATTCGATTACATATATATATATATATATATATATATATATATAGACACTTTGTTTTTACTCTAACTATAGAGATATAAATATGTGTGTGTGTGTGTATATAAATTATTATACCTATGACTTTTTTTAGGATGTTACAATTATCCCCCCTAAAATAAAATATCGTCCTCGAAATTTAAAAAATACCTTCCCTAAATAAATAGGGTGTTACACTATTGCAATCAATTCTTAAGCATGGGTTAGGTGATTTCCTACTTTTTCTAATATATCAAATTCTCATCTATAAGTACTACAACAAATGGATCTAGATAGGGCCTAAATATAATCCATAAAGGCTTCATGTGTATAAGTCAATCCAAAAGGCGTTACTAAGAATCCATAGCGAGTTCTAAAGGTAGTCTTAGGTATATCTTTTTTCGTAACTCTTTTTGATGGTAGCCTGACCTAAGGTCAATTTCTAGAAGGTTATATATTTTTGGTGTCGATAATCTATACATAAGAGAAGACTTTCATCTTTTTCACAATTGAAACAGGAGTTCCCCAAGGTGAGACACTAGATCTTATAAATTTCTTTTCCAAAATATATTCTATCTGTATAGTTCCTTCAATTCTAAGGTAGACATCCTATATGGTGTAACTAATATAGGTCATATACCCAAAATTAAGTCTATTGCAAAATCCTATTTTCTTTCTGGTGGAAGAGAAGTTATATGAGAAGGGAATAATACATCAGAAAAATCTCTAACTATGGGTATCTCTTCAATGTCTCATTTTTCTTTCGTACCTTCCTCTTTCTGTCCTATATCTTTAGGAATAGCAGAGAGGTGGTTAACTATGGGTTTATCTATGAAAGGTAAAATGGCTAGCTTCCTAGCACAATCTATCATCACTTTGTTTTCCATTAACCAATCCATTCCAAGATAATATGTATATTCCTAATTGGTAGGTAGACCGATGGAGCATGGTATGAATGTCCCTTTATTTGGATGGAGCAATATAGACAAACCAAAGTCATTTTTACATTTTCTCCGGTAGGGTAAATACTAGAAGTTAGTTGGGCAATTCTGCTATTTCTAGGTTTAACCTTAGCATATTATCCAATAGAAATATAATAATGGGCAGCTCCATAATCATACAGTACAAATAATTGACTATCTTGGATAAGATACTTACCTTCAACTAGATTTGTGGATTCCTTGATATCCTCTCCATTCAGGGTATAAACTCTTCTGGTTGCTATTTGTTTCTGTCTTGACTTAGTTTCTCCAATTTGATTTAATGGACATTTCCAAGATAGATGCCCAGGCCTCCCACAATTAAAACAATTCCTCAGTTCTATATAACAAGGTCGGTTTCCATGAAACTTACCACACTTACTACAAGAAGGGTTAGAAGGTCCAATCCCTTTTCCTATGTCTATTACTGGCTTAAAACTCCTATTTTGAACCCCTAAATTTCTATTCTTATCCCAAACTTCATTCTTCTTTTGCTTCTCTTTATCAACTTCTACTAGATGTTTTTCAATTGCACGACACTTGTTTACTAAGGTAGGAAAATCACGAATTTCTAAGGCTATCACTGCTTGACGGATTTCAGATCGCAATCCTGCTTCAAATTTCCTAGCTTTCCAAGTTTTGTCAGGATTATTGAGTAAACAAGATGAATATTTAGAAAGGGATTCAAACCTAGCAACATATTGATCTATGGACAAGGCTCCTTGGGTAAGTTGTAGGAACTCAATCTCCTTCTCATGCTTAACATTTTCTAGAAAATACTTATCTAGAAAAGCTTTCCTAAATTCTTCTCTTGTTATTTTCCTATGGTTAGATTCAGCTGCTCGCTTAATTTCTTTCCAACAGTTAAGAGCATCTCCTACTAGCATATATGTGGCAAAAGACACTTTTTGATCATCTATGCAGTCTGGAACTTCAAATATTTTCTCTATTTGTTCTAACCACTCCTCCGTCTTAGTTGGGTTATATTCCCCTTTGAAGGTTGGTGGATTAGTCTTTCTAAATTCACTATAAGGCTTTGGACCAAGGTTTGGGTTGACAATATTTTGTCCTCTCTCAGGTGTTGGCTCTTCTAGTTCTACTCTTTGGTACCCCTCTTGTTCTTGTTCTTGTTCAAGGTGTTCACTCGCGGACCCTTATAGTAACTAAATTAGGTATGCAGACATTTCAGCTTGCTCTTTAAGGGCATTTGTGGTTACATTGGTTTGTTCGTGGATAGCGGTAGTCAATTGTCCTAAGGCTATTAGAATTTGGTTTCCTATATTACTAGATTGACCTTGCTCTCAGATGCCATATTATATTTTTTTCTGCATAACAGAATAAATAATTATTAGACTAATCATACTCTAATCTTCTATTTCTCCCTATCCCTAACTTTTAAGAGAAGAACGATCATTTTAAGAGGTATGAATACTAAATGAACTAGCTCAAAATTAGTACAATAAAATTGAGGAGGACTTCCTAAAATAATCAGAAAAGACGAAAGGATGGGAGTGGTACGGACCAATATATAAACTCACATTCTAAAGATATTAAAAGAGAGATCATGAGTTGCCAACTAATTAAATATTATATGGGCCTTTAAAGATGACATGCTACAGAGTAGAGAATGAAAAATAATCAATAAATAAATGAACACATACTTCTATATAAGTACTATGCACGCACAAATATTCATATACCTATGTATGAGCATTTAAATTACACCTAAGGCCACTGCATCTAGAATTTCAATTCGCATGCTTTAAAAAACATTCATATCCCTTCCATACAATTTGGACACACGTTTTCCAACTTGAAGGAAATCATGAGAACAATAATAGAAAGAAACTAAATCAACAATTACATTTAAATCATTTCAATCTATCCATTACACAAAACACGAGAACATTGAAATGTGAATCTGTAAGGTCTCTCAACTACTATACAATTAGCCCGCCGAACAAATAATCAAGGAGAGAAAGAATAACATACTAATATAGTTTTCCCTGGAGGTGCTAATCTTTAATGCCTAATGAATAGGGATATGTAAAGTATATTGAAGGTAGAGATTGGTCAGAAGGACAAGTGAGGTTAAGAGGAGAAAGGGTTAACATTGGTTGATGGAACTAGCCAAAGAAATAATGTTACCAAAAAGAGAGAAAAATATATTTACAAATGTCTTCAAAACAGAAAGTTTATAAATAATCAAAATATAAGAATTTTTGAAAAAGTATATTATCAAAGTAGTATATTTATATATGTATATTTTGAGAAAATACTATGATATAGGAAAATATGTATATTTTGAGAAAATACTATGATATAGGATCATTATGCTCTGATACCAAATGTAAAATCCCTATCCTATTTATAATTTTTCATATATATAAATTTGAGGAAAATAGATGAAATGTATAAAAATGTAAATAATTGGAAGAGAGTAATAACAATAAACTTTATTCATTACATAAGTCTTTGTAGTACAATTCATACCTTATAAAACAAAAAAAAAACACACGATACAATTTTATTCTTTATAACATATATATATATATATGCTTCAGTTCCATCATTGCTCCTAGGGATCCTCAATATTGATGACTTCTTCAGGGGCTTCAATGATTATTTCTTCGGGAGGGAAAACACTAAGGAGGTCTTGGTCTGGTGCAAAGAAGTTCTACACATAATTATTATATAGAACAAGTGGGCTCGGTGGCGATAGTGGTGGTGGAGGTGGTAGTTCCGGATAGCTAGAGATCATCTGAATTACTTGCATATTTCCAAACCACATCCATTCAATTACTACCTTAACTTCGGTGATAGGTATCTGGAACATTACGAAAAGTGAGTATACCATAATTTTAAACAAATAATGTTCCAGCCGTTACTATCAAACAGAAAACATAAGTTTTTACTTTAACAATTAATTACTATATGAGAATTAGCACCGCAATATCATTCTCACATCACTCTTTGTCACATCACTCTTTATCACAAGATGGCTAGGGCGTCCCCTAGTGTGGATCCACAACATCATAATGCACATCAAATCTGCACGGAGCAGTCACATAATATTCACTCCAAATCTGCACGCAGCAGCCACATAGCCATACGGCTCGGCAATTCTCATGTAGTAAATTAAGTGTTAAAATAAATGATTAATAAAGTTCGGGTTAAGGTGCATTTTTAGTACTCTAGAATATAGCAAAGTGCACCTAACATAATACACAATATTGTGGTCCATTTGTGGTAACCAAGAATTATTTTCGTGGCTTATTTAGTAACGACGTTAAATAAGTTAAGTTTGACCGTTATGTGTCAAATTTTGACTGTTAAATTGTGGGGTAAAGGAGCATTTCAGTACTCTAGAATATAGAAGGAGCACCAAACATAATATACAATATTTTTGTCCATTTGTGATAACTAAGAATTATTTTCATTGCTTATCTAGTAATTCGTTAGTTAAAACTCACTTTTGTAAGATAAAATCTAATGTGACATAATGATGTGATATATGTATATTGAAATGACAATTCAACGAACATTATTTTAAGTTTATAACTATGTAATCAGATAGAAGTAACTCTTCTTCTATTACATCATAGGGTCATTAATTTGGTACAAGCCAGTATGACCAACCCGTTTTAATTTGTGTCGAGCCAGTATGACCAACCCGTTTTAACTTAGTATGGCCAACCTGTTTAGTTTATGATTATTTGCTTACATTTTTTATATATGTAAAATACTAATGACTTATTAGTTTATACATGCATGATAATAGGACAGTCTATGGATCTTTATAACTTTGTAGTGTTTAATTATTTGACACTTTGAATAATATTGTGACTTAGTTGTTTATGGTGTTTAAATATTGTATATTATGTTTGATGCCCCTTCTATATTCTAGAGTACTGAAAATGCTCCTTTATCCCACAATTTAACGGTCAAAATTTGACACATAACTGTTAGAATCTTAAGTTTTGATGAAGACGAAAATATGAAAGAACGAGCCAAACACTTAGAGAATATTAGGTTAATATAGAACCCCAAGTAAGAGTACAACCGGATGTGGATTTACTTCCGGATAGACTAGGACTAGCGCTCGCGGATGAATGTCTCATCCCCCAGCGACAGCAAGCACTACACTAAGTCATAACTCAGTCTAGGAGCATTGGATGTACAAAACCCTTGAGACTAAGTTAAGATGGAACCGGATGAGGATTTGCTTCCGATTGTTTAGTGACTAGCGCTGGCAGTTGGCCAAGGTAACACTGAGCGTCAGTGAGTAAAATATGAACATAACCCAACGTCCAGTTGATTTGCTTCCGATTGCTTAGTAACTAGCGCTGGCTGTTGGCTTAGGTATCACTGAGCGTCAGTGAGTAAAATATGAACATAACCCAACGTCCAGTGGAAGTGCTTCCGGATGTGGAATTGCTTCCGGATGTAAGAGAGCTTCCTTAGACAAAATGAACTCCCACTGCATGTGAGTATGTGTTTATATTGGTAGATTAACGTTCAAATGCAGCACACTGAGTGATGTTGCTTCCGGATGTGAATCCGCTTCCGCAAGCAATCAGAATGTCAGAACGTTCAGAGCAGTGCAGTGTCAGAGTGCTTTTGGCAGAGCAGAGTTGTCAGAACTACTTTTCAGAGATAAAGCAAAGTCAACCATGCTAAGCATTAATGGAGCATTAAATGGGCAAACAGTAACTTGGGATAAACGGCCATATTCAAACGGCTAACCCACCTAACAAGAGTGAGAATACTTGAAGACTATATAAACAAGCTCATCTTCATTTATGAAAAAAAACTAATATCTTTGACATCTTGAAGAAAGCTAGAGTGAGAAACTAAGAAATCCTTCAAGCATTCAAAGCTGCCCAGAAAAGAGAAAGAGCATTTAACGCATTGAGAGTTCTTTTCATCTACTTATCTTGTACTCTTTGTTGTTAAGTCTCTTCTTGTATTAAGAGCATTAATTGTACTTAAGTGTGTAACATTATCCGTTCTTTAAGAGAACTAAGTTTAGAAAATCCTTTATTTGTAAAAGTTGAACCCTTGCTGGTTGTAAGGGGGAGCTAGTTAGCAAGGTTGCAAGTGAGCCTTGAGTAAAACTTGTGGTTGTAAGGTTGCAAGTGATCCCGTCCAAAACTTGCGGTTGTAAAGGTTCCAGGTGAACCCGTTTGTAAAACCTGGGGATAGTGGAACTCAATCTGGGTGGTTGAGAACTGGACGTAGGTCAGGAAGACCGAACCAGTATAAACCTTTGTGTTGTTATTGTTTGATTTTATTTGGTAGCACAATTCACCCCCCCCTCTTGTGCATCCATTACTTTCATTTGGTATTAGAGCGGGTCTTTCTGACTTGATTCCAACGAATCTAGAAAGTAAAGATCCAGTAATGGACACAGACTATTCCTTGCCAGATGTCTCTATTCAACACAACAAGCCTCCAGGCTTTGATGGGTATAACTATCCATTCTGGAAATTCCGAATGGAGACTTACATAAAGTCCAGCGACATCCGACTCTGGGATGTGATTGAACATGGGAATCACACTCCTCTAGATGATGAAGGCTTTGCAAAGCAGCGATCCAGATACACCAATGAGGACTATGCTCTAGTCCAGCTAAACTTCAGGGTCATGCACTACATTCAATGCGCCCTTAGTCCTAAGGAGTTTCATAGGATCAGCCACCACAAAACAGCTAAGGATATGTGGGAGGCTCTTGAAGCTGCTCACTCAGGAACCAAGGGAGTGAAGGCAAGACGAGTCGAGATGTTGGTAGAAGAATTTCACAAATTTGCCATGACTAGTCCAACTGAGCCAATCAGAGAGCTGGAGCTCAGGTTCACTCATCTTATCAATAACCTGGCCTCCCTGGGTAAAGACATTCCTGAAGAAAAACAAGTTAGCAAGATCTTAAAAGTCTTGAAAGGTGATTGGATCACCAAAGTTACCATCTTGCAGGAAGTCCAAGGAGAGTCAACCAGCTCCATCACTGCCCTGATTGGGTCACTGGCTGAATATGAACCAACACTGCTGGCTCAGAGAGCTCCTCAAGCTTCATCTAAAACCAAGAATCTAGCCCTTGTTGCTCCCAGCAAGGAGAAGATTAATGATAATGATGATGATGAGGATGATGAGGAGGATATCGATGATGAGGAGATGGCTATGATGGTGAGAAAGTTTAGAAAGTTCTTCAAGAAGAAAGGAGGCTTTCAGAAAGGTGATTCCAGCCAGAGGAGATGATATAAGAAAGAAAGGGCACCAGTGTGCTTTGAGTGTAAAAAGTCTGGCCACTTCAAGGCTGAGTGTCCAAGCTTGCAGAGATCAAAAGGGAAGGACAAAAGAAAAGCCTTTGTGTCCTCCATCTGGGTGAATAGCTCAGACGAGGAAGCAAGTGATGAGGAAGGGGTTGCCAACCTCTGCCTGGTTGCCAGAGAGGATGATGAGGAAGCATCCTCAGATTTTGATCCCATCCAGGAGGATAGTGAGGTAACTTTTTCTGAACTACAAGAGGCATATAATGAGGTTCATGAAGAATTCTCCCGCCTATGTAAAGCCTATAAAGTGTTGAAAGTTAAAAAGGAATCACTTGAGTCCAAGGTGGACTCACTGAGTGAAGAGCTAGCGGAAGCCAGAAAGCTTCCGGTAGCGGATGGCAAGGGTTCTCCCCAAGCAGAACCCAATGCCTCAACACTTGAGAGCTGCCCTAATTGCAGCAAAATCTCAGCTGAAAGAGATAAACTGCAAAATGCCCTGCAGAAATTCACTAGTGGATCTGAAATGTTAAATATCATTTTAATGAACCAGAGGGCATATAGGGACAAGACTGGCTTAGGATACAAACCTAGAGGAAAAAAGTGGGTGGAACCAAAAGTGAAGCCCTACCTAAAATTCTTCCATAAAGCCACTGATCACAGCTCCACACCTTTTAGCTTCTGTAATTATTGTAACAGGAAGGGACACTCCACGTCCACCTGTAATGCTAAGAAGCATGGAGCAAACAGCTCTTATAAATGGGTCCCAAAAGGAACAAAGGCTACAAAGGATCCTCCCCCAAGAAAAGAAACTAAGGGAGGACAGGGATCCAGAGCCTGGAAACAATCCACAAGAAAAGTCCAAGAGCCTAGAGCCAACACTAGGCCAGAGGCACAGATTAATCATAAGCCCAAGGTCAAAACTAACACTGGACCAAGGGCTCTGGGAACTAATGACAGAGGACCCAAGAAAGGTTGGGTACCTAAGCTTGTTTGATTATTTCAGGTGTGTCTCAAAGCATCCAAGAATAGGAAATGGTATATTGACAGCGGATGCTCGAGACATATGACTGGAGACAGAGACAAATTCAAATCCTTGGTGATCAAAGACGGAGCCACAGTTACCTTTGGAGGAAATCAAAGTGGAAAGATCACCGGAGTTGGAGAAGTTGGGCCAGTGAAAGACGTCTATCTGGTGGATGGTCTCTGTCACAACCTGCTGAGCGAGAGCCAGAGCACTGACAAAGGAAATTGGGTAATTTTTGATTCACATGAGTGCATAATAGGAGATAAGCAGGATCTGAATCTAGATAAGGCCAACCTAAAATGCAAACTTAAGGCCAATAGAAATGGAAACCTATACACTCTAGATTTATGTCAACAACTGGAGGAAAAAATCTTAATATCTAGCGATGAGAATAGTTGGCTTTGGCATAAAAGGCTAGCACATGTTAATTTCACTCAACTTGACATGCTAATTAAGAAAGAGCTAGCTATAGGGATTCCATCTTTTAAGGTTAAGCATGATTATATTTGTGAATCCTGCCAACGAGGGAAGCAAACAAAGTCCTCGTTTAAAACCAAGAAGACAGTCTCCACCAGCAGGCCCTTGGAACTAATCCACATGGATTTGGTTGGGCCAGCGAGAGTGAAGAGCCTGGGTGGAAACCTATATGCTCTAGTGGTGGTGGATGACTATTCAAGGTTCACTTGGACAATGTTTCTTGCCTCTAAGCAAGATGCTTTTGATGCCTTTGTTGTCCTGGCTAAGAAAGTGCAGAATGAGAGAGACCTCAAAATCACAGCCATAAGGACAGATCATGGAGGAGAATTTGAGAACCATAGCTTCTCTGAGCTGTGTGAGCAGAACAGTATTGATCATAACTTCTCAGCTCCTAGAACTCCTCAGCAAAACGGTGTAGTCGAGAGGAAGAACAGGGTTCTGACTGAGATGGCTAGGAGCATGCTCAAGGAGAAAGAGGTTTCTCAAGTGTTCTGGGCGGACGCTATGAGCACTGCTTGCTACATCTCTAACAGAGCCTATGTTCGCAAGGGCTTAGACAAGACTCCCTATGAGCTGTACAAAGCAGAAAGCCCAACATCAGCCACCTCAGAATCTTTGGATCAAAATGCTATGTGCATAACAATGGAAAGGTAAATCTGGGTAAGTTTGATCCAAAAGCTGATATAGGTGTATTCATAGGGTATTCCCTTAGGAGTAAGGCTTACAGAGTATACAACATGAGGACTAGAACTGTAGAAGAATCTATGCATGTTGTATTTGATGAAACTCCTACATGGGGACAATCCACAGAAGATGATGGGATACTAAACCTTCCAAAACCACTATCATCTTCTTCACCACCAAAAGAAACACCAGCAAGCAATCCCAAAGAAGAAGATGAACCCAGTGATGAGCCTAGAGTGCAGACGATCCCTGATGAGGCACAGTTGCCAACAGCTAGGAGACATCACAGGGATCATCCTCTTGATCAAGTGCTTGGTGATGTTTCTTCTGGTGTCAGAACCAGAAGGCAGGTTCAAAATGAAGTTGAGTTTGGAGCCTTCTTATCTTAGATCGAACCAACTTCAATTGAACAAGCTCTTGAGAACTGCGACTGGATTATTGCCATGCAGGAAGAGCTAAACCAGTTCGAAAGAAGCCAAGTTTGGGAACTAGTCCCAAGGCCGTCTCATCAATCCATAGTTGGGACCAAATGGGTCTTCAAAAACAAACTGGATGAGACAGGTCAAATAACAAGGAACAAAGCCAGATTGGTAGTCAAAGGGTATAACCAAGAAGAAGGCATAGACTATGAAGAAACTTTTGCTCCAGTCGCTAGACTCGAAGCAATAAGAATTCTTCTAGCCTTTGCATCCATGAAAGGCTTTAGATTATATCAAATGGATGTGAAGAGTGCATTTCTTAATGGTTACATCAAAGAAGAGGTTTATGTAGAACAACCTCCTGGCTTTGAGGATCACAAGCATCCTAAACATGTGTATAGGCTAAAGAAAGCTTTGTATGGCCTGAAACAAGCTCCTCGAGCTTGGTATGAGAGACTCAGCAGCTTTTTGCTGGGCAAGGGTTTCTTAAGAGGCAAACTAGATAATACACTGTTTATTCTACACAAAGATAGAAACATGTTAATTGTCCAGATTTATGTCGATGATATTATTTTTGGGGCAACTAATGAAAAACTTTGTGAAGAATTTTCTAAGACTACGCAGGGAGAGTTTGAAATGTCAATGATGGGAGAACTAACGTTCTTCCTAGGCCTGCAGATTAAGCAAAAGAAGAATGGCATATTCATCTCCCAAACTAAGTATTGCAGAGAGCTTCTCCAGAAGTTTGGGATGGATGAGTGTAAGGAGTATGACACTCCCATGAGTACCACTGCCGCACTCGATGCTGATGCAAAGGGTAAATCTGTCAGCCTGCCCATGTACAGGGGAATGATAGGTTCCCTGCTGTATTTAACGGCAAGTAGGCCTGACATTCAATTTAGTGTAGGCATGTGTGCTAGATTTCAAGCCAACCCCAAGGAGTTACATCTAACCTGTGTTAAACGTATTCTAAGATACCTTGAGGGAACACAAGAGCTTGGTCTTTGGTATCCCAGAGGTAACCAAGAATTCTTGTGGGCTTATTCTGATGATGACCATGCAGGTTATAAAACGGATAGAAAGAGCACCAGTGGACAATGTGCCTTCCTTGGTGGTTGTCTGGTCTCTTGGGCTAGCAAGAAGCAAACCTGCGTGTCTTTGTCATCCACAGAGGCTGAGTATATTGCTGCCGCAAGCTGTTGTGCCCAAGTGTTGTGGCTGAAGAACCAACTGAGAGATCTTGGCTTGGAGTTCCCTGAGGCTCCCATCCTCTGTGACAACACAAGCACCATCAGCCTCGCAAAGAATCCGGTTCAGCACACAAGGACAAAGCACATTGATGTCAGACATCACTTCATCAGAGATCATGTTCAGAAGAAGGATGTCAAAGTGAAATTTGTCCCCACTCAGCATCAGCTTGCTGATATTTTCACCAAGCCTCTGGGGGTTGATTAATTCACATTCATAAGAGGTGATTTGGGAATGGTAAACCCAAATGAAGTTTAATACTTCAAAATAAACCTGTGCTTAATTGATTAAAACCTGCAACTATACTAACTTAAGCATCGGAGTGCCAATCTTTAGTTTTGCAGGTCGCCAATGTTAAATCTCAAGCAAGTGCAACCGGAAGCAAAACCACTTCCGGATGATCATTTGCTGGCGCTAAGTGTTGAATCAAAGTGAGCGGGAGCGCCAGTGCCTGAACAAAGGGACACGTCACTTCAGAAAACGTTTCATTTTCTCACACCAAAAATTGTGCCTCCTCTGACAATGTGAAGAGACACGTGTTAAAATGTGTGCCATTCCAATTAAATGTTTACGTTACCCAATGAACAAACGCATGTTTTCATGTAGAGTCATTATGAGCATTTTACCCGTTGTAACCTTGCATATAAATAGGAAGCCATTTTCACTTTTACCTTTTCACTTGCACAAATGTTTTTCCCACAAAACTCTCTGAACTTATTCATCGAGTTCATCTTACTTCTCTTCATCTTCTTCATCTTCTTCATCTAAATTTCTTCGCATTTAAACCTTAAATCCACACAAAATGGCCGGATCACATGAGACAAACCCCAACACTGAGACAACCACTGCCTCCAAGAAATCGAAGTCCAAGTCTGGGAAATCTGGGCATGATCACAAGAATTCTGGGAAATCTGGGCAAGGTCAAGAAGAGCAAGAACAGCCTGAGCATTCTGGGCAACAAGATGAACAATCCAAGAGGAAAGGTAAAAAGAGGGTTCAATTTAGCGAAGAACCCTCATCCAAAAGACAGCGAGTAGAGAAGGATGATCCTCTTGTGTACAGAGAAGGGCCATTGGAGGCTGTTTCCTCCAAATTTGAGACTGTCAAGCCCTACTTCAACACCGGGATGTTCATAGATCTGGACAAGATAGATGAACTAGGGTTTCCACACTTGAGGCCATTTCTGGAGAAATACATGTCCTGGCTGGGGATCAACCAGGAATACAACGTCAACGTCCTGCAGGTATTCTGCCAGTCCCTCACTGCCAAGACCAAGTATAAGAAGGTAAAAGGAAAGGATGAGATCCGCAGAGTCACTTTCACTGCCACAGTAAGAGGGAGAACCTTTACTTTCACTTGGAGAGACATCAACAGGCTGATGGGGGTCACTGAGGAAGAAATGAATGAATGGCTATTCCCTGACAAACTCAGCAAGGAGGAGCTTGAAAAGGTATATGACACCAAAGGGAAGAAGGTGTCTGGTATGTCTGACACCAACAGGCTCCTATACTATGTCTACTCCCGCTTGATGACACATAAAGGGGGTAACTTCAACGAGTTCACTCTCTTGGACAACCCTTGGTTCCCAAGACTCCTCTCCCAGCAACCCATCAACCCTGGGCAATTGATCAGTCAAGAGTTGCTCAGGTGGATTGAAAATCACAAGTCTGGAAGTCTTCCCTACCCCACTGTCATCGCCTTCCTCCTGGAGAAATATTTGATCAAGTCCACATCTACTGAGGAGGAAGAAAATGTTAAGTGCGTACCTGTCAGCGCAGTTAACATTGGCAAGATGGGGATAAAGTATATCAAGAAGTCCAAAGCCACTCGCTCGGGCTCTCAGGCAGGCAGTGCCTCTCATACCTCAGCCCCCTCTGTATCTGGTGCAGGGGATCAAGAGGTTGACTCTCATCCTGGCCCTAGCCGTGGTCCTAAGGTGACAGCCACAGTACGGGCCTTTGCTGAGGAAGTCAAGGAGGAAATTCTCTTTAGACTGACTGATTCTCTGATGGCTCCCCTCCGTAATGAGTGTGACACTGGCTTCCAGCAGCAGGGGGAGAGAATCCAGAGGCTCGAGGATCGAGTAGGTCGAGTCGAGAATCAACTAGCGAGGGTCGACGCCAAGTTAGACTTCATCCTCAATCATCTTCAAATCCCTCAACCACAAGGTACCTTACCACCTCCTCCTCCTCCTAACCCACCTCCACCTCCTCCACCTAATCAACCATTACTCCCTCCTCCTAACACTCTACAACCACAGCAACCTTCTCCTCAGAATAACCAACAACCCCAAACATCACCCAGCAATGACCATCAACCATCACCTCGAAACTCCACTCAAAACTCACCCCAACACTCCCCTCGCCAATCACCCATTAATCCCAATAACTCTCCATCTCCACATAACTCCCCAAATCATTCACCACCACCAAACCCCATAGGGGCCTCCAATCCTCCTCCCAACACTAACCTCACCATAGCCCAATCTCTAGGATTTCACTCTCCTGATCACCCACTTCACACCTACTACCTCAGAGCCCAACCCCCTATTCCATGGAAAGTTAAACAACACCCTGCCTACTACTCTACCTACCCCTTCGACGGGCTATTCACCAACCCCTCCTTCTTCGAAAGAAACACAGCCTTCTTCCCCAACCCTCCTAATTCCCCAGAAACCACCTCACCCACATCCTCCCCAGAAACCTCACCACCTCGAAGATTTGGCCCTGAACCTCCACCCTCCTCTTCACCCAATCAATCCTCCCTGGCCCTCGCCCTCATTGATGATGACAAAAGGGGGAGAGATGCTGCTATCGCCCTCCGCCATACCATGGATACAAGGGATGTCCTGACTCAGCCATCCCTCTGGCTAGATGAAGACATCATTGCTGCCCTTCGCCGAGCTATGGATCTTCAAAGATTGGGTGGTGCTGAGAGTCTGATCCGAGGGGAAGCCATCCGATTTATGCAACAGCAACGATCAGATGAGCAAAGGTCGAAGTGGGAAATGGTTCTGTATGAGCAACCTAAAGAAATCCCACAGCCAGAGTCTTCATCCTCTGAGCCTCCTCCCTCTGAGCCTAGCCGAAACATAATTGAGGAGATAATGATGAAGTATGGGCTGGAGAAGATTAACCATCCGCCAATGGTGATAGCCAAGCCAATCCCTTCTCCTTCTGGAACAACCTCTACTCCTCCTCCTGCTGAACCAACCTCTGCTCCTCCTCCTTCAGTAGTCAAGTACAGCGAATCAAGGAAGAAAGCAGTTGCTAGAAAGCATGCTAACAAGAGTACTACTACTGCGCCTGCTGTGAGTGAGCAAAAGGTTCCATCTGTTCAAGCTGAAATTATACCTGAGACTCAGACATCCTCTCAAGAATCGCATGTCCCTCCACTTCTAAAAGAAGTTAAGCTGGAAATAGAGGATATGACTCCTGAAGAGTTCGAGAGGTATGGGTTCACGGACAAGATCTCCTTTGGTCAGATGGCCTGCCTAGACGCTGAAAGAGCAGCAGCCAAGCCTACCCAAGCAATAGGCAAGGGCAAAGGAAAAGGCAAAGGGAAAGGGAAAAGGAAAGCCCAGGAAGTTGAGGAGGACCCCAACTTCCCAGTGTGGAATGTGAAGATCAGGGTTGTCCATTATCCCAATGGCGAGGTCACTCCGTTCTCAGATGCAACTGGGTTCCCTGGATTTGAGCAAGTTGAAAATCTCAAGAGAGCCTTTGAGGAATCTGTTGAGTCTGAGAGACTCAGGAGGGAGAGAGAAGAGGCAGAGCTTCAAAGCATAATTGCTCAGATTGACCAGAACGTGAAGGATGCCCACATAGCCCAGCTTCAAAATGAGAATGAGGAAAGACAGAAAGAGAGGGAGAGGAAAAAGAAACATCACCTTTAGAACCCACTCCACCCTATGCATATTTACCGTAGAAATTTTTCTTTTCTCATATTTTTCATGCATAGTTCATTTTGAAAAGTTCTTAATTACTTGTGAATTTTATTGTAATTCTAACTTGTAATCTTTTGTTCATCAATGATAATTATCTTAGTTGTTTTGTGCTTTATCTAAATGTTACTCTTAATTCTTTCATATGAACTTAATTGGTAAACTTAGTTTGTCATCATCAAAAAGGGGGAGAATGTTAGAATCTTAAGTTTTGATGAAGACGAAAATATGAAAGAACAAGCCAAACACTTAGAGAATATTAGGTTAATATAGAACCCCAAGTAAGAGTACAACCGGATGTGGATTTACTTCCGGATAGACTAGGACTAGCGCTCGCGGATGAATGTCTCATCCCCCAGCGACAGCAAGCACTACACTAAGTCATAACTCAGTCTAGGAGCATTAGATGCACAAAACCCTTGAGACTAAGTTAAAATGGAACCGGACGAGGATTTGCTTCCGATTGCTTAGTGACTAGCGCTGGCTGTTGGCTAAGGTAACACTGAGCGTCAGTGAGTAAAACATGAACATAACCCAACGTCCAGTTGATTTGTTTCCGATTGCTTAGTAACTAGCGCTGGCTGTTGGCTTAGGTATCACTGAGCGTCAGTGAGTAAAATATGAACATAACCCAACGTCCAGTGGAAGTGCTTCCGGATGTGGAATTGTTTCCGGATGTAAGAGAGCTTCCTTAGACAAAATGAACTCCCACTGCATGTGAGTATGTGTTTATATTGCTAGACTAACGTTCAAATGCAGCACACTGAGTGATGTTGCTTCCGGATGTGAATCCGCTTCCGCAAGCAATCAGAATGTCAGAACGTTCAGAGCAGTGCAGTGTCAGAGTGCTTTTGGCAGAGCAGAGTTGTCAGAACTACTTTTCAGAGATAAAGCAAAGTCAACCCTGCTAAGCATTAATGGAGCATTAAATGGGCAAACAGTAACTTGGGATAAACGGCCATATTCAAACGGCTAACCCACCTAACAAGAGTGAGAATACTTGAAGACTATATAAACAAGCTCATCTTCATTTATGAAAAAAAACTAATATCTTTGACATCTTGAAGAAAGCTAGAGTGAGAAACTAAGAAATCCTTCAAGCATTCAAAGCTGCCCAGAAAAGAGAAAGAGCATTTAACGCATTGAGAGTTCTTTTCATCTACTTATCTTGTACTCTTTGTTGTTAAGTCTCTTCTTGTATTAAGAGCATTAATTGTACTTAAGTGTGTAACATTATCCGTTTTTTAAGAGAACTAAGTTTAGAAAATCCTTTATTTGTAAAGGTTGAACCCTTGCTGGTTGTAAGGGGGAGCTAGTTAGCAAGGTTGCAAGTGAGCCTTGAGTAAAACTTGTGGTTGTAAGGTTGCAAGTGATCCCGTCCAAAACTTGTGGTTGTAAAGGTTCCAGGTGAACCCGTTTGTAAAACCTGGGGATAGTGGAACTCTACCTGGGTGGTTGAGAACTGGACGTAGGTCAGGAAGACCGAACCAGTATAAACCTTTGTGTTGTTATTGTTTGATTTTATTTGGTAGCACAATTCACCCCCCCTCTTGTGCATCCATTACTTTCAATAACGGTCAAACTTAACTTATTTAACGTCGTTATTAAATAAGCCACGAAAATAATTCTTGGTTACCACAAATGGACCACAATATTGTGTATTATGTTAGGTGCAATTTGCTATATTCTAGAGTACTAAAAATGCACCTTAACCCATAAAGTTCTTACCCTTACTTTTCTAAAGTTAATTAGTTCATCCCCTTCTATTATCTTCTTCCTCAAGACAACTAGATCACTCCCCTTTTTCTTTTCTAGAATTTTCTAAAATTAAGTAGTTAATCCCCCTTTCTATCGTCTTCTCCAAGTCAAACCAAGTTATTCTCCCCTATTCATTATCTCTAACAATTCATCCCTCCTTTCTTTTTCTCCTTTATGAATTACACTAGTTAACCTCCCCTTTCTAACTCTAGAATATTCTTTACATCTCCTCTCTACTAGTTACTTCTCCCTTCCTTCTAGAATAATGATGTATAAATTACCTCACTCATTCTATTTCCTTTCCAACTATAAAGAGTACTTTTTCATGGATAAAAATACAACTTACTCACACACATATTTAATATAACTATTAATATTATTACTACTACTTCTAAGAGGTTATAATAGGAATTATTCGATTACATATATATATACACTTTGTTTTTACTCTAACTATAGAAATATAAATAATAAATATATGTATGTATATATATATATATATAAATTAATTATTATACCTATGACTTTTTTTTAGGATGTTACAGACACACTCCTACTAGACACCTCTCGTTTTTTCTTCCCAAAATATTTCTTTGGCACAACTCTCCTAGGAACTCCTACAACTCTCCCAGGGTTGTCTAATCTCCCTTGCGCAGTTTCTAGGATGTCCATTCTTGGGTTTTTCGGTGCCCAAGACCCCTGAGAGGATTGCTCTTCTAGTTCATGCTATTTGACTTAACGCGGATTTGGTGCGCTTCCGTAAGCATACGGGTCGTCAAAAGTAGTATAGAGAAAGAGTGTCGTTCCACAAAGATTGTTGTTTAAGAAAAGTGATTAGCACTAATTATATCATTAATAACTTTAAGTAATAACATATTGAGAGTTGTTGTTCAATTAAGAAAAGAGTTTGGAAAATAAGTGTAAAAAGAGTTGGAGTTCAAACACGATTCAACAATGATAATTAAGGCCTAGGGTTGCTAATCCCCTATTTACTTCATGAACCAAGGTTTCCTTCTTTTCTTTAAGTGATTAAATGAAAATATGTGCAAGTCTAGGGTTCACAATCATTTGAAAAAGCTTTCCCAAGTCAAGATCAAATTTATGCTAGCATTTATTGCACAATCTCTTGTCACAATAAATGCTAGCTCTTTTCCTTAACCACCCTAATTATGACTATGTTAGGTCAATAACTATATCCCTATGTTATCAACAAACCTTCCATTTAAAACCATAAACTTCAAGTCTAACATGTTCTTATCCAAGTTCTAAAACAAAATACACTTTCCCAAGTCATATTTCATTTAACTAATTAAGTGGTGATCAAGCACTTAAAACAAATAGAGAGCAAGATAAAAACTACACATATACTTCATTAATTACTTAAAGAAAGAGAGAGTAGATGATTCAATCCATAAATAGGTTCATAACAACCCTAGATTAGAGTTTTAGTTACACATAAATATAAATAAAACAAACCCTAAAACTATGAAGGAGTTCATTGAAAAGATATGAAGAAGAGGGAAGAAGATATACAACCACAAATGAAGAAAGCTCAAATCTCTCTAAGCTACCCACTTGAATCCCAAGCTTTCCCAATGATCTTCAAGCTCTTCAAGACTCCAAAATGTGCCCTAGAGGTGTGCCAAGTCGTGTTTTTCCAGCCCTCCCTTCTAAATATCCAACTTTCCCTTTTTATATGCTGAGAAATAGGTCAAAACGCGCAGCTACGAAGTGCTCTCGCCAGTTGCTCGCCAGTTGGCGAGCCACTGGCGAGATTCCAGAGACGGCATGCCACTCGCGTGCCAGTTGGCTTTGTGTCTCGCTAGTGGCTCGCCAGTTGGCGAGCCACTGGCATGCAGCTTTTCTAAGGACTTAAAATTTGCTTTCCCTTGCTCATTTTTCTCCTTTGTTGTAGCACTTGGGTTTCATCGAGCTTCTAATACCTGTCCACCTCTTCCTACACAAGCTAGAAAGAGGGTTGAAGAGTTTCCATGTCTCAAATATACAAGCATTAAACTCCAAATTTCACACAAATGAATGGTTTTCTATTTGAATCACTTTCTAGTAGTATTTGTGTGTTTTGTTATCTATGTATCATCAAAAAGAGTGTGAACTAGAAGGAAATAGAGATGAAATGTGTGAAATTATGGAGTTTATCACTCCCCCCAAACTTAAGTTCTTGCTTGTCCTCAAGCAAAGTTTCAAAACAATTCCAGAGTTGATTATAAGTTCACTTTACTTGGATTGAAATACTTGTTCTCATATGTTGCCATCACTATTTGATGTATGGAAAACATAGGATGTATGCAATGATAAATGTTTCGCTACATTAAAAGCAAGCTTTTCAAGATTCAATGAGTAGGTGTGTGTGTGATGAGGTTAAGGGAATCCTTCCAAGTTCTCCAGTCCTTTTGCCATAACCTCAAACCATGAATATGCTGTCATTTTTCAAATTTCTCATTCTTTTCTTCTCTCTTCTCCATTTTAAACTTTTAGCACATAAAATCAAAATCAAGAGGACCTTTCATGGCTTGTAATGGGGCTAGGGGTTTGAAGTGTTTGGCTATTTGAAAGAACGGGAAAAAGGAATTCAAATATCTTGAGATAAATGAATACATTTCATTAGATTCCCTCACACAAAATTTTCTTCCAAAAAGCTTAAAATTCCCCCAAACTCATCTCAATTTGATTCTTTGTACTCCTAGTCTTATTGCATACATTTTTTTTTCACTCATTTTCTTCTTTTTCTACTTTTCTCTTTTTCTTTCTTTGTTTTTTTTCTTTCTTTCTCTTTCTTTTCTGTTTTTTTTCATTCATCACTTTCTTGATTTAGGAGTACAAACTTTCCTTTCACAACCGATATTTCACTTCTCACAATGTACTTACAATTACACACCTTTAGCAACCGTACTAATCCTCACTACTAATGAAATGTACATTATCTCAAGATTCAGGTAGTTCATGGTTTTTCGGGTTGTAAGGGTTAAGTCCAATGTGGGTTTCAAAAAGAAATTTCACATGGTTTTTCTTTATAAGGCTCAAAAAGGGTGCAAATGGGATATAAATTATCAAGGATAGCTTGAAAGGCTCAATCGCATTTAAGAACTGCCTCAATCATTTTTCAAAGTTATGTGCAATTTGTGAAAAATGTCGAAGTTTTCCAAAAGGAATTTTGAAATTTACAAATGAAAACAGATGCATAGATTTGGGTTATTGCAAATCTTCCTTCCTCAAACCCTTCCAAATACACCTTAACCTCCAATGTGCGGAAATTACTCATTAGAATCAGGTAAAGATTTGCCTTAATGCAACAACTCATGTTATGCAATGCATACATATCTATTTTTCCATACACCCCACCACAGTTATTCAACTAGTTGTAATCATTGAACTTTCTAGCAGATTTCAAGAGAACTTATAGTCCACTCATCAAAAACTAAAGCAACAACTTCAGCATGGTATGCAAATCTCACAATTTCATCATCCAAAACAAAAACTATTCCCTGTGCACTAATTATTTACAAAAGAATTTATTCATAGTGCTAAAAAGTTTCAAAAGTGATTAGCTCTTCTCCCCCAAACTTAAATCAGACAGTGTCCTCACTGTTGTTCTATAAAAGGGAAGAGTCAGACATAATACACACACAAACAACTAGGAGATAAACACATCAAAAGTGGAACATGAACCTGCATATATCATTGAAATCACCCACAATACCATGCAGTAAAACATTGGGCCATCAAGGGCAAAAACAAGACAAGACACTTAACACACCATAGAAACAAGGTTGTTGAAGAAAATTCTTAAAAATCCTAACACAAACGAACTACCTAAAAGAGAGAGAAAAAAAAAATCCTAAGACGCTCCCCCAAACTTGGACTAAACTAGTCATCAAACCTCTCCACAACTTTCAAACCTAGGCTTAGTCCAATATACCATTATTCTCAATATTTATTTCAAGTCCAGAAAACCAAGTGTCAGAGGTTACACAAAGTGGTGGGGCGTCGACTTTTGGAGAGGGAGTGGGGGTTCATGCGTAGCTTTGAGTAGCAGAAGGAGGAAAATTAAGTTTCAATTTTTTTTTTTAGATTTCTCGCCAGCGGCTCGCCAGTTGGCATGCCACTGGCGAGAATACAAAGACGCTCACAGATGCCCTGCTCGACAGCCGCTCGCCAGTTGGCGAGCGACCGGCGAGTTTCCAGAGAAGACACGCCATTTGGCTGCCCATCCTCGCCAGTTGCTCGCCAATTGGTGAGCCACTGGCGAATTTGACAGCAAGGCTGCTGATTCTGCAAAATTTGACCAACCTTAAAAACTCCAATACAAAATGCCACATGCCTATTTTAACTAGCACATTAACCCCTAAATCATCCTTATGAGCAACAAAAACACCATATCACACTTCAAAGTGACTGGGTATCTAAAATGACCACATTTTGACACCAACCATCAATCACATGGCATAACCAAAAATCACTAACACCCCATGCTTTAACTTCAATACAGGTCTAAAAGTCAAACAATCAGCACATAATCACAGGTATTTAATCACATAACAGACTCTTCATTTACCAGACATTGCAAGGTGCTTTTAGTATGCCAAGGAAATATGTTTGCAACAAATCAAAACAAAGTTCACACACCACAGACATGGATCCATTCACATGCTACTTACTTCTCACAACCAAAAGTACTCACAAAAACACCAAAGGCTATTTCAACATAAACAGACATTCATTTCATCACAGTTCAACTCATCAAGTGCAAATTGGTCAAGTGGCACATGAACACCATATTTCCAGTTCAGCAGGATGATTCCATGCAATCAACAACAATAATGCCCAAAAGTGAATTTAAGGTTGGAATTCAGATCTACTTCCCTTTGTAGACTTCTTCTTGCCTTCCAAAACGTAAGCTCCAGCTCTCCATGCCAAGTGGTAGTCTAAGTATCAGCGGGGACCTTTCTTCCTACAGACACGAAAACAAGAACAAAACTACCAAACAACCTAAAGTTAGGTAAAACATCAAAATGAAAGACAAGAGTTGAAAACTTGGGTTGCCTCCCAAGAAGCGCTTAGTTTATAGTCCTTAGCTCGACTTCTTGCAACATCATGTGGACTGAGAGAGTGAAATCGAGGTAGTTTGACGATCAATCTCTCCACCCCAATAATGCTTCAACCGGTGCCCAAACACTTTGAATCTTTCACCCTTTTTGTTCTCTAACTCCACGGCACCAAAATCAGAGGCTTGCACAATGGTAAATGGTCCAGACCAAAGAAATTTCACCTTTCTTGAAAATAATTTGATCTTGCAATTATACAACAAGATCCTCTGACCATGTTGAAAATCATTTGGAGTAAATACATCAACATTTTCACACAGCTCAAATTTTTCATGCCCATAAGCATCCATATCACACAAATTCATTGAATTGACATTATGCACATCTTCAGGTCTTTCATCTTCCACTAATGTCGATGTCACATGACTTTTACTCAATAAAGCCTCAAACTTGTCTTGACAACCAGAACCAAGTATGTCCACAAAAGAGCATTGAGAGAGATGATCAAAATATTCTACATCCTTGTTCATGTTGAAGCTTACTTGTTCATCATCAACTCTCAAAGTGATTTCACCTTTTTCAACATCAACAAGAGTTCGAGCTGTAGCAAGGAAGGGTCTCCCAAATATGATAGGAATGTTTGGATCTACCTCACAGTCAATAACAATAAAATCAACTGGAAAGATGAATTTGTCTACTTTCACTAAAACATTTTCAATGATCCCTTTGGGACGAGATATACTTCTGTCAGCGAGGAGTAGTGATACTGTAGTAGGTCTTGCTTCACCCAAACCTAGTCGATTAAAAACAGCAGAGGGCATCAAATTCACGCTTGCCCCCAAATCACAAAGGGCTTTTCCTTGGAAGTTCTTTCCAATATTGCATGGAATGTAGAAACTCCCCGGATCTTTCAACTTGGGTGGAAGCTTTCTTTGGAGGATAGCACTACAATCTTCATTCATAACTACAGTTTCAAATTCATTGAATCTCCTCTTCTTTAACAACACTTCTTTGAAAAACTTGGCATATTTTGGCATCTTCTCAAGCGCTTCTGCAAAAGGGACATTAATGTGCAGTTGTTTGAACATCTCCAAAAATTTCTTAAATTGTTCATCCCCTTCTTTCTTCTTTAGTCTTTGAGGAAATGGGACCGGAGGTACATACGGAGGAGGACCATTTATCTTGGGCTTTTTGTCTTGCCTCTTTTCACATTCTCTCTTCTTGTCTTTTTCTCCATCATCAATAGCTTTTTCAACTTGCCTTCTTTTCTTACTTTCATCATCTACAACTACAAGATCTTGCTCAAATCTGTCATCACTCCCAAGAACAACAACTTCAGAGACTTCTTTGCTCTTTTCACAAGATTGAGGCATATTAGGCACTTGCCCTTCACTTCTGAAAAATATTGCTTTGCACTCCTCCTTGCCATCCCTTCTTGGATTAGGAATGGTGTCACTCGTTAGAGTTCCTCTTTTTGAAGCATTCAGTTGAGAGGCAATTTGGCCTATTTGTATTTCAATATTCCTGATTGAAGTCTCATGACTAGCCATCTTGGTATCATTTTGAGCATTATACACCCTTTGTGCGTCTAGTCCGGCTATGATCTGAGCAAGCATTTTCTCCACCTTAGATTCTTCCTCCTTATGAGGTACTTGTCTAGGTTGATTTTGAAAACCAGGTGGGTAAGAGGTCTTAGCACCAGAGGACGATGATGCATTCATATTTTGCCCTTGGTTCCAGTTGAAGTTGGGATGACTTCTCCACCCCGGATTGTAGGTCTGAGAATAAGGAATGTTTTGAGGATTTTGTCCTCTTCCCATATAATTCACAGATTCTGGAGTGGCATAGAGAGGACAATGATCTGGCATATGCACATCATAACATTGTTCACAGACAACCGGAGTAGACTGAATCGCTCGTACCTCTTGAGCACTACCCTTTCTGATCTGAGTTTCTAAAACATCAAACCGCTTGTTGAGTGCGGAGAGGATAGATGCAAACTGAGCGGTAGTGGTATCCTCCTTAGGAGCAATGGAAGATTGAGGAATCCTCCTATCTGTCCCTTGAGAATTGTTGGCCGATAGCTGATCTAACAACTGAAATACTTCATTCACTGGCACATTCCGATACCCACCATTAGTCATAGAGTCAACCATTGCTTTAGACTGAGGATTAAGGCGATGCAGAAAATTTGAACAATCACCCACTTGTCCACTCCATGATTAGGGCATTGCTTCATTAACATCTTATACCTCTCCCAAGCAGCATAGAGAGTCTCATCATCGTATTGCCTGAAACTCAAGAATGCATCCCTAGCCTCAACAGACTTGTCATCAGAGAAAAATCGAGCACGAAACTTGGTTTCAAGCTCATTCCAAGAGGTGATAGAACCTTCTGATAGGTTGTTGAACCACTCTCTGGCCTTGCCTTGCAAAGAGAAAGGGAACAATCGCAGTCGAAGAATATCAGCTGAAACCCCATTTTGCTTGAATTAATCACACACTTCCAAGAAATATATCAAATGTTTGTTAGCATCCTCATTGTAAAGACCATGAAACATCCCTTGCATTTGAAGCATTGTGATCATCACCGGCTTGATTTCAAAATTCCTTGCTTGCACATCTGGAATCCGAATGCAAGATTGGGTTCCTCTCAAGTTCCGACTAGCAAAGTCATTAACTGTAGCATGATCATACTCATCATCCGCCATAGCTGCAGTTTCAACCTCAACCTCTTGCCCAAGATCCACTAACCCTTCAAGTACTACTTCCAAGTCTCCAAACTCAATGTTTTGCATACACTAAGAGAAGAGTACCTACAAGCTCCACTAGATCACACGTATCACGATAAAAAAAGTGAAAATAAGCAAGGCAACTAAGGTAAAGGTATTTCTAACACCGAAGGTAGCTAGAAACAACCAAACACCAAGTTACCACAAGATAAGAAAAGAAGTTACTTAAAAGCAATTAATCACACAATTAAGCTAATCAACACAAGAGAATAAACTTTTGCTTAAACTACAATCCCCGGCGGCGGCGCCATTGACTTAACGCGGATTTGGTGCGCTTCCGTAAGCATACGGGTCGTCAAAAGTAGTATAGAGAAAGAGTGTCGTTCCACAGAGATTGTTGTTTAAGCAAAGTGATTAGCACTAATTATATCATTAATAACTTTAAGTAATAACATATTGAGAGTTGTTGTTCAATTAAGAAAAGAGTTTGGAAAATAAGTGTAAAAGAGTTGGAGTTCAAACACGATTCAACAATGATAATTAAGGCCTAGGGTTGCTAATCCCCTATTTACTTCATGAACCAAGGTTTCCCTCTTTTCTTTAAGTGATTAAATGAAAATATGTGCAAGTCTAGGGTTCACAATCATTTGAAAAAGCTTTCCCAAGTCAAGATCAAATTTATGCTAGCATTTATTGCACAATCTCTTGTCACAATAAATGCTAGCTCTTTTCCTTAACCACCCTAATTATGACTATGTTAGGTCAATAACTATATCCCTATGTTATCAACAAACCTTCCATTTAAAACCATAAACTTCAAGTCTAACATGTTCTTATCCAAGTTCTAAAACAAAATACACTTTCCCAAGTCATATTTCATTTATTTAATTAAGTGGTGATCAAGCACTTAAAACAAATAGAGAGCAAGATAAAAACTACACATATACTTCATTAATTACTTAAAGAAAGAGAGAGTAGATGGTTCAATCCATAAATAGGTTCATAACAACCCTAGATTAGAGTTTTAGTTACACATAAATATAAATAAAACAAACCCTAAAACTATGAAGGAGTTCATTGAAAAGATATGAAGAAGAGGGAAGAAGATATACAACCACAAATGAAGAAAGCTCAAATCTCTCTAAGCTACCCACTTGAATCCCAAGCTTTCCCAATGATCTTCAAGCTCTTCAAGACTCCAAAATGTGCCCTAGAGGTGTGCCAAGTCGTGTGTTTCCAGCCCTCCCTTCAAAATATCCAACTTTCCCTTTTTATATGCTGAGAAATAGGTCAAAACGCGCAGCTGCGAAGTGCTCTCGCCAGTTGCTCGCCAGTTGGCGAGCCACTGGCGAGATTCCAGAGACGGCATGCCACTCGCGTGCCAGTTGGCTTTGTGTCTCGCCAGTGGCTCGCCAACTGGCGAGCCACTGGCATGCAGCTTTTCTAAGGACTTAAAATTTGCTTTCCCTTGCTCCTTTTTCTCCTTTGTTGTAGCACTTGGGTTTCATCGAGCTTCTAATACCTGTCCACCTCTTCCTACACAAGCTAGAAAGAGGGTTGAAGAGTTTCCATGTCTCAAATATACAAGCATTAAACTCCAAATTTCACACAAATGAATGGTTTTCTATTTGAATCACTTTCTAGTAGTATTTGTGTGTTTTGTTATCTATGTATCATCAAAAAGAGTGTGAACTAGAAGGAAATAGAGATGAAATGTGTGAAATTATGGAGTTTATCACTCCCCCCAAACTTAAGTTCTTGCTTGTCCTCAAGCAAAGTTTCAAAACAATTCCAGAGTTGATTATAAGTTCACTTTACTTGGATTGAAATACTTGTTCTCATATGTTGCCATCACTATTTGATGTATGGAAAACATAGGATGTATGCAATGATAAATGTTTCGCTACATTAAAAGCAAGCTTTTCAAGATTCAATGAGTAGGTGTGTGTGTGATGAGGTTAAGGGAATCCTTCCAAGTTCTCCAGTCCTTTTGCCATAACCTCAAACCATGAATATGCTGTCATTTTTCAAATTTCTCATTCTTTTCTTCTCTCTTCTCCATTTTAAACTTTTAGCACATAAAATCAAAATCAAGAGGACTTTTCATGGCTTGTAATGGGGCTAGGGGTTTGAAGTGTTTGGCTATTTGAAAGAACGGGAAAAAGGAATTCAAATATCTTGAGATAAATGAATACATTTCATTAGATTCCCTCACACAAAATTTTCTTCCAAAAAGCTTAAAATTCCCCCAAACTCATCTCAATTTGATTCTTTGTACTCCTAGTCTTATTGCATACATTTTTTTTTCACTCATTTTCTTCTTTTTCTACTTTTCTCTTTTTCTTTCTTTGTTTTTTTTTCTTTCTTTCTCTTTCTTTTCTGTTTTTTTTCATTCATTACTTTCTTGATTTAGGAGTACAAACTTTCCTTTCACAACCGATATTTCACTTCTCACAATGTACTTACAATTACACACCTTTAGCAACCGTACTAATCCTCACTACTAATGAAATGTACATTATCTCAAGATTCAGGTAGTTCATGGTTTTTCGGGTTGTAAGGGTTAAGTCCAATGTGGGTTTCAAAAAGAAATTTCACATGGTTTTTCTTTATAAGGCTAAAAAAGGGTGCAAATGGGATATAAATTATCAAGGATAGCTTGAAAGGCTCAATCGCATTTAAGAACTGCCTCAATCATTTTTCAAAGTCATGTGCAATTTGTGAAAAATGTCGAAGTTTTCCAAAAGGAATTTTGAAATTTACAAATGAAAACAGATGCATAGATTTGGGTTATTGCAAATCTTCCTTCCTCAAACCCTTCCAAATACACCTTAACCTCCAATGTGCGGAAATTACTCATTAGAATCAGGTAAAGATTTGCCTTAATGCAACAACTCATGTTATGCAATGCATACATATCTATTTTTCCATACACCCCACCACAGTTATTCAACTAGTTGTAATCATTGAACTTTCTAGCAGATTTCAAGAGAACTTATAGTTCACTCATCAAAAACTAAAGCAACAACTTCAGCATGGTATGCAAATCTCACAATTTCATCATCCAAAACAAAAACTATTCCCTGTGCATTAATTATTTACAAAAGAATTTATTCATAGTGCTAAAAAGTTTCAAAAGTGATTAGCTCTTCTCCCCCAAACTTAAATCAGACAGTGTCCTCACTGTTGTTCTATAAAAGGGAAGAGTCAGACATAATACACACACAAACAACTAGGAGATAAACACATCAAAAGTGGAACATGAACCTGCATATATCATTGAAATCACCCACAATACCATGCAGTAAAACATTGGGCCATCAAGGGCAAAAACAAGACAAGACACTTAACACACCATAGAAACAAGGTTGTTGAAGAAAATTCTTAAAAATCCTAACACAAACGAACTACCTAAAAGAGAGAGAAAAAAAAATCCTAAGACGCTCCCCCAAACTTGGACTAAACTAGTCATCAAACCTCTCCACAACTTTCAAACCTAGGCTTAGTCCAATATACCATTATTCTCAATATTTATTTCAAGTCCAGAAAACCAAGTGTCAGAGGTTACACAAAGCGGTGGGGCGTCGACTTTTGGAGAGGGAGTGGGGGTTCATGCGTAGCTATGAGTAGCAGAAGGAGGAAAATTAAGTTTCAATTTTTTTTTTTAGATTTCTCGCCAGCGGTTACCTGTCGCCCTGAGCACTCTGTTGCCTTTTCGCTTTACTTTACTATGCCTTGAGAATCATATTTATATCGCATCCTTTCCTATTATTACAGCATGCAATAATATGGAGTTAAGAATCATTCTAAGTTATGGATTAACCAGCGTCTCTCTCAAATTCTAATAATATTACTACCAAATCTTCCCCTTTTTCTTAGTTCAAATGCTCTAACCGTTTCCAAATCCTAAAGTGCATGAATTTCACAAGCATCAATTTTAATTCAAAGAACTCACATCAATCAAATATAATCACATCATCACAATCAACAAATAAGCACACTTACTTACAATTAGACATTCCATACACATATGTTAACCTTTTAATTTTGGCAACCACAAGGTCATTAACTTTTAGTAGTCAAACAAACAATAGCAATGATTATCAAATATAATATAAAAGAGAACCACCACATTCCATCTATAGTTTCACGATCCATCTCCAATTAAACCACACATCTTTTAAAAGCATGAATTTATTGACTTATGCACCAAACATTCTAATTCTTTAATCACCATCATCTCACATCTATGCATATCTTACTCTAACCCAAAACCACTTCACTTAAATCTTGGAACATAAAGAATTAACCTTCCAAATCCCTTTTACTTTCATCTCCAAAGTAAACCATATGTCATCAACCTATCCTACCATCTAAACCCTTCAAAGCCTGCAAAACACTCTCCACAACTAATTAAATTCTTAGATTAAGTCCCCTCAAATCAGATTTAAATCTAGTGACTAAACAAGGTTCAAGTTAAGAAAATACCGTAACAACAGAGCATAATCCAATTGAAAAGTGCACAACACCATTCAGCTATACCATGGTTTATACACACATGCCAAAAATCCATTCGGACAAAGGAAGAGACAAGAACATCAAAACTTACACCTCCAAAACATGCAACTTCCAAAATCTGATATGTAATAGTGACAGTAATTACTATCCTACTTTTGTAAAGCTTTGCTTATGGTGGAAACATTCCCCTATAACATAAAGAACCACAACCCCATGGAAATCATATCTCTCGTTCACAATTATCAATTGTAATTATTTAACCAATACAGTTTGAAGTCTAAGAACAACCAACTTAGTAACATCAAGTAAAGAAACCGATTTCATTTGAGAACTATCCTTCCCTTCAAAATCACAATGCAATGTATCCTTTCATATCCATTCCTACTACTATTTAATAATCACACCATCTTCATAATCTCACATAAATATATTCCAATAGTTAACAATCAACAATCACTAGTGCATACACTTTACTGCAAACTCTATAACGAAAATCAAACCTCTTTACACTAGAATTCATAAAGCAATAAGATTTTAAGTAATACCAATATGCATTACAATTCCTTAATACCAAATTCTCCTACTTGAACCAAAGACCTTAAATCCACTTAATTCTTTTTCTTTTTTCATATTAAGCATAGAGAAAACCTCTTTCTTAACCTTTGAACTCAAACAATTGCATAAAATTCACAAATTAATATCCTTTACTCTTTGCTCATCATAGACTCACGATCTTAATTAGACTCAAGCCTAGACAAAATTGACCCACCATCACCATTATTTCTAATCATTTATCTTTTTAATCATCAATCCTTCATATACCGATGACATTTAGAAACATAGAAGACTAAGCTTTTTACACAATTAGGAAGCTCAAATCAATTTCTATACTCTTCTAAGCATTTTAACAAACACCTTAAGTGCAAGGATATTCAAATCATAGTTATAAATTTTCCAATTACCAAAACTCTTGTCCAACAGTTTTCAAACACCATTTAATCAACTAAAATAACCTCAATTTTCCACACCCATATAAGAAATCTATTCGGTCATAGAGAAGGAAAAATACCAAAACTTGGAAATTGGCAAAACTTCAATCAATCTAAGATATAGAGCTAGAATCAAAATCTAATGGGTTCACACATCAATTAGAAATTTCAACTTCAAACACCCCAATATTAGAATCGATTCCTCTCAAAATCTCGGCCAAAAAGAGAAGGGAAGAGGAAAAGAAACTCACTTATGGCTGACCCAACTTCCAGGTGCGTCCTCATTGCTTCTAGCCACCATTTGCAACCTTAAAATGTCGATTATTGTTGCTGGAGCTTGAGGAAAACGCAGAGAGTGGGTGAGGAAGAGGAGCTCGTGTATGGGAAGGGAGAAAGTGAGGAAATGGACGAAGTGAAGGATGAAGAAATGAAATAGACAAACAGAAGAGTGAAAAACGGGAGTGTGTTAGGTTGGTGATGAAAAATGGTGAGAAGGAAGAGATGAGGGAGGGAGGTCAATTGGGTTTCATTTGGGGGGGGTGTCCATCGGCCAACTTATAGAAGAAGGAGGTAAGGGCGCGTTTGGTTTGGGGTGTTTTCTTTTAATGAGTTTTGTAACTTGTACTAGAAACTACCATAATGTTCTCTTTTAATTAAAATCCACTAAATCAAGTCTCTAATCTCCTTAACTTTCAAAATATTTTAGATTCCACTATTCCCTCATATTTCTATTTCTTCAATTGTTTAATTAATTATATGAACATTAATTACTCAAAATTTTCAAAATGTCCTCAAAAATCACCAAAAATTCCTAAAAATTCCAAAATTCCCAATTTCTCCATTTATTATTTCCCAAAATACTCCTTGATCCTGTATTAAATTTTCAGGATGTTACAATTCTACCCACCTTTTTAGAATTTTGACCCCAAAATTCACGACACCTACACCTAACACAAGGAAATTTAGGCGTCAGTTTTGCATTCTGCATATTAACTCTAATCATTTCACTACAACTTAATACACTCAACGCCATATTTCACCATTTTTCCTCCTTCAATCTATAACAATCATCAATCCTCATTCCGCTTCTCCTAGCTAACCCTCAATTTACTAGCCACTCTAACCTCAAATTACTTGTATTAAAGTCCAACATCATAAATGACAACAACATCCTCTTCAAAATCTAGTGGTTTCATCAATCATAATCCAAGGTCTCGCTTCTAAGTGTTAGATAACAATTCCATAAAATTCCATTTCTAACTTTAACTCATGATTCTAACTTAATATACACTCATCCATAAAAGCCCACTGTTGACCAATCAACAAGTCATAATACTCCACCACATCAATATATTTCTCTAAATCATCAACACAGTGTATTCTCAAGTAATCACCATAACCTTAATCCAAAACATAAACTTGTAAATCCCCCTTTTTTTAACCCAAATTTCCGATCACTCATCGGTTCATAGGCAATATATAGTATTATAATCCTTAAAATCAAAACTTCTCTCAATTACCTCTCTTTCAATTCATACAAACTCGACAATCGTGACTTCCCGAGTATTTATTTGCTCTAAACAAAATCACATACATGTAATATCGAGCTTCCACATCAGTGAACTATTAAACCACAATGACTCCTTTTAAATCTGCACAATGATGTGCATTGTAGAAAACATACATCAAATTTCCTAGTCCTCTTCTTCTAATTTCAATTGTTTCCTCCGTCAGATAAGTCCCACATCTTAACTATTAAATAGGAACTCACTAGAATTCTATTTCTTACTTTATCTCATGACTCTAATTTAATACATGCCTAACCATTGTCAACTTCCTTATCAAAATCCTTCCTAATTACATTCAATTCTAATGAATCCATTTAAAAGGTTATCTAGAGCTTTAACATAACCCTCAAACTTACTTAGCTTCTCAATTCATTAAACTCAACCATGATCCACAAGGTATATTCATTGCTACCAATGCTAACCGGAAAGAACAAGTGGATATTTTTGTCCTATGAAAATCGTACTTACACATAGACATTTAAGTTATATCAATTTATCAAATACATAAGCATTCACAATTTCATTCCATTTCCTCACCTATTCATTTCAATTACATTTCATATTCTATCACTATGATTTATTTAGCAACAATAACTCATTGGGCAGCAAGCACAACTTTAAAACTTACCAAAATATCTAATCACCTTTCAGAACTATAATTCAACTACTTCAATCCACTCCTCAATTCAGAAATGGTGTACGTTAGTAAAATCACATATACATCACATAATAAGGCTAGCATGTGAGTAACTTCACAAGAGTTCATATCATTTTCATCTCAAAGCAATCCATCAAATTAGATTTCAAAAATTGATTAAGTCTTTTATAAATCAAAATTTCATAGTACATTGAAGTAACCAATTTCAACTTTATACTTCACCTTCCTATAATGTTCATAACCAACATTTGAAAGGAGAAGTAAAAACAGAATTTCAAATCTCACACTTAGACTAAAATCCCACCATAGCGTTCACATCATAATCACAATTCAGTACACATCTAATAAGGAATGGTAACCCGACATTTAAATCATTGCCAAGCAAAAAGAATTTATAATATCTTTTCCTACATATTGATCAACCAAAAAGGGAAAAGAATGAGAGAATAGTTACTTCTTATTGTTCTTTGTAAACAATCATACAAAATTCAAACTCATCATATTGAGATGTAATCCTTCATATCACAATATTATCCTATTGAAAGAATCCAACGAAGCAATATGAGAACAAGGATAGGACCACTAAACCAACTTCCAATTGCATCCTATAACTTATTCAAAGAGTATACAACAATTTACTTCAACCCATAATTCCTCCTTGGAAAAATCAAACATCCTCTTTTTAAATGCCATTAAATTCCTACTAGATGTTCCAATATTGTCACAATTTCCTACTTCAAAAATCCTTAATGATTTCCAGTAAGTTGACAGGTCAACATGTAAGCTTCAGATTCCACTTAACAAGTATACAAATAATTCATTTTCATCATTCTTTGACTAAACAAACACACGAACAACAAGGGAAACATTAGTAAGGATGTTTCCCCTCAGCCTATACCAAACTTGAATAATGGCAATACACTTGGATATAGCACACACAATTCCCAACCAAAGAAACACATTTTTTTTAAAAGATTTCGGTTTAAACAAGCAAACATAACAATTCCATCCATCAATTAAGCAAACCATTCAACAAATAAACTAAATAAATAAGAAGCAAGGTCAAGGATTCTTATTTCACATCATATTCATTATTAAATCTTATTTTTAAATTTTCTTCAACCCCTTAACCCAATATAAGGGATCTCATGATGCCTCAACTATGATTATGGCCGGCACATAATTATATTCGAGACCCCAGAGAAGCATCCTTATTTCGTTATTCTTCCTAAATTCTTATAAACATTTTTATTTATTTCGTTATTCTTTCTATATTCATCTCAATCTCTCAACATTACCTATTCAATTGCTTTTATCACTCTCTCCCCACCACGGGATGAGTGATATACCTCTCAAATGGAAGATATTCATGCACAAAAGGAAGGGAATACTAAGAATGTATATTGCCAATCTACATGCAATGCAGCACAGTCCAGGGTTATCGTATACCAAATACTGATAACCAAGTTGTAACATACTGTTACTAATTCCCCTAATTAACCTGTGACATCTAACATACTGTTACTAATTCCCCTAATTAACCTGTGACATCTCTTTTTGTTCAATAATATCTTTGCTAACTATGATAGAAAAAGGAATTTCAATAATATCAATATCTCTATTGAAAGTAATGGATGTACAAGAGGGGGGGTGAATTGTGCTTCAAAAATAAATACTCAAATAAAACAACACAAGAGTTATACTGGTTCGGTCTTCCTGACCTACGTCCAGTTCTCAACCACCCAGGCCGAGTTCCACTATATCTCCAGGTTTTAGAACGGGTTCACCTGGGACCTTTTACAACCGCAAGTTTTGAACGGGATCACTTGCAACCTTACAACCACAAGTTTTACTCAGGCTCACTTGCAACCTTTCTAACTAGCTCCCCCTTACACCTAGCAAGGGTTCAACCTTTACAACTAAAGGATTTTTCTGACTAAGTTCTCTTAAAGAACAGATAGTGTTACACACTTAAGTACAATCAATGCTCTTATAACACGAAGAGACTTAACTTCAAAGAGTACAAGATATGTAGATGAAAAGATCACTCAATGAGTTAAATGCTCTTTCTCTTTTCTGGGCAGCTTTGAATACTTGAAGATTTTCTGAGTTTCTCGCTCTAACTTCTCTCAAGAATGTCAAAGATAATTCATTAACCTCATAAATGAAGTTGAGCTCCTTTATATAGTCTTCAAACATTCTGACTCTTGGTAGGTGGGATAGCCGTTTGAATATGGCCGTTTTTCCCATGTTACCGTTTGCCCAATTAATGCTTCATCAATGCATAGCAGGGTTGACTTGCTTTATCTCTGAAAAGTAGCTCTGACAACTCTGCTCTGACAAAAGCATTCTGACACTGCATTTCTGAACACTCTGACATTCTGATTGCTTGTGGAAGCAGGTTCACATCCGGAAGCAATTTTACTTAGTGTGCTGCACTGAGTGTTAGTCAAACAGTATTAACATATAGTTACATGCAGTGGGAGTGTTCTTAGTCTAAGAAGTCTTCCTTGCATCCGGAAGCACTTCTCCATCCGGAAGTAAATCCGCTGGATGAAGGATTTTGTTCACTATTACTCACTCTCGCTCAGTGTTCATTCAATCCAACAGCCAGCGCTAGTCACTGAGCTATCGGAAGCACTTCTACTGGACGTTGCTCATTTTCACTGACGCTTAGGGTTATCTATTCCAACAGCCAGCGCTAGTCACTGAGCTATCGGAAGCACTTCTACTGGATGTTGCTCATTTTCACTGACGCTTAGGGTTATCTATTCCAACAGCCCGCGCCAGTCTAAGTCTAACAGGAAGCAAATTCACTTCCGGTTGAATCTTAACTTAGTCTTAGGATTTTGTATATCTAGTGCTCATGGACTAAGTTAATTCCTAAGTGAATTTCTTGCTGCCGCTGGGGGATGAGACATTCATCCGCGAGCGCTAGTCCTAATCTATCCGGAAGTAAGTCCACATCCGGTTGCACTTTTACTTAGGATTCTATGTTCACCTATTGCTTTCTAAGTTCTTTCATATTTTAGTCTTCATCAAAACTTAAGATTCTAACATTCTCCCCCTTTTTGATGATGACAAACTCAGTTTTATCAATTAAGTTCATATGAAAGAATTAGCATAAGAATAAGAGCAATGGATAAGAACAAATAACTTAGACAATATTATTAATGAACAGAGATTACACGTTAGAGAATACAAGCAAAACATATACAGGTAATCTACACTTAGCAGGAATAAAATATGCATGAAAACAAAGAAAATTTTTCTAAGTTAAAGATGGGTTGGAATAGGGAGTTCATAGTTTGTGTCTCTTTTTCCTCTCCCTCTCCTTCTGTCTCTCTTCACTCTCTTTCTGAAACTTGGCGATCTCAGTCTCATGCACATTCTGATCAATCTGGGCGATGATCCGCTGAAGTTCTTCTTCCTCTCTTTCTCTTCTGAGTCTCTCTGATTCAATAGACTCCTCAAATGCCCTCTTCATGTTTTCTACTTCTTCATACCCAGGGAATCCTGTAGCATCATCGAAGTAGGTGACCACTCCATTGGGATAGTGAACAGCCCGGATTTTCACATTCCAAACAGGGTAGTTGGGATCCTCCTCAACTTCCTGGGCTTTCCTCTTTCCCTTGCCCTTACTCTTCCCTTTGCTCTTGCTAATTGGTGGAGTGGGCATGGCTCTTGCTCTGTCAGCATCGAGGCAGGCCATCTGACCAAAGGATAGTCTGTCCGTATACCCATATCTCTCGAATTCCTCAGGAGTCATGTCTTCAATTTCCAACTTGACTTCCTTCAGAATTGGAACAGCTTGTACTACTGGGATTTCAGGTTCAACTTGGGCAGACGAGGTTTTTGGCTCAGGTTGGTCAGATGGAGTCTCTTCCTCACTCTCAGCAGATTCAGTGGAGGCAATAACCTTTTTGGAGCGCTTCCTAGCTACGGCCTTCTTCCTTATCTCACTGAATGTAACTGCTGGCTCAGATGGAGGAGGAGGGGCAGAGGTTTGCTCAGAAGTACGGATCTCAGATGATTGCCCAGAGGATGAGGGGATTTTCTTAGCTATCACAATGGGAGGATGGTCGATCTTCTTCAGACCCCACTTCATCATTATCTCCTCAACAATTTTTCTACTTATCTTAGTTGGAGGAGGTTCTGATGATGGTGACTCTGGCTGTGAAGGTTGTTCATTTGGCTCAAAGACTACCATATCCCATTGTGGTCCTTGCTCAGCCGTCCTCTGCTGCTCCATGAATCTTATGGCTTCTCCTCTTATTAGGCTCTCAGCACCACTCAGCCTTTGGGATTCCATGGCACGGCGAAGGGCAGCCATGATTTCTTCATCAAGCCAGAGGGATGGCTGGCTGAGCACATCCCTTGTGTTCATGGATAGGCGAAGAGCGGTCATCACATTTCTCCCCCTTTTGTCATCATCAACAAGGGCGAGTGCCAGGGATGGAGTAGATGAAGAGGAGGGTGGAGGTTCAGGGCCAAATGGAGTTTGGGGTGAGGATTCTGGGGAAGAGGCAGGTAAGGTATTTTCTGGGGATGTGGGTTGGTTGGGGAACCAGGTAGGATCTACGAATAGACCTTCGAATGGGTAGGTGGAGGAATATTCAGTGAAGGTAGTGGAAGAGTGTGGGGTAAATGGGGTAAAGGGTAAGTGAGGATCCTCAGGGATTTGTTGAAGGCGGGGATAATCTCGCAGATAGATATGGCTGAGGGGGTGAACGGCAGTTTGAAATCCAAGGTGTTCGGCTAAGGGGTTGGATGGTGTGCGAGTGGGTGAGGGAGGTATAGATGGGGAGTTTTGTGGAGATGGGGAGTTGTTGGAGTGAAGGGGTGATTGGCTAGGAGATTGTTGGGGTGTGTCTTGGGTTTGGTGTTCATGGTTGGGTGAAGGTTGGGATTGGTGATCATTGTTTGGTGATGGAGGGGATTGATGGTCATTTTGTGGAGGTGGCCGTGGTGGTTGAGTATTAGGTGGAGGAGGAGGGGGAAGTTGACGGTGGCCTGAGGGAGGAGGAGGAGGATTTTGGGGAGGAGGAGGAGGTGGGGGTAGATTACCTTGTTGAGGTTGAGGGATTTGGAGGTGTTGGAGAATGAGATCAAGTTTGGCATCCACCCTGGCTAGCTGTGTCTCGACTTGGCCAACTCTGTCCTCAAGCCGCTGGATCCGCTCCCCTTGTTGCTGGAACCCAGCATCACAATCATTCCTCAATGGGGCTACCAATGACTCAGAGAGTTGAAGGAGAATCTCTTCCCTCATCTCTTGTGCGAATGCCTTCACAGTCGCTGGCACTCTTGCAGCACGGCTTGTCCCAGCATGGGAGTCCACTTCCTGATCCCCTGCACCAGATGTAGAGGGGGCTGAAGTTCCAGAGGCACTACCCGCTTGTGAGCTTGAGCGAGTGGGCTTAGGGGCCTTCAAGTACTTGATCCCCATCTTCCCAATATTGGTTGCTCCCACAGGTTTACACTTGACATTTTCTTCCTCCACAGCAGATGTGGCCTTGATCAGATGCTTCTCAAGGAGGAAGGCAATGATGGTGGGATAGGGAAGATAGCCAAACTTGTCATTAGTTATCCAGCGCTGAAGCTCAAGACATATCAACTGGCCAGGGGTTGATTGGCTGGTGGGAGAGGATTCTAGGGAACCATGGGTTGTCTATATTGGCGAACTCATTGAAGTTACCCCCTTTGTGAGTCATCATCCGGGAGTAAACATAGTACAGCAACCGGTCGGAGTCAGACATTTTGGACACCTTTTTCCCATCGGTGCCATACAGCTTCACGAGTTCCTCTTTGCTGTACCTGAGCGCCTCAGGATACATCCACTCATTCATGCGCTCGTCTGTGATCCCCATCATCTCATTCAATGTCCTCTAGGTGAACCTGAAGGTTCTCCCCCTTACTGTGGCAGTGAAGGAGAGTCTGTGTATTTGCTCTTTCCCATCAACCTTCTTGTACTTCACTTTGCCAGAGAGAGATTGATAGAAGACTCGCAGGACGTTGACATTGTAGTCCTGGTTGATTCCTAGCCAGCCCATATACTTCTCCAGGAAAGGGCGCAGGTGGGGAAACCCTAGTCCATCAATCATGGCTAAGTCAATGAATAGGCCATGGTTGAAGTAGGGTTGAACCGTTTCAAATTTGGAGGCAACAGGTTCCAAAGCCCCATCCCTGTAAACTGAAGGGTCATCCTCTTCAACCCTTTGCCTTTTGGAAGAAGGCTCTTCAGCGAATTGTACCTTCTTCTTCTTGCCTTTTCTCTGGGCTTCCCTCGCTTGCTCATGCCCAGAGACCACTGGCCGTTCTGCCACTCTTCCAGAAGTTCCAGGCTGATCCTGGACATGTTCATCTTGCCCCTGGGTTTGCCCAGAAACTTCACGGTGTTCATCGTGGTGTTCATCATTTTTCCCAGAATTCCCAGAATGTGCATGGCGAGTTTTCCCAGATTTCGACTTGTGTTTCTTGGATGAGGAATGTTTCTTTGTAACTGGGTTTGTTTCATGAGATCCGGCCATTTTTGTGTGGGTTGGTGGTAAAAAAAAAGATTAAATGCAAGATGTGTATGAGGAATGCGAAGAACTCAGATGAAGATGAAATATGTTATGCTGAGAGAATGTGGTGAAAGTAAAAAGTGAAAGTGAAAAAATGACACCCTATTTATAGGCGAAGTAACTAAGGGTAAAATGGTCATGCTTTTTCAGATGAAAACCAAACGTTTGCACATTGGGTAACGTAAAAATTTAATTGAAACGGCGCACCTTATGACATGTGTCGCTTCATCTAGTCAGATAGGGCACACCTTCTTATAGAGGGAGTTGAAACGTTTCTGAAGTGACGTGTCTCTTGGACTGGTGCTGGCGCTCTCTTGGTTTCATCATCCAGTGTCAGCGAATGATCATCCGAAAGTGGTTTTGCTTCCGGTTGCAAAATCTTAAGATTTAACATTGAGGACCTGCAAAAACACGTATTGGCACTCCGATGCCTAAGTCAGTATTGTTGTAGGTTTTAAACAATCAAGTATAATAAATGAAAGGTTACACCTCATTTGGGTTTACCATTCCCAAATCACCTCTTATGAAAGTAAATTGGTCAACCCCCAGAGGCTTGGTGAAGATGTCAGCAAGCTGTTGTTGAGTGGGGACAAATTGCACTTTGACATCCTTCTTTTGAACATGGTCTATGATGAAGTGATGTCTGACATCAATGTGCTTTGTCCTTGTGTGCTGAACTGGATTCTTGGCGAGGCTGATTGTGCTTGTGTTGTCACAGAGGATGGGTGCCTCAGGGAACTCCAAGCCAAGGTCTCTCAGTTGGTTCTTTAACCACAGCACTTGAGCACAACAGCTTGCAGCCTCAATATATTCTGCCTCAGTGGATGACAAAGACACGCAGGTTTGCTTTTTGCTAGCCCAAGTCACCAGACAACCACCAAGGAAGGCGCATTGTCCACTGGTGCTCTTTCTATCAGTCTTATAACCTGCATGGTCAGAATCAGAGTAAGCCCACAAGAACTCTTGGTTACCTCTGGGATACCAAAGACCAAGTTCTTGTGTTCCCTCAAGGTATCTCAAAATACGTTTAACACATGTTAAGTGTGACTCCTTGGGGTTGGCTTGAAATCTTGCACACATGCCTACACTAAATTGAATATCAGGCCTGCTTGCCGTTAAGTATAGGAGGGAACCTATCATTCCCCTGTACATGGGCAGGCTGACAGATTTACCCTTTGCATCAGCATCGAGTGCGGCAGTGGTGCTCATGGGAGTGTCATACTCCTTGCACTCATCCATCCCAAACTTCTTGAGGAGCTCTCTACAATACTTAGTTTGGGAGATGAAAATGCCATCCTTCTTTTGCTTAATTTGCAGGCCTAGGAAGAATGTTAGTTCTCCCATCATTGACATTTCAAACTCACCCTGCATAGTCTTAGAGAAATCTTCACAAAGCTTTTCATTAGTTGCCCCAAAAATAATATCATCAACATAAATTTGGACAATTAACATATCTCTATCTTTGTGAAGGATAAACAGTGTATTATCTAATTTGCCCCTTGAGAAACCTTTGCCCAGCAAGAAGCTGCTGAGTCTCTCATACCAAGCTCTAGGAGCTTGTTTTAGGCCATATAAAGCTTTCTTTAGTCTATACACATGTTTGGGATGCTTGTGATCCTCAAAGCCAAGAGGTTGTTCTACATATACCTCTTCTTTAATATAACCATTAAGAAAAACACTCTTTACATCCATTTGATATAATCTAAAGCCTTTCATGGATGCAAAGGCTAGAAGAATTCTTATTGCTTCAAGTCTAGCGACTGGAGCAAAAGTTTCTTCATAGTCAATGCCTTCTTCTTGGTTATATCCTTTAGCTACTAGTCTGGCTTTGTTTCTTGTAATTTGACCTGTCTCATCCAGTTTGTTTTTAAAGACCCACTTGGTCCCCACTATGGATTGATGAGACGGCCTTGGGACAAGTTCCCAGACTTGGCTTCTCTCAAATTGATTTAGCTCTTCCTGCATGGCAATAATCCAGTCGCAGTCCTCAAGAGCTTGTTCAACTGAAGTTGGTTCGATTTGAGATAGGAATGCTCCAAACTCAACTTCATTTTGAACTTGCCTTCTGGTTCTGACACCAGAAGAAACATCACCAAGCACTTGATCAAGAGGATGATCCCTGTAATGTCTCCTAGCTGTTGGCAACTGTGCCTCATCAGGCACGGTCTGCACTCTAGGTTCATCACTGGGTTCATCTTCTTCTTTGAGATTGCTTGCTGGTGTTTCTTTTGGTAGTAAAGAAGATGATGGTGGTTTTGGAAGATTAAGTATTTCATCATCTTCTGTGGATTGTCCCCATGTAGGAGTTTCATCAAATACAACATGCATTGATTCTTCTACAATTCTAGTTCTCATGTTGTATATTCTATATGCTTTGCTCCTAAGGGAATATCCTATGAATATACCTACATCAGCTTTTGGATCAAACTTACCCAGATTTACCTTTCCATTGTTATGCACATAGCATTTTGATCCAAAGATTCTGAGGTGGCTGATGTTGGGCTTCCTCCCTTTATACAGCTCGTATGGAGTCTTGTCCAAGCCCTTTCGAACATAGGCTCTGTTAGAGATATAGCAAGCAGTGCTCATAGCGTCCGCCCAGAACACTTGAGAAACCTCTTTCTCGTTGAGCATGCTTCTAGCCATCTCAGTCAGAACCCTGTTCTTTCTCTCGACCACTCCATTTTGCTGAGGAGTTCTAGGAGCTGAGAAGTTGTGTTCAATTCCGTTTTGCTCACATAGCTCAGAGAAGCTATGATTCTCAAATTCTCCTCCATGGTCTGTCCTTATGGCTGTGATTTTGAGCTCTCTCTCATTCTGCACCTTCTTAGCCAGGACAACAAAAGCATCAAAAGCATCTTGCTTAGAGGCAAGAAACATAGTCCAAGTGAACCTTGAATAGTCATCCACCACCACTAGAGCATACAGGTTTCCACCTAAGCTCTTCACTCTCGCTGGCCCAACTAAATCCATGTGGATCAGTTCCAAGGGCCTGCTGGTGGAGACTTTCTTCTTGGTTTTAAACGAGGACTTTGTTTGCTTCCCTCGTTGGCAGGATTCACAAATAAAATCATGCTTTACTTTAAAGGATGGAATACCTATAGCTAGCTCCTTTTTAATTAGCATATCAAGTTGAGTAAAGTTAACATGAGCTAATCTCTTATGCCAAAGCCAACTGTTCTCATCACTAGATATTAAACATTTTTCTTCCAGTTGTTGACATAAGTCTAGAGTATATAGGTTTCCATTTCTGTTTGCCTTAAGTTTGCATTTTAAATTGGCCTTATCTAAGTTCAGATCCTGCTTATCAACTATTATGCACTCATGTGAATCAAAGATTACCCAATTTCCTTTGTCGGTGCTCTGACTCACGCTCAGCAGGTTGTGACAGAGACCGTCCACTAGATAGACATCCTTTACTGGTCCGACTTCTCCAACTCCAGTGATCTTTCCACTTTGATTTCCTCCAAAGGTTACTGTGGCTCCATCTTTGATCACCAGAGATTTGAACTTGTCTCTGTCTCCAGTCATATGTCTCGAGCATCCGCTGTCAATATACCATTTTCTGTTCTTGGATGCTTTGAGACACACCTGGAAGAATCAAGTAAGCTTAGGTACCCAATCTTTCTTGGGTCCTTGGTCATTAGTTTTCAGTGCCCTTGGTCTAGTGTTAGCCTTGACCCTGGGCTTATGATCATTCGGAGCCTCAGGCCTAGTGCTGGCTCTAGGCTCTTGGGTTTTCCTGTGGATTGTTTCCAGGCTGGGGATCCTTGTCCTCCCTTGGTTTCCTTTACAGGTGGAGGATCCTTTGTAGCCTTGGTTCCTTTAGGGACCCATTTGTAAGAGCTACTTGCTCCATGCTTCTTGGCATTACAGGTGGACGTGGAGTGTCCCTTCCTGTTGCAATAATTACAGAAGCTGAAAGGTGAGGAGCTGTGACTAGTGGCTTTGTGGAAGAATTTTAAGTAGGGCTTTACTTTTGGTTCCACCCACTTTTTCCCTCTAGGAGTATATCCTAAGCCAGTTCTATCCCTATATGCCCTTTGATTCATTAAAATTATATTTAACATTTCTGATCCATTTGTAAACTTCTGCAGGGCATTTTGCAACTTGTCTTTCTCCGTTGAGATTTTGCACCAATTAGGGCAGCTCTCAAGTGTTGGGGCATTGGGTTCTGTTTGGGGAGAACCCTGGCCATCCACTACCGGAAGCTTTCTAGCTTCCGCTAGCTCTTCACTTAGTGAGTCCACCTTGGACTCAAGTGATTCCTTTTTAGTTTTTAACACTTTATAGGCTTTACACAATCGAGAGAATTCTTCATGAACCTCATTGTAAGCCTCTTGCAGTTCAGAGAAAGTTACCTCATTGTCTTCGTGGGTGAGGTCAAGTTCTGAAGATGCTTCCTCATCATCTTCTCTGGCTACCAGGCAGAGGTTGGCAACTTCTTCCTCATCACTTGCTTCGTCATCTGAGCTATTCACCCAGATGGAGGAAACAAAGGCCTTCCTTTTGTCTTTGCCTTTTGACTTCTGCAGGCTGGGACACTCAGCCTTGAAGTGGCCAGGCTTCTTACATTCAAAGCACACAGGGGCCTTTTCCTTCTTGTATCCTTTCCTCTGGCTGGAGTCACCTCTTTGAAAGCCTCCTTTCTTTCTGAAGAACTTTCTGAACTTTCTCACCATCATAGCCATCTCCTCATCGTCCATTTCCTCCTCATCATCCTCATCATCATCCTCATCATCATCATCAACCTCCTTGCTGGGAGCAACAAGGGCAAGATTTTTGGCCTTGGATGAGGTTTGAGGAGCTCTCTGAGCCAGCAGGGTAGGTTCATATTCAGCCAGAGAGCCAAATAGTGCAGTGATGGAGCTCGTTGATTCTCCTTGGACTTCCTGCAAGATGGTTACTTTGGTGATCCAGTCACCTTTCAAGATCTTTAGGATCTTGCTAACTTGCTCTCTTTCAGGAATGTCCTTACCCAGCGAGGCCAAATTGTTGATGAGGTGAGTGAACCTGAGCTCCAGCTCCCTGATAGGCTCAGTAGGACTAAGCATGGCGAACTTGTGAAATTCTTCCACCAGCATCTCAACTCGCCTTGCTTTCACTCCCCTGGTTCCGGAGTGAGCAGCCTCAAGAGCCTCCCACATATCTTTAGCATTTTTGTGGTGGCTGATCCTGTGAAACTCTTTAGGGCTGAGAACACACTGGATGTAGTGCATGGCCTGGTAGTTTAGTTGGACTAGAGCATAGTCCTCATTTGTGTACCTAGATCGCTGCTTGGCGAAACCATCCTCATCCAGTGGTGTGTGATCCCCACGTTCGATTACGTCCCAGAGTCTGATGTCGCTGGACTTGATGTAGGTCTCCATTCGAAACTTCCAGAATGGATAGTTATACCCATCAAAGCCTGGAGGCTTGTTGGGTTGAATAGAGATATCTGGCAGGGAGTAATCTATATCCATTACTAGATCTTTGCTTTCTGGATTCGTTGGAATCGAGTGAGAAAGACCGGCTCTGATACCAAATGAAAGTAATGGATGCACAAGAGGGGGGGTGAATTGTGCTTCAAAAATAAATACTCAAATAAAACAACACAAGAGTTATACTGGTTCGGTCTTCCTGACCTACGTCCAGTTCTCAACCACCCAGGCCGAGTTCCACTATATCTCCAGGTTTTAGAACGGGTTCACCTGGAACCTTTTACAACCGCAAGTTTTGAACGGGATCACTTGCAACCTTACAACCACAAGTTTTACTCAGGCTCACTTGCAACCTTTCTAACTAGCTCCCCCTTACACCTAGCAAGGGTTCAACCTTTACAACTAAAGGATTTTTCCGACTAAGTTCTCTTAAAGAACAGATAGTGTTACACAGTTAAGTACAATCAATGCTCTTATAACACGAAGAGACTTAACTTCAAAGAGTACAAGATATGTAGATGAAAAGATCACTCAATGAGTTAAATGCTCTTTCTCTTTTCTGGGCAGCTTTGAATAGTTGAAGATTTTCTGAGTTTCTCGCTCTAACTTCTCTCAAGAATGTCAAAGATAATTCATTAACCTCATAAATGAAGTTGAGCTCCTTTATATAGTCTTCAAACATTCTGACTCTTGGTAGGTGGGATAGCCGTTTGAATATGGCCGTTTTTCCCATGTTACCGTTTGCCCAATTAATGCTTCATCAATGCATAGCAGGGTTGACTTGCTTTATCTCTGAAAAGTAGCTCTGACAACTCTGCTCTGACAAAAGCATTCTGACACTGCATTTCTGAACACTCTGACATTCTGATTGCTTGCGGAAGCAGGTTCACATCCGGAAGCAATTTTACTTAGTGTGCTGCACTGAGTGTTAGTCAAACAGTATTAACATATAGTTACATGCAGTGGGAGTGTTCTTAGTCTAAGAAGTCTTCCTTGCATCCGGAAGCACTTCTCCATCCGAAAGTAAATCCGCTGGATGAAGGATTTTGTTCACTATTACTCACTCTCGCTCAGTGTTCATTCAATCCAACAGCCAGCGCTAGTCACTGAGCTATCGAAAGCACTTCTACTGGACGTTGCTCATTTTCACTGACGCTTAGGGTTATCTATTCCAACAGCCAGCGCTAGTCACTGAGCTATCGGAAGCACTTCTACTGGATGTTGCTCATTTTCACTGACGCTTAGGGTTATCTATTCCAACAGCCCGCGCCAGTCTAAGTCTAACAGGAAGCAAATTCACTTCCGGTTGAATCTTAACTTAGTCTTAGGATTTTGTATATCTAGTGCTCATGGACTAAGTTAATTCCTAAGTGAATTTCTTGCTGCCGCTGGGGGATGAGACATTCATCCGCGAGCGCTAGTCCTAATCTATCCAGAAGTAAGTCCACATCCGGTTGCACTTTTACTTAGGATTCTATGTTCACCTATTGCTTTCTAAGTTCTTTCATATTTTAGTCTTCATCAAAACTTAAGATTCTAACATCTATCATAGTTAGAAAAAGAATATCCTAATGACTAAATTATTATCCATGATAGAAAAGAATAAACTAATACAATACAGTTGCTATCATGGATAATTTATTGCTAGCCATGTTAGAAAGGATTTGTCTAACATGGTTAATAAACAAAACTAGTTGATATTAAACAATAAATAGATATATATACATGCGGAAGCGAATGCAGACCTATAAATTGGCAATATACATTTCTAAACAAATTAAATAACCTCCACAACCTAATTCCCTTTCCTGATGCTTGCGCCTGTGCATGAATAACTGCAAAAATGTCAGTAATCGTGGGATGAGACAATTTGTCCCAGTAATCACCGCTTAACTCACTATAACAGTGAGATGTGCGGTAGTAAGGGCGTCTAAAGGGTACCACAATTTAAATTCAGTAATATGTATATAACCCAAATCTTCTTCTATTTAACACTTCAGTCCCCCTGTCACGTCCAATTCAAATCCATGCATTCCTTACTGAAATTCTCATTCATACCTTTCTCAGATCCAATTTCTCGGCTCACATTCATTTACAATCCCTGGTGCTCTACTCATGCCATCCCGGAGGCACTACGCTCGAGCCCTATATATGTTCCAAATGAGTTGACACTGTGCCCATCTCACAAAGAGGGGGCAATTTCCCTCTCCGGTAACCCCATGAGAGGGAAACCCCAATCTGTCTCCAATCAGAAAGGGAGCAGTCCCTGTCTCCAATCAGAAGACTGCTGGTCACAGTCTCCAATCTGTTGACCATTGGTCACAGTCTCCAATCTGTCAACCAGTACAAATAACCGTTGATTGGCCTATCGAACGGTTATCATCGCGCGATGGTACATATGTCTCAGTGTCATGCAATGTCCACAATGTCCAATAAATTTCAACCTCGTCAGTATCTCAATTTCAACATCAATATCTTGCACTCTTACCATTCCCTTCAATATCTAAATCTCAACATATCATTGTTTCCACAACATAACTCAATATCCAACTCTCTTTTCTATCATCATACCTCTCAAACCACTATCTAAACAATAGACCTATATATCCTTCACACCATTCCAAATCAGTAGCAACCACCAAGCAGGATAATATTTATATATGTATCAAAGTCTTTTATATGAAAGTAATCGCGTTTGAAAGGCACCCGATAGCCTATTTTGTATAAAAATAACATTTCAATGATTTATATATTCAGAAGGTGAGAAAGGATTTTGAAAATCCCAACTAACGTCACCCTCAATGTTATAGCAAGGTTAATAGTGATTACCTGTCGCCCTGAGCACTCTGTTGCCTTTTCGCTTTACTTTACTATGCCTTGAGAATCATATTTATATCGCATCCTTTCCTATTATTACAGCATGCAATAATATGGAGTTAAGAATCATTCTAAGTTATGGATTAACCAGCGTCTCTCTCAAATTCTAATAATATTACTACCCAATCTTCCCCTTTTTCTTAGTTCAAATGCTCTAACCGTTTCCAAATCCTAAAGTGCATGAATTTCACAAGCATCAATTTTAATTCAAAGAACTCACATCAATCAAATATAATCACATCATCACAATCAACAAATAAGCACACTTACTTACAATTAGACATTCCATACACATATGTTAACCTTTTAATTTTGGCAACCACAAGGTCATTAACTTTTAGTAGTCAAACAAACAATAGCAATGATTATCAAATATAATATAAAAGAGAACCACCACATTCCATCTATAGTTTCACGATCCATCTCCAATTAAACCACACATCTTTTAAAAGCATGAATTTATTGACTTATGCACCAAACATTCTAATTCTTTAATCACCATCATCTCACATCTATGCATATCTTACTCTAACCCAAAACCACTTCACTTAAATCTTGGAACATAAAGAATTAACCTTCCAAATCCCTTTTACTTTCATCTCCAAAGTAAACCATATGTCATCAACCTATCCTACCATCTAAACCCTTCAAAGCCTGCAAAACACTCTCCACAACTAATTAAATTCCTAGATTAAGTCCCCTCAAATCAGATTTGAATCTAGTGACTAAACAAGGTTCAAGTTAAGAAAATACCGTAACAACAGAGCATAATCCAATTGAAAAGTGCACAACACCATTCAGCTATACCATGGTTTATACACACATGCCAAAAATCCATTCGGACAAAGGAAGAGACAAGAACATCAAAACTTACACCTCCAAAACATGCAACTTCCAAAATCTGATATGTAATAGTGACAGTAATTACTATCCTACTTTTGTAAAGCTTTGCTTATGGTGGAAACATTCCCCTATAACATAAAGAACCACAACCCCATGGAAATCATATCTCTCGTTCACAATTATCAATTGTAATTATTTAACCAATACAGTTTGAAGTCTAAGAACAACCAACTTAGTAACATCAAGTAAAGAAACCGATTTCATTTGAGAACTATCATTCCCTTCAAAATCACAATGCAATGTATCATTTCATATCCATTCCTACGACTATTTAATAATCACACCATCTTCATAATCTCACATAAATATATTCCAATAGTTAACAATCAACAATCACTAGTGCATACACTTTACTGCAAACTCTATAACGAAAATCAAACCTCTTTACACTAGAATTCATAAAGCAATAAGATTTTAAGTAATACCAATATGCATTACAATTCCTTAATACCAAATTCTCCTACTTGAACCAAAGACCTTAAATCCACTTAATTCTTTTTCTTTTTTCATATTAAGCATAGAGAAAACCTCTTTCTTAACCTTTGAACTCAAACAATTGCATAAAATTCACAAATTAATATCCTTTACTCTTTGCTCATCATAGACTCACGATCTTAATTAGACTCAAGCCTAGACAAAATTGACCCACCATCACCATTATTTCTAATCATTTATCTTTTTAATCATCAATCCTTCATATACCGATGACATTTAGAAACATAGAAGACTAAGCTTTTTACACAATTAGGAAGCTCAAATCAATTTCTATACTCTTCTAAGCATTTTAATAAACACCTTAAGTGCAAGGATATTCAAATCATAGTTATAAATTTTCCAATTACCAAAACTCTTGTCCAACAGTTTTCAAACACCATTTAATCAACTAAAATAACCTCAATTTTCCACACCCATATAAGAAATCTATTCGGTCATAGAGAAGGAAAAATACCAAAACTTGGAAATTGGCAAAACTTCAATCAATCTAAGATATAGAGCTAGAATCAAAATCTAATGGGTTCACACATCAATTAGAAATTTCAACTTCAAACACCCCAATATTAGAATCGATTCCTCTCAAAATCTCGGCCAAAAAGAGAAGGGAAGAGGAAAAGAAACTCACTTATGGCTGACCCAACTTCCAGGTGCGTCCTCATTGCTTCTAGCCACCATTTGCAACCTTAAAATGTCGATTATTGTTGCTGGAGCTTGAGGAAAACGCAGAGAGTGGGTGAGGAAGAGGAGCTCGTGTATGGGAAGGGAGAAAGTGAGGAAATGGACGAAGTGAAGGATGAAGAAATGAAATAGACAAACAGAAGAGTGAAAAACGGGAGTGTGTTAGGTTGGTGATGAAAAATGGTGAGAAGGAAGAGATGAGGGAGGGAGGCCGATTGGGTTTCATTTGGGGGGGGGTGTCCATCGGCCAACTTATAGAAGAAGGAGTTAAGGGCGCGTTTGGTTTGGGGTGTTTTCTTTTAATGAGTTTTGTAACTTGTACTAGAAACTACCATAATGTTCTCTTTTAATTAAAATCCACTAAATCAAGTCTCTAATCTCCTTAACTTTCAAAATATTTTAGATTCCATTATTCCCTCATATTTCTATTTCTTCAATTGTTTAATTAATTATATGAACATTAATTACTCAAAATTTTCAAAATGTCCTCAAAAATCACCAAAAATTCCAAAAAATTCCAAAATTCCCAATTTCTCCATTTATTATTTCCCAAAATACTCCTTGATCCTGTATTAAATTTTCAGGATGTTACACATACCCCCACAGGACATGGTATGATTATACTCATTTTTAGCACGGCGCTCTTGCTGTTTTCTTATTTCCTATATAAAACAATAATAAAATATTAATAATATAGATACACAAATTAAAACCAAGTTATGTACTATTTATTTATAGTAGATATACCTGAAACTCTTTAGACTTCCGAGAGGCAAAAAATTTCTTTCATTTCTCTGGATCAATATTTGGATATACTCACCCATTTTAGCCCTCCCGAATATGTAATCCTCACCCAACCTATATTTGAAATCTCTCCACCTTCATGCAATTCTGTCCAGGCAGTAATCTCTGAAATCTTGTGTGTCCGACACATCCCAATATTGCTGCAATGAAATCACAAACATTATTAGTCACCAATATATCTCATGAATATGAAGTAAAAATATGAATGTTAATTAATATGTGCATATCAATTCATCCAACCAACACTGGTGTGTTTCCACTCATTTGTGTTTATGTCGAGTCTGTTTCTCGCCACTGAACCAAGATAACTTGAAAATGGCTCTACAGTAGGCCCTTGAGGCCTATTCCGTGCATTGAGTTCCAAATGACTTTTCTGTTTGTGCTCAACTGTGAGAGCAATTACTTTGGCAAGTTTTGTGAGTCCTCTACTCTTCTTCTTCACAGGTAGTGAGGGGCCTCCTTATTATGCTCCTCATGATCTGAGTCACTTTCTGCCATTTGCCTATGAAAGAGAAACAATTACATACATTAGCGAACAACAATTAGAAACAATATTATCAAAGATTATTAAATAAATAACAATAACAATAATCAATACATTTTCTAGCATTATGTGTTGTCGTCCCATATGTCCCATATACCCTCGGTATGATCATTCCTGACTGCACAGAAGTCATCATCATCATCTAGCAAACTTCTTGTTGTTGTGCATACCAATACATCCATCCAACACTGGTTCTTAACTTTTTTATCAATGTCTTTCCACTCATTTATCAGTATGTCCAGTCTATTTCTCGCCACTGCACCAAGATAACTCGAAAATGGCTTCGTAGTAGGTCCTTTAGGCCTATTCTTTGCATTCAGTTCCAAATGACTTTTCTGGTTGTGCTCAACTGTCAGAGCAATCACTTTTGCAAGTTTCGTGGGCCCTCTTTTCTTCTTCTTCTTCACAGGGGGTGGTGGGGCCTCCTCGTAATGCTCCTCCTCGTGATCTAAGCCACTTTTTGCCATTAATCTGTGAAAGAGAAACAATTAACAATTACATACATTAGCACAGAACAATTAAAAACAGTATTAGATAAATTATTAAATGAATAACAATAACGATAATCAATGTATTTTCTATCATTATGTGTTTTCGTCCCATATACCCTCGGTATGATCATTCCTAACTGCACCAAAGTCATCATCATCATCTAGCAAACTTCTTATTGTTGTGCCTAATAATTGTATCTCATCATCATCACCATCATTTACTGTGAGAGAACAATCCATTTGATTTCTATTTTGCAAGGCAATGGAAAGCTTAACATTTGTAGGACCTGCTACATAGAACACTTGCTTCACATGACTTGCTAGAATAAATGGTTCATCCTTATAGCCGACCCTATTAAGATCAACAGAGATCATGCCACTTTGATGCTCAATCACAACTGCATTACTATGTACCCACTTACATTTAAATATGGGAACTTTGAAATGCGGTGCGTAGATGATTTCCTAAATTTCTTCGATAACCCCATAATATGGCGTTGTAGCCAATTTTGGGTTTTTGTCCCTAGAGCTAGAAAAGTGAGTTGCCTCAGCTTCAACCATCACCCCACTGTTTTGTGTGGTGCACTTGCCATCAATGACTTTCGTAGAGAAATAATACCCATTATTTCATAACCACCCCATGAAAAAACAAGAAACTGGGGCTTCACAGCTAGCAACCTTACCGTGTCAGATACATCCTCTTGTTTTTGTACATACTCCTCGAACCAACCAATAAATGACTTGTTACACTCATTTGAAATCTGCATATCACTCTTCTTCGGGTTATTCTCTCTTAAAAGCCTTCTATGCTCAGCCAAATAATGTTGCATTTCTTTCATGTTATTCAAGATGTATAGGTGTGCCTGTAACAACTCCATTCTCGCTACACCCTTTACTTTCATGCCCCACACCCCTTTACCAGAAAACTCATCTTCATCCAGGTTGATTTCCTCGTCGTCAGGTTTTCGTAGGTATGGTTTGCAAAAGTCCATTGCCTCTTCAACAAGATATCTCTTAACAATCGAGGCCTCATGCCGATATGGTTCTTGGAATAACCTTTCAAAACTTTCATGAATTTCTCAAAAGGGTACATCCACCTTAAAGAAACCGGACCACAAATCTTATCTCTCGTACCAAGTGAACAATCAAATGAACTGATAATTCAAAAAATGCTGGAGGAAAATGCATCTCCAATTGCGACAAAATAACATAACCTTCCTTTTCCAACTCATCCATTATTTCAATGTCAATTCCCTTACTACAAATGGCATTCAGAAACTTACACAACCTTATTAAATTTTTCCGCGCATCATCTTCCGAAATTCCTCTTATAGCTACCGGCAAAAGTTGTTGCATCAACACATGGTAATCGTGCGACTTCATTCCCGTCAACTTCAAAGCATCCATTGACACAAGTTTACTAATATTAAAGGAATATCCATGTGGCACTTTCATCCCACGTAAACAATCACACAATCGTGTTTTATCAAGTTTGGAAAGTGTATGAGCAGCAGGTTCCATATATGCTTTCTTTCCATCTTCACTAATTTTCGGATGTAATCGCTGTCTTATGCCCATCTCAACTAAATCTCTTCTAGCATTGAGCTCATCTTTGGTTTTTCCTCACATGTGTAACAACGTTTTGACAATACTTTCTGCAAGATTTTTCTCCACATGCATCACATCAATACTGTGTCTCACATCAAAACAACACCAATAACAGATATCAAAGAAGATTGACTTCTTCTTCCAAATGTTAGTCCACTTCTTCTTTTTCTTCTTTCCTTTACCAAACTCCACAGAAACATTCACAACACGACGGTAAACAACTTCACCGGTTAGCAGAATTGGAGCACATGCATGCTCAGGTAAGCCATTAAATCGCTTCCTCAGTCGACGATACGGGTGGTGACGATCAAGAAACCTCCTATGACCGAGGTAAACAGTCTTCCTTCCATACTTAAACTATATGAAATTAGTGTCATCCTCACAAATAGGACATGCCTTATGTCCCTTGACACTATATCCTGAGAGATTGCCATATGCATGTAAGTCATTTATAGTGGTAAACAACAAAGCTCGTAACTTGAATGTCTCCTTTTTATATGCATCAAACACATCAACACCTTCATTCCACAACATATTCAAGTCCTCGATCAACGGAGCATGGTAAACATCGATATCGTTCTCAGGTTGTTTCGATTCCGAAATCATCATACACATCATAAGATATTTCCGTTTCGTGCACAACCAAGGTGGCAGGTTGTAAATGAAAAGAAAAACTGGCCAAGCACTATGTTTGCTAGAGACACTCCCAAATGGGTTGAATCTATCTGTACAAAGACCAAGACGGAGGTTTCTAGGATCACTAGCAAACTCTGGAAACATTGAATCAACCTTCTTCCATTGAGGAGAGTCAGTAAGGTGTCGAAGATATCTAGCATCAGAATTTCTCTGATCACAATACCACCTCAGATTCTCTGCTTCTGTTGCATTCGCGAACAATTGTCTAAACCTTGGAACTATTGGAAGGTACCACATTACTTTCGAAGGTTCACCTTTCTTTGGTTTTCTTGTCTCATCGTCGTCGTCATCATCGGCACTCTTCCTCTGTTTATACCTTGGCTCGTGACATCTTTGACACACATGTAACCCCTCATACTCATTTCTGTATAAAATACAATTATTCGGACAAGCATGTATCTTCTGATACTCCATACCCATCTTACTTAGCATTTTCTTGGCCTCATACATTGTCTTCGGAACCACATTGTTATCCGAGAACATATCGCTCAAAGCTGCAAGCATTTTCGAGAAACCCGCGTCTGCCTACCCATTTTCCGTCTTTGTTTCTAACATTGTTAGAATGAAGGTCAAACGACTATACTTGTTAAACCCTGGAAACAAATGTGTCTCAGCATCACACCGCACTTTATCCTACTCATCTGCCACATCAAACGACTCCGCTGCGATATCATTTATCATGTTGTCCATGTCAACGTTGCAAACATATTCATCATCATCATCATCATCATCCACCTCCGTTGCTTTTACATGTTTCATGGTAGTTCACAATTCCCCATGCGAAATCACTTCTTGTATCGGCGATTGATCCCCTCAAAAATAAGTTCATCCCTTATATCATCGAGGCTTTTATGATCAACATTCACACACTTCACACAAGGGCAGGGGTACTTTCCATTCTTACTCGGCACATTTCTTTTGGCAAATTCAATAAACTCTTCCACCCCCTTTTGATACTCTTCACTGGAGGCAAAGCATCCATCCAAGCACGATCCATGTGCTGAAATGTGTATAATATATACATTAGCCTTCATTACAAAGAATAGACGACAATTGAATCAATGAGCTAACCATTTGGCTACAAGCTTTGGTTACTTAACATTAATCCAAGCACTAACAATTTATTACCCTTAATTCATTCACATATCTATACTTAAATTTACAGTCAACAACTCTCAATAAGAATTAATCTTTTCCCCTAAAATCAGTTTGGTCAGTGCAGAAGTAAAACCAGAATCCCTACAGTTAACATACTAGAAAAGGAACATCCAAGAATTCATACAACTACCAATATGCACTTCCATATACAAACATATATCATTCCTATCCTAATCCAAATCACCTTTAATCAACAATTTCAAACATCCATGAATCAAAATCCATTCCTATTACACCATATATTTTCTCAAAATCACTGACAGAAAAAGAACAGAGACATTGCAAATTAAAATCAAGCAGAAACATCTGTTAGAATTTTGAAAATCCCCTTCCAAACTCAGAAAATCTTTCACATGCATGCACAAAATAAGTATACTCATTCATATAACACTTTATAAAGTAGTATTAAACTTGTATGCTAAAGTCAGAACCCAATAGGACAACCAAAGTTAGAACTGGGATTTGAAAACTCATGAAACTCCACAATCCAATGGGTGCCAAGAGCAAAAATCTTTCCACGACCAAACTTTTAATTGTTTGGTCATGGAAACTGACTTTCCACGACCAAAGTTATGCACCTTTAGTCATGGAAAGTCCACTTTCCACGACCAAACAATTAAACGTTTGGTCGTGGAAAGTTCTGACCAAACTTGTAATTGTTTGGTCCTGGAAACAGACTTTCCACGACCAAACTCTGAGACGTTTGGTCGTCCACTTTCCACGACCAAACAATTAAATGTTTGGTCGTGGAAAGTTATCAAATTTCCACGACCAAACATTTAATTGTTTGGTCGTGGAAAGTGGACTTTGGAAAGTCGACTTTCCACAACCACAAATTTTACTTTGGTCGTGAAAGAGCTCCGCCTGATCAATTATTTACATGTTTTGCCACCGCGTTTCTTATCAATGACTAACGTTGGCTTTTTAGTCGTGAATGATGGTCGTGAAAGACATTATTTCTAGTAGTGAATATTGTAACATCCCAAATTTTTAACTAGGAATAATTGAGAACTAATTAAGATATTAGGATGCCATCATCAAATTAATAGGCATTGTAAATAAATAAATGAGAATAAATATGTTTTTAATGAAAATAATATGTCATTTCCTTTAGAAAATTAAAGAAAAATATATAGATGTTGAGTTGTAAATTAAAAATTTGATGAAAAATACTCTAGAGAATAGAAAATAATATGTTGGAAGAAAATATGTGAGTTGGTTTTGTGGGAAGTAACAAACCCTCCTTCCTTATAACACCAACATGCGCCACCACCCCCTCCCATTCTCTTCATTTTCGGCCACCCTCCTCCCTCACCTCTCCTTCACCATTTTCTTCACTTATTTACCTTCGTTCTTCCATCCCAAAGCTTGCAAATCAAGTGGGTTACTCTATGCATAGTGGGGCTCGGCCGATCTGCATCTTCTTTGGGTTCCTCTGTTGTGCTTCGCGTTTTCCGGCGGCTGTGAACGGCGGACGGCTGCGGACGCGATGGTGAGGGTATGTTTCGCCACTTCTTCATGTTCTTCGAGCCATTCACTCCTTCCCACTTCATTTTCTTATTTTTCTTTTCCCTTGTGTTGCAAAAATTCGGCCATCCACCTTGGGAGGCCGATTTCCGGCGAGTCCTGTGGCGGCCAGCGGTGGTAACACCCTCTCCTCTCATTCTTGAACTTCGTAAGTATTTTCCACACTCTTTTTATCTTAGTTTTTGCAATTTGAGCCGTTTGAGAGTTAGGGTTTGAAGTGGGTTTAGATTTTAATCATAATATTGAACTAAAACTAAGACAAAGTTTCATCTTTTAGCATCATAATCGTCAAATTTAATGTTGATTGAGATTTTGTTAATTTTGTACAAAACCCTAACTTTTGGGAATTTTCAAATCTGACGAACTCTGATGAAATTAAGGTTTATGGGCTTAAATTAGTTGTTGTAAGAGTTGGTTCAAGTTATGTTGTAGCCTTACATGTTTGTTTTTCAATTGGATTGATGAATTCTTTGGAATTTTAGGATTTAATATCTAAACTTACTTATGCATGACTATGTTAGAACTGCAAGGTTGCAACTCTTGTGTTTGTTAGGATTTGGTTGTTTTAGAAACCTTATAATTTCTTTTCTTGAAGGCTAGAAAGTTCGTTCTGCTTTGAGTTCAAGCTTAGTGTTATGTTTTGAGTTTTATTTTAAAATCAACATAAGTTTGTAAGAGGATTTGACCATGTGGTGACAAGGGAGATATATATGATTTGAAATATTGGCAAGAAAGTGGTTGGAGAAGGGAGATATATATGATTTTGGGAATGCACATAAGGTGTTTGATAAAATGTGTAAGAGAAGGAATTGTTGAAAATTATGAATTTTTGCTAGGTAACAAGGTATTGCAAATGTATTTGAGATATTAATGGTTTTACTTGGTTACTCCTTGATTAATGGAGTAGTTTGGGCTGTTTTGTTTATCTTAGACTTTAATGAATTGCTATGTTGAATTTTCAGTTTGTTGGGATTGGACTTTGTGTAGGGTTCTTAATTCCAAATTTAATAATATTGGCTAAGTGATGGATTTTGGAAATGTGAGGAGCTGTTTAATGTGCTGTTAAGAGGTATCTTGGTGTCTGTGGATAATTTTATATAGGTTAATTATTGGAGGGACCATAAGAATCAAATTATTGATAAGTAAAACTTGATAAAGTCGTGCTTAGATATATTCCTTGTAGTTTAAATCATCAAGTATGAGTGATTTGGTTATTTAAATGTGTTGATTGCATTTTTAGAGGTTTATTTATCTTTTAAACTAATTAGTTTGAAGTGTGAATTATGTTATGATTGGTAAGGGTAGAAAGTGATTTGGTTTATATGTGTTGAAAAGCAGGCTTAAATTGATTTGATTCCTTTGTAGTAGAATACAACTAGATGTGAGATTTATTGAATTCCTTCTTGGTGACTTATGCATTTAACTTATGTTGAAGTCATGGTTATATGGCTATGGTTTAAGTATTGAAGTGAATGTAAATTGATGTGTGTGAGTGGTTATATGTTATATCATAATGACATGTCTTGTTTCCCTGTATTGGCATAAAGGGTGATTTAAGTGTTTTATATGCATGTGTATGAGATTTCATGTTTTATTCTCCTCCCTTTTAGGGCTGAACTGATTCTTGGTTTGGGTTATGCTTAAATTATTGTTTGTGCATGTTGGAGCTAATTTAATTACTGTTTTAATGTAACCAAATGATGATTTTGTGTTAGATATGACTTGTTGATATGTAGTTGTGATGAGTTGAATTCAATTTGCAAAGTGGGAAGTTTTGATTCTACCTATTAAGGTATTGATTTGGTGAAGGTGTGATTGGTTATGATTGTCTTTGGTGAATATGTGCTTATTCTTATAGCGTTTTAATGGAAACGTATGCTTGTGGTTTTTTTTGGCGTTTGTTTCATTAAGTTGAATTTGATTATTGGATTTGGTTTCGATTGATTGAAAATAGTTACCTTACAATAAAAATATATAAGAAATGGGTAGTAATTGGGATGAGAGCGACGATAAGTAACATAAATAAGGATAGTTGCTCACTTTATTATTTGGAATGAAAATAGGAGAAAATACTTGGAAGGAAAGATCTACAAGGAATGGTAAGGAAAGACAACAAAATGCTAAGGGCGACAGGTAATCACACTTAACCTTACTATAACATTAAGGGTGATGTTAGTTGGGGATTTTTAAAATCCTTTCTCACCCTCTATATATATATTATATATGAAAAGGTATTTTTATACAAAACAGGCTATCGGGTGCCTTTCAAACACGATTATTTTCATATAAAGAATTTGACTTACTATATGTAGTATCCTGGCTAGTGGTATTGCTGGACTGTGTATGTGTGAGTGTATATACATTGGGATTTGGTACTTTGGCAAGGATATTGAGAGGCATCATGGTTTAGATGTATCATAGGTTATGAGGATAGGAATGAAATGTTGAATTGGAGATTGTGGAAAGAATTATTAGGGAAAATATTGAATGTTGTGGATAAGATATGGACGGGGAATTGTAAGAGTGCATTGCACTAATATGGACATTGAGGTCTTGAATAAGGTTGAGGTTGATAAATATGGTGAACATTGCATGACACTGTTACTTATGTACCATCGCGCGATGATAACTGTCGATTGGCCGATCGACAGTTATTTGTACTGATGATCCTTTTCGGATTGATTAGACCGGGATCATAGGTCAACTTATTGAGAGAAAGTGACCTACGGTTGTTTGGCATTGGAGAGTCCAACCATTCCCGTTCTGTAATGGAAACAGAATTGGGGTTCCTTCTCTGGAGATTGCCAGAGAGGGAAATTGTCCCCTCATTATGGAGAGAGACACAGTGTCAAATCATATAGTGAAGATTGGATGCTTGAATGCCCCGTGATGGCACAATGCATCTATAGGTGAGTGTGAGAGTTGGGGCAGTAGGATGGTTGAATGGGAAAAGTAGAGATGGTGATTTTGACTTGATTTGGATATGACGGAGGGACTTGAGTAAGGAATGAAAGAAGATTTGGTTATATATATTATTATTATTTTTAAAACTGTGGTACCCTTTAGACGCCCTCACTACCACACATCTCACTGTTATAGTGAGTTAAGCGGTGATTACTGGGACAAATTGTCTCATCCCACGATTACTGACATTTGTGCAGGTATTCATGCACAGGCGCAAGCTTCAAGAAAGGGAATTAGGTAGTAGAGGTTATATTGATTCTATAGATATGTATATTGCCGAGTTTATAGGTCTGCATTCGCTTCCGCATGTATATATATTTATTTATTGTTCAAAACCAATTAGTTTTGTTTATTAACCATGTTAGGAAAATCATTTCTAACATGGTTAGCTTTTAATTATCCATGATAGTATTTATATTGTATAAGGAAATCTTTTTCTATCATGGATAATGTTTATTCACTAGAATGTTCTTTTTCTAACTATGATAGGTATATTGATCTTATGGAAAATCCTTTTTCCTATCATAGTTAGTAAATAAATTATAGAATTAAAATGGATATTATTAGTTAATTAGGAATTAAGTAACAGAATGTTACAAATATTGTCAATATCAATATCATCTTTAGTAGGTTTTTTTGGATATCCAATCTCTGCAACATATCAGTCCTTCTACCACTTCTGAAGAAAGAGAACTTCTAAAAGCATCTAGTATTCGACCCCTGTACTGAAGGTCGATTCTGAAGACACAGTAGAGACCTGTACAACCAACACATCACACGCCACTAGACTTAAAACCGGATTCTTAGATGCATTCGCTTTGCACACCAAGTTAATATATCAAATTTTGGGTCTCAAAAACTAGTTAAATTAGACTTCAGGTATTCATCAAGTTCTAAAACTTTTTTTACCATTACTCAGCTGATCTGCCTTGGCTATAAAAGCTTTCATTGTATGATCCAACAATGATGTCAAATCTACCACACCTTGTATGTCATGAGTAGAAGTACTACCACCTTCCTGTACTATTGCACTTTGAGAAGATAACACATTAGGATGTGCAACTGTATAATAACAGGTATTTTACCCCGTGCGATGCACGGGGCATTATGTAACATCCTAGCTTTTTCCTACTATATTTATAGCAATTTAATCAATTTATAACCACTTTATAATGTTAGAAGCCCAAAAATACGAATGAATTAAAACATTTCTCTTTGAAACATGTATGAAATATTTTTCCGCGTAAACTTGGGCTTCTACACAACTTTAAAAATATAAATGTTCCCTGAAATCCGCAGTGGTTTATAAATCCATTAAATAGCTAAATCTACACCTGAACAGCCTAATGTAAATACAAACCTGTCATATTTAAATTTAATTACTACAATTCTGTCTAAATATAATTTGCCTATCACAAGGGATAGACTTTACCTAATAAATCACAAGCTATGAGCTTGTATAGTACAACATATATCACAAAATCTATCTCACTCATCTTCTTCGGGCCTATCAAGCATCCTTCCTATCCTGAACTGCTTATCTGTAAAAGTTTTGTTTGAAAAACAGTGAGATTCAAAGAATCCCAATAGTAGTTATCATTTATTATCATGCATAACAATTGATGAACTCATAAACAGAGATTGTGATTTAGATTGTCTGATTAACCATAATCCTGCTGCTCACACAACAATGTAAATTTATTTTCCTGATTGTGTGGCATATGTCATGAATATAACTTTTCAGTTATATCAATTGAACTAGAAGTAGCGAACCTCTAGTCATGGAGAACTCCGATAAACTGAATATTTCTGACAGGATTAGAGCGACCTTTCGGCCCTGAGGTTATTAGAGCGACCTTTCGGCCCTGATGTGATATGATTTTAAAAATGCTTCATGCAATTCTCATACATCATAATAAACAAAACTACTACCTGTACTCCAAGCAATTACAAATCACCTCATTCTTGAACTTCTTGGTGTCACAAGAACCAATCCTCATCCACTCCTAAATTTTAATAAATATGAATGACATGTTAAAATCATTTTTAAATCAAGTAACAGTTTGGCGTCTCTCACGTGCCTATAAACTACCCAACCCTTCCTTAATATATTCTTTATTAAACATTTTGATCCTTTTCTAACTTAAGAGTCTTTTACCATCACAATTCAACTTATTAACAATCATTTATTTTCTTTATCAATTGCAAGCTGCCAAATCACAACAAAACAAGCAAATGCATTTTGTTATTCCAAACATACTTTCATAATTGGATTACAAACAATACCAGCAACCATGTTCAAAGAATTATCATGCTAAACCAATTCAAGTTTTACTTCCAAGTCATACACCTAGGCAAATCAGTCTTTATAATAGCTTTAAACTTTTGACATCACAAGCTTTAACAACAATGAGAAAATGAATTAGGAAAATCCTAAACTACTAGAACATTTATCAAATTCATTAGCAATATTCAGATTTCAACTTAACAATAATTATATTCAGCCACAAGAGTATAAAGTGCAGAAATTTATAATTACACATGCTTAAATCAATTCTCATCTTCATTTAATCATTTCCATCACATGATAAATCAAATAATTAACAATCTATTTCTAAAATCTATTGCATGCTCAACAATCAGACCAAACAAAAATCAGAATTGAATCAAGAGAGAAGAAGGAAGATATTTATCTACTTCTTGCATCTCAATTCAAACCAAAACATGGCAACAATCATGAACACATGGAACACAAAACCTTTAGTTCTTAGGTTCATAGGACATAATCCAAATATCAACATGAAAAATCATTACTTTGTTCCCTTAAAATTCTGTCATCACTAACAGAGTAAAGTGACAAAAGTGATTTTTGAGCATATTAAGATTTATCAAATCAGAACATGAGGAAAATAGAAAATCTAGAATAACAAGAAATCAATCATTATGCTTCATAAATCCTTTATTTTAATAAGCTTAAACACTCAAAACTCTAACCCAATCTAAAACCCCAACTCTCAAACCACTCAAATCAAAGAATCAAAGGCTAGAAGAGTATAGAGTAGGCTCACCGGAAATCAAATCCGGTTCTGCCTGCTGAACGGAGGCCGGCGCCGCCGTGAATCGCCGCTGCCGTCGTCGGAAACCGTTGGGAGAAGAAGAGAAGTCGAAGGAGATGAGTGACAGTGAGTGAGAAATGGAGAAATGGTGAGAGAGTGAGATGATTGTGAAAATAAAGAGTGAAGGTGATGATTTTGTGGTGAGAAGTGAAGGTGAGGAGGGTCGGTGGTGATGGTGAGGTAGGAGAGTGAGTGAGTTAGAGAGGTGTGGTGAAGATGATTGGGGGGGGGAGTCACGCAGGGGAAGTGATGAAGAAGAAAAAGAAAGTGAAGTGATAGTGAAGATAAGGATGGTGGAGGAGGGAGTATTAAATTAAATAAATAATATGTGGTTGGGAGAGAGTAATTGATTAAAAGAAAATGAAAAGGATAAGAATGAGAGGTAAAGGGATGAGAGTTAAGAGATATTTTGAGTGAATAGATATTTTGGGTCCTAATATAATTTATCTAGGTATCTTTTAATTCCCAACTTTATTCCTAAAAATTTTTAAATACTAAATAATACATCAAGATTCTAAATATTGCCTTATTTATTCTATTTTAAAATTTGGGGTGTTACACATTACTTGACTTGTTATTAGATAATGATGGTTAGATAAGTCCCTATTTCAATGTAATATTTATATAAATCCCTATTACGATGTGATATTGATGATTAGTATGAATTATTTGTTTTAAAAAGATATAAATTAAAATTAAATATATTCCTCTAATCCTTAACATAAGACATATTGACCTATTTAGATTATATAAAGGAAATTAGTTAAATTTGTTTCATTAATTTATATTATTGACTTATCCTAACTATCTAACTTTAGTACCTCTCTTTCTCTTTCTCTCTCTCTTATTTGTATCTTATTGGGGGCATTGATAAGGAGGATAATTTGTGTAAAAGGTGGAAAGTTTAGTCATATATGAGGATAAATTGAAACATATTTAATGAAATAGTTGACACTTATCTTTAAAATATTTTATTTGAAATGTTAGATACTAAGTATTGTTTTCGATAAATTAAAAGATATAGTCTATGTTTTTAATAATTAAAAAAGATAATAAAAATAGAAGAATTAAGTTATCCCAATCCCCCCTTAAGTCTCGTGCCCCTCCCCCGCAACAAAAAAAAGAACCAAATCCCCAACAGCGGAATCAATAGGAAAGGTATTTTAATAAAATTATTTGAGCAACTGAGATGTTATAGAAGATAAAAGAGAATCTTAAATATATATAATATTTAAAGTACTATAATGATTATTACCAATGAATTGTTTTAAAAATATAAATTTATACTACATGTAATATTTTCAACTTGGCAGAGAATTAAACCCAATTGTGTATAAAAACAAAAAAAAGAGTCAAACTCTATCCCCCATCCAACCTACCCAAAGAAAAAACCAAGTTTCCCTTGGAGACATCCTCCATGTAAAACTTCACTCGGACTAATTTTTATTGTAGTTTAACTTGTATTTTTAATTTGAGTAAAAATCAAACTCACACGTATATAGTCAAATTCCAACCCCAACTTCTGCCATTCTGCCCCCATCCCCCGAAATAACAAATTTTCGTGGGCACTTCCCCATTCAAAAGTTCATTCCTCTGATAGCATCTATTGATAATAAAATCTTATAAACAAATTCAGCATTATCCCTAATTATTCAACATGGTTCAAAATCCCAATAAAAGCTATAATAGAATCCAGCTAGTGGCTTACCCTGTGTCACATACTGTTTTGATATAATGTATTTGTACTTTCAAAGTGAATTAGAGTCTTATTTTTGGTTTCTTTAATCACGAAAATAGTTAAAATTGATCTTATATTAAGTATTGAATTATGTCCTTTAATTTATAAAACTTAGTACTTATATCCTCTAAGAAATTATTTATAAAATTTATAATTGCAAATGTTTTATACATGTTTGAAACACTCGCAGTTTATTCATGTTAAACAAATTAAGGACTTTACTCTCATGAATTATGTTTTCCTCTTATGTTTTTAAATCCTGCTAATTTGTTTTTAAATCCTGCTAAACAAATTAAGGGCTTTATATTATGTTTTCCTCTTATGTTTTCCTCGTATTTATTTTTATGCCGGGGCTTAGTACTTCTACAAAAAAATTTTTGGTACTTGAGCTTGTTCTTCTGCTTCCCTGCCATTGGACTTAACTTTATTATGAGTTTTAAAGACATTATGAGTTTTAACCTCTTGCATGTTAAATGAAGAAGGTTTGAAGGCATTATTTTGGTACGTGACAAATATTTGGTATTTCCTCCTGATGATCTTTAAAAAGAATTAATGTCATTGGTCAATTATCACCTTAGTAATATGGTTTTTTGATATAACATCACTGGCACGTTTCTCTTCCTTATGTTTATTCATTTCTTTTGTTGGGTATTTTTAGGGCAGCCCTACGAGATTAGGTGCGAAACACACGGATACAAGAAAGCCAGAACAGCTTTGTAATGTCATTTCCCTCATCATTCCTGGAGTTGAAAGCACCACCATGGATAAGCTCACTGAGTCCTTAGGCTTTTATTAATTCTTCTTCTAGGTCTTCTTCGTTTTTGTCTAATTCAGGTAACAACTTGAATCCTCTTTGATACAATATTATTATAGTGCTTAAATATTATGTATTTAAGTTGATGTATACATTTGATTTTTGAACATTTGTGTATTCAGTTGCCCTACATACTATATCTGTTCTTTCTTTGATATTTTTTTGGAGAGGATACTACATAATTTGCAATTTATTTGCCATAGGATTAGGGCTAAAAGTTGCACTGTGGAATTGGTTGTATATCTTTTGCTAATGCATGTATAGATTCTGTCCATTCTCCATGTTGTTTGCCCAAAGACAAGAATAATATTTTCTCCATATTTTGTTCACTGTTGCAATTTTAATAGTTTATAATTTGCCAATATCAAACTTCTCTTTCCATTGTTTGGCCCTCATCTGATCTACTTAAGAGTCTTTTATGTTGACGATATCTCTTGGGATTCTACTTGAGAGTTAGTATCATCATTCAAAATTTCATTGTCATTGCGAGGAACTTTTGTTTCTGTTTACATATATGGTTAAAAAGGATGGACAAATTATTCTAAAAATCTTCTTTTTTATTGTGACAGAATTGATGGAGAATGTCATAGGAGATACTCAAGAATTGGGAGGTCCTTCTAGGAGTTTGATTGAGCAACACCAAGGGCAAGATTTGTATTGTAAAGATCTTCTTTTACCATATATATGTTATACGGTAATTTATTGTTAGCATTATACTCTGCGTTTTAAGTGGTAGAATCTACTGATATTTTTTTTGTCAGAGAATCTACTGATATTAAAGTTACTATTATTAATATTAATGTTATTGATTCCAATGTTAATAAATTTAGTCCGATGTAAATTATGAAAATTGAAATTCATTGGTCGTATAAAATTTATTTGTTCCCATAAGAAAAGTGTATCAACGAATATGATTGATGGGGTCATTGAATGCAGACATTAGACATCACACCATTGGACATCACACCCAAAACGAACTATCCCCATAAACCAACCATTGTAACAATTAACATTGTAAACTACTTCCTTTTCAAACTAACAATTTTGATTCAAGATTGATTTCTCATGGCAATGAAAATTGTTCCAAATCGTACTCCATAATTGATGAGACAGTTGGAGAAAGAAGGATCACTCATCTGAGTATTAGATCCTCTTATATGCATTTGACTTTGGGATTATATGTGGGCTGCTTAAATGAACTTTTCTCTAATATGCGTTTGACATTGGAAATATACGAGGGCTGCATAATTGAACTCTTCAGTAATAAGTGCTTGATATTGGGAAAATGAGGGATCGATAAGTTAAGTCAATACAAAAGATAGGAATTCGAACTCATAAAGTCACTTCTGCATAAGTTAATATATTACCAATGTTCTAATAAAAAAATATATTACCAATGTGTACTACTGGAAATATGAATTCATTAATAAGACTAACAGTCCATTTAAGTTTTAACATAATCTATTTATATGTGATAGTTTCTTATGCAGTCATTTAAACCAATGGAGGGCAAACTCTAACATCAATTCCTTTGTTGCAGTGAAATCATTACGCTATTGTTGTCTTTCTCACATCTCTATATATTACCAATGCATTTCTAACATGTTTTGATCATCCTTCTATAAATTATAAAGCCTCAAATCCAAATTCCATATGATATTAAAGAGATTGTTCAATATGATTTCATGGTAAATCTCTTTGTGGACCAGGTTTTTGGCTTACAACAAAGTTAATGACCAACTTTGCATTGGACACATTCATATATATGTATTTACGTAGCCTAGGCATCTTCTTAAATAATTAATATATGTCATTGGTAACTACATCCCAATTCATGTTGAGAGTTGAGATATTCATAATCTTATCTTGGCCTTTGTGGGTTAACTCAGAAGTTGTGGTAAAAGTTAAATTTTATTAAATGTGATGTTAAATGTATTATATATCTAAGTATGGTTTAAATCAGATTCAATTTCTGCAATTAAAAGTATATACTATACATTAATTAAATTGAATTATTCTTCAATATAATATATATTATTTTCTATACAATTTCCCCACTTGCTAAGATTTCTCTGCATTTAAAGAGTTAGTTGTTATCTTAAAAACGTCTTTGACTCTTAAGTGATCACATTTCCCATGAATATAATAAATGCCAACAATCTTACTATAATACTAAATAATAAGATTTTGCCAAGCTAGGTGATATGTATATTGCAGCACATAGCAAGAGTGTAACATACTGTTACTAATTCCCTAATCAACCAATATAATCTATTTTAATTCATTAATCTCTTTACTACCTATGATAGAAAAAGGAATATCCATATTAACAACATCTCTATCATAGTTAGAAAAAGAGTTTCCTAATCATTTTATACATTATCCATGATAGAAAAGAATTGCCTAATACCATATGATCACTATCATGGATAATTAAAATCTAACCATGTTAGAAAGGATTTGCCTAACATGGTTAATAAACAAAACCAAATATTATTTAATAATATATATATATATATATATATATATATATATATATATATATACATGCGGAAGCGAATGCAGACCTATAAATTGGCAATATACAACTCTAAATAATATAAACAACCTTTAAGACCTAATTCCCTTTCCTGCTGCTTGCGTCTGTGCATGAATACCTGCAAAAATGTGAGTAATCGTGGGATGAGACAATTTGTCCCAGTAATCACCGCTTAACTCACTATAACAGTGAGCTGTGCGGTAGCGAGGGCGTCTAAAGGATACCAAAGTTTTAAAATCAGTAATACATATATATAATTCAAACCTTCCCATGTATCACACCAGTCTTTCTGTCATTTCCCAAATCAATGCACTTCACCATCTCTACCTCCAATACAACCATACCACTTCACAACTCTCACACTCACCTATAGATACATCGTGCCATCACGGAGGCATTCATTCCAATATCCAACTTCACTATATGAGTTGACACTGTGCCCCTCTCTATGATGAGGGGGCAATTTCCCTCTCTGGCAATCTCCAGAGAGAGAACCCCAGTTCTGTTTCCATTGCAGAACGGGAACGGTTGGACTCTTCAATGCCAAACAACCGTAGGTCACTTTCTCTCAATAAGTCGACCTATGATCCCCGGTCTAATCAATCCGAAAAGGATCATCAGTACAAATAACTGTCGATCGGCCAATCGACAGTTATCATCGCGCGATGGTACATAAAAATATCAGTGTCATGCAATGCTCACTGTTACATACTGTTACTAATTCTCTAATTAGCCAATATAATCAATTTCAATTCATTAATCTCTTTACTAACTATGATAGAAAAAGGAATATTCATGTCAACATCTCTATCATAGTTAGAAAAAGAGTTTCCTAAACATTTATTATATTATCCATGATAGAAAAGAATTACCTAATACAATACGAATACTATCATGGATAATTAACAGCTAACCATGTTAGAAAGGATTCGCCTAACATGGTTAATAAACAAAACTAATTGATATTAAACGATAAATAAATATATATACATGCGGAAGCGAATGCAGACCTAAAAATTGGCAATATACAATTCTAAATAAATTACACAACCTCCACTACCTAATTCCCTTTCCTGATGCTTGCGCCTGTACATGAATACCTGCAAAAATGTGAGTAATCGTGGAATGAGACAAATTGTCCCAGTAATCACCGCTTAACTCACTATAACAGTGAGATGTGCGGTAGCGAGGGCGTCTAAAGGGTACCACCTTTTTAAAACAGCAATATATACAAATATATCACATTTTCTTTCATCCATCACTTAAATTCTTTTGTCACGTCTCAATCAACTCAAATTCATCATCTCTACTCCCCATGTATCACTCAACATCCCTCAGTCAATTCCACATTAACTAAATTTCATCTCTCAGTCTCCAATCTAATGATGCTACCACTACTCTCACACTCACCTATAGATGCATTGTGCCATCACGGGGCATTCAAGCATCTAATCTTCTCTATATGATTTGACACTGTGCCCCTTTCTATAATGAGGGGGCAAATTTCCCTCTCTGGCAATCCCCAGAGAGGGAACCCCAATTCTGTTTTCCATTGCAGAATGGGAACGGTTGGGCTCTCAAATGCCTTAACAACCGTAGGGGCGGTTGGGCTCTAAAATGCCTTAACAACCGTAGGTCACTTCTCTCAATAAGTTGACCTATGATCCCCGATCCAATCAATCCGAAAAGGATCATCAGTACAAATAACTGTCGATTGGCCTATCGACAGTTATCATCGCGCGATGGTACATAAATCTCAGTGTCATGCAAAGCTCACCATATCCACATCAAAATCTCATCCACAATAATCAACATCAACATCATACACTCTCACATCACCTTTTAATCTATTATCCATAATATCTTCCCTTAACATAACTCTCCAAAATCTCAACTCACACCTAATTCGTTTTCTATACTCACAACCTCTTAATATCCAGCACCTGCAAATATGTCACACAATTCCAAAATATCCAGCACCACCAGACATGATACTACATATATAATGTGTCGAAATCTTTTATATGAAAATAATCGTGTTTGAAAGGCACCCGATAGCCTGTTTTGTATAAAAATACCTTTTCAAAGATAATATAAATATAGAGGGTGAAAAAGGATTTTACCAATTCCCCAACTAACGTCACCCTCAATGTTATAGCAAGGTTAAGTGTGATTACCTGTCGCCCTTTTAACAATTTACGCGATTTCTCAACCTTTCTTTATTGATGCCACGAAAGCCTACTTGCATCCTTTCCTAAGTAAGAATATAGAGAAAATGATAAATTAATACTATTTTTACTTTATTGTACTTCAACGTCTCTCTCGCTCTTATATGACTACCCAATCCCATTCTTCTTTTACATTTTTCTTATGAAATATTTTCATTATTGTTTAGTCTAAGTATCTTTAACCATCACAATCAAAATCAAGTAGTTATTATAAAGCAAACCAACATTCACATCTCCGATAACTAGAATCCAATAACTGACATAAGAAATCATAAATCAAAGAAATCCCCAACCAAGGCAATCAAAAGAAAACAAGTTCAACAAGCACTATACTACATCCTTAACATGTTCCATATTAATAAACTATGTGATATATGATTCTTACGTAAGTTTATATATATCAACATCAAGCTTCAATTAGATTCTCCCACAAGCATACAACCATTATCAATATTTCACTTATAAAGCGTAATCACAACCTTCAACACCTTCTTTTAGAACAATGAAAACACCTATGAAAGAAGAAGAGTGACAAGGTTTAGAATCATGCATTTATCTTAAGGTTACTGCCTATCCATAATTGTCACCAATTCACTGCATGAGTATTAAAACAGACACTACCACATATAATACCTCATATACCAACTAGATCCATATCCAAGTAAATAGAGTATTTAGTTACTAATCACTAGTAAAATAAAAATCAAATGAAAGTCACTCAAATCCTTCATTAATCAATTCGGCCAAGACAGGGAAAAACAAAAGAATAGAACACATTGCTTCATCCCAATTTGTTTTAAAGATATACAAGGATGTAAACTTTTCTTGAAAGATAAAGGAAATCATTATCACAAAGCTTCCAATTTAGCTTTCATACAAACAGTCCAAGCAAAATTCCACTTGTAAGCATCCCATTTACATCCTAACACTGTAAGGAACTCACACAAGACATACTTCCATGCTCAGAACTGAATCTTTGGAAACTTCCAAGTTCACATGCATGTGAAACACTTAAATCACCACAAAATTACTCAATCATGTACTTAATCTTACACATAAGAATCAAGTTTCACATTAAAGAGAAACAGTCATATAGACATACATTCCAATCACAACTAAATCAAAGGATACATGAAACTTCTATGAATCTCTAACGCAAATCAAAATTCACATATCTCTCTTACTTACCAAACTCATGCCATAAAATACAACAACAAATTTTTAACCAAGTAGACTCTAACTTTAATTTTACACTTCAAGCCCAAATTTACAATACTCTCAAAACAAGGTTCCTAATTGATATTAATCATCACAATGACCTATGTCAACTCAATTAATTGGACTTCCACTTTATACCCAATACTTATACTCTAACTAATCATACTTCATCACTCAACTTATGCCTAAAACACTTTAAGCCACAAACCAAACCTTTTTGCATTGGTAAAGCTTTAATATCAGTTAATTCATCAACCTAACTAAATATGAAAATACACAAACGTCTCTCCAAAAATCAATAACTCCATCACGTGTTCATATGCATAAATAATCATTCCCATTATCAAACTTGTAGTATAGTTATCCCTAGAGAAAGTAATAATGGTCCTTGTTTAATTAGTTTAGCCAATGCTACAATAGAAATATGCTCCCTAAATAACACACAAGCAGTAAAGTATACACTACCAGAATAATACATCATAGACCCAACAGAGCCATGTCCATATAAATAGAATTTTGGTAATCACACATGCACAGCAAGGTTGTAACTTAAGTGAACTTACATAGTCATTAGATTTGAAGATTTGAATCTCAAACATAAAACCCAATTTGAACAACAATTCAAAATCAAACATCCAAGCAAGGAAATCACATCTAAAACTTCAAGAATCACAATACTTAACAAGATTCAACCAACAAGCATAGACACCTCATTAATATTTTGTTTACCAAGTCATAATCACCAATTGCATACAAACATAAACCATACATTATTTCATTTCACAAATCTTAAATCAATTAGAATCAAGCCCAAATGAACCATGAACCTTCAATACTTGCCAAAAATTCATTCAGCCATTACAAAAGAAAGAGGGAAACTTTGGAAATCTTCAATCCAACCGCAAATCAAACATGTAGAGTCAATTTACAGCTTTAATGAATATGTATATCAAAAAGTTTGAACCTTTAAGTCATTAATATCTCCAAACCCGTCGGATTTGAGAATGCCCAACTTTAGGGTTTTACAAAAACTCCACTAGCCTTTCAAATAATCTTCCAATCCACCCACAAACATGAAGAAACAAACTTAATTTGTGTTTTTATTTGATTTGAGAACCAAAATAAAAACCCCCTTTCAAACCCTAATCGGTCTCTCTTCCTAATTTGTAGAAAAAGAGAGAAATTGAGAGAAAAGAGTTTACCCAAACTAGAATGTGAAGTTGTACACATGAATCGAGCTCGCCGTCGCCGGAAAACACGCCGGAAAAGCCACTGTGGTGGTTAGGCCGAAACAGAACAGCCAAAAGGGAAAGGAAAGTGAGGAAAACAAAGTTGGGAAGAAGAGTATCTTGAATAACAAAGAAATGGCGAAGCTTACCAACATCCCGCCGCCGTCTGTCGTTGCTTCGCCGGAAAACGCGAAGAAGATGGTGGAGAGAAGATGAAACCCGAAGAAAATGACAAGAAACAGTGAAGAGCACAAGAACCCACGCTATTTTGAAGTTTTGGGAAGGAATAGGAAGTGAATCGATGAAGAGAAATGGTGAAGAGGAGAAGACATGGAAGAGATTGAATGGTTGAAGAAGGAAGGGGGAGGGGGCGACGGCTTTTATGTTGTGGAAGGGAAGGGTGTGTTTGGTTTAGTGAAATAAAGGTGCTTCATTATAATTTGTTGCAAAACTTCACCATTATGTACTCTTTTAATTTAAAGCCACTAAAACCAGTCTCCATACTCCATAACCTTCAAGATATTTTGGATTTCATCATACTCTCATATTTCTAATTTTTTAATTGCTTAATTAATTATTTGGACACTTATCACCCCAAAACTTCATATCTTAAAAATCTCCAGAAATTCTTATAACTATATTTCATTAAGTTCCAAAAATTACAATAAATTATCTCCATAAATTCCTCCCTAAAACTCAAATTTCCTAAATAACACCTTATAACTTCTAATTATCCTTAATAAAAATTTGGGATGTTACACTCACCCTATCTTTCCATATCCTAATCACAACTTCAATACTTTCTATCAACACGACTTTCCACAATCTCAAACTCCACATCTAATTCGTATCCTCATAACCTCTCAAAGTTACAGTCAAAGAACTATTCTAGCATATGTATCACACGGTCCCAAAACAATCATCCACAATACATCTCTATATCTGTGTCAAAGTACTAAGATTCCAACATATATATACTCACATACACAGTCTATCAATACCACCAACCAGGATACTACATATAGTAATCAAATTCTTTATATGAACATAATCGTGTTTAAAAGGCACCCGATAGCCTATTTTGTATAAAAATTCAAAGATAATATATATATATATATAGAGGGTGAGAAAGGATTTGAAAATCCTAGCTAACATTGAAAGTAATGGATGCACAAGAGGGGGGGGGGTGAATTGTGCTTCAAAAATAAATGCTCAAATAAAACAACACAAGAGTTATACTGGTTCGGTCTTCCTGACCTACGTCCAGTTCTCAACCACCCAGGCTGAGTTCCACTATATCTCCAGGTTTTAGAACGGGTTCACCTGGAACCTTTTACAACTGCAAGTTTTGAATGGGATCACTTGCAACCTTACAACCACAAGTTTTACTCAGGCTCACTTGCAACCTTTCTAACTAGCTCCCCCTTACACCTAGCAAGGGTTCAACCTTTACAACTAAAGGATTTTTCTAACTAAGTTCTCTTAAAGAACAGATAGTGTTACACACTTAAGTACAATCAATGCTCTTATAACAGAAAGAGACTTAACAACAAAGAGTACAAAATTTGTAGATGAGAATGATTACTCGATGTGTTAAATGCTCTTAACTTTTCTAGGCAGCTTTGAATGCTTGAAGATGTTCTTAGTTTCTCGCTCTAACTTCTCTCAAGAATATTCAAGGATAATTGTTGGGTTCATAAATGAGGTTGAGCTCCTTTATATACTCTTCAAACATTCTGACTCTTGGTAGGTGGGATAGCCGTTTGAATATGGCCGTTTTTCCTATGTTACCGTTTGCCCAATTAATGCTTCATCAATGCATAGCAGGGTTGACTTGCTTTATCTCTGAAAAGTAGCTCTGACAACTCTGCTCTGACAAAAGCATTCTGACACTGCATTTCTGAACACTCTGACATTCTGATTGCTTGCGGAAGCAGGTTCACATCCGGAAGCAACTCTACTTAGTGTGCTGCACTAAGTGTTAGTCTAACAATATTAACATATAGTTACACGCAGTGGGAGTGTTCTTAGTCTAAGAGGTCTTCCTTGCATCCGGAAGCACTTCTCCATCCGGAAGTAAATCCGCTGAATGAAGGATTTTGTTCACTATTACTCACTCTCGCTCAATGTTCATTCAATCCAACAGCCAGCGCTAGTCACTGAGCTATCGGAAGCACTTCTACTGGATGTTGCTCACTTTCACTGACGCTTAGGGATATCTATTCCAACAGCCAGCGCCAGTCTAAGTCTAACAGGAAGCAAATTCACTTCCGGTTGAATCTTAACTTAGTCTTAGGATTTTGTATATCTAGTGCTCATGGACTAAGTTAATTCCTAAGTGAATTTCTTGCTGCCGCTGGGGGATGAGACATTTATCCGCAAGCGCTAGTCCTAATCTATCCGGAAGTAAGTCCACATCCGGTTGTACTTTTACTTAGGATTCTATGTTCACCTATTGCTTTCTAAGTTCTTTCATATTTTAGTCTTCATCAAAACTTAAGATTCTAACATTCTCCCCCTTTTTGATGATGACAAACTCAGTATTTAACTATTTATCGATTAAGTCCATATGAAAGGGTTAGCAGGAAAACAAAAGCAATAGATAAGAACAAGTAACTTGGACAAATATTATTGATAAAAAGAGATTACATGTTAGAGTATACAAGTAAAACATATACAGGTAATCTACACTAAGCATAAATGAGAGATGTATGAAAACAAAGAAAAATTCTCTAAGTTAAAAAAAATGTTGGAATGAGGGTGTTCATAGTTTGTGTCTCTTTTTCCTCTCCCTCTCCTTCTGTCTCTCTTCACTCTCTTTCTGAAGCTTGGCGATCTCAGCCTCATGCACATTCTGGTCTATCTGGGCAATTAGTCGCTGAAGCTCTTCTTCATCCCTCTCTCGTCTGAGTCTTTCTGATTCAATAGACTCCTCGAATTCCCTCTTCATGTTCTCTACTTCTTCATACCCAGGGAACCCTGTAGCATCATCGAAGTAGGCGACCTCTCCATTGGGGTAGTGAACAGCCCGAATCTTTACGTTCCATACAGGGAAGTTGGGATCCTCCTCAACTTCCTGGGCTTTCCTTTTCCCTTTCCCCTTACTCTTCCCTTTGCTCTTGCTAATTGGAGGAGTGGACATGGCTCTTGCTCTGTCAGCATCGAGGCAGGCCATCTGACCAAAGGATAGTCTGTCCGTATACCCATATCTTTCGAATTCCTCAGGAGTCATGTCTTCAATTTCCAACTTGACTTCCTTCAGAATTGGAACAGCTTGTACTACTGGGATTTCAGGTTCAACTTGGGCAGATGAGGTCTCTGGCTCAGGTTGGTCAGATGGAGTCTCTTCCTCACTCTCAGCAGGTTCAGTGGAGGCAATAACTTTCCTGGTACGTTTCTTGGCAACGACCTTCTTTCTAGACTCACTGAAGGTGACTGCTGGCTCAGATGAGGGAGGAGGGGCAGATGATTGCTCAGACGAGGGGATCTCAGACTCTTGCCCAGGGGATGCAGGAATAGGCTTGGCTATCACAATAGGAAGGTGATTGATCTTCTTCAGTCCCCACTTCATCATTATCTCCTCAACAATTTTTCTACTTATCTTAGTTGGAGGAGGTTCTGATGAAGATGACTCAGGCTGTGAAGGTTGTTCATTTGGCTCAAAGGCAACCATCTCCAATTGTGGTCCTTGCTCAGCCGACTTCTGCTGCATGAACCGGATTGCTTCACCTCTTATAAGGCTCTCAGCACCACTCAGCCTTTGGGATTCCATGGCGCGGCGAAGGGCAGCCATGATGTCTTCATCAAGCCAGAGGGATGGCTGGCTGAGCACATCCCTTGTGTTCATGGATAGGCGAAGAGCGGTCATCACATTTCTCCCCCTTTTGTCATCATCAACAAGGGCGAGTGCCAGGGATGGAGTAGATGAAGAGGAGGGTGGAGGTTCAGGGCTAAGTGAAGTTTGGGGTGAGGATTCTGGGGAAGAGGCAGGTAAGGTATGTTCTGGGGATGTGGGTTGGTTGGGGAACCAGGTAGGATCTACGAATAGACCTTCGAATGGGTAGGTGGAGGAATATTCAGTGAAGGTAGTGGAAGAGTGTGGGGTAAATGGGGTAAAGGGTACGTGAGGATCCTCAGGGATTTGCTGAAGGCGTGGGTAATCTCGTAGATAGATATGGCTGAGGGGGTGAATGGCAGTTTGAAATCCAAGGTGTTCAGCTAAGGGGTTGGATGGTGTGCGAGTGGATGAGGGAGGTGTAGATGGGGAGTTTTTTGGAGATGGGGAGTTGTTGGAGTGAAGGGGTGATTGGCTAGGAGATGTGTCTTGGGTTTGGTGTTCATGGTTGGGTGAAGGTTGGGATTGGTGATCATTGTTTGGTGATGGAGGGGATTGATGGTCATTTTGTGGAGGTGGCCGTGGTGGTTGAGTATTAGGTGGAGGAGGAGGGGGAAGTTGAGGGTGGCCTGAGGGAGGAGGAGGAGGAGGAGGATTTTGGGGAGGAGGAGGAGGTGGTGGTAGGTTACCTTGTGATGGTTGGGGAATTTGTAGGTGCTGGAGAATGAGGTCAAGTTTTGCATCCACCCTGGCAATGTGGTTTTCAATCTGGCCTACCCTGTCTTTGAGCCTCTGAATTCGCTCCCCTTGCTGCTGGAAGCCAATGTCACACTCAGCACGGAGAGGGCCTACCAAGGATTCAGGCAGTTTAAAGAGAAGTTCTTCCTTAACTTCCTCGGCAAAGGCTTTGACAGAAGCTGGTACTCTTGCAGCACGGCTTGGCCCAGCATGGGAGTCCACTTCCTGATCCCCTGCACCAGATGTCGAGGGGGCTGAAGTTCCAGAGGCACTACCCGCTTGAGAGCTTGAGCGAGTGGTCTTAGGGGCCTTCAAGTACTTGATCCCCATCTTCCCAATATTGGTTGCTCCCACAGGTTTACACTTGACGTTTTCTTCCTCCACAGCAGATGTGGCCTTGATCAGATGCTTCTCAAGGAGGAAGGCAATGATGGTGGGATAGGGAAGATAGCCAGACTTGTCATTAGTTATCCAGCGCTGAAGCTCAAGACATATCAACTGGCCGGGGTTGATTGGCTGGTGGGAGAGAATTCTGGGGAACCACGGATTGTCGATCAAGGTGAACTCGTTGAAGTTACCCCCTTTGTGTGTCATTATTCGGGAGTAGACATAATACAAGAGTCTGTTTGAGTCAGACATCTTGGACACCTTTTTCCCTGTGGTGCCATACAACTTCTCGAGATCCTCCTTGCTGTACTTTAGTGACTCAGGGTATAGCCACTCATTCATGCTCTCGTCTGTGATCCCCATCAACTCATTCAATGTCCTCCAGTTGAACTTGAAGGTCCTCCCCCTTACAGTGGCAGTGAAGGAGAGTCTGTGGACTTGCTCTTTCCCATCAACCTTCTTGTTCTTGACCTTGCCAGTGAGGGATTGACAGAATACCCGCAGGACGTTGACATTGTAGTCCTGGTTGATCCCCAGCCATGGCATGTACTTCTCTAGATAAGGGCGCAGGTGAGGAAACCCTAGTTCATCAATCTTGTCCAGATCGATGAACAGGCCATGGTTGAAGATTGGAGTAGATGTCTCAAATTTGGCTGCTACTGGCTCTAATGCCCCACCTCTATATACTGTGGGGTCATCTTCTTCAATCCTCTGCCTCTTGGAAGAAGGTTCTTCAGCGAACTGAACCTTCTTCTTCTTTCCTTTTCTCTGGGCTTCCCTAGCTTGCTCAGACTCAGAAGCCACTGACTGTTCTGCCACTCGACCAGATGTTCCAGGCTGATTCTGGGTGGGTTCATCCTGTCCCTGGGTTTGCCCAGAAATCCTATGGTGTTCATCGCGGTGTTCATCATTTTTCCCAGATTTCCCAGAATGTTCATGGCGAGATTTCCCAGATTTTGACTTGTGTTTCTTGGAGGAGGAATGTTTCTTTGTTACTGGGTTTGTTTCATGAGATCCGACCATTTTTGTGTGGGTTGGTGGTGAAAAGAGATGAAATGCAAGATGTGTATGAGGAATGCGAAGAACTCAGATGAAGATGGAATATGTTATGCAGAGAGAATGTGGTGAAAGTAAAAAGTGAAAGTGGAAAAATGACACCCTATTTATAGGCGAAGTAACTAAGGGTAAAATGGTCATGCTTTTTCAGATGAAAACCAAACGTTTGCACATTGGGTAACATAAAAATTTAATTGAAACGGCGCACCTTATGACATGTGTCGCTTCATCTAGTCAGATAGGGCACACCTTCTTATAGAGGGAGTTGAAACGTTTCTGAAGTGACGTGTCTCTTGGACTGGTGCTGGCGCTCTCTTGGTTTCATCATCCAGTGTCAGCGAATGATCATCCGGAAGTGGTTTTGCTTCCGGTTGCAAAATCTTAAGATTTAACATTGAGGACCTGCAAAAGCACGTATTGGCACTCTGATGCCTAAGTTAGTATTGTTGTAAGTTTTAAACAATCAAGTATAATAAATGAAAGGTTACACCTCATTTGGGTTTACCATTCCCAAATCACCTCTTATGAAAGTAAATTGGTCAACCCCTAGAGGCTTGGTGAAGATGTCAGCAAGCTGTTGTTGAGTGGGGACAAATTGCACTTTGACATCCTTCTTTTGAACATGGTCTCTGATGAAGTGATGTCTGACATCAATGTGCTTTGTCCTTGTCTGCTGAACTGGATTCTTGGCGAGGCTGATTGTGCTTGTGTTGTCACAAAGGATGGGTGCCTCAGGGAACTCCAAGCCAAGGTCTCTCAGTTGGTTCTTTAGCCACAGCACTTGAGCACAACAACTTGCAGCCGCAATATATTCTGCCTCAGTGGATGACAAGGACACGCATGTTTGCTTTTTGCTAGCCCAAGTCACCAGACAACCACCAAGGAAGGCGCATTGTCCACTGGTGCTCTTCCTATCAGTCTTATAACCTGCATGGTCAGAATCAGAGTAAGCCCACAAGAACTCTTGGTTACCTCTGGGATACCAAAGACCAAGTTCTTGTGTTCCCTCAAGGTATCTCAAAATACGTTTAACACATGTTAAGTGTGACTCCTTGGGGTTGGCTTGAAATCTTGCACACATGCCTACACTAAATTGAATATCAGGCCTGCTTGCCGTTAAGTATAGGAGGGAACCTATCATTCCCCTGTACATGGGCAGGCTGACAAATTTACCCTTTGCATCAGCATCGAGTGCGGCAGTGGTGCTCATGGGAGTGTCATACTCCTTGCACTCATCCATCCCAAACTTCTTGAGGAGCTCTCTACAATACTTAGTTTGGGAGATGAAAATGCCATCCTTCTTTTGCTTAATTTGCAGGCCTAGGAAGAATGTTAGTTCTCCCATCATTGACATTTCAAACTCACCCTGCATAGTCTTAGAGAAATCTTCACAAAGCTTTTCATTAGTTGCCCCAAAAATAATATCATCAACATAAATTTGGACAATTAGCATATCTCTATCTTTGTGAAGGATAAACAGTGTATTATCTAGTTTGCCCCTTGAGAACCCTTTGCCCAGCAGAAAGCTGCTGAGTCTCTCATACCAAGCTCTAGGAGCTTGTTTCAGGCCATATAAAGCTTTCTTTAATCTATACACATGTTTGGGATATTTGTGATCCTCAAAGCCAGGAGGTTGTTCTACGTACACCTCTTCTTTAATATAGCCATTAAGAAATGCACTCTTTACATCCATTTGATATAGCCTAAAGCCCTTCATGGATGCAAAGGCTAGAAGAATCCTTATTGCTTCAAGTCTAGCGACTGGAGCAAAGGTTTCTTCATAGTCAATGCCTTCTTCTTGGTTATATCCTTTAGCTACTAGTCTGGCTTTGTTTCTTGTAATTTGACCTGTCTCATCTAGTTTGTTTTTGAAGACCTACTTGGTCCCCACTATGGATTGATGAGACGGCCTTGGGACAAGTTCCCAGACTTGGCTTCTCTCAAATTGATTTAGCTCTTCCTGCATGGCAATAATCCAGTCGCAGTCCTCAAGAGCTTGTTCAACTGAAGTTGGTTCGATTTGAGATAGGAATGCTCCAAACTCAACTTCATTTTGAACTTGCCTTCTGGTTCTGACACCAGAAGAAACATCACCAAGCACTTGATCAAGAGGATGATCCCTGTGATGTCTCCTAGCTGTTGGCAACTGTGCCTCATCAGGCACGGTCTGCATTCTAGGTTCATCACTGGGTTCATCTTCTTCTTTGAGATTGCTTGCTGGTGTTTCTTTTGGTAGTAAAGAAGATGATGGTGGTTTTGGAAGATTAAGTATTTCATCATCTTCTGTGGATTGTCCCCATGTAGGAGTTTCATCAAATACAACATGCATTGATTCTTTTACAATTCTAGTTCTCATGTTGTATATCCTATATGCTTTGCTCCTAAGGGAATATCCTATGAATATACCTACATCAGCTTTTGGATCAAACTTACCCAGATTTACCTTTCCATTGTTATGCACATAGCATTTTGATCCAAAGATTCTGAGGTGGCTGATGTTGGGCTTCCTCCCTTTGTACAGCTCGTAGGGAGTCTTATCCAATCCTTTGCGAACATAGGCTCTGTTAGAGATATAGCAAGCAGTGCTCATAGCGTCCGCCCAGAACACTTGAGAAACCTCTTTCTCATTGAGCATGCTTCTAGCCATCTCTGTCAGTACCCTGTTCTTTCTCTCGACAACTCCGTTCTGTTGAGGGGTCCTAGGAGCTGAGAAGTTGTGTTCTATGCCATTTTGTTCACATAGCTCTGAGAAGCTATGGTTCTCAAACTCTCCTCCATGGTCTGTCCTTATGGCTGTGATTTTGACCTCTCTCTCATTCTGCACTTTCTTAGCCAGGACAACAAAAGCATCAAAAGTATCTTGCTTAGAGGCAAGAAACATAGTCCAGGTGAACCTTGAATAGTCATCCACCACCACTAGAGCATATAGGTTTCCACCCAAGCTCTTCACTCTTGCTGGCCCAACCAAATCCATGTGGATTAGTTCCAAGGGCCTGCTGGTGGAGACTTTCTTCTTGGTTTTGAATGAGGACTTTGTTTGCTTTCCTCTTTGGCAGGATTCACAGATAAAATCATGCTTTACTTTAAATGATGGAATACCTATAGCTAGCTCCTTTTTAATTAGCATGTCGAGTTGAGTAAAATTAACATGAGCTAGTCTCTTATGCCAGAGCCAACTATTCTCATCACTAGATATTAAACATTTTTCTTCTAGTTGTTGGCATAAGTCTATAAAGTATATAGGTTTCCATTTCTATTTGCCTTAAGTTTGCATTTTAAGTTGGCCTTATCTAAATTTAGATCCTGCTTGTCAACTATTATGCACTCATGTGAATCAAAAAATACCCAGTTTCCTTTGTCTGTGCTCTGGCTGACGCTTAGCAGGTTGTGACAGAGACCGTCCACTAGGTAGACGTCTTTCATTGGTCCGACCTCTCCAACTCCAGTGATCTTTCCACTTTGATTTCCTCCAAAGGTTACTGTGGCTCCATCTTTGATCACCAGAGATTTGAACTTGTCTCTGTCTCCTGTCATATGTCTCGAGCATCCACTGTCAATATACCATTTCTTGTTCTTGGATGCTTTAAGACACACCTGGAAAAATCAAGTAAACTTAGGTACCCAATCTTTCTTGGGTCCTCGATCATTAGTTTTCAATGCCCTTGGTCTAGAGTCATCCTTGACCTTGGGCTTGTGATTATTCAGAGCCTCTGGCCTAGAGTTGGCTCTGGACTCTTGGTTTTTCCCTTGGGAATGATTCCAAGCTCGGGATCCTTGTCCTCTCTTAGTTTCCTTTGCAGATGGAGGATCCTTTGTTCCCTTGGTTCCTTTAGGGACCCATTTGTAGGAGCTACTTGCTCCATGCTTCTTAGCATTACAGGTGGACGTGGAGTGTCCCTTCCTGTTGCAATAGTTACAGAAGCTGAAGGGTGAGGAGCTATGACTAGTGGCTTTATGGAAGAACTTTAAGTAGGGCTTTACTTTTGGTTCCACCCACTTCTTCCCTCTAGGAGTATATCCTAATCCAGTTCTATCCCTATATGCCCTTTGATTCATTAAAATTATATTTAACATTTCTGAGCCATTTGTAAACTTCTGCAGGGCATTTTGCAGCTTGTCTTTCTCTGCTGAGATTTTGCTGCAATTAGGGCAGCTCTCAAGTGTTGGGGCATTGGGTTCTGTTTGTGGAGAACCCTGGCCATCCACTACCGGATGCTTTCTAGCTTCCGCTAGCTCTTCACTTAGTGAGTCCACCTTGGACTCAAGTGATTCATTTTTAGTTTTTAACACTTTATAGGTTTTACACAATCGAGAGAATTCTTCATGAACCTCATTGTAAGCCTCTTGCAGTTCAGAGAAAGTTACCTCATTGTCTTCGTGGGTGAGGTCAAGTTCTGAAGATGCTTCCTCATCATCTTCTCTGGCTACCAGGCAGAGGTTGGCAACTTCTTCCTCATCACTTGCTTCGTCATCTGAGCTATTCACCCAGATGGAGGAAACAAAGGCCTTCCTTTTGTCTTTGCATTTTGACTTCTGCAGGCTGGGACACTCAGCCTTGAAGTGGCCAGGTTTCTTACATTCAAAGCACACAGGGGCCTTTTCCTTCTTGTATCCTTTCCTCTGGCTGGAGTCACCTTTTTGAAAGCCTCCTTTCTTTCTAAAGAACTTTCTGAATTTTCTCACCATCATAGCCATCTCCTCATCGTCCATTTCCTCCTCATCATCCTCATCATCATCATCAATCTCCTTGCTGGGAGCAACAAGGGCAAGATTTTTGGCCTTGGATGAGGCTTGAGGAGCTCTCTGAGCCAGCAGGGTAGGTTCATATTCAGCCAGAGAGCCAAATAGTGCAGTGATGGAGCTCGTTGATTCTCCTTGGACTTCCTGCAAGATAGTTACTTTGGTGATCCAGTCACCTTTCAAGATCTTTAGGATCTTGCTAACTTGCTCTCTTTCAGGAATGTCCTTACCCAGCGAGGCCAAATTGTTGATGAGGTGAGTGAACCTGAGCTCCAGCTCCCTGATAGGCTCAGTAGGACTAAGCATGGCGAACTTGTGAAATTCTTCCACCAGCATCTCAACTCGCCTTGCTTTCACTCCCCTGGTTCCAGAGTGAGCAGCCTCAAGAGCCTCCCACATATCTTTAGCATTTTTGTGGTGGCTTATCCTGTGAAACTCTTTAGGGCTGAGAGCACACTGGATGTAGTGCATGGCCCGGTAGTTTAGTTGGACTAGAGCATAGTCCTCATTTGTGTACCTAGATCGCTGCTTGGCGAAACCATCCTCATCCAGTGGTGTGTGATCCCCACGTTCGATTACGTCCCAGAGTCTGATGTCGCTGGATTTGATATAGGTCTCCATTCGAAACTTCCAGAATGGATAGTTATACCCATCAAAGCCTGGAGGCTTGTTGGGTTGAATAGAGACATCTGGCAGGGAGTAATCTGTATCCATTACTAGATCTTTGCTTTCTGGATTCGTTGGAATCGAGTGAGAAAGACCCGCTCTGATACCAAATGAAAGTAATGGATGCACAAGAGGGGGGGTGAATTGTGCTTCAAAAATAAATGCTCAAATAAAACAACACAAGAGTTATACTGGTTCGGTCTTCCTGACCTACGTCCAGTTCTCAACCACTCAGGCTGAGTTCCACTATATCTCCAGGTTTTAGAACGGGTTCACCTGGAACCTTTTACAACTGCAAGTTTTGAATGGGATCACTTGCAACCTTACAACCACAAGTTTTACTCAGGCTCACTTGCAACCTTTCTAACTAGCTCCCCCTTACACCTAGCAAGGGTTCAACCTTTACAACTAAAGGATTTTTCTAACTAAGTTCTCTTAAAGAACAGATAGTGTTACACACTTAAGTACAATCAATGCTCTTATAACAGAAAGAGACTTAACAACAAAGAGTACAGAATTTGTAGATGAGAATGATTACTCGATGTGTTAAATGCTCTTAACTTTTCTGGGCAGCTTTGAATGCTTGAAGATGTTCTTAGTTTCTCGCTCTAACTTCTCTCAAGAATATTCAAGGATAATTGTTGGCTTCATAAATGAGGTTGAGCTCCTTTATATACTCTTCAAACATTCTGACTCTTGGTAGGTGGGATAGCCGTTTGAATATGGCCGTTTTTCCTATGTTACCGTTTGCCCAATTAATGCTTCATCAATGCATAGCAGGGTTGACTTGCTTTATCTCTGAAAAGTAGCTCTGACAACTCTGCTCTGACAAAAGCATTCTGACACTGCATTTCTGAACACTCTGACATTCTGATTGCTTGCGGAAGCAGGTTCACATCCGGAAGCAACTCTACTTAGTGTGCTGCACTAAGTGTTAGTCTAACAATATTAACATATAGTTACATGCAGTGGGAGTGTTCTTAGTCTAAGAGGTCTTCCTTGCATCCGGAAGCACTTCTCCATCCGGAAGTAAATCCGCTGGATGAAGGATTTTGTTCACTATTACTCACTCTCGCTCAGTGTTCATTCAATCCAACAGCCAGCGCTAGTCACTGAGCTATCGGAAGCACTTCTACTGGATGTTGCTCACTTTCACTGACGCTTAGGGATATCTATTCCAATAGCCAGCGCTAGTCTAAGTCTAACAGGAAGCAAATTCACTTCCGGTTGAATCTTAACTTAGTCTTAGGATTTTGTATATCTAGTGCTCATGGACTAAGTTAATTCCTAAGTGAATTTCTTGCTGCCACTGGGGGATGAGACATTTATCCGCGAGCGCTAGTCCTAATCTATCCGGAAGTAAGTCCACATCCGGTTGTACTTTTACTTAGGATTCTATGTTCACCTATTGCTTTCTAAGTTCTTTCATATTTTAGTCTTCATCAAAACTTAAGATTCTAACAAACATCACCCTCAATGTTATAGTGAGGGTTAAGTGATTACCTGTCGCCCTTTAGCACTTTACTGCCTTTTCCTTACCGTTTCCTTGTAGATTTTCCTTCAAGTATCTTCACCATTATATAATCCTATAATGATATGATACAAAATGATAAATTAATATCATTTTCACTTTATAATACTTTGACGTCTCTCTCGTATTCCATATTACTACCCACTTTCCCCTCTTTTAAATAATTATATTCATGTCATCTTTTAAATATCCAAATTCAACTAACAGCTATCGCAAGTTCTTAATGATATTTAAGTATCTTTCAATATCACAAGTAAACTTTGATTAACAACCATTAACATTATCCAAAGACAAGAATAAAGGCCTCTTTTAATATTATTTCTATCATCATCACATAACAAAGAATTTCCAAAATCTGTCATGTCACTCAAGCATATATCGTTTCAATTCGCCTTATCATTCATTCATACATGATTATACCAATTACTTATGCACATCAAACAGTTCCCCGAGCAACCAGGTAAGTAAATTAAATTCCAATGCATACATTACATCATATGCTTCAAAGTCCAACAAAGAGCAAAATGAGTAATCAAACATAACACTTTTACAATAGCATTCAAAATTAAAGAGACAAGGATACACACAATTATCATTTCTATTTTATACGATTCACGTGACTAAATTCAACAGCTCAATTCAGCAAGGAAAAGCACAACTTCATGCCTATACCATCATTGCCTCTAACTTTAACTCGTAGTAATAATGATAAAAACAATCCAACACTATTTGATACAACTTGAAATATGAATATAATCCCATCTTTTCAGCCAAAAATCATAGACTTCATAACATATTGTATCAAGAATTTACACTACTTCCTTAGTACTTAGCAATTCATTAAATTCTAACATCTATCTTACAAATAAAACAAAATAGCCAAAACTACTCCATTCATCAAGGAGTAACCAAGTAAAACCAATGATCAACCATAAAACCAACAATACTTTTACTTGACCAAGAATGGTAAGAAAAACTCAAGTCATATTCAATTAAATTAGTCCGAAAACCTTTAATATCTTAAATACATTTGCAATACCTTGTCACCTATCAAAAATTCATAATTTTCAAATAATTCCTTCTCTTACACATTTTATCAAACACCTTATGTGCATCCCGAAATCTATGATATTATTAATCCTTTCTCCGGCCACTATCTTGCCAATATTCCAAATCATTACTCTCTCCCCTACTTCTACACTCATTCAGATCAGACCAAGAAGTTTAATTTCACATTCCTCAATGAAAATCAACCTCCAAGCAAGAACTCAATCAGTCACAAAACTCAAACTTAGCATATCACTAACACATAGAGTTAGGGTTTTCACAAAATCAACAAATCTTTAATCAATCAATCCAATCCTTCCTAAAACTTCAAAACCAAATCTTAAACGTGATTTTGGGTATATTATTGAACACAAAACAGTAAACTCTTTTCAGCCTACACTCAAATCTCGCCCAAAACTTGAAGAAAAGAGGTGAAAATTGAAATAAAAGGTTTACCCAAGCTTGAAGATGACCCAACACTGAACGGCAGTCACTCCCGTCGTCGTTTGCCACTGTTCGTCGCCGGAAAACGCTGGGAAATGGCCCCTAAGGTGGCTGACCGAGATTGAAAAGCAAGGAAATGAAGGTGAGGAATGGTGAAGAGGAAAAGAAAGGAGATTCAATGGAAAGAAGCTTACCCATTATTGTTCTAGTTCCTTTTCGTCACCCCCCTGAACAACTCGCCGTCGTGTGCACTCCGCTGAGCTCGCCGGAATCAGAAAGAAAGCAAAAAAATGTGAAGGGAAGAAAGGGACAGAGATTGTTCGATGATGGTGATGCAAGGGAGAGTGAGATTCGGTTTGGACAAATGGGTGGGTAAAGAATAGAATGAGAGTGAGAGCATGAAGGAGAAAATGAGGAAGAAGATTGGGGTTTGAGAGGGGGTGGCTGACGGCTACATCATAAAGAAGGAAGGAGGGAGTGTTTGAATATGAAGAGATATTAGGTTTTAGGGCAATTTACCCAATTGCCCTTTTATATTTACTTCTCCATTTTAAATTCCAACCTTAAAACAGATTATATTATATAAAATATATTCTAAATGTCTACTTACATATTTTCTCCCATCATAATATTGTCTATGCCTTGGAGTATTTTTCATAAAAGTTTTAATTTAAAATTCAACTTCTAACTATTTTTCCTTAATTTCCAAAGAAAATAGGCATATTATTTTCTTAAAAATATATTTATCTTCTATTACTTATTCAAGATGCTTTTTAATTTTATAATGATATCCTAATATCTTAATTAATTCTCAATTATCTCGAATTTAAAATTTGGGATGTTACAAAGAGCATTTCATAATAAATAAATATAATAAGATTTCTTTAGTTAGAAAAAGGTAATATTTCTACTTATTATTAGTTGGATTTTTTAAATTTATACCAAGGAATTCCTTAACATTATTTATTTTATTGTTTTTGCCAACGAATTCATTTATGGCATATGTTACCATGGGTAAGTCTCATAAATTATATTGCTCATTGACGAATGACGATGGGATTTTCATGCGGCAAAAAAAGATTATGAGATTTTCCAAAATAATTCAATTACATATAAAAATATCCAAATAAACTTACGAAAGTCATTATTTTAAGTAAAAAGAGAATTAAGAAAACTTATCTCCATTGCTAACTAATCATATTTTCCAAAATCATTCTTAATTTTGGACTGAATACTTTCCTCATAATTATTCAATCAAATAGAGAATAATAAACAACCCAACATACAATATTCAAATTTCCCATACTACGAGAAAACAAAGGAAATTTAGTTTACAATTATTATTCAACAATTATTTTTAATTGTTCTGTCAATTTAATCGGATTGTTTTATGGTCAACAGGTACTAAGCCCCAGCATAAAAATAAATACGAATCTGAGATATAAATACAAAACAACAATAATGAAAGAGCAATACAAATGAAACTGACAGGAAAGAGCAATTCTAACAAATATATACATCCAACACATATTAAACTGGAGAGAACAGAATTTTTAATACATAAAAATGAAAAGCAAACCAAACCTTGCGGCAAAAGATTATTAATGGTAACCAAATGTAATTGACCAACGCCCATTATTTTGTGTAAAGGAAAACACAAATGAAAATCAACATAGGAGGTCCACATACATGATGAAAACTCCAGCTTCTACTATAATTGTAGGCCTTAAAGTCATTAGACACAGCTGAAGCACCTAGGCCAATATTGAAATGAGGTGAGGTCAGGCAATGAGCGCAATAATATCATATTCCAGATCAAAATCATTAGATCATTTTAACTCCAAGCAAGTGATATGTCAAAGGAATGAACAGCACTGCAGAAAAAGTAAATTCTTGTGTAAAAAACCACATAAACTGAACAAAGTTGAAAGCTTTATAACATAGCTATTCAAATTAAGGGCAAAAGCCCATAAATAACCTATCAGCAAGTTACTCAACAATCCAAACGAACTCTTCAATAGCAAACACAAACATGTTCAAATAGAAATACATTTGATCACGAATTTAAAACTTGCTTTGAAAGGAGAAGAGAAAAAACCTGATTTTTACTGGAAATTTCCAGGCAAGCTACTCAGATGTAAATCAAAAACAGACTCTGTGAGAAGGTCAAAAGAAAACAGGGAGAAAAAGTTGGCTCAGCAAGAAATGGATGAAATTGAAATTTGGGAATGAATTATCTGAAATGGCTTGTCTGATATTTAAGAATCGTGAGGAGGGCAAATGCATGAGAAAAAGAAATAGTCTGACTTGAAGAGAGAGGAAAGAAAATCATATATATACCATTGATGTCTCCATGGTGATCCTCCCGCCGCCGTCGCCACCGCTCGCCTCCAACATCGCCACATATCAAAGCTTTTGTCACGGATCTGAGCTTTTCATCTCAGATCGAAGAAGGAGATAGGGATTGCGGTGAAATGGAAGGAAGTAGGAGGAGTTTCCATGGTCGAAGATAGTAGAAAAGGCAGATCTGGTGGAAGAGAAAGTGAGGAGAGAAGACAGAAAGTTGTAATGCTGAAATCATTCCTTTAAGGCGAGAGGATGAAGTTTTTATTGGATTTGAAATTTGAATTTCCCCTAAAACTCAGAGACTATCCGGTGCTCTCATTCTCAGTTACAAAAATGGGGCGAGATTATTGATGAAAGCATGGTGTGGTAGGTGGTAGGTGAACAATAATTTTGGGTGGGTGGGTTTAAGAAAATGGCATCATTGATGCCTTTCATTAATTGGGAGGCACAGATAAGTGATGTGGGCGCGTGGGACGGAAAGCACTAAAAGCTATTGTCTGTGCCCGGTGTGAACGCACACCACATTCTGAAACTCGTTTGAGAGGAAATATAAGGGAAAACATCAGGTTAGATGTGTGAAAGAGAAGAGGGATATTTTTCAGCTTTCAAGGGATATATTAGATAGTCATATAGACGTTGCATAACACTCTTAGTCACCCCCTCCATATCTTCGCGAACTAAACAATCAGAAAAAAGTTGTTCAAATGCGACTCTTATATAGGTCATTTTATATCTGGGGTCTAGAACTGTAGCCACAATCAACAAATGATTCATCTTCTCGGCTTTAACCCAATATTTTTCAAGCTATAAAAGCATTTTTGTTGACATGACTTTCAAAAGATATTTGGGGCTATATGCACTTGACATGAGTTTGATCTGAATGACAACTATATGTTGGAAACAATTATTTGATGTCACATTATTTGATCCAGAAAATTTAAGCGTGAATGTGTAGAACTGCTGCAAGAAACCCATGAACTCAAAAGCAGTTAACCAATCAGTTTCACTAGGAGGGGAGATTGTAGATTCATAATTATCATCATCATACTCACCATATAATAGTGAGTAATCACCCCGGCTTGAATCTATTCTTCTCGTTTTGTTGAAATAATTCTTGTGTTCTTCATTTTCATTGCTCATCCTATTGAAAGTTACAGAGAACTTTGTAGCACTTTCAAGCATGAGGTATGTTGAATTTCACCTATAAAAAACAAAAAATCCATAACAACAATTAAAATCATAATCTACATGAAAAATCAATAAAAAAATATGGTAAAATAATCAATGCAACCACCTTGTTGGGCAGTCCATGCTTAGTGAGCGGCTTTATTTGACGTCTTCTAATTCATATAATGTGGTGAACTTACGTTTCCTTGAGGGGGAAGACTTAACATATTTGACTAAAAGACGAAAAAGATCTATGGACTGGTTAACATCTTTAAGACCGTCTGAAACAATTAGATTCAGTATGTGAGCTGCACATCTGATATGCAAAAAGTCTCCTTCACATACTAGTTTAAGCTTACGACGCTTCTTCAAGATTGCAAGGGCTGAATCATTAGCAGAAGCGTTGTCGACGGTGATAGAAAACACTTTGTCAATGCCCCACTTGAATATACAATCCTCAAAAGTCTTTGAAATTGTCAGGCCCTTATGGTCTTCAATCTCACAAAAGTTTAAAATGCGTTTTTGTATAATCCAATCATCATCACTCCAATGAGCAGTCAAACACATAAAACATTTGATCTGTAAGGATGTCCAACAATTAGTAGTGAAAGACAAACAGAAGCTTTTACTCTTGAAATAGTCTTTCAATGTTGCTTTTTCTTCTTTGTAAATATTGAAACAATCCGCACCAGCTGTCCAACATAATGGCATTTTAAATTTAGACTGGAAATATTTCAATAGGTCTTCAAGACCTTCCTTGTCCAAAGATCGGAAAGGAACCTCATCTTTGATGAGATATCTAGCTAAAGCCTTTCTACCTCCTTCTTGACTAAACAAATGATGTTTTATCATTTTATCCAAGCCAGTTGACAGCAGAGATTGTCCCTTGGTATCCTTATTTGGATTGTTTGGGCATTTTTCCATATGTTTCTTTAATGATGAGGTCCCACTGAGTGAAGGATGAGTATTATAAATTTTATTGGGACAATAGTTGCACCTTGCCTTGTGGATGCCCTTTGTTTCTTTCAATGAAATCCTTGTAAAGTAATCCCAAACAAAAGATGGTGTCCCCCTCCTATTCCTTTTTTTAATAGGTTGCGTATCAGTTTCACCTTCACTATCTGAATCATTATCTTATTCATCTTCAACTAGTATATTTGTTGTAGGTCCTTCATCAACTCTAGTATGTTCTTCCACATTTTTTCCCTTAGTGTCCACCATTTTACTAAAGCAAGTAATAATATGGAGGTGAGATATGAAAGATTGACAAGTACAAGATCACCACACACATTTCTTAATCTTTTAAATACATAAAACATTGACAAGTAAACACCCAAAAGCCACAAATTCATTCTTCTTCACACCAATTAACCAAAAAACCAAAAAACAAGAATGAACTTGATCACAAGCACCCTGAATTGAAGGGGTGGGGTCCTTATTATTCTTCACAGTTCACAACACCCTCTTCATTATCTATTATAATTAGTAATTACCCTTCCTAATTCTCCTTTGCGTTCACACTAGGAACTGGTTTCCACGAGTGTTTTTTTTTTGTAGTTTTTTCCCATGAGGTTTGCCATTCAATGCATGTGATGTGGATTTTGCCATTTAATGCATGTTAGAAATTAATATGCTCTTAGGTTACTAATGTATGTTCACGTCTCTTCACTTGGGAGTTTAGACCTGGCAAAAAAAAGGGAGCTTAGACGTTTTTTTGTATATAATTGATGATTTACTCATGATTTACCACATGTGTTGTCTTTTTTCAGTTATGAGGAAAAATATCTATTCTCTTTCTATGTTTTGTTTTTTTTATTTTTTTGCATGTATGATGGATTTGTACGAGTTATGCTCCAATGGTAAGCGTCGTAAGATTTGTTGTCGTAGTTGATGAAGATCCAGTGTTATCATTCTCATGTTTTCCGAATGAGGTGTTATTCGAGGTAATGAGGTGTTTGGCTCAAACTTGCTACATTTCCTATGTGAATACAAAGTCTACGTGGAAATTGTTGTGTGACATAGGTAACGAAGATAAGGTTTTGAAACATGTTGTTTATACTCAGTTGCCTATATTTGCAGAAGATAATTGGTTTAACTGTTATAATTGGTTGTAGGTTGATTCATAGTGAATCATTGTTGTTTTTCATAAACCAACGAGGGGCTGAAAAATAAAGGTTAAATGTTCCTAATAAGTGTAGTTTAAAATTGGAGCATAATTTGGGTGCTTTACAATATGCTTGTGAAGTAATGATGAAAATATTAGAATTGTTGTTTATTTAGTTATTGACCATGTTGATTATGAAAGATGATGATTCGTTATGAATTGTGATTGTGTTGAATTGGAAGTGAAAGATGATGATTAATTGTTATGAATGGTGATTGGTTTGTATTGGAAATCTGTATGGTTATGACTTATATGAGATGTGAGTTGTTAAAAGATTCTTGAGATGTTAAGATGTGTATGATCAAAATGATTCTAAAAGAGTTAAATTAAAAGAGGGGAAAATGGGTAGTCATTGAGATACGAGAGAGACGTTATTTAATCTATATTAAATAGTTATTAACTTACTATTATTACATTTTGTAATAATAGGTAAAACACTGTGCTAGATATTTATGTTTCGCGAGGCATGGCTAATAAAACAGGGGAAAGGCAACGAGTGCTAAAGGGCGGTAGGTAATCACACTTAACCTTGCTATAACATTGAGGGTGACGTTAGCTAGGATTTTCAAAATCCTTTCTCACCCTCTATATACACATATTATTTTTGAAAACTTATTTTTATATAAAATAGGCTATCAGGTGCCTTTTAAGCACGATTATTTTCATATGAAGAAATTTGAAACTAGATATATATTATCATGTTTAGTGGCAGTCATTGATCTGGAATGGGGTGAAATGTATATAGGTATAGTGTTTGGGTAGTGGTTTGAGATTGTTAGAATCTTAAGTTTTGATGAAGACTAAAATATGAAAGAACCAGATAAATACTTAGAAAGAATTAGGTTAATATAGAACCCCAAGTAAGAGTACAACCGGATGTGGATTTACTTCCGGATGGATTAGGACTAGCGCTTGCGGATGAAAGGCTCATCCCACAGCGGAAGCTTGTAAGTCACTAAGTCAGAACTATGTCTAAGAGTGTTAGAGAACCAAATCCTTGAGACTAAGTTAGGACACAACCGAATGCAGAATTGCTTCCGGAAGTCTTAGAGTAAATTGAGTGACTAGCGCTGTCTATTGGATTAGACAACACCGAACGTCAGTGGATATAACTCTAAGTCATAACATAGTTTCTAGTAGGAGTGCTTCCGGATGTGGAATTGCTTCCGGAAGTAAGAGAGCTTCCCATAGGCAATTGAACTCCCACTGCATGTGACTATGTGTTAATATTGTTGGACTAACGTTCTAGTGCAGAACTGAGTGTTGTTGCTACCGGATGTGGACTTACTTCCGGTAGCAATCAGAATGTCAGAACGTATAGCAATCAGAATGTCAGAACATACAACAATTAGAATGTCAGAATTGCTTTTTGGCAGAGCAGAGTTGTCAGAGTTGCTTTTCAGAGATAAAGCAAGTCAACCCTGCTGAGCATTAATGGAACATTAATTGATTCAACGGTAACATTGGATTAACGGCTAAATTCAAACGACATGGTTACCTACCAAGAAAGAGAATCCTTGAAGATGCTATATAAAGAAGTTCATCTTCATTTATGAAGATCATCGAAGAAACTAGAGAGAGAAACCGAGCATACTCTTCAAGCATTCAAAGCTGCCCAGAAAAGCAAGAGAGCACTTAATACATTGAGAGTTTTATTTATTATCCATCTTGTACTCTTTGTAGTTAAGTCTCTTCATTTATTGAGAGCATTCATTGTACTTAAGTGAGTAACATCATTTGTTCTTAGAGAGAACTAAGTTAGAAAATCCTTTGTTTGAAAGGTTGAACCCTTACAGGTAGTAAGGGGGAGCGAGTCTGTAAGGTTGCAAGTGAGCCCGTGTAAAACTTGTGGTTGTAAGGTTGCAAGTGATCCCGTGTAAAACTTGTGGTTGTAAGGTTGCAAGTGATCCCGTGGTAAAACTTGCGGTTGTAAAGGTTCCAGGTGAACCCGTTGTAAAACCTGGGGTTTTAGTGGAACTCAATCTGGGTGATTGAGAACTGGACGTAGGTCAAGAGTTGGACCGAACCAGTATAAAAATCTTGTGTGTTTTAGTTGTCTGTTTTATTTGGTAGCACAATTCACCCCCCCTCTTGTGCATCCTCACTTTCATTTGGTATCAGAGCTTGGTCTTTCTGACTTGATTCCAGCGAATCTAGAAAGAAAAGATCCAGTGATGGATGCTGAATATCATTCTCTTCCCGATGTAGCTATGCAGCCCAACAAGCCCCCTGGCTTTGATGGGTATAACTATCCCTTCTGGAAGTTCAAGATGGAAACCTTCATCAAGGCCAATGGTCTTCGTATCTGGGATGTGATAGAGCTTGGTAACAATGTTCCTCTAGATGATGAGGGTTTTGCAAAGCCACGATCCAGATTCACCAATGAAGATTATGCTCTAGTAGAACTGAACCACAAGGCCATCCACTATATTCAATGTGCCCTTAGCCCGAAGGAGTTTCATAGGATAAGCCACCACAAAACAGCAAAAGATATGTGGGAGGCTCTTGAGGCAGCTCATTCCGGAACCAAGGGAGTGAAGGCAAGACGTGTTGAGATGCTGGTTGAGGAGTTTCACAAGTTTACAATGCTTCCAAATGAGCCAATCAGAGATTTGGAGCTCAGATTCACCCACCTCATAAACAACCTAGCCTCTCTGGGAAAGAACATTCCTGAGGAGGAACAGGTGAGCAAAATCCTTGAAGGTGTTAAAGGGTGACTGGATTACCAAAGTGACTATTCTGCAAGAAGTTCAGGGATAGTCAACCAGTTCCGTCATTGCCTTATTTGGTTCTCTGGCTGAGTATGAACCAACTTTGTTGGCCCAAAGAGCTCCTCAAGCTGCTGCTAAAGCCAAGAACCTTGCTCTTGTTGCTCCCAGCAAGGAAAGGGATGAGGATGATGATGAGAATGATGAGGAAGATATAGACGATGAAGAAATGGCTATGATGGTAAGAAAGTTCAAAAAGTTCTTCAGAAAGAAGGGAGGCTTTCAGAAAGGAGAATCTAGCCATAAGAAGGATTATAAGAAGGAAAGGGCTCCTGTGTGCTTTGAATGTAAAAAGCCTGGTCATTTCAAGGCTGAGTGCCCGAGCCTTCAGAGAGTCAAAGGGAAGGACAAGAGGAAAGCCTTCGTGTCCTCAATCTGGGTAAATAGTTCTGATGAAGAAGCTAGTGATGAGGAAGAGGTTGCAAACCTTTGCCTTGTTGCTAGGGAAGATGGAGAAGAGGCATCTTCAGACTTCGACTTCATCCATGGTGATGAGGTAACCCTTACTGAACTCCAAGAAGTTTATAACGATATACATAGAGACTTCTTTCGTTTATGTAAGGCTTACAAGGTGTTGAGAATGAAAAATGAATCACTTGAGTTCTCGGTGGACTCACTAAGTGAAGAGCTAGCGGAAGCCAAAAAGCTTCTGGTAGCAGATGGCAAGGGAGATCCCCTAGCGGAACCCAAGGCCTCAACATTAGAGAGCTGCATCAACTGCAGCAAAATCTCTGTTGAAAAAGATAGATTACAAAATGCCGTACAAAAATTTACAAATGGTTCTGAAATGCTGAATGTTATTTTGATGAATCAGAGGACATATAGAGATAAAACTGGATTAGGGTACAAGCATAAAGATAAAAAGTGGGTGGAACCTAAAGTGAAACCATACTTAAAGTTTTTCCACAAAGCCACTAGTCACAGCTCCACACCCTTTAGCTTCTGCAACTATTGCAACAGGAAGGGACACTCCACGTCCACCTGCAATGCAAAGAAGCATGGAGCTAACAGCTCCTATAAGTGGGTTCCAAAAGGAACCAGGGTAAATGAGGATCCTCCAAGGAAAGAAACTAAGGGAGGACAAGGACCTAGAACTTGGAAACATATTCCAAGGGAAGTCCGTCAGCCTAGAGCCCACACAAGGCCAGAGGCACAACACAATCACAAACCCAAGGTCAACACTGGACCGAGGGTTATGGGAACTAATGATAAAGGACCCAATAAAGGTTGGGTACCTAAGCTTGTCTAATCCTTGCAGGTCTGTCTCAAAGCATCCAAGAACAGAAAGTGGTACATTGACAGCGGATGCTCGAGACATATGACTGGTGACAGAGACAAGTTCAAATCCTTGGTGATCAAAGATGGAGCCAAAGTGAATTTTGGAGGGAATCAAGGCGGAAAGATCACTGGGGTTGGAGAAGTTGGACCTGTCAAAGATGTCTATCTGGTTGATGGTCTCTGTCACAACCTGCTGAGCGTGAGCCAGAGCACTGACAAAGGAAACTGGGTAATTTTTGATTCACATGAGTGCATGATAGTAGATAAGCATGATCTAGATATAGACAAGGCCAATCTAAAATGCAAACTTAAGGCAAGTAGGAATGGAAATCTATACACCCTAGATTTATGTCAACAACTAGCTGAAAAATGTTTAATAACTAGTGATGAAAATAGTTGGCTTTGGCATAAACGGCTAGCGCATGTAAGCTTTACACAGCTTGATATGCTTATTAAAAGGGAGCTAGCAATAGGGATTTCATCCTTCAAAGTTAAGCATGATTTTATCTGTGAATCCTGCCAACGAGGAAAGCAAACAAAGTCCTCGTTTAAGACCAAGAAGAAAGTCTCCACCAGCAGGCCCTTAGAACTGATCCACATGGATTTAGTTGGGCCAGCGAGAGTGAATAGCTTAGGTGGAAACCTATATGCTCTAGTGGTGGTGGATGACTATTCAAGGTTCACTTGGACTATGTTTCTTCCCTCGAAGCAAGATGCTTTTGATGCTTTTGTTGTCCTGGCTAAGAATGTGCAGAATGAGAGAGACCTCAAAATAGCAGCCATAAGGACAGATCATGGAGGAGAGTTTGAGAATCACAACTTCTCGGAGCTGTGTGAGGAGAATGGAATTGATCACAACTTCTCAGCTCCCAGAACCCCTCAACAGAATGGCGTGGTTGAAAGGAAGAATAGGGTTCTGACAGAGATGGCCAGAAGCATGCTCAATGAGAAAGAGGTTTCTCAAGTGTTCTGGGCGGACGCTATGAGCACTGCTTGCTACATCTCCAACAGAGCCTATGTTCGCAAGGGCTTAGACAAGACTCCCTATGAGCTGTACAAAGGTAGAAAGCCCAACATCAGCCACCTCAGAATCTTTGGATCAAAATGTTATGTTCATAACAATGGAAAGGTAAACCTGGGTAAGTTTGATCCAAAAACTGATATAGGTGTATTCATAGGATATTCCCTTAGGAGTAAGGCTTATAGAGTATAAAACATGAGAACTAGAACTGTAGAAGAATCTATGCATGTTGTATTCGATGAGAATCCTACATGGGAACAATCCACAGAAGATGATGGGATATTAAATTTTTCAAAACCACCATCATCTTCACCACCAAAAGAAACACCAGCAAGTGATCCCAAGGAAGAAGATGAACCCAGTGATGAACCTAGAGTGCAGACGATGCCTGATGAGGTACAGTTGCCAACAGCTAGGAGACATCATAGGGATCATCCTCTTGACCAAGTGCTTGGTGATATTTCTTCTGGTGTCAGAACCAGAAGGCAGGTTCAAAATGAAGTTGAGTTTGGAGCCTTCCTGTCTCAGATCGAACCAACTTCAGTTGAACAAGCTCTTAAGGACTGTGATTGGATTATTGCCATGCAGGAAGAGCTTAATCAGTTTGAAAGAAGCCAAGTTTGGGAGCTAGTCCCTAGACCGTCTCACCAATCCATTGTTGGGACCAAATGGGTCTTTAAGAACAAACTGGATGAGACTGGTCAGATCACTAGGAACAAAGCCAGACTAGTAGCAAATGGGTATAACCAAGAAGAGGGTATAGACTATGAAGAAACCTTTGCTCCAGTTGCAAGACTTGAGGCAATAAGGATTCTTCTAGCCTTTGCATCCATGAAAGGTTTTAAGTTATATCAGATGGATGTGAAGAGTGCTTTTCTTAATGGTTATATTAAGGAAGAGGTTTATGTTGAGCAACCTCCTGGCTTTGAGGATCATAAGCACCCTAAGCATGTGTATAGACTAAAGAAAGCATTGTATGGCCTGAAACAAGCTCCACGAGCTTGGTATGAGAGACTCAGCAGCTTTTTGCTGGGAAAGGGTTTCTCTAGAGGCAAATTAGATAATACACTGTTTATTTTGCATAAGGATAGAAACATGTTAGTCATCCAGATATACGTTGATGATATTATTTTTGGAGCAACTAACGAGAAACTCTGTGAAGAGTTTTCTAAGACTATGCAGGGGGAATTTGAGATGTCAATGATGGGAGAACTAATGTTCTTCCTAGGCCTGCAGATCAAGCAGAAGAAAGAAGGCATCTTCATCTCCCAAACTAAGTATTGCAGAGAGCTTCTTAAGAAGTTTGGGATGGATGAATGCAAGGAGTATGACACTCCTATGAGCACCACTGCCGCTCTCGATGCTGATGTAAAGGGAAGTTTGGTCAGCCTGCCAATGTATAGGGGAATGATAGGTTCCCTGCTATACTTAACGGCTAGCAGACCTGATATCCAATTTAGTGTAGGGATGTGTGCTAGGTTTCAAGCCAACCCCAAGGAATCTCACTTAACTTGTGTTAAACGTATTTTAAGATACCTTGAGGGAACTCAAGAACTTGGTCTCTGGTATCCCAGAGGTAACCAAGAGTTCTTATGGGCTTATTCTGACGCTGACCATGCAGGTTATAAGACAGACAGAAAGAGCACCAGCGGACAATGTGCCTTCCTAGGAAGTTGTCTGGTGTCTTGGGCAAGCAAGAAGCAAACCTGTGTGTCGCTGTCATCCACAGAGGCAGAGTATATTGCTGCTGCAAGCTGTTGTGCACAAGTGCTTTGGCTGAAAAATCAACTGAGGGATCTTGGCTTAGAGTTCCCTAAGGCTCCCATTCTTTGTGACAACACCAGCACCATCAGCCTCGCCAAGAATCCAGTCCAGCACACAAGAACAAAGCACATTGACGTCAGACATCACTTCATCAGAGATCATGTTCAGAAAAAGGATGTCAAGGTGCAATTGGTTCCCACCCAGCATCAGCTTGCAGATATCTTCACCAAGCCTCTGGGGGTAGATCAATTTACTTTTATTAGAGGAAATTTGGGAATGGTAAACCCAAATGAAGTTCAAATCTTCAAAATAAACCTGTGCTTAATTGATTAAAACCTGCAAACTGTACTAACTTAGGCATCGGAGTGCCAATCTTTAGTTTTGCAGGTCCCCCAATGTTAAATCTTAAGTAAGTCCTTCCGGAAGCAAATCCTCTTCCGGAAGCTCATTTGCTGCCGCTTGGTCATATTACTAGACTACAAAATGCTAAAATAATTCCTAGTATTAAGGATAATATAGGAAATAAATGTGAAATTTGTGCAGAACCTAAATTAACTAAAAGGCCTCATAGTTCTACACAAAGAGAATCTGAGTTACTGTCCTTAGTTCATTCTGATCTAGGTGATCTTAAACAAACTGAAACTAGGGGTGGCAAAAGATATTACATAACATTCATTGATGATTTTTCAAGATATACTAAGGTATATTTGTTGAGAAATAAGGATGAAACATTTGATAAGTTTCTTTTGTACAAGGTAGAAGTAGAAAATCAAAGAGTTAGGTCGGATAGAGGAGGGGAATATTTATTGTTTAATGATTATTGTGAAAAAGAGGGAATAATTCATGAAGTAACACCTCCTTATTCACCTGAATCAAATGGTGTTGCAGAAAGAAAAAATATAACTTTAAAAGAAATGATGAATGCTATGCTTGTGAGCTCTGCTGCACCTAATAATTTGTGGGGAGAAGCTTTATTGTCTGCTTGTTTTATTTAAAATAGAATACCCCATAAGAAAACCCAAAAGACACCTTATGAATTATGGAAAGTATTTGTACCAAATCTGAATTATCTGAAAGTGTGGGGGTGTCTTGCAAAAGTTTTATTACCTGATTTAAAAAAGAGGAAAATTGGTTCTAAAACTTCTGATTGCATGTTTATTGGGTATGCTCAACAAAGTGCTGCTTATCATTTTCTAGTTTTGAAAAGCGATATTTTAGATCGTAATACGATTGTTGAAACAAAAAATGCTGAATTTTTTGAAAATATATATCCCTTAAAAGTTGAGCATATATCGAAGAAAATTGAAAATAATGTTTCTTCTTTTGAACAAACATCAAACGAAGATTCTTTTGAGGATTTAAGGAGAAGTAAAAGGCAAAGAAAAGAAACATCTTTTGGAGATGATTTTTATACTTATCTGGTAGAAAACGAGCCCAAAATATTTTATGAAGCTGTCTCTTCTCCTGAAGCAAAATTTGGAAAGAAGCCATACAAACTGAACTTGATTCTTTGAGTCAAAATAAAACGTGGGTTTTAGTAGATTTACCTCTAGGAGCAAAACCTATTGGTTGCAAGTGGGTTTTTTAGGAAAAAATATTTTCCCGACGATTTTCCCGATGGTTCAATTGATAAATATAAGGCAAGATTAGTAGCCAAAGGTTTTACACAAAAAGAAAATGTTGATTATTTTGATACCTTTTCTCCTGTGGCTAGGATTGCTTCATTTAGAATCCTAATTGCTTTAGCTTCTGTGTATAAGCTTTTTATTCACCAAATGGATGTTAAAACAACATTTTTATATGGTGATTTAGAAGAGGAGATTTATATGGTACAACCCGATGGATGTGTAGTTCCTGGACAAGAAAACAAAGTTTGTAAACTTGTTAAATCACTTTATGGCCTTAAACAAGCACCTAAACATTGGCATGAAAAATTAGACCAAGTTAAGTTAAGTGGTGGTTTCTCTACTATAGAAGTAGAAAGATGTGTTTATACAAAACATGTAAATAATGATTGTGTAATCATTTGTCTATATGTGGATGATATGCTTATATTTGGCACTAGCATAAATGTTGTAAATGATACTAAGTTGTTACTTGCTTCTAACTTTGATATGAAAGATCTTGGTGAAGCAAAAGTAATTTTGGGTGTTAAGATCATTTAGGAATGATAGTGGTATCATACTTTCTCAAGAACATTATGTTGAGAAGATTCTGAAAAAGTTTGATCAATATGATGAATCTCCTTTGAATACTCCTTATGATTCAAATGTTATTTTATTAAAAAATGAAGGAGATCCTGTTGCTCAATCTGAATATGCAAAGATTATTGGAAGTCTTTTGCATTTGATGAATTTTATAAGGCCAGATATAGCTTACGCTGTATGTAGATTGAGCAAGTATACTCATTGTCCGAGTGATGGACATTGGATGGCTTTGTTGCGGGTATTAAGATACCTAAGAGGTAGCATGAATTATGGTATTCACTATAGTGGATTTCTCGCTGGAAGGATACAGTGATGCAAATTGGATATCTGATTCAGATGAGTCTAAATCCACTAGTGGCTATGTATTTAACTTTGGTGGTGGAGCTGTAACGTGGAAGTCAGCCAAGCAAACAGTGCTAACTAAATCCTCTAGGGATTCTGAGTTTATAGCACTGGAATTGGCTGGTAGTGAAGCTGAGTGATTGAAAAACTTCTTAGCAGATATCCCACTAGGCAGTAAATCGATACCTTCAGTGTCAATACACTGTGACAATAAGTCTGCAATATACACAGACAAAAATAAAACCTTTAATGGTAAGAGTAGACATATTCGATTGAGACATAATATTATAAAGCAGCTGCTAAAAACCGGTGTAATCTCAATCGATTATGTGAGGTCTGATGTTAACCTCGCGGATCCGTTAACTAAACCCCTGGGAAGGCAACAAATTGTTTATTTATCGAGGGGAATTGGTCTAAAGCCAATTTGAAATTGACAGTGATGGCAACCCAACCTCTGTGATTGGTGATCCCATGAAGGAGGTTCAATGGGTAAGAACAAGTCGTGCGTCAGTTCTGCTAGCACTGAATAAATATGCTAGTCCATTCCTATGGTACCGGAAAGTGCTAGATTGCTTTTTTGGTGAGGCTGAGTATATACTCTTAATGATTTCATAATCCTACGGGATGGTGTGCTCATTGCAGGTACACTTAATGAAATCACCTCTACGATTTCGGAGTGGGGCCGCTCCTATGAAACCTTGGCAAAGTTTCTAGAGCATTCGTTATGCACCACACTACTGGAAATAAGGTCTTTCACGACCACAATATTGGGCTTTTCACGACCACAAATAGGTGGTCGTGGAATCCCGCGTCGTAAAAAAGTGTGTTTTTCACGACCACATGTTTGTGGTCGTGATAGATAGGCTACCACGTCCACACTTATACAAGTGTGGACGTGGTAGGTGGACGTGATACCTATCACGTCCACACTTAGGTAGTGTGGACGTAATAGGGGGGACCTATCACGTCCACACCTTATAAGGTGTGGACGTGATAGGTCTCCCCTATCACGTCCACACTACCTAAGTGTGGACGTGATAGGTATCACGTCCACCTACCACGTCCACACTCCCTTATGTGTGGACGTGAAAGGGGTTTTTTTTTTTTTTTTACTTTTTGTAAATGCATTTTATAGTCATCTGCATTCTTGCAGATCATTTACAAACCACTGTCAATACCATACTACAGCACAATACAGAATACCAGAGCAATTGCAAAAACGTATCCCATAAATATTACCTTACTTAGACAACAAAATACAAAAGGCATAATCTAAGTTTTATATCTTTGCCTAGTAATATAAGTTCAAAATTTATCTACAACAATCTAAGCCTATACAATTTCTGCCTCACATAGTGATTAAAAATTCTGCAAGTGCGTTTCGTACAAAGTCAATATCCTCATCTTGTTTAAACGAGTCAGTACTAAGTCCATAAAGTCCCTCCAAAAGCTGCAACATAATTAAACAATATTAAAAAAGACAAGGAAAGTACCACTTACAATTAGAAATCACTATTTTCTTGGAGATATATGTTAGAAGCGTGCATACCTTTTGGAATTTCCTCCCTTGCTTAATTTGATCTTGATATACAATATCCAGCATGTATTTGCAGACATAGTATCCGCACTCTACAACGCCCCGCTGTCTTGGACACTGATAAATCACAGATAATATCAGCAATATCATAGTAGTTCGGGTATGACTAAAAGCAATATAAATGAAAATGAATATAAAAATTGCTTTTACCTTTACGTTTATAACATTAATCGAAGTCTGACTAGCTGTGTAATAATCAGTATCTTGAGCATCATGCCATTTTAATATTCCTCTTCAAAAGAGACAAAATCATAACAATAATGTTATATATAGTATAAAGATATATTATTATCAACCATAAAAGTAAAATAAAAGAGAAACTTACTTGTGGAAGACTTTTCTGTGATCGTTGCTAATAAATCCCTCTAAAGAGTCAAACCAAAAAATCCTGAACTCTTTCGGGCAAAGTATAGCCAGAGTCCAATGTCCACTGAAAGATATAAGTGAAAATAAATGTTAATTAACCTAAGACATAACATTTAATATTGTGTAAAAGATAACTCATTACCAATTCAAAACGGGGGCGAAATAAAGAGTGCCGCAATCAAGGCCCATCTGCAGCTCGACGTAAGATTGCATCTCCCAAAAATGATCCTTCTTACTCTTTTTAAGTAATCTCAAGGCGTTTTCATTATAAGCCAGTCTAGAAGGGCATAGAAACCGGCAAAACTTCTCCTTTGGGGTTCTTTGGCATAAACTGTGACAGTACCTATTAGACATGGCGAAATGGATTAGAACTTAAAGCCTCATTACAATATTCAACTATATTGGTAAAAATATGACACACTTACCAGACGGCCAAATCAAGCCAGCTTTGCTCAAGCTCTTCCATCATCAAGAACTCCTTAACGTCTCGAGAACCTTGCAACCAAATCATCTCCTCTACTAGTGGATTGACGACTCCAGCAGGTATTGAAAGATTACGCTCAAATCCAGGTTGCATCGTCCACAGCAGATTCAGATATGGGTACTTGTCACCGTTAAAATTCTGAAAATAAGAAACACATCATCAGTACACACATATATCAACAACATTGTTAATAAAGGTCAATTCATAGACAATTTGAGTACCTGTGGGAGAAGAATTGGTGGTTGAGCTTCTTGAGCTTCTTGAGCAGTATCGAACACAAGCCTTTTAGGCCAAACAATAAAGCCCTTCATTTCTTGCCCTAAAGTTGTGACCTCTTTAGTACGAAATGGAACACATGTCATTTCTTGGCCCTTTATCACGGAAATGACTGTCACTTTTACTTGATCATCCCGGATAGACCTGTTATGAATGGTGGTGTGATATGGGTACTTGAGAGCCTTAGCAACAGGGTGTAGGCAAGGCTCGTCAAGATGCAAGTAGCACTCCTCGTGGTAGTCATCAAGAGGATCAGGTGCACTTGGCTCATTCATTGTTGAAGTTGTTCTTTGGGAAGCTTGAAGAGCCTCTAACTGTGATGCAAGATATTCAAACCTCATTTGCCATTGGCTCTCCCGTTCTTCCATCCGTTCGTCCACCCGTGCATTCACCTTGCATCAAGCTCCTCAGTGGACATTTTAGGTCGAGACACCACTCGTTTTTTGGGCCCAAAAAATTCCTTTGCCCCAACTCTCCCAGAAACTCCTACAACTCGGCTAGGGTTGTCTAATCTCCCTAGCGAAGTTGCTAGGATGTCCATTCTGGGGTCCTGCGGTGTCCAAGACCCCTGAGAAGATTGCTCCTCCAGTTCATTCTGTTACAAAAGTGAACAAACATTGATTAATATACAATAATATCCTACGTAAGTGTTTAAATACAATTTATATAGCACTCACAATTCGGTTTGCCACCGCTTCAGCCTTGTGACTGGTATATTTTCCAGTTGGTCTCTTCCTCCGGGCCGCTGCCCATGTTACATGGCGTTGGAGGTCAGGTAAAGGTTCTAAGACAGTGGAAGATGACTCAGCTTCCATAGATTTCCGCTGCTCCTCCCACTTTTTTTGCCGCTCGGCTTCCACATAATCAGTCATCCAATCATACCCCCCACGGGACATGGTATGATTATACTGATTTTGAGCCCGAATCTCTGCTTGTTTTTTGCTTAACTCCTATGTACCACAATAATAAAATATTAATAATACAGGTACACAGATTAAAACCAAGTTATGAACTATACATGTATAGTAGATATACCTTAAATGCTTCAGACGTCCGATATTTAACAAACTCATTCCATTTCTCTGGTTCAATATTGGGATATGCTAAACATGGATCCTCACCCATTTTAGACCCCCCAAATATGTAGTCCTTGGCAAGGTTATATTTGAATTCACTAAACCTTTTTGCAATTTTTTGCCAAACGAACTCTTTGAAATCTTTGGTATCCGGCACATCCCAATATTGCTGCAATGAACAAACAAATATGATTAGTGATTAGTCACCACAATATCTCACAAATATGGAGTTAAAATACGAATGTACATACATATACATCCAACCAACATTGTTGCTTAACATCGTCATTAACGTGTTTCCACTCATTTATTGTGATGTCAACTCTGTTTCTCGCCACTGTTCCAAGATAACTTGAAAATGGCTTTGCAGTTGGCCCTTTAGGCCTATTTTTTGCATCTAGTTCCAAGTGATTTTTCTTCTTATGCTCAACTGTCAGAGCAATCACTTTCGAAAGTTTTGTAGGCCCTCTTTGCTTCTTCTTCACAGGGGGTGGTTGGGCCTCCTCATGATACTCTTGCTCGCGATCGGAGTCATTATCTGCCATTATAACCTGTGAAAGAGGAACAATTACATACATTAGCACAGAACAATTAATAATATTAGATAGATTATTAAATGAAAAACAATAACAATAATCAATACATTTTCTAACATTATGTGTTGTCGTCCCATATGTCCCATATACCCTCAGTATGATCATTTCTGACCGCACAGAAGTCATCATCATCATCATCTAACAAACTTCTTGTTGTTTTGCCTAATAATTGTATCTCATCATCATCACCATCATTTACTGTGAGAGCACAATCCATTTGATTTCTATTTTGCAAGGTAATGGAAAGCTTAACATTTGTAGGGTCTGATACATAAAACACTTGTTTCGCATGACTTGCTAGAATAAATGGTTCATCCTTGTAGCCGACCCTATTAAGATCAACAGATATCATGCCACTTTGGCGCTCAATCACAACCGCATTACTATGTACCCACTTACATTTAAATATGGGAACCTTAAAATGCGGTGCGTAGATGATTTCCCAAATTTCTTCAATAACCCCATAATATGTAGTTGTAGCCAATTTTGGGTTTTTGTCTCTAGAGCTAGAAAAATGGGTTGCCTCAGCTTCAACCATCACCCCGCTGTTTTGTGTGGTGCGCTTGCCATCAATGACCTTAGTAGAGAAAGAATACCCATTTATTTCATAACCACCCCATGAAAAAACAATAAACTGAGGCTTCACAGCTAGCAACCTTACTGTGTCAGACACATCCTTTTGTTTTCGCGCATACTCCTCGAACCAACCAATAAATGACTTGTTATGTTCATTTGAAATCTGCATATCACTCTTCTTCGGGTTATTCTCTTTCAAAAGCCTTTTATGTTCAGCCAAATAAGGTTGCACTTCTTTCATGTTATTCAAGATGTATAGATGTGCCTGTAACAACTCCACTCTCTCTACACCCTTTACTTTCATGCCCCGCACCCCTTTACCAGAAAGTTCATCTTCATCCAGGTTGATTTCCTCGTCGTCAGGTTTTCTTAGGTATGGTTTGCAAAAGTCCATTGCCTCTTCAACAAGATATCTTTTAACAATCGAGGCCTCCGGGCGATATGGGTTCTTTGAATAACCCTTCAAAACTTTCATGAATTGCTCAAAAGGGTACATCCACCTTAGAGAAACCGGACCACAAAGTCTTATCTCTCGAACCAAGTGAACAATCAAATGAACTGATATATCAAAAAACGCTGGAGGAAAATGCATCTCCAATTGCGACAAAATAACATAACCTTCCTTTTCCAACTCATCGAGTATTTCATTGTCAATTACCTTACTGCAAATGACATTAAGAAACTTACATAACCTTGTTAAAGTCTTCCGTGCATCATCCTCCAAAATTCCTCTTATAGCTACCGGCAAAAGTTGTTGCATTAACACATGGTAATCATGAGACTTCATTCCTGTCAACTTCAAATCATCCATTGACACAAGTTTGCTAATATTAGAGGAATATCCATGTGGCACTTTCATCCCACGTAAACACTCACACAATCGTGTTTTCTCAAGTTTGGAAAGTGTTTGAGCAGCAGGCTCCATATATGCTTTCTTTCCATCTTCACTAATTGTCGGATGTAACCGCTGTCTTATGCCCATCTCAACTAAATCTCTTCTAGCGTTGAGCCCATCTTTGGTTTTTCCTTGAATGTGTAACAACGTTCCGACAATACTTTCTGCGAGATTTTTCTCCACATGCATCACATCAATACTGTGCCTCACATCAAGACAACGCCAATAAGGGAGATCAAAGAAGATTGACCTCTTCTTCCAAATGTTAGTCCATTTCTTCTTCTTCTTTCCTTTACCAAATTCCACAGTAACACGAGCAACACGACGATAAACTTCTTCACCTGTTAACGGAATTGGAGCAGATGCATGCTCAGGAAAGCCATTAAATCGCTTCCTCAGTCGACGGTATGGGTGGTGGCGATCAAGAAACCTCCTATGACCGAGGTAAACAGTCTTCCTTCCATACTTGAGCTGGACGAAATTAGTGTCATCCTCACAAATTGGACATGCCTTATGTCCCTTGACACTATATCCTGAGAGATTGCCATATGCAGGTAAGTCATTGATTGTGGTAAACAACAAAGCTCGCAACTTGAATGTCTCCTTTTTGTATGCATCAAACACATCAACACCTTCATTCCACAACATCTTCAAGTCATCGATCAACGGAGTAAGATAAACATCGATATCGTTCCCAGGCTGTTTCGGTCCCGAAATCATCATACACATCATAAGATATTTCCGTTTCGTGCACAACCAAGGTGGTAGGTTGTAAATGACAAGCAAAACTGGCCAAGCACTATGTTTGCTAGAGACACTCCCAAATGGGTTAAATCCATCTGTACAAAGGCCGAGACGGAGGTTTCTAGGATCACTAGCAAACTCTGGAAAAACTGAATCAACCTTTTTCCATTGAGGAGAGTCAGCAGGATGTCGAAGATATCTAGAATCAGAATTTCTCTGATCACAATACCACCTCAGATTCTCTGCTTCTGTTGCATTCGCGAACAATCGTCTAAACCTTGGAACTATTGGAAGGTACCACATTACTTTTGAAGGTTCACCTTTTTTTGGTTTGTTTGTCTCTTCGTCGTCGTCGTCATCATCAGCACCCTTCCTCTGTTTATACCTTGGCTCCTGACATCTTGGACACACATGTAACCCTTCATATTCATTTCTATATAAAATACAATCATTGGGACAAGCATGTATCTTCTGATACTCCATACCCATCTTACTTAGCATTTTCTTGGCCTCATACATTGTCTTCGGAACCGCATTGTTATCCGGGAACATATCGCTCAAAGCTGCGAGCATTTTCGAGAAACCCGCGTCTGCCCACCCATTTTCCGTCTTTATTTCTAGTATTGTTAGAATGAAGGTCAGACGGCTATACTTCTTACACCCTGGAAACAAAGGTGTCTCAGCATCACCACGCACTTTGTCGTACTCGTCTGACACAACAAACGACTCCGCTGCGATATCATTTATCATGTTGTCCATGCCAACATCGCAAACATATTCATCATCATCATTATCATCCACCTCCGCTGCTTTTACATGTTCCACGGTAGTTCCCAATTCCCCATGCCAAATCCACTTCCTATATCGGCGATTGATCCCCTCACAAATAAGGTCATTCCTTATAGAGTCAAGGCTCTTGCGATCAACATTCACACACTTCACACAAGGGCACGGGTACTTTCCATTCTTACTCGCCACATTTCTTTTGGCAAATTCAATAAACTCTTCCACCCAGTTTTGATATTCTTCACTAGTTCGCAAAGCATCCATCCAAGCACGATCCATTGGAGTAATGTGTATAGTATGTATATACACTTGTCTTCATTAAAAAGAATAGAAGACAATTGAACCAATCAGAGGACTATCTATGGCAACCTAAAACAGTCCTAATCAACAACCAAAAACAGCCTCTCCAAGAAACTAGAGCCTATTTGCATGCAATTTTTACTACCCCTTCCAGCAAAGAAAACAAGCTTTTTCCAGCAATTATTGCTAAATAGAGCAGCCCAAAACACTCTTAAAATGTCCAGAATAGTCAACCAAACAGTGTACCAAATTAAGTGCAAATCAGAATTTACCACAAATGCACAAACCAAAAGCTAGCTGAATTTGATATTCAATAATAGAAGCAATATTTAAGCCAGCAAATGAACCAAATATAATCACAATAATCAAAATAACAATTAACAATCTATTACCAAAACCAAATAAAATCAGTAATTCCATTGAGCTTATAAAATCATTCAAACAATATTTCAATGCTTAAAATGTCTTACAGTGGGCACAAACTATATTAAAAAGCAAATACAAAAAATAAAAAAACAAAGAAAATACAATGAGAGAAAAATAAAAAACAAAAAATAAAAAAAAAAACTCACCTTAACTTGGGAGGATGTTGACGCTGAAACAGCAACAGAAGTTGATGTTGAAGATGTAGCGAAAAAACTTAAAGAAACCCAATTAATTTGTCCCCAAAATGCACTGCGAAAAGTAAAAAAAAAATCAGAGAGTATTATCTTGAAGAGGAGGGAGGAGGAGGGGGAGGGGGAGGAGGGGAGTAAAACTCTCGGCCACTTCTTGATAAGGCGAGAGGGAGGCGATAGAGAGGGAGGCGAGAGGGAGGGAGGAGTGGATCTTACCTGAGAGAGGGCGAGAGGCGAGGGCGGAGGAGAGGGAGGAGAGAGGGCGGAGGCGAGAGGGGAGGCGAGGGCGAGGCGAGGGAGGAGAGAGGGCGAGGCGAGGGCGGCGGCGGTGGTTGGAGAGAGGCGGCGGAGATAATGAGAGAAGAAGTGAGTGCCAAAGTGTGAGAGAAGAAGAGAGAAAGGGAGGCGCAGAGAGTGAGTGCCAAAGTGTTGGAGGGAAATAAAAAAGGGTTTTGGCGCCAGTGGGAAAAAAATTGCCCACCTTTCACGACCACACTTGGGTATATGTGGTCGTGGAAGGGTCCCCTTCCACGTCCACACCTTTAAAGGTGTGGACGTGGAAGGGGAGAACCCTTCCACGTCCACACTTATAGTGAGTGTGGACGTGGAAGGGTCCCCTTCCACGTCCACACATATATATGTGTGGACGTGGAAGGGGACCCTTCCACGTCCACACTCCCTATAAGTGTGGACGTGGAAGGCTGGTCCCCTTCCACGTCCACACATTTAAATGTGTGGACGTGGAAGGGGACCCTTCCACGACCACATATACAAATGTGGTCGTGAAAGATCTCCGCCTGGACAGTTATTTACATGTTATGCCACCGCGTTTTTCATCAACGACCAACATTGGCTTTTTAGTCGTTAATTATGGTCGTGAAAAGCCTATTTTCTAGTAGTGCCAGGCACGCTCATGGCCGATAACGGGCACAACCGCCGTTAACAGCGAAAATGTGGGGGTATAATCTGGCTATAATACCTCTAGTATACGCCAAGAGTTTTGAGTTCAATTCCATAGGAACACTGACTTCTCTGTGTACTAAGTATTACCAGTCTAGGTCTAGTTCAACTCCAGAGGACCACTATATACAATGGTTATATCCATGTGTGTAAAACAGCAAAAGACTCTTATTTGACACATGTGGGGATAATTGTTAGAGATTGTGAGAGTTTCCAATGAAAACATGTGGGTGTGTCAAAAAGAGAAGTCTCACATTGCTTGGGTGTGAGAACTTACAAGTGTATATAAGACATTTGTATTCAAACTCAAGTTAAAGGGCCAAGGGAGGAATGGGCCTCGCGTGCATAAGGTGGGCCACCGTTGAGGCAAACGTAGTGGAAATCTGTTTAATCCTGGGGAGAGCCGCTTCCTAAGCTTGCCGGTGGTCGCGGAATACCTCTAAAGGACAGTGTCCTTGCGACGCGACTCAGATCATTAGATTACCGTGTTTGTTGCTTTGTTTTATACAGTTACAGCGACTGTGATTGGAGGAAGAATATTCATTCAGATCACGCCATTCAGATCACGCCCTTCAGATCACGCTGTTCAGATCACGCCGTTCAGATCACGTTGTTCAGATCACGCCGTTCAGATCATGAATTTTGTATTGTTTGCCAACAGATATCAATTTAATAAAGGGATAAACAAAAACTGATGGCAAATAAACAAAACCTCAAGTACCCAACGAGAAACATATGCTTTATACAGTAATATCACAACATTGTTCAATAAGTAAAAGTTTGAATCATTTGTGTGATAAATTAATCTCACAAGGATACACAGGTTCTATAAACTAAGGTTTCAAATTGATGGGCTAATAAACAAAAAGCTAATGAAATCATTGCTTGAGGTTTTACGAAAAGAGTAAGGAAGGGGAAAAGGCTTATTAGAAGAAGAGGGACGTCACCTTAGCTGCCGTCACCTTATTGTATGTTTGTAATTTTGTATACAGTATATTGATATTGATAATAAAGTAATAAACTAAACCTAAAGGCCCAAAATTAAATCTGGTATAAAAAAGGCCTAAAAACTAAAAGAAGCAAAATTGGAAATTTATAATGTATCAAAAATTGGAAATATATAATGTATCAAAAATTGGAAATATATCATTTAAAATTGGAAATTTGGAAATATATATTTCCAGTTTTAAATATATATATTTATTTCCAATTTGGATATATATATATATATATATATATATATATATATATATATATATATATATATATATATATATATATCGGTTTTAACCGAATTTTTTTAATTAACCAAACCGAAACCCGATTTCCGAAAAAACCGCAACAAAATAACCGAAGTATACCCAAAAACCGAAATAACTGAACCGAAAAAAACCGAACTTATTTCAATCCGGTTCGGTTTTCGGTTTAGCTTGCTCACCCCTATCTGGAGATTTCCAAAGAGGAAAATTTGCCCCCTCATTATAGCGAGGGGCACAGTGTCGAATCATATAGTGAGGATTAGATGCTTGGATATATGCCTCCATGATGGCACGTTGCATCTCTAAGTGAGTGTGAAAGTTGTGGTAGTCGGGGGGTTGGATTGGAGATAGAGATGAAGTTTATTTGGAAATGACTGAGGGAATTTGAGTGGTATATGGGAAAGAAGACTTGGGTTATATATATACATATTATTGATTTTCAAACTGTGGTACCCTTTAGACGCCCTCGCTACCGCACATCTCACTGTTATAGTGAGTTAAGTGGTGATTACTGGGACAAATTGTCTCATCCCATGATTACTCACATTTTTGCAGGTATTCATGCACATGCGCAAGCATTAGGAAAGGGAATTAGGTTTTACAGGTTTTATTGATTCCTTAGAAATGTATATTGTCAAACTATATAGGTCTGGATTCTCTTTCACATGTATATATATCTATATATTGTTTGATATCAGTTAGTTTTGTTTATTAACCATGTTAGGCAAATCCTTTCTAACATGGTTAGCAATTAAGTTTTTATTTGTATTTAATATTAATGAATATTAGGTTTCTTCTTTTTCTAACCATGTTAGGTGAACCTTTTCTAACATGGTTAGCTTTTAAATTATCCATGATAGTGTTCAGGTTATATTAGGAAATTCTTTTCTATCATGGATAGTAGTTAACCATTAGGAAATTCCTTTCCTAACTATGATAGGACATTGATATTATGGAAATTTTCTATCATAGTTAGTAAAGAGGTTATTGAATGATAATGTATGGAATGATTAGAAAATTCTTTTTCTAACTATGATAGAGATATTGTTAATATGGATATTCCTTTTTCTATCATAATTAGTAAAGAGATTAATGAACTTGAAATAGATAATATTGGTTAATTAGAGAATTAGTAACAAAATGTTACACTTTTTCTAAAACCAGAGAAACAAACTTTTTCTTATTTTTTTGAAAACCACAAAATCTTATAATAGTAAAATGTAAATCATTAGGCAAACGTTATCACTTTAGATTAATGTGCTTTTATGAATTATTGAAAACGTCTATCGAATATTAACTTTTACAATTTATGCTACTCAAATATAATAATTTAAGCTAATAATTAATGAATGTTACAGCAGTACGTTATTTCTCAAAAACAATTACCTATTGCAACATTCAAGCATAATTGACTTTCTCAAATATTCAACTTCCATTAATGCTAGACGCAAATCAATCAGCAAATTCAATCGAGGTATTTGATTGATTCAACCAAAAACAACTACAATAATTCCAAAAATAAATTTGAAGATAAAAATGTTGCTTTTTATACCCTTAACCATTTTATCCTAGATACATTTCACAGGAAATTCATCCAACCACTTCCTCATCAAACATGATTGTATCAAGGTCAAGTTCTTCACGAGCAACACGAATAAAATCAATAGGTTATATTGATGATGGCGATCATATAAATCCTTGCAAACACTGTGGTGCATTACTTTGGTTCAATGAAAGAGTTGAGTGAGTTAAAGAAACAACTAACATGGAATTTGCAATTTGTTGCTCAAGAGGAAAAATAAAGGTTCCTTATTTTAAAGATCCACCTCCTCAAATTGTGTCTTTGTTTTTTGACAAGACCAGTTCAAACTCCAAAGATTTTTTGGACAACATAAGAGCTTTCAACAATATGTTCTCTTTTACTTCAATGGGAGGAAAAATTGACACCACAATTGATTCCCGGGGAAGAGGTCCATACAAATTTGTTCTAAGTGGTCAAAATTAACATTATCTTGGTTGTTTATTGTCGAAAAGAGGATTCAAGCCAATTTATTCTCAATTGTATATTAATGACACAAAGAATGAAGTCTCAAATAGAATAACAACATCAAGGTACATACAATACATCTCTCAACCACTCATTAATTTTGTCACAAATTATATTTGGACATTTATATTTTGTTATTAATTTAAATAAAAATTCTCAAATTTCCATACAGATCTGAAGGAATTAAACAAGGCATAGTGAAACAAGTCCAGGAATGTATAGATGAAAATCTTATGTTGGTTAAGAAGTATAGAATGACTTCTGAAATTTTGAATCAGAATACTCATGAGAAGGTGTTAGAATCTTAAGTTTTGATGAAGACTAAAATATGAAAGAACTAGTTGATCACTTAGGAAGATATAGGTTGATAGTGAATCCCAAGTTAGAGTACAACCGGATGCAGAATTACTTCCGGATTGATTAGAACTAGCGCTTGCGGATGAAGTACACATCCCCGAGCGGAAGCAAGTGAGACACTAAGTCAGAACCTAGTCTAGGGTACTAAAGTATTAAACCTTGGTGAAGACTAAGTTAGGACTCATTGATCCCTTGGAAAGAACTGAGCTAAAAATGAATCCTAAGTTAGGGCACAACCGGATGCAAAATTGCTTCCGGAAGACTTAGAGTAAAATAACGAGACTTACGCTGACGGTTGAACTAGACATCCCCTAGCGTCAGTGGATAATACACTGAGTCAGAACATAGTTCTAGTAAGAGTGCATCCGATAGCAGAATTGCTTCCGGTAGCAAGAATGCTTCCCATAGCCAATTGAACTCCCACTGCATGTGACTCTGTGCTATTATTGTTTGACTAACGTTTAAGTGCAGAACTCAGTCTTTGCTTCCGGTAGTAAAACTGCTTCCGGTAGCAAGCACAGTGAACGTAATGGATGCACAAGAGGGGGGGTGAATTGTGCTTCAAAAATAAATGCTCAAATTAAACGACACAAGAGTTATACTGGTTCGGTCTACCTGACCTACGTCCAGTCCTCAACCACCCAGGCCGAGAGTTCCACTATATCTCAGGTTTTAAATCGGGTTCACCTGAAACCTTACAACCGCAAGTTTTGCACGGGATCACTTGCAACCTTACAACAAGTTTTACACAGGCTCACTTGTAACCTTTCTAACTAGCTCCCCCTCACACCAAGCAAGGGGTTAACCTTTACACTTAAAGGATTTTTCTGACTAAGTTCTCTCAAAGAACGGATGGTGTTACACACTTAAGTACAATAAATGCTCTTTTAACAGAAAGAGACTTAACTACAATGAGTACAGAATAAGTAGATGAAAGGATCACTCAAAGTGTTAAATGCTCTTCGCTTTTTCTGGGCAGCTTTGAATGCTTGAAGATGTTCTTAGTTTCTCGCTCTAACTTCTCTCAAGAATATTCAAAGATAATTGTTAACCTCATAAATGAGGTTTGAGTCTCTTTATATAGTCTTCAAGCAATCTGTCTCTTGGTAGTTGGGAGAGCCGTTTGAATATGGTCGTTTAACCCATGTTACCGTTTGCTCAATAAATGCTTCATCAATGCATAGCAGGGTTGACTTGCTTTATCTCTGAAAAGTAGTCCTGACACCTCTGCTCTGACAAAAGCATTCTGACACTGCAACTTCTGACATTCTGATTGCTTGCGGAAGCAGATTCTCATCCGGAAGCAATTCTACTGAGTGTGCTGCACTGAGTGTTAGTCTAACAGTATAAAAACATATAGTCACATGCAGTGGGAGTGTTCTTAGTCTAAGAGGTCTTCCTTGCATCAGGAAGCACTTCTACATCTGGAAGTGATTCCACTGGATGAAGGATTTTGTTCACTATTACTCACTCTCGCTCAGTGTCTATTCAATCCAACAGTCAGCGCTAGTCACTAAGCTATCGGAAGCACTTTCACTTGACGAGGTAAACTTACTGACGCTTAGGGTTATATCTATTCTATCAGTCTGCGCCAGTCAAAATCTATCAGGAAGCTATTTCACTTGACGTGGCTTTTTCACTGACGCTTGGGGTATTCTATTTTATCAGCCTGTGCCAGTCTAAGTCTAACAGGAAGCATTTTTACTTGACGAGGTGAACTTACTGACGCTTGGGGTGATATCTATCTTATCAGTCTGCGTCAGTCTAAGTTTAACAGGAAGCAACTTCACTTCCGGTTGAATCATAGCTTAGTCTTAGGTTTTGTATATCTAGCGTTCATGGACTAAGTTAAATCTCTAGTGAATTACTTGCTGCCGCTGGGGGATGAAACATTCATCCGCGAGCCCAAGTCCTAGTCTATCCGGAAGTAAGTCCACATCCGGTTGCACTCTTACTTGGGATCCTGTGTTATTCTATTGTTTTCTAAGTACTAGACCTATTCTTTCATATTTTAGTCTTCATCAAAACTTATGATTCTAACATTCTCCCCCTTTTTGATGATGACAAACTCAGTATTTAACTATTTATCGATTAAGTCCATATGAAAGGGTTAACAGGAAAACAAAAGCAATAGATAAGAACAAGTAACTGAGACAAATATTATTGATAAACATAAGTTACAAGTCAGAGCATACTATTAAATAACATATACACGTAACGAGCATATACTAGGTAAGTATGAAAGTATGCATGAAGAAGGAAAAATTTCTAAAAAAAAAAAATGTTTGGATTGGGGGTTCAGGGTTTTTGTTTCTTTTTCCTCTCCCTCTCCTCTTGTCTCTCTTCCTTTTCCTTTTGTAGTTTGGCTAGCTCGACCTCATGAACATTCTGGTCAATTATCCGCTGAAGCTCTTCTTCATCCCTCTCTCTTCTGAGTCTCTCAGACTCAATGGATTCCTCAAGAGTCAAGTCTTCAATTTCCAGGGCTGGCTGAGGACATCCTTGTGTTCATTGACATGTGCAGAGTGGACATCACGACATCACATCTCTCCCCCTTTTGGCATCATCAAAGAGGGTGAGGGCCAGGGATGGAGTTTGGTCTAGAGTTGGGGTTGATAGGATTGGAGTGAGGGGAGGGTTCGTTGTGGTGAGTTTTTGGGTTTGTTGGTTATGAGAAGGTGAGGGTTGGGATTGGTGGTCATTTTGAGGTGGTGGCTGAGGGTGAGATCTTGGCAAGATGATTCTCGACTTGGCACATTCTGTCCTCAAGCTGCTGGATTCGTTCCCAGCGTCATACTTAGCACGGGGAGGACTTACCAAGGACTCAGGCAGCCTAAAAGGAAGCTCTTCTTCAAAGGCCCTAACAGAAGCTGGTACTTGTACCATGCATTTCCGGCATATTTGATCGCCGCAGCCTCTTCCTTAGGGATGGACTTCCTCTTCTTATCAAGCTTCTCTTGCTTAGAAACCACTAACTGTTCTGCCACTCTACCAGAAGTTTCAGGCTGACCTTGAATATTTTTATCCTGCCCCGGTGTATTCTGCCCAGAAACTTCATGGTGTTCTTGATGTTCATTGCGATGTTCTTCACGATGCCCAGATTTTCCAGAATGTTTATGGCTTGATTTCCCAGATTTTGACTTGTGTTTCTTAGATGAGGAAGGTTTCTTTGAAACTGGGTTTGTTTCATGGGATCCGGCCATTTTTGTGCGGGTTTGTGGTAAAATGCGAAGAAAATGAAGAACATAGAAGAAGATGAAGAGTTTTGTATGCAGAGAATTTGTAAGTATAAGTGAAAAGTGAAAGTGAAAAATGATGTCCTATTTATAGGTACAGTTACTAAGGGTAAAATGGTCATGCTTTTTCACATTTTCACACATTGGGTAGCGTAAACAACTTAAGTTGGAACGACACACCTGATGACACGTGTTGCTTTACATTACCAGAGAAGACATAACGTCTCTTTTGGGAAGTTGAAGAGTTTTCTGAAGTGACGTGTCTCTTGACTAGTGCTGGCGCTCTCTTGGCTTGATCATCCAGTGTCAGTGAGTGATCATCCGGAAGTGGTTTTGCTTCCGGTTGCACTTGCTTAAGATTTAACATTGAGTACCTGCAAAAACATATATTGGCACTCCGATGCCTAAGTTAGTATTGCTGTAAGTGATAAACAATCAAGTATAATGAATAGAATTTACACTTCATTTGGGTTTACCATTCCCAAATCACCTCAAATGAAAGTAAATTGGTCAAACCCCAGAGGCTTGGTGAAGATGTCAGCAAGCTGTTGTTGTGTGGGGACAAACTGCACCTTGACATCCTTCTTTTGAACATGGTCTCTGATGAAGTGATGTCTGACGTCAATGTACTTTGTCCTAGTGTGCTGAACTGGATTCTTGGCGAGGCTGATAGTGCTTGTGTTGTCACAGAGAATAGGTGCCTCAGGGAACTCCAAGCCAAGATCTCTCAACTGGTTCTTCAGCCACAGCACTTGAGCACAACAACTTGCTGCAGCAATGTATTCTGCCTCAGTGGATGACAAAGACACACAGGTTTGCTTTTTGCTAGCCCAAGTCACCAGACAACCACCAAGGAAGACGCATTGTCCACTGGTGCTCTTTCTATCAGTCTTATAACCTGCATGGTCAGAATCAGAGTAAGCCCACAAGAACTCTTGGTTACCTCTGGGATACCAAAGACCAAGTTCTTGTGTTCCCTCAAGGTATCTCAAAATACGTTTAACGCATGTTAAGTGTGACTCCTTGGGGTTGGCTTGAAACCTAGCACACATGCCTACACTAAATTGAATGTCAGGCCTACTCGCTGTTAAGTATAAGAGGGAACCTATCATTCCCCTATACATGGGCAGGCTGACAGATTTACCCTTTGCGCCAGCGTCGAGTGCGGCAGTGGTGCTCATAGGAGTGTCATACTCCTTGCATTCATCCATCCCAAACTTTTTGAGTAGTTCTCTGTAGTACTTAGTTTGGGAGATGAAGATTCCATTCTTCTTCTGTTTGATTTGCAGGCCTAGGAAGAATGTTAGTTCTCCCATCATTGACATCTCAAATTCACCCTGCATAGTCTTAGAGAAATCTTCACAAAGTTTCTCGTTAGTTGCCCCAAATATAATATCATCAACATAAATTTGGACAATTAACATATCTCTATCTTTGTGGAGGATAAACAGTGTATTATCTAATTTGCCTCTTGAGAAACCCTTGCCCAGCAAAAAGCTGCTGAGTCTCTCATACCAAGCTCGAGGAGCTTGTTTTAGGCCATATAAAGCTTTCTTTAATCTATACACATGTTTGGGGTGCTTATGGTCCTCAAAGCCAGGAGGTTGTTCTACATATACCTCTTCTTTAATATAACCATTAAGAAATGCACTCTTTACATCCATTTGATATAATCTAAAGCCTTTCATGGATGCAAAGGCTAGAAGAATCCTTATTGCTTCAAGTCTAGCGACTGGAGCAAAAGTTTCTTCATAGTCAATGCCTTCTTCTTGGTTGTATCCTTTGGCTACTAGTCTGGCTTTGTTTCTGGTGATTTGACCTGTCTCATCCAGTTTGTTTTTAAAGACCCACTTGGTCCCCACTATGGATTGATGAGACGGCCTTGGGACTAGTTCCCACACTTGACTTCTCTCAAATTGATTTAGCTCATCCTGCATGGCAATAATCCAGTCGCAGTCCTCAAGAGCTTGTTCAACTGAAGTTGGTTCGATTTGAGATAGGAATGCTCCAAACTCAACTTCATTTTGAACTTGTCTTCTAGTTCTGACACCAGAAGAAACATCACCAAGCACTTGATCAAGAGGATGATCCCTGTGATGTCTCCTAGCTATTGGCAACTGTGCCTCCTCAGGCATGTGTTGCACTCCAGGTTCATCACTGGGTTCACCTTCTTCTTTGGGATTGCTTGTTGGTGTTTCTTTTGGTGGTGAGGAAGATGATGGTAGTTTTGGAAGATTAGGTGCTTCATCATCTTTTGTGGATTGTCCCCATGTAGGAGTTTCATCAAATACAACATGCATGGATTCTTCTACAGTTTTAGTTCTCATGTTGTATATCCTATATGCTTTACTCCTAAGGGAATATCCTATGAATATACCTATATCAGCCTTTGGATCAAACTTACTCAAATTTACCTTTCCATTATTATGCACGTAGCATTTTGATCCAAATATTCTGAGGTGGCTGATGTTGGGCTTTCTTCCTTTGTATAGCTCGTATGGAGTCTTATCCAAGCCCTTGCGAACATAGGCTCTGTTGGAGATATAGCAAGCAGTGCTCATAGCGTCCGCCCAGAACACTTGAGAAACCTCTTTCTCGTTGAGCATGCTTCTAGCCATCTCCGTCAGAACCCTGTTCTTCCTTTCGACTACTCCATTTTGTTGAGGAGTCCTTGGAGCTGAGAAGTTATGTTCAATGCCGTTTTGCTCACATAGCTCTGAGAAGCTATGGTTCTCAAACTCTCCTCCATGGTCTGTCCTTATGGCTGTGATTTTGAGCTCTCTCTCATTCTGCACTTTCTTAGCCAGGACAACAAAAGCATCAAAAGTATCTTGCTTAGAGGCAAGAAACATAGTCCATGTGAACCTTGAATAGTCATCCACCACTACTAGAGCATATAGGTTTCCACCCAAGCTCTTCACTCTTGCTGGCCCAACCAAATCCATGTGGATTAGTTCCAAGGGCCTGCTGGTGGAGACTTTCTTCTTGGTTTTGAATGAGGACTTTGTTTGCTTTCCTCTTTGGCAGGATTCACAGATAAAATCATGCTTTACTTTAAATGATGGAATACCTATAGCTAGCTCCTTTTTAATAAGCATGTCGAGTTGAGTAAAATTAACATGAGCTAGTCTCTTATGCCAAAGCCAACTATTCTCATCACTAGATATTAAACATTTTTCTTCTAGTTGTTGGCATAAGTCTAAAGTATATAGATTCCCATTTCTATTTGCCTTAATCTTGCATTTTAAGTTGGCCTTATCTATATTCAGATCCTGCTTATCAACTATTAAGCACTCATTTGAATCAAATATTACCCAGTTTCCTCTGTCCGTGCTCTGGCTCACGCTCAGCAGGTTGTGACAGAGACCGTCCACTAGATAGACATCTTTGACTGGTCCAACTTCTCCAACTCCAGTGATCTTACCACTTTGATTTCCTCCAAAGGTCACTGTGGCTCCATCTTTGATCACCAGAGATTTGAACTTGTCTCTGTCTCCAGTCATATGTCTCGAGCATCCGCTGTCAATATACCATTTCTTGTTCTTGGATGCTTTAAGAAACACCTGGAAAAATCAAGTAAACTTAGGTACCCAATCTTTCTTGGGTCCTCGATCATTAGTTTTCAATGCCCTTGGTCTAGAGTCATCCTTCTTGACCTTGGGCTTGTGAATATTTAGAGCCTCTGGCTTAGAGTTGGCTCTGGACTCTTGGGTTTTCCCTTTGGAATGATTCCAAGGTCGGGATTGTTAGAATCTTAAGTTTTGATGAAGACTAAAATATAGAGGATTAAACCAAGTGCCTAGGAAGCAATAGGATAACATAGGATCCCAAGTAAGAGTGCTTCCGGGTGAAGATCTACTTCCGGATAGATTAGGACTTGCGCATGCGGATGAATGTTTTCATCCCCCAGCATCAGCAAGTAAATCACTGGGAAATAACTTAGTCCATGAGAATTAGGTACACAAAACCTTAAGACTAAGCTATGTTTCAATCGGAAGTGAGTTTGCTTCCTGTTAGACTTAGACTGGCGCAGAGCGATAGAATAGATATTACTCCAAGCGACTGTGAGTCTACTTCCCCAAGTGAAAGCGCTTCCTGTTAGAATTAGACTGGCGCAGAGCGACAGAATAGATATTACCCCAAGCGTCAGTGAGTCTACTTCCCCAAGTGAAAGCGCTTCCTGTTAGACTTAGACTGGCGCAGAGCAATAGAATAGTTATTACCCCAAGCGTCAGTAAGTCTACTTCGCCAAGTGAAAGCACTTCCTATTAGATTTAGACTGGCGCAGGTTGATAGACTAGATATAACCCCGAGCGTCAGCGGAAATGCAACATCAAGTGAAGTTGCTTCCTGTTAGATCTTGACTGGCGCAGACTGATAGAATATATTTCACCCTAAGCGTCAGTGAATTCACCACGTCAAGTAAAAGTGCTTCCGATAGCTCAGTGACTAGCGCTGAGTGGTGGAATGAAATAGACTAAGCGAGAGCAAGTCATGGTGAACTAAATCCCTCATCAGGTGAATTTACTTCCGGATGTAGAAGTGCTTCCGGATACTCCTTAGATTTAGGGATCACCCACTGCATGAGACTATATGATTATATTGCTAAACTAACGTTCAAGTGCAGCACACTCAGTAAGGTTGCTTCCGGATGAGAAGTTGCTTCCGCAAGCAATCAGGATGTCTGAACGTTCAAAGAGATGCAGTGTCAGAATGCTTTTGTCAGAGCAGAGGTGTCAGGACTACTTTTCAGAGATAAAGCAATTCAACCCTGCTAAACATTAATGAAGATGCACTTCTCAACGGTAACATAGGATTAACGGCTTTATTCAAACGTTCATATTCAACCTGCCACAGAAGCCTATGAAGCCGAGTATAAAAGAGACATTCATTCAGAAGAGAAGATATGGAAGAAAAAGAGAGAACAGAACAAAGTATCTGATATATCATACTCTTCATTCTACACATCTTCTACTACTCTCAGATCCAGATTTGTGATATTTTTCAGAGAGTAATTTTATTGTACTTAAGTGAGTAACATCATCCACTCTTAGAGAGAGTTAGTTTTGAGCTTAAGTGTTTAGCACAATCAGTTCATAGAGTGAACATAGTGTAAACTTACAATTTGTAAGGGGGAGCATTTAGAGGTTGTCTAAATCTCCATAGGTTGCAAGTTAGCCCGTAAAACTTGCATTTGTAAGGTTTGCAGGTGAACCCGGTGTAAAACCTGTGGGTTGTTAGGTGAACCCGTGCTCGTAAAACCTAAAGTGTAAAGGCTTCTCTTGTGCTCGGTTTAAACAAGAATAGTGGATTGAAAATCTCAGGTGGAGCCTGGGGACTGGATGTAGGTCTGGGTGACCGAACCAGGATAAATTTATGTGTGCATAAATTTACATTCAAACATTCTATTTTGCATCACATAACATACTGACTTGTGCATATCACTACTTCGTAAATATTATCACCAAGCACAAGCAGTCTTTCGAAAACAAGATTCAAAAGATTTAATTTATTCCCTCACCCAATTCACCCCCCCCTCTTGGGTGACAACCACGTTTATCATTTGGTATCAGAGCAAGGTCACTTGTTTAAAGGATCCAACGATCTCAAGTGCAAAGACCTAGGCTGATTTGGGTTACAAAATGTGTTTTGAAGGTTTTGATCATACAATCCCACCCGTGTTAGAAAATGCTGATTTTTACTTATGGAAGGGAAGGATGAAAAGTTTTATACTATCCACTGATTTCAAAATGTGGGATGTTTTTGAAAAGGACTCTGATTTCAAACCAAAAGTAAATTGGACAGAAGAGGACAAAAGCTTATTTTACTTAAACCTTAGAGCAATGCAAATTTTGCACAAAAGTTTATCTGACAATGATTACCAGAAAATTAAACATTGCTCTAGGGCTATAGATATTTGGAACACTCTTGATACTATGTATGCTTCTAACCAATTTCTTGATGTTAAGGCTGTCCAAAGCTCACTATGTGCTCCTTGTGAATCCACCGTTGATGAGCTACTGGATGGTGATGTAGTAGAAGCTAGTATCAGCAAAGAGAGAGTGGATCTCCGCCTAGAAGATTCAGAAGCTGAAGAAAATGAGGTACCTAAACTTGAAACTTCTGAATTGCAAGATATGTATAATGAGCTACATGTTGAATTCTGTAAACTTGCAAAAGAAATTCTAGGCTTAAGAAAAAGGAATAGGGAACTTGAGGAACTTATTCCTTCTTCTACAACCAAGGAGTCCAAAGTCCCACTCATAAAAGAAGATTTTTCGAAAGACCCTGAAATTTCAAAAGTTAATAAACATAGAGTCTTTGAAAAGAAAACTGACCACCATAATAGTGATAAGAAATCTGATTCTGAACATCATCCCATTATCTGTCATTATTGTGGTAGAACTGGTCATATTTCTCACACATGCAATTTTAAGAGAAATTTAAATGTGAGAAATAAATATATATGGATCCCCAAAGGACAAGTAAGGTCCAGCGCTAACTATGTAGGACCCAAGTACAAATGGGTACCAAAACTCCCTTCTAGTGCCTTACCTGTGCAGGAAAGATCAAGAGTTCCTCTTGTCCCAAAGAAGAGAACTCGTGGTGATGTCACTACTGCAACTACCTGGTTCAATCATAAGAAGCAGTGCGCTACCACAAGGAACAAAGACCTTGTCTCAGGGATAAGCTATCACAGAGTTCCATTCAACTATCCTGAGAAGGACAAAAGAGAGAGGATGTCTCAACTCACATGGAGAAAACCTGCGAATCCTGTCTCTCCTAAGAAAGTGCTTCAGGCCAAGGATAAGTATAAAAGATCTCCTTGGGTAAGCAAGGGATTATTTAAGGTTGAAGCATGCAACAGTAAAATCTCCTATGCAAATGTAAGATGGACTTATTGAGATTTTACATTAAGCATCATAAGCATGAACATGATATGGCTTATAAGATATTTCACACAATGTTCATACTCTACATGCTATCTATGACTATCATTATCAGAAGCCATGTGCATATAGTCATAGTTGATTCGCAATGCTATATTCATAGTGAATAATTCTTAAGTGCATAAGAATCACATACTTCCTACAAACTGACCAGTCAGATCCAAGTTTGGAGACTGAAAAATGGGAAAGAGAAATCATTTGCTATTTTGTAGGAAAGAAGGTACGAAGGAACAACAATTTTCATGATCATACCTGATCAGAGCAATGTATCAAATCTGAATGAGTTGTTGTTCATACTGGGCTCCGAGAGCTACTGCTCCTGAAATTGAGAAGATCAAACAAACTCTACTTGACGCAAATATGGCTTTAGTTATGAAAGCTTGATCGCTGTGGATGCACAAGAGAGAACATCAACGAGTCACTCAAAGTTAAATCTTAAGTAAGTACCATCGGAAGCAAAACTACTTCCGGATGCTCTCGTGCTGACGCTGAATGACTACTCAAGGCAACCAGGAGCGTCTGTCCAACCGGAAGCAAAATCACTTCCGAATACTCTTTTGCTAGCGCTGGATGATAATTCAATATGATCAAGAGCGCCAGTGTCAGATCAAGGGACACATCACTTCAGAAAACGTTTCAACTTCCTCTATGAAACGCTGTGCCTTCTCTGAAGCAACACGTGTCATCAGGTGTGTCGTTCCAACTTAAAAACTTACGTTACCCAATGTGTGAAAATTTGAAAGAGTATGCCCATTCTATCCTCAGAAGTTTTACCTATAAATAGAAGTCATTTTCCATTTTCACTTTTTACTACATCTTTTTCACTCGCATCATTTTCTCTGAAAAGTCTTTTCATCTTCTCCATTGTGTTCTTTATTTTTCACACTTCTTGCATTTCATCTTTATTTACACAACATTCATACAAAAAAATGGCCGGTACGAATGAATCCAACCCAGTCATCCAGAAAACCTCTTCTTCCAAGAAACATAAATCGAAATCTGGGAAATCCACTCACAAGCATTCTGGTAAATCTGGGCACCATGAAGAACAACATGAAGAACTTCATGAACGCCAAGAAGGTTCTGGGCAATCACGAGGACAGGGTGAAGACGTTCAGGGTCAGCCTGAAACCTCTGGTAGAATAGAACAGGCAGTGGGTTCTGAACAAGAGCGGGATGCTCAGGGAAAGGAAAGAAGAAGAAGGTTCATTTTTCTGAGGAGCCTTCCTCCAAGAGGCAGAGGGTTGAGGAAGAAGATGATCTCACAGTTTATAGAGATGGGGCTCTGGAGAGTGTATCCGCCAAATTTGAGACATCCATTCCCATCTTCAACCATGGCCTGTTCATCAATCTGGACAAGTTGAATGAACTAGGGTTTGCTCATTTACGCCCTTACTTGGAAAAGTATATGCCTTGGCTGGGCATCAACCAGGACTACAACGTCAACGTCCTGCGAGTCTTTTGCCAATCCCTCTCTGGCAGAGCTAAGTACAGGAAGGTGGATGGGAAAGAGCAAGTCCACAAACTCTCCTTCACTGCCACTGTAAGAGGAAGAACCTTCAGGTTCACTTGGAGAACCTTGAATGAGATGATGGGAATCACAGAAGAGGATATGAATCAATGGATCTACCCTGAGTCTCACAAGTACAGCAAGGAGGAACTCGAGGAGTTGTATGGCACCAACAGCAAAAAGGTGTCCAAGATGTCTGATTCTAACAGGCTCCTGTACTACATCTACTCCCGGATAATGACTCATAAGGGAGGCAACTTCAACGAGTTCACACTGCTGGACAACCCTTGGTTCCCTAGACTCCTCTCGCTCAAGCCTTTCAACCCTGGGCAGTTGATATGCCTAGAGCTTCAGCGCTGGTTAAGCAATGACAAGTCAGGTTATCTTCCCTATCCCACCATCATTGCCTTCCTTCTTGAGAAGCATCTGATCAAGGCTACATCTGCTGTGGAAGAAGAGAATGTCCAGTGTAGGCCTGTGGGAGCAACCAATGTGGCAAGGATGGGGATCAAGTATTTCAAGCCTCCTAAGCCCACTCGCTCACGCTCACAAGCCAGTAGTGCTTCTGGTACTTCAGCTCCCTCTGCATCTGGAGCAGGAGATCAGGAAGTTGACTCACATGCTGGGCCAAGCCGTAGTGCAAGGGTTCCAGCTTCTGTTAGGGCCTTTGCCGAGGACATAAAGGAAGAGCTTCTGTTGAGACTGACTGATTCCTTGGTGGGTCCTCTCCGTGTTGAATGTGAAGCTGGCTTCCACCACCAAGGGGAGCGAACCCAACGGCTTGAGGACAGAATAGGACAACTCGAGAATCACCTTGCCAGGGTGGATGCAAAATTAGACCTCATTCTCCAGCACCTACAAATTCCCCAACCTTCATCACAAGGTAACTTACCACCTCCTCCTCCTCCTCCTCAAAACCCTCCTCCTCCTAACCACCCTCAACTACCACCTCCTCCTCCGCCCAACACTCAACAACCTCAGCCTCCACCACAAAATGACCAACAAGCCCTACCATCACCCAACAATGACCAACAATCCCAACCTTCACCTACCCATGACCACCAAACCCAAGACTCACCTCACAACTCTCCACGCCATTCTCCTAGAAACTTCTCATCCTCACCTTCCTCATCCTCATCCTCACCCATTCCCACACGACCAGGTGCCCCTACACGCTCTCCACTCCGCTTCTCCAACCCTACCCATCAAAGCCCTAGACGCATAGGATCTGAAACAGCCATTCACCCCCTCAGCCAACCATACGGCGAATATCCCCGCCTTCAACCACTCTCCGATGACCATTTACCCTTTACCCCTGACTCCGCCAACTACAAAGAATACTCCTCCACTCATCCTTATGGGGATATCCTTGTCACCACCAGCTGCTTCCCCGACCCTCCTCAAACTCCTGAACACCTATCTTCTCCCACATCCTCCACCTCTACCCTCTCACCCTCCCCTCCCAAGAAATTTGGTCCTGAACCACCTCCATCCTCCTCCACATCCACTCCATCCCTGGCACTCACCCCTGTTGATGATGACAAAAGGGGGAGAAATGTTATGTCCACTCTTCGTCTAAGCATGGCCACAAGGGATGCCCTCAGCCAGCCATCACTCTGGATTGATGAAGATATCACGGCCGCCCTGCGTCGTGTATATGAGTCTCAGAGGCTGAGTGGTGCAGAGAGCCTTATAAGAGGAGAGGCCGTCCGGTTCATGCAGCAGAAGAAAGCGGCTGAGCAAGGACCACAATGGGATATGGTTGTGTATGGGCAGAATGAACAATCCTCACAATCTGAGTCATCATCGGAGCCTCCTCCAAATAAAACAAGTAGAGAGATGGTTGAGGAGATCATAATGAAGTGGGGACTGAAGAGACCCAACCATCCTCCCATTGTGATAGCCAAGCCTGTTCCTGCATCCTCTGGGCAAGAGTCTGAGGTCCCTTCATCTGAGCAATCTTCTGATCCTCCTCCCTCGTCTGAGCCAGCAGCCAGATTCAGTGCACCCAGAAAGAAGGCCGTTGCTAGGAAACGTGCCAGGAAGTTAATTGCCACCACTGAATCTGATGAGTCTGAGGAAGAGACTCCATCTGACCTACCTGAGCAAGGAACTTCATCTGCTCAGGTTGTGCAAGAAAATCCAGTGGTCCAAGCGGTTCCAATTCTGAAGGAAGTCAAATTGGAAATTGAAGACATGACTCCTGAAGAATTTGAGAAGTATGGATTCACTGACAAGCTATCCTTTGGTCAGATGGCTTGCCTCGATGCTGAAAGAGCAAGTGCCATGCCCACTCCTCCAATTAGCAAAAGCAAAAGGAAGAGCAAAGGGAAAGGGAAACGGAAAGTCCAGGAAGTTGAGGAAGACCCCAACTTCCCTGTATGGAATGTGAGAATCCGGGCTGTCCACTATCCCAATGGAGAGATCTCCTACTTCGATGATGCTACAGGTTTCCCTGGGTATGAAGAAGTGGAGAACATGAAAAGGGCATACGAGGAGTCCATTGAATCAGAAAGGCTCAGGAGGGAAAAAGAGGAAAAGAGCTTCAAGAGATCATTGCCCAGATAAACCAGAGTGAGCGTGAGGAAAATGAAGAGAGGCAGAAAGAGAGGGAAAAGAAAAAGAGACACAAACTCTAACCCCCAATCCAAATATTTTTGTTGATTTTGTTTTCATGCATATTTTCATTCATACTTAGTGAAATTTATTTGTATACATTCTTTACTTGTATATGTTATTTGATTACATAACTCTGACTTGTAACCTCTGCTTGTCAATAATATTTGTCTGAGTTACTTGTTGTTATCCATTGCTTTTATTCTCTTGATAATCCTTCCTTAGGAACTTAATCGATAAAACTAGGTTTGTCATCATCAAAAAGGGGGAGAATGTTAGAATCTTAAGTTTTGATGAAGACTAAAATATAGAGGATTAAACCAAGTGCCTAGGAAGCAATAGGATAACATAGGATCCCAAGTAAGAGTGCTTCCGGGTGAAGATCTACTTCCGGATAGATTAGGACTTGCGCATGCGGATGAATGTTTTCATCCCCCAGCATCAGCAAGTAAATCACTGGGAAATAACTTAGTCCATGAGAATTAGGTACACAAAACCTTAAGACTAAGCTATGTTTCAATCGGAAGTGAGTTTGCTTCCTGTTAGACTTAGACTGGCGCAGAGCGATAGAATAGATATTACTCCAAGCGACTGTGAGTCTACTTCCCCAAGTGAAAGCGCTTCCTGTTAGAATTAGACTGGCGCAGAGCGACAGAATAGATATTACCCCAAGCGTCAGTGAGTCTACTTCCCCAAGTGAAAGCGCTTCCTGTTAGACTTAGACTGGCGCAGAGCAATAGAATAGTTATTACCCCAAGCGTCAGTAAGTCTACTTCGCCAAGTGAAAGCACTTCCTATTAGATTTAGACTGGCGCAGGTTGATAGACTAGATATAACCCCGAGCGTCAGCGGAAATGCAACATCAAGTGAAGTTGCTTCCTGTTAGATCTTGACTGGCGCAGACTGATAGAATATATTTCACCCTAAGCGTCAGTGAATTCACCACGTCAAGTAAAAGTGCTTCCGATAGCTCAGTGACTAGCGCTGAGTGGTGGAATGAAATAGACTAAGCGAGAGCAAGTCATGGTGAACTAAATCCCTCATCAGGTGAATTTACTTCCGGATGTAGAAGTGCTTCCGGATACTCCTTAGATTTAGGGATCACCCACTGCATGAGACTATATGATTATATTGCTAAACTAACGTTCAAGTGCAGCACACTCAGTAAGGTTGCTTCCGGATGAGAAGTTGCTTCCGCAAGCAATCAGGATGTCTGAACGTTCAAAGAGATGCAGTGTCAGAATGCTTTTGTCAGAGCAGAGGTGTCAGGACTACTTTTCAGAGATAAAGCAATTCAACCCTGCTAAACATTAATGAAGATGCACTTCTCAACGGTAACATAGGATTAACGGCTTTATTCAAACGTTCATATTCAACCTGCCACAGAAGCCTATGAAGCCGAGTATAAAAGAGACATTCATTCAGAAGAGAAGATATGGAAGAAAAAGAGAGAACAGAACAAAGTATCTGATATATCATACTCTTCATTCTACACATCTTCTACTACTCTCAGATCCAGATTTGTGATATTTTTCAGAGAGTAATTTTATTGTACTTAAGTGAGTAACATCATCCACTCTTAGAGAGAGTTAGTTTTGAGCTTAAGTGTTTAGCACAATCAGTTCATAGAGTGAACATAGTGTAAACTTACAATTTGTAAGGGGGAGCATTTAGAGGTTGTCTAAATCTCCATAGGTTGCAAGTTAGCCCGTAAAACTTGCATTTGTAAGGTTTGCAGGTGAACCCGGTGTAAAACCTGTGGGTTGTTAGGTGAACCCGTGCTCGTAAAACCTAAAGTGTAAAGGCTTCTCTTGTGCCCGGTTTAAACAAGAATAGTGGATTGAAAATCTCAGGTGGAGCCTGGGGACTGGATGTAGGTCTGGGTGACCGAACCAGGATAAATTTATGTGTGCATAAATTTACATTCAAACATTCTATTTTGCATCACATAACATACTGACTTGTGCATATCACTACTTCGTAAATATTATCACCAAGCACAAGCAGTCTTTCGAAAACAAGATTCAAAAGATTTAATTTATTCCCTCACCCAATTCACCCCCCCCTCTTGGGTGACAGCCACGTTTATCAGGGATCCTTGTCCTCTCTTAGTTTCCTTAGCAGATGGAGGATCCTTTGTTGCCTTGGTTCCTTTAGGGACCCATTTGTAGGAGCTACTTGCTCCATGCTTCTTAGCATTACAGGTGGACGTGGAGTGTCCCTTCCTGTTGCAATAGTTACAGAAGCTGAAGGGTGAGGAGCTATGACTAGAGGCTTTATGGAAGAACTTTAAGTAGGGCTTTACTTTTGGTTCCACCCACTTCTTTCCTCTAGGAGTATATCCTAATCCAGTTCTATCCCTATATGCCCTTTGGTTCATTAAGAGTATATTTAGCATTTCTGAACCATTGGTAAACTTCTGCAGGGCATTTTGCAGCTTGTTATTTTCCTCTGAGATTTTGCTGCAATTAGGGCAGCTCTCAGGTGTTGGGGCGTTAGGTTCTACTTGGGGAGAACCCTGGCCATCCACTACCGGAAGTCTTCTAGCTTCCGCTAGTTCCTCACTTAGTGAGTCCACCTTGGACTCAAGTGATTCCTTTTTGGTTTTCAACACCTTATAGGCTTTACATAGTCTAGAGAATTCTTCATGAACCTCATTGTATGCCTCTTGTAGTTCAGGAAGAGTTACCTCATGATCTTCGTTGGTGAGGTCAAGATCTGAAGATGCTTCTTCATCCTCTTCTCTAGCTACCAGGCAGAGGTTGGCAACTTCTTCTTCATCACTTGCTTCCTCATCTGAGCTATTTACCCAAATGGAGGATACAAGAGCCTTTCTTTTGTCCTTGCCTTTTGACCTCTGCAGGCTGGGACACTCAGCCTTGAAGTGACCAGGCTTATTGCATTCAAAACGCACAGGGACCTTTTCTTTCTTGTATCCCTTCTTCTGGCTGGAATCACTTCTCTGATAGCCTCCTTTCTTTCTGAAGAATTTCCTAAATTTCCTCACCATCATAGCCATCTCCTCATCGTCCATCTCCTCCTCATCATCCTCATCATTGTCATTGATCTCCTTGCTGGGAGCAACGAGAGCAAGGTTCTTGTTCTTGGATGAGGGTTGAGGAGCTCTCATAGCCAGCAAGGTAGGTTCATATTCAGCAAGAGAGCCAAATAGTGCGGTGATGGAGCTGGTTGATTCTCCTTGCACTTCTTGCAAAATAGTCACTTTGGTGATCCAGTCACCCTTCAAGATCTTTAGAATCTTGCTCACTTGCTCTCTTTCAGGGATATCCTTACCCAGCGAGGCCAAATTGTTGATGAGATGGGTGAACCTGAGCTCCAGCTCTCTGATAGGCTCGGTGGGACTCAGCATGGCGAATTTGTGAAATTCTTCCACCAGCATTTCAACACGTCTCGCTTTTACTCCCTTGGTTCCAGAGTGAGCAGCCTCAAGAGCCTCCAACATATCTTTAGCATTTTTGTGGTGGCTGATCCTGTGAAACTCTTTAGGGCTGAGAGCACACTGGATGTAGTGCATGGCCCGGTAGTTTAGTTGGACTAGAGCATAATCCTCATTTGTGTACCTAGATCGCTGCTTGGCAAAACCATCCTCATCCAGTGGTGTGTGATCCCCACGTTCGATTACGTCCCAGAGTCTGATGTCGCTGGATTTGATATAGGTCTCCATTCGAAACTTCCAGAATGGATAGTTATACCCATCAAAGCCTGGAGGCTTGTTGGGTTGAATAGAGACATCTGGCAGGGAGTAATCTGTATCCATTACTGGATCTTTGCTTTCTGGATTCGTTGGAATCGAGTGAGAAAGACCCGCTCTGATACCAAATGAACGTAATGGATGCACAAGAGGGGGGGGTGAATTGTGCTTCAAAAATAAATGCTCAAATTAAACGACACAAGAGTTATACTGGTTCGGTCTACCTGACCTACGTCCAGTCCTCAACCACCCAGGCCGAGAGTTCCACTATATCTCAGGTTTTAAATCGGGTTCACCTGAAACCTTACAACCGCAAGTTTTGCACGGGATCACTTGCAACCTTACAACAAGTTTTACACAGGCTCACTTGTAACCTTTCTAACTAGCTCCCCCTCACACCAAGCAAGGGGTTAACCTTTACACTTAAAGGATTTTTCTGACTAAGTTCTCTCAAAGAACGGATGGTGTTACACACTTAAGTACAATAAATGCTCTTTTAACAGAAAGAGACTTAACTACAATGAGTACAGAATAAGTAGATGAAAAGATCACTCAAAGTGTTAAATGCTCTTCGCTTTTTCTGGGCAGCTTTGAATGCTTGAAGATGTTCTTAGTTTCTCGCTCTAACTTCTCTCAAGAATATTCAAAGATAATTGTTAACCTCATAAATGAGGTTTGAGTCTCTTTATATAGTCTTCAAGCAATCTGTCTCTTGGTAGTTGGGAGAGCCGTTTGAATATGGCCGTTTAACCCATGTTACCGTTTGCTCAATAAATGCTTCATCAATGCATAGCAGGGTTGACTTGCTTTATCTCTGAAAAGTAGTCCTGACACCTCTGCTTTGACAAAAGCATTCTGACACTGCAACTTCTGACATTCTGATTGCTTGCGGAAGCAGATTCTCATCCGGAAGCAATTCTACTGAGTGTGCTGCAGTGAGTGTTAGTCTAACAGTATAAAAACATATAGTCACATGCAGTGGGAGTGTTCTTAGTCTAAGAGGTCTTCCTTGCATCAGGAAGCACTTCTACATCCGGAAGTGATTCCACTGGATGAAGGATTTTGTTCACTATTACTCACTCTCGCTCAGTGTCTATTCAATCCAACAGTCAGCGCTAGTCACTAAGCTATCGGAAGCACTTTCACTTGACGAGGTAAGCTTACTGACGCTTAGGGTTATATCTATTCTATCAGTCTGCTCCAGTCAAAATCTATCAGGAAACTATTTCACTTGACGTGGCTTTTTCACTGACGCTTGGGGTATTCTATTTTATCAGCCTGTGCCAGTCTAAGTCTAACAGGAAGCATTTTTACTTGACGAGGTGAACTTACTGACGCTTGGGGTGATATCTATCTTATCAGTCTGCGTCAGTCTAAGTTTAACAGGAAGCAACTTCACTTCCGGTTGAATCATAGCTTAGTCTTAGGTTTTGTATATCTAGCGTTCATGGACTAAGTTAAATCTCTAGTGAATTACTTGCTGCCGCTGGGGGATGAAACATTCATCCGCGAGCCCAAGTCCTAGTCTATCCGGAAGTAAGTCCACATCCGGTTGCACTCTTACTTGGGATCCTGTGTTATTCTATTGCTTTCTAAGTACTAGACCTATTCTTTCATATTTTAGTCTTCATCAAAACTTAAGATTCTAACACACAGTGTCAGAACGTACAAGTGCCCAGAAGTCAGAAGTGCTTTTTGGCAGAGCAGAGTTGTCAGAGTTGCTTTTCAGAGATAAAGCAAGTCAACCCTGCTGAGCATTTATGAAGCATTAATGGATCCAACGGTAACAAGGGTTTAACGGCATTATTCAAACGACATTGTTACCTACCAAGCAAGAGGATCATCGAAGATGCTATATAAGGAATTGCTTCTTCATTTATGAAGCACCGAACATAATCTGCAAAAATCATTCAAGCATTCAAAGCTCATACTACTCAGAAAACAAGAGAGCACTTATTGTATTGAGAGTTTTTTCTTTATCCATCTTGTACTCTTTGTATTTAAGTCTCTTCATTTATTGAGAGCATTTATTGTACTTAAGTGAGTAACGTAATCTGTTCTTGAGTGAACTAGGTAGAAAATCCTTTGTTTAAAGGTTGAACCCTTACAAGTAGTAAGGGGGAGCGAGTTAGGCTGTAAGGTTGCAAGTGAGCCCGTAAAACTTGTGGTAGTAAAAGGTTGCAGGTGAACCCGTTGTAAAACCTGTGGATTAGTGGAACTCAATCTGGGTGATTGAGAACTGGACGTAGGTCAAGAGTTGGACCGAACCTGTATAAAAGTCTTTTGCTTTTAATTTTCCAGTTTATTTGGTAGCACAATTCACCCCCCTCTTGTGCATCCTCACTTTCATTTGGTATCAGAGCAAGGTCTTTCTGACTTGATTCCAACGAATCTGGAAAGAAAAGATCCAGAGATGGATGCAGATCAACATTCTCTCCCTGATATATCCATCCAACCAAACAAGCCTCCTGTCTTCGATGGATACAACTATCCCTTCTGGAAATTCAAGATGGAGAACTATATTAAGGCAAGTGGCCTTCGAGTCTGGGACGTTATAGAGCATGGTGACAATATTCCACTGGATGATGAAGGTTTTGAGAAGCCTCGATCCAGATTCACCAATGATGACTACTTCAAGGTCGAGCTGAATCACAAGGCCATCCACTATATTCAGTTCGCCCTGAGCCAGAAGGAGTTCTTCAGGATAAGCCACTACAAAACAGCAAAGGAGATGTGGGATGCCCTTGAGACATCTCATTCCGGAACCAAAGGAGTCAAGGATAGAAGAGTTGAGATGCTGGTGGAGGAATTCCACAAGTTCACGATGCTTCCTGATGAGCCAATCAGAGACTTGGAGCTCAGATTCACCCACCTCATAAACAACCTTGCTTCACTGGGAAAGAACATCCCTGAGAAGGAGCAGGTAAATAAAATTCTGAAAGTGTTAAAGGGTGACTGGCTTACAAAGGTAACTATTTTGCAGGAAGTTCGGGGAGAGTCAACCAGTTCTGTCACTGCCTTATTTGGTTCACTGGCTGAGTATGAACCAACCCTGTTGGCACAAAGGCCTCCCCAAGCAGCTGCTAAAGCCAAGAACCTTGCCCTTGTTGCTCCTAGCAAGGAAAGGGATGATGATGATGATGAGGAAGATATAGATGATGAAGAAATGGCCATGATGGTGAGAAAATTCAAAAAGTTCTTTAAGAAGAAAGGGGGTTTCCAGAAAGGAGAATCAAGCCATAAGAAGGAAAGGACCCCAGTTTGCTTCGAGTGCAAGAAGTCTGGTCATTTCAAGGCTGAGTGCCCAAGCCTCCAGAGATTCAAAGGGAAGGACAGAAGGAATGCCTTCATGTCCTCAATCTGGGTTAATAGCTCAAATGAAGAAGCTAGCGATGAGGAAGAGGTTGCAAACCTCTGTCTTGTTGCTAGGGAAGATGGAGAAGAGGCACTCTCTGACTTCGAATCCTTCCATGGTGGTGATGAGGTAAGCCTTGCTGAACTTCAAGAAGCTTATAATGATATTCATAAAGAATTCTTTCGATTATGCAAAGCTTATAAGGTTTTCAGAATGAAGAACGAATCACTTGAACTCTTCGGTGAACTCTCTGAGTGATGAGCTAGCGGAAGCCAAGAAGCTTCCGGTAGTGGATGGCAAGGGAGATCCCCAAGTGGAATCCAATGCCTCAGTATCAGAGAGCTGCATCAACTGCAGCAAAATCTCTATTGAAAGGGATAGGCTGCATAATGCCCTGCAAAAGTTCACAAACGGTTCTGAAATGCTTAATGTTATTTTGATGAACCAAAGGGCTTATAGAGATAAGACTGGATTAGGTTATAAGCATAAAGAAAAAAAGGTGGGTGGAACCCAAAGTGAAACCCTACCTGAAGTTCTTCCTCAAAGCCACTAGTCACAGCTCTTCACCCTTCAGCTTCTGTAACTATTGCAACAGGAAAGGACACTCCACGTCCACCTGCAATGCAAAGAAGCATGGAACCAATAGCACTCACAAGTGGGTTCCAAAAGGAACAAAATTTTCTAAGGATCCTACAAGGAAAGAAACTAAGGGAGCACATGGACCTAGAATTTGGAAGCCTATTCCAAAGGAAGTCCGACCGCCCAGAGCCCACTCAAGGCCAGAGGCAAAGGTCACTCACACACCTAAGGTCAACACTAGACCAAGGGTTATGGGCACTAATGATAAAGGACCCAATAAAGGTTGGGTACCTAAGTTTGTCTGATATATGCAGGTCTGTCTCAAAGCATCCAAGAACCGGAAGTGGTATATCGACAGCGGATGCTCGAGACACATGACAGGAGATAAGGACAAGTTCAATTCCCTGGTGATCAAGGATGGAGCCAAAGTAAACTTTGGAGGAAATCAAAGTGGAAAGATCACTGGGGTTGGTGAAGTTGGACTTATCCAAGATGTCTACTTGGTTGATGGCCTCTGTCATAACCTGCTGAGTGTGAGTCAAAGTACAGACAAGGGAAATTGGGTAATCTTTGACTCTCATGAATGCCTTATAGTTGATAAGCATGATCTAGACATAGATAAAACCAATCTGAAATGCAAGATTAAGGCTAATAGGAATGGAAACCTATATACTCTGGATTTATGCCAACAACTAACTGAAAAATGCCTAATCACTAGTGATGAAAATAGTTGGCTATGGCATAAACGGCTAGCGCATGTAAATTTTACACAGCTTGATATGCTTATTAAAAAGGAACTAGCAATAGGTATTCCATCCTTTAAAGTAAAGCATGATTTTATCTGTGAATCTTGCCAACGAGGTAAGCAAACAAAGTCCTCATTCAAAACTAAGAAGAAAGTCTCCACAAGCAGGCCCTTAGAACTAATTCACATGGATTTAGTTGGGCCAGTGAGAGTAAAGAGCTTGGGTGGAAACCTGTATGCTCTAGTTGTGGTGGATGACTATTCAAGGTTTACGTGGACCATGTTTCTTCCCTCTAAGCATGATGCTTTTGATGCCTTTGTTGTCCTTGCTAAGAAAGTGCAGAATGAGAGAAATCTCAAAATAGCCGCTATAAGGACAGATCATGGAGGAGAGTTCGAGAACCACAACTTCTCAGAGCTGTGTGAAGATAATGGGATTGATCACAACTTCTCAGCTCCCAGAACTCCCCAACAAAATGGCGTGGTTGAGCGGAAGAACAGGGTACTGACAGAGATGGCCAGAAGCATGCTCAATGAGAAGGAAGTTTCTCAAGTGTTCTGGGTTGACGCTATGAGCACTGCCTGTTACATCTCCAACAGGGCCTATGTTCGCAAGGGCTTGGACAAGACTCCATATGAATTATAAAAAGGAAGAAAGCCCAACATCAGCCACCTAAGAATCTTTGGATCCAAATGCTATATTCACAACAACGGAAAGGTAAATTTGGGTAAGTTTGATCCAAAAGCGGATGTAGGAGTTTTCATAGGATATTCTCTTAGGAGTAAAGCATATAGAGTATACAACTTAAGAACTAGAACATTAGAAGAGTCCATGCATGTTGTATTTGATGAAAACCCCACATGGGAAGGATCCACAGAAGATGATGGAATATTAAATTTTTCAAAACCACCATCATCTTCACCACCCAAAGAAACACCAGCAAGTGATCCTAAGAAGGAGGATGAACCCATTGATGAACCTAGAATGCAGACGGTACCTGATGAGGTACAGTTGCCAACCGCTAGGAGACATCATAGGGATCATCCACTTGACCAAGTGCTTGGTGATGTTTCTTCTAGTGTCAGAACTAGAAGGCAGGTTCAAAATGAAGTTGAGTTTAGAGCCTTCTTGTCTCAAATCGAACCAACTTCAGTTGAACAGGCCCTAGAGGACTGTGACTGGATCATTGCCATGCAGAAAGAGCTCAATCAGTTTGAGAGAAGTAGAGTTTGGGAGCTAGTCCCTAGACCGTCTCACCAATCCATAGTTGGGACCAAATGGGTCTTTAAAAACAAACTGGATGAGACCGGACAGATCACTAGGAACAAAGCCAGATTAGTAGCAAAAGGGTATAACCAAGAAGAAGGCATAGATTATGAAGAAACTTTTGCTCCAGTTGCGAGACTTGAGGCAATAAGGATTCTTTTGGCCTTTGCATCCATGAAAGGTTTTAAATTATATCAAATTGATGTAAAGAGTGCTTTTCTTAATGGCTATATTAAGGAAGAGGTGTATGTTGAACAACCTCCTGGCTTTGAGGATCATAAACACTCAAAACATGTGTATAGACTAAGGAAAGCATTGTATGGCCTGAAACAAGCTCCACGAGCTTGGTATGAGAGACTTAGCAGCTTTCTGCTAGGAAAAGGTTTCTCCAGAGGCAAATTGGATAATACACTGTTTATCTTGCATAAGGATAGAAATATGTTAGTTATCCAAATATATGTTGATGATATTATTTTTGGAGCAACTAACGAGAAACTCTGTGAGGAGTTTTCAAAGACAATGCAGGGGGAATTTGAAATGTCTATGATGGGAGAGCTAACCTTCTTCCTAGGCCTGTAGATCAAACAAAAGAAAGAAGACATCTTCATCTCCCAAACCAAGTACTGCAGAGAACTTCTCAAGAAGTTTGGGATGGATGAATGCAAGGAGTATGATACTCCTATGAGCACCACTGCCGCTCTCGATGCTGATGTTAAGGAAAGTTCGGTCAGCCAGCCAATGTATAGGGGCATGATAGGCTCCTTGTTATACTTAACGGCTAACAGACCTGATATTCAATTTAGTGTTGACATGTGTGCTAGATTTCAAGCCAACCCCAAGGAATTTCACCTAACATGTGTTAAACGTATTTTAAGATACCTTGAGGGAACTCAAGAACTTGATCTCTGGTATCCCAGAGGTAACCAAGAGTTCTTGTGGGCTTATTCTGACGCTGACCATGCAGGTTATAAGACAGATAGAAAGAGCACCAGCGGCCAATGTGCCTTCCTAGGAGGTTGTCTGGTGTCTTGGGCGAGCAAGAAGCAAACCTGTGTGTCACTGTCATCCACAGAGGCAGAGTATATTGCTGCAGCAAGCTGTTGTGCTCAAGTGCTGTGGTTGAAAAATCAACTTAGGGATCTTGGCCTAGAGTTCCCTGAGGCTCCCATTCTATGTGACAACACAAGCACCATCAGCCTTGTCAAGAACCCAGTTCAGCACACCAGAACAAAGCACATTGACGTCAGACATCACTTCATCAGAGACCATGTTCAGAAGAAGGATGTCAAAGTGCAATTTGTTCCTACTCATCATCAGCTTGCAGATATCTTCACCAAACCTCTGGGGGTTGATCAATTTACATTCATAAGAGGAAATTTGGGAATGGTAAACCCAAATGAAGTTTAATCTTCAGTATAAACCTGTGCTTAAATGTTAAAACCTGTAAACTTCGCTAACTTAGGCATCGGAGTGCCAATCCTTAGTTTTGCAGGTCCCCTAGCATGTCAATGTTAAATCTTAAATGCATCACTTTCGGAAGCAAATTCACTTCCGGAAGCTCATTCCCCTATTCAGCATGGATGCTGACGCTTGGGCTTAACGCTAAGCAACCGGAAGCGCCAGTGTTTGGGAAAAGGACACGTCACTTCAGAAACGTTTCATCTTCTCTCACAAAAATTGTGCCTTTTCTGACAGTCAGAAGCGACACGTGGCATCAGGTGCGCTGTTTCAATTTAAATGTTTACGTTTTCCCATAAAAGGTGCATATTTTCAATAAGTTGCCATTATGACCCATCACATCGAACATCACATTGCATAAATAGGGTTAAATCATTCATTCATTCACACAAAAAGAAACCACAAACTCTCTGAACATCTTCATCAACATCTTCATCTTCATCTTCATCTTCATCTTCTTCATTTTCATCGTCGCATTCTCTGTTCATCTCATTCATTCCATACCCACCTACCTCCTCAAAATCCACAGAAATGGCCGGTTCAAACGAGTCAAACCCTCATCACCAGAAAGGGTCCTCCTCGAAGAAATCTGAGAAATCTGGAAAAGGGAAGAAGAGAGTCCAGTTTCGTGAAGAACAGCCTTCAAAACGCCAGCGTGTTCAAGAAGATGATTATTCTGAGTATAGATCTGGGCCGTTGGAAGCTGTTTCCCAGGCATTTGAAAACAGAAACCCCTATCTCTCCAACGGAATCTACGTCGATCTGAAGAAGCTTGCAGATCTGGGTTATGATCTTGCCGTGTATCTCCAGAAATACATGACCTGGCTGGGGATTCAGAATGAGTACAGTATTCAAGTATTGAGAGTATTCTATGAGTCTTTGACTGCCAAAGCCAAGTACAAGAACATCAGCAAGAACACGACTGCGATTGGCCGGATTGACTTCAAGGCCACCATCAGAGGAAGAAGCATTAAGTTCAACTAGAGAACAATCAATCGCTTCTTGGAGGTCACTAACGAAGAGATGAATCAGTGGTCCTTCCCTGAGCGCCTGGACCAAGCAGAGTTGGCGCTTGCGTATGGGACTGGTGGTAAGAAAGTGTCTGGTATGCCCTACACACAGAGGGTGCTCCAGTACATCTATTCCAGAATAATGACGCACAAGGGTGGCAACTTCAACGAGTTCACCCAACTGGACAACCCGTGGCTCGCCAGGTTCCTTAACCAGAAGCCTGTCAACCCTGGCCAATTGATCTCTCTGGAGCTGCACAGATGGGTTGAGAGAAAGAACAAGGGGAACACATCTCTTCCCTACCCTCAGTTCATCGCCTTCCTCCTAGAGAAGTTCAACATAAAATCAACTGAGGAGGCCGACAACAAGAAGTGCTTGCCCATGGGATCGATGAACTTGGGCAAAATGGGTGTCCACTACATCAAGCCAGCGAAGGGCGCTCAGTCTGGCTCTCAGGCTGGGAGTGTCTCTCACACCTCTGGTCCCTCTGCATCTGGAGCAGGGGATCAGGAAGTCGACTCCCAGGCTGGCCCCAGCAGCACTCGTGCTCCAAGAGTGTCTGCTGCTCAGAAGGCTCTTGTTGAAGAATTGAAAGAGGAGCTTCTCTTTCGGCTGCCAGATCCTCTGATGGCCCCTCTGCGTGAGGAATGTGATGCAGCCTTCCGCAGTCAAGAACAGCGGATCCAGGGTTTGGAGAATCGCCTAGAGAGGGTAGAAGCCAAACTCGACCTTCTACTTCACCATTTCCTTGCACCTCCACCTCATCCTCAACCCCCTCCACATCAACCACCTCCTCCTCCTCCTCCACCTCCACCTCCACCTCCCCCACAAAATGATTCTGACCCTCACCAGGACTCCCCTCATCACTCACCCTCCCCTCACAACTCTCCATCACATTCCCCTAGCCACTCAAACTCCCCCAGCCACTTCAACTCCCCCAGCCACTCTCAACACAGCCACTCTACATCTCCTTCCCCCACCAACTCACCTCCCTTCACCTATACTGACCACACCTCTTCACCTCCTCCCTCACCACCCAGATATGGCCCCGAGCCTCCTTCAACCACTCCCTCCTCAACCTCCTCCCTGGCCCTCGCCCTTGTTGATGATGCCAAAAGGGGGAGAGATATGCTCACTCAACCCTCCCTATGGCTAGACGAGGACGTTGCTGCTGCTCTCCGCCTCGCCATGGACATGAAACGTATGGGCAGTGCAGAGAGCCTAATCCGTGGAGAAGCCATACGATTCATGCGTCAACAGCAGTCCGCAAGCACAAAGTCAAACCTGGAAATGGTGCTGGTTGATCAGCCTGCTGAGGCACCACCCGCTGAGCCTACGCCTCCCTCTGAGCCTGCACGCAATATATTTGAGGAAATCTGCATGAAGTATGGGTACAAGAGGCCAGACCCGCCGGCAGTAGCTATTGCCAAGCCGATCCCTCCCTCAGCACCAGTTCCTGCTCCTCCTCCAGTTGTCAGCTTCAGCAAGACAAGGGTAAAGAGAGCCTTGGCTAAAAGAAAGATTGCCTCTTCCCCCAGTGAGTCATCAGAAAGTGAAGAGGAATCAATAGCTGCCTCTGAAGATGTTGTGATAGAGAGGGTACCTCTACAAGGGGAAGCATCTGAGCCTAAGTCCTCCATCCATGAGCAACCTGAAGAAGTTCCACCGCCAGTGGTTGTCAAGCTAGATGTGGAAGACTTGACTCCAGAAGAGTTTGAGCGATATGGCTGGACTGATCGACTCACGTTTGAACAGCTCTTAGTTCTGGATGCAGAGAGGGCTCATGCTAAGGATCCTCAAGAGAAAGGGAAAGGGAAAGGCAATGGTAAAGGGAATGCAAAGTCAAGCCAACCTGATGACCCCAATTATCCTGCCTGGAATGTTAAGGTCAAGGCTGTCCATCTCCCCCACGGATCCATCCCCATCAGAGAATCTGAGTTTGGAAGCTTTGCTGGTCTGGATGAGGGTAGTGATCTGAAGAGAGCTATTGAGGAATCCCTGGAGCTTGAGAGGCTTAGGAGAGCCAGAGAAGAGAAAGAGCTCCAAGACATCCTTGCTCAGATTGACCAACAACAGCAAGAAGAAATGTGGGCCAAGATGCAAGAGGAGCATACGCAGAACCAGCGAGAGAGGGAAAAGAAACCCAAACCTTAAAACCCTAACCCCTCATGCATATAGCTTAGGATTTTACTTTTTCTTCCACATGTAGATTTTACTTTGTGCCTACATTCTTTCATACATAGTTATCTGCCATACCTGTAAATCTGCTTGCTGTACTTATATTTTTTTTCTTACACCTGTAAATGATTTACACGTTATTAATGAAGTTCGCTTCTGAATTCTTATCTGTGTATTATTTAATTGTTTACTCTTAAGTAGGAATTCATAAGATAACTTAGTTTGTCATCATCAAAAAGGGGGAGAATGTTAGAATCTTAAGTTTTGATGAAGACTAAAATATGAAAGAACTAGTTGATCACTTAGGAAGAAATAGGTTAATAGTGAATCCCAAGTTCGAGTACAACCGGATGCAGAATTACTTCCGGATGGATTAGAACTAGCTCTTGCGGATGAAGTACACATCCCCGAGCGGAAGCAAGTGAGACACTAAGTCAGAACCTAGTCTAGGGTACTAAAGTATTAAACCTTGGTGAAGACTAAGTTAGGACTCATTGATCCCTTGGAAAGAACTGAGCTAAAACTGAATCCTAAGTTATGGCACAACCGATGCAAAATTGCTTCCGGAAGACTTAGAGTAAAATAACGAGACTTACGCTGATGGTTGAACTAGACATCCTCTAGCGTCAGTGGATAATACACCGAGTCAGAATATAGTTCTAGTAGGAGTGCATCCGGTAGCAGAATTGCTTCCGGTAGCAAGAATGCTTCCCATAGCCAATTGAACTCCCACTGCATGTGACTCTGTGCTATTATTGTTTGACTAACGTTTAAGTGCAGAACTCAGTCTTTGCTTCCGGTAGTAAAACTGCTTCCGGTAGCAAGCACAATGTCAGAACGTACAAGTGCCCAGAAGTCAGAAGTGCTTTTTGGCAGAGCAGAGTTGTCAGAGTTGCTTTTCAGAGATAAAGCAAGTCAACCCTACTGAGCATTTATGAAGTATTAATGGATCCAACGGTAACAAGGGTTTAACGGCATTATTCAAACGGCATTGTTACCTACCAAGCAAGAGGATCATCGAAGATGCTATATAAGGAATTGCTTCTTCATTTATGAAGCACCTAACATAATCTGCAAAAATCATTCAAGTATTCAAAGCTCATACTACCCAGAAAACAAGAGATCACTTATTGCATTGAGAGTTTTTTTTTTATCCATCTTGTACTCTTTGTATTTAAGTCTCTTCATTTATTGAGAGCATTTATTGTACTTAAGTGAGTAACATAATCTGTTCTTGAGTGAACTAGGTAGAAAATCCTTTGTTTAAAGGTTGAACCCTTACAAGTAGTAAGGGGGAGCGCTGTAAGGTTGCAAGTGAGTCCGTAAAACTTGTGGTTGTAAAAGGTTGCAGGTGAACCCGTTGTAAAACCTGTGGATTAGTGAAACTCAATCTGGGTGATTGAGAACTGGACGTAGGTCAAGAGTTGGACCGAACCAGTATAAAAGTCTTGTGCTTTTAATTTTCCAGTTTATTTGGTAGCACAATTCACCCCCCTCTTGTGCATCCTCACTTTCAGAAGGTTAAAATTCGGTTAATTAGGAATACAGAACCTCAAAACCGTCAATGTGATTATCCAACAGCATCTGACATTGTCACTCTAATAGTAGGGATTTTGACAAAAATTATTATCAAAGAGATATCGTTGTCGAAAAACAAGGAGGACCATTAAAAGAGTAGATGAACTTCATCCAAATTATCTACCTTTACAATATCCTCTAATATTTCACTACGGAGAAAAAGAATACAACCCTTCTAATAAACATGCAACAATTGAATCTTCTCCAAGTACCAAAAGAACAAAATTGACAATTTGTGAATATTTAGCATTTAGATTAATGGACAGAACTTTTGAGGCTTCAACATTACTTCACTCAAAGCGTTTAGTACAATAATTTATTGTTGATGGATATGCAATGGTTGAAAATGAACTACTAAGATATTACAGGAACCACCAAACAACTACGAGTTGAATTGTACAGTGGATTGTCAAGTGCTTATGCTGCTGGTCAAACCAACACTTCATCCATTGGAAAACAAGTAGTACTACCATCTACTTTTACAAGAGGTTCAAGATACTTAAATGAAAATTACAAAGATGCAATGGCAATTTGCACTTGGGCAGGGATTCCTGATCTTTTTGTGACATTTACATGCAACCCATCATAGCCTGAAATAGCTAGATTTTGTGCAAATCACAACATAGATCCATCAGATCGTCCAGATATTCTCCCACGAATGTTATACATGAAGCTAAATTTAAACTCCCTAATGTCAGTATTGAAAGATGACAAAATTCTTGGTACCATAAAAGCAAGTAATATTTTTCAATCCTTTTATATTTTTAAATATTATTTTAAAATTCAAATTTCACAATAGCTTTATTGCATGTCATTGAAAATGCAGAAGTCTACACAATAAAATTTTAGAAAAGAGGACTCTCACATGTACACATAGTACTTTTCTTGGCTCCAGAGTCAAAAATCAAAATTTCAGATGATATAGATAGAATCATTTCTGCTGAACCTCCTAACCAAGAAGAAGATCCTATATTATACAACCTTAAAGGAAGTTCGATGTTACATGGTCCTTGCAAATATAAAAAGGATGATGGACCTTGCATCAGGGATGCAAAATGCTTAAATAGTTTCCAAAAAATTTAGGGAAAAGATTGTCAATGATGAAAATGGTTTCCCTCAATATAGGAGAAGTGACAATTCACTATCATTTCAAAAAGAGGAATAAAATTGGATAACCAATATGTGGTACCCTATAACCCAAAACTATTGCTATTATTTTAGGGACACATTAATGTTAAAAAAACTGACCAATCAAATACCATCAAATATCTGTTTTAGTATATTACAAAGGGCAGTGATCGAATTATTGCATGTTTAGATGGCTTCTTGTGTTTTTGTTGTTGACCTAATGACAAGGGCGTCTCTTCATCATTACCAGACGACGGGGCACCTCTTCTTCACTCAAGACAATGGCCCTTCTTTATTACTTGGCATTGTGTTTTCCACACTCTCCAATTCCTCAGTTTATACTCTATGAAAATTGTCTAAATCATTGTGGAGTTGATCATCAGACATACAAAGATCACCTTGATTAAACCGATTGATCTCATCAAAACTAAGGTCGATATGGAAATCATTGAGATTTGTTTGACTGGGAATATAGACGTCTCCATTTTCGACCCTTCTCCTTACTTGTCTATCTTCTCTATCAGAATTTCTTGATCTTCTAACTTGTTCAACTTCTTTTCCTTTCTTTTGAGTTAAAGACATATTGAAGAACTTATAAATGGAATTTTATAGAAGAAAGCACGATGGAAGTTTTGCTAGTTTCTGTTGGAAACTAAAGAACAAAAGAGTGACGAGAGAAAAGGAGAGGGGATGACCACGTAAATAATACTAGCCACACTTATTAATAAAAATGAGTCTATTTATAGGAATTTACAAATGAACTATTCATATAACGACTTCCTAAAAACATGACTAAAAAATCTCAACGGGCAAATGTCCTAATTATTTAATAAAACTAAATATTTATAACAATAAAACAATTGACCAAGTAAGTGTTGAATTATTCTTCCAACATTCCCACTTAATTCAAAACTGACATTCAAAACAAGACTTCATCATCCTTTCTGCAAAATGCTCGCATGTGTGAAATTGCCTTGTGCGTTCTTCATGTTCTTTTGAAAAATCAACACTTGGTGCTCTCCATATTCTTCTGAAAAATCAACACATGTGTGCTCTTCATGTTTGATTAGACATATATTTGCATAGCCTAGCATGTGCATTTGTGATTAATTTGTGGGATTTAATTGGTATTTTTATTCATTATTGAGGTTTATAAAAATGCATTCTAGCTTGAAAAGAATTGGAAAATATTAAACTTAATTACTTGCACTACAAGCTACTAGGGGTATTTTGGTCATTTCACTGGTTTTTCTCATTTTTGATGTGTAGGGTCCTTGGGAAGATATTTTTGAATTTGAATATCCACTTGCTAACGGGCAAAAGAGAGAAAGAAGGAAGCAGCTAACGACTATATTTACTCAGTCAAAATGGGAGAGAGATTCACGAACATATTTTAGAGAAGGGTTAACGGTCAAATCTAGCACTCTACTATTGCCAAAAGTTCACCCAACATAAACAAGAATTTGATGGCTCAAATGTAGCACACATCTTTTCAAAAATGGCTCAAATCTAGCATTTCCGTCAACTTTAACGGGTTTGACCGTTAAGTTTGACTTGACCATGCCACGTCACCCGCCATGTCACTCAGTTTTGCCACGTGGCATGCCACGTCATCCAATGACCCACTCACTATCCATTATTGGGTGACGTGGCAGGCCACATGGCAAAACTGAGTGACATGGCGGGTGACGTGGCATGGTCAAGTCAAACTTAACGGTCAAACCCGTTAAAGTTGACGGAAATGCTAGATTTGAGCCATTTTTGAAAAGATGTGTGCTACATTTGAGCCATCGAATTCTTGTTTATGTTGGGTGAACTTTTGGCAATAGTAAAGTGCTAGATTTGACCCTTAACCCTTTAGAGAAAAGAGGGAAGAGAGTAACAAAATTATTATACACACATGGGAGAGAACACACAACACAAGGAGGAGCTGAAAAGAAATATCACACACATATAGAAAGCGCGCATACACACGCAGGAAAGCAATTCACGAGTTGAGAAAAGAAAGGAGGCTCTTCATTTTAATCACATCTCCACGCACAGTACGAAGAGCTCTTCAATTGATCATATCCATCAACTCACAAAAGACGAAAAAGAGCAAGGAGAGGTGGCAAGGTTTTGGAGTCATCAAGGATCGGAGGTGATTCACATATTCAAATACACATACTTCGGCAAGCATAAGGAGGAGAAACAATAGTCTTTTGAGAGAAAGTTATTATTATTGGTTAAACATCCTTTATCTCTTTAAAACTTTATTTGTCACTATGTTTTCAAATTCAGTTTTAATAATTTATGGGATGAATTTGAACCCTATGTCTGGCTAAATTTCTTTATTCAACTTAGAGTACTATGAAGTATGAACTTATTTGATTCTTCGATATTTTATTTCCCACTATTAGTTATGTTTAATTTAATTTAGTGTATTTGATCTTGTTATTATTGTTTATTGTTTAGTGATTGGTCACCATTAGACATGTTTAGGGAATTTATAATTGGACTTGAAAGTGAGAATTTTAAATAGACCATGAGATTAGATTGTGTAGGATTAGATTTTCAATCTGATTTGCGACTAGGATAGACATATACCTAGAAGCTTGTAACATCCCGCTTTTCAAAACATATTTTCATCACAAAAACAAGAAAATAAGACGCTGCAGAGGGCACAAACACGCAATGGGACAAATCCTTACCCACTGGCCCGTCACAAGTTTCATAGATGGCGATGAAACTAGAAATGATCAACAAAAAAATGCAACTAATGTAGCAATATAACTAATTCAGCAACATAACGCCGTTTGGAGAGTTAAAGCTCTAGCTCCTTCACTTCGCGAACACTTCTATAGGATTACTTACCTAAAACAAATAGTAATACAACAAAGAAAAAAAGTATACTTGGGGTCAGTAACTCCCTTTAACCAATATCACTTTACAAAATATACATGTATGAAATATAAGTCAATGAAGTAGTGTTTTATAAATTTAATATAGAAAATTTCCAACCAATATATTTTCAAACACTTTCATAACATAGAAATCTTTCAAACCAAAACAATTTCATAAAATTTTATAACCCCCAACCAATCTCCTCCGTATAACTCCCAGACGTGGATCCGAACCATTCATGCTGTATAACTCCACTTAGATATACCACTCACTTCAGGTGTCAGTCCCCTCTCTTACCTAGGCTCAAGAGGTGTCTTACCCAAGCGCCTATTTCCAAACTCTGATCAGGGGTAAGGAATAGAGAATGGGTTGACAAGGTGCCAACTAATAGGATCAGTAGTAGAGGCTTGCCGCGCGGGCTTCCAAACAAAATTCTCCACAACCCACCTCAAATCTCCATCATCGTATTTAAAAACGTAACAAATACACATGTACATGTGAGTTTTATAATAGAAAAGTGGTTAAAATTACTTCTCACTTCATTGGAGTTTCATACAATTAAAATAGAATTTCACAAATCAAATTTTATACTATCAAAACATATATAGTTAGAAAATCTTATACATCATAACATGCATATAACGTAAATCAACACCGGTTACCTCAAGTCCACGCGTCTACTCCAAAGAAGTTACGAAAAATAGAAAACCCTAATCCTCTCTAATTCTATTTTCCCTTTCTGTTAGGCACACCCTCTAATATATTTATATATAGATGAGTCCAAGCCTTGAAAAAATATATCTTTTGACTAATTCAATTTTCTATTATTTAAATGTTGTTCTTATAATATTTGTAAAAATACCTATTTGATAATTAATCCTACAATTATGCATTTAAATAATCTAACCCCCTTTTTTTGTTAGACCGAATCTAACTCTACATATCTATTTAAATATTAACAATCACAATATTCCTACAAAATCTCAACTATTCAAAAACACTATAATTTTCTATATTTTATATTCTATACCATAAATATTATATATTAATTATTTCATTATTAGAAATTTCAGGATGTTACACCCTACATAGTCACATTAGAGCGATACCGGTTTAAATTAGACCTAGTAAATTAGTGCAAGACATTGCATAATTAATCTAGGTAATTAATGATATAAATGGAAACCGAAAGACATTTATAGACACTAGTACTCTAGATTAGCTATTTTGATTAATTCATAATTAATTTAGTGGGAATAAAATCTAAGAAACAAATAAGGGATTAATTACTCTAAGTTGATCTCTTGATTTGTAATTTTCACCCGTGTTAACGTTGTTTTTCTTAGATCATAATTAATCTTTTTCACAAGCTTATAAAATCAATTCTCTTGTTTTACAAGAAAGTAGGAAATCTAGTGCTTAATTAGTATTGTCTAAGTCTCTGTGGGTCGACCTTGATTTTACTATTTTACGAGCCACATATTTGCGGAGTTTTAATCAATCAAAATTTTGGTAGCATCAAGTTTTTGGCGCTGTTGCCAGGGACTAAGGCAATTGGTTTTCTTAGTAAGTAATTGATTTTATAACATAGTTATTATATATAAATAAAAATAGAGGGTTTTTAGGAAGTGGATATTAAAATTTGGTATTCATACAAAAAAAGATATTACAATTTGTTATCTGAGAGGAGATAAGGAAATATGTATTAAAATGTTTTGTAGTGTATTAACATGTATCAAAATCATTCCTAAAATCTTAAAAAAATCAATAAATTAAATTTTGAGAAGGTTAAACATAAACATAAACATAAACATAATAATATACACAAACACATACATCATAAACATAAACATAAACATAAATATAAACATAAACATAAACACAATAATAAACACAAACACATACATCATAAACATAAACATAAACATAAACATAAACACAAACACAAACACAAACACAAACACATAGATCATAAACATAAACATAAACATTATAATAACAGACATCTAACCAATATCGCACATCATACATATCCATTATATACCTCTACCCTCAAAATCTATTGGTCAACGTATGACAAGAACTCCCACTTTGAATAAACCTTATTGGATGATTTTGAACCAAACTTATTATCAAAACAAACTTCCTTATATAGTCTATGCATATTTGATAATTATAAACCAAACAAGAAATCACAAACGAAAATTCCCAAATTTAAATGAAAGTAATGCAAATCATTTGGAACCAAACTTTCAATCAAATAAAATTTTATAAATATTTAATAAGTGTATTTATGTATGAATGTGTAACAACCCGATCTCTAAATATATTTTTTAAATCACTTTAAACACATGTGAGGATAATTGAGCTCAATTTTTTTTTATAATGAAAACTAACAAGGTGTTCAGTGGAGCGTTATAGATATATAGTTTCAAAACATTTAAATATTAAAATGAAAATGTTCAATCATTTGTAATATTTGCTTAATATCACATAAATGAAAATGTTCAATCATTTGTAATATTAAAATCAAAACATTTCAATCACAACTTCGTTGAAATCTCAATAATAAAACATTTCAATCACAAGTAAATCACACAAGTACTGGTGATACGGTACAATAGGGACCAACAACCCTCGCTTGAGACCGGGGGGCGTTCTCCCTCAATTCGTCTTTCTATATTGCATTCTCTATCAATTAGTCACACACACAAATCATACCAATCAACATATGCAACACCCAAAAACGTAAGACACAAAACCATCAAATTTTCATAAAACGTACATGAAATAAACCATTAATGCATAGTAATTTCAAATCATGAAATACACACCTTTATGCCATTAAAACTAACATACTCCACCAAACAATTTTATAATAAACATAATTTAAACATGTGCATAGATAACTTTTCAAAATATAATTTCAAAAGACTTACTAACACACACACACACGCAAACAAGCAGAAAGCAATTACCTGATAATTCGCACCAATCTCACAATCGCTTAGTTTTCCCCCTTGCTAATGTATCCTTGAATATTCCTAACCTATTGCTTAAACTCTTGATCGGTTTGGTGGAATTTAACATTGGAATGTTTGAAGTCATCTAACCAAATTTCAAGACGATCTAACGGTTGGAACCTTTGCAATTGCTAATTTTGCTACCGGGTTTTGGTTTCTATCAGCTAGAAAATGCCTTGTACTATACGCCTTATAAATCCCTTAATAAAGCTTTAATTCTTGATCCACCCGATCAACACGACAACTCGTATATGTAGAATACCCTGAACCAATTTAGAAATGATCCAACGGTGAACGAATTTGTACTCATCATTTCAATGTAACCCTATTTTGCAGAAAGTAGAGGAGAATGATATGACGACAAAACTATTTAGAAATATGCCTAACAAGAGTAAGTTGACGTGTTTAAATAGGAGAAGGGAGGAATTTAGGATTTCTAAAATTCTAACCCTTTTTTAGTAATTATTCACTATCACCACATATATCTCTAACTTATCCTAAAAATACTCAAATTAAATAACAACTTCCAATAAAAACTCATATTCAAATTAAATACTAAAACCCAATTAAATCACCACTCCTAACATTTTTCATAAATTACATATTAAAATTATAAACAAAATAGTAAACTCTAATAATCACTACTAATAATCATTCTTTTATCTATTTATTCAATTGTAAAGTCTCACATTGACTGTGGAAGAGAACGAAATGTTCAATATAAAGGCCTAGATTCCCCAAAACGGACAATTACGAGAGCGAGACACTGAGATGTTATAGAATGCATTTCAGGAAATTGTTTCATTGTCAATTTGATTTTAATCAGGTTTGTGTAGTGAGAATCATTTCATTCTTTCCTTTATTTCCTTTTTTAATACTTATAAAAAAGACAACCATTAATCATTTGTTTCCTTTTTTTTCTTTTTTAATATTTATCAAAAAATTATTACTTGAAAACAAAGTTTTACTATATGGTTATAAAGGCATAATGTATTTATTTGTGCTCAAAAAAGAAAGTTATAAACAAAAAGTAAATTTTGGAAAAATTTTCAGGCTATAATTCCTTTGTTTCCTTTTTATAATGTTTATCAAAAAATTATTCTTTGAACCCAAAGTTTAACTATACGACTATAATGACATAATATATTTCATATACATAGACAGACAAATCCTCCGACAAACTAGGTTATAAGTGTTAAGTTTTGTTGTAAATATGTGTAGTTAGGGTTTAGTTAGAAGTGGGCCTTATTGGGCCCTATTTAACTTTGGGCTTTCTAATGTCTATATGATGTAATCATACATGCATAATTCAATAAGATATCATTATTCTATTTACATTTTCTACATGGTATCAGAGCTGCAGGCTCCTTAGGGTTTTAGTTTTCCGTTTTTGTCCTTGGTGGTTTGAAGCACTGTTCACGTGAACAGTACTTGTGACTCTCAAGCAGATCTATACGTTTCTGGCCCTCGTCTTGTAACACGAGTCGGTCCATCGAAATCAGGAGGTTCCGGCGAACAAAACCCAGCCGGTCCGGCCGCCGTCCACCGCCACACGTGTCGCCACGCGCCGTCGGAAAACTGCCAATCTCTGCCGCGAAAGTTTGCCGCCCGTTTCCGGTCTTGATTTGGCCGTTTAGAGCCCCTGGTGAGGCTATTTGGTTGTCTTCTTACTCGTCGAAAATTGTTTGGATTATTTGTAGCTCATGGTGAAGCTATTTGGTTGTTCCCTTGCTTGTTGGTATTATTTGGGGTTCTTTTGGAATCATTTGTAGCTCCTTTTGAAGCTATTTTGTGTGTCTCCTTGTTTATTGGAAATTGTTTGGCTCCTAGTGAATCTATTTGGTTGTTCCCTTGCTTGTTGGTATTATTTGGGATTCTTTTGGGATCATTTGTAGCTCCTTTTGAAGCTATTTTGGTTGATTCTTGTTTGTTGGAATTTGTTTGGGATCGTTTGTTGCTTGTGTTTAATGGCTGAAGATAAAATGGTGACCATTCCAGTAGCTGAGTATGCTAAACTGATAACTAGATAATAGAAGTCTCTGGCTTTATCTTCACCAATACTCACTGCTACAAGTAATAATGTCACTGGCCTTATCTCTTCTTCCTCCAAGTGGATCATCGATTCAGGTGCCTCGGATCATATGACAAGTAACCATCATCTTTTCTCCTCTTATGTTTCGTACGCCAACCCTTCTATTATCACAATTGCAAATGGATCCAATTCCTGTGTTATTGGTTCTGGCTTAGTTCATCCAACTCCATCTATTCACTTACCCTCTGTTTTAAATGTGTCTGACCTTGCTTATAATCTTTTCTCTCCTAGTAAATTAACGAAGCAACTAAATTGTTGTATTTCACTCTTTCCTAATTATTGCTTGATTTAGGATTTTACGACGAAGCAGATTATTGGTAGAGGGTACGAGTCCAGAGGCCATTACTTTCTTGATGATCGAGTGCATCGTTCGGTTGCTTGTCCTTTCAAATCCAGTCTGTTTGAAATGCATTGTCATTTGGGTCCTTTCCCCTTTAGGGTCTTTGAAGAAACTTTATCTACATTTTAATTCAGTGTCTACTTCAGAATGTGAGTCATGTCAGTTTGGCAAACATCATCGTCTTCCGCATGTGTCGAGTTAATTAGTTCACTCTGATGTTTGGGGCCCTGATGAGATCCAGCAAGAAGACAATTCAACTTCAAATGATCCTTTGAAGATTCCAAGCGGACCAGTCACAAGAGCAAGATTCAAAAGCATTAAGGAGGCACTGAATAGACTAGTGCAAGAAGTATGGGTAAAGCAAATGACAATTGGTTCAACAATTGAAAATAAAGATGTTGAAAATGTCACAAGTGTTATTTGGGCTGAACATGGAGATGTTGATCATATTTTGGGCTTAAAAACATCAAATTAAAGGTCTTGGACCAAGAGTTACACATGAGAAGCTTCATTTGGGCTTAAATAATGTAATTTTGGGCTTTAAACACTTGTTAATTTTGGCTCATTGTTTATGTGCGAATTTAAGTTAAACTTTGCTTGTTTTGTAACCTTTAAATACTTTGTAAGCCTCTTTGAAGGCAGACTTGAATGTGAGAATTAGAAGTTGCTTTATGCAATTTGTTGAAGGGGTTTCTCTCTAGGGTTCTTCATTGAACTAACAGACTTATCAAGGATTGATCAACCTTGTGGCCTCTTCCAACACTTCGGGTCCTTGTTCTTTCGTGCTCAAGGGTTCAAGTAGATCGTTCTAACCTTTGTTTAGCTCTCTTGGGGTTGTGTACATCTTAGATTGTTGTGGGTCCGGGTTCATCCCTGGTGGGTTCGCATCATCTTGGCATCAGATCTTCAGATCTAAACTCAGGTTCTTTGTGTTCTTGTTTGTTCATTGTTTTGTGTCTTTTCATCTTTTCTGATTTTGTTTTTAGGTCGTAATTGTTTCTGTTTGTTTGTCGACATATCCTTTGACTTTCGCGATGTGTACTGAAGTATTTCATTTTGATAGTTCAGAATCTGATCTTGCTTCTCGTTGTGGAATCGTCTCAATCCGATTTTTCATTCGTTAGTTAGAGTCATTTTAAATTCACGCGTTTTCTGGAAATTTCTGGGTTCCTTTGGCTTGGAAATTTTGTTTGTGTTTTTTTTGATACATAAATTTTGTTTGTGTTTTATTTGTTTTGATTCTATGATTATTCTGGGTTCAATTCTGTGTTGCACAAAAAAAAATAAAAAAAAAGAAAAGTAGCAAAAAAGTAGAAGCAAAAAAAGAAAAGAAAGAAAGAGTAAAAAAAGAGTGAAAGAAAGGATTATTGCAATTGTTGTGTTGAGATTGTTCTTAGCAAGTGTGATTATACCACGAAAAAAAAATCAATTCTTGCAAATTATGTCATTGTGCTATAGAAAGTTTCCTTTGTTCTACATGTTACACTTTCTTTGATATCCAAAATTTCTAAGTGTTGTGTTGATTCCACAAGTTGTGAAAGATTTGATTAAATTGCTTAGTTCTTTAAAGAGCCTCAAAAGGGAACTAAGAGTTGGAAAAGACAAGAGTGTTATACATCAAGTTAAAAGCCAAAAAGAGTAAAACATGAGTGTATAGTGACATTGTTGAGGGAAACACGTGAGGAATTTGTGAGGTATTTCATTTAACTAACATCATTTTTTTTAGTTAAAATGTCTAGTGCAGGTGAAATATCCAATGGTGACAACAATTCAAGGAATGCAGCAGTTAACATGAGGCAAATACAACAACAATTTGCATGATTAGAAGTGGTTTTTGGGAGATAAGGGAAAGGATGGATAGGCAGGATGAGACCATTGCAAATTTACAGGAGAGACCACCTAGAAGGCATGATAGGCGAAGAGAGGTTTTTATGGGTGAGTCGAATTCTGAAAATAATAGTGAACGAGAATTTGAATTTGAATATGGTTATGGAGGGGAAAGGGATAGACATAGAGGAGATAGGCATGAAAGGAGACATGAGAGGGATAGAAATAGGTTGGATGGAAACCATGGGAACATAAAAATGAAAATTTCAGCTTTCCAAGGAAGGGGTTATCCTGAAGCATATTTAGAGTGGGAGAGAAAGATGGCGATGATTTTTGATTGCCATAATTACACCGAAGTTAAGAAGGTGAAGTTGGCAGCAATAGAATTCACTGATTATGCTATGACTTGGTGGGATAACTTGGGTATTAATAGGAGAAATAATGGTGAGAGGCCAGTGGCAACATGGAGAGAAATGAAGACTCTTATGAGGAGGAGATTTATTCCCAACCATTACTACAGAAAGCTTTATCAAAAGTTGCAGATCCTTGGACAAGGTTGAGTGTGGGTGAATACTTCAAGGAGATGGAATTAGCTTTGATAAGAGCTAATGTGCAAGAAGATAAGGAAGCTACAATGGCTCGATTTCTGAATGGGCTAAAGAAAGAAATTGCTGACATAGTGGAGTTGCAACATTATGTTGAGCTTGAAGACATGGTGCATATGGCTATTAAGGTGGAGAAACAACTCAAGCGCAAAAGTGTTTCCAAATTCAATTTTGTTTCAAAGTCATTCTTGAAATAGAGTTGGAAGAAAGGAAAGGGAAGTAGCCAAAAGGAGACCACTAAAGAGAAAGGAGAAGCTACATCAAAGTTTCAAGGTAAATCTGGAGCCCAATCTTCTAGAAATAAAGATATGAAATGTTTCAAGTGTTTGGGTGCAGGTCACATAGCCTCTCAATGTCCCAACAAGAGAGACATGATAATGAAAAACAATGAAGTTGTGACTGAAAGTGAAAGTGTAACATACTGTTACTAATTCCCTAAATTTCTAATAATATAAATTCTAATTCAATAATTCATTTACTAACTATGATAGAAAAAGGATTTTTCCATAATATTACTATCACTATCATAGTTAGAAAAAGAAATTTCTACTAATTTATGTATTATCCATGATAGAAAAGAATATCCTAATACAATAATACTATCATGGATAAATAAATACTAACCATGTTAGTAAGAATTCACCTAACATGGTTAGATAAAGAGAACATCACAAATAATCAAACACCTTAACCATGTTAGTAAAAGATCCACCTAACATGGTTAATAAAAGAATCACCTAACACATATGAAGAACACTCATGTTCTTTGACAAACGTCTATGTTAGAGAAAAGATTCTCCTAACATAGTTAACCAAAAGAAACAACATAACACTCCGAAAAGATAATCATGTCAGAGAGGGGCCCATCTAACATGGTTATATAAAATAACAACACTAATCACAACAAGGCAACACAATCGCACAATATAACCATGTTAGGAAAAGAACACTACTGGAAATAAGGTCTTTCACGACCACAATATTGGGCTTTTCACGACCAGAAATAGGTGGTCGTGAAATCCCGCGTCGTAAAAAAGTGTGTTTTTCACGACCACATTTTTGTGGTCGTGATAGGTAGCACCTATCACGACCACAGTTATGTAACTGTGGTCGTGAAAGCCTCTTAGGAGACACCTAGTTTAGGTGCCTCCTAAGAGGCTTTCACGACCACAATTGTTAAATTGTGGTCGTGAAAGCCTCCCAGGAGGCTTTTCACGACCACAATTTAACAATTGTGGTCGTGATAGGTATCCCCTATCACGACCACAATTGTTAAATTGTGGTCGTGAAAAGCCTCCTGGGAGGCTTTCACGACCACAATTATTAAATTGTGGTCGTGAAAAGCCTCCGGGGAAGCTTTCACGACCACAATTTAACAATTGTGGTCGTGATAGGTATCCCCTATCATGACCACAATTGTTAAATTGTGGTCGTGAAAAGCCTCCTGGGAGGCTTTTCACGACCACAATTACGAAAATATGGTCGTGAAAGGTTGCTCTTTTTTTTTATATATTTAGCAACTGCATTGTTTAGTCATCTGCATTCTTGCAGATCAATTTACAAACCACTTTCAATACAGCACCATAAATCATATACAACTGCACAATACAGAATACTAGCTCAATTGCAAAAACGTATCCCATAAATATTACCTTACTCAGACAACAAAATACAAAAGGCATAATCTAAGTTTTATATCTTTGTCTTACTAGTAATAAGTTCAAAATTCAGCTACAACAATCTATGCCAAGACAAGCACATGTCTATACTAAGATTACTGCTTAAACGTATAACAAGCCTATACAAGTTCTGCCTCACATAGTGATTAAAAATTCTGCAAGTTCGTTTCGTACCAAGTCAATCTCCTCATCTTGTTTAAACGGGTCGGTACTAAATCCATACAGTCCCTCCAAAAGCTGCAACATAATTAAACAATAGTATAAAAGACAAGACAAGTACCACTTACAATTAGAAATCACTATTTTCTTGGAGATATATGTTAGAAGCGTGCATACCTTTTGGAATTTCCTCCCTTGTTTAATAAAATCTTGATATACAATATCCGACATGTATTTGCAGACATAATATCTGCACTCTGTAGAGCCCCGCTGGATTGGACACTGATAAATCACAAGATAATATCAGCAATATCATAGTAGTTCGGGTATGGCTAAAAGCAATATACATGAAAATGAATATAAAAATTGCGTTTACCTTTACGTTTATAACTTGAATCGAAGTCTGACTATACAAACATATATCAATAACATTGTTAATAAAGGTCAATTCATAGACAACTTTAGTACCTTTGGGAGAAGAATTGGTGGTTGAGCTTCTTGAGCAGCATCGAACACAAGCCTTTTAGTCCCTTTTTCATTCAGTAATGGCAGTAAGGAGTAACAATAATTTCCAATGTACATTATCAATGTACACTATCAATACATCACTATCTATACACAAAGATTTACTATTCAAATCATTCATTTCTAATTCTAATCAAACAATAACAGTGAACAACATGCTGAAAAAACAAAGTTGCAATTTAAAGACTAATAAGTAAAAGAGTCAAAGGGAAATGAAAAGTTTATATTGTTTAGAGAATCAACAGTTTTATCATAAGCAAACACAAGAATCTATTACACAAGAATGACATTCATAAAGATTTGGAAGCAAATAAAAAAAATAAAAAATAAAAAATAAAAAAAATAATGACCTACTCACCTGAAGTGAGCGGTGGCGGAGTGAGAGAGTAATAGAGGCGGCAGCGGCCGAGAGTGAAGGGGAAGGCGGAGGCAGAGTGAAGGGGAAGGCGGAGGCGGAGTGAGAGAGTAATAGAGGCGGCCGAGTGAAGGGGGCCGAGAGTGAAGGGGAAGGCGGCAGCGGAGTGAGGCGAAGATGAAGACGGCGGGAAGAAAGGGAGGAGGCGGCGGAAGGAGAGGGCGGAGAGTTGAGGGAACAACTCGCGAGAGGGAAGGAGACGGCGGCGAGTGAAGAGAGAAAGTGAGTGAAGAGTCGAAGAAGAGAGAAAGTGTTGGAGGGAAATAAAAATTGGATATCGCGCCAGAAATTTTCCCACTTTCCACGACCACACTCTTGTAAGTGTGGTCGTGGAAAGTGCACCTTTCAAAACGGGGGCGAAATAAAGAGTGCCGCAATCAAGGCCCATCTGCAGCTCGACGTAAGATTGCATCTCCCAAAAATGATCCTTCTTACTCTTTTTAAGTAATCTCAAGGCGTTTTCATTATAAGCCAGTCTAGAAGGGCATAGAAACCGGCAAAACTTCTCCTTTGGGGTTCTTTGGCATAAACTGTGACAGTACCTATTAGACATGGCGAAATGGATTAGAACTTAAAGCCTCATTACAATATTCAACTATATTGGTAAAAATATGACACACTTACCAGACGGCCAAATCAAGCCAGCTTTGCTCAAGCTCTTCCATCATCAAGAACTCCTTAACGTCTCGAGAACCTTGCAACCAAATCTTCTCCTCTACTAGTGGATTGACGACTCCAGCAGGTATTGAAAGATTACGCTCAAATCCAGGTTGCATCGTCCACAACAGATTCAGATATGGGTACTTGTCACCGTTAAAATTCTGAAAATAAGAAACACATCATCAGTACACACATATATCAACAACATTGTTAATAAAGGTCAATTCATAGACAATTTGAGTACCTGTGGGAGAAGAATTGGTGGTTGAGCTTCTTGAGCAGTATCGAACACAAGCCTTTTAGGCCAAACAATAAAGCCCTTCATTTCTTGCCCTAAAGTTGTGACCTCTTTAGTACGAAATGGAACACATGTCATTTCTTGGCCCTTTATCACGGAAATGACTGTCACTTTTACTTGATCATCCCGGATAGACCTGTTATGAATGGTGGTGTGATATGGGTACTTGAGAGCCTTAGCAACAGGGTGTAGGCAAGGCTCGTCAAGATGCAAGTAGCACTCCTCGTGGTAGTCATCAAGAGGATCAGGTGCACTTGGCTCATTCATTGTTGAAGTTGTTCTTTGGGAAGCTTGAAGAGCCTCTAACTGTGATGCAAGATATTTAAACCTCATTTGCCATTGGCTCTCCCGTTCTTCCATCCGTTCGTCCACCCGTGCATTCACCATTGCATCAAGCTCCTCAGTGGACATTTTAGGTCGAGACACCACTCGTTTTTTGGGCCCAAAAAATTCCTTTGCCCCAACTCTCCCAGAAACTCCTACAACTCGGCTAGGGTTGTCTAATCTCCCTAGCGAAGTTGCTAGGATGTCCATTCTGGGGTCCTGCGGTGTCCAAGACCCCTGAGAAGATTGCTCCTCCAGTTCATTCTGTTACAAAAGTGAACAAACATTGATTAATATACAATAATATCCTACGTAAGTGTTTAAATACAATTTATATAGCACTCACAATTCGGTTTGCCACCGCTTCAGCCTTGTGACTGGTATATTTTCCAGTTGGTCTCTTCCTCCGGGCCGCTGCCCATGTTACATGGCGTTGGAGGTCAGGTAAAGGTTCTAAGACAGTGGAAGATGACTCAGCTTCCATAGATTTCCGCTGCTCCTCCCACTTTTTTTGCCGCTCGGCTTCCACATAATCAGTCATCCAATCATACCCCCCACGGGACATGGTATGATTATACTGATTTTGAGCCCGAATCTCTGCTTGTTTTTTGCTTAACTCCTATGTACCACAATAATAAAATATTAATAATACAGGTACACAGATTAAAACCAAGTTATGAACTATACATGTATAGTAGATATACCTTAAATGCTTCAGACGTCCGATATTTAACAAACTCATTCCATTTCTCTGGTTCAATATTGGGATATGCTAAACATGGATCCTCACCCATTTTAGACCCCCCAAATATGTAGTCCTTGGCAAGGTTATATTTGAATTCACTAAACCTTTTTGCAATTTTTTGCCAAACGAACTCTTTGAAATCTTTGGTATCCGGCACATCCCAATATTGCTGCAATGAACAAACAAATATGATTAGTGATTAGTCACCACAATATCTCACAAATATGGAGTTAAAATACGAATGTACATACATATACATCCAACTAACATTGTTGCTTAACATCGTCATTAACGTGTTTCCACTCATTTATTGTGATGTCAACTCTGTTTCTCGCCACTGTTCCAAGATAACTTGAAAATGGCTTTGCAGTTGGCCCTTTAGGCCTATTTTTTGCATCTAGTTCCAAGTGATTTTTCTTCTTATGCTCAACTGTCAGAGCAATCACTTTCGAAAGTTTTGTAGGCCCTCTTTGCTTCTTCTTCACAGGGGGTGGTTGGGCCTCCTCATGATACTCTTGCTCGCGATCGGAGTCATTATCTGCCATTATAACCTGTGAAAGAGGAACAATTACATACATTAGCACAGAACAATTAATAATATTAGATAGATTATTAAATGAAAAACAATAACAATAATCAATACATTTTCTAACATTATGTGTTGTCGTCCCATATGTCCCATATACCCTCAGTATGATCATTTCTGACCGCACAGAAGTCATCATCAACATCATCTAACAAACTTCTTGTTGTTTTGCCTAATAATTGTATCTCATCATCATCACCATCATTTACTGTGAGAGCACAATCCATTTGATTTCTATTTTGCAAGGTAATGGAAAGCTTAACATTTGTAGGGTCTGATACATAAAACACTTGTTTCGCATGACTTGCTAGAATAAATGGTTCATCCTTGTAGCCGACCCTATTAAGATCAACAGATATCATGCCACTTTGGCGCTCAATCACAACCGCATTACTATGTACCCACTTACATTTAAATATGGGAACCTTAAAATGCGGTGCGTAGATGATTTCCCAAATTTCTTCAATAACCCCATAATATGTAGTTGTAGCCAATTTTGGGTTTTTGTCTCTAGAGCTAGAAAAATGGGTTGCCTCAGCTTCAACCATCACCCCGCTGTTTTGTGTGGTGCGCTTGCCATCAATGACCTTAGTAGAGAAAGAATACCCATTTATTTCATAACCACCCCATGAAAAAACAATAAACTGAGGCTTCACAGCTAGCAACCTTACTGTGTCAGACACATCCTTTTGTTTTCGCGCATACTCCTCGAACCAACCAATAAATGACTTGTTATGTTCATTTGAAATCTGCATATCACTCTTCTTCGGGTTATTCTCTTTCAAAAGCCTTTTATGTTCAGCCAAATAAGGTTGCACTTCTTTCATGTTATTCAAGATGTATAGATGTGCCTGTAACAACTCCACTCTCTCTACACCCTTTACTTTCATGCCCCGCACCCCTTTACCAGAAAGTTCATCTTCATCCAGGTTGATTTCCTCGTCGTCAGGTTTTCTTAGGTATGGTTTGCAAAAGTCCATTGCCTCTTCAACAAGATATCTTTTAACAATCGAGGCCTCCGGGCGATATGGGTTCTTTGAATAACCCTTCAAAACTTTCATGAATTGCTCAAAAGGGTACATCCACCTTAGAGAAACCGGACCACAAAGTCTTATCTCTCGAACCAAGTGAACAATCAAATGAACTGATATATCAAAAAACGCTGGAGGAAAATGCATCTCCAATTGCGACAAAATAACATAACCTTCCTTTTCCAACTCATCGAGTATTTCATTGTCAATTACCTTACTGCAAATGGAATTAAGAAACTTACATAACCTTGTTAAAGTCTTCCGTGCATCATCCTCCAAAATTCCTCTTATAGCTACCGGCAAAAGTTGTTGCATTAACACATGGTAATCATGAGACTTCATTCCTGTCAACTTCAAATCATCCATTGACACAAGTTTGCTAATATTAGAGGAATATCCATGTGGCACTTTCATCCCACGTAAACACTCACACAATCGTGTTTTCTCAAGTTTGGAAAGTGTATGAGCAGCAGGCTCCATATATGCTTTCTTTCCATCTTCACTAATTGTCGGATGTAACCGCTGTCTTATGCCCATCTCAACTAAATCTCTTCTAGCGTTGAGCCCATCTTTGGTTTTTCCTTGAATGTGTAACAACGTTCCGACAATACTTTCTGCGAGATTTTTCTCCACATGCATCACATCAATACTGTGCCTCACATCAAGACAACGCCAATAAGGGAGATCAAAGAAGATTGACCTCTTCTTCCAAATGTTAGTCCATTTCTTCTTCTTCTTTCCTTTACCAAATTCCACAGTAACACGAGCAACACGACGATAAACTTCTTCACCTGTTAACGGAATTGGAGCAGATGCATGCTCAGGAAAGCCATTAAATCGCTTCCTCAGTCGACGGTATGGGTGGTGGCGATCAAGAAACCTCCTATGACCGAGGTAAACAGTCTTCCTTCCATACTTGAGCTGGACGAAATTAGTGTCATCCTCACAAATTGGACATGCCTTATGTCCCTTGACACTATATCCTGAGAGATTGCCATATGCAGGTAAGTCATTGATTGTGGTAAACAACAAAGCTCGCAACTTGAATGTCTCCTTTTTGTATGCATCAAACACATCAACACCTTCATTCCACAACATCTTCAAGTCATCGATAAACGGACTAAGATAAACATCGATATCGTTCCCAGGCTGTTTCGGTCCCGAAATCATCATACACATCATAAGATATTTCCGTTTCGTGCACAACCAAGGTGGTAGGTTGTAAATGACAAGCAAAACTGGCCAAGCACTATGTTTGCTAGAGACACTCCCAAATGGGTTAAATCCATCTGTACAAAGGCCGAGACGGAGGTTTCTAGGATCACTAGCAAACTCTGGAAAAACTGAATCAACCTTTTTCCATTGAGGAGAGTCAGCAGGATGTCGAAGATATCTAGAATCAGAATTTCTCTGATCACAATACCACCTCAGATTCTCTGCTTCTGTTGCATTCGCGAACAATCGTCTAAACCTTGGAACTATTGGAAGGTACCACATTACTTTTGAAGGTTCACCTTTTTTTGGTTTGTTTGTCTCTTCGTCGTCGTCGTCATCATCAGCACCCTTCCTCTGTTTATACCTTGGCTCCTGACATCTTGGACACACATGTAACCCTTCATATTCATTTCTATATAAAATACAATCATTGGGACAAGCATGTATCTTCTGATACTCCATACCCATCTTACTTAGCATTTTCTTGGCCTCATACATTGTCTTCGGAACCGCATTGTTATCCGGGAACATATCGCTCAAAGCTGCGAGCATTTTCGAGAAACCCGCGACTGCCCACCCATTTTCCGTCTTTATTTCTAGTATTGTTAGAATGAAGGTCAGACGGCTATACTTCTTACACCCTGGAAACAAAGGTGTCTCAGCATCACCACGCACTTTGTCGTACTCGTCTGACACAACAAACGACTCCGCTGCGATATCATTTATCATGTTGTCCATGCCAACATCGCAAACATATTCATCATCATCATTATCATCCACCTCCGCTGCTTTTACATGTTCCACGGTAGTTCCCAATTCCCCATGCCAAATCCACTTCCTATATCGGCGATTGATCCCCTCACAAATAAGGTCATTCCTTATAGAGTCAAGGCTCTTGCGATCAACATTCACACACTTCACACAAGGGCACGGGTACTTTCCATTCTTACTCGCCACATTTCTTTTGGCAAATTCAATAAACTCTTCCACCCCGTTTTGATATTCTTCACTAGTTCGCAAAGCATCCATCCAAGCACGATCCATTGGAGTAATGTGTATAATATGTATATACACTTGTCTTCATTAAAAAGAATAGAAGACAATTGAACCAATCAGAGGACTATCTATGGCAACCTAAAACAGTCCTAATCAACAACCAAAAACAGCCTCTCCAAGAAACTAGAGCCTATTTGCATGCAATTTTTACTACCCCTTCCAGCAAAGAAAACAAGCTTTTTCCAGCAATTATTGCTAAATAGAGCAGCCCAAAACACTCTTAAAATGTCCAGAATAGTCAACCAAACAGTGTACCAAATTAAGTGCAAATCAGAATTTACCACAAATGCACAAACCAAAAGCTAGCTGAATTTGATATTCAATAATAGAAGCAATATTTAAGCCAGCAAATGAACCAAATACAATCACAATAATCAAAATAACAATTAACAATCTATTACCAAAACCAAATAAAATCAGTAATTCCATTGAGCTTATAAAATCATTCAAACAATATTTCAATGCTTAAAATGTCTTACAGTGGGCACAAACTATATTAAAAAGCAAATACAAAAAATAAAAAAACAAAGAAAATACAATGAGAGAAAAATAAAAAAACAAAAAATAAAAAAAAAACTCACCTTAACTTGGGAGGATGTTGACGCTGAAACAGCAACAGAAGTTGATGTTGAAGATGTAGCGAAAAAACTTAAAGAAACCCAATTAATTTGTCCCCAAAATGCACTGCGAAAAGTAAAAAAAAAATCAGAGAGTATTATCTTGAAGAGGAGGGAGGAGGAGGGGGAGGGGGAGGAGGGGAGTAAAACTCTCGGCCACTTCTTGATAAGGCGAGAGGGAGGCGATAGAGAGGGAGGCGAGAGGGAGGGAGGAGTGGATCTTACCTGAGAGAGGGCGAGAGGCGAGGGCGGAGGAGAGGGAGGAGAGAGGGCGGAGGCGAGAGGGGAGGCGAGGGCGAGGCGAGGGAGGAGAGAGGGCGAGGCGAGGGCGGCGGCGGTGGTTGGAGAGAGGCGGCGGAGATAATGAGAGAAGAAGTGAGTGCCAAAGTGTGAGAGAAGAAGAGAGAAAGGGAGGCGCAGAGAGTGAGTGCCAAAGTGTTGGAGGGAAATAAAAAAGGGTTTTGGCGCCAGTGGGAAAAAAATTGCCCACCTTTCACGACCACACTTGGGTATATGTGGTCGTGGAAGGGTCCCCTTCCACGTCCACACCTTTAAAGGTGTGGACGTGGAAGGGGAGAACCCTTCCACGTCCACACTTATAGTGAGTGTGGACGTGGAAGGGTCCCCTTCCACGTCCACACATATATATGTGTGGACGTGGAAGGGGACCCTTCCACGTCCACACTCCCTATAAGTGTGGACGTGGAAGGCTGGTCCCCTTCCACGTCCACACATTTAAATGTGTGGACGTGGAAGGGGACCCTTCCACGACCACATATACAAATGTGGTCGTGAAAGATCTCCGCCTGGACAGTTATTTACATGTTATGCCACCGCGTTTTTCATCAACGACCAACATTGGCTTTTTAGTCGTTAATTATGGTCGTGAAAAGCCTATTTTCTAGTAGTGCCAGGCACGCTCATGGCCGATAACGGGCACAACCGCCGTTAACAGCGAAAATGTGGGGGTATAATCTGGCTATAATACCTCTAGTATACGCCAAGAGTTTTGAGTTCAATTCCATAGGAACACTGACTTCTCTGTGTACTAAGTATTACCAGTCTAGGTCTAGTTCAACTCCAGAGGACCACTATATACAATGGTTATATCCATGTGTGTAAAACAGCAAAAGACTCTTATTTGACACATGTGGGGATAATTGTTAGAGATTGTGAGAGTTTCCAATGAAAACATGTGGGTGTGTCAAAAAGAGAAGTCTCACATTGCTTGGGTGTGAGAACTTACAAGTGTATATAAGACATTTGTATTCAAACTCAAGTTAAAGGGCCAAGGGAGGAATGGGCCTCGCGTGCATAAGGTGGGCCACCGTTGAGGCAAACGTAGTGGAAATCTGTTTAATCCTGGGGAGAGCCGCTTCCTAAGCTTGCCGGTGGTCGCGGAATACCTCTAAAGGACAGTGTCCTTGCGACGCGACTCAGATCATTAGATTACCGTGTTTGTTGCTTTGTTTTATACAGTTACAGCGACTGTGATTGGAGGAAGAATATTCATTCAGATCACGCCATTCAGATCACGCCCTTCAGATCACGCTGTTCAGATCACGCCGTTCAGATCACGTTGTTCAGATCACGCCGTTCAGATCATGAATTTTGTATTGTTTGCCAACAGATATCAATTTAATAAAGGGATAAACAAAAACTGATGGCAAATAAACAAAACCTCAAGTACCCAACGAGAAACATATGCTTTATACAGTAATATCACAACATTGTTCAATAAGTAAAAGTTTGAATCATTTGTGTGATAAATTAATCTCACAAGGATACACAGGTTCTATAAACTAAGGTTTCAAATTGATGGGCTAATAAACAAAAAGCTAATGAAATCATTGCTTGAGGTTTTACGAAAAGAGTAAGGAAGGGGAAAAGGCTTATTAGAAGAAGAGGGACGTCACCTTAGCTGCCGTCACCTTATTGTATGTTTGTAATTTTGTATACAGTATATTGATATTGATAATAAAGTAATAAACTAAACCTAAAGGCCCAAAATTAAATCTGGTATAAAAAAGGCCTAAAAACTAAAAGAAGCAAAATTGGAAATTTATAATGTATCAAAAATTGGAAATATATAATGTATCAAAAATTGGAAATATATCATTTAAAATTGGAAATTTGGAAATATATATTTCCAGTTTTAAATATATATATTTATTTCCAATTTGGATATATATATATATATATATATATATATATATATATATATATATATATATATATATATATATCGGTTTTAACCGAATTTTTTTAATTAACCAAACCGAAACCCGATTTCCGAAAAAACCGCAACAAAATAACCGAAGTATACCCAAAAACCGAAATAACTGAACCGAAAAAAACCGAACTTATTTCAATCCGGTTCGGTTTTCGGTTTAGCTTGCTCACCCCTATCTGGAGATTTCCAAAGAGGAAAATTTGCCCCCTCATTATAGCGAGGGGCACAGTGTCGAATCATATAGTGAGGATTAGATGCTTGGATATATGCCTCCATGATGGCACGTTGCATCTCTAAGTGAGTGTGAAAGTTGTGGTAGTCGGGGGGTTGGATTGGAGATAGAGATGAAGTTTATTTGGAAATGACTGAGGGAATTTGAGTGGTATATGGGAAAGAAGACTTGGGTTATATATATACATATTATTGATTTTCAAACTGTGGTACCCTTTAGACGCCCTCGCTACCGCACATCTCACTGTTATAGTGAGTTAAGTGGTGATTACTGGGACAAATTGTCTCATCCCATGATTACTCACATTTTTGCAGGTATTCATGCACATGCGCAAGCATTAGGAAAGGGAATTAGGTTTTACAGGTTTTATTGATTCCTTAGAAATGTATATTGTCAAACTATATAGGTCTGGATTCTCTTTCACATGTATATATATCTATATATTGTTTGATATCAATTAGTTTTGTTTATTAACCATGTTAGGCAAATCCTTTCTAACATGGTTAGCAATTAAGTTTTTATTTGTATTTAATATTAATGAATATTAGGTTTCTTCTTTTTCTAACCATGTTAGGTGAACCTTTTCTAACATGGTTAGCTTTTAAATTATCCATGATAGTGTTCAGGTTATATTAGGAAATTCTTTTCTATCATGGATAGTAGTTAACCATTAGGAAATTCCTTTCTTAACTATGATAGGACATTGATATTATGGAAATTTTCTATCATAGTTAGTAAAGAGGTTATTGAATGATAATGTATGGAATGATTAGAAAATTCTTTTTCTAACTATGATAGAGATATTGTTAATATGGATATTCCTTTTTCTATCATAATTAGTAAAGAGATTAATGAACTTGAAATAGATAATATTGGTTAATTAGAGAATTAGTAACAAAATGTTACACTTTTTCTAAAACCAGAGAAACAAACTTTTTCTTATTTTTTTGAAAACCACAAAATCTTATAATAGTAAAATGTAAATCATTAGGCAAACGTTATCACTTTAGATTAATGTGCTTTTATGAATTATTGAAAACGTCTATCGAATATTAACTTTTACAATTTATGCTACTCAAATATAATAATTTAAGCTAATAATTAATGAATGTTACAGCAGTACGTTATTTCTCAAAAACAATTACCTATTGCAACATTCAAGCATAATTGACTTTCTCAAATATTCAACTTCCATTAATGCTAGACGCAAATCAATCAGCAAATTCAATCGAGGTATTTGATTGATTCAACCAAAAACAACTACAATAATTCCAAAAATAAATTTGAAGATAAAAATGTTGCTTTTTATACCCTTAACCATTTTATCCTAGATACATTTCACAGGAAATTCATCCAACCACTTCCTCATCAAACATGATTGTATCAAGGTCAAGTTCTTCACGAGCAACACGAATAAAATCAATAGGTTATATTGATGATGGCGATCATATAAATCCTTGCAAACACTGTGGTGCATTACTTTGGTTCAATGAAAGAGTTGAGTGAGTTAAAGAAACAACTAACATGGAATTTGCAATTTGTTGCTCAAGAGGAAAAATAAAGGTTCCTTATTTTAAAGATCCACCTCCTCAAATTGTGTCTTTGTTTTTTGACAAGACCAGTTCAAACTCCAAAGATTTTTTGGACAACATAAGAGCTTTCAACAATATGTTCTCTTTTACTTCAATGGGAGGAAAAATTGACACCACAATTGATTCCCGGGGAAGAGGTCCATACAAATTTGTTCTAAGTGGTCAAAATTAACATTATCTTGGTTGTTTATTGTCGAAAAGAGGATTCAAGCCAATTTATTCTCAATTGTATATTAATGACACAAAGAATGAAGTCTCAAATAGAATAACAACATCAAGGTACATACAATACATCTCTCAACCACTCATTAATTTTGTCACAAATTATATTTGGACATTTATATTTTGTTATTAATTTAAATAAAAATTCTCAAATTTCCATACAGATCTGAAGGAATTAAACAAGGCATAGTGAAACAAGTCCAGGAATGTATAGATGAAAATCTTATGTTGGTTAAGAAGTATAGAATGACTTCTGAAATTTTGAATCAGAATACTCATGAGAAGGTGTTAGAATCTTAAGTTTTGATGAAGACTAAAATATGAAAGAACTAGTTGATCACTTAGGAAGATATAGGTTGATAGTGAATCCCAAGTTAGAGTACAACCGGATGCAGAATTACTTCCGGATTGATTAGAACTAGCGCTTGCGGATGAAGTACACATCCCCGAGCGGAAGCAAGTGAGACACTAAGTCAGAACCTAGTCTAGGGTACTAAAGTATTAAACCTTGGTGAAGACTAAGTTAGGACTCATTGATCCCTTGGAAAGAACTGAGCTAAAAATGAATCCTAAGTTAGGGCACAACCGGATGCAAAATTGCTTCCGGAAGACTTAGAGTAAAATAACGAGACTTACGCTGACGGTTGAACTAGACATCCCCTAGCGTCAGTGGATAATACACTGAGTCAGAACATAGTTCTAGTAGGAGTGCATCCGATAGCAGAATTGCTTCCGGTAGCAAGAATGCTTCCCATAGCCAATTGAACTCCCACTGCATGTGACTCTGTGCTATTATTGTTTGACTAACGTTTAAGTGCAGAACTCAGTCTTTGCTTCCGGTAGTAAAACTGCTTCCGGTAGCAAGCACAGTGAACGTAATGGATGCACAAGAGGGGGGGGGGGGGTGAATTGTGCTTCAAAAATAAATGCTCAAATTAAACGACACAAGAGTTATACTGGTTCGGTCTACCTGACCTACGTCCAGTCCTCAACCACCCAGGCCGAGAGTTCCACTATATCTCAGGTTTTAAATCGGGTTCACCTGAAACCTTACAACCGCAAGTTTTGCACGGGATCACTTGCAACCTTACAACAAGTTTTACACAGGCTCACTTGTAACCTTTCTAACTAGCTCCCCCTCACACCAAGCAAGGGGTTAACCATTACACTTAAAGGATTTTTCTGACTAAGTTCTCTCAAAGAACGGATGGTGTTACACACTTAAGTACAATAAATGCTCTTTTAACAGAAAGAGACTTAACTACAATGAGTACAGAATAAGTAGATGAAAGGATCACTCAAAGTGTTAAATGCTCTTCGCTTTTTCTGGGCAGCTTTGAATGCTTGAAGATGTTCTTAGTTTCTCGCTCTAACTTCTCTCAAGAATATTCAAAGATAATTGTTAACCTCATAAATGAGGTTTGAGTCTCTTTATATAGTCTTCAAGCAATCTGTCTCTTGGTAGTTGGGAGAGCCGTTTGAATATGGCCGTTTAACCCATGTTACCGTTTGCTCAATAAATGCTTCATCAATGCATAGCAGGGTTGACTTGCTTTATCTCTGAAAAGTAGTCCTGACACCTCTGCTCTGACAAAAGCATTCTGACACTGCAACTTCTGACATTCTGATTGCTTGCGGAAGCAGATTCTCATCCGGAAGCAATTCTACTGAGTGTGCTGCACTGAGTGTTAGTCTAACAGTATAAAAACATATAGTCACATGCAGTGTGAGTGTTCTTAGTCTAAGAGGTCTTCCTTGCATCAGGAAGCACTTCTACATCCGGAAGTGATTCCACTGGATGAAGGATTTTGTTCACTATTACTCACTCTCGCTCAGTGTCTATTCAATCCAACAGTCAGCGCTAGTCACTAAGCTATCGGAAGCACTTTCACTTGACGAGGTAAACTTACTGACGCTTAGGGTTATATCTATTCTATCAGTCTGCGCCAGTCAAAATCTATCAGGAAGCTATTTCACTTGACGTGGCTTTTTCACTGACGCTTGGGGTATTCTATTTTATCAGCCTGTGCCAGTCTAAGTCTAACAGGAAGCATTTTTACTTGACGAGGTGAACTTACTGACGCTTGGGGTGATATCTATCTTATCAGTCTGCGTCAGTCTAAGTTTAACAGGAAGCAACTTCACTTCCGGTTGAATCATAGCTTAGTCTTAGGTTTTGTATATCTAGCGTTCATGGACTAAGTTAAATCTCTAGTGAATTACTTGCTGCCGCTGGGGGATGAAACATTCATCCGCGAGCCCAAGTCCTAGTCTATCCGGAAGTAAGTCCACATCCGGTTGCACTCTTACTTGGGATCCTGTGTTATTCTATTGCTTTCTAAGTACTAGACCTATTCTTTCATATTTTAGTCTTCATCAAAACTTATGATTCTAACATTCTCCCCCTTTTTGATGATGACAAACTCAGTATTTAACTATTTATCGATTAAGTCCATATGAAAGGGTTAACAGGAAAACAAAAGCAATAGATAAGAACAAGTAACTGAGACAAATATTATTGATAAACATAAGTTACAAGTCAGAGCATACTATTAAATAACATATACACGTAACGAGCATATACTAGGTAAGTATGAAAGTATGCATGAAGAAGGAAAAATTTCTAAAAAAAAAAAAATGTTTGGATTGGGGGTTCAGGGTTTTTGTTTCTTTTTCCTCTCTCTCTCCTCTTGTCTCTCTTCCTTTTCCTTTTGTAGTTTGGCTAGCTCGACCTCATGAACATTCTGGTCAATTATCCGCTGAAGCTCTTCTTCATCCCTCTCTCTTCTGAGTCTCTCAGACTCAATGGATTCCTCAAGAGTCAAGTCTTCAATTTCCAGGGCTGGCTGAGGACATCCTTGTGTTCATTGACATGTGCAGAGTGGACATCACGACATCACATCTCTCCCCCTTTTGGCATCATCAAAGAGGGTGAGGGCCAGGGATGGAGTTTGGTCTAGAGTTGGGGTTGATAGGATTGGAGTGAGGGGAGGGTTCGTTGTGGTGAGTTTTTGGGTTTGTTGGTTATGAGAAGGTGAGGGTTGGGATTGGTGGTCATTTTGAGGTGGTGGCTGAGGGTGAGATCTTGGCAAGATGATTCTCGACTTGGCACATTCTGTCCTCAAGCTGCTGGATTCGTTCCCAGCGTCATACTTAGCACGGGGAGGACTTACCAAGGACTCAGGCAGCCTAAAAGGAAGCTCTTCTTCAAAGGCCCTAACAGAAGCTGGTACTTGTACCATGCATTTCCGGCATATTTGATCGCCGCAGCCTCTTCCTTAGGGATGGACTTCCTCTTCTTATCAAGCTTCTCTTGCTTAGAAACCACTAACTGTTCTGCCACTCTACCAGAAGTTTCAGGCTGACCTTGAATATTTTTATCCTGCCCCGGTGTATTCTGCCCAGAAACTTCATGGTGTTCTTGATGTTCATTGCGATGTTCTTCACGATGCCCAGATTTTCCAGAATGTTTATGGCTTGATTTCCCAGATTTTGACTTGTGTTTCTTAGATGAGGAAGGTTTCTTTGAAACTGGGTTTGTTTCATGGGATCCGGCCATTTTTGTGCGGGTTTGTGGTAAAATGCGAAGAAAATGAAGAACATAGAAGAAGATGAAGAGTTTTGTATGCAGAGAATTTGTAAGTATAAGTGAAAAGTGAAAGTGAAAAATGATGTCCTATTTATAGGTACAGTTACTAAGGGTAAAATGGTCATGCTTTTTCACATTTTCACACATTGGGTAGCGTAAACAACTTAAGTTGGAACGACACACCTGATGACACGTGTTGCTTTACATTACCAGAGAAGACATAACGTCTCTTTTGGGAAGTTGAAGAGTTTTCTGAAGTGACGTGTCTCTTGACTAGTGCTGGCGCTCTCTTGGCTTGATCATCCAGTGTCAGTGAGTGATCATCCGGAAGTGGTTTTGCTTCCGGTTGCACTTGCTTAAGATTTAACATTGAGTACCTGCAAAAACATATATTGGCACTCCGATGCCTAAGTTAGTATTGCTGTAAGTGATAAACAATCAAGTATAATGAATAGAATTTACACTTCATTTGGGTTTACCATTCCCAAATCACCTCAAATGAAAGTAAATTGGTCAAACCCCAGAGGCTTGGTGAAGATGTCAGCAAGCTGTTGTTGTGTGGGGACAAACTGCACCTTGACATCCTTCTTTTGAACATGGTCTCTGATGAAGTGATGTCTGACGTCAATGTACTTTGTCCTAGTGTGCTGAACTGGATTCTTGGCGAGGCTGATAGTGCTTGTGTTGTCACAGAGAATAGGTGCCTCAGGGAACTCCAAGCCAAGATCTCTCAACTGGTTCTTCAGCCACAGCACTTGAGCACAACAACTTGCTGCAGCAATGTATTCTGCCTCAGTGGATGACAAAGACACACAGGTTTGCTTTTTGCTAGCCCAAGTCACCAGACAACCACCAAGGAAGACGCATTGTCCACTGGTGCTCTTTCTATCAGTCTTATAACCTGCATGGTCAGAATCAGAGTAAGCCCACAAGAACTCTTGGTTACCTCTGGGATACCAAAGACCAAGTTCTTGTGTTCCCTCAAGGTATCTCAAAATACGTTTAACGCATGTTAAGTGTGACTCCTTGGGGTTGGCTTGAAACCTAGCACACATGCCTACACTAAATTGAATGTCAGGCCTACTCGCTGTTAAGTATAAGAGGGAACCTATCATTCCCCTATACATGGGCAGGCTGACAGATTTACCCTTTGCGTCAGCGTCGAGTGCGGCAGTGGTGCTCATAGGAGTGTCATACTCCTTGCATTCATCCATCCCAAACTTTTTGAGTAGTTCTCTGTAGTACTTAGTTTGGGAGATGAAGATTCCATTCTTCTTCTGTTTGATTTGCAGGCCTAGGAAGAATGTTAGTTCTCCCATCATTGACATCTCAAATTCACCCTGCATAGTCTTAGAGAAATCTTCACAAAGCTTCTCGTTAGTTGCCCCAAATATAATATCATCAACATAAATTTGGACAATTAACATATCTCTATCTTTGTGGAGGATAAACAGTGTATTATCTAATTTGCCTCTTGAGAAACCCTTGCCCAGCAAAAAGCTGCTGAGTCTCTCATACCAAGCTCGAGGAGCTTGTTTTAGGCCATATAAAGCTTTCTTTAATCTATACACATGTTTGGGGTGCTTATGGTCCTCAAAGCCAGGAGGTTGTTCTACATATACCTCTTCTTTAATATAACCATTAAGAAATGCACTCTTTACATCCATTTGATATAATCTAAAGCCTTTCATGGATGCAAAGGCTAGAAGAATCCTTATTGCTTCAAGTCTAGCGACTGGAGCAAAAGTTTCTTCATAGTCAATGCCTTCTTCTTGGTTGTATCCTTTGGCTACTAGTCTGGCTTTGTTTCTGGTGATTTGACCTGTCTCATCCAGTTTGTTTTTAAAGACCCACTTGGTCCCCACTATGGATTGATGAGACGGCCTTGGGACTAGTTCCCACACTTGACTTCTCTCAAATTGATTTAGCTCATCCTGCATGGCAATAATCCAGTCGCAGTCCTCAAGAGCTTGTTCAACTGAAGTTGGTTCGATTTGAGATAGGAATGCTCCAAACTCAACTTCATTTTGAACTTGTCTTCTAATTCTGACACCAGAAGAAACATCACCAAGCACTTGATCAAGAGGATGATCCCTGTGATGTCTCCTAGCTATTGGCAACTGTGCCTCCTCAGGCATGTGTTGCACTCCAGGTTCATCACTGGGTTCACCTTCTTCTTTGGGATTGCTTGTTGGTGTTTCTTTTGGTGGTGAGGAAGATGATGGTAGTTTTGGAAGATTAGGTGCTTCATCATCTTTTGTGGATTGTCCCCATGTAGGAGTTTCATCAAATACAACATGCATGGATTCTTCTACAGTTTTAGTTCTCATGTTGTATATCCTATATGCTTTACTCCTAAGGGAATATCCTATGAATATACCTATATCAGCCTTTGGATCAAACTTACTCAAATTTACCTTTCCATTATTATGCACGTAGCATTTTGATCCAAATATTCTGAGGTGGCTGATGTTGGGCTTTCTTCCTTTGTATAGCTCGTATGGAGTCTTATCCAAGCCCTTGCGAACATAGGCTCTGTTGGAGATATAGCAAGCAGTGCTCATAGCGTCCGCCCAGAACACTTGAGAAACCTCTTTCTCGTTGAGCATGCTTCTAGCCATCTCCGTCAGAACCCTGTTCTTCCTTTCGACTACTCCATTTTGTTGAGGAGTCCTTGGAGCTGAGAAGTTATGTTCAATGCCGTTTTGCTCACATAGCTCTGAGAAGCTATGGTTCTCAAACTCTCCTCCATGGTCTGTCCTTATGGCTGTGATTTTGAGCTCTCTCTCATTCTGCACTTTCTTAGCCAGGACAACAAAAGCATCAAAAGTATCTTGCTTAGAGGCAAGAAACATAGTCCATGTGAACCTTGAATAGTCATCCACCACTACTAGAGCATATAGGTTTCCACCCAAGCTCTTCACTCTTGCTGGCCCAACCAAATCCATGTGGATTAGTTCCAAGGGCCTGCTGGTGGAGACTTTCTTCTTGGTTTTGAATGAGGACTTTGTTTGCTTTCCTCTTTGGCAGGATTCACAGATAAAATCATGCTTTACTTTAAATGATGGAATACCTATAGCTAGCTCCTTTTTAATAAGCATGTCGAGTTGAGTAAAATTAACATGAGCTAGTCTCTTATGCCAAAGCCAACTATTCTCATCACTAGATATTAAACATTTTTCTTCTAGTTGTTGGCATAAGTCTAAAGTATATAGATTCCCATTTCTATTTGCCTTAATCTTGCATTTTAAGTTGGCCTTATCTATATTCAGATCCTGCTTATCAACTATTAAGCACTCATTTGAATCAAATATTACCCAGTTTCCTCTGTCCGTGCTCTGGCTCACGCTCAGCAGGTTGTGACAGAGATCGTCCACTAGATAGACATCTTTGACTGGTCCAACTTCTCCAACTCCAGTGATCTTACCACTTTGATTTCCTCCAAAGGTCACTGTGGCTCCATCTTTGATCACCAGAGATTTGAACTTGTCTCTGTCTCCAGTCATATGTCTCGAGCATCCGCTGTCAATATACCATTTCTTGTTCTTGGATGCTTTAAGAAACACCTGGAAAAATCAAGTAAACTTAGGTACCCAATCTTTCTTGGGTCCTCGATCATTAGTTTTCAATGCCCTTGGTCTAGAGTCATCCTTCTTGACCTTGGGCTTGTGAATATTTAGAGCCTCTGGCTTAGAGTTGGCTCTGGACTCTTGGGTTTTCCCTTTGGAATGATTCCAAGGTCGGGATCCTTGTCCTCTCTTAGTTTCCTTAGCAGATGGAGGATCCTTTGTTGCCTTGGTTCCTTTAGGGACCCATTTGTAGGAGCTACTTGCTCCATGCTTCTTAGCATTACAGGTGGACGTGGAGTGTCCCTTCCTGTTGCAATAGTTACAGAAGCTGAAGGGTGAGGAGCTATGACTAGAGGCTTTATGGAAGAACTTTAAGTAGGGCTTTACTTTTGGTTCCACCCACTTCTTTCCTCTAGGAGTATATCCTAATCCAGTTCTATCCCTATATGCCCTTTGGTTCATTAAGAGTATATTTAGCATTTCTGAACCATTGGTAAACTTCTGCAGGGCATTTTGCAGCTTGTTATTTTCCTCTGAGATTTTGCTGCAATTAGGGCAGCTCTCAGGTGTTGGGGCGTTAGGTTCTACTTGGGGAGAACCCTGGCCATCCACTACCGGAAGTCTTCTAGCTTCCGCTAGTTCCTCACTTAGTGAGTCCACCTTGGACTCAAGTGATTCCTTTTTGGTTTTCAACACCTTATAGGCTTTACATAGTCTAGAGAATTCTTCATGAACCTCATTGTAAGCCTCTTGTAGTTCAGGAAGAGTTACCTCATGATCTTCGTTGGTGAGGTCAAGATCTGAAGATGCTTCTTCATCCTCTTCTCTAGCTACCAGGCAGAGGTTGGCAACTTCTTCTTCATCACTTGCTTCCTCATCTGAGCTATTTACCCAAATGGAGGATACAAGAGCCTTTCTTTTGTCCTTGCCTTTTGACCTCTGCAGGCTGGGACACTCAGCCTTGAAGTGACCAGGCTTATTGCATTCAAAACGCACAGGGACCTTTTCTTTCTTGTATCCCTTCTTCTGGCTGGAATCACTTCTCTGATAGCCTCCTTTCTTTCTGAAGAATTTCCTAAATTTCCTCACCATCATAGCCATCTCCTCATCGTCCATCTCCTCCTCATCATCCTCATCATTGTCATTGATCTCCTTGCTGGGAGCAACGAGAGCAAGGTTCTTGTTCTTGGATGAGGGTTGAGGAGCTCTCATAGCCAGCAAGGTAGGTTCATATTCAGCAAGAGAGCTGCGGTGATGGAGCTGGTTGATTCTCCTTGCACTTCTTGCAAAATAGTCACTTTGGTGATCCAGTCACCCTTCAAGATCTTTAGAATCTTGCTCACTTGCTCTCTTTCAGGGATATCCTTACCCAGCGAGGCCAAATTGTTGATGAGATGGGTGAACCTGAGCTCCAGCTCTCTGATAGGCTCGGTGGGACTCAGCATGGCGAATTTGTGAAATTCTTCCACCAGCATTTCAACACGTCTCGCTTTTACTCCCTTGGTTCCAGAGTGAGCAGCCTCAAGAGCCTCCCACATATCTTTAGCATTTTTGTGGTGGCTGATCCTGTGAAACTCTTTAGGGCTGAGAGCACACTGGATGTAGTGCATGGCCCGGTAGTTTAGTTGGACTAGAGCATAATCCTCATTTGTGTACCTAGATCGCTGCTTGGCAAAACCATCCTCATCCAGTGGTGTGTGATCCCCACGTTCGATTACGTCCCAGAGTCTGATGTCGCTGGATTTGATATAGGTCTCCATTCGAAACTTCCAGAATGGATAGTTATACCCATCAAAGCCTGGAGGCTTGTTGGGTTGAATAGAGACATCTGGCAGGGAGTAATCTGTATCCATTACTGGATCTTTGCTTTCTGGATTCGTTGGAATCGAGTGAGAAAGACCCGCTCTGATACCAAATGAACGTAATGGATGCACAAGAGGGGGGGTGAATTGTGCTTCAAAAATAAATGCTCAAATTAAACGACACAAGAGTTATACTGGTTCGGTCTACCTGACCTACGTCCAGTCCTCAACCACCCAGGCCGAGAGTTCCACTATATCTCAGGTTTTAAATCGGGTTCACTTGAAACCTTACAACCGCAAGTTTTGCACGGGATCACTTGCAACCTTACAACAAGTTTTACACAGGCTCACTTGTAACCTTTCTAACTAGCTCCCCCTCACACCAAGCAAGGGGTTAACCTTTACACTTAAAGGATTTTTCTGACTAAGTTCTCTCAAAGAACGGATGGTGTTACACACTTAAGTACAATAAATGCTCTTTTAATAGAAAGAGACTTAACTACAATGAGTACAGAATAAGTAGATGAAAAGATCACTCAAAGTGTTAAATGCTCTTCGCTTTTTCTGGGCAGCTTTGAATGCTTGAAGATGTTCTTAGTTTCTCGCTCTAACTTCTCTCAAGAATATTCAAAGATAATTGTTAACCTCATAAATGAGGTTTGAGTCTCTTTATATAGTCTTCAAGCAATCTGTCTCTTGGTAGTTGGGAGAGCCGTTTGAATATGGCCGTTTAACCCATGTTACCGTTTGCTCAATAAATGCTTCATCAATGCATAGCAGGGTTGACTTGCTTTATCTCTGAAAAGTAGTCCTGACACCTCTGCTTTGACAAAAGCATTCTGACACTGCAACTTCTGACATTCTGATTGCTTGCGGAAGCTGATTCTCATCCGGAAGCAATTCTACTGAGTGTGCTGCAGTGAGTGTTAGTCTAACAGTATAAAAACATATAGTCACATGCAGTGGGAGTGTTCTTAGTCTAAGAGGTCTTCCTTGCATCAGGAAGCACTTCTACATCCGGAAGTGATTCCACTGGATGAAGGATTTTGTTCACTATTACTCACTCTCGCTCAGTGTCTATTCAATCCAACAGTCAGCGCTAGTCACTAAGCTATCGGAAGCACTTTCACTTGACGAGGTAAGCTTACTGACGCTTAGGGTTATATCTATTCTATCAGTCTGCGCCAGTCAAAATCTATCAGGAAACTATTTCACTTGACGTGGCTTTTTCACTGAAGCTTGGGGTATCCTATTTTATCAGCCTGTGCCAGTCTAAGTCTAACAGGAAGCATTTTTACTTGACGAGGTGAACTTACTGACGCTTGGGGTGATATCTATCTTATCAGTCTGCGTCAGTCTAAGTTTAACAGGAAGCAACTTCACTTCCGGTTGAATCATAGCTTAGTCTTAGGTTTTGTATATCTAGCGTTCATGGACTAAGTTAAATCTCTAGTGAATCACTTGCTGCCGCTGGGGGATGAAACATTCATCCGCGAGCCCAAGTCCTAGTCTATCCGGAAGTAAGTCCACATCCGGTTGCACTCTTACTTGGGATCCTGTGTTATTCTATTGCTTTCTAAGTACTAGACCTATTCTTTCATATTTTAGTCTTCATCAAAACTTAAGATTCTAACACACAGTGTCAGAACGTACAAGTGCCCAGAAGTCAGAAGTGCTTTTTGGCAGAGCAGAGTTGTCAGAGTTGCTTTTCAGAGATAAAGCAAGTCAACCCTGCTGAGCATTTATGAAGCATTAATGGATCCAACGGTAACAAGGGTTTAACGGCATTATTCAAACGGCATTGTTACCTACCAAGCAAGAGGATCATCGAAGATGCTATATAAGGAATTGCTTCTTCATTTATGAAGCACCGAACATAATCTGCAAAAATCATTCAAGCATTCAAAGCTCATACTACTCAGAAAACAAGAGAGCACTTATTGTATTGAGAGTTTTTTCTTTATCCATCTTGTACTCTTTGTATTTAAGTCTCTTCATTTATTGAGAGCATTTATTGTACTTAAGTGAGTAACGTAATCTGTTCTTGAGTGAACTAGGTAGAAAATCCTTTGTTTAAAGGTTGAACCCTTACAAGTAGTAAGGGGGAGCGAGTTAGGCTGTAAGGTTGCAAGTGAGCCCGTAAAACTTGTGGTAGTAAAAGGTTGCAGGTGAACCCGTTGTAAAACCTGTGGATTAGTGGAACTCAATCTGGGTGATTGAGAACTGGACGTAGGTCAAGAGTTGGACCGAACCTGTATAAAAGTCTTTTGCTTTTAATTTTCCAGTTTATTTGGTAGCACAATTCACCCCCCCTCTTGTGCATCCTCACTTTCATTTGGTATCAGAGCAAGGTCTTTCTGACTTGATTCCAACGAATCTGGAAAGAAAAGATCCAGAGATGGATGCAGATCAACATTCTCTCCCTGATATATCCATCCAACCAAACAAGCCTCCTGTCTTCGATGGATACAACTATCCCTTCTGGAAATTCAAGATGGAGAACTATATTAAGGCAAGTGGCCTTCGAGTCTGGGACGTTATAGAGCATGGTGACAATATTCCACTGGATGATGAAGGTTTTGAGAAGCCTCGATCCAGATTCACCAATGATGACTACTTCAAGGTCGAGCTGAATCACAAGGCCATCCACTATATTCAGTTCGCCCTGAGCCAGAAGGAGTTCTTCAGGATAAGCCACTACAAAACAGCAAAGGAGATGTGGGATGCCCTTGAGACATCTCATTCCGGAACCAAAGGAGTCAAGGATAGAAGAGTTGAGATGCTGGTGGAGGAATTCCACAAGTTCACGATGCTTCCTGATGAGCCAATCAGAGACTTGGAGCTCAGATTCACCCACCTCATAAACAACCTTGCTTCACTGGGAAAGAACATCCCTGAGAAGGAGCAGGTAAATAAAATTCTGAAAGTGTTAAAGGGTGACTGGCTTACAAAGGTAACTATTTTGCAGGAAGTTCGGGGAGAGTCAACCAGTTCTGTCACTGCCTTATTTGGTTCACTGGCTGAGTATGAACCAACCCTGTTGGCACAAAGGCCTCCCCAAGCAGCTGCTAAAGCCAAGAACCTTGCCCTTGTTGCTCCTAGCAAGGAAAGGGATGATGATGATGATGAGGAAGATATAGATGATGAAGAAATGGCCATGATGGTGAGAAAATTCAAAAAGTTCTTTAAGAAGAAAGGGGGTTTCCAGAAAGGAGAATCAAGCCATAAGAAGGAAAGGACCCCAGTTTGCTTCGAGTGCAAGAAGTCTGGTCATTTCAAGGCTGAGTGCCCAAGCCTCCAGAGATTCAAAGGGAAGGACAGAAGGAATGCCTTCATGTCCTCAATCTGGGTTAATAGCTCAAATGAAGAAGCTAGCGATGAGGAAGAGGTTGCAAACCTCTGTCTTGTTGCTAGGGAAGATGGAGAAGAGGCACTCTCTGACTTCGAATCCTTCCATGGTGGTGATGAGGTAAGCCTTGCTGAACTTCAAGAAGCTTATAATGATATTCATAAAGAATTCTTTCGATTATGCAAAGCTTATAAGGTTTTCAGAATGAAGAACGAATCACTTGAACTCTTCGGTGAACTCTCTGAGTGATGAGCTAGCGGAAGCCAAGAAGCTTCCGGTAGTGGATGGCAAGGGAGATCCCCAAGTGGAATCCAATGCCTCAGTATCAGAGAGCTGCATCAACTGCAGCAAAATCTCTATTGAAAGGGATAGGCTGCATAATGCCCTGCAAAAGTTCACAAACGGTTCTGAAATGCTTAATGTTATTTTGATGAACCAAAGGGCTTATAGAGATAAGACTGGATTAGGTTATAAGCATAAAGAAAAAAAGGTGGGTGGAACCCAAAGTGAAACCCTACCTGAAGTTCTTCCTCAAAGCCACTAGTCACAGCTCTTCACCCTTCAGCTTCTGTAACTATTGCAACAGGAAAGGACACTCCACGTCCACCTGCAATGCAAAGAAGCATGGAACCAATAGCACTCACAAGTGGGTTCCAAAAGCAACAAAATTTTCTAAGGATCCTACAAGGAAAGAAACTAAGGGAGCACATGGACCTAGAATTTGGAAGCCTATTCCAAAGGAAGTCCGACCGCCCAGAGCCCACTCAAGGCCAGAGGCAAAGGTCACTCACACACCTAAGGTCAACACTAGACCAAGGGTTATGGGCACTAATGATAAAGGACCCAATAAAGGTTGGGTACCTAAGTTTGTCTGATATATGCAGGTCTGTCTCAAAGCATCCAAGAACCGGAAGTGGTATATCGACAGCGGATGCTCGAGACACATGACAGGAGATAAGGACAAGTTCAATTCCCTGGTGATCAAGGATGGAGCCAAAGTAAACTTTGGAGGAAATCAAAGTGGAAAGATCACTGGGGTTGGTGAAGTTGGACTTATCCAAGATGTCTACTTGGTTGATGGCCTCTGTCATAACCTGCTGAGTGTGAGTCAAAGTACAGACAAGGGAAATTGGGTAATCTTTGACTCTCATGAATGCCTTATAGTTGATAAGCATGATCTAGACATAGATAAAACCAATCTGAAATGCAAGCTTAAGGCTAATAGGAATGGAAACCTATATACTCTGGATTTATGCCAACAACTAACTGAAAAATGCCTAATCACTAGTGATGAAAATAGTTGGCTATGGCATAAACTGCTAGCGCATGTAAATTTTACACAGCTTGATATGCTTATTAAAAAGGAACTAGCAATAGGTATTCCATCCTTTAAAGTAAAGCATGATTTTATCTGTGAATCTTGCCAACGAGGTAAGCAAACAAAGTCCTCATTCAAAACTAAGAAGAAAGTCTCCACAAGCAGGCCCTTAGAACTAATTCACATGGATTTAGTTGGGCCAGTGAGAGTAAAGAGCTTGGGTGGAAACCTGTATGCTCTAGTTGTGGTGGATGACTATTCAAGGTTTACGTGGACCATGTTTCTTCCCTCTAAGCATGATGCTTTTGATGCCTTTGTTGTCCTTGCTAAGAAAGTGCAGAATGAGAGAAATCTCAAAATAGCCGCTATAAGGACAGATCATGGAGGAGAGTTCGAGAACCACAACTTCTCAGAGCTGTGTGAAGATAATGGGATTGATCACAACTTCTCAGCTCCCAGAACTCCCCAACAAAATGGCGTGGTTGAGCGGAAGAACAGGGTACTGACAGAGATGGCCAGAAGCATGCTCAATGAGAAGGAAGTTTCTCAAGTGTTCTGGGTTGACGCTATGAGCACTGCCTGTTACATCTCCAACAGGGCCTATGTTCGCAAGGGCTTGGACAAGACTCCATATGAATTATAAAAAGGAAGAAAGCCCAACATCAGCCACCTAAGAATCTTTGGATCCAAATGCTATATTCACAACAACGGAAAGGTAAATTTGGGTAAGTTTGATCCAAAAGCGGATGTAGGAGTTTTCATAGGATATTCTCTTAGGAGTAAAGCATATAGAGTATACAACTTAAGAACTAGAACATTAGAAGAGTCCATGCATGTTGTATTTGATGAAAACCCCACATGGGAAGGATCCACAGAAGATGATGGAATATTAAATTTTTCAAAACCACCATCATCTTCACCACCCAAAGAAACACCAGCAAGTGATCCTAAGAAGGAGGATGAACCCATTGATGAACCTAGAATGCAGACGGTACCTGATGAGGTACAGTTGCCAACCGCTAGGAGACATCATAGGGATCATCCACTTGACCAAGTGCTTGGTGATGTTTCTTCTAGTGTCAGAACTAGAAGGCAGGTTCAAAATGAAGTTGAGTTTAGAGCCTTCTTGTCTCAAATCGAACCAACTTCAGTTGAACAGGCCCTAGAGGACTGTGACTGGATCATTGCCATGCAGAAAGAGCTCAATCAGTTTGAGAGAAGTAGAGTTTGGGAGCTAGTCCCTAGACCGTCTCACCAATCCATAGTTGGGACCAAATGGGTCTTTAAAAACAAACTGGATGAGACCGGACAGATCACTAGGAACAAAGCCAGATTAGTAGCAAAAGGGTATAACCAAGAAGAAGGCATAGATTATGAAGAAACTTTTGCTCCAGTTGCGAGACTTGAGGCAATAAGGATTCTTCTGGCCTTTGCATCCATGAAAGGTTTTAAATTATATCAAATTGATGTAAAGAGTGCTTTTCTTAATGGCTATATTAAGGAAGAGGTGTATGTTGAACAACCTCCTGGCTTTGAGGATCATAAACACTCAAAACATGTGTATAGACTAAGGAAAGCATTGTATGGCCTGAAACAAGCTCCACGAGCTTGGTATGAGAGACTTAGCAGCTTTCTGCTAGGAAAAGGTTTCTCCAGAGGCAAATTGGATAATACACTGTTTATCTTGCATAAGGATAGAAATATGTTAGTTATCCAGATATATGTTGATGATATTATTTTTGGAGCAACTAACGAGAAACTCTGTGAGGAGTTTTCAAAGACAATGCAGGGGGAATTTGAAATGTCTATGATGGGAGAGCTAACCTTCTTCCTAGGCCTGTAGATCAAACAAAAGAAAGAAGACATCTTCATCTCCCAAACCAAGTACTGCAGAGAACTTCTCAAGAAGTTTGGGATGGATGAATGCAAGGAGTATGATACTCCTATGAGCACCACTGCCGCTCTCGATGCTGATGTTAAGGAAAGTTCGGTCAGCCAGCCAATGTATAGGGGCATGATAGGCTCCTTGTTATACTTAACGGCTAACAGACCTGATATTCAATTTAGTGTTGACATGTGTGCTAGATTTCAAGCCAACCCCAAGGAATTTCACCTAACATGTGTTAAACGTATTTTAAGATACCTTGAGGGAACTCAAGAACTTGATCTCTGGTATCCCAGAGGTAACCAAGAGTTCTTGTGGGCTTATTCTGACGCTGACCATGCAGGTTATAAGACAGATAGAAAGAGCACCAGCGGCCAATGTGCCTTCCTAGGAGGTTGTCTGGTGTCTTGGGCGAGCAAGAAGCAAACCTGTGTGTCACTGTCATCCACAGAGGCAGAGTATATTGCTGCAGCAAGCTGTTGTGCTCAAGTGCTGTGGTTGAAAAATCAACTTAGGGATCTTGGCCTAGAGTTCCCTGAGGCTCCCATTCTATGTGACAACACAAGCACCATCAGCCTTGTCAAGAACCCAGTTCAGCACACCAGAACAAAGCACATTGACGTCAGACATCACTTCATCAGAGACCATGTTCAGAAGAAGGATGTCAAAGTGCAATTTGTTCCTACTCATCATCAGCTTGCAGATATCTTCACCAAACCTCTGGGGGTTGATCAATTTACATTCATAAGAGGAAATTTGGGAATGGTAAACCCAAATGAAGTTTAATCTTCAGTATAAACCTGTGCTTAAATGTTAAAACCTGTAAACTTCGCTAACTTAGGCATCAGAGTGCCAATCCTTAGTTTTGCAGGTCCCCTAGCATGTCAATGTTAAATCTTAAATGCATCACTTTCGGAAGCAAATTCACTTCCGGAAGCTCATTCCCCTATTCAGCATGGATGCTGACGCTTGGGCTTAACGCTAAGCAACCGGAAGCGCCAGTGTTTGGGAAAAGGACACGTCACTTCAGAAACGTTTCATCTTCTCTCACAAAAATTGTGCCTTTTCTGACAGTCAGAAGCGACACGTGGCATCAGGTGCGCTGTTTCAATTTAAATGTTTACGTTTTCCCATAAAAGGTGCATATTTTCAATAAGTTGCCATTATGACCCATCACATCGAACATCACATTGCATAAATAGGGTTAAATCATTCATTCATTCACACAAAAAGAAACCACAAACTCTCTGAACATCTTCATCAACATCTTCATCTTCATCTTCATCTTCATCTTCTTCATTTTCATCGTCGCATTCTCTGTTCATCTCATTCATTCCATACCCACCTACCTCCTCAAAATCCACAGAAATGGCCGGTTCAAACGAGTCAAACCCTCATCACCAGAAAGGGTCCTCCTCGAAGAAATCTGAGAAATCTGGAAAAGGGAAGAAGAGAGTCCAGTTTCGTGAAGAACAGCCTTCAAAACGCCAGCGTGTTCAAGAAGATGATTATTCTGAGTATAGATCTGGGCCGTTGGAAGCTGTTTCCCAGGCATTTGAAAACAGAAACCCCTATCTCTCCAACGGAATCTACGTCGATCTGAAGAAGCTTGCAGATCTGGGTTATGATCTTGCCGTGTATCTCCAGAAATACATGACCTGGCTGGGGATTCAGAATGAGTACAGTATTCAAGTATTGAGAGTATTCTATGAGTCTTTGACTGCCAAAGCCAAGTACAAGAACATCAGCAAGAACACGACTGCGATTGGCCGGATTGACTTCAAGGCCACCATCAGAGGAAGAAGCATTAAGTTCAACTAGAGAACAATCAATCGCTTCTTGGAGGTCACTAACGAAGAGATGAATCAGTGGTCCTTCCCTGAGCGCCTGGACCAAGCAGAGTTGGCGCTTGCGTATGGGACTGGTGGTAAGAAAGTGTCTGGTATGCCCTACACACAGAGGGTGCTCCAGTACATCTATTCCAGAATAATGACGCACAAGGGTGGCAACTTCAACGAGTTCACCCAACTGGACAACCCGTGGCTCGCCAGGTTCCTTAACCAGAAGCCTGTCAACCCTGGCCAATTGATCTCTCTGGAGCTGCACAGATGGGTTGAGAGAAAGAACAAGGGGAACACATCTCTTCCCTACCCTCAGTTCATCGCCTTCCTCCTAGAGAAGTTCAACATAAAATCAACTGAGGAGGCCGACAACAAGAAGTGCTTGCCCATGGGATCGATGAACTTGGGCAAAATGGGTGTCCACTACATCAAGCCAGCGAAGGGCGCTCAGTCTGGCTCTCAGGCTGGGAGTGTCTCTCACACCTCTGGTCCCTCTGCATCTGGAGCAGGGGATCAGGAAGTCGACTCCCAGGCTGGCCCCAGCAGCACTCGTGCTCCAAGAGTGTCTGCTGCTCAGAAGGCTCTTGTTGAAGAATTGAAAGAGGAGCTTCTCTTTCGGCTGCCAGATCCTCTGATGGCCCCTCTGCGTGAGGAATGTGATGCAGCCTTCCGCAGTCAAGAACAGCGGATCCAGGGTTTGGAGAATCGCCTAGAGAGGGTAGAAGTCAAACTCGACCTTCTACTTCACCATTTCCTTGCACCTCCACCTCATCCTCAACCCCCTCCACATCAACCACCTCCTCCTCCTCCTCCACCTCCACCTCCACCTCCCCCACAAAATGATTCTGACCCTCACCAGGACTCCCCTCATCACTCACCCTCCCCTCACAACTCTCCATCACATTCCCCTAGCCACTCAAACTCCCCCAGCCACTTCAACTCCCCCAGCCACTCTCATCACAGCCACTCTACATCTCCTTCCCCCACCAACTCACCTCCCTTCACCTATACTGACCACACCTCTTCACCTCCTCCCTCACCACCCAGATATGGCCCCGAGCCTCCTTCAACCACTCCCTCCTCAACCTCCTCCCTGGCCCTCGCCCTTGTTGATGATGCCAAAAGGGGGAGAGATATGCTCACTCAACCCTCCCTATGGCTAGACGAGGACGTTGCTGCTGCTCTCCGCCTCGCCATGGACATGAAACGTATGGGCAGTGCAGAGAGCCTAATCCGTGGAGAAGCCATACGATTCATGCGTCAACAGCAGTCCGCCAGCACAAAGTCAAACCTGGAAATGGTGCTGGTTGATCAGCCTGCTGAGGCACCACCCACTGAGCCTACGCCTCCCTCTGAGCCTGCACGCAATATATTTGAGGAAATCTGCATGAAGTATGGGTACAAGAGGCCAGACCCGCCGGCAGTAGCTATTGCCAAGCCGATCCCTCCCTCAGCGCCAGTTCCTGCTCCTCCTCCAGTTGTCAGCTTCAGCAAGACAAGGGTAAAGAGAGCCTTGGCTAAAAGAAAGATTGCCTCTTCCCCCAGTGAGTCATCAGAAAGTGAAGAGGAATCAATAGCTGCCTCTGAAGATGTTGTGATAGAGAGGGTACCTCTACAAGGGGAAGCATCTGAGCCTAAGTCCTCCATCCATGAGCAACCTGAAGAAGTTCCACCGCCAGTGGTTGTCAAGCTAGATGTGGAAGACTTGACTCCAGAAGAGTTTGAGCGATATGGCTGGACTGATCGACTCACGTTTGAACAGCTCTTAGTTCTGGATGCAGAGAGGGCTCATGCTAAGGATCCTCAAGAGAAAGGGAAAGGGAAAGGCAATGGTAAAGGGAATACAAAGTCAAGCCAACCTGATGACCCCAATTATCCTGCCTGGAATGTTAAGGTCAAGGCTGTCCATCTCCCCCACGGATCCATCCCCATCAGAGAATCTGAGTTTGGAAGCTTTGCTGGTCTGGATGAGGGTAGTGATCTGAAGAGAGCTATTGAGGAATCCCTGGAGCTTGAGAGGCTTAGGAGAGCCAGAGAAGAGAAAGAGCTCCAAGACATCCTTGCTCAGATTGACCAACAACAGCAAGAAGAAATGTGGGCCAAGATGCAAGAGGAGCATACGCAGAACCAGCGAGAGAGGGAAAAGAAACCCAAACCTTAAAACCCTAACCCCTCATGCATATAGCTTAGGATTTTACTTTTTCTTCCACATGTAGATTTTACTTTGTGCCTACATTCTTTCATACATAGTTATCTGCCATACCTGTAAATCTGCTTGCTGTACTTATATTTTTTTTCTTACACCTGTAAATGATTTACACGTTATTAATGAAGTTCGCTTCTGAATTCTTATCTGTGTATTATTTAATTGTTTACTCTTAAGTAGGAATTCATAAGATAACTTAGTTTGTCATCATCAAAAAGGGGGAGAATGTTAGAATCTTAAGTTTTGATGAAGACTAAAATATGAAAGAACTAGTTGATCACTTAGGAAGAAATAGGTTAATAGTGAATCCCAAGTTCGAGTACAACCGGATGCAGAATTACTTCCGGATGGATTAGAACTAGCTCTTGCGGATGAAGTACACATCCCCGAGCGGAAGCAAGTGAGACACTAAGTCAGAACCTAGTCTAGGGTACTAAAGTATTAAACCTTGGTGAAGACTAAGTTAGGACTCATTGATCCCTTGGAAAGAACTGAGCTAAAACTGAATCCTAAGTTATGGCACAACCGATGCAAAATTGCTTCCGGAAGACTTAGAGTAAAATAACGAGACTTACGCTGATGGTTGAACTAGACATCCTCTAGCGTCAGTGGATAATACACCGAGTCAGAATATAGTTCTAGTAGGAGTGCATCCGGTAGCAGAATTGCTTCCGGTAGCAAGAATGCTTCCCATAGCCAATTGAACTCCCACTGCATGTGACTCTGTGCTATTATTGTTTGACTAACGTTTAAGTGCAGAACTCAGTCTTTGCTTCCGGTAGTAAAACTGCTTCCGGTAGCAAGCACAATGTCAGAACGTACAAGTGCCCAGAAGTCAGAAGTGCTTTTTGGCAGAGCAGAGTTGTCAGAGTTGCTTTTCAGAGATAAAGCAAGTCAACCCTACTGAGCATTTATGAAGTATTAATGGATCCAACGGTAACAAGGGTTTAACGGCATTATTCAAACGGCATTGTTACCTACCAAGCAAGAGGATCATCGAAGATGCTATATAAGGAATTGCTTCTTCATTTATGAAGCACCTAACATAATCTGCAAAAATCATTCAAGTATTCAAAGCTCATACTACCCAGAAAACAAGAGATCACTTATTGCATTGAGAGTTTTTTTTTTATCCATCTTGTACTCTTTGTATTTAAGTCTCTTCATTTATTGAGAGCATTTATTGTACTTAAGTGAGTAACATAATCTGTTCTTGAGTGAACTAGGTAGAAAATCCTTTGTTTAAAGGTTGAACCCTTACAAGTAGTAAGGGGGAGCGCTGTAAGGTTGCAAGTGAGTCCGTAAAACTTGTGGTTGTAAAAGGTTGCAGGTGAACCCGTTGTAAAACCTGTGGATTAGTGAAACTCAATCTGGGTGATTGAGAACTGGACGTAGGTCAAGAGTTGGACCGAACCAGTATAAAAGTCTTGTGCTTTTAATTTTCCAGTTTATTTGGTAGCACAATTCACCCCCCTCTTGTGCATCCTCACTTTCAGAAGGTTAAAATTCGGTTAATTAGGAATACAGAACCTCAAAACCGTCAATGTGATTATCCAACAGCATCTGACATTGTCACTCTAATAGTAGGGATTTTGACAAAAATTATTATCAAAGAGATATCGTTGTCGAAAAACAAGGAGGACCATTAAAAGAGTAGATGAACTTCATCCAAATTATCTACCTTTACAATATCCTCTAATATTTCACTACGGAGAAAAAGAATACAACCCTTCTAATAAACATGCAACAATTGAATCTTCTCCAAGTACCAAAAGAACAAAATTGACAATTTGTGAATATTTAGCATTTAGATTAATGGACAGAACTTTTGAGGCTTCAACATTACTTCACTCAAAGCGTTTAGTACAATAATTTATTGTTGATGGATATGCAATGGTTGAAAATGAACTACTAAGATATTACAGGAACCACCAAACAACTACGAGTTGAATTGTACAGTGGATTGTCAAGTGCTTATGCTGCTGGTCAAACCAACACTTCATCCATTGGAAAACAAGTAGTACTACCATCTACTTTTACAAGAGGTTCAAGATACTTAAATGAAAATTACAAAGATGCAATGGCAATTTGCACTTGGGCAGGGATTCCTGATCTTTTTGTGACATTTACATGCAACCCATCATAGCCTGAAATAGCTAGATTTTGTGCAAATCACAACATAGATCCATCAGATCGTCCAGATATTCTCCCACGAATGTTATACATGAAGCTAAATTTAAACTCCCTAATGTCAGTATTGAAAGATGACAAAATTCTTGGTACCATAAAAGCAAGTAATATTTTTCAATCCTTTTATATTTTTAAATATTATTTTAAAATTCAAATTTCACAATAGCTTTATTGCATGTCATTGAAAATGCAGAAGTCTACACAATAAAATTTTAGAAAAGAGGACTCTCACATGTACACATAGTACTTTTCTTGGCTCCAGAGTCAAAAATCAAAATTTCAGATGATATAGATAGAATCATTTCTGCTGAACCTCCTAACCAAGAAGAAGATCCTATATTATACAACCTTAAAGGAAGTTCGATGTTACATGGTCCTTGCAAATATAAAAAGGATGATGGACCTTGCATCAGGGATGCAAAATGCTTAAATAGTTTCCAAAAAATTTAGGGAAAAGATTGTCAATGATGAAAATGGTTTCCCTCAATATAGGAGAAGTGACAATTCACTATCATTTCAAAAAGAGGAATAAAATTGGATAACCAATATGTGGTACCCTATAACCCAAAACTATTGCTATTATTTTAGGGACACATTAATGTTAAAAAAACTGACCAATCAAATACCATCAAATATCTGTTTTAGTATATTACAAAGGGCAGTGATCGAATTATTGCATGTTTAGATGGCTTCTTGTGTTTTTGTTGTTGACCTAATGACAAGGGCGTCTCTTCATCATTACCAGACGACGGGGCACCTCTTCTTCACTCAAGACAATGGCCCTTCTTTATTACTTGGCATTGTGTTTTCCACACTCTCCAATTCCTCAGTTTATACTCTATGAAAATTGTCTAAATCATTGTGGAGTTGATCATCAGACATACGAAGATCACCTTGATTAAACCGATTGATCTCATCAAAACTAAGGTCGATATGGAAATCATTGAGATTTGTTTGACTGGGAATATAGACGTCTCCATTTTCGACCCTTCTCCTTACTTGTCTATCTTCTCTATCAGAATTTCTTGATCTTCTAACTTGTTCAACTTCTTTTCCTTTCTTTTGAGTTAAAGACATATTGAAGAACTTATAAATGGAATTTTATAGAAGAAAGCACGATGGAAGTTTTGCTAGTTTCTGTTGGAAACTAAAGAACAAAAGAGTGACGAGAGAAAAGGAGAGGGGATGACCACGTAAATAATACTAGCCACACTTATTAATAAAAATGAGTCTATTTATAGGAATTTACAAATGAACTATTCATATAACGACTTCCTAAAAACATGACTAAAAAATCTCAACGGGCAAATGTCCTAATTATTTAATAAAACTAAATATTTATAACAATAAAACAATTGACCAAGTAAGTGTTGAATTATTCTTCCAACATTCCCACTTAATTCAAAACTGACATTCAAAACAAGACTTCATCATCCTTTCTGCAAAATGCTCGCATGTGTGAAATTGCCTTGTGCGTTCTTCATGTTCTTTTGAAAAATCAACACTTGGTGCTCTCCATATTCTTCTGAAAAATCAACACATGTGTGCTCTTCATGTTTGATTAGACATATATTTGCATAGCCTAGCATGTGCATTTGTGATTAATTTGTGGGATTTAATTGGTATTTTTATTCATTATTGAGGTTTATAAAAATGCATTCTAGCTTGAAAAGAATTGGAAAATATTAAACTTAATTACTTGCACTACAAGCTACTAGGGGTATTTTGGTCATTTCACTGGTTTTTCTCATTTTTGATGTGTAGGGTCCTTGGGAAGATATTTTTGAATTTGAATATCCACTTGCTAACGGGCAAAAGAGAGAAAGAAGGAAGCAGCTAACGACTATATTTACTCAGTCAAAATGGGAGAGAGATTCACGAACATATTTTAGAGAAGGGTTAACGGTCAAATCTAGCACTCTACTATTGCCAAAAGTTCACCCAACAAAAACAAGAATTTGATGGCTCAAATGTAGCACACATCTTTTCAAAAATGGCTCAAATCTAGCATTTCCGTCAACTTTAACGGGTTTGACCGTTAAGTTTGACTTGACCATGCCACGTCACCCGCCATGTCACTCAGTTTTGCCACGTGGCATGCCACGTCATCCAATGACCCACTCACTATCCATTATTGGGTGACGTGGCAGGCCACATGGCAAAACTGAGTGACATGGCGGGTGACGTGGCATGGTCAAGTCAAACTTAACGGTCAAACCCGTTAAAGTTGATGGAAATGCTAGATTTGAGCCATTTTTGAAAAGATGTGTGCTACATTTGAGCCATCAAATTCTTGTTTATGTTGGGTGAACTTTTGGCAATAGTAAAGTGCTAGATTTGACCCTTAACCCTTTAGAGAAAAGAGGGAAGAGAGTAACAAAATTATTATACACACATGGGAGAGAACACACAACACAAGGAGGAGCTGAAAAGAAATATCACACACATATAGAAAGCGCGCATACACACGCAGGAAAGCAATTCACGAGTTGAGAAAAGAAAGGAGGCTCTTCATTTTAATCACATCTCCACGCACAGTACGAAGAGCTCTTCAATTGATCATATCCATCAACTCACAAAAGACGAAAAAGAGCAAGGAGAGGTGGCAAGGTTTTGGAGTCATCAAGGATCGGAGGTGATTCACATATTCAAATACACATACTTCGGCAAGCATAAGGAGGAGAAACAATAGTCTTTTGAGAGAAAGTTATTATTATTGGTTAAACATCCTTTATCTCTTTAAAACTTTATTTGTCACTATGTTTTCAAATTCAGTTTTAATAATTTATGGGATGAATTTGAACCCTATGTCTGGCTAAATTTCTTTATTCAACTTAGAGTACTATGAAGTATGAACTTATTTGATTCTTCGATATTTTATTTCCCACTATTAGTTATGTTTAATTTAATTTAGTGTATTTGATCTTGTTATTATTGTTTATTGTTTAGTGATTGGTCACCATTAGACATGTTTAGGGAATTTATAATTGGACTTGAAAGTGAGAATTTTAAATAGACCATGAGATTAGATTGTGTAGGATTAGATTTTCAATCTGATTTGCGACTAGGATAGACATATACCTAGAAGCTTGTAACATCCCGCTTTTCAAAACATATTTTCATCACAAAAACAAGAAAATAAGACGCTGCAGAGGGCACAAACACGCAATGGGACAAATCCTTACCCACTGGCCCGTCACAAGTTTCATAGATGGCGATGAAACTAGAAATGATCAACAAAAAAATGCAACTAATGTAGCAATATAACTAATTCAGCAACATAACGCCGTTTGGAGAGTTAAAGCTCTAGCTCCTTCACTTCGCGAACACTTCTATAGGATTACTTACCTAAAACAAATAGTAATACAACAAAGAAAAAAAAGTATACTTGGGGTCAGTAACTCCCTTTAACCAATATCACTTTACAAAATATACATGTATGAAATATAAGTCAATGAAGTAGTGTTTTATAAATTTAATATAGAAAATTTCCAACCAATATATTTTCAAACACTTTCATAACATAGAAATCTTTCAAACCAAAACAATTTCATAAAATTTTATAACCCCCAACCAATCTCCTCCGTATAACTCCCAGACGTGGATCCGAACCATTCATGCTGTATAACTCCACTTAGATATACCACTCACTTCAGGTGTCAGTCCCCTCTCTTACCTAGGCTCAAGAGGTGTCTTACCCAAGCGCCTATTTCCAAACTCTGATCAGGGGTAAGGAATATAGAATGGGTTGACAAGGTGCCAACTAATAGGATCAGTAGTAGAGGCTTGCCGCGCGGGCTTCCAAACAAAATTCTCCACAACCCACCTCAAATCTCCATCATCGTATTTAAAAACGTAACAAATACACATGTACATGTGAGTTTTATAATAGAAAAGTGGTTAAAATTACTTCTCACTTCATTGGAGTTTCATACAATTAAAATAGAATTTCACAAATCAAATTTTATACTATCAAAACATATATAGTTAGAAAATCTTATACATCATAACATGCATATAACGTAAATCAACACCGGTTACCTCAAGTCCACGCGTCTACTCCAAAGAAGTTACGAAAAATAGAAAACCCTAATCCTCTCTAATTCTATTTTCCCTTTCTGTTAGGCACACCCTCTAATATATTTATATATAGATGAGTCCAAGCCTTGAAAAAATATATCTTTTGACTAATTCAATTTTCTATTATTTAAATGTTGTTCTTATAATATTTGTAAAAATACCTATTTGATAATTAATCCTACAATTATGCATTTAAATAATCTAACCCCCTTTTTTTGTTAGACCGAATCTAACTCTACATATCTATTTAAATATTAACAATCACAATATTCCTACAAAATCTCAACTATTCAAAAACACTATAATTTTCTATATTTTATATTCTATACCATAAATATTATATATTAATTATTTCATTATTAGAAATTTCAGGATGTTACACCCTACATAGTCACATTAGAGCGATACCGGTTTAAATTAGACCTAGTAAATTAGTGCAAGACATTGCATAATTAATCTAGGTAATTAATGATATAAATGGAAACCGAAAGACATTTATAGACACTAGTACTCTAGATTAGCTATTTTGATTAATTCATAATTAATTTAGTGGGAATAAAATCTAAGAAACAAATAAGGGATTAATTACTCTAAGTTGATCTCTTGATTTGTAATTTTCACCCGTGTTAACGTTGTTTTTCTTAGATCATAATTAATCTTTTTCACAAGCTTATAAAATCAATTCTCTTGTTTTACAAGAAAGTAGGAAATCTAGTGCTTAATTAGTATTGTCTAAGTCTCTGTGGGTCGACCTTGATTTTACTATTTTACGAGCCACATATTTGCGGAGTTTTAATCAATCAAAATTTTGGTAGCATCAAGTTTTTGGCGCTGTTGCCAGGGACTAAGGCAATTGGTTTTCTTAGTAAGTAATTGATTTTATAACATAGTTATTATATATAAATAAAAATAGAGGGTTTTTAGGAAGTGGATATTAAAATTTGGTATTCATACAAAAAAAGATATTACAATTTGTTATCTGAGAGGAGATAAGGAAATATGTATTAAAATGTTTTGTAGTGTATTAACATGTATCAAAATCATTCCTAAAATCTTAAAAAAATCAATAAATTAAATTTTGAGAAGGTTAAACATAAACATAAACATAAACATAATAATATACACAAACACATACATCATAAACATAAACATAAACATAAATATAAACATAAACACAATAATAAACACAAACACATACATCATAAACATAAACATAAACATAAAAATAAACACAAACACAAACACAAACACAAACACAAACACATAGATCATAAACATAAACATAAACATTATAATAACAGACATCTAACCAATATCGCACATCATACATATCCATTATATACCTCTACCCTCAAATTCTATTGGTCAACGTATGACAAGAACTCCCACTTTGAATAAACCTTATTGGATGATTTTGAACCAAACTTATTATCAAAACAAACTTCCTTATATAGTCTATGCATATTTGATAATTATAAACCAAACAAGAAATCACAAACGAAAATTCCCAAATTTAAATGAAAGTAATGCAAATCATTTGGAACCAAACTTTCAATCAAATAAAATTTTATAAATATTTAATAAGTGTATTTATGTATGAATGTGTAACAACCCGATCTCTAAATATATTTTTTAAATCACTTTAAACACATGTGAGGATAATTGAGCTCAATTTTTTTTTATAATGAAAACTAACAAGGTGTTCAGTGGAGCGTTATAGATATATAGTTTCAAAACATTTAAATATTAAAATGAAAATGTTCAATCATTTGTAATATTTGCTTAATATCACATAAATGAAAATGTTCAATCATTTGTAATATTAAAATCAAAACATTTCAATCACAACTTCGTTGAAATCTCAATAATAAAACATTTCGATCACAAGTAAATCACACAAGTACTGGTGATACGGTACAATAGGGACCAACAACCCTCGCTTGAGACCGGGGGGCGTTCTCCCTCAATTCGTCTTTCTATATTGCATTCTCTATCAATTAGTCACACACACAAATCATACCAATCAACATATGCAACACCCAAAAACGTAAGACACAAAACCATCAAATTTTCATAAAACGTACATGAAATAAACCATTAATGCATAGTAATTTCAAATCATGAAATACACACCTTTATGCCATTAAAACTAACAAACTCCACCAAACAATTTTATAATAAACATAATTTAAACATGTGCATAGATAACTTTTCAAAATATAATTTCAAAAGACTTACTAACACACACACACACGCAAACAAGCAGAAAGCAATTACCTGATAATTCGCACCAATCTCACAATCGCTTAGTTTTCCCCCTTGCTAATGTATCCTTGAATATTCCTAACCTATTGCTTAAACTCTTGATCGGTTTGGTGGAATTTAACATTGGAATGTTTGAAGTCATCTAACCAAATTTCAAGACGATCTAACGGTTGGAACCTTTGCAATTGCTAATTTTGCTACCGGGTTTTGGTTTCTATCAGCTAGAAAATGCCTTGTACTATACGCCTTATAAATCCCTTAATAAAGCTTTAATTCTTGATCCACCCGATCAACACGACAACTCGTATATGTAGAATACCCTGAACCAATTTAGAAATGATCCAACGGTGAACGAATTTGTACTCATCATTTCAATGTAACCCTATTTTGCAGAAAGTAGAGGAGAATGATATGACGACAAAACTATTTAGAAATATGCCTAACAAGAGTAAGTTGACGTGTTTAAATAGGAGAAGGGAGGAATTTAGGATTTCTAAAATTCTAACCCTTTTTTAGTAATTATTCACTATCACCACATATATCTCTAACTTATCCTAAAAATACTCAAATTAAATAACAACTTCCAATAAAAACTCATATTCATATTAAATACTAAAACCCAATTAAATCACCACTCCTAACATTTTTCATAAATTACATATTAAAATTATAAACAAAATAGTAAACTCTAATAATCACTACTAATAATCATTCTTTTATCTATTTATTCAATTGTAAAGTCTCACATTGACTGTGGAAGAGAACGAAATGTTCAATATAAAGGCCTAGATTCCCCAAAACGGACAATTACGAGAGCGAGACACTGGGATGTTATAGAATGCATTTCAGGAAATTGTTTCATTGTCAATTTGATTTTAATCAGGTTTGTGTAGTGAGAATCATTTCATTCTTTCCTTTATTTCCTTTTTTAATACTTATAAAAAAGACAACCATTAATCATTTGTTTCCTTTTTTTTCTTTTTTAATATTTATCAAAAAATTATTACTTGAAAACAAAGTTTTACTATATGGTTATAAAGGCATAATGTATTTATTTGTGCTCAAAAAAGAAAGTTATAAACAAAAAGTAAATTTTGGAAAAATTTTCAGGCTATAATTCCTTTGTTTCCTTTTTATAATGTTTATCAAAAAATTATTCTTTGAACCCAAAGTTTAACTATACGACTATAATGACATAATATATTTCATATACATAGACAGACAAATCCTCCGACAAACTAGGTTATAAGTGTTAAGTTTTGTTGTAAATATGTGTAGTTAGGGTTTAGTTAGAAGTGGGCCTTATTGGGCCCTATTTAACTTTGGGCTTTCTAATGTCTATATGATGTAATCATACATGCATAATTCAATAAGATATCATTATTCTATTTACATTTTCTACATGGTATCAGAGCTGCAGGCTCCTTAGGGTTTTAGTTTTCCGTTTTTGTCCTTGGTGGTTTGAAGCACTGTTCACGTGAACAGTACTTGTGACTCTCAAGCAGATCTATACGTTTCTGGCCCTCGTCTTGTAACACGAGTCGGTCCATCGGAATCAGGAGGTTCCGGCGAACAAAACCCAGCCGGTCCGGCCGCCGTCCGCCGCCACACGTGTCGCCACGCGCCGTCGGAAAACTGCCAATCTCTGCCGCGAAAGTTTGCCGCCCGTTTCCGGTCTTGATTTGGCCGTTTAGAGCCCCTGGTGAGGCTATTTGGTTGTCTTCTTACTCGTCGAAAATTGTTTGGATTATTTGTAGCTCATGGTGAAGCTATTTGGTTGTTCCCTTGCTTGTTGGTATTATTTGGGGTTCTTTTGGAATCATTTGTAGCTCCTTTTGAAGCTATTTTGTGTGTCTCCTTGTTTATTGGAAATTGTTTGGCTCCTAGTGAATCTATTTGGTTGTTCCCTTGCTTGTTGGTATTATTTGGGATTCTTTTGGGATCATTTGTAGCTCCTTTTGAAGCTATTTTGGTTGATTCTTGTTTGTTGGAATTTGTTTGGGATCGTTTGTTGCTTGTGTTTAATGGCTGAAGATAAAATGGTGACCATTCCAGTAGCTGAGTATGCTAAACTGATAACTAGATAATAGAAGTCTCTGGCTTTATCTTCACCAATACTCACTGCTACAAGTAATAATGTCACTGGCCTTATCTCTTCTTCCTCCAAGTGGATCATCGATTCAGGTGCCTCGGATCATATGACAAGTAACCATCATCTTTTCTCCTCTTATGTTTCGTACGCCAACCCTTCTATTATCACAATTGCAAATGGATCCAATTCCTGTGTTATTGGTTCTGGCTTAGTTCATCCAACTCCATCTATTCACTTACCCTCTGTTTTAAATGTGTCTGACCTTGCTTATAATCTTTTCTCTCCTAGTAAATTAACGAAGCAACTAAATTGTTGTATTTCACTCTTTCCTAATTATTGCTTGATTTAGGATTTTACGACGAAGCAGATTATTGGTAGAGGGTACGAGTCCAGAGGCCATTACTTTCTTGATGATCGAGTGCATCGTTCGGTTGCTTGTCCTTTCAAATCCAGTCTGTTTGAAATGCATTGTCATTTGGGTCCTTTCCCCTTTAGGGTCTTTGAAGAAACTTTATCTACATTTTAATTCAGTGTCTACTTCAGAATGTGAGTCATGTCAGTTTGGCAAACATCATCGTCTTCCGCATGTGTCGAGTTAATTAGTTCACTCTGATGTTTGGGGCCCTGATGAGATCCAGCAAGAAGACAATTCAACTTCAAATGATCCTTTGAAGATTCCAAGCGGACCAGTCACAAGAGCAAGATTCAAAAGCATTAAGGAGGCACTGAATAGACTAGTGCAAGAAGTATGGGTAAAGCAAATGACAATTGGTTCAACAATTGAAAATAAAGATGTTGAAAATGTCACAAGTGTTATTTGGGCTGAACATGGAGATGTTGATCATATTTTGGGCTTAAAAACATCAAATTAAAGGTCTTGGACCAAGAGTTACACATGAGAAGCTTCATTTGGGCTTAAATAATGTAATTTTGGGCTTTAAACACTTGTTAATTTTGGCTCATTGTTTATGTGCGAATTTAAGTTAAACTTTGCTTGTTTTGTAACCTTTAAATACTTTGTAAGCCTCTTTGAAGGCAGACTTGAATGTGAGAATTAGAAGTTGCTTTATGCACTTTGTTGAAGGGGTTTCTCTCTAGGGTTCTTCATTGAACTAACAGACTTATCAAGGATTGATCAACCTTGTGGCCTCTTCCAACACTTCGGGTCTTTGTTCTTTCGTGCTCAAGGGTTCAAGTAGATCGTTCTAACCTTTGTTTAGCTCTCTTGGGGTTGTGTACATCTTAGATTGTTGTGGGTCCGGGTTCATCCCTGGTGGGTTCGCATCATCTTGGCATCAGATCTTCAGATCTAAACTCAGGTTCTTTGTGTTCTTGTTTGTTCATTGTTTTGTGTCTTTTCATCTTTTCTGATTTTGTTTTTAGGTCGTAATTGTTTCTGTTTGTTTGTCGACATATCCTTTGAGTTTCGCGATGTGTACTGAAGTATTTCATTTTGATAGTTCAGAATCTGATCTTGCTTCTCGTTGTGGAATCGTCTCAATCCGATTTTTCATTCGTTAGTTAGAGTCATTTTAAATTCACGCGTTTTCTGGAAATTTCTGGGTTCCTTTGGCTTGGAAATTTTGTTTGTGTTTTTTTTGATACATAAATTTTGTTTGTGTTTTATTTGTTTTGATTCTATGATTATTCTGGGTTCAATTCTGTGTTGCACAAAAAAAAATAAAAAAAAAAGAAAAGTAGCAAAAAAGTAGAAGCAAAAAAAGAAAAGAAAGAAAGAGTAAAAAAAGAGTGAAAGAAAGGATTATTGCAATTGTTGTGTTGAGATTGTTCTTAGCAAGTGTGATTATACCACGAAAAAAAAATCAATTCTTGCAAATTATGTCATTGTGCTATAGAAAGTTTCCTTTGTTCTACATGTTACACTTTCTTTGATATCCAAAATTTCTAAGTGTTGTGTTGATTCCACAAGTTGTGAAAGATTTGATTAAATTGCTTAGTTCTTTAAAGAGCCTCAAAAGGGAACTAAGAGTTGGAAAAGACAAGAGTGTTATACATCAAGTTAAAAGCCAAAAAGAGTAAAACACGAGTGTATAGTGACATTGTTGAGGGAAACACGTGAGGAATTTGTGAGGTATTTCATTTAACTAACATCATTTTTTTTAGTTAAAATGTCTAGTGCAGGTGAAATATCCAATGGTGACAACAATTCAAGGAATGCAGCAGTTAACATGAGGCAAATACAACAACAATTTGCATGATTAGAAGTGGTTTTTGGGAGATAAGGGAAAGGATGGATAGGCAGGATGAGACCATTGCAAATTTACAGGAGAGACCACCTAGAAGGCATGATAGGCGAAGAGAGGTTTTTATGGGTGAGTCGAATTCTGAAAATAATAGTGAACGAGAATTTGAATTTGAATATGGTTATGGAGGGGAAAGGGATAGACATAGAGGAGATAGGCATGAAAGGAGACATGAGAGGGATAGAAATAGGTTGGATGGAAACCATGGGAACATAAAAATGAAAATTTCAGCTTTCCAAGGAAGGGGTTATCCTGAAGCATATTTAGAGTGGGAGAGAAAGATGGCGATGATTTTTGATTGCCATAATTACACCGAAGTTAAGAAGGTGAAGTTGGCAGCAATAGAATTCACTGATTATGCTATGACTTGGTGGGATAACTTGGGTATTAATAGGAGAAATAATGGTGAGAGGCCAGTGGCAACATGGAGAGAAATGAAGACTCTTATGAGGAGGAGATTTATTCCCAACCATTACTACAGAAAGCTTTATCAAAAGTTGCAGATCCTTGGACAAGGTTCTAAGAGTGTGGGTGAATACTTCAAGGAGATGGAATTAGCTTTGATAAGAGCTAATGTGCAAGAAGATAAGGAAGCTACAATGGCTCGATTTCTGAATGGGCTAAAGAAAGAAATTGCTGACATAGTGGAGTTGCAACATTATGTTGAGCTTGAAGACATGGTGCATATGGCTATTAAGGTGGAGAAACAACTCAAGCGCAAAAGTGTTTCCAAATTCAATTTTGTTTCAAAGTCATTCTTGAAATAGAGTTGGAAGAAAGGAAAGGGAAGTAGCCAAAAGGAGACCACTAAAGAGAAAGGAGAAGCTACATCAAAGTTTCAAGGTAAATCTGGAGCCCAATCTTCTAGAAATAAAGATATGAAATGTTTCAAGTGTTTGGGTGCAGGTCACATAGCCTCTCAATGTCCCAACAAGAGAGACATGATAATGAAAAACAATGAAGTTGTGACTGAAAGTGAAAGTGTAATATACTGTTACTAATTCCCTAAATTTCTAATAATATAAATTCTAATTCAATAATTCATTTACTAACTATGATAGAAAAAGGATTTTTCCATAATATTACTATCACTATCATAGTTAGAAAAAGAAATTTCTACTAATTTATGTATTATCCATGATAGAAAAGAATATCCTAATACAATAATACTATCATGGATAAATAAATACTAACCATGTTAGTAAGAATTCACCTAACATGGTTAGATAAAGAGAACATCACAAATAATCAAACACCTTAACCATGTTAGTAAAAGATCCACCTAACATGGTTAATAAAAGAATCACCTAACACATATGAAGAACACTCATGTTCTTTGACAAACGTCTATGTTAGAGAAAAGATTCTCCTAACATAGTTAACCAAAAGAAACAACATAACACTCCGAAAAGATAATCATGTCAGAGAGGGGCCCATCTAACATGGTTATATAAAATAACAACACTAATCACAACAAGGCAACACAATCGCACAATATAACCATGTTAGGAAAAGAATTTCCCTTAACACGGTTATTCGAAACACCTATATCAATTATACATAACAACACAAATATCTGACTTGAATATGTTAGTATCACAAAGCATAATCATTTATCACTGATCACAGTCATATGATGCGTCCATATCAAGAAAAAGATATTGTCTTTCCATTAGCAGACAAATCCTCATGTAACTCATAATACACATACAGTACAATATCAATCATCACCGTCACAAAGTCTGTAGCACAGCTACGACTATCACATAATCAAAACTATCACAGCCGTCATAACACTACAACACACCAGTTACAAGTTATGGACAGATCAAATGAACAGATAATACAATTCGACATATTCAAACAAATACACACAACAACAAACACGGAAGCGGATGCAGCCTACTTGATGACAATATATATACCTATGGTTTACCTCCGGCCTACCCACTAACTCAGTATGGCAGGCCGGCTCCTTTTCCCTTCCACACTGCCTACCTTCGGCATGATCACCTGCAAAAATAAAGGGAATGGGGTGAGACAAAACTATGTCTCAGTAATCACTACTTAACTCACTGTGAGACTCAGAAGTGGGGTAGTGGAGCGTCTACAGGGTACCACAGTTTTCAAAACCTGCATAAACCACGTAATATATACATACATATATATATATATATATATATATATATATATATATACATACATATATATATATATATATACATACATACATATATATATATATATACATACATATATATATATATATATATATACAGAACACATACATCTATCTCTCAATAGGCAAAAATAAACATGAAGGACACTGTGCCCAGTCTCAAATCTGAAAGCATGAAAAGGGACCACTCTAAAATGTGAAAAATCCCTGGTTCCTTTACAATCCGAGGAACCTGTACAATTAACCTATCGATTTGCGCAAATCGATGGTTACATCGGCCGACGGTACTAATAATCAGTGTCATGCAACATACAAAAGATTTATATAAATATGTATATATATAAACTACAATTTATTTAGAAAGATACCCTATAGCCCACGTTTAAACATAAAATAATCAAAACACATTTCTTTTATATATATATAAGTAGAAGAGGATTTTAGAAATCCTCAACTACCGTCACCCTCAGTATCACAGTCAGTTAAGCGTGATTACCTGCGAAACTTAACAGCAGCAGGTATACCCGGATAAAAGCAGTCCTCAAACTCCGCCCGAAAAGCTGTCGTCTACAATAATCCACAATTCCTAAATGGGTCAAGACACTTTGTAAGTGACTTTGACTCAACTTTTTAAACAATTTCAAACAAAAAGAAGTAATAAATTACTTTCAACATCTATACTAATTTATATTCCTTAAACTATCATAATTTCCTTTATCCATTTTCTTATAACTTCTACATCATTAATTTTTCCACTCCTCCTAACTCTTGTAAAATTAGCTCACCATGTTAAAATCCATCAAAACCCACATTCATATTAAATTAATCACTCAATGTGACCTCTTAAACTCAAAAACTTTCTCCCCCTTCCAAATGCATCATTACTTAACAAATCTCTCTTTAATCCTGCTCTTTATTTAACAACTCTTTCCCAAAAACAATTCCAAACCATTTCACTTTTCCAACATCTTCATAACACCTACACAAACATATCTTAACTCCCAACTTAATCCATACAGCCCACATAAACGAAATTCCACTTTGAAGAACTAAAAATGCCTATAAAATTTTAAAGCAATCACCAACCACCAAACCACCATATTAATATCAAATTTACAACTTAAAGTAACTTCCTAACTTCACAAACACTCCACCACAATTGAAACACACCTTTACCTAACCAAATTATCCTTTAATCCACACTTTAACTACCAAATTTCCTTACAAACACCAATCCAACTAAAACCAATATTCCATCATCCTAATATAACCTCAACAAGCATTTATTAACCACCAATTCAGTTAAATCATCTATCATTAACAAAACACAATTTCAAAGAGTCCAAAAATGTCTATAAAATTCCCAAAATAAATCTCAACTCCAATAACTTAAATACTTTCTAAATATCTTCCAATACCCACTAAAATATCCACAATTTCTTGTTTAAAACTTCAAGGATTTAATTATGTGCAAATCCTACTTTCAAAGTATCATAACCATCACCAAAAATTTCTACATATTTAATATTCTATAGAAAATCCAATTGCTCCCAAGAATACTCAAATTAAATGCCTCCATTTCAATATTAAAGCATTAAAATTCCAAAATTTTTAGTATATCCAAAACCCTAACTTCAAAAGAGAGAGCTTTTATCTAAAAATCCAAAAATCCATTAGGTAGGGATGCTTACATGGTTTCTAAGTGAAAGAGTAGTCAAGACCCGCCGGAAAATGTCTTGAATCTCGCCGGAAAGTAGCCACAAAAGGGCTGACCGAATTATCACAGAAAATGAAAGGAAAAAAATGAAAAACAAGGTCGAAAGAAAAGAATAGCTTGAGGAACAACCACAAACGGAAAACTCACCTTTACCGCCGCCTTCTACAGTCGTCCGCCGGCCAGACTCGCCAGAAAACAGTGGAGGAAGATGGTGGGTTTTGAAAACACGAGCAGTAAGGGAAACTAACAAGTCCTACGCGATTTGGAAGGAGAGAGCAAGTGAAAAATGGAAATGGATGTGGTGGGAAGTGAGAAATCAAAGTGTGTGGGTGTGGTGGTGGAGGGAGAATGAAGATGGTGAAGGGAAGGATGAATGAGGCTAAATGGGTTTCATATGAAGGGGGGGGGTCTGTCGGCAACTTAAGGGAGAAGGGCTAAGGCCATGTTTGTTTTGGTGCTTTATTGTAATGGATTGTCTAACTTATACCGGAAATTACCATAATGTCCTCTTTTAATTAAAATCCACTAAATCAAGCCTCTAATCTTCTTAACTTTCAAAATATTTTGGATTCCACTATTCTCTCAAATTTCTATTTCTTCAAATGTTTGAGTAATTATTTAGACACCTATTATCCCAAAACTCCGAAAATATCCCAAAAGTCTCCAAAAATTCCAAAAATTTCTAATAATTCTCAAATATTCTAATGGTCATTTACTAAAATATTTTCAAATCCTGAATTAAATTTTGAGGATGTTACAGAAAGTGAGAGTGATGATTCATCCAATTAATCACTTGATGATGAAGTTGATGATGGAGTTGAGCATGCGGTAGAAGGGGAATGCCTTGTTGTTAGGAGAGCTTTGAATTGTCAGGTGAAGGAAGATGAGATTAATGAGCAAAGGGAAAACATTTTCCATACTCGCTGTCTTATTCAAAACAAGGTTTGTAGTTTGATCTTTGATGGTGGGAGTGTTACAAATGTTGCAAGCACCACTTTGGTTGAGAAATTGAAGTTGCCAACCATCAAACACCCTAAACCATACAAGTTACAATGGTTGAATGAGTGTGGAAAATTAAAGTTGATAGACAAGTTCTGGTTGCTTTCTCCATTGGGAAATATTGTGATGAAATATTGTGTGATGTTGTACCAATGCATGCTGGACATCTTCTTTTGGGGAGACCATGGGAGTTTGATAGAAAAGTGAAGAAAGATAGGGTCACAAATAGATATTCTTTTGTGATGAACAACAGACCCATTACACTTGTTCCTTTGACTCCAAAGCAAGTTTGAGGATCAGCTCAAAATGAAAAGAGAAAGAGAAAAGAAAACGAGTGATCAAAAAAATGAGAGAAAAGAGAGTGATACATCAAAAAGAAAAGAGAGTGAAAAAAAGAGAGTTTGAGAGTTCAAGAGAAATTCAGAAAAAAGAAGAGAGAAAAGAGGAAAAAAAGAAAATGAGTTTTTATGCTAAAGAGAGTGAAGTGAGGAGTGCTTATCTTGGTGAAGCTCATTTACTTCTCCTTGTTTACAAGGAATCCTTTTTGAACACCAATGATGATAACATTTCCTTTCCTAGTGTTATTGGTTCTTTGTTGCAAGAATTTTGTGATGTGTTCCCTAAAGAAATTCCTCCTGGTTTGCCACCCATTAGAGGGATTGAACATCAAATCGATTTCATTCCTAGAGTACAATTCCTAATAGGCCAGCATATAGGAGCAATCCAGAAGAAACAAAGGAGCTTCAAAAGAAAGTGGAAGATCTCATGGCAAAGGGATATGTGAGAGAAAGCTTGAGTCCTTGTGTTGTTCCTGTTCTTTTAGTGCCAAATAAGGATGGAACCTGGAGGATGTGCATTGATTGTAGAACTGTCAATAATATCACAGTAAAGTATCGTCATCCCATTCCAATATTTTGATATGCTTGATGAATTGCATGGTTCTGTTGTGTTTTCTAAAATTGATTTGAAATCTGGATACCATCAAATTAGGATGAGGGAAGGTGATGAGTGGAAAACTGCTTTTAAGACAAAACATGGATTGTATGAATGATAGTTATGCCATTTGGTTTGACTAATGCACCAAGCACTTTTATGAAATTAATGAACCATGTCTTGCGTGCATTCATTGGGTAGTTTGTTGTGGTTTATTTTGATGATATTCTGATTTACAGAAGGAATCTTGATGAACATGTGAATCATTTGCATTGTGTGCTTGAGGTTTTGAGGGAGGAAAAATTGTTTGCAAATATGAAAAAGTGTGATTTTTGCATGGATAAAATTGTGTTTCTTGGTTTTGTGGTGAGTGCTAAAGGAATTGAAGTTGATGAGGAAAAGATAAAGGCAATAAAAGATTGGCCAACACCAAAAAGCATAACTGAGGTGAGAAGTTTTCATGATTTAGCTAGTTTTTATAGGAGCTTTGTAAAGGATTTTTAGTACACTTGCTGCACCACTCACAGAGGTCATTAAGAAATTTTTTGGTTTTAAATGGGGAGATGCACAACATAATGCATTTGTTAAACTCAAAGATAGTTTGTGTTCTGCACTTGTGTTAGCATTTGAGATTGAATGTGATGCATCTGGAGTTGCGATAGGAGCTGTTTTGATTCAGGAAGGAAAGTCAATTGTTTATTTAAGTGAAACGCTTAATGGGGCAGCATTGAATTATCCAACTTATGACAAGGAGCTTTATGCACTTAAAAGAGCATTGGACAACTGGCAGCACTACCTTTGGCCCAAGCAATTTGTCATTCACACTGATCATCAATCTTTGAAGCACATTAAGGGTCAAGGTAGCTTGAACAAGAGGCATGCAAGGTGGCTGGAATTTATTGAGACATTCCCATATGTCATCAAATACAGGAAAGGCAAGGAAAATGTTGTGGCTGATGCACTGTCCAGAAGGTATACTCTTCTCTCTACTCTTAACACTAGATTGCTTGGCTTTGAACATATCAAGGATTTGTATGCATGTGATGTTGATTTTGCTGAATTGTTTCTTGCATGTGAAAAGAAGTCATGTGATAAGTTTTATAGAATTGGTGGGTTCTTATTTAGAGAAAATAGATTGTGTGTTCCTCAATGTTCTTTGCGTCAATTGCTTGTGAGAGAAGCACATGGGAGATGATTAATGGGTCATTTTGGTGTGAAAAAGACTTTGGATGTTTTGCATGAACATTTCTTTTGGCCTAAAATGAAACATGTTGTAGAAAGAATTTGTTCTAAGTGCATAACATGTAAAAGGGCTAAATCTAAAGTTTTGCCACATGGTTTGTATACACCATTACCAGTACCTAGTGAACCTTGGGTTGATATATCAATGGATTTTATGTTAGGTTTGCCTAGGTCAAAAAGAGGTATGGATTCCATCTTTGTGGTTGTTGATAGATTTTCAAAAATGGCACATTTCATTGCATGTCATATAACTGATGATGCCACACATGTTGCTGACTTGTTTTTCAAAAAGATTGTTAAACTTCATGGTGTTCCTATATCCATTGTTTCTGATAGGGATACAGAATTTTTGAGTCATTTTTGGAGAGTTTTGTGGGGTAAATTGTTATTTTCAAATGCTTGTCATCCACAAACTATCACTGATGGTCAAACTGAAGTTGTTAATAGGACTTTTTCTCAACTGCTTACGACAGTGATTCAAAAGAACTTGAAAAATTGGGAAGATTGTCTGTCATTCATTGAATTCGCATATAATAGGAGTGTGCATTCATCTACTGATTTTTCTCCTTTTGAGATAGTTTATGGTTTTAATCCACTAACTCCTTTGTATTTAGTACCACTACCTATTGATGAAAGGACAAGTCTTGATGGGAAAAAGAAAGCTGAAATAGTGAGGCAACTTCATGAGCGTGTGAAACAACAGATTGAAAAGGAAAATGAACAATATGCATTCAAGGCCAATAAAGGGAGAAGACGTGTTCTTTTTGAACCAGGAGATTGGGTGTGGGTGCATATGAGAAAAGAAAAATTTCCAGCTCACAGAAAGTCCAAATTGGCTCCAAGAGGAGATGGTCCTTTTCAAGCGCTAGAAAGAATTAATGATAATGCTTATAAGATTGATTTGCCTGGTAAGTATAATGTAAGTGTCACTTTCAATGTAGCAGATTTATCTCCTTTTTATGCAGGTCATAATTCAAGGACGAATCCTTTTGAGGAGAGAGGGAATGATGAGATCCAGCAAGAAGACAATTCAACATCAAATGATCCTTTGAAGATTCCAAGCGGACCAATCACAAGAGCAAGATCCAAAAGAATTAAGGAGGCACTGAATGAACTAGTGCAAGAAGCATGGGTAAAGCAAATGACAATTGGTTCAACAATTGAAAATAAAGATGCTGAAAACGTCACAATTATTATTTGGGCTGAACATGGAGATGCTGATCATATTTTGGGCTCAGAGACATCAAATTAAAGGGCTTGGACCAAGAGTTACACTGGGGAAGCTTCATTTCGGCTTAAATAATGTAATTTTGGGCTTTAAACACTTGTTAATTTTGGCCCATTGTTTATGTGCGAATTTAGGTTAAACTTTGCTTGTTTTGTAACCTTTAAATACTTTGTAAGCCTCTTTAAAGGAAGACTTGTGAAAGTGAGGATGCACAAGAGGGGGGAGGGGGATAATTGTGCTACAAGATAAAACTTATAAAATAAAACTCTAACACAAATTCTTTTATACTGGTTCGGTCTAACTCTTGACCTACGTCCAGTTCTCAATCCCTTGATTGAGTTCCACTAATCTACAGGTTTTACAATCGGGTTCACCTGCAACCTTTACAACCACAAGTTTTCTGGGCTAACTTGCAACATTTACAGCCTAACTAGCTCCCCCTTACAACTTGCAAGGGTTCAACCTTTACACAAAGGATTTGCTACTAAGTTCACTTAATGAACAGATTGTGATACTCACTTAAGTACAATAAATGCTCACAATAAATGTAGAGACTTAACTACAAAGAGTACAAGATGATAACAAAGTAATAACTCTCAAGGTATTAAGTGCTCTCTTGAACTTTTAAGCTTTCTAGATATTCTGAGTATTATGCTTTGAATGCTTGACTGTTGTTCAGTTCAGTTCAGTCCAGTTTACTTCATAAATGTTGAAGTTGTTCCTTTTATAGCATTTTTCTAATACTCCAGTTGTTTGAACGACAATAAATCCGTTTGAATATATCTGTTATTCCCATGTTACCGTTGTCCTCATTAATGCTCATAAATTCTCAGCAGGGTTGACTTGCTTTAGCTCTGAAAAGTAGCTCTGACACAACTGCTTTGTCAAAAATCAACTCTGACTTCTGAGCACTTGTACATTCTCTGACCCTTGTACTTGCTATCAGATGGGTTTGTGCTACCGGTAGTAGGAACCTTGTTCTGCAAGTGTTAGTCTAAGAATACGCAGTGCAAAGAGCGTTCATTATCGGAAGCTCATTTGCTATCGGAAGCGAAAACTAAGTTCTGCACACAAATGTTAGTCCAACAGAGTAATATATAATCAAGTGCAATGGGAAGCATTTTTGCTATGAGAAGCTATCCTACTTAGATTAGGTTCGGACTTAGTGTTCTATTGACTTCCGCTATGGGATGTGTACTACATCCGCAAGCGCTAGTTACGTTGTTTTTGCTCTAAGTCATCCGGTTGTGATTTTACATCCGATTGTGTTCTAACTTAGGATTTTAACTTTAATCTAATTCTTCTTAAGTGTTCATTTTGTTCTTTCATATTTTAGTCTTCATCAAAACTTAAGATTCTAACATTCTCCCCCTTTTTGATGATGACAAACTATAGCTAACTTATGAAAGCATACTTAAAGCAGATATAACATTAAATACACAAGTATGAATTCATATAAGCAAACTTCATTGAACAAGTATAAAATAATTACATGTGTGATGAAAGAAAGAACTTTACAAGTATGAATATGACAAAAGATATTACAAGTATGAAAAATGATTAGTATGGAATGTTACAAGTAAGATTATGATGCATGAAGGGTTTGGGTATAGGGTTTATGCTCTCTCTCTCGCCTCATCTGTTCGTTCCCCTCATCACTCTTTTCCCATAGTTTTCTCAGCTCAGCCTCCTCTGCCTCTCTGATTTTAGCCAAGTCTTCCTGTAACATTCTGTTACTAATTACTTAATTAACCAATAATATCCAGTTTAGATCTAATAACCTCTTTACTAACTATGATAGAAAAAGGATTTCCATAATATCAATGTCCTATCATAGTTAGAAAAGGAATTTCCTAATGATTAAATATTATCCATGATAGAAAAGAATAAACTAATACAACACAACTGCTATCATGGATAATTTATTGATAACCATGTTAGAAAAGATTTGTCTAACATGGTTAATAAACAAAACTAATTGATATTAAAAATAAATAGATATATATACATGCGGAAGCGAATACAAACCTATAAATTGGCAATATACAACTTTAAATAAACTATACAACCTCCACTACCTAATTCCCTTTCCTGATGTTTGCGTCTGTGCATGAATACCTGCAAAAATGTCAGTAATCGTGGGGTGAGACAACTTGTCTCAGTAATCTACTACTTAACTCACTATAACAGTGAGATGTGCGGTAGTGAAGGCGTCTAAAGGGTACCACATTTTAAAATCAGTAATATACATATATAAGCCAAGTCTTTTTCCATTTATCACTCCAGTCCCTCTGTCACGTCCAAATCAAAACAAGTTTATCATCCCAATTTTCCAAATATCACTCAAAATCACGCAATCGGTTTCCACATCAACTAAGCTTCGCCATCCAATCTCCAATCCATGCTCTCATCATTGTAAATTTCATTTGCACTTTCGCAAATCCAACTTCTCGGCTCACAACTGTGTACAACCCTGGTGCTCTACTCATGCCATCCTGGAGGCACTACACTCGAGCCCTATATATATATATTCTAAATGAGTTGACACTATGCCCCTCTCAAAAGTGAGGGGGCATTTTCCCTCTCTGGTAAACCCATGAGAGGGAAACCCCAATTTGTCTCCAATCAGAAAGAGCGCAGTCCCTGTCTCCAATCAGAAAACTGCTGGTCACAGTCTCCAATCTGTCGACCAATGGTCACAGTCTCCAATCTGTCAACCAGTACAAATAACCATTGATTGGCCTATCAAATGGTTATCATCGCGCGATGGTACATATATCTCAGTGTCATGCAATGATCACAATACCTTTCAATATACCAATCCCTTTCAAAATTTCAATATCACATCAACGTCTAGCACTCTCACAATTCCCTTCAATATCTCAATGTCAACATTTCAATATTTTCCCTCAACTTACTCCCCAACATCTCAAATCCAATATTTAATCCTCTTATATCTACATAATCTTTCCAATGTCACTATCAGAACACTCCACATGTGTAAATGTCGCACCTTTCCAGGATTTTCACCACAACTAAACAGGATACTACATATATAATGTGTCAAAATTCTTTATACGAAAATAATCGTGTTTAAAAGACACCCGATAGCCTATTTGGTATAAAAGTAACTTTTTAAAGATTTTGAGGGCTAGAAAGGATTTTGAAAATCCTAACTAACATCACCCTCAATGTTATAGCAAGGTAAGAGTGATTACCTGTCGCCCTTCAACTACGCATTAACTCATCCTTTCTTTCTTGACGCCACAAAAGCCATATCGCAATCAATCCTATAATGTATTGCAGAATGATAAATTAGTATCATTCTACTTCATGTTTAACATCTCTCTCATGTCTTACATTACTACCCAGTCCCCTTCCTGACTTAATAGTTTCTTAATTCTCTAATTAAGCTCTTTAGCTTTAATCTTCTATGATTCTCAAGGTTTGACTAATCAATAACATACATGAAACATAATTCATGATAAGCAAGATCAAACATCCTCAATAAACTTCAACATTAGTATTTAATCACAAACAAACTCAACAATTATATTCACATAGATATTTCTATCAAACATATTCCAAATATTAGAGGAATGACATAATCAGGTCCAGTCTATGAAAAAAAACCTAAAAGCATTGAAATTTTAATAGACAATCATATACCAATTTAACAACCATTAACAGACATTATGAATGCCCCTATATACCTTTTTACATCGGTTTTGAAAGAGGGGTTATGGAAATCCTTAGGATCAACAATATAAAAATCTTTAAATAGGCCTTATTAAACCTAATATGTTCATCAACGAAGACCCAATAGAAATTCAAAACTTTGGCTTTAAGTTGGAATCATTGTCTAATATTCATGAATAATTTAAATTTGTATCCCTTTATATTTTATTTGAGATTAGAAGTATCCATAGAGTGAAAAGAATCTGTTTTCTCTTCAACCTTAGGTTTGGCTGTTACAAGAACATTAATAAAAGTACCATCATTCAACATGTAAGACAATTAGAATCAAATTTCCAAACAGCACATAAACTATAATCTTAGTAAAGTGACATGAATCAAATTCCACCTCACAATTAAGACACACACACACACATAATGAAATCTATCACTTCCAAACCGAAAGCAAATAAGATAAAAATTAACTCCTTCCACCAATAATTAGCATACATATCTAGAACAGATTTTAGCTTTCCTGTACCAAATCTAAATAAAGTCTAAAACAGATTTCACTAATCATTTGCTTCAATAAATCATGTTCCTCATAAAAATCACAATTTACATCACAGTTATCTTCCATTACTAACACCCAAATTCTAGCCCGAAAATGAGGGCGAACTCGTGGTCGGAAGAAGGAAGGGATAGGAGCAGGAGGGAGGCCGCAAAAATGAGAGGGTTAGGGTTTGTGAAGGGAGGAGATGAGAATATATATAAACACTTTAGGGAAAATTACCATTAACTACCCTATTGTTTATTCATAATTACATTTCTAGCCCGAAAGTTTGTATATATATTACTATATCCTCTTCTTTCCATCATAATATTATCTAGATTCCAAGATATTTTCATGGAAATTTCTAACTCCAAATTACTCCTAAACTATATTTCTTTAAATCCTAAAGTAAATAAGAATTAATATTCCTAAATTGTCCGAAATATCATAAAATTACTTCCTGAGACTTCAGAGTTCCTAAATTACACCTCAAAACCTTAAATAAATTCTTTATTATCTCTAATTTAAAAATCGGGATGTTACACTTCCAGATGCTCTCTCTCAGCCCTTTCTCTTTCTAGCCTCTCGACTCTTGGATTGCCCTTCTCAAATTCGCAGCCTCATTCATCCCAACTGGCTGTCCTGAAGATGAGTCATCAAGAGGAATGGTTCCAGAGGGAAGATGAATGTTCTTGACCTTGAACAACCATGCTGAGTAATCTGGATCATGAGACAGGTTTGCCTTTCCTTTCCCTTTCCCTTTCACAACCCGAGAGTTGGCTCTCATTGCATCCAACATTTAAGCCTGGTGGAAGGTGAGGTTGGTGGTCCCGAAGTAGTCAAACTCCTCTTGACTCATCTCTTCCACTTCAACCTCAGGTGGAATGGCCTCACTATCTTTCTGGGCTTGCTCAAACAGGGAAGGAGTCCGAGTCTCAGGGGCTTCAGCTTGAACTTCCTGTAAAGGCACTGACTCAATTCCAACTTCCTCTGGACCAGCCACTGACTCTTCTTCACTTTCATATGATGAGAGGGCTCTGGGAGGAGGAGGGACCCTTTTCCTAGCTGTTATTTTGAATCTTCCCCGAACGAAGGTAACAGCAGGAGTGGCAGGTGATGTGCTTGAGGCAGGGGTCGGAGCAGGTGCATGGGATGGCACAGGTGTAGCAATGACCACCCTTGGATGTGTCGTGCGCTTCAACCCATACTTCTGACTGAGATGCTCCAGAAAGTCGTATGTAGAAGCAAACTCAGGTGGTGGTGCAGAAGGCTGAGAGCTAAGGGGAACGTCCTCAGGCTCAGGGGGTTGTACAGTCAGCACCATTTGCATGTCTGCTTGATGACTTGAGGATGCTACTGTCTGTTGGCGCATGAAGTGAATGGCTTCGCGACGGATGAAGTCTTCAGCCAGGCGAGCGTGTTCCATATCCATTGCTCTTCTAAGTGCAGCCTCAACGTCCGCATCAATCCACAGGGAAGGCTGCCTCAGTGTATCTCTCCCCCTTTTGGCATCATCAAAATGGGCGAGTGCCTGGGAGGTGCTGGAGGAGGAAACAGGTGGTGGAGGAGCTGGGCCAAACTTTGGTGGAGGAGGTGGAGGAGGTAAGTCTGAGGAGGATGAGGTAGAGGATGGGGAGGAGTGGTGAGATTGGTTGGGTGAGTGATCTGAGGGTTGTTTAGGAGAGGGTTGGTCCTGGTTGTGGGGAGGTGATTGATGGCTATCTTTGTGAGGTTGATCATGGTGAGGTGAGTCTAGGTTTGATGGCTGGTGGGTGTCTGGGGAGTTATGTAGTGGTGGATCTTGGTGTGGGGACTTGGTGGGTCTTGAGGGTGAGGAGGGTTGGGAAGGTGTTGGTTGGCCAGCAGTAGGTCTATCTTGGCTTCAACTCAATCAAGATAGGCTTCGACCTTCTTGATCCGATGGTGCAGCTTGTGAAAGCTCCGTCCAACTTGCTCTTAGAATGAAGCATGCAGCGCATCGTTGAGTCTGAAGAGCAGCTCATCAGCCAGACCGTCCAGTGCAGTAGCACTAATACCCGCAGCAGGAGCACTTGGACCAGGAGCAGTGCTTGGACCTGGTTGTCTGTGGGATCTACTTCCTGATCGGCAGCGCCAGAGGTGGAAGGCTGAGTGTTATGTGAGGCGCTCCCCCATCTTGAACCGGATCCAGCAGGCCTTGGGGGTCTGACATATGACACACCCATCTTACCCAGATTCTTCGTGTCCATGGGCAGGCACTTCCGGTTGTCCACTCCCTCAGTGGACTTGATGTTGAACTGCTCCAACAGGAAGGCGATCAGCTGGGGGAAGGGAAGAGAAGCATTATCCTTCTGAGTCTTGCCATCGACCCATCTGAGAAGCTCCATGGAGATGAGTTGCCCAAGGTTGATGGGTTCCTTGAGCAAAAGGCGAGGGAGCCAGGGGTTGTCGAGTTGGGTGAATTCAGAGAAGTTGACACCCTTGTGGGTCATTATCCGCGAGTAGATGTACTGAATTACCCTGTTGCTATCAGGCATCCAAGACACTTTCTTCCCCTCAGTCCCATAGACTTCTGACAATCGATCGCTGCTGAAGCGCCTGTGGTACTTCCACATGTTGAGGGCGAGATCTGTAATACCCAGGAGTTGATTGATGATTCTCCAATCGAACTCAATGTGCCTCGCTCTCACTGTGGCAGAGAAGCGAACGCCAGCGACCAATGTTTGGTTGTCCTTTTCCCTTTTTTTAATAGTGGCAGAAAGTGACTGGTAGAAGACGCGCAAAACATTCACACTGTAGTCGTTCTGAATCCCCAGCCAGTTCATATATTTGCTCAGATGGTCGCTCAAATCAAAACCCAGATTCTGCAGAGTTTCCAGGTTGACGTAGATGCCGTTTGTCAGATAAGGGTTTCTGTGCTCGAAGGCCGGAGAGATAGGCTCGAGAGGACCAGTTCTATAAATGGACAGATCATCTTCCTCTTGGATTCTCTGGCGTTTGGAGGAAGTGAGCTCTTCTGCAAACTGGACTTGTTTGCCCTTGCGTTTCCCAGATTTGGCAGAGGAGGTGTTGGGGTTTGATGGATTGGGGTTTGTCTCACTTGACCCAACCATGTTGTATGTGGATGGTAATGGCGAAGGTATGGAAGAGGGTTTGGAGAAGGTGAAGTGCAGAAAGGATGAAGATGAAGATGAAGATGAAGATGTAGATGAACAGTTTGAGAGAAAAATGGAAGTTGAGAGAGTTGAGAAGTTTTTAATGAAAAGTTATGAGTAAATGCCTATTTATGTGAGAAGACGTGTTGATGCGAGGGGTCATAATGAAAAGGCATGGGAAACGTAAACCTTTAATGGGAAACGTAAACATTTAATGCTGAAAGGGCGTACCTTTTTGCCACATGTCGTTTCAGAGTGTCAGAGAAGATACAACTATTGTCAGAGAAGATGTAACGTTTCAAAGATGACGTTTCACTTCCTAGTGTAAGTGCTTCCTATTGCTGAGCAGCAATCGCAAGCGGCAGGATCTCACGCTGAGTAGAAGAAATGGCGTCCAGCCACTCTACTCCTTACAATGTTCAATAGCTGTCCTTGCTATCGATAGCAATATTGCTTGCGAAAGCTATCTTTGCTCAGTTTAAGGGACAATTCCTGCAAGAGCTAGCGGAAGTGGATCCGCTTCCGGATGTGAAAGACTTAAGATTTAACATTGCAAGTGAAAGTAATGGATGCACAAGAGGGGGGGTGAATTGTGCTACAAAAATAAATGCTCAAATAAAGCCAACACAAGATTTATACTGGTTCGGTCTTCCTGACCTACGTCCAGTTCTCAACCACCCAGGCCGAGTTCCACTATCTCAGGTTTTAAAACGGGTTCACCTGAAACCTTACAACCGCAAGTTTTGGACGGGATCACTTGCAACCTTACAACTACAAGTTTTACACAAGGCTCACTTGTAACCTTTCTACTAGCTCCCCCTTACACCTAGCAAGGGTTCAACCTTTACAACTAAAGGATTTTTCTAACTAAGTTCTCTTAAAGAACAGATAGTGTTACACACTTAAGTACAATCAATGCTCTTATAACAGAAAGAGACTTAACAACAAAGAGTACAGAATATGTAGATGAGAATGATCACTCGATGTGTTAAATGCTCTTTACTTTTCTGGGCAGCTTTGAATGCTTGAAGATGTTCTTAGTTTCTCGCTCTAACTTCTTTCAAGAGTATTCAAAGATAATTATTTTTTCATAAATGAGGTTGAGCTCCTTTATATATTCTTCAAACATTCTGACTCTTGGTAGGTGGGATAGCCGTTTGAATATGGCCGTTTTTCTCATGTTACCGTTTGCCCAATTAATGCTTCATCAATGCATAGCAGGGTTGACTTGCTTTATCTCTGAAAAGTAGTCCTGACACCTCTGCTCTGACAAAAGCATTCTGACACTGCAACTTCTGACATTCTGATTGCTTGCGGAAGCAGATTCTCATCCGGAAGCAATTCTACTGAGTGTGCTGCACTGAGTGTTAGTCTAACAGTATAAACATATAGTCACATGCAGTGGGAGTGTTCTTAGTCTAAGAGGTCTTCCTTGCATCAGGAAGCACTTCTACATCCGGAAGTGAATCCACTGGATGAAGGATTTTGTTCACTATTACTCACTCTCGCTCAGTGTCTATTCAATCCAACAGCCAGCGCTAGTCACTAAGCTATCGGAAGCACTTCTACTGGACGTTGCTCATTTTCACTGACGCTTAGGGATATCTATTCCAACAGCCAGCGCCAGTCTAAGTCTAACAGGAAGCAAATTCACTTCCGGTTGAATCTTAACTTAGTCTTAGGATTTTGTATATCTAGTGCTCATGGACTAAGTTAATTCCTAAGTGAATTTCTTGCTGCCGCTGGGGGATGAGACATTTATCGGCGAGCGCTAGACCTAATCTATCCGGAAGTAAGTCCACATCCGGTTGTACTTTTACTTAGGATTCTATGTTCACCTATTGCTTTCTAAGTTCTTTCATATTTTAGTCTTCATCAAAACTTAAGATTCTAACATTCTCCCCCTTTTTGATGATGACAAACTCAGTATTTAACTATTTATCGATTAAGTCCATATGAAAGGGTTAGCATGAAAACAAAAGCAATAGATAAGAACAAGTAACTTGGACAAATATTATTGATGAAAAGAGATTATATGTTAGAGTATACAAATAAAACATATACAGGTAATCTACACTAAGCAAGAATGAGAGATGTATGAAAACAAAGAAAAATTCTCTAAGTAAAAAAAAATTGGAATGAGGGTGTTCATAGTCTGTGTCTCTTTTTCCTCTCCCTCTCCTTCTGTCTCTCTTCACTCTCTTTCTGAAGGTTGGCGATCTCAGCCTCATGCACATTCTGGTCTATCTGGGCAATTACTCGCTGAAGCTCTTCTTCATCCCTCTCTCGTCTGAGTCTTTCTGATTCGATAGACTCCTCGAATGCTCTTTTCATGTTCTCTACTTCTTCATACCCAGGGAACCCTGTAGCATCATCGAAGTAGGCGACCTCTCCATTGGGATAGTGAACAGCCCGAATCTTTACGTTCCATACAGGGAAGTTGGGATCCTCCTCAACTTCCTGGGCTTTCCTTTTCCCTTTCCCCTTACTCTTCCCTTTGCTCTTGCTAATCGGAGGAGTAGGCATGGCACTTGCTCTGTCAGCATCGAGGCAGGCCATCTGACCGAAGGAGAGTTTGTCCGTGAACCCATACTTTTCATATTCCTCAGGAGTCATGTCTTCAATTTCCAACTTGACCTCCTTTAGAATAGGAATTGCTTGAACTACTGGGGTTTCAGGTTCAACTTGAGCAGATGAGGTCTCTTGCTCAGGTTGGTCAGATGGAGTCTCTTCCTCACTCTCAGCAGGTTCAGTGGAGGCAATAATTTTCCTGGTACGCTTCTTGGCAACGACCTTCTTTCTAGACTCACTGAAGGTGACTGCTGGCTCAGATGAGGGAGGAGGAGCAGATGATTGCTCAGACGATGGGATCTCAGACTCTTGCCCAGTGGATGAGGGGATAGGCTTGGCTATCACAATAGGAGGATGATTGATCTTCTTCAGTCCCCACTTCATCATTATCTCCTCAATATCCTTTCTACTTATCTTAGTTGGAGGAGGTTCTGATGAAGATGACTCAGGCTGTGAAGTTTGTTCATTTGGCTCAAAGACAACCATCTCCAATTGTGATCCTTGCTCAGCCGTCCTCTGCTGCTCCATGAATCTTATGGCTTCTCCTCTTATTAGGCTTTCAGCACCACTCAGCCTTTGGGATTCCATGGCGCGGCGAAGGGCAGCCATGATGTCTTCATCAAGCCAGAGGGATGGCTGGCTGAGCACATCCCTTGTGTTCATGGAGAGGCGAAGAGAGGTCATCACATTTCTCCCCCTTTTGTCATCATCAACAAGGGCGAGTGCCAGGGATGGAGTAGATGAAGAGGAGGGTAGAGGTTCAGGGTTAAGTGGAGTTTGGGGTGAGGATTCTGGGGAAGAGGCAGGTAAGGTATGTTCTGGGGATGTGGGTTGGTTGGGGAACCAGGAAGGATCTACGAATAGACCTTCGAATGGGTAGGTGGAGGAATATTCAGGGAAGGTAGTGGAAGAGTATGGGGTAAATGGGGTAAAGGGTACGTGAGGATCCTCAGGGATTTGCTGAAGGCAAGGGTAATCTCGTAGATAGATATGGCTGAGGGGGTGAATGGCAGTTTGAAATCCAAGGTGTTCGGCTAAGGGGTTGGTTGGTGTGCGAGTGGATGAGGGAGGTGTAGATGGGGAGTTTTGTGGAGATGGGGAGTTGTTGGAGTGAAGGGGTGATTGGCTAGGAGATTGTTGGTGTGTGTCTTGGGTTTGGTGTTCATGGTTGGGTGAAGGTTGGGATTGGTGAGCATTGTTTGGTGATGGAGGGGATTGATGGTCATTTTGTGGAGGTGGCTGTTGTGGTTGAGTGTTAGGTGGAGGAGGAGGGGGAAGTTGAGGGTGACCTGAGGGAGGAGGAGGAGGAGGATTTTGGGGAGGGGGAGGTGGTGGAAGGTTACCTTGTGATGGTTGGGGAATTTGTAGGTGCTGGAGAATGAGGTCAAGTTTTGCGTCCACCCTGGCAATGTGGTTTTCAAGCTGGCCTACCCTATCTTCGAGCCTCTGAATGCGCTCCCCTTGCCGCTGGAAGCCATTGTCACACTCAGCACGGAGAGGGCCTACCAAGGATTCATGCAGTCTAAAGAGAAGTTCCTCCTTAACTGCCTCGGCAAAGGCTTTTACTGAAGCTGGCACTCTGGCAGCACGGCTTGGCCCAGCATGGGAGTCCACTTCCTGATCCCCTGCACCAGATGTCGAGGGGGCTGAAGTCCCAGACGCACTACCCGCTAGTGATCCTGAGCGAGTGGGCTTAGGGGCTCTTAGATACTTAATGCCCATCTTGCTGATGTTCGTTGCCCCCACAGGAGCACATTTGACATTCTCTTCCTCCACGTCAGATGTGGCCTTGATCAGTTTCTTCTCCAGGAGGGCAGCAAGGATGGTGGGATATGGAAGATACCCAGTCTTGTCGTTAGCCAACCATCGCTGAAGTTCAAGGCTGATCAACTGCCCTGGATTGATTGGCTGCTGGGAGAGGAGTCTGGGGAACCATGGATTGTCCAACAGGGTGAATTCATTGAAGTTACCCCCTTTATGTGTCATCATCCGGGAGTAGATATAATACAGAACCCTGTAGGAGTCAGACATTTTGGACACCTTTTTGTCTTTGGTGCCATACAGCTGTTCTAGTTCCTCCTTGCTGTATTTGAGCGCCTCAGGATATAGCCACTCAGTCATCCCCTCATCAGTGATCCCCATTATCTCGTTCAGCGTTCTCCAGGTAAAACTGAAGGATCTTCCTCTGACTGTGGCCGTGAAGTAGAGTCTGTGGATTTGCTCCTTTCCATCTACCTTCTTGTACTTCACTTTGCCAGAGAGGGATTGGCAGAAGGCTCGCAGGACGTTGATGTTGTAGTCCTGTTTGATCCCCAGCCAGGGCATGTATTTTTCTAAGTAAGGCCGCAGGTGAGGAAACCCTAGTTCATCAATCTTGGCCAGATCGATGAACAAGCCATTGTTGAAGTAGGGCTTAATGGTTTCAAATTTGGAGGCAACAGGCTCCAAGGCCCCATCTCTATACACTGTAGGGTCATCTTCTTCAACCCTCTGCCTCTTTGAAGACGGCTCTTCAGCAAAATGCACCCTCTTCTTCTTTCCTTTTCTCAGGGCTTCCCTCTCTTGTTCGGAAACCACTATCTGTTCAGTCACTCTGCCAGAAGTTCCAGGCTGACCCTGAACATTTTCCTCCTGCCCCGGTGTCTGCCCAGAAATTTCACGGTGTTCATGATGTTCTTCATTTTGCCCAGATTTCTTAGAACGTTCATGATGAGATTGCCCAGATTTTGACTTGTGTGTCTTAGATGAAGAATGTTTTGACTTGTGTTTCTTGGTAACTGGGTTGGATTCATGAGATCCGGCCATTTGTGTATGGATTGGGGGTAAAAGGAGATGAAATGCGAAGGGACGTGTGAAGAAAAATGAAGAACAGATGAAGAAGGTTTTAGAGGAAATGGTGAAAGTGAAAATGATGCAAGTAAAAAGTGAAAGTGAAAAATGACACCCTATTTATAGGAAAAGTTACTGAGGGCAAAAATGGTCATGTCTCTTCAGATTTTCACACATTGGGTAACGTAAACAATTTAAGTTGGAACGACACACCTGATGACACGTGTCGCTTCATCTTATCAGAGAAGGCATAACGTTTCATTGAGGAAGGTGAAGCGTTTTCTGAAGTGACGTGTCCCTTGGACTGGTGCTGGCGCTCACTTGGTTTCACCATCCAGTGTCAGTGAGGGATCATCCGGAAGTGGTTTTGCTTCCGGTTGTGCTTACTTAAGATTTAACATTGTGAGCCTGCAAAAAAACACATATTGGCACTCCGATGCCTAAGTTAGTATTTTTGTAAATTTTAAGACAATCAAGTATAACCAATGGTATTTACACTTCATTTGGGTTTACCATTCCCAAATCACCTCTTATAAAAGTAAATTGGTCAACCCCCAGAGGCTTGGTGAAGATGTCAGCAAGCTGTTGTTGAGTGGGGACAAATTGCACTTTGACATCCTTCTTTTGAACATGGTCTCTGATGAAGTGATGTCTGACATCAATGTGCTTTGTCCTTGTGTGCTGAACTGGATTCTTGGCGAGGCTGATTGTGCTTGTGTTGTCACAGAGGATGGGTGCCTCAGGGAACTCCAAGCCAAGATCTTTCAACTGGTTTTTCAGCCACAGCACTTGAGCACAACAACTTGCTGCAGCAATATATTCTGCCTCAGTGGATGACAAGGACACGCAGGTTTGCTTTTTGCTAGCCCAAGTCACCAGACAACCACCAAGGAAGGCGCATTGTCCACTGGTGCTCTTTCTATCAGTCTTATAACCTGCATGGTCAGAATCAGAGTAAGCCCACAAGAACTCTTGGTTACCTCTGGGATACCAAAGACCAAGTTCTTGTGTTCCCTCAAGGTATCTCAAAATACGTTTAACGCATGTTAAGTGTGACTCCTTGGGGTTGGCTTGAAACCTAGCACACATGCCTACACTAAATTGAATGTCAGGCCTGCTTGCCGTTAAGTATAGGAGGGAACCTATCATTCCCCTGTACATGGGCAGGCTGACAGATTTACCCTTTGCGTCAGCATCGAGTGCGGCAGAGGTGCTCATGGGAGTGTCATACTCCTTGCACTCATCCATCCCAAACTTTTTGAGTAGTTCTCTGCAGTACTTAGTTTGGGATATGAAGATTCCATTCTTCTTCTGTTTAATCTGCAGGCCTAGGAAGAATGTGAGTTCTCCCATCATAGACATCTCAAACTCACCCTGCATAGTCTTAGAAAAATCTTCACAAAGTTTTTCATTAGTTGCCCCAAAGATAATATCATCAACGTAAATTTGGACAATTAACATATCTCTATCTTTGTGAAGGATAAACAGTGTATTATCAAGTTTGCCCCTTGAGAAACCTTTGCCCAGCAGAAAGCTGCTGAGTCTCTCATACTGATTGGACCAAAATTTGTACCTTTAAGCATGTGCAATTGAGCTTATTTAGTGTGGTTTATTTGCTATATTTGATCATTATTGAGATATTTTATTGCGCATGCTTATTGGAATTAGTTTAGAGAATATTAGCTTAATTACTTGCATTTTAAGTAACCAAGGGTATTTTGGTCATTTTTCACTAGTTGTGTGTTTTCATGTGTAGGGGGGTCCCATGTGGGCCCCACAACCCTTGGACAAGCTTGGAATGCAAGGAAGAGCATTTTGGAGGGAAAATGAAACCAAGTTGGCACCTCAAAGGAAGGACTTGGAGGAAAGGCAAGCACTAGAGGATTGGAGTCCAAAATTCAAATTTCAAAATTGGCTCCAACTTCAAATTCAAAGTTGAAGGCTTCATTAAGGGCATTTTTGGGAGCACAATCAATTGGAGAAAAAGGTGAGAACTTTGACAATGCACCTAGACCACATTAGGACCACATTCACTCACCTTTTACCTAAATACCAAAACTACCCTTCCTTCCCTTTCATAAACACCATTTCACATAACACCCTCCATTAACCATCAAAATATCTTTTTGACAACTCACCACCACCACTTGACAACTCATCAACTCCTAATCACTCTCACTAATCCAACTCCCACTTGCATAAACCTAACAACCCACCTCATTTTGACATAACTTACACTTTCACTTTCTCTCTCTTCATCTCATTTTCTCTCAACTTTCCTTCATCTCCTTCATCTTCTTCCCTTCCATTTTCGAAAATCTAGACCTCCATGGCCTCCACCACGAAATTCCATCTCCTCTCCACCTCAATCATGTGTAGCTAAGCTTCATCATCTCTCTCTCCAAAGGAATGTGCTTGTAGATCTTCACATTTGGCCTCATGTACTTGTTGATGTAATCTTTTAGGTTTGTGAGCTAGACTTATCTTTTTGCCTAATGTTTTCCTAGATTTAGGTTACATTAGGTTAGGACATTTAGTTTTAAGTGTTCTATTTGATTTTGGCTCACAAATTCTCTTTTGTGTTTAGTTCATGAAAACCTAAAGCTTATATGTTTGTAGTTTCATAGATACATTTGTGTGTGATTAACTCCTCTTGTGTTTGTGGAATGATTAATTTTCTTAAGTTCTTGATTAGAATTTAATGTTGCTTAAGGTATGAACTAAACTTGAAAGAGCTTTAGGCTTGGTTAACCTAATTAAATTCTTTTAGATTTCTTAGATTTAAGAGATCTTGAGAATTTAGTTAGATTATATCAAGTGTAACAAGTATATGAGGTCCGAATTAACCAAAAGCACAAAGTACTTTGGAGAGGGAGGTTATTTCTCATCTATCTCTTTACATTTCAATTCGGTTAGTATAGTTTTTGTTAGGATATAATTGTAGTTTTAGTATAAAATCAACCTCAACCTTCTTCATTGTTAATTTGTGTGACTATATCTACTTGAACTTGCAAGACATACCTAGATTGTGAAAAGACCCTTACTACCACTAGCTACTAGTGTGTTTAGTATTGTATTGAATTTTGATTGACCTAGAGGGCGACATTTAGGTTAAATCAATTGGCGCCGTTGCCAATTTAGGTTTACTCTTGCTAGTTTTAGGTTTTCTTTGTCACATTTTAATTTGTAATTGTTCTTAGTGATTTCTTTCGGTTACTTGTGATTTTGTGCTTGAGGTGGACATTGATTTTATCTTGTGATTGCACATTATTTGGCTGGACTTTTGTGCATAATTTGGTGGTAATTTGGCTGCTCTAGTTGGCCAATATCATTTTTGAAAAGTCCTTAAAAGTTGCTGGAAAAATTGTGAAGTGTTCATTTTACTTAGGGCTCTAGTTCCTACTCTTGTGAATTAAGTACTTCGAATCTGGAAAAACTGTTTTAGGTGGTTATTGTGCATGATTTGAGCTTTTTAAATCTGTTTTTACTGTCCTCATACTGCTTGAACATTTTCGGGAAATAATTGTTGAAGTTGGACAGATTCTGTGCATATTCACTGTTGGTTCAGTTTGCTTACTTTGTAAACTGGGAACAATCTACAACTAAGTTTTTGAAACTGTTTTACCTGGTGATTCTACAAGATTAGAGCTTTCTTTAGACATATTATGTGCTTAAAACTGCGTTGTCTACTGCCTGGAACAAATAGTTGAAATTGAACTGTTCTGTGGAAGTTCACTGTGTGATCAGCTTGCTTATTTTTGCCACTGTGACTTGCGTAGTTGGAATCTCTCCAAACTGTTTCTTGTGGTTATTCTACACATTTTAAGTTTTCCAGGGATATATTACTTGTTGCAAAACCCATTATACATCTCCCGGAATTAATTTTTCAATCTGCCCTGTTTTCTGAAAAGTGCAAATCGGTATATGTGAATTTGAGCTGAAACTGTTTAATCTTTAGACCACTGTTTTGCACAGTTTTCGTGGCATTTGAAAGCTGATTAATTGCACTTTGAAACTGCCTAGTTGTCTAGAAAAATTGGATTGCATATTGTTTGCAAAAGGCGCTCTAGTTGCCTTATATTTGCTAACCGGATAAGTGAGTAGTTTGGACTGTTTGTGTGGATTTCTTGGATTCTTTTTGCAGGATCTTGCTGGACATTAAGGGAGGATATTCAAGCACTCTTTTGCTTAATTTCTCCACCTGTTTTGAGGCATATTCTTCAGTCCAAGCTGTGGACTTTTGCTGAATTCCTTGGCTTTCCAAGGATTGCTTGTGAAAGCACTTTCTTTTGTGCTTTCTTGCTGGAAATTGTGATTTGCTGACTATTTTAGACTGCTTGGTTTATTTTGCTGGCTGTATATCTTTTGTTTTCTTTGCAGGGGAATTTAAATCATTTAGCACACAATTTTCTTGACATTGTGTGCTATTGTGAGCAGTGCTCAAATACTCTTGCAAGCACTATTGTGAGCAGTGCTTCTTATACTTGAATTCACTGCATATGCTGGACCAATTGGCTGCAATTTTCTGGAATTCTTTGCTCATTATTTGGCTGGATTTTGTTCTGGAATTGTGTTACTCTTTTGCAGGAACATAGTGCCACCAAAGCAAGCATAACATTTGCTTGTTCTCTTGCTCCAATTTAGTCATAACTCTTGCTGGATTTTCTGGATATTGTGGAGCTTGTTTTCTGGAAATATTGTGGCTGGACTTGGTTGATTTCTTTTGCAGGGATGTTTGCTCAATATTATAGGGACTTCTAAAATGGACAATTCAAGATTTGAATTTGTGAAGGCTGAAACTAATCTTAAAAGAAGTTTGGAGCTTGATTCATCAAAGGAGGAGCTTGACTTTTTCAATGGCAAGCTAACCATGGATGAGATCAAAAAGCTTATGGTTCGGTTGAGCATTCTCAAGAGGAATATTGAAGTAAAAGGCCAAGAGTTGAGGGAGAAGATGTGTGATCCCACACTTCTTGATGTCCTTGCTAAGAAGATGCACAAGTTCCGACTCAAACTTCAAGCACATGGAAGAGCTAGAAGGCTTAAGGAGAAGAAGGAAACAAGGAAGAAAAGTGGCAAGAAGCACAAGGTCAAAGCTCAATTATCAAAGGAGGCTAAATTGGAAGCAAAATTCAATACTTCTCATGATGATTTTGAAGCAATCATGCTCAATAACAAGTGTGGCCGAAAATCTCTCATTAAGGGCCACAAGAAGAAACATTTTAAGGAGGACTTGAAGCCTCCATAAAAGGTTGTATCTTTCCTTCCCTTACTTGCTTATCATTGCTTTTATTCTAAGTGTGGGGGAAGATGTTTGATAGTAGAAAAAAATAGGATTGTGTTTAGGTTTATTTTCTAGTGTGTTGTTATAGGTTGTTCGAAAAACCAAGAAAAAAAATTATAAACTTCTGTTAGGTTGTGTTTAGTGTTTGTTTGTGAATAATACTTGCATAGGCCATTTGTATGCTTGGACTGCCCGGCCTTTTATGTTGCTGCTTTGCCTTTGACATGCATCTTCCTACTTGATTTTCTTGGTCCATTGAGGACAATGTATGTTTTAAGTGTGGGGGGGTGTATTATGTGCTTAAAAGTGGTCTAATTCAAAGCTTTCACACTTGATTTGTGGACTTATTTGGCATGATTGTGTAGGAATTTTAACTTGATCATGGCTCTTGAAAGTAAATGGAATTGTCCTCTAGTGTGTAAGTAGAATTTTTGGAATGATTACGTAGGGCATTACTTGGGGCACTTTTAAGGTATAAAGAGGGTGTAAGTTTCTCATTTAACTTTTCTTAGGGAGGAAGTGACTAATTAGAGTAAGCCATTAAAGTGAGAAGCCTCCAACTGAATTGAGTGGGCCAATAGTCTACTTGATCTCCTAGAACTTGTCCTAGCTCTAGTTCAAGATCACAATGCATGGCATGATTGAAAATGAAAGGGGCATTTCTTTCTAAACCTTTTTGACCCAAACACTAAGCCACCAAAAATATATCCTTTGATTAACCCCTTTGGGCCATTCACTATTCTTCTCTATCACCTTGACCAATGTGTGAATAAGTGACTTAAGCATATGCTTGCATTTATATTAGTGTTGTATTGTTGTATCTTGTTAAAAGCTTGCTACATGAGTGAAAAGCCTATATGGCCGAAAGGTACTAGAGTGGAAAAAGAAAAGAAAAGTGGCCAAAGGCCAAGAAAAAGAAGAGAAAAAGAAGAAAAAAAAATAATAAGGCCGAAGGCCTAAAAGAAAAAAAAATGAAAGCACAAAGTGCTTGAGTATGCCAAAGGCATAGAAAAAAAAAATAAAGTAGAGAGAGATAAGCACAAAGTGCTTGGTAAAAAAAAAGTGATATGTAGCATGCTTGATTGGATTGATTTCATTGTATTGCATGCATATGTGGTGATTATTTGTTCATGTCATTGGTCATTGACTACTTTCCATCATTCATCATTCATTATTAGCCTTCCATTCAACCCCTTAAGTCCCCTAGATTCGGTTGTGCCATGCATAATAATGGGTGGAGAATTTAGAGCTACTACAAGCTTATGGAGAGGTTAAGTGCATTGAGCCAAAGAGTGATCACAAGACCCTAGTTAGGCATTTTTCCTAACTTGAGAGAATGAGTGTAAACACTTTATCCGGTGAGGAAAAATCTCAATTGGCACTCCTCCTTAATTTTAGTTGCTTGTTAAACTTGCATTCACTTTGTATTCTTAGATTTGTCCCATGAGATGCTTTAGGGAAAGGTTCAAGAAGATCAACTTGTATGCTATGACAATTCCAAGTGCCTTCACTATGCTTAATGATTAAGTTAGACTTTTTATATGACTTTGCCCGGAGTGCAAAGATTAAGTGTGGGGGATTTGATTGGACCAAAATTTGTACCTTTAAGCATGTGCAATTGAGCTTATTTAGTGTGGTTTATTTGCTATATTTGATCATTATTGAGATATTTTATTGCGCATGCTTATTGGAATTAGTTTAGAGAATATTAGCTTAATTACTTGCATTTTAAGTAACCAAGGGTATTTTGGTCATTTTTCACTAGTTGTGTGTTTTCATGTGTAGGGGGGTCCCATGTGGGCCCCACAACCCTTGGACAAGCTTGGAATGCAAGGAAGAGCATTTTGGAGGGAAAATGAAACCAAGTTGGCACCTCAAAGGAGGGACTTGGAGGAAAGGCAAGCACTAGAGGATTGGAGTCCAAAATTCAAATTTCAAAATTGGCTCCAACTTCAAATTCAAAGTTGAAGGCTTCATTAAGGGCATTTTTGGGAGCACAATCAATTGGAGAAAAAGGAGAGAACTTTGACAATGCACCTAGACCACATTAGGACCACATTCACTCACCTTTTACCTAAATACCAAAACTACCCTTCCTTCCCTTTCATAAACACCATTTCACATAACACCCTCCATTAACCATCAAAATATCTTTTTGACAACTCACCACCACCACTTGACAACTCATCAACTCCTAATCACTCTCACTAATCCAACTCCCAGTTGCATAAACCTAACAACCCACCTCATTTTGACATAACTTACACTTTCACTTTCTCTCTCTTCATCTCATTTTCTCTCAACTTTCCTTCATCTCCTTCATCTTCTTCCCTTCCATTTTCGAAAATCTAGACCTCCATGGCCTCCACCACGAAATTCCATCTCCTCTCCACCTCAATCATGTGTAGCTAAGCTTCATCATCTCTCTCTCCAAAGGAATGTGCTTGTAGATCTTCACATTTGGCCTCATGTACTTGTTGATGTAATCTTTTAGGTTTGTGAGCTAGACTTATCTTTTTGCCTAATGTTTTCCTAGATTTAGGTTACATTAGGTTAGGACATTTAGCTTTAAGTGTTCTATTTGATTTTGGCTCACAAATTCTCTTTTGTGTTTAGTTCATGAAAATCTAAAGCTTATATGTTTGTAGTTTCATAGATACATTTGTGTGTGATTAACTCCTCTTGTGTTTGTGGAATGATTAATTTTCTTAAGTTCTTGATTAGAATTTAATGTTGCTTAAGGTATGAACTAAACTTGAAAGAGCTTTAGGCTTGGTTAACCTAATTAAATTCTTTTAGATTTCTTAGATTTAAGAGATCTTGAGAATTTAGTTAGATTATATCAAGTGTAACAAGTATATGAGGTCCGAATTAACCAAAAGCACAAAGTACTTTGGAGAGGGAGGTTATTTCTCATCTATCTCTTTACATTTCAATTCGGTTAGTATAGTTTTTGTTAGGATATAATTGTAGTTTTAGTATAAAATCAACCTCAACCTTCTTCATTGTTAATTTGTGTGACTATATCTACTTGAACTTGCAAGACATACCTAGATTGTGAAAAGACCCTTACTACCACTAGCTACTAGTGTGTTTAGTATTGTATTGAATTTTGATTGACCTAGAGGGCGACATTTAGGTTAAATCACATACCAAGCTCTAGGAGCTTGTTTCAGGCCATATAAGGCTTTCTTTAATCTATACACATGTTTTGGATATTTGTGATCCTCAAAACCAGGAGGTTGTTCTACATACACCTCTTCTTTAATATAGCCATTAAGAAATGCACTCTTTACATCCATTTGATATAGCCTAAAGCCCTTCATGGATGCAAAGGCTAGAAGAATTCTTATTGCTTCAAGTCTAGCGACTGGAGCAAAAGTTTCTTCATAGTCAATGCCTTCTTCTTGGTTATATCCTTTAGCTACTAGTCTGACCTTGTTTCTTGTAATTTGACATGTCTCATCCAGTTTGTTTTTGAAGACCCACTTGGTCCCCACTATGGATTGATGAGACGGCCTGGGGACAAGTTCCCAGACTTGGCTTCTCTCAAATTGATTTAGCTCTTCCTGCATGGCAATAATCCAGTCGCAGTCCTCAAGAGCTTGTTCAACTGAAGTTGGTTCGATTTGAGATATGAATGCTCCAAACTCAACTTCATTTTGAACTTGCCTTCTGGTTCTGACACCAGAAGAAACATCACCAAGCACTTGATCAAGAGGATGATCTCTGTGATGCCTCCTAGCTGTTGGCAACTGTGCCTCATCAGGCACGGTCTGCACACTAGGTTCATCACTGAGTCCATCTTCTTCCTTAGGATTGCTTGCTGGTGTTTCTTTTGGTGGTGAAGAAGATTATGATAACTTTGGAAGATTCAGTATTTCATCATCTTCTGTGGATTGTCCCCATGTAGGAGTTTCATCGAATACAACATGCATTGATTCTTCTACAATTCTAGTTCTCATGTTGTATACCCTATATGCTTTGCTCCTAAGGGAATATCCTATGAATATACCTACATCAGCTTTTGGATCAAACTTACCCATATTTACCTTTCCATTGTTATGCACATAGCATTTTGATCCAAAGATTCTGAGGTGGCTGATGTTGGGCTTCCTCCCTTTATACAGCTCGTATGGAGTCTTGTCCAAGCCATTTCGAACATAGGCTCTGTTAGAGATATAGCAAGCAGTGCTCATAGCGTCCGCCCAGAACACTTGAGAAACCTCTTTCTCATTGAGCATGCTTCTAGCCATCTCTGTTAGAACCCTGTTCTTTCTCTCGACAACTCCGTTCCGTTGAGGGGTCCTAGGAGCTGAGAAGTTGTGTTCTATGCCATTTTGTTCACATAGCTCTGAGAAGCTATGGTTCTCAAATTCTCCTCCATGGTCTGTCCTTATGGCTGTGATTTTGAGCTCTCTCTCATTCTGCACTTTCTTGGCCAGGACAACAAAGGCATCAAAAGTATCTTGCTTAGAGGCAAGAAACATAGTCCAGGTGAACCTTGAATAGTCATCCACCACCACTAGAGCATATAGGTTTCCACCCAAGCTCTTCACTCTTGCTGGCCCAACCAAATCCATGTGGATTAGTTCCAAGGGCCTGCTGGTGGAGACTCTCTTCTTGGTTTTGAACGAGGACTTTGTTTGCTTTCCTCTTTGGCAGGATTCACAGATAAAATCATGCTTTACTTTAAACGATGGAATACCTATAGCTAGCTCCTTTTTAATTAGCATGTCGAGTTGAGTAAAATTAACATGAGCTAGTCTCTTATGCCAAAGCCAACTATTCTCATCACTAGATATTAAACATTTTTCTTCTAGTTGTTGGCACAAGTCTAAAGTATATAGGTTTCCATTTCTATTTGCCTTAAGTTTGCATTTTAAGTTGGCCTTATCTAAATTTAGATCCTGCTTATCAACTATTATGCACTCATGTGAATCAAAAATTACCCAATTTCCTTTGTCTGTGCTCTGGCTGACGCTTAGCAGGTTGTGACAAAGACCGTCCACTAGGTAGACATCTTTTATTGGTCCGACCTCTCCAACTCCAGTGACCTTTCCACTTTGATTTCCTCCAAAGGTTACTGTGGCTCCATCTTTGATCACCAGAGATTTGAACTTGTCTCTGTCTCCAGTCATATGTCTCGAGCATCAGCTGTCAATATACCATTTCTTGTTCTTGGATGCTTTGAGACACACCTGGAAAAATCAAGTGAACTTAGATACCCAATCTTTCTTGGGTCCTCGATCATTAGTTTTCAATGCCCTTGGTCTAGAGTCATCCTTGACCTTGGGCTTGTGATTATTCAGAATCTTTGGCCTAGTGCTGGCTCTGGACTCTTGGTTTTTCCCTTTGGAATGATTCCAAGCTCGAGATCCTTGTCCTCTCTTAGTTTCCTTTGCAGGTGGAGGATCCTTTGTTGTCTTGGTTCCTTTAGGGACCCATTTGTAGGAGCTACTTGCTCCATGCTTCTTAGCATTACAGGTGGACGTGGAGTGTCCCTTCCTGTTGCAATAGTTGCAGAAGCTGAAGGGTGAGGAGCTATGACTAGTGGCTTTATGGAAGAACTTTAAGTAGGGCTTTACTTTTGGTTCCACCCACTTCTTCCCTCTAGGAGTATATCCTAAGCCAGTTCTATCCCTATATGCCCTTTGATTCATTAAAATTATATTTAACATTTCTGAGCCATTTGTAAACTTCTGCAGGGCATTTTGCAGCTTGTCTTTCTCAGCTGAGATTTTGCTGCAATTGGGGCAGCTCTCAAGTGTTGAGGCATTGGGTTCTGTTTGGGGAGAACCCTGGCCATCCACTACCGGAAGCTTTCTAGCTTCCGCTAGCTCTTCACTCAGTGAGTCCACCTTGGACTCAAGTGATTCCTTTTTGGTTTTCAACACTTTATAGGCTTTACACAATCTAGAGAATTCTTCATGAACCTCATTGTAAGCCTCTTGCAGTTCAGAGAAAGTTACCTCATTGTCTTCGTGGGTGAGGTCAAGTTCTGAAGATGCTTCCTCATCATCTTCTCTGGCTACAAGGCAGAGGTTGGCTACCTCTTCCTCATCACTTGCTTCATCATCCGAGCTATTCACCCAGATAGAAGATACAAAGGCCTTCCTTCTGTCTTTGCCTTTTGACTTCTGCAGGCTGGGACACTCAGCCTTGAAGTGGCCAGGCTTCTTACATTCAAAGCACACAGGAGCCTTTTCCTTCTTGTAACCCCTCCTTTGGCTGGAGTCACCCTTTTGAAAGCCTCCTTTCTTTCTGAAGAACTTTCTGAACTTCTTCACCATCATAGCCATCTCCTCATCATCCATTTCCTCCTCATCATCCTCATCATCATCTTCAGTCTCCTTGTTGGGAGCAACAAGGGCAAAATTTTTGGCCTTAGATGAGGCTAGAGGAGCTCTCTGAGCTAGCAGTGTAGGTTCATATTCAGCCAGGGAGCCAAATAAAGCAGTGATGGAACTAGTTGATTCACCCTGGACTTCCTGTAAGATAGTCACTTTGGTGATATAGTCACCTTTCAAGATCTTTAGAATCTTGCTCACTTGCTCCCTTTCAGGAATGTCCTTACCCAGCGAGGCCAAATTGTTGATGAGATGAGTGAATCTGAGCTCTAGTTCTCTGATAGGCTCAGTGGGGCTAAGCATGGCGAACTTGTGGAATTCTTCCACTAACATCTCAACACGTCTTGCTTTCACTCCCCTGGTTCCAGAATGGGCAGCCTCAAGAGCCTCCCACATATCTTTAGCATTTTTGTGGTGACTGATCCTGTGGAACTCCTTGGGACTGAGAGCACACTGGATGTAGTGCATGGCCCTATAGTTTAGCTGGACTAGGGCATAGTCCTGAGGGGTGTAACTGCTTCTCGCCTTGGCAAAGCCATCATCATCTAAGGGAGTGTGATCCCCACTTTCGATTACATCCCAGAGTCTAATGTCACTTGACTTGATATAAGTCTCCATTCTAAACTTCCAGAATGGATAGTTGTACCCATCAAAGCCTGGAGGCTTGTTGGGCTGAATAGAGACGTCTGGTAAAGAGTAGTCAGTATCCATTACAAGATCTTTGCTTTCTGGACTCGTTGGAATCTAGTGAGAAAGACCTGCTCTGATACCAAATGAAAGTAATGGATGCACAAGAGGGGGGTGAATTGTGCTACAAAAATAAATGCTCAAATAAAGCCAACACAAGATTTATACTGGTTCGGTCTTCCTGACCTACGTCCAGTTCTCAACCACCCAGGCCGAGTTCCACTATCTCAGGTTTTAAAACGGGTTCACCTGAAACCTTACAACCGCAAGTTTTGGACGGGATCACTTGCAACCTTACAACTACAAGTTTTACACAAGGCTCACTTGTAACCTTTCTACTAGCTCCCCCTTACACCTAGCAAGGGTTCAACCTTTACAACTAAAGGATTTTTCTAACTAAGTTCTCTTAAAGAACAGATAGTGTTACACACTTAAGTACAATCAATGCTCTTATAACAGAAAGAGACTTATCAACAAAGAGTACAGAATATGTAGATGAGAATGATCACTCGATGTGTTAAATGCTCTTTACTTTTCTGGGCAGCTTTGAATGCTTGAAGATGTTCTTAGTTTCTCGCTCTAACTTCTTTCAAGAGTATTCAAAGATAATTATTTTTTCATAAATGAGGTTGAGCTCCTTTATATATTCTTCAAACATTCTGACTCTTGGTAGGTGGGATAGCCGTTTGAATATGGCCGTTTTTCTCATGTTACCGTTTGCCCAAATTAATGCTTCATCAATGCATAGCAGGGTTGACTTGCTTTATCTCTGAAAAGTAGTCCTGACACCTCTGCTCTGACAAAAGCATTCTGACACTGCAACTTCTGACATTCTGATTGCTTGCGGAAGCAGATTCTCATCCGGAAGCAATTCTACTGAGTGTGCTGCACTGAGTGTTAGTCTAACAGTATAAACATATAGTCACATGCAGTGGGAGTGTTCTTAGTCTAAGAGGTCTTCCTTGCATCAGGAAGCACTTCTACATCCGGAAGTGAATCCACTGGATGAAGGATTTTGTTCACTATTACTCACTCTCGCTCAGTGTCTATTCAATCCAACAGCCAGCGCTAGTCACTAAGCTATCGGAAGCACTTCTACTGGACGTTGCTCATTTTCACTGACGCTTAGGGATATCTATTCCAACAGCCAGCGCCAGTCTAAGTCTAACAGGAAGCAAATTCACTTCCGGTTGAATCTTAACTTAGTCTTAGGATTTTGTATATCTAGTGCTCATGGACTAAGTTAATTCCTAAGTGAATTTCTTGCTGCCGCTGGGGGATGAGACATTTATCGGCGAGCGCTAGACCTAATCTATCCGGAAGTAAGTCCACATCCGGTTGTACTTTTACTTAGGATTCTATGTTCACCTATTGCTTTCTAAGTTCTTTCATATTTTAGTCTTCATCAAAACTTAAGATTCTAACAGCAAGTTCTCATGACCTTTTCGATGCCTAAGTTAGTACAGTTTGCAGATTTTAACATTTCAGCACAGGTTTATACTGAAGATTTAAACTTCATTTGGGTTTACCATTCCCAAATTGCCTCTTGTGTAGGTAAATTGGTCAACCCCCAGAGGCTTGGTAAAGATATCTGCAAGTTGATGCTGGGTTGGAACAAATTGCACCTTGACATCTTTCTTCTGAACATGATCTCTAATGAAGTGATGTCTGACATCAATGTGCTTTGTTCTTGTGTGCTGAACCAGATTCTTGGCTAGGCTGATAGTGCTTGTGTTGTCACATAGAATGGGAGCCTCTGGAAATTCTAGGCCAAGATCTCGAAGTTGGTTTTTCAACCACAGCACCTGGGCACAACAACTTGCAGCAGCAATATATTCTGCCTCTGTGGATGACAGTGACACACATGTCTGCTTCTTGCTTGCCCATGACACCAGACCGCCTCTAAGGAAAGCACATTGGCCACTAGTGCTCTTCCTATCTGTTTTGCAAGTGTTAGTGTAAGAATACGCAGTGCAATGGGAAGCATTTTTGAGAATTAGAGAATTAGAAATTGGTTTATGCACTTTGTTTAGAGGGTTTCTCTCTAGGGTTCTTCATTGAACTAACAGACTTATCAAGGATTGATCAACCTTGTGGCGTCTTCCAACACTTCGAGTCCTTGTTCTTTCGTGCTCAAGGGTTCAAGTGGATCGTTCTAACCTTTGTTTAGCTTTCTTGGGGTTGTGTACATCTTAGATTGTCGTTGTGGGTCCGGGTTTATCCCTGGTGGGTTCGCATCAGTCCCGTGTTCTATTGAGTCAAAATCTGGTTTCGAGTACTTTATAACCTTTGTTGATGATTATTCTCGTACTACTTGGCTATATCTAATGAAAAATCGTTTTGAGGTATTTTCACATTTTGCTAACTTTGGTTCTAAAATTCGAACTCAATTTGGTGTTTCTGTTTGCACTTTACGTAGTGATAATGCTATGAAATATTTTTCCTCAAATTTTCAAACATTCATGCCTGAACATGGTATAATTCATGAATCTTCTTGTGTTGATACTCCAGCTCAAAATAGTGTTGTTGAACGTAAAAATCACCATTTACTCCAAGTAGCTCGAGCACTTATGTTTCAAATGAATGTCCCTAAACCTTTTTTGTTAGATGCTATTTCTACAGCTTGTTTTTTAATCAATCACATGCCATCCTCCATTCTTAATGGTAACATCCCTTTTTCAACCATTTTTCCTTCCAAACCTTTGTTCCATCTTGATCCAAAGATCTTTGGTTGTGTTTGTTTTGTTCGTGATGTTCGGCCAAATATTTCTAAGTTGGATCCTAAGGCATTAAAGTGTATTTTTCTTCGGTACTCGAGGGTTCAAAAGGGATATACTTGTTTTTCTCCTACTCTCAATCGTTATTTGGTATCTTCTGATGTTAATTAAACTACCCTAATAAATTTGATGCAATGCAAGATGGATTTAGGTAAAGAAAATATATTTTTGTTGATTTTTTAAAGATGGAATGAAGGATGCAAAACAAATAAATATTTTTGGTATTTTTAAATAAAAGGGTGGAATGAAAGTGAAATGGATAATACTATTATTCTTGATGGATGGGTGCTTAAGAAATCCTCACTTCAAAATATTTTTTCGGGGGTTTTAATGTTGTTAGCTTCCAAATTAGACCCTAGAGGGACCCCTCTAGGCTAGGCTTAGATTAACTTAATTAATGTCGGAACCCCAAACATTAGTTAAATTAATCTAAGTTGATTAAGCTCTAAGCCAAAGGATTAATTAATTATGAAGGACTTGTAATCCACAACTTGTACCACCCCACAATTGCTCTAAATTAACCTTGTAGCTTCAATTTATTAATGGCCACCCAAATAATAAATTGAAGCTAGTCAAGGTTTATGTCCAATGCCACAACATAGTCAATAAATCCTATTATCTTTTCATCAATGCAAATAACTTGACTCACAATTCCACTAGCCAAGCCACCTTGTACTAGCCCAAAATATTCACCAAGAGAAAACAAAATCATGAACCCATAAATCTCATTAATCTCAAAGTTAAATAGCACCAAGTCAAGTATTTAACAAGAACAAAATGACAATAATAACATAAAAGTAGTTTCAATCCCTATTACAACATAGACCATATGAAGTATTCAACCAAACATCACAAGTATACTCCTAGGACCCTAGAAAAGCATAAATGTAAGAAAGGAAGAGAGATTAGAACTACAAACCCCCTAATGAAGATTCAAGCTCCTTCTTTGCTTGCTCCCACCATCAAGAATTAGGAATTAATAGTTGCTCATGGAGAGAAAGATGGAGGAATTTGAGAAGAATGGGAGAGGAATGAGAGATGAGATCTTAAAGAAAATAAAGAGGAAAGGGGAACGGTTGATGCCGCCGCCCCCTCCCTTTATTCATTTCTTTTGCTTACCAAAGGCGCCTCCTTTTCACTGCTACTGTAGCTCCCTCCTTTTTGTCTCTTCCTCCCGCCCTCACTCCTCTTTTCTTTTTTTTATATTTTTCTTCTTTTCTTTATTCCTCTCCTGCAGCTTCCACGTGTCCGTTCTTCATCTTTTTTTTCAATTCTTTTCTTCCTTTATTCCCTTTCCTCCCTGTATCTGCTTAACCACAACAACAATAATAAACTCTTCTTTTTTTTTCTTTAAATCATTTTTCATTATATTTTCTACTCTTCCCAAAATGATATCTCAAAAAGATATTCTAATCAAACCTTTTTAATTTCACATTAATAACTCCCTAAATGTAATAAAATATATATCAAATATAATTATAATTAAGGAGTTATCTAGACCAAAATTGCATCTTAAATATGTTGAGAACTTCATTTTAAGCATTCAAACACACACAAATCCTAGGATTTGTCAAATAGTAAAACTTATTGTCTCAATTGTCTGTTTTTGATTGATTCATATGTTGATTGTGGTTTATCAATTTGGATTGTGTTTGAAATGCTTGTCTAGCATAGTTAAATTAGGAAAAAGGGGTAGGGTAGTAATATGGGATACGAGAGAGACGTCAAAGCATTATAAAGTGAAATGATATTAATTTATCATTTTGTATCATATCATTGTAGGAGTATATAGTGGTGATGATATTTGAAGGAAAATCTACAAGGAAACGGTAAGGAAAGATAGTGGAGTGCTAAAGGGCGACAGGTAATCACACTTAACCTTACTATAACATTGAGGGTGATGTTAGTTGGGATTTTTTAAAAAATCCTTTTTCACCCTCTGTTTATACATATTATCTTTGAAAAATTATTTTCATACAAATTAGGCTATTGGGTGCCTTTTAAACACGATTATATTCATATAAAGAAATTTGAACACTATATATATATATATATTATCCTGTCTGATGGTGGCCATTGATCTGGAATGGCGTGAAATGTATGTAGGAATAGTGTTTGGGTAGTGGTTTGAATGATTTTGATGATAGAAAATGGAGAGTTATGTTGTGGAAAACCTGAGATGTTAAAATGTTGAGATATTGCGGGGGAATTTCAAGAGTGCATGATACTGAAATCGATATTGTGATATTGAAGGGAATTGTGGTTGGGAAGTTGAATATGGTGGATGAGATAGATAGGGATATGGTGAGCATTGCATGACACTGATTTTTATATGTATCATCGCGCGATGATAACTGTTGATACGTCAATCGACAGTTATTTGTACTGATCCTTTTCGGATTTGTAACATCCCAAAATTTTAATTAGAGATATTAAGGAATTAATTAGGGCAATTGAGATATCATTATTCGAATAAAAGAGATTGTAAATAAGTAAATGGGGATAAATGTATTTTAAGATGGTAATATGCCTATTTTCTTTGGAAATTGAAGGAAAATTGTTAGGGATTGAGTTTAAATTAAAAATTTTATGAAAAATAGTTTAAGACATAGATTATAATATGGTGGGAGAAAATATATAAGTGGATGTCTAGAATAATTTTACAATATGTTTAAAGGTAGGGATTTAAAATAAAAAGTAAATAAATAAAGATTTAAGGGTAATTTTGTAATTTTTCCCTTAAACCTTAAGTTTATGCACTCTTATCTCTTTATCTCATCCCCAAAACTCACCATCTCCATCATCTTCATCAAGCATTCATCTTCATACCACTTTCTCTTCTCCTGCAACCAAACCAAGCTTCACTTTCCCCTCCAATTTGTCTTTCTTATCCTCTCAAAGCCCAAACTCCCTCGCGTCCAGCCTTCTCCCTTGCTCGCCGCCGCCGTGAACTCGGCCACCTATCATCTGCCGTCGTCGACCAGGTCCGCCTGTGTTCTAGGCGAAAGAAAGCTCCGTCCGACGAACCACAACCATTTTCCCTTTGTTTTCTCACTTCACTCATCTTCATTTTTCACCTTCATTCCTCTTCGTTTTTCCGGCGACCTCCGACGTGGCAAACAAGTTCAGATTTGTACTCAGGTGACTCTTTTCTTCTGATTTCTACCTTTGTTCTTGCGATTTGGTTAAGAATGAGAGGGAGTCCGAATTGGGTTTCTAATTTTTTGGTCTTCTAATTTAACCAAATAGAGTCCAATATGCAATTAAAGATGCTAGAGAGCATATTTGAATGATTGATTAAGGTTTTATGAAGTTTGTACAAAACCCTAATTTTAGGGATTTTAAATCTGACGTGTTTAAGGAGATTTTGGGTTCAAAAATCTGTAATTTGTTAGGTAGAAGTGTAATGGAGTTTAAAGATTGTGCTACATGTTTGATTTTTGAAATTGTGATGTTTTACAGAAATTCTTATTATTTCCCTCATTTTTGCTATTGGTGTAGGATACTGTTTGGGGTTGCTAAAATTTTTTGAAATGGTAATTTCATATGATGAGAATCAATATATGTTGTTTACTTATTTGATACTTTTAATGTGGTCCTGGTATTTTATCCCCTTGCATTATTGTGTATTTCGGTGATGAAAGGATTTGTGAGGCATGTGTTATTAAATTATTAATAATGGGGCTGTAATGTATATGCATGTATGCTAAAATTGTTTTTGTACCTTATTTCTTGAATAAATAAATGGCAGCAGGGGGTGATTAGTATGAGTTGTGTGAAAACATGTGGTTGTTCTTATGAATGCATGTGATTTTTGTCTTGTTTAGTTGCTCATGTGGTTGTTGATTCTGTGTTGAAATAAGATAAAATTTATATATAGATAATTTGTGAAGTTGTTGAGGTTGTGAAGTTATAAAAATCTGTTATGTGTTGCTTCCCTATTATGAGTCATGTTATAGTTACTTAATTGATGCTTAGAAATCTTCAAATTAAACTTGTAAAGGAGTTAATATAATCTACAATATAGATTTGGATTTAAATTCACATAGTTATATATTCAATTGGAATGGTTAATTTCCATGAATAGAGTGGTTTATTGGGAATGATTGTGTCTAGTGACTTGATTGAGTTCTTTGCTGATTCTTAGATTGGAAATGCTTTAAATTATGAAATCATGTTGGAAATGCAAAGATCAAATAACTATGAACTTGTATGTAAGAATTCAACTTAAAGCTATAAAGTTTTTAGACTTACATGAGATTATCACGTGGTTCCTTTGAATCAGATTTGAGCTGCTAAGAGTGTGTGCATGTTTCAACTTACATGTGTATGTATTGCAAATGGCCTGGAGATCTCAATTGCTAAGGGAGTTTGAAATGAATATTGTCACTGTGATCCTAGTGTATATGTTTATTACTCTTATTGTATAGAATTATATGAAAGACTTCGTAAAAGTAGCTCAAATGAGAAATTCTTAAATTGGTGTTGGAATTGGATTGGCTTCTAAGCTATGCATGGTTTAATTAAGATAGAAATGTGCATTCTTAATTTAACTGGAAAAGTGTAGTGACTTATGTTTCAGTGATAGAATTCTTGTGTTTGTGTTGTGATAAAATGAAGAAGAAAGAGTATAGAGAAAAGAAGAGAATTGTTATTATTGATATATTTGCTCTATGGCAAGGGTACATTATATAGGAGAGTAAGGAGATGAAAATAGGAAATAACAATCAAATACAATCAGGAAGTAAATGCATAATCAGTATTTAATTTCTCCTAATCAAAATATTAAATATTAAGATTCTAACACTCCCCCTCAAGCTGGAGAATATATGTCGATCATTCCCATCTTGTCTCGGAATCTTTCAAATAGAGGTCTGACAAGTGGTTTAGTCATCAAATCCCCAATCTGCTCAGAAGAACGGACATATGTCAATGTCATGATCCCTGGCTCTACTTTCTCCTTAATGTAATGTCTATCAATCTCGACATGTTTAGTTCGATCATGATAAACGAGATTTCTGGTCATTTCAATGCTGGACTTGTTATCACACCATATTTGTAGTGGGTCATCAAAGGGAATTCTTAACTCATGCAGTAATCTGATGATCCAGATTCCTTCGCACACACCAAGACATGCAGCTCTCAACTCACCTTCACAACTACTTCGTGATACAATGGTCTGCTTCTTGCTTCTCCAAGTAACTAAGTTTCCCCAGAGATACGAGCAATAACCTGTGATAGATCTTCCAGTTTCTAGGTCTCTTGCATGACTTGCATCAGTATAAATCTCCAAATTCCTAGCTGTCCCTTTCTTAAAGAATATTCCTCTACCTGGAATTCCCTTTAAGTACCCAAGTATTCTCATAACTGCATCCATATGCTCCTTTTGTGGTTGGTGCATGAATTGGCTTACCATTCCCACTGCAAAACTAATATCTGGACGTGTATGAGTCAAGTATATCAATTTCCCAACAAGTCTCCGATATCTCTCAGTGTTAGCAGAAACTCCCTTTTCCTTTATTTCCAGTTTGCATTTGTCATCCATAGGTGTCTCATCCGGTTTTGCGCCTAGCATCCCGGTCTCATGTAGCAAGTCTAGTGTGTACTTGCGCTGGGACACATTAATGCCTTTCCTGGTTCTGGTTATCTCCACGCCAAGGAAGTATCTCATCTGACCAAGATCCTTCACTTGAAATTCACTTGCTAGAGCTTGTTTCAGCTGAGCTATGGAGCTTTCATCATTTCCTGTAATAACAATGTCATCAACATAAACAATTAAAATTGTCACTTTTTCACCATTATGTTTAGTAAACAAGGTGTGATCTGCTTGCCCCTGAACAAAGGCCATCTTCTTCAGCACTCTAGAGAATCTGTCAAACCAAGCTCTTGGAGACTGTTTCAATCCATACAAAGACTTCTTCAACCTGCACACAGTGTTATTAGGAGCTTTGACACCCTCTGGAACTTCCATGTACACTTCTTCCTCTAAGTCACCATTTAAAAAGGCATTTTTAATGTCTAATTAATGTAATGACCAATCCAGGTTGGCTGCAATAGAAAGAAGTATGTTGATGGTACTAAACTTGGCAACTGGAGCAAACATCTCCTCGTAATCAATGCCATATGTCTGAGTGTACCCCTTTGCAACTAATCTGGCCTTATAATTGTCGATGCTCCCATCGGGATTAAATTTTTGAGTAAATATCTACCTGCATCCAACTGTCTTCTTCCCTCTCGGAAGATTTGTAATCTCTCATGTTTTGTTCTCTTTGAGAGCCCTCAACTCCTCTTCTGCAGCTAACTTCCAATTAGGATCAGTCATAGCTTGCTGGAAGATGTGTGGGATTTTCACCTGAGCAGTGTTAATTACAAAGCTCTGCATCTTTGCAGACAGATTACCATAAGAAACAAATTTCTGAATAGGATGCTGAGTACAAGATCTTACCCCCTTTCGCAGAGCAATAGGCCAGCCCATCTCTTCAGGATCTAGTCTCGAGTTAGATTCATGATCATTCCTTGGAACAGAAGGAACTCTATTATCAGTTGCAGTATTGCCTGATTGTAATTCCTCATCATGTTGATCTTCAGAGACCATCTTGGTATTGATTTCAACATTGTTTTCCACTATGGGTTGAGGATTGTGTTCACTGAGGTTGTCCTGGGTGATTTGTATTTCTGGGATGGCTATGGCTCTTTCAGAGTCAACTGGGTTGGATGACATTTCTGATATTTCAGGGTAAACTAAGATCTCTCCCTCAAAGCTTGACTTAGGTGTGGGATTCACAATTGGTCATTCTGTATCATTACTCTCCCCCTGAATGGGTAATTTGGGATAGTATGCCTCATTCTCGTAAAACACTACATCCTTTGAGACAATGGTTTTTCGGGTGGTTGGAATGTAGCATTTATAACCCTTTTGACTTGGAGAATACCCAACAAATATATATTTGTCTGCTCTAGGATCAAGTTTGCTCTCAGCTTGTTTGTGAACAAACACGACACACCCAAAAGTTTTTGGAGGTAAGGTATGAATGAGTGGAGAGTTGGGGTAGGTTTCAAGGAGTTTCTGTATAGGAGTGGAGAAATTGAGAACTTTGTATGGCATGCGATTGATAAGGTAGGCAGCGGTAAGGATGGAATCTCCCCAGAATATTTTAGGGACATTTCTTTCTATCATAATGGCTCTAGTTACTTCTAAAAGATGTCTATTCTTCCTTTCAGCCACTCCATTTTGCTGAGGGGTGTGCACACAAGAGGTTTGGTGGTGGATGCCTTGCTTCATTAGAAACTCTTTCATAGAACTACTCAAGTATTCCTTAGCATTATCACTCCTTAGAATTTGGATAGAGGTGTGGAACTGGTTTTTTACATAGGAGTATAAACTTTGAAATATTTGGCTCACTTCAGATTTTTCTTTCATTAGGTAAACCCAAGTAGTTCTAGTGTGATCATCAATAAAGGTTACGAACCATCTGGCATTGGCTTGGGTTTTGGTTTTAGCGGGCCCCAAACGTCGCTATGGATTATTGTGAAGGGTGCGGTCGGCTTATAGGATAGTTGAGGATAGGTGGATCGTTTTTGTTTTGCAAGTTGACAAGTTTCACAAGAAAATGGTACTGAATTTTTATTGAATAGACTTGGAAACAAATGCTTCATATAATCAAAACTTGGATGGCCTAACCTTTGGTGCCACAAAAGAACATCTTCATTATTGGAATGCGAGCTAACAAGTGCCTTATTAGCTTCTCTTTTCCTTAGGTTAGAGCCTTCAAGATAATAGAGTCCATCCCATTCCTTAAAATTGCCAATCGTCCTTCCTGAGCTTAAATCCTGAAAAGTACACCCAATTTCATCAAAGATCACTCTACATCTCTTGCCTTTAATTAATTTGCTTACAGATATCAAATTACAAGTAAGCGCAGGAACAAAGAGAACATTGTGAACTTCTAAGTGTTCTGTCAACAAAACAGAACCAATTCCTGCAACTTTTGTAACAACTCCATTTGCAACTTTAACTCTAAGATTTTAAGGGCATAATCTAAGAGTTTTGAATAAACCTCTATTTCCAGTCATATGATCTGTAGCTCCCGAGTCAACGATCCATGTACCATCAGCAGTCATAGCAGTATTAGGGGCTATTATGGAATTACCTGACTGAACAAGGTTTACATTTGATTTGTAATCGATAATCATCACCTCAGGCTCTGACATAAGTTTTGGTGCTTCTTCAGGCTTCACTGAACCTTCTGAGGAGCTACCCATTAGAGCTATGGGATGAGAATCTGATTTGTCAAATTTTAAAGGAGCTAATGCGGCTGGCAGAGGTGGAAAAGCAGGCTGAAAACGCGTTTCTGGAAAAGGCGGGACTCCGGCGGCCGTGGAGGGCGGCGCGTGGGTTCCACTCGCCGGTGACGTGGAGGCGCGTGGGCGCCACGCGCCGCTGCTGTGGTGGCGCGTGATAGCCACGCGCCGCTCAGAATGACGATGCGAAGAGGGTTCCGGTCGAACTCAACCTTGCGAACACCGTTGTGGTGGCGGTGTCATCTCACTCGCCGCCAAATAGTCCAGATCTACACTGGCCGAGTCACTCTTTTTCCTTTCTCTCTCTTCGCGATTCAAATTGAACAAACCATTCTCCTCAGGTTCGAACAAGGCTCTGATACCATGTTGTGATAAAATGAAGAAGAAAGAGTATAGAGAAAAGAAGAGAATTGTTATTATTGATATATTTGCTCTATGGCAAGGGTACATTATATAGGAGAGTAAGGAGATGAAAATAGGAAATAACAATCAAATACAATCAGGAAGTAAATGCATAATCAATATTTAATTTCTCCTAATCAAAATATTAAATATTAAGATTCTAACAGTTTGTTTAAGGGATATTGAGTACTTTAGTACTATAAATGTATCTGTAGTGCTTGGATGATTGATATGTTTTGAATGAGTGATTTCATTGTTAAATCTTGAAATGGTGATGCTTAATGTTATTAAATGGTCAACATTGAGTGAGAATCATAAAAGACCAAGTTAAAAAGTTTAGTTAGAGAATTAAGAAAATGTGATATAGATGGAAAATGGGTAGTAATGTGGATATGAGAGAGACGTAAAATATAATAAAGTGGAAATGATATTAATTTATCATTATGTATCATATCATTATAGGAGCATATAATGGTGATGATACTTAAAGGAAAAACTACACGGAAACGGTAAGAAAAAGGCAACAAAACGCTTAAGGGCGACAGGTAATCACACTTAATCTTGCCTTAATAATGTGGGTGATGTTAGTTGGGGATTTTTAAAATCCTTTCTCACCCTCTATATATATATTATCTTTGAAAAGATATTTTACAAAATAGGCTATCAGGTGCCTTTCAAACAGGATTATTTTCATATAAAGAAATTTGAAACACTATATATATATTACTCTGGTTGTGGTTGATATTGATCAGGAATGGTTGTGGAAGGTAGGTTGTGGAAGGTATATAGGTATAGTGTTAGATGTTGAGTTTGAGATTATAGAGAGATATGTTGTGGAAAACATGAAATGTGAGATTGAAATATTGACTGAGGTTGATGGATATTGCGAGTATTGCATGACACTGATTTATTTATGTACCATCACGCGATAATAACTGTCGATTGGCCGATCGACAGTTATTTGTACTGATCCTTTTCGGATCATAGGTTTACTTACTAAAGAAAGTGACCTACGGTTGTTTGGCATTATAGAGTCAACTGTTCCCATTCTGCAATGGAAACAGAATTGGGGTTCCCTCTCTGGAGATTGCCAGAGAGGGAAATTTGCTCCCTCATTATAGAGAGGGCACAATGTCAAATCATATAGTGAAGATTAGATGCTTGAATGCCCCGTGATGGCACAATGCATCTATAGGTGAGTGTGAGAGTCGTGGTGGTAGTATCATTCGGTTTGAGACTGGGGAAATGATACTTAGTTAATGTGGAATTGACTGAGGGATTTGAGTGATATGTGGGAAGCAGAGTTGGTGAATTTGAGTTGATTTGGATGTGACGGGGGGACTTGAGTGATGAATGGAAGAAGACTTGACACACACACACACACATATATATATATATATATTACTGGTTTTTAAAATGTGGTACCTTCTAGACGCCCTCACTACCGCACAACTCACTGTTATAGTGAGTTAAGCGGTGATTACTGAGACAAATTGTCTCATCCCACGATTACTTACATTTTTGCAGGTATTCATGCATAGGTGCAAGCATCAGGAAAGGGAATTAGTTAGTGGAAGTTGTATAGTTTATTTAGAATTGTATATTGCAAATTTATAGGTCTGAATTCGCTTCTGCATGTATATATATTTATTTATTGTTTAATATCAATTAGTTTTGTTTATTAACCATGTTAGGCAAATCCTTTCTAATATGGTTAGCTTTTAATTATCCATGATAGTATTCATATTGTATTAGGAAATTCTTTTCTATCATGGATAGTATTTAACATTAGGTGCTTCCTTTTCTAACCATGTTAGGTGAATCTTTTCTAACATGGTTAGCAGCTAATTATCCATGATAGTATTCATATTGTATTAGGCAATTCTTTTCTATTATGGATAATTTATAAAATGATTAGAAAATTCTTTTTCTAACTATGATAGAGATATTGTTGATATGAATATTCATTTTTCTATCATAGTTAGTAAAGAGATTATTGAATTAAAATGAATATCTTAGTTTAATTAGGGAATTAGTAATAGTATGTTACAGGATTGATTAGACCGGGGATCATAGGTCGACTTATTGAGATAAAGTGAGCTACAGTTGTTTTGGCAATGGAGAGCCCAACCGTTCCCATTCTGCAATGGAGACAGAATTGGGGTTCCCTCTCTCGAGATTGCCAGAGAGGGAAATTTGCCTCCTCCTTGTAGAGAGAGGCACAGTATCAAATCATATAGTGAAGATTGGATGATGGAGATAAATGCCACTTGATGGCACGATGCATCTATAGGTGTGAGAGTTGGGGTAGTAGTACTCATGGATTGGAGATAGAGATGATGAGATTATAATTGGGAAGTGACAAAGAGATTTGAATGATGTTTTTTTTTGCTCAGGAGATTTCAATGATGTTTGGGAGAAAAATTGAAATATATATGTATTATTGATTTTAAAATTGTGGTACCCTTTAGACGCCTTCACTACCGCACATCTCACTGTAATAGTGAGTTAAGCGGTGATTACTGGGACAAATTGTCTCATCTCACGATTACTCACATTTTGCAGGTAATCATGCACATGCGCAAGCATCAGGAATGAGAATTAGGTAGTAGAGTTGTATAGCTTATTAAGAACTGTATATTGCCAATTTGTATAGGTCTGCATTCGCTTCCGCATATTTTCTCTTTGATATTTGAATAATACATACAGGATGATTATGGATTGTGATACAAGGAAAATACTTTTCTAACTATGATAGGTTATATTAATATGAAAAGTCGTTTCTATCATAGTTAGACGGTTAATAATGATTAAAATCCCTAGTATTGGTAAATTGGTGCTAATGACAGGTTTTCGTATTTCAACATTAGGTTTTCCTTTTTCTAACCATGTTAGGTGAATCATTTTCTAACATGATTAGCTGTTAATTATCCATGATAGTATTGGTATTGTATTAGAAAATTTTTTCTATTATGGATAATGTATAAAACTATTAGAATATTCTATTTCTAACTATGATAGAGATATTAATATTATGTAAATTTCTTTTTCTATCATAGTTAGTAAATAGATTATTGAATTAAAATGAATCTTAGGTTAATCAGGTAATTAGTAACAGAATATCACAATTCATATTACCAAAATGTAAGAAAAAAACTTTTCAATGTTAAAATTGTGAATTTTATATTATTAGGAATTTTAATTTTAAAATCAATTAATTGCACAGCTCTCATAAGGGGAATGTTACTCAAGATTAAAGACTAATTTCCAAAAGGAATGTTATTAGAAAAAATTCAATAATTTAATACACATTTTAATATATAATATATTATTCAACTATTTTAAAATTAAGAGAAATGAAAAAAATTGATATTTGTATATATGTGTTACCAGTTCACTTTTGGGTTTTATGCATTATGAAAAATATTCCTTGTCAAAGTAACTACAATAAATTACTTATAAACTCTTTGTGTAAAAATACTTATAATGACACCATCAGTTTCCCACATTTTATTAACCAAATTATTGATTTTGAATTTCTCAATTTCTGATTATTTCTTTATACTTTTTTATCATGACACTAATTACCTTAATTTTTTTGTTTCCTTTTATAAAAACTTAAACAATTAAACCATTAAAGCAATCAATCAATATTCAATTCAATATAAAGTACCAAAATATGATCTACTCCTGCTAACTTTGTGTTATTTTATTTTCATTGATTTCCCTTTATTGCTCCGCTACATTTGATGTAATATATCAATCAATAAGAACAATCAAAATCAGGGTTGACTCTCTCTATCCTTTATCCCCCTCTTCTCTAAATTTTTGGATCCTTTGGAATGACTCCTATACATGTTTAGATCCTTTGTGATGGTTCCTACCCATGTTTACCTTTTTATGTTTTCTATGTAATATCATTTGAATTTTCTTTTTGCAGACTTATTTTGTATTTCAATTTTTTAGTTTAATAAAATCATCTATGTTATTTGAACAAAAAAACAACAATGAAAATCAATAATAATAATAATAATAATAATAATAATAATAATAATAATAATAATAATAATAATAGTCTGACTATTAGAAAAATCAAATAAGTGCATTTCATTAATACTAGGGTAAAGGTGCATTTTTAGTACTCTACAATATGGCAAAGTGCACTTACAGTAATACACAATTTCTCGGGTCATTTGTGGTAAGCAAGAATAAATTTCGTTGCCTCTATAATAACTCCGTTAAATAAGACATGTTTGACCGTTAGGAGTAACATTTGACTGTTAAATGGTGACATGGCGAGGAATTTTTAATGACATGGCAATGACTGGATGGAACATGTGGCAATGAATGCTGACTGGATTAATTTGTATGTCCAAATTAAATAGACAAAAAAACAATAACATAAACTACACTGTAAAAAGAAAAAAAAGATTCAAAAAGAAAAGTGAAGAGAAAAATAGGGCAAATCCTCATTCTCACTCACTCAAATTTTCGAAGCATTGAGCTAGGGTTCCTCTGTCCAACTGCGATGTGAGTAAAGAGGCGGTGAGGTTTGCTACGGTGAAGCCGCGAGTGTGGAAGCCATAGACAAAGCACCTCGTGGGCGAGTTGAAGAGACGGTGAGGCGAGGTGATCGCTAGGGTTCCATTGTTGAAGGTTGGAGCTCTGTGGGCGAGTTGATTGGGGGGGGAGATTGTGGGCGAATCGAGCTTGACTCAACAGTGGGGAAGCTTCAGAGGTGAAGAATCTTCAAAGGTAAGGGTTTTTAGATTTTTGAAAAAATTAGTTTTTTAATAGGGCAAACAGTGGAATTCCTTCAAAGCCCTTGATGTTTTTTGCATTATTTAATTCTTGCTAATTTGCAGATGGTGACAAAAGACGGACACGGGGACCACAACAGTGAAGGCGGAGAAGAGAACACAGTAGATGCCACGTTGGATAAGCTTTTGAAGAAGGTGAGTGACCTGTCCGCTAAGGCTATAGAAGGGTTTTCAGTTCCTGTGGCGGGTGAGTCTAGGGAAAATAGTGCGAGGAGTGGACATGAAAATTTGGTAGTGGAAGGAGGGGGTGTAGAAGAAGAAGTTGTAGTTGATAATGTAGAAGTAGGGGCTGAAGTAGTTTCTGATTTAGAAGAAGAAAATGTACCTGGTAATGTGGAAGGATATGTGGAACTATTTGATAATGGACCTGAGCTGTCAGATATTAGTGGAGGGGAGTCTAATGGAAATAAATCAATAGATGAGTCCAGCGATGAAGATGAGGATTATGTTGAAGAGAGCAGTGAGCCTGATTGTGATGAGAGTGTTGATGAGGAGTCTGGAGAAGTAGGTGGAGATAATAGTGAGAATAGTGATGAGGAATGTGAGGAAGATGACCAGGCTGAATTGGATGATATTATTATCCCTACTGAAATAAGGGGTGTGGGTATTGAGCATGGTGTAGAAGGAAATGCTGTGGTTTTTGAAGTGGGCATGAGTTTTTTAGAAAAGGCTGAATTGAGGAGGTCACTTGATATGTTTGCTATTCGCAACGGAGTTAATCTGAGAGTTGTTATGAGCAACAAGAGTAAGGTATTAGTTACATGTGAAGTTGATTGCCCCTTCAAATTGTATGCTTCCAAAGTGGCGGGTGAAGTAGGGTATACGCTAACGACTTTGTGTAGGGAACACAATTGCTCTAGAGTATACAAGAACAGAAGAGCAAGTATGAGGTGGCTGGCAGAGGTGTTCAAGGAAAGGGTGCAGGAGCGGCCTCAATTCAAGGTTAGTGAGATGAAGATGGAAGTGGAACGTGTGTGGAAGGTGCATGTTAGCATACATAAATGTAAGAGGGCAAAGAGGATTATTACGCAAGAGCTTGATGGGAGCTATGATGATGAATATATAAAGCTTGCTGCATTCTGTGAAGAGTTGAGGGCCTCTAATCCGGGGACAGATGCTTGGACAGAGGTTAGTCAGGAAGAGAGTCAGGAGGGGGGAAAGACGAAGATAAAAAGGGTGTTCAAGCGCATGTATATCTGCTACAATGCAAGCAAGGTTGGTTCTGTACCTATTTTAAACATGTATGCCTTGTCTCAAATGTGTGTGGTTCCAATTTAGTTAAATACTTAAGTTATGTAATTGCCTTGTCTCACATGTAATGCCTTGTCTCACATGTTTAATACATGAGCTACAAATCAGATTAATGCCTTGTCTCAAATGTAAATATGATTAAACTAGTGTCTCAAATGTAATGCCTTGTCTCACATGTAATGCCTTGTCTCAAATGTGTCTTACATGTAATTGCCTTGTCTCACATGTATTAAACTAGTGTCTCAAATATGTATTAGGATTTTGAAATTGGAGATTTTTTTTATCTTCTTCTCTGCAACTTTTAAAATAACTTTTCTCTTCTTCCATTGTGAATCTGCTGTATAGTTTAATTTCGATCCTTTGTGTAACCGGATTGATCATGTTAGTTATCAGAGGATAGAGTAGCATCATAAACATAAAAAGCCATTACTTAATGCATGATTAATTAAATATGAGCTGCCTTCCGTGGAGTGTTTAATAATGGATTGTTTAATACATATATATACATACTGGTGTCTCAAATCTGCTACAAATCTGATTAATTAAATATGATTAATCTGGTTCCAAGTTTAACACATATATATACACACTAGTTTAATACATGATTAATTAAATATGAGCTGCCTTCCGTTGATTGTTTAATAATGGATGGACAGGTTGGATGGCATGCGGGGTGTAGGCCACTGATTTGCGTTGATGGGACTTTTTTAAAGGGAAAAGCTAGAGGTTTATTGCTGACCGCTGTGGGAACGGATGCAAATGACTCAATATTCCCATTAGCTCTTGCATTGGTGGAGAAGGAGAACAAACATCACTGGAATTGGTTCATGCAATGTCTTCAAAGGTCTCTTCAACTTGAAAATGGAGAAAAAATCACTGTTATGTCGGACATGCAGAAGGTAGTGTGTTGATTTAATTTAAGACTTCATAATTTAATGAAATGATTCAATTTAAGACTTCGTTTGTCACTGGTAGGGCTTGGTGCGGGCTGTGCGAGATGTGCTTCCAGAGGTGGAGCACAGACTTTGTGCAAGGCACATATATGCCAACTGGTCAAAGAGACATTGGGGCGTCAAACTGAGGAACCTTTTTTGGGATTGTGCACGGAGTACTTTCGAAGAGCAATTTAATGACAACTTGCGGCTAATAGAAGATGAGAGCAAGGAAGCTGCGGATGCACTTGTGGAGTATCCCGTGAAGAACTGGGTACGTGCATATTTTTCAGACCGATGCCTATCTCCATCGGTGGACAACAACATGAGTGAAAGCTTCAATCAATGGATTGATGACTTTAGATATTTGCCGGTCATTAGGATGTTTGATGGCATGAGACAGAAAATGATGGACAAGTGGGCTAAAAGTGAGCAAAAAGTAAGGAAGTGGAAAGGAGATTACAGCCCTAAATGCCTGGAATTGTTTGAGTTAAATAGGAGATTGGCTACCAATTGTAGAGTGAGATTTAATGGCGATGAGGGATATGAGGTTGATGAGGGACGTGATAGGCATGTAGTTTGTCTGAGGAGGAAGATTTGTACATGCCGGCTATGGGACCTCACTGGTATTCCCTGCCAGCATGGTGTGAGTGCATATTGGCATGCAAAAGAGGATCCGAAGGTCACATATCTCGCTTTTATCACAAGGAAACTTACATCAGCACATACAGAACCAAGTTTGAGGTAGTTAAAGGCCAACAATTCTGGAAAATAGACTCGGAGAATCCAATGCTGCCTCCTCCTATTGTCCCATTACCTGGAAGGCCAACTGTGAAAAGGAAGAGGACTAAAGTAGCGCGTAGAAGGGTGAAAATATGTAGCATTCGGCATCCACATGAGGGTGTGGAAGGTCAAGAAGAACCCCCAAGTGAAGTTGTGGAAGTGGAAAAGCTTAGCACAGTGGGGAGGATTCTCAAACACTCGCTCCCAACCTGCCCCACAACCCCCCACTCAGTCCCAGCCATCCACAAGGCCCAACACTCGCTCCCAACCTGCCCCACAACCCCCCACTCGACCCCAACCTGCCCCACAGCCACGGACTAGGCCCCAACCAGAACCAAGGCCCGCACCAAGGCCCTCTACGCAGCCCCAACCAGCCCCAAGACCAGTGTATGCTACACGATCCAACACTGTTGTTGGTTATGGTTTCACTGTGGATGAGGCGACTGGGAGAGCTATTTTCATTGTAATGTCATTTCTTTAAGCTGATATGGTTTTTATAATATTATAGTAGTGATGTTATTTACTTTTAAGCTGATATGGGTAAAAAAAGGTTGCTTAGGTTGCTTAGACAGAAAATGATGGACTTTAGATATATTAAGCTGTTATTTTCTTTTGAGCTGATATGCTTATGTATGCTGCTTATGGTCTAAATGTTGCTGCTTATGTCTGTTTAAGTCTGTTTTGGTGCATATGTACGTATGCTGCTTATGTATGCTGTTTTTATGGTCTAAATGTTGCTATGCATGCTGATTTGGTGGTCTAAATGTTGCTATGTTGCTGGTTTTCCTCTGCCTTTAGGCGCCTGGTTCATCAACACCGCAGGTTCTGAGTAAGGGTGTGCCAGCCCAACCTGCCCATGATGCTGATCCACAAGTGAACTTCCCCGTTCCTAATGAGAAGAACAAGAGACTTGCTTCTTCCAAGGCATCCAGCTCATCCGGCGCTACAAGAAAGATTGGATTCAAAGGCAAAGATACATCTGTCGGCTCACTTCCAGTTCAGCCGAGAGGCAACATGTGGATTGGTAACCCACTAAGTAGCATGGGCCGAGCCATGGTGACAAGAAGCATGCGCATGGACAAGTCCTCAACTCAGTAGTTCATCAATCATGTGTATTTTGTAATATGATCAGTTGACAAACTTTAATGTCCTGGTACATTTTGTAAGTGACCATTGCTGCAAGAACTGTGAGTGGCATGGTCATTACTTAGGATTGCTCATTACTTAGATCAATTGTGTGTAATTTAAACAGGGTGACCATTACTTAGGTTTATAATGGTGTATTTTGGAATGGGCATTACATAGGTCAGTATTTTGTATATTTTGGAATGACCATTGGTTAGGTCATTATTTTGTGGTCAAACAAGCCATTTAAACATGGATTGTATATTTTGGCATGGCAATTACGTAGGTCTTGTTGCCTCATTTTAATGAAATGTTGCTGAATTTTATACTTGCATTTATCTATACTTTGGCATGGATCTATACTTGGTGGATTGCACACAACAAGTTGTTTAAACAAGTATATTCCGGATTGGCATGCAAATTATACAGCTTTGTTTATAAACATATATTGATCATTGATTCCAAATGTTATAAACAGCTTAACATATATTGACCATTGATTCCAAATGTTATGCTGCTGATTAGTGCATAAAAACACATAAACACATAAAGGGGGTGAAAGTTAAATAATATTAACGCAAACATTGGCATCATAATTCCACCAAGGAACGCCAACATTGCCATAAGTACTACATTTTTCATTACATTGCCATAAGTACAGACAATAAAGATAAACTAGTACTACATTTTTCATGCCATTAGTACTACTTCAAAGTTAAACTAGTACTACATTTTTCATGCCAAAAGTACAGACCATTAGTCTAACAGAATATATTAACCTAGTACTACATTTTGCAATTACAGTGTTGAGGCGCACCCAAAAGAATAGTTCTTAATGCCCTCATCAGCCCTTAAACATCATGTAAGCAAGGAACACAAGCCATGCGAACAACACAACACCCTTCAACCTTTGGTACTTCATTTTCCACCTTCCCACCTCATCATCATTCAACTGCTGCCTACCCTTCAATCTTTTCAGTTCTCTTTCAATAGCATTAATCTCTTAAGTGACATCCAAGAGATTTTCAGGGGCAGCTTCTGTGAACCTACTACCAGTGTCATTTGAGGGGATACTTCCCTGCCTCAGCATTTCAATTTCATCCCACAGCTCATCAATAACATCCAAAAGCTCTTTAATCACAATGTATCCTCTCCCTTCTATTGCTGAATCATGCCATTTAAAGAAACTACATCTTCTTCTCTGCAAAATTAACATCACAAAACCACATATATCAGACATTGAAACCAGCTTCACACATTAACAAATCTTACATTTTGTCACATATAATTACAAATTCTTGTTGCATACTTGTATTTGGATTTTTTCTGTGGGTGTGTGCTTGTATCCATGTCTAAGGACTTGGTAATTTTTTCCACACATGAAGTCTCAAGGAAGAAAAGAAATTCAAAGGCTCTGACTCCAATTTTATTTGCATCTGCCCATTCGTGTGAGGGCCAAGGATTTAAACCAAAATTGTTAATGCTCCTAATCACTCTTAATCATTCTAAATCATTATGATGTTTCATGCTAATCACTTTTGTCCTGAACATATAAGCAGCATACATATATACATAACAGAACCAGCATAATACATAAGCCTCATCATCATCATTATGAAACCACAAAGAATATCCACAAGCTAGTGTGTCAAGCTTCCATTGAGAATCATGCAACAACAATTATAACCTCCCAAATCAGAGCATGAATTAGAGCCAATAACCCAAATCGGAACCAATAAAATAATTACAGCCAATAAACACAGATAGATCAGACCATGAATCAAGCCAAATAGGCTTGGGGTTGCTATAAACATAAATAAATCAGAGCCATTGACCCTAAATCGGACCCAACAACCCAAAAGCTTCCTCTTTTAACAACAACAAAGCCCTAATTGCTATGAACACATACAACCAGAATACCAAAATAATCTTGGAGTTGCTATAAACACAAATTGCTCACCTGATCATTATAGTAGGGGCAACCATAAAACCGACGGCCGGGATTATCATCACTCCACGATGTCCACCGTGGCCACCACCATATGGTTACACATAATAGGCTCCCCTTCATAGTGGTTCTCTCTACTGGGTTTGATTAGTTTCACTCTTCTCTTATTCACCCCTGTTGTCGACGACGACGATGAAGCCATTGTCGACCTGCTGACCCAGCTCGCCTTCACACCTCAGTCTTCTCTTCTCTTCTCTTCTCGCCGTCTAGGGTTTACAAGGCAATGGGGTGTTTTTTTTTAACCCACTCGAGTTGAATATTGACTGCCACTGTGGAGCATTAGTTGAGGGCCACCTGTCAAGAATTAATGCCAAATCAGCATGTAATTGACGAAAGTGAGCTCCACTTAACGGGTTATTATAGAGGCAACGAAATTTATTCTTGCTTACCACAAATGACCCGCGAAATTGTGTATTACTGTAAGTGCACTTTGACATATTGTGGAGTACTACAAATGCACCTTTACCCTTAATACTAATGATAATAATAAAATTTTTTGTTTTCAAATCAATGCTTTAAGAAATTACATCAACTAATTCAAATTAATATTCCAATTCTATTTTCATTGATTTCCCTTTATTGCTCTACTACATTTGATGTGGTATATCAATCAATAACAACAATCAAAATCAATAATATTAATCTCTGTTTACTCATCAATTATTGTCGGACTAATAGGGAAATCAAATCAGTGCATTTCATTAATACTAATGATAATAATTAAAGGGTAATGGACCTAATCTACACTCCAAGTAACCACCCAGGAGCACTAGGCACCTTGAACTTACAACAGGCCCATATTTGCACTCGAAGTAACCAAAGTGGTTAAAAAATACCCCGAGTGGACGGTCAATCACGTTTCACGATTAATCTGCACATGTGGCCGCCACGTGGGTTAACTTTTTGCCACGTAGGATAAGGGTAATTGACCTAATCTACCCTCCAAGTAACCACCCAAGAGCACTGGTGAATACTTGAAGTGAATTTTATATAGAAGTTAGCTTTAATTTCTATCTCACCTATGAAAATGCATCAAGATTAAGGCTAGAGATTCTTGATTAACTAGTTTAAATTAGCCAAAGGTTCTTAGATTTAAGAGGTTTTGGCCGATTTAACCTAGTTATATTAAGATGAATTTTTCACATAAGGCCTATCAATCGGGATTGCACACATTGAGGCTTGAAGGAGGAGAGGAGATCTAGCCGAAGCTCATGGAGGAAAGGAGGAGAAGAGATCTGGACATGGAGGCCATGGAAATGGTGAAATGGAGGTGAAGATTTCGTGAGAATGGAGAGAAAGATGAGAGAAAATGGGTTTGGTGAGAGAAAGTGAAGTGGAGTGAAAGTGAGGATGCACAAGAGGGGGGGTGAATTGTGCTACAAAATAAAACATAAAATAAAGCGCACAAATACTTTATACTGGTTCGGTCTTAACTCTTGACCTACGTCCAGTTCTCAATCCCTTGATTGAGTTCCACTAAACCACAGGTTTTACAACGGGTTCACCTGCAACCTTTACAACCATAAGTTTTCCGGGCTCACTTGCAACCTTTACAGCCTAACTAGCTCCCCCTTACAACTTGCAAGGGTTCAACCTTTAAACAAAGGATTTACTACTTGGTTCACTCAATGAACGAATGGTTTTACTCACTTAAGTACAATAAATGCTCACAATAAATGTAGAGTCTTAAATACAAAGAGTACAAGATAACTAAAGAATAACTCTCAAGGTATTAAGTGCTCTCTTGAACTTTTTGCTTTTTGGGTATTCTGAGTATGATGCTTTGAATGCTTGAATGAATTTCTCTCAGTTCTTGTTCGGTGTTTCATAAATGTTGAAGTTGTTCCTTTTATAGCATCCTCTAATACTCCACATGTTTGAACGGCAATAAATCCGTTTGAATATATCTGTTATTCCCTTGTTACCGTTGACTTCTTTAATGCCCCATAAATGCTCATTAGGGTTGACTTGCTTTATCTCTGAAAAGCAACTCTGACAGCTTTGCTCTGTCAAAAGCAACTTCTGACTTCTGAGCACTTGTACGTTCTGACTCTTGTACTTGCTATCGGATGTGATTATGCTACCGGTAGTAGGAGCCTTGTTCTGCCTGTGTTAGTCTAAGAGTCTCAGTGCAAAGAGTCTTTACTATTGGAAGCTCTTTTGCTATCGGAAGCTCTTTTGCTATCGAAAGCTCTTTTGCTATCGGAAGCGAAACTAAGTTCTGCACATAAACGTTAGTCCAACAAGAGTAATATATAATCACGTGCAGTGGGAAGCCTATTTGCTATGGGAAGCAATTTCGCTATGGGAAGCATTCCTACTTAGACTAGGTTCTGACTTGAGTTCCGCTATGGGATGTGTACAACATCCGCAAGCGCTAGTTACGTTGTTTTAGCTCTAAGTCTTCCGGTAGTGATTTTGCATCCGGTTGTGTTCTAACTTAGGATTTAATTTTAATCTAATCCTTCCTAAGTGATCAATTAGTTCTTTCATATTTAATTTTAATTGTCTTCATCAAAACTTAAGATTCTAACATTCTCTCCTTTTTGATGATGACAAACTAAGGCTAACTTATGAAAGCATACTTAAAACAGATATAATAAATTAACACAAGTATGGATTCAATAAGCGAACTTCATTAATCACGTGTAAGATAATTACATTTATAATCAGAAGAAAATTTACAAGTATAACAATCAGATTTACAGTTATGAAAGAATGATTAGTTCTACAGATGAAAAAAAAATAACAGTACAAATGCAAGATGATATGATGCATGAGGGTTTTGGTGAGGTCCTAAAGCTTATGTCATTTGTTCCTCTCTCTTCTGGTTTGTTCATGTTCCTCATCAACCCTATCCCACATTTGCTTCAGCTCTGCCTCCTCTGCCCTACTGATTTCAGCAAGGATCTCTTGATGCTCCTTTGCTTTTCTGGCCCTTTCAAGCTCCAGAGATTCTTCAATGGCCCTTTTTAAATCTGCAGCCTCATTCATCCCAATCGGCTGTCCTGATGCTGGGTCACTGATAGGAATGGTTCCGGAAGGGAGATGGATGTTGTTGACCTTGACCGTCCATGCTGGGAAGTTAGGATCATGAGATAAGTCTGCCTTCCCTTTCCCTTCCACCTTTGCCTTTGCTGACTGAGCGTTAGCTCTCATAGCATCCAATAGTTGAACTTGGTGAAAGGTGAGGTTGCAAGTGCCGCCGAAGAGAGCAGACTCCTCTTGAGTCATGTCTTCTACTTCTAACTTAACTTCGACCTCAGGTGGAATGGCTTCAGTTTCTCTCTGGGCTTGCTCAGCTAAGGAGGCCAACCGAGTCTTAGAGGCTTCCCCTGGTTGAGGCACTTTCTCAATCACTATATCTTCTGGAGCCGCTATGGACTCTTCTTCACTTTCTGATGAGAGTGCTCTAGGAGAAGGGGCGATCCTCTTTCTGGCTGTCCTCTTAAACCTTGTCTTGCTGAAGCTAACGGCAGGAGGGGTTGGAGCTGGTGTAGAGGGAGGAATGGGTGTAGCAATGACCACCCTTGGATGCTCTAGCCTTTTAAACCCATACTTCTGACACAACTCATCCAGCAGGTTGTTTGTAGGTGCAGAAGGGGGTACATCCTTGGGTTGTTCAGTCAGCACCATTTGTTGATTGGCTTGATGGCTTGCTGGCTGATGACACATGAACTGGATGGCTTCACCCCAGATAAAAGACTCAGCTTGGCGAGCGCGCTCCATGTCCATTGCTCTTCTGAGGGCAGCGGCAACATCCGCATCAATCCACAGGGACGGCTGCCTCAGTGTATCTCTCCCCCTTTTGGCATCATCAAACAGGGAGAGGGCCAGGGAGGAGGTAGAGGAAGGGATAGTAGGGGGGTTCAGGGCCATATCTTGGAGGAGGAGGTGGTGGTGAGGAGGTATGATCATCATGGTCTGAGGGTTGGTCTGAGGAAGAGGAGTCTTGGTTAGGGGACTGGGTGTGAGATTGGTGGTGGTCAGGGGAGTCATTTTGTGGCGGAGGGGAAGGTGGACTCGATGGAGGTGGAGGGGGTGGAGGAGGAGGAGGATCTTGGTTTGAAGGGGGTTGTTGATTGGCCAGAAGAATGTCCAACTTGTTCTCCACCCTGGCAAGCCGAGCTTCTAGGCGCTTGATCCTCCAGCGCTGCTTCCTGAAGCTTCGGTCAACTTCCTCCCGGAGGGGAGTCATGAGAGGATCCGGCAGCCTGAACATCATCTCATCAATCACTTCACGCAGGAGAGCCTTATGGGCAGCAGATCCTCTGGGTCCTCGTGAAGTACTTGGGCCAGCCTGATGGTGGGAGTCTACTTCCTGATCCCCAGCGCCAGAGGTGGAAGGCTGTGTGTTGTGGGAGGCACTTCCTCCTTGGGAACCGGATCTTGAGGCTCGTTGGGGCTTGTCATAGGCAACTCCCATCTTGCCCAAGTTTTTGGAGTCCATGGGGAGGAACTTCCTGTTGTTTACCCCCTCAGTGGAGCGGATGTTAAACTTCTCCAACAGGTAGGCAATCAGCTGGGGGAAGGGAAGAGAGGCGTTCTCCTTCTTGGTCTTGCCATCCACCCATCTGAGGAGCTCCATAGAGATGAGTTGCCCTGGGTTGATTGGCTCTTTCTTGAGGAGTCTGGGCAGCCAGGGGTTGTCTAGCTGAGTGAACTCACTGAAGTCTCCCCCTTTGTGGGTCATGATCCGCGAGTAGATGTATTGGAGCACTCGCTTAGGATCAGCATTCCAGAGACCTTCTTGCCGCCTGTCCCATAGGTTTCTTCTAGATCCTCTTCAACGAAGCGTCTGTGGTACTTCCACTTGTTCAAGTCTGGGTCCGTGATCCCCAGAAATTGATTGATGGTTTTCCAGTTGAACTTTATGGTTCTGCCTCTGACTGTTGCAGTGAAGTCAACACGACCAACCAGAGTCTCTTTCGCTGAGACTTCCTTCCTCTTAACCTTGGCAGTGAGGGACTGGTAGAAGACGCGAAGAACATTGATGTTGTACTCATTCTGTATCCCTAACCTGTTCATATACTTTTCCAGGTAGTCTGTCAAATCATAACCCAGGTCCTTCAAAACTTTCAGATCTACGTAGATCCCATTTGTCAGGTATGGATTTCTGTGCTCAAACGCTGGAGTGATAGGTTCAAGAGGCCCAGTTCTGTACTCTGAAAGATCATCTAGGATTCGCTGGCGTTTTGAGGAGGGTTCTTCTGCAAAGCGAACTTGTTTGTCCTTTCGCTTTCCAGATTTACCAGATGAAGAGGGTGTTTGTGGATTGGGGTTTGTTCAGTAGATTCGGCCATGTTGTAAGTATGATGATGGTATGGAGATGATGCAGAAAAGATGAAGATGAAAATGAAGAACAGGATGAAGGTGGAGATGAACAGTTGAGAGAGAATGAGTTGAATTTGGTGAAATATTTTGAGTGAAAGATTATGAATGGTTTAATGCCTATTTATGCAAGAAGACGTTTAATGCGAGGGGTCATGATGGCAGGACATGGGAAACATAAACCCTTTTATGAGAAACGTAAACATTTAAAACTGAAACGGCACACCTTTTGCCACGTGTCGTTTCCAGTTGCCAGAGGAGGCACAGCTGTTGTCAGAGAAGGTGTAACATTTCTGAGGTGACGTGTCCCTTCCTAGTGTTAGCGCTTCCGGTTGCTGAGCGCAATCGCAAGAGGCAGGATCCACGCTGAGTAGAAGAAATGTTGCTCAGCCACTCTAGTCCTTCCATGGTTCAATAGTTGTCCTTGCTATCGATAGCAAAATTGCTTGCGAAAGCCATCTTAGCTCAGGTTGAGGAACAGCTCCTGCAAATGCTATCGGAAGAGGATTCGCTTCCGGATGTGAAATACTTAAGATTTAACATTTAAGCCCTGGGGGACCTGCAAAACTAAAGATTGACACTCCGATGCCTAAGTTAGTACAGTTTACAGGTTTTAACATTTAAGCACAGGTTTATACTGAAGTTTAAACTTCATTTGGGTTTACCATTCCCAAATTTCCTCTTATGTAAGTAAATTGGTCAACCCCCAGAGGTTTGGTGAAGATATCTGCAAGTTGATGCTGATTTGGAACTAACTGCACCTTGACATCCTTCTTCTGAACATGATCTCTAATGAAGTGATGTCTGACTTCAATGTGCTTTGTTCTTGTGTGATGAACTGGATTCTTGGCTAGGCTGATTGTGCTTGTGTTGTCACATAGTATAGGAGCCTCTGGAAACTCTAAGCCAAGATCTCGAAGTTGGTTTTTCAACCATAGCACCTGAGCGCAACAACTTGCAGCAGTAATATACTCTGCCTCTGTGGACGACAGTGACACACAGGTCTGTTTCTTGCTTGCCCATGACACCAGGCCGCCTCGTAGGAAGGCACACTGGCCACTGGTGCTCTTTCTATCTGTTTTGTAACCTGCATGGTCAGCGTCAGAGTAAGCCCACAAGAACTCTTCGTTACCTCTGGGATACCAGAGACCATGTTCTTGAGTTCCCTCAAGGTATCTCAAAATTCGTTTAACACATGTTAGGTGGGATTCCTTGGGATTGGCTTGAAATCTAGCACACATGCCAACACTAAATTGAATATCAGGTCTGCTAGCAGTTAGATATAATAGGGACCCTATCATGCCCCTATACATTGACTGGCTAACGGGAGCGGCAGTGGTGCTCATGGGAGTATCATACTCCTTGCATTCATCCATCCCAAACTTTTTGAGAAGTTCTCTGCAGTACTTGGTTTGAGAGATGAAAATGCCATCTTTCCTTTGTTTGATCTGCAGGCCTAGGAAGAAAGTTAACTCTCCCATCATTGACATTTCAAATTCTCCCTGCATTGTCTTTGAAAACTCCTCACAGAGTTTCTCGTTAGTTGCTCCAAAAATGATATCATCAACATATATTTGGATAACTAGCATGTCCCTATCCTTATGCAGTATAAACAAAGTATTATCCAATTTGCCTCTAGAGAAACCTTTTCCTAGCAGAAAGGTGCTAAGTCTCTCATACCAAGCTCGTGGAGCTTGTTCCAGGCCATATAATGCTTTCTTCAATCTAAAAACATGTTTTGGATGTCTAGGATCCTCAAAGCCAGGAGGTTGTTCAACATACACCTCTTCCTTAATATAGCCATTAAGAAAAGCACTCTTTACATCCATTTGATATAATTTAAAACCTTTCATGGATGCAAATGCTAGAAGAATCCTTATGGCCTCAAGTCTTGCAACTGGAGCACAGGTTTCTTCATAGTCTATGCCTTCTTCTTGGTTATATCCTTTTGCTACTAGTCTGGCTTTGTTTCTAGTGATTAGTCCTGTCTCATCCAGTTTGTTTTTAGAGACCCATTTGGTCCCAACTATGGATTGGTGAGACGGTCTAGGCACTAGTTCCCAGACCTGACTTCTCTCAAATTGATTGAGTTCTTCCTGCATGGCAATGATCCAGTCACAATAATCTAGGGCCTGTTCAACTGAAGTTGGTTCAATTTGAGACAGGAATGCTCCATACTCAACTTCATTTTGAACTTGCCTCCTAGTTCTAACACCAAAAGAAACATCACCAAGTACTTGGTCTAGTGGATGATCCTTCTGATGTCTCCTAGCGGTTGGCAACTGTACCTCATCAGGTACCGTCTGCACCTTAGGCTCATCAATGGAGTCATCCACCCCTTTTGGATCACTTGTTGGTGTTTCTTCGGGTGGTAAAGATGATGATGGTTTTGAAATTTTCAGAATTTCATCATCTCCTGTGGATCCTTCCCATGAAGGGTTTTCATCAAATACAACATGCATAAATTCTTCAACAGTTTTAGTTCTCAAGTTGTATATTCTATAGGCTTTGCTTCTAAGGGAATATCCTATGAGAATTCCTACATCCGCTCTCGGATCAAACTTACCCAAGTTTACCTTTCTGTTGTTGTGGATGTAGCATTTTGATCCAAATATTCTCAGGTGACTAATATTCGGTTTTCTTCCCTTGTATAGCTCGTACGGCGTTTTGTCCAAACCCTTGCGAACATAGGCTCTATTGGAGATGTAGCAAGCGGTGCTCATAGCGTCAGCCCAGAACACTTGAGAAACTTCCTTCTCATTGAGCATGCTTCTGGCCATCTCGGTCAGAACTCTGTTTTTCCGCTCGACCACGCCATTCTGTTGTGAAGTCCTGGGAGCTGAGAAGTTGTGATCAATCCCATTATCTTCACACAGCTCTGAGAAGTCATGGTTCTCGAATTCTCCACCATGATCTATCCTTATTGCAGCTATCTTAAGATTTCTCTCATTCTGTACTTTCTTAGCAAAGACAACAAAAGTATCAAATGCATCATGCTTAGAGGGAAGAAATATAGTCCAAGTAAACCTTGAATAGTCATCCACCACAACTAGAGCGTAAAGGTTTCCACCTAAGCTCTTGACTCTTGCTGGCCTAACTAAGTCCATGTGGATTAGTTATAAGGGTCTGCTTGTGGAGACTTTCTTCTTGGTTTTGAACGAGGCCTTTGTTTGTTTACCCCGTTGGCAAGATTCACAGATAAAATCATGCTTTACTTTAAAAGATGGAATTCCTATAGCTAGCTCCTTTTTAATGAGCATATCCAGCTGTGTAAAATTCACATGTGCTAGCCGTTTATGCCATAACCAACTATTTTCATCACTAGTGTTGGGCACAATTTTTTTTCTTTGCTGGGCACAATTTATTTTGTAATCTTTGACTCTCCATTCTCTTTTCAGATTGGTTTTATCTATGTTGAGATCATGTTTATCAACTATAAGGCATTCATGAGAGTCAAAGATTACCCAGTTTCCTTTGTCTGTGCTTTGACTCACACTCAGCAGGTTATGACAGAGACCATCTACCAGGTAGACATCCTGGATGGGACCAACTTCACCAACTCCAGTGATCTTTCCACTTTGATTCCCACCAAAGTTCACTTTGGCTCCATCCTTGATCACCAGTGATTTGAACTTGTCCCTATCTCCTGTCATGTGTCTCGAGCATCCACTATTGATGTACCACTTCCGGTTGTTGGATGCCTTGAGACAGACCTACATGGATTAGACAGACTTAGGTACCCAACCTTTATTGGGTCTTTTTTCATTAGTGTCCGGAACCCTTGGTCCAGTGTTGACCTTAGGTTTGTGAGTGACTTATGCCTCTGGCCTTGGTTGGGCTCTAGGCGGTTGAGTTTTCTTTGGAACTGGTTTCCGTGTCCTAGGTCTATGGTTGACTCTAGGTTTACGTACTCCCTTAGCCTCTTGCCTTGGAAAGGTCTTAGGCAGATTAGTTCCTTTTGGAACCCACTTGTGAGTGCTGTCGGTACCATGCTTCTTGGCGTTACAGGTAGACGTGGTGTGTCCCTTCCTGTTGCAGTAATTGCAGAAGCTGAAAGGTGAAGACATATAGCTAGTGGCTTTGTGAAAGAATTTCAAGTAGGGTTTCACTTTGGGTTCCACCCACTTTTTCTCTTTGTGCTTATAGCCTAATCCTGTTTTATCTCTATATGCCCTTTGGTTCATTAAAATAACATTTAGCATTTCAGAACCATTGGTGAACTTTTGCAAGGCATTGTACAGCCTATCTCTTTCAATAGAAACTTTACTACAGTTGGTGCAGCCCTCTGAGTTTGAGATGTTGGGTTCCACTTGGGGATTTCCCTTGATGTCCGCTTCCGGAAGTTTCTTGGCTTCCGCAAGCTCATCACTCAGTGAGTTTACAGTCACTTCAAGTGATTGGTTTTTTCTTTTTAAAACCTTAAACGCCTTGGTCATTCGATAAAACTCTCTACGAATATCATTGTAAGCTTCTTGAAGGTCACTGATGCTTACCTCGTCACCATGGACGGATTCAAAATCTGAGAGAGTCTCTTCTCCACCATCTTCCTTAGCAACAAGACAGAGATTTGCAATCTCTTCCTCATCGCTGGCTTCTTCATCTGAGCTATTGACCCAGATAGAGGACATGAAGGCTTTCCTTTTGTCCTTTCTTTTAAACCTTTGGAGGCTTGGGCACTCAGCTTTGAAATGACCCGGCTTTTTACATTCAAAGCAGACAGGGTTCTTTTCTTTCTTGTAACTTGATTCTCCTCTCTGGAATCCTCCTTTCTTCTTGAAGAACTTCTTGAATCTTTTCACCATCATGGCCATTTCTTCATCATCAATATCCTCCTCATCATCATACTTTTCTTTGTTGGGCACAACTAAGGCGAGATTCTTTGCTTTTGTGGCTGCTTGAGGAGCTCTTTGGGCCAACAGAGTAGGTTCATATTCAGCTAGGGAACCAAACAGAGCAGTGACAGATCTGGTTGATTCCCCCTGTACTTCCTGCAAAATAGTAACTTTTGTAAGCCAATCACCTTTTAATACCTTCAGGATTTTATTTACCTGCTCCTTCTCTGGGATGGTTTTTCCTAATGAAGCAAGGTTGTTTATAAGGTGAGTGAATCTGAGCTCCAGGTCTCTGATCGGCTCATCAGGAAGCATCGTGAACTTGTGGAATTCTTCCACCAGCATTTCCACTCTTCTATCCTTGACTCCTGAGGTCCCCGCATGAGCTGTCTCAAGAGCTTCCCACATCTCTTTTGCAGATTTGTGATGACTTATTCTGAAGTACTCCTTCTGACTTAACGCACACTGGATCATTGGGATGGCCTTATGATTCAGCTCTACCTTGAAGTAGTCATCATCAGAAAACTTGGACCTTGGCTTCTCAAAGCCTTCATCATCCAATGGAACGTTGTCCCCACGTACTATAACATCCCAGACACGAAGGCCATGAGCCTTAATATAGTTCTCCATTTTGAATCTCCAGAACGGATAGTTGTACCCATCGAAACCAGGAGGTTTGTTTGGAGGGATTGACACGTCTGGAAGGACATTCTGTTCAGCATCCATCACTGGATCTTTTCTTTCCAGATTCGTTGGAATCAAGTAAGGAAGACCTGCTCTGATACCAAATGAAAGTGAGGATGCACAAGAGGGGGGGTGAATTGTGCTACAAAATAAAGCGCACAAATACTTTATACTGGTTCGGTCTTAACTCTTGACCTACGTCCAGTTCTCAATCCCTTGATTGAGTTCCACTAAACCACAGGTTTTACAACGGGTTCACCTGCAACCTTTACAACCACAAGTTTTCCGGGCTCACTTGCAACCTTTACAGCCTAACTAGCTCCCTCAGTGCAAAGAGTCTTTACTATTTACTATTGGAAGCTCTTTTGCTATCGGAAGCTCTTTTGCTATCGAAAGCTCTTTTGCTATCGGAAGCGAAACTAAGTTCTGCACATAAACGTTAGTCCAACAAGAGTAATATATAATCACGTGCAGTGGGAAGCCTATTTGCTATGGGAAGCAATTTCGCTATGGGAAGCATTCCTACTTAGACTAGGTTCTGACTTAGTGTCTTATTGAGTTTCGCTATGGGATGTGTACAACATCCGCAAGCGCTAGTTATGTTGTTTTAGCTCTAAGTCTTCCGGTAGTGATTTTGCATCCGGTTGTGTTCTAACTTAGGATTTAATTTTAATCTAATCCTTCCTAAGTGATCAATTAGTTCTTTCATATTTAATTTTAACTCTCTTCATCAAAACTTAAGATTATAACATGGAGAATATGACATAAACCTCACATGTGGGTTTTTATATGGGTGTTTAACTTTGGGATTATCACCCAAATTAAATGTAAATGAAACCCAAATGTGATGTAAATGTAGGTTTAATGAGGTAATGATGTTGGCTTGGTCATAAAATGGTGAGGTGTGTGAGTATATGGTGGGGCCAAGAGGTATAAGTGAAAAATGAGGATGGAGGGTAGTTTGGGAAATGAGGGAAAATTATGAGGTGACCTCCACTTTATATCAATGTCTTTTCCTCTTATTCTCCTCTTCAAAAGCTTTCATTCAAGTCCACTTTTGCCCTTTTTGAAGCTCCCAATTTGAATTTGAAGTTGAAGCCAAATTTACTCCTTTTGGAAAGATGCTTCAAATGCCACTTTTCCTTCTTTTTACCAAAAGTGGTAAAGTTTGCTTTATATCACTTTCCTTGCCAACTAGCCTCTTCCTTGCCACACAAGCTCCAACAAAGCTCCACCAAGGGTGTGTGGGGCCCACGTGGGACCCCCCTACACATAAAATTCACCACATAGTCAAAAATGACCAAAATACCGTTGGTTTCTTAAAATGCAAGTAATATGACTAATATTTCCCAATTTAATCCAATAAGCATGTGCAACTTTAATATACCAATAAAGATCAAATATAGCAAATAAACCACACTAATTAAGCTCAATTGCACATGCTTAAACATATAAAAATAGGTTCAATCAAATCCCCCACACTTAATCTTTGCACTCCGGGCAAAGTCATGTAAGAAAACTAACTCAATCATTAAGCATATTGAAGACACTTGGAATTTACATAGAGTACAAGTTGATCTTTTTGAACCTTTCCCTAGAACATAATATGGGCCAAATCTAAGAATACAAAGTGGAAACAAGTTTAACAAGTAACTAGAATTAAGGGGGAATGCTAAAAGAGATTTTTCCTCACCGGATTTAAGTGTTTACACTCAATCTCTCAAGTTAGGAATAATGCCTAACTAGGGTCTTTGAGATCACTCTTTTGGCTCAATGCATCCCACCTCACCATAAGCTTGTAATAGCTCTTAGTTCTCCACCCATTATTATGCATGGCACAATTGAATCTAGGGGACTTGGGGTTAGATGGAAGGCTAATAATGAATGGTGAATGGTGGAAAGTAGTCAATGACCAATGACATGAATAAGTAGCTACCACATATACTTGCAATACAATTAATCCAATTCCAACAAAGCATGCTACATCTCTCTTTCTTTTTCTCAAGCACTTTGTGCTTCTCTCATTTTTCTTTACACTCTTATGCCTTTGGCATACTCAAGCACTTTGTGCTTTCATTTTTTTTCTTTTAGGCCTTCGGCCTTATTATTTTTTCCTTTCTTTTCTTTTGCTTTTTCTTGGCCTTTGGCCATCTTTTATTTCTCACAATGTAGCATGCTTTTCACAAGATACAACAATACAATACTAATATAAATGCAAGTATATGCTATAGTAACTTATTCACATATTGTTCAAGGTGGTTGAAAAGAAAAGTGAATGGCCCAAAGGGGTTAATCAAAGGATAATTTTATTTGGCTTAGTGTTTGGGTCAAAAGGGTTTAGAAATGAAATGCCCCTTTCCCTTTCAATTGTACCATGCATTGTGATCTTGAACAATAGCTAGGACAAGTTCTAGGAGATGAAATAACTATTGGCCCACTCAATTCGGTTGGAGGCTTCTCACTTTAATGGCTTACTTTAATTAGTCACTTCCTCCCTAAGAAAAGTTAAGTGAGAAACTAACACCCTCTTTATACCTTAAAAGTGCCCCATGCAATGCCCTAAGTAATCATTCCAAAAATTCTACTTACACAATAGAGGAAAATTCCATTTGCTTTCAAGAGTCATAATCAAGTTAAAATTCCTACAAAATTATGCCCAAGAAGTCCAAAAATCAAGTGTATAAGCTTTGAATTAAACCACTTTTAAGCACCATAATACAACCCCCCACACTTATACCATACATTGTCCTCAATGGGACCAATAAAATCAAGTAGGAAGATGCATTTCAAAGGCAAGACAGCAAACAAAAATGGTCGGGCAGTCCAAGCATACAAATGGTCAATGCATGTATTATTCACAAAACAAACACTGAACACAACCTAAACACATGTTTATATTTTTTTTTCTTTGTTTTTTCTAAACAACCTATAACAACATACTAAAACATAAACCTAAACACACTCCTATTTTTTTCTACTATTAATCATCTTCCCCCACACTTAGAATAAAAACAATTTAAAGCAAGTAAGGGAAGGAAAGAAACAACCTCTTATGGAGGCTTGAAATTCTCTTTGAAAAACTTCTTGTTGTGGCCTTTAATGAACATGATTCGGCCACCATCAATTTGGGAAGATTTGTGCTCTTCCTCCACTTCAATTTGAGAGGACAATTCGGCCCTCTTCTCACTTGGAAGCTTCCAAGTTGAATTTTTATGAATTGCTTGGTTCTTCTTCTCTTTGGGCCTCCTAGCCCTCCAAAAGGCTTGTAGTTTCAAGAGAAACTTTTGAACTCTCCTTGCAAGGACCACTAGAAGTGTAGGCTCATGCATTGTTGCTTTCAAAACTTTGACTTTAACTTCCATGTTCCTTTTAAGCATCTTCAAGCGAACCACTAGCCCTTTGATGTTATCTTTGGTTAGCTTGCCATTGAAGAAGTCTAACTCTTCTTGTGAGGAATCAAGCTCCAAACTCTTCTTAAAGCTTTTTTCTGCCTCAAACATATTCAAGTTGGCTTTGTCCAACTTAGGAGTCTCCACAAGCTCCGTCATGGCCTTCTTCTTTTCCCAATAATCCTTGTGCATCCTAAAAGATCCTACAACATAGGACAAACTTCCCTTTTGCAAGGGGTTGTAGGAATGCAAAGATAAACTCAATGGAACACAAGGATAATCAATATGAACTTGCTTAGGAAAGACACTATCATGAAATATGGTGATCAAATTAGGCAATTCAAATCTAGCAAGATGTTGCCCCTTCAAAGCACTTAACCAATAATCACCATTTGGCCTCTCCATGAAACTTGGTGTTCTACTTCTCAAAGCAAGATTCACATGATCTTTATTGACCAAAGTTGGTTGAATCAATCCCTCATTAAAGCAATCCATGTGCAAAGGACTCCCTTCATTCATGTTCTTAAATCGGCTCTTCCAATCAAAGATATCATAGGAAATGTAACAAAACAAGTCCTCCACCAAAAAAAATCCATTCTCCATGATGAGATCAAGCATTCCTTGCAACCTAGCTTTATCCACAAAGTTGAACAAACATCCCTTTTCCAAGGGGTTGTAGCTAGACAAGGAGTATGTAAATGTACAAACATCATCAAGATCACAATTATCATACTTGGGACTAGTAAGATCAAGAGGCATGCTCACAATATTAGAATCATCATCAAGAGAACTCATACAAGCATCATTAATATTCACCAAGCAAGAATCAAATGAACCTAAAGATGTGTGCACAACATCATGTGAAGGCAATCTCAAAGGACTTACATGTTGCTCTATCACATTATCAATCATCATTGAATATGGCCTACATGCTTCCTTATATATGTAAAGATTATATGAAGGCTTAGCTTAGGTAGGCATACTATCAAAAACCACAATCAATGGCACATTGAATTCAAGCATAGAAAACAAATCAAGGATCACACTTTGAACAAGCTCATGATATCTCTTCTTCCCTAAGTTACATGGAACTAGGAAAGGGAACAAGTGTAAAGTCAAGAATTATACCTTTGGAAGTGTTCTCTCCACTTGAATGCTTGATTTGAGAAGTAGAGAAAGATTCAAGCTCTTGTGCCAATGGCTCTCCAACCTTGCATTCCTCTTTAAAGACTTCATGTTCCTCTCCTTCAATAGGGCTTTGGCTCTCGGCCTCTTTGCATTCTCCACCCAAAGGAGGTGTGTTCTCGGCCTATTTACCATTTGCACCCTCCTCATGGTTTTCTAGGATATTTGAGTGATGTTTAACATGCATATCACCCCTAGAAGTGGCCTCATCCATTGTAACATTACCCAATACAACATTATCATTGGTTGTATGCAATTCTTTCATTTTTTGCCTATACATTTCCATGAGATGAGAATACTTACCCTCATAACAATCAACACACATGCTCCACTCATCACATGAGCAAGTCATAGGATTAGAAATATCAACACTAACATCATCATCAATGTCATGCCTAGGCTCATGCAAAGGAGTGGAATCCTCACAAACAATGTGAGTATCCAAATCATAACTAGAAGAATCAACTAGGCAAAATACCATGAGACTCAATGATGCTAGGTGATCCCATAACTATTTCCTCATCAACCGCATCACCACTTAAAGAACAAGATCCACCTAAGGGAGAATGAGGTATAGAAGTGGGTGTAGGGTGTGGAGTCTCAACTTCTACCAAAATTGGGTGATCATGTACCCTAGGATCGGCCTCATGGATCAAAGAAGGTTCATCAACCTTCTTGTCACTATATGAATTTATCAATGAATGAAGAGAGACATCCATTCTATTCATCGTATCTAACATAACCTTCAACTTGACTATCATTAAATCGTTACTCTCACTAGAAGAAGAGGAATGGAATGATGGATCATAGGGTGGGTGATCTATAGGAAAAGATGGATCATGGGGTGGGGAATAATCATGAGGTGAAAATGAGGTATATGGTCTATCATAATCATGAGGTAGGCATGGAGGGAGTGGTTCCTCATAATGGTAGTTGGGAAAATTATGATGAGAGTGAAATGAGGGATTAAATGGAGGATATGGTTCATCATAAGAATTGGAAGGGGAATATGTCGAATAGGATGGGGGATACTCATAATCATGATGGTATGTTTGAGGTGGAGGTGAATGGTATGCATGAAATGATTGTGGATAAGAAGATGTGTATGAATGTGGAGGACACCCTAAGAAATCATCCTCTTGACAAGACCTATATGAATGTGAAGGTATATTATGAAGCAATCCATAAGGATTATAATATGATGAATGATATGAATTAGGAGAAGGTTGAGAATGTATGGAAGGATGTTGTGCAAAATTATGATATGTGTCATTCCAATCCTTGTTTCCTTCCTATATGCACTTGACCAAGACAACTTTGGCATCAAAACAATCGTTTTTCAAGATGAATGATGTGTGAAAATATATGCAATGAATACATGTCATATGAATGCACAATTTACTCAAAGTTGGAGCACACTTTCAGTCAAATAGTCCCTCTTAAATACCCTGCAAACAAATCACATACACAACCAGCCAGCAAAATCCAGAACAAACAGTCCAGCAAGGTCAGAAAATCCAGAAAATAAGCACAAGAAAGTGCTTCCAATTCCACTTCACTAACTCCTCCAAAAAGTGAAAGATAGATGCCAAAGTTATGGCACAAGTTCAGGAAGATACAAATCACTTAAATTAGCTTCAAAAGTGCTTAATTAAACCCTGCAAAACAGTTAGGAAGCCCCTGCAAAACAGTCTAGCAAAATATCCACAAAAACAGTGCAATACCACAATTAACCGGTTAGAAAATAAAGGTAACTAGAGCACCTTTTTTACAGTAATTTCTAACCAAAGTTTCCAGGAAAACTAGGCAGTTTGCAATGTCACTAAAAGAGCTTTCAAACAAGCCAAATACTTCTCAAAAAAGATGGCTACAACTCAAACAGTTTTAGGTCAAAGTTAATGCACTAAGATGCACAATGCTTGAAAATAATGACCAAATGACAAGTGAATGATGCACCGAAATTTCAGGACTTTCCAGCAGTCAAAACCTTGTTAAAAACTGTTTAAAAGCAGCCAAATATCACCCAAAACAGTTAGGTATAGCTACAAACAGATCTGCCCCAAAATCAACAGTACCGAGTTAAAGTCCAGAAAAACAGAGCAACTTTGAAAATTAATTCCGGACAGTATACAACGACCTTTTAGGCACATAATATGTCAAACGAAAGCTCTACTCTTGTAGATTTTCCATTTAAAACAGTACCAAAAAAATTCGTGTGAGTCAGTCCCAGTTTTGAAAACAATCAAGCTGAAATTTCAGTGTTTCCAGGACAATTTTCCAGCACTTATCACAAAGACTTCTAGCAACAATTTCCAGCAACAACAAGGCTAACTAGAGCAGCCAATGCACACCAAAACAGTCCAAATATCAAGCTAACAGTATGCAATCTCAAGATTACAACAAATTTCACTCAATGCACAAATTGCACAAAGTAGCCGAATGGAATTGTGAGCAACTACAAATTAAAATGTGACAACCTAAACCGAAAACTAGCAAGATGTAACCTAAATCGGCAAAGGCGCCACTTGATTTAGCCTAAAGTCGCCTTGGCTAATCAAGTTTAATACAATACTCAATTCCACTAAAGTGTAGTGGTGAGTAAGGGTCAAATCCACAATCTAGGTTTTTAATCTTGCAAGTATAAGGCTCAAAAGTCACGCAATTTAACAATATTTATGAGATTGATTTTGAATTCTTAACAACTAATTAAACCTAATAAAAGAAACAACAATATATCGAATTGAGGTGTGAAAATCAAGTGTTGGAAACTCCTCCTTCAAGCCTCAATGTGTGCAATCCCAATTGATAGGCCTTATGTGAAAAATTCATCTTAATATAACTAGGTTAAATCGGCCAAAACCTCTTAAATCTAAGAACCTTTGGCTAATTTAAACTAGTTAATCAAGAATCTCTAGCCTTAATCTTGATGCATTTTCATAGGTGAGATATAAATTAAAGCTAACTTCTATATAAAATTCACTTCAAGTATTCACCAAAATGGAAGCACATATGATAAATCTCATGAAGCTACAACAAAAATAAACCTATCACATATGAAGATCTAGTGCATGTCTAAAACGATATGCATTCATTCTTTTCTGGGATGGGTGTATCCATATGTAAGGGTCTTGCATCAACATCAGATCTGACTATGGAAATTCCTAGAGCAAGAGAAAAGAGAAATGTTCAGGGAATACAAATCTTGATCATTTTGATGTGTTTTAGAAATTTAATATATGAATAGTTGTTGAAATGACTACCATCTATGGACAAACCTGAACCTATTGGAGTGTGTGTCATGGTGTGGAATAGATGACAATGATCAATCTTCAAAGACACTTTGAAGGTAAGGAGGTAGATTCAATGTTATTCAATAATGGGACATCTTCATATTCCATGAGTAAAGAAATGCTTGGAGCTCATTAGAAGTTACAAGAGAAGAATATGAGCATTGGTGTTCTCCATGGAAAAAATCATTGATTATTAAGGTGCTGGGTAATAATATTTCTTTGTGGGGATTAAAGAGTAGTTTGAAGAGACAATGGAAAACTAAGGAAGCTTATATGATCTGTCAATGGTTAATTTGTGGTCTCTTTCATGAATGGAATAGACATGAATAACATATACTTTGAAGGGTCGTGGATGGTTGCAGATCACTATCTAACAGTGCAGCGATGGAGACCAAATTTTGATCCATGGAAGGCGGAATGTCAAAAGAATATCGCGGTGTGGGTACGTATTCCTATTCTTCCTTTGGAATTTTTTAATGCAGAGAGTTTAAATAAGATCGGGGGCCTTCTTGGTAAGACTTTGAAGGTTGATGCTATTACCTACTTGACTGAGAGAGGGAGGTACGCTAGAATTTGCATTGAATTAGACCTAAGGAAGAAGCTTCATCCAGCTATATGTATTTTTGGTAATGTTAGACGTGTTGAATATGAAGTATTGCATCTAGTTTGCTTTAGATGTGCAAAGTATGGCCATCATAAAGATTTCTGCCCAGAGAATTCAGCGATGCAGAAAAATGAAAGTGTCATTGAGAAGGATAAGCCTATTGGGGTGGTTAACACTGGTGATACAAATTAAAATATTGCATAAGGTAGTCATCAGGGGGAGCAATCGTCCAAAAGAGGCCGTGAGACTTCACCATAGATTGGGGCGGTGGACCGAAAGCTGTCAGAGAAGGAAGTTCTTGGTGAATGGAATCTTGTGCGTCGCCCAAATAGGAAACTGTTGACCGTTCCTAAGAAATCCGAGATTGAATGAGAAAAACAGGAGTAAATAAGGAAAATCCAATCATGTAAATATGATCATGAGAAACACATGTGGGCATATATTAAAATTGGAATTAATGGTGATGGAATGAGGAACAAATATGCGCCAGGATTTCATTTTGATGGTGGAGTAAATGGAAAAAAAATTTTAAATTCAAAGAGATGGGTTCCTGTGGCACCACCACGTAGGAAGATTAATGTATCTTCATTGAGAGGGAAAGAAAATAATATTGGGCCAAATGATATTAAAGTTGGTTCGTTTATGAGTTTTAATGGCATTAATAATTCAGATTTCATGACTACCCAAAATCCTTTTAATGTGTTGATGGAATTAGAAGGAATCAACATTATGAATCAATCAAATCATGATGATAATGGGATAACTGAGGTTGATAATTAGGTGGAGGCTCAACTGAGTGAAGAGGAACAGAGTATTAAAGCTCCTAATGTTATTGATATTGTTTCCCAATAAATTGCTTATTTTGGAATTGTAGAGGTACGGGAACAAAAACTTTCCCTGGCTTAATTAAGGAGCTATGCAAAAGATACCAAGTTGAATTTCTTGCCTTATTGGAAACAAGAACTAGTGGAAATAAGGCTAGAAAAATTGCATGTCAACTGGGCTTTAAACAACAATTTGTTGTGGATGCTATTGGTCTTAGTGGTGGCTTATGGGTATGTTGGAATGAAGATATTTGGCAAATTTCAGTGTTAGGAGCTTCCGATCAATGTATTCATGTTCAGGTAGTTAATGGTAATAATTCTTTTGTAATTTCAAGTGTTTATGCAAGTATATCTCAATGCAAAAGATGAGAACTTTGGAACCAGTTTATGCAATTACAAGAGGTGATTAGAGATGCATGGATTGTGGGTGGTGATTTCAATTGTACATTGTTTGATCATGAGAGGAGGTCTTCGGCAAGAAATCCTACTCTTGCTGATGTTGTATTTGTTCACTGGGTTGAAAATATGGATCTCTTAGATATTCACACAGTGGGGCCAAAATTTACATGGAGTAGAAGTGGATGTGAAAGTTGTCTTGATTGTATATTGGCTAATAATAAATTCATTGGGGCTTTTTTGAATGTGAGGGCTACTGTGTTATATCAATTTAAGTCTGATCACCAGCCTATTTTGCTTCAAATGATGTGACAAGAAAATAATCCTTTGAGAGAAAGGCCTTTTAAGTTTGAAGCTTCATGGGTATTTCATGAAAAGTTTAATGAGTTTGTTAGCATGGAGTGGTCAAATGAGATTGATTGGTGTGAGAATATGTAGGGGTGTACGGAAAAACTTTGAATCTGGAGCAAGGAGGTATATGGTGATTTATTTCGCAGGAGGAGACATATCATGAATAGAATAGAGGGTGCTAATAAGTGTATCGGTAATATTGATCATTCTTTTGAAAGCCTGCAAAAGAAGCTATGGATAGAACTAGAGGAAATTATTCTTCATGAGGATTTGTTATGGGCACAAAAAGCAAGATGTGAATGGTTTACTCTGGGGGATAGAAATTCCAAATACTTTCACGGGAAAGCTAATGCTCGTAAGAAGCGGAATAGAATTGATGCATTGTTGACTACAAACGGTGAGTGGCTCTATGATGTTGAGAGTATTAAAAAGGAGGCTTTATCTTTCTTTACAGAGTTATTTAGTGAGACATATTTACCTAATCCTCTTATTAATTGTGATGTGGGTTACCCTGCTATTAACCATGATGTTATGCAGTTCATGAAAAGAAATATAATGGCTCATGAGATTGAGGATGTAGTTAAACATATGGGGCCATTGAAAGCTCCTGGGCCAGATGGTATTAATGCACTCTTTTTCCAGAGTCAATGGAGCCAAGTTCAACCAGTAGTGTACTATTTTGTTTTGAAGGGTTTTTCAAACCCTCAATTAATACAGCAAGTTAATCATACACGTCTGGTTCTAATTCCAATGATTGATCAGTCAGAGACTATCCGTGATTTTAGGCCTATCAGTTTGTGCAATGTAATTTATAAAATTATTGCCAAAGTGGTGGTGAACTGTATCAAGCCAGTTCTTTCTAGTATTATCTCCCCTAACCAGTGTAGCTTTGTACCCGGGAGACTTAGTTCAGATAATATTATTGTGACACAAGAAGTCATACATTTCATGAGTTCTATGAAGGGAAATAAATGATTTATGGCTATTAAAGTTGATCTAGAGAAGGCGTATGATCGTCTTAGATGGAGCTTTGTGATGGAATGCTTGAAGCAATTACATCTTTCAAGTAATTTAATTGATTTGATTGGTTCGTGTATGATTGCACCATATATTTGATATCTTTTCATGGCCAAATCCATTGAATTAATACATGTTTTGATGATAATTGCACCTAATTATAATAAATTTTAGCTATTGTTTAAGTTGTTGGAGTTTGTTCTAGTTAAGGGCAATTTTATCATATTTAACATGATTTACTATCATTCATCTTTTCAAGAACTTTGTGATGCTACTTCGAGTCTTAATCTCTTGTAGATCAATGAGAAAATACACTTCAAAGAGAAGCCAAAGATGTGATGGAAGCAATGCTCAAGAAGGAGGAAGCAATAGAAGAAGGAAAAGTCAAGAAAATTGAAGAAAAAAAGGGAGTTCTGTTTGGCGCCCCACCGGAGCCCCGGGGCCTCACTGGGGCGCAAGAACAGAATTGCACATCAGACCTGTACAATTGGCGCCCCGGGGGCGCCCATGGGCGCCACCTGGGCCCCATTCTGCAGCAAAAATTCAGATTCGCGAATTTAGGGTTTCTACACCCTATATAAGCTTCCTAACACCCCCAAGCCTCTCTCCAAGCCCCATTTGCACAAAATAAGGTAGCTATGCTAGAGTTTACTCAAAATCTCTAAAACTCACTCATCCCTCTTCCATTTCCATGACATTTCACCCCAAATCTTCCATATTTTCTTCTTTTTCTTCATCCCATCTTCCATTTTCAACAACCTTCTTCTCCATCTCACCTCATCTCATGACAACCACTTCTTGGGTAGATTTTGAGTGAAATTCCTCTCTTCCTTTCTTGAGTAGCTAAGATCTTGGTGCTTTGGTGGTGTGAAGATGGTCAAGTGCTTCAATGAGCTTCTTAGGGGAGTTTCCTTTTTCCTATGCTCTATGCTTTGTACTTGAGAGTTGTGGTTTCACTTTCTCTTCTGTATTTGTGTTAGAGACATATGGTTGTATCTTTCTAATTATGTTGGATTGATATTCTTGTGTTGAACATCATGTTTGATTATCAATGTTATGTATGTCTTATTTCCTATGTTGATTCATGATACTATGCTTGCTTTAGTGATTTCTTGGTTTGTGTAGTTAATGTTTCAATTGAGGTGTTGTGGTTGCACATTCTCAAGAGGAAATTGGTTTTCAAACTTGTTTTCAATACACATCAAGTGGTACTTAACTCTAACCCTAAGTGATGGCTAGGTTCAAGCAATTGCTTGGTTAGCTATTAATTAGTGCTAGAGGACCCTTAGTGGTTGCTTTGAGATTTTTCTAATAGACTTGATGAATGATAAAACTCCCATGATTTTAAAGAAGTGATTGAACCATTGAATCACCACCAAAGCCCTTTTCATTGCATTTATTTTAAACCTTTACTCCTTTATTTGAAAAACACCAAAAACATGCACTTACATTTTCTTACTAGTTTAAGTAGTTAATTTCAAAAACCAAACAAGCAAACTCTTTCCCTTTGTCGCTTTTAATTTGCATTTAGTTCATCCTAGGGTAGTTACAAGACTCCTCAAGAGAGACAACCTGAGGTTGCGCCACTGTGTTGCAATCCTTGGTTTCATAAATAACTTGCATTTAACCCCAAGGCGAATAGGAACCGGTTAAATCAATGTATTAGCTCTCCGACAATGCAAATTCTGTGGAATGGAAATAAGTCAGTGCAATTTAATCCTTCAAGGGGAATTCGTCAAGGTTACCCTATCTCTCCCTACTTATTTGTGATATGTATGGAGAAATTGGCGCATTTAATTCAGGAGCATATTAGTTTGGGTGCATGGAGACCAATTAAATTAAGTCGTAATGGCCTGCCAATCTCTCATCTCTTCTTTGTCGATGACATTGTCTTGTTCGCAAAGGCTAGCCTTGAACAATTTCAGGTGGTGAGAAAATGCATTGAAGTATTTTGTTTGGCCTCCGGTCAACGGGTTAGTAGTGCAAAAACCAGAATTTTTCCTTAAAAAATGTAAATCACAATGTTCGGGAAGAGCTTAGCAATGTTCTTGGCTATGGACGTGTGTAGCTAACTTAGGGAAATATTTGGGTGTTCCCCTTCATCACGAGCGGGTTAATAAGGATACATATAAGTTTGTTGTTGACAAAGTTCGCTCAAGACTCACTGGTTGGAAAGCCTGTTCTCTATCATTAGCGGGTAGAAGCACCTTATTGAAAGCAACTGTCTTATTCCTAATTATGTTATGCAAACAGCATTACTTCTGGCAAGTTGTTGTGATGAGATAGATAAACTGGCAAGGGGTTTTTTTATGGGGATCATCAGATGAAAGGAAGAAAACTCATGTTGTCTCGTGGGAGAAAATTTGTAAGAAGAAAGAAGTGAGGGGTCTCGGCTTTAGATATGCTCATAATCAGAATAAAGCTCTTCTCATGAAGGTAGGATGAGGAATAGTTACAAACAGAGATGCATTATGGTCATATGTGTTGAGAGGCAAATACCGATGTGGAGGTGATCTTTTGCCAATTATTGATAAAAAACGGCATGGATCAAGATTGTGGAATGGTCTCAAGAGAGTTTGGGATTCAGTGCATGCTAGAATTGAAAATTTTCAAAGTCAAGGCATTGAGTTTGCTAGGTGGAAGCATGACAAATTTGGGATGTTCTCTACACATTCAGCTTATGCTTCCATCACACAAGAAGATATTCAGGTGAATTCTTTTTGGAAGAATTCATGGAAAGTGAAGACTCCAGAAAGATGAAAGACACATATGTGGCTTTTGGCTCAAGATAGGCTTCTTCCTAATAAATTCAAGTATAGATGCAACATTCATGATACTGGAAATTGTAGCTCTTGCTCAGATACTCACGAAACCACGCTTCATGTATCAAGAGATTGTGCTGCAGGCCGTAGTATCTGGTATGGGTTGGGAATATCTAACTCTGACTTACACTTTTGGCAGAGAAACTTAGATGATTGGGCTCTAATGAACATGAGGAAACATGACGAGCATGAAGGAGTTCAGTGGATGATAATTTTTTTTATTGCATGTTGGATTATGTGGAGGAGGAGGAATGAGAGAGTTCACCATGGCTCAACTTCCTCAATATGAGAAGGTTTAGCGGAAATTCTTGGAATTGCTAGATTATGAGTTTATCTCCTTTCTTTTTAAAGAGGAATCAGTCTTCTTTTTGCAAAAAGAATTATGAAGCAAATGAAGTAGGAGGTCAAGATGATTCTTGGCACATAATGAAAGTAGATGGAGCTTTCTCATTAGCTTCAGGAGATGCTGATGTGGGGGAGCACTGCTAAACAAAGAAGGTAATGTGATAAAAGCTTTTAGTAGTAATATTAATTGTTCTACCAGCTTTGCAACGGAGCTATGGGCATGTATAATGGGACTTAGGAGAGTATGGGATCTAGGCATCAGATTCTGTAGTCTACGGACTGATTCAATGGATGTTTATGGTATTAATATATTGATGAATTATATGAAGATCATGATGACAAAAACCTGATTGAGATGTATCAGAATTTATTAAAAAGAGATTGGAGGGTTCATGTGTCATGGATAAGCAGAGAAAATAACCAAATTGCTGACTATTTTGCCTAGTATGCATTAAGTTGTATGTGTGGGGTCCAAGTTTTTCCAAGAAATGTTGGAGTCTTGATGCTTGCTGATAATGGCATCGGATAGGTCCTTTTAGACTTTTTAGTAGGGTAGTATTGTTATTTTGTTTATTTCCGATGTATAAAAAAAATACATGCTTGGAGCTTTGAGCTAGTCCTGCATCCATTATTGATCGTTTTTGAAATCGTGCACATACATCACAATAGCCTAAGTTGAAGTCAATGGAGGCAATATAAATGAAACCCAAAAAGAAAGGATACATGTATGGTAGAGTGTTTCTATACGATAAAAAGACAAGTAACCGGTATTGTTACAACTATCAGAAGTTAACGTAACAGGTATTTATACACATTTCTTAATACATGTGAATTAATTGTTAAGATCTTCAATTAAGTATATATTGATTTTTTTTTCAAAATATAATTGAATGTGATAGAATCAAAAAATTATTGTTCCGATCCTCACAAGTGGAATGATTAGTGTAGTCATCAGGTTTTTTAATAGGGATGATTAATTAGTGTATTATTAAACGAATGATTATCATACGATATAATTTTTTCCTACAAATCATTCTTAATATGTTCACAAATGCACGATATGTAACTTTGTCGAATTATTTGTACTGATTCTTTCTAATTGAAGATAGGGATCATAGGTCTACTTATTAGAGAAAGTGACCTACAGTCTTTCGGATTGTAGACTGAGACCGTTCCCATTCTACAATGGAAACAGAATTGGGGTTCCCTCCCTAAGGATTGACAGAGAAGGGAATTGCCGCCTCATTCTATGGTTTATATATAATCAAATATGGAAAAAAGGTGATGACTTTTTTGTATAAATAAAGGTGATGAAGAGAGAATGGGATATATAATCAAATATATATGGTTTATATATTGTTTTTCATCATTACCCTCTCTTAGTAATTTAAATAATAGAATTTTATTATGAAAATGTTTCCTATAAAAATTTATTCTTTTTAACTTTTTTAACTGTTTTAAAAACCACATTCAAATTAAAATTATCTTGTATATGGAGTAACGGAAGTAGTAGCTTGCAAACAAGTAAATTTCATTCAAGGAACAAAATAATACTCCATCCGTTCCTAAATATAAGATCACTTTGGGGAAGTGGATAAGTTCCTAAATATAAGATCACTTCCTATTTTATCTCAAGTTTTGCCCAAACTACCCTTACACTCACTCCCTCTTTTCATTGAAAGTCCCTCCTCCTTTTAAGGTTAAGTAATTGAGGGGATTTTGGGAAGATCATGTAATTTTATTGTCTTCCTTAATCTCCCCAAATTAACCAAAGTGATCTTATATTTAGGAACGGAGGGAGTAAATCAATTGATTCACTCGATCGGCCATGTGGAAATGTTATAGCACAGCAATATTTTTGCTTTTTATTGCTTATGGCGATTTTAACTTCTTGATATGGTTGGGAACAAATAAAAAGTAAATTGCTTCTACATCAAGGTGGAAGCAAAAGCATCAAAGAGAAACTTATTTTTGCTTCTAACTTCTTAATTTTTTGTTTAAAATGACCATGAAGATAATGGTCATGAAGTTCAAGAGAGCATTCATTGGCAAATGTAAATGCATCTTCACCTCAAATGAATTATTTTTGTGATGCAATTCGAGACGAAATTGTATAAAACCTTTGATCCAATAACATATGTAATTTAGTTGAACAAATTTGAATATATATATATATATATATATATATATATATATATATATATATATATATATATATATATATAATCTGACCCCACCTATTGGTGGGATAAGACTTTGTTGTTGTTATATTGTTGTGTGTGTGTGTGTGTAAATTTTTAATTTATATGTATTTTATTTTAAATCGCTATTTTCAAATTTTAAATTTCAATTCATGTATTCTCTCTAAATTATAACAATATTTGTATATTTTATATGTAGTTATTTACTATATAATAAAGATAATGTTTTTATCTAATATTGTTTTTTCAATCTAACTATCCAAACATAAGTTAGATTGAAAAAAAGTCACTTATACCTACTGCAAATCCAAACACATTCACAACACACACTTTAACTTTTTCCAATCTCACTTCTAAAAAAGACAAATTAAAAAGAAAATCACTTTTCCACCGTCAATCCAAACATAGTCAAAACTGACATATCTTTTGCTGCACTGAATATGAACCAACGATTGTAATTGTAGAATAATAATAGTTCCCACAAACTCATCAGAATTGCTTCTACACACGGAGAATGCAAGTTCAATATGTTAAGTCTATCATCACAATATAATTCTTGGATGAATTTTATTACCTCATCGCATAAGTAATCTCTTTTGCAGATAAATTTATTCAAATAGAAATTCTATTTCGTTATAATTATAATTTTGACCGAAGAAGTATAGTTAGAGTTTTGAAGATCAAACGTGGATGAAAGAAGTTTAAAAAATATTTTTTTATTGACACAGAATAACATATAGTAAGAAGTTTTGGCCAGCTTGAACCTATATGAATTGGAAAAATTATTTAGGGCTTGATATATTTAAGGCATGTAGATTTTGAGAGAATAAAACACAAAGGAAGAAATGCAATAAAAGTTAAGTGTTCTTGTTCAATTTTTTTCTCGATTAATTTATATATAATTTTTATATGAATTTTGGGAAAGAAGTTGGACTCAACCACAATTCAAGAGCGGCACTTCGAGCTTATGATTTATTGGGGGCCTGTCGCTTAAAGCATGATAAGAAAACAATTTTTCTGTCCACAAAAGTATTCACCCAACTTCACTCTGTTAACCTCTCCCTCCCCAAGTACCGTGACTAAACCCATAGCTAAGTGGTATTCTTTAGAATTTGAACACTCGCTGGGATAATTATATGTGTAATCATATTGCCAATCCAACCTAGACCGGCCACAAACAAATGATGGGAATAGATATTGTTTTCTACCCTTTTATTATATCTCATCTGATCCAATTAAATCTCTTTACAAATGTTAATTTAAAATCCAAACCAAGTAATACCAACATTAAAAACTTCGTTTTTATTCCTTTTGCTTCACTGTGTATCCTTCACTATAAACATAAATTCCATAAATTTTTCACACGCCTCCAGATCATCCCAAACGATATAACTTGATGTCCATTAATGGCCATGCACATGAGAAACGAACTGATATCAATATGACATGGAGATTTAGTTGGTACATTTCAAATTTCGTTCACACCCTATGTACCTTTAACATGACATTTGAGAACATCATAATATATATTTGAAAAAAATCAACAAATTCATTTGAGAAGACTAACTAATAATATTTCTGATAACACAAAATCGCGAATTATTGTGTGTATGAAAGAGAAGATGATAATATGTAAACTTTTTATTTCATATATATATATGAAATAAAAGTCCCCCAATAATAATTTTCTCTGTTGGCGGAATACTACCTTGAATCAACCCCTTCATTTCTGCCCAAAACTTGTCTTTGAGATGTGATTATGCTCCTACTTTAGGTGTATATGCACTATGATGTTCATTGTATCATTTCCCACAATGACATTCACAGATATGATCCAATCGGAATCCTCTAAATCCCACAACATTCTTTCTCCATTCATTATTAGCAACGATACCAACATCATTCCTTCCATTTATCTTTCATATGTACCAAAGTTTAGAATCATGAACTTTCATTTCTCTACTTCCCTTTCCAACCCATTTTGTTTCCTGCAAACACAATATATATTAATCTTGCACTTACTTATTCCATATGCCACTTTAAAACTCTTGTCAACATTTAGTGTCCAAATGTTCCAAGAATCAAACATGATATTACTGTCATGTTGCTCATCCATTAGAGTGAAGTAGTATTTGCTCATTCAACACTACATTAAGCAAAGGATGCACCAGCTTTTGCTTTCTTAACACTCCATTCGAGCTATGCAGCTACTCTTACTCTATCACTATACTCGAGCAACACAACATGTTATTTACGTGTAATGACCTAATTAACGTTAATACAATATCTCTGTATGTCCATGTATATGAGATTTGACATTTTTTTTATATTGGCTGTCATGGCCTAACACAACGTTACTTCTTTACTCAGGCTTGAACTGACTATGACAGATGATAGACATGAAATTCAATATAGGCGAAGTTATACACACACAACAAAATTTGCAAGATTGCTCAAACAACTAAATCATGTTCTTGCTGGAAAGCAGTACCTAATCGATCTATGCATAATAAAAAGAAACGCTTAGCGGGGGTCATAGATATAATATTTTTATATAGCTTAATTCAATTTGTAGTCATTTACGTCGACAAAACTAAAACATTTCACCTTACAATGAGAAAGCATGCCTTGAGCCTTCGATCTTAATCTCTCATCATTTGTTTTCCTCCTCATTTTGTAGTTTTTCTCGTTATACATAATAACGCAGGAAGAAAATTTTCACTTTTCATGTATAAACATGAAGCAACATAACTAGCTTAGTTGTGAGAAGGAGGATGAGTCTTGGGTGGTGAATAATCCAAGTTGAAGCCTGGATTTTTGTAGCTCCTTTTCTTGTGATGAGGCACTCGCCAATTTGAAACTGATACAAGAGATGATGATTCATGAGTTTTTAAAGAACCTGAACTTGTTTTCACCTTCTTCACTTTGAACACCCTCTTGATGGATCTTCTTACGCTCATCGCTTTTGGCAGTACAGCTTCAATAACTATCCCAGTCTTGTTCTTCTCGGCTTCTTCTCCATTTCTATACGATGCAAGCTGCTTTAAAGAGGGATCATCACTCTTATTGTCACCATCATTCTGCACCAAAAAAATTGAAATCTCATCATTAAGGTTATGTATAATACTCCCTCCGTTCCTAAATATAAGACCTAGTTGACTTTTTTGGAAAATCCTAAAAAAACAAAATAAGTTAATTATAAATTGATTTACCTAATTTTTTCCCTTAGATTAGTTATTTTACTTATAAACTAATGGATAATCTAAAAATATATCAAATGTATCATGATTTAATAGTCTATCTCGCAACCTTAACCTGTCCAAAAAATGTCAATTAGGTCCTATATTTAGGACCAGAGGTAGTATATAACCAAACAGTAATCCTATGTTTCCATGAAGGGAAGATGTGAGGAGAAAAGGAAGAAAGAATATTAGGAACGAAAACTTTCTAAAATAAAAATAAGAAATTACTTTTTTTGTTTTTTTGTTTTTGTTTTCCCTAAGGAGGCATCAACATTGTTTCAGCCTACATGATTAAAACAAATAATGACCGAAGCTGGATAACAAACCTCGGGAAAGAAATGACATTTCTTCTCTATCTTCTTGTTATGTAGACCGGTGGTCAGGCACCGAGCATTGCAATCGTTGAAGGAAAAGCACAGAAAGAAGAGAAGAAGAAGAAGAAATGAAGGTGACATACTGTGAGGACTTCTTGGCAAAGAAGTACTAGTAATAAAAGAGAAATCAGAAAGAAGTAAATGCAAGTAGATGATGAAACACGATCTAGTATGAAGAGGCTATGATAGGGAACATGGACGTGTAGGGAGAAGCAGTAATGAGAGAAGATGTAGATATGGTGGCCACCTCTCCTTTATCTCTTTCTTGTGATGACATTTCTATTTTATTGGATCCCTAAAGAGGGAAAGAGAAGCGGCACAGAGTCTTGATCAGATATATATAAGGGAGAAGAGAAAAGAGACGGTGCCCAATTTAGAGATTTCTCATTTGAAAAGTGACATCAAATTCAGATTAATATATATATATATATATATATATATATATATATATATATATATATATATATATATGGGCTGTTTCTGAATTTTAATTTGTTTATCTCCTCTTTTCACTTTCACGTCTTTGATATGATTCAACTAATCTTAATACATATATAGTTAATTTTATGGTTTTCAATCATATTTTGAATTTAAAATCTATCTACACATATTTCTTGTTATATACTGAGTTATAAGAATAACATACTTTCATTATATCAATAACTTAATAATAAGGAAATAGATTTTAATGCAAATTTAGCCATATATATTGACAAAAATCTTTAAGAGAATTATTAGAATATGACTCCCTCCAGTCCTAAATATAAGACGAACATGAATTTGGTACAAATATAAGACCTACTTCTAATTCTCACCAATTTTTCTTTAAATTTTCATTATCAATGTTTTCCAATAATAGACAAATAAGAGAGGGAGAGTAAGGGTAAAAGTAGATGGTTAGATTATATTAATGATATCATGTTATACTGATCCAAAAAAATAATATCATTTTATTTAAACTAACTTAACTAACATCCTTAATCTAATTAAATTAGGTTAATAAGTCTTATATTTAGGGCCGGAGGGAGTATATATGTAAGCATACATGCATCGGTGTATGTATATATGTAATTTTAAAGTTTGATTATGTTTACATAGAGAAGAATATATATGATATGAAAAAGATGTGAAAAATCAGATTTCCAATAGTTGTAATATTATTTTAAAGAAATAACATGTATAATAAACTGATTGAATGTTACTTTAATGAATATCACTAAAAATGTTTTAAATATTTTCATGAGAAAAAAATATCTATTTTTTAAAAATGAGTGTTCTGTTATATGTGTGTGTATATACGTAGATGTCGATCGAATTTCATATTATCCAAAAACTGAACAATTTGCCCGCCAAATTGATATAGTGCTATATTCATATATAATTTTCACTGTCAATGAATTTCTATTGTTAGAATATAAATCAAATAATGAATATTGAGGTATACATACTGTTTTTATTGATGAGGTGATGCTTTTGTAGGGTTAAATATAATTTTGACCACTAAATAATTATCCAAGTGTCAATTGACACAAAAAACAATAAAAAGGTATTAAATATGTCTAAAAAAATTAAAAAAAATTATTTGAGCCAACACCGTCAAAGTTTTGCCTAATTTTCATTAGATAGTTTCCACGTGTCTACAAGTCATTGACTACGCGCCATTGGCTAATCTAACGGTTGTTAGGAAAAATCTGAAAGTGTTGACCAAAATGATAATTTTATGTTCATAGGCATTTTTGATACCTTTTATTTTTCATTGTGTTGATTGATATTTAGGTAATTGTTTATTGTCTAATATAATATTTAACCTTATTTTGTATAAGCTTGCAGTTGCAGGTACATTGGACTTTAGCCTAATCAGGGAATACATTGTAAAATTATCATTTCTAGAGTCTAGAATGGAACAACTGGTAACATAAGAGTCAAGGTTGGTTGATGAGAGAAACTGTTGCGATAAGTGGTGGGAAGCTTGCAATGTTAGGTCAAAAATCTCTTCAATACTAATTAGTCAAGGTGAGAGAAACTGTTGTTATAACTGAAATGCGTGGCTGTCACCCAAGAGGGGGGGTGAATTGGGTGAGGGAATAAAAACTTTATTTCTTTTCGAAAGACTGCTTGTGCTTGGTGATGATGTTACTGAGTAATGGTATGCACAAGTCAGTATGTTATGTGATGCAAAAATAGAATGTTTAAATGTAAGTTTATGCACACATAAATTTATCCTGGTTCGGTCACCCAGACCTACATCCAGTCCCCAGGCTCCACCTGAGATTTTCAATCCACTATTCTTGTTTAAACCAGGCACAAGAGAAGCCTTTACACTTTAGGTTTTACGAGCACGGGTTCACCTAACAACCCACAGGTTTTACAACGGGTTCACCTGCAAACCTTACAAACGCAAGTTTTACGGGCTAACTTGCAACCTATGGAGATTTAGAAAACTTCTAAATGCTCCCCCTTACAAAATGTAAGATTACAATTATGTTCACTCTATGAACTGATTGTGCTAAACACTTAAGCTCGAATGACTCTCTCTAAGAGTAGATGATGTTACTCACTTAAGCACAAAAGAATCACTCTCTAAGAATATTACATATCTAAGTCCGAGAGTAGAAGATGAGAGGAATGTAGAATAGTGTTTCAGACAATAAGCTCTGTTCTCTCTCTCTCTTCTGAATGTAGATGTTCCTTTTATACCAGCCTCTGATTATCCAACCGTTGGAGAGGCAATAAGGCCGTTTGAATATAGCCGTTGGGCCTTGTTTACGTTGTCCTCATTAATGCACAGCAGAGTTGACTTTGCTTTATCTGAATAGGGTGCTTTGTCCAGCTGTTCTGTCAACACTGTTCTGACAACACTGTTCTGGCAAAAGTCGTTCTGACATCTATACACTGTACGGTCTGACTCTTGCTTGTTGTCAGATGAGGACTTCGTTCCTCAAGCATAAGTCCAGGATGCTAAGAGACTTACTATCGGAAGCTCTCTTGCTAACTGAAGTGAAGCTCGTGGACTCTAACATTCTGCTTGCTATCATAGAGGAACTTTGTCTTCCAAGCACTTGTCCATGAATGATAAGAGTGCTTTGCTATTGGATGCTCTCTTACTATCAGACGCTCTCTTATGGACTCCGACTCTTGTGGGTAGTATGAGCTTTGACACCTTGAGTGAATCTTCAGATTATGTTTTCATACTCCTCATGCTTGGTAGGTAACAATGTTGTTTGAATATCTGTTATCCTTTTGTTACCGTTGGAAGGAACATCTTCTTAAATGCTCAGCAGGGTTGACTTGCTTTATCTCTGAAAAGTAGTCCTGACACCTCTGCTCTGACAAAGCATTCTGACTTCCGAGTATGTGACATTTACTCTTGTACTCTTGCTGACGGATGATCATCGTTCATCCGGAAGTGGCAATCTTGCTCTGCAAGTGTTAATCTCTGAAATCCAATGCCAAGAGTCTTTGCATCCGGAAGCTCAGTTGCATCCGGAAGTGTGATTAAGTTCTGCACATACTGGTTAGTCCAACATAGCAATATATATAATCAGATATAGTAAAACTATACATGTTGTGGGAAGTTTGCTATGGGAAGTAGTCTTACTTAGACTATGTTCTGACTTAGTGTAATGTCTACTGACTCTAAGGGATCTCTATTCCAATAGTCAGCTTAAGTCTCGTTAGTTTACTCTAAGTCTTCCTAAGTGACTCAGTGTGTCATTTGTTCATGCTATGTATATTAAGTCAACACACAATCACATGAAGTGGGAGTTTACTTAGTCTAGGATGTATCCGGAAGCACTTCTACATCCGGAAGTACTTTCACTTGATGAAGGATCTAGCTCACCATCACTTACTCTCGCTCAGTGTATTTCATTCCAACAGTCAGCGCTAGTCACTGAGCTATCGGAAGCGCTTTTACTTGTCGTGGTGAACTTGCTGTCACTTAGGGTTATACTTCTTTTATCAGCCTGTGCAAGTCTAAATCTAACAGGAAGCAATTTCGCTTGACGAGGCTGATTCACTGACGCTTGGGGATATATCTATTCTGTCAGCCTGCGTCAGTCTAAATCCAACAGGAAGTGTTTTCACTTGGCGAAGTAGACTCCCTGACGCTTGGGGTAATATCTATTCTATCGCTCTGCGCCAGTCTAAGTCTAACAGGAAGCAACTTCACTTGACGTTGCATTTTCACTGACGCTCGGGGTTATATCTAGTTTATCATCCTGCGCCAGTCTAAATCTAACAGGAAGCAATTTCACTTCCGATTGAAACATAGCTTAGTCTTAAGGTTGTGTACTAATTCTCATGGACTAAGTTATTTCCCCAGTGATTTACTTGCTGACGCTGGGGGATGAAAGCATTCATCCGCGTGCGCAAGTCCTAATCTATCCGGAAGTGATCTTGCATTCTCAAGTGATCTAACTCAGGATTCTAACCAAGTGTCTCACTTGCTTCCGTTTGCGTCCTATGGGATGTGTACTCCATCCGCGAGCTCTAGTGCTAATATTACCGGAAATGATCTTGCATTCGCAAGTGATCTAACTCAGGATTCTAACCATGTCATCTAATCCTTCCTAAGTGTTAATTATGTTCTTTTAAGTACTAGACCATATCATACCTTAGTCACCATCAAAACTTAAGATTCTAACATTCTCCCCCTTTTTGATGATGACAAACCCATAGATGACTAGAGAACATAATTAAACTTAGATCACTTCCAGAGCTATATTTCATTCTCAGTTCTCTCCCCAGATATCTTATCTTTCAGCTCTAGACATCTCATGTCTCATCTCTTCTCATTTCTCTCCCCCTTTTGGCTTCATCAAAATTCAACAAGTGCAAGCTAGCCTTAGGGATGGGGATACTTCTATCGTTCTCCTAGGAATGGGCTTTCTACCTAATATTTCTCCCTATTCTCCCTAAATATTATGTAGGATAACTAAACAGTGTGAGACAGAAGGAAGAAAATATTGATTCAGTATTCTAAGTGTGTTTACTCTCCCTAACCATTATGCAAGATAACAGAACATGTTTTGCAAGAATTAAGTCTAGATCAAAACATACAAAAACAGTTCTCTTTTTGAAGGTGAAAGTTCCTTTTTAAATATAAAAGACATCAAAAGTAATTTTGACCCTCTTGAAATGATTAACATGATATCAAAATAATTTTGGTGCGTTTAAAATGATGATTATGATATCAATTGAAAATTTGTGATTTTTAAATTCGTGATACCAAATGAAATCAAATGAAATGTGTGAGTTTGAACTTGTGATATCAAATGAAATGATTGAATGCCAAGTGAAATTTGTGATACCATGAAAAATGAAATCAAGTCAAATGAAATTTGTGAGTTTAAAGTGCCAAAAATAATTTCCAAATAATTGCATCACAGCATCTCAAGAGTTTATTATCTATGACAGCATGCAACTCTCTATTTTCAAGGGATCATTATCGAGTAATGTCCTTTACTTCTCTTCTATATTAAGATTAATCATTACTGAATCAAGAAAGGAAGCATATAAGAGAGGTATGTTATCAATTTTACTTTCCAGCGTGTCATATAAAGGATACAGATGTGTGAGCTAGGATGATTTTCTAAAGCAGTGAATGATTTTGAAGTCAATGCAGATTGAGCAAAGAAATCCTAAATTGACACCCTTACCAATGCCATGTATGCATCATATATAAGAGATGGTAAGGTGTAGATGTTACCACAGATGAGGAATCTCCAGACTCTATTGGACTCATGAATCTTAATCATATGCAGATAAGCATGCTTCCTGACATCTTCAAGAGATGCGCTATCTCAAGTGGAAACCCCTAGTGCAAGTGCTTTGATGATTCGCTTCGGCAAGCTGTGCTACAACCAAAAGCAGACATGACTGGGCAGTCACTCTACTCTTCCCATGGTTCAATAGTTGGCCTGCTATCGAGAGCGCTGATTGTTGCGAAAGCATCCTTGCTCAAACTTGATGATTGGGCCTTCATGTGCTTGAGGAAACAAGTGCTTTTCTGATGGTCAGTGAAAGAACTTAAGATTTAACATTGGAGACCATCCTCTGGACATTCAAGTCAATCTGTGTTAATCACCACAAGTTAATAATTTTAAGAAATCATGCTTGCTAGTTGGTTTAAGAAAATATGAACAATGATTATGTGAAAACTAATTTTGAAATTGTCTATACGTTCACATAGTTTCACTATCAAGACATGAACTCTATTTATACTCTCATAGATAAATATCAATGTTATAGTACAAAGAGTATCAAACAGGTGGCATACTTTCAGAGTTTCATAAGCAAGTATAGTTCAATAAGTATGCCTCAAGGATGTTCATGTTAGATCATGAAGACATGTGAATTTTTAACACAATGAAATTTTGAAAAATCTTCATCCTCTCAAAAATGAAATACTGGAAATTTTCATGCTCACAGAATAGTTTGATTTTAAGACTAAATTCGGTTTACAAAAACAACCAAATTTCAGCATATGATTACGAGAATAATTTCCAAATTTTTGCTCAAGTTCTTCTAGATATGCTCAGTGTGATCTCATTTGTTCTTAGGATATCAACAAGCTTGAAATTAATACAGATTATAGCATGCTTGTGATTCTATGCCATGTTTTACAGATCTTAGCAGAGTTCAATTCAAGGCATTTCCTAAGATTTCTAATGCATGTCAGACAAGAGAGAGTCTATCCATTTAATTTCACAACAGAATATGTAAGGGATAGAAATGCTCATGTGTATTGGCGAGAGTTTCTCAGGGTTGGTATAGCCATTCCACACATCTTGATAAGAGACATTTTCGTTGTCATTCTCTCTTGGTTATATTCATTGTTCAAGCTTCAATAATCTGTGTCAACATTCTTAAACCACAAACTTGAACTGAGATCATTAGTAGATTGAGAACTTAAAGATGTAATTAAGAGGGATGTATTGTTCTCGAAACCATAGCTGCTTATGCATTGAAAAGCTTGATGCAATAGATACCACATGAAATGGAAAATCAGAAATAACTTTTGAGTGCTATCATGAGGTATGGTTGTCATGTAGATTTAAAGAGGATCAGAATTTGTTTTGAAAGTTTGTATATCAAAAGGATCTTTCAAAAATCAAGGTGAATGCATAAACTATTTTCTTTCATGAAAGACGCCCTTAAAAGATTCGCTAAGCATATATGAGTAAAACTGTTAAGCCCATCATGCATTTACTACCCAAGTGATTGTTCGAGTAAAGAGGAAGGTAGGAATGATATCACCATCTATGCGTGACGAATGCTTATCAAGACTTGACTGATTGTTCAGATGAGATAAAGTCCTGAGTCTTGCTGAACCTCGGAATTGCCTTTCCCAAGAGGATCTTCTATACTTATCCTTGGTTCGAAGCACTTTCTTCTGAGAGTTAGGATTCAAGTGCCTTTTCAATGTTGATCGAGGAGTCCACTCTCTCTTGTTCTTCTCAGGATAGTTGAATGGAACTTTGTGATAGCTCATCCTTGAGACAGAACCATTGTTCCTGGTGGTTGCACATTGCTTCTTATGATTGTACCAGGGGTTTTCAGCAGTTGCATCGCCACGAGTTCTCTCCTTTGGGGTAAGAGAAACTCTTGATCTTTCCTGCACAAGTAAGGCACTAGGAGGATGTTTTGGTACCCATTTGTACTTGGGTCCTACTTGGTTAGCACTGGACCTTACTTGTCCTTTAGGAATCCATACAAATTTATTTCTCACATTTAGATTTCTTCTAAGACTGCATGTGTGAGAAATATGTCCTAATCTACCACAATAATGACAGATAATGGAATGATGATCAAAATGGGGTTTTCTATCATTATCATGATTAGTTTTCTTTAGAAAAGCTTTTTGTTCCTTTGAAATCTCAGTTTCTTTTGAAAGCTCTTCTTTTTCCTTCAACAAGTGTTTACAATCAAAACATTTTTCGAGACATGTTGAAGTTTTCCCTGCCGATCGTGGGTTAACTATCGGAACCACTAATTCTTTAAAAGAAACCTTGGAAACTTTGGACGTAGAAGAAGAAATTAGTTTTTCAAGTTTCCTATCTTTTTCTTTTAAGCCCAGAAGTTCTTTTGCAAGTTTACAATATTCGGTATATAACTCATTGTATGCATCTTGCAATTCAGTAAGTTCAAGTTCAGATCCAGATACCTCACTTTCTGAATCTTCTAGGCAGAAATGGATACTCTCTTTACTGAAGCCTGCTTCCTCAATGTCAGCTTCCAGAAGCTCATCAGTAGATGATCCAGAAAGAGCACGAGTTGAGCTTTGGACAGCTGTGCTTTCAAGAGATGGGTTAGAAGCATATATCATATCAAGAGTATTCCAATTGTCTCTAGCACTAGAGCAATGTTTGATTTTCTGGAAATCATTTTCAGTTAAGCCTTTGTATAAAATTTGCATTGCTCTAATGTTCAAGGAAAACAAATTTTTCTCCTTTTCAGTCCAGTTTCCTCTTGGTTTGAAATCAAAATCATTTTCAAAAATATCCCACATTTTCAAACTAGTGGATTGTATAAAAACTTTCCATTCTTGCTTTTCACCAACAAGAAAACAATATTTTCTAACACAGGTGGGATAGTATGATCAAAACCTTCAAAACACATTTTATATCCCAAGTCAGCCTAGGTCTTTGCACTTGAGATCGTTGGATCCTTTAAACAAGTGACCTGCTCTGATACCAAATGAAATGCGTGGCTGTCACCCAAGAGGGGGGGTGAATTGGGTGAGGGAATAAAAACTTTATTTCTTTTCGAAAGACTGCTTGTGCTTGGTGATGATGTTACTGAGTAATGGTATGCACAAGTCAGTATGTTATGTGATGCAAAAATAGAATGTTTAAATGTAAGTTTATGCACACATAAATTTATCCTGGTTCGGTCACCCAGACCTACATCCAGTCCCCAGGCTCCACCTGAGATTTTCAATCCACTATTCTTGTTTAAACCAGGCACAAGAGAAGCCTTTACACTTTAGGTTTTACGAGCACGGGTTCACCTAACAACCCACAGGTTTTACAACGGGTTCACCTGCAAACCTTACAAACGCAAGTTTTACGGGCTAACTTGCAACCTATGGAGATTTAGAAAACTTCTAAATGCTCCCCCTTACAAAATGTAAGATTACAATTATGTTCACTCTATGAACTGATTGTGCTAAACACTTAAGCTCGAATGACTCTCTCTAAGAGTAGATGATGTTACTCACTTAAGCACAAAAGAATCACTCTCTAAGAATATTACATATCTAAGTCCGAGAGTAGAAGATGAGAGGAATGTAGAATAGTGTTTCAGACAATAAGCTCTGTTCTCTCTCTCTTCTGAATGTAGATGTTCCTTTTATACCAGCCTCTGATTATCCAACCGTTGGAGAGGCAATAAGGCCGTTTGAATATAGCCGTTGGGCCTTGTTTACGTTGTCCTCATTAATGCACAGCAGAGTTGACTTTGCTTTATCTGAATAGGGTGCTTTGTCCAGCTGTTCTGTCAACACTGTTCTGACAACACTGTTCTGGCAAAAGTCGTTCTGACATCTATACACTGTACGGTCTGACTCTTGCTTGTTGTCAGATGAGGACTTCGTTCCTCAAGCATAAGTCCAGGATGCTAAGAGACTTACTATCGGAAGCTCTCTTGCTAACTGAAGTGAAGCTCGTGGACTCTAACATTCTGCTTGCTATCATAGAGGAACTTTGTCTTCCAAGCACTTGTCCATGAATGATAAGAGTGCTTTGCTATTGGATGCTCTCTTGCTATCAGACGCTCTCTTATGGACTCCGACTCTTGTGGGTAGTATGAGCTTTGACACCTTGAGTGAATCTTCAGATTATGTTTTCATACTCCTCATGCTTGGTAGGTAACAATGTTGTTTGAATATCTGTTATCCTTTTGTTACCGTTGGAAGGAACATCTTCTTAAATGCTCAGCAGGGTTGACTTGCTTTATCTCTGAAAAGTAGTCCTGACACCTCTGCTCTGACAAAGCATACTGACTTCCGAGTATGTGACATTTACTCTTGTACTCTTGCTGACGGATGATCATCGTTCATCCGGAAGTGGCAATCTTGCTCTGCAAGTGTTAATCTCTGAAATCCAATGCCAAGAGTCTTTGCTTCCGGAAGCTCAGTTGCATCCGGAAGTGTGATTAAGTTCTGCACATACTGGTTAGTCCAACATAGCAATATATATAATCAGATATAGTAAAACTATACATGTTGTGGGAAGTTTGCTATGGGAAGTAGTCTTACTTAGACTATGTTCTGACTTAGTGTAATGTCTACTGACTCTAAGGGATCTCTATTCCAATAGTCAGCTTAAGTCTCGTTAGTTTACTCTAAGTCTTCCTAAGTGACTCAGTGTGTCATTTGTTCATGCTATGTATATTAAGTCAACACACAATCACATGAAGTGGGAGTTTACTTAGTCTAGGATGTATCCGGAAGCACTTCTACATCCGGAAGTACTTTCACTTGATGAAGGATCTAGCTCACCATCACTTACTCTCGCTCAGTGTATTTCATTCCAACAGTCAGCGCTAGTCACTGAGCTATCGGAAGCGCTTTTACTTGTCGTGGTGAACTTGCTGTCACTTAGGGTTATACTTCTTTTATCAGCCTGTGCAAGTCTAAATCTAACAGGAAGCAATTTCGCTTGACGAGGCTGATTCACTGACGCTTGGGGATATATCTATTCTGTCAGCCTGCGTCAGTCTAAATCCAACAGGAAGTGTTTTCACTTGGCGAAGTAGACTCCCTGACGCTTGGGGTAATATCTATTCTATCGCTCTGCGCCAGTCTAAGTCTAACAGGAAGCAACTTCACTTGACGTTGCATTTTCACTGACGCTCGGGGTTATATCTAGTTTATCATCCTGCGCCAGTCTAAATCTAACAGGAAGCAATTTCACTTCCGATTGAAACATAGCTTAGTCTTAAGGTTGTGTACTAATTCTCATGGACTAAGTTATTTCCCCAGTGATTTACTTGCTGACGCTGGGGGATGAAAGCATTCATCCGCGTGCGCAAGTCCTAATCTATCCGGAAGTGATCTTGCATTCTCAAGTGATCTAACTCAGGATTCTAACCAAGTGTCTCACTTGCTTCCGTTTGCGTCCTATGGGATGTGTACTCCATCCGCGAGCTCTAGTGCTAATATTACCGGAAATGATCTTGCATTCGCAAGTGATCTAACTCAGGATTCTAACCATGTCATCTAATCCTTCCTAAGTGTTAATTATGTTCTTTTAAGTACTAGACCATATCATACCTTAGTCACCATCAAAACTTAAGATTCTAACAATAACATGCAGTAACAATCTATTGGTTAAATATTTGACAGAAAAATAGGTTAAGGCAATGATTTAATATATAACAATTATGCAAATTGTACCAAACATAAATAAAAATTGTTTAGTGTAAACTTGTTATTAATCAAATAAAAATTCTACAATTATAAAATACGTTAAGGTGTTGGTCGCACTTCGAAAATTAAAAGACAATGTCAAAGTGAATAAATGGATACATGCTAAAGTATAATTTAATCTTGGGTAAAATATAACCTTTTTCCCTTAACTTTCTATCAGTTTTTTGGTCCCTGAACTTTCAAATCGATTGTTTTGTCCTCAAATTTTCAGTCAATTTTTGTTTTGATCTTAGGATTTTGAAATTGATGGTTCTAGTCCTTGAATTTTTTATTAGTTTTGGAAAGGTACATAAACTATCAGTCAATTTTTGTTTTGATTCCTACGTTAACTTCGAAACTGATCAGGGGCCAAAACCAAAATTGATGGAAAGTTAAAGTACTAAAACCATCGATTTTAAACTTCAGCGACCATAACCAAAATTGATCGAAATTTTAAGAACCAAAACCAGCAATTTCAAAATGCAAGGACTAAAAGTTACTTTTATAAAAAAAAACCAACAAAGTATACATCTTGTCGCATTTTCCCCATGTGTGACAAGTAGGGCAAGACTATCACCATATTTCCATGTAGTGTATACATTTTTCCTTTTTCCCTAACAATGTTAGTTTTATTCAACTGTAAATGCTACTTAGCAAATCTAAAGTGTGCTTTTATAATTAAATATTAAAAGAATGACCAAAGTTTTAAAATATAAGAATGATTATATTAAATAGTAATTAAAATTTAAACATAATTTGTTAGTATATATCTATAAAAGCATCATTAACATTTAAATTTCGTGAGCCAACATTTTCCATTAAGTAATTCAACTTACAAAGCAAAAAGAACTAAAAGTGCACTTCAAACATAAGTATGCAAAAGTAATGGACCAAAACTATGTTTTAGCCATCCATTTATCTAGTTTGACTTTATCTTTTTTATTAAATATTTGTATTTAATTAAAAGCCAATTTCCGTAGACAAAAGCCTTTTGATTGAGATTTAATAATGGAAAAGGCCATGGTGTTCGAAGTAACTTGCACAGTTTTGGCTTACAAAATGATTTCACTTTTTTAATTAAAATAATACGAATTTCAGATACTGTGAAGGGGTATATAGATAAAAAATGAGTTGATATAATGAAAATTTTCATATATTACAAAGTTCATCTTGACCTGATTAACTTTGAGTATATATTTGACTAAAATTATAGTAATCTTTGTTGAATTGTTGTTTTTTTACCAAGTAAAAAGGCCATAATATTATTAGTTGAACACTTGATGACAAAAATCGACTTATGTTTCGTGAGGATTTCGTAATAAATTTTTTTTTTTAAACTTGTTTCTAACTAACTACAAGATCATAGATTGATGAAATCGTTTATGTAATAAATCTTGGATATTAAATATGTGATTTTTATGTGTATGGTTTGTTGCACTTAAGCGAATTGTTTATTTACCTAATGTGCTATAGTCCTGGGGTTCCGTACCTAAAAAGAGACAGAAGATGCAACAATTTCAAGTATGTCTCCTAAGAGATCAAATATGTTAATCAAGCAATTTAAAGATGATTAAAATCCCAATAAAATTGTTTGGGATTGGGAAAATTGAAGTAAGTGTTCTTGTTGAAACCAAACACAAGCATCCAACTTAGGGAAAAGGGTCGTCAATATAATGTTCTCATGTTGACAGGCCCATTAACATGTAATATTTTATGTGTTTAATATAACTTTTTCTATCTGAACTTATTTGGGGAAAAGACAAATAAAGTCTTCCAAATTGGTAAAAGGACAATTGAGGTTGCTAAATTGTAAAAAGGACAAGTTGAGTCATAAACACCTAATGCACAATAGCAAATTTGTGAGAAAAGACTCAATTGCCCTTAACAAATTGAGATTAGAGAGGGTAGGGTGGGAATCGAATGGTGTGTTTTGTGAGGGTGGGATAAGTGTGCGTTTTTAAGGTATTTGAGTCATTTGCCCAAATTTATTAATGTGTATTAGGTGCCTATGACCCAACTTGTTCTTTCTACAATTTAGCAACCTCAAATGTCCTTTTACCAATTGGGAAGACTTCATTTGTTAATTTTGGTTTTGATCCTTAAACTTTTATTTAGTGGTTTTGATTCTTACACTTTAATTTGGTCAATTTTATTATTGGTCCATTAACTATAATGTTTATTGACACGTTTCGTCCACATGTCAACATTACATTCGACAGAGGGTAACGTTTCGTACACACACCAAAATCATAAGAAATTTGAAAATCAATAAACATTGAGTTAGTATAATATATAGGAAGTTTGCAAGTTGCGTGGCATTTAGAAAATAGTAATACTATTATGTTCTTATATATTTTTTTATAAGAAATTCTTGAAAACTCAATGTTTCATATTAAGTTCAGAATTACGATTATTTGCAGTAATAGCTATCTACATCCTTACAAATGCCATATTTTTATATAAAATAATTTTTTATGGGACAATAATTCAGTAGTCAAGTATATTGTATATGTGTGCATGCCTATTATATTTAATTTTTCAATCAAACATTGTAATGTGTTTTATTTATGAAATATTATATTTTTTTCATAACATGAAATATTATTATTTGACTCTAAATCTAAATGAAACAAATAGGACACGTGATCATATGTGTTTGAAGTACCTGATATAATAAGTAAAGAAGATTAAGTTTTTTTCCTTTTTAGCTTGGACGATACTAATATTAAGAAATACTTCTCTTACTTTATTTATAAGTCACTTTGATCATATGCTATACTAAAAACTAAAAACCTTTAATTTCATTATAAATATATTAAGATTTAACAACGTAATATATTATATAATAACAAGGTCATACATAATAATAAGGAAATATTACAATTATACATTCACATAGGAAGTTTTATAATTTTGTATTAATAGAAACCAAGAGAAATTAAATCTTCTCTCTACACTATAAATATAAGAGTAATGACCTATTTTACTCTTCAAATAACCACCCTAAACTACTGAGCATCCCAAATCAATACAAGGAAAAATTTCACCCTTAAAGTAACAAAAATAATCCAATTATACCCTTTGACGAATGTAATGCTGACAAGTGGATGACATCTATTGGTGGGTCTATCTTGTCAGGGAAAAATTAGACTACTTTGGTTACTTTAAGGGTGAAATTGTATCTGATGTTAATTTAAAGTGTCCAGTAGTCCATGGTAGTTATTTGAAGGGCCAAATAGGGTCATTGCCCTAAATTATAACTAGAGTAGTATATAACAAACCACAATTTTCTCGATGTTCATCTAGTAAAATGTATAAATAACATCTAAGATAATTAAAATAGGAAACGGAAATTAAAACCTTAAACCTAAATCATTATGCCTTAACAATTTCAGGACTTTATACATTTACCCATATGTAATACTCCCTCCCTCTTTATATATGAAAGAAAAGATTTTGTTCGGATTATCCCTTTTTGAAAGACTACACTGGCTAAATTTATATAAAAATTAATGATATTATATATATAGGACAAATAAAGTCTCTCTCTCTAAAAAATGGGAAATTTTTCACATTTAAAAATAATTATTATGTATATTTTATGAATTTATCATCCACTGAGTTAATTATTAAAATGAAAAGTATTCCTTGTAGTCTTTAATACATGATTCCTTCGTAGAGTTCATCTAAATTCTAAATATATGGTCTGCTTATAACTTATCTCAATTTTTCTTAAACTATTCACTTGACATCAATTAGGTAAATATGTGTTATATTTAATTCTTGAGGGATTATATTTTTTATCTAAAAACAAAATACTATAGTTCTTATTAATTAATTTCTCTCAAAAATAAAATTTGTTTAACAATCGGTTCTTAAAGTGCCCGTTTGGCTAAGCGATAAGCTTATTTGTCGTCTCTCTGCATAAAATATATGTAAGCTACCTAATATATTCTCTTTCCCGATACCCTCATCAAGGGAGACTAGAATTAAGTTGATTATTATAATTTAATGATTCAATATAATAGATATAAAAATTTTAGCTTAAATATTTTAATCAATATTTATACTTTCACAATGTTTACTATATTCAAAGTTCAGGCCATTTCCCATTTTTTAAAACAAAAAAAAAAAAAAACAGTTCACGCGATTTGAGATACAACGCCACTCCATGGCAAAAAAAAAGAAGAGAGAGACAAACACAACGCCACGAACATTCGAGGCCTAACTATTGCATTCCCAATGAAATTGAAGTCCTTGAATTCAGCCTCTAAATTTGCATTTAAATTTGAGTATATTGTTAACTTCAATTGTTTAAGAAGATGAATGTATCTGAAGTCTTCGTATAAGAATTATTTAAGCTTGTGGCTGACTTCACTTTGAAAATTTTTTTTTTATCCAAGCAGAAAGTTAGTATCATTGAAAAATTAAAATCAGTGAATAAAAATAAAGGATGCTTATTTTTAGCTTAAAAACAAGACCATATATTGTAACGTGCTTATTAGAGAACATATACCATCAATCGAGATGCTATAATTATATGTAACATTTTGAGTAAAAGATTATTTCACTTTTTTTGTTAACCAAAAAAGACAATTTCATTAATAATAAAAAGTCATTACAATTTTTTTAAAAAACGAATTACAATACATAGAATTATCCGTAAGCTTGAGCAGGATGGCGAATCAGCCACAGAAAAGGGTTTAAACACTACAAAAAAAAAAATTCACTGTAAGGCAGCGCTTATTCTTAAAAAAACCGACTTGAATGTCTCATGGCAAATAGGTTTTTGTATCACTTTTTGAAAACTCTAGGAAGTTAGAGACTGTGATCTTTGACAATGCTCAGTTTACAGAAGATGTTCAATGCTCACATCAATGTAGAAAAGTGTAATAAGTCCAGAGCGATCAAGTATCTGTTCAAATATATTAGCAAAGCTGGTGATCGAGTTGTTGTTGGTTTATGTGATAATAGTAAAGACGTAGCCAGTGATGGTTCCTGTGATGAGGTCCAACAATATTTAAATTGCCGATATGTGTCGTCTTGTAAAGCTTCTTGGTATGTTTTCGTGTTCTCAATACATCATAGATATTCATCAGTTGAAAGACTAAGTTTCCACCTTCCAAAGCAACAGTATATCGTCTACTCAAGCAACCAAGACATGTCTGATTTGTTGAACAACCCTAGGGTGTGTGAACTGGATGAAAATCAATGCAAATGACATAGATGCTTGCAAGCTAATAACTTACTCTGAATTTCCAAACAAGTATGTTTATCAGAAAAGTAAGTGTGAGTGGAAGAAGAGAGCGAAGGGATTCGCAGTTGGTCGAATGAGTCATGTTTCACCAATTGCTGGTGAATTGTATTATCTTAGAATTTTATTGACACATGTTGGTGGACCAAAATATTTTGATGATATTAAAACATTTGATGGCGTTGTACAGCCTACATTCAAAGTTGCGTGCTTTAAAAGAGGATTGTTGGATGATGATCGAAAAATATATTTCTGCATTGAAAAAGGCTGCAATCTGGGCATGTGGTTTTCAATTGCATAAGTTATTTGTGTCTATGATGATTCTGGGTGTTTGCATAGACCAAATGTGGTCTGGGAAGCAACTTCTACTTTACTTTTTGAGGACATGCTTTACATACCACGAGAGGAGCAAAGCTTGTCAAGTTATACAATCGTCCCTATAACGTTTACTTTGCTCGAAACTCATGCATTTAACATTTTTAATTGATTAACATCATAAAATTATTTTGTAATCATGTTTTGATTTAGGCATTCAAATCACACCAAGTTAGAAGGAACATGAAGCCCTTATTGAGAAAATAGGTTGCTGCAATTGAATGGCAAGACATTGCATGACTTTAATCAAATGCTTGTTCCTGCTGATGTGGAAGCCTTTGATATATCCAACCATCTAATCTTACAAGAACTTAATTATGACAGGAAGATGTTGGCTACTGAATCTGTAACTATGCAACAATCTCTGAACTCAGGCTAGATGAAAGCTTACTCAGCAATTCTACAAGCTATAACGAGTAAACAGGGTGGATTCTTCTTTGTGTACTGCTTTGGCGAAACTGATGACTCCCTATTTTTGACTATATTTGATATATATTTTGGTATATTAGGGAGTCATTTTTAAAGAAAATAAAATAAAGTAAATGAATTTCTTTGATACTTTAGTAAGATACCACTTTGTAGTATGATCTAGAGATTTACAAAAAAGATTATATATATTCAATCTAAATCAAGATCTTCAAAACTGCTTGGGTATTATGGGTACTAATGTTATCATCTTTAATTAAAGTGTCATTTATATTTTAATCATTTCTTCATGTGCAGCCACATATGAGTCTAAACTGATTTAAAGCAACATTGAATAATGCATGGTGGGGACATATGAAGAAAAGCAAGCAAGGAATTCATTTTGGGCCTTTTTCACATCATGGGCTGCGAAGAAGGAAAGAAAGAGAGAGAGGAGACTCATTTGACAAGAGAGGGACCCGTTTGGCTATGAATCTGAAACAAGGGTTACAGGGGGAGGAATATAAAAGAAGAAACAAAAAGAAGCCCAGGGGCAGCGCCACAAGGGTCTGAAGAGAGCCACACATCAGAAAAAAAAATTCGGCTTCTTCAAGAGGAGGAGGAGGCGCACTGCGAGGCACATATTCAATCTGATTTTTGGGTGTGGGCTGTGAGCTGGAGGCAGAGAGCAAATAGAGCAAACAAAGGCTCATCTTCACTTGGAGTAGAGCAATGCTTTGGGTGTTCAAAATCCCTTGGTGGTTTACTCTCTTGCCCTCTCATTCCTCTTAAATTTCTCTTGTTAATTTATGGATCTTGGTGCTATTTGGATAATTTGTAGTTCTAGTATGTGTAGCTAATTTTCATATTCTAGGTTTATTTTGAAGTTTTGTATGGATTGATACTTGAAAATTTTTCTCTCTTGTTAATTAATGTTTATGATAGTTGTGAATCTAGCTTGAGCTTTACTTTTACTAAGTGGTGCGCAACACTTAGCTTGTTTGTTTAGTTGTAGCTTGGAAGAGTATAGCTAAACAAAGAACTAAGTTAGATTCGAGCTTGTCGTGAAATTCCAAGGAGGAATGGAGAGTTTGTTAGTGAGATAGAGATATGATCTAACCAAGTTTTGCAAAATTGAAGTGGTTGACTATAAAGCTAGTTGTCATAATATGTAGTATGGAAATATGCATGTTAATGTTAGCTAAGGTTTGAGTAAGCTCGGAAGAGTTATTCAAATACTTAAGACTTTAAGCATCAACTTAGCATTCATTAATTGACATTAGAGGAGGGTTAATAGAGCATCATGAAGTACAAAGTGGATAAATAAATCTAGGACTTTCCCCATTTGTTTTTCTTAAATTTTAAAATATATTTTCTTATCTTGCAATCATATCACTTAATTTTTACCCAAAGCTAATCTTGATCATAATTTATTCATTGAACTTGCTTAAACATAGTCTCTGTTGGAACGACACTCTTACTTTTCACTATACTATTAAACTTGACCCGTGCTCTTGCGGTAAGCAATTTTGCGAACAAGTTTATGGCTCCGCCGCCGGGGACTAAGTCTTAAGTCACTTAAGAGTTCATTAAGTATATTGTGAGCTTAATTATCTTTGGGACTTTTCTTTCTTATTTTTTGTAACTTTGATTTTGTTGTTTCTACTACATTGTCTAGTTAGAGATAACATTATTTGAGTTACTTTGTTTTAGTGTGTGATTTTTTGGTTTGTTTTTGTTGTTTTGTGTCTTAGTGTTGATTTGAAATATTGTCATGGATTATCATTGGTGGGCATATGAGACAAATGGTGGAGTTGAGCATCAAAATGATTATATTAATTCTTATCAAAACTCTTTTGCTCATGAAACTCCTAGTGAGTACATTAGTTGCAATCATTGTGGAAATAATCATTTTGATGAACAATGCCCCTTTGTCTATCCCTTGTATTTTGTGGAGGATGATTTTGGTAGGGCTCAAGCTCAAGTGTATGAAAATACTTTTAGCCTTAGGCAAAATCATGTTGAGTCAATGTTTTGGAATCCTAATAGTTCTCTATCTCCATGTGCATCACACTTTGAGTCATCACCCAATTTTCATGTAGATGAAGCTTACCCAATTCCTAGAGATAAGCCTACAATAGAGGATATGCTTCAACTTCTCCTAGATAATGATGAGAAACTTTTAGCTAGGCAAGAAAAGAACACATTGTCTCTTGAAAGGCTAGCACTTCAAATGAGTGAAATTTCTTCTAATCTTGAGGCTTTGATCCAAAGGGGAATTTTCTCTAACATGTCAAATGAGGCTTCAATGGTAGATGAAATTTCAAGAGAGGAATTGAGCATAGAGGGTGAGCAATTGTTACCAATGACTTGTGATGATTTTGGGGTTGATGATGAGTTAGGAACCAATGATGGAAAGAGAAATATTGAGTCTTTAGTTGATGTTTCGATTTTAGAGCCTAATGCTTGTTTTGAACAAGAGAATGGAGAGGGATTCCCATCAACTTATAACCTTGATCCTCCAAGGGATGTTTTGACACTTACTGATGAGTGTCATGTAGATTTCATGGGTTTTTCAAAGTATTTAGGGGGCATGGATAGTTATTGTGAAATTATTAAGTTAAAGTCTCCTATTGTTTTGATTAACCTATGCATTGCAAAGCCACTAGTGATTGATGAGGTCCATACTTGTCTTCATGAACTTTCATGTTTATTGAAGTCTTATTGTAACAAGAGAAATGAAGACAAGATAATTGTGGTTTTTGATACTTATGATTAGTATCCTCTCTTATAAAGTCTGGCTGAAGACTATAAACTTAGCGCTTCTTGGGAGGCAACCCAAGTATTTGATATTTTGTTTTGTTTTTGTTTTGTAGGACTTTTGTAGCCCCAAGTGATGATCAGTTTGGTAGCAATGGATTATGAGCTAAGAGTGCCACTCAAGAAGAGCAAGGGGAGAATTCTTCTACTTCACTTTGCTTTTATTTTTCTGACTATGGCTGCTGGAAATATGTGCTGGTTCTGGTCGATATTGGTCTTGACTGATATTTGAAAATGAATTCCCTCTCACATGCTTGTATTTTCTGGTTGATCTGGAACTTGAAAGAATCTGTCATTTCTACACTTGCTAATGGATGCTTTCTTATTTTCCACTACTTTTCATGTTACTTGTTCACATTGAGGACAATGTAACATTCAAGTGTGGGGGTGTGAGTATCATTGTTTCTACATGACTTGTCCTTGAGATTTTGAGTTTTGTTTTTGGTTTTGTGCATATAGAAAATGTCAAAAAAATAAAATAAAATTGCAAACATTGTCAAAGTTGATTTGATTTGAACTTAAAAGAATTTTCTATCTTCTTGGAATGTTAGTATATAGGCAACGAATTTGGTTTAGATATTTGACTCTAGGATGTCAATAACCCGTGAGAATTTGAGCCTAAATATCATTTCTTTCTGTTAGAATCTTAAGTTTTGATGAAGACTAAAATATAAAGGAATAGGCCAAGTACTTAGAAAGCAAAAGGATAACATAGGATCCCAAGTATGAGTGCAACCGGATGTGGATTTACTTCCGGATAGACTAGGACTCGCGCATGCAGATGAATGATTTATCCCCCAGCGGCAGCGAGTAACTCACTAGGGAAATAACTTAGTCCATGAGCATTAGGTACACAAAACCTTAAGACTAAGTTATGATTCAACCGGAAGTGAAATTGCTTCCTGTTGGATTTTGACTGACGCAGCCTGATAAAATAGAATAACCCTAAGCGTCAGTGAATCAGCCTCGTCAAGTGAAATTGCTTCCTGATAGATTTTGACTGGCGCAGACTGATAGAATAGATATAACCCTAAGCGTCAGTGAGTCTACCTCGTCAAGTGAAAGTGCATCCGATAGCATAGTGACTAGCGCTGACTGTTGGATTGAAGGACACTGAGCGAGAGTGAGTAATAGTAAACAAAATCCTTCATCCAGTGGTTTTACTTCTGGATGTAGAAGTGCATCCGGATACATCATAGACTAAGAGGACTAACGTTCAAAGTAAATAATACACTAAGTCAGAACATAGTCTAAGTATGACTACTCCCCATAGCAAACAAGCTTCCCACAGCATGTATAGCTCTTACTATATTTGATTATATATTGCTATGTTGGACTAACCAGTATGTGCAGAACTTGGTCACACTTCCGGATGCAAATGAGCTTCCGGATGGAAAGACTCTTGGCATTGGGACTCAGAGCATTAACACTTGCGGAGCAAGATTACCCCTTGCGGATGAATGATGATCATCCGTCAGCAAGAGTACAAGAGTAAACGTCACATACACAGAAGTCAGAATGCAATTGTCAGAGCAGAGGTGTCAGGACTACTTTTCAGAGATAAAGCAAGTCAACCCTGCTAAGCATTAATGAAGATGTACTTCTCAACGGTAACATAGGATTAACGGCTATATTCAAACGTTCATATTCAACTTGCCGCCCAAGAAGCCAAGTATAAAAGGGAACAGCTACATTCAGAAGATGGTTGGAAGAATAGAGCATATTATCTGATGTATTATCTTCTACATTCCTCTCATCTTCTACTCTCAGATCTAGAGTTGCAACATTCTTAGAGAGTAATTCAATTGTACTTAAGTGAGTAACATCATCTACTCTTAGAGAGAGTCATTTGTACTTAAGTGATTATCAAAATCAGTTCATAGAGTGAACATATCATTAAATCCTCTAATTAATAGAGGCTGTTCTTAAGCTTGTGCTTGAAGAACAGAATTGTTATATTACAATAGTAAGGGGGAGCATTTAGAGGTTTTCTAAATCTCCATAGGTTGCAAGTTAGCCCGCAAAACTTGTGGTTGTAAGGTTTGCAGGTGAACCCGTTGTAAAACCTGTGGGTTGTTAGGTGAACCCGTGTTCGTAAAACCTAAAGTGTAAAGGCTTTCTTGTGCCTGGTTCAAACAAGAAGGTTAGTGGATTGAAAATCTCAGGTGGAGCCTGGGGACTGGATGTAGGTCTAGGAGTGACCGAACCAGGATAAACTTGCTGGTGCATATTCTGCTTATTTAAATCTCACACCAAGCACCACACCACTGTATACTCACTTGTGCTTGGGATGATCCATCGTCACTCTCATCAAGCACAAGGAGTAAAGATTTCAAAAAGGGAAAATTATTAAGCTTTTATTCTCCACCCAATTCACCCCCCCCTCTTGGGTGACAGCCACGGATTTCACTTTCGAGAGGGAGTACACCTAATGTAATGTCATCTCTAGAACTTGTCTTGAATCTCTCTTGAGGCTTAAAATTATTTTTGCATACACAAAGATGATTAAGGCATTCATTTTCATAGCTAGTTTGGCCAAAATGCCTACCCTTATTGTTTTTATCCTTTGCATTACCTCTTTGAGCCTAAACTCTCTTAAAAGAAAAATTGCATTGTTTATATAGCCCTTTGTTTAAATTGCAATTTTCTTCTTCCACTTTCACTTCTACTTCAATTAGTGTTAAGTCATGCCAAAAAAAAAACTAACAGAGAATGAAGTAATACTTTTTTTGTTTAATACTCTATGAAGTAGAGTATGCAGAAAAAAAAAAGTGAAAAAGGAGGAAAAAAAGAAAGAAAAAATAAAGAGAACAAAGAAAAGAGAAAAAGGAAAAAAATGAAGGAAAGAAATGAAAAAAGAAAGAGTGATCTAGTTTCTAAAGAACAAAGTTTGTATGTAAAGTTTGTGTGTGTTTAGCTTGTTATTACTTTATTCTTTAGGCTTATCATTAATATGCTTGGCATTGATTGAAGTAGCTTCAATTTCCATTTTCATTTCATTATCCTTCCCTATTCACCACCCTTCATTGTCACATTCATTTCATTATCCTTTCCTATTCATCATAACCCTTCTTCATCATCATATTCATATCATCATCCTTTCCCATTCACCAAAACCCTTAAAAAGTCCTTTTGATTTGTGAATGCATGAAGTTTTAAAAGTGGAGATTGAGATGATAGACAAGCTTATGGTATATGAGTTTCAATAGGTGGAATAGAGTGAAACACAAACCCCAATTATTGAGAGAAGAGTGCAAACACATAACTTGTGAGTGACTTCTTATTGTTATTTATCTTTCTCAAGTTACTTGCCTTGTTACTTGCATTCTTGGAAGATGGAAAAGATTTTTATGAACACTTGATTTTTGAAGGATTGAATTGAGTTAACTTTTGTGATGTTTGCAATGAAATCTTGTTTCCATGTTCTTTTGTTGCCTTAAAATTCAAAATCTTGAGGACAAGATTTAATGCAAGTGTGGGGGTGTGATGACTCCCTATTTTTGACTATATTTGATATATATTTTGGTATATTAGGGAGTCATTTTTAAAGAAAATAAAATAAAGTAAATGAATTTCTTTGATACTTTAGTAAGGTACCACTTTGTAGTATGATCTAGAGATTTACAAAAAAGATTATATATATTCAATCTAAATCAAGATCTTCAAAACTGCTTGGGTATTATGGGTACTAATGTTATCATCTTTAATTAAAGTGTCATTGATATTTTAATCATTTCTTCATGTGCAGCCACATATGAGTCTAAACTGATTTAAAGCAACATTGAATAATGCATGGCGGGGACATATGAAGAAAAGCAAGTAAGGAATTCATTTTGGGCCTTTTTCACATCATGGGCTGCGAAGAAGGAAAGAAAGAGAGAGAGGAGACTCATTTGACAAGAGAGGGACCCGTTTGGCTATGAATCTGAAACAAGGGTTACAGGGGGAGGAATATAAAAGAAGAAACAAAAAGAAGCCCAGGGGCAGCGCCACAAGGGTCTGAAGAGAGCCACACATCAGAAAAAAAAATTCGGCTTCTTCAAGAGGAGGAGGAGGCGCACTGCGAGGCACATATTCAATCTGATTTTTGGGTGTGGGCTGTGAGCTGGAGGCAGAGAGCAAATAGAGCAAACAAAGGCTCATCTTCACTTGGAGTAGAGCAATGCTTTGGGTGTTCAAAATCCCTTGGTGGTTTACTCTCTTGCCCTCTCATTCCTCTTAAATTTCTCTTGTTAATTTATGGATCTTGGTGCTATTTGGATAATTTGTAGTTCTAGTATGTGTAGCTAATTTTCATATTCTAAGTTTATTTTGAAGCTTTGTATGGATTGATACTTGAAAATTTTTCTCTCTTGTTAATTAATGTTTATGATAGTTGTGAATCTAGCTTGAGCTTTACTTTTACTAAGTGGTGCGCAACACTTAGCTTGTTTGTTTAGTTGTAGCTTGGAAGAGTATAGCTAAACAAAGAATTAAGTTAGATTCGAGCTTGTCGTGAAATTCCAAGGAGGAATGGAGAGTTTGTTAGTGAGATAGAGATATGATCTAACCAAGTTTTACAATATTGAAGTGGTTGACTATAAAGCTAGTTGGCATAATATGTAGTATGGAAATATGCATGTTAATGTTAGCTAAGGTTTGAGTAAGCTCGGAAGAGTTATTCAAATACTTGAGACTTTAAGCATCAACTTAGTATTCATTAATTGACATTAGAGGAGGGTTATTAGAGCATCATGAAGTACAAAGTGGATAAATAAATCTAGGACTTTCCCCATTTGTTTTTCTTAAACTTTAAAATATATTTTCTTATTTTGCAATCCTATCACTTAATTTTTACCCAAAGCTAATCTTGATCATAATTTATTCATTGAACTTGCTTAAACATAGTCTCTGTTGGAACGACACTCTTACTTTTCACTATACTATTAAACTTGACCCGTGCTCTTGCGGTAAGCAATTTTGCGAACAGAAACTGGAAAAACTTTTTTGTGGAATGCTCTTGCTATGAAAATTAATTCTAAAGGTGGAATTGTTTTGACAGTTGTTTCAAGTGGTACTGCAACAACTTTGCTTCCAGGTGGTCGCACCGCTCATTTGAGATTTTCCATTCCAATACAAGTTGACTTGTTGTATCAATCATGAAGGAATTACCCGGCCCACGAGCTTTCCCAGATCCCGGAGATTCGAACCCGCACCGAACCCGAACTCGGACAGAGTTCTTGCAAGAACAAGAACAAACAAATGTTGTTACAAATTGTAACAAATTACTTAATTAACCTAAGATATCCCTTTTTAAATTCACTTATCTCTTTACTAACTATGATAGAAAAAGAATTTCCATATATCAATGTCTATCATAGTTAGAAAAGGAATTTCCTAATAATTAAATACTATCCATGATAGAAAAGAATTTCCTAATACAAATTGAATACTATCATGGATAATTAATAGCTAACCATTTTAGAAAAGGTTCACCTAACATGGTTAGAAAAGAAACAAACTAATATATATATATATATATATATATATATATATATATATATATATATATATATATATATATATATATGCGGAAGCAGATGCAGGCCTATACAAATTGGCAATATACAATTTCAAATAAACCATATAACTTCTACTACCTAATTCCCTTTCCTGATGCTCGCGCCTGTGCATGAATACCTGCAAAAATGTTAGTAATCGTGGGATGAGACAATTTGTCCCAGTAATCACCGCTTAACTCACTATAACAGTGAGATGTGCGGTAGCGAGGGCGTCTAAAGGGTACCTCATTTTAAAACCAGTAATATATATATCCATGTCAAATCTTCCTCCATTCATCACTCGAATCCCTCCATCAATTCCACATTACCTAAATATCATCTCATAGTCTCCAAACTAATGATGCTACCATAACTCTCACACTCACCTATAAATGCATTGTGCCATCACGGGGCATTCAAACATTTAATCTTCTCTATATGATTTGACACTGTGCCCCTCTCTATGATGAGGGGGCAAATTTCCCTCTCTTGCAATCCCCAGAGAGGGAACCCCAATTCTGTTTCCATTGCAGAATGGGAACGGTTGGGCTCTCAAATGCCTTAACAACCGTAGGGGCGGTTGGGCTCTAAAATGCCTTAACAACCGTAGGTCACTTCTCTCAATAAGTTGACCTATGATCCCCGATCCAATCAATCCGAAAAGGATCATCAGTACAAATAACTGTCGATTGGCCTATCGACAGTTATCATTGCGCGATGGTACATAAATTCCAGTGTCATGCAATGCTCACCATATCCCTATTAATATCTCATACACAATAATCAACATCAACATCAATATCATCATCAACATCAACATCAACATCATACACTCTCACATCACCTTCCAATCTATTACCCACAATATCTCCCCTCAACATAATTCTCCAGAATCTCAATTCACATCTCTCAAATAATTACTATCACACTACCCCTGCAATCATTTCATACCATTCCAAAATATTCAGCACCACCAGACAGGATACTACATATATAATGTGTAAAAATCTTTTATATGAAAATAATCGTGTTTGAAAGGCACCCGATAGCCTGTTTTGTATAAAAATACCTTTTCAAAGATAATATATATATAGAGAGGGTGAGAAAGGATTTTTAAGAAAATCCCAGCTAACGTCACCCTCAATGTTATAGTAAGGTTAAGTGTGATTACCTGTCGCCCTTAGCATTCCACTACCTTTCCTTATCGTTACTTGAAGATTTTCCTATTATTACATAAAAGTAATAATGAGGATAAACAATCATGCTTATATATGGATAATGAATAACACGTCTCTCTCTCGGTCCCAATATTACTACCCATTTCCCCTTCTTTTAATTTAAATGTTTTATAAAATCATTTTGATTACCACATCTAACAACACATCTCATATACAACACCAAAAATCAATTCAGCTAAATCATTCAATTAACCTTCCAAATGTACACATCTTATTCATTCATTATCTAACCAAACGCGTATAACATCCTCCAACTAAACCATGTATTATAATTACCAATTTCAGATTCACTTATGTAACACCTTCACATATCAAACCCACAACCAACCATTGAACTCAGAATTCAAAACCACCATAATTTCTAACAGTCAGTTTCTTCTAGTCATACTCTCATACATTTCAAAATTATTACATGAACTAAACATGCCGAATCCTATATCAATTTATCATATCTTCAATTTCAATTTAGCCAAGTAAAACACACATAATCATAAGCAAGATTTCAGTTACATTACAAACTCCCATACACAAATTAGGTTTCCTCACAAGTCTTTATAAGCCAAATCATACACAATTCAGAAAAGGAACAAGCACAATTTACATACTCAACCACATTTCCAGACACGCCATAATCGTAGCAAATTAACATAAATCAGATTATATTCACATACATTTTCATGTAATAACATTAAAAATATATCCATCTTAGGCTCAAACATGGATGATTACATCCGTAAGCAAAAACAACATCAAGAAAGTCATGAGATCAACTATAGAATAATTATTAAGTTTACAAAATCATCACTTCCAACAAAAATCAAACATACAGACCACTTACTTCTTATACTACTCTTTAAGTTTCCATCAAGACTTCACCTAATTAAATCTGTTTTATTAATCACCATGCAACTTATACTTTTCCTTTCATTTCCTACACTTATTCAATCAATGCATCAAATAGTGACAGAAAACATGTAAGCACTTGGACATACCTTATTTTATTTCATAAGGAATAACCAAACAGAATTTCACTCTAACCGAGAACAAAACTCATGTTCCTCCACAAATTCATTCTTTTAATTGATTCTAAAACATCTCCAGCCCTATAATAGTTATACATCTCAGAATAAAGGACATGAATATTTTAAAGCACACCTACATGAACAACACTTTAGCAGTACCCACTCCTTAAGCATGCATACATCACAATTCATTACCAGAAACACCAACGACACATAAAAATCAAATAGGTGAGAAATTTCCTTAAATTCAATAAGCTCCATTAATCTTATATGCACATACAAAACAGTATGCATTCACTAAAATTCATCAACCCAAGCAACATTTATACACTTATTAACTTCATTTTAAATAAAGAATCACAGACATATGTTCGATGAATGGTAATAAGACCAGAAACAAAGAAAGAGCAAGTATAAGAAGTCAAATCCAACAGAAATCGAACATATAAAGACATGTATCACTCAAAGAGTGTCAAATTCTTCTCAAAAACATCGAAATTTGAAGCATAAGCCACTGTCTTCAAACTTGAAGCAACAAGCATCAAAGTTAAAGGTCCACTTTCAACTATTTGACAACTCATAATCCCAAAACCTAAATCAAACCCTAACCAGCCTCTCTTCCAAACTCGCAGAAAAGGAGAGAAAATGATGGAAAGGGAGCTCACCTAAACTTGTTTTGTGTCTTCCATGCCTCGCCGGAGCTCGCCGTCGCCGGACATCACCGGAAAATGGCCACTCAAACTTGTAGGCCGTACAGAACATGAAAAGGGAAGAAAAGTAAGAAAATCAAAGTTGGGAATAAGAGTGTTTTGAAGAACAAAGAAACAGTGAAGCTTACCGAAAACCGCCGCCATCCGCCGCCCATTTCGCCGGAAATCGAAGAAACCCGCCGGAAAATGATTGAGAGAGAAGAGAAACAAATCGGCCTAAGCTTAGGAAGAAAGGTAAAAAGGAGAAGCTTGAGAGGGAAGTGAGGTGGACGGCTTTACCACCGCCGTCGCCGTCGGCCCCTTGGGTGGCCGGCGAACATATAAGGACGGAGAGGAGGAGGGAGGTCGGTGAAGAGAAGTGAGGAAGAGGAGAAAAATGAAAATGAAGGGGGGGGGTCCGATATTTTAAGGAAGAAAAGGAAGGAAGGCGCGTTTGGTTTAGTGAAATAAGGGGGTTCTCTGATGATTTGTAGCTCAAACTTGCCATAGTGTACTCTTTTAATTTTAAAACCACTTAAACCAGCCTCCAATCTCCTTAACCTTCAAAATATTTTGGGTTTTACCATTCCCTCATATTTCAAACTCTTCAATTTCTTAATTAATTATAAGCACATTTATTACTCAAAATTTCCAAAATGTCCTCAAAAATCACCAAAAATTCCTAAAAATTCCAAAATTCCCAATTTCTCCATGTATTATTTCCCAAAACACTCCTTGATCATGTATTAAATTTTTAGGATGTTACAAATGTCGTGATAACGACCTTATACTCGAAGCCAAGAGTCCCGAAGGATTCAGCTCACGCCGAACCGGGTTACTAGAATCCGGGTTTAATTCGCACAGCGAATCACCCTCTCAAAAAAAACCGTGAGAAGGAAAGCCAGAGTGGCTGAGGTGTCTAAGTACGCACACTCGGTTATTGAGAAATGAACGGGACACCTCTATTTATAGTGACATGAGTGTTACTAAGAAGGGTAGAAATATCACCGTCATTATTGCAGTCATTATGACACCAATCAACAATAATACCTGATTTGATTCTCTAATCAAATCAATCACATATTAATGTTGATTTGTTGAATGATTTGATTCTAATCAAATCAATTAGCATCATGTTAGAATCTTAAGTTTTGATGAAGACTAAAATATGAAAGAAAGATGCAAACACTTAGAGAATATTAGGCTAATATAGAACCCAAGTAAGAGTGCTTCCGGATATGAATTTACTTCCGGATAGACTAGGACTAGCGCTCGCGGATGAATGTCTCATCCCCCAGCAACAGCAAGCACTTCACTTAGTCATAACTCAGTCTAGGAGCATTAGATGTACAAAACCCTTGAGACTAAGTTAAGATGCAACCGGATGTGGATTTGCTTCCGATTGTCTTAAGGCTAGCGCTGGCTGTTGGTATGGATAACACTTAGCGCCAGTGAACATAACCCAACGTCCAGTGGATTAGCTTCCGATTGCTTAGTGACTAGCGCTGGCTGTTGGTATGGATAACACTGAGCGTCAGTGAGTAAAATGTGAACATAACCCATCGTCCAGTGGAAGTGCTTCCGGATGTGGAATTGCTTCCGGATGTAAGAAAGCTTCCTTAGACTAAGTGAACTCCCACTGCATGTGACTATGTGTTTATATTGCTAGACTAACGTTCAAAGTGCAGCACACTAAGTAAAGTTGCTTCCGGATGTGAATCCGCTTCCGCAAGCAATCAGAATGTCAGAACGTTCAGAGCAGTGCAGTGTCAGAATGCTTTTGGCAGAGCAGAGTTGTCAGAACTACTTTTCAGAGATAAAGCAAGTCAACCCTGCTAAGCATTAATGAAGCATTAAATGGGCAAACGGTAACATGGGGAAAACGACCATATTCAAACGGCTAACCCACCTACCAAGAGTGAGAATACTTGAAGACTATATAAAGAAGCTCACCTTCATTTATGAAGGTAACTAATATCTTTGACATCTTGAAGAAAGCTAGAGTGAGAAACTAAGAAATCCTTCAAGCATTTAAAGCTGTCCAGAAAAGAGAAAGAGCATTTAACGCATTGAGAGTTCATTTCATCTACTTATCTTGTACTCTTTGTTGTTAAGTCTCTTCTTGTATTAAGAGCATTAATTGTACTTAAGTGTGTAACATTATCCGTTCTTTAAGAGAACTAAGTTTAGAAAATCCTTTATTTGTAAAGGTTGAAGCCTTGCTGGAAGTAAGGGGGAGTTAGTTAGCAAGGTTGCAAGTGTGCCTTGAGAAAAACTTGTGGTTGTAAGGTTGCAAGTGATCCCGTCCAAAACTTGCGGTTGTAAAGGTTCCAGGTGAACCCGTTGTAAAACCTGGGGATAGTGGAACTCAACCTGAGTGGTTAGAACTGGACGTAGGTCAGGAAGACCGAACCAGTATAAACCCTTGTGTTGTTATTGTTTGATTTTTATTAGGTAGCACAATTCACCCCCCCTCTTGTGCATCCATTACTTTCACATCAATCACATATTAATGCTGATTTGTCAACTTTCTGCTTTCCTAAAGGTCGTCGGATTTAGCAATCAGATGATCCGGTCCATCGAGGGCGGATCCGATTAAATATTTACAACATCTCCCACTCGCACTTGATGGACACATCATCTTGCGATTCATTTTTCTTGAGCATTCATATAGGCGTCCGCCGTGACTGCGTGAGCACAATCTATGCAATTCAGATGCTTACAAACTAGAAGTCCTTGGAATAGGATCAGAATGCAAGGACGTCAATGCATATGGATTCTCGGTCCAGTTATCTCAGATTGTCTCGGATTCCCTAGGCTAACTTACACACAAGTGGCATTCTCAATCCCTCATGAGTTGAAAATTAACTCAGATGCCTTCACGTATACCTAAAAACCACACTTACTAGCACTTCTAGTAAGGGATGCATCATGGAAGTCCAGCGTTACATGTGTGTTATCAAGTTGAAGCCATTCCTTTCTGACTGATCATCAAGTCTACTTGAGTTTGCCACTTGCCCAGCTATCACTCGTTAGGTCGGATCTCTCATGACCATGGAGTTTCGGCTAGAGTAGCGGTCACAAAAACAAGCATCCTTGATGACGTCTAAGTCACAAGGGTATCGGTAGAATGGACAATTTCCCTTCTTACATAAGTCTGGAACTAACACCGTTATGGATCAGGGATTTTCCATCTACGTCCCAGTTGCGATTAATTAAGCACATGTAGTACGATTTACATGTTATGGTGATCGACCATCTGTCGCATGTCGATTTCAAAAATAAAATCACTGTATAGGCATTGGTCCCTCAACGAACTACTGAACTCCCACTGGAGAATTTTATGTCTGGCTACAGACCCGGCGGAATACCTGTGTATTCCTTATCATGACTTGAATTGTCATTTCCCAAACTTATTGGGTCGACCTATGTGAAGTATTCATCAACACATGATGATTTCTTGCACGTCTTACCTTCTCATACCCTCAGCATGTATGAGAGACGGTTGTCCATGTGAGTGGATTAACCTTTCTCGGATCTGTACGATATATTGCATACTTTACATTCATGTTTTATATATACAAACACACAACACTGTATATATGTGCGAAAAAACAATTCCGAATTGAAAAATGCATCATTTTATTCCAGAAACTAAATTTGTTCAATACATCAAATGTTGCTTACGCTTAAAACCTTTTTTAAGCTAGTGAGTGGATCAGCAAACATATTTAGATTTCCTGCAAACATATTTAGATCAGCAAACATATTTAAATCGCACTGGATATCCATAACATTTATGCCTATACGCTTTAGGAATCTCTTAAGTCACACAGCTTATTGAATAGTAGTAGCACAAACCACATATTCAGATTCCATGAATGATGGTGTTATCAAGTTTGCTAAGTTGAGTGTCCTCTATCCAGATTTCCTGCCCATTTGGCGTTAGAGTATCCTTCAGGATGGAGACTTTCTCCTATATAGCACAACTTTTGGTTCATCTCCCTTCTAGTATCAAATAACTTTTTTTTTCAGCGCCACAGACTGAAATCGGCTTACAAAGCCAATGACAAAAACATATGTCTAGTCTAGTACACACCACAGTGTATGTACATTAGACTTTCAATCACATTTGAGTATGAGACTCTTTTCATGCGTTGTACCTCAGATTCTTTCACAAGACACTTTTCTACTCTTAGATAATGTTCTTTCACCATAAGGGTATGCATAGGTTTGCAGTCACTCAATATTGAATCGTTCTAGGATCTTCACTATATATGTCAGTTACGACAATTATAGCATCTTCTTTGAACAATCCTTTTATATCTTGACACACAAGATATTTTCTGCTCTACCCATGTATTTCACTTAGAAATTCAAAAGACAATCAGTCTTTGATTGTTTAACTATCTTAGGTCTAATCTTAGCAAGCAGAATAAAGAGATAATATCACAATATTACCTTGTAACTGTTTTACACAAACACAATGGTCTTCTTCGATCATGTCGAAGTTGAATGAAGTTATAATCTCATGAAACTTCAAAAATCATTGTCTAGATGATTGTTTTAGCCCAAAAATGAACTTTAGGAGCTTGCGAACCCTTTGTTCGCATCCCTATTGCACAAGCTTCAGGGTTCTCCAAGTGTAAAGCTTTTCATCTAGTTCTCTATTGAGAAAACGATTTTCACATCCACTTGATGTAATTCCGAGTCTAGGTTGGCTACAAAAACCAATATAAACCTAATTGAGTTAAAACATACCACTGGAGAGAAGATATCCTCTTGATTTACCTTTTCTCACTAGGTATACCCTTTGGTTATCAATCGAGCTTCGAGATTATCGATTGATCCATTAGCCTTTTGCGTTTATTTGAGAATTCACTTATTCCCAACAGCTTTTCAGGCTTTCAGAAGATCAATAAAATCTCACACTATGTTAGCTCTCATGGAATCTGTTTCCTCTTATTTTGGCCTTTTGCCAATTTTCCTTAGCTGGATCTAAATGTGTATCCCTAACACTTATACGATCCTCCTCAATGTATTCAAACTGAGGATTAAGTACTGCTTCCTCAAGAGGAAAACCCTTTGTCTTTTCCGAATTGGGGTTTCAACAGGCTCACTTTCCTGTATTGGATTATGGTCACCACTGTCATCTAGTGAAAATGGTTTCAATCCTCCCACTCGGAGCAGTTAACTGAGTAACGCCTTCTTCCTCATTCTCATGGAGAGTTTTGGAATACGTAAGGCTTCCTCTGCTAGGGAAATCATTTTCAATGAATATTGCGTTTCTAGACTTAACCTCAGTCACTTATCCGTTCTCATTTTCACTAATGAAGACATATCTTTTAGAGTTCATAGAATATCTTACAAAGATACTCAAGCCTCTAAACCTCAACATTTCACTATTTGTAAAACAAGTTTTTGGAAATAGGACGCTGACCCGCATGGTTGTAGGACTGTTAAATCTATTTTGCATCCTGTCCATAACTTATATGGTGATGTGGTGACTGATTTCAAATAGGCACATAATTAAGTAATAATGTCATAGCTAAGAGTGTATCACTCTTTAGTAGATAGACGATTCTATCATAGACATTATTCACCTAATCATTACAAGAAGAACTCTGTTCCTTCTTTGTGCAACACCATCTTGCTGTGGTGTGCCAAGAATTATTACCCGCATAACAATTCTCTTTTCATCATAGAGCATATTGAACTGTTCATAGAGGTATTCTCAGCCTCTATCAGTTCTTAAGGCTTTCACCTTAAAGTTAGGTATCTCTATCAAACTTAGATACTTCTTGAAACATTCCAATGCTTCAATCTTGATTGAGATCAAGTATACATTCAAATATTGTGAAAATTCAACGATAAATGTAATGAAGTATCATGCTCTATGATATGCCTATCTGCAAATATTCAAATGAATAAGTATAAGAGGGTAGTACTGTGCATTGGTTACGTTGCCGAAAGGTTTCCTTGCGCTCTTGCATGCAAGACTATTCTCACATAGGGACTATTCCCTTTTTCGATACATCACACAACATGCCCTTATTTGAATAATTTAGTCATACGATTATGACAAATATATCCTAATATAGCATTTTATGTATCGTAATCAACATTAACAAAAATGTTGAGTAGCAAGAAATGAAATCACAATTTCATTAAAAACAAGGGAACTTTTCGAAATATAACCAAATCAGAAAAGATCGGTCTCATTATTAATGTCAACTATATTGACATTAAACCCAAATTTTTTAACTAAAGAAATAACAGACCTAGATTTCACTGGATATCTAGCATGTCAAGAACATCACATAAACGTGAAGGCTTGGCCTCCTTGCATATCTAATTTGTAGGTACCAATCCCTTTAACATTAACTCTGGTAATGTTTCCAACGTAAAGCCACATGCTCTTGCTGGTAACCAGCGAAAATTGCTGTGAAGTTCTGACGATCTCTAATCACACGGTCTGTATGCCCTTTTCTAAGGGTAGCCCTTGGCATAGCGGCCGAGATATTTACAAGTATAACACTTGATCTACGAAAGATCATGTTTCTTAAACTTGCTTCTTCCCTATCTTAAAGGACTTATTTCCTTTAGAGCCTCATGATCATTTATCATCTTTTGGGATCTCAATCCCTTGCCGTTAATGGACTTACTTTTCAACTAATGAAGAGTCATTTATTTAATTTAAATTGTCTGACCTTTTTGGTTTCACATGATCCATTTGGTCATAGCGGGATTTGGTGAGCCACGTCAGTAAAAGCCCTAATGCCTCATGTGATCCCAACTAGATAGGAGTGTTCTTGAGACAATTTGCACCTATTGCGCATCGGAAAGAGTACCACATGGTTAATGCGGTAGCATGTCTCTCAATTAGACAAATTACGTCGTTAGTCATAGCCGCAAGCATTGTTGAAATGAGTGGCTATCACCCAAGAGGGGGGGGTGAATTGGGTGTCAGAAAAAAGCTTATAAAATTCTCCTTTTTAAAACCTTACTCCTTGTGCTTGATGAGAGTGACGATGAATCATCCCATGCACAAGTAAGTATATAGTGGTGTGGTGCTTGAGATGTGTAGATTAAACAACCAGAATAAGCACACACAAATTTATCCTGGTTCGGTCACTTCCAGACCTACATCCAGTCCCCAGGCTTCACCTGAGATTTTCAATCCACTAAACTTCTTGTTTAAACCAGGCACAAGAAAGCCTTTACACTTTAGGTTTTACGAACACGGGTTCACCTAACAACCCACAGGTTTTCCACCGGGCTTACCTGCAAACCTTTACAACCGCAAGTTTGATCACTTGCAACCTTACAACCACAAGTTTTACACGGGCTCACTTGCAACCTTACAACCGCAAGTTTTACACGGGCTCACTTGCAACCTTGGAGATTTAGAAAACCTCTAAATACTCCCCCTTACTTTTGTAATGTTACAACACTGTTCTTCAAGCACCAAGCTTTAGAACAGCCTCTCTTGATTAGAAGATTTGATAATATGTTCACTCTATGAACTGATTATGATAAACACTTAAGTACAATGAATGCTCTCAATAAATGAAGAGACTTAACTACAAAGAGTACAAGATGAGTAGATGAAAAGAACTCTCAATGTATTAAGTGCTCTCTTGCTTTTCTGGGCAGCTTTGTATGCTTGAAGAGTATTCTCAGTTTCTCTCTCTAGATTTCTGTGATTTCTCCAAGTTCTCTTCATAAATGAAGATGAGCTTCTTTATATAGTGTCTTCAAGTATTCTCTCTCTTGGTAGGTAACAATGCCGTTGGAATATAGCTGTTATTCCCTTGTTACCGTTGCTCATTAATGCTCAATTAATACTCAGCAGGGTTGACTTTGCTTTATCTCTGAAAAGCAACTCTGACAACTCTGCTCTGCCAAAAAGCACTCTGACACTGCACTGTTGTACGTTCTGACATTCTGATTGCTACCGGAAGCAATTCCACATCCGGAAGCAACATCACTCAGTGCTGCACTTGAACGTTAGTCTAGCAATATTAACACATAGTCACATGCAGTGGGAGTTCATTATGTCTAAGGAAGCTCTCTTACTTCTGGAAGCAATTCCACATCCGGAAGTACTCCTACTAGACTTTAGTTATGACTTAGAGTTATATTCACTGACGCTCGGTGTTGCCTAATCCAATAGGCAGCGCTAGTCACTAAGCATCCGGAAGCATTCCTGCATCCGGTTGCGTCCTAACTTAGTCTCAAGGATTTTATGCTCCTAATGTTCCTAGACTGAGTTATGACTTAGTGTATTACTTGCTTCCGCTGGGGGATGAGTCATTCATCCGCGAGCGCTAGTCCTAGTCCATCCGGAAGTAAATCCACATCCGGTTGTACTCTTGTGGTTCTATATTAACCTAATTTTTCTAAGTGTTTAACTTGTTCTTTCATATTTTAGTCTTCATCAAAACTTAAGATTCTAACAATTGTGACCTATACGACAGTATATTTCCTCTTCCATACATTGTATGCATGTTGCTCCCTCTATGGAACATTTTGCATTGTGTCATGGAAGAACACCTTTTAGGGCTTAGTGACTTTTTGCTCTAACAGGACATAAGAGATCTTATGACGACACATGTCATAATTTTCTCTATTCATCTTGTCACTTCTCATAAGGACAGTGATGAATATGTTTTGACTTCATATAGACATCTAATTTGATATTTTTTTATAAAGTATGCACAAATAATCTCCACTTGAGATTAATGGTTCTATGAATCCTCTGAAAAACCAACAATGGTAGTTTACTAGTTTTGTTTTCAGGAATCAACTAGGTTGACCCCCATCCAACTCATTCTAGTTCGCTATTCATCATTGAACTTTTCTTATATTCTCTAAACTATATAGTTTAAATTAATAACAGCAACACATGCATATTATTAATAAACTCCCACTCAATTAAAATTTTATTAAATTTTATGAGGATGTTTATTTAATTTAATAAGTTATTTGTTATTGAATTGGAATACATTAAGAGAATAACAACACATGCAATTCAATCAAAGTAAACAACTCCCACTCAATTGGAGCATTAAATTTAAGATTAACAACAAATGAAATTCATTAAATAAACTCCCACTCAATTGGAGTATTAAATTTATTAAATAGAAAAACAACATATGTAATTCAATAAATAAATTTAACTGCCACTGAATTTGAGTATTAAATTTATTAAAACAGAAAAACAACACATGTAATTCATTTAATAAATTTATTTATATCTTGTGGTCGAAAGTGTCTTCACAAGACTTTTTGAGGAAGATGGGGTTTTTTTTAACTTAGATCATGATAATGGAAATAGATCCACACATTATTCTACAATCCTCACTTTCAGGATCTTGTCCTTATAAGTGTGTTTGACAATATTTAATTTGTCAGGTCCTTTTACTTCATCTTTAGAATCCACAGTCACACAGACTTGTTCCCTCATGAAACGTTCAATTCATGTTAGTTGGTTGTGACCTTTTAGTTTAGTGCTCATAGCATCAAACACTTTGATGCAGGGGTATTTTCTGGTTTAACGTTGCCATATTAATCAACACATGATTATGTTCACAAAAAAAATATTGGTCCAAAAACTATTTTAAATTAAACACATTTTCCTTATATATATATATATATATATATATATATTAATCATGAATAAGAAAAATTAAAGGATGCACATAGAATCTCAATAATTTTAAAGGCAACATACATTACTTATGTAAGTTTGATTCATGATTATTTATGTGTGTGTGTGTGTGTGAAATAGAAATTACTCTTGATTCCTATTTAATTGATACACAATCATCAATTAATTTCAAAATAAAAATCACTTATTTTATTTTAATTAATATACAACTAATTTAATTGATGCAAAATTAGTTGTAATTGACACATAATCAATTTAGTCAAATAAGGATCACTTATCCTTATTTAATTGGATACACAATCAATGAATGTCAAATAGAAATCACTTATTTCTATTTTGATTGATGCATAATTAATTTTAATTGATGCACAACCATTAAGGATCACTTATCCATATTCATTGATATATACATAACCAATTAATGTCAAATAGAAATCACTTATTTCTATTTTAATTGGTGCATAATTGGTATAATTGATACACAATCAATTTATTCAAATAAGGATCACTTATCCTTAATTTAATTGATACATAATCAATTTTAATTTGTTAAAAAAAATTTAGACCTTCACATCTTTAAAAATAAAAGGAAAAAATAAGGATTTTTTTTTTTTTAAAAAATTATTAATTAAATAATTAAATAATTATCAATTAATTAAATAAATAAATAACTATTAATCTGAAGGAAAAAAAATGTAGCCCAGAAAAATAAACTGGGTTAAAAAAAGGGTAAGGGACCTAATCTGCCCCCGAAGTAACCACCAAGGAGCGCTGAGCACCCTGAACTAACAACAGGCCCGTATCTGCACTCCAAGTAACCAAGGTGTTTAAAAACTACCCCGATTTGACGGTCAACAACGTTTGACCGTTAGTATGCATATGTGGACGCCACGTGGAGACCTGTTTTGCCACCCGGCGCCTTGTCATCGCCATGTAGGATAAGTTAATGTGGGTCACACATTAAATAAAAAAAAAAATTCCCCCTCCCTCTTCACCCCCCACCCACCGCCCCCCCACCCCCACCCTTCAGATACGGGCCTGTTGTTAGTTCAGGGTGCTCAGCGCTCCTTGGTGGTTACTTCGGGGGCAGATTAGGTCCCTTACCCTTAAAAAAATGTCATTGGGCCCGAAACGGCCCAAAACGCCCTTTTTTTTATTTTCGGATTAGGCCACGGCCCTATCCAACATCAGTCTGTTTTTTTTTGTTTTAATTTCGGTTGGGCCACAGCCCAAATGGGCATTTTGTAGGCAAATAAATCTGCTGGACTTCAGTTCAAAAAAATTCTGCTGGACCGGTCTAAACCGGCCCGGCCCGGTTTACTCCCACACCTGAACCGCAAAACACAGCACTTCACTTAATTGCTGCGCATTTACGAAAATGCCCATGTCTTCTTCCTCACTCACCAGCGGTGGAGCTTCGGTGAGCCCGCCGCCACCGCCGGTGACCCCCGAAAAATTCGGGGAGCTCTATCTCCCTCATCCGAACTCTGTTTGACGCGATGTTTACGCCGTTGGATTTGTCTCGACGAGCTCTACAAGCCTATGCCTATGGGTATTCACGAAAACCGAGAAACACAGTCCCAGATTTGCTCAAAATACACGTTCGGCCAGAGAGAGAAAATGCGGTTTCGACCTTGGATTTGTGATTAAATCTTATGAATGATTTCAGATACATTATTCTTTGATGTTTTATTGACCACGCATGTTATTAAAATCGAAAGGATAATCTTAATCTGAAGCCTATGGGATATTTATCCTAAGAACACGTTCTTGTCAAAAATCTGAGATTACACAACTATTTCACCCATTTGAATAAGTTATAACTAATCTCAGAAAATTTATAGTGAAGCATGCATATATTCATTTGATTCCAGATTTCATATGAAAACACATCTCACAAGGATAATGACATACATATATTAAAATATCAATATCAAATCTCACATATTCATTCCGTGACTATTTTCTGGAAAAAATAACATGCTTCAAATATAATGCATAATTCGCATATACATATGTAAAGAGACATAAACATGTTCTAGTTCATGAATAAAAGCATATAATTTTAAATTAATCACAAAGAAATAAAATAAAATGTTTATATGTTAATTCATTAAGCAATGTAGCGGAAAAAATAATTCGAGGCCCTACCTCAACTCCAGCCTCAGAATCATTATGGCTCTGATGCCAATGAAGGAATTACCCGGCCCACGAGTTTTCCCGGACCCGGAGCTTCGAACCCGCACCCGAACCCGAACTTGGACAGAGTTCCTGCAAGAACAAGAACAAACAAATGCCGTGATAACAAGCTTATACTCGGAGCCAAGAATCCCGAAGGATTCAGCTCACGCAGAACTGGGTTACTAGAACCCAGGTTTGATTCACAAATGCCGTGAGAAGGAAAGCCAGAGTGGCTGAGGTGTCTTAGCACGCACACTCGGATACTGACAAATGAACGAGACACCTCTATTTATAGTGACAGGAGTGTAACTAAGAAGGATAGAAATATCACCGCCATTATTGCAGTCATTATGACACCAATCAACAATAATAACTGATTTGATTCTCTAATCAAATCAATCACATATTAATGTTGATTTGTTGACTGATTTGATTCTAATCAAATCAATCAGCATCAATCACATATTAATGCTGATTTGTCAACTTTCTGCTTTCCTAAAGGTCGTCAGATTTAGCAATCAGATGATCCGGTCCATCGAGGGCGGATCCGATTAAATATTTCAAGCAAATCAGAATTCACCGTTGGCTAACCTTTTAAAGGAAACACAATTGATTATTGGATGAGGCTCCAATGGTTTAGCGTCTTGGTATTTAGGGTTTCAATCGTTCACTTCAGGACGTCATGCATTAAAATCGTCCATTTGGAGGCAAATGTGTGGTGATGAGTGGTGATTTCAGGAAGATACTTCTTGTGATTCCAAAAGCGTGGAGAGCCGATATTATAAATGTTTGCATCATCAATCTTATGGAGACATTGCCAAATGTATGAGTTGACTGAGAACATGTGCCTCAGCTCATCAAATGATCCAATCGTTAAAGAGAAGATTGAAAATTTTTCAAAATGGTTGTTAGACATTGGTGATGGGAAATTAGGCACACCTAATGGTGCATATGAGGTTGAAATTCTACCTCAATTGATTTTGCAATCTAGCGTTGATCCAATACATGCTATTGCGCACTAAACATATGACAATTTCTTGAGCAACCTATCTTCCAATTCAAACTTAAATGATTGTGCCATACTAGCTCTTACATTATAGATGGTAGGTCATTGTTAATCTCTAGAAATTTAGCATATTTCACTCAATTTTCATTTGTTAACACTCACAAATGCTTGATAATGTTCATAATTGAGAGAATAACTTGTGAAAATTGAGTGACTTTCCTTTAGCTCATTATTCAAGAAAACTATTGGAATCATCTATGTTTTGTAGGGGAGAGATACAAAAGGAAAGAAGTTCATAAGAGGAGCAAAGTGTTGCATCATTTTTTTTATCAGAAAAAGTGTTGCATCATGGCAAGTCATGGAAAGAAGACTTACTCTGATGAGGTATGCCGCAGCGCACAACATTGTATGTTGCGGCGCATGAAGAAAATAGAAGAAATGTGCTCTCAGACATGATGCGCCCCAGCGCACAACAGTGTATGCCGCGGCACACAGCCCCTGTTTAGATATAAAACTTAGGGTTTGACCGAAAATGGAACATAACAAACTTTGGAACAAGTGGGGAGCTAGAGAAACACCTTGAGAGTGAGTTAGGGCAAGATTTGGAGCTTGGGGAAGAGGATCTTTGGAGCATTTTGAAGCAAACTTCTTGTGGAGTCCTCTTTTGTAATCTCCTTCTACTTCCATTTCTCTTTCTCTTGCATTGCTATGTTAGTAAACATGTTTAGATATGAGATTCTTGATTTTTTTTCTCATTATGTGTAGCTAAACTCCTTATTCTAGGTTTATTTTGAAGCTTTGTATGGATTGATACTTTAAAATCCTTCTCTCTTGTTAATTAATGTTTATTATAGTTGTGAATTTAACTTGTGCTTTGTTTTTACTAAGTGGTGTGCAACACTTAGCATGTTTATTTAGTTGTGGTTTGGAAGAGCATAGCTAAATAATGAACTAAATTAAATTCAAGCTTCTCTTGAAATTCCAAATAGGAATGGAGAGTTAGTTAATGAGATAAGAATATTCATTAACCAAGTTTTGTAAAATTGGAGTGGGTTGATATAGAAGCTAGTTGACAGAGTATATAGTATGCAAATGTGCATATTAATGTTAACTAAGGTTTGTGTGAGCTTGGAAAAGTTATTCAAATACTTGAGACTTCAAATATCAACATAGTATTCATTAATTGATAATTGAGGAGGGTTAATCAAGTATCATGAAGTACAAAGTGGATAAGTAAACCTAGGTCTTTCCCATTGTGTTCAAATTTAAGTAGACTATTTATTTTGCTAATTGTTACTTTTATCACCTATTTTTCACTAAACTACTTGTTTTGCCCATACTTAATTTAGAACAAAATGAACTTGTTGAACTTGCTTAAACATAGTCTTTGTTGGAACGACACTCTTACTTTCCACTATACTATTTAAACTTGACCCGTGCTCTTGCGGTTGCAAAATTGTGAGTAGTAATATAAATGATTACATGTGTTCATTACTTTGTGGAGAAGCTATTGAATCTTTTAGCGCTGACAGTGTTTGCCCATATTCTGTTGAAGCTGATGATGTGGGTAACCTTTATTCAACATAGTTTCTTAACACAATCGAAGCATCTGGAATGGCACCTCATTGCCTGCAACTTAAATTTGATGCGCCAATAATGTTACTTCGTAACATTGATCAGGAAGGTGGGCTTTGCAATGGAACAAGATTGAGAATCACTAGAATTGGTAAGATGGTGCTTGAGGCTATTACTTTGAATGGAAGCAAGTCTAATCGAAAATTCCTAATACATAAAATGGATATGAATCCTTCAGAGACAAGATTGTCATTCAAAATGCAAAGGCGACAGTTTCCTATAATTCTTTCCTTTACCATGACAATTAATAAGAGTCATGGACAATCGTTGAGGAAAGTTTGACTATATTTGTCAAAACCCATTTTTACTCATGGCCAATTGTATGTAGCTTTGTCAAGGGTTAGGAGTAAGGAAGGACTAAAATTGGTGTTAAGTGCACAACATGATGATGCAACATCTATTAGTCATACTGAGTCAAATGCTGACGTGTCACTAGTTTGTTATTAGATGCTGAGGTGTAACTAATTCAGTTAGATAGTTAGCTGACGTGTCACTAGTTAGTTACAATAAGTCTCTGTCTTAACAAGTATAAAAGACCTCTGAATGTATTAGATCATTTCATGAAATGAAATTGAGATTTTGGCATGGTATCAGAGCCTCTCCTTCTCTGATAGGTTTTTGATCATGAATCTTTGATCAAAGCAAGAAGACGATAGGAGAAACAAGGACGAAGATGATAGAAAGCAGTTCGCATGTCTCAGATCCAAGTGAATCAAGCAATTACTTCCAAAACTTCACCAATAAAAAGATCTCGGTGAAGCTTGATGACTCCAATTACCTCCTATGGAAGCAGCAAGTTGCGTTCATGGTGAAGCAACATAACCTACGCGAATTTCTTGATGGAACTGTGACCGTACCTCCTCGGAAAGTTCGTGCAGCAAATACTTCTGAAATTGATAATCCAGAGTATGAGAATTATGAAGCTTTGGATTCAGCTCTAGCTTCATGGCTGTTATCATCAGTGAATCCTTCGATTTTGCCGGAACTTGTTGGCCTTGAGACGTCAACGCAGATTTGGTCAAAATTGGACCGGATTTACTCAAGTAAGTCAGCTTCGAAGATCCTTCATTATCAGAATATTCTCTCTAATCAGCAAAAAGGTGAGATGAAGATGAGAGATTATCTAGCTTCAATTAAAACCACTTGTGATCACCTGGCTATGCTTGGAGAACCTGTCTCTGAGCAATCTCAAATATCACATATCCTTAGAGGACTTACTGGTGAATTTGAGTCTATCATTGCAATTGTGCATGCATCAGTGAACACACCAAACCGATTTGATCTAGACACCGTGCATAATATGTTGATAGATTCCGAAGATCGTCAACAAAATTTTGCTAAGAACACAGTGGCTCATGCAAATCATACAACCTCTCTTTCATTAGAGAATGGATCAGAAGAGTATCCACAAGCTTTTCAGGCTCAGTCACCATATCTGAACCAAGGAACTGCTGGTAGAGGCTTCCTGAGGCCACCATTGTTCAATTCTGGCCGTGGTTTCTCACAGTCAATGTTTTTGAATCCAGGAAATGGTGGTCGAGGACGTGGCCGTTCATTCTATATACCTAGAAGTGCCTCATGTCAGATCTGTCATCGTGCAAGTCACACAGCTGATCGCTGTTATTATAGGTATAATTTCAATCAGTCTGCTTCATATGGAAATAATTCTACTGCTACTTATGGAAATTACTCTAATGCCTATTTTGCTGATCTTGGATCTGATGGTGCATATTACTCTAATAATTCTGATATGTCTTGTTATCCTAATGGTGTACCACAATTTGGCTCATATGAGTCCTCTTATTCTGCTCCTCCTGCAAATGGAACATTGGTACCTAATCTGGTTAGCACTCAGTCTAAGATCCCAAATAGTGAGTCTAGTTCTATAGATGCACAGGCTCAGAACATTACTCAAGGAAATTCTGCTGTAGTCAGTACCACTCCAACAGCTCAAGCATTTATTGCTACACTAGATACAGTGACAGATTCAGCATGGTATGCTGATTCAGGAGCCACTCACCACATCACAAATTCTCCTAAGAATCTTCATCAAGCAACTTGCGATGGTAAGGGTAAAGTTATGGTAGGAAATGGCACAGGCTTAAATGTTTCTCATGTTGGTAATATGCATCTACACTCTCGTGATTCTTGTTTACACATGAATCGTGTTTTATGTGTTCCTGATATGTGCAAGAATTTATTATCAGTTGCTCAAGTTGCTCAGGAAAATGGAGTGTCTATTGAATTTTTCCCTCATGCTTGTTTTGTAAAGGATCTGAGGACAGGGCACATCATTATGGATGATATTGAAATCAATAGGATGTACAAGATGGGCGGCTCACCCATATCCGCTCAAAATAAAACATCACAAGTTTCAACTCCAGCTTGCTTTCATGTAGCTGTACCTGATACAACATTGAACTTGTGGCATCAGCGACTTGGACATGCTCATATTGATGCAGTAAAGTCTACTTTACGTGCTGCTGGCATTTCTTGCAATAGTTCTTCTGTTTTTCCTTTATGTCAGGCTTGTCAATTAGGGAAAGCTCATAAGCTTCCATTTTCTTCTTCTAATACTGTATACAACAAGCCATTGGAATTAATAACAATGGATTTATGGGGGCCTGCTCCAGTTGCCTCTCATGGTTTTCTTTACTACATTGCCTTTGTTGATGCTTTTAGCAGATTCACTTGGATTTATCCAATAAAACTTAAATCAGATGCTCTGCAAACGTTCAAAAATTTTAAGGCACTGGTTGAAAATCGGTTTGGTCATAAAATTCAAATGATACAAACTGATAATGGAGGAGAATTTGTGTGTTTTAAGTCTTTTGTACAGGCTTGTGGTATTGAGCATCATTTTACATGTCCTCACACATCTGAGCAGAATGGATTGGTTGAACGTCGTCTTAGGCTTATAGTTGAAACTGGGTTAGCTATGCTGGCTCAAGCCTCTTTACCTCTATTTTACTGGAGTGATGCCTTTTGCACTGCTACATTCTTGCTTAATCGTGTCAGCTCTTCAGCTCTTAATGGTGCAACTCCTTTTGAGAGAATCTATGGTGTTAAACCAGATTACACAATTCTGAAAGTATTTGGCTGTGAGTGCTATCCTTTTATTCGTCCTTACAACAAACACAAGCTGGAGTACAGATCTTCTCAGTGCATATTGTAAAGTCCCACATCGACTGGGGAGGAGAATGAAAGGTGCTATATATAGGCCTGGATACCTCCCCCTCTCGACGCGTTTTATAACCGTGAGGGGTGAGGATTCCCCAAAGCGGACAATTTCGAGAGCAAGGCGCTGGAATGTTACAGATGGTATCAGAGCCAGGCTTGGGTCGATGTGCCAGCGAGGGCGCTGGGCCCCAAGGGGGTGGATTGTAAAGTCCCACATCGGCTGGGGAGGAGAACAAAAGGTGCTATATATAGGCCTGGATACCTCCCCCTCTCGACGCGTTTTAAAAACCGTGAGGGGTGATGATTCCCCAAAGCTGACAATTTCGAGAGCGAGGCGCTGGGATGTTACACATATTCCTTGGTTACAGTTCACAGCACAAAGGGTACAATTGTTTGGATGTCCAAACTGGTCGTGTCTTTGTTTCTAGACATGTAAGGTTCAATGAATCTGTATTTCCAAAGATATCTCAGGTCAATATTCGACAGCTTGCAACAAATAATCATGCTAATCTTTCAGCATCCTTTTCATCCTTAAAACTAACACCTACCCTACACAACCCAAATAGCCTTCTTTGTCCCACATCAACAACTACAAATGGCCCCACAAACATCTCTCCTTATACACCAACAACTACAAATGGCCCCACAAACATCTCTCCTTATACACCAACATCAGAAAATCACCCCTCTAACTCACAAAATCCTAACCATGACACAGACGCCTCTTCAACCAATCCTTCACCTATATATCCACCTTCCTCTGCTGCCTCTATTGAACAATTTATACCACCCTCCCTTGACCTTTTATCTACCAACACTCATCCTATGATTACAAGATCCAAAAGTGGTGTACTCAAGCCTAAAGTATTTTGTGCCATTGCTGATGAGTTTGTTCCAACTACCATTGCTGAAGCTTTTGATTCTCCAGCATGGAAGAAAGCTGTTGAAGATGAATTTCAAGCATTGACCAAATTTCAAACATGGGATCTTCTTCCATTACCTTCTGGACGAAAATCAATTGGGTGCAAATGGATATTCAAGCTAAAGGCAAATGTTGATGGCACACTAATTAAATATAAAGGGAGACTAGTTGCTAAAGGATATGTGCAAGAAGCTGGAACTGATTACACTGATACATTCAGTCCTGTTGCTAAAGCTGTAACTGTACGCATTATTCTTACTGTGGCTGTTATGAAAGGTTGGATCTTACATCAGGTAGATTTTAATAATGCCTTCTTGAATGGTGATTTGCAAGAAGAGGTATATATGGATCAACCACCTGGTTTTGTTCAAACCTCTCCCACTGGTCAACAGCTTGTATGCAAGCTAAGGAAGGCTCTTTATGGATTAAAACAAGCCCCACGTGCTTGGTTCCATAAATTAGCAGATACTCTGAAGAATTTTGGTTTTCAAGAGTCCATTGCTGACTCATGCTTGTTCATGTATCAAGAGAATTCTGATGTGGTGTATCTTTTAGTGTATGTAGATGATCTGATGATTACAGGAAATTCTGAGAAACTAATTCAGCAACTGATATCAAAGATGGGTGCACTATTTTTCGTTAAAAATCTTGGTGAGCTCTCTTTTTTCTTGGGAATTGAGTTCACTAAAACACCATCTGGACTATTGCTCACACAGCGGCAATATGTAAATCAATTGTTGCACAGAACAGATTTACTTCTCACCACATCATACAGTACACCAATGTCCACTAATGTCAAGCTTAAATCTGGTGATAGCTCTGCATTTGCAGATCCATCATTATACAGAAGTATTCTTGGCACTCTGCAATATGTCTATTATACCAGACCAGATATTGCCTTTACTGTAAATAAATTGAGTCAGTTCATGCATGAGCCTACAGTAAAACAATGGGACTGTGTTGAGAGACTACTTCGTTATCTTCGAGGCACCACTACCTATGGGCTACTTATCAAACCAGCAAATGTGCTCAGAGTACAAGCATTTGCTGATGCAGATTGGGGTGGAAACAGGACTGATAGAAGATCTACAAGTGGATTCTGTACTTATCTTGGACCAAATTCTATTACATGGACATCACGCAAACAACAAGTAGTATCTCGTTGTGCCACTGAAGCAGAATATCGTAGTGTGGCAGATTGTGTTGCTGATGTACTCTGGATAATGAAGTTGTTGAAAGAAATGAAACTTCAGATAATTGATATACCAACAATTTGGTGTGACAATACAGGAGCTGTAGCACTAGCAGCAAATCCAGTATTGCACAACAAATCAAAGCACTTTGAGCTTGATTTACATTTCATAAGAGAGAAAGTAGCAGCAGGCCAAATACATGTTGGTTATGTTCCTTCGTTTGATCAAGTGGCAGATGTGTTAACCAAGGCACAAGCTAGTTCACTTTTCTACTACTGTCGCAAGAAGCTGAATGTGGAACCTCTGGATGCATCAAGTTTGGATGATGCACTTGTGGAGACTGATACTGATAATGATTAGCTGTGATGGAAGATGCTAAGGCGAACTGAGTGAAGATTCTTGTTTCTCGAAGCAGGGGGAATATTAGTCATACTGAGTCAAATGCTGACGTGTCACTAGTTTGTTATTAGATGCTGAGGTGTAACTAATTCAGTTAGATAGTTAGCTGACGTGTCACTAGTTAGTTACAATAAGTCTCTGTCTTAACAAGTATAAAAGACCTCTGAATGTATTAGATCATTTCATGAAATGAAATGAAATTGAGATTTTGGCAACATCCACCACAACAAATGTGGTGTACCATGAGGTGTTCTCAAATGTGGTAAAATAGTGATGCTAAGCTGCTGACAAACTATTTTCTTTGGTGCTTTTATTTCATTTCACAACTAAACAGTGCAAGAACAACCTCAAGCTTTCATTTGTTTGTGTGAAATTTTTTTTGCAGAACATTAAACTGTTTGGTGGTTTTTTATGTGAAATATGTTGTTCTATTGTGTTGAACTCTTTGTTATGCCCTTTATTGCTGCTAAGGAAAAGAATTTTAGATTTTGATAATGTGTTCTATGTTTAGTTAAATCACAAGCGCAACGCGGGGGAGTGCCATCTCATTTTTTTAAAAAGAAGGGCAATGACCATATTTTACCCTTAAAGTAACCACCCTGGATCACTGGGCACCCTAAACTAACAAGGGGTACAATATTACACCCAAAGTAACCAAAGTGGTCCAAAATACCCTGGACCGACGGTCTTTCACGTTTGACCGTTAGTTGGCTAATTTGGGCGCCATGTCTACTATTTTTTCCACGCGGCACCTGTACAAATGCCAAGTGGATTTCCACATGGATTAAACCTCTTCTTTTTCCCTTTTGCTGATGGCAGAGACATAAATATTTAAAGTCATCACTTTTTGTTTATTTTTTAGGTTAAGTCAGCGATTTAGAGAGGAGTGAATGCAAAATCTGTTGAAGACACTCCAAGTTGTATGTGCGAAATCAGGTGTATGTGCGAAATCGAAGTGGGATGCATGTGTATTGAAAGAAGTGAAGAGATTTATCCTCCAAGCTGATATTTGTCAGATTCCCCATTGTTAGGTTCGAGCCTTTTAGGTAAGGTAAGGAATCTTTTGATTTTTTTCAAATGTATAAGTTTAGGAGTTGATCTGTCATGTTCCCACTTTGCTTGTGTTTTGTAGTTTTCCTAATTTTTCCTTTGTTATATTTTGTTAGGGGTTTTGGTAAATGGGGAGTAAGGGAAATAGTAGTCGTCCAAAGTGTGTCGGGAAAGGTAGACTCCGTGGGGCCAATGCTTTAGTGCAAGGTGTGCTTGAGTACATGTCATTAAGGAAAAACACATTATTGAGGGGAGGGAAGCAATTGAACGTGAATCACGTGAGCGAAGGAATAAGTGGGCATTTTGTAAAGAATCTGATAAAGCTGATTCAGTTGATGGTGAACAAGAAGGGGAAGAGCATATAGATAAAGCTAATGCAGCTGGTGAAGATGGTGCTACTGGTGCTAATGAAGAACCTAATTTAGAAGGTAACATTAAAGAAGGGGAAGAACATATAGATAAAGCTAATGCAGCTGGTGAAGATGGTGCTGCTGGTGCTAATAAAGAACCTAATTTAGAAGGTAACATTGAAGAAGGGGAGGAGGATTTAGAAGGTGATGATGAAGATAATGAAGACAATGATGAAGAAGTTGATAGAGATGAAATTAGGCATGACAATGGAGAGAATGATGGTGTGGTGCTCAGTGAAGATGAGGTTGAAGATAAAATTGATGAAGTTGCTAATGATTGTCACTGTGATAGTGAGACAGAACAGGAAGATGAAGGAGATGATTTGGGCCTTGGCACTTCTGCTCGGCCAAAAGAAGTGAGGGTTTGACCACCTCCTAATGTGTTACAATGAACTGGATTTTTTTAGTTGGGCAAGGCTTATGCTTCGAAGCAGGAGTTGATTGATGACTTAAATTCATATGCAATAATGGTTGGAGTAAGCTTAACAACAGCTAGAAGTGAGCCCAAAAAATTTAGGGCATGCTACCAATTGGATTGCCCATTTGATTTATATGCGTCTAAAGATCGTCACAACCCAGGGCTGGTGGTGAAGACTTTAACCCTGTAGCACACATGTGGCAGGGTGTTTAGTAATGACAGGGCACAAGTACGGTGGCTGGCAAAACACTTCAAACAAAAGGTGCAAGATAGACCCAAATATCGAACCACCGAAATGATGCGTGACTTGAAAGATGAGTACAAGCTGAAGGTGAGCAAGTCCAAATGCAAGAGAGCAAAGAGACAGATTCTTCAGGAAATGCATGGGAGTCACAAGGATCAATACAACAATCTTCAGCCATACATTAAAGATTATGACCGCAGATAGAGGCACAGACGTGTGTCTTCAAATCAGTCAAGAGGCCTTGGAAAATGAAGGGAAACGAGTTTTCAGCCATTTGTATATATGCTTCAACGCTGCAAAGGTGAACATGTTGTTTAAATGGTTTGTGTAACATTATGTTCTTAGCTGGTCTAAATGGTTTTCAGCCTTTTGCTAAATGTTTTGTCCTAATCCAAGTAGAGAGGATGGAGTGTTGGTTGTCGGCCCTTGATTGGCGTGGACGGCACATTCTTGAGAGGATATGCTAGAGGTATAATGCTAACAGCAGTAGGGATTGATGCGGATGACTCTATGTACCCACTAGCTTTTGCTATCACACAAAAGGAGAACACTTACAACTGGAAGTGGTTCCTCGATTTGTTAACGAATTCCCTTGAATCATGAGATGAATCTAATTTAACGTTAATGTCTGATTTTCAAAAGGTCAGTTTCATACCTATTTATATTTTAATATATGAAATGTATGTGATACTAATGTACATATTTTTTGTCGTATAGGGGTTAACTGCTGCAGTGCGTGAGTTGCTCCTTGAGGTAGAACATAGATGGTGTGTGAGGCATATATATGGAAATTGGGGCAAAAATATTTTGGTGCTGTGTACTTCCAAAAATTCTGGGCTTGCTAACGAAGCACATTTGAAGAGCGATTTAAGGACACTCTTGCTTCATTAGGAGAGACTTGAGTGGAATGGTGAGGATGGTTATGAAGTTACCAAGGGCACTGATAAGCATGTTGTATTTTTGGAACGTAAAAGTTGCTCATGTCGGATTTGGGACTTGACTGGGATTCCATGTCAGCACGCAATGAGTGCATTGCATCATGCCAAGATAGATCCTATTACCCAGATGCATCGGTTTTACCATAAAGAGACATATCTAGCTGGTTATAAGACTAAGTTCCAACTTATAAAGGGTGAGGAATTTTGGCATATTGCTAACTTCAAACCACTGGAACCAGCACCTGAGATTAAATTGCCTGGAAGGCCCAACAAGAAAAAGAGGGACAGATCAGCCTACATGGAGAGGTACAAGAAAGCTAAATAACTTGGACTACACAGTGCTGCCGAGGTCCCACCAGATAGATGATCCTTCCAATCCTTTGAATAAATTGTCAAGGAAGCATACCCCCATGAAGTGTTCAAAACGTCATCAAGAGGGTCATAATGTGAGAACTTGCAATCAAGTGACAAATTCTCTTATACTATTATTTTTTATCTCATCTTAAATTTGATTTGATAGTTTGACTTGCATTATTGTTGCCTTTATATTATTGTATGTCATAGACAAATCCAACCCAAGAACCTGAACCAACTGAAGAGCTTGAAGCTGCTACACATGGACAGCCATCATATCAGGTTACTAATTGTAAACACCCTATTTTGTTCGCGTCCTACAAAATAATAAACAAAAACATAAAAAATGTTGTTATATGATTTGTCTTAAAGAAAAAAAGTAACAAGTGATAAAAAATGGAAAAATATAAATTTTAAGTTGATCATGGAAACATTCTCAATAGACATCTTTTTTGAAAGGAAATGCATTGGGAAATTAGAGAGGGAATAGCCAATAATAGGTCAAAATGTTGACTAAGTGTGAGGAATGCATTGAAATGAAAAGGGGATGATTGCAATATTTGATTATGATAGTGCTTAATTCTTTCTTGATCCTTGATTTGACCTCCTATAATGTAGTCACACATGAAATAAGAATTGGAGGGATATGCGCTTATGTCATCAAAAGACATTTGATGATTTGATTCATAGACACTAACAAATCTTCCATATTAGTTAACATTTTGAATTTTAATAGGAAGCAATTATACCCATTCCACATGAGAGGAGAGGTTAAAATTGGAAGCATTTTGAATATGATCCCATCATGGTTGTTTGAATTAAAATTAGATTGGAATTGGAGGGAATTTTGTTTTTACCTATACTTTATCTGACAAATGTGGATGGAATTGAAAAACCCTTATTCATTCCATATTGATGACATATGAATTAAAATGCTCTCATAGTGGAAAAAACTATAATTAAGGCAAATACTTGACACATGAACCAAAGGACAAAATGTTGCATGAATAAGGAAATGAAGAAATCATGTTTGAATGCTTGTTGGCTCCAAAATAAAGAAATTATACTTGAATGCTTGTTGATTCTACGCATGAGATCACAAAATCAGAATATAGGTTTTAATGTTGTCCATTTCTATTGCCTCTAAGATAAATAATTTGAGAAATTTATTGGAGGGTTGATTGGTGTACAACGTTCAAAATGAGAAGGAAAGAAAATCACTGCATATGCCTCATGTTTGACAATTTCCGTTTATAAAAGAACATGACATGCCATGTCCAAATAACAAAATAAAGAAGGGGAAGATATTTCGCAGATTTTTGGGGATGAATTGTCTTCACAATCAGCATGTATCACACCTATAAATAGGAGGGGGAGGATTTTGTTTATGAGGCACCATTTAGCTGAGAGCAAGAGAGAAAAAAAATATGTGAGTGACTTGAGAGAAAAAGAGGAAGTTAATTAATTCGGTGAGTTGAAAGAAATGTATTAGAGAGTTTCATATACATGATCATTTCATTCTTTGACAAATCCTTAGTTTTGTATTTTTTATACATGCTTAATTGAAGCTCTAAACATATTTATGATGCAATTTGGCCTTGATGATTCCCTAATTTTAGTATATTTTCATATATAATTTAATCATATTTAGGTGTCATCAATTCAAAATGAACATATTTGGTGAGAATTTAAAAGATTTTGTTGTGAAATATTGTTTAGGAATTTAAAGTGAAGAAGGTATTTGCATTATCATTCCTTAATATTCTTTATGTGTGTAGATTCCAAGTTAAAAATGAAAAGGCAAAGGAAGGCATGGATTTAGGCAATTAGCTACTACGGAATGGGCTGATTTGTGCAGTTGGGCTTGTGAAAAGGAAAGGATTATACATGCATGGGAGGGCAGGCTCCAGGAGAGCTGCTAGAAGGAGAAGGAATTAAAAAGAAAAAAAGAGAAGTGGGAACAGACACGTTTGGGGAGTTGTAGAGGCGGGAGCTGCTGAGAAGAGACGAAATGGGAGCTGTGGAGCCCAAAGGAAATTGATCTGAATACACACATGTCACCGCCACTCCAAGCCTCCATTTTTCTCTTGTTCTCCATCATGGTTTCCTCACTGTTCCCCTCCATTTCCACAATGATTTCTCACTTCTCTTTCCACATGAGTAACTAAAATCCTTGTTCTTGGTGATGGGAATGGAAGGATGAGCTACGTGAGCTTCACATGGGTGTAATTTGTCTTACACAATCTTTTCCTTTTATGTAGTTTAGATTTCTAAGGTTTTAGGGATTAGATCTATGTAATTGGTTATGTGAATTATATTTATCTTTTGAGATGTGTAGGAACAATTTGCCTTGCTAATTTTCTTTTGAATGAATTATCAACATTGGGCTTATTGACTTGAACATGTGTTAATTTTATGGTTTATGATTTTAATACATGCTTTTAGTTAAAATCTTGTGCTAAGTAAGAGTTCTTATTTAGCTGATAATGATGTTGTTTATTCATGCTTAGAAATTGACAAAATAAATTTAGTAAAAACATGAGTAGCATTGGACTTAAACTTACTAGTTTTAATTTATTGGTTGGGGTCTCAACAATGGATTGGAGCTAATAAGTTAATTAGGTTGCGATTCAAGGTTCCGGTCGTAGGATTAATAGCTCATTGTCTCTAGTAAATTTAATTTGGTCATGTGCTTAATCAACTTAGATTAAGATAATTGATGTTCGGGGTTCCGACATTAATTATATTGATCTAAGTCTAGCCTAGAGGGGTTTCTCTAGGGAGTTTATTGACTCCTTTACCCCCAAATATTTTATATAAGCCATGATTCTTGAAATTCCCAATCATTGAGAATGTTTCATTATTTGTATTAATCCAAAATGTTTTACTTGAATTTAATCTAATCTCTATTGCAAACATAAATTTCGTTTCCAAACAAATTTGATACTAGTTTCTAGGTTCATTTACATTTGTAGGCTCCTCTAAGAGAACAATACCGGGGGTAACTTCCACTTATCCCGAGGTCAAAAATATCTTGAAGGAGTGGCCCCAACGTACTACTTGACCCGCTAATCCAGTATCCTTCATTCTCACATTGGGGGTAGTGTACCAAATAAGGGATCATTTTGTTTATAACTTAAAAGCGATGATTGCTCTAGCCGATGAATATCTCCAAGTTAGAGATATAGGCAAATTTTTATGAGCATTGAGCTTAATCTCATATGATTATTGCTTCTATTTTGCTATCATTTTATGGTTGATTAATTGTGGTAATTATGGAATATGATTTATATTGCAATTAGTTTGTCCTTACCGAAATTTGCCTCTTGCATATAATATTTGAGTATCCAACTTCTATATGTGAAAATGATAATTTGCTTACGTGCTATTGTTACATATATCCCACTTATAAAACGGTTACTATATTTTGAACATCTTTCTCTTAATCACTGTATGTTTTTGTCCTTTATTCAAACAAATGTCATGCTTTATGTCTTTCCCTGTATCAAAAAGATTTTGTTTCTTCCTACCTTCATGACTTTGTGTGCATGTCTTCAATGATAACATGTTTGTCTTTTTCACTTGTTAGATTTTATCTCTTGATTGCAACCATTTTTTTATCAAAACTCTAAATCAATACAGGAATATTTTATATAAAAAAAGAGAACATATTGGTTTCGAAATAAGTTTTATGCCACATGTTTTTTTTCGTTAAAAAAAACTATTTCAGACGAAGTTGTTTCTAAATTTAAATATCCATGGTTTTATTTTCTTGAATAAAAAATACAAACCCAACAAAAAATTTTATCTCAAAAATCAAATATATATTTTCCTAAAAAACACCAACCAAGTGACACGCATTTCTACCCCTTTCAAACTACACGGGCTTTGATCCCTTAAGGGTACATAGGCCCTAGGATTTATCCTAGGTCAAGCCCAACTAAGTAAATTCTCTTTTTCTTTTCTTTTTAGTTTTTATTCTTATCTTATTGTATATATTGATGTTGTTTGGTAATTTAAATAAAGGGTAAATGTGCAAAAATATGACTAAACTTTACCCTAAGTTGCATTTTTATGACTAAAGTTTCGCAAGGAGCAAAAATACCACCAAACTTGGGATTGATGTGCAAAACTATGATTTCCGTCAAATATGACGGTGTTGACCGTTAGTCTTCGACATGTAGGATGCTGAGTGTGCAATAATGACCATGTGGCATGCTGAATAGATTTATGTGGGGCCCACGATGGGGTTCCTTCTGTTATTGAAATCAATTCCTGATCTGATGGGGGTAAGGGTGTGTTTGGAAGGGATGAAGAGGGAGGGAGGAAATTGTTTTTTATTATATGTGGGCCCCACATAAATCTATTCAGCATGTCACATGGTCATTATTGCACACTCAACATCCTACATGTCAAAGACTAACGGTCAACACCATCATATTTGACGGAAATCATAGTTTTGCACCTCGATCCCAAGTTTGGTGGTATTTTTGCTCCTTGCGAAACTTTAGTCATAGAAATGCAACTTAGGGTAAAGTTTAGTCATATTTTTGCACCTTTGCCCTTAAATAAAATTAAAATTAAGGTCATATTTATTTTTAAATAATTAGCTTAGGGTAACCGTTTTTATAGACGGGTGTTGTGGGGTGCCTAACACCTTCCCCACGCACAATCGACTCCCCAATTTCTTAATATTATTGTGAAAGGTTTTCCAAAATATCCTTTTTAAAAATTTTGGTGGTGACTCCATTTTTTCATTTTAATGTAATTTTTTTCCGGCTCTACACTAATGAACATAACCATGCCCATGAACTTGATACAGACATAGAACTAACCCAACAATCTCATCTTCCTGCAAGATCTCGTGGTGGGAGAGCCACTCGCGGTGGGAGAGCGCCTGATGGGATGGTTATTCTAATTGATGAAGATACAAGGAGAACAACTTATCTGTAATAATTTTCTTCCTTTATGATATTTTCACTTCAACCTCTCTGCCAGATGCTAATATAATATTTCAATTTTCTCCTTGTAGCCTACGACTAATGTATCAATTGACATGGATACGGGAACTGCTGAAGAGTACCTCAGTAAACACGGAGACCCAGATATTGAGACAAGATTACCTATCCGTAATGAGAGGAGAATAAGGACACAAAACATGCCTGATGAGGAAGTAGCCAAACCAATGTTGCAACAAGAAACATTCAATATAAAGGCACTGAGCATGATGTTTCCCAACTTACAGACCTCCCATTCTCACCTCCTGGGCTGACATGGATGGCGCACCCTGCATTGACAACATCGCAGCACCAACTCATGGCCAGTTGGGGAAGAGGGGCTGGCAGGGGAAGAGGAAGACCAACTTCAGCTGGGAAGTGAAGTTGCAGCAGTGAACTACTATTTTGATTTAGTGTGGGCTTAGTTATGTTGACAGCCGGGAAGAAACTTGTTATTTTGTAATATTTAGAAGGCAACTGATAGTTCTTAGCTTGCCATACACTTACTTATTATTTTGTAATAGCTAGGCATACACTATTTACTTTGGAAGGCAACTGATGTTTCGTAATAGTTGGGCATACACTTATGTTCACATTTTGGCCAAGTAAATGGAATATTTTGGCAGCATTGTTTTGTCAGGATTTTTTTGGCCTTATGTTTGGCAAGGCAACATTATTTCATATATAATTTCATTATGTTTGGCAGCATTTTGACTGCATTATGACCGCATTATGTTCACATTTTGTCAACATTATCATCATCACTAAATACACGTTTGGCAGCATTGTGACTCCATTATTTTCTCATTTTTGACAGCATTATCTTCACATTTTGGCAGCATTATCTTGCCAAGCTTATTTTCCTTGTGGCTTGCATTATATCAGCCCCTGTGACTTATTTTTCTAAGCTTATTTTGCCTCTCCTTATCATTTGGCAGAGACTTACAATTGTTTGCTAATATTAATAGGAGGACAAATCAAAGAATATAAAATACACAAAGTCATACTAAATACATATAATTTCATTAACTTCTTGTAGAAATTGAGAAGAGAAGAGAGAAGATTTAAGAAGAAGAATAATTTCTCTTATTGATAATTTGCTCTATGGTAAGGATACATTATATGGACGAGTATTCTCATAACTGCATCCATATGCTCCAGTTGAGGTTGGTGCATGAATTGACTTACCATTCCTACTGCATAACTGATATTTGGATGTGTGTGAGTCAAGTATATCAGTTTCCCAACTAGTCTACGATATCTCTTAGTTTTAACAGTAACTCCATTTTCCTTTATTACCGGTTTGCATTTGTCATCCATAGGTGTCTCCTCTGGTTTTGCGCCTAGCATCCTGGTCTCATGTAGCAAGTCTAGTGTGTACTAGCGTTGTGAAACATTAATGTCTTTCCTGGTTCTGGTTATCTCCATGCCAAGGAAATATCTCATCTAGCTATTTCCTGTAATAACAATGTCATCAACATAAACAATTAAGATTGTCACTTTTTCACCATTATGTCTAGTGAACAAGGTGTGATTTGCTTGCCCCAAAACAAAGGCCATCTTCTTCAACACTTTAGAGAATCTGTCAAACCAAGCTCTTGGAGATTGTTTCAATCCATACAGAGACTTCTTCAATCTACACACGATGTTATTAGGGGCTTTGACACCCTCTGGAACTTCCATGTGCATTCTTCCTCTAAGTCACCATTCAAAAAGACATTTTTAATACCTAATTGATGTAACAACCAGTCCAGGTTGGCTGCAATAGAAAGAAGTATGTTGATAGTGCTGAATTTGGCAACTGGCGCAAACGTCTCTTCATAATAAATTCCATATGCCTGAGTGTACCCCTTTGCAACTAATCTGGCCTTATATTTGTCGAGGCTCCCATCGGGGTTAAACTTTGGAGTAAATATCCACCTGCATCCAATTGTCTTCTTCCCTCTTGGAAGATTTGTAATCTCCCATATTTTGTTCTCTTTAAGAGCCCTCAACTCCTCTTCTGCAGCTAACTTCCAATTAGGATCAGTCATAGCTTGTTGGAATCGAAGGTGGTGGGATTTTCACCTGAGCAGTGTTAATTACAAAGTTCTGCATCTTTGTAGACAGATTACCATAAGAAACAAATTTCTGAATAGGATGTTGAGTACAAGATCTTACCCCCTTTCACAGAGCAATAAGCCAGTCCATCTCTTCAGGATCTATTCCCGAGTCAGATTCATGGTCATTCCTCAAAGCGCAAGGAACTCTACTATCAATTGCATCATTTCCTGATTGTAACTCCTCATTTTGATCTTCAGTGGCCACCCCAGTATTGATCTCAGCATTACTTTCCACTATAAGAGGATATGATTCAGTGATGGTAGTATCTTGGTGTGTTGGTATATCTGGTTGAGGATCAATAGGATTGGCTATTTCTGGTTGAGGATTAGGTGGATTGGCTATTTCTGGTTGAGCATTGGTAGGAATCTCAAGGTTCATAATTAGCCATTTTGTACTGTTCTCCCCTTGAATGGGTAATTTGAGATAATAAGGCTCATGTTCATTAAATGTAGTATCCTAAGAAACAATGGTTTATCGGGTTGTTGGACAATAACACTTATAACCCTTTTGACTTGGAGAATAGCCAATAAACATGCATTTATCAGCTTTAGGACTAAGTTTCCCCATACCATGCTTGTGAACAAAAACAACACATCCAAAAACCTTTTGAGGAAGTGTATGAATGAAAGGTGAGTTGGGATAAGTTTCAAGGAGTTTTTGGATAAGTGTGGAGAATTCAAAGACTTTGGATGGCATGCGATTGATAAGGTATGCAGTAATAAGAATGACATTCCCCCAAAATATATCAGGAACATTCCTTTCCATTAGGATAGCTCTAGTAACTTCCCATAAATGTATGTTTTTCCTTTCCGCTACTCCATTCTGTTGAGGGGTATAAACACAAGAGGTTTGATGATGGATACCTTGTTTGGTAAGAAACTGTTTTAGTGAACCGCTCAAATATTCTTTAGCATTGTCACTTCGTAAGATCTTGATAGAGGTGTGGAATTGATTTTTAACAAAGGAGTAGAAATTTTGGAAATTTTGGCCTACTTCAGATTTTTCTTTCATTAGGTAAACCCATGTGATTCTAGTGTGGTCATCAATGAATGTTACAAACCACCTAGCATTGGTTAGGCTTTTTGTTTTAGCAGGCCCCCAAATGTCGCTATGGATTAAGGTGAATGGTGTGGCCGGTTTATAGGATTGTTTCGGGTAGGCTAATCTTTTGTGTTTGGCTAAATGGCAAATTTCAAAGGAAAAAGGAACTGAATTTTTATTGAATAAAGTTGGAAATACATGCTTCATATAATCAAAACTGAACGTAATGGATGCACAAGAGGGGGGGGGGGTGAATTGTGCTTCAAAAATAAATGCTCAAATTAAACGACACAAGAGTTATACTGGTTCGGTCTACCTGACCTACGTCCAGTCCTCAACCACCCAGGCCGAGAGTTCCACTATATCTCAGGTTTTAAATCGGGTTCACCTGAAACCTTACAACCGCAAGTTTTGCACGGGATCACTTGCAACCTTACAACAAGTTTTACACATGCTTACTTGTAACCTTTCTAACTAGCTCCCCCTCACACCAAGCAAGGGGTTAACCTTTACACTTAAAGGATTTTTCTGACTAAGTTCTCTCAAAGAACGGATGGTGTTACACACTTAAGTTCAATAAATGCTCTTATAACAGAAAGAGACTTAACTACAATGAGTACAGAATAAGTAGATGATAAGATCACTCAAAGTGTTAAATGCTCTTCACTTTTTCTGGGCAGCTTTGAATGCTTGAAAATGTTCTTAGTTTCTCGCTCTAACTTCTCTCAAGAATATTCAAAGATAATTCTTCTACACATAAATGAAGTTGAGCTCTTTTATATAGTCTTCAGGCAATCTGACTTTTGGTAGGTGGGAGAGCCGTTTGAATATGCCCGTTTTTCCCATGTTACCGTTTGCCCATTAAATGCTTCATCAATGCATAGCAGGGTTGACTTGCTTTATCTCTGAAAAGTAGTCCTGACACCTCTGCTCTGACATAAGCGTTCTGACACTGCAACTTCTGACATTCTGATTGCTTGCGGAAGCAGATTCTCATCCGGAAGCAATTCTACTGAGTGTGCTGCACTGAGTGTTAGTCTAACAGCATAAAAACATATAGTCACATGCAGTGGGAGTGTTCTTAGTTTAAGAGGTCGTCCTTGCATCAGGAAGCACTTCTACATCCGGAAGTGATTCCACTGGATGAAGGATTATTACTCACTCTCGCTCAGTGTCTATTCAATCCAACAGTCAGCGCTAGTCACTAAGCTATCGGAAGCACTTTCACTTGACGAGGTAAACTTACTGACGCTTAGGGTTATATCTATTCTATCAGTCTGCGCCAGTCAAAATCTATCAGGAAGCAATTTCACTTGACGAGGCTGATTCACTGACGCTTGGGGTTATTCTATTTTATCAGGCTGTGCCAGTCTAAGTCTAACAGGAAGCATTTTTACTTGACGAGGTGAACTTACTGACGCTTGGGGTGATATCTATCTTATCAGTCTGCGTCAGTCTAAGTTTAACAAGAAGCAACTTCACTTCCGGTTGAATCATAGCTTAGTCTTAGGTTTTGTATATCTAGCGTTCATGGACTAAGTTAAATCTCTAGTGAATTACTTGCTGCCGCTGGGGGATGAAACATTCATCCGCGAGCCCAAGTCCTAGTCTATCCGGAAGTAAGTCCACATCCGGTTGCACTCTTACTTGGGATCCTGTGTTATTTTATTGCTTTCTAAGTACTTGACCAATTCTTTCATATTTTAGTCTTCATCAAAACTTAAGATTCTAACAAAAACTAGGATGGCCTAACTTATGATGCCATAAAAGTACATCCTCATTATTGGAATTGGAACTAGTAAGTGCTTGCTTTCCTTCTGAATTCTTCTGGTGTAAGCCTTCAAGATAGTAGAGTCCATCCAATTCCTTAGAACTCCCAATCATCTTCCTCGAGTTGAAATCCTGAAAAACACACCCAATGTCATCAAACAATACCCGACATTTCTTGCTTTTAATTAGTTTGCTTAATATAAGGAAGTAAGGTAAAGGTTTTACACCCATTATTCTACCTCGTATCTCTTCATATCATTGAGACCCTAAAGAAAATCGTGCACCCTTCCTTGCTCCACCAATAGTTTGTAGTACTATGCATCATCAAGATCCTTCCATGGATGTACTTCAAATAAATCCAATAGTTGTCAGATTCGTTGCAAAGTACTGTAGTATTAAGTCAAAGTCATCTCACCTTGTTGGAGAACCTGAAGTTGCCTCTTTAGTTGAAGCAACGCTGATGTATTATTCAGGGAGGAATAAGTGCGCTTGGCTGCATCCAAAATCTCTTAGTCGTATCTGCAAGCAGGTAACTTGTTAGAATCTTAAGTTTTGATGATGACTTGATATGTGACACTTGCATTACACTTGATTCACACCTTACTTTAACTGTACAATATTTATCAGTGAGTTATTGTATCTGTCATATCTGTTCTTAAATGTGTAAGATATTCACTCATGTGTTTATCATCATTAGAAAGAAAGCGAATGTCAGAATATGAGTTTTGATGATGACTATGTGTTTTGATGATGATTAGAGATGATGACTATGTAACGGAACTGATTAGATTTCATTGAACATAGGAGCAATTGGACAGAACATAGGCAAATCAATTTAGCAGAAAATATATCCTATAATGGAAAAGATAGTGCTAGAATTTCACAGAAGGACTTAAGCATATATATATATATATATATATATAGGATCAAACATATGTTGAATCAGTTTGACAAGAACTGAAGAAATCCTATTAGACAGAATTTATATCGTTATGTTAAGAAATGTTGCGCTAGAATTCATGAAGTGACATAGAACTTAGATCTTGTTATTTGGTTAAGTCACAAAATATAATGATATACTTGGGGTTATATCGCTATAATGTATCAGTCGGAATTATAACTTGTGAAGAATTTTGTTACAGACTGAAATATATCCTTATATTTGAAATATATCCATATATTGGACAATATAACGATATAAATCATAATATAGCGATAGAAACGCGAAAAATTCATTTTGATAGCTACAGGTACACCTCTATGACAGAATGTTTTAAAGCCATTAGGCACATGAGAATGTTCAGATAGGCTAATTCGGTAAAACCCATTGTGCCTCTACCCAAACTAGCTTGTGTCATATGAAGAAGCAACATTAAAAGGCTCTTATCTCAATGGTCATATTCCAAGAGAGCCAATAGGCGAATTACAACAGCTAGATCTCATCTGATATAAATACCCAAGCTGTGAGACAATAAAAAAAAGAGAGAAAGTCTTCAGAAAACCTCTCCGAATGGAAGTTGTTAGAATCTTAAGTTTTGATGAAGACTAAAATATGAAAGAACAAGTTAAACACTTAGAAAAATTAGGTTAATATAGAGCCACAAGTAAGAGTACAACCGGATGTGGATTTACTTCCGGATGAACTAGGACTAGCGCTCGCGGATGAATGACTCATCCCCCAGCGGAAGCAAGTAATACACTAAGTCAAAACTCAGTCTAGGAACATTAGGTGTATAAAATCCTTGAGACTAAGTTAGGACGCAACCGGATGCAGGAATGCTTTCGGATGCTTAGTGACTAGCGCTGCCTATTGGATTAGGCAACACCGAGCGTCAGTGAATATAACTCTAAGTCATAACTAAAGTCTGGTAGGAGTGCTTCCGGATGTGGAATTGCTTCCGGAAGTAAGAGAGTTTCCTTAGACTAAATGAACTCCCACTGCATGTGACTATGTGTTAATATTGCTAGACTAACGTTCAAGTGCAGCACTGAGTGATGTTGCTTCCGGATGTGGAATTGCTTCCGGTAGCAATCAGAATGTCAAAACGTACAGCAGTGCAGTGTCAGAGTGCTTTTTGGCAGAGCAGAGTTGTCAGAGTTGCTTTTCAGAGATAAAGCTGTTAGAATCTTAAGTTTTGATGAAGACTAAAATATGAAAGAACAAGTTAAACACTTAGACAAAATTAGGTCAAAATAGAACCACAAGTAAGAGTACAACCGGATGTGGATTTACTTCCGGATGGACTAGGACTAGCGCTCGCGGATGAACAACTCATCCCCCAGCGGAAGCAAGTAATACACTAAGTCATAACTCAGTCTAGAAACATTAGAAGTATGAAATCCTTGAGACTAAATTAGGACGCAACCGGATGCAGGAATGCTTCCGGATGCTTAATGACTAGCGCTGCCTGTTGGGTTAGGCAACACTGAGCGTCAGTGAGTTTAACACAGCCACACTCAACGTCTAGTAGGAGTACTTCCGGATGTGGAATTGCTTCCGGAAGTAAGAGAACTTCCTTAGACAATTGAACTCCCACTGCATGTGATTATGTGTTGTTATACTACACATCCCATAGCAAGAGTAAATGACACACTAATTCAGAACATAGTCTTAGTAAGATTGCTTCCCATAGCAAACAAGCTTCCCACAGCATGTATAGTTCTTACTACACTTGATTATATATACTACTCTGTTGGACTAACAAGTATGTGCAGAACTTAGTTTTACTTCCGAATGCAAATGAGCTTCCGGATGCAAATACTCTTGGCACTGAGATTCAGAGACTAACACTTGCAGAGAAAGATTGCCGCTTCCGGATGAACGATGATCATCCGTCAGCAAGAGTACAAGAGTCAACGTCACATACTCAGAGGTCAGAATGTTTTTGTCAGAGCAGAGTTGTCAGAGTTGCTTTTCAGAGATAAAGCAAGTCAACCCTGCTAAGCATTAATGAAGATGTACCTCTCAACGGTAACATGGGATTAACGGCCATATTCAAACGGACATATTCTATCTGCCGCCCAAGCCTGAATATTGAGGCCGAGTATAAAAGGAACATCTACATTCAGAAGAGAGGTTGGAAGAACAGAGCCTATTGTCTGAGACATTGTATTCTACATTCCTTTCATCTTCTACTCTCTGATCTTAGATTTGTAACACTCTTAGAGAGTGATTCATTTGTACTTAAGTGAGTAACATCATCTATTCTTAGAGAGAATCATTTGTACTTAAGTGTTTATCACAATCAGCTCATAGAGTGAACATATTATCAAATCCTCTAATTGATAGAGGCACTAAAGCTTGTGCTTGAAGAACAGAATTATTATCTTACAAAAGTGAGGGGGAGCATTTAGAGGTTTTTCTAAATCTCCATAGGTTGCAAGTTAGCCCGCAAAACTTGTGGTTGAAAGGTTGCAGGTGATCCCGTTGTAAAACCTGTGGTTGTAAAGGTTTGCAGGTGAGCCCGTTGCAAAACCTGTGGGTTGTTAGGTGAACCCGTGTTCGTAAAACCTAAAGTGTAAAGGCTTTCTTGTGCCTGGTTCAAACAAGAAGTTTGGTGGATTGAAAATCTCAGGTGGAGCCTGGGGACTGGATGTAGGTCTGGAAGTGACCGAACCAGGATAAATTTGTGTGTGCTTATTTTGTTTGTTTAATCTATTCATCAAGCACCACACCACTAGATATTTACTTGTGCTTGGGGTAATACATCCTCACTCTCATCAAGCACAAGCAGTAAACTTTTAAAAGGGAGAATTTTTATAAGTTTTATTCTGCCACCCAATTCACCCCCCTCTTGGGTGACAGCCACGCATTTCATTTGGTATCAGAGCAAGGTCACTTGTTTAAAGGATCCAACGATCTCAAGTGCAAAGACCTAGGCTGACTTGGGATATAAAATGTGTTTTGAAGGTTTTGATCATACTATCCCACCCTTGTTAGAAAATACTGATTTTTACTTATGGAAGGCAAGGATGAAAAGTTTTGTGCTATCCTCGAGTTTCAAAATGTGGGATGTCTTTGTAAATGATTCTAATTTCAAACCAAAAGTAAACTGGACTGAAGAGGAGAAAAATTTATTTTACTTGAACATTAGAGCAATGCAAATTTTGTACAAAAGCTTAACTGACAGTGATGTCCAGAAAATTAAACATTGCTCTAGTGCTAGAGATATTTGGAACACTCTTGATGCTATGTATGCCTCTAACCACTCTCTTGAAAGTAAAGCTGTCCAAAGCTCATCTCGTGCCCCTTGTGGATCAATTGACGGTGAGCTACAGGAAGCTGATATTGAGGAAGCTAGCACCAGTGAAGAGAGTGTCGATCTCTGCCTAGAAGATTCAGAAACTGAAGAAAATGAGGTACCTAAACTTGCAAAAGAAGTTCTAGGCTTAAGGAAAAAGAACAAGAAACTAGAGGAGTTCATTGCTTCTTCTACATCCAAGGTTTCCAATGTTCCATCCATAGAAGAAGAGCTATCACTACCGATAGCTAGTTCCCTAACGGGAGCGGAAGCTCCAACATGTTCCGGACAGTGTTCCAACTGTGAATCCCTATCGAAGGAACAAGAAAAGTTTTCAAAAGGTCCTGAGACCTCAAAAGTTGATTTAAAAGAACAGAGAGTCTTTGAAAACAAAATTGACCAACAAGATAATGATAGGAAATCCCATTCTGAATATCATTCCACTATCTGTCATTATTGTGGTAGATCAGGTCATATTTCTCACACATGCAGTCTTAGAAGAAGTTTACATGTGAGAGATAAATTTGTATGGATCCCTAAAGGACAAGTAAGGTCCAGTGCTAACCATGTAGGACCCAAGTACAAATGGGTACCAAAACTTCCTTCTAGTGCCTTACTTGTGCAGGAAAGATCAAGAGTTCCACTTGCCCCAAAGAAGAGAACTCCTGGTCCAATCATAAGAAGCAGTGCACTACCACAAGGAACACTATCCTGAGAAGAACAAGAGAGAGAGAATTTCTCGATCAACATGGAGAAAGCCTATGAATTCTGTCTCTGATAAGACAGTGCTTCAGACCAAGGATAAGTATAGAAGATCTCCTTGGGTAAGCAAGGGATCACTGAGAGTCAAAGCATGCGGTAGTAAAATATCCTATGCAAATGTTAGATGGAATTATTGAGATCTTACATCAAGCATCATGGATATGTACATTCTATTTCATATAAAAGAAAGTGTTTCACAATGTTCATAATCTACATGCTGTCATGATCAAAACTATATATCTATATATCCTTGTGCACATAGTCATGATTGATTCGCAATGCCATATTCATAGTGAATAATTCTTAGGTGCATGTGAATGACACACTTCCTACAACTGACCATTCAGATCCAAGTCTGGATACTGTAAAGGAAAAAAAGGGAATTATTTGATATCTTGTAGGAAAGAAGATCGGAAGCAACAACAAAACTCAAGACCGTACCTCATCTGAGCAATTAGTCAAATCTTGATGAGTTGTTCTTCATGCTGGGCTCCTGGTGCTACTGCTCTTGAAATAGAAAAGATCAAGCACCGCCTGCCAAAATCAAGCAAGCTACTACTTGACGCAAATGTAGCTTTGGTGATGTCATTCTTACCCTTTTCCTTAATTGAATGATTAATCAGGTAATGAATGCATGTTTACTCATTTCATCGGCAATTGACATTTATGTATCTAAAGACAAACTTCAAATTGCTCTATGGAATGAATGAGAAGAATATGTAGCGTCTAACCACACATGATTGACTTAACAGTTTTCAAAATATAGTGATACTCGTATGACTTTCTTTACAAACCAGTGATGATCTTGTTTTGAAAATGATCTAATCACATCTTAAGCTTCAATGATCTTAACCCAAGCTTGTGTTTTTAAGTAGTATGTTGACACAGTTTATGAAAGCTTGAACGCTGTTGATGTACAAGAGAGAATTTCAACGAATTTGCTCCTGATCAAGATAAGAGAAACTAGCTGCACTGAAATGTTGAGGAAATCTCGCCAGTTATATATGAGCATTTCTATCCCTTACTCATTCTCTTGTAGATTTTAATAGATAGTCTCTCTTGTCGGACATACTTAAGAAGTCTTAAGAATTGCCTTGAATTAATTTCTGCAAAGGTCGATAAAACCAAAGGCAAATGACAATAGGATGGAAACTTAAGATAGATAACCTGCCTGGAAAGAACTAGTAAGAATCACTATCCACTGGCAGCTGTGTATACTGATACACTATCACAAGCCGAGTGCAATCTGAATTAAGTTAAAGCTTGTTAATATCCTAAGAATAATGAGATCATATCAAGTATATCTAAAGGAACTTGAGCTAAGATTTGAAAATTATTCTTGAGATCATATGCTGAAAAACTTGGTTGTTCTGTAAACCTAATTTATTCTTAAAACTAAATTATTTTGTTGACTCTAAAGCTTCTAGAATTTCATTGTGTTGACAATTTACATATCTTCATAATCTAGCATGAACATTCTTAAGGTATATTCATTGAATTATATTTGTTTATGGAACTCCGAAAATATGCAACCTGATCGATACCCCTTGTGCCTTCACATTGGTATTTATCCAAGAGAGTGTGAATAGAGTTCATGACTTGATAGTGAAACTAAGAAATTGTGAACCAAATTTCAAAGTCTGTTTTCACATTATTGATACTCCTGCTTTACCAAATCAATCAGCAAGGGCGATATCCTAAGTTTATAATATTGTGCTGATTAACATAATCTTTGACTTGGAAAATCCTAAGCAGGTCTATTAATGTTAACTCTTAAGCTCTCCACGGACCATCCGGAAGCACACTTGCTTGCTTCCGCTAGCACTTGCTGGTGGCTTGGAGGGGAAACCATGAGGGCTGCCAATGTTAAATCTAAAGACCCTCACCTCCGAAAGGGGATACACTTCCGGAAGCATGTGCAAGAATGGTCTCTCAACTACAGACATAGCTACCAAACAACCACTGAGGGTTGATCAATTTATCCTTATAAAGGGAAATTTGGGAATGTTAAAATGAAGTTCAATCTTCAGAAAACACATGTGCTTAATTGTTAAAACCTGCCAACTGTGCTAACTTAGGCTTCGAAGTGTCAATCCTTAGTTTCGCAGGTCCCCCAATGTTGAATCTTAAGTGAGTCCAACCGGAAGCAAAACCACTTCCGGATGATCTTTTGCTGGCGCTGGGTGATGACTCAAAGCTACCGGGAGCGCCAGTGTCTGGGAAAAGACACGTCACTTCACAAAACGTTTCATCTTCCTCCATGGGAAGTTGTGCCTCCTCTGACAAAGTGAAGCGACACATGTCAAAAGGTGCGCCGTTCCAATTAAATGTTTACGTTACCCAATGAACAAACACATGTTTTCAATAAAGAGTCATTATGAGTTTTCCATCCGTTATGTCATTGCATAAATAGGGAGCGCCATTCATTTTTTCACATTTCTCACACAAATTTCACCCACAAAACTCTCTGAACTCATTCATCGCATCTTCATCAAGTTCATCACACTGTCCTTCATTTTCTTCATCTTCTCCATCTATATTTCTGCCATTTCATTCCATACACTTCACTTCAAACCCTAAACACAAAATGGCCGGATCACATGAGACAAACCCCAACACTGAGATAGTCACTGCCTCCAAGAAATCAAAAACTAAGTCTGGGAAATCTGGGCATCACTCAAAATCTGAAAAAACTGGGCAAGTTCATGAACACACTGGGCAATCTGGGCATCAACAAGAACATTCGAAGAAAAAGGGGAAGAAGAAAGTTCAGTTTAGTGAAGAGTCTGCTTCTAAAAGACAGCGAGTAGAGGAGGATGATCCTCTTGTGTACAGAGATGGGCCACTAGAAGTTGTTTCTGGGAAACTTGAGAATGCAAAGCCCTACTTCACCAATGGAATGTTCGTCGACTTGGACAAAATTGAAGAACTAGGGTTTGGGCATTTGAGGGTATATCTCCAGAAGTACATGTGCTGGCTGGGGATCAACAATGAGTATAACATCAACATGCTGACGGTGTTCTGCCAGTCTCTCACAGCCAAGGCTAAGTATAAGAAGGTGAATGAGAAGGAGCACATTCGCAGAGTCACCTTTACAGCCACAGTGAGGGGGAGGACTTTCAGTTTTACTTGGAGAGACATTAACCGCCTGCTCGGGGTCACTGAGGAAGAGATGAACGAGTGGTTATACCCTGAGAAACTCAGCCAGGCAGAGCTTGAGGAAGTCTATGACACCAAGGGAAATAAGGTGTCTGGCATGTCTGACTCCAACCGGGTACTCCAATACATCTACTCCCGGATGATGACTCACAAAGGGGGAAACATCAACGAGTTTACTCTGCTTGACAACCCCTGGCTCCCCAGATTCCTCACCCAGCAGCCGATTAACCCTGGGTAGTTGATCAGTTTGGAGCTGCACAGGTGGATTGACAACAAGAAGTCTGGGAATCTTCCCTATCCAACAGTCATCGCCCTCCTCCTGGAGAAATTTTTGATTAAATCTACTGAGGAGGCTGACAATGTCAAGTGCTTGCCCATAAGCGCAGTAAACATCAGCAAGATGGGGATCAAGTACAACAAGCCAGCAAGGGCCACTCGATCTGGTTCTCAGGCTGAGAGTGCCTCTCATACCACGGCTCCCTCAGTCTCTGGCGCGGGAGAACAAGAGGTCGACTCCCATGGCCCAAGCAGAGCACCAAGGGTATCAGTTGCACAGAAGGCAATGCTGACTGAGTTGCGAGAGGAGTTACTTCAACGGCTGCCTGAGACGTTGTTGACTCCCCTTCGTGCTGAATGTGATGAAGCCTTCCAGCAGCAGGGGCAGAGAATCCTGAGCCTCGAGGATCGAGTCGGTCGGGTCGAGGATCAGCTAGGAAGGGTAGAGGCCAAGTTAGACCTCATCATCAATCATCTTCGAATCCCTCAACCACAAGGTAACCTACCTCCGTCTCCTCCACCAAATGACCAACCACCACCACCTCCACTTAATCAACTATCACTCCCTCCTCCTAATTCTCAACAACCACAACAACCTTCCCCCAGAAATGACCATCAACCTTCATCTCACACCTCCCCTCAGAACTCACCCCAACACTCCCCTCGCCAATCACTCCTTAACTTTACTTCACCTCATAACTCACCACCCCCAAACCCCATAGGGACCTCCAATCCACTCCCTCACACTCGCCCCACCATAGCCCAATCCCTTGGATTTTCCTCTCCTGATCACCCACTTCATACCTTCAACCTTAGAGACCTTCCCCCTCTTCGGAGGATAGCTGGACAACCCACCTCTTACTCCTCTACCTACCCCTTTGAGGGCATATTCAGCAATCCCACCTTCTTCGAAAGAAACCGCACCCTCTTCCCTAGCCCTTCTTCTTCACCCAGCCCCACTTCCTCACCAGCAACCACACCCACATCCTCACCTGAACCCTCACCACCTAAGCCAAAGCAAGTTGGCCCTGAACCTCCACCATCCTCTTCACCCAACCCTTCCTCCTTGGCCCTCGTCCCTTTTGATGATGCCAAAAGGGGGAGAGAGACTCTACCAGCTGCTGCCCTCCGTCGGGCATATGATTTGGAGCAGATAAGGTCTCAACCCTCCTTATGGCTGGAAGAGGACATAGCTGCTGCTCTCCGCCGTGCAAATGATCTAAGGCAGATGGGTAATGCTGAGTATCTGCTCAAAGAGGAAGCAGTGAGATATATGCAACAGCAGGGCCTGGATGAGCAAAGATCTAAATGGGCAATGGTGTTGTTCAGCCAACCTAATGAGCCCTCTTCTTCTGTGCCTGAGTCTGAACCAGAGCAGCCTGAACCAGCGCCAGAAGCCTCTTCTTCTGAGCCTCCTTCCTCTGAACCTGCCCGAAATTTTATTGAAGAAATTATGATGAAGTATGGGCTGAAGAGGCAAAACCATCCGCCTATTGTGATAGCCAAGACAATCCCTCCTTCTGAGCCAACCTCTGCTCCTCCTTCTTCTCCAATTATCAAGTTCAGAAAATCAAGGAAGAAGTCCCTTGTCAAGAAAGGTACTGATACCTCTGAGCCTGTAGAAAGTGAAGAAGAGGATCACTCTGAGGAGCATGGGTCAGGGAGACCCACTCAGCTTGGGGAAGCATCTGAGACTCAGCCATCCTCTCAAGCATCATATGTTCCTCCGCCACTAAAGGAAGTAAAACTGGAAATAGAGGATATGACTGCTGATGAGTTCGAGAGGTATGGAATGACTGACAAGATCACCTTTGGTCAGATGGCTTGCCTCGATGCTGAAAGAGCAAATGCCAAGGCTCCCCAAGAAAGAAGAAAGGGCAAAGGAAAAGGCAAAGGGAAAAGGAAAGCCAAGAAAGTTGAGGAGGATCCCAACTTTCCTGTGTGGAATATCAAAATTAAGGCTGTCCATTATCCCAATGGCGAGGTCGTTCCCTTCTCCGATGCAACTGGGTTCCCTGGGTATGCTGAGGTTCAAGATCTGAAGAGAGCCTTTGAGGAATCCGTTGAATCTGAAAGACTCAGAAGGGAGAAGGAAGAGGCAGAGCTTCAGAGTATAATTGCTGAGATTGACCAGAGAGAGAGGGATGCCCAGTTAGCCAAGTTGCAAGAAGAGTGTAACCAAAGACAGTTGGAGAGGGAGAGGAAAAGGAGACACCAACTATAGACCCCAACCAACCCCATGCATTTTAACTTAGAAAATTTTCTTTTCATATTTTCTCATGCATAGTTATCTTGCACAGTTTTGATTACTTGTAAATTTTAACTGCTGTTATACATATCTGACTTGTAATCTCTTGCTCATCAATGATATTTGTATTTAATTCTTTGTGCCTTATCAGATTATTACTTTTAATTCTTTCATATGAACCTTATTGGATAACTTAGTTTGTCATCATCAAAAAGGGGGAGAATGTTAGAATCTTAAGTTTTGATGAAGACTAAAATATGAAAGAACAAGTTAAACACTTAGACAAAATTAGGTTAAAATAGAACCACAAGTAAGAGTACAACCGGATGTGGATTTACTTCCGGATGGACTAGGACTAGCGCTCGCGGATGAACAACTCATCCCCCAGCGGAAGCAAGTAATACACTAAGTCATAACTCAGTCTAGAAACATTAGAAGTATGAAATCCTTGAGACTAAGTTAGGACGCAACCGGATGCAGGAATGCTTCCGGATGCTTAATGACTAGCGCTGCCTGTTGGGTTAGGCAACACCGAGCGTCAGTGAGTATAACACAGCCATACTCAACGTCTAGTAGGAGTACTTCCGGATGTGGAATTGCTTCCGGAAATAAGAGAACTTCCTTAGACAATTGAACTCCCACTGCATGTGATTATGTGTTGTTATACTACACATCCCATAGCAAGAGTAAATGACACACTAAGTCAGAACATAGTCTTAGTAAGATTGCTTCCCATAGCAAACAAGCTTCCCACAACATGTATAGTTCTTACTACACTTGATTATATATACTACTCTGTTGGACTAACAAGTATGTGCAGAACTTAGTTTTACTTCCGGATGCAAATGAGCTTCCGGATGCAAATACTCTTGGCACTAGGATTCAGAGACTAACACTTGCAGAGCAAGGTTGCCGCTTCCGGATGAACGATGATCATCCGTCAGCAAGAGTACAAGAGTCAACGTCACATACTCAGAGGTCAGAATGTTTTGTCAGAGCAGAGTTGTCAGAGTTGCTTTTCAGAGATAAAGCAAGTCAACCCTGCTAAGCATTAATGAAGATGTACCTCTCAACGGTAACATGGGATTAACGGCCATATTCAAACGGACATATTCTATCTGCCGCCCAAGCCTGAATATTGAGGCCGAGTATAAAAGGAACATCTACATTCAGAAGAGAGGTTGGAAGAACAGAGCCTATTGTCTGAGACATTGTATTCTACATTCCTTTCATCTTCTACTCTCTGATCTTAGATTTGTAACACTCTTAGAGAGTGATTCATTTGTACTTAAGTGAGTAACATCATCTATTCTTAGAGAGAATCATTTGTACTTAAGTGTTTATCACAATCAGTTCATAGAGTGAACATATTATCAAATCCTCTAATTGATAGAGGCTGTTCTAAAGCTTGTGCTTGAAGAACAGAATTATTATGGTATCAGAGCAAGGTCACTTGTTTAAAGGATCCAACGATCTCAAGTGCAAAGACCATGGCTGACTTGGGACATAAAATGTTTTCTGAAGGTTTTGATCATACCATTCCACCGGTGTTAAAAAATATAGATTTCTGTCTATGGAAAGCAAGGATGAAAAGTTTTATACAGTCCTCCAGTTTCAAAATGTGGGACATTTTTACAAATGTTTTTGATTTCAAACCTGTTAGAATCTTAAGTTTTGATGAAGACTAAAATATGAAAAAACAAGAAAAATTAGGTTAATATAGAACCACAAGTAAGAGTACAACCGGATGTGGATTTACTTCCGGATGGACTAGGACTAGCGCTCGCGGATGAACGACTCATCCCCCAGCGGAAGCAAGTAATACACTAAGTCATAACTCAGTCTAGGAACATTAGTTGTATAAAATCCTTGAGACTAAGTTAGGATGCAACCGGATGTGGATTTGCTTCCGGATGGTTAATGACTAGCGCTGCCTGTTGAGTTAGGTAACACCGAGCGTCAGTGAGTATAACACTAAGTCATAACTCAACGTCCAGTAGGAGTGCTTCCGGATGTGGAATTGCTTCCGGAAGTAAGAGAACTTCCTAAGACTAAATGAACTCCCACTGCATGTGACTATGTGTTAATATATTGCTAGACTAACGTTCAAGTGCAGCACTGGGTGATGTTGCTTCCGGATGTGGAATTGCTTCCGCAAGCAATCAGAATGTCAGAACGTTCAGCAAGAGCAGAGCAGTGCAGTGTCAGAGTGCTTTTTGGCAGAGCAGAGTTGTCAGAACTACTTTTCAGAGATAAAGCAAAGTCAACCCTGCTGAGCATTAATGGAGCATTAAATGAGCCAACGGTAACTTGGGATAAACAGCTATATTCAAACGGCTATGCCACCTACCAAGAGTGAGAATGCTTAAGGACTATATAAGGAAGTTCATCTTCATTTATGAAGACAACTTTGACATCTTGGAGAAATCTAGAGCGAGAAACTGAGAATATCCTTCAAGCATTCAAAGCTGCCCAGAAAAGCGAAAGAGCATTTAACACATTGAGAGTTCTTTTCATCTACTTATCTTGTACTCTTTGTAGTTAAGTCTCTTCATTTATTAAGAGCATTAAGTGTACTTAAGTGTGTAACATTATCTGTTCTTAAAGAGAACTAAGTTTAGAAAATCCTTTATTTGTAAAGGTTGAACCCTTGCAGGTTGTAAGGGGGAGTGAGTCAGTAAGGTTGCAAGTGAACCTGTGTAAAACTTGTGGTTGTAAGGTTGCAAGTGATCCCGATCTAAAACTTGCGGTTGTAAAGGTTCCAGGTGAACCCGTTTGTAAAACCTGGGGATAGTGGAACTCAACCTGGGTGGTTGAGAACTGGAGGTAGGTCAGGTAGACCGAACCAGTATAAATCCTTGTGTTTATTGTTTAAGTTTTATTTGGTAGCACAATTCACCCCCCCCCTCTTGTGCATCCATCCCTTTCATTTGGTATCAGAGCGGGTCTTTCTGACTTGATTCCAACGAATCTAGAAAGAAAAGATCTAGTAATGGATGCAAATTATTCCTTGCCCGATGTTGCTACTCAGCCAAACAAGCCTCCTGGCTTTGATGGCCACAACTATCCATTCTGGAAGTTCAGAATGGAGACCTACATCAAATCCTGCGACATCCGCCTCTGGGATGTAATTGAACGTGGAAATAACGTCCCTCTAGATGATGAAGGTCTTGCAAAGCAGCGATCCAGATACACCAATGAGGACTATGCTCTAGTACAGCTAAACTACAGGGCCATGCACTACATTCAATGAGCCCTTAGTCCTAAGGAGTTCCACAGGATCAGCCACCACAAAACAGCAAAGGATATGTGGGAGGCTCTTGAGGCTGCTCATTCTGGAACCAAGGGAGTGAAGGCTGTTAGAATCTTAAGTTTTGATGAAGACTATAATATGAAAGAACAAGTTAAACACTTAGACATAATTAGGTTAAAATAGAACCACAAGTAAGAGTACAACCGGATGTGGATTTACTTCCGGATGGACTAGGACTAGCGCTCGCGGATGAACGTCTCATCCCCCAGCGGCAGTAAGTGCTTCACTAAAGTCATAACTCAGTCTAGGAACATTAGTTGTATAAAACCCTTGAGACTAAGTTAGGATGCAATCGGTTGTGGATTTGCTTCCGATTGCTTAGTGACTAGCGCTGGCTGTTGATGTGGACAACACTGAGCGTCAGTGAGTATAATATGATCATAACCCAACGTCCAGTAGGAGTGCTTCCGGATGTGGAATTGCTTCCGGAAGTAAGAGAACTTCCTTAGACAATTGAACTCCCACTGCATGGGATTATGTGCTGTTATAGTACACATCCCATAGCATGAGTAGACAATATACTAAGTCAGAACATAGCCTAAGTAAGATTGCTTCCCATAGCAAACAAGCTTCCCACAGCATGTATAGTTCTTACTGCACTTGATTATATATACTACTCTGTTGGACTAACAAGTATGTGCAGAACTTAGTTTTACTTCCGGATGCAAATGAGCTTCCGGATGCAAATACTCTTGGCACTGGGATTCAGAGACTAACACTTGCAGAACAAGATTGCCGCTTCCGGATGAACGATGATCATCCGTCAACAAGAGTACAAGAGTCAACGTCACATACTCAGAGGTCAGAATGCTTTTGTCAGAGCAGAGTTGTCAGAGTTGCTTTTCAGAGATAAAGCAAGTCAACCCTGCTAAGCATTAATGAAGATGTACCTCTCAACGGTAACATGGGATTAACAGCCATATTCAAACGGACATATTCTATCTGCCGCCCAAGCCTGAATGTTGAGGCCGAGTATAAAAGGAATATCTACATTCAGAAGAGAGGTTGGAAGAACAGAGCCTATTGTCTGAGATATTGTATTCTATATTCCTCTCATCTTCTACTCTCTGATCTTAGAGTTGTAACATTCTTAGAGAGTAATTCATTTGTACTTAAGTGAGTAACATCATCTATTCTTAGAGAGAATCATTTGTACTTAAGTGTTTATCACAATCAGTTCATAGAGTGAACATATTATCAAATCCTCTAATTGATAGAGGCTGTTCTAAAGCTTGTGCTTGAAGAACAGAATTATTATCTTACAAAAGTGAGGGGGAGCATTTAGAGGTTTTCTAAATCTCCATAGGTTGCAAGTTAGCCCGCAAAACTTGTGGTTGAAAGGTTGCAGGTGATCCCGTTGTAAAACCTGTGGTTGTAAAGGTTTGCAGGTGAGCCCGTCGCAAAACCTGTGGGTTGTTAGGTGAACCCGTGTTCGTAAAACCTAAAGTGTAAAGGCTTTCTTGTGCCTGGTTGAAACAAGAAGTTTAGTGGATTGAAAATCTCAGGTGGAGCCTGGGAACTGGATGTAGGTCTGGAAGTGACCGAACCAGGATAAATTTGTGTGTGCTTATTCTGTTTGTTTAATCTAGTCATCAAGCACCACACCACTAGATACTTACTTGTGCTTGGGGTAATACATCGTCACTCTCATCAAGCACAAGCGGTCAGCTTTCAAAAGAGAATTTTAATTTTTATTCTGCCACCCAATTCACCCCCCCCCCCTCTTGGGTGACAGCCACGCATTTCATTTGGTATCAGAGCAAGGTCACTTGTTTAAAGGATCCAACGATCTCAAGTGCAAAGACCTAGGCTGACTTGGGATATAAAATGTGTTTTGAAGGTTTTGATCATACTATCCCACCCTTGTTAGAAAATACTGATTTTTACATATGGAAGGCAAGGATGAAAAGTGTTGTGTTATCCTCGAGTCTCAAAATGTGGGATGTCTTTGTAAATGATTCTGATTTCAAACCAAAAGTAAACTGGACTGAAGAGGAGAAAAATTTATTTTACATGAATATTAGAGCAATGCAAATTTTGTACAAAAGCTTAACTGACAGTGATTTCCAGAAAATTAAACATTGCTCTAATGCTAGAGATATTTGGAACACTCTTGATGCTATGTATACTTCTAATCATTCCCCTGGCAGTAAAGCTGTTGAAAGCTCCATTTGTGCCCCTTGTGGATCAACTGATGGTGAGCTACAGGAAGTTGATATTGAGAAAGCCAGTGGCAGTGAAGAGAGTGTTGATCTCTAACTAGAAGATTCAGAAACTGAAGAAAATGAGATATCTGAACTTGAACCTTCTGAATTGCAAGACATGTACAATGAGTTACATATTGAATTCTGTAAACTTGCAAAAGAAGTTCTAGGATTAAGGAAAAAGAATAGGAAACTATAGGAACTCATTATCTCTTATACATCCAAGGGTTCCAAAGTTTCCTCCATAGAAAAACAACTAGTGCTGCCCATAGGAAATTAGCTATGGAGAGCAGAAGCTTCAACATGTACTGAAAATTGTTCTAATTGTGGATCCCTGTTGAAGGAAAAAGACTGGTTTTCAAAAGGCCCTGAGACTTCAAAAGTTGTTTCAAAAGAACAAAGAATCTTTAAAAGGAATACTGACCAACATAATAATGATCAGAAATCTCATTCTGAATATCATTCCATTATCTGTCATTATTGTGGTAGAACAGGTCATATTTCTCACACATGTAGTCTTAGAAGAAGTTTACATGTGAGAAATAAATTTGTATGGATCCCTAAAGGACAAGTAAGGTCCAGTGCTAACCATGTAGGACCCAAGTACAAATGGGTACCAAAAACTCCTTCTAGTGCCTTACTTGTGCAGGAAAGATCAAGAGTTCCTCCTGCCCCAAAGAAAAGAACTCGTGGTGATGCCACTGCTGCAACCACCTGGTCCAATCATAAGAAGCAGTGCACTACCACAAGGAACAAAGGGTCTGTCTCAAGGATGAGCTATCACAGAGTTCCACTCAACTATCCTGAGAAGAGCAAGAGAGAGAGGATTTCTCGATCAACATGGAGAAAGCCTATGAATTCTGTCTCTCATAAGACAGTGCTTCGAGCCAAGGATGAGTATAGAAGATCTCCTTGGGTAAGCAAGGGATCACTTAGGATCGAAGCATGCGATAGTAAAATCTCCTATGCAAATGTTAGATGGAATTATTGAGATTTTACATCAAGCATCATAGATATGAACATTATATTCCTAAGAGAAGATAGTTTAAAGAAATTCACAATGTTCATAATCTACATGCTGTCTGACTAACATGATCAAAACCACATATATATATATATGTTCTTGTGCATATAGTCATGATTGATTCGCAATGCTATATTCATAGTGAATAACTCTAAGGTGAATGTGAATTATGCAAACTGACCAGTCAGATCCAAGTCTGGATACTGGAAAACAAAGAGAACTCCTTGGTATTTTGTAGGAAAGGAGATCCGAAGAAATGGCAAGACTTGACTGTACCTCATCTGAGCAATTAGACAAATCTTGATGAGCTGCTCTTCGCACTTGGGTCTTGGTGCTGACCTTGAAATGGAAAGAACCCTTGCATCACCTGTCAAAATCAAGCAAACTACTGGCTGACGCGAATGTAGCCTTGGTGATGACATTCTTACCCTCTCTTCTACTTATGTGATTATTTGGGTAATGAATGCATGTTACTCATTCCATCGGCAATTGACATTCATATGTCTAAGGATAATCGTCAAATTGCTCTATGGAATGGAAGTGAAGAACATGTAGCGCCTAACTACATGACTGGCTTAACAATCTTCAAATAATGTGATATTGATATGACTTTTAACCTGGGATAATCTTATTTTTGAAAATGATCAAATCATTTTAAATCCATTTTTTTTGGGTTTATAATATTTGTGCATATCAAATCATTTCCTTTTGAAAAGGCACCATTCACAAAAGAAAATAGTTTATGCATTCATTTTGACTTTTGAAAGATTTTTAAAATGCAAACTTTCAAATCAAGGATAGCCTGTGCAACTGATGAATCATAAGATATCTTGACTGTCTATCATAATATTGACCCTTATTAGTCATCAACTAGAATCTTGTGTTTACAAACTAATCCTGAATATTCTTAGTGATAAACTGACTGGCTGTGAACTCGAGCAATAATTTTTAATCACATCGTAAGACTCCATCTACTAATGATCTCAGTTCAAGCCTGTGGTTAAGTATGTTGACAGATTATAAAGGCTTGAACGATGTGGATGTACAAGAGAGAACGTCAACGAGTATGCTCCTTATCAAGATGAGAAGAAATGGCTGGTCTGAATTCAATCTTGAGGAAATTTCGCCAATCTTCTATGAGTATTTCTTTCCATTATTCCTTCTGATTGTGCTTTTTAATGGATAGTCTCTCTTGTCAGACATACATTAGGAATCTTAGGAAATGCTTTGAATTAATTTCTGCAAAATTTGATAAATCCAAGGACAAATGCCAATAGGATAGAAGCCAAGTGAGTGTAGATAACTAGGCTGGAAAGAACTATTAAGAATCTCTACCCACTTAAAGCCTTATATCCTGGCACACTATCACAAGCCTAGTACAATCTGAACTAAGTTCAAAGCTTGTTGAAACCCTAAGAATAATGAGATCATATTAAGCATATTTGAAAGAACTTGAGCTAAGATTTGAAAATTATTCTTGTGATCATATGCTGAGAATTTGGGTGTTTTGGAAACTTGATTATGGACATTAAAGTTTTTAGAACTTCATTGTGCTGACAAATCACATGCCCTCATAATCTGACATGAACATTCTTAAGGCTTATTTATCGAACTATACTTGTTTATGAAACTCTGAAAATATGCAATCTATTCGATACTCGCTGTACTATCACATTGGTATTTATCCAAAAGAGTATGAGTAAAGTTCATGACTTGATAGTGAAACCATGTGAAATTGTGAACTAAATTTCCAAAATCTGTTTTCACTTTAATACTCCTGTTTTACCAAACCAACCAGCAAGCACGTTTTCTTAAGATTATGATATTGAACTGATTAACATAGCTTGTGACTTGGAGAGTCCTCAGCATGTACACTAATGTTAAATCTTAAGTTTTTCCACTGACCATCCGGAAGCGCATATGCTTCCGCTAGCACTTGCAGGTCCCCTAGTGAAAAGGCCATAAGAACTGTCAATATTTAATCTCAAGCCCTTCACATCCGGAAGCGAATCCACTTCCGGAAGCATGTGCAAGAATGGTCTCTCAACTACAGACATAGCTACCAAACAACCACTGAGGGTTGATCAATTTATCCTTATAAAGGGAAATTTGGGAATGTTAAAATGAAGTTTAATCTTCAGAAAACATTTGTGCTTAATTGTTAAAACCTGCCAACTGTGCTAACTTAGGCTTCGAAGTGCCAATCTTTAGTTTCGCAGGTCCCTCACAATGTTAAATCTTAAGTTAAGCCCAACCGGAAGCAAAACCACTTCCGGATGCTCTTTTGTTGGCGCTGGGTGATGACTCAAAGCAACCTGGAGCGCCAGTGTCTGGGAAAAGACACGTCACTTCACAAAATGTTTCATCTTCCTCCATGAGAAGTTGTGCCTCCTCTAACAAAGTGAAGCGACATGTGTTAAAAGGTGCGCCGTTCCAATTAAATGTTTACGTTTCCCTATGAACCAGCGCATGTTTTCAATAAAGAGTCATTATGAGTTTTCCATCCGTTGTGACATTGCATATAAATAGAGAGCGTCAGTCATTTTTCTCACTTCTTTCACAAATTACACCCACAAAACTCTCTGAACTCATTCATCGCATCTTCACCAAGTTCATTACACTGTTCTTCATTTACTTCATCTTCTTCATCTACATTTCTGTCATTTCATTCCATACACTTCACTTAAAACCCTAAACACAAAATGGCAGGATCACATGAGACAAACCCCAACACTGAGATAGCCACTGCCTCCAATAAATCAAAATCTAAGTCTGGGAAATCTGGGCATCTCTCGAAATCTGGAAAATCTGGGCAAGTTCGTGAACACTCTGGGCAATCTGGGCATCAACAAGAACATTCGAAGAAAAAGGGGAAGAAGAAAGTTCAGTTTAGTGAAGAGCCTGCTTCTAAAAGACAGCGAGTAGAAGAGGATGATCCTCTTGTGTACAGAGATGGGTCATTGGAGGCTGTTTCCTCCAAATTTGAAACTGCGAAACCCTACTTCTCTCATGGAATGTTCATCGACCTTGAGAAAATTGAGGAACTAGGGTTTGGGCATTTGAGGGAACATCTCCAAAAGTACATGTGCTGGCTGGGGATCAACAACCAGTACAACATCAACGTGCTGAGGGTGTTCAGCCAGTCCCTCACAGCCAAGGCTAAGTATAAGAAGGTGAATGAGAAGGAGCACATTCGCAGAGTCACCTTTACAGCCACAGTGAGAGGGAGGGACATAAGTTTCAATTGGCGAGATATCAACGCCATGCTCGGGGTCACTGAGGAAGATATGAACGAGTGGATTTACCCTGAGAAACTCAGCAAGGAAGAGCTTGAGGAAGTCTATGACACCAAGGGAAAGAAGGTGTCTGGCATGTCTGACTCCAACCGGATACTCCAATACGTCTACTCCCGGATGATGACTCACAAAGGGGGAAACTTCAACGAGTTCACTCAACTTGACAACCCCTGGCTCCCAAGATTCCTCACCCAGCAGCCGATTAACCCTGGGCAGTTGATAAGTTTGGAGCTGCACAGGTGGATTGACAACAAGAAGTCTGGGAATCTTCCCTACCCAACAGTCATCGCCTTCCTCCTGGAAAAATTCCTGATCAAATCCACTGAGGAGGGTGAAAATGTTAAGTGCTTGCCCGTCAGCGCGGTGAACATCAGCAAGATGGGGATTAAGTACAATAAGCCGGCAAGGGCCACTCGATCGGGATCTCAGGCAGGGAGTGCCTCACACACAACTGCTCCCTCTGCGTCTGGAGCAGGGGACCAGGAAGTGGATTCTCATGCTGGCCCAAGTAGAGCTCCAAGGCTGTCTGTTGCACAGAAGACAATGATGGCTGAGTTGCGAGAGGAAATATTTCACAGGCTGCCTGAAACATTGTTGGCCCCTCTCAGAGCTGAATATGATGGAGCCCTTCAGCAGCAAGGACAGAGGATCCAGGGCATCGAGGATCGCCTAGGAAGGGTCGAGGCTAAGTTAGACCTTATCATCAATCATTTCCACATTCCTCAACCACAAGGTAACCTACCTCCACCTCCTCCACCTCCTCCACAAAATGACCAACCTCCGCCTCCTCCACCTAACCAACCATCACTCCCTCCTCCTAATACACAACAACCCCCTCCTCAGAATGTGTAACATCCCAGCGCCTCGCTCTCGAAATTGTCCGCTTTGGGGAATCCTCACCCCTCACGGTTTTAAAACGCGTCGAGAGGGGGAGGTATCCAGGCCTATATATAGCACCTTTCGTTCTCCTCCCCAGCCGATGTGGGACTTTACAACATTTTTCTTAATATACATAAGTGATTTAATCAATTTATACCACAATTATGTCATTGAAAACCCAAAAATATGAATAATTTTTTTAAAAAGATAAATAAATAATTCTTGTTATGTAAAATATTTAAAATCTTTCTTTTGTAAAATAAGCTTCAATAAATCATATTGTTATGAAAATCATATTGTTATGAAAATTCATGTGGATATAAATTTGTTAAATGACTAAATTTAAATCTAATACTTAATTCTATCAGGTTCCTTAATTAGTCAATCTATCTAGAACCTTATTTTAATTATCTAAATAAATACACCTATTATTATAATTACAATTAATACAAATTGGCTATCTCAGGTGATAGCTTCCTATTTATGTATATCACAAGCTTTAAGCTTATTACATAATGATATAACAAAATCAAATTAAAACTATCTATTTATTTCTAGAAATTCATAGGGCCTAGCAAGCTTCTCTGCTACTCAAATTAACCTTCTCCTACATCTGTGAAAAACATTTTGAAAAACGGGTGAGATTCAACGAATCCCAATAGCAATTTATTTTATTCATATATATTTTTATTTCATTCATATATCTTTTAAACCTGCTCAGATAATGATAGTGACGCTACATGTTGGCATCATACTGCCGTTAGTATAACACTCATACAGGGCCCCTACCTTAACAATATATTTGTTATAGGTAGAATATTTTATTGCATGTGCCTATTGCACCACCAACTACTACTAGCAATATTTTTGTCGTTCGTAGTAGGCAACACCTGACAGGATTTTATAAGAAAAATAAATTCAACAATATGGCATGGGGGGAGCGACCCTCCTCATGCCTGGAGTACTCCACCAAAAATATAAATGCAGAAATAAACCTTATCAAAATCTGAGGCAATTTTAAAATTTATATTTATAATCAATTATAGCATGCTATTTTTTTATGACTAAAATAACCCGCTACCTGGGCTCCAGCCAATAATACTTCTTCAGTAATACGATCTGAACTTCTTTGTTTTTCTTTTCACTGCCTTAAGTCACAATCCACCATTTATTCCTATTATTACATCAAGTAATAATAGAGAATTAATAATTGTCCTTATATGGTACATATATATATTTTGCGCCTCTCATTCCTATCAAACTACCCAATCCCTTTTTTTTTTCCTTTTCGAAATCCTACTTCCTTGACTTTATATAATCTATCATACTTATTCATCCAATTCTCAAAATCAACCATATTCTCAAACTTGACCATGTTAATAACTCATGTTGAATTCAAATCAAGTATAACGTAAAGACAAATCATTTCAACAACTTCAAGCATCATCATATTAAGATTCCTCAATGAAATCGCATAATTAAAGCATATCAATCAACATTATTACGTAATAGAGGAATAAAAGGAAAGTAGAGGTACATATATGGAACCAAATATCAATTAACAACAATAGGAAGATTCAATTTATTAAGGTGGAAACTGTTATACTAATTAAGCAAAACAAACAACCATAAAACATTCAAGAAAATAAAAATAAATCAATCCATCAAATCATATTTCTAAAATAATTATTATAACAAATTTTAACAAAATAGTGATTAAATTCAAGTGCATCCAAAGGAGCATCAAGGTTCTCATATTCTTGAATTTCAATGACAATCTTCCCTTAGTAAGTACGTTGTAAAATTTAGACTCATTAAAATATAACTTCTCCCTTTAAGACCTTTCTTGTTCAATATAAAACTGAAACTTCAAGTAATAATTTCAAGATTAAGTACCATCTTTATACACATGGATATTCTTGCAAACAAGTTCCAACAAAGAAAATTACATTAAGAGGAAGAATCGTTTAAATCATATATATCACTTTAAATAATTCCTACATCTCTAACTTAGATTTAAAAAATGGCAACATAAACTTACAAGAGAAAGCAAGAAAGCAAACTACCAAACAGAGGAAACAATAAACAATCTCTACTACATATAGCAAACTAAATAGCAGAGGGAACATCACTTATAATCCCAAAAAGAGAAATCAAACCAATATAAAACACAATCTCAAAACATCACTTTTCTTTCAAGTTTTCATTTTGAAAGCTTAATCTTTATTTAATCATTATGAAAGTTTTGAAAACCCCAAACCCCATTTCGGATCCCTCTCCATCTCGCGAAACACAAATAAAAAATGGTATGGAGAAGTTACCTAGGTTCGATTTTGGTGTTGCATGACAAATTGGAGGCATCCACCTTCGTGATTCATCGTTCGACCGCCGTTGGAGGGTGAACGCAGAGAGAAAAACGAGAAGAGAGTGTGAGGAGTGAGGGAGCAGTGGGAGGAAGAGAAGAGATGTAGGGTTTGGAGAGAAACATGAAGGCATTGAGTTTGGGAGAAAAGGGGCCGATGCTTTTGTTCAATAAGGAGGCTAGGGTTTCTTACTTAGATACATCAATATAATTATTAGGGAAAATTCTGACTAACTCCCCCATATGTTTGTTTTTAATTACACTTTGACCCTAAAATCCTATATGTCATTTGTACCATTTTCTTTCCATTTAACTCTTCTTTTCCTATTTACTAGCAACTTAGTTTGTACAAAAATTATCTCTCTCTTTTTTTTTTCCTATTGTACAAAGCATTGGTTTATAGTTTATATCCCTCCTCCTATTTAGTTCAACTATATTTTAAAATGAAATTTTGGAATGTTAAATAAAGTCTTAAAGTATAAAGTACTTTTCAAAAATTCCTAACTCTAAATAATCCTTTATATTAAATTTCCTTAATCTCTAAAGAAAATAAATTTTGAAATCACTAAAACACCTCAAATATCCTGAATTCATTTTTAATAATTTAAATTTCTAAATAACCTATCAATAATTCTGTATTATCTCTTATTTAAATTTTTGGGGTGTTACAATTCTCTCCCCCTAAAAATAATTTCGTCCTCGAAATTGAAAGAAAAATCTTCCATATGTGTAAAAGGAAGATTTATATCTTATAACTTTTAGCTACATAGTAAGAAGAAGGAAAAACTCAGGATATCTTAGGGAATATTAAACTAGCACTTTACATTATTCCAAACGAGATTGCTGTAAAGAAAAGTGGTGAGGCATGAACTATTGATGACACAAAAATAATTTTTTTTAAAAAAAAAATCATAAAAATTCAAGAGACAAAATCAATTAAGACTGATTTGAATAGAGTGTATTGGTAAAGTTTACTGAAAAGGTAAAAGGGATCTGAGTGTACAGCACATACGGGTAAAGAGAAAAACTAAGATGCATTACCGTTGTGAATCTACTTGAGAACCTAAGTGCACAGAAGTAAGTGAAATGAAGAAAGGAATTTATCAAGGACAATAACACTAAGAAGTAAGAACAAACTACAAGCACGTCAATAAACTCCAAGCAACAACTTCTAACCATAACCTACAAATTTATTTATTTCACCACAATTTATAAACGTCAATTTCCTCAAATCACTATTAGCACAAATTACAATATTCAATCCAAACAATTTTCCAACCTATATCTATCTAAAATTTCACATCACTACCTCATTCTTAATTATTTTAATCATCTCGGTTCATACATTTTTTTTTCACATCATTGTAGCATATCTTCCATTACAAACTCTAATCATTCCATAAATCAATAAATTATCCTCATCATAAGTGGGAGTAAATTAATTTTTTTTATTTACATTACTTAATACTAAATTCTATCAAAATTCAAAATTTTAAACAATTTTTCATCTTTATTTTCACTTCCTTAATCAAACAAGGAAGAAAAGAAGAGTCAGCAGTGAACAAAATAGCACCAATAATATGCCTTCTTGGTTCCATTTCACAATAATCCAATCTTGCATTAATAATTTTACTACATCACTTCTCCCCTATAGCTTGGTGAAAGTGAACAAGGAAACCATATGGACAATATCAAAACAAGGCATCTAATTTAGTATAGGAATGAGACAGCAATTCCAGAAGATTCATAACTTTAATTTGAAGTCTAGCATACAATATAATTTCTTAAATCATTACATCTTGCATTTTAGCATATTTTCATTTTAATTTTAAACACCTCCAATCTTCAAATCAGTTCAGCTTTTCAATAAAAGTAAAGATGTTTTAACACACATGCATGAACAAATATGAACAATGCCCTTTGATTTCAAACACACTTGCAATTCATTTTACTTCCTTACACATACTAGTCACTTTTCCACAACTAAGAGATAAGGATCCATATTAAACAAATGAGATATTCCAATCAAAGAACTAAGAGAAAAACAAAAATTCTTTCAACATATTCATGAAAACAAAAATCGGTGTTAGGATCAATGTAACACCATATTAATCCCTGTTTAATTTTGAATCGAAAAGAAAATTTAGGGAAATTAGTGATGAAAACGGAATAGCAAGGAAGAGAACAATTGATAGATCTTTTCTTTATTATTTGTTTTTTTTTTTGCATTAAGTCATACTAATCCTCAAAATAAACAAAGAACTCCATTAAATTATTAACAATTGGTCATTAATATCTTCCATTAGAAACTCTTATTAATCAGACTAGCATCCATTTGCTAACAAGGCAAGAGAATTAATGCAGCTCAAGAAATTCATAGCTTAAACAAGATATTTTATGATTTTATCAACCTTAGGAAGGTAGGGTGTCCTCAAAATTGTCACTTATGGACTTAAAAAATTACAATTTAGTAACAGTTATCTTTCCTTAAACTTCATATTATAGCTAATTTAAAATTCCACTTCATTTATTATTTGAACTATAACCCATTAACATTTTAATTCAACACAAGTCATATAAAATTCATTGTAAAATTTTTAAATAAAAAAAATAAGATAACCAAAAGAAATGCTAACAATTCAAAAATTCACAAACAGTTAGAAAAATCGAAGTTTTTTACATATAATTAAACTATTAAAGGCATTCCTGTGGAAATAATAAATCTCATTCATGAGATTTTATACCATCACTTTAAATCAATTTGACATTTTTATAATTATTTACGCATACCCATGTATACCATTCCGTGGAAAGAAAGATGACTGAATAGTCTCATATATTTCTCTGATCATTTGCTTCCAATATATAATACAAGAGATATCAATCTATCCCATGTTTGTATATCCCATGATTGTATAGATTTGAGAAATATAGAAAATAAAAACATATTCTAAATTGATTCTATGTAGCATTAATTTTTCCTAATCAAATCATATAATATCCTAATATTATAATTCACAATAATGACTAATATATACAAATAGTCTACATAATACATAATAGGAAATATTAACATTATTTTCATAATTTCTAACACATTCTTATTTATTGCAACATTTTTTAAAAAAAAATGCATCAAGCAGCAATTTAAATCATTTGTAATCTAATTCAATTTAATTTATTAAATAGCATTGAATTTACCAATTACAACTTAAATCTTGATAGTATAACTATCCCAAATTTTAATATCACTATCTCACATGAAATTAATCACTTTTAGCATATACTACAAGTATTCCAAATATATTTTCATTCATTTATGCAATTTAACGCCTAATTATTTGGAGTTATAAACTACCCTATTTGATATAACTATACGCTTGTATAAAAATTACAATAATTACTTTCTCACAACTTTGATATAAGAAGAAATCCAATTCTTATATTTTAATTAGTAAATTGACTAAAACACCATAAAACCTTTCAATTTGACTAATAATTGAAAACCTACTATATATCTAATAGCTATCCAACTGTTAGTCAATGAAGAATCAATACCAAATATGATAAAACATGTCATAAACTAGACAAGAAAGAAGAAAATTTAGGTTTCACATTCAATCCAACATTAAACATGTTAATACACTTTAATATACACATTTACCAAAATATTTATAGTAATCTCCAAAGAAAAGAAGAAGAAATACATAATTACAGTGTAGTTTCATTTTCAAACAAATTTCTTCCAATTCCAATTTCAAATGTCGTCATACTATATCATGAGTATATTTCAAAACTTTAAGTTCCAATTTAACAATAATATTTTTTTTTGAGTATTCATTTAACCAGTATTATTAGTAAACACCAAAATTACCCTATATGTCCAATCGATTGATTTTTTTTTAATAGATGAGTTTATATTTGGAAATCAAGAACCTAACTTTATGCACTTCACCTACAACATATATTCCCATTCCCAATCTTCAAGAAATAACATCCCTCATTAATTCATACTTACAAATTAATTATTTTGCCCAAGATGTTCATTATAATGGCTCAATATCAAAGAATATATATGATTTATTAAGCAACCCATAATCAATTTTTACATCTCAAAGAAACCAAACCATTTTCACAATTTATATCAACTCAATTGATTCACCTTGCAGACAACAATCAAAATCCTTGCAGATAATTTAAAAGTGGTATATGAATTATAAAACAAAACACATGCTACAGAAAACCTAGAATTTACCAATTACCAATTTCAAACTCTAATTAAAACCAATGTCAACAAATCCCAACTAAATTAAACAACCATGATGAAAATCAATTTCATTTTAAAAACAATATCAATCCCAAATATAATAACTACAAGTCATACTTCACAAACAATTTGAAAAATTATTTTTTTTTAAAAAATAGCTATTCATAATTGAAACAATAACAACTTTCAAACAAACAACTTAATTACCATTCATACGTTTAGCATAAGCCAACTCAAAAGCCAAACAATAAAACAATCACAAACCAACTAATAGTGGGAAATTACAATCACAAGCCAAATAAAGGATCAAACTAAGATTAAAAATTATAAAACAAACAATATTATACAACTAGCTTAAATGAAATAATAAATCAATTTTAACCATCAATTAACTAAACACTATAACAATACCACAAAACAGTCAATACAATAAATTAATGTTTTCTTTATTATGAAGTTAATGTTCTCTTTATCAATTTACATTCTTCAATTTCTTTACTCCTCTGATCCCAATAAGGTCTTTCATGATGCCTCAACTATGATTATGTCCGGATCATAATTATACTTGAGACCCCACTGAAGAATTCCTTATTCCGTTAAACTCTTCTCACATTCTTATTAATCATATTTCTTCTTCATAGCTTTGCTAATAAATTGTTTTGAAATTATTCAGTAGCTTCATATCCTATGAATATCACTCCATTTATTTCAATATTCTTTTACAAAATTTTCTACAATTCAATTAATGTTCCATTTATTCCTTATCTTTATAAGAATACCCCTAGGCCCACAGAACGCTATTATTATATAATGTACTACTACAAAATTAAATGTCAACTATCTAATCATAAACCTAAACTTTTGAATCCCACATCTCCAATATGTGGATTCAAATAATTTCATAAATAAACAACTGCTCCACAATTCCTATCTTTCCTTTTTATTCACACATTTCTTACCCTCAACAATAATATTAAAGTATCACCTAATTTCTTTAAAATTACTCAATCACCTATTCCATCTATAAGGAAAGAAACACTCAATCACCTATTCCATCTTCAAGGAAAGAATCACTCAAATCTTATTCCATCTATTAGGGTATTCCTCTTTTAGCTTCAATTGTTTCCTATATAGTAAGAATCCTATATCAATCAAACTCAATAAAATATTCTTAATCATTTTTTTACTGATCTACTTCTATTTTCTCTCTATCTAATACTATAGTTGTCATTCCTAATGTATACTAAATGTTATCTAATGATATCCGTAAATAGGTGACGTACGAGTAAAGTATTCTAGCTAATCTATGCCAGAATCATTGCTCTGATACCAAATTGTAATACATTTATATATTAATACATTTATATATTAAGATTCGAAGTTGTTGCTCGAAGTTTATTGACGGGCTTTGACTTTGTTCTTACTTCTTAGTGTTCTTGTCCTTGATAAATTGCTTTCTTCATCTCACATACATATGTGCACTTAGGTTCTCAAGTAGATTCACAATAGTAAATTAGTAATACATCTTAGTTTTTCTCTTTAACAATATGTGCTCTACACTTAGATTCCTTTTGCCTTTTCAGTAAACTTTAACAATACACCCAATTCAAATCAGTCTTATCTCTTGATTTTTTTTAAAAAAAAAAATTATCTTTGTGTCATCAATACTTCATGCCTCACCACATGTATCCTAAACCACATGCTACAGAGAAACATCCTTATTTCGTCATTCTTATGAAATTTTTATCAACATTATTTTGTTATTCTTTCTATGTTCATCTCAATCTCTCCACAATACCTATTTAATTTCTCTTATCACTCTCTCCCCACCACGGGATGAGTGATATTCGTCTCAAAAAGCAGATATTCATGCACATAAGGAAGGGAATACCAACAATGTATATTGCCAATCTATATGCAATGCAGCACAGTCCTAGGTTATCGAATACCAAATACTGATAACCAAGTTGTAACATAGTGTTACTAATTTCCTAATTAATCTGTGACATCTCTTTTAATTCAATAATATCTTTACTAACTATGATAGAAAAAGGAATTTCAATAATATCAATATCTCTATCATAGTTAGAAAAAGAGAACATCCTAATGATTGATATATTATCCATGATAGAAAAGAATAAACTAATGCAACACAGCTGCTATCATGGATAATTTATTGATAACCATGTTAGAAAGGATTTGTCTAACATGGTTAATAAACAAGACTAATTGATATTAAAAATAAATAGATATATATATAAATGCGGAAACGAATGCAGGCCTATACAAATTGGCAATATACAACTCTACATAAATTATATAACCTCTACTACCTAATTCCCTTTCCTGATGCTTGCGCCTGTGCATGAATACCTGCAAAAGTGTCAGTAATCGTGGGATGAGACAATTTGTCCCAGTAATCACTGCTTAACTCACTATAACAGTGAGATGTGCGGTAGTAAGGGCGTCTAAAGGGTACCACAGTTTAAAAATCAATAATACATATATACATGTCAAGTCTTTCATTCATCGTTCAAGTTCCCTCCATCCAAATCAATTCAAATTCATCATCTCTACATTTCACATATCACTCAAATTCCTCAGTCAATTCCACATAACCAAATATCACCTCCCCAGTCTCCAATCTAATGCTACTACCACCACAACTCTCACACTCACCTATAGATGCATTGTGCCATCCCGGGGCATTCAAGCATCTAATCTTCACTATATGATTTGACACTGTATTCCTCTCCATAATGAGGGAACAATTTCCCTCTCTGGCAATCTCCAGAGAGGGAACCCCAATTCTGTTTTCCATTACAGAACGGGAACGGTTGGACTCTTCAATGCCAAACAACAGTAGGGGCGGTTGGGCTCTTCAATGCCAAACAACCGTAGGTCACTTCTCTCAATAAGTCGACCTATGAACCCCGATCCAATCAATCCGAAAAGGATCATCAGTACAAATAACTGTCAATTGGCCAATCGACAGTTATCATCGCGCGATGGTACATAAGTAGCAGTGTCATGCAAATTCTCACCGAATCCTTGTCAATATCTCATCCACCATATTCATATCTCAATCACAAATTTGATTCAATTCCTTTCTTCCACCTAACTATCAATATCTCTCAACATAACTCTCTGTAACTCATCTCGTAATCAATTCCTATCCTCGTAACCTCTCAGTACCACTATCAAATCACTACACTGCATACATGTTACATCATTCCATGATAATCACCACCAGACAAGATAATATATATAGTGTTTCAAATTTCTTTAAATGAAAGTAATCGCGTTTGAAAGGCACCCGATAGCCTATTTTGTATAAAAATAAGTTTTCAAAGATAATATATATATATAGAGGGTGAGAAAGGGTTTTGAAAACCCCAACTAACATCACCCTCAATATTATAGCAAGGTTAAGAGTGATTACCTGTCGCCCTTTAGCACTTTGCGCAATTTCTCAACCTTTCTTTATTGATGCTACGAAAGCCTATTGCATCCACTCCTATAATAATATAGAGCCAAATGATAAATTAATACCATTTCCACTTTATCGTACTTTAACGTCTCTCTCGTTCGTAATATACTACCCAATCTTTTTCAAGTAATACTCCCTTAACTCTTAAATGGTCTCATTTGTTTATTTGATTCTTGCCTAATTTTGACAATTAAATAAGTCATTAAGTGGAGTTCATTTCACGCATAACAATACTATCATACTAACAATCATTTCAATAACTTTAAGCATCACCTTGCTAGCAATATCAGCTGTGCACATTTCTATCCTATTTCAAATCTTGGATAGCTCACAAATCAAGTACAACACAAATTTAAGAATTTCACCAGGAACACAAGCATTTCCAACGAACCACTCAATCCATGAACAATTAACCATTTACATCTAATATACAACAGATTTATATTACTTCACAACTTCAACAAAGACCCAAATGGTATGTAATCTCTATTTTATTTCAAAACAGATCAAACAGTCAAATGAGCAACTAAACCTTGACAAAATCACAAGCAAAGAAAATATAAGCTTTATAATTTGCTCAGCCAGCAAAACATTAGAGATAACGAGACGATGAAGCCTCATTAAGTCATTTCAGCTCATACAAAGATGAAAACAACCCATTGTAAATGAACATGGATACATCACACATCCTCCAAACTAGAGAAGGAGCCAAAAACTAACAATAATCCCACGCATACAGGGCTAACAAACCAAGATAAACTCGCATACACATATTTACTAATTTAACTTAGAGTTCCTGCCTAAAACATAATTTATTATGCTATAATTTCTTTAATTTAAGATTATTCCTAATCAAATTAAGTCACCCCTTTCATCCAACCATGAACCACAAATTATTAAACAACCAGCAGAAAACTAATGGATAGCCATGGAGGAGGAAACTGAAATTCAACCAATATGTAACTATATTGAGCATACACTATAACCAATGTATAGAGTGAAATATCAATCTCATACCTATTCTCAAGACAATGAATTCATCAATAATCATTTCAGCCACAAGCATAACTTAAACATACATGCATTGTAATTAATTTCATCTCTTCATACAACTTCAATCAAAACAAAGAAGCTAGCAGCGACACAAAGATTCACATGCAAGCACTCCAATTTATAATTCACACATGAATATGTTTTCACCAAGTCATAAACTTTGTTGATCGTTCTTAAATTCCTTGAAGATTTCCATATTCATAACTATAAAGTAATTCTCCAACATTGACTAACAATTTACTCTACTATCTAGTAACATACATACTTTTACCCCTTTTTGTATGACTTGAAGCAGCTTCAACTATCATATCCATTAAAATGAACAATCATAATTGTCATTCTTCTTAAATTTACTAATCTATCCCCAAATCTTTTCACATCATCCCTCGTTTCCTAGAACAACTTTACTTTCATCTCTCTCTCACCTACTACTTTAACTTAAACGAGAATGCACACTTTGTAATTCCACAATGGCTAAGTACCTAACTTCACAAGAAAACAAATGAAGATTCCATTTTTCACAAAACCCTTAATCTAGTTAGAATTATTTCCAGTTTCAATAGTACGAATGACATACAATTTCATATACCTTCTTCTAATCTCTTTTCCTTAACATTAAACTTCTTCAAAGTCCACTTTATTTCCTTGAACCCACTAAATGCAGCAAGAATTCTCCCTTTTTCCTCTCAAATATTCAGCCACTGTTTAAGCATGAATAGGAATTCTAGAATCACCATTTCACTATAAAACCACAATCAATTTCAAATAGCCATTAAATGACGAGCCAATCATCACTTCACCAAGAACTAAAACTCAACAACAATTTCCAGTTTCCTCTTCTAAACATTTCAACAAACACTTTAAGTGCAGTGACATTCACCTATAGTCAACTAAACATGAAAAATCAGTTTTGGGTACCATCACCATCAACTTAATCAAATCATCAATCCACTTTCATTTGATCCATTTAAGCCACAAAATGAAACATTGTACATACATAAACACTAGGAATAAATTGAAGGAACAAGGTAATCAAATATCCCTAAAAGTTAGGGTTTTGCACAAGATTCACAAAACCTCAATCAACATTCTACAACATTGAGAAACACTCACAACATTCAAAATCACTTGATCTCATCAACTACAAACTAAAATCAGCAGATCATCAAATGCACAATACAAACATCAATCGGTTTTCTTATGAACTAATCTAAGTTAATTTGATGATTAAGCCCAAAATCCCAAAATCCAACTCCAAACCTCTCACAATCAGTGGAAATCGCAGAATTAAAGTGGAACAATAGAGAAAAGAATCTCACCGGAGTTCATAGCCACCTCGTTTCGCCGGAAACCGCCCGGCTCGCCGGATTTTTGCACAATCGTCGTTCGCTGTTGCCGTCGGTTGTCGCCGGAAAGAGGAGAAGCAAACAGAGAATGCGTGTGTAGGTTTTGAAAGAGAAAACGAAAATGGAGGTGATGTTTTGGGGAGTTGAATCGCGGGGAAACAGAGAAGGTAGAGGAAGCCATGGCGGCTTCCTTCTCCTTCATCACTTCGGCGGTGCCTACGTCGGCCTCCATGGTGGCCGGCGAGAATGGAGATTGGAGAGGGAGGAGATCGAAGAAGATAGAAGGGAGGTGGGAGTCGACGGGTTTGAGGATTGGAGAGGCAGAGAGAGAGAGAGTTCGAATGAGGAAGGGAGGGTCCGATGTTTTTAAGGAAGAAAAGGGGAAGGGGCGCGTTTGGTTTAGTGAAATAAGGGGTTCTCTGATGATTTGTAGCCCAAACTTGCCATAGTGTACTCTTTTAATTTTAAAACCATTTAAACCAGCCTCCAATCTTTTTAAACTTCAAAATATTTTTAGCTTTACCACTCCCTCATATTTCAAACTCTTCATTTCTTAATTAATTATATGCACATTAATTACTCAAAGTTTCCAAAAATATCCCAAAAATTCCTAAAAATTCCAAAATTCCTAATTTCTCCATTTATCATTTCCCAAAACACTCTTTAATCCTGTATTAAATTTTCAGGATGTTACAATTCTCCTCCTCTAAAATAATTTCGTCCTCGAAATTAAGGGAATTTCCATTAGAAATAAGAAAAGAAACAGTTTCTTGGACTGATAATCTCATCCCAAGAAAAAGAAAAAGGAATTTGGTTATAAGTAAGGAAGACTGAACTCATTGACAATGAGAATTCATTGCCATAAGTGTCATCCGTATGACACTGCAGAGATGCTATCGATGATTTAGAAGAACTATAAACACTTTAACTAAGGTTGTTATCGCAGTTTTCTGGTCAAATGTAGTCAAGTGCGAAGTAGGAAAGATGTTTCTTACGATAAAGGTGAGGTTAAGGATACTAGATCTCATTCTCAAGTTCATTAAAAGGCTTAAAAGAGGTGAAATCAAGTCAGATTGACTTGAATGTATATAACTTTTTGAACAAGGTTAGAAACACTACGCCAGAAAACTAGGAGTATAACTAAAATTCTATTCAAAACCACAATTAATTCTGCTACACTAGCAGATTATTGAACGAATCTGTCAGAAATCACAATATACCAGCAGTAGCACAATCAATTTCACTACAAAAATCTGATGCAACAGAGCATAAATGATACACGAATCTAACACACAATAAGATCCAATCAATTTATTCACTTTAACATCAAGTTAACAGGAAGTTTCCCTTAACTAACCTTCATTTACTAACTACCCTAACCTTATATTACTTGTACTAAAGTCATCCATCATAAATGATAACATCTCCATAAAATTCCCTTTCTAACTTTAACTCAGGATTCTAACTTAATATACACTTATCCATAAAAGCCTAATGTTGATCTATCAACAAGTCATAATAGTCCACCACATCACCATACTTCTCTAAATCATCAACACAGTGTATTATTAATAACTAGTGGAACTACTAAAGTCGTTAATCCATAGAAATCACCAAGATATTGAAATCCACCTCCAACTTTGCCTTTTGTACTAACAATTCTATCAAATTTCCCATACCTAAGATATATGCCTATTCATACCATTATGCTAAAAACATGTGACAATACTTAATATCTCACTAAAGTCATCAAATATTTTCCCAATTTTCAAAACTCCAATTTGACAACTTTCAATACAATCCTCAACCTTACAAAACAATAGATCAACAGTCATAATACCTCAATTCACTTGTTTTACAATTCAATGTCCACCATATATATTATCATTTACATTCTCCAAATTAATCAACCCATTGATTTTCTTCCTTATAACTCTAATTTAGTATATGACTAACCATGTCAATGTCAATTTTCTTAACAAAATCTTTCTAGACTGCATTCAATCTCCAATGTATCCATTTAAAACATTCACTAAAGCTTCACCCTAAATTCTTCATCTCAACTAACTTCTTTATCTATTTAGTTTCATCATGATCACGACTTCAAAATTCATCACTATAATGTATTCATCACATAATTCACGATAAAACCTAGAATCCACAATTTATCCTACATAATTCTCAATTCATATCCAAAGTATTACCATAAGTCATCACTTCAACACTATTAATCCATAGTGGTAATAATTCATACTTGCAAAAACAATTCCTTCTTCGTCATGGAGCAATTCAATCAACAAGTTAACTCACTACTTCCCTAAAACAAAATACTTCACTAATTAACTTCCCTTTTACATCAATTCTCCCTTCTCTTTTAGTTACTGATTATTGAATAGGACTATGAATTAAAAATTTATAATGCATAAAATTGGTGACTAAGAGCACATAACCAAAACTGATTCAATAAGGAATCAATGGAAATCACAAAGCTTCACTTCCTACAACACACTTCCAAGAAACATGAAAACACGAATCCAACAAAAATCACACTCCAAAAATAATCCAATTCATTTATTCCACTTCAAATATTAACAAAATAGAACACCTATTCCTTTAACATACATATATTGCAAATTTCAATCATAATAAACATGCATTTTAACATATAGAAATACAAGAGTTCACAAAATTCCATTTTATATCTTAATCAAAACCTACACAAGGAAATCATGAATTCAAATTCCCCAATCTTAACCACAATAAATCTGAATCAAACCCAACTCAAAATCAGGTAATCCCAAACTTATAGACTGCTTATAATCAACTCAATGTGGTTTCAAAACAACAAAATAAAGCACAATAGCTATTGGGATCAGATTCTAAGAGATTTCCCCCAAACAGCACCAACAAAATACTTTCAATTTTTATTGGACCAAACCACTATCCACATCATATATAATAAACCCTTTACTCTTTTAAAAATCTGCACTCTATCCAGTCACCAATTACTCAAAACTTTCAAGCACTTACACTACCATTCACTCTCAAATCAGCCATCATTCAAATAGCTTCAAGGCTACCAAGTAATTAATAACTTTCACTGCAAAGCATAGAAACAATACCACCATTACTCAACAACATAGTAACCTTTTCATGACTTTGGTCTATTAATCATAATACCTGAATCTCAACTTGAATTATTTCTATTTCCATATCCTTTTTGGCCAAATTAAGATGAACCAAGCTGAACTCAACTAAAACATTCTATTCAAAACATCACCACAGGCCATGACCAAAGTAGATCATTCAAACCCAAGTACTTACTTAATTCTTCTTACAAAAGCATGAAATTTATTGACTCATGCACCAAAAATTATTTTTGTTTAATCACCCTCATCTCACATCCATGCATATCTCACTCAAACCAAAACCACTTCACTAAAGTCTTGGAACAAACAGAATTAACCTTCCAAATCCACTTCACTTTCTTTTACAAAGTAAACCATATGTCATCCACCTATCCTACCATCTAAACCCTTCAAAACCATTCTCATTTTCTTAAAACTAATACTCCATACATCCTAAAATCCTTGAACCCCTTTCATTAATCAACTCCTACTAAATCAACATAACCAATTGCATTCTTACAAAACACAACTATTACTTGCTCACTAACAAATCTATTTCCATCTTCCTTTAACCATTTCCAAAGTCACATACATTTCTAAAAACCAAACTCTCAATCAAACATCAAATATTCAAACTTCTCTAGGCTTCCAAAAACCTTTATAAAAAATTCAAATTGTTTTCTAAATTTCATCTTCACCATGATGCCATTCCAAAATCTGCTTCAAATTATCCTAAATCTTAATGGTTGGAAGTTCCTCTTATTTAACTTACTAAAAGCAATAATATATCACCCGCCATCACTTATTTCCAATTACACAAAGGAATATTAAAGAAACCAGTACCAATAACTTTCAACAAGCCATGGAAGTATGTATTTCATTATAAACCAGGCCAAGAAATAACTAGACAGAGAACCACCCTAAAACAACCAAACTCAAGCTACAACACATATATACATACCCTAGTATACACATATAAACACATATACTTAATCAAGTTTACATTAAAAAGTATGATAACAAATAGCAAATTTTGCTAATGAATTCACAATTGTAATAGGATTTCAATTAAAAACAATCAAACAAAAACAAGTAGATTTGTCCATTAACCAAACAATCTAGCAACTAAACACATGATCAAACAAATCAACAATTCTTATTTCATATTGTATTCATTATCAATTGTTATTTTCGAGTTTCCTTAATCCTTTAACCCAATAAGGGATCTCATGATGCCTCGACTATGATTATGGCCGGCACATAACTATACTCGAGACCCCAGAGAAACATCCTTATTTCGTCATTCTTATGAAATTTTTATCAACATTATTTTGTTATTCTTTCTATGTTCATCTCAATCTCTCCACAATACCTATTTAATTTCTCTTATCACTCTCTCCCCACCACGGGATGAGTGATATTCGTCTCAAAAAGCAGATATTCATGCACATAAGGAAGGGAATACCAACAATGTATATTGCCAATCTATATGCAATGCAGCACAGTCCTAGGTTATCGTATACCAAATACTGATAACCAAGTTGTAACATAGTGTTACTAATTTCCTAATTAATCTGTGACACCTCTTTTAATTCAATAATATCTTTACTAACTATGATAGAAAAAGGAATTTCAATAATATCAATATCTCTATCATAGTTAGAAAAAGAGAACATCCTAATGATTGATATATTATCCATGATAGAAAAGAATAAACTAATGCAACACAGCTGCTATCATGGATAATTTATTGATAACCATGTTAGAAAGGATTTGTCTAACATGGTTAATAAACAAGACTAATTGATATTAAAAATAAATAGATATATATATAAATGCGGAAACGAATGCAGGCCTATATAAATTGGCAATATACAACTCTACATAAATTATATAACCTCTACTACCTAATTCCCTTTCCTGATGCTTGCGCCTGTGCATGAATACCTGCAAAAGTGTCAGTAATCGTGGGATGAGACAATTTGTCCCAGTAATCACCGCTTAACTCACTATAACAGTGAGATGTGCGGTAGTAAGGGCGTCTAAAGGGTACCACAGTTTAAAAATCAATAATACATATATACATGTCAAGTCTTTCATTCATCGTTCAAGTTCCCTCCATCCAAATCAATTCAAATTCATCATCTCTACATTTCACATATCACTCAAATTCCTCAGTCAATTCCACATAACCAAATATCACCTCCCCAGTCTCCAATCTAATGCTACTACCACCACAACTCTCACACTCACCTATAGATGCATTGTGCCATCCCGGGGCATTCAAGCATCTAATCTTCACTATATGATTTGACACTGTGTTCCTCTCCATAATGAGGGAACAATTTCTCTCTCTGGCAATCTCCAGAGAGGGAACCCCAATTCTGTTTTCCATTACAGAACGGGAACGGTTGGACTCTTCAATGCCAAACAACCGTAGGGGCGGTTGGGCTCTTCAATGCCAAACAACCGTAGGTCACTTCTCTCAATAAGTCGACCTATGAACCCCGATCCAATCAATCCGAAAAGGATCATCAGTACAAATAACTGTCAATTGGCCAATCGACAGTTATCATCGCGCGATGGTACATAAGTAGCAGTGTCATGCAAATTCTCACCGAATCCTTGTCAATATCTCATCCACCATATTCATATCTCAATCACAAATTTGATTCAATTCCTTTCTTCCACCTAACTATCAATATCTCTCAACATAACTCTCTGTAACTCATCTCGTAATCAATTCCTATCCTCGTAACCTCCCAATACCACTATCAAATCACTACACTGCATACATGTTACATCATTCCATGATAATCACCACCAGACAAGATAATATATATAGTGTTTCAAATTTCTTTATATGAAAGTAATCGCGTTTGAAAGGCACCCGATAACCTATTTTGTATAAAAATAAGTTTTCAAAGATAATATATATATAGAGGGTGAGAAAGGGTTTTGAAAACCCCAACTAACATCACCCTCAATGTTATAGCAAGGTTAAGAGTGATTACCTGTCGTCCTTTAGCACTTTGCGCAATTTCTCAACCTTTCTTTATTGATGCTACGAAAGCCTATTGCATCCACTCCTATAATAATATAGAGTGAAATATCAATCTCATACCTATTCTCAAGACAATGAATTCATCAATAATCATTTCAGCCACAAGCATAACTTAAACATACATGCATTGTAATTAATTTCATCTCTTCATACAACTTCAATCAAAACAAAGAAGCTAGCAGCGACACAAAGATTCACATGCAAGCACTCCAATTTATAATTCACACATGAATATGTTTTCACCAAGTCATAAACTTTGTTGATCGTTCTTAAATTCCTTGAAGATTTCCATATTCATAACTATAAAGTAATTCTCCAACATTGACTAACAATTTACTCTACTATCTAGTAACATACATACTTTTACCCCTTTTTGTATGACTTGAAGCAGCTTCAACTATCATATCCATTAAAATGAACAATCATAATTGTCATTCTTCTTAAATTTACTAATCTATCCCCAAATCTTTTCACATCATCCCTCGTTTCCTAGAACAACTTTACTTTCATCTCTCTCTCACCTACTACTTTAACTTAAACGAGAATGCACACTTTGTAATTCCACAATGGCTAAGTACCTAACTTCACAAGAAAACAAATGAAGATTCCATTTTTCACAAAACCCTTAATCTAGTTAGAATTATTTCCAGTTTCAATAGTACGAATGACATACAATTTCATATACCTTCTTCTAATCTCTTTTCCTTAACATTAAACTTCTTCAAAGTCCACTTTATTTCCTTGAACCCACTAAATGCAGCAAGAATTCTCCCTTTTTCCTCTCAAATATTCAGCCACTGTTTAAGCATGAATAGGAATTCTAGAATCACCATTTCACTATAAAACCACAATCAATTTCAAATAGCCATTAAATGACGAGCCAATCATCACTTCACCAAGAACTAAAACTCAACAACAATTTCCAGTTTCCTCTTCTAAACATTTCAACAAACACTTTAAGTGCAGTGACATTCACCTATAGTCAACTAAACATGAAAAATCAGTTTTGGGTACCATCACCATCAACTTAATCAAATCATCAATCCACTTTCATTTGATCCATTTAAGCCACAAAATGAAACATTGTACATACATAAACACTAGGAATAAATTGAAGGAACAAGGTAATCAAATATCCCTAAAAGTTAGGGTTTTGCACAAGATTCACAAAACCTCAATCAACATTCTACAACATTGAGAAACACTCACAACATTCAAAATCACTTGATCTCATCAACTACAAACTAAAATCAGCAGATCATCAAATGCACAATACAAACATCAATCGGTTTTCTTATGAACTAATCTAAGTTAATTTGATGATTAAGCCCAAAATCCCAAAATCCAACTCCAAACCTCTCACAATCAGTGGAAATCGCAGAATTAAAGTGGAACAATAGAGAAAAGAATCTCACCGGAGTTCATAGCCACCTCGTTTCGCCGGAAACCGCCCGGCTCGCCGGATATTTGCACAATCGTCGTTCGCTGTTGCCGTCGGTTGTCGCCGGAAAGAGGAGAAGCAAACAGAGAATGCGTGTGTAGGTTTTGAAAGAGAAAACGAAAATGGAGGTGATGTTTTGGGGAGTTGAATCGCGGGGAAACAGAGAAGGTAGAGGAAGCCATGGCGGCTTCCTTCTCCTTCATCACTTCGGCGGCGCCTACGTCGGCCTCCATGGTGGCCGGCGAGAATGGAGATTGGAGAGGGAGGAGATCGAAGAAGATAGAAGGGAGGTGGGAGTCGACGGGTTTGAGGATTGGAGAGGCAGAGAGAGAGAGTTCGAATGAGGAAGGGAGGGTCCGATGTTTTTAAGGAAGAAAAGGGGAAGGGGCGCGTTTGGTTTAGTGAAATAAGGGGTTCTCTGATGATTTGTAGCCCAAACTTGCCATAGTGTACTCTTTTAATTTTAAAACCATTTAAACCAGCCTCCAATCTTTTTAAACTTCAAAATATTTTTAGCTTTACCACTCCCTCATATTTCAAACTCTTCATTTCTTAATTAATTATATGCACATTAATTACTCAAAGTTTCCAAAAATATCCCAAAAATTCCTAAAAATTCCAAAATTCCTAATTTCTCCATTTATCATTTCCCAAAACACTCTTTAATCCTGTATTAAATTTTCAGGATGTTACATCCTGGCTAAGAAAGTGCAGAATGAGAGAGATCTCAAGATCGCAGCCATAAGGACAGACCATGGAGGAGAATTTGAGAATCATAGCTTCTCGGAGCTGTGTGAGCAGAATGGCATTGATCACAACTTCTCAGCTCCCAGGACTCCTCAGCAAAACGGTGTGGTCGAGAGGAAGAACAGGGTTCTGACTGAGATGGCCAGGAGCATGCTCAATGAGAAAGAGGTTTCTCAAGTGTTCTGGGTGGACGCTATGAGCACTGCTTGCTACATCTCTAACAGAGCCTATGTTCGCAAGGGCTTGGACAAGACTCCCTATGAGCTGTACAAAGGCAGAAAGCCCAACATCAGCCACCTCAGAATCTTTGGATCAAAATGCTATGTGCATAACAATGGAAAGGTAAATCTGGGTAAGTTTGATCCAAAAGCTGATATAGGTGTATTCATAGGGTATTCCCTTAGGAGTAAGACTTATAGAGTATACAACATGAAGACTAGAACTGTAGAAGAATCTATGCATGTTGTATTTGATGAAACTCCTACATGGGAACAATCCACTGAAGATGATGGGATACTGAACTTTCCAAAACCACCATCATCTTCACCACCAAAAGAAACACCAGCAAGCAATGCCAAAGAAGAAGATGAACCAGTGATGAGCCTAGAGTGCAGACGGTGCCTGATGAGGTACAGTTGCCAACAGCTAGGAGACATCACAGGGATCATCCTCTTGATCAAGTGCTTGGTGATGTTTCTTCTGGTGTCAGAACCAGAAGGCAGGTTCAAAATGAAGTTGAGTTTGGAGCCTTCTTATCTCAGATCGAACCAACTTCAGTTGAACAAGCTCTTGAGGACTGCGACTGGATTATTGCCATGCAGGAAGAGCTAAACCAGTTCGAAAGAAGCCAAGTTTGGGAACTAGTCCCAAGGCCGTCTCATCAATCCATAGTTGGGACCAAATGGGTCTTCAAAAACAAACTGGATGAGACAGGTCAAATAACAAGGAACAAAGCCAGATTGGTAGCCAAAGGGTATAACCAAGAAGAAGGCATAGGCTATGAAGAAACTTTTGCTCTGGTCGCTAGACTTGAAGCAATAAGGATTCTTCTAGCCTTTGCATCCATGAAAAGTTTTAAATTATATCAGATGGATGTAAAGAGTGCATTTCTTAATGGTTACATTAAAGAAGAGGTTTATGTAGAACAACCTCCTGGCTTTGAGGATCACAAGCATCCTAAACATGTGTATAGGCTAAAGAAAGCTTTGTATGGCCTTAAACAAGCTCCTCGAGCTTGGTATGAGAGACTCAGCAGCTTTTTGCTGGGGACGGGTTTCTCAAGAGGCAAACTAGATAACACACTGTTTATTCTGCACAAAGATAGAAACATGCTAATTGTCCAGATTTATGTCGATGATATTATTTTTGGGGCAACTAATGAAAAACTTTGTGAAGAATTTTCCAAGACTATGCAGGGAGAATTTGAGATGTCAATGATGGGAAAACTAACGTTCTTCCTAGGCCTGCAAATTAAGCAAAAGAAGGATGGCATTTTCATCTCCCAAACTAAGTATTGTAGAGAGCTGCTCAAGAAGTTTGGGATGGATGAGTGCAAGGAGTATGATACTCCCATGAGCACCACTGCCGCACTCGACGCTGATGTAAAGGGAAAATCAGTCAGCCTGCCCATGTATAGGGGAATGATAGGTTCCCTGCTGTATTTAACAGCAAGCAGGCCTGACATTCAATTTAGTGTAGGCATGTGTGCTAGATTTCAAGTCAACCCCAAGGAGTCACATCTAACCTGTGTTAAACGTATTTTAAGATACCTTGAGGGAACACAAGAACTTGGTCTTTGGTATCCCAGAGGTAACCAAGAGTTCTTGTGGGCTTATTCTGATGCTGACCATGCAGGTTATAAAACTGATAGGAAAAGCACCAGTGGACAATGCGCCTTCCTTGGTGGTTGTCTGGTCTCTTGGGCTAGCAAGAAGCAAACCTGCGTGTCCTTATCATCCACAGAGGCAGAGTACATTGCTGCTGCAAGCTGTTGTGCACAAGTGTTGTGGCTGAAGAATCAACTGAGGGATCTTGGCCTGGAATTTCCAGAGGCTCCCATTCTCTGTGATAACACAAGCACCATCAGCCTTGCCAAGAACCCTGTTCAGCACACAAGAACAAAGCACATTGACGTCAGACATCACTTCATCAGAGATCATGTTCAAAAGAAGGATGTCAAGGTGCAGTTTGTTCCCACTCACCACCAGCTTGCAGATATCTTCACCAAGCCTCTGGGGGTAGATCAATTTACCTTTATAAGGGGAAATTTGGGAATGGTAAACCCAAATGAAGTTTAATCTTCAAAATAAACCTGTGCTTAATTGATTAAAACCTGCAACTATACTAACTTAGGCATCGGAGTGCCAATCTTTAGTTTTGCAGGTCCCCCACAATGTTAAATCTTAAGTTAAGCCCAACCGGAAGCAAAACCACTTCCGGATGCTCTTTTGCTGGCGCTGGGGGATGACTCAAAGCAACCGGGAGCGCCAGTGTCTGGGTAAAAGACACGTCACTTCAACTCAGAAAACGTTTCATCTTCTCCCACCAAAAATTGTGCCTCTTCTGACATTGTGCAGGGACACGTGTCTCAAAGGTGCGATGTTTCAATTTAAATGTTTACGTTTTCCCACAAAAGGTGCATATTTTCAATGAAGAGTCATTATGAATCATCACATCACTTATCACTTCGCATAAATAGGCCATTGTCATTCATTTTTTCACTTCTCACACAAATCAAACACCAAAAACTCTCTGAAATCATTCTTCATCTTCATGGCATCTTCTTCATTTTCATCTTCGTTTTCTTCATCTCTGTATTTCTGAGCATCTTATCTCATACATACCATTCACCCCACTCAAACCCTAAACCACTTCACAAAATGACCGGTTCAAATGAATCAAACCCCAACCCACAGAAAGCCGCCTCTTCAAAGAAATCTGGGCATTCTAAATCTGAAAAATCTGGGAAACGGCATAAACACTCTGGGCATTCTGAACAACAACATGAACACTCAAAGCAAAAGGGCAAGAAGAAGCGAGTTCAGTTTAGCGAAGAGCCTTCATCCAAGCGACAGAGAGTGGAGGATGATCCACTTGTATACAAGGATGGGCCGTTGGAGGTTGTCTCTAGCAAGTTTGAAACTGCAAAGCCTTACTTCTCTCATGGAATGTACATCGACCTGAATAAAATTGAAGAACTAGGGTTTGGCCATTTGAGGGAGCATCTCCAGAAATATATGTGCTGGCTGGGAATCAACAAAGAGTACAACATCAACGTACTCAGGGTGTTCGGCCAGTCTCTCACAGCCAATGCCAAGTACAAGATGGTGAATGGGAAAGAGACCATCCGCAGAGTCAATTTCAAGGCCATAGTGAGAGGGAGGGACATAAGTTTCAATTGGCAAGATATCAACGCCATGCTCGGGGTCACTGAGGAAGATATGAACGAGTGGATTTACCCTGAGAAACTCAGCAAGGAGGAGCTTCAGGAAGTCTATGACACCAAGGGAAAGAAGGTGTCTGGCATGTCTGACTCCAACCGGATACTCCAATACATCTACTCCCGGATGATGACTCACAAAGGGGAAACTTCAATGAGTTCACTCAACTTGACAACCCCTGGCTCCCAAGATTCCTCACCCAGCAGCCGATTAACCCTGGGCAGTTGATAAGTTTGGAGCTGCACAGGTGGATTGACAACAAGAAGTCTGGGAATCTTCCATACCCAACTGTCATCGCTTTCCTCCTGGAAAAATTCCTGATCAAATCCACTGAGGAGGGTGAAAATGTTAAGTGCTTGCCCGTCAGCGCAGTGAACATCAGCAAGATGGGGATTAAGTACAATAAGCCGGCAAGGGCCACTAGATCTGGATCTCAGGCAGAGAGTGCCTCACACACAACTGCTCCCTCTGCGTCTGGAGCAGGGGATCAAGAAGTTGATTCTCATGCTGGTCCAAGCCGTGTTCCGAAGGTGTCAGCAGCAGTCAAGGCATTTGCTGAGGAAGTGAAGGAGGAGATTATCTTTCGGCTGGCTGACTCCTTGGTGGCTCCCCTTCGTGATGAATGTGACACTGGATTCCAGCAGCAGGAGCAGAGGATCCAGAACCTCGAGAATCGCCTAGGAAGGGTCGAGGCCAAATTAGACCTGTTACTTAACCACTTCCAAATTCCCCAACCTCAGGGCAATCTACCTCCACCCCCTCCTCCACAAAATGACCAACCTCCGCCTCCTCCACCTAACCAACCATCACTCCCTCCTCCTAATACACAACAACCCCCTCCTCAGAATGACTCACATCAACCTTCACCACAAAATGAGTCTGACACTCACCACTCCTCTCACCAAACCCCTCAAAACTCACCTTCACCTAACCACTCTCCTAGCCACTCTAATCCATCCAACCCCCAAAACTCACCTCAATCCACCAACCCAACCCATTCCAACCAACTGGCCGAGCACCTTGGCTTCCACACTGCCATTCACCCCCTCAGTCACCTATATCTGAGAGATTACCCCCGCCTTCAGAGGTTATCTGAGGTAAACATACCATTCACCCCTTATTCATCTACCTACCCCTTCGATGGCCTATTCACAGATCCCTCCTGGTTCCTTAGCCCCACTCCTTCACCAGAAACCTCACCCCCTTCCTCACCTGAAACATCACCACCCAGAACATTTGGCCCTGATCCTCCACCATCCACTTCACCCAATCCTTCCTCCCTGGCCCTCGCCCTTCTTGATGATGCCAAAAGGGGGAGAGAAATCCTCAATCAACCCTCCTTATGGCTAGATGAGGACATTGCTGCTGCACTCCGCAGAGCCATGAATCTTCAGAGATTGGGAAGTGCTGAACGTCTTATCCATGGGGAAGCCATCCGATTTATGCAACAGCAGCGCTCAGACGAGCAAAGTTCAAAATGGGCAATGGTATTGGTTGAGCAACCTGATGAAATCCCACAGCCTGAGCCTGAACCTGAGCCAGAGCCTTCACCTTCTGAGCCTCCTCCCTCTGAACCTGCCCGAAATTTTATTGAAGAAATTATGATGAAGTATGGGCTGAAGAGGCAAAACCATCCGCCTATTGTGATAGCCAAGCCAATCCCTCCTTCTGAGTCAACCTCTGCTCCTCCTTCTTCTCCAATTATCAAGTTCAGAAAATCAAGGAAGAAGTCCCTTGTCAAGAAAGGTACTGATACCTCTGAGCCTATAGAAAGTGAAGAAGAGGATCACTCTGAGGAGCATGGGTCAGGGAGACCCACTCAACTTGGGGAAGCATCTGAGACTCAGCCATCCTCTCAAGCATCATATGTTCCTCCGCCACTAAAGGAAGTAAAACTGGAAATAGAGGATATGACTGCTGATGAGTTCGAGAGGTATGGAATGACTGACAAGATCACCTTTGGTCAGATGGCATGCCTCGATGCTGAAAGAGCAAATGCCAAGGCTCCCCAAGAAAGAAGAAAGGGCAAAGGAAAAGGCAAAGGGAAAAGGAAAGCCAAGGAAGTTGAGGAGGATCCCAACTTTCCTGTGTGGAATGTCAAAATTAAGGCTGTCCATTATCCCAATGGCGAGGTCGTTCCCTTCTCCGATGCAACTGGGTTCCCTGGGTATGCTGAGGTTCAAGATCTGAAGAGAGCCTTTGAGGAATCCGTTGAATCTGAAAGACTCAGAAGGGAGAAGGAAGAGGCAGAGCTTCAGAGTATAATTGCTGAGATTGACCAGAGAGAGAAGGATGCCCAGTTAGCCAAATTACAAGAAGAGTGTGAACAAAGACAAAGAGAGAGGGAGAGGAAAAAGAGACATAACCTTTGAGCCCAAACACCCCTCATACATTTTAACTTAGAAATTTTTCTGTTCATATTTTTATCATGCATAGTTATCTGATTACCTGTAAATTTGATTGTTATTATATTTCTAACTTGTAATCAATTTGCTTATTAATGAAGATTATCTTTGAGTTCATATGTGTGTTCCTATTTGATTAATTCCTTCAATATGAACGTGATTAGAAAACTTAGATAACTTAGTTTGTCATCATCAAAAAGGGGGAGAATGTTAGAATCTTAAGTTTTGATGAAGACTAAAATATGAAAGAACAAGAAAAATTAGGTTAATATAGAACCACAAGTAAGAGTACAACCGGATGTGGATTTACTTCCGGATGGACTAGGACTAGCGCTCGCGGATGAACGACTCATCCCCCAGCGGAAGCAAGTAATACACTAAGTCATAACTCAGTCTAGGAACATTAGTTGTATAAAATCCTTGAGACTAAGTTAGGATGCAATCGGATGTGGATTTGCTTCCGGATGGTTAATGACTAGCGCTGCCTATTGAGTTAGGTAACACCGAGCGTCAGTGAGTATAACACTAAGTCATAACTCAACGTCCAGTAGGAGTGCTTCCGGATGTGGAATTGCTTCCGGAAGTAAGAGAACTTCCTAAGACTAAATGAACTCCCACTGCATGTGACTATGTGTTAATATATTGCTAGACTAACGTTCAAGTGCAGCACTGAGTGATGTTGCTTCCGGATGTGGAATTGCTTCCGCAAGCAATCAGAATGTCAGAATGTTCAGCAAGAGCAGAGCAGTGCAGTGTCAGAGTGCTTTTTGGCAGAGCAGAGTTGTCAGAACTACTTTTCAGAGATAAAGCAAAGTCAACCCTGCTGAGCATTAATGGAGCATTAAATGAGCCAACGGTAACTTGGGATAAACAGCTATATTCAAACGGCTATGCCACCTACCAAGAGTGAGAATGCTTAAGTGTAACACCCTAAAAATAATTCCATAATTTCATAACTTATTGATAGTTATTTTTGATGTGACAAAGAAAATATCCAAAATTCATGATAAAAATATATATTTACAGTTTAAATAAATTTAATTCCATAAAAATAAATTTTAAAGTAGTTCAAATGACTAAACATAAAAGTGAGGTCCATGACAAAGTAAATATAAGTCAAAACGTGCTTACTCCTCGAGTGTCTTCCCTTGCTTATTATTATATCCTTCACCTAAAAATGTTAATGATGGGGTGAGATCGACATCTCAGTAACTATTGAAATCTCCTAACATACACAAGCAAATTATATATAATTACAATACAAAAGTCATTCTCATATTCGTCTGTACAAACCAACTCTTTATCCATCTCAATTGACCTCTTAATTCAAAAACGATTCCTTCACATTAACATTCTTAATGATGCATAAATGCAGTATGCCTCCCTTATATCACCTCCACCCTTATACCGCTGACAGGAGCTATAGGCTAACATATAGTCCAAACAGAAATGAATCAAATTAGCTCACCAATACATGAGATATACCCTGCCAAAGGTATAGAGCTCAAGCATGGACTATGGCTCCCCTCCTTAAAGAACAAATATAAGGAGGTGTCACATGTCCCATAACTTCCATGCAATCCCTGGCAAAGGATGACATAGAAGAAAGGGCCCTGACAAGTACCACTACCACCACTGTGCACCGAGTGGTGGCATACCACGTGGTAATAAAATTCATCATACAATTTCTCCTCCTCCTCCTCTAATCCCTATCCCATCACAGATGCTTATGCAATGCAATGACAGATATATACATTAATTAACAATTAAAATATACTTTGAATTAAACCACCATAATACACTCTCCAACACAATATAATATCATCATATAAACAAGCATGCTTGAAAAGAATCAAAGTACTTATCATTCACATATTACATATCAAAACAGTTAACAACAAGCATGCTTGAAAAGGAAACAAACTAATCATAACAGCGCACATTTTTAAATTAAGAGGTAATCAGTAATCAGTCAGATTATAATTATCCATAACTTACAAGCATACGAAAGAATCATTCAGAGTTACCTGTAACTCCTCAACTCACAGGTAATCACACAATTAACGTCTCTCCAAAGCTCCTAATGTAAGTTTACAATATCACCAATATAATCATCTATTAATATATGTATCATCACTAACTAGAGGTATTCTAATTCAACTATACCCTAAACTATCCATAATCTATAGAATCCTTTATTCTTTTTCTTTTTAAATTGAAATATTATTAAATGATAAGTTTTTGTTTATTTCATGCACCATATTCATTAAAATATAAATATATTTATAAGAGATGTGCCTCCTGCAAACCCACAAAATAGAAATTTTACTATATAAATTATATACACACAGATACGGTTTTTCAATAATATAATAATATTTGAATAAAATAATTTAGATATAGTACAAGATACATACACATTTACGCATGACTGGAAAAAGCTTTTGGGTATGTTATTGAATATGTGAACTCACCACTCAAAATTCTAGAAAGGACGAATGGAAGGGTCATAAAAATGATTAAAAATATATATCCCAACCCATACATACATATATATATATTGAAAATTTGATAAAGAAAATAATGAGAAGGCATACACAATAAGACCATATATTAAACAAGCGGTAAAAATGAAAGGATGGACAAGGAAAAGAAAGGGGGAAAAGATGAATACCTAAGTTTAGGTTCAGAACATGTTTTGTAGAATAAGAGAGATGTGGCGGCAACTGATTGTGTTTGAAGAAGGAAATAATACTTATAAGAAAAAGGTATAGGGTTTCATTTTCATTTTGGGCCTTTTTATTTTACTGGGCTTTTTCTTCGTAATTAATCTATTATTACATGCATATTAATTGATTTATGCTAAAACAACAGTATTGTTTCTTCTATAATATATTCTTTAATATTTTAAATTTCACAAAGTCAATTTATTTCTAAATGCTAAAAAAAATATGGGATGTTACATTAAGGACTATATAAGGAAGCTCATCTTCATTTATGAAGACAACTTTGACATCTTGGAGAATTCTAGAGTGAGAAACTGAGAATATCCTTCAAGCATTCAAAGCTGCCCAGAAAAGCGAAAGAGCATTTAACACATTGAGAGTTCTTTTCATCTACTTATCTTGTACTCTTTGTAGTTAAGTCTCTTCATTTATTAAGAGCATTAAGTGTACTTAAGTGTGTAACATTATCCGTTCTTAAAGAGAACTAAGTTTAGAAAATCCTTTATTTGTAAAGGTTGAACCCTTGCAGGTTGTAAGGGGGAGTGAGTCAGTAAGGTTGCAAGTGAACCTGTGTAAAACTTGTGGTTGTAAGGTTGCAAGTGATCCCGATCTAAAACTTGCGGTTGTAAAGGTTCCAGGTGAACCCGTTTGTAAAACCTGGGGATAGTGGAACTCAACCTGGGTGGTTGAGAACTGGAGGTAGGTCAGGTAGACCGAACCAGTATAAATCCTTGTGTTTATTGTTTAAGTTTTATTTGGTAGCACAATTCACCCCCCCCCCCTCTTGTGCATCCATCCCTTTCAAAACCAAAAGGAAACTGGACCGAAAAAGAGAAGAATTTATTTTCCTTAAACATTAGAGCAATGCAAATTTTGTACAAAGGCTTAACTGAGAGTGACTTCCAGAAAATCAAACATTGCTCTAGTGCTAGAGATATTTGGCACACCCTTGATGCCATGTATGCTTCTAATCACTCTCTTGAGAGTAAAGCTGTCCAAAGCTCTTTCCGTGCCCCTTGTGGATCAATTGTTGGTGAGCAACAGGAAGCTGATATTGAGAAAGCCAGCGGCAGTGAAGAGAGCGTTGATCTCTACCTAGATTCAGAAACTGAGGAGAATGAGGTATATGAACTTGAACCTTCTGAATTGCAAGACATGTATAATGAGTTACATATTGAATTCTGTAAACTTGCAAAAGAAGTTCTAGGCTTAAGGAAAAAGAATAGGAAACTTGAGGAACTCATTATTTCTTCTACATCTAAGGCTTCCAAAGTTCCTTCCATAGAAAAACAACTAGCGCTGCCGATAGCTAGTCCTCTATCGACAGCAAAACCGTCAACATGTTCTGAAAATTGTTCAAATTGTGAGTCCATGTTGAAGGAAAATGAAAAGAAAACTGACCAACATAATAATGATAGGAAATCTCATTCTGAATATCATTCCATTATCTGTCATTATTGTGGTAGATCAGGTCATATTTCTCACACATGTACTTTTAGAAGAAATTTAAATGTGAGAAATAAATTTGTATGGATTCCTAAAGGACAGGTAAGGTCCAGTGCTAACCATGTAGGACCCAAGTACAAATGGGTACCAAAACATCCTTCTAGTGCCTTACTTGTGCAGGAAGGATCAAGAGTTTCTCTTGCCCCAAAGAAGAGAACTCATGGTGGTGTCACTGCTGCAACCACCTGGTCCAATCATAGGAAGCAGTGTGCAACCACAAGGAACAAAGGCTCTATCTCAGGGATGAGCTATCACAGAGTTCCACTCAACTATCCTGAGAAGCACCAGAGAGAGAGGATTCCTCGATCAACATGGAGAGAGTCTATGAATTTTGTCTCTCAAAAGAAAGTGCTTCAGGCCAAGGATAAGTATAGAATATCCCCTTGGGTAAGCAAGGGATCTCTGAGGGTCGAAGCATGCAATAGTAAAATCTCCTATGCAAATGTTAGATGGAATTATTGAGATTTTACAATTAAGCATCCTAGATATGAATATTATATTACTTATAGAAGTAAGTTTAAGGAAATTCACAATGTTCATAATCTACATGCTATCTATCACTATCATGATCAAAAACCATGTATATCCATGTGCATATAGTCATGATAGACTCACAATGCCATATATATATAGTGAATAACCTTTAAGAGCATATGAATTATACACTTCCTACAAACTGACCAGTCAGATCCAAGTTTGGATACTGGAAAACAAACGAAAGAAACTATTTGGGTATTCTGTAGGAAAGGAGATCCGAAAGAACAGCAAGATTCAAGACTATATCTCATCTGAGCAATTAGTCAAATTTTGATGAGCCATTCTTCATGCTTGGCTTTTGGTGCTGCTCCTTGAAATAGAAGAATCTTTACATTGCTGTCAAAATGAAGCAAGCTACTACTTGACGCAAGTGTAGCTTTGGTGATGTCATTCTTACTCTTTCCTCTATTTGAATGATTAATTGGGTAATGAATGCATGTTTACTCATTTCATCGGCAATTGACACTCATGCATCTAAGGATGTGAAGAACATGTAGCGTCTAACCACATGATTGGCTTAAAAGTTTTCAAAATACTGTGATATTGATTCTCTTTACAAACCTGTGATGATCCTATTTTGAAAATGATCAAATCACATCAAATCCATTTTTGTTTGAAGTATCTGAATCTGTTTATGATAGTTATGAATATCTCATTAGTTTCAAGATTTCTGACACTCTAAACTAGAGACTTTCTTCAAAGTTATCATGGCTAGCCTTTTGAATTTAACAAAGATTCTTATCCTCTTTAAACTTGCATAACAACCATACCTCATGATTGAATTAAATTTATTCTATGATTCTCCATTTCATTCGGTTTCCTCTGCATCAAGTTTTTAAGAGCATAAGGAATAAGCTCCTTGTCTTAGCTTAAAAATTCAATGGCTAAAAACACTATCCATAGCGGTAAATTGACAGGCTATGAACTCGAGCAATATTTTCCTTATCACATCTTAAAGTTTCAATCTACTAATGATCTCAACTCAAGCTTGTGTTTTAAGTATGTTGACACAGATTATGAAAGCTTGAACGACGTGGATGTACAAGAGAGAATGTCAACAAGTATGCTCCTTATCAAGATGAGAGGAACTGGCTGTACTGATATCTTGAGGAAATCTCGCCAATCATATATGAGCATTTCTATCCCTTACTCCTTCTGTTGTGGATTTTAATGGATAGTCCCTTTTGTCTGAAATTCAAAAGAAATCTTAGGAAATGCCTTGAATTAATTTCTGCAAAAATTTGGTAAATCCAAAGGCAAATGCCAATAGGATACAAGCCTAAGTGAGTGTAGATAACCTGCCTGGAAAGAATTATTAAGAATCTCTACCCACTGAAAGCTATATATCCAGACACATTATCACAAGCTTAGTACAATCTGAATTAAGTTAAAGCTTGTTGATATCCTAAGAATTATGAGATCATACCAAGTATATCTGAAGGAACTTGAGCTAAGACTTGAAAATTATTCTTGAGATCATATGCTGAAAAACTTAGTTGTTTTGTAAACCTGATTTATTCTTAAAACTAAACTATTTTGTTGGCATTAAGGCTTTTAGATTTTCATTGTGTTGACAATTTACATATCTCCATAATCTAACATGAACACTCCTAAGACATATTTATTGAACTATATTTGTTTATGAAACTCCAAAAATATACAATATGTTTGATACTCCTTACGCTATCACATTGGTATTTATCCAAGAGAGTATGAATAGAGTTCATGACTTGATAGTGAAACTATGAGAAATTGTGAACTAAATTTCAAAATCAGTTTTTCACATTATTGATACTCCTGCTTTACCAAACCAATCAGCAAGCGCGATGTCTTAAGATTATAATATTGTGCTAATTAACATAGTCTGTGACTTGGAAAGTCCTGAGCATGTCCATTAATGTTAATCCTTAAGTTAGTTCTCCCACTAATCATCCGGAAGCGCACTTGCTTCCGCTAGCACTTGCAGGTCCCTTGGAAGGGGAACCATAAGAGCTGACAATGTTAAATCTTAAGTCCCTCACATCCGGAAGCGAATTCACTTCCGGAAGCATGTGTGAGAATGGTTTCTCAACTACAAACATATTTACCAAACAACCACTGGGGGTTGATCAATTTACCCGTATAAGAGGAAATTTGGGAATGTTAAACCCAAATGAAGTTTAATCTTTAGAATAAATTTGTGCTTAATTGTTAAAACCTGCCAACTGTACTAACTTAGGCATCGAAGTGCCAATCTTTAGTTTTGCAGGTCCCCCAATGTTAAATCTTAAGTAAGTCCAACCGGAAGCAAATCCTCTTCCGGATGCCAATTTGCTGCCGCTTGGTGATGACTCTAAGCAACCGGAAGCGCCAGTGTCTGAGAAGAAGAAGGACATGTCACTTCACCAAACGTTCCATCTTCCTCCACAGGAAGTTGTGCCCCCCTCTGACAGTGTGAAGAGACACGTGTCAAAAAGGTGCGCCGTTCCAATTAAAATGTTTACGTTTTCCCATGAACAAGCGCATGTTTTCAATGTAGAGTCATTATGTGCATCACATCGGTTACTACATTGCATAAATAGACAGTAGCATTTCATTTTTCACTTCACACAAATTTCTTGCCACCAAAACTCTCTGAACACATTCATCGCACATTCATCTTGTTCATCGTGTTCTTCATCTTCATCTTCATCTTGTTCTTCATCTTCTGCATTTCTGGGCATTCATCTCATACATCACATTCACTTCATTCAACCCTAAACCACTACACACAAAATGGTCGGCTCTCATGAATCAAACCCCAACACTCAAATAGCCACCTCTTCGAAGAAATCAAAAACTGGGAAATCTGGGCATCATAAATCTGGGAAATCTGGGCAGGAACATGAACAATCTGGGATTTCTGGGAAAAAGCATAAGAAGAGGGTCCAGTTTAGCGAAGAACCTTCATCCAAACGCCAGCGAGTTGAGGATGATCCTTCTGTGTACAAAGATGGGCCACTAGAAGCAGTTTCTTCTAAGTTTGAGAAGACAAAACCCTACTTCACAAATGGGATTTTTGTTGATATGAAGAAGGTTGAAGAACTGGGCTTTGGCCACTTGAAGGAACATCTCCAGAATTACATGTGTTGGCTGGGGATCAACAGTGAGTACAACGTCAAAGTCCTCAGGGTGTTCTACCAGTCTCTCACAGCCAAGGCCAAGTACAAGAAAGTGAATGAGAAAGAGACCATTGGCCGAGTTGACTTCAAGGCCACAGTGAGGGGGTGGAAAATCAAGTTCTCTTGGAGAGATATCAACCGCCTGCTCGGGGTCACTGAAGAGGGTATGAACCAGTGGATCTACCCTGATAAGCTGAGCCAGGAGGAGCTTGAAAAAGTCTATGAGATTAAGGGGAAGAAGGTCTCTGCTATGCCTGACTCCAAGAGGGTACTTCAATATGTCTACTCTCGCTTGATGACTAATAAAGGGGGAAACTTCAATGAGTTCACCCAGCTAGACAACCCCTGGCTCCCCAAGTTCCTCACCATGCAACCTATCAACCCAGGGCAACTGATCAGCTTGGAGTTGCACAGATGGTGGGAAGCCAAAGAAAAGGCGAAACCTGGCTATCTTCCCTACCCTCAAGTCATTGCCTTCCTCCTGGAGAAGTTCATGATCAAATCCACTGAGGAAGCTGACAATGTCAAGTGCCTGCCCATGGGATCAATGAATTTGGGCAAGATGGGAATCAGGTATGACAAGCCACCGAAGCCCACTAGGTCTGGATCTCAGGCTGGGAGTGCCTCGCATACAACTGTTCCCTCTGCGTCTGGAGCAGGGGACCAAGAAGTGGATTCTCATGCTGGTCCAAGTCGTGCTCCGAGGGTGTCTGCTGCAATGAAGGGCCTTGTTGAGGAAATGAAGACTGAGCTCCTGTTCAAGATGCCTGATCCCTTGATGGCCCCTCTGAGAGGAGAGTGTGATGCAGCATTTCAACAGCAAGAGCAGAGGATCCAGGGCTTGGAGGATCGCCTAGGAAGGGTCGAGGCCAAGCTAGACCTCATACTTAGCCACTTCCAAATTCCTCAACCTCAACCCAACCTACCACCACCTCCTCCTCCTAATCCACCTCAACCACCCCCACAGAATGACCCTCACAATCCACCTCCACCTTCACCACGAAATGACCCTGACAACTCCACTCACCACTCACCCTCACCTCACAACACCCCTCAAAACTCCCCTCGCCAATCACCTCATAACTCACCCTCACCTCAAAACTCTCCCAACCACTTACAATCCACCAACCAAATCCTTCACAACCTTAGCTCCTTCACTTCCACTTCCGACCTGGAGAACCTTGGCTTCTATACTTCCATTCACCCCTTCAGTTCCATATACCTGAGAGATATACCTTCACGCCCTCAGAGAATCCCTGAGAGAAATATACCTTCCTCTTCCTATTCACCTACCTTTCCCAACCCTGACCTATTCTCAGAGAGAAATCCCTTCTTCTTCCCTAGCCCCACTCCTTCGCCTGAAGACTCACCCCCTTCCTCTCCTGAACACTTCCCACCCAGAAACTATGGCCCTGAACCTCCACCCTCCACTTCACCCAATCCTTCCTCCCTGGCCCTCGCCCTTATTGATGATGCCAAAAGGGGGAGAGAAATCCTAACTCAACCCTCCTTATGGCTAGATGAGGATATTGCTGCTGCCCTTCGCCGAGCCATGGATCATCAGAGATTGGGTAGAGCAGAAAGCCTTATACGTGGGGAAGCCATCAGGTTCATGCAACAGCAGCGCTCAGACAGCCAGAGGTCTAAATTGGAAATGGTATTGTATAATCCGCCGCTGATGCATCTCCACTTGAGCCTGAGCCCGAGCCTTCATCTCTTGAGCCTCCTCCCTCTGTGCCTGCCCGGAACATTCTTGAAGAGATTATGATGAAAATGGGTTAAAGAGGCAAGCCAATCCACCTATAGTGATTGCCACTCCAATCCCTCCTTCTGAGCCATCTTCTGCACCTTCTCCTCCAGTGGTCAGCTTCAGCCAGTCTAGAAAAAAGCATGTTGCCAGAAAGGGTACTGGTACTTCTGAGCCTACTGAGAGTGAAGAAGAGGATACAGTTGATCACACTGAGGAGCATGAGTCAGAAAGGGTATCTCAAGCAGGGGAAGCATCTGAGCCCCAGTCCTCCACCCAAGCGCCTCCAGAAGAAATTCCTCCACTTGTGGAAGTCAAGTTAGAGGTGGAAGATATGACTCCAGAAGAGTTTGAGCGGTATGGCTATACGGACAGGCTCACCTTTGATCAGTTTGCCCATCTTGATGCTGAGAGGGGACATGCTAAGCATCCTGATAGCCTGAAGAGGAAAGGAAAAGGCAAGGGAAAGGAGAAAGGAAAGTCAAGTGAAGGTGATGACTCCAGCTATCCTGTGTGGAATGTCAAGGTCAGAGCCATCCATTATCCCTTTGGATCCATGCCTATCTCTGACTCGCCTTTTGGAGAATTTGCTGGGCTTACTAAAGTCAATGACCTGAAGAAGGCCATTGAGGAATCCCTTGTGTCAGAAAGACTGAGAAGAGCTAGAGCCGAGGCAGAGCTTCAAGAAATGCTTGCTCAGATTGATCAGAGTGAGAAGGATGCTCAGTTGGCTAAGATGCAAGAGGAGTGTAATCAGAAACAATTAGAGAGAGAGAGGAAAAAGAGACACCAGCTCTGAACCCAAACCCCTCATGCATTTAACTTAAAATTTTTCTTTTCATATTTCTCATGCATAGTTATCTGCTCATTTGTAAATCTGACTGTTTTTTATATTTCTATCTTGTAATTGATTTACTTATTACTAATGAAATTTTCCTTGAGTTCATCTGTGCATTCTATTTGATTAATTCTTTAATATGAACTTCATTAGATAACTTAGTTTGTCATCATCAAAAAGGGGGAGAATGTTAGAATCTTAAGTTTTGATGAAGACTAAAATATGAAAGAACAAGTTAAACACTTAGAAAAACTAGGTTAATATAGAGCCACAAGTAAGAGTACAACCGGATGTGGATTTACTTCCGGATGGACTAGGACTAGCGCTCACGGATGAATGACTCATCCCCCAGCAGAAGCAAGTAATACACTAAGTCATAACTCAGTCTAGGAACATTAGGAGTATAAAATCCTTGAGACTAAGTTAGGACGCAACCGGATGCAGGAATGCTTCCGGATGCTTAGTGACTAGCGCTGCCTATTGGATTAGGCAACACCGAGCGTCAGTGAATATAACTCTAAGTCATAACTAAAGTCTGGTAGGAGTGCTTCCGGATGTGGAATTGCTTCCGGAAGTAAGAGAGCGTCCTTAGACTAAATGAACTCCCACTGCATGTGACTATGTGTTAATATTGCTAGACTAACGTTCAAGTGCAGCACTGAGTGATGTTGCTTCCGGATGTGGAATTGCTTCCGGTAGCAATCAGAATGTCAGAACGTACAGCAGTACAGTGTCAGAGTGCTTTTTGGCAGAGCAGAGTTGTCAAGTTGCATTTCAGAGATAAAGCAAAGTCAACCCTGCTGAGCATTAATGGAGCATTAATGAGCAACGGTAACAAGGGAATAACAGCTATATTCCAACGACATTGTTACCTACCAAGAGTGAGAATACTTGAAGACACTATATAAAGAAGCTCATCTTCATTTATGAAGATAACTTGGAGAAAAACGCAGAAATCTAGAGAGAGAAACTAAGAGCATTCTTCAAGCATTCAAAGCTGCCCAGAAAAGCAAGAGAGCACTTAATACATTGAGAGTTCTATTTCATTTATCCATCTTGTACTCTTTGTAGTTAAGTCTCTTCATCTATTGAGAGCATTCATTGTACTTAAGTGTTTATCATAATCAGTTCATAGAGTGAACATATTATCAAATCCTCTAATCAAGAGAGGCTGTTCTAAAGCTTGGTGCTTGAAGAACAGTGTTGTAACATTACAAAAGTAAGGGGGAGTATTTAGAGGTTTTCTAAATCTCCAAGGTTGCAAGTGAGCCCGTGTAAAACTTGTGGTTGTAAGGTTGCAAGTGATCCCGTTGTAAAACTTGCGGTTGTAAAGGTTTGCAGGTAAGCCCGTTGCAAAACCTGTGGGTTGTTAGGTGAACCGTGTTCGTAAAACCTAAGGTGTAAAGGCTTTCTTGTGCCTGGAGTAAACAAGAAGTTTAGTGGATTGAAAATCTCAGGTGTAGTCTGGGGAGTGGATGTAGGTCTGGAAGTGACCGAACCAGGATAAATCTGTGTGTGCTGTTTCTGTTCTGATCTTCACATTTCTAGCACCACACCATCACAAACTTATTTGTGCATAGCATGATTCATTGTCATTTTCATCAAGCACAAAAAGAAATGTTTTAAAAAGAAAAGTTTAAGTTTTATTCTGCCACCCAATTCACCCCCCCCCCTCTTGGGTGACAGCCACACATTTCAGAAGTCCATCAACCATTCATATCTACTTCCAACACTCAAAGAGTTTAAGTTGTAAATATTCATATATTTGAGTGTGAGAGATTTCATTGTACTTAAGTGTTTATCATAATCTGTTTTTAGAGAGAACATATGCTTGAAATCCTTCATTGTAGAAGGTTGCTTCTAGGTCTTAGGATTTAGAACCGGGGATGGATTTATGATTTCTTACAAAGTGTAAGGGGGAGTGTTCGGAGAGAGTCTCTGAAGCTCTGTAAGATTTCTGGTTAGCCCGTAAAACCGTTGCATGAGAACCAGCGAATCCTGTGGGATGAAGTTGAACCCGTAAAAGCTTTTAGTGAAAACCCAACGAGGTGTTGGGTATTGGACGTAGGCAAGAGGATTGGCCGAACTATTATAAATTGGTGTTCTTGTTTTTATCAGTTTAATTTTTGAAGAGCACAATTCATCCCCCCTCCCCCCGCGTGTTTTCTGCCTTCTCTTACATAACTTTCACTAATTTCATTTATCATTGTATTGCATAACCAAGTCATTACTTGATTATTTTCAGCAAACCACTAATCAAATTGAGCATCCTCATGCTTTGGTTGAGGTGCCTTCCAATTAATATATTTCTCCTTCCTCCGCCCCCTGATTTACCTTAACACACTTTGGTTCCATTGGAGATAGTTGTTGTCATTGAGTTTATGGTTTATAATCAGCATCCGAGAATCCGGAATAGTTTCCAGCATTTTTGATGTACTCCCAGTCATAGAAGCCTTTGGCTGTGAACTTTGACCATCTGAATTAGGAGAATAAGACCCAAAAAGTGGTGGAAAATCGTGTGGATTCATCTTTCTAGGCAGCTGAACGGATTCTGGAGGTTTTGGAGGTCACTGGTGGCGGCGTGTTGCGGAGGATGCGGCGGCGCGTGGGGTCACGCGCTTGCACTGCGGCGTCGTGTGTAGGTCACGCGTGCCTCCGTTTGGACGGCGGCTTTGGGTTTCAGCCGATCGGACGATTCCGATCACTCCTGGGGTGGTGGTATTGACTCACTCACCGAGAAAAAGAAACCCTAGGTGGCGGCAGCTCTCTCTCTCTTTTCCTCAGATCCGGTAAGTGGCGGCTCCGCTCCAACTCTCTCTCACTCTTTAGGGTTCAAATTGACACCCCAGCTCTAATACCATGTAGAAATTGAGAAGCGAAGAGAGAAGATTTAAGAAGAAGAAGAATTTCTCTTATTGATAATTTGCTCTATGGCAAGGTTACATTATATAGAGGAGTGTATGAGATGAAATAGGCAAAATACAATCAAAGAGAATCAACTCAATCAGGAAATTAAATACATAATCAAAGTTGATTTCTCCTAATCAAAACAATAAATGTTAAGATTCTAACACTTCTATTACAGGATTTCATTACATACTAAGACATACATTTTTCTTAATGCTGATACACAACGTCATACCAAATACATAAGACATACATTAAGTATCTCATAATTGACATACTTAATGCTGATACATATAACCAAAAGCCAACTACATACAATCAAACACATTGTTTCCCTCATACCCCAATACATCCCAACACCAACACTTAATCCCTAGAGAAACCACATAAAAACCCAAGTTACCACCATAGCAGCAAATGCAATCATCATTATTCTCTGGTTCTTCTTCCCGAGTTTTGCCCTTGCTTCAACCAGCTCGCCTTCTAGCCTTTCAATAGTGCCTAGCAGCTCCTTGATCACCTCGATAGCTCTAAAACTCATCACCTCATCATGCCACTTGAAAAACTCACACATACGCCTCTGACCCCACACAATTTCCACTTTTTTCACAGCCCCTAAAAAGTGAAGACAATAATATAGACAAGGGAAACAAATAAAACAACATACCTGACTTAAATTTGCACAACCATAGAATCGATGACCAGGGTTTTTGTGTGTCTAGGATGTGCACAAAGGAGCCAGCTCACCGCAGTAACATTGAGGTGGCCCATCGTCATCGTCCTCTCAAACTCTAAACACTGAACCGATTCCCCTTAGATTGCTCGTTGCTGTCGATGCTGCTGAATCCATGGAAATTTTGCAAAAGTGGAAGACAACATTTGACGAAATGAACAAAACTTGAAACTCTCCTACTAGTGGTTTCCTTTTACATAACCCAAATAGAAAACTCTAGGTCTCTACCATCAGCAAAAGGGAAAAAGAAGAGGTTTAATCCATGTGGAAATCCACGTGGCACTTGTACAAGCGTCGCGTGGAAAAAATAGCAGAAGTGGAGCCCAATTCAGCCAACTAACGATCAAACGTGAAAGACCGTCGATATTTACCACCTTTCAAGGGATATATTGATATTGGATGGATATAATTGTTCATGTGAGATTATAATATAGATATGGAGTCAATTTCAGTATGTTAAATTTGATTAATATTTTATATAATAAAAAGATTGGTGGGACAAAATATACCTTCAAATTAGATGTATTAGGATGGATCAAAAGACTGGAAAATTATTTATAAACCAAGTGTGGTTGATGTAGTGGTTACCTCACTTCACCACTTAACTAGAGGTATCGAGTTCGAGCTTTGGAAATGTAGTTTGTCCCATGACTAACACTTTAGCCTTGAGTGAAGGTCTTAGTACAAATCTGAATTAGTTTGAGCCTATTGAGTTCCCCGTTACATTGACGTTGATCCATAATACCGGAATAAAACTAAATTTTTTTTTCTAAATTCAGAATAAAACTAGTAGAGGATCACGTGTTAATGAATGACGTTATCCATTCCATTAGAAAATTCTAATCATACATTCTTACTGAGTATTCAACACTCTGACAACTAGAATTTTTCTTCATGGTAGAAATTCAAGGTACTGGGGCATCTTATGATTATGTTTTACTTCTATAGGAGTTAGGAATTAGATTATTTGTAAGGAGGCTTAAGGATTCTTGAAATATAAATATGAATTAACTAGATTGTGTTGTTACTAGAAATTATTATTTTTTAAAAAAATATATTTAAATTGCTAAAAGGGTCAGCCCTTTGAAAACTGAGGGTCTACAAGGTTGACACGTTAAGCTTGATTATCTTAAGGGATCCAAAATCAAAGCCCAGCACACCAAGGGCTAGGGATTGAAAGAGCTGGCCAGAAAACCTCAGCTTGAATTACTAGCTCCATCTGTATATGGCCTTCTTAAACTGTTCATACATTTTATTCTTATGATCTACTAAATTTGCTTTTTAAGATTGTTGATGAAGTAAAAACATTATAAGGCTTAGTGCTTTAATCTTGCATTTGTTTTGAGTATGTGGATTCACACCTTAATGCATTTTGTTTGAACAAAAAACGATTGATATGATGTTGATGATAGTTGAGCTAATGATTAGAGTATGATAGTCTCACGATTAAACCGCTAAGACCCATCAAATAAAACTCGCTAAATTAAAGTGTAAAAATAACATGTCTTCTTATAATCATGTTTGATAGCTTACGTCTTTTCTTTTCTAAAATAATAACATTGTGAAAAGCATTGAGATGCTCTGAAATTTCCATGATAATTTTCATGTTCAAAAATATTTAGATCTTTTTTAACCATGATATGGATTACTATGATTCGATAAAATATTTTCTATCACATATCTATATAACTAGCTTTTTAAAAAATGGTTTTAATTCTTTTTTCTAACCATGATTGGGGTCTTAATTAGATTTAGATAAAGTCTTCATAAATTCCTTTTAGATACATAAAAGTTTAAGTGAGTTGGATCTCGGGGCCAGAGCATCAGCGGGATTCGAACCTACAACCACATAGTTATGAGTTAAACACCTTTACCAACTAGACCTAAGTCTTCCTAAGCTCTTTCATATTCATATTGAGTTTTTATTTGTTTTAAAAGTACATTTTGAATTTTTTATTAATAATATCGGTTTCATTTAACCAAAAAAATCAAAATATAACGAAAGCCTTTTTAAAAGCCTACTTACAATATAGGCTTTTAAAAGGCTTCGGGCCTTTTAAAAGCCTACTTCGAATTTAGGCTTTGAAAAAGTTGTAAACCTTTTAAAGACCCATATATCAAACTTAAAAGGACCACAAGAGGTTAGGGTATGACCGTATAACAGATTGTGTAAATGAATGTTGTTGCTTTCATTAATATTATTATTTTATTATTAGTAGTAATTAGTAATAATTAGTAGTAATATTAAACGGGTCAGGCCTGAAGGCTTTCGAGCTATACTTTACTAAAATAGGTCTGACCTTTTTAGGTAAAAAGACTTGTGAATAGGCCTGAGCCTGACCTTATTATTAAAAAGGTCAGGCCGAGCAAGACCCTAAATTGGCCAAGTCGTAGGCCACTTGTTTACGACCTGACTCATTTCCACCCCTAGGTGCAGGGAAGAAGATGAAGATGGTGTTGGGGGGTGAGGGGTGAGTGAGTTTTTTTTTATTAATTTAAATAATGTGGGTCCCACACACTCGGAAAATAATTGTCACATAAGCACGCCACGTCAGCAAAAAAAATTATTTTCCCCGCCACATCACCTTTTAACGGTCAACGTCGGTCAAACTAAACGATGTTACCTAAATTGCACCAAAATTTATTCTTTATTCCCAGAATTGAGCCCATAGATACTTGTTACCCTTAATAGTTTGAATTCGTTTTTACACCTTTACCCAAATATGTAATTCAAGTACTCCCTCCGGTCCTATTTATAAGTCGCCAACCTCCCAAATTGTACATACCAAGGAATGGAGGTAAATGAAAGTTGAATCATTAAATTGGTCTTATTTTTTTATCTTTTCCATTTTTGCCCCTCTCACATTTATTATTATGGTCCACTACCTTTTTCATCTTTATGAGTATACATGTGCCTTTCTCATCTTCTCTTTTTTCTCATCTTCCAATGTTCATTTTCCAATGCTAAGGGTATATTGGAAAAATTTTAATAAGTGAGTTAGTTAATGTTAGTTGGTAACTTATATTAAGTACAAAAAATTTAGTGGCGGTTGGTGACTTATAATAAGGAACGGAGTGAGTATTCAACTATCTCTTTTAAGTCTCACTCATGGCATGAGTAAGCATTGAAAACATTCCCGCCGAAACTGATTGTAAGAATTCGAATTATATATAGTCGCAGTTGAAAAGGTAGCATTTGAATCTCATAGGAGAAAAGGGCAAAAATGGATGTGAAAAATTCTGGCTCGTCTCTCGACGCTTTGATCTCTTCCTTCAACGCGCGGATCACCGAGCTTCAAGAGCTCGTAATTGGAAGAAACAGTACTTAATTTCACTTCATATTTCCTCTTCATGCATTTCCCCTTTTCTTCGAATCATGCTTTCATTTCTCACGTTTTCGTATTTTCCATTTTGCAGTGTATCCTGCGAGCAGTATCACCGATCTGTCGGCGGTGGATACTGCGCTCAAAACTCTGGAGCTTCAAACGCAGGCCATCAAGGACCGATTACGTGAAGAAACTGAAGCTATTCCTAAGGCCAAGGCATCTCTACTTCTCTCTCTCTCTCTCTCTCTCTCTCTCTCTCATTGATTGATGATTTAGATATAATTAGGGTTTGAAAAAGAGTATGTGTATTTGTGTTCAGTTAAGTATGTTATCACTTATCAGCTACTCCCTCTGTTCCTAAATATAAGATCACTTTCCCTAATTTGAGTAGATTAAGAAGTTAGTTAAGTCAGTTATTTACACATGAAATTATCAATTTATCCCAATTATATACATTTATCCTCACCCTCCCTCTTTTGCTTGTTATTATAGATAAGCATTCTAGGGTTAATTTGGGAAAAAGTTGGGAAAAGTTAGAAAGTTATCTTATAATTAGGAACAAGTTGAATTTCAAAAGTGATCTTATATTTAAGAACAGAGGGAGTATTAAATTTGTCCTTTTAACGTGTTTTGTCGTGTCCTAAATATAAGACCTCTTTCTTTCTAATTAACTTACTTCTATAAATAATAGAGATAAAGTGCAAAAATACCCTTCTGATTATGACTAAGATGGAAAAATACAATGTGTATTTTTTTAGGACTAAAAGTAACCATAATATTTCAAAACAGGCAATGGTTACTTTTGCCCCTCTTTTGAAATGTTATGGGTACTTTTGCTATTGTTTTGAAATGTTATGGTTACTTATGTTCAAAAAAAAAATTATGTGGGTATTTTTGTATCTTGGTCACAATTTTACGTGGCCATTTTTGCACCTCAACCGTAAATAATAAACTAGTGAGAGATAGAGGGTAGGGATAAAGGTGGATCATGGATGTCTATGATGATTTGGCAATGTCATGTGATTTGAAGTGATGAGCAGAAGGCTCAGAGAAGAAGTGTACTACTCAATTGGATCTTGGCTTTACTTTTCATTAACTTCACTTAAAGTGAGGAGAAATATTCGTTGATGTGAATATTGTATAAGGAAAAATTGTTAACCTAAATCCTGTTTCATCTGGGTTTATTCTATGGGGGATTGAATCATTTCTTTAAAATGAGCATCAGCCAAATCTGAATGGAGCATTGATCATAGCCCGTGAATGCAGTTTTTGATGATTTTGACTTTGATTTATGATATACATTCATAAGGCTTGATAGACCATAAAGCAAAAATGATTTTATTTCATTTTTGTTCTTTTGAACATCAATGTAGCAGAAGTTAGTAATTGAGTTATACTGATTAATTAGTTCCATGCTCTAAATACTGATCATTAATTTGGGTTTATCTGCTTGATTGTAGAAACTCATCAATGCATCATTGAAGCAGCAAAAGAAATTGCAGAACATGTCTCTTCATGTTCCCTCACTTATTCCTGATAAAATGATAATGTCAAATTTGGAAACAAATAGATGGTAATTGCATTGTTATCTTTCTTGACTTGTCATTTTGTTTAAATCAATCTGTCTTGAGATGTCTAAGTATTGTTGTTTATCAGTTTATTTTCCGAATTCTCTGCAAGAGATCCTGGAGTTGAGTCTCTAAAGCTTGACGAGGAGCCTGAAGCATTACCAAAGGTAAATGCAATCTACTATATATCAATTTATGAAATGGGCTAATGACATAAGATATAGTTGGCTTGTTTGGATGTTCAAAACCTCATTTTCCCTTACCCTCTGGCGAACTGTTATCTTTCTTTTTTAGTTCAAGAATACTTTGTTCACGCACGCTCACAAATGCACAACACACAAGTTTTTGTTCAAAAGTTATTTTTCCTTCAAAGTTTTGTTATATTCAAAATTGTCTCGGTAGTTTCAAAACGTAGTATTTTTTGCCCTATACTGCTAAAATATTTAGAGTAAATGTCAAATTTTAAAGGTCAGTGAAGGGTGAAATTGCAATATTGTGAAAATTTTGGGAGCAATTTTGAACCCAAAAAAATGCAAAATAGCTTTTAGGCAAAAACTTCTGGGGGCAAATTTGCACCTAAGCCTTTGTTCTTCTGTTTCTTGTTACCATATTGAAGCTCTATTAACTTTCTATTAATGTTTTGTGTTTAAGATGCTGTATTTCCCTCCACTCATAGTAAGATCTCAGATTTTTTGGTGTCATTCTGTCACTTTTTCAGGAGAAAAAGGGTCGTGGATCTCCGCCATTGTGGCACATCAGTGGAAGTGAGCTAGATTCCTTGTCATCGTATGTATCTAGGCATATATTTATTCAAAAAATTACAATTTTCAATATACTGTTCGAATGGTGTCTTCCAGAAAATACGTACAAGCACCCAATCAATCACTATTGATATTTATTGTTCACCTTGACCAAAAGAATTGATGATTTGGAGAAATAATATGCTGTCAAAAAATACCAGGAAAATGGCCGAGAAGAACTGTGGCAGTATTATTTATAATGCCCCTGTAACAGCCTAGTCTCTTCATGTTTTCAGCGCGCTTAGTTCAAAAATAAGTATTATCTTCAGCCATCCAACAGAATTGTAGGCTACCTTGTAAGAAAGATGTCAAGAAGGGTTTACTTGTATATATAATGTATGGGTAACCAGCGTATGTTTCTCTTTTTGGAATTTTAGAATGGGGAGGTAGAGATCCTACCCGAGAGCTCTCTATGGGAAACATTTGTTTCTTGCATGGAGGCTTTTCAACTTGTCCTTGAATCTCATGGAATCATCCTTCAAAGGGTTGACTACAAACTGAGACTACCATGTGAAGGGTTACTCAAATCCTCATGACCCTCATGTGGAATGGGGATACAAATTTTATTGGTGGAGCGAAGTCCTTAGTGTAACTGTTGTATGTTAGTGTGTGTGTGTGTGTGTGTGTGTCCAATTAAGTTTCATGATCATATATTGTGATGAAAGAAACTATAAATCATCTCGCTTTTATGCCTAAATATATGATTTTGCAGATATATGAGAGGTAGGCTTACTCTGGAAAAGGTGAATGCAGCAATTAATGATATTGCATCTTACGCTGAAGCAAATGCTCAACTTATTGCTGCTCCTAGGAAAAAGGTTGATTTCCAGTTTAGTTTTAGATTTTATTTGTCATAATTTTCCAATGTAATGACAAGTTCCTTTTCTGGTGATGAAGTTGGCAGAAAATATTTTAGAGAAAGCCTTGGTGAGTGCAATATTAATTTCCAACATCTCTACTCTTTCTGAAGCAGTGAGCCAATAAAGGAATTCCCACCTGAGATAATCACTTGCAGTTTCTTGGTTCTATTTTTGATGTTCTTACCATTGTAATTATCATTTGATTTATGCCAAATTTTGAATTATGCTGTGAAATACAGGAATTAAGAGATATTGCCACTATGGAAGGGATAAAGGGAAAACATTTTTTCCTCGAGGCTGACATAAAAGGTCCAAGTTTGAAGCTTGATAACACTGGAAAAGCAATTCTGACGGTGAGTATGTTGTCTCCATCTTGTGATTTTGTTGAAGTCAAACTTGTATTTTCCTAAGCTAGCAATATTATTTGAATAAGATTATCTCATGAATACTTTGGAACACAGATGGAATCTTATCTGTAAGCATAGTTAACAGAATCTAGAAATTGGAAAAACTTTATGGTGGTAGTTCACTGATATAACGGAATAAACAGATGAAAATGGCAGTGGTAGCTGAATGATATACTCTAGCATTTGAGGGGCATGATAAGCTCTAGCTTTTGAGAGGCTTGTCTCTCAACATAACACTCCTCAAAGTTCGCTACCTTCAGCTCTCCCCCCACAATGATTTATTCTTCACATGTTCCCTAATAAATCTAATAATAGCTTATTTTTTCCCTACCCTGCTGGAAGAGATTGGTCCAAGTCTTCCTTTTTCTTTTTACCCATATGCTCATAACTACTATAATTTCTAAGTGTAGATTTAAGTCTCAGATTACTAGCATATCTTGTTTGAAAAATTTTTAGATCTTAAAACAGAATTTGAGAAGATAGAAGTTAGAGAAGAATAGGGAAGGGGGAGGTAGAAATTCTAAGACCACGGTATGCAATCCTAAAGTGAAGGGAATGAGGAAGTTATCTGAACAAATACTTCATAGACAACTTATCAAATCTTACATCGTATTCTTAAATAGTCTTATTCAAGTAACTGCAATAATAAGCAGAATCAAACTAGAGTACACCAAGAAAGTTCGCTGAACCCCCTTCAAAATTCTCACTTATTTGTACTTTTATTTTCATTGCTGTTTAAGCACTCACTTATTCAGGATTTCTCTCTTACATTAAGCTTTTCTTAAGAACTTTAATTGTATGTAATATATGCCGGTGACCTATGGTCACAATGGCATCACACCTCTTCCTATGGAGGAGATGTTTGAAGTTCATCCTGTGGTGGGTGTGTGAGCGTGTTTAGTTGTCTATATAAAAAAAAAGCATGTAATATATAGCATGTATTCTTGGTATAATTGAATATTGTTATCTCTAGTATTTTCTCCGGTCCTGCTAACATATAATCTAAGAATATAAAAAATATGTTATGATTAAGTAGTTCATTTCGTTTCATTAATTTCTTAAAAAAGTCAATTAACTCTTATATTTAGGAACATACAGAGTAAAGCAATACACATCGAATTTGCATACATGCATTGTTATATTTTAGAAAGAATAATGAATTGAAAAATCCTAAAAAAGAAAAATATAAGTCAATTATAAATTGATTTACCTAATTTTCCCCCTTAAACTAGTTTATTTGACCTATAAACTAATGACTAATCTAAAAATATATCAAATATGTCATTATTTAATAACATATTTTGTAACCTTAACTAGTATATTCCCTTATCTAACACTCTCACTAAGTGAAGACTAGAAATGAGTTAGCCCTTTAATTGTCATTATCCTCTCGTTTCTACTTTTTTTTTCCAGATAGATCTACTTGTCATGCCTGAATATGGATAATTGGATATACTTTTATTATGACGTTTTATCGCAAAGAAATTTTATCAATTTTCTCTATGCCTTTATTCAGGTCCTTCGTCACCTTGGCCGCATTAGTGAGACTCGTGTTGGTCACCATCGGGTCATAATTTTGCAGAAGCCTCAGTAAAAGGTCTTGCTACTCCCATTAACCTTGTGTATAGTATTTTTTCCTTATAAATATTAAGCGATTGTTTAGACATCAAATTTCTTCGAATGTCTAGATATTTTGGAACACATTTTTATTTTTGCCTTTTTTCCCAGTCTGAGCATTATTTGTGCATTTCGGTGAATTTAAATAGGCTATCAAATACATGGGAAAAAAAGTAGGCTATCATATATGCAGTACACAATATTTATTCATAAATGAGAAAAGTATAAAGTAATCTCTATTAAGTACACAATACTCCCTCCATTTTTAAATAAAACAGTTAATTGAATTTTTTTTTTGGAGAATTCTAAGAAAAACTAAATAAAATAATCAAAAATTGAATTTCCTAAATTTTTCTCTAAACTAGTTTATTTTACTTATAAACTAACATATGATCTAATAATATACAAAATATGTTATAGTTAAGTGGTTCATTTCGCTTTCTTAGAATTCTCCAAAAAAAAGTTATCTAACTCTTATATTCAGGAGGGAGGAGTACTACTTTCAAAACACAAGATCTGAAACAACATTCCGGTGGTTAGCGAGTCTGATAAAACTTATACTATTAAAGTATTGAGTAAAATTATAATATCAATCTCATCAATTTTTAAAACAATATGTTCTATATGATGGGAGGCAATTGATAGGAGTTGATCCCATAACTATCATATGGTAGTATAAATGATGGAAGAAGTATAATCTTAGTGTAGATATATGATATTTTAAGCCAAAACTTAGGGCCCATTTGCGTGGACATAAAGCAGATTATGGAAATGGAAATGAGTTTAAAGGGTAATGGATGGATAGTTGAGGTAATGATGAGAGGTCAAATTTGTGGGCCGAGGAAAAGTGTCAGATTAAGAGAGAAAGTGTGTGGCAAAATGTTAAATAATGGAAGAAGCACTCAATATTTCTTTCCTTATTATTCTTAACATATTATAACGAAAGAAAAAGTCTTTACCTAAAGTTACATTTTCAATCATTTTATTTTTGGGTTCCAATTCAATGCTCATCACAGTAATGAGAGAGTAATTTCTCATCACTAAGATGATATCTAGATCATTAAAAAAATTTATATCGATGACCATTTTTCAAAAATAAAATTGATCTTTTAACAAATGATAGTTATCAGATTTACTTATTTTTATTTTTGTATATATCAAAATGAAAATTTAATAAAAACATAATATTTTATTCAAATGAATCTAAAGTTTAAAATTAATTTGAATGGTGAAGATCATGATGAGAAATATGAGAAATGTATTGCTCATATTTGTAATGAGAATGAATGGCAACCCCTACTTTCGCCTACAAAAAGTTTCAATTTGATGTACTACTTGAGAAAGTGCCTTTGTAGAAGACCCATCTTCTTCCAAAGCAGAAGCAGCAGCATCTTTCAATTCCTCAATTCTACTGCGAATTCCATAACCTTTTTCCCTCTCCTCCATTAAACTTCTCACCACCTTAGCAATCTCTTCCTTTTCCACTATCCCTCTTTCATTTGCCTTCGGCCTCACAGCCACCTTAATCCCTTCAGACAGCCAAACAGCGTTCATCTTTTGCTCTGCAAATAACGGCCACGCAATCATTGGCACACCACACACAGTGCTCTCAAGTATTGAATTCCACCCACAGTGACTCAAAAACCCACCAGTTGAATCATGTCTTAGAATCTCACTTTGTGGGGCCCAAGATGGTACAACTAAACCTCTTTCTTTTGTCCTCTCCAAGAATCCCAGTGGCAAAAACTGCAATGGATCTTGTTCTTCATCACCCAAATAAGCAGAATTGGCTGATTCACTTGGTTTTCTAACAACCCACAAGAACTTTTGACAACTCAATTCTAACCCCAAAGCCAACTCATTAACTTGTTCCTCACTCAATGTCCCTCCACTTCCAAATGAAACATACAAAACAGATCGTGGGGTTTGAGTTTCCAACCATTCAACACAACCCGAACCATTCTTTTCACTACTTGAACAACTTTGAACAATGGGTCCGATTGGAAACACGTTTTCATGAAGAGCTGAAATTATACTCTGTTCCATTTCAGAGAAGGTGTTCACCAAAAAGCCATCAGCAAGAGAGTTTTTTACCACGTTGAAGTATAAGCTCATAAGAGAGACTAGATCGATCTTGAAGATGCTCAGGAAGATCATGACCATTGATTGGAATAGTACTATGGCCAGGTATGATCTGGATGGGATCTTTCAAATCTCTATACTCACATGAAATCTCTCTGTCCAGCCATAGTAAGTTCAAGAAGAGAGAAAGAGTCATGGCAGATTGAGGAAAATACACGAAGGATAACATATCAAGCTCCTTGGATACTTCAAGGACTTCATTAGCAAATATATCTGTGATCAAAGCAACAACAGGCTGCGAGGTGGAACGAAGAGATTTGAGGGTTTCGTGTAGAGAAGGGAGAGATTGAGAGACAGCAAATTGGATTTCAACAGCAGGAGGAGAAGAATTGGGAAGGTGGTGTTTGGGGATGGGAGGGAGGAAGATGCAGTGAATGGAAGGAGGGAGGGATTGGATGAAGGAAATGGTTGGTTGAGGAGGAGAATCTATGGTTGGGAAGATGCAGGTCACATGAAAGTGAGGGTGGAGATTAATGAGACGTTTTGAGAGTTGGAGAGTGGAGGCTTGGTGGCTAAATGCTGGGATTGAGATTGCTGCTATGTGAATGGGTGGTTTGTGATGATGATCCATTGAATTTGGCAATTGATTCGTGCTCTATGATTTATGGAAGCTGTTTTGGTACTTGGTAGTATTTGGGTTTATGTAGGGCACATGCAAAATGGCAAAAGATATATTATATGAATTGATTGGTATTATAATGGTAAAAAAAAGAATCTATTGGTATTCTATACTACCGTGTGATAAAATTTAATAGAGTTTATCGGCATACCAATGTTGACTTCGAGTATCAAGCAGCCATTTTTTTATTTTTTGTTGTTTTCCTTAGCAGCGTGTGAATTGTTATAGCCTTGTTTGAATATGTTAACTATGGTTTGGATTTCTTGGAGGATTTCAAGACAGAATTGAATTCACCAAGTTGGAAGATAAATAATGAAATGGTTCCCGAATATACTCCCTCAAGTCATAAATATAAGTGATTAGACCAAATTTCATACCTATAAGCATGTGCATTTGAGCTTAATTAGTGTGGTTTATTTGTTATATTTGATCATTATTGGTACATTTTCATGCGCATGCTTATGTGTAAATATTTGAAGAATAATAGCCTTATTACTTGCATTTTATGGAACCAAGGGTATTTTGGTCACTTTGACTGTGTGATGTGTTTTTCATGTAGGGGGGTCCCACGTGGGCCCCACACACCCTTGGTGGAGCTTCAGTGGAGATAACTTGGCAAGGAGGAAGGCTAGATGACTTGTACTCAAAGTCACATCCGGATGCAGGTTTACATCCGGAAGCATATTCACATGAGGATGCAGGTTTACATCCGGAAGCTGAGCTACTTGAGGAAGGGAACTCACATCCGGAAGCGGATGTACATCCGGAAGTGAACATTCTGGCGCTGGCGGACGGAGAGTTACATCCGGGAGCTTAAGCCTATCCGTCAGCGAGTACAAGAGCCAGACTGCACAATGATCAGAAATGTCAGCTACTTTTCAGAAGTCTCTTGTGCAGAGTAAACTTAAGGCAAAGTCAGCCCTGCTGCTTGAAGGTACTTGGGGAGCATCTTTCCAAATGAGGCAAAATTGGCGCCAAGGCCAAATTCAAATCTGGAGGCCTCATTAAGGGCAATTTTGGAAGCACAATCACTTGGAGAAAAAGGAGGAACCTTTAGAAATGCATGGAGATGAGATCTAGTCCACATTCATCCTAACCTTTTACCAAATACCAAAAATACCCTTTGGGCGATAATCCCAAAGTTACTCACCACTATAAAACCTAAATGTAACTAACTTTTGAAAAAAACGGAACATAACTTCACTTCCACTTTCTCTCTCCTCTAACAAACTCTCTCAACTCCATCTTCATCTTCTTCATCTACTTCACTTCGCCATGTCCAGAACTTCATACCTACCTTCATCCGCCTCCATCTCCATGTCAGGCTAGATCGCCTATCCTTCTTCTCCAAGGAAAAGTGCTTGAAGAATCAACCTATGGCTTCATATGCTTGTAATTTTCTCTTTTAGGTTTCAAGCTATATGTAAATTTTTGCCTATGTATGTTTAGATCTAGGCTTATATAGGTTAGAGCATCTCTATTTTAGGTGTTCTACTTTATGTTAGCTTGAAATCTCTCTTGATTGTTAAGGACATGAAAACCGAGGCTTAATTCTTGTAATTTCATTCATGTATGTGTGTGCGATTAGCTCCTCTTACATTTGTGAAATGAATTTGTTTCCTAAATACTAGATCTAGTGTTTAGAGTTGCTTTTGGTATGTTCTTGGCTTGAAAGAGCTTAAGGCTTAATTAAATTAGTTAAACTCTTGTAGATTTCTTTGATTAAAGAGTTCTCAAGGATTTAACTAGTTTATATTAAGTGAAACAAGTATATGAAGTCCGATTAAACAAAAGCACTAAGTACTTGGAGAAGGAGGTACCTCTCATTCATACTTTCATATCTTTTATTTCGCTAGTAGTTGTTTTTGTTAAATTTAGTTGTAGATATAAACACACACTCAAACCGTTTGTTAATTTGCATGACTTAAATACTTGAAATTAGCTAGATAACCTGAACCGTGGAAAGACCTGTACTCATCGCTATCTTCATAGTGGATTAGAGTATTGTATTAATTTTGATTGACCTGTTAGGCGACAAATAGGTTAAATCAATAAGACCTAGTTGACTTTTTTGAAAATTTCCTAAAAAAAGCAAAATAAGCTAATTATAAATTGATTTACCTAATTTTTTCTTTTAAACTAGTTTATTTGACATATAAACTAATGGATAATATAAAAATATATCAAATATGTCATAATTTAATAACTTATTTCACAACTTTAATCTTTCCAAAAAAAAGTTAATTATATAGATGGCTCTAACATTTCAAATCCAACTATTACTTTTTTAGGTGCAATGGGCTCATCGTCTTTGAGCCCATTTTGATTTTTATGACGTGGGCCAGATAATTACGCCGAAAAGATGAAAAGATGAAAGGGAGAATTTCAATTTAGGACCAAATTTGGGATTTAATTTCAGTGAAGGACCAAAACATTCTGAAAATTCTTGGGAGGACCTAGGTCCTTAAGTGAAGTAGAATGCATGTGTGAAAAGACTTAAAAAGCCCTCCTTGGTCCCAAAATGAAATGAAAAGCAAAAGCATTGGGATCATAAATCATGTACCCGCCAAACACCATGTTACTTCTTCTTCACTCTTCTTTTTCATGAATGGAACCATTGCTCATTTTTCTTCTTCTTCTTCTCACGTGGAACCATTGATCATAAACCATTTCATGGACCCATGAAGAAAAAACAATGAATCTTTGATAACCAAACACACACAAACAACTTCTTCATCTTTCTTCTTTGTCATGCAACCCATTTCTCATTTCTTCTTCTTGTTGATTAGACGAGGCATACCCATTTAACATTGATGATGCTCAAACCCCCTTAACCAAACACATTTCTCATTTCATTTCGTGGAAGTTCAATCGGCTTTAGAAGGAGTGATTATTGAAGTTTTGGTGAGGTATGTATGCTTATGGGAATCTATCATTGTCTGTGTATATTTGGTTTAGTTTCTCTATATGTCGTGTGTATTTGGTGTGCTTTGAATGTGTGTATTTGGTATGTGATGTGGTGTGCTTTTTAGGTCCAATTATTCAGTGTTGTTGAAAAGCGCTTCTTTGTTGTTCAGACGAGCTCTTTTCTTGTTGACAGGGGCCATCAGTGTGGATATGAAATTAATTTTGTAACTGATCATATATAATGTTTGTGTTGAGGCATGTGTTTGTTTTTGTAAATCCACCACTAATTATTGAAAGCTTTGGCTTCCTTGTCCATATGAAATTAGGCTTGTTGAAAGACACAAGCTTTGTGTTAAGACACATAGAATGTTTGGTGTTGGAAGTTAATCAGTGTTGTTTAAATAAGGTTTTTATTTGTTCAGACGAGGCTTTATATTGTTGACAGGGGCAATTAACTTGTTCGGGGTCTGACACATGTGTGGATATGAAATTAAACCTGTAGCTGATCATTTAAGCTATTTTGTTTTGACCTGTGCATTATAATGTCTGTGGTAAAGTATGTGCTTGTTCTTGTAAATTCACCACTAATTGTTGAAAGCTTAGTTTTCCTTGTCCATATGCAAATTTTCTTGTTGAAAGACATATTTCTTGTTTCTGTTTGGCAGAAGGTGTTGGAAATTATTTTGAACTCATTTTGTTACCCATTACAGAATACTTCATACATGGCCAACAGCTGCAAAGAAAAACTCTTTTGCATATTTCATGTCGGGGGTGAATGTGTCGTAACTGGTGATGATAAAATGAAGTATGTCGGTGGAATTGTTAGTGGAAGACTAATTGCAAAGGAAACGACATATGAAGAAATTAGGAGACTAGTAGAAGAAGAGCTATGGAATAAAGAAGAAGGGTTTAAAATGAAGTATAAAGTCAATTATGCAGAGGACATATTACTAGATCTTGTGGATGACATTGGTGTTGCACAGTTGATTAATTATAATAACACCAATGGTCATGTGTACATCTGCAAGATTGAGAAAGAGGCTGATCCAGTAGCACAACACTTCGACCGCCAAGAGTAAGGCGTGGATTTTGTTTCTCACCATACATTAGAATGTAGATTATTGACTTGTGGTGGATACTAATGACAAATGTTAATGTTGATGCAGGGAACACCAGTTAGGAAGTCTTTACAGTGCAAGGTCCATATCTCCTCCTATATGGGACTTGGAAAATGAACTTTTAGACACACCCTCGCCAATACAGAGTGGGCCATCATCCAACATAGATGTCAATGGACAAAGAGCAACTACTTTGGGAAGTTTAGCTGTGGAGAGTTTGCCAACACCAGTGCCATTGGTGAATGCCTCAAAATGGAAGGAATTATTCATGGGTGCTGGTCAAACATTTGCTAATGCAGATGAATTTAGAGGGGCAGTATACAAATACAGCAATGCACATAACTTTCCTTATTATTATGTGAAGAATGATAAGAGAAAAATGATCGTGGGATGTCAAGTTCCTGGGTGTGAGTGGAAACTTACAGCGTACAGTGTTGATAAAAGGAACTCATTTCTGGTTGTTAGAACATTTAAGAATGAGCATAAGCACTTTGCACAAGACAACCTTGTTGTTCCCAACAAAAAGAGGTGCAGTCTCACTTCTACAATTGTGATTGATGAGTTGAGGTGCAGCGTGGATAAATCAGCATATGAAATCAGGCAGGACTTGCAAAGAGAGTATGGGTTGTGCTTGGACTACCAACAGGCCTATATAGCCAAGAGGAAAGCATTGCAACGGATGCATGGTCTGCCTAAGGATAGCTACGCACTAATCTCATGGATCTGTGACAGATTGAAAGAAACTGACAATGGCACGGTTGCAAAATGGGTCGATGCAGCAGGCGATAAGTTTGAAAAGTTGTTCATCGCGTATGGATGTTGCATCAAAGGATTTTTGGAAGGAGGACGACCTATTATATTTATAGATGGATGTCATCTTAGTGGACCATATAAAGGGACATTATTGGGTGCACAGACTTATGATGCAGACAATGAGTTATTTCCCCTTGCATATGCCATTGTAGCGGGAGAGACTCTTGATGATTGGTCGTGGTTTTTGCAGAATATCAAGGACATGGTAGGGTCACTGGAACTGACAATAGTCTCTGACAGGCATAAATCAATAATTGAGGCTGTTGAAGCCATTTTTGGCTCAGAGAGGCATGCCTACTGCTACCGCCACCTCAAGGAGAACTTTAGCTCAAAGTTTTTGAAAATTACAAGAGGACAAAGAAAGGAAAGTGAGCAAACAAAGGAAGCTGCTAAGAATTATCTTGATGCCATCGCATATTCAAGACTTGAAAGTGAGTTCAATGAAGCAATGCAAAATATGATGCGCTTCAACCCGGGGTTGGTGCAGTGGCTTGTAACAAAGGGTGACATAGAGCGCTGGGCATGTAACATCCCAAAAATTTAATTATAAAAGTTCTATAAATTTAATATAGAGCAAGGATATTTTATTTGTAATCTTGGAAATCTTTTGCCTAAAGAAAATAGAGGAATTGAAATTAGTAAAGATGTTTGGTTAAAATATTAAAAGGAAAAAGAAAAGAAAAACAATTGGGAAAAATTATGCACCACATATTTGTATGTGGTGTAGATAAATTGTATTATTTATTTTAAAACCAAATTTCCTCCTCCCTTTTGACCATCATCTTCGGCTCCCTCTCTCATTTTTCATCATCATCACTGAAACTCTTCTCTCTCTCTCATCTCTACGAAAATTTCTTCTTCTTCAGCTCACATAGCCACCGATTTCAAGCAGCAATTTCCATCGGGAGTCTCGCATACAAATCAGAATCCTAACTTAGGTAAGAGATTCTGATTTGTTCATATAAGCTTTTTGGATGGGAAGAACAAATTTTGGCTCATTCGTTCTACGTTTCTCTATTTTCCCTTTTCGCTCCAGCTTCTATTTGTGATGATTATGGATTAAACTCACTGCAGACAAACTCTTGAAACTTGGAAGACAGTTTTTGGTGAGGTCTCATTCTTGGTTCTATATTTTTCTGCAATTAGGAATTTTGGGAGGGAGAGTCCGATTTGGGATAGGATTTTGGGTGTTCTAAATTAGTGAAAAATGGAATTCAAACTTCAATCTAAAGAGTTAATGATTTCATTTGGTTGAGTGCATTCAAGGTGTTTGTGAAAAAGTCTAAGAGAAGCTGGATTTGTTGGGAACTTTGTTTATAGTAGGTAGTCTTGGTTTATGTTTCAACAAAATTAAAATGTAGAGTATTGTCTCAACTTGATTAAAAGGTCCACTTTATTTGTGTACATGGACATATATGCTCACATAATGATTTATCTTCTTTTCTAAATTGAATGTTTGGCAATAAGTGGGATTAATAATGTCATTTGATTTTGGAGCACACTCAATGTGTTTGATAAAATGTCTAAAAGAAGCATTTGTTTGAAAAGTTGCGAGCTTTGCGGCGTGGGGTTCATGAATCAATCAAATTAGATTTTAGTATAGAAATCAGTTGATTATAAAAGAAATTTAGGTTACTAAAAAGGATTTGAATGAGACTTGGGATTGGAGGATTCTTGAGCATTGTTCATTTTATTTGGTTGTGAATGCTGATTTTTATTAATGAACATGAATTAGAAAATTTCGGTACTGCCATGTTATTATTTTGTTCATATGGGTTGAAAATTTAGCTTTGAGGATAATAAAATAGAGTGTTGATATATGTTAGAATTAGGATAAGAATGACATGTATGTATATGGTTATTATTCAAATTGATGCTATGGATTTTCTGGATCTTTGCTTGATTTTCATGTGGCGATGGTGTGTAAATTTTGAGAGTGCTTGTAATTACTTGTTTAAAATAACTGAACTGTAATGACGTATTAGAATCAAAAAAGAAATATGCTTCCTTGACTTTGGTATTGCTATGATGTTTGCTCATGATTTGTGTGAGGAATGAATGGAAGTTTTGGTCTTAAGCTATTGGTAGTTTTATTTTAGCTAGGATTGGTAAAATGAATGATAATGCATGTTGGTGTTTACAAGTTTAATTGGAACTTTTGTGGTTATAAGTGAATTGGCTGTAGCTGAAATGTTTTGTGGATGTGTGCTCAAAAGTTCTTTGTCCTCTTAATGCACTCACTGAAAAGTTGTTTGAAAAATGAGAATGATTCAACTTGTGATTAAAGTGTATATAGATGATAATTGTTAAAGCTAAGCCTTGTTATATATGGTTTCATGAAATGAGGAATGATAAATTGTGAAGTAAAATCTCAAACATATGTAGGTCTTAGTATCTAATGACTTAAATAATGGAACTAAAAGCAATGTTTTGTGTCTAATACAAATCTGATTTTAGAATATAATAGAAGAAGACAAGTGTTGTGAGATTACTATATGTGACTCAAGGTGAAGTGGTAATTGTTTCCTTTTTGGCTAATGGTGGAATTGTTGAGAAAGTTAAGAGAATACTCGTAGGGATATACACATGATTAAAGCTGATTTTGTGTGATATATATGTATGTGCTCAAAGTCTTTTATTCCTCGGATGTTAAGACAAATAGCTAAACTGATTTGGGACAATGGCTTGATGAAATCATATAGGATGTAATCATTCTAATAAAGAAAACTTGTTGCTCCTAAAATAAACATTGTTGGTTTATCTCATCTTGTTGTATGTGACTGCTTTGGAATCTTGGAGAAGAATAATGGATGGATTGTTTGTGATGATAGTGGTTTGCATAATCTAGAAATGTTAGAAACACAACATAGGATTAAAATGACGTTATATGATAAGGTAAAGAAGAAATGGAGAAGGGGTAGTAGTAATATAGAATACGAGAGAGACGTCAAAGTATTATAAAGTGGAAATGATATTAATTTATCATTTGTATCCTATTATCATAGGAGGAACTAAAGTATTTGGAGAAAATCTACGAGAAATGGTAAGGAAGAACGTCAGAGTGCTAAAGGGCGACAGGTAATCACACTTAACCTTACTATAACATTGAGGGTGATGTTAGTTGGGATGTTTAAAATCCTTTCTCACCCTCTATATATATATATTATCTTTGAAAATGTATTTTTATACAAAATAGGCTATCGGGTGCCTTTCAAACACGATTATGTTCGTATAAAGAATTTGACTTACTATATGTAGTACCCTGGCTGGTGGTATTGTTGAATTGTGTATGTGAGTGTATAGATATTGGGATTTTAATACTTTGACAGAGATATTAGAGGTATCATGGATTGGATGTATCATAGGTTATGAGGATATGAATGAGATGTTGAATTGGAGATTGTAGAGAGAATTATTAGGGAAAACATGGAATGTTGTGGATGATGGATTGAAAGGTGATGTGAGAGTGTATGGTGTTGATGTTGAGATTGATGTTGATGTTGATGTTGATGTTAATTATTGTGGATGAAATATTGATAGAGATATGGTGAGCATTGCATGACACTGAAATTGGTGTACCATCGCGCGATGATAACTGTCGATAGGCCAATCGACAGTTATTTGTACTGAGGATCCTTTTCAGATTGATTGGATCGGGGATCATAGGTCGACTTATTGAGAGAAGTGACCTACAGTTGTTTTGGCATTGAAGAGCCCAACCGCCCCTACGGTTGTTTGGCATTGAAGAGTCCAAACGTTCCCGTTCTGTAATGGAAACAAGGGTTCCCTCTTTGGAGATTGCTAGAGTGGGAAATTGTCCCCTCATTATGGAGAGGGACACAGTGTCAAATCATATAGTGAAGAATAGATGCTTGAACGCACCGTGGTGGCACAATGCATCTGTAGATGAGTGTGAGAGTTGTTGTGGTAGTATTAGTTGATTGGAGTATGGAGATGTTGAATTGATTTGGTTTGAAGGTGATTGTTGGACTTGAGTGGGCATGGAAGAAGTCTTTATATATATATTACATTACTGGTTTTTATATCTGTGGTACCCTTTAGACGCCCTCACTACCGCACATCTCACTGTTATAGTGAGTTAAGCGGTGATTACTGGGACAAATTGTCTCATCCCACGATTACTGACATTTTTGCAAGTATTCATGCACAGGCTCAAGCATCAGGAAAGGGAATTAGGTAGTAGAAGTTATATAGTTATTTGGAATTGTATATTGCCAATTTGTATAGGCCTGCATTTGCTTCCGCATGTATATATATTTATTATTTGTTTAATATCAATTAGTTCTATTTATTAACCATGTTAGACAAATCCTTTCTAACATGGTTAGCAATAAATTATCCATGATAGCAACTGTGTTGTATTAGTTTATTTTTTTTCTATCATGAATAGTATTTAATCATTAGGAAATTCCTTTTCTAACTATGATAGGACATTGATATTATGGAAATCCTTTTTCTATCATAGTTAGTAAAGAGATATGTCTCAGGTTAATTAGGGAATTAGTAACAATATGTTACAGGGCATTAAGCAAGTTCCCTCACAAGAGGTGGGACAAAATAACAACAAACTTTCCCGAGTCATTCAATGCATGGATTTTGCCTCAAAGAAAGCAGAACATTGCTGCTTTAATAAACGAGCACAGGGAAAAATTAGCTCAAAAGATGTTGAACAGCAAGTTGGCATCAAGTAATTGGGCAAATGGTGTGGGGCCAAATATTGAGCAGAAACTGGTGGAGAATGTGGCACTTTGTAGGAGATTTAGAGTGATACCTCACGGAATGAATTATTTCAGGGTAGGCACAATGAATGGTGATGTGAGGGTTAATTTGGTGTTGCGTGAATGCACTTGCAGGGCTTGGCAAATGTCTGGCTTGCCATGTCCTCATGCATGTGCTGCTATTAAGAGCATACATGGGAATGTATATGCATATGTTGAGCAATGCTTCTTAAAAGCGGCACAGGAAAAAATGTATGCGTACCCAATGATTCCAGTAGAGACCCATGACATGCCAACACCTGACACTGTTCAAGATCTTCTTCCCAACTACACAAAACTGAATGCTCCAACAACTAGTCGCGCGCCAGGAAGGCCCAGAGTTCGGAGAATTGAGTCTCAATTTCAGGATAAAAGGGTGTATCATTGTTCAAGTTGTGGACAAGCAGGCCATACCTTAAAGACTTGCGAAAACCCCAATCCTTATTAACATATGTAATTATGTATGCACTTAGTGTGTTGCTGCTGAACTAGCTTCTTTTGTATATTACTACACCCCAACCTTTGCTTATTTTTGTTGTTCGGAGGGGAGCTAGATGTAAATATAGCACCCATTATATATCTTTTTGGAATGGGTTGCATCTTAGGTATTTGGCAGTTAGGTGGTTGGGAGGGAAGGTCTGATCATGTACATATAGCACCCATTATATATTTTTTTGGCATGGGTTGCATCAATGTAGGTTGTTATGAAGTTGTAATGTAATTTCAGGATGGTACTTGGTGGAACCATGTGTCAAGTACCAAGTTGAAATTTATGATGAATGCAATGATCAATTGCTATAAGCTATTGAATGCGAATGATATCTTAGTTTATTGGTTTGCATCAAACAACTATAAATGTTATTGTCTTGACAAACAAGCATCAGTCCTTGAACAGGTAAATTGAGCTATTCAACAACAGAACCCCACGTGTGAACAGGTGAAATGTCAAATTGAACAAGAACACACGGTTCATGTCACAGATAAATAAGAATCAGATTTTGAACAAGGAAAAACATGTTCTGCCCTTTACTATGGTACATCAGACCCTCAACCAAGTTTTGAAATCGTAAAATGACATTTTAAACAAGTGAGGATTTCATGTATTAAAAACCTGGTATCAGTTGTTGAAAACCAAATTTGTGGTGTTGCAACACCGGGCTGTGTTGTTGACACCCCCCATTTCAGTTGTTGAAGGGTTGGTTCAAGCATGTTAGGCACGTTAACATGCACTTGTTGAAATCCTGGTTTGGGTTGTTGAGAACCTGGATTGGGTTGTTGAAACACCGGGTTGTGTTGTTGAAGGTGTGGTGCAAGTATTTTAGGCACGTTAACATGCACTTGTTGAAATGGGCATTTCCCTTGTTGAAATCCTGGTCTGGGTTGTTGAAAACCTGGTCTTGGTTGTTGAAACCCTGGCTTGGGTTGTTGAAAACCACATTTCAGTTGTTGAAGGTTGGTGCAAGTATTTTAGGCACGTTAACATGCACTTGTTGAAATCCTGGTTTGGGTTGTTGAGAACCCGGATTGGGTTGTTGAAACACCGGGTTGTGTTGTTGAAGGTGTGGTGCAAGTATTTTAGGCACGTTAACATGCACTTGTTGAAATCCTGGTTTGGGTTGTTTAGAACCCGGATTGGGTTGTTGAAACACCGGGTTGTGTTGTTGAAACCCTGGCTTGGGTTGTTGAAAACTGCATTTCAGTTGTTGAAGGTTGGTGCAAGTATTTTAGGCACGTTAACATGCACTTGTTGAAATCCTGGTTTGGGTTGTTGAGAACCTGGATTGGGTTGTTGAAACACCGGGTTGTGTTGTTGAAGGTGTGGTGCAAGTATTTTAGGCACGTTAACATGCACTTGTTGAAATGGGCATTTCCCTTGTTGAAAACCTGGTTTCAGTTGTTGAAAACACAGTTTTTCTTGTTGAACTTCAGATACAAGTATTTTAGGCATACGAAACACATTGTTGCGATATTACTGTGAAAAATAAGTTCCAATTGATCCTCACATAAATCACCATATTACCATAACATTACAAATGTATACAATGAACACATTTTCAGTGTCAGCAATGTCAAGTATCTACAAAAAAAGGACATTATACAAATTTTCACTTCTTCATACGCTTCTTCAATTCTTCTAACTCCAACAATATTGTGTCTTTTGCAGAATTCTTTTCATGCATGAACAGCCACCACAACAAGTCCTGCCTTGTCTCCATTTTCTGCACAACAAGAGGTTACAAGGTCATGTAAAGTAGCTTCTTCATGTAATCAACAATTCTACACCCAGAACATTACTTACACTTTTGCTGTCGACATGTGGCCAGTTCTTGATGTAATGAATTACATGCAACCCACAATCATAACTACACCCATTGAAATGTAAACATGTCAATATTAATATCATTACAACAATGCACAATTAAGTGTAAAACCAATTAAATTTTTCACATTACGTGTTCGTTTGGATAGGCACATTGAGATAGACAATTGTAGTCTCTCTCACGTCTGCTTCCATCAGCGCACCAGACGGGTGCACCTCATCCAATATCTTTTTCAAATTGTCCCTCTAACCAAACAAAATTGGACAGACAGTAAAAATTCAACTACTTTATTACCTGAAATCTAATAAAACAAGCATTTAAGCAACTACTTTATACTACTTACAATGTTATGCGCCAAGTTTTTAATCTCTTCATCAGCCTCTCTCCCACCTTTCAAAGAGTCTAGCCAGAAGAACTTATGTGTTCGTGGCTCCATAACAGCACAATACCAATGGTCTTTTCTTACAACCGGACCAAATATGTACTCAGAGTTTGCCAACTTGTGCCTCTCATCACTAGAAATTAAGTGTTTCAAGCTCTCCACCTCCTTTCCCAGGGTCTCCTACAATAAAGACAACAAAAGTGTCCAACAAATCACATACAGTTCAAATAAAAGTGAAAACATGTTATTTTGCAATTTTTGGTTATTTATTCAGAATCTTACCACAAGATCTGGATCTATTACATGCCTTTTTTGGACTGCATTAGGGTCCTCCAATTGGTCTCCATTTATAGTCCGCGCAACCATCACCATTACCTGGGAATCACCAAAGTTAAAAGTCTGTTAACACGTTGCCACATATAAGACATTAAATTACATAAAAGACGCCATAGTTGCACATAGTTGCACATAGGAGCTTCCCAAATCAGTGTCACCATGCATCATACACCCATTGAGAATTGATCTCATATAGCTCCATCATGTTTCATTGGCATGCTTTTTATGAGAACTTTCAACAAACATGTTATGTGCAAACTTGAGAACTTTCAACAAACATGTTATGTGCAAACTAGTCCAGCAAATTACATTCTTATGAGAACTTTCAACAAACATGTTATGTGCAACTTGACGGCCCCATGTCTAGAATGCAAATACACAACAAGTTCAACACAACAAGTCCTACACAGTTGAGAGAATACCTTAGAGTTCGAATATGGAACCAAACGAAGGACCTTGCTGTAAAGAACCAAATGAAAGCGTCGACAGTGATGGAAAACAGGGGATGACCTTGCTGTTTCGAATCTGGCCGAGGGAAGCGCACAGTTAGATCTTCACGGTGGTGTTACGTTGAGCTCCGGTTCGATTTGAGGGATGAGAATGCTTTTGGATTTGAAGAGGATTTGAGTGACAGAGGTTTTGAGCTGCGATTGAAGTTTCCTTTGGCTGAGAGTGAGGTTGAAGCATATGTGAGTGAGAGGGCACTTTGGTCTTTACCCTTCCTGATTTAATTTCAGTTTGCCCCCAAGGTCCTTAACTGATATTTCAGAATGTTTTGGTCCTACTTTTTAATTAAATCCCAAATTTGGTCCTAAATTGAAATTCTCCCAAGATGAAATGAAAAGATATGATTGTTCTCAGGGAAGCTTCCTTTGGCAATAAGCTTTATTAGCTCATAATTTTTTTAATAAGTAATCATCTTATGCCTTTTCATATTTTTTGGGACATTGGAACAACTTGTTGGACTATGTGTTATGGGTTGCCTGATTCTATGGGATGCATCCTCTTAAAGAAGAACCAATTGATGGAAAACAATTTTGGATAATTCGAAAATTGACTCAAAAAACAAAAGTGACTGCTTTATAACATTTTTGAGAGACAATTATTATAGCTGTATTCTTCTTTTTAGTGTTTTTCTTGAGCACTACATAATATAAGGTGTATTTTCACTAGTTTTCCTCACCTCATCCAAAAAGTCTTTTAGGATTTCCTCTCGCTGCTTTCTTTCTAGTGAGCTTTACAAATCACCTCTAGACTCACGTAGTTTATAGTAGTTGAGTGAGTTTAGAGAATTTTTAGATTTTCTATTGTGAGAATAGTTTTTTGTTACTATGTGTGAACCTTCACTTATCTTCCGAAAAAAATATGGAAAAAGAGAATGACATGGTATATTACTTATAACAGCGTAATAGGCTAATAATCTTTGTAAATAAACTTGAATCGTCAGTGAACATACCTTAACATTTTGCAATTCTAAATACTAAATTTATCAAGTGAAAATCTAATATGGAATGTTTATGTTGCTAGGGAACAAGGTTTGATTCGTTTCATGCCTAAATTTGGTTATAATTTTTTACTTTAATATTCTAGTTTTGAAAAATTTTGCATAATGCATAAGTACAAGAGTAAGAGTAAGGCTGAATATATATAGAGGAGATACTTGTGTCAAAAAAGGAAAGTCATAAACTTCAAAACTTTAGTACTCAATTTTTCAAATACCTGGTTATATGATTTTAAAAAAATGTCGTCTACCAGTTGATAGATATAAAAAAATACCACTAATTTTCAGAGAACATAAATAATAATTCCAAAAAAACTAAACTTGGAAAAATATCAAATTAAATGAACAAGCACTGATACATTTTATACAGGAATATGTTTCTTTACTTATAAGAAAATTATACAGGAAATGGCGTGCAAATTATGCTCATTTATTATGAGACTTTATGGTGATTACAATATTATTTGGGACCTTGAAATTAGTTTCCTTGATATTAAAAGGATATTTGCTTAAAATCATTAAGAACTACAATTATGTTATTATGTTATTGAGGTTTTCAAAGTAAGTCATGAGTTCAAGTAAACTCATGATAAAAATATTAAATTGGATCATTAAATTTGTAAGAGTTTTATTTTATTAATGTATATTTAATGTTTAAAATCAAATATGAATATTTGTGCTACAAAAAATCAAATATAAATATAAATATCACAATAATTCAATTTAAATATATTTTAAATCTGACTGGTTGATGATGAATATATTAACTGCCATACCTTTTCAAATTTAATAAAGACATTTCTATAAAAACATAAATATAAATTCAATGAATAAGGTAAAATAAAAATAATTGACATGAAATTTAGAACAAGTTACCAAGATTATTTCATATGGTAAAGTTGGTGATGTCTAATATCATGAAATTAAATGAGTTTGCACCTAACACAAATTTAAGTAACTCGTAACAGTTTTAGATAGGTAGAACTGTACAATGTCAACACTTGAATTTGACAACAATGTATATTGTACAAGAGATAACATCTAAGTTGCCTATATTTAATATGCTTCATCAGATTACTTGAATATAAAATGCATCATATTTTGAAAATATATTTAAGCCCCTCATTTCCTAAACATATACTTATTTGGGCTTGTTTCCAAATATAAGACCTTTATATTTTTTTCAATATTACCCTAAATTATCCATATGAATTCTATCTAATAAAAAAGTGAGGGATGATGTGGTAAAGGTAGAAGGCCTCCATGTATTGATAATATCAAATAATTTTAACTTATTTAACTAACTTTTGTAATCTAATCAAAGTAAGTAATTAAGTCTTACATTTAGGAATAAACAAAGTACTACCTCCAGTCCTAAATTTAAGACCTAGATGACTTTTTTTTGAGAGATTTAGGATGCGAAATAGGTTATTAAATTATGACATATTTGATATATTTTTATATTATCCATTAGTTTATAGGCAAAATATACTAGTCTAAGGGAAAAATTAGGTAAATCATCAATTTATAATTAACTTATTTTTCTTTTTTAATATTTTCCAAAAAAGTCAATTAGGTCTTATATTTAGGACCAGAGGGAGTATTACATTTCTATCTCAAGAAAAAAGTATTGTAAAGATTTTTTTATATTGAAAATTGCAGAAATTAAATCTTATCGATCTTATTTTACATAAAATATGAAATTTGAAGTACTTCTTAGTATCACAGTTTTCATCATAAAAATTTGTAAGTCTGGGAGTTCAGGAGGAGCTCACATATGATGTTGTGGAGAATATTTGTGGTCCAAAGTTATTCTTCCACCAAAATTATCATCTTCCTTTGGTCCACCACTCCACCCTGCCATATCTACAATATTTGGGCCTCTTGTTGACCCAAGCTGGTTCACTTCTAAATCTTTTGGGAGTTGGAAAACATTATCTTCACGTAATAATTAAACAATAAAATGATATATGGACTAAAAGAAGTGTAGGCCGACCATCATAAATTCAATGCCGAGCTGATTCTCATAACATTGGTGCAAAGTTAAGTTGAAAGAAATTTAATTGTTGTTATATATAAAATGAGTAGGAAATATCAGAATAATTCTAGATGCTACTTATTTGCAGATAGTAGCAAGCTCAAAGATTTAAAATAAACCCAATTGTAGAAAAGAACTACTTGCTTACGCATCTGAGAATCTGCATTTACTTGTGGGAGAAAAAAACAAGAAGCTGGATAAGAGTATGGACAATCAGCTTCTTTTTGAGTAATGCATCAGAAAAGAAGTGAACAAAACATTCATATATCATCAATCAGAAGATTTACATGTTTCAACAACTCTCATAATCCGTTCAATAATTATAGGAACATCTTCCAAAGAGAAAGTAGTAAAACAAATACGAAACCATCCTGGTTCTATGCAATGACAAGCTGAACCTGGAGTCATATTGATCTTGGCAACACTCAGAAACTTCTCCCATAAGTCAAGTTCCCCTTTCTCACTGTATGGGCGGATTATTTCACTCATATCAGCCCAACAGTACACACCACCTCCACTTTTAGCACATTTGATTCCTAACTTATTTAAACTAGCGACAAATTCTTTGTGAACCTCACTAATTCTCTTTTGGTTGGTCTCAATGTACTCCTGAATAAATCTTTCATCTGAAAGCATTGAAGCAGCAATCCGCTGAGTTGGAGCAGATACAGAGCAGAATCTAGTAAGCTTCCTGGCAGCAGCCAAAACACTCTCATTGAATGAATATATAGCCCCAACTCTAAAGGCAGGAATAGCAAGGTCTTTTGACAGACCATATATTATATGAACCCGATTCTTGTCTATATATTCTAAATCAAGAACTTCAGCTACACTCACAAACTTCTCACCTCCATACAAGGAGCTTGCTTATATTTCATCAGAAATTACATGAATATTTTTCTCCTGGGCAAATTCTACAATGCTGTAAAGCATGTCCCGTGAAAGCAGGTTACCAACAGGATTCGATGGATTAGAAAAAAGAATTCCACGAACTTTAACTCCTCGTTTTCTCGCTTGGCTATATGCTTGTTCAAGGGCAGTGATACTTAAATTGAAATTGTCAGTACTTCAGCAATAAACAGGAATAAGTTCCACTCCTGTTCGCCATCGGACATCCCTGTCAAAACTGCATATTTCGACTAAGGTCAACTTCTGGAACAACACAAGTAAAAATAACTACATGCTTCAAAAATGTTCACGCCATCAATTACCCTGGATAGTAAGGTGCGGGAACAAGAAATGCATTTCCATGATCAGCCAAGCAGAAAGATAGTATTTCAATTGCTGGAGTAGCTCCAGATGTCAATACAATATTGAATGGATCAAAATCCACAGACCCTCTCAATGCCTGAGACATAAAATTTGACATGGCCTGCAAATGAAGTGAAAATAAATAATAAAAGTCAAAATTATTAGATACAACAATAGAACAAGCCCAGCTAAACTGAACTGATAAATAAGTTCCAGAAGAGTGTGATTTTCATCCTTGTAGCATAGCAAATGAGCAAAAACCTTCAGTACATGAACCAAAATGCCTCTATCATACCAACAAGTGATCGGTTGAGATTGTGAGTGGTCTACCCCATACAAGGATGAGAACATGTTAGAAGTCAAATCCCTAAGTTCTATAACCCCCTGATTATACTCAGTATTCTCTTACGCCATTCCCTTATTTAGAAACTAGCATTATTCTCATTTATGGCTGGTTGCACTTTCATTTATGGTTGATTGTCTTTCAACCTCCATATATTGTAATACTTTCTTCTCAGTAAAATACGATTTTGTGGATGATTCACCACAAAACACAAGTTCAATTCCTGGCGTCAAACGACGCACTTTATCTCCTCAAGTAGAGAGTAGTTAGTTGCTCAGTGTTGGACCAACTGGCCCGGTGCTGGATATCAGGTGGTGGGGTTTCCCCTTATTAAAAAAAAACACTGTTTCATGATGCAAGCTGTAGATGTCTATGTTTTGTAAAATGGTAGCAAGTAAGCATATACACTCCAAATGTTCAAATTCTGATTATTGTAAGCAGAAAGGAAGTCATACATTACCAAGCAAATATAACCTCCGCGGAAAAATTAACACTTGATTTTTATTTCTAATGTTCAAATTCTGATTATTGTAAGCAGAAAGGAAGTTATGCATTACCAAGCAAGTATAACCCGCGCAGACAAATTAACACATGACATGATCGTTTCAAACAAAATCATAAACATAGACATCAATATTGCATAGGATTTCAGAACTAAAACAAGCAAACAAGAAAATATTAGACCCAATATGCAAACAGACAACACTACAGTAGTAATGAACTACAAGCAGAATTTACTTTACCGTTTTCATTTCCTCTAATCCATCAAATTGCTGGTACATTGTAATCCCATGGATACTCAAACTGACATCATCAGTCCCAACAAGAGACTCCCTCACATTTGCTGACATCCACTTCTCAATCAAATCCAAACATAACTACCACAAACAAAACCACCAAGTGAAGTCACCACGAAATAAAAGCCAAAAAAAAAAAAAAACTTAGAGAATGTAGAGTGGGCGTTTCAGTAGTGAAGGGTATGTTTGTGAATAAATACTACCTCCGGACCCTAATATTAGAGCTAGCCGCCAAAAAAACAATTCTTTAAAAAACATGTGAATGTTAGTTGGGTGTCCGAAGTTAATGCTCTTTTCCAAGCGTAAATAACCAAGCGTGACACGAAATCACGAAACAAGCGTGGATACACAGTCACACGAAGGTAAATAACTAAGCGTGATACAAAGTCACGAAAACGAGCTTAGCGGAGGGGGAGCAACAATGGTTATAAACAAATTGAGAAGTAAATGTTACAGATGTAAAAAATAATAATAATAATAAAAAAATTAATAATAAGCAACAGTTAAATATAGAACATTATATGTGTGTGTGTAGGGAAGGAGTATCAACAAATAAATGAATAAATAATAAAAATAAATAAATAAGAAGACCTAATCGTTCAAAAAAAAAGCATATATAAAGAAGCAACATAATAGGAAAGAAAAAAAAGTAAATAATAAAATTAAAATAAAATAAAATAATAGAAATAAAAACAAAACAAATGCAACGAGTATATTTATATGTGGGGAGGGGTGTTGATGAATATGAGACAAATAACTGTGAAAAAAAAAAGAAAATAAAAGAACTTGAGCACTGAAAGTAATCACATGCAATGGAAGCAAGAAATTCTTCTTGTTATTCATACATGAAAAGTATAAAAGTTATTCATACATGAAATGGAATTGAGTGTAAAGAGGTAAAAATGGAAAGTAGAGGTAAATTAGGTAATGATGAGAAAGTAAACTTGTTGGGACCCAAGAGAAGTGTGAGATGAAGAAAGAAAACATGTGGGCCCCGAAATACATGATAATTACCTTTTTCATTTCCTAGATTCAATTCCAATTCCCAATTCTAGGAAAACAAACGGGCCAATGTTTTTCAATGGGTAATTGTCCTATTTTTGCCCTGTAACACCCTGAGTCACTGGGCATCCTGAAATGACATTGGGTACAATTTTAGTATTGAAGTGACGAAAGTGGTCCAATTTTACCCACTGGAGAATGTAAACTAGTTGCACTGGTGTTAAATTACTACACTAGACCTAAGTTTTTTCCATTTGATTATATGTTAGTTTTAATTTGAAGAAAAAAAATATAGATAATTTAAAATGATTAATTTTGCATCATTAATTTTTCTTTAAAAAAAGTTTAAAATTGCATTATAATTTGGATTGGAGAGAGTACTTATACTGTTCCATCAAAAGGATAATTTCATAGAAAATGCACAATTGGATATCTTCATTTCATTTGTTTTCTTGTGTAAAAATAATTTCACTTTCATTTTTTCTATGAATAAATAATTTCACTTGTTCAGATTTTTGTTGTTTGATTGATTATCTTTAATCACTTTATTAAGTCATAGATGTCGAAAACTTTCATGATTGTTTTTTCGAATTCACTAATATCAAGTTGATTTGGAATTGGGAGAATTGCAAAATAATCCCAAGTAAGATGTTTAATACTACTATGATAAAAGTTCAAATGATTGTTGATGTACTATTAACAACTAAAATATTCTTCTTTTAACAAGTAAAAAGCTCTTAATAGACATATCTATAATTAAATCTCTTGCTTGGGATTTAGGTGCATTGTCCATAGTGAAAGCGGCAAAAATGTACAAGAGGAGGTGTATTCAACTAATTAAAAAAAATAAGAATAAGAACACAGGACTTATACTCATTCAATCCAACTATTGGCCTACGTCCAGTTTTCCAACTTGCAGTTGGGTTCCACTAAATTCATCAAGATTCAAACAATGCTCTTGAGTGCCTTTACTAGTGATTCCATTAATCACTCCCATTTGGAACTTTATTTGTACAACTCACTCATAAGATCCCACTATCTTAAGAGAAAATCTCGCTTAACAAGAAATCACAAATTGTACTCTTAGGCTCACTTGAGAATCCTTTATACCCTTGAGTTTGATTTGGGTCTTTGAGTAGCCACTCCTGTTACAATTTGTAAGGATGAAACCCCTCTTAAATTCAAACAACTCAAGAGTTGACTCTTTGTTCACTCAATTGAACGAATTGTGATACACTAACTTAAATATTTTTGCTCCAATCAATAATTTTAATCTAGCTATTGTTCCTTAAAATTCTAATGAAGATAGACATATTTATTTCTTAGAAATATATTTATTCTCCAAAATGTTTCCGTTTGGGATAAATTTCACTTTGGAGCCCCTAAACTCTTATCTAATCATGGTTAATTTTGTCAAGAAATAGACACTAATAATTGTGCAACTTTGAAAACAAATTTTTGTAATTTGATATTAGCATCTAAGTTCTGCCAATGTCTACAAACACTAACTTGGTCTATATGCGTTAAAACTCGACAATCTAGATCTAAAATTCGAATTCCAAATTAGATATCTTTGCTGGAAGCTGTGATTAGACATATATTTACCAAACTTAGCATGTGCATTTATGCTTGTTGGAAGGGATTAATTGGTATTCTTATTCATTATTGATGTATATAACATGCACATGCTTTGTTAGAAGAAATTGGAAAATATTGCTTAATTACTTGCACTTCAAGCAATTAGGGGTATTTTGGTCATTTTCACTGTTTGTCCTATTTTTATGCCAAGTGGGCCCCACATACCCCATGAGGAGCTTGGAGGGCAAGGAGAAGCATGAGATCAAAGGCAAAGGCTACAAGACAAAAATTGTCTCTTTTTGTCAAAAACAAGGAAAATGCTCAAAAGAGTTAATTTGGAACCACAATTCAAATTTCAAATTGATGAACTTCATTGAGGGCAATTTTGGAAAGGAAAAAAGGAGCTTAAAGTGAAAAAGCACATGAAGGAAACATCCACTCTCATTTTCCAACCAAATACATTTTACTTTCCCATTTTGCCCCCTCTCACATTACACTTCCATTTCACTTTCCTTCACATTTCCTTCACATTCTCTCCCACAATTTCGGCGATTCACTCACTTAACCACACAATTACATTTCATTTAGGGTTAATTAGTATTTCATTTGTAGTTAATCTCAATGCTAATTACTCTATATAAACCCTAACACTTCATGAACTCCTCATTCTACCACACATTTTCTCTTTCTTCACTCTCATTTTCTCTCAACTTTCTCTCTTGTTCTTCATTTGGCCGAGCTGTTCATCACCATTTTCCATCTCCAGACTTCAAATCCATGGCTTCATCTTCATCATTCCACTTCATCTTCATGCTCTCCAAGCTAGGCTAAGCTCATCTCTCCTTCCTCTAAGTGAAATTTGTGCAACATGTAACTTTCGGCCTTGTATGTTTGTTTATTTGATTTTTAGGTTGCAAGTTTAGATTCATGTGATTCTCTTATGTTCTAGGTTTCTAGGCATTAGACGATTAGAGATCTATGTAGAGATTTCTATGTAGATTTCTATTTCATCCTTTAAACTTGTAAACCTAATTTCTTCTCTTCTATGTTCATATATGTTAAGCACATTTCTTGTACATTCATGAGGATATGTATATATGTTTGTTTATATATGTTCTTTGAAGTGATTTACTTAATTAGAAGCTAGTTTTAGCATCTATCTTGCTTAAGGATGTGTATGAACATAGAGATAGGATAATTTGGTTGATTTGTTTAAATTAACTTAGGAATCTTTGATTTAAAATTCTTAGGATGATTTAGACAAGTTATATATCAAAAGGAAATAAACATATGAGGTCTAATTAACAAATGCACAATGGAAACTTGGAGGGGGAGGTTTCTACTCTTCATTTCTTACTTTTTTTCAATTCGGCTACTTAGTTAATATTAGTTGTTAATTGTAATTTTGTTAACATAACTGATCTCTCAACTTGTTAATTTGTATGGCAATTTAGACTTAAGTATTGCAAGAATTAAAACTAAATTGTGAAATTGACCTAGGGTTCACTACTTGCTACAAGTAGTTAGTTCTAGTTGCATTTGATTAACCAAGGCGACTAAGGTCTAATCAAGCAGCAATCTTAACATATGGAGAAAAGTTCTCAAGGAATAGTGTCAAAAGGGAGCGGGGAAAAGTTATGCTAAACTCCAGGATTTGGGCAACCTCAACAAAAACATATTTTAAAGCTCAATGACATCAATATAAATAAATGTTTTGCTACCGTGGCTTCAAGTTCAATATATAAGATTACAAAAAAAGCGAAGCTAAATAACCAAACAATATCCAAAATGTTACAACAAATCCCTCTTAGGCCTACAAGAAAACAGATCAATTCAGTTCAATGCAGCATAACATTCATTATGCGGCAAAAGCTATATTCAATTGTAAAGCTGCTTGAATCTTCTGCAGGCCTCCAATATATTTTCCCGGTGACCAAAGGCACTAACCCTGACAAAACTTTCCCCACCTGGTCCAAAACCGCTGCCAGGTGTTGTGACCACATGAGTCTTCTCCAGAATCTCAGCAAATACATCCCAAGAACTTCTGCCAGGAAAATGAACCCACACATATGGAGCATTTTTGCCTCCATATACTTTAAATCCCAGAGTTTCAAATGTCTCTGTTATTATGTTTGTATTATCTATGTAAAATCCAATAACATCTTTCATAGCCTGCATTATTCAATTTCATCACCATGTTTATCTTTAGTTCTTCCAAATTTCACAAATCTCTATCAAATCAGATAAATTTCTCTATGGTATGCAATTAAGTGCACTGAACTTGGTCAAATAAATGTATATAACATATAGTATATGCCTATGGAAAGAATACAAAGACTTAAGTCAATAAAACAATAGAGGAACTAAAATGATACGTCTCAAGGAAGTAATTCAATCACCCAAAGGATTGTTGGCAACTGAGAAGCATGCGATGATTCTAGTGCATGAAATTACACGATTAGGCTGCTCACTTGTCACTAAGATATTTTGGAAATTAAATCCTTCCTTGAGACATCAAAGTAATTCTCCCTATAACAATGACTAACCTTAAGGCCTTCTGGTGAGAGGCAAGCCATAGCGCCTGCTTGAGAAATATTGGAAGCACCATTGAAGCTAGTACATACAATGCGATTAAAATCCTTGGCAACTGGAAAGCCATCAGAATATAACAACTGCTTTGGGACAACCGTCCATCCCAAACGAACTCCAGTGAAACCAGCATACTTGCTAAATGATGACGTCTCAATTGCGACCTACAGTGGTTGTAAGGAACATATAATCAAGCTACAGAAATGCAAAACAATATTTACTGGATCGTCAAAAGCGATTTCTTGAATGAAGTCAATTAGTTTTTGCCTATTAAAGTACATGACTAGTGTAGCCCTTTGCCTTACAGCCTTACAGGTAACAGACATGCCATATAATCATGGAGATGGACGTTTGAACACCGAAAGAATGTGACATAACGAAGAGAATAATAATCAACTAAATGCAAAAAGAATATCATCAGTATGTGAGCACTCATTCGTCTCCAAATTCAAATAATAAGAATTTATAGCTGAATAATTAAAAGAAACATTATATTTGCCAAAACAATTTATAAGACCTAAAGTGGAAATGTGACATGTAGAACATATCAAGCAGCTCATAACATTGAACCAAAGAAGAATCCAAATGTTACACTGAATGGTAAAACAATGAATAATCATACCTAAGCAATCAAATTCAAATCAGCTATAATCATGAAAATATTAATGAATAACAAAATGCTAATCATTAGTAATCATAGTCAAAAAATTCAGGAGTTAAAATGCTAACAATTAATATTTTTGAAAGTCTATTTTACCCTAAAAGCTTTCGCTTAGGAGCTAGCCCTAGAAGTAATTTTTTTGTCCAATGTTGTCATAGAACAACATTGGCCTTTTTATGAATTTAACTTTGCTTTCCAACTTATTCACACCCAACATGAAATTTTTAATGGAATAGGTCAAGATTCCTATTCTTGGAAACTTCAAAAACAACTTCGAGCCCAAAAAACTTGCAAGGCAAAATAGCTCTAAAATAAAAACTTTCAGGATAAAAAAAACCCTTGACCATAATTAATAATCACAGTCAAAGGAGTGAAGGGGTCAATGAAATGCAAATCGTTAATAATCAGTTCGGATACAGGGGGTGAGAAGGGTCTTCTTGTATACCTCTTTGGCTCCAGGAATTTCAAAGATGGAGCGTGGTTTGTCATCTGAAATATACATGGCATATGCAGAATCATAGACAATTATAGACCCATTGTCTTTGGCAAACTGAACTAGTTGAGTTAGTTGCTCCTTTGTAGCTACGGCACCAGTAGGATTATTGGGAGAACAAAAAAATATTATGTCTGTTCTAGAAGTTGTTGATAAATCAGGAAAGAAACCATTTTCTGGGCTACATCTCATGTATTCAATTTTCCCATACTTCTCAGCATCCTTCAGATATTGGCCAGTCTGACCCATAATAACACTAGAGTCCACGTAAGCCTGCATAACAATAACACGACATTTATAATTATATGTTTCATCTTTGCCTGTTCATCTTCTTTAGTGTCAGAAGACATAAACAACTCAATAGACGAAATAAACTCATGTAGCATAATGATAGTAAATTCAATAACGCTATCAATTCATGCAAGGGATGAAATTAAACTTATCATACACATCATTCCATGGAAAGCAAAAGCAAAATATCCAAGAAATTTATCTATCAAAATGTACTGTGCAGAGAAATTACCGGGTATGATGGATCTTGTACTGCCATTGTTACATTTGAGCCAAACATCATCTGCCACAAAAAGAATATGATAATGACATTAAGTTACATCTAGAAATAGTATGTCCATAATGAAAAACTCATAATTCAATCCCCCCCCCCCCTTCTTTTTTTCCCATCCTACAACTAAACTAAGATGGTATAGACAGATTTAGACATGATATTAAAGAATAAAGTAAACCTGGAGGCGAGATATGTCACATTTTGCTCCATCAGAAACAAATATATCATCTTCCTCAATGCCAAGACCGTTGTAAAGTGTTGAAGCAATTGCCTTTCTTAATGGCTGCATAGATCAGCAACTCCTGTCACTCTTATAGAATCTTAAATTTCATGAAAAATAAAATAAGAAACACAATTTTACTTATCAATACTATCATTCTAAATTAGAAAGAATGAACTAATACTTCCATGGTCAAATCTTGCCCTTTACTTAATTTTCTTAAAGATAAACATTAAAATTTATTAACTGGATTTCAAAGTTTTGTTTATCACCCCATACAAAGAGATTATTCCATTGTTGGACTAAGATTACTATCATTGAAGTTTAAATCAAAAAGAAACAATCTCCATACAAATGACACGCTTATTGAATGATAAAGGAAGTTACAAGCATTAGCATTTGCTCAAGACAGCAGCCACCAAAGACACAAGATGGCACACTAATCCAATCTACTAAGCTTGGGTAACACTATGTGCAAATAGAAATTGGTAGAAATCCACTTCACACAAACTCTAGAAGGAAGAATAATTGAGCCAGAGTGAGCAATTGCAGGAAGGGTAGGTGAAGAAAGACAAGACAAAAACAATTACCAAGGGTCAATAATTATTCCTCAATGACTAGAACATGATATGTCAAGACAGTCGAAGCATGATGAAAAGATATATAAATTTATAAATATAATAATAAAGTAACAGTAGCTCATGAAATTGTTAGTCCAACATACCTTTTCACCTTGTTCAGCGCCATATCCACCATAACCCTCTATGGTAGATAATGCAAGTGATCTCTGATACGAAAAAATAAACAACTTCAGGGCATACATCAGGAGAACTACAAGTTTTATATAACTGAATAAAATATAGTCATTGATCAGGCCACTTTCTAGTCAGCAAAATAATAGAAGTGCATATTCATTAAATATGATTTTCTTACACAATCTATGATGAATAGAAGCTAAAGCAAATGCAATAAGTTTATAAGAAACATATAGATGGTTACCGCGAATAGTAAAGGCAACTTAATCTATAAATCGATGAAAAATTCTACTGTATTATTGAATTTCCAGCAAAGTATCACTTCCTAAGAGAAGATCTCTTATGGAAGATTACAGAGAAAAGTCACAGCAAACAACAAGAGTGTATAAGAACACTAACCTCACAAAAGACCACTCTACACTTCGCATACTTCCTACTTTCTCTTACAGCTATTTATACTCTCCATCCAGCTACACTCTAACTGACTTACTAACAGAATTATTAGTACAATCCCCAAACTACCCTTACTTACTATTATAATACCCAAACTACCCTTACACATTACTTGTTGGCCAATCTACCCTTATTCCTCCTAATATATGTAAACGGAGGCCGCATCTCATCAAAATCCTAAGTAGTCCATATCAAACATCCTTTGAAAACTTGATTGAGACTATCTTTTGGATGGCCATTCAATAAAGAGTGCCACAAAAAGTTAAACAGTTAACATGGTTTAGCACAATAAGAGCACACCACTACATGATTAATTTTCAATTAAATCCACAATCAATGGACACCTTTCATAGTCATTAGTCATTACTATAATCCTTGATACTATAAATCATAAAGCTCCATTGAGTTGCAACTTTATTGGAATAAAATCACATTTTGGAATATTAAAATACATTAGCTTCATTCAAATGAAAGCTTAACCTTTGCCATTGCAGATGTTATAACATCAGGAATTGGTTCAGTAGTATCACCGATTCCCAAACTTATCACTTTTGCATCAGGGTACTTTTGTAAGTGTGCATTCCTTCTTCTAGCAATCTATTGTCAACAATTAAATGGAAAAACAATGAATGTTAACGAAAAAAGAAAAGTGTAACTTTTTTTTGGAGAGATTAAGATTGCGAAATAGGTTATTTAATGATGACATATTTGATATATTTTTAGATTATCCATTAGTTTATAAGTAAAATAAACTAGTTTAAGGGAAAAAAAATTAGGTAAATCAATTTATAATTAACTTATTTTGTTTTTTTAAGGATTTTCTAGGAAAAGTCAATTAGATCTTATATTTAGGACAGGAGTATCAAACAGTTAAGTAAAGATAACCTCAATGATTATGTACGGGAAACAAAGAAAAAATTGCCCATTGCGTCAGCTTACCTAGGCTTTAAAAATGGAGCATGATGCATTTGTTGTCCTCCATTAAAAGTCCATCTCAAGGTAGACAAGATAAACAACTTTTCATATTCAAACTTTTCTTTAGCCATTATTATAACACATCTCATTTCCACTATTTTTTACTCTACATCAAGATAGTGCGACTACTTTAATCAAATAACAACTTTTTCAAGTTAAGGACCAACCTAAAAGAAGAAATCCTTGAAAACATCACTCAAATGACAATTTTAACTTTCATGAAAACAAATACAAACAATTACATGCTCAATCTCTCTCCGTTACTAATCAAGAAAACTAGGACTAGACCATTAACTAGCATCAACATATGAACTTTGAGCTGAAACATGTAAATTTAGACAAAGATAACATTTTGCATACAAGAATGGAGATTCTCTTTCCAAGGAGAAAATACATTTTTTTAGGATGGGACAACTACTGAATAAAGCTGTATTAGTCGTCAAAACTTCATTGCTTGCACGGTTATAATGATTAATGAAGAAGAACAAGGCTAGAGATATAAAATGTCAAATGGAGTTTCGAACCTCTGGAAAGAGATAACCAGCTTGAAGTTTTGCCATGTTTGAATTGCGAGAAACCTGTGTCTTGTAAGCTTCAAAGAAATGTATTGTCAAACTAAATTTTAAATAGCAAAAGAAGACGGATTCTAAGTTTCTGGTCGTGGCATTTTCTTTTTCATATGCACTATACACAAAGTCCATAAATAAAAAAATATTCACATGCTAACAGAGATACAGAATTTTGCACAAACGTTAAAAAAAAATTATGTAAGTAAATAATTTAAAAAATAACACTTAAAATTCTAGGAACCAGGGCTCAAGTTAAATGAATGGAAAAGATCAATTTATTGTTGTAATTCAAAAGGGTTTCGATATTTCATAATTATAGTTTACATAACAAAGTAGAGATGATAGTTCACAAATTTTGTTTCAGCAATATGTGAATCTCATCATTACACCCAAAGATAAATTTGGGCTTAATGAAAATTCTTTCACTTCCCGAAAAATGCACATGTATACATCACATTAACTTTTTACTTCTATGAACATCTTTTTGAAGATTATACCGTCTACAATAAATCTTCCAAAACATGTTCTACCATATGCTAGAAAATGCATTTTCCACTACAGAAACCACCTTAAACTTAGAATGATTTGGACTAGTATCTTTGTAAATTAGTACAATATGGAAGAAACGCATTTTAAAGATTATTAAACTAATATCTAGAATAGAAAAAAAAAGACAAAACCTAAGTTCATACACTAGTCAAACTAAGATATTGATTAAAAAATATCATTCTTAATTTAGACAAAATGAAAAAACATGACTCAGTCCCCTTCGAAATACAAGTACTGATCTAGGAATTCAATGATAAGTAAATGCACTGCCTACCTATAGGCTATACCCACCAGTATTTGCTAACAACAAAAATCACAACATGCAATATACTCCTTCCGTTCCTAAATATAAGATCACTTTAGCAAATTTGGAGAGATTAAGGAAGACATTCAAATTACATGATCTTCCCAAAATACCCCTAACTAAAAGACAAAACTCAAAAAAGGGAACCACGTCACCTTACACACTCAAACGCTGTCAAACGTCGTTTTTGGGAACAAGCATGGGAAGCACCGACTCAACACTGTTGCCACCAACTCAAATGCATCGTGTTATTTGCCCACAATATGGCCATGAAGATCGGCACAGACGGTCTCTCCAGCATGAGCCTCACCGGAATTGTTCTAAGCTCCGACGGTCTTTCTTATTCTTCTTTTCTCCTTCCTCTCTCCCTCTTCTTCCTCACATTACACACTCTGGTACAATATTCCTCAATTTCTGGACAACGCTGAATTCCAACGGCCGAAGCAACTTTGCCACTGCTGACGGCTGCCGTGACGGTTACATCATCTTATTTAGAGATTATTACTCACAATTTTTTTATTACTTACATAATGAGCTGGTTATCTAAATCTGATTTTGGTGTACAAACCATTATAAACCACAAGATCAGAGAAGGCAATAATCGAATAGCTCTTTTTTTTGGACGAACTGTCAAAGATCTGATTTTGGCGGATAGTGGAGACTAATTTGCTTCTAAAAGGTGTCCAGGGGCAATTTAGGTAAAATTTGAGAAAAAATGGAAAGTGATCTTATATTTAGGAACTAATCCACTTCCACAAAGTGATCTTATATTTTTAAGAACTGAGGGAGTATAAAAAAGGGAAAAAAAACGACCTATGAATTAGAAAATTCAACAACACCTGTGATCACTTCTTCAGGTACGGCAACACATTGACATATACCCAGTCTCTTGGCATTCAAGGTCACATTTTGTCTCCTGCAACATTCAAATTAAGCAGAAAAGGAAAAACATGAAGTTTGAGATATGTCATTTCTCTAGAAAAAGCACAAAAAGCAAAAACCGAAAAGAAATTCAGAAGTGAAACGAACGAGTACCTTGGATTAAAGTTTGAATGAGATAAAAAAGTTGAGGATGAGGAAGAGATTGAGATGGCCATGTTGTGGGAAACCATGGATGACATCTTCAAGTGAGATATTGGCGAAAAGTTTCTCTCACCTAAAGTGGATTCACTCACTTTAGCTTTAATGAAGAACAGCGGCACTGAAGAATGAATAATTAAATTAAGTTTAAAAGTGAAATTCCACATGTGAAAAAAATTAAAGACCACTTGATCCTTCTAAGTTTCTTGTGCCTTTGATTTGGTCAATTTTTAATTTTTAATATTATATCCGTCTAATCCTTCTTTGATCAAAAGGATAACTTATTATCTCATTACAAACGATTTTAGGAAAATATAAAAATAACCCCTCTAACAAAAAACAAAATAACCATATTCCCCCAAATGAATCTGAAATACACTTTGATCTTAGGAGCAAAAAATTTAAATCTCTCAACTAAAACACCAAGATGTCCTTGAATTTTGTAATAAAATACTTCTTTAATGTTGGAAAGTAGCATAAACTTCATGGAATTCCCCATGAGTCTTGGAAATCCAATTGTGAAATGTTGTTGTGAAGTTGTTAAGGTATGCATTTATATAATTAAAGAAAATCAAAAGCTGTGGCATTGAGTGCTTCTTATTTCTTCTCCGGTAAAATCCTCTTCTAATTCCTTTACAAAACCTTTGTAAAAATATAGCATACTAACCATGATTGAAAATTTGAAATAGTTCAAGATTGCAAAACCATTTGGTTATAAAAAACATATCCCTTATCATAGATAAATTTTACATGCTGTTACCTGATTCCTCTAATATCCCTAGAGACCTATGTTCCTATAAATAACTTTTATACCATGGTTTAATTCTAAAGTTTTGATTCACAGCTTTTAATCTCAATGTGTAACATATAGAAACATTTATCCACATATACACTGTTTTATATTATCATTTTTTGCAAAATCCAATTCCTGTCGACACACTTAAAGACACCTATATGGCACTTAGAATCACCACAATAGAAACTTATACTAAATTTCCAGCCTTATTTAGTTCTTTAAACCACTTCAAATTGTATCTATTTTAAATCTGCAACTTTTCAAGCAACGCGCAGCCCAGACCTCAAAGTTCTGTTTTGGTATGTCACATTATCACTTATACTTGAAACAAAAGTATTTCACCCATATCTGAGCAACATTAGAGCTTGACTTTGAAAATCTCTACTACTGTTCTAGAAACACTAAAAACAACACTCATTGAATATATTCTTTTCCAGAATCAAAACAACACATCCAGCCTAGAAATTTTCCATATTAAAGAAAAGTATTTGGATCAAAATTTCAACAATTTGCATTGGTCATTCGAAGCTTCTAAAAATACTTTGACATTGTAGAACACTTATTTCTCACTTTTGCATCTCAAACAGCTTCATCTAAAAGCATTTCATCACATATATCACTTTAAATAATCTCTACACACTCTAACTTATATCTAGATATGCTTGCTTCGATTGAATAAAATATCAAAGTAGTGGAGGAAAGTTATAGTCAGCTTGTTTCAATCACCAAATTTCAGATTTAACATAACTTCAAAATTTCACTTGAACATGCTGCAACAACTCACGCATGAATGCATCAGATTGTATGTATGTTTGATTAATAAAATTCCATTTTGGGATGGAATAGGAAATAAAAATTTGGGATGTTACACGTCACAGGCTAGAACAAAGAGCGTGAAGTTGAAAATCATGAAACAAAAAAAGAAACCACAATGGGAATCGGCTTGAATGCAGACATGCAATCATATAAAACAACTCAAAAATAAAATCCACCCCCCCAAAAAAAAACCCACCTTTAATTTTAAGAAAAAGAATGAAGACAGATATAAGAGACTCACCGGAGTTTGAATATGTGTTAATAAATGTGAAGCTGCTGCCTGAGAATACTATCAGCGATCTAAGCAGATGTTAAGAGGTGAAGGCTATGATTGAGAATATTTCTCCGGCGGGTTCGGTCGTCGGTGGCAGCGCCGGTGGATGGGTCGGCGGGGGTGGGAATGAAGGGTTCAATGAAGGGAGTGTCGAATGAAGGTCACGTGTGTGTGTGTGTGTGTGTGTGTGTGGACTTTTGTGAGGAGGAGTGGTTTTTTATCAGAAAGGGTGGAGGAATGTTGGGCTTGTGTTTTGGGCTTCTTTACTGGGGTATCTTGTTATTTTCTGTTTTTCGGTCTAACACTGAAATTGTTTTGTTTGGGTGGGTGAGGACGCAATCTATAAAAGTCAAACTCTTTCTTGCCTTTTTTCTTGCTCTTTCTGCTTCGGTGGCTCTCAAGTTTACCATTAAGGATCACAATTATTTCTTCATTTCCTCTGAAGCCGTTCACCTTGCTGCCACTCTTATCCTGTTTTACAAGCTTCTCACTCATAACACATGTTTTGCTGCATTTTCTATTTCTTTTCTCCCCATATTTATGATGTGTTTGTCACTTTCTTGTCAAGAATTTCCTCTGTTTCTATTGATTAAATATAATTGTATAAATCTTTTGTTTGCAGATATTTGTAATTAGATTATTGGTGATGGTACTGTCGGAAAGACATTAGTCATTTTTTTTGGGATTTTTTTAAAATTTGCAAGAAGGATATGTTGAAAGTTTTCCAATATTTGATAATATTGATTCAATGGAATTTACTGAATTTGTTTTTTGGTTATATTCCATGGTTTTGGTCAATTGTTTTTCACAGCAATGTAGGTGTGAATTATAAAGTGTTTTAAAGATAAACTTGAAGCCCAGTTCAACTTTAGTTTTGCTCTGTTTTTTTAATTGAAATTTCATGAAGCAATTTCATTATAATTTGTGTACTAGTAATTTTTAATAATGTAATAATCAATAATATAATTTGGTGGTTTAAATCTCTGAAATAAACTTTCTGCTTAAATGTTAGATACTATATTAGTAATGTCATTTTTAGTAATTTACACATCAAAAAGCTATTCTAATGACACTTTATCCAAACATTCTTATTTTCGTTAGAATCTTAAGTTTTGATGAAAACTAAAACATGAAAGAGCATAATGAACACTTAGGAAGAATTAGATGAAAGTTAGAAATCCTAAGTTAGAACACAATCAAATGTAAAATCACAACCGGATGACTTAGAGCAAAAACAATGTAAGTAGCGCTTGCGGATGTAGTATACATCCGATAGCGGAAGTCAATTGAACACTAAGTCTGATCCTAGATAACCTAGTCTAAGTAGGATAAGCTTCCCATAGCAAAAATGCTGAACATCACTGCTGCCCTCCGTCGAGCCATGGATTCCCAGAGATTGGGTAGTGCTGAACATCTTATCCGTGGGGAAGTCATCCGCTTTATGGAACAACAGCGATCAGACGAGCAAAGGTCAAACTGGGCAATGGTTTTGTTTGAACAACCTGGTGAGATCCCACAGTCAGAACCTGAGCTAGAGTCTTCATCTTCTGAGCCTTCTTCCTCTGAACATGGCCGAAATATAATTGAGGAGATTATGATGAAGTATGGGCTGGAGAAGATTAACCATCCACCTATAGTAAAAGCCAAGCCAATCCCTTCTCCTTCTGGAACAACTTCTGCTCCTCCTCCTTCTGAGCCAACCTCTGCTCCTCCTCCTTCAGTAGTCAAGTACAGCGAATCAAGGAAGAAAGCAGTTGCTAGAAAGCGTGCTAACAAGAGTGCTACTACTACTGAGTCTACTGTGAATGAGCAAGAGGTTCCATCTGTTCAAGCTGAAATTGTGCCTGAGACTCAGCCATCCTCTCAAGAGTCATATGCCCCTCCGCTACTACAGGAAGTTAAGCTGGAAATAGAGGATATGACTCCTGAAGAGTTCGAGAGGTATGGATTCACTGACAAGATCTCGTTTGGTCAGATGGCTTGCCTAGATGCTGAAAGAGCAAGTGCCAAGCCTACCCAAGTGATAGGCAAGGACAAAGGAAAAGGCAAAGGCAAAGGGAAAAGGAAAGCCAAGGAAGTTGAGGAGGACCCCAACTTCCCAGTGTGGAATGTGAAGATTAGGGCTGTCCATTATCCCAATGGCGAGGTCACTCCCTTCTCTGATGCAACTGGGTTCCCTGGGTTTGAAGAAGTTGAAAATCTGAAGAGAGCCTTTGAGGAATCCGTTGAATCTGAGAGACTCAGAAGGGAGAAGGAAGAGGCAGAGCTTCAGAGTATAATTGCTCAGATTGACCAGAGCGAGAAGGATGCCCATATAGCCCAACTTCAAAAGGAGAATGAGGAAAGGCAAAAAGAGAGGGAGAGGAAAAAGAGACACCAACTATAAACCTCAACCAACCCCATACATTTTACCTTAGAAATTTTTCTGTTCTCATATTTTTCATGCATCGTTCAATTTGCACAGTTTTGATTACTTGTGAATTTTATCTGTTATTGTAATTCTAACTTGTAATCGTTTACTTATCAATGATAATTGTTTTTGAGTTATTCTGTGCCTTTTATTATGTTTAATTCTTTCATATGAACTTAATTGGATAACTTAGTTTGTCATCATCAAAAAGGGGGGAGAATGTTAGAATCTTAAGTTTTGATGAAGACTAAAATATGAAAGAACGAGCCAAACACTTAGAGAATATTAGGTTAATATAGAACCCCAAGTAAGAGTACAACCGGATGTGGATTTACTTCCGGATAGACTAGGACTAGCACTCGCGGATGAACGTCTCATCCCCCAGCGACAGCAAGTACTTCACTAAGTCATAACTCAGTCTAGGAGCATTAGATGTACAAAACCTTTGAGACTAAGTTAAGATGCAACCGGATGTGGATTTGCTTCCGATTGCTTAGTGACTAGCGCTGGCTGTTGGTATGGATAACACTGAGCGCCAGTGAACATAACCCAACGTCCAGTGGATTTGCTTCCGATTGCTTAGTGACTAGCGCTGGCTGTTGGTATGGATAACACTGAGCGTCAGTGAGTAAAATGTGAACATAACCCAACGTCCAGTGGAAGTGCTTCCGGATGTGGAATTGCTTCCGGATGTAAAAGAGCACCCTTAGACTAGATGAACTCCCACTGCATGTGACTATGTGTTTATATTGCTAGACTAACGTTCAAGTGCAGCACACTGAGTAATGTTGCTTCCGGATGTGAATTCGCTTCCGCAAGCAATCAGAATGTCAGAACGTTCAGAGCAGTGCAATGTCAGAGTGCTTTTGGCAGAGCAGAGTTGTCAGAACTACTTTTCAGAGATAAAGCAAAGTCAACCCTGCTAAGCATTAATGAAGCATTAAATGGGCAAACGGTAACTTGGGAAAACGGCCATATTCAAACGGCTAACCCACCTACCAAGAGTGAGAATACTTGAAGACTATATAAACAAGCTCAACTTCATTTATGAAGACAACTAATATCTTTGACATCTTGAAGAAAGCTAGAGTGAGAAACTGAGAAATCCTTCAAGCATTCAAAGCTGCCCAGAAAAGAGAAAGAGCATTTAACGCATTGAGAGTTCTTTTCATCTACTTATCTTGTACTCTTTGTAGTTAAGTCTCTTCTTGTATTAAGAGCATTCATTGTACTTAAGTGTGTAACATTATCCGTTCTTAAAGAGAACTAAGTTTAGAAAATCCTTTATTTGTAAAGGTTGAACCCTTGCTGGTTGTAAGGGGGAGCTAGTTAGCAAGGTTGCAAGTGAGCCTTGAGTAAAACTTGTGGTTGTAAGGTTGCAAGTGATCCCGTTCAAAACTTGCGGTTGTAAAGGTTCCAGGTGAACCCGTTTGTAAAACCTGGGGATAGTGGAACTCGACCTGGGTGGTTGAGAACTGGACGTAGGTCAGGAAGACCGAACCAGTATAAAACCTTGTGTTGTTATTGTTCGATTTTTATTTGGTAGCACAATTCACCCCCCCTCTTGTGCATCCATTACTTTCAAACTTGTGGTTGTAAAGGTTGCAGGTGAACCCGTTTGTAAAACCTGTGGATTAGTGGAACTCAATCAAGGCATTGAGAATTGGACGTAGGTCAAGAGGTAGACCGAACCAGTATAAAAGAATTTGTGTTATTATTTTATTTTGTATTGTTTTTGTAGCACAATTAACCCCCCCTCTTGTGCACCCTTACTTTCATTTGGTATCAGAGCGGGTCTTCCCTACTTGATTCCAACGAATCTGGAAAGAAAAGATCCAGTGATGGATGCTGTAGACAAGGTACTTCCTGAGATATCATCTCTTCCCAACAAGCCTCCTGGTTTTGATGGTTACAACTATACCTTCTGGAGATTCAAAATGGAAAACCACATTAAGGCTCATGGACTTAGAATTTGGGACGTTATAGAAAGTGGGAATTTTGTTCCCAAAGATGCTGAAGGCAAGCCAAAGACTAAGGACAAATTCACTGAAGAAGACTACCCCAAAGTAGAGCTGAATTATAGGGCTATCCTAATGATTCAATGTGCTTTAAGTCAGAAGAAATACTTCTGGATAAGCCATCTTAAATCAGGAAAAGAAATGTGGGATGCTCTTCAGACTGCTCATGAAGGGACCTCTGGGGTCAAGGACAGAAGAGTAGAAATGCTAGTTGAGGAATTTCACAAGTTCACTATGCTTCCGGATGAGCCAATCAGAGATCTCAAGATCAGATTCACTTATCTCATAAACAACCTCGTAGCCTTAGGAAAAACCATCTCTGAGAAGGAACAGGTAAATAAAATTCTAAAAGTACTGAAAGGTGATTGGCTCACTAAGGTTACTATCTTGCAGGAAGTCCAAGGAGAATCAACAAAGTCTGTCACTGCAATGTTTGGTTCCTTAGCTGAATATGAGCCTACCCTATTGGCCCAAAGAAATCCTCAAGCAACCTCAAAGGCAAAAGATCTAGCTTTAGTTGCCCCTATCAAGGGAAGAGATGATGATGATGAGGAAGACATCGATGATGAGGAAATGGCTATGATGGTAAGAAGGTTTAAGAAGTTCTTTAAAAAGAAAGGGAGATTTCAGAAAGGAGAGTCGAGTTACAAGAAGGAAAAGGCTCTTGTCTGCTTCGAGTGCAAGAAGCCTGGACACTTCAAGGCTGAATGTCCAAGTCTTCAGAGGTTTAAAGAAAAAGACAAAAGGAAAGCCTTTATGTCCTCCATCTGGGTCAACAGCTCCGATGAAGAAGCTAGTGATGAGGAAGAGGTTGCTAACCTCTGTCTCGTTGCTAAGGAGGATGGAGAAGAGGAAACCCTATCAGACTTCGAATCCATCCATGGTGATGAGGTAAGCATGACTGATCTTCAAGATGCTTACAATGATATACATAGGGAGTTTCACAGAATGGCTAAAGCCTTTCTAGGTTTAAAAAGGAAAAACAAATCACTTGAGATAACTGTGAACTCACTAAGTGATGAGCTTGCAAAAGCTAAAAGACTGCCGGAAGCGGACATCCAGGGAGATCCCCAAGTGGAACCCAACGTCTCAAGCTCAGAATGCTGCGCCAATTGTAGCAAAATCTCTATTGAAAGGGATAGACTATCCAATGTCTTGCAAAAGTTTACTAAAGGTTCTGAAATGCTAGATATTATTTTAATGAACCAAAGAGCTTATAGGGATAAAACTGGTTTAGGCTATAGGCATAAAGAAAAAAAGTGGGTGGAACCCAAAGTGAAACCCTACTTGAAATTCTTTCATAAAGCCACTAGCTACATGTCATCACCATTTAGCTTCTGCAATTATTGCAATAGAAAGGGACACACCACGTCCACCTGTAATGCCAATAAGCATGGTGCTAATAGCTCCTATAAATGGGTTCCAAAAGGAACAAACATGCCTAAAGTCTTTCCAAGGCAAGAGGCTAAGGAAGTACATAAGCCTAGAGTCAATCATAGACCTAGGGCACGGAAACTTGCTCTAAAAGAGACTCAAAGGTCTAGAGCCCAACCAAGGCCAGAGGCACAGGTCACACACGAGCTGTAACATCCTTAAAATTTAACTCAGGAATTAGAAAAGTGTTTTAGTAAATGACCATGAGAAATTTTAGAATTTTTAAAAATGTTGGGGAAATTTTGGATATTTTGGAGATTTGGGGAGATTAGTGTCTAAATTAATCAAGTAAAGAGTTCAAGAAATATGGATTATAAGGTTGTTATGGTATTTAAAATATCTTGAAGTTTAAAAGAGTTAGATGTTTGACTTAGTGAATTGGAATTAAAAGAAGGTATTATGATAATTCTCCTATATATTACTTTAACATTTCTAATTAAAAGGAACCAAACACTCTCTTCCTCCTCCCTTACAAGTTTAACCATCGCACACCCCACCCCCTCCTTCCATTTTTTCTCAATTTTCTCCTCAATCCACACCCATTTCATGTTCTTCAACCCAAATCTCCACCCACTTCGGTTTCCCCAGTTTCTTCTCTCCAAATCCTTGTTAAAACTATGTCCGATCTGTGCCTCTCTTCTCCTCTCCATTTTCACGCGATTTTCTGGCAATCTTCATCGTCTTCTCCTGCGGAAATCACGGCGGATGGCAAAGGGGAGGTAAGCTTGCCATATTATTTTGGTTCTACAAGTTATCTTCCCTTCCAACTTCGTTTCCCTCACTTTCCTCTCCCTTTTAGTTTTCGGTTCGGCCACATATTTTAGTGGCCGTTTTCCGGCGAGATAGGCGGCGGCCAGCGGTGGGTTTGCTCCTTTCTCTCATTTTGGAACTCGGTGAGCATTATCTACTCCCTTTCTACCTTTAATTTTTCGCTTTGAGCCATTTGAGAGTGAGAGTTTGTATTGGGTTTTGGGTTTTAGTCATGATAATGAATTAAGACTTAGGCAAAGCTTCATTTTGTAGTGTCCTGACTGTTAAATTGAATGTTGACTGTAGTTTTGTGAAGTTTATGCAAAACCCTAACTTTGAGGGTTTATTATCAAAATAGGCCATCAAAATAAACGCATGTAAATGGGGTTTTTTGTAGTAGAATATTCTACAACTTTTTGGGTTCAAATTTGTTGTTTTAAAACCATATTTGGTTTATTTCTAAGTACTATATAGGTTGGGATTACTTTATTTTGAGTTAGGATGATGATTTGACAAAATTAAAGTGCTAAAGGTTAGGGATTGAAGAGGGATTTCGAAATTTTTGCTAATTGTGATCAAAATGGTGATCCTTATTTGTTAAGTGAAGTTGGAAGGTGGTTTTGGAATGATGAAATAGTGAATGATTAGGGTGATTCGAATTATGGTGGCTGATTGATCAAGTTAGGGAATGACATGTGCTTGATGGGGTACTTTTGCTTATTGTTCTGCAATGGCTGAATGGACCTCAGAAGAAGGGACTATTTAGTTGCTGCTTGAAATTAAGAGATTATGGACTGTTTGAATTTAAGGATGTGTTGTGATCTGATAAAAGTCTGATTAAAAGAGAAAAAGGAATTGAGGTTTGAGGTTGATGAAAGACTTGTTATAATTAGTGATTGGAGTTGATGGAGAAGAAAGAAGTATGCTAAGAATGATGAAATATGAATTGTAGTTGTTAAGGGGTTTATATTCCGAGAAATTTGGTATAATTGAACTACTTGAATGGTAGAAATGATAGTTTTTAGTTGCAAAGATGATTGGTTATGTTGTATGTTACGAGAATGATTTGGTGAATTGACTATATATATATATATATATATATATATATATATATATATATATATATATATCTTGTTTTAAGATTGGGTTGAATGAATTGATTAAGAGTCCTTGTTTGTTGTTTTTGCTGTCATGGTTGAATTTGTATTGGCTGAATTGGGCATAAAGGAAAATGTGTGACATGTATCAGATTTTGGACACTAGGATTTGACTATTTTAGGCTTGATGTTCCAGTTATTGTTTTAATTAGAACTTGAAGGCATAGGAATTAGGAGTATGATGAAGGTAATGATGTATAAAACCCGAGTTGATGTGTTAGAAAGCAAAGAGTGTATATGAAGTCATGAGTGAAAATGTGACGCTGGATCCTTGGATGCTTGAACCTAAGACATGATTAGAGAGCCCAACTTTATTAATAGAGGTATATTATACTACAAGTTTAAGGCTTAACATTAGATGAGTATTTGTTAGTTGTTGGGCTTGAAGTGGCAATGTTTAGATTTGTAAGCATTTCAGGAGGTTTGGATATTCTAAGTTGACTTTGGGAAATTTTGGGCTTAGACCCTATAAGAATTGTGTTTGCAAATTATTTTGGATTTTATTAAGTGATGGGATCATGTTTGTTTTAATTCCTTTCTTTCTTTTCATTTATTTGATGATGGGTTAAATTGCTTAGTGGGAATTTGGTTATATTACGAAATTTTCCAAAGAAATAAAAGATGCTAAAAGAGGGAATTTTATTTAGAAAGTTAAGTAGTTAGAGGTAATCACTGTTTAGGTTGTAGTCTTAATATGTGAGTTATATAGTTAAATGAATTGGGCTTAGATGTCTTGGGAGAATAAGGTCTGGGAGTTAGTAAAAAGCATGGGAAGCCACATGTTAAGAGGGTGAATTGAAATATTGAAAATTAAAAGCTACGGAAAGTGATGACCATGAGTATTTTCTTAGTTTGTGCAATGATTTACTCAAGGAAGGGAGGTTCCAAATAGTGTATAAAGTCTGATTAATGAACGTTTATACTCAATTTGCTCATTGTAATTTGTTTGGTCTAAATCTATGCAGAAATAGAAGAAATGAGGGTGGTTTTGTATGTGATTAATCTCCATTAATTGTTTAAAAGTTCTATAGGTTGGACCAATATTTTAATAATGTTGATAAAGCAAAGGCTTGAGCTTATTGTGATATGGTTTAATTATAGGAATAATAATTGATCTTTTGTTTATGTTGGAGGCCCATAAATGTTAAACAAGTGCAGTGAGCTTTCAATACATGAGAAATGGTGTTGCTTGATTGTAAGAATGTTGTGATTGATTGTTTTTGATTTGGTATGATGAAATGTGATGAACGCTGAATGAATTTCAGGAATTGAGCTGAATGTGTGATATTAGGATGACAAATATAAGTAATGAAGGGGGTAGTAAATTAGGATTTGAGAGAGACGCTATTTAATATATAAATTAGAATGATTATTAACCTACTATTATTACATGGTGTAATAATAGGAAAGGAATGTGATATAGAATTATTTCTCGAGGCATGTTAAAGAAAAGGGAAAAACAGCAGAGTGCTAAGGGTCGCAGGTAACCACTCTTACCTGACTATAACATTGAGATTGATGTTAGTCGAGATTTTCAAATTTCTTTTCTATCTATATATGTATGAAGTTTTCAAAATTAGTTTGATATTAAAAGAGGCTATTGGGTGCCTTTAAACCACAAATATTTCGATACAACGGTTTTGATATATATGTAGTATTATGTTGATGGAAATGGAATGCGAATTGGTTATTGTATGACACTGCTTGTACCATCGGCCGATGTAACCGTTCGATAGCGCAATCGACGGTTAGTTGTACTAGTCCTATTGAGTAGAGACAGAGACATACAGTTTCCGAATAGAGACAGGCTCCATTTATTATTTCCTTTTGATTAAAGACAGGGGAAATATGCCTTTCAGAATAGAGACTGGGGCACAATGTCAATCATGTTTATTTTGGATATTTGAAGATGGATGGCTTGGTTTTGGTTACTTGCATTTGGAGAGGTATGAATATAGGTATACCTGTTATGTGTGTGCATGTATACTGTATACAGGTGAATTATTTTAAAACTGTGGTGCCCTTTAGACGCTTTGCTAACTACACTTCTCACTGTTATAGTGAGTTAAGTGTTGGTTACTGAGACATTGTTTGTCTCACCCCATTCCCTTTATTTTTTTCAGGTGATCATGCACAAGCACGAGGATCGGGAAAGGGGTATAGGTTATAGATGTTAGTAGGGATGTATATTGCCAACAGATTTTAGGCTTGCATTCGCTTCCGCATTATTGTTACATTTAATTTAATCAAGAAATTAATTATGGATTGAATGAGTTTGTATTTATTAACCATGTTAGATTAATCCTTTCTAACATGGTTAGCTTTTATTTATCAACCATGTTAGATTAATCCCTTCTAACATGGTTAGCTTTAGTTATTGATTAAAGGTGTTTGATTTTATTAACCATGATAGATTAATCCTTTCTAACATGGTTAGCTTTTAATTATCCATGATAGTTTTCATATGATATTAGGTGACTCTTTTCTATCATGGATAATACTTAAATAGTGAGAAGGTTCTTTTTCTAACTATGATAGAGTTACAATATTAGGAAAATCATTTTTCTATCATAGTTAGCAAAGTAAATACGTTTAGCATTAATGATATTGGTTAATCAGGAAATTAGTAACATAATGTTACACGAGCCTAAGGTCACCATTGGACCAAAGGTTCCAAATACTAATGAAAGAGGACCCAATAAAGGTTGAGTACCTAAATCAGTCTGATCTGTGCAGATATGTCTCAGGGCATCCAACAACCGCAAGTGGTACATCGATAGCGGATGCTCGAGACACATGACAGGAGACAGGAACAAGTTCAACTCACTGGTGGTCAAAGATGGAGCCAAAGTCAACTTTGGTGGGAATCAAAGTGGAAAGATCACTGGCGTTGGTAAAGTTGGTCCTGTCCAAGATGTCTATCTTGTAGATGGTCTCTGTCACAACCTGCTGAGTGTGAGTCAAAGCAGAGACAAAGGCAATTGGGTAATCTTTGACTCTCATGAATGCCTGATAGTTGATAAGCATGATCTCAATATAGATAAATCTAATATGAAATGCAAACTTAAGGCTAATAGAAATGGAAACTTATATACCTTAGATCTATGCCAACAATTAACCGAAAATGTCTTATCACTAGTGAAGAAAATAGTTGGCTATGGCATAAACGGCTAGCACATGTGAACTTTACACAGCTTGACATGCTCATTAAAAAGGAGCTAGCCATAGGGATTCCATCATTTAAAGTAAAACATGATTTTATTTGTGAATCTTGCCAAAAAGGTAAGCAAACAAAGGCCTCGTTCAAAACCAAGAAGAGAGTCTCCACAAGCAGGCCCTTGGAACTAATCCATATGGACTTAGTTGGGCCAGCTAGAGTTAAGAGCCTAGGTGGAAACCTTTATGCTCTAGTGGTAGTGGACGACTATTCAAGGTTTACTTGGACTATGTTTCTTCTCTCAAAGCATGATGCTTTTGATGCTTTTGTTGTCCTTGCCAAGAAAGTGCAGAATGAGAGAAATTTCAAGATAGCTGCAATAAGAACAGATCACGGTGGAGAGTTCGAAAATCATGACTTCTCTGAGCTGTGTGAGGAAAATGGAATTGATCACAACTTCTCAGCTCCTAGGACTCCACAACAAAATGGCGTGGTCGAACGGAAGAACAGGATTCTAAATGAGATGGCCAAAAGCATGCTCAATGAGAAGGAAGTCTCCCAAGTATTCTGGGCTGACGCCATGAGCACCGCTTGCTACATCTCAAATAGCGCCTATATACGCAAGGGCCTGGACAAGACACCATACGAGCTGTACAAGGGAAGGAAGCCCAACATTAGCCACTTAAAGATCTTTGGGTCCAAATGCTACATCCACAACAACGGAAAGGTAAACTTAGGAAAGTTTGATCCGAAAGCGGATGTAGGTATTTTCATAGGCTATTCTCTTAGAAGTAAAGCATATAGGATGTACAACATGAGAACTAGGACTGTAGAAGAATCTATGCATGTTGTTTTTGATGAAAACCTCTCATGAGAAAGATCCACAGAAGATGATGAAAACCTAAAGATTTCAAAACCATCATCATCTTCATTACCCGAAGAAACACCAACAAGGGATCCAAAAGAGGATGGTAATTGTAACATCCCAAATTTTTAATTAAGGATAATAAAATTATTGAGGTGTTATTTAGAAAATTATAAGTCTTAGAGAGTAATTCATGATATTTAGGATAATTATTAATATTAAATCTGATTCACTTTAGAATTAAAGAAATATAGTTAAAGGATTTATTTGAAGTTAGTAATTGTATGAAAAATACTTTGAAGTCTAAACCAAATTATAATGGAAGGATGTTATTAATTTCATTGAGCATTGTTGTTGAAAATGGGCTAAATTCCAAATAATTAAGTTTGAAGAGGGGCTAAATTGAAAAGGAAAGAAACTTCAGGGGCAGAACCGTAATATTCCCTGCCTCTCCTTCCTCCTCCCTTCCTCAAAACCCGACGGCGCACACCCCCTCCCCTTATTTTCATTTTTCTTCCTTCGCCCTCACTCTCGATCTCCCTCCGTCCTGTATGCTCGCCGGCCACCAAGGGAGCCGACGGCGACCCCCTCCACCAACACGCCTTCTTCTCTTCCTTCGTTTCTTTTCCTCAAAACATTCCTTTTTTGCCTTCGATCTCTTCCTCGCTGCCTCTCTGTCTCCGTCGTTCTTTTTCGTTTTTCCGGCAAGCGGCGGCGGAGCTCGAACTTAGACGGCCAGCGGGTAAGCTCCTCCCTCCCTTTCCTCGTTCTACTTCTTGGTTCTTTGAGTTTTAAAGCATTCTGACCCATCTTCCTTTCTGTTCTTTGTTTTCTCCACTGTTTCTCTACGGTTCCGGCGAGATTCACGGCGGCGGCGGCCTCCCACACTCCATACAACACCGGAATCGAACTTAGGTGACTTTACTCTTCAAATCCCTACCCTTTTCCATTCGTTTTTGGCGAGTTTAGAGAGAGAGTCCGAATGGGTTTAGGATTCTGAGTTTAGAAATGAACTAAAATAGTGTTTAAGCTTCAGTTTTGGTTGGTTGATGTAATGAACTGATCAAACTTGATTGTCTATTTTGCTTTTGCTTAAAATTTCTCTTCCTTGCCTACTATGTAATTGAAGGGTCTTGAAGTTGGTTCTTTATGCCCCTCTTTTGTGGTTGTTTTGTGTGTTTGGTGTTCGCTATGTGTTTGCTCAGTGTCTGTGATTAAGCTAAAGCAAGAACTCATGAACAAAAGCTGTCATCTTTATTGGTTTTGAGACTTGATTTTAGTTCATTAAATTAGAAAAATATGTGCCTAAGTCTTGGAACTGCCTGGTTTTGGGTTAAAAAATTGTGAAGTGATAGTATTGGTTTTTAGTACAATGGGATTTTTGGATAATCATGAATGAAGATTGGTAGGAGAGTTTTTGAGATTTTGAGACAATCTAAGTTGTAGAGGGGTGCTATACCCTATGGGTTGTTTTGTTGAGTGCAATAATGGATTGTTGGTGATTGGGAATAAGTTGTCATAGTTTAGTTTATAAATTTAATGGACTCTTGATTAATTGATTTTGCTTGGATGACTGAGTGCAGCTAATCTTACTTTAAGGTAGAATTGGTACAAGTGTCCTTAGAGAATTTGGGCTAAATGATTTTTAGGATTTGATTAAGGTGAGAATGGTGGCTGATTACTTATTCACTTATTGTGAAATTTCATTATTTATGATTGGAGGATAAAGTGTTCAATGAAATATAGATGTGAGTTGACATATTGATTTATATTGGTGGACATAAATATATGCGTGCAAATCTGATTGCTATTGATGAAAACCTGGGTTGGTAGTACTAATGCTTTGTTCTAGCAATGGTGTATTTTTAGTTGAACAATGTTTGAGCAGTTAAGGAGATGAAATAATAAAGTACTTGATTTGATGTCGGAGGACTGGTTTAGAGAAAGATTTGTGAACAAAGTGCTGAATAAATGTGAAATTGGTAATTTAATAGTGTGATAGGGATGTTGGAGAATAATTGAAATGTTTTGAGAAGCCACATTGTGTTTAGAATTGATATTAAGGAGATTGAAGTGCTTGGTGTTAGAGGCAAATATCCATGCTAATTAATTAATTGTGTGGAAGTGTTTTGCTAGTGATTAACAGTTAGAATGCATGGATAGGAAATGGGAAAGGTTAGTTAAACCCTCATAGGAGTTGGTTGTTTAATTTATTGGAAATTGTGGGATTATGTCTAACTCTTGAAATAAGTTCTAGAGTTGGAGGTGATGATGAATGGTGGGATGTTAATTGGAATGAAGTGAGAATTTGGTTGTTGGTTTTGGACATAGAGGATTGATCATGAAAAATATAAAAGATTAGAAATAATGGTGATGATAAGTTATTTTTTTTGCCTAGGCTTGAGTTTGAGACCATAAGTCTATGATGGGCAGAAAATAAAGAATATTGATTTGTAAATTTTATGCAATTGATAATTGTGAATGGGAGATATGATTTTCAGGGAATTGTGGTTCTTTATGTAATAGAGGAATGTTTTAATGTGGATGAATTGTTATTCTAGTTTTGTGTCACTTGCTGTGCCAACTTGGGAGTTCATAAACTTTCTAAGATAATATAACATAAGAAGAGCATGAGTAGAAATATTAGGATTCGAGAGAGACGTTCATTACTCATATATATGTAAAGGATTGTTTATAACTATTATTATCTTATGTAATAATAGGAGGGATTAAGAGGAAAGTACTCGGAAATTCTCAAGGAAGGGTAAGGACAAGCATTGGAGCGCTAAATGCTGAAGGTAATCACTCTTACCTTGCTATAACATTGAGGGTGACGTTAGTTAGGGATTTTGTGAAATCCCTTTTCACCCTCTATATATATATATATTATCTTTAAAAGGGTATTTTTATACAAAACAGGCTATCGGGTGCCTTTCAAACACGATTATTTTCATATAAAGAAATTTGAAACTCTGTATATCTATTATCCTGTTTGGTGGTGGTTATCGAATTGGAATGGTGTGAAAGGTTTATGATTATAGTGTTAAGATAGTTGTTTGAGGGATTTATATAGATGCTATCAAGGATAGTGATAGTAGGTTGTGGGAAAGAGTTGAGTTGTTGTGAAGGAGATAGTGAATGAAATTGAGATATTCAAGGATATTTGTGATTGAGATATGAAATGTTGTGGATGAGATATTAACAGGAATATGTGAGCATTGCATGACACTGAATTTTGTGTACCATCGCGCGATGATAACTGTCGATAGGCCAATCGACAATTATTTGTACTGAGGATCCTTTTCAGATTGATTGGATCGGGGATCATAGGTCGACTTATTGAGAGAAGTTGAAATTCGTGGCTGTCACCCAAGAGGGGGGGGGGTGAATTGGGTGAGGGAATTAAAACTTAAACTCTTTTCGAAAGACTGCTTGTGCTCGGTGATGATGATAATAAATAATGCTATGCACAAGTCAGTATGCTATGTGATGCAAAATAGAATGATCAAGTATAAATATATGCACACATAAATTTATCCTGGTTCGGTCACCCAGACCTACATCCAGTCCCCAGGCCACACCTGAGATTTCCAATCCACTATTCTTGTTTAAACCGGGCACAAGAGAAGCCTTTACACTTTAGGTTTTACGAGCACGGGTTCACCTAACAACCCACAGGTTTTACAACGGGTTCACCTGCAAACCTTACAAATGCAAGTTTTACGGGCTAACTTGCAACCTATGGAGATTTAGAAAACTTCTAAATGCTCCCCCTTACAAAATGTAAGATTACAATTAAGTTCACTCTATGAACTGATTTTGTTAAACACTTAAGCTCAAAACTAACTCTCTCAAAGAGTGGATGATGTTACTCACTTAAGTACAATAAAATTACTCTCTGAAAAATATCACAAATCTGGATCTGAGAGTAGTAGAAGATGTGTAGAACGAAGAATATGATATTTCAGATACAATGCTCTGTTCTCTCTTTTTCTTCCATTCAAGCTTGCTTCTTCAGAAATGAAGAACATCCCTTTTATACCAGCCTCTGAATATCTAACCGTTGGAGAGGCAATAAGACCGTTTGATTATAGACGTTGGGGCCTTGTTTACGTTGTCCTCATTAATGCACAGCAGGGTTGACTTTGCTTTATCTAAAAAAGGTGCTCTGACCAAGCTGTTCTGTCAACACTGTTCTGGCAATACTATTCTGACAAAAGTCGTTCTGACATCTGAACACTTTGTACGGTCCGACTCTTGCTTGTTGTCAGAGAGGACTTCGTTCCTCAAGCATAAGTCCAGGATGCTAAGAGACTTACTATCGGAAGCTCTCTTGCTAACTGAAGTGAAGCTCGTGGACTCTAACATTCTGCTTGCTATCATAGAGGAACTTTGTCTTCCAAGCACTTGTCCATGAATGATAAGAGTGCTTTGCTATTGGATGCTCTCTTGCTATCAGAAGCTCTCTTATGGACTCCGACTCTTGTGGGTAGTATGAGCTTTGACACCTTGAATCTTCAGATTATGTTCTCATACTCCTCATGCTTGGTAGGTAACAATGTTGTTTGAATATCTGTTATCCTTTTGTTACCGTTGGAAGGAACATCTTCTTAAATGCTCAGCAGGGTTGACTTGCTTTATCTCTGAAAAGTAGTCCTGACACCTCTGCTCTGACGAAAGCATTCTGACTTCTGAGTATGTGACATTTACTCTTGTACTCTTGCTGACGGATGATCATCGTTCATCCGGAAGTAGCAATCTTGCTCTGCAAGTGTTAATCTCTGAAATCCAATGCCAAGAGTTTTTGCATCCGGAAGCTCAGTTGCATCCGGAAGTGTGATTAAGTTCTGCACATACTGGTTAGTCCAACATAGCAATATATATATAATCAGATATAGTAAAACTATACATGTTGTGGGAAGTTTGCTATGGGAAGTAGTCTTACTTAGACTATGTTCTGACTTAGTGTAATGTCTACTGACTCTAAGGGATCTCTATTCCAATAGTCAGCTTAAGTCTCGTTAGTTTACTCTAAGTCTTCCTAAGTGACTCAGTGTGTCATTCATGCTATGTATATTAAGTCAACACACAATCACATGAAGTGGGAGTTTACTTAGTCTAGGATGTATCCGGAAGCACTTCTACATCCGGAAGTACTTTCACTTGATGAAGGATCTAGTTCATCATGACTTGCTCTCGCTTAGTCTATTTCATTCCACCACTCAGCGCTAGTCACTGAGCTATCGGAAGCACTTTTACTTGACGTGGTGAATTCACTGACGCTTAGGGTGAAATCTATTCTATCAGTCTGCGCCAGTCAAGATCTAACAGGAAGCAACTTCACTTGATGTTGCATTTCCGCTGACGCTCGGGGTTATATCTAGTCTATCAACCTGCGCCAATCTAAATCTAATAGGAAGTGCTTTCACTCGGCGAAGTAGACTTACTGACGCTTGGGGTAATAACTATTCTATTGCTCTGCGCCAGTCTAAGTCTAACAGGAAGCGCTTTCACTTGGGGAAGTAGACTCACTGACGCTTGGGGTAATATCTATTCTGTCGCTCTGCGCCAGTCTAATTCTAACAGGAAGCGCTTTCACTTGGGGAAGTAGACTCACTGTCGCTTGGAGTAATATCTATTCTATCGCTCTGCGCCAGTCTAAGTCTAACAGGAAGCAAACTCACTTCCGATTGAAACATAGCTTAGTCTTAAGGTTTTGTGTACCTAATTCTTATGGACTAAGTTAAATCCCTAGTGATTTACTTGCTGACGCTGGGGGATGAAAGCATTCATCCGCATGCGCAAGTCCTAATCTAACCGGAAGTGATCTTGCATTCTCAAGTGATCTAACTCAGGATTCTAACCATGTCATCTAATCCCTCCTAAGTGTTGATTATGTTCTCTTAAGTACTAGACCATATCATACCTTAGTCACCATCAAAACTTAAGATTCTAACATTCTCCCCCTTTTTGATGATGACAAACCCATAGATGACTAGAGAACATAATTAAACTTAGATCACTCATCCTAGAGCTATATTCCTTTCCCCAGTTCTCTCCCCAAAAATCTAGGCATCTTATCTATCTCTCACTCTAGATTTCTCATGTCTCATCTCTCGCTAGACATCTTATATCTCATCTCTAGCTAGACATCTTATATCTCATCTCTAGTTAGACATCTTATATCTCATCTCTAGACATCTCATCTCATCTCTCTCTAGCTAGACATCTTATATCTCATCTCTAGTTAGACATCTTATATCTCATCTCTAGACATCTCATCTCATCTCTAGACATCTCATCTCTCTCCCCCTTTTGGCTTCATCAAAATCCAACAGGTGCAAGCTAGCCTTAGGGATGGGGATACTTTTATCGTTCTCCTAGGAATGGGCTTTCTACCTAATATTTCTCCCTATGTATCGCTAATAAAGATTTGTTCTAAACTATTCAATACAATGTACGAGAATTAACAAGGAACAGCAATAATGGCTCATGATCCTAAATGATTGTATTCTCCCTAAACACTATGTAGGATAGTTAAACATGTTTTTCAAAGGAGATATTGATACATCAAATCTAATCATAATTAAATTAAGATCAAAACATACAAAACAGTTTTCTTTTTGAAGGTGAAAATTCTTTCCAAATGTAATTTTGATCCTCTCGAATTGATTAACATGATATCAAAAATAATTTTGATGTGTTTAAAAAAAAATGATGATTATGATATCAAATGAAATATGTGATTTTAAATTCAAATGAGATGAAATCTGATACCTAATGAAATCAAATGAGATCTGTGAGTTTGAACTTGTGGTATCAAAGGAAATGATTGAATGCCAAATGAAATTTGTGATACCATATGAAATGAAATTAAATCAAATGAAATTTGTGTTTTTAAAAGTGCCAAAAATAATTTCCAAACAAATTGCATCACAGCATCTTAAGAGTTTATTATCGATGACAGCATGTGACTCTCTATTTTCAAGGGATCATTAACAGGTAATGTCCACTACTTTTCTTCCATATTAAAAATTAATCATCATAAGATCAAGAATAGAAGCATATAAGAGAGGTATGTTATCAATTACTTTCCAGCGTGTCATATAAAGGATACAGATGTGTGAGCTGGGATGATTTTCTAAGGTAGAGGATGATTTTGAGGTTAATCCAGATTGAGAAAAGCATCTTAAATTGACACCCTTACCAATGCCATGTATGTATCATATATAAGAGATGGTAAGGTGTAGATATTACCACAGATGAGGGGTCCTCATACTCTATTAGATTCAGGAATCTGAATCATACGCAGATAAGCATGCTTCCTGACATCTTCAAGAGGTGTGCTATCTCAAGTGGAAACCCCTAGCGCAAGTGCTTTGATGATTCGCTTCGGCAAGCTGAGCTACAACCACAAGCAGACATGACTGGGCAGTCACTCTACTCTTCCCATGGTTCAATAGTTGGCCTGCTATCGAAGGCGCTGATTGTTGTGAAAGCAACCTTGCTCAAACTTGATGATTGGTCCTGCATATTCTTGAGGAAACAAATGCTTTCTGATGGTCAGTGAAAGAACTTAAGATTTAACATTGAAGACCATCCTCAGGACATTCAAGTCAATCTGTGTTAATCAGCACAAGTTAATAATTTTAAGAAATCATGCTTGCTAATTGGTTTAAGAAAATATGAGCAATGATTATGTGAAAACTAATTTTGAAATTGTCTATACGTTCACATAGTTTCACTATCAAGACATGAACTCTATTTACTCTCATAGATAAATATCAATGTGATAGTACAAAGAGTATCAAACAGGTGGCATATTTTCAGAGTTTCATAAGCAAGTATAGTTCAATAAATATGCCTCAAGGATGTTCATGTTAGATCATGAAGACAAGTGAATTATTAACACTATGAAGTTTTGAAAAAAAAATCTTCATCCTCACAAAAATGAAATACTGGAAATTTTCATGCTCACAGAATAGTTTGATTTTAAGACTAAATTCGGTTTACAAAAACAATCAAATTTCAGCATATGATTACGAGAATAATTTCCAAATATTAGCTCGAGTTCTTCTAGATATGCTCAATGTGATCTCATTGTTCTTAGGATATCAACAAGCTTGAATTTAATACAGATTATAGCATGCTTGTGATACTATGCCATGTTTTACAGATCTAGCAGAGTTTAATTCAAGGCATTTCCTACGATTTCTAATGCATGTCAGACAAGAGAGAGACTATCCATTTAATTTCACAACAGAATATGTAAGGGATAGAAATGCTCATGTGTATTGGCGAAAGTTTCTCAGGTTTGGTATAGCCATTCCACACATCTTGATAAGAGACATTTTCGTTGCCATTCTCTCTTGGTTATATTCATTGTTCAAGCTTCAATAATCTGTGTCAACATTCTTAAACCACAAACTTGAACTGAGATCATTAGTAGATTGAGAACTTAAAGATGTAATTAAGAGGGATGTATTGTTCTCGAAATCATAGCTGCTTATGCATTGAAAACGTTGATGCAAGAGATACCACATGAAATGGAAAATCAGAAATAACTTTTGAGTGCTATCATGAGGTATAGTTGTCATGCAAGTTTGAAGAGGATCAGAATCTATTTTTGAAAGTTTGCATTTCAGAAGGATCTTTCAAAACTCAGGGTGAATGCATAAACTATTTTCTTTCATGACTATATGCACAAGGATATACAAGGTTTTTGATCAAGATAGTCATGGACAGCATGTAGATTATGAACATTACTTATTTCTTCAGCCCCTTTTTTTTTGATGAATATAATGTTCACATCTTAGGATGCTTAATGTAAAATCTCAATAAGTCCATCTAACATTAGCATAGGAGATTTTACTATCAAATGCTTCGTTCCTAAGTGATCCCTTGCTTACCCAAGGAGATCTTCTATACTTATCCTTGGTTCGAAGCACTTTCTTCTGAGAGGTAGGATTCAAGAGCCTTTTCAATGATGATCGAGGAATCCACTCTCTCTTGTTCTTCTCAGGATAATTGAATGGAACTTTGTGATAGCTCATCCTTGAGACAGAACCATTGTCCCTTGTGGTGGCCGACAGCTTCTTATGATTGTACCAGTGGGTTTCAGCAGTTGCATCACCACGAGTTCTCTTCTTTGGGATAAGAGGAACTCTTGATTTTTCCTGCACAAGTAAGGCACTAGGAGGATGTTTTGGTACCCATTTGTACTTGGGTCCTACATGGTTAGCACTGGACCTTACTTGTCCTTTAGGAATCCATACAAACTTATTTCTCACATTTGAATTTCTTCTAAGACTGCATGTGTAAGAAATATGTCCTAATCTACCACAATAATGACAGATAATGGAATGATAATCAAAATGAGGCTTCCTATCATTATCATGATTAGTTTTCTTTAGAAAAGCTTTTTGTTCCTTTGAAATTTCAGTTTCTTTTGAAAGCTTTTCTTTTTCCTTCAACACGTGTTCACAATCAAAACATTTTTCAAGACATGTTGAAGTTTTCCCTACCGATAGTGGGCTAGCTATCGGAACCACTAGTTCTTTAAAAGAACTCTCGGAAACTTTAGATGTAGAAGAAGAAATTAGTTTTTCAAGTTTCCTATCTTTTTCTTTTAAGCCTAGAAGTTCTTTTGCAAGTTTACAATATTCAGTATATAACTCATTGTATGCATCTTGCAAATCAGAGAGTTCAATTTCAGATCCAGATACCTCACTTTCTGAATCTTCTAGGCAGAGATGGATACTCTCTTCACTGAAGTCTGCTTCCTCAATATCAGCTTCCAGAAGCTCATCAGTAGATGATCCACAAAGAGCACGAGTTGAGCTTTGGACAGCTGTGCTTTCAAGAGATGGGTTAGAAGCATATATCACATCAAGAGTATTCCAAATATCTCTAGCACTAGAGCAATGTTTGATTTTCTGGAAATCATTTTCAGTTAAGCCTTTGTATAAAATTTGCATTGCTCTAATGTTTAAGGAAAACAAATTTTTCTCCCTTTCAGTCCAGTTTCCTCTTGGTTTGAAATCAAAATCATTTTCAAAAATATCCCACATTTTCAAACTAGTGGATTTTATAAAACTTTCCATTCTTGCTTTCCACCAACAAAAATCAATATTTTCTAACACAGGTGGAATGGTATGATCAAAGCCTTTGGAAAACATTTTAACCCAAATCAGCCAAGGTCTTTGCACTTGAGATCGTTTGATCCTTTAAACAAGTGACCTGCTCTGATACCAAATGAAATTCGTGGCTGTCACCCAAGAGGGGGGGGTGAATTGGGTGAGGGAATTAAAACTTAAACTCTTTTCGAAAGACTGCTTGTGCTCGGTGATGATGATAATAAATAATGCTATGCACAAGTCAGTATGCTATGTGATGCAAAATAGAATGATCAAGTATAAATATATGCACACATAAATTTATCCTGGTTCGGTCACCCAGACCTACATCCAGTCCCCAGGCCACACCTGAGATTTCCAATCCACTATTCTTGTTTAAACCGGGCACAAGAGAAGCCTTTACACTTTAGGTTTTACGAGCACGGGTTCACCTAACAACCCACAGGTTTTACAACGGGTTCACCTGCAAACCTTACAAATGCAAGTTTTACGGGCTAACTTGCAACCTATGGAGATTTAGAAAACTTCTAAATGCTCCCCCTTACAAAATGTAAGATTACAATTAAGTTCACTCTATGAACTGATTTTGTTAAACACTTAAGCTCAAAACTAACTCTCTCAAAGAGTGGATGATGTTACTCACTTAAGTACAATAAAATTACTCTCTGAAAAATATCACAAATCTGGATCTGAGAGTAGTAGAAGATGTGTAGAACGAAGAATATGATATTTCAGATACAATGCTCTGTTCTCTCTTTTTCTTCCATTCAAGCTTGCTTCTTCAGAAATGAAGAACATCCCTTTTATACCAGCCTCTGAATATCTAACCGTTGGAGAGGCAATAAGACCGTTTGATTATAGACGTTGGGGCCTTGTTTACGTTGTCCTCATTAATGCACAGCAGGGTTGACTTTGCTTTATCTAAAAAAGGTGCTCTGACCAAGCTGTTCTGTCAACACTGTTCTGGCAATACTATTCTGACAAAAGTCGTTCTGACATCTGAACACTTTGTACGGTCCGACTCTTGCTTGTTGTCAGAGAGGACTTCGTTCCTCAAGCATAAGTCCAGGATGCTAAGAGACTTACTATCGGAAGCTCTCTTGCTAACTGAAGTGAAGCTCGTGGACTCTAACATTCTGCTTGCTATCATAGAGGAACTTTGTCTTCCAAGCACTTGTCCATGAATGATAAGAGTGCTTTGCTATTGGATGCTCTCTTGCTATCAGAAGCTCTCTTATGGACTCCGACTCTTGTGGGTAGTATGAGCTTTGACACCTTGAATCTTCAGATTATGTTCTCATACTCCTCATGCTTGGTAGGTAACAATGTTGTTTGAATATCTGTTATCCTTTTGTTACCGTTGGAAGGAACATCTTCTTAAATGCTCAGCAGGGTTGACTTGCTTTATCTCTGAAAAGTAGTCCTGACACCTCTGCTCTGACGAAAGCATTCTGACTTCTGAGTATGTGACATTTACTCTTGTACTCTTGCTGACGGATGATCATCGTTCATCCGGAAGTAGCAATCTTGCTCTGCAAGTGTTAATCTCTGAAATCCAATGCCAAGAGTTTTTGCATCCGGAAGCTCAGTTGCATCCGGAAGTGTGATTAAGTTCTGCACATACTGGTTAGTTCAACATAGCAATATATATATAATCAGATATAGTAAAACTATACATGTTGTGGGAAGTTTGCTATGGGAAGTAGTCTTACTTAGACTATGTTCTGACTTAGTGTAATGTCTACTGACTCTAAGGGATCTCTATTCCAATAGTCAGCTTAAGTCTCGTTAGTTTACTCTAAGTCTTCCTAAGTGACTCAGTGTGTCATTCATGCTATGTATATTAAGTCAACACACAATCACATGAAGTGGGAGTTTACTTAGTCTAGGATGTATCCGGAAGCACTTCTACATCCGGAAGTACTTTCACTTGATGAAGGATCTAGTTCATCATGACTTGCTCTCGCTTAGTCTATTTCATTCCACCACTCAGCGCTAGTCACTGAGCTATCGGAAGCACTTTTACTTGACGTGGTGAATTCACTGACGCTTAGGGTGAAATCTATTCTATCAGTCTGCGCCAGTCAAGATCTAACAGGAAGCAACTTCACTTGATGTTGCATTTCCGCTGACGCTCGGGGTTATATCTAGTCTATCAACCTGCGCCAATCTAAATCTAATAGGAAGTGCTTTCACTCGGCGAAGTAGACTTACTGACGCTTGGGGTAATAACTATTCTATTGCTCTGCGCCAGTCTAAGTCTAACAGGAAGCGCTTTCACTTGGGGAAGTAGACTCACTGACGCTTGGGGTAATATCTATTCTGTCGCTCTGCGCCAGTCTAATTCTAACAGGAAGCGCTTTCACTTGGGGAAGTAGACTCACTGTCGCTTGGAGTAATATCTATTCTATCGCTCTGCGCCAGTCTAAGTCTAACAGGAAGCAAACTCACTTCCGATTGAAACATAGCTTAGTCTTAAGGTTTTGTGTACCTAATTCTTATGGACTAAGTTAAATCCCTAGTGATTTACTTGCTGACGCTGGGGGATGAAAGCATTCATCCGCATGCGCAAGTCCTAATCTAACCGGAAGTGATCTTGCATTCTCAAGTGATCTAACTCAGGATTCTAACCATGTCATCTAATCCCTCCTAAGTGTTGATTATGTTCTCTTAAGTACTAGACCATATCATACCTTAGTCACCATCAAAACTTAAGATTCTAACAGAAGTGACCTACAGTTGTTTTGGCATTGAAGAGCCCAACCGCCCCTACGGTTGTTTGACATTGAAGAGTCCAACCGTTCCCGTTCTGTAATGGAAACAGAATTGGGGTTCCATCTCTGGAGATTGCTAGAGAGGGAAATTGTCCCCTCATTATGGAGAGGGACACAGTGTCAAATCATATAGTGAAGAATAGATGCTTGAATGCACCGTGGTGGCACAATGCATCTATAGGTGAGTGTGAGAGTTGGGGTAGTAATACGCATGGATTGGAGATAGAGATGATGAGATTATTGTTGAGAGATGACAGAGATTTGAATGACGTTTGGGAGAAAACTTGATATATATATGTATTATTGATTTTAAAACTGTGGTACCCTTTAGACGCCCTTACTACCGCACATCTCACTGTTATAGTGAGTTAAGCGGTGATTACTGGGCAATTTTGTCTCATCCCACGATTACTCACATTTTTGCAGGTGATCATGCACAGGCACGAGAAACAGGAAGGGAATTAAATTTCAAAGGTTATTTAGACTATGAAAACATGTATATTGCCAAAAATGTATAGGTCTGCATTCGCTTCCGCATATTTTTATTTTTTAGTGATATTATTGGTTAATCGGGGAAATGTACTAGGTTGCTCCTTTTTCTAACCATGTTAGGTGATCCTTTTCTAACATGGTTAGCTATTAATTATCCATGATAGTATTCAGGTTATATTCGAAAATTCTTTTCTATCATGGATAATGATTATTAGTAGGAAATTCTTTTTCTAACTATGATAGATTTATTGATATTATGGAAATCATTTTTCTATCATAGTTAGTGAAGGTAGTATTGAATTAATCAGGGAATTAGTAACATTATGTTACAACTTGGTTATCAGTATTTGGTATACGATAACCCTGGACTGTGCATTGCATTTAGATTGGCGGCAATATACATTTTTTTGAATTCTCTTCTCTGTTGTACATGATCACCGGCTGTCTGGGAGGTTATGGTCAATCCCTTGGTGGGGAGAGTGGTAGAATCGTAACAGTAGAATCGTAACAAGAACGCTCAGGTGATATTGATAAATGGATTAGGATTGTATAAGAGTGAACCGTGAAATTGAATTATTAGAAGAGATTATTAGTTTGATTGTGGTTTCCTTGGTTATTTTGGAGTTTAGGGATTTGAGAGGTTGCATTAATTGTGGATTATGGATGAGTTCGATAGGTTATCGTGGTGATATAACGATATCAACTTAGTCGGAGTAGTTGAAATTTCCCTTGGAGGGTCTTGTGATTTTGAATACTGGAAGTTGATTACAGTTAAGTGAGAGGGATATTTACAATAGTGAGATGAGGTTAGTGAGAAAAGCAATTGATATAGGAATATCTAAAGTTAGAAAGAAAGTGGATATAAGGGATTTTGTTAAAAGTTTGTAAGATTACTAGGATTTCTAGTGAATTGCTGGGCAATTTAGTGATATTGGAATAGAAGATTGTGCATTGTAATGTTAATCAATGTTGTATGATTATGGATTATAGGATAAAGGTGTGAAATGCCGAAGAAGAATTTGGAGATGACTGTAGACTATTCGATTAAAATCAGGATCTTGGAGAGGTGTTGGCAATATTGCTTGAATTAAATTGACTAAAATATGGAGGTGATAAAGTATTTGAGCAAGAAATAGGTAAAAGAGTGGTCTTACTAAAGTAAACAAAGGTTTCATGTGAGTAATTGGTTTTGAAATGAGTGTATGGTTTCGTTCTTCTTGACAGGAATTCTTAAAGATGCATATGACTATTGGAAAGAGTGAGCCAAAGTAGGAATAGCTATGAGAATCAAATGGTATTTGTGGAAAAAAAAAATTTACAATAAGGTTTAGGGTATGTTATGGAATATAGAGTATGGAAGGACTATTTAAGTGGTAATTGAAGATTTAGTTTGGTTGAAATGACTATTTAGAAATTATGAAGGAATTTTGATATAATTTCAAGTCGTAAAGGTTATAAGTGCACTTTTAGATGGAATTTTTAGAGTATATGGAGTTCTTGCTTTAGATTTATGAGTGTATATGGGTTAAATCATGAAAACTAAAGTTGGTTGGCTTGGATGAAGTTTGAGTTAATAGAAAATTTGAGGATTTAGACTATAAATGTGGACAAATGAATAAGTTTGATGGTATAATTGAAATTGAGATGAAGGGTATGATTGAGGAATTATGTAACATCCCAATTTTCAAATTAAAGATAATAAGAAATTATGGAGATGTTATTTAGAGAATTTAAAGGCTTAAGGAGGAATTTAAGGATATTTTTGACAAATTATGAATATTAAATCTTATTTACCTTAAAATTTGAGGAAATATAGTTAAACGAGTCATTTAGAGTTAGAAACTACTATAGAAATTATTTTGAAATCTAGAAAAATGTTATGAAGGAAAGAAATGGAAACAATAATATATATAAACTATTGGGCTTAAAATATAATTAAGAATAAATAATAGGGTAGTTAGTGGTAATTTTCTCTAAAATATATATATATAAACACTCATCTCCTTCCATCCCTTCTTCATTCCCAAACTCCCTCCGCCTCAGACCCTCTCTCCTTCGATCGCTCTCTCTCCTCCTTCTCTGTCACTCTCGTCGACCGCCCTGGAGGCCGCCACTAGCGGCGACGCCGGAAAAGGAAGCCGCCATTGCTTCCTTCCCTCTTCTTTGCGATTCACTTTCCCCAAACACCTTCCGTTTCATCTCCTCTGCCCTTCTCGCGACCTCCGCCCTCCTCGCGTTTTTCCGGCAGCCAAAAACTCGGCGACACCGACCTCAGTCGCCACAAGCAAGTGAGTTTCTTTTTTTTCATTTCTTTATACTTCCTCTGAACCAAAGACCTGCATCTTCACTTTCTTCTCCTTACCTCATCCGTTCAGTCGACTTCATTCGGCCATTTCTGACGAAGCTCGACGGTGATACACGGCGGTGGTGGCTGTCATTCCGTCCTATGAGCTTGAACTTCATTATGTGAGTTTTCTTCTTTGATTTCCTATTCTTTTCTTCGTTTCTGGTGCTAATGAGAGGGAGTCCGAATTGAGTTTCAAATTTTTGGGTCTTCTAATTAAACAAAAACAGAGTCCAATATGCAATTAAAGATGCTGAAGAGCGGATTGAAAGGATTGATTATAGTTTTATGAAGTTTGTAGAAAACCCTAACTTTTAGGCATTTTTAATCTGATGTGTTTAAGGGGATTTTGGGTTCAAAAATCTTCTTTCTGCTTTGTTGATGATTATTTCCTAGTGTGTATGCGTGTGCAGTGTTTCATTTGTGACTTTAGTATGTTAAACGAAAGTAGATTAATGATTTGCTTTCTTGCATGTTTAATATATGATTTAAGTTTCATCTTTTCCTATTTTCTTCCTTCAACTCTTGTTTACTATTGGTATTATTCCTCAATTTATTTAATGAAATGATGATTTGAGTTTGGATTTAGTTTCTTGAAAGTTAGAAGGTTTCAATGTTTCAAATATCACTTATATATGACGGTTTTCTGAAAAATTTCTTCTCCCTTTGTTTGGAATGCTATTGGAAGGCATATATATTGGTAGTAAATATTATTGTTAGTACATACTGTGGTATGAAGGTTTTTGGGTTTTCTAATCTGATTATGGCTGAATGAATTCTTGTGATGGAAGTACTCCGAAATGCAATTTAATCATATTAAGTGGAAGATAGAAATTGTTGATGAATATTCATGTTGGGATTTGGTTGAAAACCATAACCTTTCTCTGATTTTGATGTTTATATACTATGAGAAATAGTGTTTTATTTTGGTTGAAGTTCTGTGTTCTTTCCTTAGTTTCTGGTTAATGCTGATGATTGGTGTTCTATACAAGTATAGGAGTGTATGATGTGTGTACATGATCCAAAATTTGATTCTAAAGATTTGAGTAATAAATGCAAACTACAACTGTAGGAATCTAACTGTTTTAATAAACATACCTTTATAAATACATACTTGTATGGTGGGTTGAAAGGTGATTGATGCTGGTCTGTTTAATATCTTTTTGTGTGAACTGAAAGTAAGCGATAGATTGATGCTTTATTATGGATTTTGGTTAGTTAAATGAGGTCATTTAGAGCGGTATAGTTGGTGAAAGCTCTTGAATCACATTTATCCTAGGCAATTGGTGTGCATGGATTTTCAGTTGGGTACATAGGAACATGGAGTTGATGTTTAAGTTGTGGTTTATGCATGATTGATTTGTGGTTGTTGGATGTACTGCGTGATTGAGTAAAGGAGGAAGACTGTTGAAGCATATAAGTGCTTTTTATGCATACTTTAAAGTAGGTTTTGAATCATAGTTACCTTTCTACGCTTGTGTGGACGGTTTTGGCGGAATGAAGTTGGAAGAATTTAAAGTACTTATTTTATTGAGAGGGATTTATGTGATCTTTGATTTAAGAAAGAGGAATAGGATGTTTTTTTTTATGTGTGTAAGTGGAAGTTAGGAAATTTTGTTGTTGCTGTTTGGGTTGGTAGAAATTATTGCTTAAACTAAATGCTATGGATTCATGTTTCTAATTGAGTCAAGATTTCAATTTAATTATGAAAGCTGGAAATATGTTTACATGGGTGTGTGTGGGTGGCTTTATAAAAATGAAATGAGTATGTCTTAGATGCTTGCATGTTAATTGAAATTTTCTGCCTTTAATTCTAATATTGGCTTACTTGGTTATTGATGATTGAAAGTGTTCAAATTGTCATTAAAGTGGAAATTGTTGTTTTGTTCTTGTATTATCAGAAGTCTGAAATGAGCTGTAAGTATTATTGTATAGTGCTCTCTTGTTTTTATTAGAAATTGTTTTGATTTTCTTTTATGCAATTCTTCACTTGAAATGAAGATAATAAATGAACCACTGAAGATGCTTTTAGGTTGTATGTGAATCCAATTGAGCTTGGTGATTTTTGGAAGTTTCAGATTTGGTAATGGCGCATGTGTGATTGTTTAGGTTTTGGACTGTTTGCTTGATTGTGTGATTTATGTATTTAACTGCATGTTGGTTTGTGATATTTGTTTTGAAACTTGGAACTCAAATGGCCCTAGTATGTTTTGTTTGAGATTTCTGCTTAATGACTATAGTTGGTTAATCGAATAAAGTTGAGAGTATGAGATTGCTAATGTTTGGGTGCTCTCCTTTGTGAACCTTGCATTGAACATGGTATTGATCATCTTGTTAAAACGGTGACGATTGTGAATGTTGTTTGATGTGGATTAGTTATATTTTCTGGAATTGAAATGATTTATTAGAAAAATGAATGTAAGGGGAATGGGTAGTAATTTCATAAGACCGAGAGCGACGTAAAGTATTATAAGGTGAAGGTGGTATTAATATAACCTTTTGTGTTATATTATTTTAGGAGTACATATTGGTGATGGTATTTGAAGAAAATCTACAAGGAAACGGTAAGATAGAGCATCAGAGTGCTAAGGGCGACAGGTAATCACACTTAACCTTACTATAACATTGAGGGTGATGTTAGCTAGGATTTTGTAAACTCCTTTCTCACCCTTTATATATATATATATATTTTATCTTTGAAAGGTTATTTTTATACAAAACAGGCTATCGGGTGCCTTTTAAACACGATTATTTCTGTATAAAAGATTTTTACACATTATATATACTATTATCCTGCCTGGTGGTGGCCATTGATCTGGAATGGCGTGAAATGTATATAGGGATAGTGTTGGGTAGTGGTTTAAGAGGTGATGAGGATAGAAAAGAGGGTTACATGCTGAGTTGAGATAGTTGAGAGTTATGTTGATGGAATATAGAATAGGGATTGTGAGTATTGCATGACACTGATTATTAGTACCGTCGGCCGATGTAACCTATCGATTTGCGCAATCGATAGGTTAATTGTACAGGTTCCTCGGATTGTAAAGGAACCAGGGATGTTTTCACTATTTATAGTGCTCCCTTTTCAGGGACGTTTTCACTATTTAAAGTGCTCCCTTTTTCATGCTTGCAGATTTGAGACTGGGCACAGTGTCAATCACGTTTATTTTTGTCTATTGAGTTGACTTGGATGTGACAGAGGGGTTTTGAGTGATGAATAGAAGGGGACTTGACAGATATATGTATATATTACTAAATTTAAAATGTGGTACCCTTTAGACGCCCTCGCTACCGCACGTCTCACTGTTATAGTGAGTTAAGCGGTGATTACTGGGACAAATTGTCTCATCCCACGATTACTGACATTTTTGCAGGTATTCATGCACAGGCGCGAGCATCAAGAAAGGGAATTAGGTAGTAGAAGTTATATAGTTTATTTGGAATTGTATATTGCCAATTTGTATAGGCCTGCATCTGCTTCCGCATGTATACATATTTATTTATTATTTAATATCAATTAGTTCTGTTTAATAACCATGTTAGGCAAATCTTTTCTAACATGGTTAGCTATTAATTATCCATGATAGTATTCAGGTTGTATTAGTTTATTCTTTTCTATCATGGATAATGTCTTATTCATTAGAATGTCCTTTTTCTAACTATGATAGGTATATTGATGTTATGGAAAATCCTTTTCCTATCATAGTTAGTAAATACATTAAAGGATTAAAATGGATATCATTATTTAATTAGAGATTAAGTAACAGAATTTTACAACTTGGTTATCAGTATTTGGTATACGATAACCTAGGACTGTGCTGCATTGCATGTAGATTGGCAATATACATTCTTAGTATTCCCTTCCTTCTGTGCATGAATATCTGACCATTTTGAGAGGAATATCACTCATCCCGTGGTGGGGAGAGAGTGATAAGTGCAATTGAATAGGTAATGTGGAGAGATTGAGAAGAATATAGAAAGAATAATGAAATAAACAGATACTAATAAGAATTTAGGAAGAATAACGAAATAAGGATGATTCTCTGGGGTCTCGAGTATAGTTATGTGCTAGCCATAACCATAGTCGAGGCATCATGAGATACCTTATTGGGTTAAGGGATTAATAAAATTGAAAATAACAATTGATAATGGATAAAAATATGAGTTAAGGATTATTGACCTTGTTTCTTGCTTGTAATGTTCATTGTTAAGATTGATTAATTGATGGATCGACTTGTTATGTTTGATTTGATTAAACTGAAATTCTATTAATTGTGTTTATTCAAGTGTACAGATTACTAGTATTACTTGCTTTGTTGATAGGTGGTGCATTTGTTAATTAATGATTAAATTATTCTATCTAACGCTTATTACAAATGAACTGTTTACTTTATTATTTTCTATTGGTACTTGATTTTCCACCAATTAGTAATGGTTGGAGATCACCATCATCGGTAGTGGAGGTTGTTGCCCATTTATATTAAGCGGATGGAGGCTTCCTCACTGTATTTAGTGATTGGAAGCAGCCCCCTTGATAAGAGATGTTGGTAGCCCTCACTACTCCATGAGGGTATCCCATCGTTACTAAACGAATGAACGGTAAGTTGTTTGTTTAATAGTGAATATGGTTTGAATTTTTATAGGTTATTGAGATGGTTTTACAAGTTGATCATATGTAGTTGGGAGGATTTGGTGGTTTAGCTGATGTGTTAAAGTGACAAGGGGAGGGGAATTTGTGATGAGCTGAGTTGATAATGCTATTTGAAGTGGATGAATTTATTAGAAGTGTGACCATGTGATTTTTTTTAAAGTGTTGTGCTTCTTTTCGCTGTGGCTGAAATGATTTTTGACTTCTCTGTGTCAAATTTTTGCTGAAATGTGTGAATAAATGTTCTTTTAATCCTGCTGGTAGCACATGGAATAGCTTGGCAGTGTTTTAATTCCTTTTTGCTATTTGATTCCCTTGGCTGAAAGTGATTTGTGTTGTCATGTGTTGTTAAGAACTGTTTTGATTCCTTGGTGATCGAAATGAGGTGACTTATTAACTGATTAGTTATTACTATTGCTTTGTTACTAGTAAAACATGATTTAACTATGATTTGAAAGAAGTTTTAGAGTAGGTTCAGTTTCATATAAAAGAGATATAAGAGGATTAGGAATTGTGGGCATGCAATATTTGTTTTAAAGATGTTAGGATTGGTTATTGGAAACTGTGGAGAAGTATAAAATGTAGCTTAAGACTTAGCATGATCATTATCATTAGATTTTGAAATTTTCATTGTTATTTTAAATAAAATAAATCTAGTAGCGGTGTGTTGGTGCAACAAAGTAAATTTGCTTTCTAAGTTCAATTTTCTATGTGCTTTGTTTTGTGGGCTGAATTATTCAATTATATGGAAGTATAAGAAAAACTTGATTATTATTTAAATTTATAATTGTTAACATGCTTCATTAAGGTCAATTGTTCTGCAATGGTTCAATTGAGCCTTCTTCCTTGATTTTTGGTGTTGTATGTGATTTGTACTATGGGTTAAACATGTGAATTATTGTGTAGGACTCTGAAATCTGTTTGGATGATGAATGCAAACTAGAATGATGATAGAAGTTTATGAACGTGAATTTTGATTTCAATTCATTTATAACAAATTGCTTTTGAAATTGTGACTGTTAGTTATGATTGTGATTGATATGTGAATTGAGTTTTCTCTACTTGGATAAATGAATTAACTAAAATCTCTGTTTTGTTATATATTGTTTTGTATGGATATTGTGGAATAAGAATATGAGCTAGAAAAGATTAGTTTTTGTTGATGCATAAACATCATTACTTTGTTTTGAAAGTGGATGTAGAATCAATGGATAGGTGAGTAAATGCAATAAATTACAAATGCATAATCGTTCGATAAATTGATATAATTTAAATGCGTATGTGCCTGTACGATTTTCATAGGGTTATTCTTAACTTGTTCTTCTGGTTAACATTGGTTTCAATAACTTTTTAATCTTGTGCGTTGGTTTTAGTTTAAAGGAATGCGAACTAAAGACAAAATGCTATTGGAAATTGTTTAACTTGTTGGGTTTAATGCATGTTTATTTCTGCAGCTTGTGTATTGCAATGACTGAATAGATTTTTCAAAGGATCTATGGTATTCCTGTTTTTGCTTGCTGATGTAAAAATGCTGAATTATACGTCAATTTGGTTAGAAATAAATGCAGGAAATGTAGTGTTTTTTTCCCGTTTTATGCCATGAAATTGATCTTGCTATTGTTGGGGTATTGTATTTTTCACAGATTGGTTCATCAATCTGTAAATATGATAGAATGGTTTGTGATTTTGCTTAGAATTTATTTATACACCTCCTAGTTTTCTTGTGTAGTGTTCTAACTTTGTTCACAAAGTTATATGCATTCAAGTCAATCTGACTTGATTTCATCTCTTCTGAATCCTAAAGGAACTTGAGAAGTGTGCTGGTATCCTTAACACCACCTCTACCATAAGAACACGTCCTTCATACCTCACGTTTGACTATATTTCTAGAAAATTTTGTGGCCAATAACCTCTGTTAGAATGTTCACAGTTTCTCAAAATCATCAATACCTTATCCATTGCGATGCTTGGACGACACTCATGGCAATAAACTCTCAATGCCAATGAGTTCAATCTTGCTAAGTTAGATTCAAATTTCTTTTTCTTCCTCTCAAAGTAGGAATATCAGTCCAAGAAATGGCTTCATTTCTTGTAACTAATGATCATTCTACTAATTTCGAGGACGAAATTATTTAAGGAGGTTAGAATTGTAACATCCCAATTTTCAAATTAAAGATAATAAGAAATTATGGAGATGTTATTTAGAGAATTTAAAGGCTTAAGGAGGAATTTAAGGATATTTTTGACAAATTATGAATATTAAATCTTATTTACCTTAAAATTTGAGGAAATATAGTTAAACGAGTCATTTAGAGTTAGAAACTACTATAGAAATTATTTTGAAATCTAGAAAAATGTTATGAAGGAAAGAAATGGAAACAATAATATATATAAACTATTGGGCTTAAAATATAATTAAGAATAAATAATAGGGTAGTTAGTGGTAATTTTCTCTAAAATATATATATAAACACTCATCTCCTTCCATCCCTTCTTCATAACCAAACTCCCTCCGCCTCCGACCCTCTCTCCTTCGATCGCTCTCTCTCCTCCTTCTCTGTCACTCTCGTCGACCGCCCTGGAGGCCGCCACTAGCGGCGACGCCGGAAAAGGAAGCCGCCATGGCTTCCTTCCCTCTTCTTTGCGATTCACTTTCCCCAAACACCTTCCTTTTCATCTCCTCTGCCCTTCTCGCGACCTCCGCCCTCCTCGCGTTTTTCCGGCAGCCAAAAACTCGGCGACACCGACCTCAGTCGCCACAAGCAAGTGAGTTTCTTTTTTTTCATTTCTTTATACTTCCTCTGAACCAAAGACCTGCATCTTCACTTTCTTCTCCTTACCTCATCCGTTCAGTCGACTTCATTCGGCCATTTCTGACGAAGCTTGACGGTGATACACGGCGGTGGTGGCTGTCATTCCGTCCTATGAGCTTGAGCTTCATTATGTCAGTTTTCTTCTTTGATTTCCTATTCGTTTCTTCGTTTCTGGTGCTAATGAGAGGGAGTCCGAATTGAGTTTCAAATTTTTGGGTCTTCTAATTAAACAAAAACAGAGTCCAATATGCAATTAAAGATGCTGAAGAGCGGATTGAAAGGATTGATTATAGTTTTATGAAGTTTGTAGAAAACCCTAACTTTTAGGCATTTTTAATCTGATGTGTTTAAGGGGATTTTGGGTTCAAAAATCTTCTTTCTGCTTTGTTGATGATTATTTCTGTAACATCCTAAAAATTTAATACAAGATTAGAGAATATTTTAGGAAATAATAAATAGAAAAGATTAGAAAATTTGGGAATTTTTATAATTTTTGGAAATTTTCAGGATATTTTGAAAGTTTTGGGGATTAAGTGTCTAAAATAATTAATTAAACAGTTGGGAAAAACAAAAAGTAATTATGAGAAATTGGTGAAAGTTTAAAATATTTTGAAGGTTAAGGAGATTAGATGCTTGAGTTAGTGCTTTAAAATAAAGGATGACATTTTGGTAATTTTCCCTAAATGTAAACACATTACATATAAACAAAAATAAAAACCCAAACAATCTCTTCTCTTTCCCTTCCATTGTTGTTTCCGGCGCATGCTTTCCCCCCCCTCCATTTTTCTTGTTTTCTTCAACCCCACACACACATTCGTGCTCTCCCTCCAAATCACCTCCATTTTCGTGTTTTTCTCCCTCTTATCCTCCAATCCTTGCTAAAGCCGAGCCCGATCTGTTTCTCTTTGTGCTCACTCGGTTCCTCGCGTTTTCCGGCGTGCTCCGGCGAAGTTTCACGGCTGACGGTGGTGGGGAAAGGTTAGCTTCGTTGTTTCTTTCGATTCTTCAAGATACCTTTGTTATCAACCTCATTTGCCTTATTTTTCTTGCTCATTTGATGTTCAGTTCGGCCAGCCACCTTGAGAGGCCGATTTCCGGCGAATCGTGCGGTGGCAGGCGGTGACAAGTCTCTCTTTTCTCATTCTTGAACTCCGTAAGCTCTCCTACCACTTTGTGATGTTGATTTTTGGATAAAGTTACCTCTTTTTAAGTTAGGGTTTTGTGAAAATTTGGGACTTTAGGATTTTCAAGCTATCATAATGATTTTAAGTGCTTAATTGATGTTTCTTGAAGTTGGAAACTACTTTGGAATTTTTGGGGAATATGTATGTGATTCTTTTAAGTTAGGGTTTACACATATTTAATTCGTGGGATCTTTGAACAAGAAATTGTGGATATTTAATTGGTTAGGTGAAAATGTTTTGAGAGTATTTAAGTTTATTGAATTTGGGAATGATTTGGGGAATTTTTGAAGCTTTTTATGGCTCTTTGAATTGATATTTTGTTAATGAGGGATGATTTGAATAAATTGGTGGTTAGATAAGGGTTGTTAAAGTTATATGATGATGTTGGAATTTTAGTTTTGGTTGATTGGTGTTTGGAAAGAAATTTAGAAGTTAAAATTAAAAGGTAATGTGATTATGTAAGGGTATGTTGGAGTTTGGTGGAAGGTTTGTGAAGTTAGGAAGTTACTTTGAGTTGTAAATTTGACATTAATATGGTGGTTTGATGGTTCGTGATTGTTTTGTAATTTATGGACATTGAAACATTGAATTTGAGCAATTAAAGTGTCAAATGCTAGGAATTGAAAGGGGATTTCGAAATTTATGCCAATGGTAATAAAATAGTGATCTTTATTTGTTAGATGAGATTTGAGAGGTGAGTATAGAATGATGAAATAGTGAATGATTGGGGTAATTCAGATTATGGTGATTTTGGATGATTGGTATAGACTATTTTGACTAATGTGGGTGATTGATGATTAAGTGGTAAATAATTATGAACTCTTTGGATAGGAGATTTCTGAACTTGATTTAGTTTTCAAGGTGATGAAGAGTTGGAATCTTTAGGCGCTTTAATGTCTGATCAGTGCTGTGATTGAGGGTTCTTAAAGTTCATCTTTCTTGTTTTAGCTGAATTGGTATTTATATGTTTATGGCTCAAATTCTAATTAAAACATGAGGGAATGCAATGTTATATTATTGAGGAATTGAAGGAAATAGTTTCAGTTTTAAGCTTTAAACTATTAAGTTTAGTGCTCTAATTTAAAAATCTGTTTTGTGGCATGATTTAGTAGATGAAAATGATGTTTTAGAATGACTGGAAATCTGAACAGGTTTCAAGGAATTAAGGTTAGCAAGTTTATGACGTGGAAAAAAAAAAAAAGAACATGGAAAGTTAAATGGAAATTGGATGGGTTGTTGTTTGGTTATAAACCTGAAAGTTCATATTTATGAAGTGGAGTATATTGGAAGTTGATTAATGAAATTGTGAAGTGATTTGTGATTACTTTTTAGAAGACTTTTGATAGTAGGACAAAGTGATCAATAATTATTTAGAATTAGTTTGAATTGGTGGTCAAAGTCACTGATATTGTGTCTTGACCATCAGCAGCTCATTATGTGATTGTAAACGGCGGCGCTTCGAGTGGAGCTCGCGGATGATAATAACTGAGGATATATATAGTGCTGTTTTGGAGCTTGAACAGGTAATCACGCTTAACTGACTGTGATACTGAGGGTGACGGTAGTTGAGGATTTCTAAAGTCCTCTTCTACTTTATATATAAATGAAATGTGTTCCGATTACTTTAGATTTATACGTGGGCTATAGGGTACCTTTCTAAATAAACTGTACTTTATATATATATATATATTTATATATAAATCTTTTGTATGTTGCATGACACTGATTATTAGTACCATCGGCCGATGTAACCATCGATTTGCACAAATCGATAGGTTAATTGTACGGGTTCCTCGGATTGTAAAGGAACCAGGGATTTTTCACATTTTAGAGTGGTCCCTTTTTCATGCTTTCAGATTTGAGACTGGGCACAGTGTCAATCACGTTTATTTTTGTCTATTGAGAGATGGATGTTTTGTGCTGTATATATATATATATATATATATATATATATATATTATGTGGTTTATGCAGGTTTTGAAAACTGTGGTACCCTGTAGACGCTCCACTACCCCACTTCTGAGTCTCACAGTGAGTTAAGTGGTGATTACTGAGACATAGTTTTGTCTCACCCCATTCCCTTTATTTTTTTACAGGTGATCATGCCCAGTGGGAAGCAGAGAGGAAGGGGAAAGGATTGGCCGGCCCACACTAAGACAGTGAGTAGGCCGGAGATGATCTACAAGGAATATATATTGCCATTTATTAGGTTGCATCCGCTTCCGCATTTGTTTGTATTATTTGGAATGAATTGTGTTAGTTGTTTCTGTTGATTTTTGGTTAGTCACTGATATTGAAAGAATGTGACAGTGGTGGTCGTATCACACACTGTGTTAGTGTGATGATTGATTATATAGTGGTGAATTGACCGTTATAGGAGAATTGTCTGCTAATGGAAAGACAATTTCTCTTTCTTGATACAGATGTATCATATGATTGTGATTAACGAGGTTTGACTGCGCTTTGTGATACTGACATGCTTAAGTCAGATAGTCGTGTTGATAGGTTTAATTGATACAGGTGTTCTGAATAATTGTGTTAAGGAAAGTCCTTTTCCTAACAAGGTTATATCGTGTGATTGTGATTTAATGTTGTGACGAGTGTTGTTATTTTATATAACCATGTTAGATGGGCCCCTCTCTGCCATGGTTATGTTTTCTAAATGTAATGTTGTTTCTTTTGCTAACTATGTTAGGAAATTCTCTTTTCTAACATAGTTAGATACGTGTTAAGAATATGTTTCTAATCTCTTCATAGTAGAGAAATTCTTTTGCTAACCATGTTAGGTGAATCTTTTACTAACATAGTTAGACACTATTTGTTTGGATTGTTTTGATTATGTGTTGAAACAGGTTTAAGTTAGTAGAATAATAATGTGTTAGTAGGAGATATGTTACAACTTGGTATCAGTTTTATGGTAAACGATACCCTGCCTGTTGCATTGCATATAGAATGGCAATATATATTCCTTTCCCTTCCTGATGTGCATGATCACTAACCTTTGTTTTGAGGATATGTGCAGTCGAATTTTGAGGACAAAATTCGTATGGTGGGGAGAGCGGTCATTGTGTACTACGAGTTATTGAATGGGAATGATTAGAATGATGTAAGTGAAGGTATTTTTGGTAGAATAGTAAAGAAAATTTGTGTTTAGAAATATAAATGAGCAAGGTATAATTGGTAGTAGCATTGATCTCTCTTCATGCTTACTCAGGATTAGCACTCGATGGAGTTTCTCAATTGCTTGGATATGTGATTAGTAAATCTTGTACACTTTTAGTCAAGTTATAGGGGAGCAAATGTGGATGGATTGATATGTTGATTTGAGTTGGATATTGGGAAAAGATGAAGTTGGATTTGTTTAAATCTAGAGGAAAAGGTTGAAATGTAGTTATATTTTAGTGATTAAATTCATAAGAGCAATTTAAGTCCAAGTAGATATTTATGTTAGGATTAATGATAGGTGTAGAGGTTATGAGATGAGAATAAGTTGTTAGGAATTCTTCAATAGAGAAAATGTACTAAGTGATTGATATGGCAATTGAGAGTTGTTGAGCTTGATTTTAGAAATTTGGGATCTATATTACGAATTTTCTTCGTTCAACTTAGATTTAATATTTCTCTTTGGTCATTAAGGTACTAAGTGATCGATGATTATATTCTCTAGGTTAACACAATCCTAGCTTGAAAGCCTGACTATTATCAAAATTAAGGGACTCTTATTGTTGGATAGTTATCCTAGGTTTGAAATTTTAAATGTATAGTAGAATATAAAGGCAATGTTTTAATTTAGGATGTTCAATGGAAATTTTGTTCTAGAAGGTGCAGTGCAACAATAATTTTGATTGGAATAAATTAAATGAGTTTAATTATGTGCTTTTATTGGAATTAAAAAGTAATTTATGTGGGAAAAAGTTATATTAATGGTTGGAGGACTAGTGAAGTCTTAAATAGATTGTTCTTGGGCTTAAACGATGTTGGCTTCCGAACTTTTTATTGTGTTATTGGGATGTTGATCTGTAAAGATGGATCTACGATTTAATGTATTTAGGAAGCAAGTTAAGAGGACCCCTATAGTTGACTCTAGGTGAGACCTAGCTTGTTTGAAGTTGGATGTGAGTTTGAATTTTCTCTTGGTTGTTAACTAAGCTTGGTTTCCTTTAAGGTATTTTAATTATGGGCATTTGAATTATGGTTATGTAATCTAAGGACTTATTTAGGTTCAACGATTATGGTTGAAGAGGTTAGTTCGACTAATTTTGTTGTAGACTTTAAGTAGGAATTTTAGAATATCCTTATCCTTGAAATTAATTTATTTATACCAGGAAGATGAGAGAAATTAAATTTGGTTAATGTTTAGTAAAGTGGTGCATGAACGCAAATTGAGTAATTGATGTTTTCATTTGACTGGGAATTTAAATTAGTTAGAGTGATAATGATCCTAAATTCTCTTTAATCATGAAGTTTCTATGATTCTTATATTATTAAGGGTAAGTATTGGTATGAAATTAAGGAATTATATGGATGGTGTTTGAGTTGATTTTTGTGATATTCAAATGGACGTAAATTATGTGAGAGACTCAGGAAATGGATTGGAAAAGCACTTTTAGAACGTGATTCGTTGGTTCTATTGAGTTTGCATATAAAATATAGATGACAGACTTTAGGTAATTATAATGGAGTGGTGGTGATATCTGAAATTGAGGAATGATGATGGTTGGGGTAGTAAATAGTAAGATTTGTGTGAATTGTTGTGATTACCATCTTGAGTGGCTAGGTTTAAATTTATTTTGATGGAGTGGAGGATGAAGGAAGATACGGGTCAGTGGTACCTAAGTTGTTGTATTGAGTGAAAGGAGTTGTTTAAATATAGTTGTTAATGTTGTGATGATGATATGACGGTATGATAAAATAAGAAGTTAGTTCAATAATCAGGATTGCTTGGGGTCTTGAAAAGGATGGTTTGTATGAGTTATTTGGTTCGGAATCTATTGAAGGAATATAGATAGAGAACATATAATCTTAATTTTAGAGAATTTAATAGTTAGACAATTGTCGTTTAAGTGATGTAAAGAATGAGTAGGACATATAAATAAAGGCCAGGTAAATAGGAAGTTCTTGTAAAGGGAGCTATAAGGAAGAATGTTAAATAAGAAGTAAATGGTGATCGATTGAGTTATGAGGAATTAGGAAGAACTCCTAGTTTTAGAAGTGTGATTCCCTAGGATTTGTCATACAACCAATGAATAAATTGTTCATATAGATTTAGTATGAACTCATGAGCTTGAGCATATGTGAAATTTTGTTGAGAAACTGCTTATGCAAATAAAGGTTGAAGTTGGCTTGATGAGTGGAATACGGGGGATGAGAAATTTGGATTAGTGATCAATTCAAAGGATTATGAGTATGGAACTTGTGATTTTAAGAATAGGGAAATTATTATTAGACTGTTATTAAGATGAGTTAATTTAATGTCGAAATTGAAGTTATGATGAAGGATAAGATTATTAGATAAAGAAAACATTACAAATTGAAAACTCCCTGTTTGAGGCGTTAGTAAGAATTTTAGTTCGTTCATTACGATTATGAAAGTCGTGGGAAATAGCTCGGTGAATGTGTTTGAGAATATTTTTATTATATATTAAACTGGAGTACTTGTCAAAAAGAGGAGTAAATTATAAAGGAATTATTATTTGGAATTCAGAAGTGAGAGTATAGGAATAACCTTGGAGAAACTATTGGATATAGATTTAAGTCCATCATACTGGTAAAAGAACTCTATCCTAACTGGGAATATGGAATAGTGAAAACCATTTTAAGTATTAACCTCAAGATTTCAAAGTGGATAAACATGATAAGAAGTAGTATTGTGTGGGATTGAAATGAAGAAAGCTTAAGTGTTGACGTTGATTGGTTAGATAGTCATGATTTCCAAGGTGATGGAATTGTCTTTAATAGGAGATCTTATCACAGGAATTGATCTAAGGAATTGGCAAGGTATGGCTATTAGGGGTGAAATTTTTGGTAGGTGGTTAATGAATGACTCTCATGGTCATATAAGTCCAGGAAATTAAACAATTAAGGTGTAGTAAGGTTGGAATATGACATGAAAAGCTGGAAATAAGAGAAATGATGTATATTAGTTTGACTAGAATTTGAAGTTTTTCTTCCCTACTCCAAGTTCATAGGCTGTATTGATAGGGTTATGCTATTTATTATTTTTAAGAGTTGAGATATAGTGAATTTTGAGGGCAAAATTCCTAAAAGGTGGGGAGAATTGTAACATCCTAAAAATTTAATACAAGATTAGAGAATATTTTAGGAAATAATAAATGGAAAAGATTAGAAAATTTGGGAATTTTTATAATTTTTGGAAATTTTCAGTATATTTTGAAAGTTTTGGGGATTAAGTGTCTAAAATAATTAATTAAACAGTTGGGAAAAACAAAAAGTAATTATGAGAAATTGGTGAAAGTTTAAAATATTTTGAAGGTTAAGGAGATTAGATGCTTGAGTTAGTGCTTTAAAATAAAGGATGACATTTTGGTAATTTTCCCTAAATGTAAACACATTACATATAAACAAAAATAAAAACCCAAACAATCTCTTCTCTTTCCCTTCCATTGTTGTTTCCGGCGCATGCTTTCCCCCCCCCTCCATTTTTCTTGTTTTCTTCAACCCCACACACACATTCGTGCTCTCCCTCCAAATCACCTCCATTTTCGTGTTTTTCTCCCTCTTATCCTCCAATCCTTGCTAAAGCCGAGCCCGATCTGTTTCTCTTTGTGCTCACTCGGTTCCTCGCGTTTTCCGGCGTGCTCCGGCGAAGTTTCACGGCTGACGGTGGTGGGGAAAGGTTAGCTTCGTTGTTTCTTTCGATTCTTCAAGATACCTTTGTTATCAACCTCATTTGCCTTATTTTTCTTGCTCATTTGATGTTCAGTTCGGCCAGCCACCTTGAGAGGCCGATTTCCGGCGAATCGTGCGGTGGCAGGCGGTGACAAGTCTCTCTTTTCTCATTCTTGGACTCCGTAAGCTCTCCTACCACTTTGTGATGTTGATTTTTGGATAAAGTTACCTCTTTTTAAGTTAGGGTTTTGTGAAAATTTGGGACTTTAGGATTTTCAAGCTATCATAATGATTTTAAGTGCTTAATTGATGTTTCTTGAAGTTGGAAACTACTTTGGAATTTTTGGGGAATATGTATGTGATTCTTTTAAGTTAGGGTTTACACATATTTAATTCGTGGGATCTTTGAACAAGAAATTGTGGATATTTAATTGGTTAGGTGAAAATGTTTTGAGAGTATTTAAGTTTATTGAATTTGGGAATGATTTGGGGAATTTTTGAAGCTTTTTATGGCTCTTTGAATTGATATTTTGTTAATGAGGGATGATTTGAATAAATTGGTGGTTAGATAAGGGTTGTTAAAGTTATATGATGATGTTGGAATTTTAGTTTTGGTTGATTGGTGTTTGGAAAGAAATTTAGAAGTTAAAATTAAAAGGTAATGTGATTATGTAAGGGTATGTTGGAGTTTGGTGGAAGGTTTGTGAAGTTAGGAAGTTACTTTGAGTTGTAAATTTGACATTAATATGGTGGTTTGATGGTTCGTGATTGTTTTGTAATTTATGGACATTGAAACATTGAATTTGAGCAATTAAAGTGCCAAATGCTAGGAATTGAAAGGGGATTTCGAAATTTATGCCAATGGTAATAAAATAGTGATCTTTATTTGTTAGATGAGATTTGAGAGGTGAGTATAGAATGATGAAATAGTGAATGATTGGGGTAATTCAGATTATGGTGATTTTGGATGATTGGTATAGACTATTTTGACTAATGTGGGTGATTGATGATTAAGTGGTAAATAATTATGAACTCTTTGGATAGGAGATTTCTGAACTTGATTTAGTTTTCAAGGTGATGAAGAGTTGGAATCTTTAGGCGCTTTAATGTCTGATCAGTGCTGTGATTGAGGGTTCTTAAAGTTCATCTTTCTTGTTTTAGCTGAATTGGTATTTATATGTTTATGGCTCAAATTCTAATTAAAACATGAGGGAATGCAATGTTATATTATTGAGGAATTGAAGGAAATAGTTTCAGTTTTAAGCTTTAAACTATTAAGTTTAGTGCTCTAATTTAAAAATCTGTTTTGTGGCATGATTTAGTAGATGAAAATGATGTTTTAGAATGACTGAAAATCTGAACAGGTTTCAAGGAATTAAGGTTAGCAAGTTTATGACGTGGAAAAAAAAAGAACATGGAAAGTTAAATGGAAATTGGATGGGTTGTTGTTTGGTTATAAACCTGAAAGTTCATATTTATGAAGTGGAGTATATTGGAAGTTGATTAATGAAATTGTGAAGTGATTTGTGATTACTTTTTAGAAGACTTTTGATAGTAGGACAAAGTGATCAATAATTATTTAGAATTAGTTTGAATTGGTGGTCAAAGTCACTGATATTGTGTCTTGACCATCAGCAGCTCAATATGTGATTGTAAACGGCGGCGCTTCGAGTGGAGCTCGCGGATGATAATAACTGAGGATATATATAGTGCTGTTTTGGAGCTTGAACAGGTAATCACGCTTAACTGACTGTGATACTGAGGGTGACGGTAGTTGAGGATTTCTAAAGTCCTCTTCTACTTTATATATAAATGAAATGTGTTCCGATTACTTTAGATTTATACGTGGGCTATAGGGTACCTTTCTAAATAAACTGTACTTTATATATATATATATATATATATATATATATATATATATATATATATATATATATATTTATATATAAATCTTTTGTATGTTGCATGACACTGATTATTAGTACCATCGGCCGATGTAACCATCGATTTGCACAAATCGATAGGTTAATTGTACGGGTTCCTCGGATTGTAAAGGAACCAGGGATTTTTCACATTTTAGAGTGGTCCCTTTTTCATGCTTTCAGATTTGAGACTGGGCACAGTGTCAATCACGTTTATTTTTGTCTATTGAGAGATGGATGTTTTGTGCTGTATATATATATATATATATATATATATATATATATATATATATATATATATATATATATATATTATGTGGTTTATGCAGGTTTTGAAAACTGTGGTACCCTGTAGACGCTCCACTACCCCACTTCTGAGTCTCACAGTGAGTTAAGTGGTGATTACTGAGACATAGTTTTGTCTCACCCCATTCCCTTTATTTTTTTACAGGTGATCATGCCCAGTGGGAAGCAGAGAGGAAGGGGAAAGGATTGGCCGGCCCACACTAAGACAGTGAGTAGGCCGGAGATGATCTACAAGGAATATATATTGCCATTTATTAGGTTGCATCCGCTTCCGCATTTGTTTGTATTATTTGGAATGAATTGTGTTAGTTGTTTCTGTTGATTTTTGGTTAGTCACTGATATTGAAAGAATGTGACAGTGGTGGTCGTATCACACACTGTGTTAGTGTGATGATTGATTATATAGTGGTGAATTGACCGTTATAGGAGAATTGTCTGCTAATGGAAAGACAATTTCTCTTTCTTGATACAGATGTATCATATGATTGTGATTAACGAGGTTTGACTGCGCTTTGTGATACTGACATGCTTAAGTCAGATAGTCGTGTTGATAGGTTTAATTGATACAGGTGTTCTGAATAATTGTGTTAAGGAAAGTCCTTTTCCTAACAAGGTTATATCGTGTGATTGTGATTTAATGTTGTGACGAGTGTTGTTATTTTATATAACCATGTTAGATGGGCCCCTCTCTGCCATGGTTATGTTTTCTAAATGTAATGTTGTTTCTTTTGCTAACTATGTTAGGAAATTCTCTTTTCTAACATAGTTAGATACGTGTTAAGAATATGTTTCTAATCTCTTCATAGTAGAGAAATTCTTTTGCTAACCATGTTAGGTGAATCTTTTACTAACATGGTTAGACACTATTTGTTTGGATTGGTTTGATTATGTGTTGAAACAGGTTTAAGTTAGTAGAATAATAATGTGTTAGTAGGAGATATGTTACAATTTCCTAGTGTGTATGCGTGTGCAGTGTTTCATTTGTGACTTTAGTATGTTAAACGAAAGTAGATTAATGATTTGCTTTCTTGCATGTTTAATATATGATTTAAGTTTCATCTTTTCCTATTTTCTTCCTTCAACTCTTGTTTACTATTGGTATTATTCCTCAATTTATTTAATGAAATGATGATTTGAGTTTGGATTTAGTTTCTTGAAAGTTAGAAGGTTTCAATGTTTCAAATATCACTTATATATGACGGTTTTCTGAAAAATTTCTTCTCCCTTTGTTTGGAATGCTATTGGAAGGCATATATATTGGTAGTAAATATTATTGTTAGTACATACTGTGGTATGAAGGTTTTTGGGTTTTCTAATCTGATTATGGCTGAATGAATTCTTGTGATGGAAGTACTCCGAAATGCAATTTAATCATATTAAGTGGAAGATAGAAATTGTTGATGAATATTCATGTTGGGATTTGGTTGAAAACCATAACCTTTCTCTGATTTTGATGTTTATATACTATGAGAAATAGTGTTTTATTTTGGTTGAAGTTCTGTGTTCTTTCCTTAGTTTCTGGTTAATGCTGATGATTGGTGTTCTATACAAGTATAGGAGTGTATGATGTGTGTACATGATCCAAAATTTGATTCTAAAGACTTGAGTAATAAATGCAAACTACAACTGTAGGAATCTAACTGTTTTAATAAACATACCTTTATAAATACATACTTGTATGGTGGGTTGAAAGGTGATTGATGCTGGTCTGTTTAATATCTTTTTGTGTGAACTGAAAGTAAGCGATAGATTGATGCTTTATTATGGATTTTGGTTAGTTAAATGAGGTCATTTAGAGCGGTATAGTTGGTGAAAGCTCTTGAATCACATTTATCCTAGGCAATTGGTGTGCATGGATTTTCAGTTGGGTACATAGGAACATGGAGTTGATGTTTAAGTTGTGGTTTATGCATGATTGATTTGTGGTTGTTGGATGTACTGCGTGATTGAGTAAAGGAGGAAGACTGTTGAAGCATATAAGTGCTTTTTATGCATACTTTAAAGTAGGTTTTGAATCATAGTTACCTTTCTACGCTTGTGTGGACGGTTTTGGCGGAATGAAGTTGGAAGAATTTAAAGTACTTATTTTATTGAGAGGGATTTATGTGATCTTTGATTTAAGAAAGAGGAATAGGATGTTTTTTTTTATGTGTGTAAGTGGAAGTTAGGAAATTTTGTTGTTGCTGTTTGGGTTGGTAGAAATTATTGCTTAAACTAAATGCTATGGATTCATGTTTCTAATTGAGTCAAGATTTCAATTTAATTATGAAAGCTGGAAATATGTTTACATGGGTGTGTGTGGGTGGCTTTATAAAAATGAAATGAGTATGTCTTAGATGCTTGCATGTTAATTGAAATTTTCTGCCTTTAATTCTAATATTGGCTTACTTGGTTATTGATGATTGAAAGTGTTCAAATTGTCATTAAAGTGGAAATTGTTGTTTTGTTCTTGTATTATCAGAAGTCTGAAATGAGCTGTAAGTATTATTGTATAGTGCTCTCTTGTTTTTATTAGAAATTGTTTTGATTTTCTTTTATGCAATTCTTCACTTGAAATGAAGATAATAAATGAACCACTGAAGATGCTTTTAGGTTGTATGTGAATCCAATTGAGCTTGGTGATTTTTGTAAGTTTCAGATTTGGTAATGGCGCATGTGTGATTGTTTAGGTTTTGGACTGTTTGCTTGATTGTGTGATTTATGTATTTAACTGCATGTTGGTTTGTGATATTTGTTTTGAAACTTGGAACTCAAATGGCCCTAGTATGTTTTGTTTGAGATTTCTGCTTAATGACTATAGTTGGTTAATCGAATAAAGTTGAGAGTATGAGATTGCTAATGTTTGGGTGCTCTCCTTTGTGAACCTTGCATTGAACATGGTATTGATCATCTTGTTAATACGGTGACGATTGTGAATGTTGTTTGATGTGGATTAGTTATATTTTCTGGAATTGAAATGATTTATTAGAAAAATGAATGTAAGGGGAATGGGTAGTAATTTCATAAGACCGAGAGCGACGTAAAGTATTATAAGGTGAAGGTGGTATTAATATAACCTTTTGTGTTATATTATTTTAGGAGTACATATTGGTGATGGTATTTGAAGAAAATCTACAAGGAAACGGTAAGATAGAGCATCAGAGTGCTAAGGGCGACAGGTAATCACACTTAATCTTACTATAACATGAAATGTGTGGCTGTCACCCAAGAGGGGGGGGGGTGAATTGGGTGAGGGAATAAAAACTTAAACTCTTTTCCGAAAGACTGCTTGTGCTTGGTGATGATGATAATAAGTAATGGTATGCACAAGTCAGTATGTTATGTGATGCAAAATAAAATGTTTAAATGTAAATTTATGCACACATAAATTTATCCTGGTTCGGTCACCCAGACCTACATCCAGTCCCCAGGCTACACCTGAGATTTCCAATCCACTATTCTTGTTTAAACCGGGCACAAGAGAAGCCTTTACACTTTAGGTTTTACGAACACGGGTTCACCTAACAACCCACAGGTTTTGCTAACGGCTAACCTGCAAACCTAACCTCATGTTTTACGGGATCACTTGCAACCTTTACAACCGTAAGTTTTGCGGGCTCACCTGCAACCTATACAGCTCCCCCTCACACCTAGAAGGGTTCAGTCTTTACAGACAGTGATTTAACAATGATTACAATAATGTTCTTCAAGCGACAAGCTTTAGAACAGGTTTGATAGGATGTTCACTCTATGAACTGATTGTGCTAAACACTTAAGCTCAACTAAGTGGGTTCACTCAATGAACAGATTATGTTACTCACTTAGGTACAATGATTGCTCTCCACTAACTCTCTCTAAGAGTATTACAACTTTATAATCAGAGAGTAGAAGATGAGAAGGATATTTCAAATAGTAGGCTTTAGCTTCTTCATTCTATTTCTCTTGCTTCTCAAACTCCTGAAGCTCTCTCTTCTCTAGCTCTTCTTTTTCCAGCTCTTATTCTTCAGAAATGAAGAACATCTCTTTTATACCAGCCTCTGAATATCTAGCCGTTGGAGAGGCAATAAGGCCGTTTGATTATAGACGTTGGGGCCTTGTTTACGTTGTCCTCATTAATGTGCAGCAGGGTTGACTTCGCTTTACCTGAAAAGGTGCTCTGACCATGCTGTTCTGTCAACACTTTTCTGACAATACTATTCTGACAAAAGTCGTTTTGACATCTGAACACTCTGTACGGTCTGACTCTCGCTTGCTGTCAGATGAGGACTTCGTTCCTCAGGCATAAGTCCAGGATGCTAAGAGACTTACTATCGGAAGCTCTTTTGATATCTGAAGTGAAGCTCGTGGACTCTAACATTCTGCTTGCTATCTCATAGAGGAACTTCGTCTTCCAAGCACTTGTCCATGAATGATAAGAGAGCTTTGCTATTGGATGCTCTCTTGCTATCGGAAGCTCTCTTATGGACTCTGACTCTTGTGGGAAGTATGAGCTTTGACTGCTTGAATGAATCTTCAGATTATGTTCTCCTTATCTCTCATACTCCTCATGCTTGGCAGGTAACACTGTTGTTTGTATATCTGTTAACCTCTTGTTACCGTTGGGAAGTACATCTTCTTAAATGCTCCAATAAAGCTTAGCAGGGTTGACTTGCTTTATCTCTGAAAAGCAATTCTAACCACTCTGCTCTGACAACATCATACTGACTTCTGAGCATATGTACTTCTGACTCTTGTAATCCTGCTGACGGATGATCATCGTGCATCGTTCATTGTTCATCCGGAAGCGGCAGTCTTGCTCTGCAAGAGTTAGTCTCTGAATTCCAGTGCCAAGAGTATTTGCATCCGGAAGCTCATTTGCATCCGGAAGTAAAACTAAGTTCTGCACATACTTGTTAGTTCAACAGAGTAATATATATAATCAAGTATAGTAGGAACTATACATGCTGTGGGAAGCTTGTTTTGCTATGGGAAGCATTCTTACTTAGACTATGTTCTGACTTAGTGTATTGTCTACTGACACTAGGGGATGTCTATTCCAATAGTCAGCGTAAGTCTCGTTATTTTAGTCTAACTCTTCCTAAGTGACTTAGTGTGTCATTTGCTCGTGCTATGGGATGTGTAGTATAACAACACATAATCACATGCAGTGGGAATTCACTTAGTCTAAGGAGCCTTTCTTGCATCCGGAAACACTACTACTGGATGAAGGGTTATATGTACTTTTACTCACTCTCGCTCAGTGTCCTTCAATCCAACAGCCAGCGCTGGTCACTAAGCAATCGGAAGCAATTCTACTAGACGTGACTCATGTTCACTGACGCTTAGTGTTCTTCAATCCAACAGCCAGCGCTAGTCACTAAGCAATCGGAAGCAATTCCACTAGACGTGGCTAATGTTCACTGACGCTTAGTGTTACCCATTCCAACAGTCAGCGCTAGTCCTAGTCCATCCGGAAGTGATTCCGCATCCGGTTGTGATTTAACTTAGGATTCAGTGTTAGCAATCTAGACTGGGTTCTAACCAAGTGTCTCCCGCTTGCGTCCCCTATGGGATGTGTACTCCATCCGCGAGCGCTAGTGCTAATACTTCCGGAAGTGATCTTGCATTCGCAAGTGATCTAACTTAGGATTCTAACCATGTCATCTAATCCTTCCTAAGTGTTGATTATGTTCTTTTAAGTACTAGACCATATCATACCTTAGTCACCATCAAAACTTAAGATTCTAACATTCTCCCCCTTTTTGATGATGACAAACCCATAGATGACTAGAGAACATAATTAAACTTAGATCACTCCCAGAGCTATATTTCTTTCCCCAGTTCTCTCCCCAGATATCTAGACATCTTATCTTATCTCTCAGCTCTAGACATCTCATGTCTCATCTCTAGCTAGACATCTTATATCTCATCTCATGTCTCATCTCTAGACGTCTCATGTCTCATCTCTAGCTAGACATCTTATATCTCATCTCATGTCTCATCTCTCTCCCCCTTTTGGCTTCATCAAAATTCAACAAGTGCAAGCTAGCCTTAGGGATGGGGATACTTCTATCGTTCTCCTAGGAATGGGCTTTCAACCTAATATTTCTCCCTATGTATCGTTAATAAAGATTTGTTCTAGACTATTCAATACAACGTACGAGAACTAATAAGGGACAACAATAATGATTCATGATCCTAAATGATTGTATTCTCCCTAAACATTATGTAGGATAGCTAAACAGTGTGAGACAAAAAGAAGAAAATATTGATTCAGTATTCTAAGTAAGTTTACTCTCCCTAACCATTATGCAAGATAATAGAACATGTTTTGCAAGGATTAAGTCTAGATCAAAACATACAAAAACAGTTCTCTTTTTGACGGTGAAAATTCTTTTCAAATATAAAAGACATCAAAAGTAATTTTGACCCTCTCGAAATGATTAACATGATATCAAAATAATTTTGGTGCGTTTAAAATGATAATTATGATATCAAATGAAAATTTTTGATTTTAAATTCGTGATACCAAATGAAATCAAATGAAATATGTGAGTTTGAACTTGTGATATCAAATGAAATGATTGAATACCAAGTGAAATTTGTGATACCATATGAAATGAAACCAAATCAAATGAAATTTGTGAGTTTAAAATGCCAAAAGTAATAAACAAATTGCATCACAGCATCTCAAGAGTTTATTATCGATGACAGCATGTAACTCTCTATTTTCAAGGGATCATTATCAAGTAATGTCCATCTACTTCTCTTCTATATTAAGATTAATCATCACAAGATCAAGAAAAGAAGCATATAAGAGAGGTATGTTATCAATTACTTTCCAGCGTGTCATATAAAGGATACAGATGTGTGAGCTGGGATGATTTTCTAAGACAGTGAATGATTTTGAAGTCAATGCAGATTGAGAAAAACATCCTAAATTGACACCCTTACCAATGCCATGTATGCATCATATATAAGAGATGGTAAGGTGTAGATGTTACCACAGATGAGGAATCCTCATACTCTATTAGACTCATGAATCTGAATCATACGCAGATAAGCATGCTTCCTGACATCTTCAAGAGGTGTGCTATCTCAAGTGGAAACCCCTAGCGCAAGTGCTTTGATGATTCACTTCGGCAAGCTGAGCTACAACCACAAGCAGACATGACTGGGCAGTCACTCTACTCTTCCCATGGTTCAATAGTTGGCCTGCTATCGAAGGCGCTGATTGTTGCGAAAGCAACCTTGCTCAAACTTGATGATTGGTCCTGCATATGCTTGAGGAAACAAGTGCTTCCTGATGGTTAGTGAAAGAACTTAAGATTTAACATTGAAGATCATCCTCAGGACATTCAAGTCAATCTGTGTTAATCAGCACAAGTTAATAATTTTAAGAAATCATGCTTGCTAATTGGTTCAAGAAAATATGAGCAATGATTATGTGAAAACTAATTTTGAAATTGTCTACACGTTCACATTGTTTTACTATCAAGACATGAACTCTATTTATACTCTCATAGATAAATATCAATGTGATAGTACAACGAGTATCAAACAGGTGGCATGTTTTCAGAGTTTCATAAGCAAGTATAGTTCAATAAATATGCCTCAAGGATGTTCATGTTAGATCATGAAGACATGTGAATTATTAACACAATGAAATTGTGAAAAATCTTCATCCTCACAAAAATGAAATACTGGAAATCTTCATGCTCACAGAATAGTTTGATTTTAAGACTAAATCCGGTTTACAGAAACAACCAAATTTCAGCATATGATTACGAGAATAATTTCCAAATATTAGCTCAAGTTCTTCTAGATATGCTCAGTGTGATCTCATTGTTCTTAGGATATCAACAAGCTTGAAATTAATACAGATTATAGCATGCTTGTGATACTATGCCATGTTTTACAGATCTAGCAGAGTTTAATTCAAGGCATTTCCTAAGATTTCTAATGCATGTCAGACAAGAGAGAGACTATCCATTAAATTTCACAACAGAATGTGTAAGGGATAGAAATGCTCATGTGTATTGGCGAGAGTTTCTCAGGTTTAGTATAGCCATTCCACACATCTTGATAAGAGGCATTTTCGTTGCCATTCTCTCTTGGTTATTCTCATTGTTCAAGCTTCAATAATCTGTGTCAACATTCTTAAACCACAAACTTGAACCGAGATCATTAGTAGATTGAGAACTTAAAGATGTAATTAAGAGGGATGTATTGTTCTCGAAACCATAGCTGCTTATGCATTGAAAAACTTGATGCAAGAGATACCACATGAAATGGAAAATCAGAAATAACTTTTGAATGCTATCATGAGGTATGGTTGTCATGTAAGTTTAAAGAGGATCGGAATCTGTTTTGAAAGTTTGCATTTCAAAAAGGATCTTTCAAAAATCAAGGTGAATGCATAAACTATTTTCTTTCATGAGAGGCGCCCTTAAAAAGATTCGCTAAGCATATATGAGTAAAACGGTTTAGACACCATATGAAAACTCTGAAGAAGGTTTTTAGTTTTAGTGTCAAAATTCTGAAACTAGTTCTGAATCTTCTTAACAATGTCAGAAATCTTGGAACACAATGATTCAGCATGCACAAATTCAGAAGGTTTTAAAGAAAGTTCAGTTTCAAAGTGTCAGACTTCTTGAATCTGTAAAATCAGTATGCATTATATCAGAAAATGAATTTGATATGATAGGATCATTTTTTACAGAAAATAAGGTCATCACAGATAAGGGAAATCATATCGGATTCAGAGAAATAAAAGCTGTTAAGCCCATCATGCATTTACTACCCAAATGATTATTCAAGTAAAGAGGAGGGTAAGAATGATATCACCATAGCTCCATTCGCATCAAGCAGTAGCTCGCTTGATTTTGGTTGTCAATGCAAGGATTCTATTTTCAGAGCAGCACCAAAATCTATGCGTGACGAATGCTTATCAAGACTTGACTAATTGTTCAGATGAGGTACAGTCCTGAGTCTTGCTGAGGCTAATAGGATGGATTGGAGCTGGTGTAGAGGGATGAATTCACTTGGTGATCACTATCACTGACATCTCTGGCCTCTTGAACCCATACTTCATACACAGCTCTTCAATCAGATTGGGTGCTGGCGCAGAGGGAGACACAGGTTCAGCAGAGGGTATCTCCGCAGGTTGATCACTCAGCGCTATCTCAAGCTTGCCTCTGTGCTAGCAGACTGTTCGGGGCACATGAATCAGATGGCTTCCCCAAGGGCGAGCCTTCCTGCTTGGGCAATCCGCTTCATTTCAATTTCCCTTCTGAGGGCAGCAGTGACATCCTGGTCAAGTCCGAGGGATGGCTATCTTAGCCTATCTCTCTCTGATTTTGCTCATGCTCCTTGTTCATTTTAGCCTATAACTCATCTAACTCTGATTGATTGATCTGGACAAGAATCTGTTGAAGCTCCAGGGGTTCTACTATGGCTCTTTAGATCAACAGTCTCACTAAATTCAACAGATCCTTCAAATGTTGATGCATCTCCTATTGTAATGGATCCGTGAGGGAGATAAACATTTTGATCTCAACCTTCAATCTGGGAAGTCTGAGTTTATCAGACAGGGTTGCTGGGGTCTTGAGGTTGGCTTGACCTAGCTTTCCCTTTTCCCTTCTTGTTCATTCAGAGCATTCTTAGGATCAGCAATTGACTCTTCTTCACTGTCTGATGGCTCACCGAGGGATGAGATCTTCTTTTTAGCCAGAGTCTTCTTCACCCTTGTCTTGCTGAACCTCCGGATTGTCTTTCCTACAAAATACCAGATAGTTCCTTCCTTTTGTATCCAAGTCTGGATCTGAAGGTTAGTTTGTAGGTTATATATAATTCACATGCACTTAGATTACTTGCTATGTGTATGGCATGGTGAATCTTTCATGACTATATGCACAAGGATATACAAGGTTTTTGATCAAGATAGTCATGAACAACATGTAGATTATGAACATTATTTATTTCTTTAAGCTTTCTTCTAAGATGAATATAATGTTCACATCTTAGGATGCTTAATGTAAAATCTCAATAAGTCCATCTAACATTAGCATAGGAGATTTTACTATCAAATGCTTCGACGCAAGTGATCCCTTGCTTACCCAAGGAGATCTTCTATACTTATCCTTGGTTCGAAGCACTTTCTTCTGAGAGGTAGGATTCAAGGGCCTTTTCAATGTTGATCGAGAAATCCACTCTCTCTTGTTCTTCTCAGGATAGTTGAATGGAACTCTGTGATAGCTCATTCTTGAGACAGAACCTTTGTTCCTGGTGGTTGCGCATTGCTTCTTATGATTGTACCAGGGGGTTTCAGCAGTTGCATCACCACGAGTTCTCTTCTTTGGGGTAAGAGGAACTCTTGATCTTTCCTGCACGAGTAAGGCACTATAAGGATGTTTTGGTACCCATTTGTACTTGGGTCCTACATGGTTAGCACTAGACCTTACTTGTCCTTTAGGAATCCATACAAACTTATTTCTCACATTTGAATTTCTTCTAAGACTGCATGTGTGAGAAATATGTCCTAATCTACCACAATAATGACAGATAATGGAATGATAATCAAAATGAGGTTTTCTATCATTATCATGATTAGTTTTCTTTAGAAAAGCTTTTTGTTCCTTTGAAATCTCAGTTTCTTTTGAAAGCTTTTCTTTTCCTTCAACACGTGTTTACAATCAAAACATTTTTTAAGACATGTTGAAGTTTTCCCTGCCGATAGTGGGCTAGCTATTGGAACCACTAGTTCTTTAAAAGGAACCTCAGAAACTTTGGATGTAGAAGAACAAATTAGTTTTTCAAGTTCCCTATCTTTTTCCTTTAAGCCTAGAAGTTCTTTTGCAAGTTTACAATATTCGGTATATAACTCATTGTATGCATCTTGCAATTCAGAGAGTTCAAGTTCAGATCCAGATACCTCACTTTCTGAATCTTCTAGGCAGAGATGGATACTCTCTTCACTGAAGCCTGCTTCCTCAATATCAGCTTCCAGAAGCTCATCAGTAGATGATCCACAAAGGGCACGAGTTGAGCTTTGGACAGCTGTGCTTTCAAGGGATGGGTTAGAAGCATATATCACATCAAGAGTATTCCAAATATCTCTAGCACTAGAGCAATGTTTGATTTTCTGGAAATCATTTTCAGTTAAGCCTTTGTATAAAATTTGCATTGCTCTAATGTTTAAGGAAAACAAATTTTTCTCCTTTTCAGTCCAGTTTCCTCTTGGTTTGAAATCAAAATCATTTTCAAAAATATCCCACATTTTCAAACTAGTGGATTGTATAAAACTTTCCATTCTTGCTTTCCACCAACAAAAATCAATATTTTCTAACACAGGTGGAATGGTATGATCAAAGCCTTTGGAAAACATTTTAACCCAAATCAGCCAAGGTCTTTACACTTGAGATCGTTGGATCCTTTAAACAAGTGACCCACTCTGATACCAAATGAAATGTGTGGCTGTCACCCAAGAGGGGGGGTGAATTGGGTGAGGGAATAAAAACTTAAACTCTTTTCCGAAAGACTGCTTGTGCTTGGTGATGATGATAATAAGTAATGGTATGCACAAGTCAGTATGTTATGTGATGCAAAATAGAATGTTTAAATGTAAATTTATGCACACATAAATTTATCCTGGTTCGGTCACCCAGACCTACATCCAGTCCCCAGGCTACACCTGAGATTTCCAATCCACTATTCTTGTTTAAACCGGGCACAAGAGAAGCCTTTACACTTTAGGTTTTACGAACACGGGTTCACCTAACAACCCACAGGTTTTGCTAACGGCTAACCTGCAAACCTAACCGCAAGTTTTACGGGATCACTTGCAACCTTTACAACCGTAAGTTTTGCGGGCTCACCTGCAACCTATACAGCTCCCCCTCACACCTAGAAGGGTTCAGTCTTTACAGACAGTGATTTAACAATGATTACAATACTGTTCTTCAAGCGACAAGCTTTAGAATAGGTTTGATAGGATGTTCACTCTATGAACTGATTGTGCTAAACACTTAAGCTCAACTAAGTGGGTTCACTCAATGAACAGATTATGTTACTCACTTAGGTACAATGATTGCTCTCCACTAACTCTCTCTAAGAGTATTACAACTTTATAATCAGAGAGTAGAAGATGAGAAGGATATTTCAAATAGTAGGCTTTAGCTTCTTCATTCTATTTCTCTTGCTTCTCAAACTCCTGAAGCTCTCTCTTCTCTAGCTCTTCTTTTTCCAGCTCTTATTCTTCAGAAATGAAGAACATCTCTTTTATACCAGCCTCTGAATATCTAGCCGTTGGAGAGGCAATAAGGCCGTTTGATTATAGACGTTGGGGCCTTGTTTACGTTGTCCTCATTAATGTGCAGCAGGGTTGACTTCGCTTTACCTGAAAAGGTGCTCTGACCATGCTGTTCTGTCAACACTTTTCTGACAATACTATTCTGACAAAAGTCGTTTTGACATCTGAACACTCTGTACGGTCTGACTCTCGCTTGCTGTCAGATGAGGACTTCGTTCCTCAGGCATAAGTCCAGGATGCTAAGAGACTTACTATCGGAAGCTCTTTTGATATCTGAAGTGAAGCTCGTGGACTCTAACATTCTGCTTGCTATCTCATAGAGGAACTTCGTCTTCCAAGCACTTGTCCATGAATGATAAGAGAGCTTTGCTATTGGATGCTCTCTTGCTATCGGAAGCTCTCTTATGGACTCTGACTCTTGTGGGTAGTATGAGCTTTGACTGCTTGAATGAATCTTCAGATTATGTTCTCCTTATCTCTCATACTCCTCATGCTTGGCAGGTAACACTGTTGTTTGTATATCTGTTAACCTCTTGTTACCGTTGGGAAGTACATCTTCTTAAATGCTCCAATAAAGCTTAGCAGGGTTGACTTGCTTTATCTCTGAAAAGCAATTCTAACCACTCTGCTCTGACAACATCATACTGACTTCTGAGCATATGTACTTCTGACTCTTGTAATCCTGCTGACGGATGATCATCGTGCATCGTTCATTGTTCATCCGGAAGCGGCAGTCTTGCTCTGCAAGAGTTAGTCTCTGAATTCCAGTGCCAAGAGTATTTGCATCCGGAAGCTCATTTGCATCCGGAAGTAAAACTAAGTTCTGCACATACTTGTTAGTTCAACAGAGTAATATATATAATCAAGTATAGTAAGAACTATACATGCTGTGGGAAGCTTGTTTTGCTATGGGAAGCATTCTTACTTAGACTATGTTCTGACTTAGTGTATTGTCTACTGACACTAGGGGATGTCTATTCCAATAGTCAGCGTAAGTCTCGTTATTTTAGTCTAACTCTTCCTAAGTGACTTAGTGTGTCATTTGCTCGTGCTATGGGATGTGTAGTATAACAACACATAATCACATGCAGTGGGAATTCACTTAGTCTAAGGAGCCTTTCTTGCATCCGGAAGCACTATTACTGGATGAAGGGTTATATGTACTTTTACTCACTCTCGCTCAGTGTCCTTCAATCCAACAGCCAGCGCTAGTCACTAAGCAATCGGAAGCAATTCTACTAGACGTGGCTCATGTTCACTGACGCTTAGTGTTCTTCAATCCAACAGCCAGCGCTAGTCACTAAGCAATCGGAAGCAATTCCACTAGACGTGGCTAATGTTCACTGACGCTTAGTGTTACCCATTCCAACAGTCAGCGCTAGTCCTAGTCCATCCGGAAGTGATTCCGCATCCGGTTGTGATTTAACTTAGGATTCAGTGTTAGCAATCTAGACTGGGTTCTAACCAAGTGTCTCCCGCTTGCGTCCCCTATGGGATGTGTACTCCATCCGCGAGCGCTAGTGCTAATACTTCCGGAAGTGATCTTGCATTCGCAAGTGATCTAACTTAGGATTCTAACCATGTCATCTAATCCTTCCTAAGTGTTGATTATGTTCTTTTAAGTACTAGACCATATCATGCCTTAGTCACCATCAAAACTTAAGATTCTAACATAACATTGAGGGTGATGTTAGCTAGGATTTTGTAAAATCCTTTCTCACCCTTTATATATATATATATATATTTTATCTTTGAAAGGTTATTTTTATACAAAACAGGCTATCGGGTGCCTTTTAAACACGATTATTTCTGTATAAAAGATTTTTACACATTATATATACTATTATCCTGCCTGGTGGTGGCCATTGATCTGGAATGGCGTGAAATGTATATAGGGATAGTGTTGGGTAGTGGTTTAAGAGGTGATGAGGATAGAAAAGAGGGTTACATGCTGAGTTGAGATAGTTGAGAGTTATGTTGATGGAATATAGAATAGGGATTGTGAGTATTGCATGACACTGATTATTAGTACCGTCGACCGATGTAACCTATCGATTTGCGCAATCGATAGGTTAATTGTACAGGTTCCTCGGATTGTAAAGGAACCAGGGATGTTTTCACTATTTATAGTGCTCCCTTTTCAGGGACGTTTTCACTATTTAAAGTGCTCCCTTTTTCATGCTTGCAGATTTGAGACTGGGCACAGTGTCAATCACGTTTATTTTTGTCTATTGAGTTGACTTGGATGTGACAGAGGGGTTTTGAGTGATGAATAGAAGGGGACTTGACAGATATATGTATATATTACTAAATTTAAAATGTGGTACCCTTTAGACGCCCTCGCTACCGCACGTCTCACTGTTATAGTGAGTTAAGCTTTGATTACTGGGACAAATTGTCTCATCCCACGATTACTGACATTTTTGCAGGTATTCATGCACAGGCGCGAGCATTAAGAAAGGGAATTAGGTAGTAGAAGTTATATAGTTTATTTAGAATTGTATATTGCCAATTTGTATAGGCCTGCATCTGCTTCCGCATGTATACATATTTATTTATTATTTAATATCAATTAGTTCTGTTTAATAACCATGTTAGGCAAATCTTTTCTAACATGGTTAGCTATTAATTATCCATGATAGTATTCAGGTTGTATTACTTTATTCTTTTCTATCATGAATAATGTCTTATTCATTAGAATGTCCTTTTTCTAACTATGATAGGTATATTGATGTTATGGAAAATCCTTTTCCTATCATAGTTAGTAAATACATTAAAGGATTAAAATGGATATCATTATTTAATTAGAGATTAAGTAACAGAATTTTACAAATTACATTGACTGAGTGTAATTTGTTTAGTATAGTTGGTAGGGTTTCAGGATTTGGGTTCAATGATTAAATAAGATCAAGGTTTAACTTTCTATTTCCAGGTTAGGCCAGGATTTTTCCCACATATATATAGTTTTCTATAGCATCCGGTGAGGATTTTGAGAACGTCGAGTAATGAGATTACGAGTTTATGGGAATTTTCAGAACTTAAACATTTAATCAATTGATAAATTGGTTATTTGAGATATGTGTGTTGGATTTTCTATCTGTATGGAATTGAAATGACTTTGTGAGTCTGATCATGTGGTTGGATTGATTGTTCCCATAGTTCCGCTTCTTGCTTTTGACCGACAGCTGCTGATGTGTGTGGAATTGATTGTGATTTAAGGATGCTAGGTGAAGATTATATCACTGATTTTTGCGTGTGCATGCTTATATGTTGGGTTTTATGTAGATTGCAAATTTTGTTTCTTTCTTTTCTTCTGCTGTTTGGTCAAACTACTACTTGGGAGTGAAACTTTAAAGTTAATGAATTGATGTGTGTATGTATTTTTCTGTATGTTCAGTTTGTGATTTGATAATTTGGGGTGAATTCTATTTTTGGGTTGTTATGCTCTTTTTTTATCTTGCTCATGATTATATTAAGTTATGTTATGATGATATTGATGTTAAATTTCTGGAAGGCAGAGCGATTGATTTATGCATTGTTGATGACTTGGTTTGAGTTCCTGTGTTGAATTCGAGTCTTCGGTGTGATCAATGTGATCTTGATGCATGGTAAGTGAATTTAAATAAAGAAGTAAAAGAGAATTTGAAACAGTTGACAATTATAATGAAATAGAGATATGAGCTAGATAAGGTGTAATAAGTATATAGAAATAGATGGATAGAAATGGTAGGAGAAAATTGAAAGAATAAGGTTTCTTCTTTTGGGGTCTCGGATATAATTATGAACCTAGGCATAATTATAGTCGTGGCATCATTGAAGACCTTATGATTCAAGGGGAATGGAGAAACTTTGAAAATAATAGGATACAGTTAATACAGGTGAAGCAGAAATACAAAAGTTTTGCTTGTGGTTGTTAGAGGGTGAAATTAAATCATTAAAATTATATTTAAAATGGAAATTCGGAATCCTTTGAGGTTCTAGTATGATAACTGAGCCTATGATTCATTGTTTTATCTAGATGTTTGATTTTATGTATATGTGAAAGGGGATTATGAAGTATGAGAAGGGTAAATTGGAATTCGGACTGATGTGTAAGAAATTGGGTGTGCTGAAGTCTTTTTCTACGGATATAGAAGTGGTGATAATTATTTGGAATGCTTATTGTATTTTCCTAAAGATATGTTAATGGTGAAATGTGTGGCTGTCACCCAAGAGGGGGGGTGAATTGGGTGAGGGAATAAAAACTTAAAACTCTTTTTCGAAAGACTGCTTGTTCTCGGTGATGATGATAATAAATAATGCTATGCACAAGTCAGTATGTTATGTGATGCAAAGTAGAATGATTAAATATAAATTTATGCACACACAAATTTATCCTGGTTCGGTCACCCAGACCTACATCCAGTCCCCAGGCTACACCTGAGATTTCCAATCCACTATTCTTGTTTAAACCGGGCACAAGAGAAGCCTTTACACTTTAGGTTTTACGAACACGGGTTCACCTAACAACCCACAGGTTTTACAACGGGTTCACCTGCAAACCTAACCGCAAGTTTTACGGGATCACTTGCAACCTTTACAACCGCAAGTTTTGCGGGCTCACTTGCAACCTATGGAGATTTAGACAACCTCTAAATGCTCCCCCTTTCTATTGTAAAATAATAATCCTGTTCTTCAAGCACAAGCTTTAGAACAGCCTCTATCAATTAGAGGATTTAATGATATGTTCACTCTATGAACTGATTGTGCTAAACACTTAAGCTCAACTAAGTGGGTTCACTCAATGAACAGTTTATGTTACTCACTTAGGTACAATAACTGCTCTCAACAAATTCTCTCTAAGAATATTACAACTTAAGATCAGAGAGTAGAAGATGAGAAGGATATTTCAGATAGTAGGCTTGAGCTTCTTCATTCTATTTCTCTTGCTTATCAAACTCATGAAGCTCTCTCTTCTCTAGCTCTTCTTTTTCAAGCTCTTCTACTTCAGAAATGAAGAACATCTCTTTTATACCAGCCTTTGATTATCCAACCGTTGGAGAGGCAATAAGGCCGTTTGAATATAGCCGTTGGGGCCTTGTTTACGTTGTCCTCATTAATGCACAGCAGGGTTGACTTTGCTTTATCTGAAAAGATGCTCTGACCAGCTGGTCTGTCAACACTGTTCTGACAACACTGTTCTGGCAAAAGTCGTTCTGACATCTATACACTGTACGGTCTGACTCTTGCTTGTTGTCAGATGAGGACTTCGTTCCTCAAGCATAAGTCCAGGATGCTAAGAGACTTACTATCGGAAGCTCTCTTGCTATCTGAAGTGAAGAACGTGGACTCTATCATTCTGCTTGCTATCACATAGAGGAACTTCGTCTTCCAAGCACTTGTCCATGAATGATAAGAGCGCTTTGCTATTGGATGCTCTCTTGCTATCAGAAGCTCTCTTATGGACTCTGACTCTTGTGGGTAGTATGAGCTTTGACATCTTGAATGAATCTTCAGATTTTGTTCTCCTTATCTCTCATACTCCTCATGCTCGGTAGGTAACAATGTTGTTTGAATATCTGTTAACCTCTTGTTACCGTTGGGAAGTACATCTTCTTAAATGCTCCATTAAAGCTTAGCAGGGTTGACTTGCTTTATCACTGAAAGGTAGTCCTGACACTTCTGCCCTGATGAAAGCAATCTGACTTCTGTGTATGTGGCGTTTATTCTTGTACCCTTGCTGACGGATGATCATCGTTCATCCGGAAGTGGCAATCAAGTGTTAATCTTTGAATCCCAATGCCAAGAGTCTTTTCATCCGGAAGCTCATTTGCATCCGGAAGTGTGACTAAGTTCTGCACATACTGGTTAGTCCAACATAGTAATATATATAATCAAGTATAGCAGGCACTATACATGCTGTGGGAAGCTTGTTTGCTATGGGAAGCATTCTTACTTAGACTATGTTCTTACTTAGTGTATTGTCTACTGATGCTTGGGGATGTCTATTCCAATAGTCAGCGTAAGTCTCGTTATTTAAGTCTGACTCTTCCTAAGTGACTTAGCGTGTCATTTACTCATGCTATGGGATGTGTAGTATAACAACACAATTACATGCAGTGGGAGTTCCCTTAGTCTAAGGAAGCTTTCTTACATCCGGAAGTACTTCTGCATCCGGAAGCACTTCTACTGGACGATGGGTTATGTTCACATTTTACTCACTGACGCTCAGTGTTATCCATTCCAACAGCCAGCGCTAGTCACTACGCTATCGGATGCACTTTCACTTGACGAGGTAAACTTACTGACGATTAGGGTTATATCTATTCTATCAGTCTGCGCCAGTCAAAATCTATCAGGAAGCTATTTCACTTGACGTGGCTTTTTCACTGACGCTTGGGGTTATTCTATTTTATCAGCCTGCGCCAGTCTAAGTCTAACAGGAAGCACTTTCACTTCTGGTTGAATCATAACTTAGTCTTAGGTTCTGTATAGCTAATGCTCATGGACTAAGTTAATTCCCTAGTGAGTTACTCGCTGCCGCTGGGGGATAAATCATTCATCCGCGTGCGCGAGTCCTAGTCTATCCGGAAGTGATTCCGCATCCGGTTGTGACTTAACTTAGGATTCTAACCATGTCATCTAATCCTTCCTAAGTGTTGATTATGTTCTCTTAAGTACTAGACCATATCACACCTTAGTCACCATCAAAACTTAAGATTCTAACAAATGGTGTATTTTGCGCGAAGTTTATTCGCATTAGGGTGAAGTGGAGTTTTGTTCAGGTTGTTTGTAAAGGCTTGAAAGGGGTTATTATTAGCAATTAAGTGCCTTTGACTATACCCTTGAGGATATTCAAATTTGGAAATAGGTAAACTTATTGTGTAGTATCATTCGAGAACAACTTACAATTAGGGTGATGATAGGTGAGGTGTTTAGAAATTTGTAAATGGCATACAAAAGGGAGAACGACTAAAAGTAAATGACATTTAAATAGTTTGAAATTAGATGTGTAACGTTAAAGTGTGCGAAATAAGAGTGAAGAATAGTGAATTTTGAGGACAAAATTCCTAAAAAGGTGGGGATAATTGTAAAATCCCAAATTTTTAATTAAGGATAATAAAATTATTGAGGTGTTATTTAGAAAATTATAAGTCTTAGAGAGTAATTCATGATATTTAGGATAATTATTAATATTAAATCTGATTCACTTTAGAATTAAAGAAATATAGTTAAAGGATTTATTTGAAGTTAGTAATTGTATGAAAAATACTTTGAAGTCTAAAGCAAATTATAATGGAAGGATGTTATTAATTTCATTGAGCATTGTTGTTGAAAATGGGCTAAATTCCAAATTATAAAGTTTGAAGAGGGGCTAAATTGAAAAGGAAAGAAACTTCAGGGGCAGAACCGTAATATTCCCTGCCTCTCCTTCCTCCTCCCTTCCTCAAAACCCGACGGCGCACACCCCCTCCCCTTATTTTCATTTTTCTTCCTCCGCCCTCACTCTCGATCTCCCTCCGTCCTGTATGCTCGCCAGCCACCAAGGGAGCCGACGGCGGCCCCCTCCACCAACACGCCTTCTTCTCTTCCTTCGTTTCTTTTCCTCAAAACATTCCTTTTCTGCCTTCGATCTCTTCCTCGCTGCCTCTCTGTCTCCGTCGTTCATTTCGTTTTTCCGGCAAGCGACGGCGGAGCTCGAACGTAGACGGCCCGCGGGTAAGCTCCTCCCTCCCTTTCCTCGTTCTACTTCTTGGTTCTTTGAGTTTTAAAGCATTCTGACCCATCTTCCTTTCTGTTCTTTGTTTTCTCCACTGTTTCTCTTCGGTTCTGGCGAGATTCACGGCGGCGGCGGCCTCCCACACTCCATACAACACCGGAATCGAACTTAGGTGACTTTACTCTTCAAATCCCTACCCTTTTCCATTCGTTTTTGGCGAGTTTAGAGAGAGAGTCCGAATGGGTTTAGGATTCTGAGTTTAGAAATGAACTAAAATAGTGTTTAAGCTTCAGTTTTGGTTGGTTGATGTAATGAACTGATCAAACTTGATTGTCTATTTTGCTTTTGCTTAAAATTTCTCTTCCTTGCCTACTATGTAATTGAAGGGTCTTGAAGTTGGTTCTTTATGCCCCTCTTTTGTGGTTGTTTTGTGTGTTTGGTGTTCTTGGCTATGTGTTTGCTCAGTGTCTGTGATTAAGCTAAAGCAAGAACTCATGAACAAAAGCTGTCATCTTTATTGGTTGAGACTTGATTTTAGTTCATTAAATTAGAAAAATATGTGCCTAAGTCTTGGAACTGCCTGGTTTTGGGTTAAAAAATTGTGAAGTGATAGTATTGGTTTTTAGTACAATGGGATTTTTGGATAATCATGAATGAAGATTGGTAGGAGAATTTTTGAGATTTTGAGACAATCTAAGTTGTAGAGGGGTGCTATACCCTATGGGTTGTTTTGTTGAGTGCAATAATGGATTGTTGGTGATTGGGAATAAGTTGTCATAGTTTAGTTTATAAATTTAATGGACTCTTGATTAATTGATTTTGCTTGGATGACTGAGTGCAGCTAATCTTACTTTAAGGTAGAATTGGTACAAGTGTCCTTAGAGAATTTGGGCTAAATGATTTTTAGGATTTGATTAAGGTGAGAATGGTGGCTGATTACTTATTCACTTATTGTGAAATTTCATTATTTATGATTGGAGGATAAAGTGTTCAATGAAATATAGTTGTGAGTTGACATATTGATTTATATTGGTGGACATAAATATATGTGTGCAAATCTGATTGCTATTGATGAAAACCTGGGTTGGTAGTACTAATGCTTTGTTCTAGCAATGGTGTATTTTTAGTTGAACAATGTTTGAGCAGTTAAGGAGATGAAATAATAAAGTACTTGATTTGATGTCGGAGGACTGGTTTAGAGAAAGATTTGTGAACAAAGTGCTGAATAAATGTGAAATTGGTAATTTAATAGTGTGATAGGGATGTTGGAGAATAATTGAAATGTTTTGAGAAGCCACATTGTGTTTAGAATTGATATTAAGGAGATTGAAGTGCTTGGTGTTAGAGGCAAATATTCATGCTAATTAATTAATTGTGTGGAAGTGTTTTGCTAGTGATTAACAGTTAGAATGCATGGATAGGAAATGGGAAAGGTTAGTTAAACCCTCATAGGAGTTGGTTGTTTAATTTATTGGAAATTGTGGGATTATGTCTAACTCTTGAAATAAGTTCTAGAGTTGGAGGTGATGATGAATGGTGGGATGTTAATTGGAATGAAGTGAGAATTTGGTTGTTGATTTTGGACATAGAGGATTGATCATGAAAAATATAAAAGATTAGAAATAATGGTGATGATAAGTTATTTTTTTTTGCCTAGGCTTGAGTTTGAGACCATAAGTCTATGATGGGCAGAAAATAAAGAATATTGATTTGTAAATTTTATGCAATTGATAATTGTGAATGGGAGATATGATTTTCAGGGAATTGTGGTTCTTTATGTAATAGAGGAATGTTTTAATGTGGATGAATTGTTATTCTAGTTTTGTGTCACTTGCTGTGCCAACTTGGGAGTTCATAAACTTTCTAAGATAATATAACATAACAAGAGCATGAGTAGAAATATTAGGATTCGAGAGAGACGTTCATTACTCATATATATGTAAAGGATTGTTTATAACTATTATTATCTTATGTAATAATAGGAGGGATTAAGAGGAAAGTACTCGGAAATTCTCAAGGAAGGGTAAGGACAAGCATTGGAGCGCAAAATGCTGAAGGTAATCACTCTTACCTTGCTATAACATTGAGGGTGACGTTAGTTAGGGATTTTGTAAAATCCCTTTTCACCCTCTATATATATATATATATTATCTTTAAAAGGGTATTTTTATACAAAACAGGCTATCGGGTGCCTTTCAAACACGATTATTTTCATATAAAGAAATTTGAAACTCTGTATATCTATTATCCTGTTTGGTGGTGGTTATCGAATTGGAATGGTGTGAAAGGTTTATGAATATAGTGTTAAGATAGTTGTTTGAGGGATTTATATAGATGCTATCAAGGATAGTGATAGTAGGTTGTGGGAAAGAGTTGAGTTGTTGTGAAGGAGATAGTGAATGAAATTGAGATATTCAAGGATATTTGTGATTGAGATATGAAATGCTGTGGATGAGATATTAACAGGAATATGTGAGCATTGCATGACACTGAATTTTGTGTACCATCGCGCGATGATAACTGTCGATAGGCCAATCGACAGTTATTTGTACTGAGGATCCTTTTCAGATTGATTGGATCAGGGATCATAGGTCGACTTATTGAGAGAAGTGACCTACGGTTGTTTTGGCATTGAAGAGCCCAACCGCGCCTACGGTTGTTTGGCATTGAAGAGTCCAACCGTTCCCGTTCTGTAATGGAAACAGAATTGGGGTTCCATCTCTGGAGATTGCCAGAGAGGGAAATTGTCCCCTCATTATGGAGAGGGACACAGTATCAAATCATATAGTGAAGAATAGATGCTTGAATGCACCGTGGTGGCACAATGCATCTATAGGTGAGTGTGAGAGTTGGGGTAGTAATACGCATGGATTGGAGATAGAGATGATGAGATTATTGTTGAGAAGTGACAGAGATTTGAATGACGTTTGGGAGAAAACTTGATATATATATATATATGTATTATTGATTTTAAAACTGTGGTACCCTTTAGACGCCCTTACTACCGCACATCTCACTGTTATAGTGAGTTAAGCGGTGATTACTGGGACAATTTTGTCTCATCCCACGATTACTCACATTTTTGCAGGTGATCATGCACAGGCACGAGAATTAGGAAGGGAATTAAATTTCAAAGGTTATTTAGACTATGAAAACATGTATATTGCCAAAAATGTATAGGTCTGCATTCGCTTCCGCATATTTTTATTTTTTAGTGATATTATTGGTTAATCGGGGAAATGTACTAGGTTGCTCCTTTTTCTAACCATGTTAGGTGATCCTTTTCTAACATGGTTAGCTATTAATTATCCATGATAGTATTCAGGTTATATTCGAAAATTCTTTTCTATCATGGATAATGATTATTAGTAGGAAATTCTTTTTCTAACTATGATAGATTTATTGATATTATGGAAATCATTTTTCTATCATAGTTAGTGAAGGTAGTATTGAATTAATCAGGGAATTAGTAACATTATGTTACAATCCCATTAATGAGCCTAGAATGAAGTTGAGTTTGGAGCGTTCCTATCTCAAATTGAACCAACTTCAATTGAACAGGCCTTAAAAGATTGTGATTGGATCATTGCCATGCAGGAAGAACTTAATCAATTTGAAAGAAGTCAAGTTTAGGATTTAGTACCTAGACCATCTCACCAATCCATAGTTGAAACCAAATGAGTTTTTAAGAGCAAACTGGATGAGACTGGCCTAATTACTAGAAACAAAGCCAGATTAGTAGCAAAAGGGTATAACCAAGAAGAGGGCATAGACTATGAAGAAACCTTTGCTCCAGTCGCAAGACTTGAAGCCATAAGGTTTCTTCTGGCCTTTACATCCATGAAAAAGTTTAAATTATATCAGATGGATGTAAAGAGTGCCTTTCTTAATGGCTATATCAAAGAAGAGGTATACGTTGAACAACCTCCTGGCTTTGAGGATCCTAAACACCCTAATTATGTCTTTAAATTGAAGAAAGCCCTATATGGACTAAAACAAGCTCCACGAGCTTGGTATGAGAGACTTAGCAACTTTTTGCTAAGAAAAGGTTTCTCAAGAGGAAAACTAGATAACACTATGTTTATACTGCATAAGGATAGACACATGCTAGTTGTTCAAATCTATGTTAATGATATTATATTTGGAGCAAGTAACGAGAAACTATGTGAAGAGTTTTCAAAGACAATGCAGGGAGAATTTGAAATGTCAATGATGGGAGAATTAACCTTCTTCCTAGGCCTACAGATCAAACAAAAGAATTATGGCATCTTCATCTCCCAAACAAAGTATTGTAGAGAAATCCTCAAGAAGTTTAGGATGGATGAATGCAAGGAGTATGATAGTCCCATGAGCACCATTGCCGCTCTCGATGCTGACATAAAGGGAAGTTCAGTTAGCCAGCCAATGTATAGAGGAATGATAGGTTCTCTATTATATTTAACTGCTAGCAGACCTGATATACAATTTAGTGTTGGCATGTGTGCTAGATTTCAGGCCAACCCCAAGGAATCTCACCTTACATGTGTTAAACGAATCTTGAGATACCTTGAGGGAACACAAGAACTTGGTCTTTGGTATCCCAGAGGTAACCAAGAATTTTTGTGGGCTTACTCTGACGCTGACCATGCAGGTTATAAAACAGATAGGAAGAGCACTAGTGGCCTATGTGCCTTCCTTGGTGGCGGTCTAGTGTCATGGGAAAGCAAGAAGCAGACTTGCGTCTCACTATCATCCACAGAGGCAGAGTATATTGCTGCTGCAAGTTGTTGTGCCCAGGTGTTGTGGTTGAAAAACCAACTTCGAGATCTTGGCTTAGAATTTCCAGAGGTTCCCATTTCTCTGTGACAACATGAGCACTATTAGCCTTGCCAAGAATCCCGTTCAGCACACAAGAACAAAGCACATTGATGTCAGACATCAATTCATAAGAGATCATGTTCAGAAGAAAGATGTCAAGGTGCAGTTTGTTCCAAACCAGCATCAACTTGCAGATATCTTTACCAAGCCTCTGAGGGCTGATCAATTTGCCTATATAAGGGGTAATTTGGGAATGGTAAACCCAAATGAAGTTTAATTCTTCATTATAAACTTGTTCTTAAATGTTAAAGCCTGTAAACTGTACTAACTTAGGCATCGGAATGCCAATCTTTAGTTTTGCAGGTCCCCTTCTGAAAGGGTCATGTGAACGTACAATGTTAAATCTTAAGTTTTTCACATCCGGAAGCGGAGATCCACTTCCGCTAGCACTATAGCGGGAACAATCCCTCAATCTGAGCAAAGATGGCTTTTGTAAAATTCTGTTACTTAATCTCTAATTAAATAATGATATCCATTTTAATCCTTTAATGTATTTACTAACTATGATAGGAAAAGGATTTTCCATAACATCAATATACCTATCATAGTTAGAAAAAGGACATTCTAATGAATAAGACATTATCCACGATAGAAAAGAATAAACTAATACAACCTGAATACTATCATGGATAATTAATAGCTAACCATGTTAGAAAAGAATCACCTAACATGGTTAAAAAAATAAACAACCTAATGTTCAATAATATCAAATACATATAAATATATGCGGAAACGAATGCAGGCCTATACAAATTGGCAATATACAATTCCAAATAACTATATAACTTCTACTACCTAATTCCCTTTCCTGATGCTCGCGCCTGTGCATGAATACCTGCAAAAATGTCAGTAATCGTGGGATGAGACAATTTGTCCCAATAATCACCGCTTAACTCACTATAACAGTGAGATGTGCGGTAGCGAGGGCGTCTAAAGGGTACCTCATTTTAAAACCAATAATATATATATATATATATATATATATATATATATATATATATATATATATATATATATATGTCCAGTCTTTCATTCATCATTCAAGTCCCTCCGTTTAAATCAACTCAAATTCATCATCTCTACTTCCCACATATCACTCAAATCCCTCAGTCAATTCCAAGTCAGTCAACAGACAAAATAAACGTGATTGACACTGTGCCCAGTCTCAAATCTGAAAGCATGAAAAAGGGAGCACTTTAAATAGTGAAAACATCCCTGAAAAGGGAGCACTATAAATAGTGAAAACATCCCTGGTTCCTTTACAATCCGAGGAACCTGTACAATTAACCTATCGATTTGCGCAAATCGATAGGTTACATCGGCCGACGGTACTAATAATCAGTGTCATGCAAAGCTCACAATCCCTATTCTATATTCCATCAACATAACTCCCTAATTTTTTTTTCTACACAACCTACGATACATTCAGTCCACTGTAACTCTCAATATCACTGTCAAATCAAAATACCAAGATCTCAACATCTATACACTCACATACACAGTCCAACAATATCACCAGCAGGATACTACATATATAATGTGTCAAAATCTTTCATATGAAAATAATCGTGTTTGAAAGGCACCCGATAGCCTGTTTTATATAAAAATACCTTTTCAAATATAATATATATATATAGAGGGTGAGAAAGGATTTTAAAAATCCCCAACTAACATCACCCTCAATGTTATAGTAAGGTAAGTGTGATTACCTGTCGCCCTTTAGCACTGCGATGTCCTTCCTTACCATTTCTTGAAGATGTTCTCCAAACACTTCCCTCTTAGTTCCTCCTATATTGATAGGATACAAATGATAAATTAATATCATTTTCACTTTATAACACTTGACGTCTCTCTCGTATTCATATGTTACTACCCATTCCCCTTACATTCATTTTTCTAATAAATCATTTCAATTCCAGAAAATATAACTAATCCACATCAAACAACATTCACAATCGTCACCGTATTAACAAGATGATCAATACCATGTTCAATGCAAGGTTCACAAAGGAGAGCACCCAAACATTAGCAATCTCATACTCTCAACTTTATTCGATTAACCAACTATAGTCATTAAGCAGAAATCTCAAACAAAACATACTAGGGCCATTTGAGTTCCAAGTTTCAAAACAAATATCACAAACCAACATGCAGTTAAATACATAAATCACACAATCAAGCAAACAGTCCAAAACCTAAACAATCACACATGCGCCATTACCAAATCTGAAACTTACAAAAATCACCAAGCTCAATTGGATTCACATACAACCTAAAAGCATCTTCAGTGGTTCATTTATTATCTTCATTTCAAGTGAAGAATTGCATAAAAGAAAATCAAAACAATTTCTAATAAAAACAAGAGAGCACTATACAATAATACTTACAGCTCATTTCAGACTTCTGATAATACAATAATACACACCCATGTAAACATATTTCCACCTTTCATAATTAAATTGAAATCTTGACTCAATTAGAAAAATGAATCCATAGCATTTAGTTTAAGCAATAATTTCTACCAACCCAAACAGCAACAACAAAATTTCTTAACTTCCACTTACACACATAAAAAAACATCCTATTCCTCTTTCTTAAATCAAAGATCACATAAATCCCTCTCAATAAAATAAGTACTTTAAATTCTTCCAACTTCATTCCGCCAAAACCGTCCACACAAGCGTAGAAAGGTAACTATGATTCAAAACCTACTTTAAAGTATGCATAAAAAGCACTTATATGCTTCAACAGTCTTCCTCCTTTACTCAATCACGCAGTACATCCAACAACCACAAATCAATCATGCATAAACCACAACTTAAACATCAACTCCATGTTCCTATGTACCCAACTGAAAATCCATGCACACCAATTGCCTAGGATAAATGTGATTCAAGAGCTTTCACCAACTATACCGCTCTAAATGACCTCATTTAACTAACCAAAATCCATAATAAAGCATCAATCTATCGCTTACTTTCAGTTCACACAAAAAGATATTAAACAGACCAGCATCAATCACCTTTCAACCTGTTAGAATCTTAAGTTTTGATGGTGACTAAGGTGTGATATGGTCTAGTACTTAAGAGAACATAATCAACACTTAGGAAGGATTAGATGACATGGTTAGAATCCTAAGTTAAGTCACAACTGGATGCGGAATCACTTCCGGATAGACTAGGACTCGCGCACGCGGATGAATGATTTATCCCCCAGCGGCAGCGAGTAACACACTAGGGAATTAACTTAGTCCATGAGCATTAGCTATACAAAACCTAAGACTAAGCTATTGAAATTCGTGGCTGTCACCCAAGAGGGGGGGGGTGAATTGGGTGAGGGAATAAAACTTAAACTCTTTTCGAAAGACTGCTTGTGCTCGGTGATGATGATAATAAATAATGCTATGCACAAGTCAGTATGCTATGTGATGCAAAATAGAATGATCAAGTATAAATATATGCACACATAAATTTATCCTGGTTCGGTCACCCAGACCTACATCCAGTCCCCAGGCTACACCTGAGATTTCCAATCCACTATTCTTGTTTAAACCGGGCACAAGAGAAGCCTTTACACTTTAGGTTTTACGAGCACGGGTTCACCTAACAACCCACAGGTTTTACAACGGGTTCACCTGCAAACCTTACAAACGCAAGTTTTACGGGCTAACTTGCAACCTATGGAGATTTAGAAAACTTCTAAATGCTCCCCCTTACAAAATGTAAGATTACAATTAAGTTCACTCTATGAACTGATTTTGTTAAACACTTAAGCTCAAAACTAACTCTCTCAAAGAGTGGATGATGTTACTCACTTAAGTACAAATGAATCACTCTCTAAGAATATTACATATCAAAGTCCGAGAGTAGAAGATGAGAGGAATGTAGAATAGTGTTTCAGACAATAAGCTCTGTTCTCTCTCTCTTTTTCAAGCCCCCTTCTTCAGAAATGAAGAACATCCCTTTTATACCAGCCTCTGAATATCTAACCGTTGGAGAGGCAATAAGACCGTTTGATTATAGACGTTGGGGCCTTGTTTACGTTGTCCTCATTAATGCACAGCAGGGTTGACTTTGCTTTATCTAAAAAGGTGCTCTGACCAAGCTGTTCTGTCAACACTGTTCTGGCAATACTATTCTGACAAAAGTCGTTCTGACATCTGAACATTTTGTACGGTCCGACTCTTGCTTGCTGTCAGAGAAGACTTCGTTCCTCAAGCATAAGTCCAGGATGTTAAGAGACTCATTATCGGAAGCTCTCTTGCTATCTGAAGCTCGTGGACTCTAACATTTTGCTTGCTATCACATAGAGGAACTTTGTCTTCCAAGCACTTGTCCATGAATGATAAGAGTGCTTTGCTATTGGATCCTCTCTTGCTATCAGAAGCTCTCTTATGGACTCTGACTTTTGTGGGCAGTATGAGCTTTGACACCTTGAGTGAATCTTCAGATTATGTTCTCATACTCCTCATGCTTGGTAGGTAACAATGTTGTTTGAATGTGTCTGTTATCCTCTTGTTACCGTTGGAAGGAACATCTTCTTAAATGCTTCAGCAGGGTTGACTTGCTTTATCTCTGAAAAGTAGTCCTGACACCTCTGCTCTGTTAAAAGCATTCTGACACTGCATCTCTTTGAACGTTCAGACATCCTGATTGCTTGCGGAAGCAACTTCTCATCCGGAAGCAACCTTACTGAGTGTGCTGCACTTGAACGTTAGTTTAGCAATATAATCATATAGTCTCATGCAGTGGGTGATCCTAAATCTAAGGTGTATCCGGAAGCACTTCTACATCCGGAAGTAAATTCACTTGATGAGGGATTTAGTTCACCATGACTTGCTCTCGCTTAGTCTATTTCATTCCACCACTCAGCGCTAGTCACTGAGCTATCGGAAGCACTTTTACTTGACGTGGTGAATTCACTGACGCTTAGGGTGAAATCTATTCTATCAGTCTGCGCCAGTCAAGATCTAATAGGAAGCAACTTCACTTGATGTTGCATTTCCGCTGACGCTCGGGGTTATATCTAGTCTATCAACCTGCGCCAGTCTAAATCTAATAGGAAGTGCTTTCACTTGGCGAAGTAGACTTACTGACGCTTGGGGTACTAACTATTCTATTGCTCTGCGCCAGTCTAAGTCTAACAGGAAGCGCTTTCACTTGGGGAAGTAGACTTACTGACGCTTGGGGTAATATCTATTCTGTCGCTCTGCGCCAGTCTAATTCTAACAGGAAGCAAACTCACTTCCGATTGAAACATAGCTTAGTCTTAAGGTTTTGTGTACCTAATTCTCATGGACTAAGTTAAATCCCTAGTGATTTACTTGCTGACGCTGGGGGATGAAAGCATTCATCCGCATGCGCAAGTCCTAATCTAACCGGAAGTGATCTTGCATTCTCAAGTGATCTAACTCAGGATTCTAACCATGTCATCTAATCCCTCCTAAGTGTTGATTATGTTCTCTTAAGTACTAGACCATATCATACCTTAGTCACCATCAAAACTTAAGATTCTAACATTCTCCCCCTTTTTGATGATGACAAACCCATAGATGACTAGAGAACATAATTAAACTTAGATCACTCATCCTAGAGCTATATTCCTTTCCCCATTTCTCTCCCCAAAAATCTAGGCATCTTATCTATCTCTCAGCTCTAGACATCTCATGTCTCATCTCTCGCTAGACATCTCATATCTCATCTCTAGCTAGACATCTTATATCTCATCTCTAGACATCTCATCTCTCTCCCCCTTTTGGCTTCATCAAAATCCAACAGGTGCAAGCTAGCCTTAGGGATGGGGATACTTTTATCGTTCTCCTAGGAATGGGCTTTCTACCTAATATTTCTCCCTATGTATCGCTAATAAAGATTTGTTCTAGACTATTCAATACAATGTACGAGAATTAACAAGGAACAGCAATAATGGCTCATGATCCTAAATGATTGTATTTTCCCTAAACACTATGTAGGATAGTTAAACATGTTTTTCAAAGGAGATATTGATACATCAAATCTAATCATAATTAAATTAAGATCAAAACATACAAAACAGTTTTCTTTTTGAAGGTGAAAATTCTTTCCAAATGTAATTTTGATCCTCTCGAATTGATTAACATGATATCAAAAGTAATTTTGATGTGTTTAAAAATGATGATTATGATATCAAATGAAATATGTGATTTTAAAATTCAAATGAGATGAAATCTGATACCTAATGAAATCAAATGAGATCTGTGAGTTTGAACTTGTGGTATCAAAGGAAATGATTGAATGCCAAATGAAATTTGTGATACCATATGAAATGAAATCAAATCAAATGAAATTTGTGTTTTTAAAAGTGCCAAAAATAATTTCCAAACAAATTGCATCACAGCATCTTAAGAGTTTATTATCGATGACAGCATGTGACTCTCTATTTTCAAGGGATCATTAACAGGTAATGTCCACTTACTTCTCTTCTATATTAAGATTAATCATCATTAAATCAAGAAAGGAAGCATATAAGAGAGGTATGTTATCAATTACTTTCCAGCATGTCATTTAGAGGATACAGATGTGTGAGCTAGGATGATTTTCTAAGACAGTGAATGATTTTGAAGTCAATGCAGATTGAGAGAAACATCCTAAGTTGACACCCTTACCAATGCCATGTATGCATCATATGTAAGAAATGGTAAGGTGTAGATGTTACCACAGATGAGGGGTACTCATACTCTATTAGACTCAGGAATCTGAATCATACGCAGATAAGCATGCTTCCTGACATCTTCAAGAGGTGTGCTATCTCAAGTGGAAACCCCTAGCGCAAGTGCTTTGATGATTCGCTTCGGCAAGCTGAGCTACAACCACAAGCGGACATGACTGGGCAGTCACTCTACTCTTCCCATGGTTCAATAGTTGGCCTGCTATCGAAGACGCTGATTGTTGCGAAAGCAACCTTGCTCAGACTTGATGATTGGTCCTGCATGTGCTTGAGGAAGCAAGCGCTTCCTGATGGTCAGTGAAAGAACTTAAGATTTAACATTGGAGACCATACTCAGGACATTCAAGTCAATATGTGTTAGTCAGCACAAGTTAATAATTTTAAGAAATCATGCTTGCTAATTTGGTTTTAAGAAAATAAGAGCAATGATTATGTGAGAACTAATTTTGAAATTGTCTACACGTTCACATAGTTTCACTATCAAGATATGAACTCCATTTATACTCTCATAGATAAATATCAATGTGATAGTATAGCGAGTATCAAACAGGTGGCATATTTTCAGAGTTTCGTAAGCAAGTATAGTTCAATAAATATGCCTCAAGGATGTTCATGTTAGATCATGAAGACATGTGAATTATTAACACAATGAAATTTTGAGAAATCTTCGTCCTCACAAAATAGTTTGATTTCAAGACTAAATCCGGTTTACAAAAACAGCCAAATTTCAGCATGTGATTACGAGAATAATTTCCAAATTTTAGCTCAAGTTCTTCTAGATATGGTCAGTGTGATCTCATTGTTCTTAGGATATCAACAAGCTCGAAATTAATACAGATTATAGCATGCTTGTGATACTATGCCATGTTTTACAGATCTAGCAGAGTTTAATTCAAGGCATTTCCTAAGATTTCTAATGCATGTCAGACAAGAGAGAGACTATCCATTAAATTTCACAACAGAATATGTAAGGGATAGAAATGCTCATGTGTATTGGCGAGAGTTTCTCAGGTTTAGTATAGCCATTCCACACATCTTGATAAGAGGCATTTTCGTTGCCATTCTCTCTTGGTCATTCTCATTGTTCAAGCTTCAATAATTTGTGTCAACATTCTTAAACCACAAACTTGAATCGAGATCATTAGTAGATTGAGAACTTAAGATGTAATTAAGAGGGATGTATTGTTCTCGAACCCATAGCTGCTTATGCATTGAAAAACTTGATGCAAGAGATACCATATGAAATGGAAAATCAGAAATAACTTTTGAATGCTATCATGAGGAATGGTTGTCATGTAAGTTTAAAGAGGATCGGAATCTGTTTTGAAAGTTTGCATTTCAAAAAGGATCTTTCAAAAATCAAGGTGAATGTATAAACTATTTTCTTTTCTGAGAGGCGCCCAAAAAAAAAAAATTGCTAAGCATATATGAGTAAAACGATTTAGACACCATATGAAAAACTCTGAAGAAGGTTTTTTGTTTGAGTCAAAATTCTGAAACTAGTTCTGAATCTTCTTAACAATGTCAGAAATCTTGGAACACAATGATTCAGCATGCACAAATTTAGTAGGTTTTGAAGAAGGTTCAGTTTCAAAGTGTCAGACTTCTTGAATCTGTAAAATCAGTATGCATTATATCAGAAAATGAATTTGATATGATAGGATCATTTTTACAGAAAATAAGGTTATCACAGATAAGGGAAATCATATCAATTTCAGAGAAATAAAATCTGTTAAGCTCATCATGCATTTACTACCCAAAAGATTATTCAAGTAAAGAGGAGGGTAAGAATGATATCACCATAGCTCCATTCGCATCAAGCAGTAGCTCGCTTGATTTTGGTTGACAATGCAAGGATTCTATTTTCAGAGCAGCACCAAAATCTATGCGTGACGAATGCTTATCAAGACTTGACTAATTGTTCAGATGAGGTACAGTCCTGAGTCCTGTTGAGGCTAATAGGATGAATTGGAGCTGGTGCAGAGGGATGAATTCACTTGGTGATCACTACTACTCGCATCTCTCGCCTCTTGAACCCATACTTCTTACACAGCTCTTCACTCAGATTAGGTGCTGGCGCAGAGAGAGACACAGGTTCAGCAGAGGGTATCTCCGCAGGTTGATCACTCAGTGCTATCTCAAGCTTGCCTCTGTGCCAGCAGACTGTTGGGGGCACATGAATCAGATGGCTTCCCCAAGGGCGAGCCTTCCTGCTTGGGCAATCCGCTTCATTTCAATTTCCCTTCTGAGGGCAGCAGTGACATCCTGGTCAAGTCCGAGGGGTGGCTATCTTAGCCTATCTCTCTCTGATTTTGTTCATGTTCCTTGTTCATTTTAGCCCATAACTCATCTTCACCCTTGTCTTGCTGAACCTCCGGATTGCCTTTCCTACAAAATATCAGATAGTTCCTTCCTTTTGTATCCAAGTCTGGATCTGAAGGTCAGTTTGTAGGCTATATGTAATTCACATGCACTTAGAGATTACTTGCTATGTGTATGGCATGGTGAATCTATCATGACTATATGCACAAGGATATACAAGGTTTTTGATCAAGATAGTCATGGATCTCATGTAGATTATGAACATTACTTATTTCTTTAAGCTTTCTTCAATGATAAATATAATGTTCACATCTTAGGATGCTTAATGTAAAATCTCAATAAGTCCATCTAATATTAGCATAGGAGATTTTACTATCAAATGCTTCGTTGCTAAGTGATCCCTTGTTTACCCAAGGAGATCTTCTATACTTATCCTTGGTTCGAAGCACTTTCTTCTGAGAGGTAGGATTCAAGAGCCTTTCCAATGATGATCGAGGAATCCACTCTCTCTTGTTCTTCTCAGGATAATTGAATGGAACTTTGTGATAGCTCATCCTTGAGACAGAACCATTGTCCCTTGTGGTGGCCGACAGCTTCTTATGATTGTACCAGTGGGTTTCAGCAGTTGCATCACCACGAGTTCTCTTCTTTGGGATAAGAGGAACTCTTGATTTTTCCTGCACAAGTAAGGCACTAGGAGAATGTTTTGGTACCCATTTGTACTTGGGTCCTACATGGTTAGCACTGGACCTTACTTGTCCTTTAGGAATCCATACAAACTTATTTCTCACATTTGAATTTCTTCTAAGACTGCATGTGTGAGAATTATGTCCTAATCTACCACAATAATGACAGATAATGGAATGATAATCAAAATGAGGCTTCCTATCATTATCATGATTAGTTTTCTTTAGAAAAGCTTTTTGTTCCTTTGAAATTTCAGTTTCTTTTGAAAGCTTTTCTTTTTCCTTCAACACGTGTTTACAATCAAAACATTTTTCAAGACATGTTGAAGTTTTCCCTACCGATAGTGGGCTAGCTATCGGAACCACTAGTTCTTTAAAAGAACCCTCGGAAACTTTAGATGTAGAAGAAGAAATTAGTTTTTCAAGTTTCCTATCTTTTTCTTTTAAGCCTAGAAGTTCTTTTGCAAGTTTACAATATTCAGTATATAACTCATTGTATGCATCTTGCAAATCAGAGAGTTCAATTTCAGATCCAGATACCTCACTTTCTGAATCTTCTAGGCAGAGATGGATACTCTCTTCACTGAAGTCTGCTTCCTCAATATCAGTTTCCAAAAGCTCATCAGTAGATGATCCACAAAGAGCACGAGTTGAGCTTTGGACAGCTGTGCTTTCAAGAGATGGGTTAGAAGCATATATCACATCAAGAGTATTCCAAATATCTCTAGCACTAGAGCAATGTTTGATTTTCTGGAAATCATTTTCAGTTAAGCCTTTGTATAAAATTTGCATTGCTCTAATGTTTAAGGAAAACAAATTTTTCTCCCTTTCAGTCCAGTTTCCTCTTGGTTTGAAATCAAAATCATTTTCAAAAATATCCCACATTTTCAAACTAGTGGATTTTATAAAACTTTCCATTCTTGCTTTCCACCAACAAAAATCAATATTTTCTAACACAGGTGGAATGGTATGATCAAAGCCTTTGGAAAACATTTTAACCCAAATCAGCCAAGGTCTTTGCACTTGAGATCGTTTGATCCTTTAAACAAGTGACCTGCTCTGATACCAAATGAAATTCGTGGCTGTCACCCAAGAGGGGGGGGGTGAATTGGGTGAGGGAATAAAACTTAAACTCTTTTCGAAAGACTGCTTGTGCTCGGTGATGATGATAATAAATAATGCTATGCACAAGTCAGTATGCTATGTGATGCAAAATAGAATGATCAAGTATAAATATATGCACACATAAATTTATCCTGGTTCGGTCACCCAGACCTACATCCAGTCCCCAGGCTACACCTGAGATTTCCAATCCACTATTCTTGTTTAAACCGGGCACAAGAGAAGCCTTTACACTTTAGGTTTTACGAGCACGGGTTCACCTAACAACCCACAGGTTTTACAACGGGTTCACCTGCAAACCTTACAAACGCAAGTTTTACGGGCTAACTTGCAACCTATGGAGATTTAGAAAACTTCTAAATGCTCCCCCTTACAAAATGTAAGATTACAATTAAGTTCACTCTATGAACTGATTTTGTTAAACACTTAAGCTCAAAACTAACTCTCTCAAAGAGTGGATGATGTTACTCACTTAAGTACAAATGAATCACTCTCTAAGAATATTACATATCAAAGTCCGAGAGTAGAAGATGAGAGGAATGTAGAATAGTGTTTCAGACAATAAGCTCTGTTCTCTCTCTCTTTTTCAAGCCCCCTTCTTCAGAAATGAAGAACATCCCTTTTATACCAGCCTCTGAATATCTAACCGTTGGAGAGGCAATAAGACCGTTTGATTATAGACGTTGGGGCCTTGTTTACGTTGTCCTCATTAATGCACAGCAGGGTTGACTTTGCTTTATCTAAAAAGGTGCTCTGACCAAGCTGTTCTGTCAACACTGTTCTGGCAATACTATTCTGACAAAAGTCGTTCTGACATCTGAACATTTTGTACGGTCCGACTCTTGCTTGCTGTCAGAGAAGACTTCGTTCCTCAAGCATAAGTCCAGGATGTTAAGAGACTCATTATCGGAAGCTCTCTTGCTATCTGAAGCTCGTGGACTCTAACATTTTGCTTGCTATCACATAGAGGAACTTTGTCTTCCAAGCACTTGTCCATGAATGATAAGAGTGCTTTGCTATTGGATCCTCTCTTGCTATCAGAAGCTCTCTTATGGACTCTGACTTTTGTGGGCAGTATGAGCTTTGACACCTTGAGTGAATCTTCAGATTATGTTCTCATACTCCTCATGCTTGGTAGGTAACAATGTTGTTTGAATGTGTCTGTTATCCTCTTGTTACCGTTGGAAGGAACATCTTCTTAAATGCTTCAGCAGGGTTGACTTGCTTTATCTCTGAAAAGTAGTCCTGACACCTCTGCTCTGTTAAAAGCATTCTGACACTGCATCTCTTTGAACGTTCAGACATCCTGATTGTTTGCGGAAGCAACTTCTCATCCGGAAGCAACCTTACTGAGTGTGCTGCACTTGAACGTTAGTTTAGCAATATAATCATATAGTCTCATGCAGTGGGTGATCCTAAATCTAAGGTGTATCCGGAAGCACTTCTACATCCGGAAGTAAATTCACTTGATGAGGGATTTAGTTCACCATGACTTGCTCTCGCTTAGTCTATTTCATTCCACCACTCAGCGCTAGTCACTGAGCTATCGGAAGCACTTTTACTTGACGTGGTGAATTCACTGACGCTTAGGGTGAAATCTATTCTATCAGTCTGCGCCAGTCAAGATCTAATAGGAAGCAACTTCACTTGATGTTGCATTTCCGCTGACGCTCGGGGTTATATCTAGTCTATCAACCTGCGCCAGTCTAAATCTAATAGGAAGTGCTTTCACTTGGCGAAGTAGACTTACTGACGCTTGGGGTACTAACTATTCTATTGCTCTGCGCCAGTCTAAGTCTAACAGGAAGCGCTTTCACTTGGGGAAGTAGACTTACTGACGCTTGGGGTAATATCTATTCTGTCGCTCTGCGCCAGTCTAATTCTAACAGGAAGCAAACTCACTTCCGATTGAAACATAGCTTAGTCTTAAGGTTTTGTGTACCTAATTCTCATGGACTAAGTTAAATCCCTAGTGATTTACTTGCTGACGCTGGGGGATGAAAGCATTCATCCGCATGCGCAAGTCCTAATCTAACCGGAAGTGATCTTGCATTCTCAAGTGATCTAACTCAGGATTCTAACCATGTCATCTAATCCCTCCTAAGTGTTGATTATGTTCTCTTAAGTACTAGACCATATCATACCTTAGTCACCATCAAAACTTAAGATTCTAACAGCTATGATTCAACCGGAAGTGAAGTTGCTTCATGTTAAACTTAGACTGACGCAGACTGATAAGATAGATATCACCCCAAGCGTCAGTAAGTTCACTTCGTCAAGTAAAAATGCTTCCTGTTAGACTTAGACTGGCGCAGACTGATAAAATAGATATAACCCTAAGCGTCAGTAAGTTTACCTCGTCAAGTGAAAGTGCATCCGATAGCGTAGTGACTAGCGCTGACTGTTGGATTGAAGAACACTGAGCGAGAGTGGGTAATAGTGAACAAAATCTTTCATCCAGTAGTTTTACTTCCGGATGTAGGAGTGCTTCCGGATACATCATAGACTAAGAGGACTAACGTTCAAAGTATACAATACACTAAGTCAGAACATAGTCTAAGTAAGACTACTCCCCATAGCAAACAAGCTTCCCAAAGCATGTATAGTTCTTACTATATTTGATTATATATATTGCTATGTTGGACTAACCAGTATGTGCAGAACTTAGTCACACTTCCGGATGCAGATGAGCTTCCGGATGCAAAGACTCTTGGTATTGGGATTCAGAGATTAACACTTGCAGAGCAAGATTGCCACTTCCGGATGAACGATGATCATCCGTCAGCAAGAGTACAAGAGTAAACGTCACATACTCAGAAGTCAGAATGCTTTTGTCAGAGCAGAGGTGTCAGGACTACTTTTCAGAGATAAAGCAAGTCAACCCTGCTAAGCTTTAATGGAGCGTTTAAAAAGATGTACTTTCCAACGGTAACAAGAGGTTAACAGATATTCAAACAACATTGTTACCTACCAAGCATGAGGAGTATGAGAGATAAGGAGAACATAATCTGAAGATTCATTCAAGCTGTCAAAGCTCATACTACCCACAAGAGTCAGAGTCCATAAGAGAGCTTCTGATAGCAAGAGAGCATCCAATAGCAAAGCGCTCTTATCATTCATGGACAAGTGCTTGGAAGACGAAGTTCCTCTATGTGATAGCAAGCAGAATGTTAGAGTCCACGAGCTTCACTTCAGATAGCACGAGAGCTTCCGATAGTAAGTCTCTTAGCATCCTGGACTTATGCTTGAGGAACGAAGTCCTCATCTGACAACAAGCAAGAGTCAGACCATACAGTGTATAGATGTCAGAACGACTTTTGCCAGAACAGTGTTGTCAGAACAGTGTTGACAGAACAGCTGGTCAGAGCACCTTTTCAGATAAAGCAAAGTCAACCCTGTTGTGCATTAAAGAGGACAACGTAAACAAGGCCCCAACGGCTATATTCAAACGGCCTTATTGCCTCTCCAACGGTTGGATAATCAGAGGCTGGTATAAAAGGAGATGTTCTTCATTTCTGAAGAAGAGAGCTTGAAAAAGAAGAGCTAGAGAAGAGAGAGCTTCATGGGTTTGATAAGTAAGAGAAATAGAATGAAGAAGCTCAAGCCTACTATCTGAAATATCCTTCTACTCTCTGATCTTAAGTTGTAATATTCTTAGAGAGAATTTGTTGAGAGCAATTATTGTACCTAATCTGTTCATTGAGTGAACCCACTTAGTTGAGCTTAAGTGTTTATCAAAATCAGTTCATAGAGTGAACATATCATTAAATCCTCTAATTGAAAGAGGCTGTTCTAAAGCTTGTGCTGAAGAACAGAATTGTTATCTTACAAGTGTAAGGGGGAGCATTTAGAGGTTGTCTAAATCTCCATAGGTTGCAAGTGAGCCCGCAAAACTTGCGGTTGTAAAGGTTGCAAGTGATCCCGTAAAACTTGCGGTTAGGTTTGCAGGTGAACCCGTTGTAAAACCTGTGGGTTGTTAGGTGAACCCGTGTTCGTAAAACCTAAAGTGTAAAGGCTTCTCTTGTGCCCGGTTTAAACAAGAATAGTGGATTGGAAATCTCAGGTGTAGCCTGGGGACTGGATGTAGGTCTGGGTGACCGAACCAGGATAAATTTATGTGTGCATAAATTTACATTTAATCATTCTATTTTGCATCACATAACATACTGACTTGTGCATAGCATTATTTATTATCATCATCACCGAGCACAAGCAGTCCTTCGAAAAAGAGTTCAAAGTTTTTTATTCCCTCACCCAATTCACCCCCCCCCCTCTTGGGTGACAGCCACACATTTCATTTGGTATCAGAGCAGGTCACTTGTTTAAAGGATCCAACGATCTCAAGTGTAAAGACCTTGGCTGATTTGGGTTAAAAATGTTTTCCAAAGGCTTTGATCATACCATTCCACCCGTGCTAGAAAATATTGATTTTTGTTGGTGGAAAGCAAAGATGGAAAGTTTTATACAATCCACTAGTTTGAAAATGTGGGATATTTTTGAAAATGATTTTGATTTCAAACCAAGAGGAAACTGGACTGAAAAGGAGAAAAATTTGTTTTCCTTAAACATTAGAGCAATGCAAATTTTATACAAAAGTTTAACTGAAAATGATTTCCAGAAAATCAAACATTGCTCTAGTGCTAGAGATATTTGGAATACTCTTGATGTGATATATGCTTCTAACCCATCTCTTGAAAGCACAGCTATCCAAAGCTCAACTCGTGCCCCTTGTGGATCATCTACTGATGAGCTTCTGGAAGCTGATATTGAGGAAGCAGGCTTCAGTGAAGAGAGTATCCATCTCTGCCTAGAAGATTCAGAAAGTGAGGTATCTGGATCTGAAATTGAATTCTCTGATTTGCAAGATGCATACAATGAGTTATATACTGAATATTGTAAACTTGCAAAAGAACTTCTAGGCTTAAAAGAAAAAGATAGGAAACTTGTAAAACTAATTTCTTCTTCTACATCCAAAGTTTCTGAGGTTTCTTTTAAAGAACTAGTGGTTCCGATAGCTAGCCCACTATCGGTAGGGAAAACTTCAACATGCCTTGAAAAATGTTTTGACTGTAAACACGTGTTGAAGGAAAAAGAAAAGCTTTCAAAAGAAACTGAGATTTCAAAGGAACAAAAAGCTTTTCTAAAGAAAACTAATCATGATAATGATAGAAAACCCCATTTTGATTATCATTCCATTATTTGTCATTATTGTGGTAGATTAGGACATATTTCTCACACATGCAGTCTTAGAAGAAATTCAAATGTGAGAAATAAGTTTGTATGGATTCCTAAAGGACAAGTAAGGTCCAGTGCTAACCATGTAGGACCCAAGTACAAATGGGTACCAAAACATCCTCCTAGTGCCTTACTTGTGCAGGAAAGATCAAGAGTTCCTCTTACCCCAAAGAAGAGAACTCGTGGTGATGCAACTGCTGAAACCCCCTGGTACAATCATAAGAAGCAATGCGCAACCACCAGGAACAATGGTTCTGTCTCAAGGATGAGCTATCACAGAGTTCCATTCAACTATCCTGAGAAGAACAAAAGAGAGTGGATTCCTCGATCAACATTGAAAAGGCTCTTGAATCCTACCTCTCAGAAGAAAGTGCTTCGAACCAAGGATAAGTATAGAAGATCTCCTTGGGTAAGCAAGGGATCACTTAGCAACGAAGCATTTGATAGTAAAATCTCCTATGCTAATATTAGATGGACTTATTGAGATTTTACATTAAGCACCCTAAGATGTGAACATTATATTAATCATAGAAGAAAGCTTAAAGAAATTAATAATGTTCATAATCCACATGCTGTCCATGACTATCTTGATCAAAAACCTTGTATATCCCTGTGCATATAGTCATGAAAGATTCACCATGCCATACACATAGCAAGTAATCTAAGTGCATGTGAATTATATATAACCTACAAACTGACCTTCAGATCCAGACTTGGATACAAAAGGAAGGAACTATCTGGTATTTTGTAGGAAAGGCAATCCGGAGGTTCAGCAAGACAAGGGTGTAGAAGACTCTGGCTAAAAAGAAGATCTCCTCCCTCGGTGAGCCATCAGACAGTGAAGAAGAGTCAATTGCTGATCCTAAGAATGCTCTGAATGGACAAGAAGGGAAAAGGGAAAGCTAGGTCAAGCCAACCTCAAGACCCCAACAACCCTGTCTGATAAACTCAGACTTCCCAGTTTGAAGGTTGAGATCAAAATGTTTATCTCCCTCACGGATCCATTACAATAGGAGATGCATCAACATTTGAAGGATCTGTTGAATTTAGTGAGACTGTTGATCTGAGAAGCCATCTGATTCATGTGCCCCCAACAGTCTGCTAGCACAGAGGCAAGCTTGAGATAGCGCTGAGTGATCAACCTGCGGAGATACCCTCTGCTGAGCCTATGTCTCCGTCTGCGCCAGCACCCTATCTGATTGAAGAGATGTGTATGAAGTATGGGTTCAAGAGGCCAGAGATGCCAGTGGTAGTGATCACCAAGTGAATTCATCCCTCTACACCAGCTCCAATCCATCCTATTAGCCTCAGCAAGACTCAGGACTGTACCTCATCTGAACAATTAGTCAAGTCTTGATAAGCATTCGTCACGCATAGATTTTGGTGCTGCTCTGAAAATAGAATCCTTGCATTGCCAACCAAAATCAAGCGAGCTACTGCTTGATGCGAATGGAGCTATGGTGATATCATTCTTACCTTCCTCCTTACTTGAATAATCATTTGGGTAGTAAATGCATGATGGGCTTAACAGATTTTATTTCTCTGAAACTGATATGATTTCCCTTATCTGTGATGACCTTATTTTCTGTAAAAATGATCCTATCATATCAAATTCATTTTCTGATATAATGCATACTGATTTTACAGATTCAAAAAGTCTGACACTTTGAAACTGAACCTTCTTCAAAACCTTCTGAATTTGTGCATGCTGAATCATTGTGTTCCAAGATTTCTGACATTGTTAAGAAGATTCAGAACTAGTTTCAGAATTTTGACACTAAAACCAAAAAACCTTCTTCAGAGTTTTCATATGGTGTCTAAATCGTTTTACTCATATATGCTTAGCGAATCTTTTTAAGGGCGCCTCTCATGAAAGAAAATAGTTTATGCCTTCACCTTGATTTTTGAAAGATCCTTTTTGAAATGCAAACTTTCAAAACAGATTCCGATCCTCTTTAAACTTACATGACAACCATACCTCATGATAGCATTCAAAAGTTATTTTTGATTTTCCATTTCATGTGGTATCTCTTGCATCAAATTTTTCAATGCATAAGCAGCTATGGTTTCGAGAACAATACATCCCTCTTAATTACATCTTTAAGTTCTCAATCTACTAATGATCTCGGTTCAAGTTTGTGGTTTAAGAATGTTGACACAGATTATTGAAGCTTGAACAATGAGAATAACCAAGAGAGAATGGCAACGAAAATGCCCCTTATCAAGATGTGTGGAATGGCTATACTAAACCTGAGAAACTCTCGCCAATACACATGAGCATTTCTATCCCTTACACATTCTGTTGTGAAATTTAATGGATAGTCTCTCTCTTGTCTGACATGCATTAGAAATCTTAGGAAATGCCTTGAATTAAACTCTACTAGATCTGTAAAACATGGCATACTATCACAAGCATGCTATAATCTGTATTAATTTCAAGCTTGTTGATATCCTAAGAACAATGAGATCACACTGAGCATATCTAGAAGAACTTGAGCTAATATTTGGAAATTATTCTCATAATCATATGCTGAAATTTGGTTGTTTTTGTAAATCGGATTTAGTCTTAAAATCAAACTATTCTGTGAGCATGAAGATTTCCAGTATTTCATTTTTGTGAGGATGAAGATTTTTCAAAATTTCATTGTGTTAATAATTCACATGTCTTCATGATCTAACATGAACATCCTTCAGGCATATTTGTTGAACTATACTTGCTTATGAAACTCTGAAAATATGCCACCTGTTTGATACTCGATGTACTATCACATTGATATTTATCTATGAGAGTATAAATAGAGTTCATGTCTTGATAGTGAAACTATGTGAACGTGTAGACAATTTCAAAATTAGTTTTCACATAATCATTGCTCATATTTTCTTAAACCAATCAGCAAGCATGATTTCTTAAAATTATTAACTTGTGCTGATTAACACAGATTGACTTGAATGTCCTGAGTATGGTCTCCAATGTTAAATCTTAAGTTCTTTCACTGACCATCAGGAAGCACTTGCTTCCTCAAGCACATGTAGGACCAATCATCAAGTCTGAGCAAGGTTGCTTTCGCAACAATCAGCGCCTTCGATAGCAGGCCAACCATTGAACCATGGGAAGAGTAGAGTGACTGCCCAGTCATGTCTGCTTGTGGTTGTAGCTCAGCTTGCCGAAGCGAATCATCAAAGCACTTGCGCTAGGGGTTTCCACTTGAGATAGCACACCTCTTGAAGATGTCAGGAAGCATGCTTATCTGCGTATGATTCAGATTCATGAGTCTAATAGAGTATGAGGATTCCTCATCTGTGGTAACATCTACACCTTACCATCTCTTATATATGATGCATACATGGCATTGGTAAGGGTGTCAATTTAGGATGTTTTTCTCGATCTGCATTGACTTCAAAATCATTCACTGTCTTAGAAAATCATCCCAGCTCACACATCTGTATCATTTATATGACACGCTGGAAAGTAATTGATAACATACCTCTCTTATATGCTTCTTTTCTTGATCTTGTGATGATTAATCTTAATATAGAAGAGAAGTAGATGGACATTACTTGATAATGATCTCTTGAAAATAGAGAGTTACATGCTGTCATCGATAATAAACTCTTGAGATGCTGTGATGCAATTTGTTTGGAAATTACTTTTGGCATTTTAAACTCACAAAATTCATTTGATTTGGTTTCATTTCATATGGTATCACAAATTTCACTTGGCATTCAATCATTTCATATCACAAGCTCAAACTCACATATTTCATTTGATTTCATTTGGTATCACGAATTTAAAATCACAAATTTTCATTTGATATCATAATCATTATTGTTGTTCCTTGTTAATTCTCGTACGTTGTATTGAATAATCTAGAACAAATCTTTATTAACGATACATAGGGAGAAATATTAGGTAGAAAGCCCACTCCTAGGACAACGATAGAAGTATCCTCATCCCTAAGGCTAGCTTGCACTTGTTGAATTTTGATGAAGCCAAAAGGGGGAGAGAGATGAGACATGAGATGTCTAGAGATGAGACATGAGATGAGATATAAGATGTCTAGCTAGAGATGAGACATGAGATGTCTAGAGCTGAGAGATAAGATAAGATGTCTAGATATCTGGAGAGAGAACTGGGGAAAGAAATATAGCTCTGGGAGTGATCTAAGTTTAATTATGTTCTCTAGTCATCTATGGGTTTGTCATCATCAAAAAGGGGGAGAATGTTAGAATCTTAAGTTTTGATGGTGACTAAGGTGTGATATGGTCTAGTACTTAAGAGAACATAATCAACACTTAGGAAGGATTAGATGACATGGTTAGAATCCTAAGTTAAGTCACAACCGGATGCGGAATCACTTCCGGATAGACTAGGACTCGCGCACGCGGATGAATGATTTATCCCCCAGCGGCAGCGAGTAACACACTAGGGAATTAACTTAGTCCATGAGCATTAGCTATACAAAACCTAAGACTAAGCTATGATTCAACCGGAAGTGAAGTTGCTTCATGTTAAACTTAGACTGACGCAGACTGATAAGATAGATATCACCCCAAGCGTCAGTAAGTTCACTTCGTCAAGTAAAAATGCTTCCTGTTAGACTTAGACTGGCGCAGACTGATAAAATAGATATAACCCTAAGCGTCAGTAAGTTTACCTCGTCAAGTGAAAGTGCATCCGATAGCGTAGTGACTAGCGCTGACTGTTGGATTGAAGAACACTGAGCGAGAGTGGGTAATAGTGAACAAAATCTTTCATCCAGTAGTTTTACTTCCGGATGTAGGAGTGCTTCCGGATACATCATAGACTAAGAGGACTAACGTTCAAAGTATACAATACACTAAGTCAGAACATAGTCTAAGTAAGACTACTCCCCATAGCAAACAAGCTTCCCAAAGCATGTATAGTTCTTACTATATTTGATTATATATATTGCTATGTTGGACTAACCAGTATGTGCAGAACTTAGTCACACTTCCGGATGCAGATGAGCTTCCGGATGCAAAGACTCTTGGTATTGGGATTCAGAGATTAACACTTGCAGAGCAAGATTGCCACTTCCGGATGAACGATGATCATCCGTCAGCAAGAGTACAAGAGTAAACGTCACATACTCAGAAGTCAGAATGCTTTTGTCAGAGCAGAGGTGTCAGGACTACTTTTCAGAGATAAAGCAAGTCAACCCTGCTAAGCTTTAATGGAGCGTTTAAAAAGATGTACTTTCCAACGGTAACAAGAGGTTAACAGATATTCAAACAACATTGTTACCTACCAAGCATGAGGAGTATGAGAGATAAGGAGAACATAATCTGAAGATTCATTCAAGCTGTCAAAGCTCATACTACCCACAAGAGTCAGAGTCCATAAGAGAGCTTCTGATAGCAAGAGAGCATCCAATAGCAAAGCGCTCTTATCATTCATGGACAAGTGCTTGGAAGACGAAGTTCCTCTATGTGATAGCAAGCAGAATGTTAGATGTCAGAACGACTTTTGCCAGAACAGTGTTGTCAGAACAGTGTTGACAGAACAGCTGGTCAGAGCACCTTTTCAGATAAAGCAAAGTCAACCCTGCTGTGCATTAAAGAGGACAACGTAAACAAGGCCCCAACGGCTATATTCAAACGGCCTTATTGCCTCTCCAACGGTTGGATAATCAGAGGCTGGTATAAAAGGAGATGTTCTTCATTTCTGAAGAAGAGAGCTTGAAAAAGAAGAGCTAGAGAAGAGAGAGCTTCATGGGTTTGATAAGTAAGAGAAATAGAATGAAGAAGCTCAAGCCTACTATCTGAAATATCCTTCTACTCTCTGATCTTAAGTTGTAATATTCTTAGAGAGAATTTGTTGAGAGCAATTATTGTACCTAAGTGAGTAACATAATATGTTCATTGAGTGAACCCACTTAGTTGAGCTTAAGTGTTTATCAAAATCAGTTCATAGAGTGAACATATCATTAAATCCTCTAATTGAAAGAGGCTGTTCTAAAGCTTGTGCTGAAGAACAGAATTGTTATCTTACAAGTGTAAGGGGGAGCATTTAGAGGTTGTCTAAATCTCCATAGGTTGCAAGTGAGCCCGCAAAACTTGCGGTTGTAAAGGTTGCAAGTGATCCCGTAAAACTTGCGGTTAGGTTTGCAGGTGAACCCGTTGTAAAACCTGTGGGTTGTTAGGTGAACCCGTGTTCGTAAAACCTAAAGTGTAAAGGCTTCTCTTGTGCCCGGTTTAAACAAGAATAGTGGATTGGAAATCTCAGGTGTAGCCTGGGGACTGGATGTAGGTCTGGGTGACCGAACCAGGATAAATTTATGTGTGCATAAATTTACATTTAATTATTCTATTTTGCATCACATAACATACTGACTTGTGCATAGCATTATTTATTATCATCATCACCGAGCACAAGCAGTCCTTCGAAAAAGAGTTCAAAGTTTTTTATTCCCTCACCCAATTCACCCCCCCCCCTCTTGGGTGACAGCCACACATTTCACAACCCACCATACAAGTATGTATTTATAAAGGTATGTTTATTAAAACAGTTAGATTCCTACAGTTGTAGTTTGCATTTATTACTCAAGTCTTTAGAATCAAATTTTGGATCATGTACACACATCATACGCTCCTATACTTGTATAGAACACCAATCATCAACATTAACCAGAAACTAAGGAAAGAACACAGAACTTCAACCAAAATAAAACACTATTTCTCATAGTATATAAACATCAAAATCAGAGAAAGGTTATGGTTTTTAACCAAATCCTAACATGAATATTCATCAACAATTTCTATCCTCCACTTAATATGATTAAATTGCATTTCGGAGTACTTCCATCACAAGAATTCATTCAGCCATAATCAGATTAGAAAACCCAAAAACCTTCATACCACAGTATGTACTAACAATAATATTTACTACCAATATATATGCCTTCCAGTAGCATTCCAAACAAAGGGAGAAGAAATTTTTCAGAAAACCGTCATATATAAGGGATATTTGAAACATTGAAACCTTCTAACTTTCAAGAAACTAAATCCAAACTCAAATCATCATTTCATTAAATAAATTGAGGAATAATACCAATAGTAAACAAGAGTTGAAGGAAGAAAATAGGAAAAGATGAAACTTAAATCATATATTAAACATGCAAGAAAGCAAATCATTAATCTACTTTCGTTTAACATACTAAAGTCACAAATGAAACACTGCACACGCATACACACTAGGAAATAATCATCAACAAAGCAGAAAGAAGATTTTTGAACCCAAAATCCCCTTAAACAGATCAGATTAAAAATGCCTAAAAGTTAGGGTTTTCTACAAACTTCATAAAACTATAATCAATCATTTCAATCCGCTCTTCAGCATCTTTAATTGCATATTGGACTCTGTTTTTGTTTAATTAGAAGACCCAAAAATTTGAAACTCAATTCGGACTCCCTCTCATTAGCACCAGAAACGAAGAAAAGAATAGGAAATCAAAGAAGAAAACTCACATAATGAAGCTCAAGCTCATAGGACAGAATGACAGCCACCACCGCCGTGTATCACCGTCGAGCTTCATCAGAAATGGCCGAATGAAGTCGACTGAACGGATGAGGTAAGGAGAAGAAAGTGAAGATGCAGGTCTTTGGTTCAGAGGAAGTATAAAGAAATGAAAAAAAAGAAACTCACTTGCTTGTGGCGACTGAGGTCGGTGTCGCCGAGTTTTTGGCTGCCGGAAAAACGCGAGGAGGGCGGAGGTCGCGAGAAGGGCAGAGGAGATGAAAAGGAAGGTGTTTGGGGAAAGTGAATCGCAAAGAAGAGGGAAGGAAGCCATGGCGGCTTCCTTTTCCGGCGTCGCCGCTAGTGGCGGCCTCCAGGGCGGTCGACGAGAGTGACAGAGAAGGAGGAGAGAGAGCGATCGAAGGAGAGAGGGTCGGAGGCGGAGGGAGTTTGGGAATGAAGAAGGGATGGAAGGAGATGAGTGTTTATATATATATTTTAGAGAAAATTACCACTAACTACCCTATTATTTATTCTTAATTATATTTTAAGCCCAATAGTTTATATATATTATTGTTTCCATTTCTTTCCTTCATAACATTTTTCTAGATTTCAAAATAATTTCTATAGTAGTTTCTAACTCTAAATGACTCGTTTAACTATATTTCCTCAAATTTTAAGGTAAATAAGATTTAATATTCATAATTTGTCAAAAATATCCTTAAATTCCTCCTTAAGCCTTTAAATTCTCTAAATAACATCTCCATAATTTCTTATTATCTTTAATTTGAAAATTGGGATGTTACAGCTTTCGCAAGCAATATTGCTATCGATAGCTAGGACAGCTATTGAACCTTGGAAGGAGTAGAGTGGATGGACGCTATTTCTTTTACTCAGCGTGGGATCATGCGCCTTGCGATTGCTGCTCAGCATCCGAAAGCATCTATACTTTAGAATGAAACGACACCTCTGAAACGTTACGTCTTCTCTGACACTCTGAAACGACACGTGGCAAAAAGGTACGCCGTTTCAGCATTAAATGTTTACGTTTCCCATTAAATGTTTAAGTTTCCCATGCCTTTTCATTATGACCCTTCGCATCTAAACGTCTTTTCATATAAATAGGCATTTATCACTTCATCTCCCTCATTCATAACTCATCCTCTTCATTCAAAAACATCTCCATTTTCTCTCAACCTCCATTTTCTCTCAATCTTCATCTTCATCTGCATCTGTGTTCTTCTCCATCTCCAAACTCTCTTCCATACATTTGCCATTATCCTCCACATATAAAATGGTGGGATCGAGTGAGACAAACCCTCATCCCTCTACTGACAAATCTGGGAAAAGAAAAGGGAAACAGGTTCAGTTTTCCGAAGAGCCTTCCAAACGACGAAGGGTTGAGGAGGATGATATGAGCATCTACAGAGATGGTCCTCTCGAGCCCATTTCTTCTGCCTTCGAGAACAGAAACCCACATCTGACAAATGGGATATATGCCGACCTGGAGATTCTGCAAAATCTGGGTTTTGATTTGACTGCACATCTGGGCCCATACATGAACTAACTGGAGATTCAGAATGAGTACAATGTAGGAGTTCTGAGAGTCTTCTACCAATCACTTGCTGCACGGGTTAAGAGAAGGGAAACGGAAGACAAAACACTTGTTGCTCATGTTCGCTTCACTGCCACAGTCACAGGAAGGCACATAGAGTTTGATCGGAAGGTAATCAACCAATTGTTGGGTATCACACACCCCAACCTCAACAAGTGGAAATACCACAGGCGCTTCCCCAGCGATCAATTGAAGGATGCCTATGGCACTGATGGGAAGAAAGTCTCTGGGATGTCTGATATCCACCGGGTCATCCAATACATATACTCAAGAATAATGACTCACAAGGGTGGATACTTCTCAGAGTTCACCATCCTTGACAACCCATGGCTCCCTCGCCTTCTGCTCAAGGAACCCATCAACCCCTGGGCAACTCATCTCCATGGAACTTCTGAGGTGCGTTGATGGCAAGAACCAGAAGAACAATGTTTCTCTTCCCTTCCCCCAGTTGATCGCCTTCCTTCTGGAGAAGTTCAACATCAAATCCACTGAGGGAGTGGACAACCGGAAGTGCCTGCCCATGGACAAAAAGAACTTGGGTAAAATGGGAGTGTCGTACATCAGACCTCCAAGGGCTGCTGGCTCTAGTTCAAGAGGGGGCAGTGCATCTCAGACAAATCAGCCATCCACCTCTGGTGCAGCGGATCAGGAAGTGGAATCCCAAAGCCAACCTTTGAATGCTACCTTGGAAGCTCTAGCGGATCAAATAATCTTCAGAATCTCTGCTGAGTTTCAGGCTTCGTTCCAAGAGAAAGTTGGACGAAGTTTCCACAAGGTACACCATAGGATCAAGAAGGTCCAAGCTGATATTGCAAGGGTTGAAGCGAAGGTGGACTTGCTGTTGGCTAACCAAAACACTCCAAACCACCAAGACAACAACCCTCAGATTCCCCCAGACCAACAAGATCCCCCACACCAATATCCCCCACTACATGATTCCCCAGACCACCACCAATCCACTAATCCAGACCACCAAGATTCCCCCATCAAGATACTCATCAATCACCTCCCCACAACCAAGACCAATCTCATCAATCACCTCCACACAACCAATCTCACCACTCCTCCCCATTCTCCAGCCCATCATCCTCAGACAACCCATCTGATGATGACCATGACTCACCACCCCAAACACCACCACCAAGATTTGGCCCAGCACTACCTCCATCTGTTTCCTCCCCAAGCACCTCCATGGCACTTGCTCTTTTTGATGATGCCAAAAGGGGGAGAGATACCTTAAGACAGCCATCCCTATGGATTGAGGTGGACGTTGAGGCTGCACTAAGAAGGGCAGTGGATTTGGAACGAGCTTGCCTTGCTGAAGACTTCATCAGAAATGAGGTTGTCCAATTCATGCGCCAACAAGCAGCAGCAGCATCCTCAAGCCAACAAGCCAATATGCAAATGGTGCTGGCTGATCCACCCTCTGAGCCTGAGGACGTTCCTCTTCAGTCTAAGCCTCCTTCTGAATCCAGATCTTCTGCATTGCCACCTGAGTTTGCTTCCACCGATGATTATCTTGCGCATCTCAGTCAGAAGTATGGGTTGAAGCGCATGCCTCTTCCTCAGATTGTCATTGCTAAGCCTGTGCCAAGTTCATCAGATCCTACTCCTGGTTCTACCTTCATTCAAGGAAGATTCAAGAGAACCGCTAGGAAGTAACCATTACCTATTTCGCAGAATTTAGTATAAAAGCTTTGAAGGCAATTTAAGTCATTCCTAACTGCATTCAAACATCACTTAGCAACCACTTTATAATAAAATCAAAGAATAACACACAAGGAATAGTGAAGCCACTCAAATAGAGGAAAAGATAAGCAACAATTTCACCTTCTATTCAAAATCAAACCTGACAAAGCCAATCAATAAATAATGCTACGGCGTTTTATTTGGCCTCGTATCGGCGAAATTTGGCCTCGTATCGGCGTTTTATTTGGCCTCGTATCGGCGTTTTATTTGGCCTCGTATCAACAAATTCACTACAAAAAACGAGGCTCTTATCGGCGTTTTATTTGGCCTCGTATCGGCGAAATTTTCCGGCGGAATGATGCTACGGCGTTTTGACAACACGCCTAAAAATTTACCGTGGGAAAGCGGCACATCGGCGTTTTGCAAAACGCCACCCCGAGGACAAAACGCCGGAAACAAAACCCAGTAAATAATATAATATTAGCATATTGGCGTTTTACCCAAAACGCCGATGTGTGATATAATATAATATTATTTAATTCACGCACACCGGCGCTTTCCCAAAACGCCGGTCCGCATTTTTTCAAAAAATAAAAAAAAAACATTTTTCGTCCTGGTTGTTTAAAATCAGGACGAAAAATGGTAAAAAAATGAACAAAAGATAAGCACCAAAGTGACAATAACAATTGTAAAGTACCTCCTACTAAAGTAAAGATTAACCTTAACCTAAACCAAATTGCTAAACAAATCAATCCAAACAATGGAGTCTAACCATGTTAGTAAAAGATTCACCTAACATGGTTAGCAAAAGAATCTCTCTATAATTAAGAGATTACATATCTAACTATGTTAGAAAAGAGAATCCTCTAACATAGTTAGCAAAAGAATCACCATCACCTAATGAATCACACAATCAATATCATAATCTAAATCTAACCATGTTAGAAAAGAATCACCTAACATGGTTAGAAAAAGAAACTAACCAAACTATCTAACAATAAACCATATTAGAGTGGGACCCATATAATATGATTACACACACAGGAAAACATAAAACACTCAATACATCCTCCATCTACCACATCAACATATTAGGAAAACCGAGTTTCCTATATACATTCATTCAGGTTCTCATCACCTGTATAACAGAATATACATTAACCAAGCTTGACATATTAGTCAAGGTAGTTCCTGAATTATCACAGTAGCAGGAACAATGTTATATAACAACCAAAACATTACATTAAGTTACATTACAAGTCATACGGTTCACATATACAATAAAATTCACACAAACAACATTAATATATGCAGAAGCTGGTGCAGCCTAGTGAACTGGCGATATATATCCCTAACAAGGTCACCTCTGGCCTACTTACTATATCAGTATGGGCCAGACGGCCCCTTCCCCTTCCTCTGCGCCTCCCCCTGGGCATGATCACCTGTAAAAATAAAGGGAATGGGGTGAGACAAAACAATGTCTCAGTAATCACAACATAACTCACTGTGACACTCAGAAGTGGGGTAGTGGAGTGTCTACAGGGTACCACAGTTCAAAAACCTGCATACAGCACATAACATTTACAAATATATAGATATATATATCCAGAATAGATGCATCCATCTCTCAATAGACAAAAATAAACATGATTGACACTGTGCCCAGTCTCAAGTCTGAAAGCATGAAAAAGGGAGCACTTTAAATAGTGAAAACGTCCCTGAAAATGGGAGCACTATAAAAAGTGTACACATCCCTGGTTCCTTTACAATTCAAGGAACCTGTACTATTAACCTATCGATTTGCGCAAATCGATAGGTTACATCGGCCGACGGTACTAATAACCAGTGTCATGCAACATACAAAAGATTATATATAAATATGAACTTATATAAAATACAGTTCAGTTGAAAGGTACCCTATAACCCATGTTTAAGTATAACATAATCTGAATTCATTTTATTTATATATATATGAATAAGTAGAAGAGGATGTCAGAAAATCCTCAACTACCATCACCCTCAGTATCACAGTCAGTTAAGCGTGATTACCTGCTAAACTTCTCTGCAGCAGATATACGCAGATAACAGTTATCTTCAAAGTCCGCTTGAAAGATCACCTTCTACAATAATGCCACAATTTAAAAATGGGTCAAGACACTTTGTAAGTGACTTAACTCAACCTTTTAAATAACTTTCATTAATACTTATTGTATAAAAATACTTCAATACCAAAACCACATTCATATTCTTTCATTTTCCAACTTCTCTTTACCAAATCTTTACAATATCAATACTTTCAACCTTAACTATCTCTTAAAGAATTTATAACATTACCACCATAACCAAACCATCCTTTAAAACATCTATATCTCTTTCAATCACTACTTTAACTTTCCAACTTCCTTTCAAACCTCAATCTATTCAACATTAACATTCCAACATCAATAAACCACCTTTAATCTACCAAAATCACTTCAAATCAACACTTTAACTAACAAAATTCCTTTCAAACATCAATCCTTCTAAAAAAAACACCCTTCCAACATCACCAAACAACTTCATCAAGCATTCCTAGTATTTTGATTAAACTCCTTATGTTCAAAAATGATCAACTTACACTTCAACAACACCTACCAACTCCATAAATTCCTAATTGCTTCATTACCTCCAGAAATTCTAATTACTCCCAAGAATACTTCATTTCAATATCCCAATTTCAGTATTAAAACATTAATGGTCAAAAATTCCAATATTCTCCAAAACCCTAACTCCAAATAAGCAATTATATCCAAAAATTCCAAAATCCAAAGGTGAAGATGCTTACTTAGTTTTCAAGGTGCAAAAGAAAGTACCACTGCCGTTGGCCGCCGCCTAGCACGCCGGAAAACAACCCCAGGCCGCCGGAAAAACTGGAAACCAAGAGTATAAAGGGATGAAGAGGTGGAGTTGAAAGGGAAGGCCTAACTTGTAAAAACCCAAAGAAAATACCTTCCCACCTCTTATCACCGTCGACCGCCGGAAAAATGAAGAAGCTCGCCGGAAAATTTCCTCAACCCGTCGGCCGAACTGGAAAAGGAAAGGGGAACTAAGAAAATTGTGTTGTGAAGTTGAAGAAGGAAAAACAACATGAGAATCACAAGAAAAATCAAACCTTTCCTTTCCAACCACCCTTCACGTCGCCGGAACACCAAAACCGCCGCCGGAATCCATGGCCGGTCACTGTTCGAGCTCGCCTTCAACGGACCCGAGAAGGAGAGAAGATAAAGAACATAAAAATGGTTGGAGATCTTGGAAAGAGAGAGAGAGTCAAAGTGGTGAGGTGTGAAGAAGAAAATGGTGAAGGGGTGTGTGTGCGTCGCGCGAGCTTTCAGATATAGGGGGGAGGGGTTCGAATTTGATGATAAGGAAGGGAGGGAGACCGTGTTTGGTTGAGGGGAAATAAGGATGATTTTGGTTATTTAAAGCCTAAACTTGCTATAGTGTACTCATTTTGATTTAAAACCACTTAAACCAGTCTCCAATATTCTAAATCTTCAAAATATTTTTAGCTTTACCATTCCCTCATATTTCAAACTCTTCATTTCTTTAGTAATTATATGCATATTAATTACTCAAAATTTCCAAAAATCTCCAAAAATTCCTAAAAATTCCAAAATTCCTAATTTCTCCATTTATTATTTCCCAAAACACTCCTTAATCCTGTATTAAATTTTCAGGATGTTACAACAATAATAGACATAAATATAAGAAATAAAAAACATAATTCAGAAAACATGATACATAAATATATATAATCAAACAACAACAACAATATGTAAAAGAAAAACCATAAGATCAAACAGATATCAACATTACAAAAGAAATGTCACCAAGAATCATAAAATCAAAAACAACAACAACATTGAAGGAGAAAGACGAATGAGAAGAAAAACAGGAGAAAATGAGCGACATAGCTGAAGGAGGGAGGAGCTATTTATAGGGAACGGAGGTGCATACCAGCGTTTTGGGAAAACGCCGGTACAAAAAACATTAAAATAACGCATATAGGTGTTTTGCAAAACGCCCATATGTATTTTAAAATTAAATAATGCATATAGGCTTTTTGTCAAACGCCAATATGCATTATTTACATTAAATAATGCACATAGGCGTTTTGGCAAAACGCCTATATGCATTTTGGCAAAACGCCTATATGCATTAAAAAATAATAAAAAGCATATAGGCGTTTTGGCAAAACGCCGATATGCATTTTGGCAAAACACCTATATGCATTAAAAAATAATAAAAAGCATATAGGCATTTTGCAAAACGCCTATATGCGATTTAATAAAATATACATAGCGGCGTTTTGGGGTTACCAAAACGCCGGTTGGTAAACGCGGGAAAAAAGGCGGGAAGTGCACGCCATATTTAACGGCGTTTCAGTTAGGCGTTTTGCTCAAAACGCCTATATGTACATGCGGATAGGCGTTTTTTATCAAAACGCCGGCATGCGTGCACCGAAATGGGCTGTTTTTTTGTAGTGATTTCACTTTTCAGATTTTTTTATTTGATTGATTATGTTTAATTACTTTATTAAGTCATAGATGTCGGAAATTTTTTAATTTTCATGAATGTTTTCTTGGAATTCACTAATATCAAGTCGATTTGGAATTGGGAGAATTGCAAAATAATCCCAAGTAAGATGTTTAATATGATAGAAGTTCAAATGATTGTTAATGTACTTTTAACAACTGAAATAGCTTTCTTTTAACAAGTAAAAAAGTTCTTAGTGGACATATCTATTATTAAATCTCCTGCTTGTGATTTAGGTGCATTGTCCCATAGTGAAAGCGGCAAAAATGCATAAGAGGAGGTGTATTCAGCTAATTGAAAAAATTAAGACTAAGAACATAGGACTTATACTCGTTCAAACCATCTCTTTGCCTACATCCAGTTCTCCAACTTACAGTTGGATTCCACTAAATTCATCAAGATTCAAACCATGCTCTTGAGTGCCTTTACTAGTGATTCCATTATTCACTCCCATTAATAACTTTATGTGTACAACCCACTCTTAAGATCCCACTATCTTAAGAGAAAATCTCACTTAACAAGAAATCACAAATTGTACTCTTAGGCTCACTTAAGAAATCTTTACACCCTCGAGTTTGATTCGGGCCTTCGAGAAGCCACTCCCCTTACAATTTATAAGGATGAAACCCCTCTTAAATTCAAACAACTCAAGAGTTGACTCTTTGTGTAACATACTGTTACTAATTCTCTAATTAACCTGTGACATCTCTTTTAATTCAATAATATCTTTACTAACTATGATAGAAAAAGGAATTTCAATAATATCAATATCTCTATCATAGTTAGAAAAAGAATATCCTAATGATTAAAATATTATCCATGATAGAAAAGAATAAACTAATACAACACAGCTGCTATCATGGATAATTTATTGCTAACCATGTTAGAAAGGATTTGTCTAACATGGTTAATAAACAAAACTAGTTGATATTAAACAATAAATAAATATATATACATGCGGAAGCAGATGCAGACCTATACAAATTGGCAATATACATAACTAATTAATCTAAATAACATTTGAAACCTAATTCCCTTTCCTGATGCTTGCGCCTGTGCATGAATACCTGCAAAAATGTGAGTAATCGTGGAATGAGATAAATTGTCCCAGTAATCACCGCTTAACTCACTATAATAGTGAGATGTGCGGTAGCGAGGGCGTCTAAAGGGTACCACAGTTTTAAAATCAATAATACATATATATATTTCTCATTTTCTTTCATCCATCACTTAAATCTTTCTGTCACGTCTCAATCAACTCAAATTCATCATCTCTACTCCCCATGTATCATTCAACATCCCTCAGTCAATTCCACACTAACTAAATTTCATCTTTCCATACTCCAATCCAATAATACTACCACAACAGCTCTCACACTCGCCTATAGATGCATTGTGCCATCACGGTGCATTCATGCATATAATCTTCACTATATGATTTGACACTGTGCCTCTCTCTACAAGGAGGAGGCAAATTTCCCTCTCTGGCAATCCCCAGAGAGGGAACCCCAATTCTGTTTTCCATTGCAGAATGTGAACGGTTGGGCTCTCAAATGCCTTAACAACCGTAGGGGCGGTTGGGCTCTAAAATGCCTTAACAACCGTAGGTCACTTCTCTCAATAAGTTGACCTATGATCCCCGATCCAATTGTTAGAATCTTAAGTTTTGATGAAGACTAAAATATGAAAGAACTTAGAAAGCAATAGGTGAACATAGAATCCTAAGTAAAAGTGCAACCGGATGTGGACTTACTTCCGGATAGATTAGGACTAGCGCTCGCGGATGAATGTCTCTTCCCCCAGCGGCAGCAAGAAATTTACTTAGGAATTAACTTAGTCCATGAGCACTAGATATACAAAATCCTAAGACTAAGTTAAGATTCAACCGGAAGTGAATTTGCTTCCTGTTAGACTTAGACTGGCGCTGACTGTTGGAATAGATATCCCTAAGCGTCAGTGAAAGTGAGCAACATCCAGTAGAAGTGCTTCCGATAGCTCAGTGACTAGCACTGACTGTTGGATTGAATGAACACTGAGCGAGAGTGAGTAATAGTGAACAAAACCCTTCATCCAGCGGATTTACTTCCGGATGGAGAAGTGCTTCCGGATGCAAGGAAGACCTCTTAGACTAAGAACACTCCCACTGCATGTAACTATATGTTTATACTGTTAGACTAACACTCAGTGCAGCACACTCAGTAGAATTGCTTCCGGATGAGAATCTGCTTCCGCAAGCAATCAGAATGTCAGAAGTTGCAGTGTCAGAATGCTTTTGTCAGAGCAGAGGTGTCAGGACTACTTTTCAGAGATAAAGCAAGTCAACCCTGCTATGCATTGATGAAGCATTTATTGGGCAAACGGTAACATGGGTTAAACGGCCATATTCAAATGGCTCTCCCACCTACCAAGAGACAGATTGCTTGAAGACTATATAAAGAGACTCAAACCTCATTTATGAGGTTAACAATTATCTTTGAATACTCTTGAGAGAAGTTAGAGCGAGAAACTAAGAACTTCTTCAAGCATTCAAAGCTGCCCAGAAAAGTAAAGAGCATTTAACACATCGAGTGATCATTCTCATCTACATATTCTGTACTCTTTGGTGTTAAGTCTCTTTCTGTTATAAGAGCATTGACTGTACTTAAGTGTGTAACACTATCCGTTCTTTGAGAGAACTCAGTTTGTAAAATCCTTTAAGTGTAAAGGTTAACCCCTTGCTCGGTGTGAGGGGGAGCTAGTTAGAAAGGTTACAAGTGAGCCTTGTGTAAAACTTGTGGTTGTAAGGTTGCAAGTGATCCCGTCCAAAACTTGCTGTTGTAAGGTTTCAGGTGAACCCGATTTAAAACCTGAGAGATAGTGGAACTCGGCCTGGGTGGTTGAGAACTGGACGTAGGTCAGGTAGACCGAACCAGTATAAATATTGTGTTGGTTTTATTTAAGCATTTATTTTTGAAGCACAATTCACCCCCCCCTTGTGCATCCATTACTTTCATTTGGTATCAGAGCAGGTCTTTCTCACTAGATTCCAACGAATCCAGAAAGCAAAGATCATGTAATGGATACTGACTATTCTCTACCAGGCGTCTCTATTCAGCCCAACAAGCCTCCTGGCTTTGATGGGTACAACTATCCATTCTGGAAGTTTAGAATGGAGACTTATATCAAGTCCAGTGACATTAGACTCTGGGATGTTATCGAACGTGGGGATCACACTCCCTTAGATGATGATGGTTTTGCCAAGCCTAGAAGCAGTTACACCCCTCAGGACTATGCCCTAGTCCAGCTTAACTATAGGGCCATGCACTACATCCAGTGTGCTCTCAGTCCCAAGGAGTTCCACAGGATCAGTCACCACAAGAATGCCAAAGATATGTGGGAGGCCCTTGAGGCTGCTCACTCTGGAACCAAAGGGGTGAAGGCAAGACGGGTTGAGATGCTGGTGGAAGAGTTCCACAAGTTTGCCATGCTCAGCCCCACTGAGCCTATCAGAGAATTGGAGCTCAGATTCACTCACCTCATCAACAACTTGGCCTCGCTGGGTAAGGACATTCCTGAAAGGGAGCAAGTGAGCAAGATTCTGAAGATCTTGAAAGGTGACTGGATCACCAAGGTGACTATCTTACAGGAAGTCCAGGGTGAATCAACTAGCTCCATCACCGCCCTGTTTGGCTCCCTGGCTGAATATGAGCCTACACTTCTAGCTCAGAGAGCCCCTCAAGCCTCATCCAAGGCCAAAAATCTTGCCCTTGTTGCACCCAACAAGGAGACTGAAGAGGATGATGAGGATGTTGAGGAGGAAATGGATGATGAAGAGATGGCCATGATGGTAAAAAGGTTCAGAAAGTTCTTCAGGAAGAAAGGAGGCTTTCAAAAGGGTGACTCCAGCCAAAGGAGGGGTTACAAGAAGGAAAAGGCTCCTGTGTGCTATGAATGTAAGAAGCCTGGTCACTTCAAGGCTGAGTGTCCCAGCCTGCAGAAGTCGAAAGGCAAAGACAAAAGGAAGGCCTTTGTATCTTCTATCTGGGTGAATAGCTCGGATGATGAAGCAAGTGATGAGGAAGAGGTAGCCAACCTCTGCCTTGTTGCTCGAGAAGAAAATGAGGAAGTATCCCCAGAATTTGATCCTATTCATGAGGATAGTGAGGTAACCTTCCCTGAACTTCAAGAAGCATATAATGAGGTACATGTAGAATTTTTCCGCTTATGTAGAGCATATAAAGTGTTGAAAGCTAAAAAGGAATCACTTGAGTCCAAGGTGGACTCACTGAGTGATGAGCTAGCGAAAGCTAGAACACTTCCGTTAGTGGAAGGACAGAGTTCTCCCCAAATAGAACCCAACGACCCAACACTTGAGAGCTGCCCTAATTGCAGCAAAGTCTTAGCTGAGAAAGACAAGCTGCAAAATGCCCTGCAGAAGTTCACAAATGGCTCAGAAATGCTAAATGTAATTTTAATGAATTAAAGGGCATATAGGGATAGAACCGGCTTAGGATATACTCCTAGAGGGAAGAAGTGGGTGGAACCAAAAGTAAAACCCTACTTAAAGTTCTTCCATAAAGCCACTAGTCATAGCTCCTCACCCTTCAGCTTCTGTAACTATTGCAACAGGAAGGGACACTCCACGTCCACCTGTAATGCTAAGAAGCATGGAGCAAGTAGCTCCTACAAATGGGTCCCTAAAGGAACCAAGGCAACAAAGGATCCTCCACCTGCAAAGGAAACTAAGAAAGGACAAGGATCCCGAGCTTGGAATCATTCCAAAGGGAAAACCCAAGAGTCCAGAGCCAGCACTAGGCCAGAGGCTCTGAATAATCACAAGCCCAAGGTCAAGGATGACTCTAGACCAAGGGCATTGAAAACTAATGATCGAGGACCCAAGAAAGATTGGGTACCTAAGTTTACTTGATTTTTCCAGGTGTGTCTCAAAGCATCCAAGAACAAGAAATGGTATATTGACAGCGGATGCTCGAGACATATGACTGGAGACAGAGACAAGTTCAGATCTCTGGTGATCAAAGATGGAGCCACAGTAACCTTTGGAGGAAATCAAAGTGGAAAGATCACTGGAGTTGGAGAGGTCGGACCAATAAAAGACGTCTACCTAGTGGACGGTCTCTGTCACAACCTGCTAAGCGTCAGCCAGAGCACAGACAAAAGAAACTGGGTAATTTTTGATTCACATGAGTGCATAATAGTTGATAAGCAGGATATAAATTTAGATAAGGCCAACTTAAAATGCAAACTTAAGGCAAATAGAAATGGAAACCTATATACTTTAGACTTATGCCAACAACTAGAAGAAAAATGTTTAATATCTAGTGATGAGAATAGTTGGCTTTGGCATAAGAGACTAGCTCATGTTAATTTTACTCAACTGGACATGCTAATTAAAAAGGAGCTAGCTATAGGTATTCCCTCATTTAAAGTAAAGCATGATTTTATCTGTGAATCCTGCCAAAGAGGAAAGCAAACAAAGTTCTCATTTAAAACCAAGAAGAAAGTCTCCACTAGCAGGCCCTTGGAACTAATCCACATGGATTTGGTTGGGCCAGCAAGAGTGAAGAGCCTGGGTGGAAACCTATATGCTCTAGTGGTGGTGGATGACTATTCAAGGTTCACATGGACTATGTTTCTTGCCTCTAAGCAAGATACTTTTGATGCTTTTGTTGTCCTGGCTAAGAAAGTGCAGAATGAGAGAGAGCTCAAAATCACAGCCATAAGGACAGACCATGGAGGAGAATTTGAGAACCATAGCTTCTCAGAGCTATGTGAACAAAATGGCATAGAACACAACTTCTCAGCTCCTAGGACCCCTCAACAGAACGGAGTTGTCGAGAGAAAGAACAGGGTTCTGACAGAGATGGCTAGAAGCATGCTCAATGAGAAAGAGGTTTCTCAAGTGTTCTGGGCGGACGCTATGAGCACTGCTTGCTATATCTCTAACAAAGCCTATGTTCGCAAAGGACTGGATAAGACTCCCTACGAGCTGTACAAAGGGAGGAAGCCCAACATCAGCCACCTCAGAATCTTTGGATCAAAATGCTATGTGCATAACAATGGAAAGGTAAATCTGGGTAAGTTTGATCCAAAAGCTGATGTAGGTATATTCATAGGATATTCCCTTAGGAGCAAAGCATATAGAGTATACAACATGAGAACTAGAATTGTAGAAGAATCAATGCATGTTGTATTCGATGAAGCTCCTACATGGGGACAATCCACAGAAGATGATGAAATACCGAATCTTCCAAACTTACCATCATCTTTTTCACCACCAAAAGAAACACCAGCAAGCAATCCTAAGGAAGAAGATGGACTCAGTGATGAACCTAGTGTGCAGACCGTGCCTGATGAGGCACAGTTGCCAACAGCTAGGAGGCATCACAGAGATCATCCTCTTGATCAAGTGCTTGGTGATGTTTCTTCTGGTGTCAGAACCAGAAGGCAAGTTCAAAATGAAGTTGAGTTTGGAGCATTCATAACACAAATCGAACCAACTTCAGTTGAACAAGCTCTTGAGGACTGCGACTGGATTATTGCCATGCAGGAAGAGCTAAATCAATTTGAGAGAAGCCAAGTCTGGGAACTTGTCCCCAGGCCGTCTCATCAATCCATAGTGGGGACCAAGTGGGTCTTCAAAAACAAACTGGATGAGACAGGTCAAATTACAAGAAACAAAGCCAGACTAGTAGCTAAAGGATATAACCAAGAAGAAGGCATTGACTATGAAGAAACCTTTGCTCCAGTTGCTAGACTTGAAGCAATAAGGATTCTTCTAGCCTTTGCATCCATGAAGGGCTTTAGGCTATATCAAATGGATGTAAATAGTGCATTTCTTAATGGCTATATTAAAGAAGAGGTGTATGTAGAACAACCTCCTGGTTTTGAGGATCACAAATATCCAAAACATGTGTATAGATTAAAGAAAGCTTTATATGGCCTGAAACAAGATCCTAGAGCTTGGTATGAGAGACTCAGCAGCTTTCTGCTGGGCAAAGGTTTCTCAAGGGGCAAACTTGATAATACACTGTTTATCCTTCACAAAGATAGAGATATGTTAATTGTCCAAATTTACGTTGATGATATTATCTTTGGGGCAACTAATGAAAAACTTTGTGCAGATTTTTCTAAGACTATGCAGGGTGAGTTTGAGATGTCTATGATGGGAGAACTCACATTCTTCCTAGGCCTGCAGATTAAACAGAAGAAGAATGAAATCTTCATATCCCAAACTAAGTACTGCAGAGAACTACTCAAAAAGTTTGGGATGGATGAGTGCAAGGAGTATGACACTCCCATGAGCACCTCTGCCGCACTCGATGCTGACGCAAAGGGTAAATCTGTCAGCCTGCCCATGTATAGGGGAATGATAGGTTCCCTCCTATACTTAACGGCAAGCAGGCCTGACATTCAATTTAGTGTAGGCATGTGTGCTAGGTTTCAAGCCAACCCCAAGGAGTCACACTTAACATGCGTTAAACGTATTTTGAGATACCTTGAGGGAACACAAGAACTTGGTCTTTGGTACCCCAGAGGTAACCAAGAGTTCTTGTGGGCTTACTCTGATTCTGACCATGCAGGTTATAAGACTGATAGAAAGAGCACCAGTGGACAATGCGCCTTCCTTGGTGGTTATCTGGTGACTTGGGCTAGCAAAAAGCAAACCTGCGTGTCCTTGTCATCCACTGAGGCAGAATATATTGCTGCAGCAAGTTGTTGTGCTCAAGTGCTGTGGCTGAAGAACCAGTTGAGAGATCTTGGCTTGGAGTTCCCTGAGGCACCCATCCTCTGTGACAACACAAGCACAATCAGCCTCGCCAAGAATCCAGTTCAGCACACAAGGACAAAGCACATTGATGTCAGACATCACTTCATCAGAGACCATGTTCAAAAGAAGGATGTCAAAGTGCAATTTGTCCCCACTCAACAACAGCTTGCTGACATCTTCACCAAGCCTCTGGGGGTTGACCAATTTACTTTTATAAGAGGTGATTTGGGAATGGTAAACCCAAATGAAGTGTAAATACCATTGGTTATACTTGATTGTCTTAAAATTTACAAAAATACTAACTTAGGCATCGGAGTGCCAATATGTGTTTTTTGCAGGCTCACAATGTTAAATCTTAAGTAAGCACAACCGGAAGCAAAACCACTTCCGGATGATCCCTCACTGACACTGGATGATGAAACCAAGTGAGCGCCAGCACCAGTCCAAGGGACACGTCACTTCAGAAAACGCTTCACCTTCCTCAATGAAACGTTATGCCTTCTCTGATAAGATGAAGCGACACGTGTCATCAGGTGTGTCGTTCCAACTTAAATTGTTTACGTTACCCAATGTGTGAAAATCTGAAGAGACATGACCATTTTTGCCCTCAGTAACTTTTCCTATAAATAGGGTGTCATTTTTCACTTTCACTTTTACTTGCATCATTTTCACTTTCACCATTTTCTCTAAAACCTTCTTCATCTGTTCTTCATTTTTCTTCACACGTCCCTTCGCATTTCATCTCCTTTTACCCCCAATCCATACACAAATGGCCGGATCTCATGAATCCAACCCAGTTACCAAGAAACACAAGTCAAAATATTCTTCATCTAAGAAACACAAGTCAAAATCTGGGCAATCTCATCATGAACGTTCTAAGAAATCTGGGCAAAATGAAGAACATCATGAACACCGTGAAATTTCTGGGCAGACACCGGGGCAGGAGGAAAATGTTCAGGGTCAGCCTGGAACTTCTGGCAGAGTGACTGAACAGATAGTGGTTTCCGAACAAGAGAGGGAAGCCCTGAGAAAAGGAAAGAAGAAGAGGGTGCAATTTGCTGAAGAGCCGTCTTCAAAGAGGCAGAGGGTTGAAGAAGATGACCCTACAGTGTATAGAGATGGGGCCTTGGAGCCTGTTGCCTCCAAGTTTGAAACCATTAAGCCTTACTTCAACAATGGCTTGTTCATCGATCTGGCCAAGATTGATGAACTAGGGTTTCCTCACCTGCGCCTTACTTAGAAAAATACATGCCCTGGCTGGGGATCAAACAGGACTACAACATCAACGTCCTGCGAGCCTTCTGCCAATCCCTCTCTGGCAAAGTGAAGTACAAGAAGGTAGATGGAAATGAGCAAATCCACAGACTCTACTTCACGGCCACAGTCAGAGGAAGAACCTTCAGTTTTACCTGGAGAACGCTGAACGAGTTAATGGGGATCACTGATGAGGGGATGACTGAGTGGCTATATCCTGAGGCGCTCAAATACAGCAAGGAGGAACTAGAACAGCTGTATGGCACCAAAGACAAAAAGGTGTCCAAAATGTCTGACTCCTACAGGGTTCTGTATTATATCTACTCCCGGATGATGACACACAAAGGGGGTAACTTCAATGAATTCACCCTGTTGGACAATCCATGGTTCCCCAGACTCCTCTCCCAGCAGCCAATCAATCCAGGGCAGTTGATCAGCCTTGAACTTCAGCGATGGTTGGCTAACGACAAGACTGGGTATCTTCCATATCCCACCATCCTTGCTGCCCTCCTGGAGAAGAAACTGATCAAGGCCACATCTGACGTGGAGGAAGAGAATGTCAAATGTGCTCCTGTGGGGGCAACGAACATCAGCAAGATGGGCATCAAGTACCTGAAGCCTGCCAAGTCCACTCGCTCAAGCTCACAGGCGGGTAGTGCTTCTGGGACTTCAGCCCCTTCTGCATCTGAAGCAGGGGATCAGGAAGTGGACTCCCATGTTGGGCCAAGTCGTGCTGCGAGAGTGCCAGCTTCAGTCAAAGCCTTTGCCGAGGAAGTTAAGGAGGAACTTCTCTTTAGACTGCCTGAATCCTTGGTAGGCCCTCTCCGTGCTGAGTGTGACAATGGCTTCCAGCGGCAAGGGGAGCGCATTCAGAGGCTCGAAGATAGGGTAGGCCAGCTTGAAAACCACATTGCCAGGGTGGACGCAAAACTTGACCTCATTCTCCAGCACCTACAAATTCCCCAACCATCACAAGGTAACCTACCACCACCTCCTCCTCCTCCCCAAAATCCTCCTCCTCCTCCTCCCTCAGGTCACCCTCAACTTCCCCCTCCTCCTCCACCTAACACTCAACCACCACGACCACCTCCACCAAATGACCATCAATCCCCTCCGTCACCAAACCATGATCACCAATCCCAATCTTCACCCAACCATGAACACCAAACCCAAGACACACCCCAACAATCTCCTAGCCAATCACCCCTTCACTCTAACAACTCCCCATCTCCACAAAACTCCCCATCCACACCTCCCTCATCCACTCGCACATCATCCAACCCCTTAGCCGAACCCCTTGGTTTTCAAACTGCCATTCACCCCCTCAGCCAAATCCATCTAAGAGAGTATCCCCGCCTTCAGCAAATCCCTGAGGATCCTCACGTACCCTTTACCCCATTTACCTCACACTCTTCCACTACCTTCCCTGAATATTCCTCCACCTACCCATTCGAAGGCCTCTTCGTAGATCCTTCCTGGTTCCCCAACCAACCCACATCCCCAGATCATACCTTACCTACCTCTTCCCCAGAACCCTCACCACAAACACCACTTAGCCCTGAACCTCCGCCCTCCTCTTCATCTACTCCATCCCTGGCACTCGCCCTTGTTGATGATGACAAAAGGGGGAGAAACGTGATGACCGCCCTTCGCCTATCCATGAACACAAGGGATGTGCTCAGCCAACCATCCCTCTGGCTTGATGAAGACATCATGGCTGCCCTTCACCGTGCCATGGAATCACGAAGGCTGAGTGGTGCTGAGAGCCTAATAAGAGGAGAAGCCATAAGATTCATGGAGCAGCAGAGGACGGCTGAGCAAGGATCACAATTGGAGATGGTTGTCTTTGAGCCAAATGAACAACCTTCACAGCCTGAGTCATCTTCACCAGAACCTCCTCCAACTAAGATAAGTGGGGACTGAAGAAGATCAATCACCCTCCTATTGTGATAGCCAAGCCTATTCCTGCATCCTCTGGGCTAGCGTCTGAGATCTCCTCGTCTGAGCAATCATCTGCCCCTCCTCCCTCATCTGAGCCAGCAGTCACCTTCAGTGAGTCTAGAAAGAAGGCCGTTGCCAAGAAGCGGACCAGGAAATTTATTGCCTCCACTGAATCTGCTGAGAGTGAGGAAGAGACTCCATCTGACCAACCTGAGCAAGAGATCTCATCTGCCCAAGTTGAGTCTGAAACCCCAGTAGTTCAAGCAGTTCCTATTCTAAAGGAGGTCAAGTTGGAAATTGAAGACATGACTCCTGAGGAATTCGAAAGATATGGGTATACAGACAAACTCTCTTTTGGTCAGATGGCCTGCCTCGATGCTGACAGAGCAAGAGCCATGCCCACTCCTTCGATTAGCAAGAGCAAAGGGAAGAGTAAGGGGAAAGGGAAAAGGAAAGCCCAGGAAGTTGAGGAGGATCCCAACTTCCCTGTATGGAACGTAAAAATTCGGGCTGTTCACTACCCCAATGGAGAGGTCGCCTACTTCGATGATGCCACATGGTTCCCTGGGTATGAAGAAGTAGAGAACATGAAGAGGGCATTCGAGGAGTCTATTGAATCAGAAAGACTCAGACGAGAGAGGGATGAAGAAGAGCTTCAGCGAATAATTGCCCAGATAGACCAGAATGTACAAGAGGCTGAGATCACCAGGCTTCAGAAAGAGAGTGAGGAGAGACAGAAGGAGAGGGAAAAGAAAAAGAGACACAAACACTGAACTCCCATTCCACATTTTTTTTTACTTAGAAAATTTTCTTTGTTTTTCATGCATACTTTATTCTTGCTTAGTATAGATTACCTGTATATGTTTTGCTTGTATACTCTAACATGTAATCTCTTTCATATCAATAATATTTGTCCAAGTTACTTGTTCTTATCTATTGCCTTTATCTTTATGCTAATTCTTTCATATGAACTTAATCGATAAAACTGAGTTTGTCATCATCAAAAAGGGGGAGAATGTTAGAATCTTAAGTTTTGATGAAGACTAAAATATGAAAGAACTTAGAAAGCAATAGGTGAACATAGAATCCTAAGTAAAAGTGCAACCAGATGTGGACTTACTTCCGGATAGATTAGGACTAGCGCTCGCGGATGAATGTCTCTTCCCCCAGCGGCAGCAAGAAATTTACTTAGGAATTAACTTAGTCCATGAGCACTAGATATACAAAATCCTAAGACTAAGTTAAGATTCAACCGGAAGTGAATTTGCTTCCTGTTAGACTTAGACTGGCGCTGACTGTTGGAATAGATATCCCTAAGCGTCAGTGAAAGTGAGCAACATCCAGTAGAAGTGCTTCCGATAGCTCAGTGACTAGCGCTGGCTGTTGGATTGAATGAACACTGAGCGAGAGTGAGTAATAGTGAACAAAACCCTTCATCCAGCGGATTTACTTCCGGATGGAGAAGTGCTTCCGGATGCAAGGAAGACCTCTTAGACTAAGAACACTCCCACTGCATGTAACTATATGTTTATACTGTTAGACTAACACTCAGTGCAGCACACTCAGTAGAATTGCTTCCGGATGAGAATCTGCTTCCGCAAGCAATCAGAATGTCAGAAGTTGCAGTGTCAGAATGCTTTTGTCAGAGCAGAGGTGTCAGGACTACTTTTCAGAGATAAAGCAAGTCAACCCTGTTATGCATTGATGAAGCATTTATTGGGCAAACGGTAACATGGGTTAAACGGCCATATTCAAACGGCTCTCCCACCTACCAAGAGACAGATTGCTTGAAGACTATATAAAGAGACTCAAACCTCATTTATGAGGTTAACAATTATCTTTGAATACTCTTGAGAGAAGTTAGAGCGAGAAACTAAGAACATCTTCAAGCATTCAAAGCTGCCCAGAAAAGTAAAGAGCATTTAACACATCGAGTGATCATTCTCATCTACATATTCTGTACTCTTTGGTGTTAAGTCTCTTTCTGTTATAAGAGCATTGACTGTACTTAAGTGTGTAACACTATCCGTTCTTTGAGAGAACTCAGTTTGTAAAATCCTTTAAGTGTAAAGGTTAACCCCTTGCTCGGTGTGAGGGGCAGCTAGTTAGAAAGGTTACAAGTGAGCCTTGTGTAAAACTTGTGGTTGTAAGGTTGCAAGTGATCCCGTCCAAAACTTGCTGTTGTAAGGTTTCAGGTGAACCCGATTTAAAACCTGAGAGATAGTGGAACTCGGCCTGGGTGGTTGAGAACTGGACGTAGGTCAGGTAGACCGAACCAGTATAAATATTGTGTTGGTTTTATTTAAGCATTTATTTTTGAAGCACAATTCACCCCCCCCCCCCTTGTGCATCCATTACTTTCACCAATCAATCCGAAAAGGATCATCAGTACAAATAACTGTGGATCGGCCAATCGACAGTTATCATTGCGCGGTGGTACAAATATAAATCAGTGTCATGCAATGCTCACAATATCCATGTCCAACAATTTCAATCTCATCATCAATACCCCTAACAGAATAATATATGAACCCCTCACATCATACCCAAAGTAAAACCAATCCAGAACAACCATCCACACCAGCCAGGATAATACATATAATGTTTCAAATTTCTTTTATACGAAAATAATCGTGTTTGAAAGGCACCCGATAGCCTGTTTTGTATAAAAAATAACCTTTCAAAGATAATATATATATATATATATATATATATATATATATATATATATATATATATAGGGTGAGAAAGGATTTTAACAATCCCCAACTAACGTCACCCTCAATGTTATAGCAAGTTAAGTGTGATTACCTGTCGCCCTTTAGCACTCCACTATCGTTTCTTACAGTTTTCCTTGTGGATTCTCTTCCAAGTATCATCACCACTATTTAAACCTATATGAATATAATACAAATTCCTAAATTAATATCATTTCCACTTTATAATACTTAACGTCTCTCTCATCTCTGCATTACTACCCATTTCTCCCTTTTTCTTACTTCAAATCGTTTAACCAATTCAAATCATAAGTTCCCTAAGTTTCACAACATCAATTCCATTCAGAAGAAACCACATTATTCAAATAAAGATTCACCATTGATCTTCTATTTTCAAAAGAAGTGCTCAAACATTCAAGAAAAAGAAAAATTAGCATTTCCTCATGTTCAGAACAAATCTCTATAACTTCCAAAATATCATGTACATCATGTAGTTACATTAAAACAATAGTTAACTTAGTTACAACATGCATAAATAATAATTTAGGCATTCCCCAAGCCACAAATCAGTTCAGCCCTAAAAGAAAGAAGAGAATAAAACATGGGATTTCTTACACATGTATATAAAACACCTAAATCACCTTTTATGTCATTCTCATTTCAAAAGTCCTTCAGCCAACATAGTAAAACAAGACATGCCACTATAATGCAACATACAAGTATTTACACAACTTCCACAATCTTCCAAGAACATTATATACATATCCTTGCACACTGTTTTAAAATCAGAAACCAATGCAGCATATGTGAAAATCAGTGAAACAACCATAATCAACAAGTAAATCAAAACTCACGCTGCACATAAGTCAAACATAAAATAAATCTATAAACCTTTATCATATTTCCTCCCATTTAATGATTAACAAAGAACAATTCCATAAGAAAAGCAGCTTAAACAAAACAAGATGCATTCATAATAGTAAGTAGTGAATTAAAGTCAGCATCAAAATCAAAAGAAATTATACTATCATATGAATATTCTAAATCAAAACCAAACAGAGAGAAAGAGGACACCATTAAGCGCATCATATATACTTTAAGTACGATTTAAACCATCTCTTTATTACCATTTGATTCATAATCATCCAATACTCAAAAGACTCCACTTATATTTCAAATATTATCAAAACATACTTCAACATTTCCTGTAACTTATGGCTATGAATTTAAACTTCATATACCAACCAAAACAATGCCAGCAACAAAGAAAACAATGCTCTTCAGCCCAAAACATAATCATTCAATAACTGTACATGCATATACACAAAACTAACTTTAAATTCTTCATACAAACATCACATGACTAAATTAACACATGTCATCAAAATATACGTCCACCCATTTATAACAGGTTCCCAATCAATTGAAACACATAAGTTATAACCAAGCTTCACATGATAATTTCAAAAAGAATCCTACTCTTCCTTAGTACTTAGCAAATCAATGAATTCCAACATCCAATGTGAATTAGACCTTCAAGAACCAATTTTAACAACTCCCAAATTTGACAAGCAACTTGGAATAACATACAAAATCAATAATTATTTCTCATAACTTGGACATTCACCTGAAAGCTTGTAAAACAATCACAATCTTAAACTCAATATTTCTCTAGATTTCTAAACCACCAAGCAATGTACAATCAGTTCAAAGGAAGAAGGCAGAATATAAAATCTATACAAATAACAAAACCTAACCAAATCAAATCTTGAAGTAAGACTCTAATCTTCTCCAATATAATGAAAATTGGAACTTTATCTTCATTCAAATAAATTTAAGCTCTTTAAAATCTGACCCAAATAAATCCCAACTCTCAAATCTCGCCTAATCACGGAAAAGAAAGGTAAAAACAGAAAGAAAGGCTCACCAAGCTTCGGATCTCCTCTTTTAAGCACCATTGGAGCCTTCTTTCACCGGAAATGCCGCCGGAAAACGGCCACTAAAGTGGCTCTCACCACCGTCGGCCGTCAGAGAGAACGAAGAACTTATCGGAAAATGCTTCAGCTGTAGTCAAAATCGCAGAAGAAGGAGGAGGGAGGTGGAATCGCGAGAAGAAAGGAGAAGGTGGGAGAACCCACGGTGGCTTCAACCTCTGCCGTCGTCGTCGCCGTCGCCGGAGGAGAGGACACGGAGGAGAGTGAAGGATGGGAGAAGGGTCGAAGATGTTTGGGAAGGAGGAGGGTCGGCGGACGGGTCTTGAGGGGACAGAGGGGTTCGAATGAAGAAGGAGAAGGAAGGAGTTTAGTGTTTATATACATATATGTGTGAAAATTACCTTTAAGTACCCTATCATTCATTCTGAATTATATTTTTAGCCCAAAAGTTCGTATATATTACCATATCTCTTTCTTTTCATCCTAACATGATCTAGATTCTAATTTACTTTGCATGAAAGTTTCTATCCCCAATTAATTCTTTTAACTATATTTATTTAATTTCCAAACTAACTAAAATTTAATATTCCTAAATTCCCCAAAATATCCTAAAATTCTCCTTAAAACTTTAGATTTTCTTAACGACACCAATTAATTTCATATTATTCTTAATTTAAAAAAGTTGGGATGTTACACTTTGTTCATTCAATTGAACGAATTGTATACACTCTTAAGTACAACATATTTGAGAATTGGTCAAGCCTTGGATGCTAAGAATAAGTTAGTCAAAGTGTATCCATCTATGTTTCTTGTTACTCACTAAACTAATAATACAATTTAAAAAAATGGTATTCAGCTGATATATCACTTAAGAACTAAGAGTGAATTTGAATATGTAAACCCATATAAGATTTTTCCCTCTATGTTGACACATGCTTGACTTTAGCTCGAAATGTTTTTATATAGCCTTCGCTGATTTTCTACCAATTGGAGTATGATCTAGCCGTTTTATGATAGTTGCTTTGGGTCAGATGAGAAATGAACATTCAATTAGAGTGTTGATGTTGCTTTTCTGATGCAGCTATCACTCCTTTGTACTCTTATGTTTTATTTCATCTTTCCTCATTAATTTTAGTTTCAATGGCTCAATTTAAGTTTGTAATGGTAATTTTCTCGTGTATAACTTTGACACATTTTGTATATAATTAGGGTTTAAGGAGCAAATTAGTAACTTGTCCTTCCATCTTTATTTATTTACTTGTTCATATTGAATTCATACTTTGAAATTTTTTTAAAAAAATACAATCTATACACCAATTTATATTTTTACTCCAATCAATAATTTTAATCTCCAACTATTTTTCCTTAAAATTCTAACGAAGATAGACATATTTATTTCTTAAAAATATATTTATTCTCCAAAATGTTTCACTTTTGAATGAATTTCACTTTGGAGCCCCCTAAACTTGAATTAATCACAAAATTAAATCTTAACTTATTATTAATCTTTAATTAAATCTTTAGGATGTCACAAAAGCATACATGGTAATATCTTCTTTTTCACAGATGCTAATCATGGTTAATTTTGTTAAGAAATAGACACTAATAATTATTGTGCAACTTTGAAAATAAATTTTTGTAATTTGATATTAGCATTAAAGTTCTACCAATGTCTACAAACACTAACTCGGTCTATACGCGTTAAACTCAACATTCTAGATCTAAAATTTGAATTCCAAATTAGATATCTTTGCTTAAAGCAGCAATCTTAACATATGGAGAAAAGTTTCTAAGAATAGTGTTAAAAGGGAGCGGGGAAAAGTTATGCTAAACTCTAGGATTTGGGCAACCTCAACAAAAACAGATTTAAAAGCCCAATGACATCTATATATATATATATATATATATATATATTTTGCAACGGCGACTTCAAGTTCAATAGATAAGATTAAAAAAAAAAACGAAGCTAAATAACCAAGGGGTAATGGACCTAATCTACCCTCCAAGTAACTACCTAGGAGCACTGGGCACCCTGAAGTAACTAAAAACAGGTCCTTATTTGTACCCGAAGTAACCAAAGTGGTTAAAAAATACCCCGAGTGGACGGTCAATCACGTTTGACCGTTAATCTTCCCATGTGGCCACCACGTGGGTTAAATTTTTGCCACATAGGATAAGGGTAATGGACCTAATTTACCCTCCAAGTAACCACCCAAGAGCATTGGGTACCCTGAACTAACAGCAGACTCATATTTATACTCAAAGTAACCAAAGTGTTTAAAAAATACCCGAATGGACGATCAATCACGTTTGACCGTTAATCTTTCCATGTAGCCGCCATGTGGGTTAAATTTTTTCCATGTAAGATTTGTCAAGTGGGGTCCACATATACTAAAAATACAATTCTCTCTCTCTCTTCATCACTTCCAAACAGCCACACCTCATCCCCCCAACACAACCACTGCCCCACCCCCAGAGGGAATTGTTTTTTTAATATGTGGGCCCCACATGACATATTCGACGTGGCAATTTAACCAACGTGGCGGTCACATGGGCAGATTAACGGTCAAACGTGATTGACCGTCTACTCGGGGTATTTTTTTACCACTTTGGTTACTTCGAGTACAAATAAGGGCCTGTTGTTAGTTCTGAATGCCCAGTGCTCCTGGGTGGTTACTTAGAGGGTAGATTAGGTCCATTACCCAATAACCAAGCAATATCCAAAATGTTACAACAAAACCCTCTTATGCCTACAGGAAAACAGATCAATTTAGTTCAATGCAGCATAAAATTCATTATGCGGCAAAAACTATATTCAATCGTAAAGCTGCTTGAATCTTCTGTAGGCCTCCAATATATTTTCCTGGTTATCAAAGCCACTAACCCTGACAAAACTTTCCCCAACTGGTCCAAAAACGCTGCCAGGTGTTGTGACCACATGAGTCTTCTCCAGAATTTCAGCAAATATATCCCAAGAACTTTTGCCAAAAAAATGAACCCACACATATGGAGCATTTTTGCCTCCATATACTTTAAATCCAGAGTTTCAAATGTCTCTGTTATTATGTTTGTATTATCTATGAAGAATCCAATATCATCTTTCATATCCTGCATTATTCAATTTCTTCAAGTCTATCATCACGATGTTTATCTTAAGTTCTTCCAATTTTCACAATTTTCTATCAAATTAGATCAACTTCTCTGTGATACGTTAAGTGCACTGAACTTGGTCAAATAAATGTATCTAACATATAGTATATGCCTATGACAAGAATACAAAGACTTAAGGCAATAAAACAATAGAGGAACTGAAATGATAGGTCTCAAGGAAGTAATTCAATCACCCATAGGATTACTGACAAATGAGGAGCATGCGATTATTCTAGTGCATGAAATTACATGATTAGGCTGCTCACTAGTCATTGGCTTTTTGGAAATTAAATCCTTCCTTGAGACATCAAAGTAATTCTCCTTATAACAATGACTAACCTTATGGTCTTCTAGTGAGAGGCACCCCCATAACACCTTTTTGAGAAATATTGGAAGCACCATAGAAGCTAGTACATACAATGCGATTAAAATCCTTGGCAACTGGAAAACCATTAGAGAATAACAACTGCTTTGGGACAACCGTCCATCCCAAACGAACTCCAGTCAAACCAGCATACTTGCTAAATGATGACGTCTCAATTGCGACCTACAGTGGTTGTAAGGAACATATAATCAAGCTACAGAAATGCAATACATACATTTACTTGATGGTAAAAAGTTGTTTCTGAATGAAGTCAATGTTAGAATCTTAAGTTTTGATGAAGACTAAAATATGAAAGAACAAGTTAAACACTTAGACAAAATTAGGTTAAAATAGAACCACAAGTAAGAGTGCAACCGGATGTGGATTTACTTCCGGATGGACTAGGACTAGCGCTCGCGGATGAATGACTCATCCCCCAGAGGAAGCAAGTAATACACTAGGTCATAACTCAGTCTAGAAACATTAAGAGTATAAAATCCTTGAGACTAAGTTAGGACGCAACCGGATGCAGGAATGCTTCCGGATGCTTAGTGACTAGCGCTGGTTGTTGGCTTAGGTAACACTGAGCGTCAGTGAGTATAACACAAAGCCACACTCAACGTCTAGTAGGAGTACTTCCGGATGTGGAATTGCTTCCGGAAGTAAGAGAGCTTCCTTAGACAATTGAACTCCCACTACATGTGATTATGTGTTGTTATACTACACATCCCATAGCATGAGTTAATGACACACTAAGTCACTTAGGAAGAATTAGACTAAAATCAAATCCTAAGTTAGAATACAACCGGATGCAGAATCGCTTCCGGAAGACTTAGAGTAAAATAACGAGACTTACGCTAACTATTGGAATAGACATCCCCTAGCGTCAGTAGACAATACACTAAGTCAGAACATAGTCTAAGTAAGATTGCTTCCCATAGCAAACAAGCTTCCCACAGCATGTATAGTTCTTACTGCACTTGATTATATATACTACTCTGTTGGACTAACAAGTATGTGCAGAACTTAGTTTTACTTCCGGATGCAAATGAGCTTCCGGATGCAAATACTCTTGTCACTGGGACTCAGAGACTAACACTTGCAGAGCAAGATTGCCGCTTCCGGATGAACGATGATTATCCGTCAGCAAGAGTACAAGAGTCAACGTCACATACTCAGAGGTCAGAATGCTTTTGTCAGAGCAGAGTTGTCAGAGTTGCTTTTCAGAGATAAAGCAAGTCAACCCTGCTAAGCATTAATGAAGATGTATTCTCAACGGTAACATGGGATTAACGGCTATATTCAAACGGACATATTCTATCTGCCGCCCAAGCCTGAATGTTTTGAGGCCGAGTATAAAAGGAACATCAACATTCAGAAGAGAGGTTGGAAGAACAGAGCCTATTGTCTGAGATATTGTATTCTACATTCCTCTCATCTTCTACTCTCTGATCTTAGAGTTGTAACATTCTTAGAGAGTAATTCATTTGTACTTAAGTGAGTAACATCATCTATTCTTAGAGAGAATCATTTGTACTTAAGTGTTTATCACAATCAGTTCATAGAGTGAACATATTATCAAATCCTCTAATTGACAGAGGCTGTTCTAAAGCTTGTGCTTGAAGAACAGAATTGTTATCTTACAAAAGTGAGGGGGAGCATTTAGAGGTTTTCTAAATCTCCATAGGTTGCAAGTTAGCCCGCAAAACTTGTGGTTGAAAGGTTGCAAGTGATCCTGTTGTAAAACTTGTGGTTGTAAAGGTTGGCAGGTGAGCCCGTTGCAAAACCTGTGGGTTGTTAGGTGAACCCGTGTTCGTAAAACCTAAAGTGTAAAGGCTTTCTTGTGCCTGGTTTAAACAAGACGGTTAGTGGATTGAAAATCTCAGGTGGAGCCTGAGGACTGGATGTAGGTCTGAAAGTGACCGAACCAGGATAAATCTGTGTGTGCTTAGTTTGTCTTTAACATTCTTATTTCCAGCACCACACCACCATACTTGTGCAAAACATAATGTGTCATCTCCTTCACCAAGCACAAGCAGTCAGTCCTTAAAAGCGAATTTTAACTTTTATTCTGCCACCCAATTCACCCCCCCCTCTTGGGTGACAGCCACGCATTTCATTTGGTATCAGAGATTGGTCACTTGTTTAAAGGATCCAACGATCTCAAGTGCAAATACCTAGGCTGACTTGGGATATAAAATGTGTTTTGAAGGTTTTGATCATACTATCCTACCCTTGTTAGAAAATACTGATTTTTACCTATGGAAGGCAAGGATGAAAAGTTTTGTGCTATCCTCGAGTTTTAAAATGTGGGATGTCTTTGTAAATGATTCCGATTTCAAACCAAAAGTAAACTGGACTGAAGAGGAGAAAAATTTATTTTACTTGAACATTAGAGCAATGCAAATTTTGTACAAAAGCTTAACTGACAGTGATTTCCAGAAAATTAAACATTGCTCTAATGCTAGAGATATTTGGAACACTCTTGATGCTATGTATGCTTCTAATCAATCTCTTGAAGTTAAAGCTGTCCAAAGCTCAATTTGTGCTCCTTGTGAATCAACCTTTGATGAGCTACAGGGAGCTGATATAGAGGAAGCTAGCAGCAATGAACAGAGTGTCGATCTCTGCCTAGAAGATTCAGAAACTGAAGAAAATGAGATACGTGAACTTGAACTTTCTGAATTGCAAGACACTTATAATGAGTTACATATTGAATTCTGTAAACTTGCAAAAGAAGTTCTAGGCTTAAGGAAAAAGAACAGGAAACTAGAGGAATTCATTGCTTCTTCTACATCCAAGGTTTCCAATGTTCCATCCATAGAAGAACAGCTATCGCTACCGATAGCTAGTTCCCTACCGAGAGCGGAAGCTCCAACATATTCCGAACATTGTTCCAACTGTGAATCCCTATCGAAGGAACAAGAAAAGTTTTCAAAAGGTCCTGAGACTTCAAAAGTTGATTTAAAAGAACAGAGAGTCTTTGAAAACAAAATTGACCAACAAGATAATGATAGGAAATCCCATTCTGAATATCATTCCATTATCTGTCATTATTGTGGTAGATCAGGTCATATTTCTCACACATGTAGTCTTAGAAAAAATTTACATGTGAGAAATAAATTTGTATGGATCTCTAAAGGACAAGTAAGGTCCAGCACTAACCATGTAGGACCCAAGTACAAATGGGTACCAAAACTCCCTTCTAGTGCCTTACTTGTGCAGGAAAGATCAAGAGTTCCTCTTGCCCCAAAGAAGAGAACTCGTGGTGATAACACTGCTGCAACCACCTGGTCCAATCATAGGAAGCAGTGCGCCACCACAAGGAACAAAGGTTCTATCTCAAGGATGAGCTATCACAGAGCTCCACTCAACTATCCTGAGAAGAACAGGAGAGTGAGAATTCCTCGATCAACATGGAGAAAGACTAGGAATTCTGTCACTCATAAGACAGTGCTTAGGGTCGAAACATGCGACAGTAAAATCCCCTATGCAAATGTTAGATGGGATTATTGAGATCTTACATTAAGCATCTTAGATATGAACATTATATTCCTTATAGAAGAAAGTTTAAAGAAATTCACAATGTTTATAATCTACATGCTATCTATGACTATCATGATAAAAAACTATGTATATCCCTGTGCATATAGTCATGACAGATTCACAATGCCATATACATAATGAATAACCTTGAAGTGCATGTGAATTATACAAACTGACCAGTTAGATCCAAGTTTGGATACTGGAAAACAAAGGGAACTATTTAGTATTTTGTAGAAAAGGAGATCTGAAGGAACGGCAAGACTTGATTGTACCTCATCTGAGCAATTAGACAAATCTTGATGAGCCGCTCTTCACGCTTGGGTCTTGGTGCTGCCCTTAAAATGGAAAGAATCCTTGCATCGCCTGTCAAAATCAAGCAAGCTACTGCTTGACGCGAATGTAGCCTTGGTGATAACATTCTTACCCTCTCCTCTACTTATGTGATTATCTGGATGATGAATGCATGTCACTCAATCCATCGGCAATTGACATTCATGTGTTTAAGGATAAAAGTCAAATTGCTCTATGGAATGGATGTGAAGAACATGCAGCGCCTAACTACATGACTGGCTTAACAACTTTCAAATAATGTGATATTGATATGATTTTCAACCTGTGGTGATCTTATTTTTGAAAATGATCAAATCATATCAAATCCTTTTTTTTTGGGTTTATAATATTCGTGCATATCAAATCATTTCTCTTTGAAAAGGCCATTCACAAAAGAAAATAGTTTATGCATTCATTGTGACTTTTGAAAGATTTTTGAAATGCAAACTTTCAAATCAAAGAATAGCCTGTGCTACTGATGAATCATAAAACATCTTGACTGTCTATCATAATATTGACATTTATTAATCATCAACTAGAATCTTGTGTTTACAAACTAATCCTGAATATTCTTAGCGATAAACTGACTGGCTGTGAACTCGAGCAATAATTTTTAATCACATCTTAAGTCTCCATCTACTAATGATCTCAGTTCAAGTCTGTGGTTAAGTATGTTGACAGATTATAAAAGCTTGAACGATGTGGATGTACAAGAGAGAACATCAACAAGTATGCTCTTTATCAAGATGAGAAGAAATGGCTGTTCTGAATTCAATCTTGAGGAAATCTCGCCAATCTTATATGAGCATTTCTTTCCATTACTCCTTCTGTTGTGCATTTTAATGGATAGTCTCTCTTGTCGGACATACATTAGGAATCTTAGGAAATGCCTTGAATTAATTTCTGCAAAATTTGATAAATCCAAGAGCAAATGCCAATAGGATAGAAGCCTAAGTGAGTGTAGATAACTAGGCTGGAAAGAACTCTTAAGAATCTCTACCCACTGAAAGCCTTATATCCTGGCACATTATCACAAGCCTAGTACAATCTGAATTAAGTTCAAAGTTTGTTGAAATCCTAAGAATAATGAGATCATATTAAGCATATTTGAAAGAACTTGAGCTAAGATTTGAAAATTGTCCTTGAGATCATATGCTTGAAAAACTTGGTTGTTTTGTAAACCTGATTTATTCTTAAAACTAAACTATTTTGCTGGCATTAAGGCTTTTAGAATTTCATTGTGTTGACAATTTACATATCTCCATAATCTAACATGAACATCCTTAAGGTATATTTATTGAACTATATGTGTTTATGAAACTTCGAAAATATACAATCAGTTCGATACTCCTTGTGCTATCACATTGGTATTTATCCAAGAGAGTATGAATAGAGTTCATGACTTGATAGTGAAACTGAGAAATTGTGAACTAAATTTCAAAATCTGTTTTCACACTATTGATACTCCTGTTTTACCAAATCAATCAGCAAGCGCGATATCCTAAGTTTATAATATTGTGCTGATTTACATAATCTTTGACTTGGAAAATCCTAAGCATGTCTACTAATGTTAACTCTTGAGCTCTCCACGGACCATCCGGAAGCACACTTGCTTCCGCTAGCACTTGTTGGTCCCTTGGAAGGGGAACCATAAGGGCTGTCAATGTTAAATCTAAAGACCCTCACATCCGGAAGCGGATACACTTCCGGAAGCATGTGCAAGAATGGTTTCTCAACTACAGACATAGCTACCAAACAACCACTGAGGGTTGATCGATTTACCCTTATAAAGTGAATTTGGGAATGTTAAAATGAAGTTTAATCTTCAGAAAACATCTGTGCTTAATTGTTAAAACCTGCCAACTGTGCTAACTTAGGCATCGAAGTGCCAATCTTTAGTTTTGCAGGTACCCCAATGTTAAATCTTAAGTAAGTCCAACCGGAAGCAAAACCACTTCCGGATGCTCTTTTGCTGGCGCTGGGTGATGACTCAAAGCAACCGGGAGCGCCAGTGTCTGGGAAAAGACACGTCACTTCACAACGTTTCATCTTCCTCCATGGGAAGTTGTGCCTCCTATGACAAAGTGAAGCGACATGTGTCAAAAGGTGCGCCATTCCAATTAAATGTTTACGTTTCCCTATGAACCAGCGCATGTTTTCAATAAAGAGTCATTATGAGTTTTCCATCCGTTGTGACATTGCATATATATATAGGTAGCGTCAGTCATTTTTCACACTTCTTTCACAAATCACACCCACAAACTCTCTGAATTCATTCATCACACCTTCATACTTCCTCCTCTACATTTCTTCGCATTTCATCTCATTTAAACCTTAAACCCACACAAAAATGGCCGGCTCAGATGAATCTAACCCCAACACTGTGATACCCACTACCTCCAAGAAATCAGGGTCCAAAACTGGCAAATCTGGGCATTCACGTTCTGGAAAATCTGGAAAATCACATGAACATCATGAACAGCAAGAACATTCTGGGCAATATGGGCAACAGCAAGAGCAGTTAAAGAAGAAGGGTAAGAAGAGGGTACAGTTCAGGGAAGAATCTCCATCAAAGAGACAGCGAGTCGAGAAAGATGATTGATTTAACCTTTTTGTCGCCTAAAAAGATTGATCAAAACAATTCAATACTCTACTCCACTATTTAGATAGCGGTGAGTACAGGTCTTTCCACAGTTCAGGTTATCTTGCTAATTGAAAGTATATAAGTCACGCAAATTAACAAACAGTTTGAGTGTGTGTTTATATCTACGATTAAAAAATAAAATGTACCGAAAGTATGAGTGTAAAGAATCAATAGGTGGAATCTCCTCCTTCAAGCCTCGATTTGTGCATCTCAATTGTTAGGCCTCATGTGACAATTTCCTCTTAATTAACTAGCTTAAATCAGCCAAGACCTCTTAAAACTAAGAAGTGTTAGCTAGTTTAAACTGATTAATCAAGATAGTCTAGCCTTGAACTTGATGCATATCCATAGGTGAGATAGAAATCAAAACTAACTTCTATTTAACATTCACTTCAAGAATCAAACAAAATGTACTCACATATGCTTAATCTCATGAAGCTACACATTGTATATACCTAACACACATGAAAGTTCAAGATCTAGAAGTTAGGTTTACAAACTTGAAAGAATAAATGAACTCTACACAGAAATCTCTATGCAGAATCCTAGATCTAACATACCTAAAAATCTCCAGACATGAAAGGTCTAAGTGATTACAAGCTTGAAAACCTAGAAAAGGAAAATTCTCACATAAGGCCAATTACATTTAAGCTCGAACACAAATCTGGACTTGAAGGAAGGAGAAGAACGCTTAGCCGCGCATGGAGATGGAAAGATCGGAGGATTTGCGAGATGAAATGGCCATGGCGGAGGTGAAGAAGATGAAGATGAAGTTGAGAGAGTTTGTTAGAGGAGAGAGAAAATGAAAGTGAAGTGAGAAGAGATCTTCAGATGTTAGTTATGTTTGGGGTTTTATAGTGGTGAGTAACTTTGGGATTATCGCCCAAAGGGTAGTTTTGGTATTTGGTAAAGGTTAGGATGAATGTGGACTAGATCTCATCTCCATGCAATTCCAAAGGTTCCTCCTTTTTCTCCAAGTGATTGTGCTTCCCTTTTTGCCCTTAATGAGGTCTCCAGACTTGAATTTGGCCTTGGCGCCAATTTTGCCTCATTTAGAAAGCTGCAGGGCTGACTTTGCCTTAAATTAACTCTGCACCAAATACTTCTGAAAAGTAGTTGACATTTCTGATCATTGTGCAGTTTGGCTCATGTACTCGCTGGCTGATGGACTTCAGCTTCCGGATGTGAAACTTCATGTTGCAAGCGCAAGCACATTTACTTCCGGATGAGAATCCACTGGATGAGAATCCACTTCCGGATGTAGCTCTTTGTCCGCCAGCGCCAGCACGTTTACTTCCGGATGTAGCTCTCTGTCCGCCAGCGCCAGCACGTTTACTTCCGGATGTAAATCCACTTCCGGATGGAAGTCCGCTTCTTCAAGTAGCTCAGCTTCCGGATGTGACTTTGAGTACTCTCCATCTAGCCTTCCTTCTTGCCAAATTATCTCCATTGAAACTCCACCAAGGGTGTGTGGGGTCCACTTGGGACCCCCCTACATGAAAAACACATCTCATAGTCAAAATGACCAAAATACCCTTAGTTCCATAAAATGCAAATAATAAGGCTATTATTCTTCAAATATTTATACATAAGCATGTGCATGAAAATGTATCAATAATGATCAAATATAACAAATAAACCATACTAATTAAGCTCAAATGCACATGCTTAAAGGTATGAAATTTGGTCTAATCAAATCCCCCACACTTAAGCTTTGCACTCCGGGCAAAGTCATGTAAAAGATTAACTTAATCATTAAGCATAATGAAGGCAATTGGAATTATCATAGTGTTCAAGTTGATCTTCTTGAACCTTTCCCTAAAGCTTCGCATAGGCCAAATCTAAGAATACAAAGCGAATCCAAGTTTAACAATCCACTAAAATTTAGGAGGAGTGCCAATTGAGATTTTTCCTCACCGGATAAAGTGTTTAACTCATTCGCTCAAGTTAGGAAAAATGCCTAACTAGGGACTTGTGATCACTCTTTGGCTCAATGCACTTGACCATCACCATAGGCTTGTAATAGCTCTAAGTTCTCCACCCATAGTATGCATAGCACAACCAAATCTAGGGGACTTTGGGGTTAGATGGAAGACTAATAATGAATGGTGAATGATGGAAAGTAGTCAATGACCAATGACATGAACAAGTAATCACCACATATGCATGCAATACAATGAAATCAATCCTCGCAAAGCACGCTACATCTCTCTTTTCTTTTTCAATCTTATGCCTTTGGCATACTAAAGCACTTTGTGCTTTCTTTTTTTTTTTTTTTTCTTTTGATAGGCCTTTGGCCTTATTATTATTATTATTTTTTTTTTTTTTTTTTTTTTTTTTTTTTTTTTTTTTTTCTTAGGCCTTTGGCCATTTCCTCTTTTCTTTTCCTCTATTGTGGCTCTCGGCCATCTTTTATTTTTCACTCATATAGCTTGCTTTCCACAAGATACAACAATACAATACTAATATGAATGCAAGCATATGCTATAATCACTTATTCACACTTCGGTCAAGGTGGTAGAAAAGAAAAGTGAATGGCCCAAAGGGGTTAATCAAAGGATAATATTTGGTTGGCTTAGTGTTTGGGTCATGAGGGTTTAGAAAGAAACGCCCCTTTCATTTTCAATCATGCCATGCATTGTGATCTCGAACAAGAGCTAGGACAAGTTCTAGGAGGTCAAGTAACTATTGGCCCACTCAATTCGGTTGAAGGCTTCTCACATTTATAGCTTACTCTAATCAGTCACTTCCTCCCTAAGAAAAGTTAAATGAGAAACTTACACCCTCTTTATACCTTAAAAGTGCCCCATGCAATGCCCTAAGTAATCATTCCAAAAATTCTACTTACACACTAGATGAAAATTCCATTTGCTTTCAAAAGCCATAATCAAGTCAAATTTCAAGAAAAATCATGCCAAATAAGTCCAAAAATCAAGTGTGAAAGCTTCGAATCAGACCACTTTAAAGCACATAATACACCTCCCCCACACTTAAAGCATGCATTGTCCTCAATGGACCAATCAAATCGAGTAGGAAGATGCATTTTAAAGGCAAAGCAGCAACATTAAAGGCAGGGCAGTTCAAACAAACAAATGGCCAATGCATGTATTATTCACAAACTAACACTAAACACAACCTATCAAAACAAATTTTATAATTTTTTACTCACTGACGCTTAGGAAGCCTAACTAGATGTCATCTCAAGCTGCTATGCCTCCGGAAGCAAAAGTGCTACCGGAAGCAAAACTGCTATAGGAAGTCACTCTAGGTTCAGATTCTAATCTCACCCCTAGCGGAAGCAAACTTGCTACCGGAAGCAAAATTGCTTCCGGATGCATTGACGCTTATGCACAATGAACTCATCCCCTAGCGGAAGCAAAATGAACACAATCTGATCCTGAGTAGAAAAATCTAAGTGAGAGCTTCCGGAAGCAAAAACACTTCCGGATGCAAATCCTATATTTCCCAGTGACACTTCCTGAAACAAATAGCCATCCCCCAGCTCTAGTGAAATTTTTCTAACCTACAACAACACTCTAAAACATAATCCTAAACACATTCCTAATTTTTTTCTAAACAAATATCTTCCCCCACACTTAAGATATTAACTAAACAAAGCAAGTGAGGAAAGGATAGAAACAACCTTTAGGGCGGCTTGAAGTTCTCCTTATACAATTTTAGCAAATGGCCATTAACCTTGTAGATTCGGCCATCTTTGCTATGCTTGATCTCTACCATGCCAAAATCATGAGATTTGGTCACCACATAAGGGCCTTCCCACTTGTCTTTAAGTTTGCCCCCTCCACTGAACTTGAATTTAGCACGGTAGTAAAGCACAAAGTCACCCGCCTTGAATTCTTTTCTCAGGATGCCACTATCATGAATAGCCTTTGTTCTTTCCTTAAAGATTCTGGAGTTCTCAAATGCCTCATTCCTCAACTCGTCAAGCTCACTTAAAGTCAATTGTCTCTCTTGCGCCGCAGCATCCATGTCATCAATACAAGATTTGACCGCCCAATAAGACTTATGTTGGAGCTCAACTGGAAGATGACAAGCTTTGCCATAGATCAACCTATAAGGGGACATGCCAATTGGAGTCTTAAATGAAGTCCTATAAGCCCAGAGAGCTTCCTCAAGCCTCAAGCTCCAATCTTTCCTGCTTGGCTTCACAATTCTCTCGAGGATATTTTTGATTTGTCTATTAGACACCTCGGCCTCCCCGTTGGTTTGAGGGTGATATGGTGTAGAGATCTTGTGATTGACTCCAAATTGGTTGAGCAAAGAAGTCATGAGCTTGTTGCAAAAATGTGAGCCCTGATCACTCACAAGTGCCTTGGGCACTCCAAACCTACAAAAGATGTTAGATTTCAAGAACTTCAACACAGTCCGAGCATCATTTGTCCTAGTAGGCACGGCCTCCACCCACCTTGAAAAGTAATCCACGGCCAAGAGTATATAGACATAGCCACAAGAGGGTGGAAAGGGTCCCATGAAGTCAATGCCCCACACATCAAAAACATCACAAAAGATCACAGGAATTTGACGCATTTCATGCCGCTTAGTTAATCCTCCAAACCTTTGACAACGATCACAAGACTTGCAATAATCATAGGCATCTTTGAACAAAGTAGGCCAATAAAAACCAGCCTCCAGAATTTTCCTTGAGGTTTTCCTGGCACCGAAATGCCCACCACAAGCAAGAGAATGACAGAACTCCAAAATTGAAGAGATCTCATCATCATGCACACACTTCCGGATGATTTGATCATTGCATAACCTCCACAAGTGTGGCTCATCCCAAACATAATAGTTTGCATCTCTCTTCAATTTTTGAGCTTGGTGTTTGTTTAATGAAGGAGAAATCATCTCGGCCACCATATAATTCACCAGATGAGCATACCACGGATCCTTCTTAGCATTCAAAGCACACAATAAAGCATCTGGGAAAGTATCACAAACAAGAGAAGAGTCATCAATTCCTCCCACATCCACTGGCAGACGGCTTAAATGATCTGCTACCAAGTTCTCTTTTCCAGCCCTGTCCTTAATCTCTATCTCAAATTCTTGTAAAAGCAAGACCCATCTCAAGAGCCTAGGCTTTGTTTGTGGCTTAGATAACAGATAACGGACGGCTGCATGATCCGTAAATATGATTACCTTAGAATGTAGTAAGTATTGTCTAAACTTGTCCAGACCAAAGACTATGGCGAAAAGTTCCTTCTCAGTTGTTGTATAGTTCCTCTGAGCTCTATCCAATGTTTTGGATGCGTAAGCAATGACTCTAGGCAAAGATTCTTGCCTTTGGCCAAGCATAACTCCCAGAGCCTCATTAGAAGCATCACAAGACAACTCAAAAGGTAATTCCCAATTAGGTGCAACCAGGATAGGAGGAGTAGTAAGCCGTGTCTTCAACTCAACAAAGGCCTCCTTACACTCATAAGAGAAATCAAACTCTGTATCCTTTTGTAGTAGATGAGACAGTGGGGAAGCAATTTGGCTAAAACCCTTGATGAACCTCCTATAGAAACCCACATGTCCAAGAAAAGACCTCAACTCCTTCAAGCAAGTCGGAAATGGTAGAGAGGAGATTACCTCAACCTTCGCTTTGTCAACTTGAATACCCTCCTTTGAGACTAAATGTCCCAACACTATGCCCTTGTCCACCATGAAATGGCACTTCTCAAAATTGAGTACCAAACCCTTCTCCACACATCTAACCAAAGCTTTCTCAAGATTGACCAAGCAAGTGTCAAAACTGTCTCCATAGAGGGAGAAATCATCCATAAACACCTCTATGCCATCCTCCAGCAAGTCATTAAAAATGCTCATCATACAACGTTGAAAGGTTCCTGGAGCATTGCACAGACCAAAAGGCATTCTCCTGTATGCGAAGGTTCCAAATGGACAAGTAAAGGTTGTTTTCTCTTGGTCCTCAGGTGCTATCGGAACTTGGAAATACCCAGAGAAACCATCCAGAAAACAATAGTGTGACTTGCCAGCTAGTCTTTCCAGCATCTGATCGATGAATGGTAATGGAAAGTGGTCTTTTCTTGTGGAGTCATTCAGCTTCCGATAATCTATACAAACCCTCCAAGAGTTCTGAACCCGTGTAGGCACTAGCTCATCTTTGTCATTTTTCACCACAGTCAGCCCACTCTTCTTTGGCACCACATGAATGGGACTCACCCATTCGCTGTCGCTAATTGGATAGATGATTCCAGCACTTAAGAGCTTTTCTACCTCCTTTTTCACAACATCAAGTATCAAGGGATTGAGTCTCCTTTGTGGTTGCCTCACCGGCTTAGCATCATCAGTCAGCAAGATCCGGTGCATACACGTGGTAGGACTCATGCCAGGAAGATCGGCCAGAGTCCACCCAATGGCCCCCTTGTATCGTCTGAGCACCTCAAGCAACTTCCCTTCCTCAAGAGAAGACAGAGCACTAGAAACAATCACTGGGAGCTTCTTCTCATCAAGCAAGTAAGCATACTTAAGATTGGGTGGCAAAGGTTTCAGCTCCAGCGTAGGTGGCTCAATAATAGAAGGTACCAGAGTGTGCATCTCAACTTCTAGCAATTGATGTTCATAGAAATCATCATCAAACTGCGGCAGCTCATCACAACAATTCGGCCTCTTAGATTGTGAGGCCTCAGCATTCTTATTCAAGTCTGCATCCCCACTGCCGCTCAGGGTAGAAACATGTGGACCGTCAGTGAGCACATACTCTTTCAGATATAGCTTCTCCCTCAGCTTATGTAAGCGGCTTCTTCTTACGGCTTCATACTTTTCATGGTCAAACTCTTGTGCACTGGATTTCTCAATTCCCTGGGTGAAGTCACATCCTCCCTTCTCCTGTCCTACAAAATTAAACAAACTTCCCTCTTCCAAGGGGTTGTAGCTTGACAAAGAGGAAATAGATGTGCAATCATTATCAAAATTATAATGCACATGCAGTGAGTCACTGAATTCTGTCACTGAACTTCCTATGCTAGATGAATCATTAGGCATATCATACAAGCATGTATTTTCAATTAATCTAGCACAAGAGTCATGATAACACATATGAGCATCTTCATTATCAATTAGGTTCAACTTGAAGGTATTTACATGCTCATCACAAACTATATGCATCAGAGAATCAATCACACTTAGTCCAAGGAGAGAATAATCCTCGTGAGGATGTTTAATTGCTTTCCCCACATCAAACTTTATTAATTGATTTCCTACTTGCATTGTAACATAGCCCTCTTCTAAGCTTATCATCATCTTGGCTGTTTTCATAAATGGCCTTCCCAAAATCAAGGAGTCATCCATCCTAGTTTCACTGGTCATGTCTAGCACATAAAAATCCACTGGAAATACTAGTTCCCTAACCCTCACAAGAATATCCTCAATAAATCCATAGGGTTTCTTAATGGACCTATCTGCCAATTGGACCACAACACTAGTTTCACTCAAATTCTTCAACCCTAGTGCAAGGTAGGTGGCCTTAGGCATGACGTTAATGGCGGCTCCTAAATCAAGAAGTGCTTTCCCAAAGCTAAGTTTCCCTATCTGACAAGGGATAGTGAAAGAGCCCGGATCTCCACACTTTTGGGGCAAGTGCCCCTTTAAGAGAGATGAAACATGAGTCCCAAGTTGGACTTTGTTACTTGAATTAGTAGCTCTCTTGTTAGTGCAAAGATCTTTAAGGAACTTAGCATACTTAGGCATTTGTTTCACAAGCACAAGCATAGGCACATTAATTTCCAACTTAGAAAATAAGTCAAGCATCTCCTTTTCCAATTCATCCTCATGTTTCTTCTTAGCTAAAGCATATGAATTAGGAAATGGTAAATGCTCAGGATCAAGAGACTTACCTTTGGGGGATTCATCCCCTTGTTGATTAGGATGTTCTTGCGAAGGAGATTCACCAACTTTCCGCTTTCCCTTTGCAATCTCCTTCTTCTTTTCCTCCTGTGAAGTCTCTGCTACATCACCTTTCATAGGAAGAATCTCAGCTTCATCAAGAAAACCATCAAGAGGAGGATTCAGTTCGGCCTCACACGGAAGTTGTGTCTCCTCCTCTTCCTCCTCATATTCATAAGCATCGCCATACTGCCTTCCACTTCTCAATTGCATAGAATGCATATTTTGCGGATTAACAACCACATTTGACGGCAATCCCCCTTTCATTGCGTCCTGCTCAGCTTTATCATTAAACATTTGAGAAACTAAGGTAGTTACATCTTTCTTTAGACTTTCTCCAAACTTTTCCATTAAACTTGACATCATCTGGTACATAGTATCTTGTTGAGATGTCGAAGAACCAGATGGAGGAACATGAGCTGGATCATTATTCTTCATAAATGGAGGAGGAACATTGGCTTGTTGATTCGGCCTGTACCTTTGGTCATTAGAGTTAGGCCTCCCTTGATATGAACCATAACCTTGTTGTGAGGGATAGGCATTAGCAGCTTGGTAGTTACCTCCCCCCCACTTAAGCTGTTGCTGTGGTTGGAAAGAGCTGGAATTTGTGGCTTGGTTTGAACCTCCCCCCCACTTGAAGTTCGGATGGTCCCTCCATCCCTGATTGTACGTGGAAGAGTAAGGATCATATTTGGTCTGAGGCCTAGCATTGTTATACATGGCCGCCACTCCCGCTTGGGATGGACAGTCTGAGGATAGGTGCATGGGCGAGCCACAGTGATCACAGGATGAGGCCACCAAGGCCATAGAATCATCAACACTAGGAGTAGGCTGAACGAAGCGTCCGTCCATCCTACTGAGGCTCTCGGTCAGCCTCTCAATAGAGTTGTACAGCTTGTCATCCCCACTCAGGGAGGCAACCTTTTGCGCAGCACCATACACAACATCACGACCATAAAAATTCTGGTGATTAGAGGCCATGGTTGAAAATAAGTTCCATCCTTCATTGGCTGATAAGTTGAAAAGTGAGCCATTAGAAGCAGCATCCACACTCATCTTGAGTTGTGGCACCAGGCCATCATAAAAGTATTGCACCAGATTGCCCTTGGAGATGTTATGGTTGGGGCACGAGTTCACCAAGGTGTTGAACCGGCTCCAATATTCATAGAATGTCTCCTGAGAGAATTGCTGAACACCTGTGATGTCTTTCCGCAACTTTGATATCTTTGAGACTGGAAAATAGCGGTCTAAAAACACCTTCTTAAGTTGCTCCCATGAAAGAGTGGCATAATGAGTAGGCAGGTTCAAGAGCCACTCCTTGGCTTTGCCTTCTAAGGAGAATTGAAACACTCTCAATAGAACATCATCCAGGTCTGCATTGAGTGGCTTCATGGAGGAGCAAGTGTGGTAGAGGCCAAGCAAGTGCGTGTGAGCATCCTCATGGGGAAAACCTGTAAACTTAGGCAGATGAGCAAGAAGAGATCCTTTGATCTCAAAGTTAGCGGGGTTAGCATAAAAACCTTGAGGTGCAAACGATGCATATGACTGTGTGAACTCACGCATTGGTCTATCATCATCATGTAAATGCCTACCCCCCTCAAAATGACGTTCATCCTCTTGCTCTCGCCTGTCATGTCGCTCACGCTCATGTTCATGATCTCTCACCTCTCTCTCATGTTCTCTATGGTCCTCTCGTCTTTCTGCCATAATGAAATGCTGGTCTAGGAATGTGTTATTGGACGCTACAGATGAATTTTGTGGATTTGATGTGGATCCTACAGGTTGCTTACGAGCTTGTTTCTCGTGCTTTTTCTTTTTCTTAAGTTCTCTCAGAGTCTTATTAATCTCTCTATCCAATGGCACTAATGATGTGGTAGGGTTCATACAAAGCTACTTAGTGCAACTATTTGCAGTAAAATCCAACAAAATCCAGCAGAATCACAGACAAAACACCAGCAGAAATTAGTGCAGATTCCAGAAAAGTGTATACAAGTTCAATCAACACAGAACAGCAAGAAGAGGCTAACTAGAGCAGCCAAATACTTCCTAAAACACTGCTAAAACAGGCTTAACTATATATAAAGCAATTCAACCTAAAAACTTAAAACTAAAACTAACTAAAATATCACACAAGTTACACAAATTAAGATTGTGACTACGAACACCTAAAACTAGCAAGAAATAGCCTAAGCCGGCAACGGCGCCACTTGATTTAACCTTTTTGTCGCCTAAAAAGATTGATCAAAACAATTCAATACTCTACTCCACTATTTAGATAGCGGTGAGTACAGGTCTTTCCACAGTTCAGGTTATCTTGCTAATTGAAAGTATATAAGTCACGCAAATTAACAAACAGTTTGAGTGTGTGTTTATATCTACGATTAAAAAATAAAATGTACCGAAAGTATGAGTGTAAAGAATCAATAGGTGGAATCTCCTCCTTCAAGCCTCGATTTGTGCATCTCAATTGTTAGGCCTCATGTGACAATTTCCTCTTAATTAACTAGCTTAAATCAGCCAAGACCTCTTAAAACTAAGAAGTGTTAGCTAGTTTAAACTGATTAATCAAGATAGTCTAGCCTTGAACTTGATGCATATCCATAGGTGAGATAGAAATCAAAACTAACTTCTATTTAACATTCACTTCAAGAATCAAACAAAATGTACTCACATATGCTTAATCTCATGAAGCTACACATTGTATATACCTAACACACATGAAAGTTCAAGATCTAGAAGTTAGGTTTACAAACTTGAAAGAATAAATGAACTCTACACAGAAATCTCTATGCAGAATCCTAGATCTAACATACCTAAAAATCTCCAGACATGAAAGGTCTAAGTGATTACAAGCTTGAAAACCTAGAAAAGGAAAATTCTCACATAAGGCCAATTACATTTAAGCTCGAACACAAATCTGGACTTGAAGGAAGGAGAAGAACGCTTAGCCGCGCATGGAGATGGAAAGATCGGAGGATTTGCGAGATGAAATGGCCATGGCGGAGGTGAAGAAGATGAAGATGAAGTTGAGAGAGTTTGTTAGAGGAGAGAGAAAATGAAAGTGAAGTGAGAAGAGATCTTCAGATGTTAGTTATGTTTGGGGTTTTATAGTGGTGAGTAACTTTGGGATTATCGCCCAAAGGGTAGTTTTGGTATTTGGTAAAGGTTAGGATGAATGTGGACTAGATCTCATCTCCATGCAATTCCAAAGGTTCCTCCTTTTTCTCCAAGTGATTGTGCTTCCCTTTTTGCCCTTAATGAGGTCTCCAGACTTGAATTTGGCCTTGGCGCCAATTTTGCCTCATTTAGAAAGCTGCAGGGCTGACTTTGCCTTAAATTAACTCTGCACCAAATACTTCTGAAAAGTAGTTGACATTTCTGATCATTGTGCAGTTTGGCTCATGTACTCGCTGGCTGATGGACTTCAGCTTCCGGATGTGAAACTTCATGTTGCAAGCGCAAGCACATTTACTTCCGGATGAGAATCCACTGGATGAGAATCCACTTCCGGATGTAGCTCTTTGTCCGCCAGCGCCAGCACGTTTACTTCCGGATGTAGCTCTCTGTCCGCCAGCGCCAGCACGTTTACTTCCGGATGTAAATCCACTTCCGGATGGAAGTCCGCTTCTTCAAGTAGCTCAGCTTCCGGATGTGACTTTGAGTACTCTCCATCTAGCCTTCCTTCTTGCCAAATTATCTCCATTGAAACTCCACCAAGGGTGTGTGGGGTCCACTTGGGACCCCCCTACATGAAAAACACATCTCATAGTCAAAATGACCAAAATACCCTTAGTTCCATAAAATGCAAATAATAAGGCTATTATTCTTCAAATATTTATACATAAGCATGTGCATGAAAATGTATCAATAATGATCAAATATAACAAATAAACCATACTAATTAAGCTCAAATGCACATGCTTAAAGGTATGAAATTTGGTCTAATCAATGATCCTTCAGTTTACAAGGTTGGGCCACTAGAGGCTGTTTCTGGGAAACTTGAGAATGTAAAGCCATACTTCACAAATGGTATGTTCATTGACCTGGAGAAAATTGAAGAACTAGGGTTTCCTCATTTGAAGGTATTTCTCCAGAAGTACATGTGCTGGCTGGGGATCAGCAATGAATACAACATCAACGTCCTGAGGGCGTTCTGCCAGTCTCTCACAGCCAAGGCTAAGTATAAGAAGGTGAATGAGAAGGAGCACATTCGCAGAGTTACCTTTACAGCCACAGTGAGGGAGAGGACTTTCAGCTTTACTTGGAGAGATATTAACCACCTGCTCGGGGTCACTGAGGAAGAGATGAACGAGTGGATATACCCTGAGAAACTCAGTCAGGCAGAGCTTGAGAAAGTCTATGACACCAAGGGGAAGAAGGTGTCTGGCATGTCTGATTCCAACCGGGTCCTTCAATATGTCTACTCCCGGATGATGACTTACAAAGGGGGAAACTTCAACGAGTTCACTCAACTTGACAACCCCAGGCTCCCAAGATTCCTCACCCAGCAGCCGATTAACCCTGGGCAGTTGATTAGTTTGGAGCTGCACAGGTGGATTGAGAACAAGAAGTCTGGCAATCTTCCATACCCAACAGTCATCGCCTTCCTCCTGGAGAAATTCCTGATCAAGTCTACTGAGGAGGGTGACAATGTCAAATGCTTGCCCATAAGCGCAGTAAACATCAGCAAGATGGGTATAAAGTACAATAAGAAAGCAAAGGCCACTCGCTTAGGATCTCAAGCGGGCAGTGCCTCTCATACCACAGCTCCTTCAGAATCTGGTGCTGGAGATCAAGAGGTTGACTCCCATGGCCCAAGCAGAGCCCCAAGGCTATCTGTTGCACAGAAGGCAATGCTGACTGAGTTGCGAGAGGAGATACTTCAACGGCTGCCTGAGACGTTGTTGACTCCCTTTCGTGCTGAATGTGATGAAGCCTTCCAGCAGCAGGGGCAAAGAATCCAGAGCCTCGAGGATAGAGTAGGACGGGTCGAGGATCAGCTAGGAAGGGTAGAGGCCAAGTTAGACCTCATCATCAATCATTTCTGAAATGCGTGGCTGTCACCCAAGAGGGGGGGGTGAATTGGGTGAGGGAATAAAAACTTAAACTCTTTTTCGAAAAGCTGCTTGTGCTTGGTGATGATGATAATAAGTAATGGTATGCACAAGTCAGTATGTTATGTGATACAAAATAGAAAGTTTAAATGTAAATTTATGCACACATAAATTTATCCTGGTTCGGTCACCCAGACCTACATCCAGTCCCCAGGCTACACCAGAGATTTCCAATCAACTATTCTTGTTTAAACCGGGCACAAGAGAAGCCTTTACACTTTAGGTTTTACGAACACGGGTTCACCTAACAACCCACAGGTTTTGCTAACGGCTAACCTGCAAACCTAACCGCAAGTTTTACGGGATCACTTGCAACCTTTACAACCGCAAGTTTTGCGGGCTCACTTGCAACCTATACAGCTCTCCCTCACACCTAGAAGGGTTCAGTCTTTACAGACAATGATTTAACAATGATTACAATACTGTTCTTCAAGCGACAAGCTTTAGAACAGGTTTGATAGGATGTTCACTCTATAAACTGATTGTGCTAAACACTTAAGCTCAACTAAGTGGGTTCACTCAATGAACAGATTATGTTACTTACTTAGGTACAATGATTGCTCTCCACTAATTCTCTCTAAGAGTATTACAACTTTATAATCAGAGAGTAGAAGATGAGAAGGATATTTCAGATAGTAGGCTTGAGCTTCTTCATTCTATTTCTCTTGCTTATCAAACTCATGAAGCTTTTTTTTCAGAAATGAAGAATATCTCCTTTTATACCACCCTCTGATTATCCAACCGTTGGAGAGGCAATAAGGCCGTTTGAATATAGCCGTTGGGGCCTTGTTTACGTTGTCCTCTTTAATGCACAGCAGGGTTGACTTTGCTTTATCTGAAAAGGTGCTCTGACCAGCTGTTCTGTCAACACTGTTCTGACAACACTGTTCTGGCAAAAGTCGTTCTGACATCTATACACTGTACGGTCTGACTCTTGCTTGTTGTCAGATGAGGACTTCGTTCCTCAAGCATAAGTCCAGGATGCTAAGAGACTTACTATCGGAAGCTCTCTTGCTATCTGAAGTGAAGCTCGTGGACTCTAACATTCTGCTTGCTATCACATAGAGGAACTTCGTCTTCCAAGCACTTGTCCATGAATGATAAGAGCGCTTTGCTATTGGATGCTCTCTTGCTATCAGAAGCTCTCTTATGGACTCTGACTCTTGTGGGTAGTATGAGCTTTGACAGCTTGAATGAATCTTCAGATTATGTTCTCCTTATCTCTCATACTCCTCATGCTTGGTAGGTAACAATGTTGTTTGAATATCTGTTAACCTCTTGTTACCGTTGGGAAGTACATCTTCTTAAACGCTCCATTAAAGCTTAGCAGGGTTGACTTGCTTTATCTCTGAAAAGCAATTCTAACCACTCTGCTCTGACAACATCATACTGACTTCTGAGCATATGTACTTCTGACTCTTGTAATCCTGCTGACGGATGATCATCGTGCATCGTTCATTGTTCATCCGGAAGCGGCAGTCTTGCTCTGCAAGAGTTAGTCTCTGAATTCCAGTGCCAAGAGTATTTGCATCCGGAAGCTCATTTGCATCCGGAAGTAAAACTAAGTTCTGCACATACTTGTTAGTCCAACAGAGTAATATATATAATCAAGTATAGTAGGAACTATACATGCTGTGGGAAGCTTGTTTTGCTATGGGAAGCATTCTTACTTAGACTATGTTCTGACTTAGTGTATTGTCTACTGACACTAGGGGATGTCTATTCCAATAGTCAGCGTAAGTCTCGTTATTTTAGTCTAACTCTTCCTAAGTGACTTAGTGTGTCATTTACTCATGCTATGGGATGTGTAGTATAACAACACAATCACATGCAGTGGGAGTTCACTTAGTCTAAGGAAACTTTCTTACATCCGGAAGCAATTCCACATCCGGAAGCACTTCCACTGGACGATGGGTTATGTTCACATTTTACTCACTGACGCTCAGTGTTATCCATTCCAACAGCCAGCGCTAGTCACTAAGCAATCGGAAGCAAATCTACTGGACGTTGGGTTATGTACACTGGCGCTCAGTGTTATCTATACCAACACCCAGCGCTAGTCACTAATCAATCGGAAGCAACTCTGCATCCGGTTGCATCTTAACTTAGTCTCAAGGGTTTTGTACAACTAATGTTCCTAGACTGAGTTATGACTTAGTGAAGCACTTACTGTCGCTGGGGGATGAGACATTCATCCGCGAGCGCTAGTCCTAGTCCATCCGGAAGTGATTCCGCATCCGGTTGTGATTCCGCTGTGGGATGAGTCTTTCATCCGTGAGCGCTAGTCTTAATTCATCCGGAAGTGAATCCGCATCCGGTTGTGACTTAACTTAGGATTCAGTGTTAGCAATCTAGACTGGGTTCTAACCAAGTGTCTCACTTGCTTCCGCTTGCGTCCCCTATGGGATGTGTACTCCATCCGCGAGCGCAAGTGCTAATACTTCCGAAAGTGATCTTGCATTCGCAAGTGATCTAACTTAGGATTCTAACCATGTCATCTAATCCTTCCTAAGTGTTGATTATGTTCTTTTAAGTACTAGACCATATCATACCTTAGTCACCATCAAAACTTAAGATTCTAACATTCTCCCCCTTTTTGATGATGACAAACCCATAGATGACTAGAGAACATAATTAAACTTAGATCACTCTCAGAGCTATATTTCTTTCCCCAGTTCTCTCCCCAGATATCTAGACATCTTATCTTATCTCTCAGCTCTAGACATCTCATGTCTCATCTCTAGCTAGACATCTTATATCTCATCTCATGTCTCATCTCTAGACATCTCATGTCTCATCTCTCTCCCCCTTTTGGCTTCATCAAAATTCAACAAGTGCAAGCTAGCCTTAGGGATGGGGATACTTCTATCGTTCTCCTAGGAATGGGCTTTCTACCTAATATTTCTCCCTATGTAACGTTAATAAAGATTTGTTCTAGACTATTCAATACAACGTACGAGAACTAATAAGGGACAACAATAATGATTCATGATCCTAAATGATTGTATTCTCCCTAAACATTATGTAGGATAGCTAAACAGTGTGAGACAAAACGAAGAAAATATTGATTCAGTATTCTAAGTGAGTTTACTCTCCCTAACCATTATGCAAGATAACAGAACATGTTTTGCAAGGATTAAGTCTAGATCAAAACATACAAAAACAGTTCTCTTTTTGAAGGTGAAAATTCTTTTCAAATATAAAAGACATCAGAAGTAATTTTGACCCTCTCGAAATGATTAACATGATATCAAAATAATTTTGGTGCGTTTAAAATGATAATTATGATATCAAATGAAAATTTTTGATTTTAAATTCGTGATACCAAATGAAATGAAACCAAATCAAATGAAATTTGTGAGCTTAAAATGCCAAAAGTAATAAACAAATTGCATCACAGCATCTCAAGAGTTTATTATCGATGACAGCATGTAACTCTCTATTTTCAAGGGATCATTATCAAGTAATGTCCATCTACTTCTCTTCTATATTAAGATTAATCATCACAAGATCAAGAAAAGAAGCATATAAGAGAGGTATGTTATCAATTACTTTCCAGCGTGTCATATAAAGGATACAGATGTGTGAGCTGGGATGATTTTCTAAGACAGTGAATGATTTTGAAGTCAATGCAGATTGAGAAAAACATCCTAAATTGACACCCTTACCAATGTCATGTATGCATCATATATAAGAGATGGTAAGGTGTAGATGTTACCACAGATGAGGAATCCTCATACTCTATTAGACTCATGCATCTGAATCATACGCAGATAAGCATGCTTCCTGACATCTTCAAGAGGTGTGCTATCTCAAGTGGAAACCCCTAGCGCAAGTGCTTTGATGATTCGCTTCGGAAAGCTGAGCTACAACCACAAGCAGACATGACTGGGCAGTCACTCTACTCTTCCCATGGTTCAATAGTTGGCCTGCTATCGAAGGCGCTGATTGTTGCGAAAGCAACCTTGCTCAAACTTGATGATTGGTCCTGCATGTGCTTGAGGAACCAAGTGCTTTCTGATGGTCAGTGAAAGAACTTAAGATTTAACATTGGAGACCATCCTAAGGACATTCAAGTCAATCTGTGTTAATCAGCACAAGTTAATAATTTTAAGAAATCATGCTTGCTAATTGGTTTAAGAAAATATGAGCAATGATTATGTGAAAACTAATTTTGAAATTGTCTACACGTTCACATAGTTTCACTATCAAGACATGAACTCTATTTATACTCTCATAGATAAATATCAATGTGATAGTACAGAGAGTATCAAACAGGTGGCATATTTTCAGAGTTTCATAAGCAAGTATAGTTCAATAAATATGCCTCAAGGATGTTCATGTTAGATCATGAAGACATGTGAATTATTAACACAATGAAATTCTGAAAAATCTTCATCCTCACAAAAATGAAATACTGGAAATCTTCATGCTCACAGAATAGTTTGATTTTAAGACTAAATCCGGTTTACAAAAACAACCAAATTTCAGCATATGATTACGAGAATAATTTCCAAATTTTAGCTCAAGTTCTTCTAGATATGCTCAGTGTGATCTCATTGTTCTTAGGATATCAACAAGCTTGAAATTAATACAGATTATAGCATGCTTGTGATACTATGTCATGATTTACAGATCTAGCAGAGTTTAATTCAAGGCATTTCCTAAGATTTCTAATGCATGTCAGACAAGAGAGAGACTATCCATTAAATTTCACAACAGAATGTGTAAGGGATAGAAATGCTCATGTGTATTGGCGAGAGTTTCTCAAGTTTAGTATAGCCATTCCACACATCTTGATAAGGGGCATTTTCGTTGCCATTCTCTCTTGGTTATTCTTATTGTTCAAGCTTCAATAATCTGTGTCAACATTCTTAAACCACAAACTTTCTTAAACCACAAACTTGAACCGAGATCATTAGTAGATTGAGAACTTAAAGATGTAATTAAGAGGGATGTATTGTTCTCGAAACCATAGCTGCTTATGCATTGAAAAAACTTGATGCAAGAGATACCACATGAAATGGAAAATTATAGAATAACTTTTGAAGGCTAGCATGAGGTATAGTTGTCATGCAAGTGTAAAGAGGATCAGAATCTGTTTTGAAAGTTTGCATTTCAAAAGGATCTTTCAAAACTCAAGGAGAATGCATAAACTATTTTCTTTCATGAGAGGTGCCCTTAAAAAGATTCGCTAAGTAAAACGATTTAGACACCATATGAAGCCTCTGAAGAAGGTTTTTAGTTTTAGTGTCAAAATTCTGAAACTAGTTCTGAGTCTTCTTAACAATGTCAGAAATCTTGGAACACAATGATTCAGTATACACAAGTTCAGAAGGTTTTGAAGAAAGTTCAGTTTCAAAGTGTCAGACTTCTTGAATCTGTAAAATCAGTATGCATTATATCATAAAATGAATTTGATATGATAGGATCATAAGGTCATCACAGATAAAAGAATTCTTATCAGTTTCAGAGAAATAAAAGCTGTTAAGCCCATCATGCATTCATTACCCAAATGATTATACAAGTAAAGAGGAGGGTAAGAATGATATCACCATAGTTCCATTCGCGTCAAGCAGTAGCTTGCTTGATTTTGGTTGGCAATGCAAGAATTCTATTTTCAGAGCAGCACCAAAATCTATGCGTGACGAATGCTTATCAAGACTTGACTAATTGTTCAGATGAGGTATAGTCCTGAGTCTTGCTGAGGCTAATAGAATGGATTGGAGCTGGTGCAGAGGGATGAATTCACTTGGTGATCGCTACCACTGGCGTCTCTGGCCTCTTGAATCCATACTTCATACACAGCTCTTCACTCAGATTGGGTGCTGGCGCAGAGGGAGACACAGGTTCAGCAGAGGGTATCTCCGCAGGTTGATCACTCAGCGCTATCTCAAGCTTGCCTCTGTGCTAGCAGACTGTTGGGGGCACATGAATCAGATGGCTTCCCCAAGGGCGAGCCTTCCTGCTTGGGCAATCCGCTTCATTTCAATTTTCCTTCTGAGGGCAGCAGTGACATCCTGGTCAAGTCCGAGGGATGGCTATCTTAGCCTATCTCTCTCTGATTTTGCTCATGTTCCTTGTTCATTTTAGCCCATAACTCATCTAACTCTGATTGATTGATCTGGACAAGAATCTGTTGAAGCTCCAGGGGTTCTACTAGGGCTTTTCAGATCAACAGTCTCACTAAATTCAACAGATCCTTCAAATGTTGATGCATATCCTATGGTAATGGATCCGTGAGGGAGATAAACATTTTGATCTCAACCTTCAAACTGGGAAGTCTGAGTTTATCAGACAGGGTTGCTGGGGTCTTGAGGTTGGCTTGACCTAGCTTTCCCTTTTCCCTTCTTGTTCATTCAGAGCATTCTTAGGATCAGCAATTGACTCTTCTTCACTGTCTGATGGCTCACCGAGGGAGGAGATCTTCTTTTTAGCCAGAGTCTTCTTCACCCTTGTCTTGCTGAACCTCCGGATTGCCTTTCCTACAAAATATAAGATAGTTCCTTCCTTATGTATCCAAGTCTGGATCTGAAGGTCAGTTTGTAGGTTATATATAATTCACATGCACTTAGAGATTACTTGCTATGTGTATGGCATGGTGAATCTATCATGACTATATGCACAAGGATATACAAGGTTTTTTATCAAGACAGTCATGGACAACATGTGGATTATGAACATTATTAATTTCTTTAAGCTTTCTTCTATGATTAATATAATGTTCACATCTTAGGATGCTTAATGTAAAATCTCAATAAGTCCATCTAACATTAGCATAGGAGATTTTACTATAAAATGCTTCGTTGCTAAGTGATCCCTTGTTTACCCAAGGAGATCTTCTATACTTATCCTTGGTTCGAAGCACTTTCTTCTGAGAGGTAGGATTCAAGAGCCTTTTCAATGTTGATCGAGGAATCCACTCTCTCTTGTTCTTCTCAGGATAGTTGAATGGAACTCTGTGATAGCTCATCCTTGAGACAGAACCATTGTCCCTTGTGGTTGCCGACTGCTTCTTATGATTGTACCAGGGGGTTTCAGCAATTGCATCACCGCGAGTTCTCTTCTTTGGGGTAAGAGGAACTCTTGATCTTTCCTGCACAAGTAAGGCACTAGAAGGATGTTTTGGTACCCATTTGTACTTGGGTCCTACAAGGTTAGCACTGGACCTTACTTGTCCTTTAGGAATCCATACAGATTTATTTCTCTCATTTGAATTTCTTCTAAGACTGCATATGTGAGAAATATGTCCTAATCTACCACAATAATGACAGATAATAGAATGGAAATCAAAATGAGGTTTTCTATCATTATCATGATTAGTTTTCTTTAGAAAAGCTTTTTGTTCCTTTGAAATCTCAGTTTCTTTTGAAAGCTTTTCCTTTTCCTTCAACACGTGTTTACAATCAAAACATTTTTCAAGACATGTTGAAGTTTTCCCTGCTGATAGTGGGCTAGCTATCGGAACCACTAGTTCTTTAAAAGAAACCTCGGAAACTTTGGACGTAGAAGAACAAATTAGTTTTTCAAGTTTCCTATCTTTTTCTTTTAAGCCTAGAAGTTCTTTTGCAAGTTTACAATATTCGGTATATAACTCATTGTATGCATCTTGCAATTCAGAAAGTTCAAGTTCAGATCCAGATACCTCACTTTCTGAATCTTCTAGGCAGAAATGGATACTCTCTTCACTGAAGCATGCTTCCTCAATATCACCTTCCAGAAGCTCATCAGTAGATGATCCACAAAGAGCACGAGTTGAGCTTTGGACAGCTGTGCTTTCAAGAGATGGGTTAGAAGCATATATCACATCAAGAGTATTCCAAATATCTCTAGCACTAGAGCAATGTTTGATCTTCTGGAAATCATTTTCAGTTAAGCCTTTGTATAAAATTTGCATTGCTCTAATGTTTAATGAAAACAAATTTTTCTCCTTTTCAGTCCAGTTTCCTCTTGGTTTGAAATCAAAATCATTTTCAAAAATATCCCACATTTTCAAACTAGTGGATTGTATAAAACTTTCCATTCTTGCTTTCCACCAACAAAAATCAATATTTTCTAACACAGGTGGAATGGTATGGTCAAAGCCTTTGGAAAATTTTTTAACCCAAATCAGCCAAGGTCTTTACACTTGAGATCGTTGGATCCTTTAAACAAGTGACCCGCTCTGATACCAAATGAAATGCGTGGCTGTCACCCAAGAGGGGGGGTGAATTGGGTGAGGGAATAAAAACTTAAACTCTTTTTCGAAAAGCTGCTTGTGCTTGGTGATGATGATAATAAGTAATGGTATGCACAAGTCAGTATGTTATGTGATACAAAATAGAATGTTTAAATGTAAATTTATGCACACATAAATTTATCCTGGTTCGGTCACCCAGACCTACATCCAGTCCCCAGGCTATCAGAAGCTCTTTATGGACTCTGACTCTTGTGGGTAGTATGAGCTTTGACAGCTTGAATGAATCTTCAGATTATGTTCTCCTTATCTCTCATACTCCTCATGCTTGGTAGGTAACAATGTTGTTTGAATATCTGTTAACCTCTTGTTACCGTTGGGAAGTACATCTTCTTAAACGCTCCATTAAAGCTTAGCAGGGTTGACTTGCTTTATCTCTGAAAAGCAATTCTAACCACTCTGCTCTGACAACATCATACTGACTTCTGAGCATATGTACTTCTGACTCTTGTAATCCTGCTGACGGATGATCATCGTGCATCGTTCATTGTTCATCCAGAAGCGGCAGTCTTGCTCTGCAAGAGTTAGTCTCTGAATTCCAGTGCCAAGAGTATTTGCATCCGGAAGCTCATTTGCATCCGGAAGTAAAACTAAGTTCTGCACATACTTGTTAGTCCAACAGAGTAATATATATAATCAAGTATAGTAGGAACTATACATGTTGTGGGAAGCTTGTTTTGCTATGGGAAGCATTCTTACTTAGACTATGTTCTGACTTAGTGTATTGTCTACTGACACTAGGGGATGTCTATTCCAATAGTCAGCGTAAGTCTCGTTATTTTAGTCTAACTCTTCCTAAGTGACTTAGTGTGTCATTTACTCATGCTATGGGATGTGTAGTATAACAACACAATCACATGCAGTGGGAGTTCACTTAGTCTAAGGAAACTTTCTTACATCCGGAAGCAATTCCACATCCGGAAGCACTTCCACTGGACGATGGGTTATGTTCACATTTTACTCACTGACGCTCAGTGTTATCCATTCCAACAGCCAGCGCTAGTCACTAAGCAATCGGAAGCAAATCTACTGGACGTTGGGTTATGTACACTGGCGCTCAGTGTTATCTATACCAACACCCAGCGCTAGTCACTAATCAATCGGAAGCAACTCTGCATCCGGTTGCATCTTAACTTAGTCTCAAGGGTTTTGTACAACTAATGTTCCTAGACTGAGTTATGACTTAGTGAAGCACTTACTGTCGCTGGGGGATGAGACATTCATCCGCGAGCGCTAGTCCTAGTCCATCCGGAAGTGATTCCGCATCCGGTTGTGATTCCGCTGTGGGATGAGTCTTTCATCCGTGAGCGCTAGTCTTAATTCATCCGGAAGTGAATCCGCATCCGGTTGTGACTTAACTTAGGATTCAGTGTTAGCAATCTAGACTGGGTTCTAACCAAGTGTCTCACTTGCTTCCGCTTGCGTCCCCTATGGGATGTGTACTCCATCCGCGAGCGCTAGTGCTAATACTTCCGGAAGTGATCTTGCATTCGCAAGTGATCTAACTTAGGATTCTAACCATGTCATCTAATCCTTCCTAAGTGTTGATTATGTTCTTTTAAGTACTAGACCATATCATACCTTAGTCACCATCAAAACTTAAGATTCTAACAATTTTCACATTCCTCAACCACAAGGTAACCTACCTCCACCTCCTCCACAAAATGACCAACCACCACCTCCTCCACCTAATCAACTATCACTCCCTCCTCCTAATCCTCAACAACCACAACAACCAGTCCCCCAGAATGACCAACCCCAACCTTCCCCCGGAAATGACCATCAACCATCACCTCACAACTCCCCTCAGAACTCACCCCAACACTCCCCTCGCCAATCACCCCTTAACTTTACTTCACCAAATAACTCTCCATCTCCACACAACTCACCTTCACCTCATAACTCCCCAAACCATTCACCACCCCCAAACCCCATAAGGCCCTCCAATCCACTCCCTCACACTCGCCCCACCATAGCCCAATCTCTTGGATTTTCCTCTCCTGATCACCCACTTCATACCTTCTACCTCAGAGACCTTCCCCCTCTTCGGAGGATAGCTGAACAACCCACCTCTTACTCCTCTACCTACCCCTTTGATGGCCTATTCAGCAATCCCACTTTCTTCCAAAGAAACCGCACCCTCTTCCCTAGCCCTCCTTCTTCACCCAGCCCCACTTCCTCACCAGCAACCACACCCACATCCTCACCTGAACCCTCACCACCAAAGCCAAAGAAATTTGGCCCTGAACCTCCACCATCCTCTTCACCCAACCTTTCCTCCTTGGCCCTCGCCCTTCTTGATGATGCCAAAAGGGGGAGAGAGATTCTACCAGCTGTTGCCCTCCGTCGGGCATATGATTTGGAGCAGAAAAGGTCTCAACCCTCCTTGTGGCTGGAAGAGGACATAGCTGCTGCTCTCCGCCGTGCAAATGATCTAAGGCAGATGGGTAATGTTGAGTATCTGATCAGAGGGGAAGCTTTAAGATATATGCAACAGCAGCGCCTGGATGAGCAAAGATCTAAATGGGCAATGGTGTTAGTCAGCCAACCTGATGAGCCTTCCTCTTCTGTGCCTGAGTCTGAACCAGAGCAGCCTGAACCAGTGCCAGAAGCCTCTTTTGCTAAGCCTCCTCCCTCTGAACCTGCCCGAAATTTTATTGAAGAAATTATGATGAAGTATGGGTTGAAGAGGCAAAACAATCCACCTATTGTGATAGCCAAGCCAATCCCTCCTTCTGAGCCATCTTCTGCAACTTCTCCTCCAGTGGTCAGCTTCAGCCAGTCTAGGAAAAAGCATGTTGCCAGAAAGGGTACTGGTACATCTGAGCCTACTATGAGTGAGCAAGAGGTTCCATCTGTTCAAGCTGAAGTTGAGCCTGAGACTCAGTCACCCTCTCAAGCATCATATGTTCCTCCGCCACTAAAGGAAGTAAAACTGGAAATAGAGGATGTAACATCCCAAAATTTGAATTAGGGATAAAAGGGAATTAATTAAGGTATTAGGATGTCATTAGTAAATTTAAAAGCACTGTGAATAAGTAAAAGGGGAAAAATATATTTTTAAGATATTAATAGGCCTATTTCTTTAGAAATTATGGAAAAATTGTTAGAGGTTGAGTTTTAAATTAAGACTTTTATGAAAAATACTCTATAACATAGATAATACTATGGTTGGAGGAAGTATGTAAGTTGGTGTATGGATTAATTTTTACAATTAGTTTTAAGTTTGAGATGTAAAATGAAAAAGTAAACAAATAAATATAGGAAGGGCATTTTTGTAATTTACCCCAAACCCTTACCTTTAAACTCCCTCCTTCCTTCTTCAAGAGAGGGCCAGCTCCCACCCCCTCCTTCTTCAACATTCAACCTCTTCCATCTCTTCTCTCCTTCATCAAATTTTTCTCTCTACCCATTCACTTCCTCTCCCTCCCAAATCTACAAAATCATGTTGGCTACTTGTGTCTTCACTGTTTTTCTTCATCATCGACGAATTTCATCTCCTCACTGTCTTCTTCCGTATTTTTCCGGCGAGGCTTCGTCGATTCCGGCGGAAATCGCGACGTACGGCGGCTGGAGGTAGGCTCTTCGGTTTCTTTTGGTTTCTTAAGTCATGTTCCTTTTCTAAACTTCATTTTCCTTACTCTTCCCTTCCCTTTTGGATTTCTGGTCGGCCTAGATGTTGAGGGGCCGTTTTCCGGCGAGTTAAGCAGCGGCCAGTGGCGGATTGCTTCTTATTTTCATTTTTGGAACTTGGTAAGCAATTTGTACGCCCTTTGATTTTCGTTTTTGGCCGTTTGAGAGGGTGGGTGTGAATTGGGTTTTAGGTTTTAGTCACGAAAATGAACTAAAACTAAGTCAAAGCTTCATCTTTTAGTGTCCTAACTGTTGAATTTAATGTTGATTGAAGTTTTATGAAGTTTGTGCAAAACCCTAACTTTTGGGGATTTTTAAATCCGACGGGTTTCAAAGATTTTTGTGTAAAGTTTTCTAATTAAATCATGTAGGAATATTATGAAGTTGATTTGGTGTATTGTGTTATTGACTTAATCGAATTTGTGAACATATCCTTAATTTACAACTTAAACTTTATGTGTGGGTGATGTTTTAAACTTGTGGGTATTTATTAGAAAGCTTTGTACATCCCTGTTTGATTGTTGTTGTTACATGAAGAAATAAAAGTAATGGTAAAGCTTGTGTATAAAGATGGACATAGCTCAATGGTTAGAGCAACATCTATTATTTTTGGTAGGAAAGTTGGTTCATGCTTATGTAAATATTTAAGTTTAGAATTTATATGATGTGATTTTGTTTGGTATTTAAGGGAGACAAGAAAAGATTTATGGTTCAATTGTTTGGTATGAAAGGTGAATTATTATCTTGGAAGCTATTTCACATATAATGTCATATCTTATTATTACTTGTAAATATTTTGTTTGGTTTGAGAACCTTTGTTTACTTCTTTGGTTGAACTGATTATGATGGAGGTTCTTTAATTATTTTGTTATGAGCATGGCTGGTTGTGTGAATAAAATAGTTAATGATGATGATACTTGGAGGGATAATATTATAATTGGTACTTAAAATGATAGACTATGCACAGGGTTGAATGGTACTTGAAATGAAAATGTCCTCGATTTTAGTTAAAAATTAGTAAGTTAACCTTGATGAGATGTAGTTTATCAATCATTGTAATGATGGATAGTTGACTGCCTTATTCAATTCGGTTAGGTAATGAAAGAGAAGTAATTGATTGGTTGAGTTGCAATGAAGCTGAAACTCCTGTCCTTTGTTTGTGTGGTTTGTTTCTACCTAAAAGAAGAAGCTGGTGGGTCTTGATTAGGAATTCTGACTTGTAATCTCTAATTAATTGGATAGAAATATCTTAGAATTGTATCTTATGGTACATCTTTGATTTTGTTTGAGATTTGTGTTTTATTTGCTATTGGCCGTACAGGTTAAGCAAATAAAATGCTTTAAGTTTGATTTAAATTTTAGGAAGTATGATAGTAACTAGTTATGTACATGGCATGTTAAGTTTCAGAGTTAAAACTATGATTCCTTGGGTTTTCTTTGAGCTGTACCATGTGATTGAATATCATGTCTTGGGGCAGTGATGTAATCCTAATGAATAAATGAGGAAGTAAAATGTTAAATGATATTTAATTACTGTGATAGTGAATTGGAATTTGATATGCTTGGAATCTGATATGCTTTGTGTTAGCATTTTTCTGTTTTGGGAGGTGTGAAATCAAGTGGATAGTTGCTTTATGGCTTAGTAGTTTACTGTCATTCAATATGTGCTCTCTACACTTTTGTGACCTATTGGAGTTGGATTTAATTGAGGTATTCTTTTGTAATGTAGCCATCATGTATACCTTATTTAAGTGCTTAAAACCATTGTGGAAGAATGTAATTTGAGTTGCTACAGACATGATTGAGTTATGTTGGAATTTAGCTGAGTCATAATTGGAATTTGAGTGGAAAAAGGGGCTAAGGCTAATGGATGTTATTAAGTGTTGTGGTGATAAACTCAAAGATGTGATATGATAGAGTTAGTTTTATTATGGTTGTCTCAATTGTGTGCTTTTGACTTGGAATGTATTATGTTAAGTCATGTTTATGAACTTGTAATGTGTTTGAAATGCATGTCTAAGACAAAGTAAAGAAGGGATTGGGTAGTAAAGTGAATACGAGAGAGACGTTAAATATTATGAAGTAGAAATGATATTGATTTATCATTCTGTACTATATTATTATAGGAGCAACTTGTGGTGATGGTGTTTGGAAGGAAAAATCTATAGGAAACGGTAAGGAAGGCAGTGGAATGCTAAGGGTGACAGGTAATCACACTTACCTTGCTATAACATGGAGGGTGACGTTAGTTGGGGATTTTGTAAATCCTTTCTCACCCTCTATATATATATTATATCTTTGAAAGGTTATTTTTATACAAAACAGGCTCTCGGGTGCCTTTTAAACACGATTATTTCTGTATAAAAGATTTTTACACATTATATATACTATTATCCTGCCTGGTGGTGGCCATTGATCTGGATTGGCGTGAAATGTATATAGGGATAGTGTTGAGTAGTGGTTTAAGAGGTGATGAGGATAGAAAAGAGGGTTACTTGTTGAGTTGAGATTGTTGAGAGTTATGTTGATGGAATCTAGAATAGGGATTGTGAGTATTGCATGACACTGATTATTAGTACCGTCGGCCGATGTAACCTATCGATTTGCGCAAATCGATAGGTTAATTGTACAGGTTCCTCGGATTGTAAAGGAACCAGGGATGTTTTCACTATTTATAGTGCTCCCTTTTTCAGGGATGTTTTCACTATTTAAAGTGCTCCCTTTTTCATGTTTTCAGATTTGAGACTGGGCACAGTGTCAATCACGTTTATTTTTGTCTGTTGAGTTGACTTGGAATTGACTGAGGGATTTGAGTGATATGTGGGAAGTAGAGATGATGAATTTGAGTTGATTTAGACGGAGGGACTTGAATGATGAATGAAAGAATTGACATGTATATATATATTATTGGTTTTAAATGTGGTACCCTTTAGACGCCCTCCCTACCGCACATCTCACTGTTATAGTGAGTTAAGCGGTGATTACTGGGACAAATTGTCTCATCCCACGATTACTGACATTTTTGCAGGTATTCATGCACAGACGCAGACAATAGGAAAGGGAATTAGGTATTAGAAGCTATATAAACTATTTTGAATTGTATATTGTCAATTTGTATAGGCCTGCATTCGTTTCCGCATGTATATATCTATTTATTGTTTAATACCAATTAGTTTTGTTTATTAACCATGTTAGACAATTCCTTTCTAACATGGTTAGCAATGAATTATCCATGATAGCAGCTGTGTTGTATTAGTTTATTCTTTTCTATCATGGATAATATTTTAATCATTAGGATATTCTTTTTCTAACTATGATAGAAATATTAATGTTATTGAAATTCCTTTTTCTATCATAGTTAGTAAAGAGATTATTGAATTAAAAGAGATGTCACAGGTTAATTAGGAAATTAGTAACAGAGTGTTACTAATTTGATCAGATGAGTTCGAGAGGTATGGAATGACTGACAAGATCACCTTTGATCAGATGGCTTGCCTCGATGCTGAAAGAGCAAATGCCAAGCCTCCCCAAGAAAGAAGAAAGAGCAAAGGAAAAGGAAAGGGGAAAAGGAAAGCCAAGGAAGTTGAGGAGGATCCCAACTTTCCTGTGTGGAATGTGAAGATTAAGGTTGTCCATTATCCCAATGGCGAGGTCATTCCCTTCTCCGATGCAACTGGGTTCCCTGGGTATGCTGAGGTTCAAGATCTGAAGAGAGCCTTTGAGGAATCCGTTGAATCTGAAAGACTCAGAACGGAGAAGGAAGAGGCAGAGCTTCAGAGTATAATTGCTGAGATTGACCAGAGAGAGAAGGATGCCCACATAGCCAAACTTCAAAAAGAGAATGAGCGAAAGCAAGAAGAGAGGGAGAGGAAAAAGAGACACCGCCTATAAACCCCACTCTACCCTATGCATTTAACTTAGAAATTTTTCTTCATATTGTTCATGCATAGCTCAACTTGCACAGTTTTGATTACTTGTAAATTTTAACTGTTGTTATACATATCTGACTTATAATCTTTTGCTCATCAATGATATTTGTCGTTAGTTCTTTGTGCCTTATCTGATTATTACTTTTAATTCTTTCATATGAACTTAATTGGATAACTTAGTTTGTCATCATCAAAAAGGGGGAGAATGTTAGAATCTTAAGTTTTGATGAAGACTAAAATATGAAAGAACAAGTTAAACACTTAGACAAAATTAGGTTAAAATAGAACCACAAGTAAGAGTGCAACCGGATGTGGATTTACTTCCGGATGGACTAGGACTAGCGCTCGCGGATGAATGACTCATCCCCCAGAGGAAGCAAGTAATACACTAGGTCATAACTCAGTCTAGAAACATTAAGAGTATAAAATCCTTGAGACTAAGTTAGGACGCAACCGGATGCAGGAATGCTTCCGGATGCTTAGTGACTAGCGCTGGCTGTTGGCTTAGGTAACACTGAGCGTCAGTGAGTATAACACAAAGCCACACTCAACGTCTAGTAGGAGTACTTCCGGATGTGGAATTGCTTCCGGAAGTAAGAGAGCTTCCTTAGACAATTGAACTCCCACTACATGTGATTATGTGTTGTTATACTACACATCACATAGCATGAGTTAATGACACACTAAGTCACTTAGGAAGAATTAGACTAAAATCAAATCCTAAGTTAGAATACAACCGGATGCAGAATCGCTTCCGGAAGACTTAGAGTAAAATAACGAGACTTACGCTGACTATTGGTATAGACATCCCCTAGCGTCAGTAGACAATACACTAAGTCAGAACATAGTCTAAGTAAGATTGCTTCCCATAGCAAACAAGCTTCCCACAACATGTATAGTTCTTACTGCACTTGATTATATATACTACTCTGTTGGACTAACAAGTATGTGCAGAACTTAGTTTTACTTCCGGATGCAAATGAGCTTCCGGATGCAAATACTCTTGTCACTGGGACTCAGAGACTAACACTTGCAGAGCAAGATTGCCGCTTCCGGATGAACGATGATCATCCGTCAGCAAGAGTACAAGAGTCAACGTCACATACTCAGAGGTCAGAATGCTTTTGTCAGAGCAGAGTTGTCAGAGTTGCTTTTCAGAGATAAAGCAAGTCAACCCTGCTAAAGCATTAATGAAGATGTACTTCTCAACGGTAACATGGGATTAACGACTATATTCAAACGGACATATTCTATCTGCCGCCCAAGCCTGAATGTTTTGAGGCCGAGTATAAAAGGAACATCAACATTCAGAAGAGAGGTTGGAAGAACAGAGCCTATTGTCTGAGATATTGTATTCTACATTCCTCTCATCTTCTACTCTCTGATCTTAGAGTTGTAACATTCTTAGAGAGTAATTCATTTGTACTTAAGTGAGTAACATCATCTATTCTTAGAGAGAATCATTTGTACTTAAGTGTTTATCACAATCAGTTCATAGCTAGAGTGAACATATTATCAAATCCTCTAATTGACAGAGGCTGTTCTAAAGCTTGTGCTTGAAGAACAGAATTGTTATCTTACAAAAGTGAGGGGGAGCATTTAGAGGTTTTCTAAATCTCCATAGGTTGCAAGTTAGCCCGCAAAACTTGTGGTTGAAAGGTTGCAAGTGATCCTGTTGTAAAACTTGTGGTTGTAAAGGTTGGCAGGTGAGCCCGTTGCAAAACCTGTGGGTTGTTAGGTGAACCCGTGTTCGTAAAACCTAAAGTGTAAAGGCTTTCTTGTGCCTGGTTTAAACAAGAAGGTTAGTGGATTGAAAATCTCAGGTGGAGCCTGAGGACTGGATGTAGGTCTGAAAGTGACCGAACCAGGATAAATCTGTGTGTGCTTAGTTTGTCTTTAACATTCTTATTTCCAGCACCACACCACCATACTTGTGCAAAACATAATGTGTCATCTCCTTCACCAAGCACAAGCAGTCAGTCCTTAAAAGCGAATTTTAACTTTTATTCTGCCACCCAATTCACCCCCCCCCCCCTCTTGGGTGACAGCCACACATTTCAGTCAATTGGTTTTTGCTTATTAAAGTACATGATTAGTGTAGCCCTTTGCCTCAAAGGTAACAGACATGCCAAATAATCATAGAGATGGACGTTTGAATACCCAAAGAATGTGACATAATGAAGATAATAAGAATGAACTTAATGCAAAAAGAATAGCTCACAACATCAGTGAGTGCGCGCACTCGTTTGGCTCCAAATTCAAATAATAAGATCTTATAACTACATAAATAAAAGAAACAGTATATTTACCAAAAGAATTTATTGCTAAGACCTAAAGTGGAACCGTGACATGTAAAACATATTAAGCAACGCATACATTGAATTAGAGAAGGATCCAAAGGTTACATTGAATGGTGAAACAATCAACAATCATACCTTAGCAATCAAATTCAAATCAGCTATCAATCATGAAAATATTAGTGATTAACAAAATGCCAATCATTAGTAATCATAGTCAAAGGATTTAGGAGTTAACAAAATGCTAACAATTAATAGGGTTGAAAGTCTATTTGCCCTAAAAGATTTCGCTTTGGAGCTAGACCTAGAAGTATTTTTTGTCCAATGTTGACATGGATGAATAAAAAAAAAAGCAATTTTACCATATATCATTAGAATATTTATGGTCAATGTCCACTTATTAACAGTCAACATGAAATTTTTAATGGAATAGAGCAAGATTCCTATGCTTAGAAACTTAAAAGACAACTTCAAGCCCAATAAAACTTGTGAGGCAAAATTGCTCCAAAACAAAACCTTTCAAGATAACATAAACCCTTGACCACAATTAATAACAACAGTCAAATGAATGAAGGGGTCAAGTAAATGCAATTAGTTATTAATCAGTTCAGATATATGGGGTGAGAAGGGTCTTCTTGTATACCTCTTTGGCTCCAGGAATTTCAAAGATGGAGCGTGGTTTGTCATCTGAAATATACATGCCATATGCAGAATCATAGACAGTTACAGACCCACTGTCTTTGGCATACTGAACTAGTTGAGTTAGTTGCTCCTTTGTTGCTACGACACCAGTAAGATTGTTGGGAGAATAAAAAATATTATGTCTGTTCTAGAAGTTGCTGCTAAATCAGGAAAGAAACCATTTTATGGACTACATCTCATGTATTCAATTTTCCCATACTTCTCAGCATCCTTCAAATATTGGCAACTCTAACCCATAATAACAGTAGAGTCCATGCAATGCTGCATAAAAATATCACGACATTTATAATTATATGTTTCGTCTTTGCCTGTTTATCTTCTTTAGTGGCAGAAGACATAAACAACTCAATAGATGAATTAAACTCATGTAGCATAATGATAGTAAATTCAATAACACTATCAATTCATGCAAGGGGTGAAATTAAACATATCATACACATCATTCCATGGAAAGCAAAAGCAAAATGTCCAAGAAATTTATCTATTAAAATGTAATGTGCAAAGAAATTACCAGGTATGATGGATCTTGTACTGCCATTGTTACATTTGAGCCAAACATCATCTGCAACAAAAAGAATATGACATTAAGTTACATTTAGAACTAATGAGTTCATATTGAAAAACTCATAATTCAATCTGCCCCCTTTCTTTTTTTCCCATCTTACAACTAAAGTAAGATGGTATAGACATATTTAGACATGATATTAAAGAATTTAGTTAACCTGCAGGTGAGATATGTCACATTTTGCTCAATCAGAAACAAATATATCATCTTCCTCAATGCCAAGACCATTATAACAGGTTGAAGCAATTGTCTTTCTTAGTGGTTGCATAGATCATCAGCAACTCCTGTCACTCTTAAAGAATCTTAAATTTCATGAAAAATAAAATAAGAAACACAATTTTACTTATCTATACTATCATTCTAAATAAGAATGAATGAACTAATACTTCCATGGTCAAATCTTGCCCTTTACTTAATTTTCTTAAAGATAAACATTAAAATTTGTTAACTGGATTTCAAAGTTTTGTTTATCACCCCATACAAAGAGATTATTCCATTGTTGGACTAAGATTTCTATCATCGCAGTTTAAATAAAAAAGAAACAATCTCCATACAAATAACACACTTATTGAATGATAAAGGAAGTTACAAGCATTAGCATTTGCTCAAGACACCAGCCACCAAAGACACAAGATGGCACAATAATCCAATCTGCTAAGCTTGGTTACTCTATGTGCAAATTGAAATTGGTAGAAATCCACTTCGCACAAACTCTAGAAGGAAGAATAATTGAGCCAGAGTGAGTAGTTGCAGGAAGGGTAGGTGAAGAAAGACAAGACAAAAAAAATTAGCAAGGGTCAATAATTATTCCTCAATGACTAGAACATGATATGTCAAGACGGTCGAAGCATGATGAAAAGATATATAAATTTATAAATATAATAATAAAGTAACAGTAGCTCATGAAATTGTTAGTCCATCATACCTTTTCACCTTGTTCAGCGCCATATCCACTATAACCCTCTATGGTAGATAATGCAAGTGATTTCTCATACGAAAAAATACACATACATCAGGAGAAAGACTAGTTTGATATAACTGAATAAAATATAGTCATTCATCAGGCCACTTTCCAGTCAGCAAAATAATAGAAGTGCATATTCATGTGTGGCAACACATTGACATATACCCAGTCTCTTGGAATTCAAGGTCACATTTTGTCTTCTGCAACATTCAAATTAAGCAGAAAAGGAAAAAACTTGAAGTTTAAGAGATGTCATTTCTCTAGTAAAAGCACAAAAGGCAAAAAAAGAAAAGAAATTTATTTAGAAGTGAAAGGAATGACCACCTTGGATTGATGTTTGAGGGAGATAAAAAAGTTGAGGATGAGGAAGAGATTGAGATGACCATGTTGTGGGAAACTATGAATGACATCTTCAAGGGAGGTATTGGCAAAAATATCTCTCACTTGAAATGGATTCACTCACTTCAATTTGAATGAAGAATGCAACCATTTTTGAAGGAGAGAGTGTGTGAGGGTATTAGTGGGTGGCAGTGGTTGGGTGGACGAATGTGATTTTAGAAACACCCAAAAGCTGCCCAGACCCAATTCGGCGCCTGTGCTTTCTCTTGGTAGTCTACTTCTGTTTAATTATGCATTATGCAATTATGCAATATGTGATTAGGTTTTAGCTTTTGTTTTTTGTTTTCCATCAAAACTGTTAAGTGAGCTTTGGCTATTGATCTATAGTATAATAGTCAACTTGAATTGCGCAAAAGGCCCACCTGATGTAGGTTTTAAGCTGAAATATTAAAATCGATTTTAAGCTGAAATCTTAAAATCGATTTTAGACGAGAATAGTGGTGCAATTGTCCCTGTTGCATAAAAAATGAGTCATATCAGACAACTTTTTATAGATTAAGGTCCACTCCACTTTACATTTCTAATTTTAAGTCATCAATTCCCACAACCAAACGGACCTTAAGGAGACAATAATAATGATAATATAATAACACTAATAATAACCATAATAACAAAAACTAACACTTATCTATATTTTTTACTTATCAAAACTATCATTCTAAATAAGAATGAACTAATATTTCCATGGTCAAATCTTGCTCTTTACTTAATGTTCTTAAAGATAAACATTAAAACTTGTTAACTGGATTTCAAATTTTTATTTATCACCCCATACAAAGAGATTATTCCATTGTTGCAGTAAGATTTCTATCATCGGAGTTTAAATTAAAAAGAAATAATCTCGATACAAATAACAAGCTTATTGTATGATAAAAGGAAGTTACAAGCATTAGCATTTGCTCAAGACAGCAGCCACCAAAGAGACAAGAAGGCACACAAATCCAATCTGCTAAGCTTGGGTAATTCTATGTGCAAATAGAAATTGGTAGCAATCAACTCCACACAAACTCTAGAAGTAAGAATCATTGAGCCAAAGTGAGAGTAGTTGCAGGAACGGTTGATGAAGGAAGACAAGACAAAAACAATTAGCAAGGGTCCATAATTATTCCTCAATGACTAGAACATGATACGACAGGCGAAGCATGATGAAAGGATATATAAATTTATAAATTTATAGCATGATGAAAAGATATATAAATTTATAAATATAATAATAAAGTAACAATAGCTCATGAAATTGTTAGTCTGACACACCTTTTCACCTTGTTCCGCGCCATATCCACTATAACCCTCTATGGTAAATAATACTCCCTCCGTTCCTAAATATAGGACCTAGATAACTTTTTGAAAAATCCTAGAAAAAGCAAAAAATAAGTTAATTATAAATTGATTTACCTAATTTTTTCTCTTAAACTAGTTTATTTTACCTATAAGCTAATGAATAATCTAAAATGATATCAAATATGTCATCATTTAATAACCTATTTCGCAACCTTAATCTTTCCAAAAAAAAGTTATCTAGGTCTTATATTTAGGAACGGAGGGAGTACAAGTGATCTCTTATACAAAAAATAGACAACTTTAGTACATCAGCAGAAGAACTAGTTTTACATAAGTATATAACTGAATAAAATATATTCGTTCATTAGGCCACTTTCCAGTCAATAAAATAAAAGTGCACATTCATTTAATATCATTTTCTTACACATTCTATGATTAATATAAGGTAAAACTTAGCAAATACTGTTAGAATCTTAAGTTTTGATGGTGACTAAGGTATGATATGGTCTAGTACTTAAAAGAACATAATCAACACTTAGGAAGGATTAGATGACATGGTTAGAATCCTAAGTTAGATCACTTGCGAATGCAAGATCACTTCCGGAAGTATTAGCACTAGCGCTCGCGGATGGAGTACACATCCCATAGGGGACGCAAGCGGGAGACGCTTGGTTAGAACCCAGTCTAGATTGCTAACACTGAATCCTAAGTTAAATCACAACCAGATGCGGAATCACTTCCGGATGGACTAGGACTAGCGCTGGCTGTTGGATTGAAGAACACTAAGCGTCAGTGAACATGAGCCACGTCTAGTAGAATTGCTTCCGATTGCTTAGTGACTAACGCTGGCTGTTGGATTGAAGGACACTGAGCGAGAGTGAGTAAAAGTACATATAACCCTTCATCCAGTAGTAGTGCTTCCGGATGCAAGAAAGGCTCCTTAGACTAAGTGAATTCCCACTGCATGTGATTATGTGTTGTTATAATACACATCCCATAGCACGAGCAAATGACACACTAAGTCACTTAGGAAGAGTTAGACTAAAATAACGAGACTTACGCTGACTATTGGAATAGACATCCCCTAGTGTCAGTAGACAATACACTAAGTCAAAACATAGTCTAAGTAAGAATGCTTCCCATAGCAAAACAAGCTTCCCACAGCATGTATAGTTCCTACTATACTTGATTATATATATTACTCTGTTGAACTAACAAGTATGTGCAGAACTTAGTTTTACTTCCGGATGCAAATGAGCTTCCGGATGCAAATACTCTTGGCACTGGAATTCAGAGACTAACTCTTGCAGAGCAAGACTGCCGCTTCCGGATGAACAATGAACGATGCACGATGATCATCGGTCAGCAGGATTACAAGAGTCAGAAGTACATATGCTCAGAAGTCAGTATGATGTTGTCAGAGCAGAGTGGTTAGAATTGCTTTTCAGAGATAAAGCAAGTCAACCCTGCTAAGCTTTATTGGAGCATTTAAGAAGATGTACTTCCCAACGGTAACAAGAGGTTAACAGATATACAAACAACAGTGTTACCTGCCAAGCATGAGGAGTATGAGAGATAAGGAGAACATAATCTGAAGATTCATTCAAGCAGTCAAAGCTCATACTACCCACAAGAGTCAGAGTCCATAAGAGAGCTTTCGATAGCAAGAGAGCATCCAATAGCAAAGCTCTCTTATCATTCATGGACAAGTGCTTGGAAGACGAAGTTCCTCTATGAGATAGCAAGCAGAATGTTAGAGTCCACGAGCTTCACTTCCGATAGTAAGTCTCTTAGCATCCTGGACTTATGCCTGAGGAACGAAGTCCTCATCTGACAGCAAGCGAGAGTCAGACCGTACAGAGTGTTCAGATGTCAAAACGACTTTTGTCAGAATAGTATTGTCAGAAAAGTGTTGACAGAACAGCATGGTCAGAGCACCTTTTCAGGTAAAGCGAAGTCAACCCTGCTGCACATTAATGAGGACAACGTAAACAAGGCCCCAACGTCTATAATCAAACGGCCTTATTGCCTCTCCAACGGCTAGATATTCAGAGGCTGGTATAAAACAGATGTTCTTCATTTCTGAAGAATAAGAGCTGGAAAAAGAAAAGCTAGAGAAGAGAGAGCTTCAGGAGTTTGAGAAGCAAGAGAAATAGAATGAAGAAGCTAAAACCTACTATTTGAAATATCCTTCTCATCTTCTACTCTCTGATTATAAAGTTGTAATACTCTTAGAGAGAGTTAGTGGAGAGCAATCATTGTACCTAAGTGAGTAACATAATCTGTTCATTGAGTGAACCCACTTAGTTGAGCTTAAGTGTTTAGCACAATCAGTTCATAGAGTGAACATCCTATCAAACCTGTTCTAAAGCTTGTCGCTTGAAGAACAGTATTGTAATCATTGTTAAATCACTGTCTGTAAAGACTGAACCCTTCTAGGTGTGAGGGGGAGCTGTATAGGTTGCAAGTGAGCCCGCAAAACTTACGGTTGTAAAGGTTGCAAGTGATCCCGTAAAACTTGCGGTTAGGTTTGCAGGTTAGCCGTTAGCAAAACCTGTGGGTTGTTAGGTGAACCCGTGTTTGTAAAACCTAAAGTGTAAAGGCTTCTCTTGTGCCCGGTTTAAACAAGAATAGTGGATTGGAAATCTCAGGTGTAGCCTGGGGACTGGATGTAGGTCTGGGTGACCGAACCAGGATAAATTTATGTGTGCATAAATTTACATTTAAACATTCTATTTTGCATCACATAACATACTGACTTGTGCATACCATTACTTATTATCATCATCACCAAGCACAAGCAGTCTTTCGGAAAAGAGTTTAAGTTTTTATTCCCTCACCCAATTCACCCCCCCCTCTTGGGTGACAGCCACACATTTCAAATACAACTAAGTATATAAGGAACATATAGATGGTAACCAACAAATGTGATCTATCACATTCCAAGAATATACCAACCAAAACATCAACAAAATTTCAGCTTCTTGACAGCGCTAAGATTACAATTTAACCATTTTAACTTTACAAATCACTTCAAATATATTTTCACCCCTTAATCACACATACATTTCCTATGCATCTTCGTTCCACACACATACTATTATCAACATTACTCACTATGTCTACTCAAATCAATCACCACACAACCGGAGAAATGGAAAAATCCCTAATACAATAAATTCTTCAGAGAAAGGAAGAGTACATGAAAAATCTCAAAATCACACACATGCAATCAACAAATAAAATCAGCGTAGTATACTTTTACCACCATTGAAATGCTCCGCATCCTTTTTGCTCACGCTATAAAACAGAATCTCAGTTACTTACACAAGAAAATACAGCATCTAAAGAGAAATGGCGACTTAAGTTCAAGATTTAGCGAGTGTATTACCATGCTTTACTTAATTAAAAACATCGTCAAACCATAAATCAGTTCATTCCCTTTGCAAGGAAGAGCAGAAAATCAACATCTCATCTACCAATCATAATTAAAAATAAACACTTCTAAGATAAGACATAGATTTCCATTCCTCAATAACTCCATTTGACTATGGCAGCGAAGTACCAGAAACATGCAATACCAACATCACAACTACTTTACTACATTGTTCAAACAAACACAGCCATCCATTTCATTCTATACATATATACACCAAACCGACATTTAACAAACCTAAAAACACAAATTCGCATTAATTACTAAGAAGTCCAATTCAGTCTTAATGAAAGCACAAAAGAAATGTGGAATTTCAATCCCCTAGCTAAAATCATCCTTATAACACCTCAATCACAAATTGACTCATTCTCATACTAAACAACCCTTATGTCATTGAATAAAGAGACAACAATGGTGCAAATCATCATTCCAATGAACTTGCACCACAACAAATTAAAAGTTTTGACCCCAAACACCCCTAAAGTTGACAGATTTCCCCATCCCCAAACTTTAGGGCTTTTAAACAAACTTCACCAACCATAATAACAAAAATATCAAAATCCTCACTTAGGTTACTATAAATCAAAGCAAAAGAGAACCTCCAAAACCAGTGGAGACGGTAGAATCAGAAAAGCATAAACGAGAAATTCAATAACTTAACAAATTCTCAAAACCTAGGGTTTTGCCCAACTTCATGAAAATTTCAAATTAAGGCAGGAGCTTTACTTTAACCAATTCATTGTGTTTAAAACTTCAAATCCATAATCCCAATTCGGATTTCCTCACAAATCACTCCAAAACGTGGAAAATGTTAGAAATCGAGGAGGAAAAACTCACTTAATGTGGAACCCGATCTTGAAGGTCCGGACGGCAGCCATCTCCACCGTGTATTTCGCCGAGCCTCGCCGGAAAGCCCTCCGGAAAAAAAAGCCGAAACAGTGGTAGCCCGAAAAGAAACCAAGAAGGGAAGGGAAAAATATGAGAAATCAACAATACAAGAAACATAGCTCAAGAGACTCAAGAAAGGAGGGAGCTTTACCGTTTTCCCGTTGCCGACCGCCGCTTGTTCGCCGGAAACGAGAAAAACAAGGAAGAAAATGAGGAAGAACGGAGCAGTGTGAGAGACAGTCGAAGAAATGAGAGGGTTCGGCTTTTGAGGGCCCACGCCGCTGGACATCGGCGGCTACACCGCCGGAACTTGAAGAGCAGTGGCGGAGGAGGGAGAAAACGAAAATGGTGAGGGTGGGAGAGGCGAACGCGTGAAGGAATGAGGAAGGAGGAGGGATTTTTGTTTAAGTATTTATATACACATTTAGAGAAAATCTCCATTAAGTACCCTATTGTTTATCTTTAATTATATTTCTAGCCCAAAAGTGTGCATATGATACTATCCCATTCTCTCATGGTATTATCTAAATTCACAATATTTTTCTCAAAAGTTTATATTTTTAAATAACTACTTTAACTTTATTTCTTAAAACTCTATGTAATTAAGATTTGGTATTCATAATTATCCTCAATATCATTAATTCTTTCCTAAGACTTCAAATTTCTTAAATAACATCTCAACAATTTCCTATTAGTCTTAATTAAAAATTTGGGATGTTACAACCTCAAACTTTAAATGATTTCGACTAATATCTTTGTAAATTTGTACAATATGGAAAAACACATTTTGAATATTATTAAACTAATATTCAGAATAGAACAAAAAAAGAGAAAACTTAAGTTCATAAACTAGTCAACTTAGGTATTGATGAAAACATATCATTCTTTTCTTAGACAAAAAGAAAACACATGACTCAGTCCCCTTCCAAATAAAATGAATGATTTAAGAATTCAACAATAAGTAAATGCACAACCTACCTATAGGCTATACCCACCAGTATTTGCTAACAACAAAAATCACAACTTACAATATATAAAAAAGGGCAAAAAAACGAGCTACGGATTAGAAAAATCAATACCACCTATTATCACTTCTTCAGGTGTAGCAACACATTGACATATGCCTAGTCTCTTGGCATTCAAGGTCACATTTTGTCTCCTGCAACATTTAAATTAGGCAGAAAAGAAGAAACTTGAAGCTTAAGAGATGCCATTTCTCTACACCTGCATTAAGTCGTGAAAACTATACAAAAGGGACAAACACGTAATATAGATCTCTAAATTACATGAATGACCAACAAAACCTAATACAAAATTGTTCCAATACACACACATACAATAATATGAATTGATTGATATACATATATGAATTGAACAATTAAAACTAAGTAACTTCACCTTTGAAGAACTAGAAGCTTTGGTTGCATTCATCCATTAAACTCCCCACAAATAGTTTAACTGCTCATCGAACAAAGCACGAACACACGATCAATGGATGTGGATGCCATGGAATTGATGGTTGAAGGTTGAAATTGATGATGAACAATGGAGGAAGGGATTAACTTTCGTACTAGGCCTTTGAGGGATGAAGGAATTGGGTGGTAGTGAAGGATAGAAGAAAGATGGAGAGAATTAGTTGCTTGAGTGTAGTGAAATTTCTTGAAGAGTGGTTGTTAGGGTGTAAGTTTGTGCTCCCCCTTCGTTATATAATTTTTGATCATGAACTTGGGGATCAAGAATTACCATCATTAAGTACCCAAAGCCAATAGGAAAAGGTTGGGAACCAAGAATTTCCTAAAAGAGATAATACTTATCTAAAATTGAAGGAAGATTGTTTGAAAAATAAATTTTGTTACTATTTTCGTGCTCCCCCCTTATGTAGTCTAAAAGATGACTCAAAACCATTCTAATTGAACTAAGATTTCCAAAATTGAATGCCCAAAGTATATAGGAAAGGTTTAGGGCACAAAAACTTCCTAAAAATTAGATAATCACTCTCAAAATAGGAAATAATGAAGGGGGAAGTAATGAGTATGTTTTTACACTCCTTTTAGGACTAAGATTGTTTGGGGAAGTCATCTATCAAAATTAGGAAACAATTGGAGTAGAGTCATTCCTTGAAATAATTAGTCCTAATTGAAATAGGACTTTCCAAATATGTGTCTTGATCTTGTGCTCTTCAATATGATCCTCCCCCTTTTGCTCCTAAAATAGAAAATTAGGAAATATGTGAAGTATATCAATTCCATAAAATATAAAATGCTTTAGTTAGTTATCTAATATGCTCAATTATCATTAAAATGCAACCAACTCATCAAACATACACTCAACATGAAATGATATCTAATTCCTATTATTTTTCACCAATTGACATGCTAATTTAATTTCACATGCTTAGTGGTATAAAAACATATAAATTTCATGCACAATCATTCCCCCTAAACTTAGACCTTTGTACTCCTGGACAAAGCATAGACTCACAATGATAAAGGTTTAAAATAATGAATATCTCAAGTTGGAACAAAACATATTTAAGACATGTAAGGTAAATATAATTTAATCAATTAGAAATCTAATAGCACATGTGAGCACACTCAAGGTTAGGGATATATTTTCTGATTCGCACAATCTTCACAAAAAGGGTTCTTTCTCTCAACCTGCTTAACATGCAATTTAACCATAAACTTGTAACAATTGTCAAAGTCTGTACTAATTTAGACACATACAAAGGATCAAGAGGACTTTATAAGCTTGTAATGATGGAAAGGCTAAATGATGGAATATAATGAATATGAAAGAAAATCTGGTTGAGATGCACTATAGAAGAGAAAATTTGTAGCCAAAAAAATGTATGTCATATTTACAAACAAACTAGCCATATATTTCTTTCGCTCAAGATGTCTTTTTCTTCACAATTTTTTTTTCATTTCCTTCTTTCTCTTTCTTTCTTTCTTTATTCATTCTTGAATTTTTTTTTCACTTTTTTTGTCAACACTTTCATTCATTCTTTCAAATCTTCTTCAATCTATTTTTTTTCATAACATCAGCTTTCATATAATAAAAATTGGCCTCAACTGATATAAGTGACAAAAGCTACATTTAAAAAATAGTGCATAACAATCAAGCGATGGGCTCAAAGGGGTGACTAAAGGGATGAATATTGAAAGGGTAAGTGTTTGGGACAAAGAGTTTAGAAAGATGGCTTCTTTTATGTCCAATGCATGTGACTAATACCGCTTCAACCAAGAAATGAGACAAGTTCTAGAAATTGACAAACTCAAGCAAGCATTTACTCATATATATGGAAATTGAAATAGGCCGAGAAATACCTCACGACTGGCTAAAGGTCACACAATACTATTTAACAACCAATTAACCAAGAATTAATTCACAATATATAGCTTAAATATTTTTTAAAAAAATCATTGCTCATAACCTATCATAAGTCCAAGAAAACAAGCAATCCAAGATGGGTATTTCTTGCACAAGTTTTGAAACAATATTCTCCCAAAACCACTAATCATATGAAATATGCAAGTCAAACCACTATGCCTATCCAAAATTCAACATACACTCCCCACACATCAACAACACATTGTCCTCAATGTACCATATATCTAATAAGCACGAACAACATCAAAACTCATAGCTACTATCACTAAAAAGTATTAGGGGTCTAGAAATAAAAGTAGACTCAAAGAAATAAAAATGACTCTACTAACACTGAACTAACTTTTTCTATTGGTTTACCCCATTCCCCCACACTTAAACTACACCACATCCATTCAAGTCAATATCTAGTCAAAATATGCAGTGAGAAGTAGAAGGGTAAAGGAAAGGGACAACCTGACGTTTAAAACGCTTCAAACTCTTGTGGGAAAAGTTCTCGTCCCGAATGAGAAACATGCATGTCGTCATATAAGCTCTTTCTCCCACATACTCCTTCCTTGGTAGTGTTTGTTTTGTTTCTAGCAAGGAAAATTCCAAAAATGCAGCAATAACAAATTCTAGGAAAGGAGACATTTTATCTTGTAAGTATCACAACCAAGGAGGTCAATCATGCCCACATCAATAGGATTAAAACAAATATCTCCTTTATTAAAACACTCAATTGCACGTGTATTGGAAATCGCAAAATCCAACTCAAGATTGACACCTGAAATGTCAGTCACACAAGCACAAGAAGGGGTAGATGAAGAAGTAGGAGAAGAATGAGTGGTATTAGAAGCACAACAAACAGTTCCTTCATTAAATATGTCTAGTGGAAGGTCACAAGAAAGTATTTGCTCAAAATATCCTCTTTCAAAAACAACATCATCAATTATGCATGGGGAATCTTTCCTAATTGCACTCACAACATCAGTTAGTTTGCTGGAACAAAAATCATAGTCATTCTCAACAACAATACAATTTTTATTCTCAACTATCTCATGCTCAAGGATCTCATCGATCTCAATACTAGTAGATGCATCATGCTCAATATTAAAATCATTCAATGTATCCAAGGGAAACTCATTAGATTTATCAAACAAGTGTTTCTTAATATCATTACAATGCACACAAGTTTCAAATTCCATACATGAACAAGATTTTATCACATTCAAATCAACAACATCGTCATGACTAGAAGAAAGGAGAGAAGAATGTTCATCACAAGAAGAAACCATGACAGTGCAATCAACATTCTCAGTTGAACTACTATTAATTGGAGTATTAGAGTGAGTATATTCAATCGAATGGTACATCAATGGATGATGAGATTTATTATAAATAGGAATATTACTTATGGAGGAGTGAATCTCCTCTTGAGGTTGTGGGGTATCCTTCTTTGTTTTTCTAACTTGTGCAAGAGGCTCACTAAAAGAATTTGTCATTGGTGAACATAAATCTTCAAGATTAGAACTTTTGATCTCTGGTAGCCAAAATTCAGCTTCCCTTTGAATGAAACTAGCACAAAGCTTATCATCCAAATGAGTGTCGAGAGTATTATTCAACTCTCGCGCCATCTCCATTAATTTAGTCCATTCATTAGACTCATACATTTGTGCAGGTGGAGGGTCAAGAGGTGGTGGTTGATATGGAGTATGATATGTTAAAGGGTTTGGAGGATAAAAAGGCTTTTGGTAAGGAGGATGATTTGGTGGAAATGGATTTTCAAAGTATGGATGATGGTTAGGTGGAGAATAAGGTTGGTTTTGCCATCTTGATTTATAGGATGTGTGAGAAGAGTTAAAACTACGCACAACATAAGAGAACTCATCACAAAATGAGGAAGGTTCTTTTCGCCTAATGGTGGTATTTCCTTACAAAAGAATGACACTCAAATGGATCATGGTTATAACCAAAATTTCTATAATTCCAAGACATGATAAGTCAATAATTTAGTTCAAAAGAATCAAACAATCAAATGTGAGAACATATCAAGAACAAAGACCTAAATGCAACCTAGAAACTATATGAAATCCTAAATGCAACAAATGACCTAAATGCAACCTAGAAACTCCTAACCTGTCAATATGACAATTGACACTTAGTTAACCTAAGGAGTCAAAAATGACTCCCCGGCATCGGCGCCATTGATTTAAGTCTTAATCTTTACGCCTTGGGGTTCAAATGCAAATACAATTGTTTACCAAGGATTGTAGAAAGTGTACTCTTCCAGATCGTCTCTCTATGGAGTCTTTAACTAACAACCTCAATTAACTAAGTGAATGCAAGAAAGCAATAAAGATGAGTTTTTGGGATTACCTAGGATACTAAACTAAACTATTATATTTTTGGTATTTTTTATTTATAAGAAAACCAGTAAAGATAAGATGTGAACTATATGAGATGAGAGTGGGTCATTCAATGGATTTAGCAACCTTCCTAGCTTCATTTATGATGTGGGAGTAATTAGTTCAGGTTCTAATAGAAAACCTAGAACAATCACATCTAGTCTACTTACCAAATCAATTAACTAACGTGGCGCATCGTTCATTCAATTAATTAACATGGCAAGCATCAAAAACCAACTTGGTAGTATTGATTCAAGATAAAAATGCATAGACACTCTAGTTAGGAAAACACACTAACTATGGACGCAGTGTCCAACTACACATACAATCGCACATATAATTGGCATATGCTACAAATCCAAAGGAGATTTAGAATGAAGAACATCAATAGCATTAAGTCATGAAAACAATATTAAGGATTCAAACACGTAATAGAGATCTCTAAATTACATGATTTACCAACAAAACCTAATACAAAATTGTTCCAATAAACACACATACAAACAATATGAATTGATATACATATATGAATTGAACAATTAAAACTAAGTAACTCTCCCTTGAAGAACTAGAAGCTTCAGTTGGCTTCATCCATCGAACTCCCCACAAATGGTTTAGCCGCTCATCGAACAAAGCATGAAGACAAGATCAATGGATGTGGATGCCATGGAATTGATGGTTGAAGGTTGAACGTGATGATGAACAATGGACTAATACTTCCATGGTCAAATCTTGCAGTTTGCTTAATTTTCTTAACGATAAACATTAAAATTTGTTAACTAGATTTCAAAGTTTTGTTTATCACCCCCATACAAAGAAATTATTCCATTGTTGGACTAAGATTTTGACCATCGAAGTTTAAATAAAAAAGAAACAATCTCCATACAAATAACACACTTATTGAATGATAAAGGAAGTTACAAGCATTAGCATTTGCTCAAGACACCAGCCAACAAAGACACAAGATGGCACACTAATCCAATCTGCTAAGCTTGGGTAACTCTATGTGCAAATTGAAATTGGTAGAAATCCACTCTGCACAAACTCTAGAAGGAAGAATAATTGAGCTAGAGTGAGTAGTTGTAGGAAGGGTAGGTGAAGAAAGACAAGACAAAAACAATTAGCAAGGGTCAATAATTATTCCTCAATGACTAGAACATGATATGTCAAGACGGTCGAAGCATGATGAAAAGATATATAAATTTATAAATATAATAATAAAGTAACAGTAGCTCATGAAATTGTTAGTCCAGCTTACCTTTTCACCATGTTCAGTGTCATATCCACTATAACCCTCTATGGTAGATAATGCAAGTGATCTCTGATACGAAAAAATAGACAACTTCAGGGCATACATCAGGAGAACGACTAGTTTTATATAACTGAATAAAATATAGTCATTCATCAGGCCACTTTCCAGTCAGCAAAATAATAGAAGTGCATATTCAGTAAATATGATTTTCTTACACAATCTATGATGAATAGAAGGTAAAACTTAGCAAATGCAGCTAAGTATATAAGAAACATATAGATGGTTACCGCGAATTGTAAAGACAAATTAATCTATAAATCCTAAGTAGTACATATCAAACATCCTTTGAAAACTTGATTATGAGACTATCATTTGGATGGCCACTCAATAAAGAGTGCCACAAAAAGTAAAACAATTAACATGGTTCGGCACAATAAGAGCACACCACTACATGATTAATTTTCAATTAAATCCACAATCAATGGACACCTTTCATAGTCATTAGTCATTACTATAATCCTTGATACTATAAATCATAAAGCTCCATTGAGTTGCAATTTTATAGGAATAAAATCACATTTTGGAATCTTAAAATACAGTAGCTTCATTCAAATGAAAGCTTAACCTTTGCCATTGCAGATGTTATGACATCAGAAATTGGTTCAGTAGTGTCACCAATTCCCAAACTTATCACTTTTGTATCATGGTACTTTTGTAAGTGTGCATTCCTTCTTCTAGAAACCTATTGTCAACAATTAAATGGAAAAAACAATGAATGTTAGCGAAAAGAAAAGTGTAAAGAAATATCAAACAGTTTAATAAAGATAACCTCAAAGTTTATGGACGGGAAACAAAAAAAATTGCCCATTGTGTCAGCTTACCTAGGCTAAAAAAATGGAGCACGATGCGTTTGTTGTCCTCCATTATAAGTCCATCTCAAGGTAGACAAGATAAACAAATTTTCATATTCATACTTTTCATTAGCTAATATTATAACACAACATCTCATTTCCACTACTTTTTACTCTACATCAAACTAGTACGACTACTTTAATCAAATAACAAATTTTTCAAGTTAAGGACCAACCTAAGAGAAGAAATCCTTGAAAACATCACTCGAATGACAATTTTAACTTTTATGAAAACAAATACAAATAATTACATGCTCAATCTCTCTCCATTACTGATCAAGAAAACTAGGACTAAACCACTTTAGGAAGTTAGGCTTGTTCCTAAATATAAGATCACTTTTAAATTTATGTCAATTCTTTCCTAAATTACCCCTATACAATATGCCCAATATGCTCATTACAAACAAGAACCAACTGTTGCTGCATTGTACGAAAGAGAGTGGGAGAAAGAAAGAGAATGAGAGATCAACACATAGAAGCGAGGAATCATCTCTGGTTTGAATATATAAATCTCCTGAGGTTTTTATTGATTGCCGCCATTGTTGAAAACTTCATTCATCTATATATCTCCTACATTTTCCATCGTTAGAAATAAGCATGGTTTTCGGACAACATCTATCATACATTCACTTGAAGGACACCGAATTTACCTAGGTGTAGTGTGCCTTGGGTCTAGTCCTTCAAGAAATTTTAAGACCTCAAGGTAAGCGAAAGTTACCCCGGGTATCATTCTCAAAAGAGCCTATAAAAGGCAAATGATTACCTAGTAACTAAATGCTAAACTTGTTTGAAATAAGGAAAATTGTTATGGATTAATAATGAAAATTAGTGAAAGGTGTGATATGGAAAAAGGGGGAAATAAGAATTGAAATAAGTAAAGATTTGGTAAAATAAAATGGAATTGCTCTTGGGAAATGATTGGGAATAACTATCCTAGCTCAATTAATATATTTGGGGAGTCCTAGGTGCTAATTTACTAATTTACCAAACCTCATGGACCCATGAGTACAATACCCAATTGTTGGAACCCCATCCAATAAGGCATTGTTAAGCCCTTTAGCACCTTTGAGTTTTCTCTAGGTTTCCTAAATTACCAACCCTCACCAACTTGCAAGTCTAATACCTAGTCTCATGAACCCTTTCAAATAGGCATTATTTATTACCCTAAGGTGTGATTAGTAACTTGTAATGCATTAGGTTCAATTACAATTCAATTCAATAAATTATCTACCAATACCATGAGTAAATAGAGATATCTAATGAATTATAAAGAACATATATATAACCATACATATTATTGAGTCCAAATCCCTCATTACAAGTCAAAATCACAAATAAACTCAAATAAACATAATAGTCCAAATCTAAGTATCAATGACAATCCTAAACCTAGAAAAATCATAAATACAAGAGAAAGGGAAAATAACAAAACTCCCCTAATAAGCATGAGAGCTGTAACATCCCGATTTTTAAATTAGAGATAATAAAGAATTTATTAGGGTTTTGAGGTGTAATTTTGGAAATCTGAAGTCTCAGGAAGTAATTTTATGATATTTTGGACAACTTAGGAATATTAATTCTTATTTACTTTAAAATTTAAAGAAATATAGTTTAGGAGTAATTTGGAGTTAGAAATTTCTATGAAAAATATCTTGGAATCTAAATAATATTATGATGGAAAGAAGAGGATATAGTGATATAAATACAAACTTTGGGGCTAGAAATGTAATTATGAATGAACAATAGGGTAGTTAATGGTAATTTTCCCTAAAGTGTTTATATATATTCTCATCTCCTCCCTTCACAAACCCTAACCCTCTCTTTTTGCGGCCTCCCTCTTGCTCCTATCCCTCTCTTCTTCTCACCATGCGTCCGCCCTCCCACGGCGGCGGCGGCGGCCGACGTCAACGGTGGCGAGGAGGGGCCGATCGAGCCTCCTCCATCTTCCTCTGTTTCATCATCGACCATTCTCATTGTTTCTTTCTTCTCACTGTTCATCACCTCCCTCTTTCAATTTCTTCATTTTTCCGGTGGAAGACGCGGCGGACGACGGCGAATGAGGTAGGCTTTTCCATTTCTTTTGGTTCTTCAAGTTACTACACCTTCCACTTTCGTTTTTCTCACTGTTTCCTCTCTGTTCTCGTCGTCTTCACTCCTCACTGTCGGCTTCCTCGTTCTCTCCGGCGAGCCTAGCGGCTGACGGCGGCGACAGGTGCCATTGACGTAGGCAAGCTCAGCTTTGAACTTAGGTGGCTATTTTCTTCTCGTTCCACCTTTCTTTACTGAGATTTGGGCGAGATGTGAGAGTGATCCGCGATTTGCTTGTGGTTTCTATGTTTAAGAATTTATTATAGGGAGAATAAAGCTTCAAGTTTGACTTTTGTAGAAGGATTTGAGGTTTTATTTGAGAGTTAGTGAGCTGGTTAATATTTTCAAAGCCCTTGATTTTGGTGTTGAAGAAATTTGAAGAGTTAGAAGCATCTTAGGTGTTAAACTTTAAAAATCTGTCACTGTGGTAGTTTCTTTGAGCTATGATATGGCTGGATGTGAGAACTAAATAAGTGTATTGCAAATTCCTTTATCTCCTTTTCCTTTGGCTGCCCTTGGAACATAAAAGAGAAAGATGAAAATGACCTTGTGTGGATTGAAGGTTTCCCAAGTCCCTTTTCTGTCATAGCTGATTGTGGGCATAGAGAATCGTATGAAATGCATGTGAGGTTGATGCATGGATATAATTGTAGTAGTGTTAATGTAGGTGCATTTACCAATTTTCTACCATTGCCTTTTATGTATTTGAACTTAATGGAGTTGGAATGGAGGTGTTTGTTGTAATTTCTTAAGTCATGAAAGACTTTTGTGTTGTGATTTAAGCTTACTGTCTGGAGTTTAGGTATATGAAAACATGTTTTTGGTTAATTGAATATTTAATGAGAGTCTTAACATTTATAGTTAAAGAGTTTAGGAAGTTTAAAGATTTTGCATAAATGATTTTGGTTGAGTAGCTGTTTGATTATGATTTTGAGGATTGAGAGACATTTGTATTATTAACTCAAGTAGGAGTTAGTTATTGTTACCCCTTTTTGGGATGATTAACATGAGGGTGTCCAATTGGAAAGCGAGTAGTGAATGATTTAGATGATCATGATTATGAAAGGTGGAAGGAATTGATCATATGTTGTGTTTGAAATTCTTAAATGATGAGCTTGTGATTGAGAGAGTTTAAATATGCACAAGAGAGATTATATTACTAAGTAAATGTCCTTGGAATAGAATATTCAGATTTTTGCTGTAATCATGATATGTATATGTGCATGGAGGTTGAATTGATGAAACTTTGATATGTTGGAATGCTACATAAAAGTTTACTACATATCTAAAATTGGTTGTGAATTAGGAGTCTTCAAATAAATGTTTCTCTCCGCTGGTTGGTTATGACTTGATTATTGTGATTCATTTTGGCGAAGTTGTATGCTTGGTTTTGGCTGTTGAAGTGGTTTCTTTACTTAATGGTTGAGGATTCTGTTTTGGCCTTTCTTATTTAATTTGATTTTTGGCTGGCCTTGGATGTGTGAAATGGTGTTTATGTGTGTGAGTTTGTTCAGTTTGAACAAACCTTTGTGTTTGTGAAGCCTTATTTTCTTTAACCGTTTTCTGTACCAATCTTGGGTGAGGAAGTGATAATTATTGGGAGGAAATTAAGTGAATGGTAATGCATGTGTTTTAAAAACTGTTTTCCTTTAGTTTGTTTTGGAAGGGAATGAGTGAATGATTTTCATTCTTCACCTCTGATGTGGCTCCGGCGGTTTTGCATTCTCTTTCCTATTTAATTTTTGAGTAAAAGGGGATGTTCAGTATTTGTAGATGTTGTGTGACAAATGTTTAAATGGTTATGGTTGTTTCATTGACGTTTACATGTGCTACATTGATTTCGGATTTCAAAACAGTGTGCAAGGATAAGTATATAAGTATTGCTGAAAGATTGTGGAGGTCGTGTAAATGCTTGTATGTTGCATAATAATGGCATGCCTTGTTTTTTGTAACATTGTGTTACTAATTACCTAATTAACCAATAATATTTATTTCAATTCATTAAGCTCTAATCTAACTATGATAGAAAAAGGAATTTCCATAATATTAATATCTCTATCATAGTTAGAAAAGATTATTCTAAACCTTTTATAATTTATCCATGATAGGAAAGAATAAACTAATACAACCTGAATACTATCATGGATAATTAATAGCTAACCATGTTAGAAAAGAATCACCTAACATGGTTAGAAAAATAAACAACCTAATGTTCAATAATATCGAATACATATAAATATATGCGGAAACGTATGCAGGCCTATACAAATTGGCAATATACAATTCAAAATATTCCATATAACTACTACTACCTAATTCCCTCTCCTGCTGCTTGCATCAGTGCATGAATACCTGCAAAAATGTCAGTAATCGTGGGATGAGACAATTTGTCCCAGTAATCACCGCTTAACTCACTATAACAGTGAGATGTGCGGTAGCGAGGGCGTCTAAAGGGTACCACATTTAAAAGCAATAATATATATATATATACTTCAAGTCTTTCATTCATCATGCAAATCCATCCGTCTAACTCAACTCAAATTCACCATCTCTACTTCCCACATATCACTCAAATCCCTCAGTCAATTCCAAGTCCACTCAACAGATGAAAATAAACGTGATTGACACTGTGCCCAGTCTCAAATCTAAAAGCATGAAAAGGGAGCACTTTAAAAAGTGAAAACGTCCCTGGAGAGCACTTTAAAAAGTGAAAACGTCCCTGGGGAGCACTTTAAAAAGTGAAAACGTCTCTGGGGAGCACTTTAAAAGTGAAAACGTCTCTGGGGAGCACTTTAAAAAGTGAAAACGTCCCTGGTTCCTCTACAATCCGAGGAAACTGTACAATTAACCTATCGATTGCGCAGATCGATAGGTTACATCGGCCGACGGTACTATCAGTGTCATGCAATGCTCACTATAATCTATCAATATCCTATCAATATCACTTCCACAATGACATCATTCATATCCATCAACCTCAACCTCAATAATCAACAACAACATCAACATCAACATCACCTTTCAATCTATTATCCACAATATCTTTCCAAAATCTAAACTCACAACTAATTCCTTTTCTATACTCAAAACCTCTCAATATCCAACACCTGCAAATATATCACACAATCCCATAATATCCAGCAATACCACCAGCCAGGATACTACATATAATAAGTCAAATTCTTTATATGAAAGTAATCGTGTTTGAAAGGCACCCGATAGCCTGTTTTTATATAAAAATACCTTTTCAAAAATAATATTTATATAGAGGGTGAAAAGGGATTTTGAAAATCCCAGCTAACGTCACCCTCAATGTTATAGCAAGGGTAAGTGTGATTACCTGTCGCCCTTAGCAATTTACGCGATTTCTCATCCTTTCTTTCTTGATGCCACGAAAGCCATATCGCAATTAATCCTATAATATATTGCAGAATGATAAATTAGTATCATTCTACTTCATGTTTAACATCTCTCTCATGTCATACATTACTACCCAATCTTTCCCATTTATATATTTTATCTTAATGAGCCACATCAAATATATAAACAAACCATTACAATTAAACATTTGTATATGATCTCAAAAGTAATCACAACAATTTCAATTACTTCCTCTTCATCAATATCATTCATCCCATTTACTCAAAAGAAACCAAGATAAGCAATTGAATACCCAACTTGCGACCAGTTCATAAATACAACATATCGTTTCTACATATTCTTAAACATCAATCATTCCATTTCCCCAATTAAGAAACAAACAAAACCAGCCCCAAAAGAGTGCTAGACCTGAATAGTGAAGAAAAATTCAAGAAAATACAAGTTCATCACCAAATCAATATGCATTCTCAACCATAAATCACTTCGGCTCTTGACAACAAATAAACAAACAGCTAAAAATCCACATTTGTTGAACAATTAATCTTCTTTCAAGAATCCTTGACCAAGAAAAGAAAAACAAGACCATTATAAATTCCAATACATAAAATTTCATACGAGTTATACAAATCTCAAGTAACAATTACTTGATTCTTAGCATATTGTTATCTCAGAATTGAATAACATATGGAAAACTAGTAAAATAGCAATTAGAGGAACTTAAAGAGGTTGCTGTCAAAATAGAACTCGCCATTATCAAATGAAAATCAACAAGGATTCAAGAATTCACAACATGAACTTGACATCTTAGCATACCATGTCCCGATTAATTAACTCTTATCTCTCCTCATTCTCCACTTACAATTTAAAACATTTTTATCCCTAAATCAACCCTGGGCTGAGGACAGTTAGCATAAGAATTTGAAACCCAAAATAATCAAGAATCCTTCATTCCTTCCAAAATCAATTTGGTTATAACAAAAACAATAGCAAAAATTTGTAAACATGACTATTTTTACCATTTTACTAAATCTGCACATTAAATAATCGCGCGTTTGCAATCTATCATATTGATACACCCCTTACAGACATTCAGAACAAAGAAATACGAACTTTTCAGTAAAAATGTTCAGCCTTTGCAGAAAATAACTATGATCACTTACATGAAACACATTACAGCAACCAAACAAACACCAAACAGCATTTTAAATACTACTTAGTACTATTTTGTTCTAATCCAAAACCAAAGCAACAGTTATAAACTCATTACTGACAGTGAAACCGGGAAGGACAAGAGAAAATCAACCAATTTGTATATTCACTTGTTTTAAGTTCACATCGATCACCTGAAGTCAAACCTTGATATAAATGTATTCATAACATGCCCAAAACTAGGCCATGAAACAAAGCAAAGTCGCCAAAAATGTGCAAAGTCCCCAAAAATGTAAATCTAATCAATCAAAACCCAAAGCATTATCATATAACATGATTAAACAAGTTAGAATCACTAGTATTTTCGAAATCCCCTTCAAACCCTAACTAATCAACACTTTAATTTTCCCCAAACTTCAATCTAACCCCAAATCAAGCAATCCCAACCCATAGTCTAGTTAGAAACCACTCCAATTTGGCTTTGGAACAACAAATTTCGACTCAAACAGTATAGGTAGTGATTTACATCAAAATCCCAATTTTTCCTAATGAGGAAGGAATGAAAGAGGAATTACCCAATGTTAAAGGGCCCGCTGTAATTTCTAAACTCGCCGGAGAACCTACCAGAAATTGCCTAAATCGCTGGCCATCATGAACACACCCCTTCGTTCTCTCCTTCTCGCCCATACACACACTCACACGCACCGAATGAAAGGGAAAAAGGGGGCGGAGGGTTCTATGCTTGCTGGTGTGACGGCGGCGGCGCCGCCCTCTATCCATATGGACGAAGTCGCCGGATGGGATGAGAGGAGGAAGGAGAGAAAGGAGTGTGTGATGTGTGTGTACAAGTTTTGTTTTATGGGAAGGAGGAGTGAAGTATGGCGGCAGGCTTGCCGCCGCCGCTGCTTCGCCTGCGGGCATAGGAGGCGGAGGTGGGAGGAGCCGAGAGAAAGGAGGGGGTCGGGTGAGAGAAAAGTGAGGAAGAGGAGAAAAATGAAAAATGAAGGGAGGGGTCAGACATTTTTAAGGAAGAAAATGGGGAAAAGGCGTGTTTGGTTTGGTGAAATAAGGGGGTTCTCTGATGATTTGTAGCCCAAACTTGCCATAGTGTACTCTTTTAATTCTAAAACCATTTAAACCAGCCTCCAATTTCCTTAAACTTCAAAATATTTTTAGCTTTACCACTCCCTCATATTTCAAACTCTTCATTTCTTAATTAATTATATACACATTAATTACTCAGAATTTCCAAAAATATCCCAAAAATTCCTAAAAATTCCAAAATTTCCCAAAACACTCTCTAATCCTGAATTAAATTTTTCAGGATGTTACATTTTTCTGTGTTGGTCAAAGGGTTTTTGAAATAAGAATGACATAAAAGGGTAATTTAGCTGCTTTATATGCAAGTGTATGAAATTCCATGTTTATATTCTTGTTTGTTTTGGGGCTGAACGGATTCTTGGCTTGGGGAATGGCAAAAATTGTTGTTTTAAATGTATTTAAATGATGCACATGATATTTTGGAAGATTTAGAGATGTGTTCTAAAATATGAAAAAGTGCTAATTCTTCTTTTCTTGACTGCTTGGGCACTTCATTTGAAAATGAAAGATCCATGGTGAATTTTTATTTGATTTGCTGTTTTTGTACAAGTATAGGAGTGATTTAGACTTTGATGTCTTGATTTATTGTGATGAACTGACTATTTCAAATCAAGTAAGGGATTGGGTAGTAATATGGGATACGAGTGAGACGTCGAGGTATTATAAAACAGAAATGATATTAATTTATTATTGGGTACCATATCATTATAGGAGTGTATAATGGTGATGATACTTGAAGGATAATCTACAAGATACGGTAAAGAAGAGCAACAGAGTGTTAAAGGGCGACAGGTAATCATTCTTAACCTTACTATAACATTGAGGGTGATGTTAGCTGGGATTTTTTTTTAAAATCCTTTTCTCACCCTCCATACAAATTTTATCTTTGAAAAGCTATTTTTATACAAAACAGGCTATCGGGTGCCTTTTAAACACGATTATTTTCGTATAAAAGAAATTTGAAACATTATATATATATTATTCTGTATGGTGTGGATGGTTGTTCTGGATTAGTATTATTCTGGGATTGATGTGACAGGTTTATATAGTATTCTGCTAGGGATATTGATAGTTGGTTAGATAGAAGAAGTTAAATAGTTGAGATACTGAAGGAAATGGTAAGAATGCATGATATTGAATAGTTGGGATTGAGATATTGAAAGAAATGGTAAGAATGCAGGATATTGATGATGAGATTGAAATTGATGGACATGGATAATGTGAGAGTTGCATGACACTGAAATATATATGTACCATCGCGCGATGATAACTGTCGATTGGCCAATCGACAGTTATTTGTACTGATGATCCTTTTCGGATTGATTAGACCGGGGATCATAGGTCGACTTATTGAGAGAAAGAGACCTACGGTTGTTTGGCATTGAAGAGTTCAACCGTTCCCGTTCTGCAATGGAAACAGAATTGGGGTTCTTTCTCTGGAGATTGCCAAAGAGGGAAATTTGTCCCCTCCTCGTAGAGAGGGGCACAGTGTCAAATCATATAGTGAAGTTAGATGCTGGAATGAATGCCTCCGTGATGGCACGATGTATCTATAGGTGAGTGTAAGAGTTGTGGGGTGATATGATTGTATTGGAGGTAGAGAAGTGCTTTGGTTTGGAAATGAGAGAGAAACTGAAGTGATACATGGGAAGGTTTGAATTATATAAATGTATTACTGATTTTAAAGTTGTGGTACCCTTTAGACGCCCTTACTACCGCACATCTCACTGTTATAGTGAGTTAAGCGGTGATTACTGGGACAAATTGTCTCTGAAAGTAATGGATGCACAAGAGGGGGGGGTGAATTGTGCTATAAAAATAAAAGCTCAAATAAAACAACACAAACGTTTATACTGGTTCTGTCTTCCTGACCTACGTCCAGTTCTCAACCACCCAGGCCGAGTTCCACTATCCCCAGGTTTTACAACGGGTGCACCTGGAACCTTTACAACCGCAAGTTTTGAACGGGATCACTTGCAACCTTACAAGCACAAGTTTTACTCAGGCTCACTTGCAACCTTCCTAACTAGCTCCCCCTTACTTCCAGCAAGGGTTCTACCTTTACAAATAAAGGATTTTTCTAACTAAGTTCTCTTAAAGAACAGATAGTGTTACACACTTAAGTACAATCAATGCTCTTATAACACGAAGAGACTTAACTACAAAGAGTACAAGATATGTAGATGAAAAGGTCACTCAATGAGTTAAATGCTCTTTCTCTTTTCTGGGCAGCTTTGAATACTTGAAGATTCTCTTAGTTTCTCGCTCTAACTTCTCTCAAGAATGTCAAAGATAATTCATTAGCTTCATAAATGAAGTTGAGCTCCTTTATATAGTCTTCAACCATTCTGACTCTTGGTAGGTGGGTTAGCCGTTTGAATATGGCCGTTTTTCCCTTGTTACCGTTTGCCCAATTAATGCTTCATCAATGCATAGCAGGGTTGACTTGCTTTATCTCTGAAAAGTAGTTCTGACAACTCTGCTCTGACAAAAGCATTCTGACACTGCACTTCTGAACATTCTGACATTCTGATTGCTTGCGGAAGCAAGTTCACATCCGGAAGCAATTCTACTTAGTGTGCTGCACTTTGAATGTTAGTTTAACAATATAAGCACATAGTCACATGCAGTGGGAGTGTACCTAGTCTAAGAGGTCTTCCTTGCATCAGGAAGCACTTATACATCCGGAAGTAAATCCACTGGATGAAGGATTTTGTTCACTATTACTCACTCTCGCTCAGTGTCCTTCAATCCAACAGTCAGCGCTAGTCACTAAGCTATTGGAAGCAATTCTACTGGACGTGGCTTATGTTCGCTGACGCTTAGTGTCATTTTGTCCAACAGCCAGCGCCAGTCTAAATCTAACAGGAAGCAAAACCACTTCCGGTTGAATCCTAGCTTAGTCTTGAGATCTTGTATACCTAGTGCTTATGGACTAAGTTATTTCCCTAGTGAATTACTTGCTCTCGCTGGGGGATGAGTCATTCATTCGCGAGCGCTAGTCCTAGTCTATCCGGAAGTAAATCCACATCCGGTTGCACTCTTACTTGGGATTCTATGTTAACCTATTGCTTTCTAAGTACTTGGCTTATTCTTTCATATTTTAGTCTTCATCAAAACTTAAGATTCTAACAGTCTCATCCCACGATTACTGACATTTTTGCAGGTATTCATACACAGGCGCAAGCTTCAGGAAAGGGAAATTAGGTAGTGAAGGTGATATAGGTTATTTAGAATTGTATATTGCCAATTTGTATAGGCCTGCATTCGTTTCCGCATGTATATATCTAGTTTTGTTTATTAACCATGTTAGACAAATCCTTTCTAACATGGTTAGCAATAAATTATCCATGATAGCAGTTGTGTTGTATTAGTTTATTCTTTTCTATCATGGATAATATTTTAATCCTTAGGATATTCTTTTTCTAACATAGTTAGTAAAGATATTATTGAACTAAAAGAGATGTCACAGGTTAATTAGGGTATTAGTAACAGAATATTAGGAATTAGTAACAGAATATTACAAGAGCTCAAGCCATAACCCCATCATTCGCAAGAGCAAAGATGTTTAGTTACCTCTCATGTGAGAAGCACCAACAAGTAGAGAGTTGAGACAAATCATGGTGAAAATAGGAGGAAAAGAAAGAGAAAATGAAGGTGGAAGAGAGGAGGAGGCCTCCCTGTACCAGGTCGCCTTTGCTGCCCCTCTCCTCCTTTCAATTCCTTTCTTTTGATTCCCTTGCTTTTTATTCATTTCTTCACTTTTACCCTCTCTTAGCTACATGTGTCCTCACTTTGTTTCATGATTCATCGGCCCACACCAATAATCACCTCCTTTTGTTTTCTATTTGTAATGTAATTCTTTTCTTCCTTGGCCCACATGTCTTGCTCTTTCTTTTCTTCCTTTCCAGCAACTCTAAGCCCAAATGTTGTCAAATTCCAATTGCTTCCAAAGCCCACTTGCTTACTAACCTGAATAGAATATTTAATGATTTATCCAAAATAAAATCTCTTTGACTTAATTCTAAAAATAAGCACAAGTGATACAAAAATTGCATCTTTAATCATGTTAATTGTCTCAATTAAGCACATAAAAATCATACAAATTGAAGGATTTGTCAATCTATATATCTCCTACATTTTTCATCGTTAGAAACAAGCATGGTTTTCGGTCAACATCTATCATACATTCACTATCCGACCATGGATTAATTTTTGTAGAAAGCTTTTCAAATCTGATTTTCGATGTATGTACGGTGACTAACATTCCACACTGTCAATTTCTTTATCTGGTTCTTATCTTCAGTTTCAAAAATCACATTGGCATTGATCATATCAAATTTGATGTGATTAAGCTAGAAGACGAAAGTAGAAGGAAGAGTCATATCAAATAGGATGGGATGAAAGGAGAAGGAGGAGAGAATGAAAGGAGATGAAAGTTAGAAAGAGCATGTTCATAGTTGTCTCTTAAATTTAATTGAAGGGTATTTTGGAAGATTATGTGATTCTAACTAATTTAACTACCTTTCTTAATCTCTCCAAATTAGTTAAAGTGATCTTATATTTTGGAACGGAGGGAGTAACACTTAAAATTCTAGGAACCAGGGCTCAAAGTTAAATGAATGGAAAACATCAATTTATTGTTGTAATTCAAAAGGGTTTCGATATTTCATAATTATAGTTTACATAACAAAGTAGAGATGATAGTTCACAAATTTTGTTTCAGCAATATGTGAATCACATCATTACACCCAGAGATAAATTTGTTCTTGATGTAAATTCTTTCACTTCCCGAAAATGCACATGTATACATCACATAAGCGTTCTGCTTCTATGAACATCTTTTTAAAGATTATACCGTCTACAATAAATCAATAGCACCTGTGGTCACTTCTTCAGGTGTAGCAACACTTTGACATATGCCCAGTCTCTTGGCATTCAAGGTCACATTTTGTCTCCTACAACATTCAAATTAAGCAGAAAACAAGAAACTTGAAGCTTACGAGATGTCATTTCTCTAGTAAAAGCACAAAAAGTGAAAAAAGTAAAGAAATATTGAAGTGAAACAAACGAGTTCCTTGGATTAAAGTTTGAGGGAGATAAAAAAAGTTGAGGATGAGGAAGAGATTGAGATGGTCGTGTTGTGCGAAACCATGGATGACATGTTCAAGCGAGATATTGGAAATTTCTCTCATCTGAACGGCGGCAATGAATAATAAAAAAAGAATGAGATGATAAATGAAGAATGCAACTATATATATGTTTTAGGGAGAGTGTGTGTGAGGGTATTAGTGGCTGGTAGTGGTAGGGTGGACGAATGTGATTTTGAAAACACCCAAAAGCTGCCTAGGCCCAGTTATGAAACTATTCCTGTGCTTTCTATTTTATTCTCTTGGTGATCTTCTTCTGTTTAATTATGCAATTATGCAATATGTGATTAGGTTTTAGCTTTTGTTTTTTGTTTTCCATCAAAACTGTTAAGTGGGCTTTGGCTATTGATCTATAGTATAATAGCAACCTGAATTGCGTAAAAAAGGCCCACCTAATTTAGATTTTAAGCTGAAATTTTAAAATCGCTTTTAAGATTTCGACCATTAAAATGGATTTTAGACGAGAATAGTGGTGTAATTGTCCTGTCACTATTACATCGAAAATGAGTCGTATCAGACAACTTTTTATAGGTTGGGGCCCTGACTTGAGCCTTAGTCTTTACGCCTTGGGGTTCAAAATGCAAATATAATTATTTACCAAGGATTGTAGCAAGTGTACTCTCCCGGATCGTCTCTCTACGGAGTCTTTAACTAACTACCTAAATTAACTAAGTGAATGCGAGAAAGCAATGAAGATGGGGTTTTGAGATTACCTAGGTTACTAAACTAAACTATTATATTTATGGTATTTTTTTATTTATAAGAAAGCGAGTAAAGATAAGATGTGAACTATATGAGATGAGAGTGGGTCATTCAATAGATTTAGCAACCTTCCTAACTTCATTTATGATGTGGGAGTAATTAGTCCAATTTCTAATAGGAAACTTAGAGCAATCGCATTTAGTCTAGTTACCAAATCAATTAACTAACGTGGCATATCACTCATTCAATTAATTAACATGGCAAGCATCAAAAACTAATTTGGTAGTATTGATTCAAGACAAACATGCATGGACACTCCAGGTAGGAAAACACACTAACTATGAACCCAGTGTCCAACTACACATAGAATACATATAATTGGCATATGCTACAAATCCAAAGGAGATTTAGAATAACATTAAGTCATGAAAACAATACTAAAGGTTCAAACACGTAATAGAGATCTCTAAATTACGTGATTTACCAATAAAACCAACTACAAAATTGTTCCAATACACACACATACAACAATATGAATTGATATACATATATGAATTGAACAATTAAAACTAAGTAACTCCCCCTTGAAGAACTAGAAGCTTCGGTTGCCTTCATCCATCGAACTCCCCACAAATGGTTTTGCCGCTAACCGAACAAAGCACGAACACACGATCAATGGATGTGGATGCCATGGAATTGATGGTTGAAGGTTGAAAGTGATGATGAACAATGGAGGAAAGGATGAGCAACTTCTCATTTCCACTTTTTTACTCTACATCAAACAAGTACAACTACTTTGTTCAAATATAACAACTTTTTCTAGTTAAAGACCAACCTGAGAGAAGAAATCCTTGAAAACATCACTCGAATGACAATTTCAACTTTTATGAAAACAAATACAAACAATTACATGCTCAATCTCTCTCTGTTACTATTCATGAAAATTAGGACTAGACCACTTACCATCATCAACATACGAACTTTGAACTGAAACATGTAAAAAAAAATACATAGATATCATTTTGTGTACAAGAATGGAGATTCTTTTTCGAAGGAGAAAATACATTTTTTAGGATGAGACAACTACTGAATAAATCTGTCTTAGTTGTCAAAAGTTCATTACTTGCATGGTGATAATGATTAATGAAGAAGAACAAGGCTAGCGGCATAAAATGTCTAATGAAATTTCGAACCTCTGGAAAGAGATAACCAGCTTGTAGTTTTGTCATGTTTGAATTGCGAGAAACTTGTGCCTTGTAAGCTTCAAAATGAAAAGGAAATGTATTGTCAAGACAGATTCTAAGTTTCTGGTTGTGGCTTATTATGTTTTATATGCACTATACGCAAAGTCCATAAATCAAAAAAAAAATATTCACATTTATAGCAAGTTACCAAGATAGTTTTATGTGCTTTAATTATGTAATAAAAAAAACATGGCATCAACTTGTTAGCATATTAAAATTTTAATCAAATTTGTTTAATTTATATTTAATGACTTACCAAATACATACTAAATATATATTAAATATAATAAAAATGGGAGTCACCACCTACCCCTACTCTTGATACTAGGGGTGTGCAAATTTTCCTATCTCTTCTCGTCCCATGGCTTTTTGAAAGGAAATTCTCATCACAAAAATTTTCGAGATGAGACGCACAAATATATATGTTTGTAATTTTATATGATTTTTATACAAAAATGCATGTGTCATTTTTATCATGTATGAGTATATGTGTTACGCCCTAAAGTTCTGTAATGTGACGTGCACCAAGTATTAACTAATCTCACTTCGTAAGTCATTTCAATTAACTATTCCTCCATCAATTCTTTATTCTTTTTGATTGTGAGACTATGTCTATATACTAATAGATAACATAATCACATCAAATTATGAAGGATTTAAACTATAATCAAATTCATTTATTCTTAATTATACTCCATGTTTTTAAACAAATATGAACTTGTCAAGATTACAAAACATCTAAAACATCACTAACATTTATCCTCTACTAGGAATCATTAAAATTACAAGTCATATATCACTTATAAATTGTCAATTGTCATTCATGGTCACGTATTAACTTCAACATAACCACCATTTGAAGAATCATGAACGAACCTAAAACAGAGGGAGAACAGATAATGGTCAATTAATTTCTAAATGCTCAATTCAATTCAAAATAGGGGAAAAATATGGTACATATTAATTACACCACCACCATTTCTAACCAACAACATTATATTCATGAACTTCCTCATGTAAATCAAATAATACTCAAAACATATATCATAATTTTTAGCCAGATTGTACAGAAAAATATTCTAAGAAATGGACAACCAGTCTAAATCGAACAACAAAGCAAAGCAATCACATATGAAACTTTAAGAATCACCATACTTTACAACTTCTATAATATCTTATCAACTCCTTTCCTGTAACATCCTGAAAATTTAATACAGGATTAAGGAGTGTTTTGGGAAATAATAAATGGAGAAATTAGGAATTTTGGAATTTTTAGGAATTTTTGGAGATTTTTGGAAATTTTGAGTAATTAATATGCATATAATTACTAAAGAAATGAAGAGTTTGAAATATGAGGGAATGGTAAAGCTAAAAATATTTTGAAGATTTAGAAGATTGGAGACTGGTTTAAGTGGTTTTAAATCAAAATGAGTACACTATAGCAAGTTTAGGCTTTAAATAACCAAAATCATCCTTATTTCCCCTCAACCAAACACGGTCTCCCTCCCTTCCTTATCATCAAATTCGAACCCCTCCCCCTATATCTGAAAGCTCGCGCGACGCACACACCCCCCTTCACCATTTTCTTCTTCACACCTCACCACTTTGACTCTCTCTCTCTTTCCAAGATCTCCAACCATTTTTTTATGTTCTTTATCTTCTCTCCTTCTCGGGTCCATTGAAGGCGATCTCAAACAGTGACCGGCCATGGATTCCGGCGGCGGTTTTGGTGTTCCGGCGACGTGAAGGGTGGTTGGAAAGGAAAGGTTTGATTTTTCTTGTGATTCTCATGTTGTTTTTCCTTCTTCAACTTCACAACACAATTTTCTTAGTTCCCCTTTCCTTTTCCAGTTCGGCCGACAGGTTGAGGAAATTTTCCGGCGAGCTTCTTCATTTTTCCGGCAGTCGACGGTGATAAGAGGTGGGAAGGTATTTTCTTTGGGTTTTTACAAGTTAGGCCTTCCCTTTCAACTCCACCTCTTCATCCCTTTATACTCTTGGTTTCCAGTTTTTCCGGCGGCCTGGGGTTGTTTTCCGGCGTGCTAGGCGGCGGCCAACGGCAGTGGTACTTTCTTTTGCACCTTGAAAACTAAGTAAGCATCTTCACCTTTGGATTTTGGAATTTTTGGATAGAATTGCTTATTTGGAGTTAGGGTTTTGGAGAATATTGGAATTTTTGACCATTAATGTTTTAATACTGAAATTGGGATATTGAAATGAAGTATTCTTGGGAGTAATTAGAATTTCTGGAGGTAATGAAGCAATTAGGAATTTATGGAGTTGGTAGGTGTTGTTGAAGTGTAAGTTGATCATTTTTGAACATAAGGAGTTTAATCAAAATACTAGGAATGCTTGATGAAGTTGTTTGGTGATGTTGGAAGGGTGTTTTTTTAGAAGGATTGATGTTTGAAAGGAAGTTGGAAAGTTAAAGTATTGATTGAAAGAGATATAGATGTTTTAAAGGATGGTTTGGTTATGGTGGTAATGTTATAAATTCTTTAAGAGATAGTTAAGGTTGAAAGTATTGATATTGTAAAGATTTGGTAAAGAGAAGTTGGAAAAGGAAAGAATATGAATGTGGTTTTGGTATTGAAGTATTTTTATACAATAAGTATTAATGAAAGTTATTTAAAAGGTTGAGTTAAGTCACTTACAAAGTGTCTTGACCCATTTTTAAATTGTGGCATTATTGTAGACGGTGATCTTTCAAGCGGACTTTGAAGATAACTGTTATCTGCGTATATCTGCTGCAGAGAAGTTTAGCAGGTAATCACGCTTAACTGACTGTGATACTGAGGGTGATGGTAGTTGAGGATTTTCTGACATCCTCTTCTACTTATTTATATATATATAAATAAAATGAATTCAGATTATGTTATACTTAAACGTGGGTTATAGGGTACCTTTCAACTGAACTGTATTTTATATAAGTTCATATTTATATATAATCTTTTGTATGTTGCATGACACTGGTTATTAGTACCGTCGGCCGATGTAACCTATCGATTTGCGCAAATCGATAGGTTAATAGTACAGGTTCCTTGAATTGTAAAGGAACCAGGGATGTGTACACTTTTTATAGTGCTCCCATTTTCAGGGACGTTTTCACTATTTAAAGTGCTCCCTTTTTCATGCTTTCAGACTTGAGACTGGGCACAGTGTCAATCATGTTTATTTTTGTCTATTGAGAGATGGATGCATCTATTCTGGATATATATATCTATATATTTGTAAATGTTATGTGCTGTATGCAGGTTTTTGAACTGTGGTACCCTGTAGACACTCCACTACCCCACTTCTGAGTGTCACAGTGAGTTATGTTGTGATTACTGAGACATTGTTTTGTCTCACCCCATTCCCTTTATTTTTACAGGTGATCATGCCCAGGGGGAGGCGCAGAGGAAGGGGAAGGGGCCGTCTGGCCCATACTGATATAGTAAGTAGGCCAGAGGTGACCTTGTTAGGGATATATATCGCCAGTTCACTAGGCTGCACCAGCTTCTGCATATATTAATGTTGTTTGTGTGAATTTTATTGTATATGTGAACCGTATGACTTGTAATGTAACTTAATGTAATGTTTTGGTTGTTATATAACATTGTTCCTGCTACTGTGATAATTCAGGAACTACCTTGACTAATATGTCAAGCTTGGTTAATGTATATTCTGTTATACAGGTGATGAGAACCTGAATGAATGTATATAGGAAACTCGGTTTTCCTAATATGTTGATGTGGTAGATGGAGGATGTATTGAGTGTTTTATGTTTTCCTGTGTGTGTAATCATATTAGATGGGCCCCGCTCTAATATGGTTTATTGTTAGATAGTTTGGTTAGTTTCTTTTTCTAACCATGTTAGGTGATTCTTTTCTAACATGGTTAGATTTAGATTATGATATTGATTGTGTGATTCATTAGGTGATGGTGATTCTTTTGCTAACTATGTTAGAGGATTCTCTTTTCTAACATAGTTAGATATGTAATCTCTTAATTATAGAGAGATTCTTTTGCTAACCATGTTAGGTGAATCTTTTACTAACATGGTTAGACTCCATTGTTTGGATTGATTTGTTTAGCAATTTGGTTTAGGTTAAGGTTAATCTTTACTTTAGTAGGAGGTACTTTACATTTCCTAACTTTCAAGAGTCAAGATTCTCTTCAATAACATCAAAATATAACCAATTTCTCGTCTATCCAACACTTTATTTGATCAACAGTGAAATCTAGCTATATGCAAACTAATTAAACCATTGACAATCATTTGTAAGCAATGATAGGTCCAATAAAATCATCAAATCCATGTCAGTTGCCACAAAGTTCAAAACCCTCTTCAAAACCTACCCAAATCAAACTTTTTCTAACCCATATAACTCATACAATCAAATATAACCAATTTAATCCACAAGGCATGCAGAGTCAAATAACAACTTCAATGAACTTATTCTTATATATCTCAAGAGTTCATAGTCATATTCAAAAGAATAACATACTTATAATATCTAATAATAAAAATATTTCCCAATTCAATTTGACCACTGGAATAGAAAATGTAGAATACTTCAACACACATCGTAATACAAAACCAGCTGTAACATCCTCAAAATTTAATTCAGGATTTGGAAATATTTTAGTAAACGACCATTAGAATATTTGATAATTATTAGAAATTTTTGGAATTTTTGGAGACTTTTGGGATATTTTCGGAGTTTTGGGATAATAGGTGTCTAAATAATTACTCAAACATTTGAAGAAATAGAAATATGAGAGAATAGTGAAATCCAAAATATTTTGAAAGTTAAGAAGATTAGAGGCTTGATTTAGTGGATTTTAATTAAAAGAGGACATTATGGTAATTTCCGGTATAAGTTACACAATCCATCACAATAAAGCACCAAAACAAACAAGGCCTTAGCCCTTCTCCCTTAAGTTGCCGACAGACCCCCCCTTCATATGAAACCCATTTGGCCTCATTCATCCTTCCCTTCACCATCTTCATTCTCACTCCACCACCACACCCACACACTTTGATTTCTCACTTTCCCACCACATCAATTTCCATTTTTCACTTACTTTCTCCTTCCAAATTGCGTGGGACTTGTTAGTTTCCCTTACTGCTCGTGTTTTCAAAACCCAGCATCTTCCTCCACTGTTTTCCAGCGAGTCTGGCCGGCGGACGACGGTAGAAGGCGACGGTGAAGGTGAGTTTTCCGTTTGTGGTTGTTTCTCAAGCTATTCTTTCCTTTCAACCTTGTATTTCATATTTTCCTTTCATTTTCTGTGATAATTAGGTCAGCCCTCTTGTGGCTACCTTCCGGCGAGATTCAAGACATTTTCCGGCGGGTCTTGACTACTCTTTCACTTTGAAACCATGTAAGCATCCCTACCTAATGGATTTTTGGATTTTTAGATAAAAGCTCTCTCTTTTGAAGTTAGGGTTCTTGGTTATACTAAAATTTTTGGGATGTTAATGCTTTAATATGAACATTAAGACATTGGATTTGAGTATTCTTGGGAACAATTGGATTTTCTAAAGGAGATTAAGCATTTGAGAATTTTTGGTGAAGATTGGGATTCTTTGAAGTTAGGGTGTTGCCATATTTGACTATTTAGTGCTTTAAACAAAAATTTGTGAATATTTAAATGGTTAATTGAGGATTTTTGGAAGGTAATTGATTTTATTGAAGTTCGGAATTATTTTGTGAATTTATGGAACTTTTCATGACTTTTTGAATTGGAGTTTTGTTAATGTTAGATGATTTAAATGAAGTGGTGGGTAGTAAATGTTTGTTGAGGTTATATTAGAATGATGAAATATTTGTCTTAGTTGGATTGGTGTTGGTAAAGGAATTTGGTAGTTAAAGTGTTGATTAAACGAGAGTTTGGTTAGGAAAAGGAGTGTTTGAATAAATTGGTCGGTTATGAATGCTTGTTAAGGTTATTTTAGGATGTTGGAATATTGGTTTTTGGTTGGATTGGTGTTTGAAAGGGAGTTTGAAAGTTTAAGTATTGGAAAGGAAAATGTGGTTATGTGAAGGTATGTTAGAATGTGGTGATATGCTTGAGAGTTAGGAAAACCATGTTTTAGTGCCAAATCAATATTAATGGAGTGGTTTTAGTGAATTCTGCATGATTGGGCAAATTTTGGCCAAGAGTGATGTGAAATGGTAAAGTTTAATACTGTAGAATTATAATTGGTTAAGGGAATTATAGAGATGTAAAGGATATAGTTTATTTCTGATATTGGAAGTAATTATTACTTCAATAATTGTTTAGAATTAGTTTGGATGAGTGGTCAAAGTCACTGATATTGTGTCTTGACCATTAGCAGCTCATTGTGCGATTTTTGGTCGGCGATGCTTCGAGTGGAGCTCGCGGAAGGCAATAATTAAGGATATATAGTGCTGTTTTTGAACTTGAACAGGTAATCACGCTTAACTGACTGTGATACTGAGGGTGACGGTAGTTGAGGATTTTCTAACATCCTCTTCTACTTATAAATATAAATGAAATGAGTTCAGATTATTTTATATTCAAACGTGGGCTATAGGGTACCATTCAACTGAACTGTACATTATATATATTTATATTTATATAAATTTTTGTATGTTGCATGACACTGATTATTAGTACCGTCGGCCGATGTAACCTACCGATTTACGCAAATCGATAGGATAATTGTACGGGTTCCTCGGATTATAAAGGAACCAGGGATTTTCACATTGATTAGTGTAACATCCTGAAAATTTGACATATGAATTAGTGAATATTTTAGGAAATAATAAATGGAAAAATTAACAAATTTGAAAATTTTTAGAATTTTTGGAAATTTTTGGGATATTTAGAAGTTTTGGAATAATAAGTGTCCAAATAATTAATTAAACAATTGAAGAAATAGAAATACGAGGGAATGGTTGAATCCAAAATATTTTGAAGATTAAGGAGATAGGAGGCTGGTTTTAGTGGATTTAAATTAAAAGAGTACATTATGATAAATTATTACTGCACATTATAAAGTACCACCCCATTTCCACTAAACCAAACGTGGCCTTCCTCCTCCTTCAACATAAAATCCGACGCCCCCTCCCCTTCATTCACCATCTCCATTTTCTTCCTCCACTCACATACACACACATACTCATTTTTCTCTCAACCTCAACCAAACCCATTCCATTTCTTGCCTTCTTCCCTCCTCAAAGCTTGCAAAAGTCGCATAGAGCTGGTCATCTCTTTTCTAGCCTTTGTTCTGGTCAGCCTCTTAAGTTTTCCGGCGAAGCTCTTTGTTTTCCGGCGGTGGACGGCTGCTGCGAGGTAGGCTTGACAGTTTTCATAGGTTATTCAAGCTATTTCCATTTTCCATTGGTGGTTTCTTCCATTTCCTCATTTTCCCTTTTCTATTCTGTTCGGCCAGCCCCTCTTATGGCCGTTTCCGGCGAGACCCACGGCTTTTTCCGGTGAGTTTCAACCTCCTCTTCGCTTTAGAACTTTGTAAGCGTTGGTACTTCTATTTGATTTGGGTTCTTGAAATTGTATTCTTGAAAAGTTAGGGTTTTGGTCATGTTAAGATTTTTGAAATTTTAAAGCTTTAATAATGAAGGTGAGGTGTTCAATTTGAGCATTCTTGGAGGTACTTGAGTTTTCTTTATGCTTTTTGTTATTTTGGAATTTTTTTAGGTATTTTGGGATTCTTTAAAATTAGAAGTTGGTGATGTGTGACTTATTGTTGAAAATTGGTAGTTAATATATGCTTACTAAGGTTATATAGCGACATTGGAATGGTGGAATTGATTGGTTTGTTGCTTAGGAAAGAAAAAAGATTGGTCAATAAAGTGTTGAATAAATGAGAAAGTAATTATGTGCTATGGTAATATGTGACCTAATGGTTGAATAAATGGTTAGTAGAGAATTTCTAAGGTCATAGGGTGATATTGGTATGTTGGAATTGGTTGGAATGGCGTTTAGGAAAAAGATTGGTGAGTAAAGTGTGAAATAAATAGGAAATTGATTATGTAAATTGGTGATTTGTAAGTTAATGGCTGAATAAATAGTTAGGATGGATGGATATGATATGAGAAAGGTTAGTGAAATTCTTGAAGGAGTTGATTATGTAGTTATTGTGAATTATGGGATTGAGTTTAATTCATGGAAATAAGTGCTAGTGTTGGCTTTGATGATGTATAGTGTTATGACAATTGGAATAAAGTGGGGACTTGATTTTTGAAAGTGGATCTGGATGGTTGGTGATTAAAGTAATGAGTGATTGTGAATTCTTTAGGGTAGAAGATTGTTGAATTTGAATTATGGTAGCAAGATAATTACTAGAGTTAATAAAAGTTTGTATTGGACTTAATTATAATATCAATGGATATTAGTAAGGTTATGAGTGAATGAAGATGTTTGGTGAGATTTGAATGTTATCAAGGAGAATTTTGACTCATGAGGGTTAGGAAAGGATTTAATTAGATATTAGAACTTGAAAGTTAAGAAGAAAGGAAATTTATATTTCGTGGGGTTAACATGGACTATGAAACAATTGGTGATTCTAATGCTTATGGATGTTAGTAAAATATTAAAGATTGTAAAGTTGAGGAGAGTAGTATAACAAAGTTGATCTTTGGTGGTTCTGGGTACTTTGTTTGGAAATTCTAAGTTTAATAAGAACTTGTAATGGTTTGAGTTTAATAAATTTGATCACATATGAGAATTTGATGATTTCTATGGGTTATTTGTGTTTACCTATGATTAAGGGACAATTTTTGGTTAACTAGAATGGTGAATGGTTGATTGATATTGAGGATCAATAGGATATAAAAATAGCCATGGGTAATGATTTGGAAAACGGTTATTGAGTATGACTTTGGATTGAAGTTAGTTTTAGCTAAATAACTATGATAAAATTAGTAGCTTCATGATTCAATGATGACAACTGAAGGCGAGAGTCATTTAGGCGTAATATGGTTTTTAATTCAACGTAATCGAGTCACCTAGACCCAAATCATGTATTGACACTGCGTTGCGTATTTTCTAGTGATTGTGGATATCAGTGCGCCAAGTTGTGAACAAGGACTTTATTGACATTGTATTGTCTTGATGTGGAGCAGGTTCAGGTAATCACTCTTACCTTGCTATAACATTGAGGGTGACGTTAGTTGGGATTTTCAAAATCCTTTCTGGCCCTCAAAATCTTTAAAAATTACTTTTATATAAAAACAGGCTATCGGGTGCCTTTCAAACACGATTATTTTTATATGAAAGAATTTGATACATTATATTTATATATTATTACCCTGCATGGTGGTGGCCATTGATCTGGAATGGCGTGAAATATATAGGTATAGTGTATGGGTAGTGGTTTGACAGATTATGATGATAGAAAAGGGAGCGTTATGTGGTGGAAAACCTAATATATTGCAGGGAATTACGAGAGTGCATGTAACAGATGTTGAAATGTTGTGATATTGAAGGTAGATGTGTTTGAGAAGTTGAATATGGTGGATGAGATAGATAGGGATATGTGAGCATTGCATGACACTGCTATTTATGTACCATCGCGCGATGATAACTGTCGATAGGCCAATCGACAGTTATTTGTACTAATGATCCTTTTCGGATTGATTAGACCGGGGATCATGGGTCGACTTATTGAGAGAAAGTGACCTACGGTTGTTTGACATTGGAGAGTCCAACCGTTCCCATTCTGCAATGGAAACAGAATTGGGGTTCCCTCTCTGGAGGTTGCCAGAGAGGGAAATTTGCCTCCTCCTTGTAGAGACAGGCACAGTGTCAAATCATATAGTGAAGATTGGATGCTGGAGATAAATGCCCCTTGATGGCACGATGCATCTATAGGTGAGTGTGAGAGTTTGGGGTAGTAGTACTCATGGATTGGAGATAGAGATGATGAGATTATTGTTGAGAAGTGACAGAGATTTGAATGATGTTTGGGAGAAAATTTGATATATATATATATGTATTATTGATTTTAAAACTGTGGTACCCTTTAGACGCCCTCACTACCGCACATCTCACTGTTATAGTGAGATAAGTAGTAGATTACTGAGACAAGTTGTCTCACCCCACGATTACTTACATTTTTGCAGGTGATCATGCACAGGCTCGGACAACAAGAAAGGGAATTAAGTTTCAAAGGTTGTTTTGATTATTTAGACATGTATATTGCCAAATGTATAGGTCTGCATTCGCTTCCGTATATATTTATTTGTTTTGATATTATTGGTTAATCGGGGAAATGTACTAGGTTGCTCCTTTTTCTAACCATGTTAGGTGATTCTTTTCTAACATGGTTAGCTATTAATTATCCATGATAGTATTCAGGTTATATTAGAAAATTCTTTTCTATCATGGATAATGATTATTAGTAGGAAATTCTCTTTCTAACTATGATAGATTTATTGATATTATGGAAATCATTTTTCTATCATAGTTAGTGAAGGTATTATTGAATTAATCAGGGAATTAGTAACGGTATGTCACAACTTGGTTATCAGTATTTGGTATACGATAACCTGGACTGTGTTGCATTGCATTTAGATTGGCAATATACATTCTCTGAATTCCCTTTTCTTTTGTACATGATCACCAGCTGTCTGCATGGTTATGATTAATCCCTTGGTGGGGAGAGTATTAGGGTCGGAAAATAGACTTACACAGGTAACAAAATTGGTAAAGTGGATTAAACAACAAATCTATAAGAAATTTAGTATTGGTTGGGATAAACTTTTTATTCAAAGTTATGACTGGGAATGAAGTTGCTAAAATATGTTTTGAATATAGCATGAGTGTGGTGGAATTTAGATGGTGGAAGTAGGAAATTGTGTTGACAGTGACGATGTTATAGGAATTTATCTGACAAAGCAAGAAGTAGAAGGGTGATGCATCGAGAGGCTGGTAAGAATTCAGGAAGATTGACGGAATAAGGATTTTTCTTTTGGGGTCTCGGATATAATTATGAACCTAGGCATAATTATAGTCGAGGCATCATTGAAAGCCTTATGAGTCAAGGGGAAAAGAGAAACTTTGAAAGTAATAGGAGATAGTTAATATATGTTGAAGTAGGAAATACTAAATTTCTCTTTGTGGTGTGAGACTAGGAAGCTAAATGATTGAAAGATTCATAAGTAAAATGGGAAATTTGAACTTTCCTTAAGGCGTGGTTACTAATGTTGGGAATAATGGAATATTATTTTTGGTAATATGAGGCATATGAGGATAATTGTTGAATCGTAGTGGCTTATTTAGGGTTGTAGTTTTATGACAACATTACAGGGATTGTTTTGTTGGGATTATTGGTTATTAAAATATTTTGATAGAAACATTTGGAAGTGAAATGGGTATTCAATTAAGTAATCTCTAGTTTTGAGGGTTAGAAATTGATTGTAAATTAGGGATCTTAGAAAGTTAGAGGAGTTTGGCTTTGAAATAAGAAATATATGACTTGAAGTATTCAAAGTGTAGTTTTTGGGTTATAGGAATTGTATATAATATCAATAAGGATTATGAGATGATGATGAGGTGACTAAATTGAAGAATTTGATTTTGTGTGCGATTTTGTGCTTAGAGTTGGATACATTAGTATGTGGATGTGTTTTGTATTGGTTGCATGTACTGATCTTTGAATAAGGAAGTTATTAATTGAACGCATAAAGATTAGGAAAACTTAAGCAGATTTAATCAATTGGATTACTTTGAAGGAATATTTGATTTGAATGCTTAAATGAATGAGTTGTAGAGATTATGATACATGAATTGCTTTTGTGTTAATTGTGGACTTGTATTAGCGGAATGAATTAGTTCCATAATTGTTTTGGAAAGATTCATGGTGATCCTTCTATTAGTTATTACTGCAGCAATCTTAAGTAGTTCTTGGGTTAATGATTGGATAGGTTATTGATCGTTTTTGAGTGATATCAAAGGATTGGGAAGGTGATTTTAGATCAAACTAAGGTAAAAAAAAAATGAAATATTGGTGATTAAATGAAACTGAACAAAATTTTGATGTTACGAATACTACTAAAGTGTTTACTACTAGAGGTTGTTTATGAATTGTAAACTTTCAAATAGACATTTTAAATTGGAGATCTAATAGTTGTAAAATTTGGTAGAAGAGAGGCTTATTGTAAGGGGATTTAAATTGGTGAAGTCTTGAGTTGTTGAGAATTCTTGAGTGGACTTGTTGGTTAATATCTTCTTGATGAAAAGGAATTTATGAGGTTATTTTGTTGTTGGGAATTGCTTTTGCATATGGTAATTATTACTGGGATTAATTGTCTTGAAGTGATGATTATGGATTGATGATTAATTGGAGAAATTTAGGTTTTTAGTTAAAGTTGATTAAGAGATATACTTGGAAATTTAACTATGGTTTAATGACTTAGGATAATGTTTAGTAACGTAAGGAGGACTAAGAAGGTTAATTTGTTGAATTCGAGGTTCTTAACGTGGTTTAGTAATTAATATAATTTATTTGCCGTGGTTGAGCTAAATGGATTGGGAAACTAGTTAAGTTTGAGGGTTGAGTTAGAGTTATGAGTTTTTTTTTTTAATTATGAATGAAATTCTAGGATGTGATACTTAACGGTTGAGAAGTGAGACCTTTGTTTGTGAGTGATGGAAACGACTTGAGTTGGAAGGTGAGACTAGGAAATTTGATCCGATTAAGGGTAGTTTTTGCTTGAGTTGAGACTTGTTTGGAAAGAGATAAAGGATGATTAGGATAACTAAAGTGTGGTTAGCGTTAAAGTTAAATTGAGGGAAACCAGGTGTTGAGCAAATAAGTAGATATTCAATAGTTAATGACTTGACATTTTCATAGGGTTCAAGACTTCTGTTCATATTAAAAGAAAGTGGTCCAAAGATCTTGTAAGGTATAATAATTTGGGGTGAAATATTGTGGTAGTGCCTAAAGAATGACTCCTGTTGTTTTATAAGTCAAGGAATTGGACAATTATGGTGTAGAAAAATTGGAAAATGACCTAAAAATTTAGAAGCAAAAGAAATTATGTGTATTATTCTGCCTAAAAATAGGAATTTTTTTTTTCATTATTTCAAGTTCTTAGGGGGTGTATTGAGTGAGTAATGTTATGCATTTTATATTATAGTTGTTGGATATTGTGAATTTTGAGGGCAAAATTCCTAAAAGGTGGGGAGAATTGTAACATCCTGAAAATTTGACATATGAATTAGTGAATATTTTAGGAAATAATAAATGGAAAAATTAACAAATTTGAAAATTTTTAGAATTTTTGGAAATTTTTGGGATATTTAGAAGTTTTGGAATAATAAGTGTCTAAATAATTAATTAAACAATTGAAGAAATAGAAATACGAGGGAATGGTTGAATCCAAAATATTTTGAAGATTAAGGAGATAGGAGGCTGGTTTTAGTGGATTTAAATTAAAAGAGTACATTATGATAAATTATTACTGCACATTATAAAGTACCACCCCATTTCCACTAAACCAAACGTGGCCTTCCTCCTCCTTCAACATAAAATCCGACGCCCCCTCCCCTTCATTCACCATCTCCATTTTCTTCCTCCACTCACATACACACACATACTCATTTTTCTCTCAACCTCAACCAAACCCATTCCATTTCTTGCCTTCTTCCCTCCTCAAAGCTTGCAAAAGTCGCATAGAGCTGGTCATCTCTTTTCTAGCCTTTGTTCTGGTCAGCCTCTTAAGTTTTCCGGCGAAGCTCTTTGTTTTCCGGCGGTGGACGGCTGCTGCGAGGTAGGCTTGACAGTTTTCATAGGTTATTCAAGCTATTTCCATTTTCCATTGGTGGTTTCTTCCATTTCCTCATTTTCCCTTTTCTATTCTGTTCGGCCAGCCCCTCTTATGGCCGTTTCCGGCGAGACCCACGGCTTTTTCCGGTGAGTTTCAACCTCCTCTTCGCTTTAGAACTTTGTAAGCGTTGGTACTTCTATTTGATTTGGGTTCTTGAAATTGTATTCTTGAAAAGTTAGGGTTTTGGTCATGTTAAGATTTTTGAAATTTTAAAGCTTTAATAATGAAGGTGAGGTGTTCAATTTGAGCATTCTTGGAGGTACTTGAGTTTTCTTTATGCTTTTTGTTATTTTGGAATTTTTTTAGGTATTTTGGGATTCTTTAAAATTAGAAGTTGGTGATGTGTGACTTATTGTTGAAAATTGGTAGTTAATATATGCTTACTAAGGTTATATAGCGACATTGGAATGGTGGAATTGATTGGTTTGTTGCTTAGGAAAGAAAAAAGATTGGTCAATAAAGTGTTGAATAAATGAGAAAGTAATTATGTGCTATGGTAATATGTGACCTAATGGTTGAATAAATGGTTAGTAGAGAATTTCTAAGGTCATAGGGTGATATTGGTATGTTGGAATTGGTTGGAATGGCGTTTAGGAAAAAGATTGGTGAGTAAAGTGTGAAATAAATAGGAAATTGATTATGTAAATTGGTGATTTGTAAGTTAATGGCTGAATAAATAGTTAGGATGGATGGATATGATATGAGAAAGGTTAGTGAAATTCTTGAAGGAGTTGATTATGTAGTTATTGTGAATTATGGGATTGAGTTTAATTCATGGAAATAAGTGCTAGTGTTGGCTTTGATGATGTATAGTGTTATGACAATTGGAATAAAGTGGGGACTTGATTTTTGAAAGTGGATCTGGATGGTTGGTGATTAAAGTAATGAGTGATTGTGAATTCTTTAGGGTAGAAGATTGTTGAATTTGAATTATGGTAGCAAGATAATTACTAGAGTTAATAAAAGTTTGTATTGGACTTAATTATAATATCAATGGATATTAGTAAGGTTATGAGTGAATGAAGATGTTTGGTGAGATTTGAATGTTATCAAGGAGAATTTTGACTCATGAGGGTTAGGAAAGGATTTAATTAGATATTAGAACTTGAAAGTTAAGAAGAAAGGAAATTTATATTTCGTGGGGTTAACATGGACTATGAAACAATTGGTGATTCTAATGCTTATGGATGTTAGTAAAATATTAAAGATTGTAAAGTTGAGGAGAGTAGTATAACAAAGTTGATCTTTGGTGGTTCTGGGTACTTTGTTTGGAAATTCTAAGTTTAATAAGAACTTGTAATGGTTTGAGTTTAATAAATTTGATCACATATGAGAATTTGATGATTTCTATGGGTTATTTGTGTTTACCTATGATTAAGGGACAATTTTTGGTTAACTAGAATGGTGAATGGTTGATTGATATTGAGGATCAATAGGATATAAAAATAGCCATGGGTAATGATTTGGAAAACGGTTATTGAGTATGACTTTGGATTGAAGTTAGTTTTAGCTAAATAACTATGATAAAATTAGTAGCTTCATGATTCAATGATGACAACTGAAGGCGAGAGTCATTTAGGCGTAATATGGTTTTTAATTCAACGTAATCGAGTCACCTAGACCCAAATCATGTATTGACACTGCGTTGCGTATTTTCTAGTGATTGTGGATATCAGTGCGCCAAGTTGTGAACAAGGACTTTATTGACATTGTATTGTCTTGATGTGGAGCAGGTTCAGGTAATCACTCTTACCTTGCTATAACATTGAGGGTGACGTTAGTTGGGATTTTCAAAATCCTTTCTGGCCCTCAAAATCTTTAAAAATTACTTTTATATAAAAACAGGCTATCGGGTGCCTTTCAAACACGATTATTTTTATATGAAAGAATTTGATACATTATATTTATATATTATTACCCTGCATGGTGGTGGCCATTGATCTGGAATGGCGTGAAATATATAGGTATAGTGTATGGGTAGTGGTTTGACAGATTATGATGATAGAAAAGGGAGCGTTATGTGGTGGAAAACCTAATATATTGCAGGGAATTACGAGAGTGCATGTAACAGATGTTGAAATGTTGTGATATTGAAGGTAGATGTGTTTGAGAAGTTGAATATGGTGGATGAGATAGATAGGGATATGTGAGCATTGCATGACACTGCTATTTATGTACCATCGCGCGATGATAACTGTCGATAGGCCAATCGACAGTTATTTGTACTAATGATCCTTTTCGGATTGATTAGACCGGGGATCATGGGTCGACTTATTGAGAGAAAGTGACCTACGGTTGTTTGACATTGGAGAGTCCAACCGTTCCCATTCTGCAATGGAAACAGAATTGGGGTTCCCTCTCTGGAGGTTGCCAGAGAGGGAAATTTGCCTCCTCCTTGTAGAGACAGGCACAGTGTCAAATCATATAGTGAAGATTGGATGCTGGAGATAAATGCCCCTTGATGGCACGATGCATCTATAGGTGAGTGTGAGAGTTTGGGGTAGTAGTACTCATGGATTGGAGATAGAGATGATGGGATTATTGTTGAGAAGTGACAGAGATTTGAATGATGTTTGGGAGAAAATTTACTTTTGGTTTGAAATCAGAGTCCTTTTCAAAGACGTCCCACATTTTGAAATCCGTGGATAGTATAAAACTTTTCATCCTTCCCTTCCATAAGTAAAAATCAGCATTTTCTAACACGGGTGGGATAGTATGATCAAAACCTTCAAAACACATTTTGTAACCCAAGTCAGCCTAGGTCTTTGCACTTGAGATCGTTGGATCCTTTAAACAAGTGACCTTGCTCTGATACCAAATGAAATGCGTGGCTGTCACCCAAGAGGGGGGGTGAATTGGGTGGCAGAATAAAACTTATGATTTTCTCCTTTTTAGAACTTTACTCCTTGTGCTTGATGAGAGTGATGATGAATCATCCCAAGCACAAGTGAGTATGCAGTGGTGTGGTGCTTGGTGTGAGATTTAAATAAGCAGAATATGCACAAGCGAGTTTATCCTGGTTCGGTCACTTCCAGACCTACATCCAGTCCCCAGGCTCCACCTGAGATTTTCAATCCACTAAACTTCTTGTTTGAACCAGGCACAAGAAAGCCTTTACACTTTAGGTTTTACGTACACGGGTTCACCTAACAACCCACAGGTTTTACAACGGGTTCACCTGCAAACCTTACAACCACAAGTTTTGCGGGCTAACTTGCAACCTATGGAGATTTAGAAAACCTCTAAATGCTCCCCCTTACTATTGTAATATAACAATTCTGTTCTTCAAGCACAAGCTTAAGAACAGCCTCTATTAATTAGAGGATTTAATGATATGTTCACTCTATGAACTGATTTTGATAATCACTTAAGTACAAATGACTCTCTCTAAGAGTAGATGATGTTACTCACTTAAGTACAATTGAATAACTCTCTAAGAATGTTACAACTCTAGATCTGAGAGTAGAAGATGAGAGGAATGTAGAAGATAATACATCAAATAATATGCTCTGTTCTTCCAACCATCTTCTGAATGTAGATGTTTCTTTTATACTCGGCTTCTTGGGCGGCAGGTTGAATATGAACGTTTGAATATAGTCGTTAATCCCATGTTACCGTTGAGAAGTACATCTTCATTAATGCTTAGCAGGGTTGACTTGCTTTATCTCTGAAAAGTAGTCCTGACACCTCTGCTCTGACAAAAGCATTCTGACTTCTGAGTATGTGATGTTGACTCTTGTACTCTTGCTGACGGATGATCATCGTTCATCCGGAAGTGGCAATCTTGCTCTGCAAGTGTTAATCTCTGAATTCCAATGTCAAGAGTCTTTCCATCCGGAAGCGCATTTGCATCCTGAAGTGTGACTAAGTTCTGCACATACTGGTTAGTCCAACATAGCAATATATAATCAAATATAGTAAGAACTATACATGCTGTGGGAAGCTTGTTTGCTATGGGGAGTAGTCTTACTTAGACTATGTTCTGACTTAGTGTATTGTGTACTTTGAACGTTAGTCCTCTTAGTCTATGATGTATCCGGAAGCACTTCTACATCCGGAAGTAAAACCACTGGATGAAGGATTTTGTTTACTATTATTCACTCTCGCTCAGTGTCCTTCAATCCAACGGTCAGCGCTAGTCACTACGCTATCGGATGCACTTTCACTTGACGAGGTAGACTCACTGACGCTTAGGGTTATATCTATTCTATCAGTCTGCGCCAGTCAAAATCTATCAGGAAGCAATTTCACTTAACGAGGCTGATTTACTGACGCTTGGGGTTATTCTATTTGATCCGCCTGTGCCAGTCTAAGTTTAACAGGAAGCAATTTCACTTCCAGTTGAATCATAGCTTAGTCTTAAGGTTTTGTATATCTAGCGTTCATGGACTAAGTTAAATCCCTAGTGAGTTACTCGCTGCCGCTGGGGGATGAAACATTTATCCGCGTGCGCGAGTCCTAGTCTATCCGGAAGTAAATCCACATCCGGTTGCACTCTTACTTGGGATCCTATGTTATCCTATTGCTTTCTAAGTACTTGGCCTATTCCTTTATATTTTAGTCTTCATCAAAACTTAAGATTCTAACATTCTCCCCCTTTTTGATGATGACAAACTTAGTTTTATCGATTAAGTTTATATGAAAGGATTAGCAGAATAATAAAAGCAATGGATAAGAACAAGTAACTCAGACAGATATTATAAATGAACAAAGATTACATGTTAGAGTATACAAGCAAAGCATATACAAGTAATCTACACTAAGTAAGAATGAGAGATGCATAAAAATAAGGAAAAATTTCTAAGTTAAAAGGTTTTTGGATTGGGGGTTTTGTTTTGGATTGGGAGTTCAGACTTGGTGTCTCTTTTTCCTCTCCCTCTCCCTCTGTCTCTCTTCACTCTCTTTCTGGAGTCTGGCTACCTCTGCCTCATGCACACTCTGGTCTATCTGGGCAATGACATTCTGAAGCTCTTCTTCCTCTCTCTCTCTTCTGAGCCTTTCAGATTCGATAGACTCCTCGAATGCCCTCTTCATGTTCTCTACTTCTTCATACCCAGGGAACCCTGTAGCATCATCGAAGTAGGCGACCTCTCCATTGGGGTAGTGAACAGCCCGAATCTTTACGTTCCATACAGGGAAGTTGGGATCCTCCTCAACTTCCTGGGCTTTCCTTTTCCCTTTCCCCTTACTCTTCCCTTTGCTCTTGCTAATCGGAGGAGTAGGCATGGCACTTGCTCTGTCAGCATCGAGGCAAGCCATCTGACCGAAGGAGAGTTTGTCCGTGAACCCATACTTTTCATATTCCTCAGGAGTCATGTCTTCAATTTCCAACTTGACCTCCTTTAGAATAGGAACTGCTTGAACTACTGGGGTTTCAGGCTCAACTTGGGCAGATGAGGTCTCTTGCTCAGGTTGGTCAGATGGAGTCTCTTCCTCACTCTCAGCAGTTTCAGTGGTGGCAATAATTTTCCTGGTCCGCTTCTTGGCAACGGCCTTCGTTCTAGATTCACTGAAGGTGACTGTTGGCTCAGATGAGGGAGGAAGGGCAGATGATTGCTCAGACGAGGGGATCTCAGACTCTTGCCCAGTGGATGAGGGGATAGGCTTGGCTGTCACAATAGGAGGGTGATTGATCTTCTTCAGTCCCCACTTCATCATTATCTCCTCAATATCCTTTCTACTTATCTTAGTTGGAGGAGGTTCTGATGAAGATGACTCAGACTGTGAAGTTTGTTCATTTGGCTCAAAGACAACCATCTCCAATTGTGATCCTTGCTCAGACGACCTCTGCTGCTCCATGAATCTTATGGCTTCTCCTCTTATTAGGCTCTCAGCACCATTCAGCCTTTGTGATTCCATTGCATGGCGAAGGGCAGCCATGATGTCTTCATCAAGCCAGAGGGATGGCTGGCTGAGCACATCCCTTGTGTTCATGGAGAGGCGAAGAGAGGTCATCACATTTCTCCCCCTTTTGTCATCATCAACAAGGGCGAGTGCCAGGGATGGAGTAGATGAAGAGGAGGGTAGAGGTTCAGGGTTAAGTGGAGTTTGGGGTGAGGATTCTGGGAAAGAGGCAGGTAAGGTATGTTCTGGGGATGTGGGTTGGTTGGGGAACCAGGAGGGATTCACGAATAGACCTTCGAATGGGTAGGTGGAGGAATATTCAGGGAAGGTAGTGGAAGAGTGTGGGGTAAATGGGGTAAAGGGTACGTGAGGATCCTCAGGGATTTGCTGAAGGCGTGGGTAATCTCGTAGATAGATATGGCTGAGGGGGTGAATGGCAGTTTGAAATCCAAGGTGTTCGGCTAAGGGGTTGGTTGGTGTGCGAGTGGATGAGGGAGGTGTAGATGGAGAGTTTTGTGGAGATGGGGAGTTGTTGGAGTGAAGGGGTGATTGGCTAGGAGATTGTTGGTGTGTGTCTTGGGTTTGGTGTTCATGGTTGGGTGAAGGTTGGGATTGGTGAGCATTGTTTGGTGATGGAGGGGATTGATGGTCATTTTGTGGAGGTGGCTGTGGTGGTTGAGTGTTAGGTGGAGGAGGAGGGGGAAGTTGAGGGTGACCTGAGGGAGGAGGAGGAGGATTTTGGGGAGGAGGAGGTGGTGGAAGGTTACCTTGTGATGGTTGGGGAATTTGTAGGTGCTGGAGAATGAGGTCAAGTTTTGCGTCCACCCTGGCAATGTGGTTTTCAAGCTGGCCTACCCTATCTTCGAGCCTCTGAATGCGCTCCCCTTGCCGCTGGAAGCCATTGTCACACTCAGCACGGAGAGGGCCTACCAAGGATTCAGGCAGTCTAAAGAGAAGTTCCTCCTTAACTGCCTCGGCAAAGGCTTTTACTGAAGCTGGCACTCTGGCAGCACGGCTTGGCCCAGCATGGGAGTCCACTTCCTGATCCCCTGCCCCAGATGTCGAGGGGGCTGAAGTCCCAGACGCACTACCCGCTTGTGATCCTGAGCGAGTGGGCTTAGGGGCTCTTAGATACTTAATGCCCATCTTGCTGATGTTCGTTGCCCCCACAGGAGCACATTTGACATTCTCTCCCTCCACGTCAGATGTGGCCTTGATCAGTTTCTTCTCCAGGAGGGCAGCAAGGATGGTGGGATATGGAAGATACCCAGTCTTGTCGTTAGCCAACCATCGCTGAAGTTCAAGGCTGATCAACTGCCCTGGATTGATTGGCTGCTGGGAGAGGAGTCTGGGGAACCATGGATTGTCCAACAGGGTGAATTCATTGAAGTTACCCCCTTTATGTGTCATCATCCGGGAGTAGATATAATACAGAACCCTGTAGGAGTCAGACATTTTGGACACCTTTTTGTCTTTGGTGCCATACAGCTGTTCTAGTTCCTCCTTGCTGTATTTGAGCGCCTCAGGATATAGCCACTCAGTCATCCCCTCATCAGTGATCCCCATTAACTCGTTCAGCGTTCTCCAGGTAAAACTGAAGGATCTTCCTCTGACTGTGGCCGTGAAGTAGAGTCTGTGGATTTGCTCCTTTCCATCTACCTTCTTGTACTTCACTTTGCCAGAGAGGGATTGGCAGAAGGCTCGCAGGACGTTGATGTTGTAGTCCTGTTTGATCCCCAGCCAGGGCATGTATTTTTCTAAGTAAGGCTGCAGGTGAGGAAACCCTAGTTCATCAATCTTGGCCAGATCGATGAACAAGCTATTGTTGAAGTAGGGCTTAATGGTTTCAAATTTGGAGGCAACAGGCTCCAAGGCCCCATCTCTATACACTGTAGGGTCATCTTCTTCAACCATCTGCCTCTTTGAAGACGGCTCTTCAGCAAAATGCACCCTCTTCTTCTTTCCTTTTCTCAGGGCTTCCCTCTCTTGTTCGGAAACCACTATCTGTTCAGTCACTCTGCCAGAAGTTCCAGGCTGACCCTGAACATTTTCCTCCTGCCCCGGTGTCTGCCCAGAACCTTCACGGTGTTCATGATGTTCATCGCGATGTTCTTCATGATGCCCAGATTTACCAGAGTGCTTGTGACTTGATTTCCCAGATTTCGACTTGTGTTTCTTGGATGAAGAGGTTTTCTGGGTAGTAACTGGGTTGGATTCATGAGATCCGGCCATTTTTTGTATGAATGTTGTGGTAAAAAGGGATGAAATGCGAGAAGTGTGTAAAGAAAAATGAAGAACACGATGGAGAAGATGAAGAGACTTTTCAGAGAAAATGATGTGAGTGAAAAAGATGCAGTAAAAGATGAAAGTGAAAAATGGCATCTATTTATAGGTAAAACTTCTGAGGATAAAATGGGCATCTTCTTTCAAATTTTTTCACGCATTGGGTAACGTAAGATTTTAAGTTGGAACGACACACCTGATGACACGTGTTGCTTCAATTAGTCAGAGAAGGCACAACGTTTCATAGAGGAAGTTGAAACGTTTTCTGAAGTGATGTATCTTTTTGTTTGCCGCTGGCGCTCTGGCTTGCTTTATTTCAATACTCAGTCCCAGCAAATAATCATCCGGAAGTGGTTTTGCTTCCGGTAAAACAGGTGCTCTGGGTTGTCCTGAGAGATCATCCAGCGCCAGCAAAAGAGTATCCAGAAGTGGCTTTGCTCCCAGTTGGACTCACTTAAGATTTAACATTGAGGGACCTGCAAAACTTAAGGTTGGCACTTCGATGTCTAAGTTAGCGCAGTTGGCAGGTTTTAATAATTAAGTATAGATGTTTTCTGAAGATTTAAACTTCATCTTAACATTCCCAAATGTCTCTTTATAAGGATAAATTAATTAACCCTTAGTGGTTGTCTGTAGTTGAGAGACCATTCTTGCACATGCTTCCGGAAGTGTATTTGCTTCCGGATGTGAAGGTCTTTAGATTTAACATTAGTGTACATGCTGAGGACTTCCCTAGTCACCTTATGTTAATCAGCTCATAACCAAAATTCTAAGAGAACGTGCTTGTTGATTAGTTTGGTAAAACAAGAGCATTAATAAGGTGAAGACAGCTTTTGAAAATTTAGTTCACAATTTCACATAGTTTCATTCTCAAGTCATGAATTTTACTCATACTCTTTTGGATAAATACCAGTGAGATAGTACAGGGAGTATGAAATAGATTGCATATTTTTCAGTTTCATAAACAAGTATAATTTGATAAATATGCCCTAAGAATGTTCATACTAGATTATGAAGATATGTAAATTGTCAACACAATGAAATTCTAAAAGCCTTAGGTTTTAACAATCTTTGCAGAAATTGATTCAAAGCAATTCTTAAGACTTCTTAAGGTTGTCCGATAAGAGAAACTTTCTATTAAAATCTACAATAGGAGTAAGGGAAAGAAAAGCTCATATAAGATTGGCGAGATTTCCTCAAGATCACGTTCAGAGCAACCATTTCTTCTCATCTTGATAACGAGCACACTTGTTGAAGTTCTCTCTCGTGCATCCACATCGATCAAGCTTTCATAATCAAGGTTACATTTGCGTCAAGTAGTAGCTTGTTTGATCTTGGCATGTGGTGTTTGAACTTTTCAATTTCAGGAGCAGTAGCGCTCGGAGCCCAGTATGAACAACAGCTCATTCAGATTTGACATATTGCTCAGATATGATCTTGAATATTGTTGTTCCTTTGGATCTTCTTTCCTACAAAATACCAAATGATTCCTTTTTCCATTTTTCAGTCTCCAAACTTGGATCTGACAGGTCAGTTTGTAGGAAGTGTAAAGTTCGTATGCATCTAAGAATCATTTTCTATGAATATGGCATTGTGAATCAACTATGACTATATGCACATGGTTATACACAGTTTGATAATGATAGTCATAGATAGCATGTAGACTATGAACATTGTGGTAAACTCTTATAAGGCATATAATGTTCATATACATGATGCTTGATGTAAAATCTCAATAAGTCCATCTGACATTTGCATAGGAGATTTTATTATTGCATGCTTCAACCTTAAGTGATCCCTTGCTTACCCAAGGGAATCTTCTATACTTATCTTTGGTCTGAAGCACTTTCTTAGGAGAGACAGGATTCATAGGTTTTCTCCATGTTGGTTGAGATATCCTCTCTCTCTTGTTCTTCTCAGGATAGTTGAATGGAACCCTGTGATAGTTTATCCCTGAGACCAAGTCTTTGTTCCTTATGGTAGCGCACTGCTTCTTATGATTGTACCAGGTGGTTGCAGCAGTGACATCACCACGAGTTCTCTTCTTTGGGGCAAGAGGAACTCTTGATCTTTCCGGCACAAGTAAGGCACTGGAAGGGAGTTTTGGTACCCATTTGTACTTGGGTCCTACACGGTTAGCACTGGACCTTACTTGTCCTTTGGGGATCCATACATATTTGTTCCTTACATTTAAATTTCTTTTAAAATTGCATGTATGAGAAATATGACCTGTTCTACCACAATAATGACAGATAATGGGATGATATTCAGAATAAGATTTCTTGTCATTATTGTGTTGGTCAGTTTTCTTTTCAAAGACACTATGTTTGTTAACTTTTGAAATCTCAGGGTCTTTTGAAAACTCTTCTTTTAAGAATGGAACTTTGGACTCCTTGGTTGTAGAAGAAAGGATAAGTTTCTCAAGTTCCCTATTCCTTTTTCTCAGGCCTAGAACTTCTTTTGCAAGTTTACAGAATTCAATATGTAACTCATCATAAATGTCTTGCACTTCAGAAGGTTCAAGTTCAGGTACCTTATTTTCTTCAGTTTCTGAATCTTCTAGGCACAGATTGACACTTTCTTCACTGATGCTAGCTTCCTCTATATCACCATCCAGTAGCTCATCAAAGGTAGATTCACAGGGAGCACATAAAGAGCTTTGGACAGCCTTAACTTCAAGAGATTGATTAGAAGCATACATAGTGTCAAGAGTGTTCCAAATATCTCTAGCCCTAGAGCAATGTTTAATTTTCTGGAAATCATTTTCAGATAAACTTTTGTGCAAAATTTGCATTGCTCTAAGGTTTAAGTAAAATAAATTTTTCTCCTCTTCAGTCCAATTTACTTTTGGTTTGAAATCAGAGTCCTTTTCAAAGACGTCCCACATTTTGAAATCCGTGGATAGTATAAAACTTTTCATCCTTCCCTTCCATAAGTAAAAATCAGCATTTTCTAACACGGGTGGGATAGTATGATCAAAACCTTCAAAACACATTTTGTAACCCAAGTCAGCCTAGGTCTTTGCACTTGAGATCGTTGGATCCTTTAAACAAGTGACCTTGCTCTGATACCAAATGAAATGCGTGGCTGTCACCCAAGAGGGGGGGTGAATTGGGTGGCAGAATAAAACTTATGATTTTCTCTTTTTTAGAACTTTACTCCTTGTGCTTGATGAGAGTGATGATGAATCATCCCAAGCACAAGTGAGTATGCAGTGGTGTGGTGCTTGGTGTGAGATTTAAATAAGCAGAATATGCACAAGCGAGTTTATCCTGGTTCGGTCACTTCCAGACCTACATCCAGTCCCCAGGCTCCACCTGAGATTTTCAATCCACTAAACTTCTTGTTTGAACCAGGCACAAGAAAGCCTTTACACTTTAGGTTTTACGTACACGGGTTCACCTAACAACCCACAGGTTTTACAACGGGTTCACCTGCAAACCTTACAACCACAAGTTTTGCGGGCTAACTTGCAACCTATGGAGATTTAGAAAACCTCTAAATGCTCCCCCTTACTATTGTAATATAACAATTCTGTTCTTCAAGCACAAGCTTAAGAACAGCCTCTATTAATTAGAGGATTTAATGATATGTTCACTCTATGAACTGATTTTGATAATCACTTAAGTACAAATGACTCTCTCTAAGAGTAGATGATGTTACTCACTTAAGTACAATTGAATTACTCTCTAAGAATGTTACAACTCTAGATCTGAGAGTAGAAGATGAGAGGAATGTAGAAGATAATACATCAGATAATATGCTCTGTTCTTCCAACCATCTTCTGAATGTAGATGTTTCTTTTATACTCGGCTTCTTGGGCGGCAGGTTGAATATGAACGTTTGAATATAGCCGTTAATCCCATGTTACCGTTGAGAAGTACATCTTCATTAATGCTTAGCAGGGTTGACTTGCTTTATCTCTGAAAAGTAGTCCTGACACCTCTGCTCTGACAAAAGCATTCTGACTTCTGAGTATGTGATGTTGACTCTTGTACTCTTGCTGACGGATGATCATCGTTCATCCGGAAGTGGCAATCTTGCTCTGCAAGTGTTAATCTCTGAATTCCAATGTCAAGAGTCTTTCCATCCGGAAGCGCATTTGCATCCTGAAGTGTGACTAAGTTCTGCACATACTGGTTAGTCCAACATAGCAATATATAATCAAATATAGTAAGAACTATACATGCTGTGGGAAGCTTGTTTGCTATGGGGAGTAGTCTTACTTAGACTATGTTCTGACTTAGTGTATTGTGTACTTTGAACGTTAGTCCTCTTAGTCTATGATGTATCCGGAAGCACTTCTACATCCGGAAGTAAAACCACTGGATGAAGGATTTTGTTTACTATTATTCACTCTCGCTCAGTGTCCTTCAATCCAACGGTCAGCGCTAGTCACTACGCTATCGGATGCACTTTCACTTGACGAGGTAGACTCACTGACGCTTAGGGTTATATCTATTCTATCAGTCTGCGCCAGTCAAAATCTATCAGGAAGCAATTTCACTTAACGAGGCTGATTTACTGACGCTTGGGGTTATTCTATTTGATCCGCCTGTGCCAGTCTAAGTTTAACAGGAAGCAATTTCACTTCCAGTTGAATCATAGCTTAGTCTTAAGGTTTTGTATATCTAGCGTTCATGGACTAAGTTAAATCCCTAGTGAGTTACTCGCTGCCGCTGGGGGATGAAACATTTATCCGCGTGCGCGAGTCCTAGTCTATCCGGAAGTAAATCCACATCCGGTTGCACTCTTACTTGGGATCCTATGTTATCCTATTGCTTTCTAAGTACTTGGCCTATTCCTTTATATTTTAGTCTTCATCAAAACTTAAGATTCTAACAATTGTGGATATCAGTGCGCCAAGTTGTGAACAAGGACTTTATTGACATTGTATTGTCTTGATGTGGAGCAGGTTCAGGTAATCACTCTTACCTTGCTATAACATTGAGGGTGACGTTAGTTGGGATTTTCAAAATCCTTTCTGGCCCTCAAAATCTTTAAAAATTACTTTTATATAAAAACAGGCTATCGGGTGCCTTTCAAACACGATTATTTTTATATGAAAGAATTTGATACATTATATTTATATATTATTACCCTGCATGGTGGTGGCCATTGATCTGGAATGGCGTGAAATATATAGGTATAGTGTATGGGTAGTGGTTTGACAGATTATGATGATAGAAAAGGGAGCGTTATGTGGTGGAAAACCTAATATATTGCAGGGAATTACGAGAGTGCATGTAACAGATGTTGAAATGTTGTGATATTGAAGGGAGATGTGTTTGAGAAGTTGAATATGGTGGATGAGATAGATAGGGATATGTGAGCATTGCATGACACTGCTATTTATGTACCATCGCGCGATGATAACTGTCGATAGGCCAATCGACAGTTATTTGTACTAATGATCCTTTTCGGATTGATTAGACCGGGGATCATGGGTCGACTTATTGAGAGAAAGTGACCTACGGTTGTTTGACATTGGAGAGTCCAACCGTTCCCATTCTGCAATGGAAACAGAATTGGGGTTCCCTCTCTGGAGGTTGCCAGAGAGGGAAATTTGCCTCCTCCTTGTAGAGATAGGCACAGTGTCAAATCATATAGTGAAGATTGGATGCTGGAGATAAATGCCCCTTGATGGCACGATGCATCTATAGGTGAGTGTGAGAGTTTGGGGTAGTAGTACTCATGGATTGGAGATAGAGATGATGGGATTATTGTTGAGAAGTGACAGAGATTTGAATGATGTTTGGGAGAAAATTTGATACATATATGTATTATTGATCTTAAAACTGTGGTACCCTTTAGACGCCCTCACTACCGCACATCTCACTGTTATAGGGAGATAAGTAGTAGATTACTGAGACAAGTTGTCTCACCCCACGATTACTTACATTTTTGCAGGTGATCATGCACAGGCTCGGACAACAAGAAAGGGAATTAAGTTTCAAAGGTTGTTTTGATTATTTAGACATGTATATTGCCAAATGTATAGGTCTGCATTCGCTTCCGTATATATTTATTTGTTTTGATATTATTGGTTAATCGGGGAAATGTACTAGGTTGCTCCTTTTTCTAACCATGTTAGGTGATTCTTTTCTAACATGGTTAGCTATTAATTATCCATGATAGTATTCAGGTTATATTAGAAAATTCTTTTCTATCATGGATAATGATTATTAGTAGGAAATTCTCTTTCTAACTATGACAGATTTATTGATATTATGGAAATCATTTTTCTATCATAGTTAGTGAAGGTATTATTGAATTAATCAGGGAATTAGTAACGGTATGTCACAATTAGAGTGGTCCCTTGTTATGCTTTTCGGATTGTAGACCGGGCACAGTGTCACACACATTTATTTTTGTCTATTGAGAGATGGATGTATCTGTTCTGTATATATATTCGTAAATGTTATGTGTTGTATGCAGGTTTTGAATTGTGGTACCCTGTAGACACTTCACTACCCCACTTCTGAGTGTCACAATGAGTTAAGTAGTGATTACTGAGACATAGTTTTGTCTCACCCCATTCCCTTTATTTTTTTTACAGGTGATCATGCCCAGAGGGAAGCAGAGAGGAAGGGGAAAGGATTGGCCGGCCCACACTAAGACAGTGAGTAGGCCGGAGATGATCTATAAGGAATATATATTGCCATTTATTAGGTTGCATCCGCTTCCGCATTTGTTTTTATTGTTTTGAATAATTGATTTGTTTGATGACTGAATTAAATGTTTCTGTTGGGTTTTGGTTGGGTTATGGATACTGTTATAGTTAAGGTGTAACTATGACAGATGTAATAGTCGTAGCTATGCTACATACTCTGTTAGTTGATGGTGGTTATGATGCAGAATAGTGCGTAGGATTATTGGTATATGAGGATTGCCTGTTAATGGAAATACAATCTTTGTTCCTATTTAGGGACTGGATGTGGATAATTTGTATAGGGTAAATTGCCTGATAATGGAAAGGCAATCCCTTTTGCTTGATATGGACTTGTTCAATAGTTGTACTTTGTGTTATTTGTTTTGTTGTATTATTTGTATAGACGTTTTAGAATAACCTTGTTAAGGAAATTCTGTTTCTAACAGGGTTATATGGTATATGTTGGTGATGTGTGACTGATTGAGTGTTGTTCATTTATATAACCATATTAGATGGGCCCCGCTCTAATATGGTTAACTTTTGTGTAGTTTGGTTAGTTCTGTTTTTTAACCATGTTAGGTTATTCTTTTCTAACATGGTTGGTTATATTTAGGTTATTGTTTGTTGGGTGATGGTGGTTCTTTTGCTAACTATGTTAGAAGATTCTCTTTTCTAACATAGTTAGATACGTAATAAGATTAGACTTATAGTCTCTTAATAATAGAGAAATTCTTTTGCTAACCATGTTAGGTGAATCTTTTACTAACATGGTTAGTCTCCATTATTTGGATTGTTTTGATTAGCAGTTGAATTATATTTAGGTTAATAATATATTAGCAGGTTGGTATTTTACACCAGCTTTAAATATTTATATAACACTTTCCTAATCTCAATGTGAGGCTCTCACATAGTGCCACTAATAACTTAACCATTTCCAACAAAAAAACAAAGAAAAAATCCTCAAACTCAAGTAGAATCATGTCCTACAAAATCGAACATGACATTACAACAAACTCGGTTATTTCTTCATCGAAGACCAAACAGAATGAGGAATCAATCCAAAACAGAGGAAAACTAGAATGCAAAGAAGTCTGGAAATTTCTGACCTGTAAAACTGTAACATCCCAGTTTTTAAATTAAAAATAATACGAGATTATTGAGGTGTTCTTAAGGAAATTTAAGGGTTTGAGGAAGAATTTTAGGATATTCTGGGCAATTTATGAATATTAAATCTTAGTTAGTTTAGAATTTGAAGAAATATAGTTAAAAGGATTAATTGGAGCCATAAACTTCTATGAACAAGTATTTTTGAAACTTAGAAATAGTATGATAGAAAGAGAGGGGTAAAATAATATATACAAACTTTTGGGCTAGAAATATAATTAAGAATAAATAATAGGGTAGTTAATGGTAATTTTCACAAATATATATATATAAACACTCAACTCACTCCCTCTCACCCGACATCTCTCTCTCTCGAGCCATCCGCCCTCCAACCCTCTCATCAGACCCTCCCTCCTCTCCTCCGTCGCCTTCTTTTTCCTCTTCTGCGTTTCCGGCGGCCAAGGCGCGGCGGCGCCGACCCCTCCCACAAGCCCATCATCTTCTTCCTCTTCTTTCCTTCTTCTTCCTCACCAAAACCCACCTCCTATCTCACTCCCTCGCGTCTTCTCTCTCCTCTAGTTCTTCATCGTTTCCGGCAAACTCGGCGGCAGACAGCGGTGTGGTGGTAAGATTCGGCCATTTCCTTGTGTTCTTTATGTTATTTCTCCCTTGCAATGTTGTTTTCTCACTACTCCTTCCTCCTTGGGTTTTCTGTTTTGCTCACCTTCGGTAATGGCCGTTTTCCGGCGAGATGGCGGCGGCCGGCGGTGATTATGCTTCTTTCTTTCATCTTAGATCATTGTAAGCATTTTCTACTTCTTTCTTGATTTTCTTTGCGATTTCAGGCGAGATTTGAGAGGGGAATCCGAAAATGATCTAGGTTTTTCCTTAGTTCATAAATGACTTAAAGAATTGCTATGCCTCGATTTATAGTAACCTAAGTGAGGATTTTGATTTTTGATTATGGTTGGTGAAGTTTGTGTAAAACCCTAAAGTTGGGGATGTGAAATCTGTCGACCTTAGGGGTGTTTGAGTGCAAAAACTTTTAATTTGTTGTTGTACAAGTTCATTGGAATGAGAATATGGTACTACATGTTGGATTTTCTGTGGAGTTTTGGAATTTTTCTATACTTTCTTTGTTTGACCGAGTTCAAAGAATAAAAAGGGGCTTGAAGATAAATTAAATGATGATGGAATGATATTTAGTATGGTATAGGTGCTGTTGGAAGTTGTTTAAATGGGTATGGTTGCTGACATGATGATTTGTACCCTTATTGTCTCTTTATCTAATGACATAAGGATTGTTTAGCATGAGGAGTCAAATTGTGATTTAGGTGTCATAAGTATGATTTTAGCTAGGCAATGGGAATTCCACATTTCTTTTGTGCTTCCATTAAGAATTGAATTGATTTGGGGATTTAGGAACACATTAAAGTATTAGCAAAGCAAAGAAAATACAAAACTATGATTATTGTGAACCGTGTTTGTTAGATTTGGCGTTAAAGTGGCAGGATTTCCTGAGTAGTATCGTTGTCTTGAATTTTATTTGAATAATTTTAAATTCTGACCTTCAATGTTCTATTGTTGTTTGTTAGTGTTCAACTTTCTTCCTCTGCAATTCTTAACTAAAACTGAATTTATGTTTCAATTTGTCTTGCTGCATGTTAAGGTGGGCTTGGTAAGCAATGTTGATGTTATTGCTATTTCCCTCTTGATTGTTCGATGTTGTGTATAAGAGTATTTGATGAACATATTGATTTTATTTGGGAATATTATAATCTTTGTTTTGTTGTGACGTTCGATTTATGAATTGTGATGACATGGTGTTTGCAAGCTGGTTTCCCTGTTGTGAGAACTTAATAAACTTAAAAATGTAAGAGGAATGCTTAGATATAGCTAAAAATGGCATATAGCATGTATGTTGCAAAATTCTGTTATTGCTACTGTTATAACTTAATTGATTTTGGAAAGAATGAATGGATTCTTGTTTGCTTTAAGTACCAATTTGATACTAAATAAGGATTTCACAAAAATCTTTGATTTTGGGAGAAGTGTAAGTTGGATGTTCTTTGTCTCTTTCTTTGACCAAATGAATTGTTGGCATGTGTTTATAAACCACGGGTATAACTAAATGGTGTTGTACACTTTTTGATTGGATTATGCTCTGTTTGTTACAGTATTTTCATAACTTGAACCTTGTTTTGTCACTGGATGTTAAATCTGAATTGAGGCAACCTATTCAGAGAAATTTATTAGTTGTGGAGAGTGTTTTTGCAAGCTTTGAGAGGGCTAAACTAAAGCTAATATTTGGTGAATGAAATGCTGAATTTTTAACAAACTTGGGTTTGATTTGTGTAAAGGTTTAGTTGCTCATATGGCTGTTGGATCTGTTTTGAGATAGAATAGAGATTTCATACTATTTATGTATTTGTTGAAGTTGTGAAGTGATATAAATATGTTATATATTAGATGTAAATGATTGATTGTTCATAGATTGAGTGATTTGTAGGAAATGCTTGTCTTTAGAGACTTAAGTGTGTTCCTTGTGAAATTCTTAAATTTGGATTGTACTTGATTTATGAACTATCCAATATTTGAAATAGGATAGAAATGTGCATTGTTAATATTGCTAGCAAGGTGATGTTTAAAGGGGTAAATGTGATAACTATGAGATGGTTACAAGTTATGTAGTTAAGAGGCTTTCCTTTTTGAATGGGTTATTTGAATTTAGAAGTCAAGTGTAATATTAATGACAATGGTGGTGTGTTAAATTAATGTGAGTGTTATAAATAAGAAATGATTAAATTAGTTTCATGTTTGTGTTGGAATTAGGAGTTGTTAATGTGCTTGGGTGATATTACTGCGATATAGGATAAAGAGTGTAGAGGATTGGGACTAGTCTATTGAAATAGTGAAGATGTATTTACAAGTCTCTCAATATTGTTGAACTAATTTAAACATTGGTGTTTGGAAATGAGCTTGACTCTCTTGCATTATCTCGGTTTGTGCTAAATGTGATGAAGGAAGAATGGAATTAAGGTCATGTGTGGTAATGAGAGTAGGATATATTTTCTAAGACTGAGTAAAATCTCCAATTGTTTGTTTGTTCTTCCTTGTTGATTGATAATTTTTCATCTTTATGGTGAATTCATAATGTAAGATGACTGTATGTTGCATGTTTGTACGAAAGAAAGTGTTTACCTTGTTTGATGTTGTATTATTGGATATTAATGTGATTTATGATTTAAATTGGTTAATGTATTTGAATTAAGAAAAGGGAAATGGGTAGTAATATGAACGAGAGAGACGTTAGCTAATCTATGACTTAGAATAATTATTAACCTACTATTATTACATGGTGTAATAATAGGAAAGGATGCGATTTGCATATATTCCTCGAGGCATGGTAAAGTAAAGAGGAAAGACAACAAAGTGCTAAGGGCGACAGGTAATCACTCTTAACCTTACTATAACATTGAGGGTGACGTTAGTTAGGGATTTTGTAAAAATCCCTTCTCACCCTCTATATATATATATATTATCTTTAAAAGATATTTTTATACAAAATAGGCTATCGGGTGCCTTTCAAACACGATTATTTTCATATAAAGAAATTTGAAACTCTGTATATCTATTATCCTGTTTGGTGGTGGTTATCGAATTGGAATGGTATGAAAGGTTTATGATTATAGTGTTAAGATAGTTGTTTGAGGGATTTATATAGATGCTATCAAGGATAGTGATAGTAGATTGTGGGAAAGAGTTGAGTTGTTGTGAAGGAGATAGTGAATGAAATTGAGATATTCAAGGATATTTGTGATTGAGATATGAAATGTTGTGGATGAGATATTAACAGAAATATGTGAGCATTGCATGACACTGAATTTTTGTGTACCATCGCGCGATGATAACTGTCGATAGGCCAATCGACAGTTATTTGTACTGAGGATCCTTTTCAGATTGATTGGATCGGGGATCATAGGTCGACTTAGTGAGAGAAGTGACCTACGGTTGTTTTGGCATTGAAGAGCCCAACCGCCCCTACGGTTCTTTGGCATTGAAGAGTCCAACCGTTCCCGTTCTGTAATGGAAACAGAATTGGGGTTCCCTCTCTGGAGATTGCCAGAGAAGGAAATTGTCCCCTCATTATGGAGAGGGACACATTGTCAAATCATATAGTGAAGAATAAATGCTTGAATGCACCGTGGTGGCACAATGCATCTCTAGGTGAGTGTGAGAGTTGTTGTGGTAGTATTAGTTGATTGGAGTATGGAGATGTTGAATTAATTTGGTTTGAAGGTGATTGTTGGACTTGAGTAAGGAATGAAAGAAGATCTGGATATATATATATTACTATTGTTTTTAAAACTGTGGTACCCTTTAGACGTCCTCGCTACCGCACATCTCACTGTTATAGTGAGTTAAGCGGTGATTACTGGGACAAATTGTCTCATCCCACGATTACTGACTTTTTTGCAGGTATTCATGCACAGGCGCAAGCTTCAGGAAAGGGAAATTAGGTAGTGGAGGTGATATAGTTTATTTAGAATTGTATATTGCCAATTTGTATAGGCCTGCATTCGTTTCCGCATGTATATAGCTATTTATTGTTAAATATCAACTAGTTTTGTTTATTAACCATGTTAGGCAAATCCTTTCTAACATGGTTAGCAATAAATTATCCATGATAGCAGCTGTGCTGTATTAGTTTATTCTTTTCTATCATGGATAATATTTCAATCATTAGGATATTTTTTTGCAAACTATGATAGAGATTGATAGAGAGATTGATATTATTGCAATTCCTTTTTCTATCATAGTTAGTAAAGATATTATTGAACTAAAAGAGATATCACAGGTTAATTAGGGAATTAGTAACAGAGTGTTACAAAAACCATATTTAATCAAATTTACTTAAACTTTAATTTTATATTCCACATCCCCCACACATACAGTTTGTAACATTCTGTTACTAATTTCCATATTAACCAAAATCATTATCCCAAAATGTATTTACTTTGCTAACTATTATAGGAAAAAGATTTTCCTAATATTGTAACGCTATCATAGTTAGAAAAGAACTTTCTAACAATTCAAGTATTATCCATGATAGAAAAGAGTCACCTAATATCATCTCATTACTATCATGGATAATTAAAATATTATCCATGATAGAAAGAAGTCACCTAATTATCATATGAAAACTATCATGGATAATTAAAGGCTATCCATGTTAGAAAGGATTAATCTAACATGGTTAATAAAAACAAATTCATCCAACCAATAATTAATTCCTTCATTAAATGTAAATAATAATGCGGAAGCGAATGCAAGCCTAAAATCCATTGGCAATATACATCCTACTAACATCTATAACCTATACCGCTTTCCTTATCCTCGCACTTGTGCATGATCACCTGAAAAAAATAAAGGGAATGAGGTGAGACAAACAATGTCTTAGTAACCAACACTTAACTCACTATAACAGTGAGAAGTGTAGTTAGCAGAGCGTCTAAAGGGCACCACAGTTTCAAAATAATTCACCTGTATACAGTATACATGCACACACATAACAGATATACCTATATTCATACCTCTCCAAATGCAAGTAAACCAAAACCAATTCATCCATCTCCAACATCCAAAATAAACATGATTGACACTGTGCCCCAGTCTCTACTCTGAAAGGCATATTTCCCCTGTCTTTAATCAAAAGGAAATAATTAACGGAGCCCGTCTCTATTCGGAAACCGTAAGTCCCTGTCTCTACTCAATAGGACTAGTACAACTAACCGTCGATTGCGCTATCGAACAGTTACATCGGCCGATGGTACAAGCAGTGTCATGCAATAACCAATTTGCATTCCAATTCCATCAACAGAATACTACATATATATTAAAACCGTTGTATGAAAATACTTGTGGTTTAAAGGCACCCAATAGCCTGTTTTAATATCAAACTAATTTTGAAAACTTCACACATATATAGATAGAAAAGAGATTTGAAAATCTCTACTAACATCAATCTCAATGTTATAGTCAGGTAAGAGTGGTTACCTGTGATCCTTAGCACTCTGCTATTCTTCCCTTTTTCTTTACCATGTCTTGAGGAATATTTCTATATCACCATCCATTCCTATTATTACACCATGTAATAATAGTGGTCAATAATCATTCTAAATTATGGATTAAATGACGTCTCTCACGAGTCCTAATATTACTACCCAGTCCCTTCTAATAAATCACGCTTTCCTGATTTTCTAAGTTTGACTACCTTAGTATTAAAACCTCTTATGATTCTAAATACACTTCATACATAATCAGTTTTAGATCATCAATTAAATAATCTAAATTAAATCCCTAAACACTTACAGTCATATATGAGTCACAAGATCAACGAATTTCCATCATGTATTAATTCTCTAAACTATATATATCCTTCAAAATATACTTCCCTACTACTTAAGGCTACCCACATCATGCCTAAATCACTGCCCATTATGAATATCTTTCACCAAAACTTAGTATCCAAGTTAAAAAAATGAAACTTCACATGAAAATAACTATTCTATTTCAATCTCAACCATTGGATTTATGTGCACACACACACATACACAACACACTTAGATTTTTGAAGGGCTGAACAACAAGACAAGTGGAATAAAAATTGGCCTTTTCTATCAAAACATAAATTAATCATGTAATCACATATTCAAACACTAATCTATGTTGAAAACCATCAGATATCTCCTCTCACTATCTGACCAAATTGAACAGGGCAGACAAAGGAATACAAAAACAGAACTTCAAATTAGCCTTCTCAACTCTCTTTCCCATATAATTCACATAATACTACTTAAGGTTTAGCAAGCATTCATTCAGCCAATCCTAATCATTTAACATGCAAATTCGCCTCTCTTTTAACACCTAATTATTTTACTAAATCAATACTCCAACCAATCCATTATTTCCCAATCACAAACGAGCACCAATAAATCTTTAAAAGTCACCAAAACCCAATTTACTCGAAACATCCTCAAGTGTCAACATTCTACAATTAACAACATCTATTAAGTTTAAACAGCTCCACAATGTCCCATAATTTACCAAAGTGTGCAGATTTTAAATCACCCCAAAGCCTAGAGGCCACAACTCACTCAAATACTTAACAGAATAAAACAATCATAAACCAAAGAATTTTAGACTTTGCAATGACTTCAAGGGTTCACAATATCATGGTTTCTCATCCATAAATCCCTTTTTACTCTTCTCTTCTACAAAACTGATTACACACAAAAAGAGAAAAACAACAGAATTTCTAATCATCAATTATAATTCCTCAAACTAATTTACATTCTACTCACTAGTAAACTAAACACAGGCCATAAAAAAATGCAAATAAAAAGTCTATAACCTCAAATAAACATAGTACCCAAAAACACATAATCAAACCAGAAATCGAAAAGGCAAATCAGTCCACTTTCATTTATTCTACTTAAGTCACAATATAAAACACTGCACACAAATACGCATCAAGAACAAATTGAAGAACACAAGGCAAATCAAGAATCCCCAAAAGGTAGGGTTTTGCACACACTTGACCAAACTTCAATCAACATTCAAATCAACAGAAATGAAAGTTCAAGCATCCATTTTTACTAATTTAACATTCCAAGTCCCTTTAATTCGTCCGTTTTCTTTAACCAAACTAAAAGGGTTGTCAAAAATTTGCACTAAGCCCTTATCAACCTTCAAAATAACACCTCAAATACTTTTTCAAACATTAAAAATCAAAGCTTTAGACTCCCTACATTGATTATTAAACTTAGAAACCCCAATCAAATTTCGGACCTACACTCAACTCGCCCAAGAACACTAAAAATCGGCTAGAGAACTAAAGAATACACTCACCTGAACTTAAATCCGAGATCATACGTGACTTTGGCCACTGACTCTGCCGATAATCTCGCCGGAAAAGCAAAAGAACGACAGAGACAAAGTGAGGGAAAAAGAAAACAGTGAGAAACCGAGGGAGGGAAACTAAACAAGAAAGGGAAGCTTACTTTCAAGCCGATGGAAACCGCCGTCGTTCGTCGCTGCTTGAGCCCGCCGAGACTCGTCGGCCGCCGCCACTGAGATGAAGCAACAGAGGAGAGAGGACGCAAGGGCGTGAAACAGAAGATGGGTTTCGATGAGGGAACGAAGGAAAGAAGTGGAAGATGATGTGCTTGTTCGGAGGGTCGGCGCCGCTGCGCCTTAGGCCGCCGGAAATCGCAAGGAGGGCGGAGGTGAAGTGAGAAGGAGTGAGGGGCCGATGGTTTTGATGAGGGTGGAGGGTTAGGGTTTGTGTGATGAATATATATATGTAGAGAGAGAAAAATCCAATAGACTACCCTATTGTTTATTTTAATTATATATCTAACCCCTAAAGTTTGTATATATCACTAATTTTCTCCCTTTCCCACATAATATTATCTAAATTCCAAGATATTTTTCATAGAAGTTTCTAACTCCAAATAATTCTTTTACTTATAATCCATTAAGTCTAAAATAATCAAAATTTAATGTCAATAAATCACCTCAAGCACCATAAATTCCAACCTAAAATTTTAAATTTCCTTAATGACATCTCAATAATTTCATATTATCTTTAATTAAATTTTTGGGATGTTACACAGTTCAAATACAATTTATTATACTTAATTCATTCACATATCTATACTTAAATTTAAAGTCACCAACTCTCAATACCAGTTAATCTTTTCCCCTAAAATCAGTTAGATCAGAATCCTTACAGTTATCATACAAGACAAAGAACATCCAAGAATTTCCACAGCCACCAATATGCACTTCCATATACAAACATATATCATTCATATCCTAATCCTAATCACCTCTAATCAACAATTGCAAACACCCATGAATCAAAATTCATTCCAACCACACCATATATTTTCTCAAAATCATTGACAGAAAAAAATAGAGTCATTGTAAATTAAAATCAAGCAGAAACATCTTTTTGAATTTTGAAAATCCCCTTCCAAACCCAGAAAATCTTCACATGCATGCACAAAATAAGTTTACTCATTCATATAACACTTTATAAATTACTAAACTTGTATACCAAAGTCAAAACCAAATCGGACAACAAGAAAAGAAAAGAACCAGGATTTGCATACTCATGAAACTCCACAATCCAAGACAATTAAGCACAAAGCTTTCTGGTACAATTTCATCATGAATATTATTTCACAATTCAATTCAGTTAATATATATACCAAGGCACAATCACTGTGAATCAAAATGTATGCATATGAAGACTCAAACTCTTCCATTCTAACATTGAAATATAAATCATAACAATAAATTACCTTAAACCAGCACATTCAATTCAGACAACAAAGGAAAGGAAGAAAATCGCATTCCACAAACTAGCCAAAGAAGACTCGAATACTTAAACATGCTAGACCACTTGGTAACTCCATTGAACTTATAAAATCAGTAATTTGCAGCTTAATGTCTTAGAAAAGCCTAAACCCATCAAATCAGTGTACACAAACTTAGGCCTTTTCGGTCAAACTCTTCAAATGCTACCATTTCTACCCAAATCCATCCCATTATCCTATAGATTGAAGCTTGAACTTTATTTTAATGAAATATTAATCCTAAAATAGAAACCCTACTCGGCCTCCTTTCCAAAAACGCAGAAGAACGAAGAAAATGGATATAGAAATATAGAGGAAGATCACCTAAGGTTGATTTCGCCTTTATCTACACATGTGGTTGCTTATTCCGGCGGAAATCGGCGATTTTGTCGCCGGAGAGGAAGAAAAATGGGAAGGCCGAGAGAGAGAAGGGGGAACTCGGTTTTGAGAAGAGTGAGGAGTGAAATGACCATGAAGCCGGTGTCGCCGGAAATGACCATGAAGCCGGTGTCGCCGGAAATGACGATTTTAAAGGAAGAAGAAAAAAGATGAAATTAAGGAATTAAGGGATAAGGGGTAATTTACAAACTTGGCCCTATATCTTCATTTATTTACTTTCCCATTTTAAATTCCTACCTTAAAACAAATTCTAATGTGTTAAAGATTATTTTGGCCAACAAACGTTTTTGAAATGTTCAATTTGGCTAACAAAAAATAAACAGTATCATTTTGGCCAATAAACAAAGAAAATGGATCATTTCGGCCAATAGACTAATGGAAAATAATATAATACCCTTTGGGATCTAATTAATATAATTTTTGAAGAAGCGAGTCACATTTATTTCGTTTAAAAGTGAGTCACACATTTAAAAATGAAAAGTTATTTAATTAATCACCCCCCACCCCACCCGTGCAACTACAAACTCCCCCCCAACCCCACCATCAAGAGGGAAAGAACTTATACCCAAGTGTTGCATTAATAACTCAAAGAACCTACCTTAGCTTCATCTGAAAGAAATGGTATAAGTGGGGTCCTTCTCCCTCGTTATTATTACTCTTGTTATCAAGAATGATCAAAAAATCAATCATTTTTTCAAGATTGAAAGAAATTCTCATTCTACAATTCATGACATTTATACAATTACTTCATATGCTTTTTGCCTACAGTACAAAAGAACAAAAGTTGTCATCTTACTGTTGATGCACAGAAAATGAGAACGCAATTAAATGATTGGAAAATGTATATTTTATTGAATATGAGAATGGATCACCGGCAATAGTGGATACAAAGAAGTAGTCGTGATTACAATGACCTAATCGTCAGATATACAGACCGGTCCGATCTAGTCATTAACTCGGCCACAATTTTTAACCCGATATTAGACCGGTCCGATCTAGTCATTAACTCGGCCACAGTCTATGATGAGAAGAAAATAAAGAATATTGATTTATAAATTTTATGCAATTGATAATTGTGAATGGGAGATATGATTTCTAGGGAATTGTGGTTCTTTATGTAATAGAGGAATGTTTTAATGTGGATGAATTATTATTCTAGTTTTGTGTCACTTGCTGTGCCAACTTGGGAGTCCATAAACTTTCCAAAATAATATAACATAAGAAAGGTATGAGTAGTATATTAGGGTGAGAGAGAGACGTTAAAGGAATGATATTAATTTATCATTTTGTATTATATTATTATATGATTGGATGCGATATTGTTTTTGTGGCATCAAGAAAGAAAGAACGGGTTAATGCATAGCTGCTGGGAACATGTAATCACTCTTACCTTACTATAACATTGAGGGTGACGTTAGTTGGGATTTTCAAAATCCTTTCTAGCCCTCAAAATCATTAAAAGTTACTTTTATATAAAACAGGCTATTGGGTGCCTTTTAAACACGATTATTTTTGTATAAAAGAATCTGATACATTTATACATATATTATTATCCTGCTGGTGGTGGTGATGTTTCTTGGAATGGTGAGATATATAGGTGTAGTACTTTGACAGTGGTGTTGAAGAATTGAAATGTTGCATTGATGGAAAGTATCAAAGATTGTGATTGAGATATTGAATGAGTTTGAGATGTTGAAAATAATTGTGATCATTGCATGACACTGAGATATATGTACCATCGCGCGATGATAACCGTTTGATAGGCCAATCAACGGTTATTTGTACTGGTGAACAGATTGGAGACTATGACCATTGGTCAACAGATTGGAGACTGTGACCAGCAGTCTTATGATTGGAGACAGGGACTGCTCCCTTTCTGATTGGAGGCAGATTGGGGTTTCCCTCTCATGGGTTTACCAGAGAGTGAAATTGCCCCCTCACTTTTGAGAGGGGCACAATGTCAACTCATTTGGAATACATATAGGGCTCGAGCATAGTGCCTCCAGGATGGCATGAGTAGAGCACCAGGATTGTACATGGATGTGAGCCGAGAAGTTGGATTTGAGAAACGTGTGCATGAGATTTGCAGTAATGATAGCATGGATTGGAGATTGGATGGCGAAGTTTAGTTGATGTGGAAGTTGATTAAGGGATTTTGTGTGATATTTGGAAAGTATAGATGATGAACTTGATTTGGACGAGATAAAGGGACTGGAGTGATAAATGGAAGAAGATTTGGCTTATATATATATTATCGATTTTAAAAAATGGTACCCCTTAGACGCCCTCACTGCCGCACATCTCACTGTTATAGTGAGTTAAGTAGTAGATTACTGAGACAAGTTGTCTCACCCCACGATTACTTACATTTTTGCAGGTGATCATGCACAGGCGCGAACAACAGGAAAGGGAATTAAGTTTCAAAGGTTGTTTAGATTATTTAGACATGTATATTGCCAAAATATATAGGTCTGCATTCGCTTCCGCATATTTTTATATGTATTTGATATTATTGAACATTAGGTTGATTCTTTTTCTAACCATCTTAGGTAAACCTTTTTCTAACATGGTTAGGTTTTAATTATCCATGATATTATTCAAATGGTATTAGTAAATTCTTTTCTATCATGGATAGTTTTTAACCATTAGGAAATTCCTTTTGTAACTATGATAAGACATTGATATTATGGAAATTCTTTTTTGATGCAGAATGGGTGTGAGAAATAAAAGGGTGAATGAGAATTTAGAAGTAGAGGTAGAATAAGAAGAGAGAAGGGTGAGAGAAGAGAGAATTTAGAAGGAAGAGAGAACAAGAGAAGAGAGCAAAAGGAGAAGACAACACAATATTATGCTTATTATTCAAATCATCAAAGTCTACAAAGCAAATAGTTGAGGGACTATATAGAGGCCTCAACCTAAACCCTAAACCTAATGATAGAATACTCTAGAATATAAATATTTTGGGATTCTTGTTGGGATTCTTCATTATTGTAAAGTCCCACATCGGCTGGGGAGGAGAACGAAAGGTGCTATATATAGGCCTGGATACCTCCCCCTCTCGACGCGTTTTAAAACCGTGAGGGGTGAGGATTCCCCAAAGCGGACAATTTCGAGAGCGAGGCGCTGGGATGTTACAGATGGTATCAGAGCCAGACTCGGGTCGGTGTGCCAGCGAGGGCGCTGGCCCCAAGGGGGGTGGATTGTAAAGTCCCACATCGGCTGGGGAGGAGAACGAAAGGTGCTATATATAGGCCTGTATACCTCCCCCTCTCGACGCGTTTTAAAACCGTGAGGGGTGAGGATTCCCCAAAGCGGACAATTTCGAGAGCGAGGCGCTGGGATGTTACAATTATACAAATATGTTGGTGAGAAACATGTAACTCGGAATATTCAAAGTATAGTTTTGGGGTTTAGGACTTGAATAAGGATGGCGATTTCGAGGATTGAAGAGCTTTGCTCTACTGAAATAATACCCCATTGATAAGGGACATGCAGATTCATCGTCTATAGTTTGAATTTCAAATAAAATGAAAATTAAGGTAGCCAAGGACAAATTTGAAGAGATCATAGGAAAGAAGTATGTTTAGTAACTCTTGGTTGGGTTGTGATTTCTTTGAGGCAAAATTTATGTGAAAACTTATCATCCTCATAGTATCTAATGTAACATAGGATTGTATGTCAACATAATTAGCTGTTGTATGATATGACAATGATCATGGGAGAATTGGAAAAGTTCCATTGTATGAGCTTGTACTATGGAAGTAAGGAACTGAGTGTGGGTTTAAGGAAGTTTAATTTGGGCTATATGTTGGAGCGAGAGGGCTGATGTGTTCAGATTTCGTGAAGAATTGCGTGTAGTGTTGGATTGTTAAATAGTTGACTTGATTGTTTGTTTGCTTTTAAGTGAAATTCTATTGGAATTGTTATTTTGTAATCTTCAACATGATGTTCATTATTGATTATGATATGATTATGCTTTAAAATGAAATTGTTTACTTTGTTGATTGATTGGTAAGATATAGATGTATTAATGAATTCCTTTGATAAAAATGGAATGAATTAATAGTATTGATTATTAAAGAGGAATTGACTTAGTGTGATTGCCTATAATTTGAGAATTTCAGTTGATTTACGATAAATAAAAATATAAGGTTCTAAAGCGAATTCAATTAATGATTATTTAGTATGGATTTTGGAGAATTTTGGATAGTTTTGATGAAGTTTTGAGGTTTTACACTCCATCTACGTAGCGATTGCTGATGAGAAGTGTGTCCATTTAAATAGCTTGAAGAATGAAGGATTAAAGTTGAAGAATAGGAGATGCATTATGAAGAATGGTATTGGGTGCATATACGAGAAGTAAAGTAGTGAAATTGGTATGATGGGCTTCTAAGGGTGTCAAACTAGGTAGGTACAAATGATCCCATTAAAGTTATGAAATGATGAGAAGCTATTGGTTAGTTAGGTCTAGTTGCAGATGTATTCAAGGGATTTTTGAATGATAAAAGTGCTTAATGACTTGGGAATTTGGAGTTTAATGATCATAGTCCGGTGATGTGAATGGATGATTGTCATAATCCCATGCATACTACATATGATGTGATTATCTGCTTTAGTTAGTTGGAGAGAGATAGTGTAAAACTTAGGAGGTATTGCGAGAGTTATTATTGAGGTGGATTTAGATGATTTTTGATCTAGGTAGTGAGTCAGTGAAATTTTAATTGATTATTGTTAGTGAATGTAGTTGGGAATGATTTTGATGATAGAATTGATATAATAGGACGTACGTTAAGCTAGTCATAATAGAATTGATATAATAGGTTTGCATTCGCTTCCGCATGTGTGTGTGTGTGTATATATATATATTGTTTAATATCAATTAGTTTTGTTTATTAACCATTTTAAGCAAATCCTTTCTAACATGGTTAGCTTTTAATTATCCATTATAGCATATATATTGTATCAGGAAATTTTATTCTATCATGGATAGTATTTAACCATTAGTAAACTCTTTTTCTAACTATGATAGGACATTGTTATTATGGAAATCCTTTTTCTATCATAGTTAGTAAAGAGATAATTGAATTAAAAGGGATATCTTAGGTTAATTAGGGAATTAGTAACTGTATGTTACAGCCACCATCATCTTCCTCTCAATCGAAGACCTTTCATCCACGCTTTGTTCTTCTTTCGTCTCCTCTGGTTTCACGGCTTTTCCAGATCACTTTCCCGCGACGGTGGAGTTCGAAGCAAACTACGACAACAATTCCGGCGCCGATTCTGACACGCAAGGCTAGATTAAATTTCTGGTGAACCCTCATTTACTTCTTTTACCCATTCCTTGTTCAACTTGAGCGAGTTTTGAGAGGGAATCGGTTCAAGATTCTAGGAATCTCTAATGAATACATATAGGAATTTATTTGACTTGAATTCAAGCTATGCACATTTATTTATTTTAGTTTTGGCTTGCTTACAAGTAGCCCTTTATTTTTCTTCAATTTTTGTCCGAATTGGTTACATGTTGTTGCTACCTGAACTGTTGTGAAATGGGGGGATAAAGAAAAGAGGAGTAAATTCTGATTTTAGTAATTAGATTATAATCATGTAGAGTTAAGGTTCAAAAAGTTTCAATTCTTCAATTATCTTTGGGTTTTCAATTCTTCTAAATTTGTTGTAATGTTCTAAATCTTACATGTGTGTACCTATAATTCTATGAAAGGATTGTTCTTGTAATGGATATTGAAGTCTTTTTGTTTATATACATATAAGATTAGACTTCTGTGCTTCTGTACTTTTGACTATAATTGTAAAGAGAATCTATTGATATTAGAAATTTTAGTGGCAATTTTGGGAAGGGAAGTTCTGCTTTGGATTCAGTTATGTCATGGTTGGAGTTCAAGAAATGATAAACTTAAAGATTTAGAATTTTGTTGCTTGGGACGCTTAGATGAAAGGATTTTTAGTTTTGGTAGGACCAAGAATTATTACAAGTTATAATGGGAATAAAAATTTGTTTTATTGGACTGGTGAATTAAGTGGATTTCACCTTTGCTGAATGGATTAATTAATGCTAGCTGGAGATTATTGCAGTGCTTGCAATGATGTGGATGAGGAGTGTGAAATAGATTAATGTATGCTTGTTGTTTCATATGATAGAATTTGAAGACTAAGGATATATTTAATAGGGTAATTATAGTGACTTAATTCTCTATTGGGTTATGCAATGTAATGTTAAATAATATTTAGTAAGGTTGATTAAGGTCAAGGTAATTTGGGGGAAAAATGTGAAAGTAAGTAGGGAATTTGGCCGTATTGCTTACACCTTATTGGTTATGTGCTTCTAAATTGTTGGTATGATTTGAGGACGAGTTGGAACATAGAAAATGAATCCCCTTTCCTTCTTCTTAATTCCTTAATTCCTTCTCCTTAAGTTGGCCGAATATAGTACAAAAAAAACAAAGTGAGTGCAATGAATCTATAAATTATGCAATAATTTTACATAAAGAAAATTGATATATTCTTGATATGTTTTGGTGTGTGAATTGACTAATAAAGTGTGATGTCTAATGTCATTTAAGAATGATGCCTTGGATGATTGAAATTGGAGGTAGAACTTGAGGTTCTTTATATGTACTTGCCCTACTTTTGGTAAAATTGTTTGTGTTTAGGTGATACTTGAATTGAACTTATCATGGCTTATCTAATGTTAACTTTGAGAATTGGAATGAATAAGCATAATTGATTATTTAAAGGTCAAATATGTTTTAGAAAAGGGATTGGGTAGTACTTCTAGGAACGAGAGTGACATTAATTAGTATACAATAAATGAATTTTTAATTATTTGTATGTGTTGTATTATTGCTTGTAGAAGTTGGTTATTAACACTTGAACGTTGGAGCTTATATTTATTTTGGTTTAAATACTAGGAGGTAACTACTTAAACTTGTTTGTGTGTGTGTGTCTATTGGTGAGCATATAGGTTAGTTTATGAAATTGTGTTTATTATTATATGCCTCGTGAGAATTTATGATTTGTTTGTTGCACACCGGTTAATATGACTATAATTATGTCATTCCGGAATGAGGTACCCTGTAAAACCCCAGGGACTAAAATGAATAAAACAAAAATATTATATGTTCAAGCGAGGGTTGTCAGTCCCTATTGAACCAGTTCAAGCGAGGGTACATCGACCATCGAGTCGTGAGTCCCTATTGAACTGAGATATTCCGGTGTGTTGTGTTTGATTTGACTTTTGTTATTGATGTTTAATTATGATTATTGATGTCTTAAATTATCATTATTATTGATGTTTTGAGTTGTGATGTATCTGTTTTTCGTGCTGCTGTAATACATGATTGGTAGTTACTTGAAATTAACATAGATAATATGTCCATGCGACACAAAATGTAACACTCACCACTTTACACATTATTATCACACACCACCTTGCGGGCATGCACATGCACGTAGTGCAAATATGTACGTAAGCGAGTGGTAGTAGTTGCGATTTCTGGGTCTACCCTAATCGTTGTCATTACAGGTACTAGATCGGGGAATGAGTGATGGGATGGATCTGGAGACATAGGAACTAAGCGTTATGTTTGCATACTATTTTTCATATTTCATTTATTAATTTGTAGACCATTTAATTCATTTTCCTTGGAGTACTGTATGTCTATGTATAATTCTAGGCTGGATAATTGTAATTATTTCTTGAACATGTTTATGTGCTTATTTGTAAATAGTTGTGAAAGGATTTAATCAGCTATTATTAGATTTGTTTAAATATCCATGTTAGTCAATTTTATCTAACATGGATATATCAGATTTGACATTTTTTAAATAAATGATTTTTAATTGTTACTCTTATATTTGATTGTGAAATTATTCATTATAATTTATTTATTTTTAAATTTACATTAAATCTTTTTCTAACTATGATAGGTTATTTTTGCAACTGAAATTATTTTCCTATCATGGTTAGCCTATCAATTTATATATTACGGAAAATAAGAAAAATCGTTTTTCTAACTATATTAGTCATTATTATAACATAAATTCTTTTTTCTAACATAGTTAGTATTGTAATTATTGTAGTTAATTAAGTTAAATTCTTTTTCTAACTATGTTAGTATTATTTATGAGTAAATTCTTTTCTAACATAGTAATTATGAAAAAAAATAATAGCGTAAAAATTGTTATAAAAATGTGGTTATTACACATCACCCACACAATAATAAGAGGAAGAGGAAGGAACACAGTATAGTGTAGGGTCTTGGTTGAAGGAAAAATCCCATGGTGAAGGGATTTACAATGTTTATAGAGAGGGAGGAAAGAATAGTTCAAAAGATGGAGAAGAGAGAGGAGAGAAGAGAGAAGAGAGAAGAGAGAAGTTTTAAAAACATTAATAATGGAGTTGGTCATAGATGAAGAGAAGATATACAATAATGGAGGGAAGTGGAAAGCAAGAGTCAGAAAAGTGTCTAGGAAGTAGGAAATTGGTGTGGTCATAAATACACATAAGGCTCGGTTTTTGGGGGTGGGGGTGTTGGAAAATGGTGATCACTCATGACAATCATTGGGCATTACACATAAGTGGGCTGGGCCGATGTGTTTAAAAGCTCATGTTAGTTAGTGAATAGGAGGAATTGTTCAGCTTGTTGGTAAAGCATTAGAAAGAGTATAATATAAGGGAAAGCATAAAAACCACAAATTTAAATGGTTACTCGTGTAAAAACAAAAGGGTTTAGAGATGTGAAAGCAAAACGGGATATTTACCACCTTTCAAGGGATATATTGATGATAATGATGATATTGGATGTATATATCATTGTTCATGTGAGATTATAATATAGATATGGAGTCAATATCAGTATGTTAAATTTGATTAATATTTTATATGATAAAAAGATTGGCGGGACAAAATATACCTTGAGATTAGATGTATTAGGATGGATCAAACGACTGGAAAATTATTTATAAACCAAGTGTGGTTGATTTAGTAGTTACCTTACTTCACCACTTAACTAGAAGTATCGAGTTCAAACTCTGGGAATGTACTTGTCCCTTGACTAATGTAACATCCCAAATTTTAAATTAGAGATAATTGAGAATTAATTAAGCTATTAGGATATCATTATTAAATTAAAAAGCCTTTCTGAATAAGTAAAAGAGGATAAATATATTTTGAGAAAACAATATGCCTATTTTCTTTGGAAATTAAGGAAAAAATAGTTGTAGTTTGAATTTTAAATTAAAACTTTCATGAAACATACTCAAAGGCATAAATAATTCTATGGTGAGAGAAAATATGGAAGTTGGTGTATAGAATAATTTTACAATTAGTTTTAAAGGGATTTAAAATGGAAAAGTAAAGAAATAAAGGTATAAGGGCAATTTGGTAATTTTCCCGGAAACCCTAACTCTCTCTTATCTCTTCACCAGCTGCCCCCTTCCCTTTCATTCTCGTCACTCCTCTCTTCCACCAAAAAGAAACATCATCCTCCTTGCCTCTTGTAACATCCCAAATTTTAAATTAGAGATAATGGAGTATTTATTTAGGGTCTTGCGGTGTAATTTAGGAAATCTAAAGTCTTAGGAATAAATTTATGATATTTTAGATGATTTATGCAAATTAAATCTCAATTATCTTTAGAAATTATATAAATTTAGTCAAAATAGTGGTTTGGAGTTAGAGACATCCATGAAAAGTAATTTTGGAACCTAGATAGTATTTTGATGGACAGAAAGAGGTACAATAATATATACAAACTTTTGGGTTAGAAATATAATTAAGAATAAACAATAGGGAAGTTAATAGTAATTTTCCCTAAATTATGAATAAATATCCCATCTCCTTCCTTCCTTTTCATTTTTCTCTCTCTCTCTCCCGCTCCCTCCGCTCTCCTTCCCTCTCACCAGACCCTCCCACCTTCGATTTCTCTCCTTTCTCCCTCCCACGCTGCTCGTCGTTCAGGCGGGCTATCGGCAACCACACGGTGGCGTCGACCGCCGCAGGTTCACAAGAGACCTCCCTCCGTCCTTCCTCTTTCTCTCACGGCTCACTTCCTCCGTCGTCTTTGAGTTTTCCGGCGAGTTAAGCGATGTACTGCGGCGGAAAAAGGTGAGCTTCAAGCATTCTCCCTGTTCTTCAAGTCACTTCTTCTTCCACCTTCATTTTCCTCACTGTTCTCCGCTTGTCATCTTCATTTTTCTTTATTTTCTGGCGACGGTTGAAGCCATTTGCGGCGACGGTGAGTACCTTTGACGCCGGCAAGCTCGGCTTCGAACTCAGGTGACCATTTTTGTTCCGTTTCCACCTTTCTTTGCTTCGATCTGGGCGAGATGTGAGAGTGAACCGAAAAATTACTAGGAGTTTCTAAGTTAAAAATTGGTTATGGGGAGTATAAAGCTTTGATTTTTGATATTTACAAGAGGATTTGAGGTTTTGTTTGAAAGTTAATGAGTTGTGTTCATATTTTCAAAACCCTAGATTTTTGGTATTGAAGAAATCTGAAGATTTAGAGTCACCTTGAGTATTAAACTTTTAAATTTATCATTGTGGTAGTTTCTTTAAGCTGAATCTAAAATTTTCCATGGTTGTTTTGTTGAGTTTTGAGGATTTTCATATCCAAATGGATTTTGATCTAGAGGAACTAAGTCCATCAAATTAAAGTGTAGATTTGTATGTCTTGTGTATGTGTAATTAATGTATAGATTAAGCTGAATGGGTTGCAAATTCTCTGCTATCTCTACAATAATGATTGAAAGGATTTAAGAAGACAAGGAGACTTATTATTTCTTTGTTTTGTGGCTCTTATTGGGGCTTATGCTTCTGTTTTGACTTTAATATAAAAAGGAAACTTATGTAGTGCAAGATAAGATATATTTTGAAACACACTTATTAAGCTTTGACTTGAAAAATTCTAGTTTCTTGAGCCATATTGGTTTCTTGTTTGATATAGGTTGATTCTGTTTTGACCAAGAGAAGTATCTAGTATTATGAAAGTGTTGTTTGAATTTGTTTAGGTTGATACGAATGGTTGAATGTTGGTTTATATTGAATTCATCCTTTTCTTAAATTGACCAAATGATGATTGAAATAAAGATGAATTAAATTGTGATAAAGATGTACAAGGGTGATTTTATCTATGAAAAAGTATCCCATATTTCTTTATCTTTTGAATTAAATGAATTCTTGGTTCTAAGATATTTCAAATTGCTATCAGAACATGTCAAAAGCAAGAAGCTATGATTTTTCAGTAAGTTTGTAGTACTTTCGGTTGGTAACATATTGTTTGTTTAATTGATCTTGTGACACCCTTATTGATGATAAACTGTAAATACTAATCAAGTTGTGTAATAGGCAATACAAATGGAACTAAAAGCAATGTTTTGTACTAAATACAATCTGATTTTTGAAAATAATAGTAGAAGATAAGTGGTGATATTACTACTTGTGACTTAAGGTGAAGTGGTAATTATTTCCTCTTTGGCTAATAGTGAAATTAGGTGTATTAAGTAATGGATAGAAGATTAGTTGCAAACAATTAATGGTGAAATTGTTGAAGAAGTTAATAGGATACTCCTAAGAATATAACTATGTTTTAAGCTGATTTTTGTGATATATATGTATGTACTCAAAATCTTTTATTCCTCATATGTTAATACAAAAAGCTAAACTGATGTGGGATAATGGCTTGATGAAAATATATAGGATATAATCATTCTAATAAAGAAATTTAGTTGCCCCTAAAATAAACATTACTTGTTTCTCTTATCTTATCGTATGTGATTGCTGCAACATGAGGCTCTTCCTCTCTCTGTGTGTGATAAAGTTCATGGGGAAAATGATTGAAGTGGCTTTAACTACTTGAGTTCATAAATGAAATGTGTGATTGTGATAGTGTGTTTATATTTGATTAATGTGAATTATGAGTTAAATTGGTTAAAGTATTTGAATTAAGAAAAATGGAAAAATGGGTAGTAATACGAGAGAGAGACGTTAGTTAATCTATGACTTAGAATGATTATTAACCTACTATTATTACATGGTGTAATAATAGGAAAATATTTGGAGGAAATATAAAGAAATGGTAAGGAAAGGCAGTGGATTGCTAAAGGCCAACAGGTAATCACACTTAAACTTGCTATAACATTGAGGGTGTCGTTAGCTAGGATTTTCTTAAAATCCTTTCTCCCCCTCTATATATATATTATCTTTGTAAAGTTATTTTTATATAAAACAGGCTATCGGGTGCCTTTTGTAACATACTGTTACTAATACCCCTAATTAACCTGTGACATCTCTTTTAGTTCAATAATATCTTTGCTAACTATGATAGAAAAAGGAATTTCAATAATATCAATATCTCTATCATAGTTAGAAAAAGAATATCCTAATGACTAAATTATTATCCATGATAGAAAAGAATAAACTAATACAATACAGCTGCTATCATGGATAATTTATTGCTAACCATGTTAGAAAGGAATTGTCTAACATGGTTAATAAACAAAACTAGTTGATATTAAACAATAAGTAGATATATATACATGCGGAAGCGAATGCAGACCTATAAATTGGCAATATACATTTCTAAACAAATTAAATAACCTCCACAACCTAATTCCCTTTCCTGATGCTTGCGCCCGTGCATGAATACCTGCAAAAATGTCAGTAATCGTGGGATGAGACAATTTGTCCCAGTAATCAACGCTTAACTCACTATAACAGTGAGATGTGCGGTAATTAAGGCGTCTAAAGGGTACCACAATTTAAATTCATTAATATGTATATAACCCAAATCTTCTTCCATTTAACACTTCAATCTCCCTGTCACGTCCAATTCAAATCCATGCATTCCTTACTGAATTTCTCATTCATACCTTTCTCAAATCCAATTTCTCGGCTCACATTCATGTACAATCCCTGGTGCTCTACTCGTGCCATTCCGGAGGCACTACGCTCGAGCCCTATATATGTTCCAAATGAGTTGACACTGTGCCCCTCTCACAATGAGGGGGCAATTTCCCTCTCTGGTAACCCCATGAGAGGGAAACCCCAATCTGTCTCCAATCAGAAAGGGAGCAGTCCCTGTCTCCAATCAGAAGACTGCTGGTCACAGTCTCCAATCTGTTAACCATTGGTCACAGTCTCCAATCTGTTAACCCGTACAAATAACCGTTGATTGGCCTATCGAACGGTTATCATCGCGCGATGGTACATATGTCTCAGTGTCATGCAATGTCCACAATATCCTTTTCAATATCTCACAGTATTCAACATCTCAATCACCATTTCCTTTCAATATCACCATCCCATTCACAACCATTCAATTCCTTCCCTCCACCTAACTATCATTATCCCTAACCAAGTACTACATAAATCCCTCACAATCTCAAACTCAACAATTCACGCCCTTTCAAACCACAATCCTCTTTAATCAGAATATGGTACCTGTATGTCATACTATTCAAGAACTACCACCACCACCAGGATAATATATATATAATGTAAATCAATCATTTATATAAAAATAATCGTGTTTGAAAGGCACCCGATAGCCTATTTTGTATAAAAATAATCTTTTAAAGATAATATATATAGAGGGTGAGAAGGGATTTTACAAAATCCCTAACTAACGTCACCCTCAATGTTATAGTAAGGTTAAGTGTGATTACCTGTCGCCCTTAGCAATTTACACAACTTTTCAACGTTCCTTTCTTGATGCCACGAAAGCCTACTTGCATCCACTCCTATAATGATATGGAGCAAAATGATAAATCAATATCATTTCGCTTTATCATAATTAAACGTCTCTCGTATCCGCATTACTACCCATTTTCCCCTCTTCTTGGTTATATTATTGTAGAAAGTTATGTGGATTCATAAATGCATACACACATAAGTCAATACACTTCTATTCCAGTCAATTCATAACATCAACATATGGAGCCGTGAGCATACCAATCAAACATAAACCATTGTCCACACCATATTTGATAAAGCCCTTTTTAACTCTTTCTAAAATTCAGTACCATATTCAATCATCAATTACTCGAAACTTTCAATAACTCAAACTACTATTCACTCTCACATCATCCACCCTTCAAACAGCTTCAAGCTACCAGGTAATTAATAATTTTCCTCGTAAAGCATAGAAACAATGCCATAATCACATTAGTTCTAACATTTTCATTTGCGAAAATACTACCAATCCCTCATATATATGTTTGACCATATCAACATCGATGATGACTTAGAAAATTGCCATTCCAAAATACACTGAAATCAAGCGGCAAAGATGTCATGTAGCAATTTAAACTCAGCATCAAAATCAAAGAAATTAGACAAACATGAATATTCTAAATCAAAACCAAACAGCAACAATATTTATCATTATTAAAAAAATTCAAGCAATCACATATGCTTTGTAACAAACCATAATTCAGCCAAAATTCCAATACACCTCTTTCCTAATGTAAAACCCTTACCAATTCTTTATTTTACACAAAATATTCAAACAACCCAAATATCAGCATTCATTTAACCACAATCAATAATTTACATGTACTTATGCTTCCTTAAACTCCACTCCTTTTGTTTACAATTCACAACTTCAACTCATAACATATACTCACATCTTATATGCTTCATTAAAATTCTGTTTAGAAGAAATATCAACGACTCAAACATGACACCAAAATCATCAACCACAACAACACTTGTAGCGGTCACAATGTCCATAAAATGATCAATGTAACTTTGGTACATTAGTTCACGAAGAAAAACACACAAAATGACCATTATAACCACAAAGAATTCAAGCTACCCCTTACAACATATAATACATCATTCCAATTTGCATTCATCATCCAAACATAATTCTATCACCAAATCAAACAAACAAAACAAGCTTTTCACCCTTTTTAAATCTTTCTCTTCTTTAAGAACATCAATTTCAATCCAAAGGAATCAGACCAATCAAGCATAATTTAAAACATCCCTTACTTCAAATAAATTTTACCGCTTTATTCTGTTCAAACAGAAATACTAATAGCTCAAGGAAAGATTCACTTACAAGCATCCCAACTACATCATAACACTTTAAAACTTACACAAAACATACCCCTCCTAACAACAATCAATTTAACCTAACTAAAATTCTATAACCGAAATTCCAAACAAGGCAACATCAATTTTACCTTCCTTTCAACTTGTATAACTGTACACATACACATGCATACCATTTATAATCATTATTCACCCAATTCAGCAGCACATAAAAACAAAGAAGCAAAACAAAATCAATGCATTCCTTTACTAATTTTATAATCTATAAAACACCACAATCAACCTTAGTCAAATAATCAAACCCTCAAACATATGTCTCTTAGAAAACCAATTCGGCCAAAACATAGAGAATATGTGCAACCATTTAACTCCATTGATCAAACAAAACAACAACAAAAATAGAATTTGTATATCATATCCTATCAAAACAGAACTTGCCTCCGCCTAAACGGAAATCAACAAATTCAGCAACAAAACAATTACATATTATCAACTCTATAACACACTTACACAAGTTTAATCAATTTTTAACTTCTTTAGACTCCAATGAACACCATGATGCCCAAGGTAAGGGATTTTTAGTAAGCTACGCAAATCCACAAATACACATTCAATAAATCTCCTAAACACTAAAACAAAACCAATGCCTAATCTGTCTTGGTTAATTTTTATACCCAAATCTTAAATCCCATTCGAACTCTTACAGCCTCACACAAAGTCAGAGAGGAAAAAGGTATGAAATGGAAAACTAAAATTTACCTAAGCTTGAATATTCACTTGCACAAGCAGTAGGACGCCGGAAGTGTCGCCAGACCCGCCGGAGATGAGGAAACTGGTAGAGAGGAGTGAAGAACGACGAGACCAAAGGGAAAACAGTGAGAAATCAAGTTGGAAAGAGGAGTAATTCGAGTAGACAAAAGAAAGACTGAACCTTTACCTTTTCCCGCTGTTGTGCGACGGCGAACTAGCCGCTTCTTCGCCGGAAAAACAGAGACGGTGGAGGCAGAGAGTGACGAGGATGAAGAGCACAGGAAAGAGAAAGAAGAGATGGGTTTCGGTGAGTATGAGAGGAGAAGTAAGACGGACGGCTTTGTTGCCGCCGTCGCCTGTGGCCGTCACCGGGGAAAAGGGAGAGGAACGAAGAAGAAGAACGAAGAAGAAGGCGGAGGGAGGATGCGAATAGAGACTGTGAAGGAGAGGCCACGCCACCATGCCATCGCGCCGTCGCCGGATTCAGAGGGTCGAAGGGTTAGGGTTCGAGTGGAAGGGAAGGAGAAAACGAAGAAGATGAAGAAATGGGGGGGGTCCATCGGGTTTTTGAGGAAGGAAGGAGGAAGGGAGTGTTTGGTTAGGGAGAAATAAGGGTGGTTTTTGATAATTAAAGTCTGAACTTGCCATAGTGTACTCATTTTGATTTAAAACCACTTAAACCAGCCTCCAATCTCCTTAAACTTCAAAATATTTTTAACTTTACCATTCCCTCATATTTCAAACTCTTCATTTCTTAATTAATTATATGCACATTTGCTGCTCAAAATTTTCAAAATGTCCCCAAAAATCACCAAAAATTCCTAAAAATTCCAAAATTCCCAATTTCTCCATTTATTATTTCCCAAAACACTCCTTGATCCTGTATTAAATTTTTAGGATGTTACAATTCTCCTCCTCTAAAATAATTTCGTCCTCGAAATTAAGGGAATTTCCATTAGAAATAAGAAAAAAAACAGTTTCTTGGACTGATAATCCCATCTCAAGAAAAAGAAAAAGGAATTTGGTTATAAGTAAGGAAGACTGAACTCATTGGCAATGAGAATTCATTGCCATAAGTGTCATCCATATGACACCGCAGAGATGCTATCGATGATTTAGAAGAACTATGAACACTTTAACTAAGGTTGTTGTCGCAGTTTTCTGGTCAAATGTAGTCAAGTGCGAAGTAGGAAAGATGTTTCTTATGATAAAGGTGAGGTTAAGGATACTAGATCCCATTCTCAAGTTCATTAAAAGGTTTAAAAGAGGTGAAATCAAGTCAGATTGACTTGAATGTATATAACCTTTTGAACAAGGTTAGAAACACTACGCCAGAAAACTAGGAGTATAACTAAAATTCTATTCAAAATCACAATTAATTCTGCTATACTAGCAGATTATTGAACGAATCTGTCAGAAATCACAATATACCAGGAGTAGCATAATCAATTTCACTACAACAATCTGATGCACGAATCTAACACACAATAAGATCCAATCAATTTATTCACTTTAACATCAAGTTCACAGGAAGTATCCCACAACAAATCTCCTTTATATCCATTCCAGTACTTGCAGCAATAAAAGTAAACATTCCCTAACTCATTATTCGTTTTTCATAGACAAAGTCATATTCAAATATGTATGAGAATTCCCATTTCATTGAGAATTTATTCAGCCAATGTCTAAAACGACAACACCAGTCAATGTACTATGAGCCATCAAACCCTTGTAGTCAATGTTGTGCATAACTCAAGCCTAAACAATATTCATGTTCAAAAATCCTCAGTTTTTAATTCATAACCAAAATATTACTTTAAGATATCCAAGCACATTTTAACTCAAGTATTTCCCCTAATGAACCTTAACCTGAAACCTAAATTTCTTCAATCAATCATCAATTCATAGTTGTCACTTCAAAACCATCAATCCATATTGGTAGTAATTCACATATTGATAACAATTCCCAACAACACACCAACATCACTACTTCCTCTTCATCATGGAGCAATTCAACCAACATATCACTCACGATTTCCTTCATATTCAAAACTTCACCAATTAAATTTCCCTTAAACTAAATTTTTCTTTTCTTCTCTTTCATCATCACCAAACATTGACAATCTTTCAAATAAATCCTTATCCACCGATTGCTAATAGAACTTCAACATATTCAACAAGATCCTATTTCTTTTCATATCCTATTAACATCTCATATTATAAGGAACATAGCACTAACCACAATTTCCTAAATCCTTTTCTTCATTCCCTTGAATCATACTTCCTATAATTAAACATGTAAAGCATAAACCTCATCAAAACTTCCTAATAATTGAAACGTCACACCAAACCAAAATAATTTAGTTCAAAACAAAATCAATGCACATTTATAATCAAATCACATCACAATCAAAAATCACAACAACATACATCATGGCGGCGTTTTTCTAAAGAAAACCTTTCAAGAAAGTCTTATAAAAACATCAAACTTATTTAGTTTACCAATGAAGTTCAACAAAAGACTATCAATCATTCTTCAATAAAATCTAACATTACTATAACCATTTAACATAATATGTAACTTAACTTATTAATCACCATCATCAATTACACTTAAACAACACTCACTTATCATTCTATAAAGATTTTGTCTAACTGTACAAACAAAATTTGAAACAACAATTACCTTCAAATAACCACTTATAATCAAACATCAAAGTATAGATTTCAAAACAACCAATATCCATGGATTTTCAATTAAACCAATTAATAAACAAGTCAACTTTCCAACTAATCAAACAATTTAACTAAATAAATAACGATCAGAAGACAAGATCAACAATTCTTATTTCATAGTGTATTCATTATCAATTGTTATTTTCGAATTCCTTAATCTTTTAACCCAATAAGGGATCTCATGATGCCTCGACTATGATTATGGCCGGCACATAACTATACTCGAGACCCCAGAGAAGCATCCTTATTTCGTCATTCTTCCTAAATTCTTATACATATCAATATTATTTCGTTATTCTTTCTATGTTCATCTCAACCTCTCCACAATACCTATTCAATTTCTCTTATCACTCTCTCCCCACCACGGGATGAGCGATAATCCTCTCAAAAAGCAGAGTATCATGCACAGAAGGAAGGGAATACTAAGAATGTATATTGTCAATCTATATGCAATGCAGCACAGTCCTAGGTTATCGTATACCAAATACTGATAACCAAGTTGTAACATACTGTTACTAATTCCCCTAATTAACCTGTGACATCTCTTTTAGTTCAATAATATCTTTGCTAACTATGATAGAAAAAGGAATTTCAATAATATCAATATCTCTATCATAGTTAGAAAAAGAATATCCTAATGACTAAATTATTATCCATGATAGAAAAGAATAAACTAATACAATACAGCTGCTATCATGGATAATTTATTGCTAACCATGTTAGAAAGGAATTGTCTAACATGGTTAATAAACAAAACTAGTTGATATTAAACAATAAGTAGATATATATACATGCGGAAGCGAATGCAGACCTATAAATTGGCAATATACATTTCTAAACAAATTAAATAACCTCCACAACCTAATTCCCTTTCCTGATGCTTGCGCCCGTGCATGAATACCTGCAAAAATGTCAGTAATCGTGGGATGAGACAATTTGTCCCAGTAATCACCGCTTAACTCACTATAACAGTGAGATGTGCGGTAATTAAGGCGTCTAAAGGGTACCACAATTTAAATTCAGTAATATGTATATAACCCAAATCTTCTTCCATTTAACACTTCAATCTCCCTGTCACGTCCAATTCAAATCCATGCATTCCTTACTGAATTTCTCATTCATACCTTTCTCAAATCTAATTTCTCGGCTCACATTCATGTACAATCCCTGGTGCTCTACTCGTGCCATTCCGGAGGCACTACACTCGAGCCCTATATATGTTCCAAATGAGTTGACACTGTGCCCGTCTCACAATGAGGGGCAATTTCCCTCTCTGGTAACCCCATGAGAGGGAAACCCCAATCTGTCTCCAATCAGAAAGGGAGCAGTCCCTGTCTCCAATCAGAAGACTGCTGGTCACAGTCTCCAATCTGTTAACCATTGGTCACAGTCTCCAATCTGTTAACCCGTACAAATAACCGTTGATTGGCCTATCGAACGGTTATCATCGCGCGATGGTACATATGTCTCAGTGTCATGCAATGTCCACAATATCCTTTTCAATATCTCACAGTATTCAACATCTCAATCACCATTTCCTTTCAATATCACCATCCCATTCACAACCATTCAATTCCTTCCCTCCACCTAACTATCATTATCCCTAACCAAGTACTACATAAATCCCTCACAATCTCAAACTCAACAATTCACGCCCTTTCAAACCACAATCCTCTTTAATCAGAATATGGTACCTGTATGTCATACTATTCAAGAACTACCACCACCACCAGGATAATATATATATAATGTAAATCAATCATTTATATAAAAATAATCGTGTTTGAAAGGCACCCGATAGCCTATTTTGTATAAAAATAATCTTTTAAAGATACTATATATAGAGGGAGAGAAGGGATTTTACAAAATCCCTAACTAACGTCACCATCAATGTTATAGCAAGGTTAAGTGTGATTACCTGTCGCCCTTAGCAATTTACACAACTTTTCAACGTTCCTTTCTTGATGCCACGAAAGCCTACTTGCATCCACTCCTATAATGATATGGAGCAAAATGATAAATCAATATCATTTCCCTTTATCATAATTAAACGTCTCTCGTATCCGCATTACTACCCATTTTCCCCTCTTCTTGGTTATATTATTGTAGAAAGTTATGTGGATTCATAAATGCATACACACATAAGTCAATACACTTCTATTCCAGTCAATTCATAACATCAACATATGGAGCCGCGAGCATACCAATCAAACATAAACCATTGTCCACACCATATTTGATAAAAGCCCTTTTTAACTCTTTCTAAAATTCAGTACCATATTCAATCATCAATTACTCGAAACTTTCAATAACTCAAACTACTATTCACTCTCACATCATCCACCCTTCAAACAGCTTCAAGCTACCAGGTAATTAATAATTTTCCTCGTAAAGCATAGAAACAATGCCATAATCACATTAGTTCTAACATTTTCATTTGCGAAAATACTACCAATCCCTCATATATATGTTTGACCATATCAACATCGATGATGACTTAGAAAATTGCCATTCCAAAATACACTGAAATCAAGCGGCAAAGATGTCATGTAGCAATTTAAACTCAGCATCAAAATCAAAGAAATTAGACAAACATGAATATTCTAAATCAAAACCAAACAGCAACAATATTTATCATTATTAAAAAAATTCAAGCAATCACATATGCTTTGTAACAAACCATAATTCAGCCAAAATTCCAATACACCTCTTTCCTAATGTAAAACCCTTACCAATTCTTTATTTTACACAAAATATTCAAACAGCCCAAATATCAGCATTCATTTAACCACAATCAATAATTTACATGTACTTATGCTTCCTTAAACTCCACTCCTTTTGTTTACAATTCACAACTTCAACTCATAACATATACTCACATCTTATATGCTTCATTAAAATTCTGTTTAGAAGAAATATCAACGACTCAAACATGACACCAAAATCATCAACCACAACAACACTTGTAGCGGTCACAATGTCCATAAAATGATCAATGTAACTTTGGTACATTAGTTCACGAAGAAAAACACACAAAATGACCATTATAACCACAAAGAATTCAAGCTACCCCTTACAACATATAATACATCATTCCAATTTGCATTCATCATCCAAACATAATTCTATCACCAAATCAAACAAACAAAACAAGCTTTTCACCCTTTTTAAATCTTTCTCTTCTTTAAGAACATCAATTTCAATCCAAAGGAATCAGACCAATCAAGCATAATTTAAAACATCCCTTACTTCAAATAAATTTTACCGCTTTATTCTGTTCAAACAGAAATACTAATAGCTCAAGGAAAGATTCACTTACAAGCATCCCAACTACATCATAACACTTTAAAACTTACACAAAACATACCCCTCCTAACAACAATCAATTTAACCTAACTAAAATTCTATAACCGAAATTCCAAACAAGGCAACATCAATTTTACCTTCCTTTCAACTTGTATAACCGTACACATACACATGCATACCATTTATAATCATTATTCACCCAATTCAGCAGCACATAAAAACAAAGAAGCAAAACAAAATCAATGCATTCCTTTACTAATTTTATAATCTATAAAACACCACAATCAACCTTAGTCAAATAATCAAACCCTCAAACATATGTCTCTTAGAAAACCAATTCGGCCAAAACATAGAGAATACGTGCAACCATTTAACTCCATTGATCAAACAAAACAACAACAAAAATAGAATTTGTATATCATATCCTATCAAAACAGAACTTGCCTCCGCCTAAACGGAAATCAACAAATTCAGCAACAAAACAATTACATATTATCAACTCTATAACACACTTACACAAGTTTAATCAATTTTTAACTTCTTTAGACTCCAATGAACACCATGATGCCCAAGGTAAGGGATTTTTAGTAAGCTACGCAAATCCACAAATACACATTCAATAAATCTCCTAAACACTAAAACAAAACCAATGCCTAATCTGTCTTGGTTAATTTTTATACCCAAATCTTAAATCCCATTCGAACTCTTACAGCCTCACACAAAGTCAGAGAGGAAAAAGGTATGAAATGGAAAACTAAAATTTACCTAAGCTTGAATATTCACTTGCACAAGCAGTAGGACGCCGGAAGTGTCGCCAGACCCGCCGGAGACGAGGAAACTGGTAGAGAGGAGTGAAGAACGACGAGACCAAAGGGGAAACAGTGAGAAATCAAGTTGGAAAGAGGAGTAATTCGAGTAGACAAAAGAAAGACTGAACCTTTACCTTTTCCCGCTGTTGTTCGACGGCGAACTAGCCGCTTCTTCGCCGGAAAAACAGAGACGGTGGAGGCAGAGAGTGACGAGGATGAAGAGCACAGGAAAGAGAAAGAAGAGATGGGTTTCGGTGAGTATGAGAGGAGAAGTAAGACGGACGGCTTTGTTGCCGCCGTCGCCTGTGGCCGTCACCGGGGAAAAGGGAGAGGAACGAAGAAGAAGAACGAAGAAGAAGGCGGAGGGAGGATGCGAATAGAGACTGTGAAGGAGAGGCCACGCCACCATGCCATCGCGCCGTCGCCGGATTCAGAGGGTCGAAGGGTTAGGGTTCGAGTGGAAGGGAAGGAGAAAACGAAGAAGATGAAGAAATGGGGGGGGTCCGTCGGGTTTTTGAGGAAGGAAGGAGGAAGGGAGTGTTTGGTTAGGGAGAAATAAGGGTGGTTTTTGATAATTTAAAGCCTGAACTTGCCATAGTGTACTCATTTTGATTTAAAACCACTTAAACCAGCCTCCAATCTCTTCATTTCTTAATTAATTATATGCACATTTGCTGCTCAAAATTTTCAAAATGTCCCCAAAAATCACCAAAAATTCCTAAAAATTCCAAAATTCCCAATTTCTCCATTTATTATTTCCCAAAACACTCATTGATCCTGTATTAAATTTTTAGGATGTTACACCTTTCAAACACGATTATTTTATATAAATGATTGATTTACATTTTATATATATTATCCTGGTGGTGGTGGTAGTTCCTGAATAGTATGACATACAGGTACCATATTCTGATCAAAGAGGATTGAGGGTTTAAAGTGCGTGAATTGTTGAGTTTGAGATTGTGAAGGATTTATGTAGTACTTAGTTAAGGATAATGATAGTTAGGTTGAGGGAAGGAATTGAATAGTTGTGAATGAGATTGAGATATTGAAAGGAAAGGGTGATTGTGATGTTGAATATTGTGACGAGGTATTGAAAAGGTTATTGTGAGTATTTGCATGACACTGATTTTTATATGTACCATCGCGCGATGATAACTGTCGATAGGCCAATCGACAGTTATTTGTACTGATGATCCTTTTCGGATTGATTGGATTGGGGATCATAGGTCAACTTATTGAGAGAAGTGACCTACGGTTGTTAAGGCATTTTAGAGCCCAACCGCCCCTACGGTTGTTAAGGCATTTGAGAGCCCAACCGTTCCCATTCTGCAATGGAAAACAGAATTGGGGTTCCCTCTCTGGGGATTTCCAGAGGGGGAAATTGTCCCCTCATTATGGAGAGGGACACAGTGTCAAATCATATAGTGAAGATTAGATGCTTGAATGCCCCGGGATGGCACAATGCATCTATAGGTGAGTGTGAGAGTTGTGGTGGTAGTAACATTAGATTGGAGACTGGGGAGGTGATATTTAGTTAAGTGGAATTGACTGAGGGATTTGAGTGATATGTGGGAAATAGAGATGATGAATTTGAGTTGATTTAGACGGAGGGACTTGAATGATGAATGAAAGACTTGACATGTATATATATATTATTGGTTTTAAACGTGGTACCCTTTAGACGCCCTCGCTACCGCACATCTCACTGTTATAGTGAGTTAAGCGGTGATTACTGGGACAAATTGTCTCATCCCACGATTACTGACATCTTTGCAGGTATTCATGCACGGGCGCAAGCATCAGGAAAGGGAATTAGGTTTCAAAGGTTATTTAGATTAGTTAGTTATGTATATTGCCAATTTGTATAGGCCTGCATCTGCTTCCGCATATTTTTCTATCAAACTGGATATTAGAACTAGAGATATTGATTATGGATTGTAATATAAGTAAAGTACTTTTCTAACTATGATAGGTTTCTATTAATAAGGAAAGTCTTTTCTATCATAGTTAGGAGGTAATAATAATTAGATTTTATAATATTGGTTAATCAGTAATAGTGACAGGTTATTATACTTTATCATTAGGTTGCCTACTTTTTCTAACCATGTTAGGTTGATCTTTTCTAACATGGTTAGCTGCTGATTATCCATGATAGTATTCGTATTGTATTAGGAAATTCTTTTCTATCATGGATAATTACATAAACTATTAGGAAGTTCATTTTCTAACTATGATAGATTTATTTTCTATCATAGTTAGCAAAGTAATTGTTTAATTAAAACTTATAATGATGGTTAATTAGGGAATTAGTAACAGATTGTTACAACTTGGTTATCAGTATTTGGTATACGATAACCTAGGACTGTGCTGCATTGCATATAGATTGGCAATATACATTCTATAGTTTCCCTTCCTTCCGTGCATGATATTCTGTCGTTTGAGAGGAATATCACTCATCCCGTGGTGGGGAGAGAGTGATAAGAGCAATTGAATAGGTAATGTGGAGAGGTTGAGAAGAATATAGAAAGAAAATGAAATAAACAAAGACACTAATAAGAATTTAGGAAGAATAACGAAATAAGGATGATTCTCTGGGGTCTCGAGTATAGTTATGTGCTAGCCATAACCATAGTCGAGGCATCATGAGATACCTTATTGGGTTAAGGGATTATGGAAACTTGAAAATGACAATTAATAATGAATACAATGTGAATAAGAATTGTTGACTTTGTATTGTATATGTTTATCATTTATTGAATTGTTTGCTTGATTGATGAACCAACTTATTTTGTTTGATTGTTTTGATCGAAATTCTATTGAAATTATTAGTTTTTAAAATCTTCACTTTGATATTTGATTATAAAATTATATTTTGATTATCTTTCAATTAGTAATGGTTGGTGGTTACATCATTATTAGTAGAAAAAGGTTGTTGCCCATTTATCTTAAGTGGCTGGAGGCTTCCTCACTACAGTTAGTGATTGGAAGCAGCCCCCTTAATAATAGATAGATGATGGTAGCCCTTCATTACTTCATGAGTTGATGTCTCCCTACCATTACTAAACAAAATACCGGTAAGTTAATTGTTTTAAAGTGATTATCAGTTGAATTCTATGTAGTTAATTATAGATAATTGAATATTTTTGGCAAGTAAATCATAAGTAATTGAAAGAATTTGGCTGTTAATACTAAGTGAATGGAAACTGGTATGTTGCTAATTGTTGGTGAAATTGTACATTGTAGTGATAGAAATGAACTGATTTCATATTTTTTTTATTGTTAAATTTTGTTGGTTGATTGTCACGATATGGATGTATTTGGATTGATTATTGCTTTGTGCATATGTGATAATGCTATTAAAGTTAGCTTGGTATTAACATGTGATGATTATTTTAAGGAAGCATAATGGATTCTAAATGGTAGCATTGCATGAATCTTTCTCTTGAGCTGTGAATCTAATTGGGTTTGGATTTGTCCTGATTCTTTGAAAACTTTGTTCTGGATGTTAGTAACTGTAAGGGAATTAATTAATGTTTAAATTGGTGATTGTTTTTCAAAATGTATGCTGAAGTGAACATGGGATTGTGCATTTCTTAATGTAAAAGATAGGGTGTTTGAGGTCTTTTTGATAATTTCTAGTGTTTATGAAGGGAAACAAGCCTTAAATATGCAAGTTTAGATTTTACTAGTTTCTAAGGATCTGAAAAATTCCTGGATTGCGGTCCTATTTTGCTAGGAAATTCTAACTAAGAGTACATTCGAATAGGTATATGTGTGAAGGCATTTAGCTATTGTTGTTGAAGTCATGGTTATATGGCTATGGTTTAAGCATGAAGTGAATTTAAATTGTGATTTGTGTGAAGAATAGAATTTTATTTATACTTCCAGATTTCTTGCGTAGTGTTTCTAGCCTTGTTCAAAAGGTTATATGTATTCAAATCAATCTAACTCGATTTCACCTCTTTTGAATCCTTTAAGGAGGAACTTGGAGAATGTATCAGTTAGAATGTGGAATAGTTGGAATCAAGCGTTAGGAATTCATTATTTGAAGATTTTAGGAATTTAGGGAATTATGGGAAGTCACAATTGTTGAATTTGTATTGATTGAAATAGAGGTCATTGAAGGAAGTTTTGACTTTAAGGATGAAAATACTTTATATTGGCTATGTACCGATTAATGACTAGAAATTGGCATAAAGAGAGAAATTTAGGAATTTATGCTTTGAATTGGAGTTAGGGTGATTAATTAGTAGTACATCGTGGGTTCATGACTCAGAGCAATGTATTGATATTGAAAGATATTATGACTTGGTGATGTGTTAATATTAGGATTTTATGGATGAGTGTATATATATTAAGTTAGAATTATGAGCCAAAGTTACAACTGAAATTTTAGGAGTTGATGTCTTACAACAAAGAAGTGAGGTCTTGAAATAAGATTGAGGAAACCATTGGAGTTTGAAAAATGATGTTATCATTTATGATGGACGACTTTAATACGAGTAATATAAGGTTAGGGTAGTTTAGTAAATGAAGGTTAGTTAAGGGAAGCGGGATGAGGATTGGTGAATATCTATGGGATTAACTGTGGATACATGGTGAAAATAGTGTTGAGTGCATTAAATTATGGTTGAATAGTTAGAACTTTGCATATAGTTAGAGCTGAATTACATATTTCTTGGTTTTAGGCGTTATTTCAAGCGAATTTTGGGGACAAAATTCCTAAAAGGTGGGGTAAATCGTAACATCCCAAATTTTAAATTAGAGATAATGGAGTATTTATTTAGGGTCTTGCGGTGTAATTTAGGAAATCTAAAGTCTTAGGAATAAATTTATGATATTTTAGATGATTTATGCAAATTAAATCTCAATTATCTTTAGAAATTATATAAATTTAGTCAAAATAGTGGTTTGGAGTTAGAGACATCCACGAAAAGTATTTTTGGAACCTAGATAGTATTTTGATGGACAGAAAGAGGTACCATAATATATACAAACTTTTGGGTTAGAAATATAATTAAGAATAAACAATAGGGAAGTTAATAGTAATTTTCCCTAAATTATAAATAAATATCCCATCTCCTTCCTTCCTTTTCATTTTTCTCTCTCTCTCTCTCGCTCCCTCCGCTCTCCTTCCCTCTCACCAGACCCTCCCACCTTCGATTTCTCTCCTTTCTCCCTCCCACGCTGCTCGTCGTTCAGGCGGGCTATCGGCAACCACACGGCGGCGTCGACCGCCGCAGGTTCACAAGAGACCTCCCTCCGTCCTTCCTCTTTCTCTCACGGCTCACTTCCTCCGTCGTCTTTGAGTTTTCCGGCGAGTTAAGCGATGTACGGCGGCGGAAAAAGGTGAGCTTCAAGCATTCTCCCTATTCTTCAAGTCACTTCTTCTTCCACCTTCATTTTCCTCACTGTTCTCCGCTTGTCATCTTCATTTTTCTTTATTTTCCGACGACGGTTGAAGCCATTTGCGGCGACGGTGAGTACCTTTGACGCCGGCAAGCTCGGCTTCGAACTCAGGTGACCATTTTTGTTCCGTTTCCACCTTTCTTTGCTTCGATCTGGGCGAGATGTGAGAGTGAACCGAAAAATTACTAGGAGTTTCTAAGTTAAAAATTGGTTATGGGGAGTATAAAGCTTTGATTTTTGATATTTACAAGAGGATTTGAGGTTTTGTTTGAAAGTTAATGAGTTGTGTTCATATTTTCAAAACCCTAGATTTTTGGTATTGAAGAAATCTGAAGATTTAGAGTCACCTTGAGTATTAAACTTTTAAATTTATCATTGTGGTAGTTTCTTTAAGCTGAATCTAAAATTTTCCATGGTTTTTTTGTTGAGTTTTGAGGATTTTCATATCCAAATGGATTTTGATCTAGAGGAACTAAGTCCATCAAATTAAAGTGTAGATTTGTATGTCTTGTGTATGTGTAATTAATGTATAGATTAAGCTGAATGGGTTGCAAATTCTCTGCTATCTCTACAATAATGATTGAAAGGATTTAAGAAGACAAGGAGACTTATTATTTCTTTGTTTTGTGGCTCTTATTGGGGCTTATGCTTCTGTTTTGACTTTAATATAAAAAGGAAACTTATGTAGTGCAAGATAAGATATATTTTGAAACACACTTATTAAGCTTTGACTTGAAAAATTCTAGTTTCTCGAGCCATATTGGTTTCTTGTTTGATATAGGTTGATTCTGTTTTGACCAAGAGAAGTATCTAGTATTATGAAAGTGTTGTTTGAATTTGTTTAGGTTGATACGAATGGTTGAATGTTGGTTTATATTGAATTCATCCTTTTCTTAAATTGACCAAATGATGATTGAAATAAAGATGAATTAAATTGTGATAAAGATGTACAAGGATGATTTTATCTATGAAAAAGTATCCCATATTTCTTTATCTTTTGAATTAAATGAATTCTTGGTTCTAAGATATTTCAAATTGCTATCAGAACATGTCAAAAGCAAGAAGCTATGATTTTTCAGTAAGTTTGTATTACTTTCGGTTGGTAACATATTGTTTGTTTAATTGATCTTGTGACACCCTTATTGATGATAAACTGTAAATACTAATCAAGTTGTGTAATAGGCAATACAAATGGAACTAAAAGCAATGTTTTGTACTAAATACAATCTGATTTTTGAAAATAATAGTAGAAGATAAGTGGTGATATTACTACTTGTGACTTAAGGTGAAGTGGTAATTATTTCCTCTTTGGCTAATAGTGAAATTAGGTGTATTAAGTAATGGATAGAAGATTAGTTGCAAACAATTAATGGTGAAATTGTTGAAGAAGTTAATAGGATACTCCTAAGAATATAACTATGTTTTAAGCTGATTTTTGTGATATATATGTATGTACTCAAAATCTTTTATTCCTCATATGTTAATACAAAAAGCTAAACTGATGTGGGATAATGGCTTGATGAAAATATATAGGATATAATCATTCTAATAAAGAAATTTAGTTGCCCCTAAAATAAACATTACTTGTTTCTCTTATCTTATCGTATGTGATTGCTGCAACATGAGGCTCTTCCTCTCTCTGTGTGTGATAAAGTTCATGGGGAAAATGATTGAAGTGGCTTTAACTACTTGAGTTCATAAATGAAATGTGTGATTGTGATAGTGTGTTTATATTTGATTAATGTGAATTATGAGTTAAATTGGTTAAAGTATTTGAATTAAGAAAAATGGAAAAATGGGTAGTAATACGAGAGAGAGACGTTAGTTAATCTATGACTTAGAATGATTATTAACCTACTATTATTACATGGTGTAATAATAGGAAAATATTTGGAGGAAATATAAAGAAATGGTAAGGAAAGGCAGTGGATTGCTAAAGGGCGACAGGTAATCACACTTAAACTTGCTATAACATTGAGGGTGTCGTTAGCTAGGATTTTCTTAAAATCCTTTCTCCCCCTCTGTATATATATTATCTTTGTAAAGTTATTTTTATATAAAACAGGCTATCGGGTGCCTTTCAAACACGATTATTTTATATAAATGATTGATTTACATTTTATATATATTATCCTGGTGGTGGTGGTAGTTCCTGAATAGTATGACATACAGGTACCATATTCTGATCAAAGAGGATTGAGGGTTGAAAGTGCGTGAATTGTTGAGTTTGAGATTGTGAAGGATTTATGTAGTACTTAGTTAAGGATAATGATAGTTAGGTTGAGGGAAGGAATTGAATAGTTGTGAATGAGATTGAGATATTGAAAGGAAAGGGTGATTGTGATGTTGAATATTGTGACGAGGTATTGAAAAGGTTATTGTGAGTATTTGCATGACACTGATTTTTATATGTACCATCGCGCGATGATAACTGTCGATAGGCCAATCGACAGTTATTTGTACTGATGATCCTTTTCGGATTGATTGGATCGGGGATCATAGGTCAACTTATTGAGAGAAGTGACCTACGGTTGTTAAGGCATTTTAGAGCCCAACCGCCCCTACGGTTGTTAAGGCATTTGAGAGCCCAACCGTTCCCATTCTGCAATGGAAAACAGAATTGGGGTTCCCTCTCTGGGGATTGCCAGAGGGGGAAATTGTCCCCTCATTATGGAGAGGGACACAATGTCAAATCATATAGTGAAGATTAGATGCTTGAATGCCCCGGGATGGCACAATGCATCTATAGGTGAGTGTGAGAGTTGTGGTGGTAGTAACATTAGATTGGAGACTGGGGAGGTGATATTTAGTTAAGTGGAATTGACTGAGGGATTTGAGTGATATGTGGGAAATAGAGATGATGAATTTGAGTTGATTTAGACGGAGGGACTTGAATGATGAATGAAAGACTTGACATGTATATATATATTATTGGTTTTAAATGTGGTACCCTTTAGACGCCCTCGCTACCGCACATCTCACTGTTATAGTGAGTTAAGCGGTGATTACTGGGACAAATTGTCTCATCCCACGATTACTGACATCTTTGCAGGTATTCATGCACAGGCGCAAGCATCAGGAAAGGGAATTAGGTTTCAAAGGTTATTTAGATTAGTTAGTTATGTATATTGCCAATTTGTATAGGCCTGCATCTGCTTCCGCATATTTTTCTATCAAACTGGATATTAGAACTAGAGATATTGATTATGGATTGTAATATAAGTAAAGTACTTTTCTAACTATGATAGGTTTCTATTAATAAGGAAAGTCTTTTCTATCATAGTTAGGAGGTAATAATAATTAGATTTTATAATATTGGTTAATCAGTAATAGTGACAGGTTATTATACTTTATCATTAGGTTGCCTCCTTTTTCTAACCATGTTAGGTTAATCTTTTCTAACATGGTTAGCTGCTGATTATCCATGATAGTATTCGTATTGTATTAGGAAATTCTTTTCTATCATGGATAATTACATAAACTATTAGGAAGTTCATTTTCTAACTATGATAGATTTATTTTCTATCATAGTTAGCAAAGTAATTGTTTAATTAAAACTTATAATGATGGTTAATTAGGGAATTAGTAACAGATTGTTACACCTCTCCATTTTCTCTCCGACGTCGTCGGATTTCCGGTGGTCACGGCGGCAAGGCTAGCCGCCGATGGTGTGGGTAGTAGAAAGGTTAAGCCAAACGAGCCTTAGCTTCATTTCTTCACCCTCCACGTTTTCTTCAAATCCCAAAAGCTTCAATCGATGATTTCTTGCTGAAAACGACGCTGATTTGCACGTGCAATGGAGGATTCGAGTTTAGGTAAGCTTCCTCCTTCAATTCCTAACCTTTTTAATTTGTCCAGCGCGGTTCTTGAGTGAGGAATCCGAAATTGGTTTAGGGTTTGGCTTGGGTTGCGATTTCTAGGCATTATAAGGAACTAACACAAAGCTAAACCTTGTTTTCTTAGTCTTTCTATTTTTAATTTGAGTAGTTCTTGAAGTTTTGGGAGATTAAATAGAAACCTCAGATTTGGACATTTTGACCCTATGAATTTGTTGGGGATTCTTAGTTGAAATCTTTAAATGGTGTGTTGTAGGAGTATATATGAGTTATAAAATGACTTTGCATTTTCAATTTGTGTGTGTGGGTGTCAATGTGTTTGTGACTGAATATTCTTATATTGTTTCAAGATTGGAGCTGTAATGAAAGTTTTTGTTGTATATGGTAATTGGAAACTGTTAGGCAAGAGTCTTGGTGATTGGGGAAGTTGATAATTATGTTTTGAATATCATTACACTCAAGGTGTTTGTTAAAATGCTTAAAAGAGAATTTTGGTTGCATTGGAATTTTTGAATGTCTTTTTTTTAAGCCTAGATATGCATAGGTTGTTAAGGACAAAAACTTGATTATAATTATCATTTGAGGTTCTCAAATATTATCTAATGATTTCAAGGTTTTGTTTTAAAGTCTAAGTGGAACTTTCAAAGATTATCAAAGAGATGTTTGTTCATACTATTTGATGTTGAATCAGTTAATAAGCAAGCTTGTTGTTCTCTTCTTCTTTTATTGCCAAGCTAATTTTATTATGAATTCTTCATTTCTATGGGTGGGGCATTTTAGGAGAATGACTAAGAATTGGAAAAGAGAAGGGTGTTCTTGCATGTTTAATTAATGAACTTCTTAGGACATGAAAACTTTAGTATGACAGCCATAGTCTTCTTGCATATTACAGCTCATTATTTTATGGTTGATGATTTTGTTTTAGCTGAAAAATTAATTAATGTTTCAAGAACTTGTTTGTTAGATGAAGTTGGGAATCTCAGTGTTGTTGGGCTACTTATTTTTCATGTGACCAGCAATCATTCTATGCTTGAACATAAGGTTAAAGTATGGAAATAAGTTTCCTTTTCTTCCTCCTCTTTGGCAATGTTTTGGCTTAACAGAATTTCTTATTTAAATTATACTAGCTGTTGCTAAATGATGTATGAGTAAGAGTGACTAGAATGTAAGGTGTAAATATCTATGAACTTGGAAGGGAAATATCCTTTTTGCTTCATACATCTATTTAATTGTGTATGCCTTACTTGCTTATTTGGTTTGTTATTAAGATTGTTTCATGATTTTGTTTGATTTGAAGTTCCTCTCTTGCTTAGTTGATTTTTGAAGTTGTTTTCATTAAAGTGAGCAATGGAAAGAGTTGATATATTTGATTACATATTTAGGTTGCATGTTATTAAAGTGAAATGTTGATAATGAAGAAATTGATGGTATTTGAAATAATTTAGTTAAAGGGAATAACATTGTGATGGCAAGGTAATTGATGTGAATGGTGGCTAATTGCAATGTAGGGTGCTTAACGGTTTATCTTGATATCTCTTGATTGAGTTGTTGAAGAATCCTATAAATGTGTGATTGGGATGGTGTGTTTATGTTTGATTAATGTGATTTATAATTTAAATTGGTTAGTATTGGAATAAAGGAAAAGGGGAAACGAGTAGTAATACGAATGAGAGAGACGTTAGCTAATCTATGCTTAGAATAATTATTAACTCACTATTATTACATGGTGTAATAATAGGAAAGGATGTGATTTGCATAGTTTCCTCGAGGCATGGTAAAGTAAAAGGAAATACAACAGTGCAAAGGGCGACAGGTAATCACACTTAACCTTGCTATAACATTGAAGGTGACGTTAGTTGGGGATTTTGTAAAATCCTTTCTCACCCTCTATATATATATATTATCTTTGAAAGATTATTTTTATACAAAACAGGCTATCGGGTGCCTTTCAAACACGATTATTTTTGTATAAAAGACTTTTATACATTATATATTATCTTGTTCTGGTGGTGGCCATTGATCTGGAATGGCATGAAATGTGTATAGGCATAGCTTTTGGGTAGTGGTTTGAAAGATGGTGATGATAGAAAAGTGAGAGTTATGTTGTAGAAAATCTGAGATGTTGAAATGTTAAGATATTGTAGGGAATTGCGAAAGTACATGACACTGATAGTGGTATTGTGATAATGAAATGAATTGTGGTTGAGAAGTTGATTATGGTGAATGAGATAGATATGGATATGGTGAGGTTTGCATGACACTGAGATATATACGTACCATCGCGCGATGATAACTGTCGATTGGCCGATCGACAGTTATTTGTACTGATCCTTTTCGGATTGATTGGATCGGGGATCATAGGTCGACTTATTGAGAGAAGTGACCTACGGTTGTTTTGGCATTTTAGAGCCCAACCGCCCCTACGGTTGTTAAGGCATTTGAGAGCCCAACCGTTCCCATTCTGTAATGGAAACAGAATTGGGGTTCCCTCTCTGGGGATTGCCAGAGAGGGAAATTTGCCCCCTCATTATAGAGAGGGACACAGTGTCAAATCATATAGAGAAGATTAGATGCTTGAATGCCCCGTGATGGCACAATGCTTCAATAGGTGAGTGTGAGAGTTGTGGTAGCATCATTAGATTGGAGACTGGGAGATGAAATTTAGTTAATGTGGAATTGACTGAGGGATGTTGAGTGATACATGGGGAGTAGAGATGATGAATTTGAGTTGATTGAGACGTGACAAAAGGATTTAAGTGATGGATGAAAGAAAATGTGAAATATATGTATATATTGCTGATTTTAAAAGGTGGTACCCTTTAGACGCCCTCGCTACCACACATCTCACTGTTATAGTGAGTTAAGCGGTGATTACTGGGACAATTTGTCTCATCCCACGATTACTGACATTTTTGCAGGTATTCATGCACAGGCACAAGCATCAGGAAAGGGAATTAGGTAGTGGAGGTTGTGTAGTTTATTTTGAATTGTATATTGCCAATTTGTATAGGCCTGCATCTGCTTCCGCATATTTTATTTTGAAACGGAATATTCGATTCAGGGATGTTGATTTTGGATTGTAATATAAGGAAAGTATTTTTCTAACTATGATAGGTTTCTATTAATAATGAAAGTCTTTTCTATCATAGTTAGGTGGTAATAATGATTATATTTTATAATATTGATTAATCGGTGAGGTTGACAGGTTATTACAATTTAACAATAGGTGACTCTTTTTTCTAACCATGTTAGGTGAATCTTTTCTAACATGGTTAGCTATTAATTATCCATGATAGTATTGTATTGTATTAGGAAATTCTTTTCTATCATGGATAATACATAAACTATTAGAAAGTCCATTTTCTAACTATGATAGATTTATTTTTCTATCATAGTTAGCAAGCAGTTGTTTAACTAAAACTTATAATGATGGAAATTAGGGAATTAGTAACAGTATGTTACAACTAACACTTTACCCTTGAGCGAATGTCTTACTGCAATTCTGGATTAGTTTTAGCCTATTGAGTTCCCCGTGACATTGAGGTTGACCCATAATACCGGAATAAAACTAAAAAAATATTTTCTCAATTTAAAATAAAACTAGTAGAGGATCACGTGTTAGTGACGTTTGTTAGAATCTTAAGTTTTGATGGTGACTAAGGTATGATATGGTCTAGTACTTAAGAGAACATAATCAACACTTAGGAGGGATTAGATGACATGGTTAGAATCCTGAGTTAGATCACTTGAGAATGCAAGATCACTTCCGGTTAGATTAGGACTTGCGCATGCGGATGAATGCTTTCATCCCCCAGCGTCAGCAAGTAAATCACTAGGGATTTAACTTAGTCCATGAGAATTAGGTACACAAAACCTTAAGACTAAGCTATGTTTCAATCGGAAGTGAGTTTGCTTCCTGTTAGAATTAGACTGGCGCAGAGCGACAGAATAGATATTACCCCAAGCGTCAGTAAGTCTACTTCCCCAAGTGAAAGCGCTTCCTGTTAGACTTAGACTGGCGCAGAGCAATAGAATAGTTAGTACCCCAAGCGTCAGTAAGTCTACTTCCCCAAGTGAAAGCGCTTCCTGTTAGACTTAGACTGGCGCAGAGCAATAGAATAGTTAGAACCCCAAGCGTCAGTAAGTCTACTTCGCCAAGTGAAAGCACTTCCTATTAGATTTAGACTGGCGCAGGTTGATAGACTAGATATAACCCCGAGCGTCAGCGGAAATGCAACATCAAGTGAAGTTGCTTCCTATTAGATCTTGACTGGCGCAGACTGATAGAATAGATTTCACCCTAAGCGTCAGTGAATTCACCACGTCAAGTAAAAGTGCTTCCGATAGCTCAGTGACTAGCGCTGAGTGGTGGAATGAAATAGACTAAGCGAGAGCAAGTCATGGGGAACTAAATCCCTCATCAAGTGAATCTTCCGGATGTAGAAGTGCTTCCGGATACACCTTAGATTTAGGATCACCCACTGCATGAGACTATATGATTATATTGCTAAACTAACGTTCAAGTGCAGCACACTCAGTAAGGTTGCTTCCGGATGAGAAGTTGCTTCCGCAAGCAATCAGGATGTCTGAACGTTCAAAGAGATGCAGTGTCAGAATGCTTTTAACAGAGCAGAGGTGTCAGGACTACTTTTCAGAGATAAAGCAAGTCAACCCTGCTGAAGCATTTAAGAAGATGTTCCTTCCAACGGTAACAAGAGGATAACAGACACATTCAAACAACATTGTTACCTACCAAGCATGAGGAGTATGAGAACATAATCTGAAGATTCACTCAAGGTGTCAAAGCTCATACTGCCCACAAAAGTCAGAGTTCATAAGAGAGCTTCTGATAGCAAGAGAGGATCCAAAAGCAAAGCACTCTTATCATTCATGGACAAGTGCTTGGAAGACAAAGTTCCTCTATGTGATAGCAAGCAAAATGTTAGAATCCACGAGCTTCAGATAGCAAGAGAGCTTCCGATAATGAGTCTCTTAACATCCTGGACTTATGCTTGAGGAACGAAGTCCTCTCTGACAGCAAGCAAGAGTCGGACCGTACAAAATGTTCAGATGTCAGAACGACTTTTGTCAGAATAATATTGCCAGAACAGTGTTGACAGAACAGCTTGGTCAGAGCACCTTTTTGGATAAAGCAAAGTCAACCCTGCTGTGCACTAATGAGGACAACGTAAACAAGGCCCCAACGTCTATAATCAAACGGTCTTATTGCCTCTCCAACGGTTAGATATTCAGAGGCTGGTATAAAAGGGATGTTCTTCATTTCTGAAGAAGGGGGCTTGAAAAAGAGAGAGAGAACAGAGCTTATTGTCAAAACACTATTCTACATTCCTCTCATCTTCTACTCTCGGACTTTGATATGTAATATTCTTAGAGAGTGATTTATTTGTACTTAAGTGAGTAACATCATCCACTCTTTGAGAGAGTTAGTTTTGAGCTTAAGTGTTTAACAAAATCAGTTCATAGAGTGAACATAATTGTAATCTTACATTTTGTAAGGGGGAGCATTTAGAAGGTTTTCTAAATCTCCATAGGTTGCAAGTTAGCCCGTAAAACTTGCGTTTGTAAGGTTGCAAGTGATCCCGTAAAACTTGCGGTAAGGTTTGCAGGTGAACCCGTTGTAAAACCTGTGGGTTGTTAGGTGAACCCGTGCTCGTAAAACCTAAAGTGTAAAGGCTTCTCTTGTGCCCGGTTTAAACAAGAATAGTGGATTGGAAATCTCAGGTGTAGCCTGGGGACTGGATGTAGGTCTGGGTGACCGAACCAGGATAAATTTATGTGTGCATATATTTATACTTGATCATTCTATTTTTGCATCACATAGCATACTGACTTGTGCATAGCATTATTTATTATCATCATCACCGAGCACAAGCAGTCTTTCGAAAAGAGTTTAAGTTTTATTCCCTCACCCAATTCACCCCCCCCCTCTTGGGTGACAGCCACGAATTTCATTTGGTATCAGAGCAGGTCACTTGTTTAAAGGATCAAACGATCTCAAGTGCAAAGACCTTGGCTGATTTGGGTTAAAATGTTTTCCAAAGGCCTTGATCATACCATTCCACCTGTGTTAGAAAATATTGATTTTTGTTGGTGGAAAGCAAGAATGGAAAGTTTTATAAAATCCACTAGTTTGAAAATGTGGGATATTTTTGAAAATGATTTTGATTTCAAACCAAGAGGAAACTGGACTGAAAAGGAGAAAAATTTGTTTTCCTTAAACATTCGAGCAATGCAAATTTTATACAAAGGCTTAACTGAAAATGATTTCCAGAAAATCAAACATTGCTCTAGTGCTAGAGATATTTGGAATACTCTTGATATGATATATGCTTCTAACCCATCTCTTGAAAGCACAGCTGTCCAAAGCTCAACTCGTGCTCTTTGTGGATCATCTACTGATGAGCTTCTGGAAGCTGATATTGAGGAAGCAGGCTTCAGTGAAGAGAGTATCCATTTCTGCCTAGAAGATTCAGAAAGTGAGGTATCTGAATCTGAACTTGAACTCTCTGAATTGCAAGATGCATACAATGAGTTATATACCGAATATTGTAAACTTGCAAAAGAACTTCTAGGCTTAAAAGAAAAAGATAGGAAACTTGAAAAACTAATTTCTTCTTCTACATCTAAAGTTTCCGAGGGTTCTTTTAAAGAACTAGTGGTTCCGATAGCTAGCCCACTATCGGTAGGGAAAACTTCAACATGTCTTGAAAAATGTTTTGATTGTAAACACGTGTTGAAGGAAAAAGAAAAGCTTTCAAAAGAAACTGAAATTTCAAAGGAACAAAAAGCTTTTCTAAAGAAAACTAATCATGATAATGATAGGAAGCCTCATTTTGATTATCATTCCATTATCTGTCATTATTGTGGTAGATTAGGACATATTTCTCACACATGCAGTCTTAGAAGAAATTCAAATGTGAGAAATAAGTTTGTATGGATTCCTAAAGGACAAGTAAGGTCCAGTGCTAACCATGTAGGACCCAAGTACAAATGGGTACCAAAACATCCTCCTAGTGCCTTACTTGTGCAGGATAGATCAAGAGTTCCTCTTATCCCAAAGAAGAGAACTCGTGGTGATGCAACTGCTGAAACCCACTGGTACAATCATAAGCTGTCGGCCACCACAAGGGACAATGGTTCTGTCTCAAGGATGAGCTATCACAAAGTTCCACTCAACTATCCTGAGAAGAACAAGAGAGAGTGGATTCCTCGATCATCATTGAAAAGGCTCTTGAATCCTACCTCTCAGAAGAAAGTGCTTCGAACCAAGGATAAGTATAGAAGATCTCCTTGGGTAAGCAAGGGATCACTTAGCAACGAAGCATTTGATAGTAAAATCTCCTATGCTAATGTTAGATGGACTTATTGAGATTTTACATTAAGCATCCTAAGATGTGAACATTATATTCATCATAGAAGAAAGCTTGAAGAAATAAATAATGTTCATAATCTACATACTGCCCATGACTATCTTGATCAAAAACCTTGTATATCCTTGTGCATATAGTCATGAAAGATTCACCATGCCATACACATAGGACGTAATCTAAATGCATGTGAACTATATATAGCCTACAAACTGACCTTCAGATCCAGACTTGGATACAAAAGGAAGGAAATATCTGGTATTTTGTAGGAAGGGCAATCCGAAGGTTCAGCAAGACAAGGGTGAAGAAGACCCTTGCTAAAAGGAAAATCTCCTCCCCCCACAGTGAGCCATCTGATTCATGTGCCCCCAACAATCTGCTAGCTCAGAGGCAAACTTGAGATAGCGCTGAGTGATCAACCTGCGGAGACACCTTCTGCTGAACCTGTGTCTCCCTCTGCGCCAGCACCCAATCTGAGTGAAGAGCTGTGTATGAAGTATGGGTTCAAGAGGCCAGAGATGCCAGTGGTAGTGATCACAAAGTAAATTCATCCCTCTGCACCAGCTCCAATCCATCCTATTAGCCTCAGCAAGACTCAGGACTGTACCTCATCTGAACAATTAGTCAAGTCTTGATAAGCATTCGTCACGCATAGATTTTGGTACTGCTCTAAATATAGATTCCATACATTGCCAACCAAAATCAAGCGAGCTACTGCTAGATGCGAATGGAGCTATGGTGATATCATTCTTACCTTCCTCTTTACTTGAATAATCACTTGGCTAGTAAATGTATGATGGGCTCAACAACTCTTATTTCTCTGAAACTGATATGATTTCCCTTATCTGTGATGAACACTTATTTTCTGTAAAAACGACCCTATCATATCAAATTCATTTTCTGATATAATGCATACAGATTTTACAAATTCAAGAAGTCCGACACCTTGAAACTGAACCTTCTTCAAAACCTTCTGAATTTGTGCATGTTGAATCATTGTGTTCTAAGATTTCTGACATTGTTAAGATGATTCGGAACTAGTTTCAGAATTTTGACACTAAAACTAAAAATCTTCCTCAGAGTTTTTCATATGGTGTCTAAATCATTTTACTCATATATGCTTAGTGAATTCTTTTAAGGGCACCTCTCATGGAAGAAAATGGTTTATGCATTCACCTTGATTTTTGAAAGATCCTTTTGAAATACAAACTTTCAAAACAGATTCTACATGACAACCGTACCTCATGATAGCACTCAAAAGCTATTTCTGATTTTCCATTTCATGTGGTATCTCTTGCATCAACTTTTTCAATGCATAAGCAGCTATGGTTTCGAGAACAATACATCCCTCTTAATTACATCTTTAAGTTCTCAATCTACTAATGATCTCAGTTCAAGTTTGTGGTTTAAGAATGTTGACACAGATTATTGAAGCTTGAACAATGAATATAACCAAGAGAGAATGACAACGAAAATGTCTCTTATCAAGATGTGTGGAATGGCTATACCAAACCTGAGAAACTTTCGCCAATACACATGAGCATTTCTATCCCTTACATATTCTGTTGTGAAATTAAATGGATAGTCTCTCTCTTGTCTGACATGCATTAGAAATCTTAGGAAATGCCTTGAATTAAACCTTGCTAGATCTGTAAAACATGGCATAGTATCACAAGCATGCTATAATCTGTATTAATTTCAAGCTTGTTGATATCCTAAGAACAATGAGATCACATTGAGCATATCTAGAAGAACTCGAGCTAATATTTGGAAATTATTCTCGTAATCATATGCTGAAATTTGGTTGTTTTTGTAAAACGAATTCAATCCTAATCAAATTATTTTGTGAGGATGAAGATTCTCTTTTTCAAAATCTCATTATATTATTAATTCACATGTCTTCATGATCTAACATGAACATCCTTGAGGCATATGTATTGAACTATACTTGCTTATGAAACTCTGAAAATATGCCACCTGTTTGATACTCTTTGTACTATTACATTGATATTTATCTATGAGAGTAAATAGAGTTCATGTCTTGATAGTGAAACTATGTGAACGTATAGACAATTTCAAAATTAGTTTTCACATAATCATTGCTCATATTTTCTTAAACCAATTAGCAAGCATGATTTCTTAAAATTATTAACGTGTGCTGATTAACACAGATTGACTTGAATGTCCTGAGGATGGTCTTCAATGTTAAATCTTAAGTTCTTTCACTGACCATCAGAAAGCATTTGTTTCCTCAAGAATATGCAGGACCAATCATCAAGTTTGAGCAAGGTTGCTTTCACAACAATCAGCGCCTTCGATAGCAGGCCAACTATTGAACCATGGGAAGAGTAGAGTGACTGCCCAGTCATGTCTGCTTGTGGTTGTAGCTCAGCTTGCCGAAGCGAATCATCAAAGCACTTGCGCTAGGGGTTTCCACTTGAGATAGCACATCTCTTGAAGATGTCAGGAAGCATGCTTATCTGCGTATGATTCAGATTCCTGAGTCTAATAGAATATGAGTACCCCTCATCTGTGGTAACATCTACACCTTACCATCTCTTACATATGATGCATACATGGCATTGGTAAGGGTGTCAACTTAGGATGTTTCTCTCAATCTGCATTGACTTCAAAATCATTCACTGTCTTAGAAAATCATCCTAGCTCACACATCTGTATCCTCTAAATGACATGCTGGAAAGTAATTGATAACATACCTCTCTTATATGCTTCCCTTCTTGATTTAATGATGATTAATCTTAATATAGAAGAGAAGTAAGTGGACATTACCTGTTAATGATCCCTTGAAAATAGAGAGTCACATGCTGTCATCGATAATAAACTCTTAAGATGCTGTGATGAAATTTGTTTGGAAATTATTTTTGGCACTTTTAAAATCACAAATTTCATTTGATTTCATTTCATTTCATATGGTATCACAAATTTCATTCGGCATTCAATTATTTCATTTGATACCACAGGTTCAAACTCACAGATCTCATTTGATTACATTTGGTATCAGATTTCATCTCATTTGAATTTTAAAATCACATATTGCATTTGATATCATAATCATCATTTTTAAACACATCAAAATTACTTTTGATATCATGTTAATCAATTCGAGAGGATCAAAATTACATTTGGAAAGAATTTTCACCTTCAAAAAGAAAACTGTTTTGTATGTTTTGATCTTAATTTAATTATGATTAGATTTGATGTATCAATATCTCCTTTGAAAAACATGTTTAACTATCCTACATAGTGTTTAGGGAATATACAATCATTTAGGATCATGAGCCATTATTGCTGTTCCTTGTTAATTCTCGTACATTGTATTGAATAGTCTAGAACAAATCTTTATTAGCGATACATAGGGAGAAAAGTAATGTTAGGTAGAAAGCCCATTCCTAGGAGAACGATAAAAGTATCCCCATCCCTAAGGCTAGCTTGCACCTGTTGGATTTTGATGAAGCCAAAAGGGGGAGAGAGATGAGATGTCTAGAGATGAGATGAGATGTCTAGAGATGAGATATAAGATGTCTAGCGAGAGATGAGACATGAGATGTCTCTGTCTAGCGAGAGATGAGACATGAGATGTCTAGCGAGAAATGAGACATGAGATGTCTAGAGCTGAGAGATAGATAAGATGCCTAGATTTTTGGGGAGAGAACTGGGGAAAGGAATATAGCTCTAGGATGAGTGATCTAAGTTTAATTATGTTCTCTAGTCATCTATTGGGTTTGTCATCATCAAAAAGGGGGAGAATGTTAGAATCTTAAGTTTTGATGGTGACTAAGGTATGATATGGTCTAGTACTTAAGAGAACATAATCAACACTTAGGAGGGATTAGATGACATGGTTAGAATCCTGAGTTAGATCACTTGAGAATGCAAGATCACTTCCGGTTAGATTAGGACTTGCGCATGCGGATGAATGCTTTCATCCCCCAGCGTCAGCAAGTAAATCACTAGGGATTTAACTTAGTCCATGAGAATTAGGTACACAAAACCTTAAGACTAAGCTATGTTTCAATCGGAAGTGAGTTTGCTTCCTGTTAGAATTAGACTGGCGCAGAGCGACAGAATAGATATTACCCCAAGCGTCAGTAAGTCTACTTCCCCAAGTGAAAGCGCTTCCTGTTAGACTTAGACTGGCGCAGAGCAATAGAATAGTTAGTACCCCAAGCGTCAGTAAGTCTACTTCCCCAAGTGAAAGCGCTTCCTGTTAGACTTAGACTGGCGCAGAGCAATAGAATAGTTAGAACCCCAAGCGTCAGTAAGTCTACTTCGCCAAGTGAAAGCACTTCCTATTAGATTTAGACTGGCGCAGGTTGATAGACTAGATATAACCCCGAGCGTCAGCGGAAATGCAACATCAAGTGAAGTTGCTTCCTATTAGATCTTGACTGGCGCAGACTGATAGAATAGATTTCACCCTAAGCGTCAGTGAATTCACCACGTCAAGTAAAAGTGCTTCCGATAGCTCAGTGACTAGCGCTGAGTGGTGGAATGAAATAGACTAAGCGAGAGCAAGTCATGGGGAACTAAATCCCTCATCAAGTGAATCTTCCGGATGTAGAAGTGCTTCCGGATACACCTTAGATTTAGGATCACCCACTGCATGAGACTATATGATTATATTGCTAAACTAACGTTCAAGTGCAGCACACTCAGTAAGGTTGCTTCCGGATGAGAAGTTGCTTCCGCAAGCAATCAGGATGTCTGAACGTTCAAAGAGATGCAGTGTCAGAATGCTTTTAACAGAGCAGAGGTGTCAGGACTACTTTTCAGAGATAAAGCAAGTCAACCCTGCTGAAGCATTTAAGAAGATGTTCCTTCCAACGGTAACAAGAGGATAACAGACACATTCAAACAACATTGTTACCTACCAAGCATGAGGAGTATGAGAACATAATCTGAAGATTCACTCAAGGTGTCAAAGCTCATACTGCCCACAAAAGTCAGAGTTCATAAGAGAGCTTCTGATAGCAAGAGAGGATCCAAAAGCAAAGCACTCTTATCATTCATGGACAAGTGCTTGGAAGACAAAGTTCCTCTATGTGATAGCAAGCAAAATGTTAGAATCCACGAGCTTCAGATAGCAAGAGAGCTTCCGATAATGAGTCTCTTAACATCCTGGACTTATGCTTGAGGAACGAAGTCCTCTCTGACAGCAAGCAAGAGTCGGACCGTACAAAATGTTCAGATGTCAGAACGACTTTTGTCAGAATAATATTGCCAGAACAGTGTTGACAGAACAGCTTGGTCAGAGCACCTTTTTGGATAAAGCAAAGTCAACCCTGCTGTGCACTAATGAGGACAACGTAAACAAGGCCCCAACGTCTATAATCAAACGGTCTTATTGCCTCTCCAACGGTTAGATATTCAGAGGCTGGTATAAAAGGGATGTTCTTCATTTCTGAAGAAGGGGGCTTGAAAAAGAGAGAGAGAACAGAGCTTATTGTCAAAACACTATTCTACATTCCTCTCATCTTCTACTCTCGGACTTTGATATGTAATATTCTTAGAGTGATTTATTTGTACTTAAGTGAGTAACATCATCCACTCTTTGAGAGAGTTAGTTTTGAGCTTAAGTGTTTAACAAAATCAGTTCATAGAGTGAACATAATTGTAATCTTACATTTTGTAAGGGGGAGCATTTAGAAGGTTTTCTAAATCTCCATAGGTTGCAAGTTAGCCCGTAAAACTTGCGTTTGTAAGGTTGCAAGTGATCCCGTAAAACTTGCGGTAAGGTTTGCAGGTGAACCCGTTGTAAAACCTGTGGGTTGTTAGGTGAACCCGTGCTCGTAAAACCTAAAGTGTAAAGGCTTCTCTTGTGCCCGGTTTAAACAAGAATAGTGGATTGGAAATCTCAGGTGTAGCCTGGGGACTGGATGTAGGTCTGGGTGACCGAACCAGGATAAATTTATGTGTGCATATATTTATACTTGATCATTCTATTTTTGCATCACATAGCATACTGACTTGTGCATAGCATTATTTATTATCATCATCACCGAGCACAAGCAGTCTTTCGAAAAGAGTTTAAGTTTTATTCCCTCACCCAATTCACCCCCCCCCCTCTTGGGTGACAGCCACGAATTTCAACGTTATCCATTCCATTATAAAATTGTAATCATACATTCATGCTGAGTATTTAATCAAACTCTTACAAGTAGAATTTTTCTTCATGGTAGAAATTCATGGTGCTGGGGCATCTTATGATTATGTTTTACTTCCACAGGAGATAGGAATTAGATTATTTTTAGGGAGGCTTAAGGATTCTTGAAATATAAATATGAATTAACTAGACTTTCTTGTTTCTAGAAATTATTATTTTTTAAAAAGATATATTTAAATTGATAAAAGGGTCTGCTTTTTGAAAAACGAGGGTCTACAAGGTTGACCCATTAAGCCTGATTATCTTTTAAGGGATCCAAAATCAAGGCCCAGCACACCAAGGGTGTAACATATTGTTACTAATTCCCTGATTTATCTAAGATATCCCTTTTAATTCAATTATCTCCTTACTAACTATGATAGGAAAAGGATTTCCATAATATTGATATCTCTATCATAGTTAGAAAAAGAACATTCTAATGATTAAAATATTATCCATGATAGGATAGAATAAACTAATACAATATAGATGCTATCATGGATATTTAATTGCTAACCATGTTAGAAAGGATTTGTCTAACATGGTTAATAAACAAAACTAATATTAAATAATAAATAGATATATATACATGCGGAAGCGAATGCACACCTATAAATTGGCAATATACAATTCTAGGTAAACTATACAACCTCCACTACCTAATTCTCTTTTCTGATGCTTACGCCTGTGCATGAATACCTGCAAAAATGTGAGTAATCGTGGGATGAGACAATTTGTCCCAGTAATCACCGCTTAACTCACTATAACAGTGAGATGTGCGGTAGCGAGGGCGTCTAAAGGGTACCACAGTTATAAAATCAGTAATATATATATATATATATATATATATATATATATAATCCAAACCTTCTTCCCATGTATCACTCCAGTCTCTCTGTCATTTCCAAATCAATGCACTTCGCCATCTCTTCCTCCAATACAACCATACCACCCCACAACTCTCACACTCATCTATAGATACATCGTGCCATCACGGAGGCATTCATTCCAGCATCCAACTTCACTATATGATTTGACACTGTGCCCCTCTCCACAATGAGGGGACAAATTTCCCTCTCTAGCATTCTCCAGAGAGAGAACCCCAATTCTGTTTCCTTTTCAGAACGGGAACGGTTGGACTCTTCAATGCCAAACAACCGTAGGTCACTTTCTCTCAATAAGTCGACCTATGATCCCCGGTCTAATCAATCCGAAAAGGATCAGTACAAATAACTGTTGATCGGCCAATCGACAATTATCATCGCGCGATGGTACATAAATATCTCAGTGTCATGCATCGCTCACAATATTCATCCCTATCCATCCATTTAAATCTCATTCAGTATCTCAATTTCAATATGAATATCATACACTTTATCATTCCCTTTCACAACCTCACTATTCAACTCCTTACCTCAACCTAACTATCACTATCCCTGATATGTACTATATAAATCTCTCACACTTATCCTGCAACAATCCACCACCAACCAGAATACCATTTAAATATAAAGCAAGTAACAATTTTCTTTATACCAAAATAATCGTGGTTGAAAGGCACCCGATAGCCTGTTTTGTATGAAATAACTTTTCAAAGATAATATATATATAAAGGGTGAGAAAGGATTTCAAGAAAATCCCAGCTAATGTCACCCTCATTGTTATAGCAAGGTTAAGTGTGATTACCTGTCGCCCTTTAGCACTCAGTTGCTCTTCCTTACCATTTCCTTGTAGATTTCCCTTCATGTATCTTCACCACTATATACTCCTATATTGATATGATACAAATGATAAATTAATACCATTTCCATTGTATAATACTTTTACGTCTCTCTCTCGTATCTCATATTACTACCCATTTTCTTTTCTTATATATTTTTATTGTAAGGTAACCATTTTCAATCAATCTAAGTCAAAGTCAATAGCCAATTTCAAATTCATGAACCAAAAGCCAAGGAACAACAAGCACACATTTCTATTTAACACACTATAAGAATCAACACAAATAAATTCACCAAATACAACCTTAACTAATTGCACCCTCACCCAATCAATACCTTATTAGGTAGAATCCAACTTCAAATAAGTTCGGATTATAGTCATGTACTTCCCAAATACTTTCATTAAACAACATTTTAGAACCAATTCTCTTGAGTCTTAAATTTAAACAACCTTCCAAGACAGATTTCATACACACACATACATGTATTAAGTAACAATTAGGTTTTAAGCTTTCAAATTCCAATTACTAAGACAATTAAATCAAATTATTGCTAATCACCAAACATTCAACATGAATCTATGCTTTACCCTCACTTTTAATAAATCATTATTGCTTTAATTTATTCTAAGATAGCCCCAATCTAACTTCCTATATATATATATAACATGCATTTTTCTCTCTTTAACACCTACCCTTTATTAAAGCAAAAATACTCCTACCAATCCTTTGTTTGCACAATCATCAATGAATACTAATAACACTTAGAAAATCACCAAAACACAATTTACTCAAATTTTCCCCCAATATCCACATTCTACAAATTCTCATTAACATCAATTGATATTGAAATCTATAGGTAATAAAATCTTTCCATGTAACATTTAAATTTTACAAGAATAAATTCCCGCAAACCAGCAAATTCGGTTCAGACAACAAAGTAAGGAAGAAAATCACATTCCACCAACTAGCCAAGGAAGACTCAAATAGTTAAGCATGCTAGACCACTTAGTAACTTCATTGAACTCATAAAAATCAGTAAATTTGAATCTTAAAGTCTTAGAAGAGGCCAGCCCCATGTCTTCTCACAAAGGGATGAGATTTTTAACTCATGAACCTAACATTCCAATTCTTTTATCTACATCATATCACATTCATACCATATTCCTCACCAAAACAAAAGCATTTCACTTCAATCTTAAAGTATAAAGAATTAACCTTTCAATCAACTTTCCTCAATACTTATTTTCTCCAAAAAGAAATTTAATTGCAAGCTATGCAAATCATCATCAACCAACTTTATCAACTAATCAGATCAATAATCCCTAAAACAGTGCACATAAAGAATAACATGAAATTTACAAAGAATCATACAACTTGATAAGTTTGCATACAAGACAATATTGTAGCTCATTAGCTTTCATTATTATCCCACTATACAGCACATTCATTCTCACAAACATAGACACAGTCCAAATGTAACATCCTGAAAATTTAATACAGGATTAAAGAGTGTTTTGGGAAATGATAAATGGAGAAATTAGGAATTTTGGAATTTTTAGGAATTTTTGGGATATTTTTGGAAACTTTGAGTAATTAATGTGCATATAATTAATTAAGAAATGAAGAGTTTGAAATATGAGGGAGTGGTAAAGCTAAAAATATTTTGAAGATTAAGGAAATTGGAGACTGGTTTAAATGGTTTTAGAATTAAAAGAGTACACTATGGCAAGTTTGGGCTACAAATTATCATATATCATCCTTATTTCTCTTAACCAAACATGCCTTTCCCTCCCTCCTTACAAAAAGAAAACCGCCGACACCCCCCTCTCTCACTTTCTTCTTCATTTCCTTCTCTTCCCTCCATCCTTCTTCGTTCTTCTTCTTCATTTTTCTCCCTCTGAATCCGGCGGCCATAGCACGGCGGCGCCTCCCACTGTCACCAACCTTCTTCTTCGTCCTCTCCTCTCATCTATGTCTCTCAATTTCATTTCTTCCTCCCTTTTTAGCCTCACCTCCGTCTTGTTCTTCATTTTCCGGTGAGCGGTTGACAATCCGACGGCGCACGAACGTTGGAAGCTTCATGGGTAAGCTTTTTCCTTCTCTTTTCTTCTTTTGCTTCATTCGGCTTCTCTTTCTCACTGCCTCCGCTCAACTGTCTTTCGTTCTCCTTGTTTCTCCGGCGAGCCTAGCGGATTCCGGCGACGGCGAGTTCGATTCTGAGGTGGAACACCGGATGCAAGCTCCGGTGAGTCTCTGCTATTTGTTCTCACTTCTTTTTCTTCGATTTTGTTCTGTTTCCTATGAGAGGCCGAGTTTGGGTTAGGGATTTGGGAGCAACAATCCACTTAAAATGATGTGTAAGTTTTGGTTTTAGAGTTGAAGGCTTCATTTCTTTGTGTAGTTTGGAGGATTAAAACTATAATGTGAAGATTTTAAAGTTTGTATAAACCTTAGCTTTTGCGAATGTTGATTGGGGATGTTGAATCTGAGCTGAGTTGGGGATTTAGAAATTCCTTATGTTTGTCTTTAATTTTGCTTGATTTTTATGGCTTTGGTGGTTGTTGGTTGATCTATGAAGTTAAGACATGAGTAGAATAAAGTTAAGAAATGATTTTTGCAAGTTGAGAAATAGTGTTGTGGTGATTTTTGGTGTTTCTTATGCATGTGTATTAAATTTCAGGTTCTGTTCTTTTCTTCCTTGTATTGCTTGATTAAATTTTGTTTGAATGTACCTAAAAGATGTTGCTCTTTTGCATGAGTATTATTGTGTTTTGTAACCTAACCTTTAAACCTGAATTTTGTGGTGTTATGGAGCTGATTCTAGTGAATTAATTTAAGAACAAATTCTGTTTGGATTGTGTCAAGTGAATGGTAGAGATTACTGGTAAGATTTGTGTTTTTAAAAGAACGATTGTTGTTGAAATGGATGCTGGTATATATATAATTGAGAATTTTGTTATGGTTGTATACTCAAGGAAGTAGGGAGAATATTAATAATTGTACAACAATGACTAAAACAAATTGTGTAGATGGATATAGGTGTTAAAAATTCCTGTTCTTGCCATGCTAATACAATTAACTGAATTGTGGTGCTTTCTTACTATTAGGAGCATCACATGTTCTGTTTTAATCAAGATTTTGAGAGTATGTAACTAGGAGAGTATTCTTAATCTCCTTGGCATGAGTAGTCGAATTTTCTTTTGACATTATATAGTTCTGTGTTGTGCTGGATTTGTGAATGGAGTGCATGGGCACATTGTCCTTCTTTTTGTTGTTCTTTTAGTGTGATCCAAATCTGACTTTATACTGGTTGATATGAATTGAGATAAAAACTAGAAAGAGTAACAGTTGATTTGTGTATGTTTGGGTCTGTATACATGTCATTGAAGCTGAGTTCAATAACCTTATGTGAAATCATTGATCTTACATGATTAAGTTCATAAGTGCTGATCTATACTAAATTAACATGTGAAGGTGAAAGTAGATAAGAGGGCTGCATGTGGCTGAATAAATTGTGGACCTAAAGAGGTGCAAATAAACATCAAAATGATTGCTATATTTAATATTGAATTATATGAACAATAATTAATTGTTTTCTGCTTGATGCTTGTTTTATTGCTGATGGACTGATGTTGTGACTTTTCTGAATGACATTGTAAAGGCGTAATTGTGATGGCTTCTTAGTCTATTTGAAAATTAGATCATGAGTTACTTGTTAAATGAAGTTTGTAACTATTGAATGAAACTAGCTATGTCATTGTTCCAATATTTTGACTATGTTTGGTTGAAATAACTATGTGAATATAATTGGAGTGTTGTAAGGATTGTTTGAAGTTTATTAAGGATATTTGATCTTGCTTTAAGGTATTGATTAGTCAAACCTTAAGAATCATAAAAGATTAAAGTTAAAGGGCTTAATCAAAGAGTTTGGAAATAAACAAGAATGGGGTTTGGGTAGTATCATAAGGAGAGAGACGTGCTATTCATTATACACATATAAGCATGATTGTTTACCTTATTATTACTTTTATGTAATAATAGGTGAATTGAGTAAGGAAGCGTAGGGAAGAGTATTAAAGTGCTAAAGGGCGACAGGTAATCACTCTTAATCTTGCTATAACAATGAGGGTGATGTTAGTTGGGGATTTTTGAAATCCTTCCTCACCCTCTCTATATATATATTATCTTTGAAAGGGTATTTTTATACAAACCAGGCTATCGGGTGCCTTTCAAACACGATTATTTTCATATAAAGATTTCGAAACATTATATATGTAGTATCCTGTCTAGTGGTATTGAATATTCTGGAATGATGTGACATGTTTGCAGGTGTATAGTTATAATAGTTTTTGAGAGGTTGAGTATAGAAAAAGGAATTAGATGTGAGTTGATATTTTGGGAGAGTTATGTTGAGATAAGATATAGTGGATAATAGATTGAAAGGTGATGTGAGAATGTATGATGTTGATATTATTGTGGATGAGATATTGATAGGGATATGGTGAGCATTGCATGACACTGGAATTTATGTACCATCGCGCGATGATAACTGTCGATAGGCCAATCGACAGTTATTTGTACTGAGGATCCTTTTTAGATTAATTGGATCGGGGTTCATAGGTCGACTTATTGAGAGAAGTGACCTACGGTTGTTTGGCATTGAAGAGCCCAACCGCCCCTACGGTTGTTTGGCATTGAAGAGTCCAACCGTTCCCGTTCTGTAATGGAAAACAGAATTGGGGTTCCCTCTCTGGAGATTGCCAGAGAGGGAAATTGTCCCCTCATTATGGAGAGGGACACAGTGTCGAATCATATAGTGAAGAATAGATGCTTGAATGCACCGTGGTAGCACAATGCATCTCTAGGTGAGTGTGAGAGTTGTTGTGGTAGTATTAGTTGATTGAAGTATGGAGATGTTGAATTGATTAGGTGTGAAGGTGATTGTTGGACTTGAGTAAGGAATGAAAGAAGATTTGGATATATATATATATATTACTATTGTTTTTAAAACTGTGGTACCCTTTAGACGCCCTCGCTACCGCACATCTCACTGTTATAGTGAGTTAAGCGGTGATTACTGGGACAAATTGTCTCATCCCACGATTACTGACATTTTTGCAGGTATTCATGCACAGGCGCAAGCATCAGGGAAGGGAATTAGGTTTCAAAGGTTATTTAGATTAGTTAGATGTGTATATTGCCAATTTGTATAGGCCTGCATTCGTTTCCGCATGTATATATCTATTTATTGTTAAATATTAACTAGTTTTGTTTATTAACCATGTTAGGCAAATCCTTTCTAACATGGTTAGCAATAAATTATCCATGATAGCAGCTGTGCTGTATTAGTTTATTCTTTTCTATCATGGATAATACTTAATCATTAGGAAATTCCTTTTCTAACTATGATAGGACATTGATATTATGGAAATCCTTTTTCTATCATAGTTAGTAAAGAGGTTATTAGTCTAAGATGGATATTATTGGTTAATTAAGTAATTAGTAACACAATGTTACACCAAAACTTCACTAATCACATGCACAATCCTATCATCGCCATGTACAATCTAGCACCACGAAAATCGAATTGGTCAGAAATTTCCCAACTCAGTTCCAAAATGAATAGATAGCATGGAAAAGCTATAATTTTCGAAACACAAGGACTTGCAGAACCAAACAAAGTCATTTTTCAATTTTGATAAACATATGTATTAAAAAGTTCATAGCTTTGGTCCCAAATAACCTCAAATGCAAAATCAGTTATGATCCTTCCCTCTCTCCTCTCAAAAATCAGCGCAAGACTAAGTATGAAATGGAAGAAACAATTGTTACCAAACTCGTTTTTGGCCTTGAGTGTGTCGCCCAGAGCTAACCATCACCGGAAAAGCTTCAACAGTCGCCGGAAATTTCGCCGGAAAATGGCCATTACAGTGGTGGGCGAAAACAGAGAATCCAAGGAGGAAAATGTGAGAAATCGGCTTTGTAGAGAAGAAAAAGATCAAAGATCACACAAGGAATGGCCGAACTTACCACGACCACCACTGTCCGCAGTCAAGCTTCGTCGTTCGTCGCTCAAATCGCCGGAGAATGAAAGAAAACGAAGCACTGGGGTGAACACACGAAGGAGGCGAGAAGCAAGAAAGGGAGAAACAGTTTGGGGGTGAAGGGACGTACGGCGGCAAGCTCACCGCCGTCGCCGCCGCTTCGCCGGCAGGAAATAAGTGGCGGAGGCAGGAGAAGCAAGAAGAAGGGAGGAGGAAGAAGAGGAGATCGGTTGAGAGTGGAGGAGGGGCGCCACTTTGGGGGGCTAGGGTTCCATTGTGGGAGGAGGTGGAAGGAGATAAGTATATATATATATATACTTTAGAGAAAATTACGACTAATTACCCTAATATTTATTCTTAATTATATTTTTAGCCCAAAAGTTTGTGTATATTATTGTACCTCCCTCTTTCCATCATCATATTCTCTAAGATTCCAAAATACTTGTTCATGAAAGTTTTTAGCTCAAAATAATTCTTTTAACTATATTTCCTCAAATTCCCAAAATTAAGATTTAATAACAATAAAACTCTCTATAAATTCCTCCATGAAACTCAAATTTCTTAAATAACACCTCAATAATTTCCAATTAGCCTTAATCAAAATTTGGGATGTTACAAAGGGCCAGGGATTGAAAGAGCTGGCCAGAAAAGCTCAGCATGAATTACTAGCTCCATATGTATATGACTTTCTTAAACTGTTCATACATTTTATTCTTGTGATCTACTAAATTTGCTTTTTAAGATTGTCGATGAAGTAAAAACATTTTAAGGCTTAATGCTTTAATCTCGCATTTGATTTTGAGTATGTGGATTCACACCTTAATGGCATTTTGTTTAAAAAAAACGAGTGATATGATGTTGATGATAGTTGAGCTAATGAGTAGAGTATGTGATAGTCTCACGTTTAAACAGCTATGACCCATCAAATATAAATTAAAGTGTAAAAATAACATGTATCATATAATCATGTTTGGTAGCTTACACCTTTTCTTTTCTAAAATAATAACATTGTGAAAGCATTGAGATGCTCTAAATTTCCATGATAATCTTCATGTTTAAAATGTTTATTGGTAAAAGTGCAAAAACGGATTCAAACTATTACGTCAGGAGCACGTAGGAGTTGAAAGTGAGGATGTACAAGAGGGGGTGAATTGTGCTACAAAAACAATACAAAATAAAGACACTAACACAAATTCTTTTATACTGGTTCGGTCTAACTCTTGACGTACGTCCAGTTCTCAATCCCTTGATTGAGTTCCACTAATTCACAGGTTTTCAACAGGTTCACCTGCAGCCTTTACAACCACAAGTTTTACGGGCTAACTTGCAACCTTACTCACTCCCCCTTACTACCTGCAAGGGTTCAACCTTTACACAAAGGATTTACTACTAAGTTCACTTAATGAACAGATTGTGATGAACACTTAAGTACAATGAATGCTCTCAATAAATGTAGAGACTTAAATACAAAGAGTACAAGATGATAACAATAAGAATAACTCTTAAGGTATTAAGTGCTCTTTAGACTCTAAAGCTTTCTGAATATTCTCTGGGTATAATGCTTGAAGGCTCTTAGTTGTCTCTCAATAACTGTGTGTGCTGTTCTTGGTTGGTGAGAGATATGATGTTCATAAATGATGAAGTTGTTCCTTTTATAGTAGCCTCTAATACACCAGATGTTTAATCGACAATAAGTTCGTTTGAATCTAGTCGTTAAACCCTTGTTACCGTTGTCCTCATTAATGCTCATTAATGCTTAGCAGGGTTGACTGGCTTTAGCTCTCTAAAGTAGCTCTGACAATACTGCTCTGACAAAAGAAATTCTGACATCTGAGCATTTGTACGGTCTCTGACTCTTGTACTTGCTATCGGATGGATTTTGGCTACCGGAAGTAAGTGCTTAGTTCTGCAACTGTTAGTCCAAGTATGTGTAATGCAAAGAGTGTTCACTATCGGAAGCTCATTTGCCATCGGAAGTGAATCTAAGTTCTGCACTCAAATGTTAGTCCAACAGAGTAATATAATCAAGTGCAATGGGAAGCATTTTTGCTATAGGTAGCTGTTCCACTTAGACTAGGTTCACACGGATCAGACTTAGTGTTCAATTGACTTCCGCTATGGGATGCGTACTACATCCGCAAGCGTTACTTGCGTTGTTTTTGCTCTAAGTCATCCGGTTGTGATTTTACATCCGATTGTGTTCTAACTTAGGATTTCTAACTTTCATCTAATTCTTCCTAAGTGTTCATTATGTTCTTTCATGTTTTAGTCTTCATCAAAACTTAAGATTCTAACATTCTCCCCCTTTTTGATGATGACAAACCTATAGTTAACTATGAAAGCATAATTAAAATCAGATATAACAGTTTAACACATGTATGTATTCATATAAGCGAACTTCATTGATTAAGCAGAATAATTACATGTATGATAGACAGTAAAGATGTTACAAATATGATAAACAGTAAAAAACATTACAAACATGATTAAAACACAATGATGAATATGATGAACAATGCATGAGGGGTTTGGTTCTAAAGCCTATGGTGTTTGTTCCTCTCTCTTCTGATCTGTTCACTCTCCTCCTCACACTTATCTCATAGTTCTTTCAACTCTGCTTCATCTGCCTCTCTGATTTTGGCGAAGTCCTCAAGATGCTCTCTCTCAACCCTTTCATTTTCTTGTCTTTCAAGCTCAAGAGATTCCTGAATAGCCCTTCTCATGTCTGCAACTTCATCCATCCCAACTGACTGTTCTTGTCTTGATGATGAGTCATCAACAGGGATAGTTCCAGAGGGAAGATGGAGATTTCTAACTTTGAACGCCCAAGCTGAGTACTCTGGGTCTTGAGACATATCTACCTTTCCTTTTCCAACCCGAGAGTTTGCTCTCATTGCATCCAATATCTGGGCTTGGGAGAAGGTAAGGTTGGTAATCCCAAAGTACTCGAACTCCTCTTGAGTCATCTCATCTACCTCAACCTTGACTTCAACCTCAGGAGGTATGACTTCAGCTGCCTTTTGATCACTCTCAAATAAGGATGAAGTCTGAGAAGATGATCCTGCTTGTTCTTCCTCCTGATGAGGCACAGACTCATCCTCACTCACATTTAGTACATAGGCTCTGGGAGGAGGAGGAACCCTTTTCCTAGCGGTTCTTTTGATTCTTCCTTGAATAAAGGTAGAACCAGGAGTAGGATCTGATGTACTTGAGGCAGGAGTAGGAATGACAACCCATACTTGAGGCAGGAGTAGGAATGACAACCCATACTTGAGGCAGGAGTAGGATCTCATGTACTTGAGGACGAGTCATGAACTTCAACCCATACTTCTGACTGAGATGCGCAAGATAATCATCAGTGGAGGCAAACTCAGAAGGTAATGCAGAAGACTTAGGCCTACGGGAACGTCCTCAGGCTCATAGGGTGGATCAGCCAACACTAGTTGCATATCATCTGGTTGACTTGAGGATGCTGCTGCTGCTTGTTGGCGAATGAATTGAATAGCTATATTTCTGATAAAGTTCTCAGCAAGGCGAGCTTGTTCAAATTCCTTTACCCTTCTGATTGCAGCCTCAAAGTCCAAATTTATCCATAGTGAAGGCTGTCTCAGGGTACCCCTAGTATCTCTCCCCCTTTTGGCATCATCAAAAATAGTAAGCGCCAGGGAGGTGTCAGATGGAGGTAATACTGGGCCAAAGATGGGTGGAGGTGTTTGGGGTGGTGAGTCTTGTTCATCGTCAGATAGACTGTCTGATGATGAGTGGCTTGAGGATGGGGAGGAGTGGTGAGATTGGTTGTGTGAATGGTCTTGGGTATGGTGAGGTGATTGATGGGTATCTTGATCTTGGTGTAGGGAATCTTGGTGGTCTGGATTAGTGGATTGGTGATGGTCTGGGGAATCTTGTAGGGGGGATCTTGTTGTGGGAGATCTTGTTGTGGGGGGTCTTGTTGGTCTGGGCAGTCGTTAGGGTTGTTGTCCTGGTGGTTTGGAGGGTTTTGGTTGGCCAGCAGCAAGTCCACCTTCCCCTCTACTCGTGCTAGATCAGCTTGGACCTTCTTGATCCGATGGTGCACCTTGTGGAAACTCCGTCCAATTTGTTCTTGAAACGAAGCCTGAAGCTCAGCGGAGACCCTGAACACTATTTCATCTACAAGATCTCCCAATGCAGCACCACTCAAAGGTCGACTCTGGGATTTCACTTCCTGTTCAGCAACACCAGAAGCGGATGGTTGAGTAGTCTGAGACGTACTTGCCCCACGTGAACCAGATCCAGCAGCCCTTGTGGGTCTGATGTAAGACACTTCGATCTTTCCCAAGTTCTTCTTCTCAATGGGAAGGCACATCCGGTTGTCCACACCCTTAGTGGATTTTATGTTGAACTTCTCCAGGAGGAAGGATATCAACTGGGGGAAGGGAAGAGAGGCATTTTCCTTTTGATTCTTGCCATCAACCCATCTAAGAAGTTCCATTGAGATGAGTTGCCCAGGGTTGATGGGTTCCTTAAGTAGGAGGCGAGGGAGCCATGGATTGTCCAGGAGGGCGAACTCTGAGAAGTTTCCACCCTTGTGGGTCATTATCCTTGAGTAAATGTATTGGATTACCCGGTGGAGATCAGACATCCCTGAGGCCTTCTTGCCATCAGTGCCATAGGCATCCTTCAATTGATCGCTGGAGAAGCGCTTGTGGTATTTCCACTTGTTTAGGTTGGGGTCTGTGATACCCAGGAGTTGGTTGATTATCTTCCAATCAAACTCTATGCTCCTCCTTCTGACTGTGGCAAAGAAGCGAACATGGGCAACAAGTGATTTGTCTCCATTTTCCCTTCTTTTAACATGTGCAGCGAGTGATTGGTAGAAGGCGCGCAGAACTCCTACATTGTACTCATTCTGAATTCCCACTCAGTTCATATACGAACCCAGATGTTCAGTCAAGTCATATCCCAGATTCTTCAGAATTTCCAGGTCTACGTATATCCCATTTGTCAGATATGGGTTCCTTTGGTCGAAGGCAGGGGAAATGGGCTCGAGAGGACCATCTCTGTAGATGCTCATATCGTCTTCCTCCTCAACCCTTCTTCGTTTGGAGGAAGCAGGCTCTTCTGCAAACTGAACCTAATTCCCTTTTCGTTTTCCAGATTTGGCAGTGGAGGTATGGGGGTTTGTCTCACTCGATCCTACCATTTTATATGTGTGGATAATGATAATGACAAAGGTATGGAGATATGAAAGAAGGTTTGGAGATGGAGAAGACACAGATGAAGAAAATGTGTGTGAAGGTTGAGAGAAAATGGTGAGATGTTTATGAGAGAGATGAGTTATGAATGAGGAAGATGAAGTGAGAAATGCCTATTTATGTTAAATGATGTTTAAATGTGAAAGGTCATAATGAAAAGGCATGGGAAACGTAAACATTTAATGCTGAAACGGCGTACCTTTTTGCCACGTGTCGTTTCAGAGTGTCAGAGAAGATGTAACATTTCAGAGGCGTCGGTTCACTTACAAGTATAGAAGCTTCCGGATGCTGAGCAACAATCGCAAGCGGCAGATCCCACGCTTGTTAGAATCTTAAGTTTTGATGAAGACTAAAATATGAAAGAACTAGTTGATCACATAGAAAGAATTAGGATAAAATTGAATCCTAAGTTAAAGCACAACCGGATGCAGGAATACTTCCGGATGGATTAGAACTAGCGCCTGCAGATGAACCACACATCCCATAGCGGAAGCAAGTGACACACTAAGTCTGAACCAAGTCTAGGCTGTTAATATATTATACCTTGGTAAAGACTAAGTTAGGACACAACCGGATGCAAAATTGCTTCCGGAAGACTTAGAGTAAAACAACGTAACTTACGCTGACTGTCATACTTCACATCTCATAGCGTGAGTAAATAACACTAGGTCACTTAGGAAGAATTAGACTACGATCAAATCCTAAGTTAGAACACAACCGGATGCAAAATCGCTTCCGGAAGATTTAGAGTAAAATAACGTGACTGACGCTCACGGATGAAGAATACGTCCCACAGCGGGAGTGAATAACATGCTAAGTTAGAACCTAGTCTAAGTAAGATTGCTTCCCATAGCAAACACGCTTCCCACAGCATATATGGTTCTTATTGCACTTGATTATATATATTGCTTTGTTGGACTAACAATTATGTGCAGAACTTAGTTTTACTTCCGGATGCAAATGAGCTTCCGGATGTAAATACTCTTGGGACTGAAATTCTGAGACTAACACTTGAAGAGCAAGATTGCCGCTTCCGGATGCACAAGTTCATCCGTCAGCAAGAGTACAAGAGACAGAACGTACATATGCTCAGAAGTCAGAATGCTTTTGTCAGAGCAGAGTTGTGAGAGTTGCTTTTCAGAGATAAAGCAAGTCAACCCTGCTAAGCATTTATGGAGCATTAATGAAGTCAACGGTCACAAGGGTTTAACGGCAATATTCAAACGGCATTGTCCCCATCCAAGCAATGGATTATTAGAAGATGCTATATAAGGAATGACCTCAACATTTATGATGGTCACTTAAGAACTGCACCGAACATAATTCTGCAGAAATCATTCAAGCATTCAAAGCTCATACTACCCAGAAAGTAAGAGAGCACTTATTGCATTGAGAGTTATTTATTATCCATCTTGTACTCTTTGTATTTAAGTCTCTTTAGTTGTTGAGAGCATTGATTGTACTTAAGTGAGTAACATTATTTGTTCTTTGAGAGAACTAAGTAGAAAATCCTTTGATTAAAAGGTTGAACCCTTACAAGTAGTAAGGGGGAGCGAGTCAGGTTGTAAGGTTGCAAGTGAGCCCGTAAAACTTGTGGTTGTAAAAGGTTGCAGGTGAACCCGTTGTAAAACCTGTGGTTTAGTGGAACTCAATCTGGGTGATTGAGAACTGGACGTAGGTCAAGAGTTGGACCGAACCAGTATAAAAGTGTTGTGCGATTTAATTTTCTAATATTTATTTGGTAGCACAATTCACCCCCCCTCTTGTGCATCCTCACTTTCATTTGGTATCAGAGCGAGGTCTTTCTGACTTGATTCCAACGAATCTAGAAAGAGAAGATCCAGTGATGGATGCAGATCAACATTCTCTCCCTGATGTAGCCATCCAGCCAAACAAGCCTCTAGGCTTTGATGGGTATAACTATCCCTTCTGGAAATTCAAGATGGAGAACTTTATCAAGGCCAGTGGCCTTCGAATCTGGGATGTTATAAAGCATGGTGACAATATTCCACTTGATGATGAAGGTTTTGAGAAGCCTCGATCCAGCTTCACCAATGATGATTACTTCAAGGTGGAACTGAATTACAAGGCCATCCACTATATTCAATGCGCCCTGAGCCCGAAGGAGTTCCACAGGATAAGCCACTACAAAACAGTAAAGGAAATGCGGGAGGCTCTTGAGGCAGCTCATTCCGGAACCAAAGGAGTGAAGGCCAGACGTGTTGAGATGCTGGTGGAGGAATTTCACAAGTTCACAATGATTCCTGATGAGCCAATCAGAGATTTGGAGCTCATATTCACCCACCTCATAAACAACCTGGCTTCACTGGGAAAGAACATCCCTGAGAGGGAACAGGTAAGTAAAATTCTAAAAGTATTAAAGGGTGACTGGCTTACAAAGGTAACTATTTTGCAGGAAGTACAGGGAGAGTCAACCAGTTCTGTCACTGCCTTATTTGGTTCTCTGGCTGAGTATGAACCAACCCTGTTAGCACAAAGGGCTCCACAAGCAGCAGCTAAAGCCAAGAACCTTACCCTAGTTGCTCCCAGCAAGGAAAGATATGATGATGATGATGAGGAAGATCTCGATGATGAAGAAATGGCTATGATGGTGAGAAAATTCAAGAAGTTCTTCAGGAAGAAAGGGGGTTTCCAGAAAGGAGAATCAAGCCATAAGAAGGAAAGGGCCCCTGTTTGTTTCGAGTGCAAGAAGCCTGGTCATTTCAAGGCTGAGTGCCCAAGTCTTCAGAGATTCAAAGGAAAGGACAAAAGGAAAGTCTTCATGTCCTCAATCTGGGTAAATAGATCAGATGAAGAAGCTAGCGATGAGGAAGAGGTCGCAAACCTTTGTCTCGTTGCTAGGGAGGATGGAGAAGAAGTACTCTCTGACTTTGAATCCGTTCATGGTGATGAGGTAAACCTTACTGAACTCCAAGAAGCTTATAACGATATTCATAGAGAATTCTTTCGATTATGCAAAGCTTACAAGGTTTTAAGAATGAAGAAAGAATCACTTGAGCTCTCTGTGAACTCGCTGAGTGATGAGCTAGTGGAAGCCAAGAAGCTTCCGGTAGTAGATGGCAAGGGAAATCCCCAAGCGGAACCCAATGCCTCAACATCAGAGAGCTGCATCAATTGCAGCAAAATCTCTATTGAAAGGGATAGATTGCATAATGCCCTGCAAAAGTTCACAAAAGGTTCTGAAATGCTAAATGTTATTTTGATGAACCAAAGGGCTTATAGAGATAAAACTGGATTAGGCTATAAGCATAAAGAGAAAAGGTGGGTGGAACCCAAAGTGAAACCCTACCTAAAGTTCTTCCACAAAGCCACTAGTCACAGTTCCACACCCTTCAGCTTCTGTAACTATTGCAACAGGAAGGGACACTCCACGTCCACCTGCAATGCAAAGAAGCATGGAACCAATAGCACTCATAGGTGGGTTCCAAAAGGAACAAGATTGACTAAGGATCCTCTAAGGAAAGAAACTAAGGGAGCACATGGACCTAGAATTTGGAAGCCTATTCCAAAGGAAGTCCGTCAGCCTAGAGCCCACACAAGGCCAGAGGCACAAATCAATCACAAACCTAAGGTCAACACTGGACCGAGGGTTATGGGAACTAATGATAAAGGACCCAATAAAGGTTGGGTACCTAAGTTTGTCTGATTTATGCAGGTCTGTCTCAAGGCATCCAAGAACCGAAAGTGGTATATCGACAGCGAATGCTCGAGACACATGACAGGAGACAGAGACAAGTTCAAATCTCTGGTAATCAAGGATGGAGCCAAAGTGAACTTTGGAGGAAATCAGAGTGGAAAGATCACTGGGGTTGGTGAAGTTGGACCTATCCAAGATGTCTACTTGGTTGATGGTCTCTGTCACAACCTGCTGAGTGTGAGTCAAAGCACCGACAAGGGAAATTGAGTAATCTTTGACTCTCATGAATGCATTATAGTAGATAAACATGATCTAGACATAGATAAAACCAATCTGAAATGCAAGCTTAAGGCTAATAGGAATGGAAATCTATACACCCTGGATTTATGCCAACAACTAACTGAAAAATGCCTAATCACTAGTGATGAAAATAGTTGGCTATGGCATAAACAGCTAGCGCATGTAAACTTTGCACAGCTTGATATGCTTATTAAAAAGGAACTAGCAATAGGAATTCCATCCTTTAAAGTTAAGCATGATTTTATCTGTGAATCTTGCCAACGAGGAAAGCAAACAAAGTCCTCCTTTAAGACCAAGAAGAAAGTCTCCACCAGCAGGCCCTTAGAACTAATCCACATGGATTTAGTTGGGCCAGCGAGAGTGAAGAGCTTAGGTGGAAACCTTTATGCTCTAGTGGTGGTGGATGACTATTCAAGGTTTACCTGGACAATGTTCCTTCCCTCTAAGCATGATGCTTTTGATGCTTTTGTTGTCCTTGCTAAGAAAGTGCAGAATGAGAGAAATCTCAAAATAGTCGCCATAAGGACAGATCATGGAGGTGAGTTCGAGAATCACAACTTCTCAGAGCTGTGTGAAGACAATGGAATTGATCACAACTTCTTAGCTCCCAAAACTCCTCAACAAAATGGCGTGGTTGAAAGGAAGAACAGGGTGCTGACGGAGATGGCCAGAAGCATGCTCAATGAGAAGGAGGTTTCTCAAGTGTTCTGGGCAGACGCTATGAGCACGGCTTGTTACATCTCCAACAGAGCCTATGTTCGCAAGGGCCTAGACAAAACCCCCTATGAGCTATACAAAGGTAGGAAGCCCAACATCAGCCACCTCAGAATCTTTGGATCAAAATGTTACGTCCACAACAACGGGAAGGTAAACCTGGGTAAGTTTGATCCAAAAGCAGATGTAGGAGTTTTCATAGGATATTCTCTTAAGTGCAAGGCATATAAAGTATACAACTTAAGAACTAGAACAGTTGAAGAATCTATGCATGTTGTATTTGATGAAAACCCTACATGGGAAGGATCCATAGAAGATGATGGGATATTAAATTTTTCAAAACCACCATCATCTTCACCACCCAAAGAAACACCAGCAAGTGATCCTAAGAAGGAGGATGAACCCAGTGATGAACCTAGAATGCAGACGGTGCCTAATGAAGTACAGTTGCCAACCGCTAGGTGACATCATAGGGATCATCCACTTGACCAAGTGCTTGGTGATGTTTCTTCTGGTGTCAGAACTAGAAGGCAGGTTCAAAATGAAGTTGAGTTTGGAGTCTTCTTGTCTCAATTCGAACCAACTTCAGTTGAACAGGCCTTAGAGGACTGTGATTGGATCATTGCCATGCAGGAAGAGCTCAATCAGTTTGAGAGAAGTCAAGTTTGGGAGCTAGTCCCTAGACCGTCTCACCAATCCATAGTTGGGACCAAATGGGTCTTTAAAAACAAACTGGATGAGACCGGACAGATCACTAGGAACAAAGCCAGATTAGTAGCAAAAGGGTATAACCAAGAAGAAGACATAGACTATGAAGAAACCTTTGCTCCAGTTGCGAGACTTGAGGCAATAAGGATTCTTCTAGCCTTTGCATCCATGAAAGGTTTTAAATTATATCAAATGGATGTAAAGAGTGCTTTTCTTAATGGATATATTAAGGAAGAGGTGTATGTTGATCAACCTCCTGGCTTTGAGGATCATAAGCACCCGAAGCATGTGTATAGACTAAAGAAAGCATTGTATGGCCTGAAACAAGCTCCACGAGCTTGGTATGAGAAACTTAGCAGCTTCTTGCTAGGAAAAGGTTTCTCTAGAGGCAAATTAGATAATAGATTGTTTATCTTGCATAAAGATAGGAATATGTTAGTTATCCAGATATATGTTGATGATATCATCTTTGGAGCAACTAACGAGAAACTCTGTGAAGAGTTCTCAAAGACAATGCAGGGTGAATTTGAGATGTCAATGATGGGAGAGCTAACCTTCTTCCTAGGCCTGCAGATCAAACAAAAGAAAGAAGACATCTTCATATCCCAAACCAAGTACTGTAGAGAACTTCTCAAGAAGTTTGGGATGGATGAATGCAAGGAGTATGATACTCCTATGAGCACCACTGCCGCTCTCGATGCTGATGTTAAGGGAATTTCGGTAAGCCAGCCAATGTATAGGGGCATGATAGGCTTCCTGTAATACTTAACGGCTAGCAGACCTGATATTCAATTTAGTGTTGGCATGTGTGCTAGATTTTAAGCCAATCCCAAGGAATCTCATCTAACATGTGTTAAACGTATTTTAACATACCTTGAGGGAACTCAAGAACTTGGTCTCTGGTATCCCAGAGGTAACCAAGAGTTCTTGTGGGCTTATTCTGACGCTGACCATGCAGGTTATAAAACAGATAGAAAAAGCACCAGCGGCCAATGTGGCTTCCTAGGCGGCTGTCTGGTGTCTTGGGCAAGCAAGAAGCAAACCTGTGTGTCACTGTCATCCACAGAGGCAGAGTATATTGCTGCTGCAAGCTGTTGTGCTCAAGTGATGTGGCTGAAAAATCAACTAAGGGATCTTGGCCTGGAGTTTCCTGAGGCTCCCATTCTATGTGACAACACAAGCACCATCAGTCTTGCCAAGAATCCAGTGCTGCACACAAGAACAAAGCACATTGACGTCAGACATCACTTCATCAGAGAACATGTTCAGAAGAAGGATGTCAACGTGCAATTTGTTCCTACTCAGCATCAGCTTGTAGATATCTTCACCAAACCTCTGGGGGTTGATCAATTTACATTCATAAGAGGGAATTTGGGAATGGTAAACCCAAATGAAGTTTAATCTTCAGTATAAATCTGTGCTTTAATGTTAAAACCTGTAAATCGTACTAACTTAGGCATCTGAGTGCCAATCTTTAGTTTTGCAGGTCTCCCAATGTTAAATCTTAAGTGTATCACTTCCGGAAGCAAATTTCCTTCCGGAAGCTCATCCCTCTATTCAGCATGGTTGCTGCCGCTTGGGATTGACACTAAGCAACCGGAAGCCCCAGTGTTTGGGAAAATGACACGTCACCTCAGAAACGTTTCATCTTCTCCCACAAAAATTGTGCCTTTTCTGACAGTCAGAAGCGACACGTGGCATCAGGTGCGCCGTTTCAATTTAAATGTTTACGTTTTCCCATAAAAGGTGCATATTTTCAATAAGTTGCCATTATGACCCATCACATCGAACATCACATTGCATAAATAGGGCAAAATCATTCATTCATCATTTCTCACACAAATCAAACCACAAACTCTCTGAACTCCTTCATCTTCTTCTTGTTCGCATTCATCCTCATCTTCATCTTCATCTTCATCTTCATCTCCTTCTTCTTCTTCGCATTCTCTGTGCATTTCACTTCATCCATAACCAATGAAACAAACCCTAATCTCCAGAAGGCCTCCTCCTCCAAAAAGTCAAAGCATTCTGGGAAATCTGGAAAAGGGAAGAAGAGGGTTCAGTTTGCTGAAGAACACTCTTCAAAACGCCAGAGGATTGAAGAGGACTACTCAGAATACAGATCTGGGCCGTTGGAAGCTGTCTCTCCGGCATTTGAAAACAGAAACTCTTATCTCTCAAATGGCATCTTCATGGATCTGGAGAAGCTTGAAGCTCTGGGTTATGATCTTTCTGCACATCTCCAGAAGTACATGACATGGTTGGGGATTCAAAATGACTACAATGTCCAAGTTCTCAGAGTGTTCTGTAATTCACTAACTGCCAAGGCCAAATACAAGGAGATCAGCAAGAACACAACTGCAATTGGCAGAGTTGACTTCAAGGCCACCATCAGAGGAAGAACCATTAAGTTCCACTGGAGAACAATCAACCGCTTCCTGGGGGTCACTGATGAGGAGATGAACCAGTGGCTCTTCCCTGAGCGGCTGGATCAAGCAGAGCTGGAGCAAGGCTATGGCACTGGGGGAAGAAGGTGTCTGGTATGCCCGACACACAACGGGTGCTCCAGTACATCTATTCCAGAATCATGACGAACAAGGGTGGAAACTTCAACGAGTTCACCCAGTTAGACAACCCATGGCTTGCAAGATTCCTCTCCCAGCAGATCAATCTTGGCCAATTGATCTCCCTGGAGCTGCACAGATGGGTAGAAAATAAGAACAAGGCGAACGCATCTCTTCCCTACCCGCAGTTCATCGTCTTCCTCCTTGAGAAGTTCAACATCAAATCCACTGAGGAAGCCGATAACAAGAAGTGCCTGCCCATGGGATCGATGAATTTGGGCAAGATGGGAGTCCGGTACATCAAGCCGGTGAAGGCCACTCAGTCTGGTTCTCAGGCTGGGAGTGCTTCTAACACATCAATACCCTCTGCATCTGGAGCAGGAGATCAAGAAGCAGACTCCCACCAGGCTGGTCCCAGCAGCACTCGTGCTCCAAGAGTGACTGCTGCTCAGAAGGCATCCATTGAAGAAGTGAAGCAGGAGCTTCTGTTCAGGATGCCGGACACATTGATGACCCATCTCAGAGAGGAATGTGATGCAGCCTTCAAAAATCAGGAACAGAGGATCCAGGGATTGGAGACTCGTCTTGCAAGGGTGGAAGCCAAGCTAAACCTTCTCCTTCACCATTTCCTTGCACCATCTCCTCATCCTCCTCCTCCTCCACCTCCACCTCCTCCAAGCCCACAAAATGACTCTCATCCTAACCAAGATTCCCCTCACCACTCACCCTCACCTCACAACTCTCCATCACATACCCCTTCTCCATCCCTTAGCCCCTCACATTCCCCTAGCCACTCTCATTCCCCTAGCCACTCTCAATCCCCTAGCCACTCACACTCCCCAGCCCCTCTCCATCCCCCACTCACTCACCTTCCTTAGGCTTTGACGACCACACCTCACCCCCACCTTCACCACCCAGATATGGCCTTGAGCCTCCTCCCACCATTCCCTCCTCATCCTCCTCCCTGGCACTCACCCTCTTTGATGATGCCAAAAGGGGGAGAGAAATGCTGACTCAGTCGTCCCTTTGGATGGATGAGGAAGTTGCTGCTGCTCTCCGAAGGGCCATTAAAGGCCATGGACATGAAGCATATGGATCAAGCAAAAAGGCTAATACGTGATGAAGCCATTCTCTTCATGGGCCAACAATAGTCTGCCAGCAAAGGCACAAATATTGAAATAGTACTGGCTGATCAACCTGAGGTGCCACCTACTGCGGAGACTGTGCCTTCTTCTGCACCAATACCCAACCTAATAGATGAACTGTGCAAGAAGTATGGTTTCAGTAGGAGAGAGCCGCAGTGATAGTAATAGCCAAGCCAATTCCTCCCTCTGCGCCTGTTCCTCCTCCAGTCAGTTTTAGTAAGGCAAGGGTTAAGACTGTGGCTAAAAAGAAGGTCGCTTCCTCCCCTAGTGCATCCTCAGAGAGTGAAGAGGAGTCCGTTGCTGCTCCTGAAAATATTGAGATTGAAAGGGTGTCGCTGCAAGGAGAAGCTTCTGAGCCTCAGTCATCCACCCAAGAGCAAGCTCAGGCTAGTGAAGTCCATGACACCTGATGAGTTTGAGCGCTATGGTAGAACAGACAGACTCACATATGAGCAACTCTTCGTTCTGGATGCTGAGAGGGCTCATGCTAAGGATCTTCAAGAGAAGAAAGGGAAAGGGAAGGGAAAAGGGAAAGCAAAGTCAAATCTATCTCATGACCCTGATTACCCTGCCTGGAATGTCAAGGTTAAAGCTGTCCATCTCCCTCACGCAACCATCCCCATCGGAGATTCAGAGGAAGGAAGGGCTTTTGGATTAAATGAGCTCAGTGACCTAAAGAGAGCCATTGCTGAGTCCCTTGAGACAGAGAGGATCAGAAAAGCCCAAGAGGAGAGGGAGCTTCAACAGATTCTTGCCCAGATCAACCAACAACAGTTAGATGAGATGTGGGCAAAGATGAATGAGGAGCATGAGCAGAACCAGAGAGAGGAACAAAAGACACAAGCTCTAAAACCCCAACCTCTCATACATAGCATAGCATACATAGCATAACATGTTTTCTCTTTTATATGTAACATTTTGTTCTTTCATTTTTTTTACATAGAGTTATCTGTTATACTTGTAAATCTACTTATTGTTCTGTTGCTTATACATAGTTGACTTACATTTTAATGAAGTTCGCTTTTGAATTCATATATGTGTGTTATTTAATTATCTGCCCTTAAGTATGAATTCATAGGTTAGCTTAGTTTGTTATCATCAAAAAGGGGGAGAATGTTAGAATCTTAAGTTTTGATGAAGACTAAAATATGAAAGAACTAGTTGATCACATAGAAAGAATTAGGATAAAATTGAATCCTAAGTTAAAGCACAACCGGATGCAGGAATACTTCCGGATGGATTAGAACTAGCGCTTGCGGATGAACCACACATCCCATAGCGGAAGCAAGTGACACACTAAGTCTGAACCAAGTCTAGGCTGTTAATATATTATACCTTGGTAAAGACTAAGTTAGAACACAACCGGATGCAAAATTGCTTCCGGAAGACTTAGAGTAAAACAACGTAACTTACGCTGACTGGCATTGTCCCCATCCAAGCAATGGATTATTAGAAGATGCTATATAAGGAATGACCTCAACATTTATGATGGTCACCTAAGAACTGCACCGAACATAATTCTGCAGAAATCATTCAAGCATTCAAAGCTCATACTACCCAGAAAGCAAGAGAGCACTTATTGCATTGAGAGTTATTTATTATCCATCTTGTACTCTTTGTATTTAAGTCTCTTTAGTTGTTGAGAGCATGATTGTACTTAAGTGAGTAACATTATTTGTTCTTTGAGAGAACTAAGTAGAAAATCCTTTGATTAAAAGGTTGAACCCTTACAAGTAGTAAGGGGGAGCGAGTCAGGTTGTAAGGTTGCAAGTGAGCCCATAAAACTTGTGGTTGTAAAAGGTTGCAGGTGAACCCGTTGTAAAACCTGTGGTTTAGTGGAACTCAATCTGGGTGATTGAGAACTGGACGTAGGTCAAGAGTTGGACCGAACCAGTATAAAAGTTTTGTGTGATTTAATTTTCTAATATTTATTTGGTAGCACAATTCACCCCCCCCCACCTCTTGTGCATCCTCACTTTCAACGTTGAGTAGAAGAAATGGCGTCCAGCCACTCTACTCCATCCAAGGTTCAATAGATGTCCTTGCTATCGATAGCAATATTGCTTGTGAATGCCATCTTTGCTCAGGCTGAGGGATTGTTCCTGCATGTGCTAGTGGAAGTATATGTGCTTCCGGATGTGAGAAACATAAGATTTAACATTGTACGCTCACATGATCTTTTCACAAGGGGACCTGCAAAACTAAAGATTGGCACTCTGATGCCTAAGATAGTACAGTTTACAGGCTTTAACATTTAAGCACAAGTTTATAATGAAGAATTAAACTTCATTTGGGTTTACCATTCCCAAATTTCCTCTTATGTAGATAAATTGATCAACCCCCAGAGGCTTGGTAAAGATATCTGCAAGTTGATGCTGGGTTGGAACAAACTGCACCTTGACATCTTTCTTCTGAACATGATCTCTAATGAAGTGATGTCTGACATCAATGTGCTTTTTTCTTGTGTGCTGGACGGGATTCTTGGCTAGGCTAATAGTGCTCATGTTGTCACAGAGAATGGGAACCTTTGGAAATTCTAAGCCAAGATCTCGAAGTCGGTTTTTCAACCACAACACCTGGGCACAACAACTTGCAGCAGCAATATACTCTGCCTCTATGGATGATAGTGAGACGCAAATCTGCTTCTTGCTTGCCCATGACACTAGACCGCCACCAAGGAAGGCACATTGGCCACTAGTGCTCTTCCTATCTGTTTTATAACCTGCACGGTCAGCGTCAGAGTAGCCCACAAGAATTCTTGATTACCTCTGGGATACCAAAGACCAAGTTCTTGTGTTCCCTCAAGGTATCTCAAAATTCGTTTAACACATGTAAGGTGAGATTCCTTGGGGTTGGCTTGAAATCTAGCACACATGCCAACACTAAATTGTATATCATGTCTGCTAACAATTAAATATAACAGAGAACCTATCATTCCTCTATACAGTGATTGACTAACAGAACTTCCTTTTATATCAGCATCGAGAGCGGCGGTGGTGCTCATGGGAGTATCATACTCCTTGCATTCATCCATCCCAAACTTCTTGAGGATTTCTTTACAATACTTGGTTTGGGAAATGAAGATGTCATTTTTCCTTTGTTTGATCTGCAGGCCTAGGAAGAAGTTTAATTCTCCCATCATTGACATTTCAAATTCTCCCTGCATTGTCTTTGAAAACTCTTCACAGAGTTTCTCGTTAGTTGCTCCAAATACAATATCATCAACATAGATTTGAACAACTAACATGTGCTTATCCTTATGCAGTATAAACAGAGTGTTATCTAGTTTGCCTCTTGAGAAACTTTTCCCTAGCAAAAAGTTGCTAAGTCTCTCATACCAAGCTCGTGGAGCTTGTTTTAAGCCATATAAGGCTTTATTCAATTTAAAAACATGGTTAGGGTGTCTAGGATCCTCAAAGCCAGGAGGTTGTTCAACATACACCTCTTCTTTGATATAGCCATTAAGAAAGACACTATTTACATCCATCTGATATAATTTAAACTTTTTCATGGATGCAAAGGCCAGAAGAATCCTTATGGCTTCAAGTCTTGCGACTGGAGCAAAGGTTTCTTCATAGTCTATGCCCTCTTCTTGAATATACCCTTTTGCTACTAATCTGGCTTTGTTTCTAGTAATTCGTCCGGTCTCATCCAGTTTGTTATTAAAAACCCATTTGTTTCCAACTATGGATTGGTGAGATGGTCTAGGTATTAGTTCCCAGACTTGACTTCTTTCAAATTGATTAAGTTCTTCCTGCATGGCAATGATCCAATCACAATCTTCTAAGGCCTGTTCAATTGAAGTTGGTTCAATTTGAGATAGGAACGCTCCAAACTCAACTTCATTTTGAACTTGCCTTCTAGTTCTAACACCAGAAGAAACATCACCAAGTATTAGGTCTAGTGGATGATCCCTATGATGTCTCCTAGCGGTTGGCATTTGTACCTCATCTGGTACAATCTGCATTCTAGACTCATCAATGGGATCATCACCCTCTTTTGGATCCCTTGTTGGTGTTTCTTCGGGTGGTGAAGATGATGATAGTTTTGAAATCTTTAGGTTTTCATCATCTTCTGTGGATCTTTCCCATGAGAGGATTTCATAAAAAACAACATGCATAGATTCCTCTACAGTCCTAGTTCTCATGTTGTACATTCTATATGCTTTACTTCTAAGAGAATAACCTATGAAAATACCTACATCCGCTTTCGGTTCAAACTTACCCAAGTTTACCTTCCCGTTGTTGTGGATGTAGCATTTGGACCCAAAGATCTTTAAGTGGCTGATATTGGGCTTCCTTCCCTTGTACAGCTCGTACGGTGTCTTGTCCAGGCCCTTGCGAATATAGGCTCTATTTGAGATGTAGCAAGCGGTGCTCATGGCGTCAGCCCAGAATACTTGGGAGACTTCCTTCTCATTGAGCATGCTTCTGGCCATCTCCGTTAGAACCCTGTTCTTCCGTTCGACCACGCCATTTTGTTGTGGAGTCCTAGGAGCTGAGAAGTTGTGATCAATTCCATTTTCCTCACACAGCTCAGAGAAGTCATGATTTTCGAATTCTCCACCGTGATCTGTACTTATTGCAGATATTTTGAGATTTCTCTCATTCTGCACTTTCTTGGCAAGGACAACAAACGCATCAAAAGCATCATGCTTTGAGGGAAGAAACATCGTCCAAGTAAACCTTGAATAGTCGTCCACTACCACTAGAGCATAAAGGTTTCCACCTAGGCTCTTAACTCTTGCTGGCCCAACTAAGTCCATATGGATTAGTTCCAAGGGCTTGCTTGTGGAGACTTTCTTCTTGGCTTTGAACGAGGCCTTTGTTTGCTTTCCTCTTTAGCAAGATTCCCAAATAAAATCATGCTTTACTTTAAATGATGGAATCCCTATGGCTAGCTCATTTTTAATGAGCATGTCAAGCTGTGTAAAGTTCACATGTGCTAGCCGTTTATGTCACAGCCAACTATTTTCATCACTAGTGATAAGAGATTTTTCGGTTAGTTGTTGGCATAGATCTAAGGTATATAGGTTTCCATTTCTATTAGCCTTAAGTTTGCATTTCAGATTGGATTTATCTATATTGAGATCATGCTTATCAACTATCAGGCATTCATGAGAGTCAACGATTACCCAGTTGCCTTTGTCTGTGCTTTGACTCACACTCAGCAGGTTGTGACAGAGACCATCTACAAGATAGACATCTTGGACAGGGCCAACTTCACCAACGCCAGTGATCTTCCCACTTTGGTTCCCACCAAAGCTGACTTTGGCTCCATCTTTGACCACCAGTGAACTGAACTTGTCCCTGTCTCCCGTCATGTGTCTCGAGCATCCGCTATCGATGTACCACTTGCGGTTGTTGGATGCTTTGAGACAGACCTGCACAAATCAGACAGATTTAGGTACCCAACCTTTATTGGGTCCTCTTTCATTAGTATTTGAAACCTTTGGTCCAATGTTGACCTTAGGTTCGTGTGTGACCTGTGCCTCTGGCCTTGGTTGGGCTTTAGGCGTTTGAGTCTCTTTTGGAGCAGGTTTCTGTGCCATAAGTCTATGATTGACTCTAGGCTTATGTACTTCCTCAGCCTCTTGCCTTGGAAAAGCTTTAGGCATGTTTGTTCCTTTTGGAACCCATTTATAGGAGCTATTAGCACCATGCTTCTTGGCATTACAGGTAGACGTGGTGTGTCCCTTCCTGTTGCAATAATTGCAGAAGCTAAATGATGATGATGTGTAGCCAGTGGCTTTATGGAAGAATTTCAAGTAAGGTTTCACTTTGGGTTCCACCCACTTCTTTTCCTTATGTTTATAGCCTAAACCAGTTTTATCCCTATAAGCTCTTTGGTTCATTAAGATAATATCTAGCATTTCAGAACCTTTAGTGAACTTTTGTAAAGCATTGGACAACCTATTCCTTTCAATAGAGATCTTGCTACAATTGGCGCAGCATTCTGAGCTTGGGACGTTGGGTTCCACTTGGGGATCTCCCTGAATGTCCGCATCCGGAAGTCTTTTAGCTTCCGCAAGCTCATCACTTAGTTAGTTCACAGTCATCTCAAGTGATTTGTTCTTCCTTTTTTAAAACTAGAAAAGCTTTAGCCATTCTGTGAAATTCCCTATGTATATCTTTGTAAGCATCTTGAAGAGCAGTCATGCTTACCTCATCACCATGGATGGATTCGAAGTCTGATAGGGTTTCTTTATCACCATCCTCCTTAGCAACGAGACAGAGGTTAGCAACCTCTTCCTCATCACTAGCTTCTTCATCGGAGCTATTGACCCAGATGGAGGACACAAAGGCTTTCCTTTTGTCTTTTTCTTTAAACCTTTGAAGACTTGGACATTCAGCTTTGAAGTGTCCATGCTTCTTGCACTCGAAGCAGACAGGATCCTTTTCCTTCTTGTAGCTCGACTCTCCTTTCTGAAATCTCCCTTTCCTTTTAAAAAACTTCTTAAACCTTCTTACCATCATAGTCATTTCCTCATCATCGATGACTTCCTCCTCATCATCATCTCTTCTCTTGCTAGGGGCAACTAAGGCTAGCTCTTTTGCCTTTGGGGTTGCTTGAGGATGTCTTTGGGCCAATAAGGTAGGCTCATATTCAGCTAAGGAACCAAACAGTGCAGTGACAGACTTGGTTGATTCTCCTTGGACTTCCTGCAAGATAGTAACCTTAGTGAGCCAATCACCTTTTAGTACTTTTAGAATTTTATTTACTTGTTCCTTCTCAGAGATGGTTTTTCCTAAGGCAGTGAGATTGTTTATAAGATGAGTGAATCTGATCTCGAGATCTCTGACAGGCTCATCCGGAAGCATAGTGAACTTGTGAAATTCCTCAACAAGCATTTCGACTCTTCTATCATTGACACCAGTGGTTCCTTCTTGAGTAGTCTGAAGAGCATCCCACATTTCCTTTGCAGATTTAAGATGACTTATTCTGAAGTATTCTTTCTAACTCAAAGCACATTGAATCATTAGAATAGCCCTATAATTCATCTCTACTTTGGTTTAGTCTTCTTCAGTAAATTGGGTCTTAGTCTTTGGTTTGCCTTCAGCATCTTTTGGAACAAAATTCCCAGTTTCTATAATGTCCCAAATTCTGAGACCATGAGCCTTGATGTAGTTTTCCATTTTAAATCTCCAGAAGGTATAGTTGTAACCATCAAAACCAGGAGGTTTGTTGGGTATAGTTGATATGTCAGGAAGTACGTTCTCTACAGCATCCATCACTGGATCTTTTCTTCTAGATTCGTTGGAATCAAGTAAGGAAGACCCGCTCTGATACCAAATGAAAGTGAGGATGCACAAGAGGGGGTGAATTGTGCTACAAAAACAATACAAAATAAAGACACTAACACAAATTCTTTTATACTGGTTCGGTCTAACTCTTGACCTACGTCCAATTCTCAATCCCTTGATTGAGTTTCACTAATTCACAGGTTTTCAACGGGTTCACCTGCAACCTTTACAACCACAAGTTTTACGGACTAACTTGCAACCTTACTCACTCCCCCTTACTACCTGCAAGGGTTCAACCTTTACACAAAGGATTTACTACTAAGTTCACTTAATGAACAGATTGTGATAAACACTTAAATACAATGAATGCTCTCAATAAATGTAGAGACTTAAATACAAAGAGTACAAGATGATAACAATAAGAATAACTCTCAAGGTATTAAGTGCTCTTTAGACTCTAAAGCTTTCTGAATAATCTCTGGGTATAATGCTTGAAGGCTCTTAGTTCTCTCTCAATAACTGTGCGTGCTGTTCTTGGTTGGTGAGAGATATGATCTTCATAAATGATGAAGTTGCCTTTTATAGTAGCCTCTAATACACCAAATGTTTAATCGGCAATAAGTCCGTTTGAATCTAGCCGTTAAACTCTTGTTACCGTTGTCCTCATTAATGCTCATTAATCCTTAGCAGGGTTGACTTGTTTTAGCTCTGAAAAGTAGCTCTGACAATACTGCTCTGACAAAAGCAATTTTGACATCTGAGCATTTGTACGGTCTCTGACTCTTGTACTTGCTATCGGATGGATTTTGGCTACCGGAAGTAAGTGCTTAGTTCTGCAAGTGTTAGTCCAAGTATGTGTAATGCAAAGAGTGTTCACTATCGGAAGCTCATTTGCCATTGGAAGTGAATCTAAGTTCTGCACTCAAATGTTAGTCCAACAGAGTAATATAACCAAGTGCAATAGGAAGCTATAGGAAGTTGTTCCACTTAGACTAGGTTCACTAGGATCAAACTTAGTGTTCAATTGACTTCCGCTATGGGATGCGTACTACATCCGCAAGCGCTACTTACATTGTTTTTGCTCTAAGTCATCCGGTTGTGATTTTACATCCGATTGTGTTCTAACTTAGGATTTCTAACTTTCATCTAATTCTTCCTAAGTGTTCATTATACTCTTTGATGTTTTAGTCTTCATCAAAACTTAAGATTCTAACAGGATTAACAAGTATTTTCGAGCTCAATTCTGGGATAGAAGAATAAATATTGGTGCGATATAGGTAACGCCGTTTAGTTTGACCAACGTTGACCGTTAAAAGATGACGTGGCGGGGTAAATAAAATTTTTGTTGACATGGCGTGTTTATGCGGCAATTTTTGGTGGCGTGGCGTGTTTATGTGGCAATTTTTGCTGATGTTGCGTGCTTATGTGGCAAATTTTGCTGACGTGACGTGCTTATATGGCGTGCCACTTCAGCAAATAATTATTTCCGCCCGCCATTTCAGCTTTTAACGGTCAATGTCTGTCAAACTAAACGACGTTACCTATATTGCACCAATATTTATTCTGCAGTCCCAGAATTGAGCCCAGAAATACTTGTTACCTCTACGTGCTCCTGACGTAATAGTTTGAACCCATCACCTTTACCCATCAATATATCTAGCTTTTTAAAAAATGGTTTCAATTCTTTTTTCTAACCATGATTGGGGTCTTAATTAGATTTAGATAAAGTCTTCATAAGCTCCTTTTAGATACATAAAAGTTTAAGTGAGTTGGTTTTCGGGGCCAGAGCATCAGCAGGATCCAAACCCACAAACAAATAGTTATGAGTCAAACACCTTAATCAACTAGACCTAAGTCTTCCTAAGCTCTTTCATATTCATATTGAGTTTTATTTGTTTAAAAAGTACATTTTAAATTTTTTATCAATAAAAGGGACAATTGCGCTTAAGTCTCAAATAAGAGACTTAATTTCAAAAAGGTCTCAAGTCGTTGTTACCACTTGTTAATGGAGGCTATTGCTTTTGTTAATGGTAGTCATTATCAACTTGTTGGAGTCTCTTTAAAATTAAGTCTCTTATTTGGGACATACGTGCAATTGTCCCTTAATAAAATCAGTTTCATTTAACAGAAAAATCAAAATATAACAAAGGATGTAATTCCATGTATTCAACTATGTATAACCTGAGATGTGTGGTTGTGTGGCAAGGACTCATTAACCCTTAATCAATTGTCTGCGATTCGATCTTTGGCGTTGGGAACGGAGAATCATTAAATCTCTCCAGCTGTTCACCCATTGAATGAGTGTTTACAAATCAGCGGGATTAGTCTCTCACTTGTCGAGTGAAAGATCCTTATCATACATAAAAAAAATATTCAACTATATGTATTTTACGTCTCACTCATGGCATGAGTAAGCATTGAAAACATTCCCGCCGAAACTGATTGTAAGAATTCGAATCATAGTCGCAGTTAAAAATGAAGGAGATGAGTTCAATTTGAATGACATAGGAGAAAAGGGCAAAAATGGATGCGAAAAATGCTGGTTCGTCTCTCGACACTTTGATCTCTTCCTTCAACGCGCGTATCACCGAGCTTCAAGAGCTCGTAATTGGAAGAAACAGTACTTAACTAAATTCACTTCACATTTTCTCTTTTCTTTTCTTTGAATATTGCTTACATTTCACACGTTTTTGTTTTTGTATTTTTCATTTTGCAGTGTATCCTGCGAGCAGCATCACCGATTTGTCGGCGGTGGATACCGTGTTGAAAACTCTGGAGTTTCAAACGCAGGCCATCAAGGACTGATTATGTGAAGAAACATAAGCTATTCCTAAAGCTAAGGTCTCTCTCTCTCTCTCTCTCTCTCTCTCTCTCTCTCTCTCTCTCTCTCTAGTTGATTGATGATTTAGATATAATTAGGGTTTGAATAAGAGTATGTGTATTTATTTGTGTTCAGTTAAGTGTGTTATCACTTATCAGCCATTCAATTTATCCTTTTAACATGCTCACTCCTCTTTCTTTTTTTTTTTATAACAACATGCTCCCTCCTCTTTTTTTTTTTATAACAACATGCTCCCTCCTCTCTTAAATATAAGACATTTTTTTTTCTAATTAAGGGTTAAATGTCATATTTGTGCTTGAAGTATGTACAAGAGATCATATTTTCGCCTTAAGTATTTTTTTAGTTTAAATTTGCACTAAAAATTTGCAGGATGGATCATATATGTCCTTGAAGTATATATGAAGGGTCATATATATGCCCTAAAAGTATGCACGAAGAGTCATATTTGCCTCTAAATTACGTACGAAAGATCATATTTGACTGTTAATACTCTAACAATAAAGGGCAAATATGTTTGCATACTTCAGGGGCATATATGATCCTCTGTACATACTTCAGGAGCAAATATGACCTTAACTCTTCTAATTAATTTAATCCTATTGATTCTCATCAATAATAAACTAGTAAGAGATGGAGGATAGGGATAAAGGTGAATCATGGATGTATATTATGCTTTGGTAATATCACGTGATGAGCAGAAGGCTTAGAGAAGTAGTGTACTACTTAATTGGTTCTTGGCTTTACTTTTCATTAACTTCACTTAAAGTGAGGAGAAATATGCGTTGATGTTGATATTGTATAAGGGAAAATTGTTAACCTAAATCCTGCTTCATTTGGGTTTATTCTATGGGAGATTGAATCATTCCGTTAAAATGAGCATCAGCAAAAGGTGAATGGAGCATTGATCATATCCCGTGAATGCAGTTTTTAATGATTTTCCTTTGATTTATGATATACATTCATATGGCTTGGAAGACTATAAAGCAGAAATGATTTTATTTCATTTTTGTTCGTTTGAACATCAATTTAGCAGAAGTTAGTAATTGAGTGATACTGATTAATTAGTTCCATGCTCTAAATACTGGTCATGAATTTGGGTTTATCTGCTTGATTGTAGAAACTCATCAACGCATCATTGAAGCAGCAAAAGAAATTGCAGAACATGTCTCTTCATGTTCCCTCACTTGTTCCTGATAAAATGATAATGTCAAATTTGGAAACAAATAGATGGTAATTGCATTGTTATCTTTCTTGACTTGTCATTTTTTAAAATCAATCTGTCTTGAGATGACAAAGTATTGTTGTTTATCAGTTTATTTTCCGAATTCTCTGCACAAGATCCTGGAGTTGAGTCTATAAAGCTTGACGAGGACCCTGAAGCATTACCTAAGGTAAATGCAATCTACTATATATTTCTGATCAAAAAAAAAATCTACTATATATCGATTTATAAAATGGGCTAATGACATAAGATATAGTTGGCTTGTTTGGATGTTCATTATCTCATTTTACCTTGCCCTCTGGCAAACTGTTATCTTTCCTTTATAGTTCAAGAATACTTTGTTCACGCACGCTCACAAATGCACAACACACAAGCCTATCACGGCATAATGTGTGTGATGCTATCAATCAGTTCCTTATGCTACCATCATCACCTTGAGTTAGCTTTTAAGCAAAAACTTCTTGGGCAGATTTGCACCTAAGCCTTTGTTCTTCTGATTCTTGTCACATATTGAAGCTCTATATCTTTCTATTAATATTTTGTGTTTACGTTGCTGTATTTCCATCCAATTATTGTAAGATCTCAAATTTTTTGGTGTCATTCTGTCACTTTTTCAGGAGAAAAAGGGTTGTGGATCTCCGCCATTGTGGCACATCAGTGGAAGTGAGCTAGATTCCTTGTCATCGTAAGTAGTGGGGTATCTTTCATTCAAAAAATTCCAATTTTCAATATACTGTTAGAATGGTGTCTTCCAGATAATACGTTAAAGCACCCAATCAATCACTATTGACATTTATTGTTCACCATGACAACAAGAATTGATGGTTTGGAAAAATAATTTACTATATAAAAAACCAGGAAAATTGCCGAGAAGAACTGTGTGGCAGTATTATTTATAATGCCCCTGTAACAGCCTAGTCTCTTCATGTTTTCAGCGCACTTAGTTAAAAAATAAGTATCATCTTCAGCCATCCAACAAAATTGTAGGCTACCTTGTTAGAAAGATGTCAAGAAGGGTTTACTTGTATATATTATGGGGAACCAGCGCATGTTTCTCTGTTTGGAACTATAGAATGGGGAGGTAGAGATCCTACCTGAGAGCTCTCTATGGGAAACATTTATTTCTTGCATGGAGGCTTTTCAACTTGTCCTTGAATCTCATGGAATCATCCTTCAAAGGGTTGACTACAAACTGAGACTACCATGTGAAGGGTCACTCAAATCCTCATGACCCTCATGTGGAATGGGGATACAAATTTTATTGGTGGAGCAAAGTCCTTGGTGAAACTGTTGTATCCTTGTGTGTGTGTGTGTATCCAATTAAGTTTCGTAATCATATATCGTGATGAAAGAAACTATAAATCATCTCGCTTTTATGCCTAAATATATGATTTTGCAGATATATGAGAGGTAGGCTTACTCTGGAAAAGGTGAATGCAGCAATTAATGATATGGCATCTTACGCTGAAGCAAATGCTCAACTTATTGCTGCTCCTAGGAAAAAGGTTGATTTCCAGTATAGTTTCAGATTTTATTTGTCATAATTTTCCAATGTACTGACAAATATCTTTTTTGGTGATGAAGTTGGCAGAAAATATTTTAGAGAAAGCCTTGGTGAGTGCAATATTGATTTCCAACATCTCTACTCTTCCTAAAGCAGTGTACCAATAAAGGAATTCCCACCTGAGACAGTCACTTGCAGTTTCTTGGTTCAATTTTTGATGTTCTTACCATTGTAATTATCATTTGATTTATGCCAAATTTTCAATTATGCTGTGAAATACAGGAATCAAGAGATATTGCCACTATGGAAGGGATAAAGGGAAAACATTTTTTCCTTGAGGCTGACATAAAAGGTCCAAATTTGAAGCTTGATAACACTGGAAAAGCAATTCTGACGGTGAGTATGTTGTCTCCATCTTGTGATTTTGTTGAAGTTAAATTTGTATTTTCCATAGCTAGCAATATTATTTGAATAGGATTATCTCATGAATGCTGTGGAACTCATATGGAACCTGATCTGTAAGTATAGTTAACAGAACCAAAAAATTGGAAGAACTTTATGGTGGGATAGTTCATTGATATAACGGAATAAATGGATGAAAATGGCAGCAGTATTTGAATGTAAATTCTAGCATTTCAGGGGCATGAGAAGCTCTAGCTTGTGAGGCTTGTCTCTTCATATAACACTCCTCAAAGTTCGCTACCTTCTGCTCTCCCCCCACAATGATTTATTCTTCACAGATTCCCTAATAATCTTCTAACAAACTTGCTTACTTTTCCAGATTTCCCCTTCCCTACCCTGCTGGAAGAGATTGGTCTAAGGCTTTTTTTTTATAGAAAGAAGGCTAATACAATTTCTGAGTGTAAATTTAAGTCTCAGATTACAAGCATCACTTGTTTGAAAATTTGTTAGCTTTTAACACGGAATTTGAGAACGTAGAAGTTAGAGAAGAATAGGGAAGGGGGAAGAAGTAGAAATTCTAAGACCACGGTATGCAATCCTAAAGTGAAGGGAAGGAGGAAGTTATCTGAACAGATACTTCATAGACAACTTACCCCAAATCTTACAACGTATTCTTAAATAGTCTTATTCAAGTAACTGCCAATAATTAGCAGAATCAAACTTGAAAGATGATATCATAAACTACCCTTGGTTCATGCGTTTCTTCCTAGAGTACACCAAGAGAGTTCGCTGAACCCCCTTCAAAAATTCTTTTACTTATTTGTATTTTTATTTTCTTTGCTGTTCAAGCACTCACTTATTCAGGATTTCTCTTTTACATTAACCTTTTCTTAAGAACTTTATTTGTATGTAATATATGCCGGTAACCTTTGGTCACAATGGCGTCACAGGTTCATCCTGTGGTGTAAGTGTGTGAGTGTGTTTCAATTTTAATTGTTTGTCAAAAAAAGCATGTAATATATAGCATGTACTCTTGGTATAATTGAATTTTGTTATCTCTTGTATTTTAAAGAGGTCCTTTACAATAGTCTATGACTGAAACGTGCAGAAGGCTGTAATTGATGATAGATAATTTTGACATGAAATTAAATAAATGAGTTTAATATGGTCAAATTTGAATGGGAAAATGCCATTTAAATCCCTCCGAATATACAAAAGGACAATTCAGGAACTCAAACTTCCAAAAGGACCATGAAGGAACTAGGACAAGGGTGGTTAGTAATTTCTGTTTTATGATTAGGGCAATTTTGTCTTTTCACACAATTTTAAAATGTCAACTAGGTCCTAGTTCCTTTATGGTCCTTTTGGAAGTTTGAGTTCCTGAATTGTCCTTTTGTATATTCGGAGGGATTTAAATGGCATTTTCCCAATTTGAATCATTTTTCTTTTTTGTAATTGTCATTATCGTGAAGGGTTGGATTTGGCTCAGCGATAAGCTTACTTCCAGCACTTTTATCAAGTGAAGACTAGAAATGAGTTCACCCTTTAATTGTCAAGTACTTTTTTTTCTTTTTCCACATAGATCTGCTTGTGATGCATGAATATGGATAATTGGAAATACTTGGAGTGTGATGTTTATCGCAAAGAAATTTTATCAATTTGCTCTATGCCTTTCTGCAGGTCTTTCGTCACCTTGGCCGCATTAGTGAGACTCGTGTTGGGCACCATCGGGTCATGATTCTGCAGAAGCCACAGTAAAAGTTCTTGCTACTTCCATTAACCTTGTGTATAGAATTTTTTCCTTATAAATATTAAGCGGCTGTTTAGATATTAAATTTGTTCAAATGTCTAGATATTTTGAAACATAAGTTTATTTCTGCCATTTTCCCCTTGTCTGAGCATTATTTGTGCATTTCGGTGAATTTAAATGGGCTATCAAATATGCAGTACACAATATTTATTCATAAATGAGAACAGTATAAGTTATGTCTATTAAGTAGATGCATAGATGCTTCAAAATACTATCTCCATTCCTAAATATCTAAATATACAAGTTAGTTGATTTTTTTAGAGATTCCTAAGAAAACTAAATATCATAATTAAAAATTGAATTTCCTAAATTTTTTTCCCTAAACTAATTTATTTGACTTATAAACTGACGCTAGCAAAATCCCCTGTGTGATGCACAGATCGTGATAACATACATGTTTCTTCCAATATGAGGAAATATTTTTCTTAGACTGACGCACAGTTAATCCAGATATCTTTCCTATATGAGAAGTTTATTCTTACAAAAATATTTTGCTAAGTGTTTTTTGTGTAAAGTATTATATGGGAATGCTTGTGTTTTTTTTTTTTTTTTGTGAAAGCTTATATGAAATGTGGATTTTGGAATTTTCTAGTAGTGTTTCATGAATGCTTGTGATTTCAAATCTGATGGGTTGGTAAATGTTTTTTTAACCAAATTATATGAATCCCCTTTAATTTTAAACTTTGTACAAATGATGCAAATAACATAAGTTTAATAACAAACATCTAGCTAAGAGAAGTTGTACGCTAGGCATAATTTTGTACAATAACATTCAACATAATGAAAAAGGACAAGAAATTGATTTGTTGTTATACAAATCTACTAATATACAAAATATATTGTGGTTAAGTGGTTCATTTCGCTTAGGATTCTCTAAAAAGTTAATTAGCTCTTATATTTAAGAGTAAAAGGAGTATACTTTCAAAACATACAAGATCTTAAACAAAACATTTGGGTGGTTGACTCTCCTTTGATAAAAATTATGGGGCATTTGAGAACCATAATATAAGACATGTCATTACCTATTCAACAATGGTATGATGTGGATGTGACATTCAGTCTAATGTGGCAAAATGGTTCGTTTGTCTCCTCGTCAACTTGGGTATAAATGCTAGGATAGGGCATTTAAGATTTGATCATACAAAAATACGTGTATATTGGGTGCTCTTTTAAAAAAAACTTTGTGCATTCAAAGCCTTAATCCATTTATAATATTTGTCCATTTTCAAAAATAAACCTATTAATGCTTTATTACACTATTCTGAACGTATTTACCACGATCAAGTATATATGTTGTTGATAGCATCGTATGCACAATGAAGAAATCTACGAAGAAGTTCTTTCTGTAAGAACTTGAGGCAAAATGTTAAATAAAGGAGGAAGCACTCAATATTTCTTGGGGAATTTGCACTGTAGTCCCTGGTAAGAGAAATTAATACTGGAAGGTCTCAATACATTCCAAAATAATTATAAAGTCCCAAGGGCCCTTTCCTGCAATTGTTTGCTTATCTTCAATGACCATTTTGCCCTCGTAAGATGAAAGCATAGTCCCCCTGTAGGGACCAGTGAGATGACAACCATCTTTAATGAGGGCAAAATGGTCATTGAAGATAAGCAAACAATTGCAGGAAAGGGCCCCTGGGACTTTATAATTATTTTGTAATGTGTTGGGACCTTCCAGTATTAATTTCCCTTACCAGGGACTAAAGTGCAAATTCCCCATATTTCTTTCCTTATTATTTGTAACATATACGTGAAAAGACATTACAAAAAAAATGTCTTCACCTAAAGTTGCATTTTCAATCATTCTATTTTTGGGTTCCAATTTAGTGCTCATCTCAGCAATTAGAAAGCAATTTCTCATCTTGATTTTTTAAAAGTTGATAGTTATAAGTTTTACCATTTTTATTTTATTTCTATCAAAATGAAAATTTATCAAAAACATTAAATTTTATTCAAATGAATAAAATAAATTTGATTGGTCTATCGTGTAAGAAATCCATAGCTCATCTTTATGATGACAATAGAATGGCAAACCCTACTTTTGCCTACAAAAAGTTTCAATTTGATGCACTACTTGAGAAAGTGCCTTTGTAGAAGACCCATTTTCATCCAAAGCAGAAGCAGCAGCATCTTTCAATTCCTCAATTCTGCTGCGAATTCCATAACCTTCTTCCCTCTCCTGCATTAAACTTCTCACCACCTTAGCAATCTCTTCCTTTTCCACTATCCCTCTTTCATTTGCCTTAGGCCTCACAGCCACCTTAATCCCTTCAGACAGCCAAACAGCGTTCATCTTTTGCTCTGCAAATAACGGCCACGCAATCATGGGCACACCACACACAGTGCTCTCGAGTATTGAATTCCACCCACAGTGAGTCAAAAACCCACCAGTTGAATCATGTCTTAGAATCTCACTTTGTGGGGCCCAAGATGGCACAACTAAACCTCTTTCTTTTGTCCTCTCCAAGAATCCCAATGGCAAAAACTGCAATGGATCTTGTTTTTCATCACCCAAATAAGCAGAATTGGCTGATTCACTTGGTTTTCTAACAACCCACAAGAACTTTTGACCACTCAATTCTAACCCCAAAGCCAACTCATTAACTTGTTCCTCACTCAATGTCCCTCCACTTCCAAATGAAACATACAAAACAGATCGAGGGGTTTGATTTTCCAACCATTCAACACAACCCGACCCATTCGTTTCACTACTTGAACCACTTTGAACAATGGGTCCGATTGGAAACACGTTTTCATGAAGAGCTGTAATTATGCTCTGTTCCATTTCAAAGAAGGTGTTCACCAAAAAGCCATCAGCAAGAGAGAGACTTTTACAACGTTGAAGTATAAGCTCATAAGAGAGGCTAGATCGATCTTGAAGATGCTCAGGAAGATCATGACCATTGATAGGAATAGTACTATTGCCAGGTATGATCTGGATGGGATCCTTCAAATCTCTATACTCACATGAAATCTCTCTGTCCAGCCTTGGTAAGTTCAAGAAGAGAGAAAGAGTCATGGCAGATTGAGGGAAATACAGGAAGGATAACATATCAAGCTCCTTGGATACTTCAAGGACTTCATTAGCAAATATATCTGTGATCAAAGCAACAACAGGCTGCGAGGTGGAACGGAGAGATTTGAGGGTTTCATGTAGAGAGGGAAGAGATTGAGAGACAGCAAGTTGGATTTGAACAGCAGGAGGAGAAGAATTGGGAAGGTGGTGTTTGGGGATGGGAGGGAGGAAGATGCAGTGAATGGAAGAAGGGAGGGATTGGATGAAGGAAATGGTTGGTTGAGGAGGAGAATCTATGGTGGGGAAGATGCAGGTTACCTGAAAGTGAGGGTGGAGATTAATGAGACGTTTTGAGAGTTGGAGAATGGAGGCTTGGTGGCTAAATGCTGGGATTGAGATTGCTGCTATGTGAATGGTTGGTTTGTGATGATGATCCATTGAATTTGGCAATTGATTCGTGCTCTATGATTTATGGAAGCTATTTTGGTACTTCGTAGTGTATATGGGTGGTTTATATAGGGCACATGCAAAATGGCAAAAGATATACTCCTAAATATAGGACCTAATTAACTTTTTTTTTTTGGAGAGATTAAAGTTGCGAAATAGGTTATTAAATGACGACATATTTGATATATTTTTAAATTATCCATTAGTTTATAGGTAAAATAAACTAGTTTAAGGGAAAAATTAGGTAAATCAATTTATAATTAAATTATTTGCTTTTTTAAGAATATTATAGAAAAAGTCAATTAGGTCTTATATTTATAACCGGAGGGAGTATTATATGAATTGATTGGTATTATAAGGGTCAAAAAAAGAATCTATTGGTATTATATACTACCGTGTGATAAAATTTAATAGAGTTTATCGGCATACCAATGTTGACTTCGAGTACCAAGCAGCCATTTTTTTAAATTTTTGTTGTTTGCCTTAGCTGCCTGTGAATTGTGATAGCCTCGTTTGAATACGTTAACTATAATTTGGACTTCTTTGATGATTTCTAGACAGAATTGAATTCACCAATTTGGAACATAAATAATGAAATGGTTCACGAATATATATAACATCTTTCTTGGCCAAAAATATCTAGTATAAATTTATGATATATAGATGGCTCCAACACTTCAAACCCAACTGTTACTTTTTTAGGTGCAATGAGCTCAGCGTCTTTGAGCCCATTTTATTTTTGATGACTTGGGCCAGATAATTACGCCCACATGAATTCTACCTTTCTTATTATTTTTTATCCCGAAAAGATGAAAAGATATGATTGTTCTTAGGGAAGCTTCCTTTGGCAATAAGCTTTATTAGCTCAGAATTTTTTTTAATAAGTAATCATCTTATGCCTTTTCATCTTTTTCTGGGACATTGGAACATATTGTTGGACTATGTGTTATGGGTTGCCTTCTTCTATGGGCTGCATCCTCTTAAAGAAGATCTGATTGATGGAAAACAATTTTGGATAATTCGAAAATTGGCTTAAACAACAAAAGTGAATGCTTGATAACAATTATGAGAGACAATTATTTATTATAGCTGTATTCTTCTTTTTAGTGTTTGTCTTGAGCACTACATAATATAAGGTGTATTTTTCACTAGTTTTCCTCACCTCATCCAAAAAGTCTTTTAGGCTTTTCCTCTCGCTGCTTTCTTTCTAGTGTTTTGCTTTACAAATCACCTCTAGACTCACGTAGTTTATAGTAGTTGAGTGAGTTTAGAGAATTTTTAGATTCTCTATTGTGAGAATAGTTTTTTGTTACTATATGTGAACCTTCACATATCTTCCGAAAAAATATGGAAAAAGAGAATGACATGGTATATTACTTATAAGAGCGTAATAGGCTTATAATCTTTCTATATAAACTTGAAGATATACCTTTACATTTTGCAATTCTAAATACTACGTTTATCAAGTGAAAATCTAATACGAAATGTTTATGTTGCTATGAAACATGGTTTGCAAGTTCATGCCTAAATTTGGCTATAATATTTTACTTTTTTTTTAACTGACTATAACTTTTTACTTTAATGTTCAAGTTTTAAAAAATTTTGCATAATGCATAAGTACAAGAGTAAGGCTGAATATACATAGAGGAGATACTTGTGTAAAGTTTGTGTAAATTTTAGTATCATTTTTGGGTAAAGTTTGTGTAAATTTTAGTATCATTTTTGGGTAAAGTTTGGGTAAAGAATTAGAAAATAGAAACACAATTTTAGGTAAAATTTAGTATCATTTTTGCACCTTCGCCCTAAATTTTTCATCCTAAAAATTGTAAGTCCGAATTTTCATGAGGAGCTCACATTTTTCATCATTTCTCGTGCTCTCTCTACTTCGTCAAAATGATGGGATATGATGATTAAGAAATTATTATTTGATGGGAATCACAAAAGAATCAGAAAGATGACAAAGAGATTTGAAGATTATCATATTAGGATTTGATTATTATCAATTAGTATTTCTAGATTGTTCTATTTTAATTTTGAATTAATTGTTATCAATTAGCATTAAGTATGATTTATATTCAAGTGTATTCTATCATTAGGGTTTAGGGTTTAGGTTGAGGCCTATATATAGTCCCTCAACTATTTGCTATGTAGACTTTTATAAATTGAATAATATAATATTGAGTTGTTGTCTTCCTCTCTTATATCTTACTTCTAAATTATCTCTTCTCTCTTCTTATTCTGCCTCTTATTTCTCTAATTCTCATACACCCTCTTCATTCTCACAACCATTCTGCATCAACCACTTTTACTTTCTCACATAATAACATCTGTTTTACTCCCCCTAGTAACAACATCCCTTTTGTCTCAATTGAGTATATCAATTTTCCAATCATATTCCTTCCAATGCTATTTGAGAAGATCTTCATGCCGAATTGCATCATCATCAAATATCCTGTTAAAATATATTCCTCTAATATATCTCCATGATATATCTTACATTTATAGTGCTTCAAGCAGATTGATAGAGTGTATCGATCTTCAGCTTCCGGAGTCCGTATGAGAGAATCCAATTACAATTACAATTGGAGAGAAATCTTTGTCTTCTACCAATGAGTTTGGTGAGTGTGATGATTCTTTATCTAGTTCTTATATCTCCTCTATTCAATAATTCCCTCACATCCAAAATTTATGAAAGGAAGATGAATTTTGATGCTATGTTGAGATTCTTGGAAAGTTCCTAATAGGTGTCATAAGTTTCTTGGGCTACTTTTCTGTTCTTTTTCCCTTCCTTCTCTGTCTCTTGTTTGAACAGCATATACTGTTCAAGCAATTCCATAGCAGTCTTTTGCTTTTGCTCATCTTCTAACAACTTCATAGCCTCAGTCTCACGTTTCTATTTGAGAAACACTTCAAGACTATACATTTATATATGCTTGTGCTCATCTAGATTGATACACTCTATCAATCTGCTTCCTCTAATTTTATCAAAAAAAAAATATATTCCTCTAATATATCCCCATGATATATCTTACATCCACATATTTATTCAAAGACATTGCTAATTTTGAACCTGCAACAATTGAATTCTTCTACAAAATTGTGATATGTAATAGCAATAAAATTAACAAATATTTATGAGTCCTCTATTTATGACTAAAATGATTATAGAATTTAATAACTTGATTTATATGTCAAGTAATATGCAAAATCATATATTTTCTAATGATAAAATATTTTGTCTAAATCTCTAATATATGCTTCTGGCATTTTTCAATAATTCAAGAACACTCATGTAAATTTCATCATCAAGTGGGATATATACAATTATTGATGCACTTTTTCTTTTTATATATTCCCAGACTAATACTATTTGTAGTATACTTGTATCCACCACAAAATAATATGTTTTATCACAATCTTTACCGATAAACAACATATTCATGTAATTCAAAGACAACTTTAGTAATATAATAACCTACATTTCATGTGGAAGATAACAAATTTACTTACTCATATAAATTTGGATTTCAATTCAAATGAAATTTATTTCTCTTTCATAACCTTAATGAACCAAAGTTCTTTTTCCTTTTTCTTATGCATATGGGCTAAAATCCTAGTATCAAAAAATGAGTCTTGATTTTCATCAAAAAGTATCCAATTGCATTCATCTATATTTCATTATCAATAATTCTCTTCAAATTGCTTTATTTGAGGGTTAAAGTATGAATTGTTCAAAAGTTTTCTCTATATAAAGAAATATGAAGAGATCTAATCAAAACACATAATGATCACAAAAATGAAGGGTTATTATAGAATAAATAACATTAATTCAAGAGAAACTCAAAAACAGATTATAATGCTAAAGAATCAATGAGTATAAGATAATTGTAATTTGTTTTTACAATTTTTCAATCTAATTAAATACCCATATTTCTATTAAGCACCCATAAATTATACTTTCATCAAACAAACCAATATCACCGCCAGCATTCTTAGTGATTTTTTACATAAACCAAACGAATTTTTATTCTCTCGATTACAATATGAGATAATCATATAACTTTTATCTACAAAATTTCACATAAAATCAATTTATTCTAATATTCATATTAACATCACGATTAAATGTATAAAACTTACAATAGTATTATTCACACCATATAATTATTTTTGTTAATAAAATTTAACACACTGTATAACACATAATTTCTATTTTTTTACTATCAAATTTGAATGCAAGAAATTCATATAAAAGTAATATGGGTAGAATTATCGGAGAAATTTAATAATAAAATTGAACACTTTATCAATCATAAGCCTTTGAAAATTAAGTTATAAAATTCTCCAAACCTGGTCAATAAATTGTAGTGGAAAAGGGTCCCCATAGCATCACTTATCTCCAATGCAAACTCAATTATACTTTTGGTATTTGATTTCATATATCCTTTTTCACACTTATTAATATAACAGTATCAAATAATAATTATAGTTATTTCACTAACAAATTAATCACAATAAATTTGAAGAACAATAAATTTAAACAATAACAGTAAATATCATTCTTATTGGAAATTCACAAATCATTATCACTATATTTAATTTCTCACATTCGTTTTGCATATTATTAATATTTCCAAATATTGACTAGTCTTCAGGACCATACCATTGTGTTATTTGCTTTCACTGACTATAACTTCTAAGTCATATAGACTTATCATCAAAATCTTATATTTTTATATCGCGAAATGTTGGTGTCTTTAATTAACAATATGGTCATTGTTCATGTGAGATTATAGCAAAATATGCTAATCAGTCTTCAAGACTTTTTTTAACGTATTTCTCCCACAAATTAATCACATCAAACGAAATAACAATAATAATATCATCAAGGAATAAAATATCTAAAATGACATATTATGAAAGTATAATATAGGATATATGTAATATGTAGTACCTTATATATATATATATATATATATATATATATAGACACACACGCGAAATAACAAGATAATTAATTTACATACATAATAAAATAAATAAAAAAAATTAAATTATGACTGAAAATAAACATCAATAACCCTTCAGGGGTTATCAATATTTCTTATGCCTTAAATCAATGACCCTTCAGAGGTTATCTTTCTTTTGCCTTACAACAATGACCCTTCGGGGGTTATCAATGTTTCTTTTGCATTACAACAAATTAATATATGTGTTTTCATAATTCATTGTCTATGGTCATTTATATGTGTAACATACTGTTACTAATTCCCTAATTAACCTGTGACATCTCTTTTAATCCAATAATCTCTTTACTAACTATGATAGAAAAAGGATTTCCATAATATCAATGTCCTATCATAGTTAGAAAAGGAATTACCTAATGATTAAATACTATCCATGATAGAAAAGAATTTCCTGATACAACCTAAACACTATCATGGATAATTAATAACTAACCATGTTAGAAAAGATTTGCCTAACATGGTTATTAAACAAAACTAATTGATATTAAACAAATAATAAATATATATACATGCGGAAGCAGATGCAGGCCTATACAAATTGGCAATATACACAACTAACTAATCTCAATAACCTTTGAAACCTAATTCCCTTTCCTGATGCTTGCGCCTGTGCATGAATACCTGCAAAAATGTCAGTAATCGTGGGATGAGACAATTTGTCCCAGTAATCACCGCTTAACTCACTATAACAGTGAGATGTGCAGTAGTGAGGGCGTCTAAAGGGTACCACATTTTAAATTCAGTAATATATATACATATGTCAAGGCTTCTTCCATTCATCACTCAAGTCCAACAATAATATCCAAACCAAATCAATTCATTATCTCCATACTCCAATCAACTATTACTACCATAACAACCATCACACTCACCTAAAGATGCATTGTGCCACCACGGTGCATTCAAGCATCTATTCTTCACTATATGATTTGACACTGTGTCCCTCTCCATAATGAGGGGACAATTTCCCTCTCTGGCAATCTCCAGAGAGGGAACCCCAATTCTGTTTCCATTACAGAACGGGAACGGTTGGACTCTTCAATGCCAAACAACCGTAGGGGCGGTTGGGCTCTTCAATGCCAAAACAACCGTAGGTCACTTCTCTCACTAAGTCGACCTAAAGATGCATTGTGCCACCACGGTGCATTCAAGCATCTATTCTTCACTATATGATTTGACACTGTGTCCCTCTCCATAATGAGGGGACAATTTCCCTCTCTGGCAATCTCCAGAGAGGGAACCCCAATTCTGTTTCCTTACAGAACGGGAACGGTTGGACTCTTCAATGCCAAACAACCGTAGGGGCGGTTGGGCTCTTCAATGCCAAAACAACCGTAGGTCACTTCTCTCACTAAGTCGACCTATGATCCCCGATCCAATCAATCTGAAAAGGATCCTCAGTACAAATAACTGTCGATTGGCCTATCGACAGTTATCATCGCGCGATGGTACAAATATAAATCAGTGTCATGCAATGCTCACAATATCAATATCCAACAATTTCAACCTCATCATCAATATCATACACTTTTACCTTTTCCTTTCAATACTTCAATCTCAACTATTTAACTCCTTTCATCTAACTAACTATCAATACCCCTAACAGAACAATATATGAACCCCTCACATCATACCCAAAATAAAACCAATCCAGTACAACCATCCACACCAGCCAGGATAATGCATATAATGTTTCAAATTTCTTTTATACGAAAATAATCGTGGTTGAAAGGCACCCGATAGCCTGTTTTGTATAAAAATAACCTTTCAAAGATAATATATATAAATAGAGGGTGAGAAAGGATTTTAACAATCCCCAACTAACGTCACCCTCAATGTTATAACAAGGTTAAGTGTGATTACCTGAACCTGCTCCACATCAAGACAATACAATAATCAACGAAGTCCTTGCTCACAGCTCGGCCCATTGTTATCCACAATCACTAGAAAATGTGCAATGTAGTGTCAATACATAGTTCGCTTCCATATTACTTAATTCAATTAAGTTAAACCCATGTTTAAGAAGACATCCTTTGCTATTCAACCATAACCTATCATAGTAAAATTCTTCTCTTTTTCACTATACCACCTTAGTTTCACAGTTTGAACTTATAGAAATATTTTCAATCACTAACCACATCTTTTCAATTTAATCATACGGTAATATTCTCCACTCACTAATACTAACTACTTATTACTAACTATCAATACCAGGAAGTTTACAAATTCATTCCTTGACAAAGAGACTTACCTTTATAGTCCTTTTACTTCAAACCTTCAAGTATCCATATCCCAATTAAGAACAATAGTTATAACACTTCTAAGACTCCAAATATTTACCATAGGGTCACTATGCATTCTTTTCTTCTATATTAATTCATCCATAATCTATAATCAATCAACATCAAAACAACTACTAACGATGAGTAATCATTTATCCATTGTCAAATTTAATCCCAACCCAACCGATTCCAAACATACTCTTATCTCCTCTAATTTCTGTAATTCCGTCTATAATCAACCGCAAGTTATCATTCTCCAAGAGTTTTTCCTTTCAATCCTAGTTTCACTTAGCTATAATAACTCAAAAATTGATTTATGCTCAAGTTAATCCTCCCAACTCTTTAATAAACCCCTTCACCATAAATTCGACAACTTTATGCACCTATGCCTTTGTGAAGTTTATTCCAACATAATGAAACTTCAAGTCTCATTTAAACATTTTTCCAAATCTATATCATAATCCAACATCAACAAATCAATCCTACTTTATTTCAAATTATCATTCAACAAATCCTCATCAAATCCAACTCTTCCACCTTATCAAATAATCATCGTGAATCTTTACCTATAACATCAACCACTTCAATCTCACCAATTTTTAATTCTAACCTACTATGGCATTCCAAACCTATTTTGTTAACCTCCAACATTGCCCATCATACATTTACATAACCAAATTCTCTATTAATCAACACTTTAACTACTAAATTTCCTTCCAACACCAATCCAATCACTTTCACCATTCCAATATCATTATTAAACCTTATTAATCCTTTACTAACCACCAATGAGTCCATTAAATCATATGTCACCTAATCATATAACCAATTTCTCATTATTCAACACTTTATTCACCAACCTTTTGCCTAAACCTCAATTCAATTAATTCCACCATTTCAATATCATTAGACAACCTTAGTAAGTATATATTAACTTTAAGTTTTCACCAATAACTCATACATCATCAAAACACCTAGTTTCAAGAAACCCTAAAACCTAGAAATTTCAAAATAAATAGAAAACTTCACCAAAACTCAATTGCTTCAAAGAAACTTCAAATTAAATACTTGACACTTGTTATTATAGTTTTAAAGCTCCAAAAGTCTAAACTTTAACCAAAACCCTAACTTTACCAACAACACAAATTCAAGAAACTAAATCAAAACCAAGTAAAAATGCTTAGGGAAGCTTCTACGCGAAGAGGGGTGCACCACCACTGCTGGCCGCCGTTGGCTGGCCGAGCTTACATCCAAAGAGAAGCAAAGAAATGAGAAAATGAAGTTGGGAAGGAGTTTACTTCAAAAAACAACAAGAACAACCAAACCCACCTTGCACCGCCGCCGTCCGCCGTCGCCGATCGCCCAGGCCGCTAGAAAAATGCAACGAAAACGAAGGTGACGCCGGACCGAACAGAGGGAGATGCTCGACGCTTCCAAGACTTGGGGAGGAGGAAGTAAGAAAGACGAATGGAGAGTGTATGGGAGAAGCCACTCCGATGGCGGCTTGCTCCGCCATTCTCCGTCGCCGCTGGCGACAGAAACAGAGAAGAGAAGAGAAAGGGATCGAAGGAGAGAGAGAGAAATCGGTGAGGGAAGTGAGGAAGAAGAAGAAAATAGAAAATGAAGGGGAGGGAGTGTTTGGTTTAGTGTTTATAGGGTGGGTTATTGATAATTTGCAGACCAAACTTACCACAGTGTACTCTTTTAATTTAAAACCACTTAAACTAGCCTCCAATCTCCTTAATCTTCAAAATATTTTGAGTATTTCCATTCCCTCATATTTCAAATTCTTCAATTTCTTAATTAATTATAAGCACATTTATTATTCAAAATTTCCAAAATGTCCTCAAAAATCACCAAAAATCCCTAAAAATTCCAAAATTCCCACTTTCTCCATTTATTATTTCCCAAAACACTCCTTGATCTTGTATTAAATTTTTAGGATGTTACAATATGCATCATAATAATAACTTGATACATATTTATTCATATGACATTTAGTCATTTTGCAAAATTTTCTTTCTTTTTTCTATATGACTTCTAGTCATATTTTCACATTTTCTCATAATATTTGTTTTCAAAACCACATCAGATATCTTCCAAAGCTATAAAACTATTTTATGTGATTTGATGCTTAATTCATTTGTCACTTAAGTTATTTCTCATTGGCCTTCAGGTTAGATAATAATATTTTGAGCATCAAATTTTCACTCCTCTTTTTCATGCCTCCTTTTTAAATGAAAAATCATAATACAGTCTTATACCAACAAACTTTATCAAAGCGATGAGACTTTAGGTCATCTAATAAAACAAATTTGGGAGTGTCATAGCTTCATGCCATTATGATAAATTGAAAATTATCAAAAAAATTCAAATCATATAAAAGTAAATAACATAACAAATTTTAGGTAGTTAGAATAATATGAATTGCAATATAAAATAATAGACATAGATAACAAAAATAATAAAACAAAATAAAAAATAAATGACATAATATAAACAAAATATAATGCATAACATAAAATAAAAAATAATAATAAATAAATGTGAATATTAAATGTCATAATATTGTAATAATACTATATATAATATTAAATATATAATATTTCTTTCTACCTTATTGTTTAAGAGTATGAAAGAAGTATACCTGAATTGGTTAGAGTGTTGTGCTGATAACGTGTTATAAAATAAGAAGAAAAATTATAAACATAAGAAGAAAGAAGAAAGATGAAGATAATATGACAAAACTAGAAGAGGGAGGAATAGAACATTTCTCATTCATACATATTTCTTGGTACAAAATGTTTTGCACTTGACCTCTATTTATAGGCCTTCACACATTAAAACCTAGAGCTATAATTACAAAAATTAAAGATGGACATAATTGCTAATAATCATAAGAAACCTCCACAAGTCATTCATGGAGAGGTTATAGGAAAAAGAATCTTAAGAGTTGTGACATCCAGTCATACAATAATATTCATAACAATATCAGAATAATTCTATATGCTACTTATTTGCAAATAGTAGCAAGCTCAAAGATTCAAAATCAACCCAATTGTCGAAAAGAACTAATTGCTTACGCATATGAGAATCTGCATTTACTTGTGGTAGAACAAAACATGAAGCTGGATATGAGTATGGACAATCAGCTTCTTTTTGAGTAATGCATCAGAAAAGAAGTGAACAAAACATTCATATATCATCAATCAGAAGATTTACAAGTTTCAACAACTCTCATAATCCGTTCAATAATTATAGGAACATCTTCCAAAGAGAAAGTAGTAAAACAGATACGAAACCATCCTGGTTCTATGCAATGACAAGCTGAACCTGGAGTCATATTGATCTTGGCAACCCTCAGAAACTTCTCCCATAAGTCAAGTTCCCCTTTCTCACTGTATGGGCGGATTATTTCACTCATATCAGCCCAACAGTAAATACCACCTCCACCTTTAGCACATTTGATTCCTAACTTATTTAAACTAGCCACAAATGCTTTGTGAACTTCACTGATTCTCTTTTGGTTGGTCTCAATGTACTCCTGAACAAATCTTTCATCTGAAAGCATTGAAGCAGCAATCCGCTGAGTTGGAGCAGACACAGAGCAGAATCTAGTCAGCTTCTTGGCAGCAGCCAAAACACTCTCGTTGAATGAATATATAGCCCCAACTCTAAAGGCAGGAAGGGCAAGGTCTTTTGAAAGACTATATATTATATGAACCCGATTCTTGTCCATATATTCCAAATCAAGAACTTCAGCTACACTCACAAACTTCTCACTTCCATACAAGGAGCTTGCATATATTTCATCAGAAATTACATGAATATTTTTCTCCTGGGCAAATTGTACAATACTGTAAAGCATGTCCCGTGAATACAGATTACCAACAGGATTCGATGGATTAGAAAAAAGAATTCCACGAACTTTAACTCCTCGTTTTCTCGCTTGACTATATGCTTGTCCAAGGGCAGCGATACTTAAATTGAAATTGTCAGTACTACAGCAATAAACAGGAATCAGTTCCACTCCTGTTCGCCATCTGACATCCCTGTCAAAACTGCACATTTCCACTTAGGTCAACTTCTAAAACTACACATGTAAAAAGAATTACATGTTTAAAAATTTTTCACGCCATCAATTACCCTGGATAGTAAGGTGCGGGAACAAGAAATGCATTTCCGTGATCAGCCAAGCAGAAAGACAGTATTTCAATTGCCGGAGTAGCTCCAGATGTCAATACAATATTGAATGGATCAAAATCCACAGACCCTCTCAATGCCTGAGACATAAAATTTGACATGGCCTACACATGAAGTGAAAATAAATAATAAAAGTCAAAATTATTAGATACAACAATAGCACAAGCCCAGCTAAACTGAACTGATAAGCTCGCTCAAGAAGAGTGTGGTTTCCATCCTTTTAGCATAGCAAATGGGCAAAAAACTTTAGTACATGAACCAAAATGCCTCTATTATACCAACAAGTGATCGGTCGAGATTGTGAGTGGTCTCCCCCACATAAGGATGAGAACATGTTAGAAGTCAAATCCCTAATTCTACAATCCCCAGACTATGCACAGTATAGTTGATTGTCTATACTTTCATCTGTAGTTGATTGTCTTTTCATCTATGGTTGATTGTCTTTCAACCTCTATATACGTAATACTTTCTTTTCAGTAAGATACAAGTTCGTGAATGATTAAAACAAAACACAAGTTCAATTCCTGCGAAGTGCACTTGTTGGTTAGAAGAGTTAATCCGTCAAACGACGCACTTTATCTCCTCAAGTAGATAGTAATTGGTTGCTCATAGTTGGACCAATTGGCACAGTACTGGATAGCAGGTAGTGGGGTTTCCCCTTATTAAAAAAAAAGGACTCTTTCATGATGCAAGCTTTCGAAGTCTAAAAGAAGGTTCAACCCAGTTCTAGTCCGCACTTGGTGAAGGTGAAGAAAATATACTAGGCAGTCTAACCTCTGTTTTTTGCGAAGTGGCTGATTTGAACACACGACTTTAGACCCCACAGCAAGCGAGCTTACGTTTGATCCAAGTTGACCTTTCAAGCTGTAGATGTCTATGTTTTGTAAAATGGTAGCAAGTAAGCATAACATATTCAAATTCGTAAGCAGAAATATGACCCCGGAAGACAAATTAACACATGACATGATCGTTTCAAACAAAATCATAAATATAGACATCAATACTGCATAGGATTTGAGAACTAAAACAAGCAAACAATAATATTAGACCCAATATGCAAACATACAACAGTACAGTAGTAATATACAACAAACATAATTTATTTTACCCTTTTCACTTCCTCTAATCCATCAAATGGCTGGTACATTGTAATCCCATGGATACTCAAACTGACATCATCCGTCCCAATTAGAGATTCCCTCACATTTGCTGACATCCACTTCTCAATCAAATCCAAACATAACTACCACAAACAAAACCACCAAGTCACCACAAAAAAAAAACCATGAGATAAAAGCAAAAAAAAAAAAAAAAGAACTAGAGAATGCAAAGTGAGCGTTTTACTTGTGAGGGGCTTGTTTGTGAATAATGACAATATTTGGGAAGTAAATGTAATTTTCCCAAAACACTAACCATATTATCAGCAAAACCAAGCTGAATGATGCCCTGAGGGTTATCCAGGGGGTGGTAGGGATCCAGAGAGACCCTCTGAAGGCCAATGTAAAAGGGGGAAGAATCAGGCTTGGCAAGGGAGTTGGCAAGGAAAGAGAGGCTAATGGATCCACGTGTCGAGGAGAGATTGGTGCGAGAGGAGGAACGAGGGAGGTCAGGGGGAGAGTTTGAACTGTTGTTGTTGTTCGTGTTGTTGGAACGGTATCGTTTGAGGTAGAGCTGGAGAAAGTAGAAGAGGCCGCAAGGGATGAGAGAGCCGAGGAGGAGGCCACCTCTGCCTTGCACTATGCCTTGGAGAGGCACTATCAGCTTCATGCCTGTCGAAGTGGAAGGGCTTCAATTCTCTTCTGTGGGCTTGGGTGGGACCCAACTGAGGCGGAGCAGCTTTTGATGCCACCGCTAGATAGGCTTAGAAGATTGATTAGGAATTTGCGATGGGCAGCAGCACCTCCAGCTCTTCGTTTTGTACCTTATAAAAATTCTCCATGTTCTCCTCATATCTAGCCTTTTTTTTTTCTATCATGTTATTATCATTAATATCACTATTATTACGCTCTAATCAAAATATTGGTTATCTCAATCGACAATCCCTCTATTTGGGGTGTTCTATTTCTAATTTTAAGCATTTACATAATAATAATACAATTACTCATGCTCACTTTAGTTTGCCTATTTGAACCAAAAATATTTCTTAAGTATGCATAGCCGCTAACATGCCCACAAACGATCGACCTATTGATATCCCTCATGTGCACTCCAAAAATAGCCCACCTTATATCCTTCATCTGACCAGCTCCATGAGCCTCTAAAAAGCAGCAGCAGTCAATGCAGTTTACTTCGTATACAAGCATATAGTAATATCAAACGTAAATATAACTTCTTTATGAAAATGATTAAGATAATCCCACTAGCCTGTGTTAGGGCCTCATTTGCCTCAATAACCTACCACTAATAACGAAATATTCGCTAAATAGTGTAGGTACCTTTACCTGCAGGATTTAATATAAGCTCTGGTATAGGGGGAGCAACCCACATATACCTTTGAGTACTCCACTCAATGATTCTTCAAACATTCCTCAATAATGCTCAATATTTCAATGTTCCTCAATAATGCTCAAATATTGCTCAATATTCCTCAAAGGATTAAATATTATCATGATCATAAAACAAATAATTTTCATACAGATCTACGAACTTTTATCATAATATATATGAAGTAAACTGCTACCTTTAATAGCTACTGAACTTTCTCTTTGCTTTCCCGTTGCTGTCGACTAACATTTCCAATTGCTTCTCCTGATTTCACATAATTAACATTACTCATTATTCCTTTGTATCTATATACATATTTGACGTCTCTCTCATATCCCAAGCTGGATACTACCCAACCCCTTATTTATATTCACTATCCTAAGAATCTATTTAAATTCTATTAACTTAGCTATTTGCATATTCATAGATTTCTTGACAAATTCAGAGATTCTTTAAGAAACACAATGCACATCATTAAACAATTATTAAACAAGCATCACAACTAAACACCCAACACAAACATCATTTCCTTTATCCAATATGGAGCTCCAATAATCAGTAATTATCTAGCTCTATTAACATCTTGAATTGTCACCATTTGAAGCATTCCAATTTCAACCAATCATTCAGCCAAAACAGGGTATTAAATTATTAAACAAAAGTGAAATAAGCATCAAATAAAAAAAATAGTTTTCTTCCATAATCTATCTTTTCTTAACTGAAGCTTTCAGTTCAACTTTAAGCACTTTTTCTCAAATCTCTCTAGTCTTCCTAAGAAACGGATACACTACCATAAAACTTTTCAAATTTAGTTTCTCAAAGCATATTTCATATTTATTCACTGATTAATAACATTTCCAATATTCTCAATAGTACCAATTCTCATTTCAGCCAAATAAGTCTTAATCTCCTCAAAACCATCACATCACAACCATCTAAATTCATATTTGATAACTTCACCTAATTAAGTTCACCATTCTAAAATTCACAGTCATCTTAATCCTTCACAAATCATTTTCTTGTTAAGAATCCTTACTCATATAAATCATCCATAACAGGGTAAGCAATAACTAACCCTTCCCTCCATTTCAAACTACTACATTAAGTTAAAGCAGGCATTTCTCTAATTAATCAATATCTTTGCAAATCACTATTCAATTCCACAATTTAGCCCTTGCATTCACAACATCAAATAAAACTACTTGGAGAGTTCTATTAAATATCTTAGCAACTTTTTTAACATCCCCCTAAAGCTCTCAAACATGAAAATCTGATTTCAAATATTATTGGTGACTTAACTAAAAATCAGATCAAACCTCAGCAATGCAATAGCCAATTTTCCAATCATAATGAACTACATAATCACTCTTTAAACATCAACTGTCTTTCCACAAAGACAGCCCAAAACAGTGCAGAAAGTAAATTAACCTCTCTCTTTCAATCATCTTTTAACCATAATTGCATAAATACTCAACAGAACAGAACGATCCTAACCAAAGTAATTTTAGACTTCCCAATAATTTCAAGGGTTTCCCAAAATCATAGAAACTTATTCATAAATTCCTTTTCCTCCTCTTTTTCAAATACTTTTTGAACATGATTTCAGCCACCTAAATATGAGACTAATGTGTTTGGCATAACAAACTCCCGCCATTTAACAGTTTAGAACTTGAAATGAAATCCATGTTAAGTGCTAAAGTTGCTCTACATTTTGCTGTCATATAATATTTATTGAATACAATCCTCTAATACACAATACTAAGTAAGCACCACTCTCAAAATCAAAACAACTTAGTTTTTCAACCTAATGTTTTTTTCCTGCAGCCAAAGCTTCACACGTATGACTCCAAGGGAATATATAAACATATATATATCTCTATATAAAAACATTTATAATCAGCTTGAAAGTTCCAATTGATGGTCTATAAAAAAAAACACTTGAAGGGAAGCACATCAATAGGTCTTAATATGTGAAAGTATTTGCACAAGATTAGAGAATATACTTAGCATGCTATAACACTTGGGATTCATGACAAACTTTAGTGATACTATCAAGTAAGCTTAGTACACCCACAAAGAAAAGAACAACAAAGTTTGTACTCATCATCATAAATGCTCAAACTAATTTATACTCTACTTAGTAATAAACAGAACAGATCAGGGCATCCAAAAATGCAAGAACAGCCTATACCATCAAATAATCAAAACACCTAAGCATACGTCTTTTAGGACTAACTCTATTAAACCTGTCTTATGCTTAGAATCAAAATAATGAGAGTAATAGCACAGATTTTCGAATTACACAAAGCAGTCCCCAAAAATAGAAGATGAAAACCAAGTGGGGAAAGCTTACCTTGGCTTCACCGATGCAGAAATCGAAAAGAGAGAGAGAGAGAGAGAGAGAGAGAGAGTGAAATCTAGGTGATGGGGCAGTGAAGAAATTGAGAGTGAAAGAGAGTGATGCTCTGATGATAGGAGTTGAGGATGAAAAGTGAAATGAGTTAAGTGAGAGTGAGTGTCGGTGAAGATGATGATTACAAGAAGGAAGGAGGAGTATATAATTATATGTGAATTGTATTAGTGGACGGGTTAATTGGGAAAAATAAAAATAATTAAAAAGAGAAGATATTTATGAAATGAATGGATCAAATTGAAAATTAAGTCAAATGTCTTATACCCACCTCTCTTGGGTTGGCCCTAACCTCTCTTCATGTTCTTTTCATGTGCCTGATAAAATGTTCTCTTCTTGGGTTGGCTCTAACCTCTCTTCCCCTCCTCTCTACTTTTCGGGTGGTGGCAGATATTTTCTCTCGTCTTTATACGAGTTTAGTCAATGACGTCTCCTTCCCCAGTTTATATCGAGGAAGAAGACGTCCGTAACTTTCATTGGTATGCTTTTAAATTTTCTTACGTTGTTCTTCTATTTTCATGTTTTAAATTACTTTTGGAGTCTAACCAGCAAGACAACAATTCTATTAAAATAGGGAGCTGTTCTTTTATTTAAATTCAAAGAATTTATACAAATATTATTCCTTGTTGGTTGCATAGGATTTTAAACCTTGCTATACAATTAAAGTCGCTGCCTTATTTTTCTCATAATGGGAACAGAACAAATGCATGTGCATTTGCTGCATGGTTGAAACGTATGAAAAAAAAAATTGTAGTGAACATGAAATGTTTGAATCACAATTATAATCATCATCATCAATATATCTGTTAAAATCTCATCCTGGCCTATTTTCTTTTTCATGCTTTAAACAAGTTTTCTATGTGGTTTATCTGAAGTTGTTTGATCTAAAACTATAGAAATTATTTTTCGGAAACCATTTATGTTGTGCGCTGGAGTTGAAGTGAAGAGGTTTTAAGAATTATGACATTATTTAGGTGTGATGGTGATAGGAGAGTCTTGCTTGGACCATATTTTTTGTTTAATTGAGAAAGGGGTGGAGCAGGAATATTATGAAGAATTGAAGAATGGTTTGATGTTGATTTTGTTGCAGATACTGATGATGACAACAGCTCTAGGCCTTCGAAAATGGCTCAGGCTGATGTCAGGCCTCAATGTAGTGGAGGTAATGATTATACTAATGGGGCACCAAGTTCACCCGAGAGGTCTCATCAAGGGCCCTTGAGAGACAGCGAATACATACTGTGATGTATGTCATCACCTGCAGCAATGTTCATGTGAGGATTTTATCTTCAATTCTTCCTTATCTTAAGAAGGTACTTCTTTGTAGGTGATAAATGATAGATGAATTGTCTCATAAAGCTCAAAACTGATTATTTTGAGAGGCTCTTAATTTAATTGTCTGGTGAATAAATTCAAAAGGCACAGAAGTTATTATTTTATTTTGGGCGAAGGCCCAAAAATGATACATAACTATTGGCAAAAATGATATTACTTTTGTTCCTTGGCCAATAGTTATGTATCATTTTTGGGCCTTCGCCCTTTATTTTATTTATTAGGGCATTTTGGACTTTTCATGTCCAATTTTATTGTCATATTAGTGAAAATATCATTTTTGATCCCAAGTAAAAGTTAGGTATCATTGATGTACCTCAGAATAGTTATGTATTACTTTTGTTCCTTGACCAATAGTTATGTATCATTTTTAGGCCTTCGCCCTTTTATTTTTCTTTTGACATTTGTTATTCATGCTTATCCCTCCACCTTCAATCTGTTGAACTATTTCATTGATTAATTTTTGTTCAGTTTATGGCTTTGCAAGTGTCAGCTGACATGATCATTGGATATAAATCATTTTCAAGATAATTTAATTTTTCATCTTATGTTTATTTCCTGAACAGTGAGAAACTTTTGATGAATGCCATCCATCAAGTTGAGAGTATTAAAGCAAATAACAAAAAGTAGAAAAATGAAGCAATTTGAAATTTGAACGATTTATACATAGATAGAATAAGAGGTTCGCTTTCAAGTTTGACAATTAGTAGAGTTAGTTTTTTTTGTTTGTCATGAAGTGGAGCTTGGATTACACCAAACTTGAGCACTTATTCTCGCAATAGACTTAGGAATCATATGAATGTGTAGCTTTGAGTTTTACCAAGTATTTATATATTTCTCTGATGTATATCTCCATTAATGCTTTGCAGGTTGAGAAGCATGTTAAAGATGAAGACTTGATAAAGATGTATGAGAATAATGCATGTTTAAAAAAATTTGAGTTTAGTCCCTCCACTAAAACTCTTTCCTAACTATATCAATTCATGTGTGCTTTCAAAGAAAGGTAGATACCATTGTCAACTCGACTGGGAGAATAAGAAAGGGGTGAGGGAACCAAAATTCCATCTTCCCTTATTAGCTTATTAGTTTATCAATCCTTATAGGAATGAATAAATCATTTTCAAATCAACAATGGCTATTATTCATATATTTATTAGTTTTTAAACTTCCCATACTTTCCTTCAAAACTACTTCTGCTATCTAATATCAACCCCTTCTCTATTAGGTGAGGAATGATATTCCCTTTCAATTTCTTTTTGGAACCATAATCAATGATGGTTTACATGTTACGTACGTGTCGTTAATGCTTCAATGACACATAACATGTATCTATCAATGCTTTATTAGGTTTTGTAGCATTCCTTTTAAGCAACATTCTTTTCAATGACTCCAAAGGCATCAGGGACTGCAAGAAGTCGGCGGATGGAAGAGGCAAGAGAATAAGTATTGGCTAAGGAGAGGTTTAGAATTTGGGGAATGTATGGCAAGATAGAATGTAGTGATTTATAGAGTTTTGTTTGGTTGTTCTGATCTTAGAGTTGGTATACTTTTGTTTGTTTTTCAGAGATCAGAGTTGTATACTTCATCCAAATATTAATAAAATGATTTGATGGTAAATACAAACCTCCCATATTAATATGGGTGAAGGTGCAAAAATGATACTAAACTTGACTCAAAATTGTGTTTCTAATACTAAAGTTTCGCAAAGTGCAAAAATAATACCCAACTTGGGTTCAAGTGCAAATATAGTATTTTCACTTCAGGGAAATAAAATTTAGATATGAAAAGACTCTTATGTCCTCATTCCTCCCACATTAAATTTTATTTAATAAGGGATATAAGAGTTTTTTCATATCTAAATTTTATTTCCCTAGAGTGAAAATACTATATTTGCACCTGGACCCCAAGTTGGGTACTATATTTCCACCTGGGCCCCAAGTTGGGTACTATTTTTGCACCTCGCGAAACTTGCATTTTAGAAACGCAATTTTGGGTAAAGTTTAGTATCATTTTTGCACTTTCACCCTATTAATATTACTATTTGTTTCTGGCTGAACATGTATTCCCTCTTTATCTTTGTTGTTGCATGTTAACCCCGAATTTGTCTTACTTTTTTTGGCTTATTCTTCTTTTAAAAATTGCATTAATTAGGGAAAATGACAGAAAAATGTCACTTGAATTTCATTTGGACAAAATGGGGTCTTCAATTCCAACTTGGACAAATAAGGGTGCAACTTGAACAAATAAGGTCAGTCCCCTATTTGTCCAAATGAAATTTAAGCCAAATGACAAAACAACCTTCCCTTACATAAAACAAAACCAAGCCTACCCCTTTCATAAAACATATTCTTCTTCTTCTCCTTTTCTTCTTGCTTGGCCGAGAAAACCAAGCTTCATCTTCTTCTTGTTGCTTGCCAAGTTGAAGCTTGGAAGGGGAAAAAGGTGGGAACTTTGGGTATTATTGTGATCAAAATAACATACTTAAACACAAGTTAGAAGCTTTTCTGCATTCTTTGCATGTCAGAGGGAGGGATGAAGCCATTTTAGCCAAGGTGAAGCTTGTGAAGGAGAAAAAGGTAGGAACTTTACGTATTATTTTGATCAAGATGGTATTCTCCCTTTAAGTATGAGGTGAAAAATGATACTTTAGCTCATTATTTTGTTGGGTCTTCTTCAATGTTGATAAATGGTTTCATGTTTGTTTTTTTCCTGATCATGGGTTAAAGAGTGATGATAATATAAAGTTTTTTTAGATAAAAGACAAGTATTCATTAAAAAAATAGTTAATAAGTACATAGCAAAGGAAGTTATAATAAGATCAATGCACCCTCTTGGATTAGAGATTGACACTGAGCTGTGTGCCAATTTTCTAATCGCAAGTCAGGAGCAGTGAACAAAAAAATGCAAAAGAGTTCAAGCATGGAAAAACATCTCGTAATATTATAGTAGAGGTCTTCATTGCTGTTTGATTAAGGTTGAGGAGCTTTGTTGAGACAACCATAATTGAGTGAGAGCCTTCGAAGAGGGAAGAATCAATAATCCATGAGAGACCTGCTCGTAGACTACTGTGGGAGAGGTGGGCCGTGGAATGAGGGTGTTTGCCAAACTCAAATTTGTGAAGAATCTGGTTCTGATAATGTGTGGTAGCTTTGTAGACTTTTCTAGTTGGTTGATAGGATTGTTCTAGGAAAAGGATTCAGTGAGCAGTTGGTGGGAAAGTTGTGTTGGATGAGGAGGCAGAGAAAAAACTATGCTATGGCAGGGAGCTACTATCCTGTGTTGGGGAGGTAGTGGAGACAAACTCATGAAATTACTGCTTATGTTGAATGCAATTCATGACAGCCTCAGGGTTGAGATTTTTTCCCCTGTGAACTAGTTGATTTCTTTCAAACCAGAGTTGGTGTAGGAGGAAAATAAGCTGCTCCAAAATATCTGTGAGACCATCCGCATGTAATACCTGCAAAATGTTAGTAAACCATAAAATAAAAGAGTTAAAATCCGGCCATTCAGCCCTAATGTTTAGGCAACTCCACCAGATGGCCCTTGCTTTGGGGCAGCCAAAAAAGACATGAGCTAAAGTTTCAAAGTTGTCACATACGTTGGAGCAGGGCAGGGTGTTAGGGACATGGTGCTTAGTGAGCACTTCACCGATAGGAATGACTTGTTGTAGGCAGTTCCAAGTAAATAGCAGAAATCGAGGAGGAATGCTCAAAGACCAAAGGAATTTCTAGAATTTATTGGTCTGTCTTGAAGGTAGGTTTTGTTGACAGATGGCAAAACCCGCCTTTGCAGAATATTGACCACTAAGACATCCGCCCCAAATAATGGAGTCGGGAGAGTTGAAAAAGGAAATTGGAGTAGCCAGGATCTTTGAAGCTTCCGAGGGAGCATATAGTTGAATCACCAAATCTGAATTCCAAGAGATGGGATTCCAAAGCCTATTAGTATGCATAAGTAGATCTTGAACCTTCAGAAGGTTGTCTGGAGGATCCATTCTTGAATGCATGGGCCACCAAAGAGGGTGGTTGATAGGAATTTGTGATCCTGATCCTACTTGCCAATTGAGGTAGGGAGAGATTAAGGACGAATCTTGTGAGATACCTTTCCATATCCACGAGGAGTTGTATGGGTGTCTCATTAAGGTGGCTGAGTCTGGGTCAAAGTATTTCTTTTTAAGAGTGGCCCCAAACAGAGAATCAGGGGAAGCATTGAGGATTCTCCAGAGCTGTTTGGAGAGGAGGGACAGATTAACATGAGAGGTGCAGCGCAGCCCAAGTCTTCCCTCATTTATTCCTGTGAAGAGAAGGTCCTTGTTTACTAGGTGGATTCACTTTTTGCCTGACTTTTCACCCCAAAAAAAATCTATGCAGTGACTATCAATTTGACTGCAGATTCTCTGAGGTAGTCTAATGCATGTCAGGATATAGATGTTAGCAGCAGAAAGAACTGATTTGAGTAAGGTCAGCCGAGAGGTCTGGGAGAGTAATTTGGACTTCCATGAGGCGGTTCTGGTAGTGACTGCTGACAGTACTTGATTGTAAATGTCAGATTTATTGCGGCCTGGATCAATAATGGTGCCCAGATACTTACCTAATCTCTGAAAGTGAGGATGCACAAGAGGGGGGGGTGAATTGTGCTACCAAATAAAACTTAGAAAATTAAAATGCACAAGACTTTTATACTGGTTCGGTCCAACTCTTGACCTACGTCCAGTTCTCAATCACCCAGATTGAGTTCCACTAACCACAGGTTTTACAACGGGTTCACCTGCAACCTTTTACAACCACAAGTTTTACGGGCTCACTTGCAACCTTACAACCTAACTCGCTCCCCCTTACTACTTGTAAGGGTTCAACCTTTAAACAAGGATTTTCTAACTTAGTTCACTCAATGAACAGATAATGTTACTCACTTAAGTACAATAAATGCTCTCAACAACTAAAGAGACTTGAATACAAAGAGTACAAGATGGATAATAAAGAAACTCTCAATGCAATAAGTGCTCTCTTGCTTTCTGGGTAGTATGAGCTTTGAATGCTTGAAGAATATGTTCTGGTTTTTGATCGGTTTCTTGATTGATTCTTCATAAATGAAGAAGAAGATCCTTATATAGTATCTTCGATGATTCTCTCTCTTGGTAGGTAACAATGCCGTTTGAATTTAGCCGTTAATCCCTTGTTACCGTTGAATCATTTAATGCTCCATTAATGCTCAGCAGGGTTGACTTGCTTTATCTCTGAAAAGCAACTCTGACAACTCTGCTCTGCCAAAAAGCAACTCTGACTTCTGGACTGTTGTACGTTCTGACATTCTGATTGCTACCGGAAGCAACTCCACATCCGGAAGCTACAACACTCAGTTCTGCACTTAAACGTTAGTCCAACAATATTAACACATAGTCACATGCAGTGGGAGTTCAATTGTCTATGGGAAGCTCTTTTACTACCGGAAGCAATTTTGTTACCGGATGCACTCCTACTAGAACTATGTTCTGACTTAGTGTATTCTCCACTGATGCTCGGGGATGTCTAGTTCAATTGTAAGCGCTAGTCACTTAATTCTACTCTAAGACTTCCGGAAGCAATTCTGCATCCGGTTGTGTCCTAACTTAGTCTCAAGGATTTAATACTCTAACACTCTAGACTGAGTTCTGACTTAGTGTCTTACTTGCTTCCGCTGTGGGATGAGTCTTTCATCCGCGAGCGCTAGTCCTAATCCATCCGGAAGTAAATTCACATCCGGTTGTACTCTTACTTGGGGTTCTATATTAACCTAATTCTTTCTAAGTGTTTAACTAGTCTTTTCAATTTTAGTCTTCATCAAAACTTAAGATTCTAACATTCTCCCCCTTTTTTATGATGACAAACTAAGCTAACTTATGAATTCATACTTAAAGACAAATAATTAAATAACACACAGATATGAATTCAAAAGCGAACTTCATTAATATGTAAATCAACTATATGCATAAGCAACAAAAATGGTAAGCAGATTTACAAGTATGACAGATAACTAAGTATTAAAAATGAAAAATGAAAGAACAAAAAGTTGTGCTATGCATGAGAGGCTGGGTTTTATAGTTTGTGTCTTTTGTTCCTCTCTTTCTCTCTTTGGCTCTCTTCAAACTCCTCATTTGCCTTGGCCCACATCTCATTCATCTGCTGTTGGTCGATCTGGGCAAGAATAGCTTGAAACTCCCTCTCCTCATTGACTTTTCTGAGTCTTTCCGTTTCAAGGGATTCAGCAATGACTTTCTTCAGATCACTGAGCTCATCTAATCCAAAAGCCCTTCCATCCTCTGAATCTCCGATGGGGATGGTTGCGTGAGGGAGATGGACAGCTTTGACCTTGACATTCCAGGCAGGGTAATCAGGGTCTTGAGATAGGCTTGCCTTTGCTTTCCCTTTTCCCTTCCCTTTCCCTTTCCCCTTCTTCTCTTGAAGATCCTTAGCATGAGCCCTCTCAGCATCCAAAACGAAGAGTTGCTCATATGTGAGTCTATCTATGTTACCATAGCGCTCAAACTCTTCTGGTGTCATGTCTTCCACCTCTAGCTTGACCACCACTTCTGGTGGGACTTCACTATGAGCTGTCTGAGCTTGCTCTTGGGTGGATGATTGAGGCTCAGAAGTTTCCCCTTGCAGTGGCACCCTTTCAGTCTCAGTATCCTCAGGAGCAACAATGGACTCCTCTTCACTATCTGAGGATGCTCTTGGGGAGGAAGCGACCTTCTTTCTAGCCACAGTCTTGACTCTTGACTTACTGAACCTGATTGGACGAGACTCAGGGGCTGGCTCAGAGGGAGGAATTGGCTTGACTATAACCCTCACTAGCGGCTCTGGCCTCTTAAGACCATACTTCATGCGTAGCTCATCAAGCAGATTTACAGCAGGCACAGAGGCTGGTACAGGCTCAGTAGTAGGTGGCACCTCAGCTTGATCAGCCAGCACAATCTTAAGGTTGGTCTCCCTGCTGGCAGACTGTCGTTGGCCCATGAAGCGAATGGCCTCATCATGGATTAGCCTTTCTGCTTGGCCCATATGCTTCATGTCCATGGCCCTTCGGAGAGCAGCAGCAATTTCCTCATCGAGCCAAAGAGACGGCTGACTTAGCATTTCTCTCCCCCTTTTGGCATCATCAAAGAGGGCGAGGGCCAGGGAGGAAGAGGAGGAGGGAATGGTGGGAGGAGGCTCAGGGCCATATCTGGGTGGTGAAGGTGGAGGTGAGGAAGTGTGGGCGTCAAAGTTTAAGGGAGGGGAGTGAGTGGGGGAAGGTGAGGGGCTGGGGGAGTGTGAGTGGCTAGGGGATTGAGAATGGTTGGGTGATGGAGAGTTGTGAGGGGATGGAGAGTTGTGAGGGGAGGGTGAGTGGTGATAGGAATCTTGTTGAGGTGGATCCTGTCGTAGGGGAGGGAGGAGGAGGTGGAGGTGGAGGAGGAGGTGGAGGTGGAGGAGGAGGAGGAGGATGTTGGGGTGGTTCAAGGAAATGGTGAAGGAGAAGGTCTAGCTTGGCTTCCATCCTTGCAAGACGAGTCTTCAATCCCTGGATCCTCTTGTGCTGAGTGTTGAAAGCTGCTGCACATTCCTCTCTTATGGGAGCCATCAACGGATCCGGCAGGCGAAAGAGAAGCTCATCTTTCAACTCTTCAGCAAGTGCCTTTTGAGCAGCAGACACTCTTGGAGCACGAGTGCTGCTGGGACCAGCTTGGTGGGAGTCTGTTTCTTGATCCCCTGCTCCAGATGCAGAGGGTACTGATGTGTGAGAAGCACTCCCAGCCTGAGAGCCAGACTGAGTGGCCTTCACCGGCTTGATGTACCGGACTCTCATCTTGCCCAAATTCATCGATCCAATGGGCAGGCACTTCTTGTTATCGGCTTCCTCAGTGGATTTGATGTTGAACTGCTCAAGGAGGAAGGCGATGAACTGCGGATACGGAAGAGATGAGTTGCCCTTGTTCTTATTCTCAACCCATCTGTGCAGCTCCAGGGAGATCAGTTGGCCAGGATTGATAGGCTGCTGGGTGAGGAATTTTGCAAGCCAAGGGTTGTCTAACAGGGTGAACTCGTTGAAGTTTCCACCCTTGTTCGTCATGATTCTTGAATAGATGTACTGGAGCACCCTCTGTGTGTCGGGCATTCCAGACACCTTCTTCCCCTTAGTGTCATAAACTTGCTCCAGCTCTGCTTGTTCTATCCGCTCAGGGAAGACCCACTTGTTCATTTCCTCATCAGTGATCCCCAGGAAGCGATTAATTGTTCACCAGTGGAACTTAATGGTTCTTCCTCTGATGGTGGCCTTGAAGTCGACCCGGCCAATCGCAGTCGTGTTCTTGCTGATATCCTTGTACTTAGCCTTGGCAGTCAGAGACTCACAGAATACCCTCAGCACTTGAACGTTGTATTCATTTTGAATCCCCAGCCAAGTCATGTATTTTTGGAGATATGCAGAGAGATCATAGCCCAGAACTTCAAGTTTCTCCAGATCCACGAAGATGCCATGGGAGAGATAAGGATTTATGTTCTCAAACGCCGACGAAACAGTCTCCAGAGGTCCAAAAATGTACACTGAATAATCATCTTCAACCCTCTGGCGTTTGGATGAATGTTCTTCGGCAAACTGAACTTTCTTCTTCCTTTTACCAGAATCCCCAGATTTTCCAGAAACCTTTAACTTTTTGGAGGAGGAGGCTTTCTGGAGGTTAGGGTTTGATTCATGTGAACCGGCCATTTTTGTGTGGGTGTATGAAATGAGTGGTATGTATGCACAGAAAATTCACAGAGAATGCACAGAAGAAGAAGAAGCAGATGAAGATGAAGATGAAGATGAAGATGAAGATGAATGCGGCGGTGAAGATGAGAGGATTTCAGAGAGTTTTGTGGTTTTGATTTGTGTGAGAAGTGATGAATGAATGTTTCTTGCCCTATTTATGCAATGTGACATTCGATGTGATGGGTCATAATGGCAACTTATTGAAAATATGCACCTTTTATGGGAAAACGTAAACATTTAAATTGAAACGGCGCACCTTTATGCCACGTGTCTCTTCAATCTGTCAGAAAAGGCACACTTTTCTGTGAGAGAAGATGAAACGTTTATGAGGTGACGTGTCCTTTTCCCAAACACTGGCGCTTCCGGTTGCTTAGGGTCATGCCCAAGCGGCAGCAACTATGCTGAATAGAATGATGAGCTTCCGGAAGTAGATTTGCTTCCGGAAGTGATGCACTTAAGATTTAACATTGACTCACTAGGGAACCTGCAAAACTAAAGATTGGCACTTCGATGCCTAAGTTAGTACAGTTTACATGTTTTAACATTTAAGCACAGGTTTATTCTGAAGATTAAACTTCATTTGGGTTTACCATTCCCAAATTTCCTCTAATAAAAGTAAATTGATCTACCCCCAGAGGTTTGGTGAAGATATCTGCAAGCTGATGCTGAGTGGGAACAAACTGCACCTTGACCTCCTTCTTTTGAACGTGATCTCTGATGAAGTGATGTCTGACGTCAATGTGCTTTGTTCTTGTGTGCTGCACTGGATTCTTGGCAAGGCTGATGGTGCTTGTGTTGTCACAAAGAATGGGAGCCTCAGGAAACTCCAGGCCAAGATCCCTTAGTTGATTTTTCAGCCACAGCACTTGAGCACAACAACTTGCAGCAGCAATATACTCTGCCTCTGTGGATGATAGTGACACGCAGGTTTGCTTCTTGCTTGCCCAAGACACCAGACAACCTCCTAGGAAGGCACATTGGCCGCTGGTGCTCTTTCTATCAGTCTTATAACCTGCATGGTCAGCGTCAGAATAAGTCCACAAGAACTCTTGGTTACCTCTGGGATACCAGAGACCGAGTTCTTGAGTTCCCTCAAGGTATCTTAAAATACGTTTAACACATGTTAGATGAGATTCCTTGGGATTGGCTTGAAATCTAGCACACATGCCTACACTAAATTGAATATCAGGTCTGCTAGCCGTTAAGTATAGCATGGAACCTATCATCCCCCTATACATTGGCAGGCTGACCGAACTTCCCTTTACATCAGCATCGAGAGCGACAGTGGTGCTCATAGGAGTATCATACTCCTTGCATTCATCCATCCCAAACTTCTTGAGAAGTTCTCTGCTGTACTTGGTTTGGGAGATGAAGATGCCTTCTTTCTTTTGCTTGATCTGCAGGCCTAGGAAGAAGGTTAGCTCTCCTATCATTGACATCTCGAATTCCCCCTGCATTGTCTTTGAAAACTCCTCACAGAGTTTCTCGTTAGTTGCTCCAAAAATAATATCATCAACATATATCTGGATAACTAACATATTTCTATCCTTATGCAAGATAAACAATGTATTATCTAATTTGCCTCTTGAGAAACCTTTTCCTAGCAGAAAGCTGCTAAGTCTCTCATACCATGCTCGTGGAGCTTGTTCCAGGCCATATAAAGCTTTCTTTAGCCTAAACACATATAAAGCTCTCATACCATGCTCGTGGAGCTTGTTCCAGGCCATATAAAGATTTCCATTCCTATTAGCCTTAAGCTTGCATTTCAGATTTGTTTTATCTATGTCTAGATCATGCTTATCTACTATAATGCATTCATGAGAGTCAAAGATTACCCAATTTCCCTTGTCGGTGCTTTGACTTACACTGAGCAGGTTATGACAGAGACCATCAACCAAGTAGACATCTTGGATAGGTCCAACTTCACCAACCCCAGTGATCTTTCCACTTTGATTTCCTCCAAAGTTTACTTTGGCTCCATCCTTGATCACCAGAGATTTGAACTTGTCTCTGTCTCCCGTCATGTGTCTCGAGCATCCGCTGTCGATATATAACTTTCAGTTTTTGGATGCCTTGAGAAAGACCTGCATAAATCAGACAAGCTTAGGTACCCAACCTTTATTGGGCCCTTTATCATTAGTTCCCATAACCCTCGGTCCAGTGTTGACCTTAGGTTTGTGATCGATTTGTGCCTCTGGCCTTGTGTGGGCTCTAGGTTGACGGATTTCCTTTGGAATAGGCTTCCAAATTCTAGGTCCATGTGCTCCCTTAGTTTCTTTCCTTAGAGGATCCTTAGTCAATCTTGTTCCTTTTGGAACCCACCTATGAGTGCTATTGGTTCCATACTTCTTTGCATTGCAGGTGGACGTGGAGTGTCCCTTCCTGTTGCAATAGTTACAGAAGCTGAAGGGTGTGAAACTGTGACTAGTGGTTTTGTGGAAGAACTTTAGGTAGGGTTTCACTTTGGGTTCCACCCACCTTTTCTCTTTATGCTTATAGCCTAATCCAGTTTTATCTCTATAGGCCCTTTGGTTCATCAAAATAACATTTAGCATTTCAGAACCTTTTGTGAACTTTTGCAGGGCATTATGCAATCTATCCCTTTCAATAGAGATTTTGCTGCAATTGATGCAGCTCTCTGATGTTGAGGCATTGGATTCCGCTTGGGGATTTCCCTTGCTATCCACTACCGGAAGCTTCTTGGCTTCCGCTAGCTCATCACTCAGTGAGTTCACAGAGAGCTCAAGTGATTCTTTCTTCATTCTTAAAACCTTGTAAGCTTTGCATAATCGAAAGAATTCTCTATGAATATTGTTATAGGCTTCTTGGAGTTCAGTAAGGCTTACCTTATCACCATGAACGGATTCAAAGTCAGAGAGTGCTTCTTCTCCATCCTCCCTAGCAACGAGACAAAGGTTTGCGACCTCTTCCTCATCGCTAGCTTCTTCATCTGAACTATTTACCCAGATTGAGGACATGAAGGCTTTCCTTTTGTCCTTCCCTTTGAATCTCTGAAGATTTGGGCACTCAGCCTTGAAATGACCAGGCTTCTTGCACTCGAAACAAACAGGGGCCCTTTCCTTCTTATGGCTTGATTCTCCTTTCTGGAAATCCCTTTTCTTCCTGAAGAACTTCTTGAATTTTCTTACCATCATAGTCATTTCTTCATCATCGAGATCTTCCTCATCATCATCATCATATCTTTCCTTACTGGGAGCAACTAGGGCAAGGTTCTTGGTTTTAGCTGCTGCTTGTGGAGCCCTTTGTGCTAACAGGGTTGGTTCATACTCAGCCAAAGAACCAAATAAGGCAATGACAGAACTGGTTGACTCTCCCTGTACTTCCTGCAAAATAGTTACCTTTGTAAGCCAGTCACCCGTTAATACTTTTAGAATTTTACTTACCTGTTCCCTCTCAGGGATGTTCTTTCCCAGTGAAGCCAGGTTGTTTATGAGATGGGTGAATCTGAGCTCCAAATCTCTGATTGGCTCATCAGGAAGCATTGTGAACTTGTGAAATTCCTCCACCAGCATCTCAACACGTCTGGCCTTCACTCCTTTGGTTCCGGAATGAGCTGCCTCAAGAGCCTCCCACATTTCCTTTGCTGTTTTGTAGTGGCTTATCCTGTGGAACTCCTTCGGGCTCAGGGCGCATTGAATATAGTGGATGGCCTTGTAATTCAGTTCCACCTTGAAGTAATCATCATTGGTGAAGCTAGATCGAGGCTTCTCAAAACCTTCATCATCAAGTGGAATATTGTCACCATGCTCTATAACATCCCAGATTCGAAGGCCGCTGGCCTTGATAAAGTTCTCCATCTTGAATTTCCAGAAGGGATAGTTATACCCATCAAAGCCTGGAGGCTTGTTTGGCTGGATGGCTACATCAGGGAGAGAATGTTGATCTGCATCCATCACTGGATCTTCTCTTTCTAGATTCGTTGGAATCAAGTCAGAAAGACCTCGCTCTGATACCAAATGAAAGTGAGGATGCACAAGAGGGGGGGTGAATTGTGCTACCAAATAAAACTTAGAAAATTAAAATGCACAAGACTTTTATACTGGTTCGGTCCAACTCTTGACCTACGTCCAGTTCTCAATCACCCAGATTGAGTTCCACTAACCACAGGTTTTACAACGGGTTCACCTGCAACCTTTTACAACCACAAGTTTTACGGGCTCACTTGCAACCTTACAACCTAACTCGCTCCCCCTTACTACTTGTAAGGGTTCAACCTTTAAACAAGGATTTTCTAACTTAGTTCACTCAATGAACAGATAATGTTACTCACTTAAGTACAATAAATGCTCTCAACAACTAAAGAGACTTGAATACAAAGAGTACAAGATGGATAATAAATAAACTCTCAATGCAATAAGTGCTCTCTTGCTTTCTGGGTAGTATGAGCTTTGAATGCTTGAAGAATATGTTCTGGTTTTTGATCGGTTTCTTGATTGATTCTTCATAAATGAAGAAGAAGATCCTTATATAGTATCTTCGATGATTCTCTCTCTTGGTAGGTAACAATGCCGTTTGAATTTAGCCGTTAATCCCTTGTTACCGTTGAATCATTTAATGCTCCATTAATGCTCAGCAGGGTTGACTTGCTTTATCTCTGAAAAGCAACTCTGACAACTCTGCTCTGCCAAAAAGCAACTCTGACTTCTGGACTGTTGTACGTTCTGACATTCTGATTGCTACCGGAAGCAACTCCACATCCGGAAGCTACAACACTCAGTTCTGCACTTAAACGTTAGTCCAACAATATTAACACATAGTCACATGCAGTGGGAGTTCAAATGTCTATGGGAAGCTCTTTTACTACCGGAAGCAATTTTGTTACCGGATGCACTCCTACTAGAACTATGTTCTGACTTAGTGTATTCTCCACTGACGCTCGGGGATGTCTAGTTCAATTGTAAGCGCTAGTCACTTAATTCTACTCTAAGACTTCCGGAAGCAATTCTGCATCCGGTTGTGTCCTAACTTAGTCTCAAGGATTTAATACTCTAACACTCTAGACTGAGTTCTGACTTAGTGTCTTACTTGCTTCCGCTGTGGGATGAGTCTTTCATCCGCGAGCGCTAGTCCTAATCCATCCAGAAGTAAATTCACATTCGGTTGTACTCTTACTTGGGGTTCTATATTAACCTAATTCTTTCTAAGTGTTTAACTAGTCTTTTCAATTTTAGTCTTCATCAAAACTTAAGATTCTAACAATCTCCTGGAGAAATTAACATTCCAAATTGCGGAGAGAGAAGTGCGCAAATCATGAGAGGTGTTAGGGCTAAATATTAGAGTGGATTTGGATGCATTGATGCAATATCCAGTGAGGAGGCTAAATTTGTCTAAGATGGATTTGGCATGGTTAAAGGACTGGTGGGTGGCTTCCATGAAGAGGAGGGCATATAAGAGATGGGATATTGGTGTGGAGTCTTTGCAAATTTTGATGCCTTTCCAGAGGTGGGTGATTTCAGATTGTGCAATGAGGCAGGAGAGGACATTGGCTGAAAGGATGTAAAGATAAGGTGACAAGGGATCCCCTTGTCTGATGCCCCGGTTCGGTTCAAGAGAAAAGATGGTTTGACCATTCAGAAGGAAGATGTATTCCACAGTGGATAAGCATTGATAAATTGAGTTGATGAATTGCTCTGGGAAGTTCATTCGGTGGAGAAGAGCAGTAATAAACTCCCAAGAGAGGCGATCAAAAGCCTTGGAAAAATCAATTTTCATAGCAGCCAATTTTTTCCGCTTGCCTCTAGAAGAGTGGATGTGATGCATAATATCTGCCGCTAGCATGACATTGTCAGAGATGAGACGACCTTGGAGAAAAGCGCTTTGATAGGGGTGAATGACATCATGTAGAATAGTTTTGAGTCTGTTACACAATACTTTAGAGAGGATCTTGTAGGACACATTGCTTAGACTAATGGGCCTGAAATCTTTAAAGCTCTGAGGTGAGTGGTTTTGAGTAGGAGAGTTACATTGGTGCGGTTGATAGATTTGAGAAGATGCCCCGAGTTCCATACATTCAGAACCATATTATAAATATCTTGATGGATTAGGTTCCAGTTCTTTTGGTAAAAACTTGCATGGAAGCCATCTAGACCAGGGGCGCTATCTTTAGGAAGACTAAAGACAACCTCTTTGACTTCTGAGAGGAGAATGGGATGGAGAAGGAGGTTCTGTTCAGGAGTTTGAAGTGTTGGGATTTGGATTTGCTGGAGCTGATCCAGAATTTGGTCATGAGAGAGGGGGTGAGCAGATTGAAAGATATCCGTAAAATAACTGAAGGCCATGTTGGTAATCTCAGTTTCGTTGGAACTCTAATTATCATCTGAATCTTTAAGACAGGAGACTAGTTTTTTATGTCTCTTTTTATTGGCAATGGCATGGAAATATTTAGTATTCCTCTCTCCTTGGAGGTGCCAATTCAGGCGAGAACGTTGGTGCCAGTAACTTGATTCGCAATCATAGAGAAATTTGAGCTCCTGTCGGGTTTGATTCATGTCAGATTGAATGGATTGAGGAATAGGGCCAGAGGTGAATCTGTTCAGAGAGGCCGAGTAGCGAAGCTTCAAGAGCAGAGGTTCGAGCTTTGAAGTTACCAATAGTGCTTTTGCTCCAATTAACAAGGGTGGATAAAGTTGATTGTAATTTGCAGTGGAAAATGTAACTAGGCGAGCCAGAGAATGAGCCAGACCAGGTTGCATGGATAAGTCTAAGACAGTCATTGAAATTATACCAAAAAGGTTCAAATTTATGATGTTTTGTCTTAGAGATGCAAAAGTGCTTGGCAAGCACTATAGGACAGTGATCAGAGGCCGAGATTGTTAGAATCTTAAGTTTTGATGAAGACTAAAATATGAAAGAACTTAGAAAGCAATAGGTGAACATAGAATCCTAAGTAAAAGTACAACCGGATGTGGACTTACTTCCGGATAGATTAGGTCTAGCGCTCGCCGATAAATGTCTCATCCCCCAGCGGCAGCAAGAAATTCACTTAGGAATTAACTTAGTCCATGAGCACTAGATATACAAAATCCTAAGACTAAGTTAAGATTCAACCGGAAGTGAATTTGCTTCCTGTTAGACTTAGACTGGCGCTGGCTGTTGGAATAGATATCCCTAAGCGTCAGTGAAAATGAGCAACGTCCAGTAGAAGTGCTTCTGATAGCTTAGTGACTAGCGCTGGCTGTTGGATTGAATAGACACTGAGCGAGAGTGAGTAATAGTGAACAAAATCCTTCATCCAGTGGATTCACTTCCGGATGTAGAAGTGCTTCCTGATGCAAGGAAGACCTCTTAGACTAAGAACACTCCCACTGCATGTGACTATGTTTATACTGTTAGACTAACACTCAGTGCAGCACACTCAGTAGAATTGCTTCCGGATGAGAATCTGCTTCCGCAAGCAATCAGAATGTCAGAAGTTGCAGTGTCAGAATGCTTTTGTCAGAGCAGAGGTGTCAGGACTACTTTTCAGAGATAAAGCAAGTCAACCCTGCTATGCATTGATGAAGCATTAATTGGGCAAACGGTAACATGAGAAAAACGGCCATATTCAAACGGCTATCCCACCTACCAAGAGTCAGAATGTTTGAAGAATATATAAAGGAGCTCAACCTCATTTATGAAGAATAATTATCTTTGAATACTCTTGAAAGAAGTTAGAGCGAGAAACTAAGAACATCTTCAAGCATTCAAAGCTGCCCAGAAAAGTAAAGAGCATTTAACACATCGAGTGATCATTCTCATCTACATATTCTGTACTCTTTGTTGTTAAGTCTCTTTCTGTTATAAGAGCATTGATTGTACTTAAGTGTGTAACACTATCTGTTCTTTAAGAGAACTTAGTTAGAAAAATCCTTTAGTTGTAAAGGTTGAACCCTTGCTAGGTGTAAGGGGGAGCTAGTAGAAAGGTTACAAGTGAGCCTTGTGTAAAACTTGTAGTTGTAAGGTTGCAAGTGATCCCGTCCAAAACTTGCGGTTGTAAGGTTTCAGGTGAACCCGTTTTAAAACCTGAGATAGTGGAACTTGAGAACTGGACGTAGGTCAGGAAGACCGAACCAGTATAAATCTTGTGTTGGCTTTATTTGAGCATTTATTTTTGTAGCACAATTCACCCCCCCCTCTTGTGCATCCATTACTTTCAGAGATTACTTGATTGGAAACATGAGAAAGAGGGTGAAGATCCAACTAGGCCATGTTGCAAAAAGCCATGTCTAACTTTTCCAGGATTAATGCAGAGCCTTTGCGATTTTTTGACCAAGTAAAACGAGGACCATTTTGAGGAATTTTCATTAGAGAATTGCGATTAATACATTGATTAAAGTTGCTTATACCAGCGGAGCAGCCAGATGAATTGCTTTTGTCTGAGGGCAGGAATAGTTGGTTAAAGTCACCAATTACTAGCCACGGGTGCGATATATTGGGCGAGACTAAGTCCAACCAGTCCCAAAGGAGGTGGTGAGAGGAGCTATGGAGGGGACCATACACAAAGGAGTAATAATAATAAAGGGGGTTGTCATTACTAGAGATTTTGATGTGGCATACATGTGCACTTAATTTCAAAATGTCAACATTAAAGTCATCATGCCAAGCTATGATAGTACCCCCTCCTAGGTTACAAGCATTTGTGCCAATACTATGAGGAAAACCTAAATTATTTACTATTAAAGCAGCAGCTCCAAAAGAGATCTTCGTTTCCGAGAGGAAGATAATGTCAGGATTGTGGAGAGTAGCGAGCTGCCTGCAACGATGAACTGTCGTGGCTTTCCTCAGGCCACGACAGTTCCAACTGAGGACCTTCATGGTGCTTGAGGAAGCTGCAGAGTGGCCGCTTCCAAAGCCTTAGTGGGGGAGAAAGATGCGTGACTGGAGTTGCACTTCTTGGAGTAGGGAGAGAATCCGATGGAGGGGAATCAGCAGGGCGCTTCTTGGCAAGGATAGGGATGGTCTTGCCAGAACCACTAGGAACATGAGGATTTTTGATGAGCTTGATGATGGGACCAAGGCCAGAACCAGGTGCAGGATTGGGATTGGTAAAGGCCAGAAGTATGAAGCCACTGCGCTGAGGTTCCACTGTGTCTGCCGTAAAGGCCAGAGGGCCCTTAAGGACTATGGATCGGAGTAGTAAAAAGGGGGTGACGCAGGAATAAAGTTGCAAATTTCGGATCAGACTCAGGCAGGATCCTCCAGAGAAAGTCACCAGAGCCAGTACCTTTGTAATAGATCCCACAGGATTCTGGAAAACCCCTGAGGGAGGGATGAGTCTCCATCCACCAGTTAATTATTTCCTCAGGAACAGTGGGAGCAGTTTTAGACAGGAACCATTTATCAGCATGCTCTCTTGCCAGATCTGAGGAAGGAACAAACAAATCAGGGGGCCCAGTATCTTCAGAGTACTTGGCATGGATGGAAAGACATTCAAGAATGAAATTTCCAATAACAGCTTCAAGAGGGGAGACCTCAGGACTGGGCACTTGGAGGTCTGGATTGGGATGCACAGAGTTAACCTTGTTGTTGTGGGTTAAAGAAAGGGCAGAGAGAGGTGTGATGTTCAAAGCCAATGTTGTAGGAGGGGAGGAGTGAGCTGTGATTGCAGGTAGGGGTGGGAATAGGCTAGGCCAGGCCAGGCTTCACCCATAATAGGCCTGGCCTGAGGTTTTAAAATAAAGTTTAGGCCTGGCCTGTGGCCTCTTATAGCAAATTATTCAGGCCTGTGGCCAGGCCTGTGGCCTGGCCTGGGCCTGTTAAGGCCTAGTCTGGAAAGTAAACAGGTCTAACAGGCCGCGAACAAGGAGAAAAAAATAGAAAAAATAGAAGCATATCAAACCTTCAACACATCTCAAAGAAACAACAAAACCCTAATTTTATTCTTAGTCACCAAAGTCTCTAATCACTGATTTAAATCAAATCAACTTCTCTAAAAAAATAATCCATTACTTTCCATATTACTACTTAATTTCATTACATTACATCTCAGTATCCCAAGGAAAAAGAGAAAAGGGGAAGAAATAGAAAAATCCTAGAAAAGGATATAAGAATGGGAAGAACAAGAATTCTCATCTTTGCTTCAGCTCAAAACAAGAATCGTCTTCATCTTCTTAGACTTCGTTTTGTTCTCTTTGCAGCTTTGGACTCTTCTTCATCTTCACAAATCGGCGACGGCGAAAGGCTGAAGGCGACGATGAGGGACTGACGGTGATGCTCACCACAAATAAAAGAAGATGAAGGATTTTGGTTTAGTAGCCGGTTGACTAGTTGGTGAATATGGTGATTGGTGAGGTGAGAGGGTGAGAGACGTGAACATATGCGTCAGGTGCGAAGGTGAGAGATGAACATACGTGAGAATGGTGAGGCTTTTACTTTTTATTGAGTGGTTGACTGGTAGGTTAGTGTTTGACTGGTTGGTGAAAGGAATTGTGATGTAGGTGAGAGCTTTAGCCTTTAGACACACACGTGAACGAGAGTCAGAAATACTTGGGCTAAGATATTTTATTCTATTGGGCTCCTTTATTATTTCTTAACAGGTCGGCCTGTTAGCTTAATAGGCTTTTTTTAGAGTCTGAGCCTGGCGTGAAATTAACCAGGCCGAACCAGGCCTTAACAGGCCAGTCTGACCTATTTCCACCCCTAATTGCAGGGACGGAAGCAAGATGAGCCGGGACAGGGGATAAACCTAATTCGAGAGAGGAATCACTGCCGGTGATGTTGGAATCAGAGGAGTCAGAAGACACTGGGTTGACGAAGAAACCGTTAGAATCAAGATGCTACAGGAAAGCCAGATAGTTAGGGTCGCCCTCTTCAGAGGGGTTGTTAGGAGGAGGGATAGCTGAGGACACATCTGGCAGAGGTGGATCAGTAGAGGTTGACTGAATTATGACAATGGGTGAGACAAAGGGACTTGAGGTGGGTGGAACAGATGGGCCTGCAAAGTCAGCAGTGGGACCCTCAGTTCCCACAGGGGGCATCTCCCCAACAATGGGAGGATCTGTGGTGACGTCAGGCATGTCGTCATCAGTGAGGTCATCATCAGATAAATGAAATATACCTTCAAATCTGTCTTTGTGGAGTATGAAATCCTGTGGAAGAGCTTCAAACACAGAGAATCTTCCTTGATGGTGGTTGTAGCGGATGCGGGTCGAGCCCCTGGAGCGATTGGTGCAGATCCAGTCTTGCCAGATGAGTTTAGCCGCCCTTGCATTGAAGCTACACAGAAAGAGGGTGTTAAACCTATCAAAGGTGCGTTGAGCAATCTGACTATATCCTTCATTGTTTTGCGAGACCGTGTGGGGGCAAGATTGAACCAGATGCCAATGCAGTGGCAAGAAGAGCAGGAGTGAAAGACACGCTCATATTTGCATTCAACGTTGCGGATGATGTTATTATCCAAGCGAATGCGAATATTCTGGACCAAAGGTAGGCGAGGATCTACTTGAACTTTCACCCTTAAGAAGTTGAGGTCAGATGAGAAAGGGATGTTGTCCTCCATGGTGTGCATTGTGGTGCCAACCACGTTACCAAGATCCTTAGCCACAGCAGGGATATGATAGTCAAGGGGGGGCCCCAAAACTGAACCCAGACCGAAATAGCAACTACTTTCATTGATTGGAGAGTCATGTTGGGATGAAGGTGGTCAACAACTGGGAGTGAGTTGTCAATGGACCAGGGCCCATTATCAATGACAAAATCAAGGTCCAGGGTAGAGGAGAATTTGAGGAGGAAGTAGTGGCCGATCTTGCCACTGAATGAGAAGTCAGAACTGAGCCTCCAAAGAGTCTTCAAGCGTTCAAGGAGGCGGTCTGGGTGAAAGTCACGAATGTCCATGATAGAGACTATACCAAAAGATTCCATGTCCTGGCGTTTGCTGGTAAGGAGGGAGGGATCAAAGCTTATGGTGGGGGAAGTGAAGTTGAGAGGTGGGAAGCCTTGGGGAGAGGACATATTGGGAAAGCACAGAGAGTTTGGAAACCAGAGAGTGAAAGGGAAGAGAAAAGAGTAAGGATGTTGTGATAGGGAAGTCAGAGAGGTGGGGAACAAATTTTAGAGTTTGGGAAGTGGTGAGACGGTGAAAGTGGTGTTATGTATTTATAAGCAAGAGGAGGGAAGCAAGGGGTAGGCCAAAGGTCATCGTGAGTGGCATGGGGAGATATACTGGGTTGTAAGAGAAGTGATACATATGTGATATCAGCCAAGGTGGGACTGAGAGGTGATAAAGTGGCGTACTGTCCAAGGGAAGCAGAAATGATGCCTTCTTAAGGTGCAATTAGCAGAGGGTCTAAACGCAATTAATGCTTAGTAGACATAAATCATGAAGGCTACACATAAGTAATAAATGAGGCACGTACACTTAGCAGCTATTATGAACAAAAAATAAAAATTAGAAGATAAAATTAGGGGCCTGGACCAATCAGATAGCGAGGAAGCCTCTGGTGAGAGAAGAGGCTACTCATCACTCGATTTTGGGTGTGGGGAGGAAGTCAGGGGAGGGTGACGAGGGCTGAGGATTAAGAGTGCAAAAGCTCGAAGGCCGGAGAGTAATCATCATTACCACCACAAAGAAAAATAAAAGTAGATCATAGTAAGGATTACCTTTGAGGAGGAGGAGGGAGAGAAAAAAGGATAGAAAAAACCTGGACATCCAATTGGGGAAGGAGGAAAGACGAGCCCCACACTTGGAAGAAACTCAATCTAGCTTGCGTCTAGCCGAAAGATGAAAACGAGGAAAGATGGACGGTTGCGTGGGGGCGGTGGCGGGGAGTGGTTCAGACTATTGTAGGGGATGATGAGGGTGGAGGGAGCGGTCATGCGATCGCTAAGGCCAGTGTATATCTCTCTAGAGAGGCTCTCTCTCTAACAATCTCCTGACCATATGCATGTGTAATTTCCGATGATAATATAAAGTTGGATAGTTGATTTATGTGAATAATATAGATAAAAATTATATCTCTTTTAGTTTGAACTCCTTTGGATGATGAAGATGATATGGGTGATTTAAGAGAGTAGGAATGGTCTCTGTTGCATGGGAAAGATGCTGACTGTGTTGTTTTTGTCATTTGACATTTGAGTTCCCGCTGAAAATGTATCACAGTAGGTGGACTCGAATTTGGTAGTAAATAACATTAACGGAAGTAGTGAATCGTGATTCTGGAGTAGTTACCAGAACACGCCACACATTTTAGTTAATAGTGATACTTGGATAGTTAATACATGTACCATATTAGTTAACAATACATGTCAATCTGTTGGATCATAATTGAAGTTGCAGAAATATAAGTGTATAAAGAACACACATTTTGATTAATCTTTGATTGTTCTTGTGTAGGTTAGCATGCAGGATGACACATTCAAAATCACTCATGTGTTATTTTCATGTTGAGGAGAATTTTGAAAAGAATGTTGAAGGTGGAGATAAATATTGTGGTGTCAATACCATGTCTAAAAGTTTACAACAAGGAGTTACATTTGAAGAATTGAAGGGTTTGGTAGGGTAATGGTTCAACATAAATGAGATGGTATGTGAGATGAAATATACGGTGAAGTTTGATGAAAAAGTGTTAGTGGACCTGATCAATGATGATGAACTGGAAAATTTGTTTCGATATAATGAAAACTTTGCATAAACCTAGACACACTAGGAGGAGCTGCCGGAATCCAAACCCAAGATAAAGCAAGGTGTCACGATGGAACAATGGCAGTGAATAATCCTTTTGTTTTTCAGGCAAGTAGTTAATCAAATGACACCCTTGGGAAACGTGGCCGTTAATTGCGATACTTTGGTAGTAAATAGCGATATAAAGGGTAGTAAATTGCGATTCTTGGGCAGTGAATAACCCTTTTGTTTTTCAGGTAAGTAGTTAATCATAGGGGCACCCTTGGGAAAACGTGGCAGTTAATTGCGATACTTTGGTAGTAAATAGAGATATGAAGGGTAGTGAATTGCGATTCTTAGGCAGTGAATAACCCTTTTGTTTTTCAGGCAAGTAGTTAATCAAAGGTAGTAACCAAAGGAAAACGTGGCAGTTAATTGCGATACTTTGGTAGTAAATAGCGATATGCGGGAGAGTAAATTGCGATTCTTGGACAGTGAATAACCCTTTTGTTTTTCAGGCAAGTAGTTAATCAAAGGTGGTAGCCAAGGGACAACGTGGCAGTTAGTTGCGATACTTTGGTAGTAAACAGTGATATGCAGGATAGTGGATTGTGATTCTTGGGCAGTGAATAACACTTTTGTTTTTCAGACAAGTAGTTAATCCAAGGTCATAGCCACAATAGAGTGAAAACCGAACTTTATGAATTCTTGCTATTATTTAAGATTGTCACAAGAATTTTGCACAATGTGTTTCTTACACAATAGTGAATCAAACATCTTACATTATATTTGTGTATCGCTTAAGACTGCCAGAAGCATCTGTAACAACATATTTCTCACAAACTATATCACAAACTAAAAACAAATTTTTTTGTTTTCTTCCTCTTATAAGTCTTCGCTTTTGATGTCACCCTCTTTATTTACTTGTTCAGTAGTCTTCTCTATTAGGGCAACCGTCTCCATTGTTGACGCAATTGTTGCCTTTTCAACTCCAACTTGTGTATGTAGCAATGCCCATTGTTTATCAATATCAACATGTGCACTCCACAATTATACCTAGAATGAGGACACAAAACTCAATCAAGTTTCCACTTTTCAACTTCACGCTAATAAAGCAATAAACTTTATAAAATCACACAACAAACTCACAACCAAAAAACGGAGCTTTTAATCAAAAGTTTAGAAAGGGTTACATTTTGATAGCCACTTATCAAAGGTTTATATTTTACCAAATAAAACAATGCCACATATTTGGTTTGGAGAAAAAAAAAGAAACCTTTCTTTTTAAAGCTAACATAGAAAAAGAAGACTCATGATCTGGCATTACCACCACAATCTAAATCCAAACCATGAACTAATATATTGCTTCCAACTGAGTTGAATCAAGAACAATCATAGGTTGATACATCCGTCATTTATCTATCAGGAGTTGAATATCAGTAATAAAATGGACCATGGGAAATCAATATTAATTTCACATAACTTACAAATGCAGCTCAGAGAAGGAAAACATTTAAGAACTATATGAAATTTTCTAGTTTGAGAAATTCATACTTCTTAAAATGTTAGAAAATATGGCATTCAATAATAATAGCACAAATGGCTCATGCACCCATTTAACTTGATTTCCATAAAAAAAAATGTGTGAAAAACTATGAGTTCCCCTCACTTCGATTGAACACCACGTTGATGGCAAAGAGAAAAGAAAGTAAAGGTTACTTTAATACACATAGACAGGCTCCAAGAATTGTATTTTTACCATTCCAATATATACAAGCAACCAGAAAAATGTCTGATGTGCATCAATCAGTTGCGCTCTACATCATATCAAGAGATAATTGGAGGACCACAAGAAACTATCAAAGTATCAAGAGATACTCTTATCATATACAGATTACTTCTCAACCATAGTATCTCCAAAGTAACTATCAAAAACCTAATGTACTCATAAGAAGCAATTAGGTATATAATGTACCAATTTGAAATGGCGAAATGCAAGGTTTACCCACTCAATATCCCTAGTGAAAATTAGGTTGGATCTTGCAAGCAGAGAAACTACAAAACAAACAGCATAATTCCAAACTTCACAAATAGAATCTGATTGCAAATTATGGTTAAGCATCACAAAATAAAAATCACAAATAATGAGCATCACAGTCAACAACACAACACCAAGCATGTTCAGGAATCATTAAAAATATGGGGGATATGAATAATATAACATAAATCATTTCATCCCACTGTTCCCCGTTGATCTCCCAGATTCCTCCCTTAACTGCTGCATTAACAACTTAAGGCTCCACCAAAGACGAATAGAAAAAAAGAAATATGTCAAAGTAAGCATGCTAACCAAAAATTGTGAGCAAACAAAAAATTGTGAGCAAAAAAAATAAAAAAAATAAGGTTCACTTTCAATTTTTATGGAAAGTGTCTCTGTCCCCAGTGATGGATAGCTATTTTCAAGTAATTATTGCGATGGAAATGTCAAGAAATGCCCCAGAACTGAAGATTCAAGTAATTATTGCCATAAAAAACAACTAATTCAATAAAGTATGCATATACTTGTTTTGTCTTCCTTTTATCGTGACTTTCTTAAAATCAAATTAGATTTCTTGACATCCAAAATACTATAACACATTCTTAAGAAACAACGGGTTAGTTCTGTGAGTAACTTGATGTAAAACCCACATTCTCATGTTCTATTCCCATAACTCATAAGGAGAAAAGGTCACATTGGCAAATATCGAAATGTAGCCACATTCTCAAAATGAAGCAGAATGAATTGAATATATACCATCAAATAACCAAATCTCATTCAAACTTCAAGCTTTTATAACAGTGCTATCTTGTTAATCACAATCACATCAACGGTGACCAACATGAATCTCTAGCAACTATGGAGACTGCTAACCAAATAAAACTAACAAAACCCAAAGCTAAATCACTGCTAACTATCGAGCATTGTAGCATCAATCATTGTTATGTGCAAAGCTAAGTAATCTAAACTTAACATTGTAATTCAAAAACAAAATAAAGCAAAAAATCCATCGAACTAATATATTGAGGGGCGCATAAACATCACGAAAAAGCCAATAACGGGGAACAAAAGTGGAATCAATAAAATACTGGAAAACGCCGATGGATAGCTATTTTCATGGATGAAATGGTTTTAGGGCATTTGAACAAACAAAGAAACGGGCATTTCAACATACAATATAAAGTTTTACCTCGTCTTCAAATAACGGCGGCAAAAGGGCCAACGCAGACGGTGGTCACGTATGCAAAAGATGGCTTTGTTCGCCGAAGAAGATGAAGAAGGGAAGAGTGTCGACAGCCACATGTTAGATGAAGAAGATGAAGGGTTTTTGTTTTTTGTTAGAGTGAAGTGAGCGGATGTTTTAGTGAGGGGCAGAAAAGACATTTCACTAACATTTCATTTGGACAAATAGGGGACTGACCCATATTTGTCCATGTTGGAATTGGAGACCCCTATTTGTCCAAATGAAATTCAAGTGGCATTTTTCTGTCATTTTCCCCATTAATTATGTGCCTGGAATATGTCACTTGCCTTTAAAATATATCATATAAATGGCCGAATATGTATACCCTCTTTATTCTTCTTTTACCTCTCGGGATTCAAACACGCTTTCTCATTCTTGCTTGGAATATGTCATTTGCCTTTAAAATATATGATACTTGGAATGATCAAACACTCATCATTCATGAATATAAGTTTCACCTAACACTACCACAGATTACCCCTTTTACATGCGCTTTTTTTGGGCTCTACATACGCTTTATAAGCGCATGAAGAGGGGGGGCGCTGGTAAAGGCTCTACATGTGCTTGTAAAAAGCGCATGTAGATGTGCCTTTACATGCGCTTAAAGCGCATGTAGAGGTATACACTATACATGCGCTTATGGTGTATATACCTCTACATGCGCTTAAAGCGCATGTATGGTATATACTTCTACATGCGCTTTAAGCGCATGTATGGTATATACCTCTCTACATGCGCTTAAAGCGCATGTATAGTGTATACCTCTACATGCGCTTTAAGCGCATGTACATCTATATTTTTTTTAATATAATATTCATTAAAATCATTAAAATTGCGTGTCTGCGATTTAATCGCCATATCCTTTCCCTTCAACCCACTTTCCTTTCTTCTTCCTCCCTCCCTCCCTCCTTTTTTAACCTACTACCTCTCTCACTTCCACACACACACACAAAAACACACTCTCTTCTTCTTCTTCATTATCATATGAATTAGGAAAGGCAACATGACTTCACAAATGAAAAAAGTGAACCTCAGTAGCTGGATCAAACATATTCTTCAACAGCAAACACTCGCTGGGAATTCCAACTGGCTCTGCTCCTGGGGTAGGCATAATGGCTGTTAGGAGAGTTTATGCAGGTATCATACCTGGAGCCCCAACAGGTAAACTAATAGCCTGCTGGGCAGGGGCTGAGTGAAAGTAATGGATGCACAAGAGGGGGGGTGAATTGTGCTACCAAATAAAAATCAAATAACAACACAAAGGTTTATACTGGTTCGGTCTTCCTGACCTACGTCCAGTTCTCAACCACCCAGGTTGAGTTCCACTATCCCCAGGTTTTACAAACGGGTTCACCTGGAACCTTTACAACCGCAAGTTTTGGACGGGATCACTTGCAACCTTACAACCACAAGTTTTACTCAAGGCTCACTTGCAACCTTGCTAACTAGCTCCCCCTTACAACCAGCAAGGGTTCAACCTTTACAAATAAAGGATTTTCTAAACTTAGTTCTCTTAAAGAACGGATAATGTTACACACTTAAGTACAATTAATGCTCTTAATACAAGAAGAGACTTAACAACAAAGAGTACAAGATAAGTAGATGAAAAGAACTCTCAATGCGTTAAATGCTCTTTCTCTTTTCTGGGCAGCTTTGAATGCTTGAAGGATTTCTTAGTTTCTCACTCTAGCTTTCTTCAAGATGTCAAAGATATTAGTTGTCTTCATAAATGAAGTTGAGCTTGTTTATATAGTCTTCAAGTATTCTCACTCTTGGTAGGTGGGTTAGCCGTTTGAATATGGCCGTTTTTCCCAAGTTACCGTTTGCTCATTTAATGCTTCATTAATGCTTAGCAGGGTTGACTTTGCTTTATCTCTGAAAAGTAGTTCTGACAACTCTGCTCTGCCAAAAGCACTCTGACACTGCACTGCTCTGAACGTTCTGACATTCTGATTGCTTGCGGAAGCGGATTCACATCCGGAAGCAACATTACTTAGTGTGCTGCATTTGAACGTTAGTCTAGCAATATAAACACATAGTCAATGCAGTGGGAGTTCATCTAGTCTAAGGGTGCTCTTTTACATCCGGAAGCAATTCCACATCCGGAAGCACTTCCACTGGACGTTGGGTTATGTTCACATTTTACTCACTTACGCTCAGTGTTATCCATACCAACAGCCAGCGCTAGTCACTAAGCAATCGGAAGCTAATCCACTGGACGTTGGGTTATATTCACTGGCGCTCAGTGTTATCCATACCAACAGCCAGCGCTAGCCTTAAGACAATCGGAAGCAAATCCACATCTGGTTGCATCTTAACTTAGTCTCAAGGGTTTTGTACATCTAATGCTCCTAGACTGAGTTATGACTAAGTGAAGTGCTTGCTGTCGCTGGGGGATGAGACATTCATCCGCGAGCGCTAGTCCTAGTCTATCCGGAAGTAAATCCACATCCGGTTGTACTCTTACTTGGGGTTCTATATTAACCTAATATTCTCTAAGTGTTTGCCTTGTTCTTTCATATTTTAGTCTTCATCAAAACTTAAGATTCTAACACTGAGCCATTCACAACAGGCATGCCACCCATAGGCCCTGCAATGCTGCAGCAATTCATATTTGTTAAATTGATAACAAAATAACCAGATAGAAATGCACTCTCGCATGCATACATGTGTGTGTAAAGACAAACCTTGTAGCAATACCAGAGCGATCCAATTTTGTCATAAGCATTGCTCTTGACTGAGCATTCAATTACTGCATATAAAAAAGTAATACATGTCAATTACTTTTAAGAAAACAGCTCCTATTAAATAGATATAGAAGTTAAAAAAATGGAACTGGCTCCTTCTCATGGACCGAAATGAAAGGTAAGGAGAAAATAATATGACATGTAACCAGGCCAGGAGAGAGTGCTAGAAGAAATGCTCAACATATCAAACCTAAGCCTAATGAACATGGAGGGAAAGGAGGAAAACCACATTAATTTATGAAAACATTCTTTGCATTTGTCTGATAAATTCAATTATGGTGGGACAAAAAAAATTAAGCATTTTTTTACCAAAATATTATAAGGTGTCCGCTATGAAAAGAACAAAAATTTCATGTGTCTGTCCTACGGACAGTCATAAAAATCTGTCCACATGAATCATAGCCACTTGAGTTATATCAAAACACAACTCCACCCAGCCAAAAAGTGTCAATTAAAATTGAAATATAGTAATATTTGGGGAAAATTAAACTATAATCATCCATTGCAAAGCCATTTTACAATATTACACATATAAGTTTTAACTCACCAATCCACCTTCATCATCATCCAAATCTGCAGACAAGGAATTGGTCTTTTTATTCAAGAGAAAAAAAAGACAGTGAAATAGCGTTGGCTCGACAAGGAATTGGTCTTATATATGTCACTTAAGTCATTAAAATCATTAAACCACATATTTTTTTCTACCAAGACAAGCAAGAGCCAAAAATCATTAAAATCAACACGCAATAATTACAACTTAAACCAACCCAAACAATATTTCATACATAAATCAATTTCTTTTATAGCTCTCAACTTTACAATTATATGAAGCATTCATAAAGAATCAACTTCAACTACATCCCTTTATCTCACACAAATGTACCCACACTGGTTATTATCATTCATTCCAACTAGCCATGTCAACATAGAGGAATGAAGAACTTCCATTAAATCATCACACACACACACACATATATATACAACCATATATATTCCTTTTCACATTAATATACAGCAAGAATCCCTATTACTTTCTCCCTTCCATTCGGCCATTATAGTGAAGGAAAATGCAAAAACTTGTGATTACACATGAAGCAACACTATTGCAGCTATATCATCACATAAAAGACACATCTCCATACAAAGAAAAGCTTTACAAATTATCAACCCTTTCCCAAAGAAAACAAAACGGCCAAATCAAGAGTAAAGCTTCAACAAGATGAAAATTAATCCATTTAACCAATTTGAAAACCAATTGAACATGAAATACATGTCGTTCAACTTCATTATGCTTCCAATTAGATTAACTAGAAACTCCATCCCTTAGAATCAAAGGTAGAAGCTTAACCTTCCAAATATATGGTTATGAAACCCAACAAATCCAGCTTCTCTTAGACTTTTTCACAAACACCTTGAATGCACTCAAATCCAAATGAAATCATCAACTTTTTAGATTGAAGTATGAATTCCATTTTTTTTTCACTGATTTCGAACACCCAAAATCTCACAAATTCAATCACTCAATAATCAAAGAAAAGAGCAAACAAAACATACATGCTCAAAAATAACTACTATCCTTCATTCCAATGAGACTCACACATACAGCACCAATTCACGTTACTAGTTAACTTGTATAACCACAAATTGAATATTCTTACAGTTTTCATCATCATTAATTAAAAGAAACATAACATTGACAGCAAAAAGGGAAGGAAAAGAACTCAATAAAAATCACAAATCAATAAAACTCAAACAAATCCTATATGCAAATGGTGACAAACAGCTCCAATGGTTTCCTAAGCAAGTTAATTAGGAATTTCAAGCCTTACATCCCCATGAAACTCATCGGCCATGAAACCCCAAAAGTTAGGGTTTTGCATAACTTCACAAAACTTTTATCAAGCTTCAAATAATCACTTAGGACATCATAACTTCGAACTTGAGATGTTATTTAAATGATTTATAACCCAAGAACTCGAGCCCCAATCTCAGCCTCTCAAATAACTCGCATAGAACTTGAAGAAAAAGGTGTGAAAATGAATAAAAGAGACTCACCGGAGTTTGAAATCGGTGTTCCACATCATATTCAGACTCACCGTCGCCGGAAATGGCTTCGTCGCCGTTGTTAGTGGTTGGGCGAAGCAAGAAGCTTGGCGGGAGAGGAAGGAGGACACAGGGGAGAGAAAGGGAAACGAGTTTTGGGTGAGGCTGAGGGGAGAAATGAGAAAGGACGGCGGTCGCCGCCGTCGCCCTTGGCTGCCGCCGTCGCCGGTCCGAAGAGAAGAGAGAAAAGAGGTGAAAGGGAAGGACGAAGGGATTGAGAGTGAGGGAGGGGTGGATGTCGGGTTTTGTAAGGAGGGAGGGGAAGGGCATGTTTGGTTAGGTGAAATAAGGGTGGTATATGATAATTTGTAGCCCAAACTTGCCATAGTGTACTCTTTTAATTTTAAAACCACTTAAACTAGCCTCCAATCTCCTTACCACATGCAAAACACTACAATGTGGTTCTCTAGCTTTTAAACACCTAGACCACAAGCATGAGTAGCTTATGACATTTGAGGATGAACTCTTATGCATGACTTCAAGTTTTTCACTCCAATACTGTCTTTACATGCGCTTAAAGCGCATGTAGAGCCCTCTACATGCGCTTTAAGCGCATGTATATGTAGTATTACCACATTCAAAACACCACAATGTGGTTCTCTAGCTTTTAAACACCTAGACCACAAGCATGAGTAGCTTATGACATCTGAGGATGAACTCTTATGCATGACTTCAAGTTTTTCACTCCAATACTGCCTTTACATGCGCTTAAAGCGCATGTAGAGCCTGTATATGTGCTTTAAGCACATGTATATGTAGTATAACTAAAGCATAACACCCCAATGGGGTGCTCTAGCTTATAAACACTTGCATGAGTAGCTTATGACATATGAGGATGAACTCTCAGCATCACTTCATGTTCATCACTCTACTACTGCCTGTATATGCGCTTAAAGCGCATGTATATGTAGTATATCCAAAGCATAACACCCCAATGGGGTGCTCTAGCTTATAAACACTTGCATTAGTAGTTTTTGCCATCTGAGGAGGAACTATTATGCATGACTTCATGTTTTTCACTCTACTGCCTGTACATGCGCTTAAAGCGCATGTATCTAGTCGGCTATATTCATGCGCTTAAAGCGCATGTAAAGGTGACTTACTACATGCGCTTAAAGCGCATGTAAAGAGTGATATATGTACATGCGCTTAAAGCGCATGTAAACGTTATCTTTACATGCGTTTTTTACCGTCCTTTTTTAAGCGCATGTAAAGCTGCGCTGGTATAGGTGTAATTTGTAGTAGTGTAACAAAATTAATGCACCCTAATAAGTGATGGTCAATACTCAATATACTGTGTTCTTGAAATGACATATCCATTACACGTCCCTCTAAGGATTTCATGGCAGCCAAAAAATAGGGAATTCATATGAAAAAAATACCTATTGCTGACTCAAGTTCATATACTTCTACTTATTACTTTTACTCAATAAAAACTAATCATTAGAATACCAATGGAAATCTTTATTTTATTTAACAAGAGTTCCAATCCATGCATTAAAAACCTCCCTATGGCCTATAATTACTCCATACACTATATTCTCTAACCATATAATCCGTCACTATGTATTTCTAATGAGTATTTATGTTTGCAAGAGCCCCAATTAGTTAGTCATCATTGTCTCACGTGCTTATTTGCATCATACACGAGTTTCATTTTTTCAAAACCACTTTTTTGGATAGTTATAATTCATCAATGTTGGGGTATAATTGGGGCATTTGATATTGCAGTTGCTTCATTGGGACCATTGTGACAACTATGAATATGGAAATACTCCTATGCGGAGCAGATACAAAATTTGTGGGAAAATGATAAATAAATGCCTCCGAATGTACAAAAGAACAAGTAAGAAACTCAAACTTCTAAAAGGACAAGTAAGGAACTTAAATAAAACAACCATTAAATGACAAATCATTTAGGTAGGTGGGATGAGAGATTCAATGCATTTAGGTGGAGAGATGCATATTAATCATTTGAAATGCTGAACAGACGGAACCAAACAGGCACCAAGAATTATGATGAAGTAAAGTGGAACTCATTAAAACGCACACAATAACTCATTATGGTGTAGTGTGAACACGTAGTGTGAACACAAAGGGGGTGAAATACGGTCTATTTTAGTATATCACATGAAAAACTTAGGTAATACTCCCTCCGGTCCTAAATATGAGACCTACTTGACTTTTTTGAAAAATCCTAAAAACACAAAATAAGTTAATTATAAATTAATTTACCTAATTATTTCTCTTACACTAGTTTATTTTACCTATAAGCTAATGGATAATCTAAAAAGATATCAAATATGTCATGATTTAATAACCTATTTTGCAATCTTAATCTCTCCAAAAAAAAATCAATTAGGTCTTATATTTAGAACCAGAGGTAGTATCACATTAAAAACAGCATCATGTGTGAACGCAAGGGAATATTCCACGGCTGATTATAGTACTCCCTCCGTTCCTAAATATAGGACCTAGATGACTTTTTTGAAAAATCCTAAAAAAAGCAAAAAATAAGTTAATTATAAATTGATTTACCTAATTTTTTATCTTAAACTAGTTTATTTTACCTATAAGCTAATGGATAATCTAAAAAGATATCAAATATATCATGATTTAATAACCTATTTCGCAACTTTAATCTTTAAAAAAAAAAGTTATCTAGGTCTTATATTTAGGAACGGAGGGAGTATATTATAAATGAGTAGAAAATCATATCATAACAGTTCTAGATGCTACTTATTTGCAAATAGTAGCAAGCTCAATGATTTTCTACTAATTGCTTACGCATCTGAGAATCTGCATTTACCTGTGAAAGAACAAAACAAGAAGCTGGAAATGAGTATGGACAATCAGCTTCTTTTTAGCATCAGAATAGAAGTGAACAAAACATTCATATATCATCAATCAGAAGATTTACAAGTTTCAACAACTCTCATAATCCGTTCAATAATTATAGGAATATCTTCCAAAGAGAAAGTAGTAAAACAAATACGAAACCATCCTGGTTCTATGCAATGACAAGCTGAACCTGGAGTCATATTGATCTTGGCAACACTCAGAAACTTCTCCCATAAGTCAAGTTCCCCTTTCTCACTGTATGGGCGGATTATTTCACTCATATCAGCCCAACAGTACACACCACCTCCACTTTTAGCACATTTGATTCCTAACTTATTTAAACTAGCCACAAATTCTTTGTGAACCTCACTAATTCTCTTTTGGTTGGTCTCAATGTACTCCTGAATAAATCTTTCATCTGAAAGCATTGAAGCAGCAATCCGCTGAGTTGGAGCAGATACAGAGCAGAATCTAGTCAGCTTCCTGGCAGCAGCCAAAACACTCTCATTGAATGAATATATAGCCCCAACTCTAAAGGCAGGAAGGGCAAGGTCTTTTGACAGACCATATATTATATGAACCCGATTCTTGTCTATATATTCCAAATCAAGAACTTCAGCTACACTCACAAACTTCTCACCTCCATACAAGGAGCTCGCATATATTTCATCAGAAATTACATGAATATTTTTCTCCTGGGCAAATTCTACAATACTGTAAAGCATGTCTCGTGAAAGCAGGTTACCAACAGGATTTGATGGATTAGAAAAAAGAATTCCAAGAACTTTAACTCCTCGTTTTCTCGCTTGGCTATATGCCTGTTCAAGGGCAGTGATACTTAAATTGAAATTGTCAGTACTACGGCAATAAACAGGAATCAGTTCCACTCCAGTTCGCCATCTGACATCCCTGTCAAAACTGCATATTTCCACTTACGTCAACTTCTAGAACTACAAAAGTAAAAATAATTACATGCTTAAATAAATTTCACGCCATCAATTACCCTGGATAGTAAGGAGCGGGAACAAGAAATGCATTTCCATGATCAGCCAAGCAGAAAGATAGTATTTCAATTGCTGGAGTAGCTCCAGATGTCAATACAATATTGAATGGATCAAAATCCACAGACCCACTCAATGCCTGAGACATAAAATTTGACATGGCCTGCACATGAAGTGAAAATAAATAATAAAAGTTAAAAATATTACATACAACAATAGCAAAAGCTCAGCTAAACTGAATTGATAAGTAAGCACAAGAAGAGTGTGATTTTCATCCTTTTAGCATAACAAATGAGCAAAAATTTTTAGTACATGAACCACAAAGCCTCTACTATACCAACAAGTGATCAGTGGAGATTGTGAGTGGTCTCCGCCACATAAGGATGAGAACATGTTAAAAGTGAAATCCATAATTCTACAATCCCCTGACTAAACACAGTATTCTATACATCATTCCCTTAATTAACTAGGATTTTTCTCATTTATGGCTGGCTGCATTTTCATTTATAGTTGATTTTCTTTCAACCTCCTTATATTGTAATACTTTCTTCTCAGTAAGATACAAGTTTGTGAATGATTCACCACAAAACAGAAGTTCAATTCCTGGGAAGTACACTTGTTGGTAGAAGAGTTAATCCGTGTTGGTAGAAGAGTTAATCCGTCAAACAACGCACTTTATCTCCTCAAGTAGAGAATAGTTGGTTGCTCGGTGTTGACCAACTGGCCTGGTGATGGATACCAGGTGGTGTGGTTTCCTCGTATAAAAGAAAGACTCTTTCATGATGCAAACTGTAGATGTCTATGTTTTGCAGAATGGTAGCAAGTAAGCATATACACTTCAAATGTTCAAATTCTGATTATTGTAAGCAGAAAGGAAGTCATACATTACCAAGCAAATAAAACCCCCACAGAAAAATGAACACTTGATTCTTATTTCTAATGTTCAAATTCTGATTATTGTAAGCAGAAAGGAAGTTAGACTGTACTTGATTTTTATTTCAAATGTTCAAATTCTGATTACTGTAAGCAGAAAGGAAGTTATGCATTACCAAGCAAGTATAACCCCTGCAGACAAATTAACACAAGACATGATCCTTTCAAACAAAATCATAAACATAGACATCAATATAGCATAGGATTTCAGAACTAAAACAAGCAAACAATAAACATTACACACAATATGCAAACATACAACACTACAGCAGTAATGAACTAGAAGCAGAATTTACTTTACCGTTTTCATTTCCTCTAATCCATCAAACGGCTGGTACATTGTAATCCCATGGATACTCAAATTGACATCATCAGTCCCAACAAGAGATTCCCTCACATTTGCTGACATCCACTTCTCAATCAAATCCAAACATAACTACCACAAACAAAAGCACCAAGTGAAAAAACAACTAGTGAGACTAGAGAATGCAGAGTGGGCGTTTGAGTAGTGAGGGGCATGTTTGTGAATAAATAAAATATTGGGCAACTAACTGTAATTTGCCCAAAACACTAACCATATTATCAGACAAACCAAGCTGAATGATGCCCTGAGGGTTATCCAAGGGGTGGTAGGGATCGAGAGAGACGCTGTGAAGGCCAATGTAATAGGGCGAAGCATCAGGCTTGGCAAGGGAGGTGGCAAGGGAAGAGAGGGTGACGGATCCACGTGTCGAGGAGAGATTGGTGCGAGAGGAGGAGCGAGGGAGGTTGTTGGTGTTGTTGTTGGAGGTGGAGGTGGAACGGTGTCGTTTGAGGTAGAGCTGGAGGAAGTAGAAGAGGGCGCAGGGGATGAGGGAGCCCAGCAGGAGGCCGCCTCTGCCTTGCACTATGCCTTGCAGAGGCACTATCAGCTTCATGCCTGTCGAAGTGTTTCTATTCTTGTCTGTGGGCTTGGTGGCGGTGGGACCCGCCTGGGGCGGATTAGCTTTTGACGCCACCGCTAGATAGGCTTAGAAGAAGATTGATTGATTGGGGATTTGCGATGGATGGGCAGCTCTTCCTTTTGTTCCTCGTGGATCGTGGGTACTCTTTCCTTTCCTTTCCCTCGGATAAATCGAACAAAAAATAAAATGTTTTTTCATGGGTAATTCATAATTGTCCTATTTTTGCCCTGTAACACCCTAAGTCACTGGGCATCCTGAACGTACAATTTTGAATTGACGAAAGTGGTTCAATTTTACATAATGGAGAATGTAAACTAGTTGCACTGGTGTTAAATTAATTGTAACATCCCAAAAATTTAATACAGGATTAGAAAGTGTTTTGTGAAATAATAAATGGAAAAATTAGAAATTTTTGGAATTTTTATAATTTTTGGAGATTTTTAGGATATTTTGGGAGGTTTTGGTGTAATAATTGTCTAAATAATTAATTAAACAATTGAAGGAATAGAAATATGAGGGAATGGTGGAATCTAAAATATTTTGAAAGTTAAGAAGATTGGAGGGTTGATTTAGTGGATTTTAATTAGAGAGGACATTATGGTAATTTCCGGTATAAGTTACACAATCCATTACAATAAAGCACCAAACCAAACATGCCCTTAGCTCTTTCTCCTTCACAAAACCGTCACCCCTCCCCTTCATTCACCATCTCCATTTTCTTCCTCCACCCACACACATACTCATTTTCTCTCAACCTCAACATCACCCATTCTTTTCCTTGCTTTATCCTCTTCAAATCCTTGCTAAAGCTATGTCCGATCTGCAACTCCCCTGCAACTTGTGGCTTCGTTTTTGATATGTGATTCCGGCGGCTTTGGGCATCTCCGGCGGTGGACGACGGCGGCCGGTGGTGAAAAATAAAGGTGGGTCTTGTTCTTTTGTGTTTTCTTTGAGTTGAACTCCCTTTCAAGTGGATTTCTCATTTTTTTCTTTTCCCTTGGGCGGTGATTTTCGTTCTCCTCTCCTAGTGGCCGAATTCCGGCGTGGTGGTCGACGGCCAACGATGATTAAGCTTCCCTTTTTCGTTTAAAACTATGTAAGCATCACCTACCACATTGATTTTGGATTTTGGGATGGATTTTGGTATAAAAGTGGCCTCTTTAAGTTAGGGTTTTTGATTATACTGAAATTTTTGGAATGTAGTGCTTTAATATTGAAATTTAGGCATTGAATTTGAGTAGTTTTGGGAGCAATTGGATTTTCTAAAGAAGATTAAGCAATTGTGAATTTTTGGTAATTATTATGATCTTTTGAAGTTAGGGTTTGGTCATAATTAAATCCTTGGAGCTTTAAACAATAATTTGTGGATGTTTAAGTGGTTAATTGTTGCTTTTTGGAAAATATTTAAGTTTATCAAAGTTGGAAATTATTTTGGGGAATTTTGGGACATTTTGTGTCTCTTTGAGTTGGGGTTTTGTTAATGAATTTGTGGATGTTTTGGGTAAGTTAGTGGTTCCTAAATGCTTACTAAGGTTATATGAGGACATTGAAATGTTGAAATGGATTGGATTGATGTTTAAGAAAAATATTGGTGAATAAAGTGTGGGATAAAAGAAATTGATTATGTAATTTGGTGATGTGATTTTAATGGCTAAAATAGTGGTTAGTAGAAAATTACTAAGATTATATGAGCGATATTGGAATGGTGAAAGTGATTGGATTGGTGTTGGAAGGAAATTTAGTAGTTAAAGTGTTGATTAATAGAGAATTTGGTTATGTAAAGGTGTGTTTGGATTGTGGTGTAGTGTTGAGGAGTTAGGAAGATCACTTTGAATGTCAAATTAATATTAATGAGGTGGTTTTGGTGAGTTTTACATGATTGGTAAATTTGCATATCTAGTGCATTTTCTTTGTAACTTGCATTGGATTCTTATTTGGCTGGACATTTTAGGTTGTTTTGGTGGTAATTTGGCTGCTCCAGTTGGCCAAAATCATTTTTGAAAGGTCCTTGAAAGTTGCTGGAAAAATTGTGAAGTGCTCATTTTACTTAGGGCTCTAGATCCTAATCTTGTGAATTGAGTACTTTGAATTTTGAAAAACTGTTTCTGTGTGTTGTAGTGCTCATATTGATTATTTTGGAACTGTTTTTACCCTGCTTAAACTGCTTGAACATTTTCTGGAATAAATTGTTGAAGTTGGAGAAATTCTGTGAAGTTCACTGCTGGAACAGTTTGCTTGTCTTCATCACTGTGGCTTGCGTACTTGAAGATATTGCAAACTGTTTTAACTGGATAAACTAGGAGATATTAGCTTTAATTTGATATACTACTTGCTCTGAATCTCCTTCTCTGCTATCCGGAATCAATTTTTCAAGTTGCCCTGTTTTTGCTGAAAGTAGTCATCGGTTGGACGGTTTTGCATGCAAATTGTTTTACCTTGCCCTGCACTATTTTGAGTGATTCTTGACTACATTTCTCCAGTTTTAAACATTCTTTTGAGGGCTGTAAAGGGCTGGAATTTTCGCACACAAATCGTTTGACAAATTGGTGAAAGATTGCACACTTCTTGCACTTTTGCTAAAATCAGGTAGGCTGTTTTGTGAAAAATTCTGGGAACAATTGAGAACTGATTTTTGCTGGAATGTTATTGTTTCTAACTCATAAATAACAGGGCTATTTGGAAAAATTGGTTGTGGAATTTTTGAAGCATAATTCGTTGACTTTTGCAACCCTTTTTGAGTGACATCGTGAAGCTTTTGAACTGTTTTTGTGTACTTGTTTGACCTTAAAGTTGGGAACTGTTTTGCACCATTTTTGGCTGATTTGACACTGCGGTGTATTATCTAGTGATTGTGGATAACATTGGGCCGAGCTGCGAGCAAGGACTTCGATGATTATCGTATTGTCTTGATGTGGAGCAGGTTCAGGTAATCACTCTTACCTTACTATAACATTGAGGGTGACGTTGGTTGGGATTTTCAATCCTTTCTAACCGTCAAATCTTTAAAAGTTATTTTTATACAAAACAGGCTATCGGGTGCCTTTTAAACACGATTATTTTTTTATAAAGAAACTTCATACATTATATATATAGTATCCTGTCTGGTGGTTGTGATTTTCCTGGAATAGTGGGATATATTTAGGTGTGGTGCTCTGACAGCAGTGTTGATAGGTTATTCGATGGAGTTTGTGGTGAAGTTATATATATATTTGGTACTTGGACAGGGATATTGAAAAGTGAATGGTATTGGAAGTATCATACGTTGGGGTTGAGAAATTGAACTGTTGTGGATGGAAAGTATCAAAGTTTGTGATTGAGGTATTGAATGAGTTTGAGATGTGAAAAGAGTTGTGATCATTGCATGACACTGAGATATGTACCATCGCGCGATGATAACCGTTCGATAGGCCAATCAACGGTTATTTGTACTGGTCAACAGATTGGAGACTGTGACCAATGGTCAACAGATTGGAGACTGTGACCAGCAGTCTTCTGATTGGAGACAGGGACTGCTCCCTTTCTGATTGGAGACAGATTGGGGTTTCCCTCTCATGGGGTTACCAGAGAGGGAAATTGCCCCCTCACTTTTGAGAGGGGCACAGTGTCAACTCATTTAGAATATATATATATAGGGCTCGAGTGTAGTGCCTCCAGGATGGCATGAGTAGAGCACCAGGGTTGTACACGGTTGTGAGCCGAGAAGTTGGATTTGCGAAAGTGCGAATGAGATTTACAATGATGAGAGCATGGATTGGAGATTGGATGGCGAAGTTTAGTTGATGTGGAAATCGATTGCGTGATTTTGAGTGATATTTGGAAAATTGGGATGATAAACTCGTTTTTGATTTGGACGTGACAGAGGGACTGAAGTGATAAATGGAAAATGACTTGGCTTATATATGTATATTACTGATTTTAAAATGTGGTACCCTTTAGACGCTCTCACTACTGCACATCTCACTGTTATAGTGAGTTAAGTAGTAGATTACTGAGACAAGTTGTCTCACCCCACGATTACTGACATTTTTGCAGGTATTCATGCACAGACGCAAGCAGCAGGAAAGGGAAATTAGGTAGTAGAGGTTGTATTGATTCTTTAGATACGTATATTGCCAAATGTATAGGTCGCATTCGCTTCCGCATATTTTTATTTGTATTGATATTATTGGTTAATTGGAGGATTGTAGTAGGTTGCTCCTTTTTCTAACATGGTTAGCTATTAATCATCCATGATAGTGTTCAGGTTATATTAGGAAATTCTTTTCTATCATGGATAATGATTATTATTAGGAAATTCTTTTTCTAACTATGATAGATTTATTGATATTATGGAAATCATTTTTCTATCATAGTTAGTAACGGTATTATTGAATTAATCAGGAAATTAGTAACGATATGTTACAACTTGGTCATCAGTATTTGGTATACGATAACCCTGGACTGTGTTGCATTGCATTTAGATTGACAATATACATTTTCTCAATTCCCTTTTCTTTGTGCATGATCACCAGCTCTTTTGGAGGTATATCATTCACCCCTTGGTGGGGAGAGTGGTAAGGTTGAGAAGGACATACTCATACAATGGAATAGGTTGTTTTGATTGACGGTTGTAGTGCAAGTAAAATTCACATTGATGAGTAAAGGAGATTATGGATTGCTCAAAATTAAGGAGGTGTGTTACCAATTGGCGAAGGGAGACTTTAGTCATGGAATGAAGTTGAATTGGGTAATAGTTAGTAGCAGGAATGACTAGTCTGTTGGATTCTTGGTGAGGATTTGAAAAGGAAGGTTAACGGAATAAGGATCCTTCTCTGGGGTCGCGATTATAAATATGTGCCGGCCATAATCATAGTTGAGGCATCATGAGAGACCTTATTCGGTTAACGAAGGTGGAATGTTGCGAGCTGGTGTTATTGAAGATAGAAAGATTATTTATGTGAATGAATTAAGATATTGATCATATTTGGATGTCATTGGAGGGAGTTTTGACTTATATGGTTATAAGACGATCTGAGTTGACATTAGAACTTCTTAAGTTAAGGAGGAATGAAATTGTGTTTCATGAGAATTTATTAAGACTGGAAGTATGGAAGGATCTATGTTTTTGTATTACGAGGCTTATTGGAATAGTTGGTGATTTGTGTGAGTTTATTTTGAGCTTTATGATGATATTAAATGGGCTGTCTTGTTGGGATTTATATTTATGAAAATATTTTAAAGGAAACTTTTAGGAGTAAATTGGATTCATTTAGCTGGATCTTTGATTTTGAGATTGAAAGTTGGTTGTAAAGTATGGCTCTTAGATTGTTAGATGAAGTTGGTTTTGAATTGAGAAGCATATTACTTGAAGTATTCGAAGTGTGATCTTGGTGTTCTATGGTTTGTTCATAATATGAATAAGGTTATGAGGTGTTGATGATGTAGCTAAATTGAATAATTTGATCTGGTGTGCGATTTTGTTTTCTTAGAATTGGACACTTTAGTATACAAATGTATTTCGTTTAGGGCACATATAATGATCTTTGAATAAGAGAATTATTAATTGAATGTGTGAAGCTTAGGAGAACTTAAGCAGGGTTAGGCATATATTGGGTCTGTGCAGATTTAACCAATTGGATTGCTTTGAAGGATGATTTGATTTAAATGCTTAAATGATTGAGTGGCCAGGGTTATGATACATGACTTTCTTCTTTGTTAAATTGTTGGTTTGTAGTTTCGAATGGATTAGTTCCGTTATTGTTTTGGAGAGATCTATGGTGATATCTTTATTGCTAATTAGTGCTATTATCTTAGGTAGTTATTGGATTAATGATTGGATAAGTTTATTGATCATTTTTTTTATATCAAAGGATTAAAAAGGTAATTTAGATCAAAATAATGTAAAAAGAAGTAAAATATGTGAAATATTGGTGATTAAATGAAAATGAATGAAGTTTTGATGTTTTGAATACTACTTAAGTGCCTACTACTTAGTTGAGGTTTTTGCAAAATTGTAAGCCTTTAAATAAATAGTGGTAGAATTTTGCAGAAAAGAGATCTAGTGAAAGAGGATTTTAATTGGTGAAGTCTTGAGTTGTTAAGAAATCTTAAGTTGACTTATTGGTAGAATATTTTCATAAGGAGGAGGAATTTATGAGGTAAGTTTGTTGTTGTGAATTGCTATTGCATATGAGAAATTGTTACCAAGGTGGATTGGTTGTATTGAAGAGGTAAAATGACTATGGATTGATGTTTGCTTGGAGGAACTTAGGTTTCAAATTAAAGTTGATTAAGAGGAATTCTTAGAAATTAAACTATGGTTTGATGACTTAGGATAATGTTTTGGTTATGTAGAGAGGGTTAAGAAGGATGATTTGTTGAATTCAAAGTTCTTAACGTGGTTTAATAGTTAATAGATTGATACTTTCAAAGGTTCCTAGACTTGCTCCCATATTATTTGAAATTGGTGTAAGGATTAGGGAAGGTATGATTACTTGGGGTGAAATGTTTTGGTAGCTGATTAAAGAATGACTCTCGTTGTCCTATAGATTAGGGAAATTGGACAGTTAAAGTGTAGCAAAGTTGGAATATCACTTGAGAATTTGGAAGCACGAGAGAAAATGTATCTTATTTTCACTAAAATTTGACACTTTTCTTTCTTAATTCAAATTCTGAGGAATATATTGAGTGGCTAGCTTTGTATTGTCCTTAGAGGGGTTTAACATAGTGAATTTTGAGGGCAAAATTCCTAAAAGGTGGGAAAACATCCCAAAAATTTAATACAGGATTAGAAAGTGTTTTGTGAAATAATAAATGGAAAAATTAGAAATTTTTGGAATTTTTATAATTTTTGGAGATTTTTAGGATATTTTGAGAGGTTTTGGTGTAATAATTGTCTAAATAATTAATTAAACAATTGAAGGAATAGAAATATGAGGGAATGGTGGAATCTAAAATATTTTGAAAGTTAAGAAGATTGGAGGGTTGATTTAGTGGATTTTAATTAAAAGAGGACATTATGGTAATTTCCGGTATAAGTTACACAATCCATTACAATAAAGCACCAAACCAAACATGCCCTTAGCTCTTTCTCCTTCACAAAACCGTCACCCCTCCCCTTCATTCACCATCTCCATTTTCTTCCTCCACCCACACACATACTCATTTTCTCTCAACCTCAACATCACCCATTCTTTTCCTTGCTTTATCCTCTTCAAATCCTTGCTAAAGCTATGTCCGATCTGCAACTCCCCTGCAACTTGTGGCTTCGTTTTTGATCTGTGATTCCGGCGGCTTTGGGCATCTCCGGCGGCAGACGACGGCGGCCGGTGGTGAAAAATAAAGGTGGGTCTTGTTTTTTTGTGTTTTCTTTGAGTTGAACTCCCTTTCAACTTGGGTCTTGGATTTCTCATTTTTTTTCTTTTCCCTTGGGTGGTGATTTTCGTTCTCCTCTCCTAGTGGCCGAATTCCGGTGTGGTGGTTGTAACATCCCAATTTTCAAATTAAGAATAATACGGAATTATTGAGGTGATGTTTAGGAAATTTAAAGTTTTAGGAAGGAATTTATGATATTTTAGATGATTTATGCATATTAAGTCTTATTTACTTTAGAATTTAAATGAACATAATTAAATGAGTCATTTGGAATTTGAAACTTTCATGAACAAACATTATGGGAAACCTAGATAATATTATGATAGAATGAAAAGATACAATAATATATATAAACTTTTGGGTTAGAAATATAATTAAGAATAAACATTAGGGTGGGTAATTAGAATTTTTCCCTAATTAATATATATATGTACTCATGTAACACAAACCCTAGCCTTCACTCTAACCAAACCCATCGGCCTCCCTCCCCAAGAACCCTATCCCTCGGCTTCCCTCTCTTGTTTCTGGCGAGATCCTCCGGCGACGGCGAGGAGCAGCGACGGCAAGCCATTTCCGGCGGTGAAGGCCGATTTTGGATGGGAGCAAGTTTCGTTTCTTCCCTTTTTCCCATGATTTCACTCTCCTCAAACACCACTCCCATCTTCATTTTTCTCTTCCAAACACACATGTTCTCTGTTTTTCTTCCTCTTCTCCGGCGACGGTGGGTGCCATTGACGCAGGCAAACTTAGCTCCAAACTAAGGTGACTATTTTCTTTCGGTTTCCACTTTTCTTTTCTGCGTTTTGGACGAAATTGAGAAAGGGATTTCGAAATTGGACTTCTTGAATTTTATGGTTGAATAATCCACCTGAAATTAATCAAGATGCAAACTTTATCAAGGTTGGATTATTGTAGTGCATGTTTGATTTTGTTTGAGATTGTGTTTTACAAAATCCTTGACTTTCGTATGCTGAATCTGTTGGGGGTCTGATTGGTTTTGGGAGTTTTGGGTTCAAAATCTGTAAATTATTGTTGTAGGAGGTTGTTTGAATGATATTAGGATATTTCTTGTGTGATTGTTGGATTTTCTAGTTTGGCTAGGTACTAGTAAAGGAGTTTGTTGATCTTTTAAGTTGGATGAGAGGTTTTTGATGATGAAATAAAAATTAATGTAAGTTGTGGCATGTTGAATCTTCCTGAAAATTTGTTGATCCTGGAGGTTTTATATATATAGTTGCTTTGTTTTGCTATTTGAATGTAGGTTAATTTATTAAAAGCATGTGTAAGTGGGTTTCCTCTTGTTATGACTGATTGGATTTGGGAAGTAATGAAAATATCCGTTTAGCTTGCTTTGGTTTTTGTTCGATTATGTTGCTTTGTTTAGTTTGTGATAATGGAATCTTATGATATTGGCTTATTACTGTATGTGGGAGGTTGTTCTGCTTTAGGTGAATCTATGGGTGTGTTTTGATTAGAAATGAGAATGAGATAATTGTTCTGCCTATTTCCACATGTTGAGAAAGGTTTTAAAAGTCATTAGTTTGATTTAGATCTTGCACTCCAAGAATTTGTTTTCACTCTTTGAACCTTAAGAATCTAACCAAATTTTTGTTGCATAAACAGCTGTCATGTATTACTCTAATTGGCTGTTTATTTGTGGTGATGAAATGCTGGAAATTTAGAACATAAAACACTCTAGTGGATGTTTTGATTAAATAGGTGTTTAAGGGTAGAAAATGGCTTTAAATGGTGACATTGGACTTTAGGATACTCGAACCTAAAATATAATTGGAGAGCTCAAATATATTAATGAGAGATATGGAGTACTACATGTTTGAAGTATAATGTTAGATGTGTAATTGGTTATTGTTGGGTTTGGAATTTTAGGGTGATTTATTATCAAAAGTTGAAGTTCTAGACTATTTGTTGTAATTGTGTGACTGATGTGATGTTTGAGTGTTTATTTGAAACTTAAGCAAATTAAATGAGAGTGGAATAATGATTGGACTAAGTTTACTGTGTTGGCACACAAAACTGATTTCATGTTTAGTTTTACTATATGTGAATGTCAAAGAAGACTTATGGGATTATTAGAATTAGGATAAGAATGACATGTGATTGTATATGATTGTATATTTTGGTTTACATTTGATCATTTGATATTTTAATTGGCAATGTTTGGAGTATTCTCTGGATAAGTCCTTGGTTGGTCATGGGTTGAAATCTAAAGCACTGATGATTATTGTATATGTGTGTTATTTGTTTATGTTTTGGTTAAAATTAGTGAAGAGGTCCATGATTATTAGTTTAGAAACTGTTGGAGCATAATCATTTTAAGGAATAAAATTGTTTCTTTGAAATGGATTTGGAGAAGTAAAAATGGAAATAAATTGTTGGTTGTGCTAACTTGATAGTTGATAAATTCTGCAGAACAAGTGAAAATAAATTATTTAAAGAATAAAGGTAGAACTATCTCAAATAAAAGTGGAAGGGTAGAAATATTAGGATTCGAGAGAGACGTTGTTCATTACTTTTTATATATATAAAGGACTGTTTATAACTATTATTACCTTATGTAATAATAGGAGGAACTAAGAGGAAAGTATTTGGAAGATAATCCACAAGGAAATGGTAAGGAAGAGCAATAAAGTATTAAAGGGCGACAGGTAATCACACTTACCTTACTATAACATTGAGGGTGACGTTAGTTGGGGATTTTGTAAAATCCTTTCTCACCCTCTATATATATATTTTATCTTTGAAAGGTTATTTTTATACAAAACAGGCTATCGGGTGCCTTTTAAACACGATTATTTCCGTATAAACGATTTTTACACATTATATATACTATTATCCTGCCTGGTGGTGGCCATTGATCGGGAATGGCGTGAAATGTATATAGGGATAGTGTTGGGTAGTGGTTTAAGAGGTGATGAGGATAGAAAAGAGAGTTACATGTTGAGTTGAGATTGTTGAGAGTTATTTTGATGGAATATAGAATAGGGATTGTGAGTATTGCATGACACTGATTATTAGTACCGTCGGCCGATGTAACCTATCGATTTGCGCAAATCGATAGGTTAATTGTACAGGTTCCTCGAATTGTAAAGGAACCAGGGATGTTTTCACTATTTATAGTGCTCCCTTTTTCATGCTTTCAGATTTGAGACTGGGCACAGTGTCAATCACGTTTATCTTTGTCTATTGAGTTGACTTGGATGTGACAGAGGGGTTTTGAGTGATGAATAGAAGGGGACTTGACAGATATATGTATATATTACTAAATTTAAAATGTGGTACCCTTTAGACGCCCTCGCTACCGTACGTCTCACTGTTATAGTGAGTTAAGCGGTGATTACTGGGACAAATTGTCTCATCCCACGATTACTGACATTTTTGCAGGTATTCATGCACAGGCGCGAGCATCAGGAAAGGGAATTAGGTAGTAGAAACTATATAAGTTTATTTGGAATTGTATATTGCCAATTTGTATAGGCCTGCATTCGTTTCCGCATGTATATATATTAGTTTGATTCTTTTTCTAACCATGTTAGGTGAACCTTTTCTAACATGGTTAGTGTTAGAATCTTAAGTTTTGATGGTGACTAAGGTATGATATGGTCTAGCACTTAAGAGAACATAATCAACACTTAGGAGGGATTAGATGACATGGTTAGAATCCTGAGTTAGATCACTTGAGAATGCAAGATCACTTCCGGTTAGATTAGGACTTGCGCATGCGGATGAATGCTTTCATCCCCCAGCGTCAGCAAGTAAATCACTAGGGATTTAACTTAGTCCATGAGAATTAGGTACACAAAACCTTAAGACTAAGCTATGTTTCAATCGGAAGTGAGTTTGCTTCCTGTTAGAATTAGACTGGCGCAGAGCGACAGAATAGATATTACCCCAAGCGTCAGTGAGTCTACTTCCCCAAGTGAAAGCGCTTCCTGTTAGACTTAGACTGGCGCAGAGCAATAGAATAGTTAGTACCTCAAGCGTCAGTAAGTCTACTTCCCCAAGTGAAAGCGCTTCCTGTTAGACTTAGACTGGCGCAGAGCAATAGAATAGTTAGTACCCCAAGCGTCAGTAAGTCTACTTCGCCAAGTGAAAGCACTTCCTATTAGATTTAGACTGGCGCAGGTTGATAGACTAGATATAACCCCGAGCGTCAGCGGAAATGCAACATCAAGTGAAGTTGCTTCCTATTAGATCTTGACTGGCGCAGACTGATAGAATAGATTTCACCCTAAGCGTCAGTGAATTCACCACGTCAAGTAAAAGTGCTTCCGATAGCTCAGTGACTAGCGCTGAGTGGTGGAATGAAATAGACTAAGCGAGAGCAAGTCATGGTGAACTAAATCCCTCATCAAGTGAATTTACTTCCGGATGTAGAAGTGCTTCCGGATACACCTTAGATTTAGGATCACCCACTGCATGAGACTATATGATTATATTGCTAAACTAACGTTCAAGTGCAGCACACTCAGTAAGGTTGCTTCCGGATGAGAAGTTGCTTCCGCAAGCAATCAGGATGTCTGAACGTTCAAAGAGATGCAGTGTCAGAATGCTTTTAACAGAGCAGAAGTGTCAGGACTACTTTTCAGAGATAAAGCAAGTCAACCCTGCTGAAGCATTTAAGAAGATGTTCCTTCCAACGGTAACAAGAGGATAACAGACACATTCAAACAACATTGTTACCTACCAAGCATGAGGAGTATGAGAACATAATCTGAAGATTCACTCAAGGTGTCAAAGCTCATACTGCCCACAAAAGTCAGAGTCCATAAGAGAGCTTCTGATAGCAAGAGAGGATCCAATAGCAAAGCACTCTTATCATTCATGGACAAGTGCTTGGAAGACAAAGTTCCTCTATGTGATAGCAAGCAAAATGTTAGAGTCCACGAGCTTCAGATAGCAAGAGAGCTTCCGATAATGAGTCTCTTAACATCCTGGACTTATGCTTGAGGAACGAAGTCCTCTCTGACAGCAAGCAAGAGTCGGACCGTACAAAATGTTCAGATGTCAGAACGACTTTTGTCAGAATAGTATTGCCAGAACAGTGTTGACAGAACAGCTTGGTCAGAGCACCTTTTTAGATAAAGCAAAGTCAACCCTGCTGTGCACTAATGAGGACAACGTAAACAAGGTCCCAACGTCTATAATCAAACGGTCTTATTGCCTCTCCAACGGTTAAATATTCAGAGGCTGGTATAAAAGGGATGTTCTTCATTTCTGAAGAAGTGGGCTGGAAAAAGAGAGAGAGAACAAGGCTATTATCTGAAAAACACTATTCTACATTCCTCTCATCTTCTACTCTCAGACTTTGATATGTAATATTCTTAGAGAGTGATTTATTTGTACTTAAGTGAGTAACATCATCCACTCTTTGAGAGAGTTAGTTTTGAGCTTAAGTGTTTAACAAAATCAGTTCATAGAGTGAACATATTGTAATCTTACATTTTGTAAGGGGGAGCATTTAGAAGGTTTTCTAAATCTCCATAGGTTGCAAGTTAGCCCGTAAAACTTGCGTTTGTAAGGTTGCAAGTGATCCCGTAAAACTTGCGGTAAGGTTTGCAGGTGAACCCGTTGTAAAACCTGTGGGTTGTTAGGTGAACCCGTGCTCGTAAAACCTAAAGTGTAAAGGCTTCTCTTGTGCCCGGTTTAAACAAGAATAGTGGATTGGAAATCTCAGGTGTAGCCTGGGGACTGGATGTAGGTCTGGGTGACCGAACCAGGATAAATTTATGTGTGCATATATTTATACTTGATCATTCTATTTTGCATCACATAGCATACTGACTTGTGCATAGCATTATTTATTATCATCATCACCGAGCACAAGCAGTCTTCCGAAAAGAGTTTAAGTTTTATTCCCTCACCCAATTCACCCCCCCCCCTCTTGGGTGACAGCCACGTTTATCATTTGGTATCAGAGCAGGTCACTTGTTTAAAGGATCAAACGATCTCAAGTGCAAAGACCTTGGCTGATTTGGGTTAAAATGTTTTCCAAAGGCTTTGATCATACCATTCCACCTGTGTTAGAAAATATTAATGGTGGAAAGCAAGAATGGAAAGTTTTATAAAATCCACTAGTTTGAAAATGTGGGATATTTTTGAAAATGATTTTGATTTCAAACCAAGAGGAAACTGGACTGAAAAGGAGAAAAATTTGTTTTCCTTAAACATTCGAGCAATGCAAATTTTATACAAAGGCTTAACTGAAAATGATTTCCAGAAAATCAAACATTGCTCTAGTGCTAGAGATATTTGGAATACTCTTGATATGATATATGCTTCTAACCCATCTCTTGAAAGCACAGCTGTCCAAAGCTCAACTCGTGCTCTTTGTGGATCATCTACTGATGAGCTTCTGGAAGCTGATATTGAGGAAGCAGGCTTCAGTGAAGAGAGTATCCATTTCTGCCTAGAAGATTCAGAAAGTGAGGTATCTGAATCTGAACTTGAACTCTCTGAATTGCAAGATGCATACAATGAGTTATATACCGAATATTGTAAACTTGCAAAAGAACTTCTAGGCTTAAAAGAAAAAGATAGGAAACTTGAAAAACTAATGTCTTCTTCTACGTCTAAAGTTTCCGAGGTTTCTTTTAAAGAACTAGTGGTTCCGATAGCTAGCCCACTATCGGCAGAGAAAACTTCAACATGTCTTGAAAAATGTTTTGATTGTAAACACGTGTTGAAGGAACAAGAAAAGTCTTCAAAAGAAACTGAGATTTCAAAGGAACAAAAAGCTTTTCTAAAGAAAACTAATCATGATAATGATAGAAAATCTCATTTTGATTATCATTCCATTATCTGTCATTATTGTGGTAGATTAGGACATATTTCTCACACATGCAGTCTTAGAAGAAATACAAATGTGAGAAATAAGTTTGTATGGATTCCTAAAGGACAAGTAAGGTCCAGTGCTAACCATGTAGGACCCAAGTACAAATGGGTACCAAAACATTCTCCTAGTGCCTTACTTGTGCAGGAAAGATCAAGAGTTCCTCTTATCCCAAAGAAGAGAACTCGTGGTGATGCAACTGCTGAAATCCACTGGTACAATCATAAGAAGCTGTCGGCCACCACAAGAGCCAATGTTTTTGTCTCAAGGATGAGCTATCACAAAGTTCCATTCAACTATCCTGAGAAGAACAAGAGAGAGTGGATTCCTCGATCAACATTGAAAAGGCTCTTGAATCCTACCTCTCAGAAGAAAGTGCTTCGAACCAAGGATAAGTATAGAAGATCTCCTTGGGTAAGCAAGGGATCACTTAGCAACGAAGCATTTGATAGTAAAATCTCCTATGCTAATATTAGATGGACTTATTGAGATTTTACATTAAGCTTCCTAAGATGTGAACATTATATTCATCATTGAAGAAAGCTTAAAGAAATAAGTAATGTTCATAATCTACATGAGATCCATGACTATCTTGATCAAAAACCTTGTATATCCTTGTGCATATAGTCATGATAGATTCACCATGCCATACACATAGCAAGCAATCTCTAAGTGCATGTGAATTACATATAGCCTACAAACTGACCTTCAGATCCAGACTTGGATACAAAAGGAAGGAACTATCTGATATTTTGTAGGAAAGGCAATCCGGAGGTTCAGCAAGACAAGGGTGAAGATGAGTTATGGGCTAAAATGAACAAGGAACATGAACAAAATCAGAGAGAGATAGGCTAAGATAGCCACCCCTCGAACTTGACCAGGATGTCACTGCTGCCCTCAGAAGGGAAATTGAAATGAAGCGGATTGCCCAAGCAGGAAGGCTCGCCCTTGGGGAAGCCATCTGATTCATGTGCCCCCAACAGTCTGCTGGCACAGAGGCAAGCTTGAGATAGCACTGAGTGATCAACCTGCGGAGATACCCTCTGCTGAACCTGCGTCTCTCTCTGCGCCAGCACCTAATCTGAGTGAAGAGCTGTGTATGAAGTATGGGTTCAAGAGGCCAGAGTTGCGAGTAGTAGTGATCACCAAGTGAATTCATCCCTCTGCACCAGCTCCAATTCATCCTATTAGCCTCAACAGGACTCAGGACTGTACCTCATCTGAACAATTAGTCAAGTCTTGATAAGCATTCGTCACGCATAGATTTTGGTGCTGCTCTGAAAATAGAATCCTTGCATTGTCAACCAAAATCAAGCGAGCTACTGCTTGATGCGAATGGAGCTATGGTGATATCATTCTTACCCTCCTCTTTACTTGAATAATCTTTTGGGTAGTAAATGCATGATGAGCTTAACAGATTTTATTTCTCTGAAATTGATATGATTTCCCTTATCTGTGATAACCTTATTTTCTGTAAAAATGATCCTATCATATCAAATTCATTTTCTGATATAATGCATACTGATTTTACAGATTCAAGAAGTCTGACACTTTGAAACTGAACCTTCTTCAAAACCTACTAAATTTGTGCATGCTGAATCATTGTGTTCCAAGATTTCTGACATTGTTAAGAAGATTCAGAACTAGTTTCAGAATTTTGACACAAACAAAAAAAAAAACCTTCTTCAGAGTTTTTCATATGGTGTCTAAATCGTTTTACTCATATATGCTTAGCAATTTTTTGGGGGCGCCGCTCAGAAAAGAAAACAGTTTATACATTCACCTTGATTTTTGAAAGATCCTTTTTGAAATGCAAACTTTCAAAACAGATTCCGATCCTCTTTAAACTTACATGACAACCATTCCTCATGATAGCATTCAAAAGTTATTTCTGATTTTCCATTTCATATGGTATCTCTTGCATCAAGTTTTTCAATGCATAAGCAGCTATGGGATTCGAGAACAATACATCCCTCTTAATTACATCTTAAGTTCTCAATCTACTAATGATCTCGATTCAAGTTTGTGGTTTAGGAATGTTGACACAGATTATTGAAGCTTGAACAATGAGAATGACCAAGAGAGAATGGCAACGAAAATGCCTCTTATCAAGATGTGTGGAATGGCTATACTAAACCTGAGAAACTCTCGCCAATACACATGAGCATTTCTATCCCTCACATATTCTGTTGTGAAATTTAATGGATAGTCTCTCTCTTGTCTGACATGCATTAGAAATCTTAGGAAATGCCTTGAATTAAACTCTGCTAGATCTGTAAAACATGGCATAGTATCACAAGCATGCTATAATCTGTATTAATTTCGAGCTTGTTGATATCCTAAGAACAATGAGATCACACTGACCATATCTAGAAGAACTTGAGCTAAAATTTGGAAATTATTCTCGTAATCACATGCTGAAATTTGGCTGTTTTTGTAAACCGGATTTAGTCTTGAAATCAAACTATTTTGTGAGGACGAAGATTTCTCAAAATTTCATTGTGTTAATAATTCACATGTCTTCATGATCTAACATGAACATCCTTGAGGCATATTTATTGAACTATACTTGCTTACGAAACTCTGAAAATATGCCACCTGTTTGATACTCGCTATACTATCACATTGATATTTATCTATGAGAGTATAAATGGAGTTCATATCTTGATAGTGAAACTATGTGAACGTGTAGACAATTTCAAAATTAGTTCTCACATAATCATTGATCATATTTTCTTAAACCAATTAGCAAGCATGATTTCTTAAAATTATTAACTTGTGCTGACTAACACAGATTGACTTGAATGTCCTGAGTATGGTCTCCAATGTTAAATCTTAAGTTCTTTCACTGACCATCAGGAAGCGCTTGCTTCCTCAAGCACATGCAGGACCAATCATCAAGTCTGAGCAAGGTTGCTTTCGCAACAATCAGCGTCTTCGATAGCAGGCCAACTATTGAACCATGGGAAGAGTAGAGTGACTGCCCAGTCATGTCCGCTTGTGGTTGTAGCTCAGCTTGCCGAAGCGAATCATCAAAGCACTTGCGCTAGGGGTTTCCACTTGAGATAGCACACCTCTTGAAGATGTCAGGAAGCATGCTTATCTGCGTATGATTCAGATTCCTGAGTCTAATAGAGTATGAGTACCCCTCATCTGTGGTAACATCTACACCTTACCATTTCTTACATATGATGCATACATGGCATTGGTAAGGGTGTCAACTTAGGATGTTTCTCTCAATCTGCATTGACTTCAAAATCATTCACTGTCTTAGAAAATCATCCTAGCTCACACATCTGTATCCTCTAAATGACATGCTGGAAAGTAATTGATAACATACCTCTCTTATATGCTTCCTTTCTTGATTTAATGATGATTAATCTTAATATAGAAGAGAAGTAAGTGGACATTACCTGTTAATGATCCCTTGAAAATAGAGAGTCACATGCTGTCATCGATAATAAACTCTTAAGATGCTGTGATGCAATTTGTTTGGAAATTATTTTTGGCACTTTTAAAAACACAAATTTCATTTGATTTGATTTCATTTCATATGGTATCACAAATTTCGTTTGGCATTCAATCATTTCCTTCGATACCACAAGTTCAAACTCACAGATCTCATTTGATTTCGTTAGGTATCAGATTTCATCTCATTTGAATTTAAAATCACATATTTCATTTGATATCATAATCATCATTTTTAAACACATCAAAATTATTTTTGATATCATGTTAATCAATTCGAGAGGATCAAAATTACATTTGGAAAGAATTTTCACCTTCAAAAAGAAAACTGTTTTGTATGTTTTGATCTTAATTTAATTATGATTAGATTTGATGTATCAATATCTCCGTTGAAAAACATGTTTAACCATCCTACATAGTGTTTAGGGAGAATACAATCATTTAGGATCATGAGCCATCATTGCTATTCCTTGTTAATTCTCGTACATTGTATTGAATAGTCTAGAACAAATCTTTATTAGCGATACATAGGGAGAAAAGTAATGTTAGGTAGAAAGCCCATTCCTAGGAGAACGATAAAAGTATCCCCATCCCTAAGGCTAGCTTGCACCTGTTGGATTTTGATGAAGCCAAAAGGGGGAGAGAGATGAGATGTCTAGAGATATAAGATGTCTAGCGAGAGATGAGACATGAGATGTCTAGCGAGAGATGAGACATGAGATGTCTAGAGCTGAGAGATAGATAAGATGCCTAGATTTTTGGGGAGAGAACTGGGGAAAGGAATATAGCTCTAGGATGAGTGATCTAAGTTTAATTATGTTCTCTAGTCATCTATTGGGTTTGTCATCATCAAAAAGGGGGAGAATGTTAGAATCTTAAGTTTTGATGGTGACTAAGGTATGATATGGTCTAGCACTTAAGAGAACATAATCAACACTTAGGAGGGATTAGATGACATGGTTAGAATCCTGAGTTAGATCACTTGAGAATGCAAGATCACTTCCGGTTAGATTAGGACTTGCGCATGCGGATGAATGCTTTCATCCCCCAGCGTCAGCAAGTAAATCACTAGGGATTTAACTTAGTCCATGAGAATTAGGTACACAAAACCTTAAGACTAAGCTATGTTTCAATCGGAAGTGAGTTTGCTTCCTGTTAGAATTAGACTGGGGCAGAGCGACAGAATAGATATTACCCCAAGCGTCAGTGAGTCTACTTCCCCAAGTGAAAGCGCTTCCTGTTAGACTTAGACTGGCGCAGAGCAATAGAATAGTTAGTACCTCAAGCGTCAGTAAGTCTACTTCCCCAAGTGAAAGCGCTTCCTGTTAGACTTAGACTGGCGCAGAGCAATAGAATAGTTAGTACCCCAAGCGTCAGTAAGTCTACTTCGCCAAGTGAAAGCACTTCCTATTAGATTTAGACTGGCGCAGGTTGATAGACTAGATATAACCCCGAGCGTCAGCGGAAATGCAACATCAAGTGAAGTTGCTTCCTATTAGATCTTGACTGGCGCAGACTGATAGAATAGATTTCACCCTAAGCGTCAGTGAATTCACCACGTCAAGTAAAAGTGCTTCCGATAGCTCAGTGACTAGCGCTGAGTGGTGGAATGAAATAGACTAAGCGAGAGCAAGTCATGGTGAACTAAATCCCTCATCAAGTGAATTTACTTCCGGATGTAGAAGTGCTTCCGGATACACCTTAGATTTAGGATCACCCACTGCATGAGACTATATGATTATATTGCTAAACTAACGTTCAAGTGCAGCACACTCAGTAAGGTTGCTTCCGGATGAGAAGTTGCTTCCGCAAGCAATCAGGATGTCTGAACGTTCAAAGAGATGCAGTGTCAGAATGCTTTTAACAGAGCAGAGGTGTCAGGACTACTTTTCAGAGATAAAGCAAGTCAACCCTGCTGAAGCATTTAAGAAGATGTTCCTTCCAACGGTAACAAGAGGATAACAGACACATTCAAACAACATTGTTACCTACCAAGCATGAGGAGTATGAGAACATAATCTGAAGATTCACTCAAGGTGTCAAAGCTCATACTGCCCACAAAAGTCAGAGTCCATAAGAGAGCTTCTGATAGCAAGAGAGGATCCAATAGCAAAGCACTCTTATCATTCATGGACAAGTGCTTGGAAGACAAAGTTCCTCTATGTGATAGCAAGCAAAATGTTAGAGTCCACGAGCTTCAGATAGCAAGAGAGCTTCCGATAATGAGTCTCTTAACATCCTGGACTTATGCTTGAGGAACGAAGTCCTCTCTGACAGCAAGCAAGAGTCGGACCGTACAAAATGTTCAGATGTCAGAACGACTTTTGTCAGAATAGTATTGCCAGAACAGTGTTGACAGAACAGCTTGGTCAGAGCACCTTTTTAGATAAAGCAAAGTCAACCCTGCTGTGCACTAATGAGGACAACGTAAACAAGGTCCCAACGTCTATAATCAAACGGTCTTATTGCCTCTCCAACGGTTAAATATTCAGAGGCTGGTATAAAAGGGATGTTCTTCATTTCTGAAGAAGTGGGCTGGAAAAAGAGAGAGAGAACAAGGCTATTATCTGAAAAACACTATTCTACATTCCTCTCATCTTCTACTCTCAGACTTTGATATGTAATATTCTTAGAGAGTGATTTATTTGTACTTAAGTGAGTAACATCATCCACTCTTTGAGAGAGTTAGTTTTGAGCTTAAGTGTTTAACAAAATCAGTTCATAGAGTGAACATATTGTAATCTTACATTTTGTAAGGGGGAGCATTTAGAAGGTTTTCTAAATCTCCATAGGTTGCAAGTTAGCCCGTAAAACTTGCGTTTGTAAGGTTGCAAGTGATCCCGTAAAACTTGCGGTAAGGTTTGCAGGTGAACCCGTTGTAAAACCTGTGGGTTGTTAGGTGAACCCGTGCTCGTAAAACCTAAAGTGTAAAGGCTTCTCTTGTGCCCGGTTTAAACAAGAATAGTGGATTGGAAATCTCAGGTGTAGCCTGGGGACTGGATGTAGGTCTGGGTGACCGAACCAGGATAAATTTATGTGTGCATATATTTATACTTGATCATTCTATTTTGCATCACATAGCATACTGACTTGTGCATAGCATTATTTATTATCATCATCACCGAGCACAAGCAGTCTTCCGAAAAGAGTTTAAGTTTTATTCCCTCACCCAATTCACCCCCCCCCCCTCTTGGGTGACAGCCACGTTTATCAGTTAGCTATAAATTATCCATGATAGTATTCAATTTGTGTTAGGAAATTCTTTTCTATCATGGATAGTGTTTAATCATTAGGAAATTCCTTTCCTAACTATGATAGGACATTGATAGTATGGAAATCCTTTTTCTATCATAGTTAGTAAAGAGGTTATTAGATCTAAAAAGGATATCATTGGTTAATTAAGTAATTAGTAACAGAATGTTACAGTGGTCGACGACCAACGATGATTAAGCTTCCCTTTTTCGTTTAAAACCATGTAAGCATCACCTACCACATTGATTTTGGATTTTGGGATGGATTTTGGTATAAAAGTGGCCTCTTTAAGTTAGGGTTTTTGATTATACTGAAATTTTTGGAATGTAGTGCTTTAATATTGAAATTTAGGCATTGAATTTGAGTAGTTTTGGGAGCAATTGGATTTTCTAAAGAATATTAAGCAATTGTGAATTTTTGGTAATTATTATGATCTTTTGAAGTTAGGGTTTGGTCATAATTAAATCCTTGGAGCTTTAAACAATAATTTGTGGATGTTTAAGTGGTTAATTGTTGCTTTTTGGAAAATATTTAAGTTTATCAAAGTTGGAAATTATTTTGGGGAATTTTGGGACATTTTGTGTCTCTTTGAGTTGGGGTTTTGTTAATGAATGATGTTTTGGGTAAGTTAGTGGTTCCTAAATGCTTACTAAGGTTATATGAGGACATTGAAATGTTGAAATGGATTGGATTGATGTTTAAGAAAAATATTGGTGAATAAAGTGTGGGATAAAAGAGAAATTGATTATGTAATTTGGTGATGTGATTTTAATGGCTGAAATAGTGGTTAGTAGAAAATTACTAAGATTATATGAGCGATATTGGAATGGTGAAAGTGATTGGATTGGTGTTGGAAGGAAATTTAGTAGTTAAAGTGTTGATTAATAGAGAATTTGGTTATGTAAAGGTGTGTTTGGATTGTGGTGTAGTGTTGAGGAGTTAGGAAGATCACTTTGAATGTCAAATTAATATTAATGAGGTGGTTTTGGTGAGTTTTACATGATTGGTAAATTTGCATATCTAGTGCATTTTCTTTGTAACTTGCATTGGATTCTTATTTGGCTGGACATTTTAGGCTGTTTTGGTGGTAATTTGGCTGCTCTAGTTGGCCAAAATCATTTTTGAAAGGTCCTTGAAAGTTGCTGGAAAAATTGTGAAGTGCTCATTTTACTTAGGGCTCTAGATCCTAATCTTGTGAATTGAGTACTTTGAATTTTGAAAAACTGTTTCTGTGTGTTGTAGTGCTCATATTGATTATTTTGGAACTGTTTTTACCCTGCTTAAACTGCTTGAACATTTTCTGGAATAAATTGTTGAAGTTGGAGAAATTCTGTGAAGTTCACTGCTGGAACAGTTTGCTTGTCTTCATCACTGTGGCTTGCGTACTTGAAGATATTGCAAACTGTTTTAACTGGATAAACTAGGAGATATTAGCTTTAATTTGATATACTACTTGCTCTGAATCTCCTTCTCTGCTATCCGGAATCAATTTTTCAAGTTGCCCTGTTTTTGCTGAAAGTAGTCATCGGTTGGACGGTTTTGCATGCAAATTGTTTTACCTTGCCCTGCACTATTTTGAGTGATTCTTGACTACATTTCTCCAGTTTTAAACATTCTTTTGAGGGCTGTAAAGGGCTGGAATTTTCGCACACAAATCGTTTGACAAATTGGTGAAAGATTGCACACTTCTTGCACTTTTGCTAAAATCAGGTAGGCTGTTTTGTGAAAAATTCTGGGAACAATTGAGAACTGATTTTTGCTGGAATGTTATTGTTTCTAACTCATAAATAACAGGGCTATTTGGAAAAATTGGTTGTGGAATTTTTGAAGCATAATTCGTTGACTTTTGCAACCCTTTTTGAGTGACATCGTGAAGCTTTTGAACTGTTTTTGTGTACTTGTTTGACCTTAAAGTTGGGAACTGTTTTGCACCATTTTTGGCTGATTTGACACTGCGGTGTATTATCTAGTGATTGTGGATAACATTGGGCCGAGCTGCGAGCAAGGACTTCGATGATTATCGTATTGTCTTGATGTGGAGCAGGTTCAGGTAATCACTCTTACCTTACTATAACATTGAGGGTGACGTTGGTTGGGATTTTCAATCCTTTCTAACCGTCAAATCTTTAAAAGTTATTTTTATACAAAACAGGCTATCGGGTGCCTTTTAAACACGATTATTTTTTTATAAAGAAACTTCATACATTATATATATAGTATCCTGTCTGGTGGTTGTGATTTTCCTGGAATAGTGGGATATATTTAGGTGTGGTGCTCTGACAGCAGTGTTGATAGGTTATTCGATGGAGTTTGTGGTGAAGTTATATATATATTTGGTACTTGGACAGGGATATTGAAAAGTGAATGGTATTGGAAGTATCATACGTTGGGGTTGAGAAATTGAACTGTTGTGGATGGAAAGTATCAAAGTTTGTGATTGAGGTATTGAATGAGTTTGAGATGTGAAAAGAGTTGTGATCATTGCATGACACTGAGATATGTACCATCGCGCGATGATAACCGTTCGATAGGCCAATCAACGGTTATTTGTACTGGTCAACAGATTGGAGACTGTGACCAATGGTCAACAGATTGGAGACTGTGACCAGCAGTCTTCTGATTGGAGACAGGGACTGCTCCCTTTCTGATTGGAGACAGATTGGGGTTTCCCTCTCATGGGGTTACCAGAGAGGGAAATTGCCCCCTCACTTTTGAGAGGGGCACAGTGTCAACTCATTTAGAATATATATATATATAGGGCTCGAGTGTAGTGCCTCCAGGATGGCATGAGTAGAGCACCAGGGTTGTACACGGTTGTGAGCCGAGAAGTTGGATTTGCGAAAGTGCGAATGAGATTTACAATGATGAGAGCATGGATTGGAGATTGGATGGCGAAGTTTAGTTGATGTGGAAATCGATTGCGTGATTTTGAGTGATATTTTTAAAAATTGGGATGATAAACTCGTTTTTGATTTGGACGTGAAAGAGGGACTGAAGTGATAAATGGAAAATGACTTGGCTTATATATGTATATTACTGATTTTAAAATGTGGTACCCTTTAGACAACCTCACTACAGCACATCTCACTGTTATAGTGAGTTAAGTAGTAGATTACTGAGACAAGTTGTCTCACCCCACGATTACTGACATTTTTGCAGGTATTCATGCACAGACGCAAGCAGCAGGAAAGGGAAATTAGGTAGTAGAGGTTGTATTGATTCTTTAGATACGTATATTGCCAAATGTATAGGTCGCATTCGCTTCCGCATATTTTTATTTGTATTGATATTATTGGTTAATTGGAGGATTGTAGTAGGTTGCTCCTTTTTCTAACCATGTTAGGCGATTCTTTTCTAACATGGTTAGCTATTAATTATCCATGATAGTGTTCAGGTTATATTAGGAAATTCTTTTCTATCATGGATAATGATTATTATTAGGAAATTCTTTTTCTAACTATGATAGATTTATTGATATTATGGAAATCATTTTTCTATTATAGTTAGTAACGGTATTATTGAATTAATCAGGAAATTAGTAACGATATGTTACATTAATAAACTAGACCTAAGTTTTTTCCATTTGATTATATGTTAGTTTTAATTTTGAAGAAAATAAATATAGACAATTTAAAATGACTAATTTTGCATCATTAATTTTTTTTATAAAAAGTTTAAAATTGCATTATAATTTTAGAAAATGACAAAAAAATGACACTTGAATTTGAGTTGGACAAAATGGGGTCTCCAATTTCAACTTGGACAAATAAGGGATAGTCCCCAATTTGTCCTAAATGAAATTTATGACTTTGTGCCAAAGAGTAGTGAATGACATATTTAGTTAACAGCGATACTTGAGTAGTTAACCATTAACTACTTAAGTATTGCTGTCAACTACTCAAGTATCGTTATTGACTACCATTTGCAATAACTACTCAAGTATCGCTATTAACTACTTCAGAATATGTCATTCACTACTATATTTGCACAAAGTCACAAATTTCATTTAGGACAAATTGGGGACTATCCCATATTTGTTCAAGTTGGAATTGGAGACCCCATTTTGTCCAACTAAAATTTAAGTGTCATTTTTTTTTCATTTTCCCTTATAATAATTTGGATTGGAGAGAGTACTTATACTGTTCCATCAAAAGGATAATTTCATAGAAAATGCACAATTCAATATCTTCATTCCATTTGTTTTCTTGTGTAAAAATAATTTCACTTGTACAGATTTTTGTTGTTTGATTGATTATCTTTAATCACTTTATTAAGTCATAGATATCGAAAACTTTCATGATTGTTTTTTCAAATTCACTAATATCAAGTTGATTTGAATTGGGAGAATTGCAAAATAATCCCAAGTAAGATGTTTAATATGATAGAAGTTCAAATGATTGTTAATGTACTATTAACAACTAAAATATCCTTCTTTTAACAAGTAAAAAAGTTCTTAAAGGACATATCTATAATGAAATCTCTTGCTTGGGATTTAGGTGCGTTGTCCCATAGTGAAAGCGGTAGAAATGCACAAGAGGAGGTGTATTCAACTAATTAAAAGAATTAAGAATAAGAACATAGGACTTATACTCATTCAATGAAATTCATCAACTTGCAGTTTTCCAACTTGGCCTACATCCAGTTTTCCAACTTGCAGTTGGGTTCCACTAAATTCATCAAGATGCAAACCATGCTCTTGAGTGCCTTTACTAGTGATTCCATTAATCACTCCCATTTGGAACTTTATTTGTACAACCCACTCTTAAGATCCCACTATCTTAAGAGAAAATCTCACTTAACAAGAAATCACAAATTGTACTCTTAGGCTCACTTGAGAAACCTTTATACCCTCGAGTTTGATTTGGGCCTTCGAGTAGCCACACTCCTCTTACAATTTGTAAGGATGAAACCCCTCTTAAATTCAAACAACTCACGAGTTGACTCTTTGTTCACTCAATTGAACGGATTGTGATACACCAACTTATATATTTTTCCTCTAATCAATAATTTTAATCTCTCACTATTGTTCCTTAAAATTCTAACGAAGATAGACATATTTATTTCTTAGAAATATATTTATTCTCCAAAATGTTTCCCTTTGGGATGAATTTCACTTTGGAGCCCCTAAACTCATAATTAATCACAAAATTAAATCTTAAATTATTATTAATCTTTAATTAAATTTTTATGATGTTACAAAAAATATACATGGTTAATTTTTATAATGTCTTCATCCTCGCGAATGCTAATCATGGTTAATTTTGTCAAGAAATAGACACTAATAATTGTGCAACTTTGAAAACAAATTTTTGTATTTTGATATTAGCATTAAAGTTCTGCCAATGTCCACAAACACTAACTTGGTCTATATGCGTTAAAACTCAACATTCTAGATCTAAAATTCGAATTCCAAATTAGATATCTTTGCTGGAAGCAGTGATTAGACATATATTTACCTAGCTTAACATGTGCATTTATGCTTGTTGGAAGGGATTAATTGGTATTTTTATCCATTATTGATGTATATAACATGCACATGCTTTGTTAGAAGAAATTGGAAAATATTGCTTAATTACTTGCACTTCAAGTAACTAGGGGTATTTTGGTCATTTTCACTGTTTGCCCTTTTTTATGTGTAGGGGGTTCCAAATGGGCCCACATACCCCATGAGGAGCTTGGAGGGCAAGGAGAAGCATGAGATCAAAGGTAAAGGCTACAAGACAAATTGCCTCTTTTGTCAAAAACAAGGAAAATGTTCATTACTAAAAGAGGTAATTTATAGCCACAATTTCAAGTTGATGAGCTTCATTAAGGGCAATTTTGGAGAGGCAAAGAGGATCTTTAAGTGAAGAAGTACATGGAGGAAGCATCCACTCTCATTTTCCAACCAAATACATTTTACTTTCTCATTTTGCCCCTCCTCTCACATTACACTTCCATTTCACTTTCCTTCACATTCTCTCCCACAATTTCAGCCGTTCACTCACTTAACCACACAATTACATTTCATTTAGGGTTAATTAGCATTTCATTTGTAGTTAATCTCAATGCTAATTACCCTATATAAACCCTAACACTTCATGAACCCCTCATTCTACCACACATTTTCTCTCTCATCACTCTCATTTTCTCTCAACTTTCTCTTTTGTTTTTCATTTGGCCGAGCTGTTCATCACCATTTTCCATCTCCAAACTTCAAATCCATGGCTTCATCTTCATCATTCCACTTCATCTTCATGCTCTCCAAGCTAGGTAAGCTCATCTCTCCTTCCTCCAAGTGAAATTTGTGCAACATGTAACTTTCGGCCTTGTATGTTTGTTTCTTTGATTTTTAGGTTGCAAGTTTAGATTCATGTGATTCTCATATGTTCTAGGTTTCTAGGCATTAGAGGATTAGAGATTTATGTAGAGATTTCTATGTAGATTTCTATTTCATCCTTTAAACTTGTAAACCTAATTCTTTCTCTTCTATGTTCATATATGTTAAGTACATTTCTTGTAGCTTCATGAGGATATGTATATACATATGTTTTATATATTGTTCCTTGAAGTGATTTACTTAATTAGAAGCTAGTTTTAGCATCTATCTTGCTTAAGGATGTGTATGAGCATAGAGATAGGATAATTTGGTTGATTTGTTTAAATTAATTGAGGAATCTTTGATTTAAGATTCTTAGGATGATTTAGACAAGCTATATCAAAAGGAAATAAACATATGAGGCTTAATTAACCAAATGCACAATGGAAACTTGGAGGAGAAGGTTTCTACTCTTCATTTCTTACTTTTTTTCAATTCGGCTACTTAGTTAATATTAGTTGTTAATTGTAATTTTGTTAGCATAACTCATCTCTCAACTTGTTAATTTGTGTGGCAATTTAGACCTAAGTATTGCAAGAATTAAGACTAAATTGTGAAACTGACCTAGAGTTCACTACTTGCTACAAGTAGTTAGTTCTAGTTTCATTTGATTAACCAAGGCGACTAAGGTATAATCAAGCAGCAATCTTAACATATAGAGAAAAGTTCTCAAGGAATAGTGTCAAAAGGGAGCGGGGAAAAGTTATGCTAAACTGCAGGATTTGGGCAACCTCAACAGAAACAGATTTAAAAGCTCAATGACATCAATATAAATAAATGTTTTGCTATGGTGGCTTCAAGTTCAATAGATGAGATTACAAAAAAAGCGAAGCTAAATAACCAAACAATATCCAAAATGTTACAACAAATCCCTCTTAGGCCTACAGGAAAACAGATCAATTCAGTTCAATGCAGCATAACATTCATTATGCGGCAAAAGCTATATTCAATTGTAAAGCTGCTTGAATCTTCTGCAGGCCTCCAATATATTTTCCCGGTGACCAAAGGCACTAACCCTGACAAAACTTTCCCCACCTGGTCCAAAACCGCTGCCAGGTGTTGTGACCACATGTGTCTTTTCCAGAATCTCAGCAAATACATCCCAAGAACTTCTGCCAGGAAAATGAACCCACACATATGGAGCATTTTTGCCTCCATACACTTTAAATCCCAGAGTTTCAAATGTGTCTGTTATTATGTTTGTATTATCTATGTAGAATCCAATAACATCTTTCATAGCTTGCATTATTCAATTTCATCAAGTCTATCATCACCATGTTTATCTTTAGTTCTTCCAATTTTCATAAATTTCTATCAAATCAGATAAACTTCTCTATGATACGCAATTAAATGCACTGAATTTAGTCAAATAAATGTATATAACATATAGTATATGGCTATGACAAGAATACAAAGACTTAAGGCAATAAAACAATAGAGGAACTGAAGTGATATAACGTCTCAAGGAAGTAATTCAATCACCAAAAGGATTGTTGACAACTGAGGAGCAAGCGAGGATTCTAGTGCATGAAATTACATGATTACACTGCTCACTTATCATTAAGACTTTTTGGAAATTAAATCCTTCCTTGAGACATCAAAGTAATTCTCCCTATAACAATGACTAACCTTAAGGCCTTCTGGTGAGAGGCAAGCCATAGCACCTGCTTGAGAAATATTGGAAGCACCATTGAAGCTAGTACATACAATGCGATTAAAATCCTTGGCAACTGGAAAGCCATCAGAATATAACAACTGCTTTGGGATAACCGTCCATCCCAAACGAACTCCAGTGAAACCAGCATACTTGCTAAATGATGACGTCTCAATTGCGACCTACAGTGGTTGTAAGGAACATATAATAAAGCTACAGAAATGCAAAACAATATTTACTGGATCGTCAAAAGCGGTTTCTTAAATGAAGTCAATTGGTTTTTGCTTATTTAAGTACATGACTAGTGTAGCCCTTTGCCTTACAGCCTTACAGGTAACAGACATGCCAAATAATCATGGAGATGGACGTTTGAACACCGAAAGAATGTGACATAACGAAGAGAATAATAATCAACAAAATGCAAAAAAGAATAGCATCAGTATGTGAGCACTCATTCGTCTCCAAATTCAAATGCTGAATAGTTAAAAGAAACAGTATATTTGCCAGAAGAATTTATTGCTAAGACCTAAAGTGGAACTGTGACATGTAGAACATATCAAGCAGCTCATAACATTGAACCAAAGAAGAATCCAAAGGTTACATTGAATGGTAAAACAATGAAGAATCATACCTTAGCAATCAACTTCAAATCAGCTATCAATCATGAAAATGTTAATGATTAACAAAATGCTAATCATTAGTAATCATAGTCAAAGGATTCAGGAGTTAACAAAATGCTAACAATTAATAGGGTTGAAAGTCTATTTTACCCTAAAAGCTTTCGCTTAGGAGCTAGCCCTAGAAGTATTATTTTGTCCAATGTTGTCATGGAAGAATAAGAAAAGAAGCTTTTATCAAAAAAAAAAAAAGAATAAGAAAAGAAGCAATTTCACCATTTATCATTAGAATATTTACAGTCAAGTTATTTACAGTCAAGATTCCTATTCTTGGAAACTTAAAAGACAACTTCGAGCCCAAAAAACTTGCAAGGCAAAATAGCTCTAAAACAAAAACTTTCAGGATAACATAAACCCTTGACCATAATTAATAATCACAGTCAAAGGAATGAAGGGGTCAAGGAAATGCAAATCATTAATAATCAGTTCGGATACTGGGGGTGAGAAGGGTCTTCTTGTATACCTCTTTGGCTCCAGGAATTTCAAAGATGGAGCGTGGTTTGTCATCTGAAATATACATGGCATATGCAGAATCATAGACAATTATAGACCCATTGTCTTTGGCAAACTGAACTAGTTGAGTAAGTTGCACCTTTGTTGCTACGGCACCAGTAGGATTGTTGTGAGAACAAAAAAATATTATGTCTGTTCTAGAAGTTGCTGATAAATCAGGAAAGAAACCATTTTCTGGACTACATCTCATGTATTCAATTTTCCCATACTTCTCAGCATCCTTCAGATATTGGCCAGTCTGACCCATAATAACACTAGAGTCCACATAAGCCTGCATAAAAATAACACGACATTTATAATTATATGTTTCATCTTTGCCTGTTCATCTTCTTTAGTGTCAGAAGACATAAAACAACTCAATAAACGAAATAAACTCATGTAGCATAATGATAGTAAATTCAATAACGCTATCAATTCAGGCAAGGGATGAAATTAAACTTATCATACACATCATTACATGGAAAGTAAAAGCAAAATGTCCAAGAAATTTATCTATCAAAATGAACTGTGCATAGAAATTACTGGGTATGATGGGTCTTGTACTGCCATTGTTACATTTGAGCCAAACATCATCTGACACAAAAAGAATATAAAAATGACATTAAGTTACATCTAAAATTAGTATTTCCATATTGAAAAACTCCTAATTCAAACCCCCCCTATTTTTTTCCCATCCTACAACTAAACTAAGATGGTATAGACTGATTTAGACATGATATTAAAGAATAAAGTAAACCTGGAGGCGAGATATGTCACATTTTGCTCCATCAGAAACAAATATATCATCTTCCTCAATGCCAAGACCGTTGTAAAGTGTTGAAGCAATTGCCTTTCTTAATGGCTGCATAGATCAGCAACTCCTGTCACTCTTAAAGAATCTTAAATTTCATAAAAAATAAAATAAGAAACACAATTTTACTTATCAATACTATCATTCTAAATAAGAAAGAATGAACTAATACTTCCATGGTCAAATCTTGCCTTTTACTTAATTTTCTTAAAGATAAACATTAAAATTTGTCAACTGGATTTCAAAGTTTTGTTTATCACCATTCACCCCATACAAAGAGATTATTCCATTGTTGGACTAAAATTTCTATCATTGAAGTTTAAATCAAAAAGAAACAATCTCCATACAAATGACACGCTTATTGAATGATAAAGGAAGTTACAAGCATTAGCATTTGCTCAAGACAGCAGCCACCAAAGACACAAGACGACACACTAATCCAATCTGCTAAGCTTGGGTAACTCTATGTGCAAATAGAAATTGATAGAAATCCACTCCGCACAAACTCTAGAAGGAAGAATAATTGAGCCAGAGTGAGCAGTTGCAGGAAGGGTAGGCGAAGAAAGACAAGACAAAAACAATTAGCAAGGGTCAATAATTATTCCTCAATGACTAGAACATGATATGTCAAGACAATCGAAACATGATGAAAAGATATATAAATTTATAAATATAATAATAAAGTAACAGTAGCTCATGAAATTGTTAGTCCAGCATACCTTTTCACCTTGTTCAGCGCCATATCCACTATAACCCTCTATGGTAGATAATGCAAGTGATCTCTGATACGAAAAAAAAAGACAATTTCAGGACACATATCAGGAGAACGACTAGCTTTATATAACTGAACAAAATATAGTCAATCATCAGGACACTTTCCAGTCAGCAAAATAATACAAGTGCATATTCATTAAATATGATTTTCTTACACAATCTATGATGGATAAAAGGTAAAACTTAGCAAATGCAACTAAGTATATAAGAAACATATAGATGGTTACCGCGAATAGTAAAGACAGCTTATTCTATAAATCCTAAGTAGTCCATATCAAACATCCTTTGAAAACTTGATTATGAGACTATCTTTTGGATGGCCATTCAATAAAGAGTGCCACAAAAAGTTAAACAGTTAACATGGTTCAGCACAATAAGAGCACACCACTACATGATAAATTTTCAATTAAATCCACAATCAATGGACACCTTTCATAGTCATTAGTCATTACTATAATCCTTGATACTACAAATCATAAAGCACCATTGAGTTGCAATTTTATAGGTATAAAATCACATTTTGGAATCTTAAAATACAGTAGCTTCATTCAAATGAAAGCTTAACCTTTGCCATTGCAGATGTTATGACATCAGGAATTGGTTCGGTAATATCACCAATTCCCAAACTTATCACTTTTGCATCAGGGTACTTTTGTAAGTGTGCATTCCTTCTTCTAGCAACCTATTGTCAACAATTAAATGGAAAAACAATGAATGTTAGCGAAAAGAAAAGTGTAAAGAAATATCAAACAGTTTAATAAAGATAACCTCAAAGTTTATGGACGGAAAACAAAGAAAAAATTGCCCATTGCGTCAGTTTACCTAGGCTAAAAAAATGGAGCATGATGCATTTGTTGTCCTCCATTATAAGTCCATCTCAAGGTAGACAAGATAAACAAATTTTCATATTCAAACTTCTCTTTAGTCATTATTATAACACAACATCTCATTTCCACTATTTTTTACCCTACATCAAACTAGTACGACTACTTTAATCAAATAACAACTTTTTCAAGTTAAAGACCAACCTAAGAGAAGAAATTCTTGAAAACATCACTCGGATGACAATTTTAACATTTATGAAAACAAATACAAACAATTACATGCTCAATCTCTCTCCGTTACTAATCAAGAAAACTAGGACTAGACCAGTAACCAGCATCAACATACGAACTTTGAGCTGAAACATGTAAATTAAGACAAAGATAACATTTTGCATACAAGAATGGAGATTCTCTTTCCAAGGAGAAAATACATTTTTTTTAGGATGGGACAACTACAGAATAAAGTTGTATTAGTCGTCAAAACTTCATTGCTTGCACGGTTATAATGATTAATGAAGAAGAACAAGGCTAGCGGCACAAAATGTCAAATGGAATTTCGAACCTCTGGAAAGAGATAATCAGCTTGAAGTTTTGCAATGTTTGAATTGCGAGAAACCTGTGTCTTGTAAGCTTCAAAATGAAAAGGAACGAAATGTATTGTCAAACTAAATTTTGAATAGCAAAAGAAGACGGATTCTAAGTTTCTGGTTGTGGCGTGTTCTTTTTCATATGCACTATACACAAAGTCCATAAATAAAAAAATATTCACATGCTGACGGAGATACAGAATTTTGCACAGAAGTTAAAAAAAATTATGGAAGTAACTAATATTTGAAAAATAACACTTAAAATTCTAGGAACCAGGGCTCAAAGTTAAATGAATGGAAAACATCAAATTATTGTTGTAATTCAAAAGGGTTTCGATATTTCATAATTATAGTTTACATAACAAAGTAGAGATGATAGTTCACAAATTTTGTTTCAGCAATATGTGAATCTCATCATTACACCCAAATATAAATTTGGGCCTGATGTAAATTCTTTCACTTCCCGAAAATGCACATGTATACATCACATTAGCTTTTTGCTTCAATGAACATCTTTTTGAAGATTATACCGTCTACAATAAATCTTCCAAAACATGTTCTACCATATGCTACAAAAAGCCTTTTCCACTACAGAAGCCGCCTTAAACTTAAAAATGATTTGGACTAGTATCTTTGTAAATTTCTACAATATGGAAAAAACACATTTTAAAGATTATTAAACTAATATCCAGAATAGACAAAAAAAAGACAAAACCTAAGTTCATACACTAGTCAAACTAAGATAGTGATAAAAAAATATCATTTATTTTTAGACAAAATGAAAAAATATGACTCAGTCCCCTTCCAAACACAATGACTGATCTAGGAAGTCAATGATAAGTGAATGCACTACCAACCTATACCCACCACCACCAGTACTGTATTTGCTAACAACAAAAATCACAACTTCCAATATATAAAAAAAAAGGGAAAAAACGAGGTATGAATTAGAAATTAGAAAATTCAACAAAACCTGTGATCACTTCTTCAGGTGTGGCAACACATTGACATATGCCCAGTCTCTTGGCATTCAAGGTCACATTTTGTCTCCTGCAACATTCAAATGAAGCAGAAAAGAAGAAAGTTGAAGCTTAAGAGATGCCATTTCTCTAGTAAAAGCACAGAAAGCGAAAAAAGAAAAGAAATTTTGAAGTGAAACAAAGGAGTACCTTGGATTGAAGTTTGAGGGAGATAAAAACGTTGAGGATGAGGAAGAGATTGAGATGGCCATGTTGTGGGAAACCATGGATGACATCTTCAAGTGAGATATTGGAAATTTCTCTCACCTGAACGGCGCAAAGAATGAATAATGAAAAAAGAATGAGATGGTGAATGAAGAATGGAAGTATATATATGTTTATGTTTTAAGGAGAGAGTGTGTGAGGGTATTAGTGGAGTGGACGAATGTGATTTTTAAAACCCCTAAAAGCTGCATGTGCTTTCTCTTAGTCTTTTATTCTATGGTGTTGGTGGTCTTCTTCTGTTTAATTATTATGCAATTATGCAATATGTGATTAGGTTTTAGCTTTTGTTTTTTGTTTTCCATCAAAACTGTCAAGTGGGCTTTGGCTATTGATCTATGGTATAATAGTCAACCTGAATTGCGCAAAAGGCCCACCTGATTTAGATTTTGAGCTGAAATTTTAAAATCTATTTTAAGCTGAAATCTTAAGATCGATTTTAGGCCATTAAAATCGATATTAGACGAGAGTATCGATATTAGACGAGAGTAGTGGTGTAATTTGTTAGAATCTTAAGTTTTGATGAAGACTAAAATATGAAAGAACTTAGAAAGCAATAGGTGAACATAGAATCCTAAGTAAAAGTGCAACCGGATGTGGACTTACTTCCGGATAGATTAGGACTAGCGCTCGCGGATGAATGTCTCTTCCCCCAGCGGCAGCAAGAAATTTACTTAGGAATTAACTTAGTCCATGAGCACTAGATATACAAAATCCTAAGACTAAGTTAAGATTCAACCGGAAGTGAATTTGCTTCCTGTTAGACTTAGACTGGCGCTGACTGATTGGAATAGATATCCCTAAGCGTCAGTGAAAGTGAGCAACATCCAGTAGAAGTGCTTCCGATAGCTCAGTGACTAGCGCTGGCTGTTGGATTGAATGAACACTGAGCGAGAGTGAGTAATAGTGAACAAAACCCTTCATCCAGCGGATTTACTTCCTGATGGAGAAGTGCTTCCGGATGCAAGGAAGACCTCTTAGACTAAGAACACTCCCACTGCATGTAACTATATGTTTATACTGTTAGACTAACACTCAGTGCAGCACACTCAGTAGAATTGCTTCCGGATGAGAATCTGCTTCCGCAAGCAATCAGAATGTCAGAAGTTGCAGTGTCAGAATGCTTTTGTCAGAGCAGAGGTGTCAGGACTACTTTTCAGAGATAAAGCAAGTCAACCCTGCTATGCATTGATGAAGCATTTATTGGGCAAACGGTAACATGGGTTAAACGGCCATATTCAAACGGCTCTCCCACCTACCAAGAGACAGATTGCTTGAAGACTATATAAAGAGACTCAAACCTCATTTATGAAGTTAACAATTATCTTTGAATACTCTTGAGAGAAGTTAGAGCGAGAAACTAAGAACATCTTCAAGCATTCAAAGCTGCCCAGAAAAGTAAAGAGCATTTAACACATCGAGTGATCATTCTCATCTACATATTCTGTACTCTTTGGAGTTAAGTCTCTTTCTGTTATAAGAGCATTGACTGTACTTAAGTGTGTAACACTATCCGTTCTTTGAGAGAACTCAGTTTGTAAAATCCTTTAAGTGTAAAGGTTAACCCCTTGCTCGGTGTGAGGGGGAGCTAGTTAGAAAGGTTACAAGTGAGCCTTGTGTAAAACTTGTGGTTGTAAGGTTGCAAGTGATCCCGTCCAAAACTTGCTGTTGTAAGGTTTCAGGTGAACCCGATTTAAAACCTGAGAGATAGTGGAACTCGGCCTGGGTGGTTGAGAACTGGACGTAGGTCAGGTAGACCGAACCAGTATAAATATTGTGTTGGTTTTATTTAAGCATTTATTTTTGAAGCACAATTCACCCCCCCCTTGTGCATCCATTACTTTCATTTGGTATCAGAGCGGGTCTTTCTCACTAGATTCCAACGAATCCAGAAAGCAAAGATCTTGTAATGGATACTGACTATTCTCTACCAGACGTCTCTATTCAGCCCAACAAGCCTCCTGGCTTTGATGGGTACAACTATCCATTCTGGAAGTTTAGAATGGAGACTTATATCAAGTCCAGTGACATTAGACTCTGGGATGTTATCGAACGTGGGGATCACACTCCCTTAGATGATGATGGTTTTGCCAAGCCTAGAAGCAGTTACACCCCTCAGGACTATGCCCTAGTCCAGCTTAACTATAGGGCCATGCACTACATCCAGTGTGCTCTCAGTCCCAAGGAGTTCCACAGGATCAGTCACCACAAGAATGCCAAAGATATGTGGGAGGCCCTTGAGGCTGCTCACTCTGGAACCAGAGGGGTGAAGGCAAGACGGGTTGAGATGCTGGTGGAAGAGTTCCACAAGTTTGCCATGCTCAGCCCCACTGAGCCTATCAGAGAATTGGAGCTCAGATTCACTCACCTCATCAACAACTTGGCCTCGCTGGGTAAGGACATTCCTGAAAGGGAGCAAGTGAGCAAGATTCTGAAGATCTTGAAAGGTGACTGGATCACCAAGGTGACTATCTTACAGGAAGTCCAGGGTGAATCAACTAGCTCCATCACCGCCCTGTTTGGCTCCCTGGCTGAATATGAGCCTACACTGCTAGCTCAGAGAGCCCCTCAAGCCTCATCCAAGGCCAAAAATCTTGCCCTTGTTGCACCCAACAAGGAGACTGAAGAGGATGATGAGGATGATGAGGAGGAAATGGATGATGAAGAGATGGCCATGATGGTAAAAAGGTTCAGAAAGTTCTTCAGGAAGAAAGGAGGCTTTCAAAAGGGTGACTCCAGCCAAAGGAGGGGTTACAAGAAGGAAAAGGCCCCTGTGTGCTATGAATGTAAGAAGCCTGGTCACTTCAAGGCTGAGTGTCCCAGCCTGCAGAAGTCGAAAGGCAAAAACAAAAGGAAGGCCTTTGTATCTTCTATCTGGGTGAATAGCTCGGATGATGAAGCAAGTGATGAGGAAGAGGTAGCCAACCTCTGCCTTGTTGCTCGAGAAGAAAATGAGGAAGTATCCCCAGAATTTGATCCTATTCATGAGGATAGTGAGGTAACCTTCCCTGAACTTCAAGAAGCATATAATGAGGTACATGTAGAATTTTTCCGCTTATGTAGAGCATATAAAGTGTTGAAAGCTAAAAAGGAATCACTTGAGTCCAAGGTGGACTCACTGAGTGATGAGCTAGCGAAAGCTAGAACACTTCCGTTAGTGGAAGGACAGGGTTCTCCCCAAATAGAACCCAACGACCCAACACTTGAGAGCTGCCCTAATTGCAGCAAAGTCTCAGCTGAGAAAGACAAGCTGCAAAATGCCCTGCAAAAGTTCACAAATGGCTCAGAAATGCTAAATGTAATTTTAATGAATCAAAGGGCATATAGGGATAGAACCGGCTTAGGATATACTCCTAGAGGGAAGAAGTGGGTGGAACCAAAAGTAAAACCCTACTTAAAGTTCTTCCATAAAGCCACTAGTCATAGCTCCTCACCCTTCAGCTTCTGTAACTATTGCAACAGGAAGGGACACTCCACGTCCACCTGTAATGCTAAGAAGCATGGAGCAAGTAGCTCCTACAAATGGGTCCCTAAAGGAACCAAGGCAACAAAGGATCCTCCACCTGCAAAGGAAACTAAGAGAGGACAAGGATCCCGAGCTTGGAATCATTCCAAAGGGAAAACCCAAGAGTCCAGAGCCAGCACTAGGCCAGAGGCTCTGAATAATCACAAGCCCAAGGTCAAGGATGACTCTAGACCAAGGGCATTGAAAACTAATGATCGAGGACCCAAGAAAGATTGGGTACCTAAGTTTACTTGATTTTTCCAGGTGTGTCTCAAAGCATCCAAGAACAAGAAATGGTATATTGACAGCGGATGCTCGAGACATATGACTGGAGACAGAGACAAGTTCAGATCTCTGGTGATCAAAGATGGAGCCACAGTAACCTTTGGAGGAAATCAAAGTGGAAAGATCACTGGAGTTGGAGAGGTCGGACCAATAAAAGACGTCTACCTAGTGGACGGTCTCTGTCACAACCTGCTAAGCGTCAGCCAGAGCACAGACAAAGGAAACTGGGTAATTTTTGATTCACATGAGTGCATAATAGTTGATAAGCAGGATCTAAATTTAGATAAGGCCAACTTAAAATGCAAACTTAAGGCAAATAGAAATGGAAACCTATATACTTTAGACTTATGCCAACAACTAGAAGAAAAATGTTTAATATCTAGTGATGAGAATAGTTGGCTTTGGCATAAGAGACTAGCTCATGTTAATTTTACTCAACTGGACATGCTAATTAAAAAGGAGCTAGCTATAGGTATTCCCTCATTTAAAGTAAAGCATGATTTTATCTGTGAATCCTGCCAAAGAGGAAAGCAAACAAAGTCCTCATTTAAAACCAAGAAGAAAGTCTCCACCAGCAGGCCCTTGGAACTAATCCACATGGATTTGGTTGGGCCAGCAAGAGTGAAGAGCCTGGGTGGAAACCTATATACTCTAGTGGTGGTGGATGACTATTCAAGGTTCACATGGACTATGTTTCTTGCCTCTAAGCAAGATACTTTTGATGCTTTTGTTGTCCTGGCTAAGAAAGTGCAGAATGAGAGAGAGCTCAAAATCACAGCCATAAGGACAGACCATGGAGGAGAATTTGAGAACCATAGCTTCTCAGAGCTATGTGAACAAAATGGCATAGAACACAACTTCTCAGCTCCTAGGACCCCTCAACAGAACGGAGTTGTCGAGAGAAAGAACAGGGTTCTGACAGAGATGGCTAGAAGCATGCTCAATGAGAAAGAGGTTTCTCAAGTGTTCTGGGCGGACGCTATGAGCACTGCTTGCTATATCTCTAACAGAGCCTATGTTCGCAAAGGACTGGATAAGACTCCCTACGAGCTGTACAAAGGGAGGAAGCCCAACATCAGCCACCTCAGAATCTTTGGATCAAAATGCTATGTGCATAACAATGGAAAGGTAAATCTGGGTAAGTTTGATCCAAAAGCTGATGTAGGTATATTCATAGGATATTCCCTTAGGAGCAAAGCATATAGAGTATACAACATGAGAACTAGAATTGTAGAAGAATCAATGCATGTTGTATTCGATGAAGCTCCTACATGGGGACAATCCACAGAAGATGATGAAATACCGAATCTTCCAAAGTTACCATCATCTTCTTCACCACCAAAAGAAACACCAGCAAGCAATCCTAAGGAAGAAGATAGACTCAGTGATGAACCTAGTGTGCAGACCGTGCCTGATGAGGCACAGTTGCCAACAGCTAGGAGGCATCACAGAGATCATCCTCTTAATCAAGTGCTTGGTGATGTTTCTTCTGGTGTCAGAACCAGAAGGCAAGTTCAAAATGAAGTTGAGTTTGGAGCATTCATATCACAAATCGAACCAACTTCAGTTGAACAAGCTCTTGAGGACTGCGACTGGATTATTGCCATGCAGGAAGAGCTAAATCAATTTGAGAGAAGCCAAGTCTGGGAACTTGTCCCCAGGCCGTCTCATCAATCCATAGTGGGGACCAAGTGGGTCTTCAAAAACAAACTGGATGAGACAGGTCAAATTACAAGAAACAAAGCCAGACTAGTAGCTAAAGGATATAACCAAGAAGAAGGCATTGACTATGAAGAAACCTTTGCTCCAGTTGCTAGACTTGAAGCAATAAGGATTCTTCTAGCCTTTGCATCCATGAAGGGCTTTAGGCTATATCAAATGGATGTAAAGAGTGCATTTCTTAATGGCTATATTAAAGAAGAGGTGTATGTAGAACAACCTCCTGGTTTTGAGGATCACAAATATCCAAAACATGTGTATAGATTAAAGAAAGCTTTATATGGCCTGAAACAAGCTCCTAGAGCTTGGTATGAGAGACTCAGCAGCTTTCTGCTGGGCAAAGGTTTCTCAAGGGGCAAACTTGATAATACACTGTTTATCCTTCACAAAGATAGAGATATGTTAATTGTCCAAATTTACGTTGATGATATTATCTTTGGGGCAACTTATGAAAAACTTTGTGAAGATTTTTCTAAGACTATGCAGGGTGAGTTTGAGATGTCTATGATGAGAGAACTCACATTCTTCCTAGGCCTGCAGATTAAACAGAAGAAGAATGGAATCTTCATATCCCAAACTAAGTACTGCAGAGAACTACTCAAAAAGTTTGGGATGGATGAGTGCAAAGAGTATGACACTCCCATGAGCACCTCTGCCGCACTCGATGCTGACGCAAAGGGTAAATCTGTCAGCCTGCCCATGTACAGGGGAATGATAGGTTCCCTCCTATACTTAACGGCAAGCAGGCCTGACATTCAATTTAGTGTAGGCATGTGTGCTAGGTTTCAAGCCAACCCCAAGGAGTCACACTTAACATGCGTTAAACGTATTTTGAGATACCTTGAGGGAACACAAGAACTTGGTCTTTGGTATCCCAGAGGTAACCAAGAGTTCTTGTGGGCTTACTCTGATTCTGACCATGCAGGTTATAAGACTGATAGAAAGAGCACCAGTGGACAATGCGCCTTCCTTGGTGGTTGTCTGGTGACTTGGGCTAGCAAAAAGCAAACCTGCGTGTCCTTGTCATCCACTGAGGCGGAATATATTGCTGCAGCAAGTTGTTGTGCTCAAGTGCTGTGGCTGAAGAACCAGTTGAGAGATCTTGGCTTGGAGTTCCCTGAGGCACCCATCCTCTGTGACAACACAAGCACAATCAGCCTCGCCAAGAATCCAGTTCAGCACACAAGGACAAAGCACATTGATGTCAGACATCACTTCATCAGAGACCATGTTCAAAAGAAGGATGTCAAAGTGCAATTTGTCCCCACTCAACAACAGCTTGCTGACATCTTCACCAAGCCTCTGGGGGTTGACCAATTTACTTTTATAAGAGGTGATTTGGGAATGGTAAACCCAAATGAAGTGTAAATACCATTGGTTATACTTGATTGTCTTAAAATTTACAAAAATACTAACTTAGGCATCGGAGTGCCAATATGTGTTTTTTGCAAGCTCACAATGTTAAATCTTAAGTTAGCACAACCGGAAGCAAAACCACTTCCGGATGATCCCTCACTGACACTGGATGATGAAACCAAGTGAGCGCCAGCACCAGTCCAAGGGACACGTCACTTCAGAAAACGCTTCACCTTCCTCAATGAAACGTTATGCCTTCTCTGATAAGATGAAGCGACACGTGTCATCAGGTGTGTCGTTCCAACTTAAATTGTTTACGTTACCCAATGTGTGAAAATCTGAAGAGACATGACCATTTTTGCCCTCAGTAACTTTTCCTATAAATAGGGTGTCATTTTTCACTTTCACTTTTTACTTGCATCATTTTCACTTTCACCATTTTCTCTAAAACCTTCTTCATCTGTTCTTCATTTTTCTTCACACGTCCCTTCGCATTTCATCTCCTTTTACCCCCAATCCATACACAAATGGCCGGATCTCATGAATCCAACCCAGTTACCAAGAAACACAAGTCAAAACATTCTTCATCTAAGACACACAAGTCAAAATCTGGGCAATCTCATCATGAACGTTCTAAGAAATCTGGGCAAAATGAAGAACATCATGAACACCGTGAAATTTCTGGGCAGACACCGGGGCAGGAGGAAAATGTTCAGGGTCAGCCTGGAACTTCTGGCAGAGTGACTGAACAGATAGTGGTTTCCGAACAAGAGAGGGAAGCCCTGAGAAAAGGAAAGAAGAAGAGGGTGCATTTTGCTGAAGAGCCGTCTTCAAAGAGGCAGAGGGTTGAAGAAGATGACCCTACAGTGTATAGAGATGGGGCCTTGGAGCCTGTTGCCTCCAAATTTGAAACCATTAAGCCCTACTTCAACAATGGCTTGTTCATCGATCTGGCCAAGATTGATGAACTAGGGTTTCCTCACCTGCGGCCTTACTTAGAAAAATACATGCCCTGGCTGGGGATCAAACAGGACTACAACATCAACGTCCTGCGAGCCTTCTGCCAATCCCTCTCTGGCAAAGTGAAGTACAAAAAGGTAGATGGAAAGGAGCAAATCCACAGACTCTACTTCACGGCCACAGTCAGAGGAAGAACCTTCAGTTTTACCTGGAGAACGCTGAACGAGTTAATGGGGATCACTGATGAGGGGATGACTGAGTGGCTATATCCTGAGGCGCTCAAATACAGCAAGGAGAAACTAGAACAGCTGTATGGCACCAAAGACAAAAAGGTGTCCAAAATGTCTGACTCCTACAGGGTTCTGTATTATATCTACTCCCGGATGATGACACACAAAGGGGGTAACTTCAATGAATTCACCCTGTTGGACAATCCATGATTCCCCAGACTCCTCTCCCAGCAGCCAATCAATCCAGGGCAGTTGATCAGCCTTGAACTTCAGCGATGGTTGGCTAACGACAAGACGGGGTATCTTCCATATCCCACCATCCTTGCTGCCCTCCTGGAGAAGAAACTGATCAAGGCCACATCTGACGTGGAGGAAGAGAATGTCAAATGTGCTCCTGTGGGGGCAACGAACATCAGCAAGATGGGCATTAAGTATCTAAGAGCCCCTAAGCCCACTCGCTCAGGATCACTAGCGGGTAGTGCGTCTGGGACTTCAGCCCCCTCGACATCTGGTGCAGGGGATCAGGAAGTGGACTCCCATGCTGGGCCAAGCCGTGCTGCCAGAGTGCCAGCTTCAGTAAAAGCCTTTGCCGAGGAAGTTAAGGAGGAACTTCTCTTTAGACTGCCTGAATCCTTGGTAGGCCCTCTCCGTGCTGAGTGTGACAATGGCTTCCAGCGGCAAGGGGAGCGCATTCAGAGGCTCGAAGATAGGGTAGGCCAGCTTGAAAACCACATTGCCAGGGTGGACGCAAAACTTGACCTCATTCTCCAGCACCTACAAATTCCCCAACCATCACAAGGTAACCTTCCACCACCTCCTCCTCCTCCCCAAAATCCTCCTCCTCCTCCTCCCTCAGGCAATCCTCAACTTCCCCCTCCTCCTCCACCTAACACTCAACCACCACGACCACCTCCACAAAATGACCATCAATCCCCTTCATCACCAAACAATGCTCACCAATCCCAACCTTCACCCAACCATGAACACCAAACCCAAGACACACACCAACAATCTCCTAGCCAATCACCCCTTCACTCCAACAACTCCCCATCTCCACAAAACTCCCCATCTACACCTCCCTCATCCACTCGCACACCAACCAACGCCTTAGCCGAACACCTTGGATTTCAAACTGCCATTCACCCCCTCAGCCATATCTATCTACGAGATTACCCACGCCTTCAGCAAATCCCTGAGGATCCTCACGTACCCTTTACCCCATTTACCCCACACTCTTCCAACTACCTTCACTGAATATTCCTCCACCTATCCATTCGAAGGTCTATTCGTAGATCCTACCTGGTTCCCCAACCAACCCACATCCCCAGAACATACCTTACCTGCCTCTTCCCCAGAATCCTCACCCCAAACTCCCCTTAGCCCTGAACCTCCACCTTCCTCCTCCTCTACTCCATCCCTGGCACTCGCCCTTGTTGATGATGACAAAAGGGGGAGAAATGTGATGACCGCCCTTCGCCTATCCATGAACACAAGGGATGTGCTCAGCCAACCATCCCTCTGGCTTGAAGAAGATATCATGGCTGCCCTTCGCCGTGCAATGGAATCACAAAGGCTGAGTGGTGCTGAGAGCCTAATAAGAGGAGAAGCCATAAGATTCATGGAGCAGCAGAGGTCGGCTGAGCAAGGATCACAATTGGAGATGGTTGTCCTTGAGCCAAATGAACAAACTTCACAGCCTGAGTCATCTTCATCAGAACCTCCTCCAACTAAGATAAGTAGAAAGGATATTGAGGAGATAATGATGAAGTGGGGACTGAAGAAGATCAATCACCCTCCTATTGTGATAGCCAAGCCTATTCCTGCATCCTCTGGGCAAGCGTCTGAGATCCCCTCGTCTGAGCAATCATCTGCCCCTCCTCCCTCATCTGAGCCAGCAGTCACCTTCAGTGAGTCTAGAAAGAAGGCTGTTGCCAAGAAGCGGACCAGGAAATTTATTGCCTCCACTGAATCTGCTGAGAGTGAGGAAGAGACTCCTTCTGACCAACCTGAGCAAGAGACCTCATCTGCCCAAGTTGAGCCTGAAACCCCAGTAGTTCAAGCAGTTCCTATTCTAAAGGAGGTCAAGTTGGAAATTGAAGACATGACTCCTGAGGAATATGAAAAGTATGGGTTCACAGACAAACTCTCCTTCGGTCAGATGGTCTGCCTCGATGCTGACAGAGCAAGTGCCATGCCCACTCCTCCGATTAGCAAGAGCAAAGGGAAGAGTAAGGGGAAAGGGAAAAGGAAAGCCCAGGAAGTTGAGGAGGATCCCAACTTCCCTGTATGGAACGTAAAGATTCGGGCTGTTCACTACCCCAATGGAGAGGTCGCCTACTTCGATGATGCTACAGGGTTCCCTGGGTATGAAGAAGTAGAGAACATGAAGAGGGCATTCGAGGAGTCTATTGAATCAGAAAGACTCAGACGAGAGAGGGATGAACAAGAGCTTCAGCGAATAATTGCCCAGATAGACCAGAATGTACATGAGGCTGAGATCACCAGGCTTCAGAAAGAGAGTGAGGAGAGACAGAAGGAGAGGGAAAAGAAAAAGAGACACAAACACTGAACTCCCATTCCACATTTTTTTTTACTTAGAAAATTTTCTTTGTTTTTCATGCATACTTTATTCTTGCTTAGTATAGATTACCTGTATATGTTTTGCTTGTATACTCTAACATGTAATCTTTTTCATGTCAATAATATTTGTCCAAGTTACTTGTTCTTATCTATTGCCTTTATCTTTATGCTAATTCTTTCATATGAACTTAATCGATAAAACTGAGTTTGTCATCATCAAAAAGGGGGAGAATGTTAGAATCTTAAGTTTTGATGAAGACTAAAATATGAAAGAACTTAGAAAGCAATAGGTGAACATAGAATCCTAAGTAAAAGTGCAACCGGATGTGGACTTACTTCCGGATAGATTAGGACTAGCGCTCGCGGATGAATGTCTCTTCCCCCAGCGGCAGCAAGAAATTTACTTAGGAATTAACTTAGTCCATGAGCACTAGATATACAAAATCCTAAGACTAAGTTAAGATTCAACCGGAAGTGAATTTGCTTCCTGTTAGACTTAGACTGGCGCTGACTGATTGGAATAGATATCCCTAAGCGTCAGTGAAAGTGAGCAACATCCAGTAGAAGTGCTTCCGATAGCTCAGTGACTAGCGCTGGCTGTTGGATTGAATGAACACTGAGCGAGAGTGAGTAATAGTGAACAAAACCCTTCATCCAGCGGATTTACTTCCTGATGGAGAAGTGCTTCCGGATGCAAGGAAGACCTCTTAGACTAAGAACACTCCCACTGCATGTAACTATATGTTTATACTGTTAGACTAACACTCAGTGCAGCACACTCAGTAGAATTGCTTCCGGATGAGAATCTGCTTCCGCAAGCAATCAGAATGTCAGAAGTTGCAGTGTCAGAATGCTTTTGTCAGAGCAGAGGTGTCAGGACTACTTTTCAGAGATAAAGCAAGTCAACCCTGCTATGCATTGATGAAGCATTTATTGGGCAAACGGTAACATGGGTTAAACGGCCATATTCAAACGGCTCTCCCACCTACCAAGAGACAGATTGCTTGAAGACTATATAAAGAGACTCAAACCTCATTTATGAAGTTAACAATTATCTTTGAATACTCTTGAGAGAAGTTAGAGCGAGAAACTAAGAACATCTTCAAGCATTCAAAGCTGCCCAGAAAAGTAAAGAGCATTTAACACATCGAGTGATCATTCTCATCTACATATTCTGTACTCTTTGGAGTTAAGTCTCTTTCTGTTATAAGAGCATTGACTGTACTTAAGTGTGTAACACTATCCGTTCTTTGAGAGAACTCAGTTTGTAAAATCCTTTAAGTGTAAAGGTTAACCCCTTGCTCGGTGTGAGGGGGAGCTAGTTAGAAAGGTTACAAGTGAGCCTTGTGTAAAACTTGTGGTTGTAAGGTTGCAAGTGATCCCGTCCAAAACTTGCTGTTTTAAGGTTTCAGGTGAACCCGATTTAAAACCTGAGAGATAGTGGAACTCGGCCTGGGTGGTTGAGAACTGGACGTAGGTCAGGTAGACCGAACCAGTATAAATATTGTGTTGGTTTTATTTAAGCATTTATTTTTGAAGCACAATTCACCCCCCCCTTGTGCATCCATTACTTTCATAATTGTCCCTTGTTACATCAGAAATGAATCACATCAAGCAACTTTTTATAAGTTGGGCTCACTCCACTTTCCATTTCTAATTCTAAGTCATCAATTCCCACAACCAAACAGGCCCAAGGAAACGAGAAAATAATAATGATAATATAATAACACTAATAATAACGAAAACTAACACTTATCTATTTTTTTTGTTTTACTTTAATATTTTTATTCATATCTAACTTCCCTTTTTTGTAATTATTCATTTATACATAAGATTGAAATTCGTGGCTGTCACCCAAGAGGGGGGGTGAATTGGGTGAGGGAATAAAAATTAAACTCTTTTCGAAAGACTGCTTGTGCTCGGTGATGATGATAATAAATAATGCTATGCACAAGTCAGTATGCTATGTGATGCAAAATAGAATGATCAAGTATAAATATATGCACACATAAATTTATCCTGGTTCGGTCACCCAGACCTACATCCAGTCCCCAGGCTACACCTGAGATTTCCAATCCACTATTCTTGTTTAAACCGGGCACAAGAGAAGCCTTTACACTTTAGGTTTTACGAGCACGGGTTCACCTAACAACCCACAGGTTTTACACCGGGTTCACCTGCAAACCTTACAAATGCAAGTTTTACGGGCTAACTTGCAACCTATGGAGATTTAGAAAACTTCTAAATGCTCCCCCTTACAAAATGTAAGATTACAATTATGTTCACTCTATGAACTGATTGTGCTAAACACTTAAGCTCGAATGACTCTCTCTCTAAGAGTAGATGATGTTACTCACTTAAGCACAAAAGAATCACTCTCTAAGAATATTACATATCTAAGTCCGAGAGTAGAAGATGAGAGGAATGTAGAATAGTGTTTCAGACAATAAGCTCCGTTCTCTCTACCTCTTCTAAGTGTAGATGTTCCTTTTATACCAGCCTCTGATTATCCAACCGTTGGAGAGGCAATAAGGCCGTTTGAATATAGCCGTTGGGCCTTGTTTACGTTGTCCTCATTAATGCACAGCAGAGTTGACTTTGCTTTATCTGAATAGGGTGCTTTGTCCAGCTGTTCTGTCAACACTGTTCTGACAACACTGTTCTGGCAAAAGTCGTTCTGACATCTATACACTGTACGGTCTGACTCTTGCTTGTTGTCAGATGAGGACTTCGTTCCTCAAGCATAAGTCCAGGATGCTAAGAGACTTACTATCGGAAGCTCTCTTGCTAACTGAAGTGAAGCTCGTGGACTCTAACATTCTGCTTGCTATCATAGAGGAACTTTGTCTTCCAAGCACTTGTCCATGAATGATAAGAGTGCTTTGCTATTGGATGCTCTCTTGCTATCAGACGCTCTCTTATGGACTCCGACTCTTGTGGGTAGTATGAGCTTTGACACCTTGAGTGAATCTTCAGATTATGTTCTCATACTCCTCATGCTTGGTAGGTAACAATGTTGTTTGAATATCTGTTATCCTTTTGTTACCGTTGGAAGGAACATCTTCTTAAATGCTCAGCAGGGTTGACTTGCTTTATCTCTGAAAAGTAGTCCTGACACCTCTGCTCTGACAAAGCATTCTGACTTCCGAGTATGTGACATTTACTCTTGTACTCTTGCTGACGGATGATCATCGTTCATCCGGAAGTGGCAATCTTGCTCTGCAAGTGTTAATCTCTGAAATCCAATGCCAAGAGTCTTTGCATCCGGAAGCTCAGTTGCATCCGGAAGTGTGATTAAGTTCTGCACATACTGGTTAGTCCAACATAGCAATATATATAATCAGATATAGTAAAACTATACATGTTGTGGGAAGTTTGCTATGGGAAGTAGTCTTACTTAGACTATGTTCTGATCTGGTCTATGATGTATCCGGAAGCATTTTTACATCCGGAAGTAAAACTACTAGATGAAGGATCTTGGTTCACTATAACTCACTCTCACTTAGTGTATTTCATCCCAACACTCAGCGCTAGTCACTAAGCTATCGGAAGCACTTTTACTTGACGTAGTGAACTCACTGACGCTTAGGGTGAAATCTATTCTATCAGTCTGCGCCAGTCAAGATCTAACAGGAAGCAACTTCACTTGATGTTGCATTTCCGCTGACGCTCGGGGTTATATCTAGTCTATCAACCTGCGCCAGTCTAAATCTAATAGGAAGTGCTTTCACTCGGCGAAGTAGACTTACTGACGCTTGGGGTAATAACTATTCTATTGCTCTGCGCCAGTCTAAGTCTAACAGGAAGCGCTTTCACTTGGGAAAGTAGACTCACTGACGCTTGGGGTAATATCTATTCTGTCGCTCTGCGCCAGTCTAAGTCTAACAGGAAGCAAACTCACTTCCGATTGAAACATAGCTTAGTCTTAAGGTTTTGTGTACCTAATTCTCATGGACTAAGTTAAATCCCTAGTGAGTTACTCGCTGCCGCTGGGGGATGACACATTTATCCGCGTGCGCGAGTCCTAATCTATCCGGAAGTGGTCTTACATTCTCAAGTGATCTAACTCAGGATTCTAACCATGTCATCTAATCCTTCCTAAGTGTTAATTATGTTCTCTTTAGTACTAGACCATATCATACCTTAGTCACCATCAAAACTTAAGATTCTAACATTCTCCCCCTTTTTGATGATGACAAACCCTATAGATGACTAGAGAACATAATTAAACTTAGATCACTCATCCTAGAGCTATATTCCTTTCCCCAGTTCTCTCCCCAAAAATCTAGGCATCTTATCTATCTCTCAGCTCTAGACATCTCATGTCTCATCTCTCGCTAGACATCTCATGTCTCATCTCTCGCTAGACATCTTATATCTCATCTCTAGACATCTCATCTCATCTCTAGACATCTCATCTCTCTCCCCCTTTTGGCTTCATCAAAATCCAACAGGTGCAAGCTAGCCTTAGGGATGGGGATACTTTTATCGTTCTCCTAGGAATGGGCTTTCTATCTAACATTACTTTTCTCCCTATGTATCGCTAATAAAGATTTGTTCTAGACTATTCAATACAATGTACGAGAATTAACAAGGAATAGCAATGATGGCTCATGATCCTAAATGATTGTATTCTCCCTAAACACTATGTAGGATAGTTAAACATGTTTTTCAAAGGAGATATTGATACATCAAATCTAATCATAATTAAATTAAGATCAAAACATACAAAACAGTTTTCTTTTTGAAGGTGAAAATTCTTTCCAAATGTAATTTTGATCCTCTCGAATTGATTAACATGATATCAAAAATAATTTTGATGTGTTTAAAAATTATGATATCAAATGAAATATGTGATTTTAAATTCAAATGAGATGAAATCTGATACCTAATGAAATCAAATGAGATCTGTGAGTTTGAACTTGTGGTATCAAAGGAAATGATTGAATGCCAAATGAAATTTGTGATACCATATGAAATGAAATCAAATCAAATGAAATTTGTGTTTTTAAAAGTGCCAAAAATAATTTCCAAACAAATTGCATCACAGCATCTTAAGAGTTTATTATCGATGACAGCATGTGACTCTCTATCTTCAAGGGATCATTAACAGGTAATGTCCACTTACTTCTCTTCTATATTAAGATTAATCATCATTAAATCAAGAAAGGAAGCATATAAGAGAGGTATGTTATCAATTACTTTCCAGCATGTCATTTAGAGGATACAGATGTGTGAGCTAGGATGATTTTCTAAGACAGTGAATGATTTTGAAGTCAATGCAGATTGAGAGAAACATCCTAAGTTGACACCCTTACCAATGCCATGTATGCATCATATGTAAGAAATGGTAAGGTGTAGATGTTACCACAGATGAGGGATACTCATACTCTATTAGACTCAGGAATCTGAATCATACGCAGATAAGCATGCTTCCTGACATCTTCAAGAGATGTGCTATCTCAAGTGGAAACCCCTAGCGCAAGTGCTTTGATGATTCGCTTCGGCAAGCTGAGCTACAACCACAAGCAGACATGACTGGGCAGTCACTCTACTCTTCCCATGGTTCAATAGTTGGCCTGCTATCGAAGGCGCTGATTGTTGTGAAAGCAACCTTGCTCAAACTTGATGATTGGTCCTGCATATTCTTGAGGAAACAAATGCTTTCTGATGGTCAGTGAAAGAACTTAAGATTTAACATTGAAGACCATCCTCAGGACATTCAAGTCAATCTGTGTTAATCAGCACAAGTTAATAATTTTAAGAAATCATGCTTGCTAATTGGTTTGAGAAAATATGAGCAATGATTATGTGAAAACTAATTTTGAAATTGTCTATACGTTCACATAGTTTCACTATCAAGACATGAACTCTATTTACTCTCATAGATAAATATCAATGTGATAGTACAAAGAGTATCAAACAGGTGGCATATTTTCAGAGTTTCATAAGCAAGTATAGTTCAATAAATATGCCTCAAGGATGTTCATGTTAGATCATGAAGACAAGTGAATTATTAACACTATGAAATTTTGAAAGAAAAAAAAAATCTTCATCCTCACAAAAATGAAATACTGGAAATTTTCATGCTCACAGAATAGTTTGATTTTAAGACTAAATTCGGTTTACAAAAACAATCAAATTTCAGCATATGATTACGAGAATAATTTCCAAATATTAGCTCGAGTTCTTCTAGATATGGTCAGTGTGATCTCATTGTTCTTAGGATATCAACAAGCTCGAAATTAATACAGATTATAGCATGCTTGTGATACTATGCCATGTTTTACAGATCTAGCAGAGTTTAATTCAAGGCATTTCCTAAGATTTCTAATGCATGTCAGACAAGAGAGAGACTATCCATTAAATTTCACAACAGAATATGTAAGGGATAGAAATGCTCATGTGTATTGGCGAGAGTTTCTCAGGTTTAGTATAGCCATTCCACACATCTTGATAAGAGGCATTTTCGTTGCCATTCTCTCTTGGTCATTCTCATTGTTCAAGCTTCAATAATCTGTGTCAACATTCTTAAACCACAAACTTGAATCGAGATCATTAGTAGATTGAGAACTTAAGATGTAATTAAGAGGGATGTATTGTTCTCGAACCCATAGCTGCTTATGCATTGAAAAACTTGATGCAAGAGATACCATATGAAATGGAAAATCAGAAATAACTTTTGAATGCTATCATGAGGAATGGTTGTCATGTAAGTTTAAAGAGGATCGGAATCTGTTTTGAAAGTTTGCATTTCAAAAAGGATCTTTCAAAAATCAAGGTGAATGTATAAACTATTTTCTTTTCTGAGAGGCGCCCCAAAAAAAAAAATTGCTAAGCATATATGAGTAAAACGATTTAGACACCATATGAAAAACTCTGAAGAAGGTTTTTTTTTGGTTTTTGTTTGTGTCAAAATTCTGAAACTAGTTCTGAATCTTCTTAACAGTGTCAGAAATCTTGGAACACAATGATTCAGCATGCACAAATTCAGAAGGTTTTGAAGAAGGTTCAGTTTCAAGGTGTCGGACTTCTTGAATTTGTAAAATCTGTATGCATTATATCAGAAAATGAATTTGATATGATAGGGTCGTTTTTACAGAAAATAAGTGTTCATCACAGATAAGGGAAATCATATCAGTTTCAGAGAAATAAAAGCTGTTGAGCCCATCATGCATTTACTAGCCAAGTGATTATTCAAGTAAAGAGGAAGGTAAGAATGATATCACCATAGCTCCATTCGCATCTAGCAGTAGCTCGCTTGATTTTGGTTGGCAATGCATGGAATCTATATTTAGAGCAGTACCAAAATCTATGCGTGACGAATGCTTATCAAGACTTGACTAATTGTTCAGATGAGGTACAGTCCTGAGTCTTGCTGAGGCTAATAGGATGGATTGGAGCTGGTGCAGAGGGATGAATTTACTTTGTGATCACTACCACTGGCATCTCTGGCCTCTTGAACCCATACTTCATACACAGCTCTTCACTCAGATTGGGTGCTGGCGCAGAGGGAGACACAGGTTCAGCAGAAGGTATCTCCGCAGGTTGATCACTCAGCGCTATCTCAAGTTTGCCTCTGAGCTAGCAGATTGTTGGGGGCACATGAATCAGATGGCTCACTGTGGGGGGAGGAGATCTTCCTTTTAGCAAGGGTCTTCTTCACCCTTGTCTTGCTGAACCTTCGGATTGCCCTTCCTACAAAATACCAGATAGTTCCTTCCTTTTGTATCCAAGTCTGGATCTGAAGGTCAGTTTGTAGGCTATATATAGTTCACATGCATTTAGATTACGTCCTATGTGTATGGCATGGTGAATCTTTCATGACTATATGCACAAGGATATACAAGGTTTTTGATCAAGATAGTCATGGACAGTATGTAGATTATGAACATTACTTATTTCTTCAAGCTTTCTTCTATGATGAATATAATGTTCACATCTTAGGATGCTTAATGTAAAATCTCAATAAGTCCATCTAACATTAGCATAGGAGATTTTACTATCAAATGCTTCGTTGCTAAGTGATCCCTTGCTTACCCAAGGAGATCTTCTATACTTATCCTTGGTTCGAAGCACTTTCTTCTGAGAGGTAGGATTCAAGAGCCTTTTCAATGATGATCGAGGAATCCACTCTCTCTTGTTCTTCTCAGGATAGTTGAGTGGAACTTTGTGATAGCTCATCCTTGAGAAAGAACCATTGTCCCTTGTGGTGGCCGACAACTTCTTATGATTGTACCAGTGGGTTTCAGCAGTTGCATCACCACGAGTTCTCTTCTTTGGGATAAGAGGAACTCTTGATCTATCCTGCACAAGTAAGGCACTAGGAGGATGTTTTGGTACCCATTTGTACTTGGGTCCTACATGGTTAGCACTGGACCTTACTTGTCCTTTAGGAATCCATACAAACTTATTTCTCACATTTGAATTTCTTCTAAGACTGCATGTGTGAGAAATATGTCCTAATCTACCACAATAATGACAGATAATGGAATGATAATCAAAATGAGGCTTCCTATCATTATCATGATTAGTTTTCTTTAGAAAAGCTTTTTGTTCCTTTGAAATTTCAGTTTCTTTTGAAAGCTTTTCTTTTTCCTTCAACACGTGTTTACAATCAACACATTTTTCAAGACATGTTGAAGTTTTCCCTACCGATAGTGGGCTAGCTATCGGAACCACTAGTTCTTTAAAAGAACCCTCGGAAACTTTAGATGTAGAAGAAGAAATTAGTTTTTCAAGTTTCCTATCTTTTTCTTTTAAGCCTAGAAGTTCTTTTGCAAGTTTACAATATTCAGTATATAACTCATTGTATGCATCTTGCAAATCAGAGAGTTCAATTTCAGATCCAGATACCTCACTTTCTGAATCTTCTAGGCAGAGATGGATACTCTCTTCACTGAAGTCTGCTTCCTCAATATCAGTTTCCAAAAGCTCATCAGTAGATGATCCACAAAGAGCACGAGTTGAGCTTTGGACAGCTGTGCTTTCAAGAGATGGGTTAGAAGCATATATCACATCAAGAGTATTCCAAATATCTCTAGCACTAGAGCAATGTTTGATTTTCTGGAAATCATTTTCAGTTAAGCCTTTGTATAAAATTTGCATTGCTCTAATGTTTAAGGAAAACAAATTTTTCTCCCTTTCAGTCCAGTTTCCTCTTGGTTTGAAATCAAAATCATTTTCAAAAATATCCCACATTTTCAAACTAGTGGATTTTATAAAACTTTCCATTCTTGCTTTCCACCAACAAAAATCAATATTTTCTAACACAGGTGGAATGGTATGATCAAAGCCTTTGGAAAACATTTTAACCCAAATCAGCCAAGGTCTTTGCACTTGAGATCGTTGGATCCTTTAAACAAGTGACCTGCTCTGATACCAAATGAAATTCGTGGCTGTCACCCAAGAGGGGGGGTGAATTGGGTGAGGGAATAAAAATTAAACTCTTTTCGAAAGACTGCTTGTGCTCGGTGATGATGATAATAAATAATGCTATGCACAAGTCAGTATGCTATGTGATGCAAAATAGAATGATCAAGTATAAATATATGCACACATAAATTTATCCTGGTTCGGTCACCCAGACCTACATCCAGTCCCCAGGCTACACCTGAGATTTCCAATCCACTATTCTTGTTTAAACCGGGCACAAGAGAAGCCTTTACACTTTAGGTTTTACGAGCACGGGTTCACCTAACAACCCACAGGTTTTACACCGGGTTCACCTGCAAACCTTACAAATGCAAGTTTTACGGGCTAACTTGCAACCTATGGAGATTTAGAAAACTTCTAAATGCTCCCCCTTACAAAATGTAAGATTACAATTATGTTCACTCTATGAACTGATTGTGCTAAACACTTAAGCTCGAATGACTCTCTCTCTAAGAGTAGATGATGTTACTCACTTAAGCACAAAAGAATCACTCTCTAAGAATATTACATATCTAAGTCCGAGAGTAGAAGATGAGAGGAATGTAGAATAGTGTTTCAGACAATAAGCTCCGTTCTCTCTACCTCTTCTAAGTGTAGATGTTCCTTTTATACCAGCCTCTGATTATCCAACCGTTGGAGAGGCAATAAGGCCGTTTGAATATAGCCGTTGGGCCTTGTTTACGTTGTCCTCATTAATGCACAGCAGAGTTGACTTTGCTTTATCTGAATAGGGTGCTTTGTCCAGCTGTTCTGTCAACACTGTTCTGACAACACTGTTCTGGCAAAAGTCGTTCTGACATCTATACACTGTACGGTCTGACTCTTGCTTGTTGTCAGATGAGGACTTCGTTCCTCAAGCATAAGTCCAGGATGCTAAGAGACTTACTATCGGAAGCTCTCTTGCTAACTGAAGTGAAGCTCGTGGACTCTAACATTCTGCTTGCTATCATAGAGGAACTTTGTCTTCCAAGCACTTGTCCATGAATGATAAGAGTGCTTTGCTATTGGATGCTCTCTTGCTATCAGACGCTCTCTTATGGACTCCGACTCTTGTGGGTAGTATGAGCTTTGACACCTTGAGTGAATCTTCAGATTATGTTCTCATACTCCTCATGCTTGGTAGGTAACAATGTTGTTTGAATATCTGTTATCCTTTTGTTACCGTTGGAAGGAACATCTTCTTAAATGCTCAGCAGGGTTGACTTGCTTTATCTCTGAAAAGTAGTCCTGACACCTCTGCTCTGACAAAGCATTCTGACTTCCGAGTATGTGACATTTACTCTTGTACTCTTGCTGACGGATGATCATCGTTCATCCGGAAGTGGCAATCTTGCTCTGCAAGTGTTAATCTCTGAAATCCAATGCCAAGAGTCTTTGCATCCGGAAGCTCAGTTGCATCCGGAAGTGTGATTAAGTTCTGCACATACTGGTTAGTCCAACATAGCAATATATATAATCAGATATAGTAAAACTATACATGTTGTGGGAAGTTTGCTATGGGAAGTAGTCTTACTTAGACTATGTTCTGATCTGGTCTATGATGTATCCGGAAGCATTTTTACATCCGGAAGTAAAACTACTAGATGAAGGATCTTGGTTCACTATAACTCACTCTCACTTAGTGTATTTCATCCCAACACTCAGCGCTAGTCACTAAGCTATCGGAAGCACTTTTACTTGACGTAGTGAACTCACTGACGCTTAGGGTGAAATCTATTCTATCAGTCTGCGCCAGTCAAGATCTAACAGGAAGCAACTTCACTTGATGTTGCATTTCCGCTGACGCTCGGGGTTATATCTAGTCTATCAACCTGCGCCAGTCTAAATCTAATAGGAAGTGCTTTCACTCGGCGAAGTAGACTTACTGACGCTTGGGGTAATAACTATTCTATTGCTCTGCGCCAGTCTAAGTCTAACAGGAAGCGCTTTCACTTGGGAAAGTAGACTCACTGACGCTTGGGGTAATATCTATTCTGTCGCTCTGCGCCAGTCTAAGTCTAACAGGAAGCAAACTCACTTCCGATTGAAACATAGCTTAGTCTTAAGGTTTTGTGTACCTAATTCTCATGGACTAAGTTAAATCCCTAGTGAGTTACTCGCTGCCGCTGGGGGATGACACATTTATCCGCGTGCGCGAGTCCTAATCTATCCGGAAGTGGTCTTACATTCTCAAGTGATCTAACTCAGGATTCTAACCATGTCATCTAATCCTTCCTAAGTGTTAATTATGTTCTCTTTAGTACTAGACCATATCATACCTTAGTCACCATCAAAACTTAAGATTCTAACAAAGATTACCTAAACATATCACAAACTTAATATGATATTAAATTTTTAATCAAATCTGTTTAATTTATATTTAATGACTTACCAAGTACACACACTAAATATATATCAAATAGGCTAAAGAATTTTATTGGTCCCTTAATTTTGAACAAAATCATGTTGTCGTGTCTTAACTATGAAAAGTGTGTTTTTGGTCTATTTAAATTTGTAAAACATGTGTTTTTAGTCCTTTTAAATTAACTCCGTTAACTTTCTTAACAGAAAATGTTTACGGTACAAAATTAAATGCCAAGTCACATAATAAACATTTAAAAGGACAATTTTTAATATCTTTCCACATATTCTTTTAAAAAACAAAAATAAAAAAGTTACAAATGAAAATCGCAGATTGTCAGTGCATCACTATCATTGTTTACAAAATCCCTTTCCCTCTCCTTCCCCTTCCTCGCATTCTCCGATTCTCAAATCGCAGATTGTCGTCTTCTTCTTCTTCTTCCTTGAGTCAAAGGAAACTCAAACTCAGTTCTTATATCTCTTCTATATATGACTCACATTAAACAGTACTCATGGAGAAAGCCGTCTTCGAACGTGTAGGATATAGTGCATCGTCTTAAGAGACATGTGGTGCCACGCTTTTTCCTCTAGAAAAACACTGGATCATACTACAGAGAAGTACATGGAATATAGAAATAAAAGGAAGACCTGGGGAAGAAGATTATGGATTATGATTGCCAAGGATTGTTAATTGGTTTGTTAATTGGTGTTAATGATGATTCTCGTTTTCTTCCTTCCATTTTCTATCAGACACAAAAAAAGCATATATAATTTGAACCTACAAGGATTTTATAGACTGTATATGCAATGGAGGTTAAGGTTAGGGGAGGGTGCCAAATGCCTTCTTGTTTACAATAAGAATATATATATTAGAGTTGAATTTCTTTTTTATCTGTAATATTTTTATTTTTTAATTTAATAATATTAAATAACATTTTAATATTTCACCGTCAGCATATTAATTTCGCACAATCATCATTTTCCGTTAGAGAAGTTAACGGTGTTAATTTAAGGGACCAAAAACACACTTTCTAAAGTTAAGGGCCCAAATTATAACTCTCTAAGTTAAAGGATCAAAAACATACTTTAGTCTATCAAATATAATAAAAATGGGAGTCACCACCTACCCCTACTCTTGATGCTAGGGGTGTGCAAAATTTCCTATCCAATCTCATGGCTTTTTGGAAAGGGGAATTCTCATCAAAAAAATTTTCGAGATGGGATGCCCGAATATATATGTTTGTAATTTTATATGATTTTCTAAGAAAAAAATGCATGTGTTATTTGTATCAGGTATGAGTATATGTGTCACACTCTAAAGTTCTATAACGTGACCGTCACGAAGTATTGACTAATCTCACTTCATAAGTCATTTCAATTAACTATTATATACTAACACATACCATAATTGCATCAAAATTTGAAGGATTTAAACTATAATCAAATTCATTTATCCTTAACTATACTTCATGTTTTTAAACAAATCTAAACTTGTCAAGATTACAAAATATCTAAAACATCACTAACAGTTTTCCTCTCTTACGAATCATTAAATTTACAAGTCATATGTCACTTCTAAACTACCAATTGTCATTCATGGTCACCTATTAACTTCAACATAACCATGATTTGAAGGATCAAGAACGAACCTAAAATAGGGGAAGAACAGGTAATGGTCAACTAATTTCTAAATGCTCAATTCAATTCAAAATAGGAAAAACATATATAAAAGGCTCAACAATGCTTTCATACTTCAAAAATACGAGGTACATATTAATTACACCACCACCCGTTCTAACCAACAGCACTATATTCATGAACTTCCTCATGTAAATCAAATAATACTCAAAACATATATCATAATTCTTAGCCAGTTTGTGCAGAAAAATATCCCAAGAAATGGACAACCAGTCTAAATCGAAAAACAAAGCAAAGCAATCACATTTGAAACTTTAAGAATCACCATACTTTACAGCTTCTATAATATCATATCAAATCTTTTCCTAACTCTCACGAGTCCAAATTCTCTTCAATAACATCAAAATATAACCAATTTCTCGTCTATCCAAAACTTAATTTGATCTTTCAGTTAAAAAAACACTTTATTTGATCAACAGTGAAATCTAGCTCATATGCAAACTAATTAACCCATTGACAATCATTTGTAAGCAATAATAGGTACAATAAAATCATCAAATCCATGTCAGTTGCCAAAAAGTTCGAAACCCTCTTCAAAACCTACCGAAATCAAACTTTTTCTAACACATATAACTCACAAGGCATGCAGAGTCAAATAACTACTTCAATGAGCTTATTCTCATATTTCTCAAGAGTTCATAGTCATATTCAAAGGAATAAAATACTTGTAATATCTAATAATGAAAATATATCCCAATTCAATTCGACCACTGGAATAAAAAATGTAGAATACTTCAAAACACATCATAACACAAAACCAGCTTTAAATATTTATATAATACTTTCTTAATCACAATGTGAGGCTCTCACATGCTGCCACTAATAATTTAACCATTTCCAACAAAAAAACAAAGAAAGAACTCCTCAAACTCAAGTAGAATCATGTCCTACAAGATCGTACATGACATTACAACAAACTCGTTATTTCTTCATCAAAGACCAAACAGAATGAGGAATCAATCCAAAACAGAGGAAAACTAGAATTCAAAGAAGTCTGGAAATTTCTGACCTGTAAAACCATATTTTAATCAAATTTACTTAAACTTTAATTTTATATTACACATCCCCCACACATACAGTTCAAATACAATTCATTATCCTTAATTCATTCACATATCTATACTTAAATTTAAAGTCAACAACTCTCAATAACAGTTAATTTTTTCCCCTAAAATCAGTTTGATCAGTGCAGAAGTAAAACCAGAATCCTTACAATTAACATACAAGACAAAGAACATCCAAGAATTTCCACAGCCACCAATATGCACTTCCATATACAAACATATATCATTCCTATTCTAATCCTAATCACCTTTAATCAACAATTGCAAACACCCATGAATCAAAATTCATTCCAACCACACTGTATATTTTCTCAAAATCACTGAAAGGAAAAAATAATAGAGGCATTGCAAATTAAAATCAAGCAGAAACATCTTTTAGAATTTCGAAAATCCCCTTCCAAACTCAGAAAATCTTCACATGCATGCACAAAATAAGTTTACTCATTCATATAACACTTTCTAAATTATTAAACTTGTATACTAAAGTCAGAACCGAATCGGACAACAAGAAAAGAAAAGAACCACAGGATTCGCAAACTCATGAAACTCCACAAATCAAGACAATTAATCACAAAGCTTTCTGGTACAATTTCACATGAATATTATTTCACAATTCAATTCATTTAATATACTCCCTCCGGTCCTAAATATAAGACCTAATTGACTTTTCTGAAAAATCCTTAAAAAGCAAAATAAGTTAATTATAAATTGTTTTACCTAATTTTTTCCCTTAAACTAGTTTATTTTACCTATAAACTAATGGATAATCTAAAAATATATCAAATATGTCATCATTTAATAACCTATTTCGCAACCTTAATCTCTCCATAAAAAGTCAATTAGGTCCTATATTTAGGACCGGAGGTAGTATATACCAAGGCACAGTCACTGTGAATCAAAATGTATGCATATGAACACTCAAACTCTTCCATTGTAACATTAAAATTTAAATTATAACAATAAAGTACCTTAAACCAGCACATTCCAATCACATTTCACAAACTAGCCAAAGAAGACCCGAATACTTAAACATGCTAGACCACTTGGTAACTCCATTGAACTTATAAAATCAGTAATTTGAAGCTTAATGTCTTAGAAAAGCCCAAACCCATCAAATCAGTGTACACAAACTTAGGCCTTTTCGGTCAAACTCTTCAAATGCCACCATTTCTACCCAAATCCATCCCCTTATCCTCTAGAATGAAGCTTGAACTTTATTTTAATGAACTATTATTCCTAAAACAGAAACCCCACTCGGCCTCTTTTCCAAAAATGCAGAAGAACGAAGAAAAATGGATATAGAAATATAGAGGAAGATGACCTGAGGTTGATTTCGCCTTCACCTACGTCTGTGGCGGCTTATTCCGTCGTAAATCGGCGACTTTGTCGCCGGAGAGGAAGAAAAATGGGACGGCCGAGAGAGAGAAGAGGGAACTCGGTTTTGAGAAGAGTGAGTAGTGAAATGACGATGAAGCCGGTGCTTGTTTGGTTTTAGAAGGGGAGGCGAGGGGTAATTTATTAGTTGACAATTATACCCCTCAATCTTTCATTATTATTTAGGGAAAATTAAATACAAGTCCCTGGTGAGGGACATAACACTGGAAAAGTCCCAAAAACTTGAAAAATTGAAGTAGAGTCCCTTGGGACCCCACTTTAATTATTTCTGAAAGTGTGGGCCCCACATTTAATATTAAAAAATGAGGTGGGGAGAGGAGAGAGGAGAGAGAGGTGGGTGTGGGGGAATTTTTTAATATTAAATGTGGGGCCCACACTTTCAGAAATAATTAAAGTGAGGTCCCAAGGGACTCTACTTCAATTTTTCAAGTTTTTGGGACTTTTCCAGTGTTATGTCCCTTACCAGGGACTTGTATTTAATTTTCCCTATTATTTATTGTTAAAAATATTTCACTAACCAAATAATGAATATTTTCGGCAAAAAAACAAAATAATGAATATTATTTCTCGCAACAAAAGTTTCCATATTTTTAATAATAATTAATAAAAGTCTACAACATCAAATACAGAGTTAAGTCCTAAGATTTACATGTTTTTAAATGTTTAAAATAAGGATTTTAAGGTATTTGAGAAAAATTATGTTCTTGATGACTCCCAAATTTTTCTAAGATTAAATACATATTTTAAGTATATCTTGAGAGTCTATAGTCTAAATTTAAAAGAAACAAAAAGAGAATTGTTGTTGTTCTTATTATTATTATTATTATTATTATTATTATTATTATGAAGGTGCTGCGAAAGAAGAAAGGAAGAACGATTGATTATTACAAGGAAAGAAGAAAAAGACGAAAATAACACAAACAGAATTTCCAAGCAAAATGAACCCAAAAAGTTTGAGGAACGCGTCAGAATTGAAACGAGTATATCTAGCGAACGAAAAGTCAAATTGGGACGATTCCAAAACGAGAAGAAAGATCAGATTCTGAACTATCAAATGACATACTAAACGTCGCAAAACTCGACGGAAAAGTTGACGAACAAACACAAACAATTATGACCTAAAAACATAATTAGAAAAGATGAAAAAACACAAAACAATGACAAACAAGAACACAAAGAACCTGAGTTTAGATATGAAGCTCTGATGCCAAGATGGTGCGAACCCACCAGGGATAAACCCACCCACAATCAATCTAAAATGTACACAACCCCAAGAAAGTTAAACAAAGGTTTGAACGATCCACTTAAACCATTGAGCACGAAAGAACAAGGACCCGAAGTGTTGGAAGACACCACAAGGTTGATCAAGCTTTGATAAGTCTGTTAGTTCAATGAAGAACCCTAGAGAGAAGCCCTCTCGACAAGTGCATAAACCAACTTCTAAATTCTCAAATTCAAGTCTGCCTTCAAAAGAGGCTTACAAAGTATTTAAATGTTACAAACAAATAAAGTTTAACCTAAAATTCGCACAAAAACAATGGGCCAAAAGTAACAAGAGTTTAAAGCCCAAAATTACATTATTTAAGCCCAAATAAACCTTCCCATGTGTAACTCTTGGTCAAACCCTTTAATTTTGTCTTTGAGCCCAAAATATGTTCAAACAGCTCCAAGTTCACCCCAAATAACATTTGTGATGTTTTCAGCATCTTTATTCTCAATTGTTGAACCAATTGTCATTTGCTTTGTCCATGCTTCTTGCACTAATCCATTCAATGCCTCCTTGATGCTCTTGAATCTTGTTTTTGTGATTGGTCATTGTTAGAATCTTAAGTTTTGATGAAGACTAAAATATTAAAGAACTAGTTGATCACATAGGAAGAATTAGGCTAAAAGTGAATCCTAAGTTAAGTCACAACCGGATGCAGAATTACTTCCGAATGGATTAGAACTAGCGCTCGCGGATGGAATACACATCCCATAGCGGAAGCAAGTGAGGCACTAAGTCAGAACCTAGTCTAGGCTATTAGAGTATTGAACCTTGATGAAGACTAAGTTAGGACACAACCGGATGCAAAATCGCTTCCAGAAGACTTGGAGTAAAATAACGTGACTGACGCTCACGGATGAAGAATACGTCCCATAGCGGAAGTCAATAACATGCTAAGTCAGAACCTAGTCTAAGTAAGATTGCTTCCCACAGCAAACACGCTTCCCACAGCATGTATAATTCTTACTGCACTTGATTATATATACACTACTCTGTTGGACTAACAATTATGTGCAGAACTTAGTTTTACTTCCAGATGCAAATGAGCTTCCGGATGCAAATACTCTTGGCACTGGGATTCTGAAAATAGCACTTGCAGAGCAAGATTGCCACTTCCGGATGCACGATGATCATCCGTCAGCAAGAGTACAAGAGACAGAACGTACATATGCCCAGAAGTCAGAATGCTTTTGTCAGAGCAGAGTTGTCAGAGTTGCTTTTCAGAGATAAAGCAAGTCAACCCTGCTGAGCATTTATGGAGCATTAATGGACCCAACGGTAACAAGGGTTTAACGGCAATATTCAAACGGGATTGTTACCTACCAAGCATGAGGAGTATGAGAGATGCTATATAAGGAATTACTTCATCATTTATGAAGCACAAAACATAATCTGAGAAATCATTCAAGCATTCAAAGCTCATACTACCCAGAAAGCAAGAGAGCACTTATTGTATTCGAGAGTTATTCTCTAGTCTTCTTGTACCTCTTGTATTTAAGTCTCTTCATTTATTGAGAGCATTTATTGTACTTAAGTGAGTAACATTATCTGTTCATTGAGTGAACTAAGTTAGAAAATCCTTGTTTAAAGGTTAAACCCTTACAAGTAGTAAGGGGGAGCGAGTTAGGTTGTAAGGTTGCAAGTGAGCCCGGAAAACTTGTGGTTGTAAAGGTTGCAGGTGAACCCGTTGTAAAACCTGTGGTTTAGTGGAACTCAATCTGGGTGATTGAGAACTGGACGTAGGTCAAGAACTTGGACCGAACCAGTATAAAAGTGTTGTGTATTTTAATTTTCTAAGTTTTATTTTGTAGCACAATTCACCCCCCCTCTTATGCATCCTCACTTTCATTTGGTATCAGAGCGAGGTCTTTCTGACTTGATTCCAACGAATCTAGAAAGAGAAGATCTAGTGATGGATGCAGATCAACATTCTCTCCCTGATGTAGCCATCCAGCCAAACAAGCCTCCAGGCTTTGATGGGTATAACTATCCCTTCTGGAAATTCAAGATGGAGAACCTTCGAATCTGGGATGTTATAGAGCATGGTGACAATATTCCACTTGATGATGAAGGTTTTGAGAAGCCTCGATCCAGCTTCACCAATGATGATTACTTCAAGGTGGAACTGAATTACAAGGCCATCCACTATATTCAATGCGCCCTGAGCCAGAAGGAGTTCCACAGGATAAGCCACTACAAAACAGCAAAGGAAATGTGGGAGGCTCTTGAGGCAGCTCATTCCGGAACCAAAGGAGTGAAGGCCAGACGTGTTGAGATGCTGGTGGAGGAATTTCACAAGTTCACAATGCTTCCTGATGAGCCAATCAGAGATTTGGAGCTCAGATTCACCCACCTCATAAACAACCTGGCTTCACTAGGAAAGAACATCCCTAAGAGGGAACAGGTAAGTAAAATTCTAAAAGTATTAAAGGGTGACTGGCTTACAAAGGTAACTATTTTGCAGGAAGTACAGGGAGAGTCAACCAGTTCTGTCATTGCCTTATTTGGTTCTCTGGCTGAGTATGAACCAACCCTGTTAGCACAAAGGGCTCCACAAGCAGCAGCTAAAGCCAAGAACCTTGCCCTAGTTGCTCCCAGCAAGGAAAGATATGATGATGATGATGAGGAAGATCTCGATGATGAAGAAATGGCTATGATGGTGAGAAAATTCAAGAAGTTCTTCAGGAAGAAAGGGGGTTTCCAGAAAGGAGAATCAAGCCATAAGAAGGAAAGGGCCCCTGTTTGTTTCGAGTGCAAGAAGCCTGGTCATTTCAAGGCTGAGTGCCCAAGTCTTCAGAGATTCAAAGGAAAGGACAAAAGGAAAGTCTTCATGTCCTCAATCTGGGTAAATAGTTCAGATGAAGAAGCTAGCGATGAGGAAGAGGTCGCAAACCTTTGTCTCGTTGCTAGGGAGGATGGAGAAGAAGCACTCTCTGACTTTGAATCCGTTCATGGTGATGAGGTAAGCCTTACTGAACTCCAAGAAGCCTATAACGATATTCATAGAGAATTCTTTCGATTATGCAAAGCTTACAAGGTTTTAAGAATGAAGAAAGAATCACTTGAGCTCTGTGTGAACTCACTGAGTGATGAGCTAGCGGAAGCCAAGAAGCTTCCGGTAGTGGATGGCAAGGGAAATCCCCAAGCGGAACCCAATGCCTCAACATCAGAGAGTTGCATCAATTGCAGCAAAATCTCTATTGAAAGGGATAGATTGCATAATGCCCTGCAAAAGTTCACAAAAGGTTCTGAAATGCTAAATGTTATTTTGATGAACCAAAGGGCTTATAGAGATAAAACTGGATTAGGCTATAAGCATAAAGAGAAAAGGTGGGTGGAACCCAAAGTGAAACCCTACCTAAAGTTCTTCCACAAAGCCACTAGTCACAGTTCCACACCCTTCAGCTTCTGTAACTATTACAACAGGAAGGGACACTCCACGTCCACATGCAATGCAAAGAAGCATGGAACCAATAGCACTCATAGGTGGGTTCCAAAAGGAACAAGATTGACTAAGGATCCTCTAAGGAAAGAAACTAAGGGAGCACATGGACCTAGAATTTGGAAACCTATTCCAAAGGAAGTCCGTCAGCCTAGAGCCCACACAAGGCCAGTGGCACAAATCAATCACAAACCTAAGGTCAACACTGGACCGAGGGTTATGGGAACTAATGATAAAGGACCCAATAAAGGTTGGGTACCTAAGTTTGTCTGATTTATGCAGGTCTGTCTCAAGGCATCCAAGAACCGAAAGTGGTATATCGACAGCGGATGCTCGAGACACATGACAGGAGACAGAGACAAGTTCAAATCTCTGGTGATCAAGGATGGAGCCAAAGTGAACTTTGGAGGAAATCAAAGTGGAAAGATCACTGGGGTTGGTGAAGTTGGACCTATCCAAGATGTCTACTTGGTTGATGGTCTCTGTCATAACCTGCTGAGTGTGAGTCAAAGCACCGACAAGGGAAATTGGGTAATCTTTGACTCTCATGAATGCATTATAGTAGATAAGCATGATCTAGACATAGATAAAACCAATCTGAAATGCAAGCTTAAGGCTAATAGGAATGGAAATCTATACACCCTGGATTTATGCCAACAACTAATTGAAAAATGCCTAATCACTAGTGATGAAAATAGTTGGCTATGGCATAAACGGCTAGCGCATGTAAACTTTACACAGCTTGATATGCTTATTAAAAAGGAACTAGCAATAGGAATTCCATCCTTTAAAGTTAAGCATGATTTTATCTGTGAATCTTGCCACCGAGGAAAGCAAACAAAGTCCTCGTTCAAGACCAAGAAGAAAGTCTCCACCAGCAGGCCCTTAGAACTAATCCACATGGATTTAGTTGGGCCAGCGAGAGTGAAGAGCTTAGGTGGAAACCTTTATGCTCTAGTGGTGGTGGATGACTATTCAAGGTTTACCTGGACAATGTTCCTTCCCTCTAAGCATGATGCTTTTGATGCTTTTGTTGTCCTTGCTAAGAAAGTGCAGAATGAGAGAAATCTCAAAATAGTCGCCATAAGGACAGATCATGGAGGTGAGTTCGAGAATCACAACTTCTCAGAGCTGTGTGAAGAAAATGGAATTGATCACAACTTCTCAGCTCCCAGAACTCCTCAACAAAATGGCGTGGTTGAAAGGAAGAACAGGGTGCTGACGGAGATGGCCAGAAGCATGCTCAATGTGAAGGAGGTTTCTCAAGTGTTCTGGGCAGACGCTATGAGCACGGCTTGTTACATCTCCAACAGAGCCTATGTTCGCAAGGGCCTAGACAAAACCCCCTATGAGCTATACAAAGGTAGGAAGCCCAACATCAGCCACCTCAGAATCTTTGGATCAAAATGTTACGTCCACAACAACGGGAAGGTAAACCTGGGTAAGTTTGATCCAAAAGTAGATGTAGGAGTTTTCATAGGATATTCTCTTAGGAGCAAGGCATATAGAGTATACAACTTAAGAACTAGAACAGTTGAAGAATCTATGCATGTTGTATTTGATGAAAATCTTACATGGGAATGATCCATAGAAGATGATGGGATATTAAATTTTTCAAAACCACCATCATCTTCACCACCCAAAGAAACACCAGCAAGTGATCCTAAGAAGGAGGATGAACCCAGTGATGAACCTAGAATGCAGACGGTGCCTGATGAGGTACAGTTGCCAACCGCTAGGAGACATCACAGGGATCATCCACTTGACCAAGTGCTTGGTGATGTTTCTTCTGGTGTCAGAACTAGAAGGCAGGTTCAAAATGAAGTTTAGTTTGAAGCCTTCTTGTCTCAAATCGAACCAACTTCAGTTGAACAGGCCCTAGAGGACTGTGATTGGATCATTGCCATGCAGGAAGAGCTCAATCAGTTTGAGAGAAGTCAAGTTTGGGAGCTAGTCCCTAAACCGTCTCACCAATCCATAGTTGGGACCAAATGGGTCATTAAAAACAAACTGGATGAGATCGGACAGATCACTAGGAACAAAGCCAGATTAGTAGCAAAAGGGTATAACCAAGAAGAAGGCATAGACTATGAAGAAACCTTTGCTCCAGTTGCGAGACTTGAGGAAATAAGGATTCTTCTAGCCTTTGCATCTATGAAAGGCTTTAAATTATATCAAATGGATGTAAAGAGTGCTTTTCTTAATGGATATATTAAGGAAGAGGTGTATGTTGAGCAACCTCCTGGCTTTGAGGATCGTAAGCACCTGAAGCATGTGTATAGACTAAAGAAAGCATTGTATGGCCTGAAACAAGCTCCACGAGCTTGGTATGAGAGACTTAGCAGCTTCCTGCTAGGAAAAGGTTTCTCTAGAGACAAATTAGATAATACACTGTTTATCTTGCATAAAGATAGGAATATGTTAGTTATCCAGATATATGTTGATGATATCATCTTTGGAGCAACTAACGAGAAACTCTGTGAAGAGTTCTCAAAGACAATGCAGGGTGAATTTGAGATGTCAATGATGGGAGAGCTAACCTTCTTCTTAGGCCTGCAGATCAAACAAAAGAAAGAAGGCATCTTCATATCCCAAACCAAGTACTGTAGAGAACTTCTCAAGAAGTTTGGGATGGATGAATGCAAGGAGTATGATACTCCTATGAGCACCACTGCCGCTCTCGATGCTGATGTTAAGGGAAGTTCGGTCAGCCAGCCAATGTATAGGGGCATGATAGGATCCCTGTTATACTTAACGGCTAGCAGACCTGATATTCAATTTAGTGTTGGCATGTGTGCTAGATTTCAAGTCAATCCCAAGGAATCTCATCTAACATGTGTTAAACGTATTTTAAGATACCTTGAGGGAACTCAAGAACTTGGTCTCTGGTATCCCAGAGGTAACCAAGAGTTCTTGTGGGCTTATTCTGACGCTGACCATGCAGGTTATAAGACAGATATAAAGAGCACCAGCGGCCAATGTGCCTTCCTAGGTGGCTGTCTGGTGTCTTGGGCAAGCAAGAAGCAAATCTGTGTGTCACTATCATCCACAGAGGCAGAGTATATTGCTGCTGCAAGCTGTTGTGCTCAAGTGCTGTGGCTGAAAAATCAACTAAGGGATCTTGGCCTGGAGTTTCCTGAGGCTCCCATTTTATGTGACAACACAAGCACCATCAGCCTTGCCAAGAATCCAGTGCAGCACACAAGAACAAAGCACATTGACGTCAGACATCATTTCATCAGAGACCATGTTCAGAAGAAGGATGTCAAAGTGCAATTTGTTCCCACTCAGCATCAGCTTGCAGATATCTTCACCAAACCTCTGGGGGTTGATCAATTTACTTTTATCAGAGGAAATTTGGGAATGGTAAACCCAAATGAAGTTTAATCTTCAGAATAAACCTGTGTTTAATTGTTAAAACCTGCAAACTGTACTAACTTAGGCATCGGAGTGTCAATCTTTAGTTTTGCAGGTCCCCTAGCATGTCAATGTTAAATCTTAAGTGTATCACTTCCGGAAGCAAATTTCCTTCCGGAAGCTCATTACTCTGTTCAGCATGGTTGCTGCCGCATGGGCATGACACTAAGCAACCGGAAGCACCAGTGTTTGGGAAAAGAACACGTCACCTCAGAAACGTTTCATCTTCTCCCACAAAAATTGTGCCTTTTTCTGACAGTCAGAAGCGACACGTGGCATAAGGTGCGCCGTTTCAATTTAAATGTCTTTACGTTTTCCCATAAAAGGTGCATATTTTCAAAAAGTTGCCATTATGACCCATCACATCGAACATCACATTGCACAAATAGGGTTAAAACATTCATTCATCACTTCTCACACAAAACGAAACCACAAATTCTCTGAACTTCATCTTCATCTTCATCTTGTTCTTCGCATTCTCTGTGCATTTCACTTCATCCATAACCATCACACAAAAATGGCCGGTTCTAATGAAACAAACCCTAATCTCCAGAAGGCCTCCTCCTCCAAAAAGTCGAAGCATTCTGGGAAATCTGGAAAAGGGAAGAAGAGGGTTCAGTTTGCTGAAGAACACTCTTCAAAACGCCAGAGGATTGAAGAGGACTACTCAGAATACAGATCTGGGCCGTTGGAAGCTGTCTCTCCGGCATTTGAAAACAGAAACCCTTATCTCTCCCATGGCATCTTCGTAGATCTGGAGAAGCTTGAAGCTCTGGGTTATGATCTTTCTGCACATCTCCAGAAGTACATGACATGGCTGGGGATTCAAAATGTCTACAATGTTCAAGTGCTGAGGGTATTCTGTGAGTCTCTGACTGCCAAGGCCAAGTACAAGGAGATCAGAGAGAACACGACTGCGATTGGCCGGGTCGACTTCAAGGCCACCATCAGAGGAAGCACAATTAAGTTCCACTGGAGAACAATCAACCGCTTCCTGGGGGTCACTGATGAGGAGATGAACCAGTGGCTCTTCCCTGAGCGGCTGGAGCAAGTTTATGGCACTGGGGGGAAGAAGGTGTCTGGTATGCCCGACACACAGAGGGTGCTCCAGTACATCTATTCCAGAGTCATGACGAACAAGGGTGGAAACTATAACGAGTTCACCTAGTTAGACAACCCTTGGCTTGCAAGATTCCTCACCCAACAGCCTATCAATCCTGGCCAACTGATCTCCTTGGAGCTGCACAGATGGGTAGAGAATAAGAACAAGGGGAACGCATCTCTTCCCTATCCGCAGTTCATCGCCTTCCTCCTGGAGAAGTTTAACATCAAATCAACAGAGGAAGCCGACAACAAGAAGTGCTTGCTCATGGGATCGATGAATTTGGGCAAAATGGGAGTGAAGTATATCAAGCCTGTGAAGGCCACTCAGTCTGGCTCTCAGGCTGGGAGTGCCTCTCACACCTTTGGACCCTCTGCATCTGGAGCAGGGGATCAGGAAGTAGACTCCCAGGCTGGCCCCAGCAGCACTCGTGCTCCAAAAGTGTATGCTGCTCAAAAGGCTCTTGTTGAAGAATTGAAAGATGAGCTTCTCTTTCGCCTGCCGGATCCGTTGATGGCTCCCATCAGAGAGGAATGTGCAGCAGCCATTAACACTCAGAACGAGAGGATCCAGGGATTGGAGACTCGTCTTGCGAGGATGGAAGCCAAGCTAGACCTTCTCCTTCACCATTTCCTTGAACCACCCCCTCATCCTCCTCCTCCTCCTCCTCCTCCACCAAGCCCACAAAATGACTCTGACCCTCACCACTCACCCTCACCCCACAACTCTCCATCACCTAGTCCCTCTCCATCCCCTAGCCACTTACATTCACCCAGCCCCTCACCTTCCCCCACTCACTCCCCTCCCTTAAACTTTGACGATCACACCTCCTCACCTCCACCTTCACCACCCAGATATGGCCCTGAGCCTCCTCCCACCATTCCCTCCTCATCCTCCTCCCTGGCACTCACCCTCTTTGATGATGCCAAAAGGGTGAGAGAAATGCTGACTCAGTCGTCCCTGTGGCTGGATGAGGAAGTTGCTGCTGCTCTCCGACGGGCCATGGACATGAAGCATATGGGCCAAGTAGAAAGGCTAATCCGTGATGAAGCCATTCGCTTCATGGGCCAACGACAGTCTGCCAGCAGGGAGACCAACCTTAAGATAGTGCTGGCTGATCAACTTGAGGAGCCACTTACTGAGCCTGTACCAGCCTTTGTGCCTGTTGCCAACCTGTTTGAAGAGCTACGCATGAAGTATGGTTTTCAAAGGCCAGAGCCACTAGTGAGGGTTATAGCCAAGCCAATTCCTCCCTCTGCGCCTGCCCCTGTCCCTCCTCCAGTCAGCTTCAGTAAGGCAAGGGTTAAGACTCTGGCTAAAAAGAAGATCGCTTCCTTCCCTAGTGCATCCTCAGATAGTGAAAAGGAGTCCATTGTTGCTCCTGAGGATATTGAGATTGAAAGGGTGCCACAGCAAGGGGGAGCTTCTGAGCCTCAGTCATCCACCCAAGAGCAAGCTCAGGATGTAGATAGTGAAGTCCCACCAGAAGTGGTGGTCAAGCTAGAGGTGGAAGACATGACACCAGAAGAGTTTGAGCGCTATGGTAACACAGATAGACTCACATATGAGCAACTCTTCGTTTTGGATGCTGAGAGGGCTCATGCTAAGGATCTTCAAGAGAAGAAGGGGAAAGGGAAAGGGAAGGGAAAAGGGAAAGCAAAGTCAAGCCTAACTCATGACCCTGATTACCCTGCCTGGAATGTCAAGGTTAAAGCTGTCCATCTCCCTCACGCAACCATCCCCATCGGAGATTCAGAGGATGGAAGGAATTTTTGATTAGATGAGCTCAGTGATCTGAAGAAAGCCATTGCTGAATCCCTTGAAACGGAAAGCCTCAGAAAAGCCAATGAGGAGAGGGAGTTTCAAGCAATTCTTGCCCAGATCGACCAACAGCAGATGACTGAGATGTGGGCCAAGATGAATGAGGAGTTTGAAGAGAACCAGAGAGAGAAAGAGAGGAACAAAAGACACAAACTCTAAAACCCAGCCACTCATGCATAGCACAACATTTTGTTCTTTCATATATCTGTCATACTTGTAAATCTGTTTACTGTTCTTTGTTGCTTATACATGTAGTTGATTTACATATTAATGAAGTTCGCTTTTGAATTCATATCTGTGTTATTTAAATTATCTGCCTTTAAGTATGAATTCATAAGTTAGCTTAGTTTGTCATCATCAAAAAGGGGGAGAATGTTAGAATCTTAAGTTTTGATGAAGACTAAAATATGAAAGAACTAGTTGATCACATAGGAAGAATTAGGCTAAAAGTGAATTCTAAGTTAAGTCACAACCGGATGCAGAATTACTTCCGGATGAATTAGAACTAGCGCTCGCGGATGGAATACACATCCCATAGCGGAAGCAAGTGAGACACTAAGTCAGAACCTAGTCTAGGCTGTTAGAGTATTGAACCTTGATGAAGACTAAGTTAGGACACAACCGGATGCAAAATCGCTTCCAGAAGACTTGGAGTAAAATAACGTGACTGACACTCACGGATGAAGAATACGTCCCATAGCGGAAGTCAATAACATGCTAAGTCAGAACCTAGTCTAAGTAAGATTGCTTCCCACAGCAAACACGCTTCCCACAGCATGTATAGTTCTTACTGCACTTGATTATATATACACTACTCTGTTGGACTAACAATTATGTGCAGAACTTAGTTTTACTTCCGGATGCAAATGAGCTTCCGGATGCAAATACTCTTGGCACTGGGATTCTGAGAATAACACTTGCAGAGCAAGATTGCAACTTAGGTTGTAAGGTTGCAAGTGAGCCCGGAAAACTTGTGGTTGTAAAGGTTACAAGTGAGCCTAACAATCCTTATGCCCCCATAAACTAGAGAAATTGAGATGGATTAGTAGGGGAGAATGGTCTGATTTCAGGGGTTCCAAGTTACATATATGTGCATTTTGATGCGCTTCTCTCCATGTCAAATTGCAGATAGCCCGATCCAACCTTTACTTTATGTTTGCCCCCTCCATTCGTTTGTTAGCCCATATGAACTCCATCCCTTTGGTATCCAAGTCCACCATATTGCATTTCTCCATAAAGTTCTGAAAGTCAGCCACAGATGTCAGACTTCTTGGTCTTCCCCCCTCCTTCTCAAAGTTATATAGTAGATCATTAAAATCTCCACAACAAAGCCACTGGGTCTAAGCAGCCAGATCTAATCCTCTCAATTGCTTCCACCATCCCTCTATGTCCTTCTCTTTTGGGGGACCATACACTAGTGTCAAAATACCTCCATCCATCCCAAAACAATCATATTTTTGTTAGACATCACCACCTACAATTGTTCACTGTCATTCCACCACACAACTAGTCCTCCTCCCTTGCCAATAGCCTCTTCATACCATTCATTTTGAAAATTTAGCCTTCGCCTCCACCTCAATATTTTTTCTTTTTTCACCCTAGTCTCTGTGAGAAAGATTAGGGAGGGCCTATGTTTATTGTTTAGGAACTTGAGATTTCTCCGTGTCAAAGGTGGCCCTATCCCTTGACAGTTTCAGCTCAAAATACTCATAGCGTCCTGGTAGTCTTTAGAGGCAGACCACCAAGCCCTTTAGCATTCAGCTCACATCTCTCAATTTGCAGAGCGAGAACTTCTAACAGAGATAATTTAAATCGCTTCCCTAACCCTCGTCCCTTCTTCTTCCTTCTTGGTGAAATTCTTTTTCAATGAAACTGAAGCATATTTACCTTTTTTACAACTTCAACTTTCTCTACTAGTTCCTTCTTCCCTTTCTTTAAGCCTCTTCCTTCTAGTTCATCCCACTCTTCCTCTGTTGCTCGCTTTAAATTCGCCTTTTTCTAGCTTTTTTAGTAGTGTACCCTCATATGTAAGTTGGAGAGGCTTTGACTTCTACTAGGAATTTTTATTTCCAGGACTCTCCTTTAGATTATTCTTCTCACTTAGCTTTCCCCTTCTTCTGTCAACTCAACATAATACAGGGTTGCTTCTACCATTTTCCTCTCTTCCTTCTCCGTTTTACTCCACCTATTTTCCTCATTTTTTCCTTCTATTCTACTTTCTAGAGTCATGGACAAATACGACCCACCTTCATTAGCTTCATTTTCTTCCTTTGCCCATATTTAATCAATGCTCTTTCCTTGCCGCCCATGCTTTCTTCTTCATTTGGACTTGGTCCGATCACTATCCCCTTGGGCCTTCCTTCCCCATTATTCTTTTGTTGGCTCTCATTCAATTTGATCTGGCCTTCGCCAAATAAATTCCTTGTGCAATTCCTAGGCCCTAACCTTTCAGAGTCCATATTTTCTTTTAATACTTCCTTCCCCTTATCTTTCCTTAGTGGGCTTGTAAAATCTCCTCTTTCATTATTGGGCCCACCATCACTCATTATCTGTGCCTCTGAAGATTTTTACTCAAGATTATTCATGCTTCTTGCACCTTTTGACCATGTGGACCCCTGCTGTGTAATTACCTGCTGCTCAATTCGTTTTGTACCCATCTCCTCTTTCTCCACACTCCTCCATGAGGATGTGGATTCATGTGTCGTCCTATTTGCACATAATCATATTCCCCTTCTCTGATCATGATCACCGGCGTGATAACTCTTACTGGGTTGGTTCTTAATTCGGCTGATTACATGGCGGTGATTGGCACTGTTCTGACATAAGTTTTTCTTTTTACAATTTCTACAATCGTGTCCCACCATCCCACAGTAGTAACAGAAGTTCTGTAGCTTCTCAAACTTTACATTTGCCCATATTTTCCCTAATCCTCTTGGACGTTCCACCCAGAAGCCTGCCCTCAATGGCTTCTTTAAATCCACTTCCACCCTTACTCTAACAAAACTCCTCACATTACGGTCTTCTATACGTGGGTCTTCAAAACATATTACCTCTCCAATCTTAGCCCCCATTATAAATTTATTCTTTTTAGTCATAGCTTCCTTTGGAATATTGTGAACGTGGACCCAGTACAAACACTTACTCATCAAGACCTCTTGCACTATAAGGAGGGGTCCATGGGCGTAAATTTAAAAGGCAACCGTCAAAGGCCCACGAATTATCTCTTAATACCCTTTCATATTCCTCTTTATTTCAGAAATGGAATACAAAGAAATTGTCCTTTGGATCGTTGATTTCTATCTTATCCTTCAGATTCCATATTTTGATAATCAGCTTTCTAAATGTCGTACATTCACTTGCTTCGCTGAGACTAGTTTCCACACCAACACAAACCCTCCTTTCTGATATTCATCATCATCCCAGTCAAGAACACATTTATTATCATCCATATCCACTTCCATTATAGCTTGCCTATAACCACAGAGACAATTCGCTGATACACTAGGAAACACACAATTGAAATTTAAGACTATGCAGACCTCAGTCACTATAATACCAAAAAGGCAAAAACAAATACACAATATACTCTCTCTGTTTTTTTTAATATTGACTCTCTAATGGCTCTTACAGTACTTGACCCCTAAAACGAAGACTAACCTCACTAACCCAAATGATCTATGGAACGCCACGATAGAAATATTAGAGGGGTATGAGAAGAATACAAATGACGGGACAAAATGGGGAAGGCCACTAGGCCGAAACACTCACCTTGGAAGTAATTAATTTATATTTAATGTATTCAATGAGAAATTAGAAAATCATTGTTAATAATTTAGAAGATTATTCTTATTCTAAAATAATACACACACACTAATGCAAAAGTGAAAACAAATACATATATATTAGTATAATGTGTGTGTGCAAGGGAAAAGATGATATGATATTTTCTAAAGTATTAGAGATTAATTTTGAGAGTATAGGAGACTAAATTTAATAGATAATATAAATAGAAACCTTGTAGCTAATTGAGGGTATTGGTTTGTAATTTTCATCTTGGGCTCTAACCCTAGATTACCCTAAGTATATATACATGTCTTCCCTCTTCCCTTCCTTATTCCTCATGCGGCTCAACACAAGTTACCTCTCCAACATCACCTTCATTCACACACACCTGAAACATCACTTTCTTCCGTTTCCTCTCTACGCCAGCCACAGTGGACTATGACGGAGGCCATTTCCGGCTATGGCAAGATCGGTCACCACCGTTTCATTCTTCCTCATCGATTTCTCCTTCTTCTTCCTCGCTGCTTCATCCTCTCCCTCGTTCCTCATCGTTTCCGGCGAGCCTAGCGGCGCTCGAGGGCGAAGCACAGCGTAGGAGACTGCCGCTCGACGTGCAAGTTCATGTTCGAACTTAGGTGAGCTTTCTTTTCCGATTTTTCCCCTTTTTCTGAAATTTCTGGTTGAGAATGAGAGAGGAAACGAAATCGGGTTCGGTTGGTTGGGATTCTGCGTGTTCTTGTTTAGATATAATGAGGGCTTCGTCGGATTTCTGGTTTGATTTTCTGGATTGAGTGTCTAAAATTAGTGATGAAGCAAGAACTTGTTCTGCTTGCTGAATATTCAGGTTTTATTACTTTACAGACCTCCATTTGTTTTTCCTTTCTCTGGCTGAATCGAATACATGACTGGCACTGAGAACTTTGATTTAGAAATTGATACATTCAGGATCATAAATTATTTTAAGCTGCAAAGTAAATTTCTGGTGTTTGAGATTCTAGTTGAATTTGTTGGTGGGGCATATGTTTCAATGCTGATGAATTTAAATAGGATTGGTGTGAATGTATATTGCTTCTCTTTTTCTTTTCTGCCTTTGTTTTAATCGGTCAGGAGCTAGAAAAAGGAGAGTTACTAATGTTGAGATTTGAATAGAGTTTTATAATAAATAATTGAAGTCCCCAATTATGGTTATGGTTGAAGGATCACTGAACTGAAAATGATTTAAAATTAATATTAAAGCATGACAGGAGTAAGGTTATTACAATTTGAGACATACTTATTAAATACTGAATTAAAGTCACACTTTTCTTGTTTTGGGTTGAGGTATATATATGTGTGTGTGTGTGGGTAGAGTATTATTGAGATTCACATGGTTAGAGATATGATGGTTTAACTAATATGTAACCCATGAAGGTAAAAATTGGATTTCTTTTCCTACTCTGGTTAATGGATTGACTGTTTGCTTAATGAGTGATTTATGAATTTGATAAGAAATTCATTAACTCCCATGTCGTGTTATCGCTCATCAAATTGATGCTTCAATTTATTAGGTTAGTCAATGCAAATGACGCTTAAAGATGTTCAAAGTGTAATGGTAATGTTTCTTGAAAGATGTTGGTGATTGAATTTTTGTTTTAATCAAGTTATAACTTGATCATATGGGCAAGAAGGAAGAAGTCTTATACATATATGTGTGCTGGTTAAGTCTATTAGTTTGTTTGAATCATTTGTAAATGTAATGGTTAATTGTCTTAAACGGAATTAATAAAAATCGATTGCATTGACTATTTGTCTGTGGACTTTGATTGAGATTGGAAATGGACTTCTTGGATAGAGAATATTAACAGGGGATTGGGTAGTATTTCTAGGAACGAGAGTGACGTTAATTGGTATGCAATTAATGAATTTTTAATTATTTGTATATGTTTAATTATTGCTTGTAGAAATTGGTAATTGACACTTGAGCACGTTGGAGCTTACGTTATTTTTGGTTTAAATGCAAGGAGGTAACTACTTAAACTTGTTTGCGTGTGTGTGTGTATGTTGGTAAGCATATAGGTTAGTTTATGAATTTGTGATGTTTATTATATGCTTTATGGGAATTGATGATTTGTTTGGTGCACACCGGTTAATATGATTATAATTATGTCATTCCGGAATGAGGTTCCCTGTAAAACCTCCTGGGACTAAAATGAATAAGACAAAATTGTTACATGTTCAAGCGAGGGTTGTCAGTCCCTATTGAACCAATTCAAGCGAGGGTACATCGACCATCGAGTCGTGAGTCCCTATTGAATTGAGATATTACGGTGTGTTGTGTTTGATTTAATTGTTATTATTGATGTTTTAATTATTATTATTATTGATGTTTTGAGTTGTGATGTTTTGAGTTGTGATGTATTTGTATATTTGTGCTGCTGCAATACATGATAATTGATAATTACTTGAAATTAGCATAGATAATATGTTCATGCAACACAATATGTAGCACACACCACTTTACACATTATTATCACACACCACCTTGCGGGCATGCACATACACGTAGTGCAAAGATGTACGTAAGCGAGTGGTAGTAGTTGCGATTTCTGGGTCTACCCCAATCGTTGTCATTACAGGTATTAGATCGGGGCAGAAGTCATGGGGAAAGGATCCGGAGACTGGGGAAACTAAGCATTAGTGGTGTTTCCGCATTTATTCATTTTAATTGTGTAATGATTTATTGATCCTGTGCATTTATCTTCATTGGATTACTGTATAATTTAGGCTGGAATACTGTAATTATTTATTAATACATGTTTATGTGCTTATTTGTAAATAATTGTGAAAGAATTTAATTAGGTACTGTTAGATTTGTTTAAATATCCATGTTAGTTAATTTTTATCTAACATGGATATATCAGATTTAATATTTTTTATACAAACTATTTTCAATTATTAATTTTATATTCGATTATAAAATAATTTATTTTAATTTATTTATTTCCAAATTACATGAAATCTTTTTCTAACCATGATAGCTTATTTGTGACTAGAATTATTTTTCTATCATGGTTAGCCTATTAACTTATATTTTATGGAAAATAAGAAAAGTTGTTTATCTAACTATGTTAGCCGCTATTATGATAACTTATATTCTTTTTCTAACATAGTTAGTATTCTAATTATTGTAGTTAATTAAGTTAAATTATTTTTCTAACTATGTTAGTATTATTAATGAGTAAATTCTTTTCTAACATAGTTAGTAATTAAATAAAAAAATAGCGTAAAAAACGGTTATATAAGTGTCGTTGTTACAGGTGACTTTATAGGACATGAAATTGGAGTATGTGATGACCATTTAATGCCTTGACGAGGAACTGGATAAGTCGGGTCCGGATTTTCTCAGAATCCCTCAGAATCTTTAGGGATTCTTCCTTATAGGGTCATATTTTGGCCCTTAGAATTCATATAAGAACTCATAATTTGACACTTGTACCATTAAAAATAAAAAAAATTATATTATAATATAAAATAAATGAAGAAATTATATTTTTTTTACTTTTGAAAACTTTTTTACATAAAAAATTTCAACTATCTGGACTTATTTCATTTCAACAAAAGGACCTATAAGAGATACAGACTTATTCAGTTAACTGTAAATTAAAAATTTTTAGTTAACTGGATAAGTCTGTATCTCTTATAGGTCCTTCTGTTGAAATGAAGTAGGTCCAAATAGTTGAAATTAAGTTGAAATTTTTTTTACTAAAAATTATTTTATATTATAATACAATTTTTTTTTATTTTTAATGGGACAAGTGGTAAATTATGAGCTCTTAGATGAATCTCAATGGCCAAAATGAGGCCCCCAGATGGATTCTGAGGGATTATGAGAGATTGTGATTCTCAATCCGGATAAGTCATATCTACTATCTCACCAAATCAAAGTTTGGTTGGATTGTGTTTGTTTCTTTACCGCCATGGAAATAGAGTAGTGTTGGGCCTCACTGTTTCATAGGGGTAATATTATTGACACAATTAATTAGAAAAGTAAAAAAACATATTTTTCTAAGAAAAGTAAAAAATATAATTAAAATGAGCTCTGGCCAATTGGAATTACCAGAGAAAAAGTTTTCATTATGTGGCAAGAAGTCGTTATTTACAACTATGTAGAACTCATATTAACTATATTTATTCCATAGGACCTCTAAATAATTCTCCCATATTCATTTCTTTTAGGGTTATACTTAGGTCCAGTGCAATAGGCCCAGTTTGTCCAGTCCACAAATAAGATTATGACACATCAGCCCACTTTCTCTCTCTTCTCCAAGTCACCCTCCTTCTCTTTCATTCATCTCTCTCTCCTCATTTCAGATCTGTTTCCTTCACTGGCAGTACTCTCCCCTCTCACCTCAAGCATACACGACTCGTTTTCAACATCGCCACCACCGCTCATCGTCCCACTCGTTTTCACCATCTCGTTTTCCTTTTATCTTGCCACTGCTGGTGCTGTTATTAGAGGCACATATTTTCTTTAATTAGTTCTTTTTTATTTCTTTTTTTGTGTGAATTTTTAAACTGGAGGATGGAGATAGATCAATTGAAGAATCAATTAATGGATCGGAATGGAAGTCGATGGCTTCCACCTTGTGGTGCTTTGCGATGAATGGCGCACGGTGGACAGAGCCACGGGTTTATTATCTGAAATGATGATCAGCCCACGGTTTTATTTGAGAAAATGAGAAGGAGGAAGTTAAAAATGGAAGAGTGAGAACGTGGAGAGGAAAAAGCGGGGAGAATGGAGGAAGAGAGATACGGCTGAGGGTGGGTTATGAATGGAGAAGGCGGGTGGAGAGGGAGGAGAGAAAGAGAGGAAGGGAGAAGGAGGAAAGAGAAAGGAAGAGGGAAGGGGAGAGAGAAGACACAAAAGGAGGATGAGAGAGAGAGAAAAACATAATGATGTGTCAAACTTTTATTGGTGTAATGGACAAACTGGACCTATTGCACTGGACCTAAGTTTTTTCCTTTCTTTTACTCTCTTTTCTTTTGAAACATTTTTTATACTCTTTCCTAGTTTTTTAAATCTTAATAACTAAATAAATTAAGCTGCTTTAACAGTTGAATCACTAATTTAAAGTCACAAATACATAAGAAAAAAGAGTCACCAGTTTTAAGCATAAGTAGAAGAAAAAATAAAGTTTTCGTAGAAGAAATTATACATGATAATATCTTGTGAAAAAAGATGAGAAAAACCAAGTTTTATTAGTGAGAAAAAATATAAATCATAGTTTGGGGTTTGGTAGGTGGAAGAGAGAAGGAAGCTTAGTGAAAATGGAGAAGAGAGCTTTGAGTGAAATGTGAGAGGCAGAGAGGAGAGGGTTTGAGAAAGAATAGGGTTTGATATCTAAGATGAGTCACTACAAAAACTTTACTTATTCCTGGCGGTTATTTTCGTCACGTTCCGGCGTTTATAACAGCCGCTACGACGTTGTGGCGTAAAAATCAAATGTCAGGAAAATCGTCGTGGCAACGCTCCGTTCCGGCGTATATATACGTTGTAGAGGGTCAAAACTGCCGGAAATATTAGCGGCTTATATTTGCAGTGTATATATACGCCTACATGTATTTTACTTTTTAAATATTAATTCCACATATCGGCGCATATGTACGCCAGTATGCGATACTTTTTTTTAAATAAAAAGACCACATACCGACACATATATACGAAAATATGTGGTATATATTATATAGGGCTAAAGTGCAAAAATACCCATGTAATTGTCACGAAGGGGCAAAAATACCACGTAAATTTTCTTGGTGCAAAACTGCCCATCGAATTTCAAAACTGGAGCAAAAATGTTCATCACAGTTAATTTTTTACTTTTTCACTCATCATATTCTGTCCTGTCATCATCAGAAATGGACAAATAAATACATAAACTTGTCACATATTTTAGTGAGAGACGTATCGACAGAAAATGATGCCTTAAAAAGTCAAAAAAATAACTGAGATGGGCATTCTTGCCCCAATTTTGAAATTTGATATGCAGTTTTACTCCAAAAAATTTTACGTGGGCATTTTTTCCCCTTCGTGACAATTATGTTGGTATTTTTGCACTTTAACCCTATTATATAAAAAAAGCCTTAACTTCCGTCATTAATGACAGAAGTTGAAGCTTTTTGTTAAGGTTATAATAACAATGAAAACACCAGTAAGAAAATTCAAATAAAACTATACAAATTATTAGTAACATCAAAACATATTAAAATAACCAATAATCGCATTAACATATCAAAAGATAAAAATGTAGAATTGGGAGGAAAGGATAAACATTAAAGAGCAGAATTTAGGAAAGAAAGATATGGAAAGGAATGAATTAGGGAAGAGAGATCAGAGATAGAGAGGAAAATAATGGAGAAGAGAGGAATGAATTAGAGAAGAGGGGAATAGAACAGAGCATATAGAAATGAATTGGAGCATAGAAGAATAAAATGGAGAAGAGAAAATGCAAAGAGACAATGAGTAATGGGGAGGAAGATATTTATAGAACTACATCGCCACATACCAGCGTTTAAGATACCCTGCTATGTGGTCATATATTTTTTTTAAAAAAAAAAAGTCATACGTGGCGGCGTATGTCATATGCCGCTAGGTGAATTTTTTAAAAAAACATGTCACATAGCGACATATGTTTTACGCCGCTATACCGGGTATGTTTTTTTAAATATAAAAATATATCACATAGTTGCGACATATATTATACGCCACAACCGGTATGTTTTTTTTAAAGAAAATTGAATGTATTGAATGTATTTTTATAAAAATATTTTGTTTTTATTTTAATAATATTAACAAACGTTTGGTGGTTATTGAACCGCCGGAACGTAAATCATTTGTTTATTTTTTGAAATATTAACTATATTCCGGCGGTATAGAACCGCCAGAAAGTAAAACATTTTATTTTATTAAAATATTAACTACATTCCGGCAGTATTGAACAGCCGGAAAGTAAAACATTCTATTTTTAAAAAATATTAACTACATTCCGACGGTTTAGAACCTCCGCAAAGTAAAACATTTTATTTTTTTAAAATATATTGACTACATCCCGAAGTTTTGGAACCGCTGGAAAGCAAAACCATTTTATTATGTAAGAAATATTAACTAACGTTCCAGCGGTTAGCGGTTATATAACCGTAGGAACGTTAATATTATATATTCCTAATTTTTTAAAAAATTATTTATTACATTACGACGCTTATTAATTTATACGCCAGAACTTTAATATTTTATATTGCTATTAATTTTTTTTACAAAATTATTTATTACGTTCTGGCGGTTATTTATACTTTGAACATTATTATTTCATATTTGTTTTTTTTAAAAAAATAATTTGTTACGTTGCGGCGGTTATTTATACGTGGAGAAAATAGGGAAAAAATTTATCTATGTAACGTTGCCGCGCATGTTCCATAACCACCGGAATTTGAAATTTTAGCCGTATTTTTCCTGAAACAGTCGGAATGTGAGCTCAGCTAATACCCGTTTCGTTTGTAGCTAGTGAGTGGTAAGTAGTAGGTATTAGAGAAGAGGTTGAGCTTTGAGCGTAAGTGCTTGAGGGAGTGAAAATGAAAAAGGGCAGGAATTGCAATGGGTGGAGGGAAATTCAGGTGGCTCCCATAAAGTTTTTATTTTACATATGATTGAAAAGCTATACATGTTTTGTATAAGCTCTCAATTTTTTAAAACATCAATTAAATTATAAATAGGGGCTTTATTTACGCTCCAAATAAGCTCCAAACTTATTTTTCAAGCCTATACTTTTTTCTAATTATTACAATTGAATTATAATTCATTCCTTTTATTTATAATCACAGAATCTTTTATTGAAAAATTCATTTAGATGTAATATTGGCATTTTGAGTGCTGGTATAACATGTACCTTATAGTTTGAGCATTTGTATAACTCCCCCTATCCCACCCTATTTCATTGGATTTAATATTGGCGCTTTATGCCCCGCTATGGTATATTTGATACATGTAATTACCATTTTTGAGTTCCAGTATTGGTCACCCGATATAGGCATTTTTTGTAGTAGTGGTAGTGGAAGGAGAATTCCAAAATGAATGGCGTTATTAGAGTTGAATTTGATGATTGAAGCCCTTATAGCTCCAAAGATGATTAGCGTCCATGGTGATATTGACCTAAGGGATTGGCCGATCAAGTTTGAAATTTTGATTGGTGTCACTTTTCTATTTTTGTAATGATTGGAAATCTTCGTTGAGTACTCTTGGAATATGGTTACCATTGACAAAATTGATCGATGTGTTCATTGATGTTATGTCATGAGAGCTAACAGAGGTTTGTTGGTGCAGATATATTGACTTCAATATTGAAGGTGTATGTGATTCTCCTGCCCGTAGCTCTTCAGTGTTGAAGTAGTGGTGAAGATTATTTTGATTGCACTGAATTATTTTTTGAGATTCACGGATGGAAAAGAGCAGGGTTAGACATTAAAGGTTTTGATAATTCAGCCAATGATGAAGCATCAAATGAAGGTTGCTTTGTATGATTTGAGTTGCAAAATAGTTTTGATATGGCCGTGCTTTATGGATTTAATTGTTTCAATGAGTGATGGCATACTGTTCTAGAAATTAGTGTTGTTTATCCTCTGATTGTTCTTGTGGTTAACCAAGAGATAATTTTCCTAGGAAGGGAGGGCTTCAATACGGTGGAGGAATTGATGAACCTTGGTAAATCCCTTAGTGATATTCTTCTGATTGGACTCCAAGAAGATGCATTCAAGGTGTTGATTGATTTGTCATTGCAGGTTGCTGGTAGAAGAGCTTGTAATATTCGGTGTTGCTAGCCCAATCGCCTTCTGCAAAAATCCTAGCAGATGATCTATGGATGACTAAAAGTCTTTTATGGTGGAATGATGGTCTTTTACTTTTTACACTTTTATTTCTCATATAGTTTCTTGTATCTGGTTTATATTTGAGAGAGGATTTTTTGTTGTTCGGGTTATGGTTGGTCTTGATGACTGGAGCTTATGTGGATCATATGATGTCTGTATTTTGAAGTTTCATCGTTTTTTTTTCAAAACATGTTTCATCTATGAAGTAGTGAAATAGTTTATAAAGTGTATGAAATCAATAATAATAATAATAATAATAACTAGCAGCTCACCCCGTGCGATGCACGGGGCAGCGTCGTACATACAATGAATCATTTTAACTACAATGAATATAATAGTCTGAATTAGAATTATTTATACCTTTGAAAATACAATGAAATTGATAGATATGTGAAATTGTTTAACTATATTTAAGTTGACCAAATTAGACGTGGAGTTATAGAAGTTGATTCTAGCGAAAAGTTGTAGAAAAACTCTTGAAACAGAAGAATATATAAAACCATTTTAAGTTTTATAATGAATCGAAAGGATATACAATATATTTAGATATGGTTAATTTTATGTATAATGTACTTAATTAATGTAACATATTTGTTAAAGCATTTAAATATAATGAAACTGACTGAATTATTGAAAAATACAATGTAAAATAATAATACTTTCATTATCCTTACTGCGAGTAAGAATTAATATTATGGTAGGTTTGCTAGTTTTTTGTTTGAATCAAACGAATAGTTTTATTAGTTGAATGGTTGATGCAGTTAAAATTTTAATGTTTGCACCAAAAATATATAAAACTAATGGTTTAGTTTGAGTGATATATCATCTTATATTGTTACCCCGTCTAGAGAACAAACTTGAAATTGTTTAAGTTTTGCATTTAACTTAATATTCTAAAAAATATAACTATATCCAATTCTGAATATTAAATCAATTTGATTAATATTGAAAATGTAAGGAAACAAATTTTTAAAAGAGTTAAACTACATCACCAACATCCCCCATCAAAACCCATGGCCAGAAAAAACAAATTTCCTATGCACATCCCCACTCGCGTGTAATATTTTTTAACTTGACAGAGAATCAAACTCGCTCGTGCATAAAAACAAAAGAAGTGAAAAACTTCATACCCAAACCCCCCCCTCCACCCCCTTCGGGAAAAAACAAATTTCCCTTTGAAAGTTCACTTAGGTTTATGTTTTTTGATAACCAATTTTTCCATATTATTTCAATTTAGATGACATAGTAATATTTTTAACTTCAAAAAGTATCAAAGTCACATATGCATAAAAACATAAGAAGAGTTAAACTCCATCTTCAACACCCCCATCTAAACAAACCAAATGTCCCCACCATGCAAAAGTTTACTTGGACTAATTTTTTTTTAAAGCTGGTCTTTACAAATAATTTCAACTTTGAAGATTCCCATGTTATTTTAAATATTCATAATTAAGGCCTTTATTGAAATTTTCACTATTTTATTTGGAAACTCTTATTATTCAAAAAATAAATTAGTAAAAAACTTGTGAATAGGTAACTTTTTTTGTGTCATTTATACTTATACTGAATAATAAAGTTAATATATTTAAATAGTTTAAACATCTCCTAATAGAATCCATTGATCAGAGAAGATAAAGTGTCAACAGAAATTTTGACATCATCCACATTGGTCAACATGGGTTTCATAGTTCTATGAAAATAAATGTTAATTCTAACGGGTGATGATAAGATGATTATTTTTACTTGTGAGGGCATCTTCCAGTTTTTTGCCCTAAGTTCTTAAAATTATGTACTACTTTATATAATGTTGATTGACCAAAAAAAAATTGTTTATGAATTTAGTTCGAGTGATGAGACTGTGACTACTTTATTTGAATTAATTTTTTAATTAATTCGCCTATATGCTTAGAATCAGAAGATAGAGAGATATTCATCACTATAAAAAATTTTCATTGGCAATGATAATGATATTTTAAATTCATCTTTTTAAAACACAATCCCATTATCAATATGTGATCAATATGTCATACACCAACTTTCAAGTGTAAACCCATAGTAGAGTATAATTGGAATATCAGAACATCTACTAACTTAATTGGCCTAGGAAAACGGTAATAAATTGCATTGCAATTTTTTTGATCGAATTATTACATTGCAATTAATGAATTGATTTTTTGAACTGAAAATTAATGAATTGATGGAATATCACTACTATCACTTTCAATGAATCACTATGCAACTCAATGTGTTCAAGTCTTACACATTGTAGTTTTTTTTTTGCCAAATAACTTACACATTGTAGTTATCCCAACTATAAGTAGCTTTCCCATCATAAAGGCTTTCAAATTTCAAGACGACTAATGCTTCGAAGAAATATTCTTTGGTGTTGATTGATTCAGGTTGACATTTGAGAACCAAGTGTTATAAAAATACAAAATTTCTAATAAGATCAAGCGCACAATAATGAGCCTACAATCAAAGGAATCCATACTCAATGCAACTTTCATAACTCGTAAGCATGCACAATTGTCAATATGCAGTTGTCATTAGAAAAACATGTCGTCCTATCATTAACAATGCAAAGGAACACACCATGTTATCAAAAATAAATACTTCCTAAAGTCACAATATTAGATGATTAATGAACAATTTGTTGAAGGGTGGGAATGAGAAGGAATAGCATTAGGAATTTAGGATCAAAGAAGAAATCATATCTGATCTATATTCAGGAACCAAGGTAGTAAAAAAGAGCAAAATTACATAGAGATACAACGAAAGTAAAAAATCAAAAGACTAACCCACAAACCATGGCCACCTCACAGGTTTATCAGGAGCTTCTTTAGTCAAATATCTAAACCTCTCAGGCATAGTACTTTGAGCTCGAGCCTCCTTCTCAGCCTGGTCAAAATCAACACCAGAACCTTCACTACTTCCATTTTTAACCTCTCCTTCATCATCATTATTCCTCGCTTTCACAAAAACTCCAACACGCCTACCCAAAGAAAAAGTTTGCATTTTTCCACAAACCCCACTAATATTCCATCCAAACTGATTATTACCCACATGGGTTTTCAATAAAAATAAGGAATTTGAAATCACCTTGTGTCCTACCCCCTACTGAAAAAAATAATGACTTTCAAATATTAAATGTCATGCTTCTTCTCACATGCAAACTTTTTGAATCAGGGGAATATGCATTTTGTTCTAAATATCCTGCTTTATCAGGTCCTACCTCAGTCTCATCACATTGACACTTCTATTAGATCAAGAATTGACTCAGGCACTCAGCCCCACCAGCATGTAGTTGATCTAAGCTAGACAAAGTCCCATAACACAATTGTCACGATATCATGAAAGCTAAAAGAAGACAACAACATGACAATTAAATTGATGTCAAGTGAATTACATGAGTAGACAAAGTGAAGTCATCAAAGTTACTGGCTTGTACCACCATATTATGTTGTCAACAGGGAGTAGCAATTAAAGGAATAAGGATGAAGCAAAGATTATCAAGAAAGAAATTAGTAGGCTTGGTCAAAATGAATGTTCTCCTCTCAGATTGATTAATTTATCACTAATTGGTGTGATACATTTGTATGAATAAAATTGCTCAAAATGAATATTCCGTAGTCATTGAATACATAAAATTTGTATAAAACTGATGCGCAGGCACTTATATTTTGAAGAATTTTCTCCTGATGTATAAGACCCTTTGACAACAAAAGAAAATCATCTCAGTATGCTTTACCATCTTGGAAGAATGGTGGAATAATTCATATTGCAGAAGAACCATAAACAAACCATAGCCAATCCCACCAAAACAAACACATGAACCAACATTGAAATGTGTACGTCACCACATTTTTTTTATCACCGATAAAAATAAAAAGTTAAATTTTTTCAACCACTAACACACAAACTTCAGTTGAATATTTAAAGATACGTAGATAGGAGTATGCTATTCAATAAAGATAAGTAGATAGGAGTATGCCTATCTAGAAGAGGGACCAAATGCCTATCACTTTCCCTTTAACCTAATGTGTTTAATTTTTAAAAACATAGGAATATACCTCACCTGATAGATAGATAGATAGATAGATAGGAGTATTTTTTACTCTAGATAGTAATTTACCCTGACTATGGTTCATGCTTTTGTTCTATGGAGTGTTTCCTGAATTTGCTCTTGAATTTTCCATTTCTCAACTTCTCCCTCTCATCAAGTTTTTCATATGGTCCTTGTCACAATCAGGAAGCGGCAGCTACACCAATATAAATATCATCAATGGAATTACATTTGTTTTTTCACCGAAATGAAACACTTGGAAGTTATGCATTACCACAAAAGCATTGTAGTATTTGTAAATTCTGCAGCATGATCCAAAATGTAGTACCTAGCTTATACCTCTAAAATAACACCTATTTTCAAATAAATGTATCATCATGGCAAATGCTGGACCTTGCACATGAATCACATGAATATAAAAATGAACCCCACGAAAGAAAATAGGAACATGTTAAAATCTTCATAATTACAAACCTTGGTTCTTAGTTGGTGTTAATCAAGGTAGCTGCTATTGTGAGATCCTTCTATTTGATAAAAGGGCCCCTTTTGTCTACCCATGTTGGTAAAGATTAAATAATGAAATAGAGCAAAAATAAGGATGCACCATCCATGTACTCAAGGGCAATACCTTGAGAGTTTAAGCACCACCTTGATAGATTCTGACAAACTAACCCCTTCATCATCTGCAAAAGATTATAATACCTCTAAAATGAATCACTACGAAAGGTCACTTGGCACTTGTCTCACTAAATTGTAACAAATAGTTCATGTTAAAAATCATGGAATAAAAAAACAGGATCTATACATGCACAATCCATTGATGAAAACAAATAATTATTTAGGTTGAAGGCGAAGGAACCTGCAGGTTGAAATCGTTGGAAGCAATTGGTATGACCATAGCAATTATTGGCTTCATAAGCCATAGCCTTAGCAGAGTATAATCTTTTAGAATCCTGCTAACGAAAAAATTTAAGGAAAAATTCAATTTGTATCACATATATTATTTCAATGATTATGAAAATAAATCCCTCACCCTTGCAAAATACATCTTATCATAAACCCCCTCCATATATATATGAAAAACTATTCTCCTTACTTCAGCAGGAGTAAAGTAAAAACTCTTTTTTGTAAGTATACATTTTTTACCAAATATACCATGCAACAACCCAAATAGGAACCACCGAAGAAAACCATAAACAATAAATTTGTAGAGATAAGCAGTGTTCTAGGTGTTTTGATTCTCCCATCTTCTCAATAAATTTTTTGATATAGTAAAACTAAAGAGCATAACCCAGAGAAATATGTAAATGCACACAAAAATGAAGAAAAAAAAACCTTTGAAACATAAGTTTGACATCTCGGCTCTACGTCCCAATGATGGTGTCCATGAGACATTGCTGGAGATTCATGAAGGTGATGGCTAAAGTTGAGGAAGAATTAGGATTCTTTTGTTTTTCGGGTAAAGTTTGGTTTTTTTCCGCATACCCAATGAGCATATCTCTTCTCCAAACAACACTACAATGTCTCGATCATGACATTGTAGCAACTACAAGTTACTACACTAAAGTAGTAACTTCAATTTTTCCGCTGAAGAAGAAGACAAAAAACAAACCTTCAATGGAAGAAAATTCAGCCACATTCATATCCTCAAAGATCCTGCGGTTCGAAAAGGGCTCAGATTTATTTAATTGAATGGGAAGGTGAAACAAAACGTTGGAGAGGTAAATAGACAGAGTAATAAAGCTGAAAATTAAAAGGGATAGTGGAGGTATTGGATGTAGAAATGGTATTCGGCTTGTTCAGTTACTATATGCATTAATCTACCCAATCAAAGGAAACTGAAGCCATAAAAGCCCTAAAAATGCATTGTGAAACCGAAACGGTCCAAAGAAGGAAGCTGTGGAAAGGAGGGGAAAGGAGGAGAGACCATTAATATTCAATAATGGAGTTAATTCATGTAATACAAATACATGCATATAATTGATACCACATTAAAAACACATGATAGTGTGAACGCAACCAAAGATTCCATACGGGTAATTATATGTTATATTTGATTGATTGATGATTGATTGATGATTGATGATAATAACAATAATAAATTATTATTATTATTATTATTATTATTATTATATTAGTACTGTTAGTAACAACAAAGGTCGATCAGGCATGGTACTGGCAATGTGATATGACTTGATACAAATTTATAGTGTGCCAATTTTGCAAATGCATATGTTGGGCTAGTCCCCACAGGACCCAGCAACGTTTGTGAGCCACATCTGATGTTTCACTGAGGCAAACTTTCTCTATATGTTCACCAACATAAAAGAACAAAATCTATATTGGTGGATTATGATCAAATAATGCAGCCAAAGCACCAAAGGAAGTGAGTCATTGATCAGCTGATCAATTAAGCTTGCAACTTGATGAAGAATGGATCATAGTCAAGTAACTTCAACAAGTGCTTGTATGTACAAGGTGAATCACATGTGACGATGGAATTATATATAAACCATAAAAATGAATTTATTGGTCAAATGATATATATATGAAGCAAGTATATCTTCTTGTTCGATATGATGAGATAGTTTAGTAAAAAATGAGTATTATTGTGGCGTTTAAAAAATGAATTTAACGTCATTCAATTCTAATTCGATAATTTTTGAAAGATAGTGGAGGAAATTAGAGCCAAATTGAGTCAAATCCCACCCTAAACAACAATATGTCTATAAAACGAGTAACTCAAAAAGTATAGCACCAATATCATCTTACATACGTCGGTTAATGCCACTAACTTCAAAGAGAAAAAATATATATTCGTTGTTGGGGCACCAACATGCAGTTGTTAAATGATTTAGGCAGAAATATGTGGCAGATAAATTAAGAACGATATGATAGACATCAATAAGAATATTAGTTTCCATGATTTAAATGCATAAATAATTATATATTAATAGACGTGCATCGCCTGCCACCTCTTATTGAACTTTTTTCATTCTGATAACAAAGAAGAATATAATCAATATCCTTTGTCATTCCTTTGAAAATGTCGCACCAATTTTTACACCTCTTTAACCTCTATTTGATTCGATTGGAATGGAAAGAACGAAAGACGACGGTAGAGGAAAACTTAAATAAAATTACAAAGAACAAACAAAAGTTAATATTATACAATTTTAATAATTGAGAAGATATACGAAGTAAAGGGCAAGAAAAAGTATTTGAAAATGTTTAAGCATAACTTGACCATTTTTTTATCATGCTCAATAAATTTTTTTCTTCTCGTATCCTCTCCATTCCCATCGACACAAAAGGCAAGAGATTTTTTATTTTATGTACACTAGTTAAATAGTAACTAGCATCGGAATTTCACATTTAGCAAGTTTTATTTTACAATAGTATGTAATATTTGTAATTATTTTCACAAAAAGGAATGGTAATAAATTAATCAAATGTTAAGATTGAATCACTAGCCTGACTTGCATTTAAAATGATAAATACAGAAGAAAGGGGGATAAAATGTAAGTGATTTGTAAATGAAATAAACACACAAACAAAAATTGACATGTGCGTACATGGCACCAACATCATGCTTTCGATATTCTCAAAGTATATAATTTTAAGATGCTTCCATTGACATTTGCCTCCACATTCTATTGTTTAGTACATTAATACTTTTGGTCTGTTATTGCTCTTTCCACTAGAGCCAATTGGAGAGCCCACGTGCACAGTGATTTTGTTATTCTTTATATACCAATTCGTTCCCTTCGCCCTTCACGTACTACTACATCGATCCACCATCACCTTGTTCTACATAGTACAATAATAAGAAGCACCTTCTTTCTCGTTTTAGTTCTCAACTTGTTTCTATCATCACTCATACTATGTCTTCTTTTCGTGTTCTACCCGTCCATGTCAGTCCCTTTTACTTGGAACTGTTTTATTTCATAGTCATGTCTGCCTTTGGATTCTTAGGTCTCAAAATATTAAAGCCAAGAGTTCCTCTTGCCCCTAATAACTTTGATCTATTTTTCACTTCTGTTTCTTCTGCTACTGTTTCCAGTATGACTGCCGTAGAAATGGAAGTTTTCTCTAATTCACAGCTCATTCTCATGACCTTCCTTATGTTTGTTGGTGGAGAGGTTTTCACTTCCATGCTTGGCCTTTTCCTTTCTTTATTAAAAAGAAACGTAACTTCTCACCGTATTCCTCAGGTTGCTAATTCCAATCAAATTGAGATCAACTTAGTTTCTCTGAAAAAGAAGAATGAACTTGTTGTAAGTGTTGATCAAAGTGACTATAATAATGTTCACGATGATAAAAAACGTAGGTCAGTTAAGTGTCTCGGGCTTGTTATTTTAGGTTCTACTTTGGTACTTCACTTGGTTGGTTCTGGTTTGGTCTCAACCTACATAAGCATTGTACCAAGTGCGAGACGAGTACTAAGTAACAAAGGGATTAATATATTAACTTTTTCCTTGTTTACCATAGTTTCTACCTTTGCTTCTTGTGGTTTTGTTCCCACAAACGAGAACTTAATTGTGTTCAAGCAGAATTCAGGTCTTCTCTTGCTTATTATGCCATTTGTTTATATTGGCAACACCTTATACGCGCCTTTCCTGAGGCTCGTGATCTGGATTCTGGGCAAAGTATTGAGAAGAGAAGAGTTCAGTTATATACAGAAGAACTATAAGGAGATTGGTTTTGGTCATTTGCTTTCTAGCGTTCATTGCTGGCTCCTACTTGCGACTGTTTTAGGTTTTAATCTAATTCAGTTGGTTCTGTTCTGCTGCTTGGAATGGAATTCAGAGAACATGGAAGGTCTAAATAGCTATCAGAAACTGATTGCTTCGTTGTTCGAAATTACAAATGCGAGACATTCCGGGGAAACTGTTTTTGATTTGTCTGCAACATCTTCTGCCATATTGGTGCTCTTCGTTGTCATGATGTAAGTAATCCTCACTACTCTACGTTTATACTTGCGGGATGTATATTAAAGTGAAAAATACTGGCTTCCATGCATATATATATTTTTATAACAAACGTGCGTAGGATTAATTATTTAAACAACCATTTTTAATTATACGTATTATAATCACCCATTCATGGAAACACCCTTATCCCATGTTAAGGGTGTTTCCATGAATGGATTATTATAATAGGTATAATTAAAATGGGTGGAGAGTTTATACTATTCTGGAAAATATTCATAGTTGTAAGACAAAATGGGTGGAGAGTTTATATTCATTGTTTTGAAAGAATAAAATTTAGACCGGTCCAAATGATCGAGATCTAGATAATATTGAGGCTAAAGTATACTTTTGATCTTTTATGTTTGCATCAAACGGAATACTAATCCCGGAGCCCTATATCCATCTTCAGCTTCTCAGCTTCGAAGGTGAATGTTCATATAAATTTTAGATGCCTAAAGTCCAGTAGCATGACTCAAGTAGCCTATTCTTTCTTTTAGTAAACCTTTAGTTGCTTTCATAGAAGAAGCTCCCTATGGGAAGAACGAGAGGGGTACTGATCACTATCCGAATCTTCTACTGAAGAAGAAAAACCTCTTCACGATTGATCCTGGGTTAGAGTTAGCTAGACTCTTGGATAAATCGAGTTTCCCTCTCTATACGTACAGCCTCTCTGTCCTAGACGACGGGGCCTCGAAGAAGTTCTGTTTTCATCTTACTATACGATGCCACCAAAGAGGGAAAGCGCGGAACTCTTAACGAAAGAATGGTTAGCTAAGCCATTATCACGAATGATAGGGACCAACGACCAACGGATACTCCAATCATTCTTATTAGTTGGTAATAATTGGATTAGATTAGTACGGATGGCGCTTCACATTACTGGCCCTATGCTCTTATGCTTGCGCGTTTGCCTATCAAAGTTCTGTTCATTTCCAGAAGAGAGAAGATAACCTCGTCCGAGAACTTATATAGAGAAGGATTTCCCGCGGCGCTGCAGTTCTTCCATCAGAGCACCTGTCATTCTCCCAATCCCAGATCCAGATTGGGCGGTTGAGATAAATAAGTTCTACCCAGGTGAAATAGATCGAGATTTGGTTCCAAGTCGAGCACCTGCATTCGTTTCTGGAAAAGCTGGTCAAAAACGAGAGTCGTCTTTTCCTTCGCGAAGAGATCCGGTGTCATTGTATTAGATACGTTATATCATCCATCCAACCGTCATCAGCCGGGTGCTTAGCAGGAGCAGGAATAGCATCGGCCTAAGCTTCCGCGGCTTCGTTGAGTTCTTCTATCGGTTCGTCTCATTACTTCCTTATTTAGCGGATTCAGATGGCTAGGATGCTAAGTCCGCATTGGATGTGGAAAATCCAAGTGGGAATAGCCCCTTCCATTGCCTGAAAGCCAATAAAGAGTGCCTCACGTTCCACTGAACGCTGGGGAAGGCACTGACTCTCGCCTTACTTAACAAGTAGGGGCTGACATCCGAACATTCTGTCTTAAGCGATAGGTAGACAATCAAAGTCCCAAAGCAAGTAATATTTATTCTCGACATCCAGGAGTTCTTCCTCGAAATGCCCTCTTATACGATTTAGCCAGTGAGCTGTCTGAAGCTGTACCCTGCCATGATAGAATTAGACTCACTGTCGCCCTTTGATTCGAGGGCTCGCCCTTTCTCCTTCTCTTTCTGCCATTCGTTACGATATGTGTACCCGGGAATAGTAGTTTGGAAGCCTAGATCGGGGTACGGGGTTTTCTCTATTTTGGAAGAAAAGAAAGGGCTTGAATGATTAAATTACTAAAGACATTGACTATTCAATCCAAATTTGGGAGTAGCTCTCGTCTGTGCATCGGGGAAAGCCTTCGTGAGCCTTTTCATGCATTGCTTTCGGACTTGGCCGAGAATGAGAGCTTTTGAGTGGACATAGTTTTCCTTGCCCCGGAAGCCCAGGAGTTGCATTCTTTAATCGCCCGACCGTCCTCGGAGGGGTTAGTAGCCTGCCCCGAGTGCCTTTGATCCTTGGAATTTCCTTTTCTTTTGGTGTCTTCTTCCGCTACTGTCATGATTTAGATTCGATCAAGGGCTCACCCTTTCTTCTACGGATTCATCTACTTAAGACTAAAGAACTTCCCCAAACCTTTGCGTCTGTTATGTTACCCTTGCTGCTGAAGCCTCTGCCTCTATCTATCCTTTTCCGATCACGTAGATTCGGAGAGATCAAAGGAGCATGAATGGCTACTCAATTCAGTTTCCTTTAGGAGTTTAGCATTTGATGCTATGCTGCCTGCTGCTTTCTCTTCAGTTGCCTATCCCGCTATTGGTGATGGCGGTGCAACTCGTGCTGCTTAAACGAATGCTGGTGAGTAAACAGGTTCCGGTTCAAATGCATCTGGCTAACTAGCCACCTTTCACGCTGCTCCTGTTACCACCTCTGCTTATATTGCTATTGAGAGTGCAGGTTCTAGATCAACAGATTCAACTGCAATTGCTGCTGACTTTGTATTTGCTACTGATGCTGGGAATCCTGCTACTCAATCTGGAATGGGATCTCCTGCTCCCCGTGCTTCGGTCACACTCTATATGCGATTGGAAAAAGAAGTTGCTAGCATTGGGTATCGCCCTAGAACTGGAAGGGATACGGGGCAGGACCAATACTAAGAGAATACCTAAAACATATTTATTTACAGGAATCGCTAGAGAGAACTAAAAGCTAGAAGATGACCGGGAATCGAACTATGAAATGAAAGTAAGGACCGATGCCCATCAACGGACCTTTCTAAGATTAGAAAAGCCTTACTAAAATAGATTCTTTGTACAGATCTGCTGAAAGAAGGCCTATATTCGCATTTTTCTCTCTCATACAAAAATCTTTCACTGGCTGTAACGGAGAATGCATGAAAAGGAGAAGGCGAAAGAAGGGTTTCCTCGTACCAAGGACAGGTAATGGCAATTAAACTCGGGCTTGCTATTGCTTATCAACTTCTTATGAAAGTGAACCGAGCGTAGTAGCGAACAGATCTTTCTCTTCCTATGAATGTGCAGCCTTATTATAAGATACCACTGGAATTGCAGTTGGTCAAGAAGTTCCTTGCTTCAGGAAAGAGAGAAAAGCTTCATTATTATCTTCCTTCTGTCACATTTGCCCTGAAAACAGCCTATTCTATACCAGCTTCTTCTATAGATGATATAACTGGAGCAGATTCAATAGCAAAGGATATTCACCCAGCAGCGGCAACTGCTTGAGCTGATACGCAAACAAGACCAGAAAGACCGGTTACGCTTACACCAACAACGGATACTGGTTGACGGGATACGATAGCAGTGACACTTCTATTGATAGACATATAGACCTCTTATCGAGATTTATTCTACAAGGCCTCTCTTAAAGCTAAAAAAGAAGAGTTAACACGGTCGAAGTACCTAAGCCAAAAAGAACGAGTTGAAGCCGATGATTTCACAAAAGCCCTTCGATTTAAAAAGATCCTATTCTTTAGCGGTCTCAATGACAGCTATATTTCTAAACAGTTACTCCTGCTAACTCCCAGTTGAGGAAGTTTCATGGGATTTTGGGCATACTCTTCTTTTCCTTCGGCGAGGATACTGTAGTTCCAATCGTTTGAGGAAAGCCCGCTTTTTGGCATCAATGAAACTCTTTGATCTAGGAGAGAATGCCACTAGATCAAAGACTGAATAAGGAAAAGATAGAAGAAAGGATGTTACTACTGCTCTCCTACTGAAAGAACTGGATTGTACGAGTATCGATAAGTAGATTCGGGATGGGAATAGAGAATGCATTTTCTTTTTCTTTTAGCTATTGTTGTTAAGGCTGTGTGCATTCACTAGCCTAGTGGAAAGAGAGAGTGATCTCATCTCGCAATATCCCACGGGACAATGTGTCCAAACTTACCCGGTGGTCTCTTCGGGGCCTTTTCTCTGTTTATAAAATTCTAACACTCGAGGAGCGATAAGTCAGGGTGTCCTGGTAAGCAAACAAGCAGGCGCCAACTCCCAGTGCTTTCTCTTCTCTCTTTTTTTAGTCACGAGCTGGGCTCGAACCAGCGCTTTCCGGATGCATGGGATCTTTTATGTTTGCATCAAGTTTCAATTTAGTGTTTTATTTTTGGAAAATACACTTTTAATCCTTTTTATTAACACCGTTAGTTTCTCCTAACTGAAAATGCTAACTTAACTATTTTAAATGGTTATTGAATACTGAAAAAATGCTTAAATTAAAATACTTTAGTGTAATTATTCTTATATTTTCAAAACTTATCTTTTTTATCTCCAATTTAATTGTGAAATAATCCTTTACATTTAAGTGAAATTAATGGTGTTAACAAAAAAGGATTAAAAGTGTACTTTCCAAATATAAAGGACTAAATTAAAACTCGATGCAAATATAAGGGACCAAAAGTATACTTTAACTTAATATTGATATGCTCAACATTCCCTATTTATCTTTTTTACAAGGGAAATTAGTTATTTAAGAATAAAATAAACATTTTATCTTGCTCATATATTAAGGAACAATAAGAAATTAAAGGTAACTGTAGTAACATTTAAAATATTATTGGGTTAAAGTGGCAACATCTCGTTGTACATGAAATGACTTAGAGTGATAAGTAGCCACATATTGACACTTGATGATGTTCGTATTTCAATAAGAATCCAATAGCACTTGTGGCGTGCTCAACTTTCAACGAATTCCAACTATAGCCACATATTTCTAGGACATTTTGTACCAATTACGTGTACTATATATATATGTATGAGTGCATATCTGGAAATTTCCTGGGTTTTTTTGTTACAATTGTAAATCTAGATTAGAAAAATTCTGTAGTTATCTCCTGTATTTATATTGCGTCCACATATCAATATGATATAGTGTGCTTGGTAGGTATTCCACATTTAAATTTGAATTACTTCATGTAGCTTTTATGCAAGTTGCTTTCTAATCTTGAAAGAGCCCACTTACGTTCTCTACTCTCTTTTCAGTTGGACAAAAAAAGTCATGATGATGGGAAAATGATTAAATATATTATATATATTATTCTTCTCAGGCTACAGTTAAAAATAATTTAAAAAGCCATGTTGAAAAATTTTTATTATCTCATGAAAAGGATTTAAACTTTATGATAGGTACAAGTGAGAAAGGGAACGTCTAGATTTATTTGAATGAATGTTTAAAGACGAATTAATGCTAGATTCTCCGCGCACCTTTACAAATTCTAATATGCAGAACTCTTTGTTAGTATAAATTTCCAACGAGAATATAATCTAGCTTTAAAGGAATGAGTATATATGGTTAATGATTGACTGCTCACAATATTACAACGCAGAACATATAAAATGAATCCTGTTATATATTCTGGCCCAAGTTTAATTCTTATAACTTCTTTTTTTCTCTTGATTATATAACAGGTACCTCCCACCATATACAACATTTTTACCCATAAGAGACGATAAAAATAATACGAAAAAGGGAAAAACAAGCTTAAAGGAATGTCTGGCTTTCTCTCAACTCTCTTATCTCGTCGTGTTCATAATTCTCATTTGCATTACAGAAAGCAAAAGTATAAAAGAAGATCCCCTCAACTTTAATGTGTTGAACATTACTCTGGAAGTTATCAGGCAAGTAATTCTATTCTCCTGCCTTATTTTAACTTGACAAAATTTCCTTAATTTCTTACACTACGTTTTTATAATTTATCAATAACAAATTTTCAAATTTTCTTAATTATATGACAAATAATTATAGAATTTAGAAGCATGTATCTTGTTCATATATACGCATGTAGATACTAAAGAAGAAAATGTTTTGTACCACATCATACAGTGCATATGGAAACGTGGGATTCTCAACGGGATATAGTTGCAAAAGGCAACTGAGACCAGATGTGAATTGTAGTGATTTGTGGATTGGACTTTCAGGTAAAATGAGTAATAAAGGAAAGTTCATCATTATAGTTGTTATGTTCTTTGGGAGGCTGAAGAAATACAATATGAAAGGTGGTCAAGCTTGGGATCTTTGTTAATGATTCCCAATATATGGGTGTGTTTAGGTGGATGGCCAGTAGTGTAGTATAATTATATGTGGACTTTCAATGTTTATTAAGCTCTGTCGTTAATTTGTCCGGTAATTGAAGGTTGGCTTAATAGTGTTTTGTAATTTTCTAAGCTATAAAATGTCCCATTTTAAAAAGACCAGTATCTCTAAGCCCATGTGCGATATTCTTCCTATTACATGCATGAATCTTTCTTTGATGGTTTCCTTGTTAGGACAAATGTGCAATTTTAATAGCAAAATTTAGTGTAATTAATTACACGTCTCTTGCAACAGACATAATATAAGAAAGGTCTTACTAATTGGAGAAGTTAAAGTATAATCCCCTAGGACCATACTAATATAATTTCTAAAGATGTGGGCCCCAAAGTTAATAAAAAACAATCCCCACCCACCCCTCTCTCTCTCCTCTACCCTTCCTTCTTCTCCCACCGCCCCCACTCCCTCCCAGCAACTCACCCAGTCGTCCTCGAACACCGTTGTCGCCGCCTTTCAAACCCGCCTGTTGAAAGTAACCATTCATGAGAGTTAGTGTTGGATTATGATTGATTCATCCTTGGTGAATTTACCCTAATTCATTAACCATTGGGGTAGTGACAGTGGAAGTAATATAAATTATAATGCTATGGATTGTTATATACTCACTTTGTTGAAATTGCGTTAAGGATCGTGTGTATATTTTTATGGAGTAAATCGATGGAAGAACAATTCTATACACTTGTAAAATTGTAGGTGAGACAATTAAGGACTAAAACTTTCATAATTTTTTATCGTTGACAAGAGGTGGCTTGATTTGGTCACGAGGTAAGGGCGGACAATTAATTTTCTTATTTATTCTCAATATAGTTGGGTATCAATCTTATTTATTTTCATTTCATTATGTCTACTTCCACCAACTATGTCAATCAAACACTAGAAAGTGCATCTTTCCTGGTGATCAATGAAATCATTGAGGTAACTGAGAACGTGACTCACTATTTTGTGAAAAATATGAAGTTATGTAGAACTACAGATATCACTAGATCAAGGAACTCATTTGTTTTCAATGAGTAATTAGATTTTTTGACACAAGATTAAAAGTTATGGCTAAAGTTCAAAAATAATGCCCATATAATTGTCACGAAGATGCTAACATACTCATGTAAAATTTTTTTGAGCAAAACTACACGTGAAATTTCAAAAGTAGAGTGAAAATATCCATGTCGTTAAATAATGTAATTTCCGTTAGTCAATTTATGGTGCAAAAATACCAATTTAAAAGTTTTTTGGAGCAAAGCTACACATGAAATTTCAAAAGTGGAGCAAAAATGTTCATGCCGTTAAATTAGGGTTGCACAAATGACGGGCAGGACCGAGCCACCCATATGCCCTAAGTCATACCCTAAAAATGTTGAGCCAACATTTTTAGCCCGATACCCGGCCCGGCCCGGTCCTAAGAGGGTCAATATTAAGATCGGGTAGGACATGTCACTCAGGCCACATGATAAGACCAGTTGGTCCTATAACATTTAAATTCTAAAAAAACTAATTTAATAAATAACAAAATACCGAGAGTAAGGTTTCGATTTCTTGCTTGGAATGAAGTCACGGATAATGGGTGAAATTTGGTGTGTTGATGATGGGTCGTTGGAGAATTGGGATTTTGTGGGTGGGAAGAACAGAAAGGAGAGTGGGCCCAATATAATATAACATGGAATAGACACTTTTGCCCCACTTTTGAAATTTTTGGGGTAGTTTTGCTTCAAAAGAATTTTTACATGGGTATTTTTTAACATTCGTGATAATTACATGAGCAATTTTGCACCTTAACCCTAAAATGACTAACAGAAGTTACATTATTTAACGGCATGAGCATTTTTGCTACGCTTTTGAAATTTCATTGGTAGTTTTGCTTCAAACATGAGACAGAAGAAATTGACGTTATCACGCTTGAAAGTAATTCAGTTCATGATATAAGAATTAAGGTAAATACACTTTATATTAATTTCATTTATGTTGCTATTACAATTTTATCATACTATTACTATTATATTAATGTTGTTATTTGTGAATTATAGTGCCCAAGATAGTCAAAGCATGCCGAGTGTGAATATTATGCCATGGAGTACATGTTTGACACAATTCATCATAATGTCCGACTAGGAAGATACAACAATGTATACAATTCTAATATTTAAATCCAGTAAATTAAATGATTGATAATTTACATAGTTTATATGTTAGAATCTTTAACATTACTTCCTTATTCTTGTTGAAATTGTTGTTGTGGTTTTATGGTGGTAGTATTGAATCCTTTGTAAGGGATGGATGGATGCACAAGAGGGGGGGTGAATTGTGCTACCAAATAAAACTTAAACAATAAAACACAAGGATTTATACTGGTTCGGTCTACCTGACCTACGTCCAGTTCTCAACCACCCAGGTTGAGTTCCACTATCTCCAGGTTTTACAAACGGGTTCACCTGGAACCTTTACAACCGCAAGTTTTAGACCGGGATCACTTGCAACCTTACAACCACAAGTTTTACACAGGCTCACTTGCAACCTTACAACTTACTCCCCCTTACAACCTGCAAGGGTTCAACCTTTACAAATAAAGGATTTTCTAAACTTAGTTCTCTTTAAGAACGGATAATGTTACACACTTAAGTACACTTAATGCTCTTAATAAATGAAGAGACTTAACTACAAAGTGTACAAGATAAGTAGATGAATAGAACTCTCAATGCGTTAAATGCTCTCTTGCTTTTCTGGGTAGCTTTGAATGCTTGAATGATATTCTCAGTTTCTCGCTCTAGATTTCTTCAAGTTGTCAAAGTTATCTTCATAAATGAAGATGAGCTTCCTTATATAGTCCTTAAGCATTCTCACTCTTGGTAGGTGGCATAGCCGTTTGAATATAGCTGTTTATCCCAAGTTACCGTTGACTCATTTAATGCTCCATTAATGCTCAGCAGGGTTGACTTTGCTTTATCTCTGAAAAGCAGTTCTGACAACTCTGCTCTGCCAAAAAGCACTCTGATACTGCACTGCTCTTGCTGAACGTTCTGACATTCTGATTGCTTGCGGAAGCAAAACCACATCCGGAAGCAACATCACTCAGTGCTGCACTTGAACGTTAGTCTAGCAATATATTAACACATAGTCACATGCAGTGGGAGTTCATTTAGTCTTAGGAAGTTCTCTTACTTCCGGAAGCAATTCCACATCCGGAAGCACTCCTACTGGACGTTGAGTTATGGCTTAGTGTGATACTCACTGACGCTCGGTGTTACCTAACCCAACAGGCAGCGCTAGTCATTAAGCATTCAGAAGCAAATCCACAACCGGTTGCATCCTAACTTAGTCTCAAGGATTTTATACATCTAATGTTCCTAGACTGAGTTATGACTTAGGTGACTCACTTGCTTCCGCTGGGGGATGAGACGTTCATCCGCGAGCGCTAGTCCTAGTCCATTCGGAAGTAAATCCACATCCGGTTGTACTCTTACTTATGGTTCTATTTTAACCTGATTTTGTCTAAGTGTTTAACTTGTTCTTTCATATTTTAGTCTTCATCAAAACTTAAGATTCTAACATTCTCCCCCTTTTTGATGATGACAAACTAAGTTATACAATTAAGTTCATATGAAAGAATTAAAAGTAATAATCAGATAAGGCATAGAAAGCTAAAGACAGATATCATTGATGAACAAAAGATTACAAGTCAGATATGTACTAACAGATAAAATACACAAGTAATCAAAACTGTGCAAAGTAAACTATGCATGAAAAATATGAGGAAAAAGAAAATTCTTAAGTTAAATGAATAGGGTAAGGTGGGGTTTAAAGGCGGTGTCTCTTTTTCCTCTCCCTCTCTGCTTGCCTTCGCTCACTCTCTTTTTGAAGTCTGGCTATATGGGCATCCTTCTCTCTCTGGTCAATCTCAGCGATTATATTCTGAAGCTCTGCCTCTTCCTTCTCCCTTCTGAGTCTCTCAGATTCAACGGATTCCTCAAAGGATTTCTTCAGATTTTGAACTTCTTCAAACCCAGGGAACCCAGTTGCATCGGAGAAGGGAATGACCTCGCCATTGGGATAATGGACAGCCCTTATCTTTACATTCCACACAGGAAAGTTGGGATCCTCCTCAACTTCCTTGGCTTTCCTTTTCCCTTTGCCTTTTCCTTTGCCCTTTCTTCTTTCTTGGGAAGCCTTGGCATTTGTTCTTTCAGCATCGAGGCAAGCCATCTGACCAAACGTGATCTTGTCAGTCCATCCATACCTCTCGAACTCATCGCAGTCATATCCTCTATTTCCAGCTTTACTTCCTTTAGTAGCGGAGGAACATATGATGCTTGAGAGGATGGCTGAGTCTCAGATGCTTCCCTCTCAGATACCCTCTCTGACTCATGATCCTCAGAGCGACCACGAGGTTCCTCTTCACTCTCAGAAGACTCAGCAGTAGCAGCACCTTTTTTGGCACGATGCTTCTTCCTAGACTGGCTGTAGCTGACGATTGGCTTGGCTATCACAATAGGTGGATGATTTTGCCTCTCCAGCCCATACTTCATCCTAATTTCTTCAATTAAGTTTCGGCTAGGCACAGAGGGAGGAGGTTCAGCAGAAGAGGCTTCTGGCGCTGGTTCAGGCTGCACTGGTTCAGACTCAGGCACAGAAGAGGAAGGCTCATCAGGTTGGCTGACTAACACCATTGCCCATTTAGATCTTTGCTCGTCTGAACGCTGCTGTTGCATAAATCGAATGGCTTCCCCATGGATAAGACGTTCAGCACTACCCATTTGCCTTACATCATTTGCACGGCAGAGAGCAGTAGTGAGGTCTTCATCTAGCCACAAGGAGGGTTGATTGAGGATATCTCTCCCCCTTTTGGCATCATCAAGAAGGGCGAGGGCTAGGGAGGAAGGGTTGGGTGATGTAGAGGGTGGAGGTTCAGGGCCATAGGTTCTGGGTGGTGAGGTTACGGGTGAGGAAGTGGATGAGGTTTCTGGTGAATGAGTGGGGCTAGGGAACCAGGAGGGATCTGTGAATAGGCCATCGAAGGGGTAGGTAGATGAATAAGGGGTGAATGGTAAGTGGTCCTCAGATAACCTCTGAAGGCGGGGGTAATCTCTCAGATATAGGTGACTGAGGGGGTGAATGGCAGTGTGGAAGCCAAAGCGCTCGGCCAGTTGGTTGGGATTGGTTGGGTTGGTGGATAGTGAGTGGTTGGGGGAGTTTTGTGGGTTAGATGAATTAGAGTGGCTAGGAGAGTGGTTAGGTGAAGGTGAGTTTTGGGGGGTTTGGTGAGAGGAGTGGTGAGTGTCAGACTCATTTTGTGGTGAAGGTTGATGTGAGTCATTCTGAGGAGGGGGTTGTTGTGTATTAGGAGGAGGGAGTGATGGTTGGTTAGGTGGAGGAGGCGGAGGTTGGTCATTTTGTGGAGGAGGTGGAGGTTGGTCATTTTGTGGAGGAGGTGGAGGAGGTGGAGGAGGAGGTGGCGGAAGGTTGGCAAGAGGTTGCGGAATTTGGAAGTGGTTAAGTAGTAGGTCTAATTTGGCCTCGACCCTTCCTAGGCGATTCTCGAGGTTCTGGATCCTCTGCTCCTGTTGCTGGAATCCAGTGTCACATTCATTGCGAAGGGGAGCCACCAAGGAGTCAGCCAGCCGAAAGATGATCTCCTCTTTCACTTCCTCAGCAAAGGCCTTCACTGCGGCTGACACTTTCGGAACACAGCTTGGGCCAGCATGAGAGTGAACTTCCTGGTCCCCTGCTCCAGATGCAGAGGGAGCAGTTGTGTGTGAGGCACTCCCTGCCTGAGAGCCAGAACGAGTGGCCCTTGCTGGCTTGTTGTACCTGATTCCCATCTTGCTGATGTTCACTGCGCTGATGGGCATGCACTTAACATTTTCACCCTCCTCAGTGGATTTGATCAGGAATTTTTCCAGAAGGTAGGTGATGACTGTTGGGTAGGGGAGATTGTCAGACTTCTTGTTGTCAATCCACCTGTGCAGCTCCAAGCTAATCAACTGCCCAGGGTTAATCGGCTGCTGGGTGAGGAATCTGGGGAGCCAGGGGTTGTCAAGCAGAGTGAACTCGTTGAAGTTTCCCCCTTTGTGAGTCATCATCCGGGAGTAGATGTAATGGAGTATCCGGTTGGAGTTAGACATGCCAGACACCTTCTTTCCCTTGGTGTCATAGACTTCCTCAAGCTCCTCCTTGAAGAGTTTCTCAGGGTATATCCACTCGTTCATCTCTTCCTCAGTGACCCCGAGCATGACGATGATATCTCGCCAATTGAAACTTATGTCCCTCCCTCTCACTGTTGCCTTGAAATTGACTCTGCGGATGGTCTCTTTCCCATTCACCATCTTGTACTTGGTATTGGCTGTGAGAGACTGGCTGAACACCCTGAGTACGTTGATGTTGTACTCTTTGTTGATTCCCAACCAGCACATATATTTCTGGAGATGCTCCCTCAAATGGCCAAACCTTAGTTCTTCAATTTTATTCAGGTCGATGTACATTCCATGGTTGAAGTAGGGTTTCACGACTTCAAATTTGGAGGAAACAGCCTCCAATGGCCCATCTCTGTACACAAGATGATCATCCTCCTCTACTCGCTGTCTTTTGGAAGCAGACTCTTCACTAAACTGAACTCTCTTCTTCCCCTTTTTCTTCGAAGGTTCTTGTTGATGCCCAGAATGAACTTGCCCAGATTTTCCAGATTTCGAGTGATGCCCAGATTTCCCAGACTTAGATTTTGATTTCTTGGAGGAAGTGGCTATCTCAACGTTGGGGTTTGTTTCATGAGAGCCAGCCATTTGTGAGTGATTTAAGGTTTAAATAGGATGAAATGCACAGAAATGCAGAAGATGAAGAAGAAAATGCGATGAAGATGAAGAATGATTTCAGAGAGTTTGGGTGTTTGATTTGTGTGAGAAGTGAAAAAGAATGACAATGGTTTATATATATGCGAAGTAGTAAGCGATGTGATGTTTCATAATGACTCTTCATTGAAAATATGCACCTTTTGTGGGAAAACGTAAATATTCAAATTGAAACGTCGCACCTTTGAGACACGTGTCCCTGCACAATGTTAGAAGAGGCACAATTTTTGGTGGGAGAAGGTGAAACGTTTTCTGAGTTGAAGTGACGTGTCTTTTACCCAGACACTGGCGCTCCCGGTTGCTTTGAGTCATCACCCAGCGCCAGCAAAAGAGCATCCGGAAGTGATTTTGCTTCCGGTTGGGCTTAACTTAAGATTTAACATTGTGGGGGACCTGCAAAACTAAAGATTGGCACTCCGATGCCTAAGTTAGTATAGTTGCAGGTTTTAATCAATTAAACACAGGTTTATTTTGAAGATTAAACTTCATTTGGGTTTACCATTCCCAAATTTCCCCTTATAAAGGTAAATTGATCTCCCCCCAGAGGCTTGGTGAAGATATCGGCAAGCTGGTGGTGAGTGGGGACAAACTGCACCTTGACATCCTTCTTTTGAACATGATCTCTGATGAAGTGATGTCTGACGTCAATGTGCTTAGTTCTTGTGTGCTGAACAGGGTTCTTGGCAAGGCTGATGGTGCTTGTGTTATCACAGAGAATGGGAGCCTCTGGAAATTCCAGGCCAAGATCCCTCAATTGATTCTTCAGCCACAGGACTTGTGCACAACAGCTTGCAGCAACAATATATTCTGCCTCTGTGGATGATAAGGACATGCAGGTTTGCTTCTTGCTAGCCCAAGAGACCAGACAACCACCAAGGAAGGTGCATTGTCCACTGGTGCTCTTTCTATCAGTTTTATAACCTGCATGGTCAGCATCAGAATAAGCCCACAAGAATTCTTGGTTACCTCTGGGATACCAAAGACCAAGCTCTTGTGTTCCCTCAAGGTATCTTAAAATACGTTTAACACAGGTTAGATGTGACTCCTTGGGGTTGGCTTGAAATCTAGCACACATGCCTACACTAAATTGAATGTCAGGCCTGCTTGCTGTTAAATACAGCAGGGAACCTATCATTCCCCTGTACATTGGCAGGCTGACTGATTTTCCCTTTACATCAGCGTCGAGTGCGGCAGTGGTGCTCATGGGAGTATCATACTCCTTGCACTCATCCATCCCAAACTTTTTTAGCAGCTCTCTACAATACTTGGTTTGGGAGATGAAAATTTCATCCTTCTTTTGCTTAATTTGCAGGCCTAGGAAGAACGTTAGTTCTCCCATCATTGACATCTCAAATTCTCCCTGCATAGTCTTGGAAAATTCTTCACAAAGTTTTTCATTAGTTGCCCCAAAAATAATATCATCACTACCACAGATTACCCCCTCTACATGCGCTTATTTTGGCCTCTACATACGCTTATAAAACACACGTAGAGGGGGGCGCTGGTAAAGGCTCTACATGCGCTTTTAAAAAGCGCATGTAGAGGGGGGCTCTACATGCGCTTAAAGCGCATGTAGAGGATAATACCTCTACATGCGCTTAAAGCGCATGTACATCTACATGCGCTTAAAGCGCATAAGCGCATGTACATCTACATGCGCTTAAAGCGCATGTAGAGGTGCCTCTACATGCGCTTAAAGCGCATGTAGAGGTATATCCTCTACATGCGCTTAAAGCGCATGTAGAGCTATATTTTTTTTTTATATATATTCTTTTTTTACATTTGCCACATACACGTACTTTTCTGCCACTGCAACAATGGTGTATACAAATAAGTCAACAGAATCATTTAACCAAAATATACCAGAATCATTTACATTCAAAACCTAATAATATATATAAACATCACCAAAATATGTATGCACTACTGCCATTGCACCAAAACAAGATCTACCTCATCACCAAAATATTTGCCACTAGCACCAAAGAATCAAAAAGATATGAACCTACATGAAAGAATAGTATAATATCAAAGATGAACTAATAAACAAGCCACAATTGATCATAAGTCAAAACGAAAATTCCTTCAAGTAGTCATAATATAAAACTACCAATTCCTCCTAAGTAAGACTACATGCAGCAAAGATCATATGTACCTCAACGCCACAAATGAAGATGATCTCAAGTAAAACACCAAAAGGGATATCATCAACCTACATGACAAAATAGCATTACATAGAATAAACAAGCATGTTACATAACAAAATTTCATAAGACAAATCCACAATTTTTTATTCAAGTAATATATGAAGCTACCTTAGTAAAACCTAATAAGTAGCAGGTGGCTGATTAAGAACAACAGGTTCAACAATGGGGTATACAAATTTTCTCCATTCTTCAATAACTTCTCCGACTTGCGCCTTGGAGAGGCTGTCGAAACGACAGTCTTCATAATACTGGATGGACAGAAACATGTAAGTAGCAATTAAATTTAAGTTAGTTAAAAGTAATCCACACATACAAGCAAATATGTGAACAAATTAAAAGAGTTTTAAATTAATGGAAAATTTCAGAACTTACCTTTTCTGGGACCACAAGTTGATCATGAGTGACAATATCTTTCATAAATTTCATGACATAATACCCGCAATCATTATCATTCGGTTGGAATGGGCACTACAACAAAAACCAACAAATGTGTCAAAAGACTTTTATATGATTACAGTCCATAATTCAAATCATTGTTTTAGCATGTATAATTAACCTGAATTTTGAGCCAGTCATATGCTTTGGAGTATTTCATTGTTTTACTAGACCTACAAGAAGTGATCACACTAAAGTCGAGACAAACAAAATTAGTAAGATTGACATTTATAAATGAGTTAACATAATTTAGTAAGGTTAAATCATTACCCATTGATAAACATCATATACGAAGGTCTATTTTCAGGTTTACCCGACCTAATAGGATCCAGATAGTACACCACAGGCTTTGGTGCAACGGGATTGAATGCAAGGAGAACCCAATGATTCCTAAAATGTGATTAACAGTTATATACATGTAAAATTTGGGAAAATAAAAAAAATTATTAATGACGAGTAAGAACTTACCCTACATTCACTGGGGCTAGAAACAATGTTTTATCTGAAGAAGAGCTCCCTAGACGTGCTTTCACGTCACCTTCATCCCAATAGGTAGTTGTTTCAGTCACCATTGAGGTTGTATTTGGATCTATGAATGCGAAATTGACATTTTCCCCTGACACAATTATTTCATCATGCAAATACCTATACAAAAAAACATATCAACACATACAATTATTGTAATTTAAATACTAAATGACAATGTAAGAAACCACAATAACATAAAAATAAATTCAACATTACATACTTGATCCATATGTTGATCGCTGACGCACTAATCCATTCCTGATTAACCACATCCATAATTACTTCACTACCTAGGTGCTCACTGACACTCTTGTAATAAATTGTCCTTGTCAATTTATCTTCAATTTGTTGAAAATCAGGTAGTTGTTTTGTCAAGTTCTTTAGTTTAACACGGAATGATTCAGAGGGATGTGGTTGGGTGACACGAGTAAGAGTCGGCTGATGCGGTTGGGTGTCACGAGGAGTAGGAGTTGGCTGTTCAAGAAATATGTCAATAATTCTTTCTACAAAATGAGTGCTAGCTAATGTGAATCCATTAGTAAATAGTTACCTTCAAACTCTTTTTCCGAGGTTTAGTCGGAATAGCAGAACGTGGCTGGACATCATGGCGGTCTGTTTTCCCCAATTCCTTCCTTTGTCCTTTTTCGGGCTGTAAAACATAGTAAATAAGCAATTAGACATACTAATTAAATCTCTTTATCTATTATATATTAAGTATAACTAACTAAGTAATCACCTCTGATTGAGGAACCATCCACTTTTTGGGCCATGCCACAAAAGAGCCTATTGCGTCAACGACCACGTTCATTCCATCAATGGGATACGGCAACGGTGAATTATTTCTAAGAGAGATGTGGATGGACACCCTCACCGTGCCTGCAGGGAGAGGCGAATTGTGCAATGTTTTGCTCCCATCATTGAAGACATAAGCCAGAGCAACCAGGGTATTTAAGGACAGATCAAAATATAGTTGACAATAAGACTCACCCTACAAATGAATGAAACACCTTCAATTATGAAGTAACAATCCATAAGAACATTAATATTTAAAAGTGAAAAGCATAACGATTACCTCTGCAATGGGGACACTTTCCATTGTACAACTATAGTTCTCCATGACCGGGCTTTCATGAGCCGATGGAGCATGAGATTGATGGCCTGATCCCTGACCTCGCCCTGATCGAATCTCATTAACTTGTTCTTGCAAGTCTGCATACAATTCCCACAAGACCTTGTACTGCTTCTCAATTGCGGACGTTTGGTGGCTTTTCAGCTTCTCCTTAAAAAACTGTGAGGGCAAAACACCAAGCCCCTTGCCCCTGACACGACCTGTACTTTCTGGGAGGCCAAGTATTCGGCCAAGCAAGTCATCTTGGCCATGGGACGGGATTTCTCCTGATGCACCTTGCTTTAGTTCAATCTGTAGGAAGTAAATGATAATTGTTGGTTATGTACCAAGCAATATAAGAAACTGAGAATATAACAAAGAAAATGACTTACTGCTCGATCACGAGCCGCTTTGACGGAATCATGGTGTATAGTCCCGTCCTTCTTTGTATGACCTTCCAACCACAAGTCGCAGCGATCTACTTTGCGATTAGGGTCAGCAGTCAACTGTAACCGAAAAATAGGTTAACATGAATTAATTATAGGAACATTCATTTATATCATTAATGAAGATGTTAACGTACCATTTCATGCTCTAAATCAGCATACTTATTTCTACCACGCATATACGGGTATAGATTGCTTCCTGCTGACTGGCTATTCTTTTCGCTAACGGCACGAAACTCCTCTGAGCATCGTATCTCAACAAACTCATCCCATTGCTGCTGCGTAATCACATCATAGAAATCTACTGGACGCTTGGGAACAATATCACCTTCAACATTGCGCAAAAAGTATATGCCTAGATGGGATCGCCACCATCGGGCCATTGACGCTGCTTTCTTCAGCACATAACCTTTGGCATCCTCACAGTCCGATAAGTCAAAGGCAGTGTGTAACAAATGAAGTATAAACTTGTAATCATAATAACTCATCCAAAAAAAGATTATTAAACATAATTGCAAGAAAAGTTGCTTACCAAAATTTCTCTCCAAATAGCTTTTGGTATGTCAGGGGACAAATATCTCCAATCTTTTAATGTGATTGGGACGGTGTTCCGAACAACCACTCCAATATAGGCGATCAATAACTTACTTTCTCCCAATTGGTTGATTCTCCTCATTCCATGTTACTTTGAACTTAATCCCCTTATGTCTTTGTGAAATAACTTCTTTCATCACCGTCCTACCACGTTTCACCAATTTCTTTGCTTTCTCCCTCTCATTATTGTAGTCTGCAATATGCTCATCTTGTCCCTCATTGGGTTGTGCCACCTCTTCCCGGTCATGATCTTATCCCTCCATTATCCTGTAAGAAAGAAAAACCAGAAAAAATTCAATAATATGAATACAATGATAAAATGATAATAAAACAAAAAATTGCATACATGAGAAATCATTTTTTTGTGGCCCGTATTCTTTTTCTCTGCTGATAACGAATAACAGCTACTCGCTTTCGCTTTTTTGGGTGTGTTAATGAAAATGCCTTCTCTATGATCACGTCTTAAATAAAAAGGTTCATCGTTAAGACCATTTTCTGGCTCATCAAATTCTTGTAAGATTGATGTGAAGAATGAAGGTTCGCTCTCAATCAAATAATTCATATCTATTTCAGTACTTTCATCATCAACAGGATCAACATGATTTCTGTTCGATTGCATGACTATCGACCAATTCTTCTTCGAAGGATCTGCAATGTAAAACACCTGTGTAACAAGAGATGGTAAAATGTAGGGGTCGTCCTTATATCCAGTTTTGGAAAGGTCAACCGACACAAATCCAAACTCATCGATCCGCCGTCCACCAGAGTTGTTAACCCATTGACATTTGAAGACAGGGAATCTTAAACAAGAGTAATCCAACTCCAAGATGCTTTCAATCACCCCAAAATATGCCATCTCCGCATATATTGGATTTGTATCTTTTGCACTGGATACATGCCATCCCTCACCAACCACTGTGACTCCACTATTCTGCATTCGGCTCTTATCATCATGGGCTTTAGTGTAGAATGTGTAACCATTGATTGCATAGCTCGTATAAGAAAATGCTTTTAAAGACGGTCTCCGTGACAACCAGTACAATTTCTCACACACTGACCCATCGTCTAGCTCTAAGTGACGGCGAATCCGTCCATCAAACCAATCAATGAAATGTTTGTTGTGCTCTCTTGTGATCAAACTTTCATTTCTATCACCGTGTGCGAGTCGAAGAAGATTTTTGTGCTCTTCAACAAAAGGTTCTACCTCGCTACTATTGTGGAGAACATGTAAATGAGCGTACTCTCTGTCCACATTTGAAATGTTAACTAATATGCTTGCACCAATCCCTTTTCCCTTTGATCGACCATCATGACGAGACTTTGACATACCAACAGGTTCAACACTAGATAAGTAATCAGCACACAAATCAATTGATTCGTCCACGATGTACCTCTCAGCGACACAACCCTCCGGTCGATATCTATTTTTGACATACCCCTTCAACACTTTCATGAAACGCTCAACCGGGTACATCCATCTCAAATATACTGGGCCACACAGTTGAACCTCCCTGACCAAATGTATTGCAAGATGAACCATAACATCAAAAAACGAAGGGGGGAAGTACATTTCGAGTTCACACAAGATGAGCACAATCTGCTTTTGCAAATCACGCAACATTTCGACATCAACAACTTTACTACAAATGGCCTTAAAAAACAAACACAACTTAGTGATCGTGCCCCGCAATTTCTTCGGCAAAATGTTTCGTATGCCAACTGGTAAGAAATTTTGCAGTATGACGTGACAATCATGTGTTTTGAGGTTTTTCAACTTCAGCTCTTTCATGGACACAAGATTCTTAACATTTGAGGAATAACCTTCTGGCACTTTGATTCCATTGAGAAACTCAAAGAACACTTTTTTCTCCTTTCTAGAAAGGGTGTAGGCCGCTGGAGGTAAATATGTGAAGTTTAACTTTTGAACAGGTGCTAACTCTTTCCTGATCCCCATCTCTTGCATGTCTAATCTCGATTTAACACTATCCTTAGTCATTCCCCTAACATTCAAGATCGTGCCAATTAAGTTATCAAATATATTTTTCTCCACATGCATCACATCAAGAAAATGCCGAACATATAATGACTTCCAATACGGGAGTTCGAAGAATATGGACCTCTTCTTCCAACCACTCTCTGCCACATTTGTAGCGTTAGGCTTGCCAAAATTGTTCTCCAACACTTCTACCTTCTCAAACAATTCATCCCCTGTTAAAATCGGAGGTGAAGTACTTTCTTCTGAGTTACCATTGAAAGCCTTTTTCCACCTTCTCCAAGGATGGTTTCTCGGTAAGAACCTTCGATGCCCCATGTAAACATTTTTCTTACACCGAGCCAGCCGAATTGAATGGGTACCAGTTTCACATATAGGGCATGCACCATACCCTTTGACCTTATATCCAGACAAATTACCATAAGCTGGGAAATCATTTATTGTTCCAAACAACAGGGCTCTCAACGTAAAGTTTTCTTCACTGTAAGCATCAAACACATTTTCACCTGTGTGCCACAAATGATTCAAGTCTTCTATTAATGGAGCCAAGTACACATCTATATCATTGCCGGGCTGACTGGGCCCACCAATAAGCATCGAAAGCATCATAAACTTGCGTTTCATAATCAAATTTGGGGGGAGGTTGTAATTCATCAGAATGACAGGCCATGTGCTGTAAGTAGTACGTTGAACCCCATGCGGATTGATTCCATCACTTGCCAGTGCAAATCGCAGGTTTCTTGGATCTTCACTAAACTCTGGGTACATGTAATCAATTTTCTTCCATTGGGGGCTATCCGCAAGGTGTCTAAGCTTGTTGTCTTTGATCCTCTCATCCTCGTGCCATGTCAAACGTTTCACTGTGTCCTTATTACTATACATGCGCTTCAGTCTTGGAATTATCGGAAAGTATCACAAGACCTTGGCAGGACTTTTGCCATTCTCCCCATATCGAGAGACTTTGCACTTCGGACACTTATCCAACGACGCATACTCATTCCGGTATAAGATGCAATCATTGGGACATGCATGTATCTTCTCATATTTCAAACCGGTAGCGAGAAGAATTTGCTTTGCATCGTATGTTTTTGAAGGGAGTACATTATCCTTTGGCAAAACATCCTGCAGAAAGGTAAGCAGTGTGGTGAAACTTGCATCACTCCAACCATAACGAGCCTTTAAGTTGTACAATTTAACCACTGCGCGCAATCTTGAGTATTTACATCCGACATACAACGGTGTCTCTGCATCACTCTTCAACTCTTCAAATATTTCTGGGTTCTCCTCACCCACAACCCTCACCATTTCTTCAAGACAATCCTCGTCACTCTGATCAATGACATCATTCGAAGCACTACTAACATCATGTTCACGATCACGACATTCAACCTCATTGGTCTCACCGTGCTTTGTCCATCTTGTATAAGATTGATCAATCCCATTACATATTAAATGATTCAACAGGCCTATGGGATCGACACGCTTTCCATTCAAACAGCGGATACAAGGGCACACAATGTTGTTAACATCGCATGCATGAGCAGCTGCAAATTCAACAAACTCCTTCACTCCATTTATATATTCACTTGAAGTTCGGTCACAACGCATCCATTTTCGGTCCATGACCTACTAAAGGAGAGTAGCAGTGAGATGGTAAATTACATTCTATGCAGCTGCTATGCATGGAAAACACATTGTCTAAAACTTTTGCCAAAATAATGGCGAAATAAACATACCTAGACAATCACTCTAGACAAAAAAGGAACCTTAATTCATGTTACATACCTTAATTCTTGGAATTCTAGAAAAGCAAAAACATCACTCTAGACAATCAAACAACTTCATTGAAATAATAAATAATCATCAAAACATAATGAGAAAAGGGTAAGATTTACTCATGTTACATACCTTAATTCTTGGAATTCTAGAGAACTAAAGTTTTCCCATCAACTAGTGCTTTCCTCCTAGATAGAATTCTTCCAATCACCTGTGCATGATTATTAAACTCATCAACATTATGAACAAAGGTTGAAAACAATTTTTGAAGAAATGCATACCAAAACAACATCACACAAAGCATTAATTTTGTTAACTAATATAGTGAGAGTGAGAGGGTAAGTAGAAATGCAAAAAATTACTAGTATGATATTTTAACTGGTTCAAGAACTTGATCAATAAAAATATCTTTTGTTAACTTGATCAATAAAAATATCTTTTCCTAACTTGATCAATAAAAATACATTAAATTAGTTATTATTGGAAAGTGTTTAGGAAATTAGTGTTAGTGATAAAATAATTAAAAGGGAAAAATTGCAAACAACATGTGTCAAAAAAATTAATTACTCTAGCTCAATAATATAACTTGAGGCCCAGGAATGGTTTAACACCTACCATATTTTGAAGGGTCATTCATAACTTCAAGGCCTAAATCATTCAAATTGGTAAGTGAATACTTGAATCCGTTAAGCTGTTTCTCCAATTTCTGAAGCTCAAGTGTAAGTGCACTGTTATGCAGCTTCACTATTGCTGTAACTTGTTCTCTGCAGGGCCCACTTCCATTCACTAGTAACTTAACCACTGGAATACAACCTAGAGGTCCCAAGGTAAGAAAACCAAATTTTCTCACTCCTTGATTGTGTATGTCCTGTAGTAATCACAGTTTTATTGACATCAAGCACAACATAAGATAACTAAGAACATTGAGCATTTCAGAAGTATTTTCTAAACACACTTTGACCACATTTGTCAGGTTACCAATGACCATGTCCACAAAATCTAACAGAGAAATCATAATCAAATTAAAACAAAGCTAAAGAACAAAAAGAACCATAGATTGGTGTGTTATATCATTAACAATTGTGTTATATCTTGTACTGCTCATATATTGGTTAGTTCCATTTCTAATTCTAATCTCTTCTTTTTTAATCCATTTTGAATAATCTATCTCAAGGCTATTTCATTAACAATTGTGTTATATCTTGTACTGCTCATATATTGGTGTGTTTAGGCTAGCAGCTCTGTCATATAATGTACTATTTTATACTGAACTAAACATTCTATTTAAGTATTCATTTGTGTGTGTGTGTGTGTACAAGTTCATAGATTAATCATCTAAGACTTTCAATTCACTGAACTATTCCTCCAAACTCTGCTCTGAACATTTTCTTCTTTTATATTAGCTTTATTCTTTGTTAGAAGTTTTTATTAATCATGAACAACTTTCATCATAAACTCAAATCTTGTCAAGGGCACAAAAAGTAACAAAACAGATTCTGTTGAGACAGTCACAAAACCCAAAACCCAAAATAGTCACAGAACTTTCATCATCTACAATGCACTGCAGAAAGGTAACAAAACTTTCATCATAACAGTCACAAAACAGTGCACACAAAAAGAAACTAACCAAAACAGTGCAAATTAAGCAAATATAAAAAAGATGAGATCTTTACACGGAAGAAGCGAAAGGAAGGTGACATTTACCTTTAAAAAAGAACCATAACCGGACAAAAAGAACCAGACAATCTTAGCCAAAACAGGGCCCTCAAATTCGAAATTTCTGCAATTCAAAGCAATACCAGAGAAATCCACAAAAAGAGGAGGGAAAATCAATGGATTCATAAGAAAAAAGTAACAAACCCTAAAAGAAGCTTTCGATTTTCACTTCAGGGATGGCCGGCGACAGCAATGATGGTCGGCGACGGTGGCCGGCGACAGTGGAAGGGCGGTGATGGTGGAAGGAAGTGAGGTTGGAGACGGTGGAGATTTGGGGAACGAGAATTGAGAATGGGGATTAGAGTTTCGTGTTTGTTAACAAGGGATTAGGGTTTATTTTAGAACTTGAGAATGAGGAATGCTACTACATACTCTGTGAGCGCGCTATAGAGTGATCAGATATAGGGAGGGAACTCATAAGACAAAGGCGCGGGAAATTTATAAAAAAAATCCTTTACATGCGCTTTAAGCGCATGTAAAGGGGATAATATTAATTTTAAATAAAACAATAACACATCATAGAACTTAGACTGAATTTTTGTTCTATATATATATATATATATATATATATATATATATATATATATATATAGTTCACATCAAAATAATATTAACACCTCACATTTGTGAAATTGTTTCTGTTGAATATTATTTTAAATCATAGCATTTAGATTGAATAATCTGATTAATCAGGGATATCAAGCACTGAGTTATATAATGTTTTAAAAATTAATTATCTAAGCAATATCATAACAAAAAAAAGTTGTACTGGAGCTTTGCAACACTAAGTTGACGTGCAGGAACACCTTATGAGTTCTGAGGAGGATCACTTATGCATGTTTTAATGTTTTTTCCTTCAGTAGAGCCTCTACATGCGCTTAAAGCGCATGTACAGGCTCTTAAAGCAATATCATAACAACAAAAAGTGTTAATAGGGCCTTGAAACACTAAGTTCACGTGCAAGAACACCTTATGAGCTCTGAGGAGGATCTCTTATGCAAGTTTTAATGTTTTTCCCTTTAGTAGAGCCTCTACATGCGCTTAAAGCGCATGTAAAGGCTCTTTCAAAATAAAAACCCTCTACATGCGCTTAAAGCGCATGTAGAGGGTGTTTAAGCAATATCATAACAACAAAAAGTGTTAATGGGGCCTTGAAACACTAAGTTCACGTGCAAGAACACCTTATGAGCTCTGAGGAGGATCTCTTATGCATGTTTTAATGTTTTGCCCTTTAGTAGAGCCTCTACATTCGCTTAAAGCGCATGTAAAGGCTCTTTCGAAATAAAAACCCTCTACATGCGCTTAAAGCGCATGTACAGGCTCTTAAAGCAATATCAAAACAACAAAAAGTGTTAATGGGGCCTTGAAACACTAAGTTCACGTGCAAGAACACCTTATGAGCTCTGAGGAGGATCTCTTATGCATGTTTTAATGTTTTGCCCTTTAGTAGAGCCTCTACATGCGCTTAAAGCGCATGTAAAGGGTGTTTAAGCAATATCATAACAAAAAAAAGTTGTCCTGGAGCTTTGCAACACTAAGTTGACGTGCAGGAACACCTTATGAGCTCTGAGGAGGATCACTTATGCATGTTTTAATGTTTTGTCCTTCAGTAGAGCCTCTACATGCGCTTAAAGCGCATGTACAGGCTCTTAAAGCAATATCATAACAACAAAAAGTGTTAATGGGGCCTTGAAACACTAAGTTCACGTGCAAGAACACCTTATGAGCTCTGAGGAGGATCTCTTATGCATGTTTTAATGTTTTGCCCTTTAGTAGAGCCTCTACATGCGCTTAAAGCGAATGTAAAGGCTCTTTCAAAATAAAAACCCTCTACATGTGCTTAAAGCGCATGTACAGGCTCTTAAAGCAATATCATAACAACAAAAAGTGTTAATGGGGCCTTGAAACACTAAGTTCACGTGCAAGAACACCTTATGAGCTCTGAGGAGGATCTCTTATGCATGTTTTAATGTTTTGCCCTTTAGTAGAGCCTCTACATGCGCTTAAAGCGCATGTAAAGGGTGTTTAAGCAAAATCATAACAACAAAAAGTGTTAATGGGGCCTTGAAACACTAAGTTCACGTGCAAGAACACCTTATAAGCTCTGAGGAGGATCTCTTATCCATGTTTTAATGTTTTGCCCTTTAGTAGAGCCTCTACATGCGCTTAAAGCGCATGTAAAGGCTCTTTCAAAATAAAAACCCTCTACATGCGCTTAAAGCGCATGTAGAGGGTGTTTAAGCAATATCATAACAACAAAAAGTGTTAATGGGGCCTTGAAACACTAAGTTCACGTGCAAGAACACCTTATGAGCTCTGAGGAGGATCTCTTATGCATGTTTTAATGTTTTGCCCTTTAGTAGAGGATAATACCTCTACATGCGCTTTAAGCGCATGTACATCTACATGCGCTTAAAGCGCATGTAGAAGTTGCCATCTACATGCGCTTTAAGCGCATGTAGAGAAGGAGATATGTACATGCGCTTAAAGCGCATGTAGAGACTCTTTCTACATGCGTTTTTCGCTCTGCATTTATGAGCGCATGTAAAGCTGCGCTGGTATAGGCTTTATTTGTAGTAGTGCATCGACATAAATCTGGACAATTAGCATGTTTCTATCTTTGTGTAGAATAAACAGTGTATTATCTAGTTTGCCTCTTGAGAAACCCTTCCCCAGCAAAAAGCTGCTGAGTCTCTCATACCAAGCTCGAGGAGCTTGTTTCAGGCCATACAAAGCTTTCTTTAGCCTATACACATGTTTAGAATGCTTGTGATCCTCAAAGCCAGGAGGTTGTTCTACATAAACCTCTTCTTTAATGTAACCATTAAGAAATGCACTCTTTACATCCATTTGATATAATTTAAAACTTTTCATGGATGCAAAGGCTAGAAGAATCCTTATTGCTTCAAGTCTAGCGACTGGAGCAAAAGTTTCTTCATAGTCTATGCCTTCTTCTTGGTTATACCCTTTGGCTACCAATCTGGCTTTGTTCCTTGTTATTTGACCTGTCTCATCCAGTTTGTTTTTGAAGACCCATTTGGTCCCAACTATGGATTGATGAGACGGCCTTGGGACTAGCTCCCAAACTTGGCTTCTTTCGAATTGATTTAGCTCTTCCTGCATGGCAATAATCCAGTCGCAGTCCTCAAGAGCTTGTTCAACTGAAGTTGGTTCGATCTGAGATAAGAAGGCTCCAAACTCAACTTCATTTTGAACCTGCCTTCTGGTTCTGACACCAGAAGAAACATCACCAAGCACTTGATCAAGAGGATGATCCCTGTGATGTCTCCTAGCCGTTGGCAACTGTACCTCATCAGGCACCGTCTGCACTCTAGGCTCATCACTGGGTTCATCTTCTTCTTTGGGGTTGCTCGCTGGTGTTTCTTTTGGTGGTGAAGATGATGGTGGTCTTGGAAGGTTTAGTATCCCATCATCTTCTGTGAATTGTTCCCATGTAGGAGTTTCATCAAATACAACATGCATAGATTCTTCTACAGTTCTAGTCCTCATGTTGTATACTCTATAAGCCTTACTCTTAAGTGAATACCCTATGAATACACCTATATCAGCTTTTGGATCAAACTTACCCAGATTTACCTTTCCATTGTTATGCACATAGCATTTTGATCCAAAGATTCTGAGGTGGCTGATGTTGGGCTTTCTGCCTTTGTACAGCTCATAGGGAGTCTTGTTCAAGCCCTTGCGAACATAGACTCTGTTAGAGATATAGCAAGCAGTGCTCATAGCGTCCGCCCAGAACACTTGAGAAACCTCTTTCTCATTGAGCATGCTCCTGGCCATCTCAGACAGAACCCTGTTCTTCCTCTCGACCACACCGTTTTGCTGAGGAGTTATGGGAGATGAGAAGTTGTGATCAATGTCATTCTGCTCACACAGCTCAGAGAAGCTATGGTTCTCAAATTCTCCTCCATGGTCTGTCCTTATGGCTGCGATCTTGAGATCTCTCTCATTCTGCACTTTCTTAGCCAGGACAACAAAGGCATCAAAAGCATCTTGCTTAGAGGCAAGAAACATAGTCCAAGTGAACCTAGAATAGTCATCCACCACAACTAGAGCATATGGGTTTCCACCCAAGCTCTTCACTCTTGCTGGCCCAACCAAATCCATATGGATTAGTTCCAGGGGCCTGCTGGTGGAGACTCTCTTCTTGGTTTTGAACGAGGACTTTGTTTGCTTCCCTCGTTGGCAGGATTCACAAATATAATCATGCTTGACCTTAAAAGATGGAATCCCTATAGCTAGCTCTTTCTTAATCAGCATGTCAAGTTGGGTAAAGTTAACATGTGCTAGCCTTTTATGCCAAAGCCAACTATTTTCATCACTAGATATTAAACATTTTTCATCTAGTTGTTGACATAAATCTAGAGTGTATAGGTTTCCATTTCTATTGGCCTTAAGTTTGCATTTTAGGTTGGCCTTATCTAGGTTCAGATCATGCTTGTCCACTATCATGCACTCATGTGAATCAAAGATTACCCAATTTCCTTTGTCAGTGCTCTGGCTCACCCTCAGCAGGTTGTGACAGAGACCGTCCACCAGATAGACATCCTTGACTGGTCCAACTTCTCCAACTCCGGTGATCTTTCCACTTTGATTACCTCCAAAGGTTACTGTGGCTCCATCTTTGATCACCAAGGACTTGAATTTGTCTCTGTCACCAGTCATATGTCTCGAGCATCCACTGTCAATATACCACTTTTTGTTCTTGGATGCCTTGAGACAGACCTGCATAAATTAGACAAGCTTAGGTACCCAACCTTTATTGGGTCCTTTATCATTAGTCTTCATACCCCTCGGTCCAGTGTTGACCTTGGGTTTGTGATTGTGTTGTGCCTCTGGCCCTGTGTGGGCTCTAGGCTGACGGACTTCCCTTGGAATAGGTTTCCAAGTTCTAGGTCCTTGTCCTCCCTTAGTTTCTTTCTTTGGAGGATCTTCATTTATCCTGGTTCCTTTTGGAACCCACTTATAGGAACTATTTACTCCATGCTTCTTTGCATTGCAGGTGGACGTAGAATGTCCCTTCCTGTTACAATAATTACAGAAGCTAAAAGGTGTGGAGCTGTGATTAGTGGCTTTATGGAAGAATTTTAAGTAAGGCTTCACTTTTGGTTCCACCCACTTTTTCCCTTTAGGTTTGTAGCCTAATCCAGTCTTGTCCCTATATGCCCTCTGATTCATTAAAATAATGTTTAACATTTCAGATCCGTTAGTAAATTTCTGCAGGGCATTTTGCAGTCTATCTCTCTCTCCTGAGATCTTGCTGCAGTTAGAGCAGCTCTCTGACGTTGAGGCTTTGGGTTCTGCTTGGGGAGAACCCTTGCCATCCGCTACCGGAAGCTTTTTGGCTTCCGCTAGCTCCTTACTAAGTGAGTCCACCTTGGACTCAAGTGATTCCTTTTTAATTTTCAATACTTTATATGCTTTACATAAGCGGAGAAATTCTTCATGGACTTCATTATATGCTTCTTGTAGTTCAGGGAAAGTTACCTCACTGTCCTCCTGGATGGGATCAAATTCTGAGGATGCTTCCTCATCATCTTCTCTGGCAACGAGACAGAGGTTGGCAACCTCTTCCTCATCACTTGCTTCCTCATCAGAACTATTCACCCAGATAGAGGACACAAAGGCTTTTCTTTTGTCCTTCCCTTTTGATCTCTGCAAGCTTGGACACTCAGCCTTGAAATGGCCAGACTTCTTACACTCAAAGCACTCTGGGGTCCTTTCCTTCTTATATCCTTTCCTCTGGCTGGATTCACCTTTCTGAAAGCCTCCTTTCTTCTTGAAGAACTTTCTGAACTTTCTTACCATCATAGCCATCTCCTCATCATCGATGTCCTCCTCATCATCCTCATCATCATCATTATCGTCGATCTTCTCCTTGCTGGGAGCAATAAGAGCCAGGTTCTTGGTTTTGGATGTAGCTTGAGGAGCTCTCTGAGCCAGCAGGGTTGGTTCATACTCAGCCAGAGAACCAAACAGGGCAGTGATAGAGCTGGTTGACTCTCCTTGGACTTCCTGCAAGATGGTAACTTTGGTGATCCAATCACCTTTCAAGACTTTTAAGATCTTGCTGACTTGTTCTTCTTCAGGAATGTCTTTACCCAGGGAGGCCAGGTTATTGATAAGATGAGTGAACCTGAGCTCCAGCTCTCTGATTGGCTCAGTTGGACTAAGCATGGCAAACTTGTGGAACTCCTCAACCAGCATCTTGACCCGTCTTGCCTTCACTCCCTTGGTTCCAGAATGAGCAGCCTCAAGAGCCTCCCACATATCCTTCGCTGTTTTGTGGTGGCTGATCCTATGGAACTCCTTAGGACTAAGGGCACATTGAATGTAGTGAATTGTGCTACCAAATAAAACTTAAACAATAAAACACAAGGATTTATACTGGTTCGGTCTACCTGACCTACGTCCAGTTCTCAACCACCCAGGTTGAGTTCCACTATCTCCAGGTTTTACAAACGGGTTCACCTGGAACCTTTACAACCGCAAGTTTTAGACCGGGATCACTTGCAACCTTACAACCACAAGTTTTACACAGGCTCACTTGCAACCTTACAACTTACTCCCCCTTACAACCTGCAAGGGTTCAACCTTTACAAATAAAGGATTTTCTAAACTTAGTTCTCTTTAAGAACGGATAATGTTACACACTTAAGTACACTTAATGCTCTTAATAAATGAAGAGACTTAACTACAAAGAGTACAAGATAAGTAGATGAATAGAACTCTCAATGAGTTAAATGCTCTCTTGCTTTTCTGGGTAGCTTTGAATGCTTGAATGATATTCTCAGTTTCTCGCTCTAGATTTCTTCAAGTTGTCAAAGTTATCTTCATAAATGAAGATGAGCTTCCTTATATAGTCCTTAAGCATTCTCACTCTTGGTAGGTGGCATAGCCGTTTGAATATAGCTGTTTATCCCAAGTTACCGTTGACTCATTTAATGCTCCATTAATGCTCAGCAGGGTTGACTTTGCTTTATCTCTGAAAAGCAGTTCTGACAACTCTGCTCTGCCAAAAAGCACTCTGACACTGCACTGCTCTTGCTGAACGTTCTGACATTCTGATTGCTTGCGGAAGCAAAACCACATCCGGAAGCAACATCACTCAGTGCTGCACTTGAACGTTAGTCTAGCAATATATTAACACATAGTCACATGCAGTGGGAGTTCATTTAGTCTTAGGAAGTTCTCTTACTTCCGGAAGCAATTCCACATCCGGAAGCACTCCTACTGGACGTTGAGTTATGGCTTAGTGTGATACTCACTGACGCTCGGTGTTACCTAACCCAACAGGCAGCGCTAGTCATTAAGCATTCGGAAGCAAATCCACAACCGGTTGCATCCTAACTTAGTCTCAAGGATTTTATACATCTAATGTTCCTAGACTGAGTTATGACTTAGGTGACTCACTTGCTTCCGCTGGGGGATGAGACGTTCATCCGCGAGCGCTAGTCCTAGTCCATTCGGAAGTAAATCCACATCCGGTTGTACTCTTACTTATGGTTCTATTTTAACCTGATTTTGTCTAAGTGTTTAACTTGTTCTTTCATATTTTAGTCTTCATCAAAACTTAAGATTCTAACATCCTTTGGTCAATACGAGCATTCTGACTTGGTTCGTAATGAAATCGCACAATATTTTATTAATTTGTATGCAGAATTACTTGATGAATAGTTGAAGGACACCAGATTAGCAGTCGGTGTAGTGATGTCTTGGGTCTAGTCCTTCAAGAAAATTTAGAACCAAGGGCTAATGGAAGTTGCCCCTGGGTATCGTTCTCAGAGGAGCCTATTTATATAATTAATTACCCTAGGAACTAGATTAAAACTTGTTCAAAACTAAGGAAAATCATTTTTAATTAATATCTTTTTTTTGTATTAAATCTGGAAAATACTTTGTATGATAAAAAATTGGAATAAAAGGAGGGTTTTGGATAAATGGATAATAAAATATTCTTAGTGATTTTTTTTTGACCAATAAATATTCTTAGTGATTGAGAATTTCAAGAATCAGGACTTATAAAAATATTTAGGGGTAAAGTGGTCAAGTCATTAAAATCCCTAGAGGAACCCCTCTAGGCTAGGCTTATATCAGTATAATTAATGTCGGAACTCCTAACTTTAATTATCTTGATCTAAGTTGATTAAACACATGACCAAATTAAATTTACTAACCACAAGGAGCTATTAATCCTACCATCGGAACCCTAAATTGCAACCTAATTAACTTACTAGCTTCAATTCATTTTGGGACCCCAATAAATAAATTAAAACTAGTAAGTTTAAGTTCAATGCTACTCAAGTTTTTAATAAATTTATTTTGCTAATTTCTAAGCAGGAATAGACAACATCATCGTCCACTAAATAAGAACCGGACAAGAAAACTGATAAGACATGCATTTATTTGGTTAAAAGAAAACTAATACAAAAATGACACGTGGACATTTCCAAAGTTGTGTAAATGCAAGTGGAGTCCAAAGCAAAATTGGTTTAAGTGTTTTAAATGCAATACACTTCTTTTCATGACAATGCTATATTATATATAAATTCTGACTTGAAAAGTATAAGGTCCGATTATGAAAATGATTGTGTGAAGAGATTTTCTTCAATTCATTAATTAAAATTTCTATTAAATGATTTTGTCAATATTTGAAAAAAATTTACATGTTTCTTTTTTAGAAAAATTATTCTTATATATATTGTAAAACATTTTTGCTTAGAGCCCTCGGTTTTCCACACCCTTTGGGTGCAGACTAATCTGGAGTCGCCCCTTAGTTTGGGACTTTCTAGGGTTCAAACGCAAGACCTAGCGGGTACATTGCACATTTGTTCTCCCTTTTAAACCAGAGCCAAGCTCCCCTGGGCTATATTGTAAATTGTTTTAATAAAAATAGCTTAGTGAAGTATTTATATTATTAATTCTTCCTGGTTTCAAGTTTTATGTGTGATTGCGCATGCCGCAAAAGTCTATCTATTAATTTCGATTATTGTGGAAAAGTAAAAATTAAAGTGGGCGAATATGCTAAAGACTAAAATATAGGTATATTTACTTTTAGAGTATAATTCTATATTTTTCAAGAATTTGATATAATTTGAATGAATTTTAATTTTCTTATACTTGTGAGTTGAACTATTTTAATATATCCAATTTAGTCTTTATTATAAGACACCAATTTACCCCTTTGTCTTGGTCCTTCTGGTAAGGCACTTGGTAGTTTCCCATGAGCAGTAATTATTCATTCTGTAACAAAATATAAGTTTCATTTTATGATTGCCTAATCATCTATTGCATTTTTAACAATTGTACCCACCTTTCCTATTTTCTTCGTATATTATTTTTATCTTTATTATCTCTCATTTGACATTCTCTTTTCATCTTTAATAAAGCGAAGTTGAAAACTAAATTACATTCCTCACATAATTAATGTTTTTAACTAACCTCGTAATTTTGTAATAAAACAATGTAGTTATTTGAAACATATTCCAAGATAGAGGAAATACATTTTTACATGTATGGCTATATTTAATAAGAGTAGTGGGAGATGTGATCATTAATATGGTATTGGAGTTTAGTACAATTGATAAGGACAATATTATAAATCACTTGACTTTTAAGACATAATTAATTATTTTAACTATTTTTATTGGCTTGTATGGTTTTTTTGTTAGTGCCTTATAATAAGGATTAAATTGAGTAATTATTTCATAATGATAAGCAATCAAAATTTATTTAATGAACAACAGATCATTTCATTCCACATTTGTCCAAGGGTTAAGGTGCATTTTTAGTACTCTAGAATATAGCAAATTGCACATAACATAATATACAATATTGTGGTCCATTTGTGATAACTAAGAATTATTTTCGTGGCTTATTTAGTAACGACGTTAAACAAGTCAAGTTTGACCGTTATGTGTCAAATTTTGACCGTTAAATTGTGGGGTAAAGGAGCATTTTCAGTACTCTAAAATATAGAAGGAACACCAAACATAATATATAATATTTAAACACCATAAACAACTAAATCACAATATTATTCAAAGTGTCAAATAATTAAACAATACAAAGTTATAAAGATCCATAGAATATCCTAGTATCATGCATGTATAAACTAATAAGTCATTAGTATTTTACATAGGGCAAAGGTGCAAAAATAGCCATCATAAATATAAAAATGTGCAACTATAATTCTGGTAAATTGAAGGGGGCAAAACTATACACTGTAAATCAAAATGGGGCAAAATTGGACAAATGTGCATAAATAGCCATCGTAAATTTAAACGTACGTTTTCCAGACGTGGTCCCACCATCAGTAAATGATGTGTCATACATTTAAGGGTGCAATATGTTGATGAGACTTTGATTTTTTGATGAGACTTCATTTTTTCAGATGATTACGTAGAAGTAAGGTGAATTTCACATGATTTGGGGTTCTATTTGGTTTCTTATCGAAATGATTTGGGGGTTTAGAGTTCGTTTTGAGTGATTTAGGGTTCAACTGGATGCATTTTAGCTTTCACGTTAGATTTTGGAATAGACATGTCATTTACTGATGGTGGAGCCCACGTCTGGAAAATGCCTGTTTAACTCGATCTAATAGAGAGGTTACTTTTGCCTCATTTTGGTTTACAATGTATAATTTTGCCCCATTTTAATTTACAGTGTACAGTTTTGCCCCCATCAATTTACCAGAGTTATAGTTGCCCATTTTTAAATTTACGGTGGCTATTTTAGCACCTTTGCCCTTTTACATATATAAAAAAAGTAAGCAAAGAATCATAAACTAAACAGGTTGGTCTTACTGAGTTAAAACGGGTTGGTCATATTGGCTCAACCCGAATTAAAACGGGTTGGCCATACTGGCTCGACCCGAATTAATGGCTTTATGATGTAATAGAAGAAGAATTACTTTTATCTTATTACATAGTTATAAATTTAAAATAAATGTTCCTTAAATTGTCATTTCAACATACATATATTACATCATTATGTCACATCATATTTTATCTTACAAAAGTGAGTTTTAGCTAACGAATTACTAGATAAGAAATGAAAATAATTCTTGGTTATCACAAATGGACCAAAATATTGTATATTATGTTTGGTGCTCCTACTATATTCTAGAATACTGAAAATGCTCCTTTACCACACAATTTAATGGTCAAAATTTGACACATAACGATCAAACTTGACTTATTTAACGTCGTTACTAAATAAGCCACGAAAATAATTCTTGGTTATCACAAATGGACCACAATATTGTATATTATGTTAGGTGTACTTTGCTATATTTTAGAGTACTAAAAATGCACCTTAACCCTTTGTCCAACTATAATGCTGATAAATAAGGTTTTAAAGATTCAAAGGATAATGTTTTTTATGTTATTTGTTATGTTTCAAAATTTAATCGTTAATGCATTTAAAAGATCGATATGCCTTGTAAGAGTACGTAAAGCGCGTATGCTGCGAAAAGATGGGATGAAATGGACAAACAAAGAGCACACATTCTTTATTGTTGGATTTTTGTGATGCCTCCTATATCTTATATATTCTTATGGACATTGATTAGACATATATTTACATAATTTAGCATGCGCATTTGTACTTAATTTGTGGGATTTAATTGGTTTATTGATTCATTATTGAAGCTTATATCATGCACATGCTATGTTGTGAAGAGTTAAGAATATTGCTTCAATTAGTTGCACTACAAGTTGTTAGGGGTATTTTGGTCATTTCACTGGTTTTGTATAGTTTCATGGTGTAGGGGCGTGCATGTAGGCCCCACATGCCTTTTGGATATCTTGGAGGGCAAGGAAAAGCATTTGGAGGGAGGCAAAGGCGATAAGACAAAAGTTACCATTTTTGTCAAAAACAAGGGAATTACATGTTACTAAAAGAGGTAATTTAGAGCCAAAATTCAAAGTCCAAGTTCAAATGCTTCATTAAGGGTTCCATTGGAAAGGCAATGAAGAGCATAAAGTGAAGTGCATAAGGAGGAATGAATCTAACCTAAATTGAAGCCACATACACTCACTTACCTCTCTACACTTCATACAATTCACTACATTTCCCATTGTACCCTCATCTCATCACCACACCTTGTAATTTCAGCCAACACACACATTCCCTTCTCCTTAGCTCATTTTGGCCGACCTAACACACATAAAACACATCTCCCACTTCATTTTACACCATTCCTTCACTTTCATCTCATTTTTCATCTCCTTCATTTCCATTTTCTCTCTTTTCTCTCCACACAAAACTCATGGCCGAATCCTAACCTCCGTTTGTCCACCAAATTCATCCATGATTATGGCTTCCACTTCATCAATTTATCTCCTCTCTTCATCAACAATGCTCGGCTAAGCTCCATTCTCCTTCCTCCAAGATGAACTTGCACAAGTAAAGAACGAATTCGACCATATATGTATATGATGTATTCCTGGGATTTGCAAGCTTAGACTTATCTTGTATCTCTTATGTTCCTAGGTTTAGGTATAGGACATTAGGAAATCTAGTTTAGAATTTCTATCTAGGTTTTCTACTTCATTTTAAGCTTGTGAATTCCTTCTCTTATATTTGTATATGTGAAAACCTAGACATATTCTTGTGTAGCTTCTTGAATACTTGTTATGCAAAATGTGTATGTGTGTTTGTGAAGTGATATACTCAAATAGATGTTAGGTTTGCTAACTCTTTCTTGTTTAGGTATGTGTATGGATATAAGAGAAGCATAGCTTGGTTGATTTGGTTAAATTCTCCTAGGTTTCTTGACCTCAACGTTCCTAAGAGGATTTAGTCAAGTCATACCAAAAGAAACATGCATGTATATATGGCCAATTTACCTAAATGTGCATGGGAAGCTTGGAGGAGGAGGTTTCTACACTTGATATCCATCACTTTTCATTCGGTTACTTTATGTTTCTAGGTTTAACTTTGTGTTCTTTTGTTAATTGTGACATCTCAACTCATTTCTTGTGTAATTTGTGTGTCATTGAACTTGAGCTAAGTGAGAATTAAAATCAAATTGTGAGATAGACCCTTACTCATCACTTGCTACCTAAGTGAGTTTAAGTATTGTAATAATTTGATAATTCTTAGGCGACAAAAGGATTAATCAAATTGGTGTCGTTGCCGGTTTGGTTTTAATCTTGCTTGCTATTAGGTTATTTGTCACATTCTCTAAGTTGTTGTTTGTGTTGCATTCGGCCAATCTAGGTTTTGTGCATTAGGTAGAATTTTCTTTTATCTTGTGATTGCACATTACTTGGCTGGAATTTTGTGAACTATTTGGTTGTTATTTGGCTGCTCTAGTTAGCCATTATCTTACTGGAAAGTTGTTGAGAAAGCTTGCTGGAAACTGAAAATTGCATACATTTAGGGGCACTAGATTCCTAGTTTGCAATTCAAATTGTTAGAATATTTCAAAACTGTTTTAGGTGGATATTGTGCATGATTTGAGCTTTCTAAAGCTATATTAAGTCCCTTGAAACTTGTCACACCTAGTTTATTTTTATTAATTTCTTAAAATACTAATATAATTTAATTGAAAATAATGATTTTTGTTATAAAATAAACATTAAGAACTTTAAAATATTTAATAGGTGACTGAAAAACTGTCCAAATTAAAACTTTTCATGAATTGGGCTTTTTGGAATAGTTATTTCTAAAACAAGTTGAGAATAAACTTTCTAAAACAAAATGAAGTTACTTAAGATACGTAAAATGATATATATTAGGGCACTGACCCTATTTTATACCCAAAGTAACCACCCTGGACCACCCACCACCATAAACTAACAGGTGGTACAATATTACACCCAAAGTAACCAAAGTGGTCCAAAAATACCCTCAACCGACGGTCTTCAACGTTTGACCATTAGTTGGATGATTTGGCGCCCACGTGTTATATTATTTCCACGCGACACCTGTGCAAATGCCACCTGGATGGGCAATGGCCCTATTTTATACCCAAAGTAACCACCCTGAACCACCCACTACCATAAACTATCAGGTGGTACAATATTACACCCAAAGTAACCAAAGTGGTCCAAAAATACCTTCAACCGACGGTCTTCAACGTTTGACCGTTAGTTGGATGATTTGGCGCCCACGTGTTATATTTTTTCCACGGTGCACCTGTGCAAATGCCACCTGGATGCCCACGTGACATTTCTCTTCACTTCATTCAATACACATGCATCCCACTTCGAATTCGCACTTGGATTTCGCAAAATGAACAAAGGATTTCACACTCCCTTCTCTCTAAATCGCTGCCCTAATCGCCGTTGATGTCCTAGGCTTAAAAAAAATTAAACAAATAGCTTGTCATATATGCGTCTCTGCCCTAGGCTTGAAATATAACACGTGAGCATCCAGGTGGCATTTACACAGGTGCCGCGTGGAAAAAATATAACATGTGGGCGCCAAATCATCCAACTAACGGTCAAATGTTGAAGACCGTCGGTTGATGGTATTTTGGACCACTTTGGTTACTTTGGGTGTAATATTGTACCACCTATTAGTTTATGGTGGTGGGTGGTCCAGGGTGGTTACTTTGGGTATAAAATAGGGTCATTGCCCAGGTGGCATTTGCACAGGTGCCACGTGGAAAAAATATAACATGTGGGCGTCAAATCATCAAACTAACGGTCAAACGTTGAAGACCGTCGGTTGAGGGTATTTTTGGACCACTTTGGTTACTTTGGGTGTAATATTGTACCACCTGTTAGTTTATGGTGGTGGGTGGTCCAGGGTGGTTACTTTGGGTATAAAATAGGGTCATTGCCCTATATATTAATTTTATGAAATTACAAAGGTTTTAAAAACATATTTCTATTATTTACTACACTAAAACGTTTATCATTTACTTTGAAGTTTAGTTTATTACCTAGAAAATAATTACTTCTAAAATATGTAGTTTTTTTTTATAACTACATAATAGTCTATACATGTCTTCAAAATATTTATAAAGTAACGTGCTAAAAAAATATTAGAAAATATTAATTAAGTACATTAAATTAAGTCTCCATAATTCATCTCCTACAAAATTTATATATTACATGCCAAAATAGAATTATACAAATTCACTTCAAAATATAAAAAACAATTATACAAATTCATTTCAAAATATTTATTAAATTAAAAATACAAATAGGAGCAGACATTTTTACATTCCTCCTTCCCATTCATCACTCCAAAATCACCTATCTATTGTGTACCTGAAACTAAACCAAATTTACCGCAGTTTATTTCATACACTCTAATTCATGCATTTACTTCACCTAGAAGCTGATTCATTTAATGGGCGAAGGGGCAAAAATAGCCACCGTAATTCTCCAAATGGACAACTATGACACCCGTAATTTCGATGGTGCAAAACCGTACATTATAAACCAAAATGGAACAAATTTAGCACTCTTAAACAGAGGTGTTAAGTTTGACCGTTAGTTGACTGAGAATGGTGATTTGGCATGATGACGTGGCGAAATGGCAAAAAAATAAACATAGACATGTCATAATGGGGCCCACCCTAATACATATGTTAACTAAAAAAATAAGGGAAAATTAATTTGAAGTCCCCCACAAGGGACTTAATACTAGAAAAGTCCCAAAAGTTGAAAAAATTAATGTAGGGTCCCAAGGGACCTCACTTTAATATATTTGAAAAGTGAAAAGACAGTTTTGCCCCTAGCCTTAATAAAAAAAATACCCTACCCACCCCCTTCTCTCTCCTCTTCCTCTCTCCCCTTCTTCACCGACCCGGCGCCGGCGACCCCCCCACCCCCCCTCCCCCACGCTGCCCCCCTCCCCCTCCACACCCACACTGTCCCCCCTCCACACCCACGTCTTTTCTTAGGACTGTACGACCGACGTCATGGGAGATGTTAAGAGTTTGGAGAACGAGTTGAGGAGAGGGAGTGATGTGAGAGAAGGCGAGGTGAAGACGTTGAGTTACGGAGAGAGGGTCGGAGTTGGGATCCTCTTGAAGCTTGTTGGAGATGGATTGGGCAGTGGGGTCTGCTTCTGCGTGTTGTGAGAGAGCAGAGAAAGATCTAGAGAGAAAGAGAGAAGGTGCAGTGAAAAGAGAAAGAGTGGAGGATTGGGAACGGTGGAGGTTGGCGGCGGCCGGAGATGGAATTGGAGAAGAAGAAGTTGGACGGAGAAAAGACGACGAAGAAGAAGAGAAGGAGCGTAGCCACAGCCTGCGAAGTTGCAGAGATAGAGATAGAGATTGAGGGTGGGGGATGACGTGGGTGTGGAGGGGTGGTAGCAGTGGAGGGGGAGAAGGAGGAGGAGAGGTCGGTGGGCCCCATTATGTATTAGGGTGGGCCCCATTATGACATGTTCATGTTTATTTTTTTGCCATGTCATATGCATTGTGACACATAATTCCTTATTTCGCCACGTCATCATGCCAAATCACCATTCCCAGTCAATTAATGGTCAAATTTAACACCTCTGTTTAAGAGTGCTAAATTTGTTCCATTTTGGTTTATAATGTACGGTTTTGCACCATCGAAATTACGGGTGCCAAAGTTGTTCATTTGGAGAATTACGGTGACTATTTTTGCCCCTTCGCCCTTCATTTAATCCTACTTCAGATAATGATAGTGACGCTACCTGTTGGTGATTACTACCTGTTAGTAAAACACTCATACAGAGCCCCTACCTTAACAATATATTTGTTATAGGTAGAATATTAAATACATGTGTCTATTGCACCACCTCACTACTTATAGTAATATATTCACCTTTCGTAGTAGGCATACCTGACAGGATTTTCTAGGAAAAATAAATTCAACAAAACAATATGGTATAGGGGGAGCGACCCTCCTTATACCTGGAGTACTCCACATAAATTTAAAATGCTGAAAATAAACCCTATCAATATCTGAAGTAGTAATATTAGTGATGACAGAAAATAAATATGTAATCCTAATGTGCATGAAATAAACCGCTACCTGTACTTCACGATCATTAATGCTCTTTCTTTGTTGTTTCTTTGTCTCCAAGTATTTCCTCTACTACTTTCTCCTATTATTATACCAAGTAATAATAATTATAAATAACTATTCTTGTATTTAAAGCAATGTCTCTCTCAATACTAATGACTACCCAATCCCCCCTTTTATAGCTAAATCATTTAATTGAATCCTCTGGATTCTCAAATTTTGACAAACAAAATTGTAAGTTTCTCAAAAGAATTTAAGAACCTTTTAACATCACAAAACAATTCATTCTTCAACAATCATTACCTATTTATTATCTCAACAAAGAAGCACCACACATGTCAAACATATTGCAAACACAATATTATTCCAATCATACACTCAATAGCCAAAAGAAAAGAAATCAACAATTAATTTTCACATAGCATAATCAAATCTATTTACATGAACATATATCATTTTTCAAACACTAGTTGAATTTAAACAGAATATTCAATCATAATTAGTTCACAAGCACCAACAAAACAACACACATAATTAAAAGGAATTAATCCAACTACCTATTCAGTCACTTCACCAATAACTAGATCTGATCTCAAATTTGAATCACCATCAAACTTCACAATACTCACATGCAAGAACACAAACGTCAACAATCTTCTAACAGAAAATCACAAAACAACAAATGGATTATCCTAACCAACAACAACATATCAATAACAAAATCCCAATAAAAATACAAAACAGAAAATGGACTACTCTAACTAACACTAACAAATTATTAACTCAATTAGATTATATGTAAATAAGCCTAGAAGCGACTATCCTATTCCAAAACAGAAAATGACTAGGCATAGGCATACAACTCGTGTCATTCTTTTCCTTTCAAGATAGTCCACATCAATTAACATTCTATTTCCAAACCTATTGCATGCTCATCTACCAGCCCAAACATAATTGAATCAAAGAAGGAAAAAGGAAGGGATTTTTCACTACTAGCATCTCAATTCAAACCAGAATATGGCAACAATCATTAACATATGAAACACAAAATTTTCAGGTCTTAGGTTCATAGAAAATAATCCAAATATCAACATGAAAAACCATTACTTTGTTCCCTTATAATTTTGTCATCCTTACTATATAAAAAAAATAAAGAGGCAAAAGAGATTCTTGAGAACTATTGAATAAGAACATGAGGAAAATAGAGAATCCAAAATAACACTCTTAGAAGCCATGAATCAAATTAAAACTTTATTCTAATGTGTTATTGCCCCTAAAATAGAAACCCACTCATCCTCTCAATTAAATTCGCGTGAGCAAGAATAGAGATAGAAATAGAAGAAGATAATCACCTGAGTTGCAGCCAAGTTTGCCGGTGTTCACGAGTTCGTCATCGCTGGAATGTACGGAAATCACGAGGAGAGAAAAAAAAATAGGGGAAGGCTTGGACGAAAATAATAGAGGAAGTGAAGAGGTTGAAAGAATGAAAGATTTCGTAAGAGGGAGGAGTGGCGGGATTTGTGAGCAGAGGAAAGGAAGAAGAAAAGAACCAAGAAAAGAACGACAGAATTGTTTTGAGGGAGGGGTGACGGCTAGGTTTGGGAAGAGTGGGCTTAGGGTTTGTTACTTATGTATACATATATGATGATTAAAGAAAATTCTAATTATTTACCCACTTATTTAATTTTAATTGCATTTCTTGACTCAAAATCTAATATATTAAAGTTATACCCTTGTCTTTCCATTTAAATCTCTTCTTCCTATTTATTTAATAAAACTTAGTTTGTGTGGAAACAAAAATGGGTGAATGGTATAATATTTATTTCATTTATACAATAACATATTTATAATACGAAAAGTTTCCTAAAAATAATAAATGACTCCTACAAGTTTACCTAATAATAATCTTTAATAAGAACAAATATCTTTCTACTCTAATTATTTCCTAATACTATAGTCCACAATTATTACTAAAATATACAAATAGTCTACTAATAAAAAAAATAGGAAATATTAACATTATTTTCATAATTTCTAATACTTTGTCCTAAATTTTCTCTTTTATTCCATTTCATGAAACTTTAAATTATAATTTATATTTTTCGTTCCTATCTAATTTAATTATATTATAGGAATAAAAATTTGGGGAGTTACAAAACTCCTTGAAATTTTCCTGGAATTAATTTTAGAAATTGCCTTGTTTTGCTGAATGTTACTATCGGTAGATTTCATTTATGGACAAAACTGTTTGCATTTATCCTCCACTGTTTTGAGCAGTTTTTGGTGCTTTTTGTATCTCTTTAATTGCTCAATTTGGTTGCTAATAGGATTGGAAAAGTTGGTTTGAAAATTCCTTTGGAAAGGTACTCTAGTTACCTTGTAATTTCAAATCGGCTAGTGAAACATAGGCTGACTTGTGGAATTAATTTCAAGCGATTGTGAAGTGCTTCTAACATGATTCTTTTTTACCTAAAGTCACACATACCAGGACTATTTGGGAATTTTGAGTTTGGAATTTTTGAAGTACAATTCACTAACCATCGGAAGCCATTTTAAAGGTGAAATTGTGAATTTTCTGGACTGTTTTTGCAGATTTGTTTGACATTGAAGTTGGCCACTATTTGACATCATTTCTGGATTAATTGAAACACATTAAAGTCCTTGTTAATACCCTGTAAGTGCTGAATTGATTGCATCCTTGGTTGCATACACATTGGTGTTTCTTGAACTTACTTTAGGTGCACCATTTCTTGTGTTTTGTGACTGAATTTTTGCAGGGCAATCTTGGACTTTGTGGACATCAATTGCAAGGCTATCTTAAGCACTTTCTTGGTTGCCTCTAGTTCTTTCAAACAGGGCTACTCTTGAGTCCAATTTTGGGACTTTTGCTAGTTCATTTTGGAGACTACTTTGCTGGAACTTCAAAGCACACATATGCTTGGAGTGGGTACGGTTGTTTGGTTCTCTTCATTTTTGCAGGGATTTGATCTACATAGCTTCCATGGGACTCCTCCACCCTACCTAATGGATCCCTTGCCCATCCAACCGGAACCGCCTCCAATGAAGCATGGAGGACGTGTTTCTTGTGCCCTAAGGAAGTTTCAATTTCTCATCTGGGATGAGAATTTTTGCTTCAAGAGCATCAAGAGATTTCTTCTCAAAGGTTGTCTCTTTCCTCACCTTACATTTTTTATTTGCTTGTCATATCTTGTATTGGATTGATAGTATTATATAAATGTGGGGGAAGGGACAGTTCCAGTAGTAAAAGGTAGTTCTTTCTTTTGTGTGTTTTGTTGTTTTAGTGTTTGTAGGTTGTGAATAAGCATATCATGGCCTAATTTTGTTGATCATTGTTGATGCCCTTCATTGCTATTGCTTGATATTGGTTCATGTTGCTTGCTGCCTTGCCATGATTATGCACTTCCTCCTTGATTTTAAATGGTCCATTGAGGACAATATTTTAAATAAGTGTGGGGGGGTGCATGTTGTTGAAATTATGTGGTTTATTCAAATCTTTCACACTTAGTGTGTGGACTATCATGACATGAATTTGTAGTAGGATTGAACTTTATTATAACTCTTGAATCCCTATGAAATTTTTCTAGAATGCAATTTGGATCATTTGAATTTAGTAATTGAAGCATTTAATTGGAAACTTTAACTATGGAGTGATGGTTAGTCTTTCATGCAACTCTTTTTAGGGGGGATTGACCATATGTGTAAGCTATCAAAAGTGAGATAAGACCTCCAACCAATATGAGTGGGTCAATTACTTTCCTACCTCCTAGAACTTGTCTTATTTCTTGTTCAAGACTACATGGCATAGTGCATTTAAAGAGGAAAGGGGCATTCATTTCTAAACCCTATGACTCAAACACTTAACCTAAACACAATATCCTTTTATTTACCCCTTTGGGTCATTCACTTTCTTTTCTTCCACCTTGACCAATTTGGAAACATGCATTCATACATACACTTGCATTTCCATTGTTCTTGTATTGTTTTATGTATCATAAGACATGCTACATGTGGAAAAAAGAGAGTTGGCCGAGAGCCATAAAAATAAAGAGAGAAAAGTTGGCCAAAGGCCAAGAAAAAAGAGAAAAGAAAAGAAAAAAAAAGTGGCCAAAGGCCAAAGAAAAGAAAAAATGAGTGAAAGCACAAAGTGCTAATGTATGTCAAAGGCATAGTGAGAAGAAAAAAAAAAGAAAAGAGAGAAAGCACAAAGTGCTTATAAAAAGTGAGAAAAGAGTGACATATAGCATGCTAGTATGGAAAGAGTTATATATGAAGTGATGTACCATTTGTTGTATTCACGGCTAGAAATAAGGTCTTTCACGACCAAGGAGGGTGATTTTTGAGAAAGAGGAGAGAGATGAGAGGTGAGAGGTGAGAGGCGAAGGCGAAGAAGGCGAAGGAAAGGCGAAGTGAACGAGTGAATGTAACAAAGTGAGAACAAAGTGGCGAAGGATGTGAGAGGCGAAGGCGAATGAATGGGAGAGAACAAAGTGAGTGGCAATTTTAGGTTAAGGGGGGAAATAAAATGGGCTAAGTGGCACGGAGGTGAAATACTTTCCACGACATAACTTATGAAAGCTTGGTCGTGGAAAGTAAAGTGTGGTCGTGGAAAGGTAACCACTTTCCAAGACCAAATGTGAAAGTTTGGTCGTGGAATATCTCCGCCTGAATAGTTATTGACATGTTATGTCACCGCGTTTCTTATCAACAACCAAAGTTGGCTCTTTAGTCGTTAATCATGGTCGTGAAAAGCTTTTTTTCTAGTAGTGATTGCAGTTGTATGTGGTGGATAATTGTTTATATTATTGGTCATTGACTTTATTCCATTATTCATCATTCATTATTAGCCTTTCCATCTACACTCAAAGTCCCATTGATTTATGTGTGCTATGCATTAAGTGGTGGATAAATTAGAGGGATTACAAGCCTATAAAGAGGTAGGAAGAATTGAGCCAAGGAGTGATTCACATTGACCCTAATTAGGCATTATTCCTAATTTGAGTGATTGAGTGTAAACACTTATATCTGGTGAGGAAATCTCGTTTGGCAATCATTTCTAATTCTAGTTGCATGTTAAACTCTCACTCACTTTATATGCTTAGATTCAGCCAAGATGATGTGTATAGGAAAGATTGAAATCTTCAACTTGTAGTCTATGCCTATTTTAATTGGATTCACTATGTTATGTGATAGTTTGATTTTCTTGCATGACTTCTTCATACACTCATCACCCCGCTTCGACGATCTCCTCTACACTCATCCACAGTCGCCACACCTCCGACCAACAAAGTGCTCACCCTCACCACCAAGCTCCAACCACTCCTCCTGCTCCCATCTTCCTTTCTTCCCTTTGTCTCCCTGTTTCCCAAATGACCGACCACCACCTCATCAAACTCAACAAACAACTTGCTCAATCATTTTGCATCTCAGCGTCGCGACTGCTGAAATGCAAATAATTTTTTTTAAAAAAATTATCTTGCACCTCAGTAGTTGCCCGAGTGTTACGATGCAAATAATTATCTTGTTTATTTCTAAAACAAAATTATTTTGCATCTCAGCGTCACGACCGCTGAAATGCAAATAAATTTTTTAAAAAAATCATCTTGCACCTCAGCGGTCGTCCGACCGCTAAGCTGCAAATATTTTGTTTAAAAAAACAATTATTTTGCATCTCAGCGATCGCGACCGCTGACATGCATATAGTTTAAAAAAAGATATCTTACACCTCAGCGGTCGCCAAACAACTGTGATGCAAATAATTTTTTTTAAAACAAAACAATTATCTTGCAGCTCAGCGGTCGCGACCGCTAAGAAGCAAATAGTTTTTTGATACAAAAAATAGTTTTGACTCACGCTTACATTCCAGCTGTCTCCTCTTGCCCGTTGGGATGTGTCCACTTCCAACGGGTTTTGTCGGACCGCTGAGATGTGGGTGTCGGAATGAAGACAATTTTTTGTAGTTCCACCGTCTTGTCCGTCGTAAAGAACTTCTATAACCACCGCAGTTCTTCGATCTCATCCATCGTCTCCTCCACTGATCTCATCCACCATCATCTCTCTCCGTCTACCAAATCTCAAATCCTAATCCAAAACTTCCTCCACCACCAACGAATTTCACCACCACAGCAGTCTTGCCGCCGATCCTACAGCCATCATGCTCTCTCCAACGCAAGGGCTCTGAGGCTCAAAGTGAGGAAGCTTAGAAACACTTCCACCCCTGTTCATCAACATTTTCAATTTTAGTGATTTCAAACTCCATTATCCATCAAAATGACATTTGACTACAAAGAAGAGATTGAAATAGAGAATGGTGAGAGATGAGAAATATCTCAATTCTGTATATTGTTGACTAGGATATGGAAAGGCAATGTTTCTGTAGGGATTTTGGGCGTACCTGGATGCCGATTAACTTGACCGGGTACCCACACGAAGTCGGATCACCGATTGGAATCTGACTACGATATACAACAGATGCACCATGAGGAAGAAATAGAGAGATTAAGAGAAAGGAATTCGTTTTCTACTCATAAAAACAACAGTGACTTAACTTTTCCAATAGACTTCATGTATTTATAATGAGTCAGTGGAAAAGTCATATCCCCATGTGAAAGTACACATTGATTTAACTTTAAATCTATGGGGAAAATTACTCCTTTCAAACCATATTTTCCATATTTACATAATGGTCCCAATTCCAATTGGGTATGGTCCTAACCCACTAAGGGTGGACCCTATTTTCCTACATCTCCCACTCACACTTAGTGGGTTAAATGTTAAGGGTCAAATCTCTTTCTCTTCTATCCTTCTTTCATACTAAGTGTCTGCCGTAACCGCGTGGGCGTGACGTCTTCTTTCAGGTGTCTTAAACTAGAAATCTCATTTATTGAGACCAGAACAAAACTACCTTGCAGTGCAACACAATCATTCTGTCATAATGCCTCAGATATTCTAAATTTACACAAATACAATTTTCTCATGGCTAATCTAATCCCTTTTGAATCTAGATAAAACTCAGATTGCCTTTCTCGTATGCTTAGCGTCCACACTTATGATCTTAGCACAGTAATATCATAATGGGTCGACCTCAGACACTAGCATAGGTGTGCATCCTAACGTAAATCTTCCTTTCGCCCAAATTTCACTTCGATATGAATTAACTGCTTTCCTAACATAAAGCATTTAGATCGCAATTTTCATTATCATATAGCATATATGCTAAAGTAGCAGACATCAAAACATATTTCCATGAAGTTGTCAAAGTCAAAGGACATCAAGAAAGTATTGAAACTTTCCACGACTCACAGTAGTGAAACGGGGATCCATTCACTAGCTTCCTGTTTGCGGTAACTTTAGCACATGTGGTGTGAATCACATGTTATTGTGTTACTCTTCTTCTATAAGAGCATACGTCGATTTAATTTCATCATTAACACCATACAGACTTAAGTATAGACACGCACAGTATCTAAACTCAAATTCTTCAACTCTTCTCACTTTGTAAGACGTCAATTTTGAAGAACTTGTTATCTAGCTACAGGTAATACGGATGTGGGTATCCATAAGTCGATCCATATGTGTAACCACGGTTCTCATCTCAACTTTACTGCACTTTTAAGTCGAGGCGACATATATGATCAATATTGCCGGTGAACACATTGTCTCATCTTTGCACACTCTCCCTGAGTGTCAAAGGCGGTCGCTCGTGTGAGAGAGCCGACCTCACCAACCTGTACGACGTACTAGACATTATATACTATCACATACACATGTAAAGCCATAATGAAATATCTCTTACTCCAAGTCCTATGCATGCCAAAAAACTTAACATGTCACACATGTACATCCTTGGCCTTAGGCTTAAGTAGGGGACTTTGCATTGGAACATGTTGTTTAACAACAACCTTATGCGCTACAACTTCTCACATATTTATCCTCATATTTTATTCATGCTACGATACTTAGGGTCTTCTAATTTAAGTAATAGTCGTAGTGTTTGCACAATGCATTAACACTAGGTTTGAAATCACATTTCAAATCCAAGATGTTCTTCTAAACACCCATGATCATACATACATACTACCATAGTAAGTATTTTGAATGCGCACAATTACATGCCCTTTAAAGTATCCATAAGCATTTTTGTGGATTCATAAAATGTCTCTCACAATGGTTGAACTAGTATTCACTTACATAGTTAGTTCTACCACAATGGATATCTATTATTTTATACACCATTGTGTACATTAAATTACCAACAACATTTACATGGAAACCTTTTTCCATTTTACATTTAAGTTTATTCAGTTTAGGGATATTTTTCAAGACTCAAATTCACTTTTGAAGTCATTGAAGTATCCTCGGGATTACATTCATCCACATTAGAATGACTCAAAAATTTTCATATTGTAGTTTTCTTGCAACAAAAAATGGATTTTTCTTAAGCTGTAACTTTGGATCTTAAATCCTGACTCGATTAATTCTCAAAGAATCAATGTCATTTCATATTGCTTTCTTCCATTCCTTCTTAGGAATATGTAAGGCATCTTATACAAAACACTTATGTTATCCTCCTCTAGAGCAACTAAGAACATTGTTCAAAGTTAAACTTTCTCTCAAGCTCCCACTTACATGGGCAATGGAGGACTATAAACTTGTTCTGTATTACCTTGTCACTAAGTCTCATAAAGAGATATAGTGAAATACCATCTGACGAGTTATTTGAAAAACTCATCCACAAAAAATATGGTTCATTATGATTCTTTTCAACCACAAATCCATCTCCATTTTCACCTATGAAAATGAAACCATAATAAGCTCCCACTTACATGATTATGAGATCATTCTGACTTGTGTTGAAATGCACGATATATGTGGTTTTGGAACTAACCACATTGAAGGTACAGGGTTAAGTATAATGTTTGCATCTCTCTTAAGGAGAAAACCATACTTGATCTATCAAATATGTGTACTAATCCACCAAAGGTGGAGTTGGTACCACTCTCCCACTCACTTTCAGTGGGTTAACTTAAAACATTTTATAATCTACCATGTTTTATGCATTTTACTATGCATATGGGCAACTCCATCTAGTGATTGAGTAGGAGAGATTATTTAAATGAATAAATATCCTTTTTCTCATGGTGCTCCTCAGAACTGGTCATGAAAAACCTCTCTTAATGCGTAGAATTCTAAAATTCTATATGCACTTTATTTGCAACTTTATCCACTTATAGTCTAAAGCGCTTGAGCTTTAAACACGTGTAAAATAAAGTAATGATAATTACGTGAGTAATCATCAACAAAGCTCTTCTTAGCACTATGTCATGCCCTCAAATTCGTTGAACCATAGTATCATTTGGAAGAATTACAATAATCTCACAATCATAGATCTCGTACTGAAAAACTTTTCTTATTGCATTATCTACAAGGCAATTCCACTTTAAGACACCTCCCTATTGGGTAATGAACATATCATTACTAAAAAAAGACAATTCAATTTTCATGCCCTTTTCAAGAATGACATGTAATGAAGTCAACACTTGAACTACAGTGATAAAACAAGTATGCATTCAAAGATTACCAACAATATCGAAAAAACAAAGAAATCTCAAGGAAAAACACATCACAAATTGTTGATTTTGTCATGAAGATCAAGATAGTTCATTTAGAACTCATAAAAATGATGCATGAATCATATCATGGAGAATTAAGGTTGTTTTTCAATGAAAAACATTAGACCTGTAGACTCTAAAGCCTTTTACCTTAATTCTCACGTCAGTACCAATATAAAGTCTCTTGCTTAAATTTTGGTAACCAACGACATTAGGCTAATCCTTCAATTCCGTTTCAAACAATCTCTTACCTTATCTCATTTAGGTTTAGAGTGTAGAGAATGTTTTTTCTACTTGTAAGCTAGCCATAAGAGGTTAATGATACATGTTAGAATATTGAAGACACTTTAGTAATTGTAAAGGCCACATGTTAGGCTATTAAGATTGGTTTAGTAGTTAGTTATTGATTTAGTAATTAGTTACACTTGATGATGTCAGCATGTATATGCATATAAATAATGTAAGTCATCTTACTATGAGATGTGAATGAAAAAGTCTTTGTTATTTTCTCTCTCTTTTCTATGTTCCCACGTAACAATGGTACCGAGCCCTAAGCTTCGGCCATGACTTCACTGCCGGAGCTCCGATCCTCCAATAGGATCAATGATCTCTATCACCGCTTCGAGGTGCATCTAGACGCTATGACGAGAGATCTTGCAGAAATGAAACAATCTCATGTGAGAATGGAGACTCGATTGGAGGAATTGTTGAAATTGGTTGAAGCTCGCCTACCTTCTCTAGATGTTCATCTCAGAGAACAACCAATTGATTTTACAATGGTGAAAAGTGAAAGAATCGAGTCAACAAAATTCAAGATTCCGAATCTTGAGAAGGATCTTGTGATAGTTGACAGAATCGAGGAAAAAATATGTCGAAGCTGAAGCCGATTTGAATGAGTACATCAATTCCAAACGATAAAGAAGCATTGTATGTCCAGAAACAAGTCAAGGATTATGTTTCAAAGAATCGAGTAGAAGAGGAGCAGAAATCCATGATGCTAGAAATTGAAACTTCATTGAGTGAGGAATCAGATTTTTGCCGCATAAGGATCACACCAAAAGATACAAATTCTCTTACTAGTCGGGTAGGAAACAATGAATCTCGCCATCAACACTTCTTGCCAGTTGTTCTGTTTCCGCGTTTTGGACCTAGCCATGGTAATGCACCTCCACTTTTCTCTAAGTGCAATAAGCAATAATCACGATTCAAGAATTCGCTGACGCCTTTTCTGTTTACAACTCGGCCTAGTACTTTCACAAGACCTGAGTTCCTAAATATGCTTGATCCTTTTTCTTTTTCGACGTGACAACACGCGGCGTCGACCTTTCCTGCAGCAAGAATCTTTCCCCTTGTCCACTGGATCTGTTCATAATTGTTCTGGATGGACATCAAATCTGTTCACATGGTCCATTAATGGGAGTTCTAACATCCAAGGGGAAAAAGGCGGTGAGATTGATGAATGATATGAAGGGTTGAGAGTGAAGCCAGGTTGGGATGATGTCGCTTTTGGGTGGGGTGAAGTTTGAATTTCTATTGGTGCTTTTAGATCATTCTTCAGCAGCAAGTATGATAAAGGGGTCAACAATTCTAATGATCTTAGATGCTAGGGTTAACTCACGTGGAAAGGAGCAACACCCGTCACAATTGGGCTTAACTAAACCTCCTTTTTAATTGGCTTAAGATGATTAGCTGGTTTCCATTAATATCCAAGAGATAGTAAACTAGGGTTTCTTAATCTTTGGGCATTGTGTTGATATTGTCATCCAACTGTCTTCAATTAATGAGGAGGTCAGGGTCACATAAAAATCTTGGACAATGTATTGTTATTGTTATTGTATTGTTATTGTCACATAAAAAAAGGATTTACTCATGTTAGGTGTTTTGCGCCTTGCTTATGCTTTCCTTCATGTGTACTGATCGTTGAGGTCAAGGATCTCTAATAGGGGGAGTAATTGATACATGTTAGAATATTGAAGACACTTTAGTAATTGTAAAGGCCACATGTTAGGCTATTAAGATTGGTTTAGTAGTTAGTTATTGATTTAGTAATTAGTTACACTTGATGATGTCAGCATGTACATGCATATAAATAATGTAAGTCATCTTATTATGAGATGTGAATGAAATAGTCTTTGTTATTTTCTCTCTCTTTTCTATGTTCCCTCGTAACAGTTAAATACCTCAACCTCAAGACATCAATGATTAAGTACCACATACCTCAACCTCAACAAAATTTTCACTTTGTTTTTACTTGACTTTCATGTGCTCCAAAACGGAGGAGAGTCAATATGAACAATTTTCACCCATTGCTCATTTGACAATATGCAACCAACTATGTTTATTTTCCTTGTATTATTAGTTATCTTGTGTAGATGTTGTCTCATTAAAGGTGTTAAACCTCAAGCTTAGTGTCAAACTTAATCGACAACATTTTTCAACTTATGTAATGGAAATTCTACAAAACATTTCCATTTACACATTTGACATGACTATGTTGTTGGATTTCTATCCTATTTGCACTCTATAGGATATTCGGTACGAATTGTTTCCCTTTCCAAGTAGTCATGTAGGTCTCAAATCATCTCATAATAAGTTAAGTTGAGATAACTTCTCAGCTTCAACCTTATCATGACCCTTAGTCAATGATATGACAACATCTACCCAATCATATGAGACCTCTCAATATCAGATATCATGCCCCCCTTTAAGTTTACAGTTCTTTGTTGTTCTTGGCAGCCCTTCTTGGCTGAATTATTTCAAATCATCACACTCTTCATTTGGATATTCACAATTTGATTTGAACCAAGAACTAATCTATTTGTAGCACATTAAGTATACAATGTCATGTACTTGTGTAATTCTTAACTAGATAATACTAGCACAATTGGGTTCATGATCGGGAGAATGCGTTTAAAGACTCCCATCACACGAATTCCAATAACAATACTATTATCTATCAAGAATTTCAAACAAGTACTTTCAAAAATGTGCTCAAATTAGGTCTCTCAGAAGACTTAGTTTCTGAAAGCTCCCACTTAGATAGAGAGATGTCATTAGCTCCCACTTAGATAGAGTATTTGACATTGGCTCTCATTCCCACTTAGGTAGAGCATATAACACTCTTAGAAACCACATCTTCCAAGAGCTCCCACTTAGACTTCGTGCAAGAAATTCTTAGAAGACTTTCTTTCTAAGAACTTCTACTTAGCTGGAGCATTTACCCATTTACTCCCACTCACTCAGAGTATTTGACATTTACTTCTTCATATCTATCCTCAAATTATCTACATAATGTCTTAGTAACTTTTACTAAGACATAATGGTAGAGTGAAGTCTCTACACTTCCCAAAACCAAATTTGATAGGATCTCTGTAACCGTCATTCAGCGAGGCCTTAGAAATATCATATTCCTAAGTGACATGATAGAAGTTATGTCATGTTATTTGGTAATTTCTTAAAGGTTTCCTATTTTCTTAAAGAAATATTCCAAATGTTCTATGCAATATACTATGTTTATTCACAGAAACTTAGTATTTCCTCTTCAGTCTTTTATTATTTCAACCTAAGTTGAATTGGACTGGGTTTAGGATTCTCTTTATCCTAACATGGACATTGAAATCACATTCTAGGTGTATTCTTTTCTTGAATCTCACCAAGATACGAAGTTCAAATTTGAATATCTCTTTCTTTCGAGATTTCCACTCACTTTGATCTAATACTGTCTCTTTAGTATTTGATCACTCATTTTAACCTTTTAAAGGTTATCCAAATCATAATCCTACACTTTAGGATTTTGGTTATTCAAGAATCCTCCTCTAGTGCATCATCATTTTCTCAATTTACACCTTTTGTTTCATTTCAAGATCAAATGAACTTTACTTTGAATCATATACTTCTCTCCTGAATCTCTTAAGGATCTTCCCTTCTTGAACATATATTAGAGTCTCATACTCTAATTTACAAAATTCCCTTCATTAATTATTCAGAGATTTACATTGCTCTAAATAATAAGTTTTGGATCAACATTGAGAAACAATATCTCATTAGTTAATTCCTTTTCTGATCTACCGCTATGTAAATCATACTTAGGATTAAGCTACTCTACATAAATATAATCCAAAAGAGTGAAATTCTTTTGGTTGGTGCATTTTAGAACTCTCTAAGTTTATATTTTCCTCAAATAAAATATTTATGATTTTTCATAAATATTTAGGTTTTTTAAATTAATAAAAATCACAAAAGAATAGCACCAAAACATTTATGGAAATCCAAAACATGTTAGAAATAGACAAATAATATTTCTAATCATAGAAACAAACTATCTCAAACGGAGCTAATGCTCCTCTTATGATTTTTGGAATGTCGTACATCAAAACCTACCCGAGAAACCAAGAGCAGAATAGGCATCTTGGTGGAGCGGTGGGTGAACGCACATGACTCTTCTTGCGCTCGGGTTCGAACCCTCCCACGACAAGAATTTGGGCTTCCGTTTTTCGTTTTAATTTTGACGTACAAACGACGTCCTTTTCTGATTAGGGGTGTCACCCCTAACCTTCAGCCAGGCCACATAGACCCAGTTATCCGCACGGGTCGAGTCCACGGACCCGCCCTTTCAGCCACCGCCCACCGGTATCTCCGCCGTCCGGTGCCCGTTTTCCGCGTTCTTATATTCCATTTTCATCGGTTTTTCGTGCTCTACACAATGGGACTATTTTCATAGCCTAATTCTGTGTATTTCAGAAACCCAATCCCAAAAATCGTGACTCTACGTTTTGTGTGTTATTCTTCTCTGATTCTTTTGTTCTAATTCTATGTATCTACTCATAATGATAAGGCATGAAAGAAATCATGACAACAACAAAAATAGACACGCATTTATATATAAGCAAAATAAAACATACAGTTTTATATTCAGCCACATATATATACTCGCAAACATACATATAATCAGAAAGAATCATATATACAGTAAGCAAACTGGACCAGAGAAGAATATAAAGCATCATTTTCTTTACTTAATCATACTATACATGATAATTAAAGAAATTAAACACTTAAATAACTTATTATTTCATTTGTTCTTATGATATGCACTTTCGGCAAAGTAAACATATGTGAAGAAAAAAATGAAAAACACGCTGCATTCATAGCATTGACAAACACAATTGCACAACGGAATTAATTGCCTAAAAAAACATGCTTTGATACCTCTATAGGGATTTCGGGCGTACCCACACGAAGTCGGATCACCGATTGGAATCTGACTACGATATACAACAGATGCACCATGAGGAAGAAATAAAGAGATTGAGAGAAAGGAATTTGTTTTCTACTCATAAAAACAACAGTGACTTAACTTTTCCAATAGACTTCATGTATTTATAATGAGTCAGTGGAAAAGTCATATCCCCATGTGAAAATACACATTGATTTAACTTTAAATATATGGGGAAAATTACTCATTTCAAACCATATTTTCCATATTTACATAATGGTCCCAATTCCAATTGGGTATGGTCCTAACCCACTAAAGGTGAACCCTATTTTCCTACAGTTTCTGTTTGCTTAGAATGGTGGTGGTATGAGATTATGATCATTTTGTGTGGAAGCAGTGAAGAAACAAGAGAAGTGACACTGAAGATGCATGGTGATTGGTGAGGAAGAAGGGGAAGAAAAGAAATTGTTCAATTTATAAGGGCATTTTTGACTTTTCATGTGTAATCTTATTGTCATATTAGTGAAAATATCATTGTTTATCTCAAGGTAAAAGTTGGGTATCATTAGCGTACCTTAGAATAGTTATGTATTATTTTTGTTCATTGTCCAATAGTTATGTATCCAAATTGGACTTTCGCCCTATAATGAATGGATCTATATGTTAATTTGTTGGGAAATTGTTTTGAAGTTTAGAAAGTGATGCTATTCCAAAAATTGTGTAAGAGAAAATGATGCTTGTGTGTTTATTATCATAAGATCGATAAGACCGAGTGTGAGTATACGATTTGAAAATTGAATTCATTGTTTAAAGTATTTTTAGTTGATCATTTAATGGGATTTTATGTTTTTTAGGCTGAACTAGAAGCTCTTCTTAAAAAAGTGACATATAATTTCTATAAATAATTTCCAGTGTTAAACCAAACGGAAAAAACTGTCTCATTTTTGAAGAATTTATATTTTTGAAATTAAAGTCAAAGCTAGCCTATATGAGAGTGAACTATGTGGCTTTACCGATTGAACTTTTGAAGTTGCGACCTGATACGGAATTGATATTTGATACTGAAGGAGTTACCCGACCCACAAGTTTCCCACATTCCATAAGTTAGATATTAGCTAGACAGAGATACAGCTGAGGTTTGTGCATTGTTTTCTATCTATTGGTATGGATCGGATTAGTATATTGTTTGCTGTTGAACTTGGTAGTTGCTTGTGAGCATCAGAAGTTAACCTTTTTAGTTCCAATTTATTGAATGATATACTACCAATGAATTAGAACTCTAGAGTAAACAAATAGCAATGTAGGATGATTCCAATTGTGTGATTTAGAGCTCAACAGATAATTGAATTTAACCTTTGCCTTATTGGGTGTGTTTGGTTCAGCTTATGGAAAAGTGGCTTATTTTTAAGGTAGCTTATTTTTAAGTCAGTTGGAAAATAAGCTCTAAGTTGGCTTATTTTTATGTTTGGATGAACTTTGAAAAAAGTGGCTTATTTTCCCATTTGACTTATAAACATGTTTGAATGACATTTTGTTTAAAAGGGGCTTATTTTTAAGCTAGCTTATTTTTATGTCATATAGAAAAATAAGCTGGCTTATTTTCAGAAATAAGCTACCTTGTGTAGCTTATAAATAAGCTGACTTATTTCAAATAAGCTAGGTGAAAAATAAGTCCAACCAAACATGAAAAAAAGTCACCCACTCAAAATAAGCTGGTTTATTCAAAATAAACCAGCTTATTTTAAAAAATAAGCCCCAACCAAACACACTCATTCTATTGTGCTCCTTGGGTTTAATCAATATAAATTTTGAGGAGTAGTCATGTATTGTGGCAGTTTCGGGTCATCTCACTTGGGATTAGATTTATTAACTATCCAACAAAACTAAATGCATAAAAAGCGGTAAAGATATACATACATGTATATATTTAGAGAGAGTGAGAGAGAACATACAAATTCATTTATATTGAGATTGTATGTGATACGTCATCACAAATAAAAGCACACGTGTACGGAGCAAGACATTTGTTCTTAGTCAAGATTTTGCATTTGACCCCAAGCGCTATAAGATGAAGGTCAACTCAATATTGTCGTATTTTAACTTGATAATTTTGTACATAAACATATCATATAGAAAAACCTAACAATGTCATATTAAAACTTGGTAATTTTATATTTTTGAACATACGAAAAAAAATTAATTCATGACTAAATAATCTACTTATATTTCTTTAATTTATACAATATATTGAAAAGCATTTTAATAAACCAAGTGAGGTGTGTTGGGAAAAAACCAAGTGAGGTGGGAATCACTTTGCCCTTTATAATGTTAGTGATTAAAAAGATAACCCACAGTCGCCGGGAGCCATTGGAACTCCAGCAAATGGCAACAGGTGATTATTTTTCTTAAAATTAATTAATAATTAAACAAAATATATATATTTTACTTTGGAAAAAAGACAAATAAAGTCTTCCCAATTGGTAAAAGGACAATTGAGTTTGCTAAATTGTAAAAAGGACAAATTGGGTCATAGACACCTAATACACATTAACAAATTTGGACAAATGACTCAAATACCTTTAAAAACACACACTTACCCCACCCTCACAAAATACATCATTCGATTCCCACACCATCTCCAATCTCAGATTGTTAAGGGCATTTGAGTCTTTTCCCATAAATTTATTAATGTGTATTAGGTGTCTATGACCCAACGTGTCATTTTTATAATTTAACAACCTCAATTGTCCTTTTACCAATTGGAAATACTTTATTTGTCTTTTTACTTTTACTAATTTCATTTAAACTTTTTTAATGAAAGTTGACACCGTAAAACCATTTTAGGAATTATACAAATTTGTTACTCGTATAACATTTTGATTTTTAACATGTTTAAAAATAATTAATATACAGAGAAGAGTAAATTTGTCATTATGTAGTGGGACATTGTCATTAGGGAAGCCTATTCCCACTTGACACTTTGTATACTGAGAACTGAGAAAAGTCACTGTTCCTTGTGTTGTCATTTAGCAGGTTCAGATGTGAGAGAAAGAAAACGCCAGCAACACAGCCACTCATAATTAACCATCTGGTAAGCCAATATCAGCACTTTGGGACATGGGCTCATTGTAATCTGAAGCAACCATTTTTTTAATCTTATCCATTTTTTTAATTTTATCCTTTAAAATAAATTAGTTTCCGACTTCTTCGTAAATTTTCTATATTTTCCAAACGTGGTAATTTTAACAAAATAATTTTGAACAATTTTTTTTGCTGAAATTAGATAGATTGATGTTCAGTTTAAATAAATTCTATATCATGAAAATTGATCTATAAGATGTAAATTTCACAATTTTTATACAATTGAGTTTTGATAGAGGAAGTAATATAATTATGTGATCAACCATGAATCACCTAGAACACACAGAACTCATAGTCTGTTCTAGTTCAACTTCTACAATCTTATGCAGATTGTTGATATTTTTATCGTGGATTAGTTCCGTTGATATCATTTATTCTATCCCATCCTGAAAATTGGACTTTTTTAAGGAGAAAGTCTTGATAGTTATGTATATAATCTATTTTTTTTATTTTTCCCATACCTTCTAAAATTATCCCCATTGACCCCTCTTATCAATAGCCAAGAAGATAGGGAATGTGCTTTAATTGGTAGTATCAGCAAATTTAACTAGCTTACTAGCATTATTAATGTAATCAAATTAGTTAACACATTCTTATTTTTAAGATATTATTTAATTTTTCAAAAAAAATTGAACTATATTGGCTACTACTCATAAATTTGACCTATAAACTAATGACAATCTAAATATGTATTAAATATGTCATAATTTAATAACCTATTTTGCAAAAAGTCAACTATGTCTTATATTTAGAACCGGAGGAAGTATTTGATAAAAAAATTTTCTCTTTCATTAATAAATAAATATTTAGCAAACACTTTATAATTTAATTTAAATAGAAACACATTTGAAAAGACCAAAAGCTTTTAGACAGAGACGATGTCTCTCTCTAAAATAGGACTTAAATAGGACTTATTTAAGAGGTGAATTTAAAAGGGAAAAAAACTTTTGTAAGTAAGTATCACTCTCATCTTAAATAGGACTTATTTAAGAGGTGAATTTAATAAGAGAAAAAAAATAAATTTTTTTGAATATATAAAAGTACAATCAAAGTGCTTATATTTCCAAATTACAACAACTAAGGTCGCAAATACTAGTGCACTTGTATGTCGGTGTGTTTAATGAGAATACTGATGTGGTTAATTGTTATGTTCTAGTTGTTAATGTGGATGTTGCAGTGGTTAATATTCATGTGGCTAATAATGAGAATGCAGTGATGGTTAATTTAAGTGTATGTGACCTTGGTTATCCTTTTGGAAATTTAAGTACATTAATTGTCCTTTTACAATTTTTAGATGGTCTTATTTGTCTTTTTTCCCAATTTTATACTAAATGCCAAACTTATTTTAAATTATTCTCAACGTTTTTTTACAATCCCCATGAATACTCCTCGATAATGAACACGTAAAAGAGTAAGGGTGAAATAAAAGTATATTGTTAAGATAGATTGGTAATATCATACAATTTTAGTTAACTTAATTGACATACTTTATACTTTATTGTATTAAATTAGATAAATATGCTTTATATTCAGAATGGAAAAGAATATTTATATACTACTTCTCTCTATATAAAAAAAATATATACTACTTCTCTCTTGTGTGTTCAAACCCTATAAGATGTTAGAATCTTAAGTTTTGATGAAGACTAAAATATGAAAGAACTTAGAAAGCAATAGGTGAACATAGAATCCTAAGTAAAAGTGCAACCGGATGTGGACTTACTTCCGGATAGATTAGGACTAGCGCTCGCGGATGAATGTCTCTTCCCCCAGCGGCAGCAAGAAATTTACTTAGGAATTAACTTAGTCCATGAGCACTAGATATACAAAATCCTAAGACTAAGTTAAGATTAAACCGGAAGTGAATTTGCTTCCTGTTAGACTTAGACTGGTGCTGACTGTTGGAATAGATATCCCTAAGCGTCAGTGAAAGTGAGCAACATCCAGTAGAAGTGCTTCCGATAGCTCAGTGACTAGCGCTGGCTGTTGGATTGAATGAACACTGAGCGAGAGTGAGTAATAGTGAACAAAACCCTTCATCCAGCGGATTTACTTCCGGATGGAGAAGTGCTTCCGGATGCAAGGAAGACCTCTTAGACTAAGAACACTCACACTGCATGTAACTATATGTTTATACTGTTAGACTAACACTCAGTGCAGCACACTCAGTAGAATTGCTTCCGGATGAGAATCTGCTTCCGCAAGCAATCAGAATGTCAGAAGTTGCAGTGTCAGAATGCTTTTGTCAGAGCAGAGGTGTCAGGACTACTTTTCAGAGATAAAGCAAGTCAACCCTGCTATGCATTGATGAAGCATTTATTGGGCAAATGGTAACATGGGTTAAACGGCCATATTCAAACGGCTCTCCCACCTACCAAGAGACAGATTGCTTGAAGACTATATAAAGAGACTCAAACCTCATTTATGAGGTCAACAATTATCTTTGAATATTCTTGAGAGAAGTTAGAGCGAGAAACTAAGAACATCTTCAAGCATTCAAAGCTGCCCAGAAAAGTAAAGAGCATTTAACACATCGAGTGATCTTTTTCATCTACATATTCTATACTCTTTGTTGTTAAGTCTCTTTCTGTTATAAGAGCATTGATTGTACTTAAGTGTTGACAGATCTTAATATTTATATAAATTTTATAGGTTAATTTGTGGTTTTTAATATGTTTAGATGGAATATTTAGACATTATTTGAATTAATTAGATTATATTAATGGTTAGAAAAAGATGAGATATTTATAAGGGATTTTATGGAAATAATAAATATTGGATATTAAGAAGAGAAGAAGGAATGAAGCACTTAAAAAAATATGGATATATTATTATTATTATTATTATTTCCTTTTTATTTTCCTTTTTGCAGTTGAGAGAAAAAAAAAGAAACAAAGATAATGCTTGATGGATTGGAATGAGTCACGTGGAGCTAAGGAGAAAATATAGGAGCTGAACAACAACTATATGCACATGCACGCACAACGGCTAAACCATTCAAATTGAACCATTCAAACACAAGCAAAAATAAAGGAAACAACATGCACAATGAAGGAGTAACACACGCACATTTCCTTGACTTATTTTAATTAACGGCTACAAAGAAGAAAAAGAGGGAAAAGAAGACTACACACACTGCACGTTGGTTAAAAAGTATATATATATATATCAAGTATGACACGCAGGAGGCATTCATTCAACCAGACTCACACGCACAAAAACAACTTCCAACCTCATATTCACATATATTCCTTCCATAACAAATATTGCTTTCATACCTATGACTAGCCGTAACTAAATTCCTCATTCTTGATGGTGGGAGCAAATGAAGGAGCTTGAATCTTCTCTAGGGGAGTTGTAGTTCTATCCCTCTTCCTTTCTTACATTTATGCTTTTCTAGGGTTCTAGGAGTGTAATTGTGATATTTGTATTAGGGATTGAAACTACATTTATATTGTTTATGTTATTTCATTCTTGTTGAATATTTGATTTGATGCGTTTTAGCTTTGAGATTTATAAAATTTATGGGTTCATGATTTTGTTTTTTCTCTTGGTGAAAATTATGTGCTAGTACAAGGTGGCTTGACTAGTGGATTGTGGATCAAATTTATCTGCATGCATGAAATGACATTAGGATTTATTAATTATTTTGTGGCATTAGACGTCAATCTTGATTAGCTTCAATTTATTATTTGGGTGGCCATTAATAAATTGAAGCTGCAAGATTAATTTAGAGCAATTGTGGGGTGGCCCAGATTGTGGATCAAAAGTCCTTCATAATTAATCAATCCTTAGGTTTAGAGTTTAATCAACTTAGATTTATTTAAGTAATGTTTGGGGTTCCAACACTAGTTAAATTAGTCTAAGTCTATCCTAGAGGGGTCCCTTTAGGGTTCATTTGAAAGCCAACAATATTAATACTCCCCGAAAAATCTTTTGAAGTGAGGATTTCTTAAACTCCCATCCGTCAAGAATATCATAATCATATTTAATCTAAACTCTCTTTTATTCTAATTTCTATCATTAAAATATTTTCCAATTTCAACTAAAAGAACTTTTCTTGATTTCAACAAGTTTTTCATCTAGTTTCTAGGGTAATTGATTACGTTTTAAGGCTCCTCAAAGAGAACGATACCCGGGGACAACTTCCGCTTACCCCGAGGTCCATAAATATCTTGAAGGAGTGGTCCCGAGGTACTACACCGACCCGTAAATTCGGTGTCCTTCAAGTGGCGCCGTTGCCGGGGAGCCAAGTATTTGGTTCCTTATTAACTGGTTGTCAAATTTGTTTTCCGTGTCCTTTTCAGTTTGCATATTAGTTTAGTTGCATTTAGTTTAGTTTCTTTTCCTTTGCATATCATAAAAAAAATATAATACCAAAAATATTTGCATTCATATTTTATATTTGTCTGTTTGCATTTGCATACTTGATTAGCTTTCAATTAGTGCATTGTTTATGACTAGGAAAAGTCGTAGAAAATTAATCAGTCAATCACCTGTTAATCCCCAAGTTGAGAGAAATCCTACTAATCAACAAATCTTAGAATCCGGAGGTGTCATTGTAGAAGACTACCATTCCTCTAGTGAGTCTGAACAACCCGACCAACAGGATCAAGAACCTAGAGTTGAGTTAGAGATACCCTTAGGCAATTCACCTATGGCTCATAGACGAAATCCCAACCATCACCAACAAGACCAACAAGCCCGTAACATGATTCCAAACAATGGTGAGGGTGAACAAGAGAGAGGTCAAAGAGAACAAGAGCGTAGGAGAACCATTAGAGAGGTAGTATCTCGTGGGGTTACTCATGATCCATTTGTGCATGCATATCCTAATCTTATTGCAGATTTTGAGATTAAAGGTCCTTTGATAGCTTCTCTTCCTCATTTCGCTGGTTTGGATAGTGAGGATGCTTATGGCCATCTCCACAGTGTTTTCCTTGCTTGCACAAGCACAAAGCCGCAGGGAGTTGACATAGATGATGTGCAGTTGAAAGTGTTCCACTTGACCTTAGATGGGAAGGCCAAGGAATGGTTCAGGTTACTACCTCAGCATGATCCCGATGCCCTTACTTCTTGGACCAATCTGAGAAATGCTTTTCTTGAGCACTACTTCACTGAGGATAGAACTGCAGAGCTTAAAAAGGATATATATGGTATAAGGCAAGATCCATCAGAAAGCTTTTATGAATACTGGTGTCGATTCCAACAGTTGCTGGCTAAGATCCCCCACCATCAGATTTGTGATGAGGAGTTGATTTCATATTTTCATAAGGGACTTCTGTCAAATGAAAGAGGTATAATTGATGCTACAGCTGGTGGTTCTTTGGATGATATACCTGCGGAGGAAGCTTTGGGAATAATCAAGGCAAGGGCCAAGAACACAAGGAATTATGGTCGCAGAGGATCAAAAGGTGTATTTGAGATTCAATCCACTCCTCAACAATCCCAGAGGATAGATTCTTTGGAAGCTAAAGTTGACGGCTTAAGTTCTCAATTGAATACTCAACTTCAATTTATCACTTCTGAATTGAGAAATCTAAGTGTGCAACAATTGGCCCCTTCTTCTACCTCACATGCCCTGCCTTCCAAATCTCTAGCTATGGTTGCTCCAAGTTGTGAGCATTGTGGTTCAATGATGCATATCTCTAACCTTTGCCCAGGAGACCAAGAAGAGGTGAATGCCATGTTCCAAGGTAAATCCTCCTCCTCAAATCAAAGATGGGATCCTCATGGCACCACCTACAATGAAGGTTGGAGATCACATCCCAACTTTCGATGGAAAGATAATCCAAATGCCCTAACCTACAAAGGGCAAGATTCTGGTTCTTCTTCAAGAGCCATGGTCCCTCACGAGCCATCAAGAGCAGATGATGTTAGCCTCCAAATCCTTAAGGCCGTCCAGAAAATACAAGAGGATAATGTTCGTTATGATGCTAGGTTTGCTTCATTAGAATCTAAGATGGAGAAGTGGGAGACTAGATCAAATAATCTTCAGACCTATGTTACACAACTCTCAGATAGCATTAATGATAAGCAAGCCCGCTCAAGTGGGGCTTCTCCATCCAACACAGTAATTAATCCTAAGTCTTTAAATTCTATCACCTTGAGAAGTGGAAAACATGTGAGATTCCAAGATGTTGATGATAAGGATATGGATGGGGAACTGGATGAAGAAATCATTTGTGAGGCACCACCATTGAGTCACGGGGACTGTTCCAATTCTGAATCTCCTGATGAGGAGCGCTCTTCTCTTCCATCTACCACTGTGCAAAGCGAAAGCCTCCAAGAGAAGAAACTACTTTCTACCCCCTCTCCTCCCAAGTTCAAGAGGGGCGTGAAGTTTGATCCACCGCTTTCATCTAATCAAGAGTCTCAAGAGAAAGGTAAAGAGGTAAATATTTCTGAACTTCCTTTTCCTCATACTTACTTAGCTAGTAAAAAAGTTGTTGATGATAAGTGTGATAAAGAATTATATGATATGTTTTCTAAAGTTGAAGTCAATTTGCCTTTACTTGACCTGATTAAGAAAATGCCAAAATCAGCAAAATTTTTGAAAGATTTGTGCACTAATAAGAGGAAGTACAAGCATAATGAAAAAATCCAACTTGGGTCTAGTGTTAGTGCTCTTTTTAAACCCCAACTACCTTTGAAATGCAAAGACCCAGGTTCTTATACTATACCTTGTACTATAGGCAAGACAACTGTTTCAAATGCTTTATTAGATCTTGGTGCCGCGATAAATGTCATGCCTACCTCCATTTTTGAGTCCTTAGGTGCCCAATCAATTAAGGATACAAGTGTGGTTCTTCAACTTGCGGACCGAACAATTAGGTACCCCAAAGGCTTTCTTGAAGATGTATTGGTGCAAGTGAAAGGCTTAGTATTCCCAGCTGATTTTTATGTTCTAGACATGTCTAGTGATAATCCTAGTGATAGTACATTGATTTTAGGCAGACCCTTTCTTAGGACAGCAGAGACTATTATTAACATGAAGCAAGGTACAATCACTATGGGCGATAGTGACCAAGAGGTCAAATTCCAACTTTCTGAAGCTATGCGCGGTGTTAGGGATGATTGCTCTTATTTAGGCGTTAATGCTATTTCTGTTGTTGATGATGAGATTGATTCATTGTGTGATACCATATTTTCTGATTCATTTGAGCATGTTTATCTACCGTCTATCACTTCTACTTTGCATGCTTCATCTTGTGAGTGTATTGATGATATGTCATGTGTTTATTGTGTTGAAATTGATGATTGGCATGCCACCTCACATGACTCTGTTGATTTTTCTGCTAGTAATTTTGATATTTCTTGTACTCACCCAACGTCAAGTGGTCTTGGAAAAGTTTCTTCTACTTGTGATGCAGGTTCTACTGACTACATAGGTACTGGTAAGCAAGCTACATCGATAGCTTCACCTATGTTGGCTTCTTTCTTAATTTTGGGAAGCGGAGATCTCAATGCATATGGAGATGCACCAATACCTCCTTCCCCATGTGATGCCGATGCTATTCTGCCGCTTGCTGCACTTGAGCTGCAGGAGTTGGTACCATCTCATATCCAAGAACTTGAAGAATTGAGGCTGCAAGCCTATGATGAAGGCATAGCCTACAAGGATAAATTGAAAAGGTTTCATGACAAGAATATTTTAAGAAAGGAATTCAAAGAAGGGGACAAGGTTATGATGTTCAAGGCACTTCTCAAGATCCTACCTGGAAAGTTTAAGACTAGATGGGAGGGTCCATACGAAGTAGTGAAAGCCTACCCCTATGGTGCATTGGAGCTACTGGATGGCGCTACCGGTTTGAAGTTCAAAGTTAACGGTCATTTGCTCAAGCACTTCCATGAGCCTTCTCAACCACCTTAATCACCAGGTTGTTTCTTTCCCTTCTACTTGCTCCTTGTTCTTATTATTTGATATATGTTTAGAGTTAAGTGTGGGGGAGGGAACATACCCAGTAGGAAAAGTAGTCATTTGTTTGTTTGTTTTTGAATTCTTAGGATTAGTCATTTCTCAAGTTTCTGGCATAGAAATAAATGCTCCTTAATTGCTCACCATCACATTTACCAATACATTTGATTTTTACATGGTTCATATGATATGCTACATTGAGGACAATGTAGAAATTAAGTGTGGGGGAGGGAATTAGTTTAGGTAATAGGTTATTGCATCTTGTATATGTTATTAACTTCAAATTGGCCTAAATTTTTGAAAAAAAAAAATCAACTCTTCCACATTTGATACCTTGTTTCTCTTTGGACATGGTGGCATAGTAATTTTTTTTTAGAGAAAAAAAAAACAAAACTTGTTTTGCACTATGAAAATTATTTTTGCTCAAAAACGCATTATTAATGTTTTGGTCAATTCTTTTGACAACCTTGTGAATGGTCTGATACTTAACTGTTAATTTAGAATACTTTGAATATTTGATTATGAGTTTAGGAGAATTAGCCTTGACGTGAGATCATTTGAGCCTCAACATTCATTTTTGAGCGTGAATCCACTTGGTAGCATTCACTAGAACTTGTGTGTGTTCTTGGTTGAAGCAAGTTTCATATGGTATGATGTATATGATAAAGGCCTTCGTTTCATTACCCCTTTATCCCAAACACAAACCCTAAACACTATTTCCCTTTTTGCTACCCATTTGAGCCCTTCACTTGATGTTTATGTATTGTTTTGCCAATATAAAAGAAAATCACTCCATTGCTCGTTTAAAATGAAAAATGTCATTAAAAAAAAAAAGCATGCCATGTATTGAAAAGCAAAATCATGAAGAAAAAAAAAAGAGCTCAAAAAAAAAAAACAAATATATGTGCAAAAAAAAAAGGCACAAAGAGCGAAAAAGTGATTTGAAATAGAATTGCACAAAGTGCAAAAATTGGCCATGCATAGTAGTTTGGCAAGTTGAAAGTGATGTATAAAGTTGCAATAATTGGCTGAACATGCATAACATCAGTTTCTTTTTATTATTCCATCATTTAGCCTATTCCATCAAACCCTTAAAGTCCTTTTGATGCATCATGGTATATGTTCTTGTAGAGACATTAGAATGCTTACAAGCTTATAGTAAAGTGTTACTAAGTGAATTTAAAGAGTGCAAAAATTTTACCCAATTTGGTGAGATGTGCGATAAACACTATTCCCGAGTGACTTTCTCCTCTATTCAAATTCATTCAATTCGTAGTATTCTCTGTTAATTTTTCAGCATCATTCTATTTCACATTGTTGTTATTTATGATTGCCCACCCGCACGCCATTGTTTTCAAAATCTTTATTTTTTTTTTTTTACCATGTCTTTGTCCAGGAGTACAAAAAAATTAAGTGTGGGGGAGTTGACAGATCTTAATATTTATATAAATTTTATAGGTTAATTTGTGGTTTTTAATATGTTTAGATGGAATATTTAGACATTATTTGAATTAATTAGATTATATTAATGGTTAGAAAAAGATGAGATATTTATAAGGGATTTTATGGAAATAATAAATATTGGATATTAAGAAGAGAAGAAGGAATGAAGCACTTAAAAAAATATGGATATATTATTATTATTATTATTATTTCCTTTTTATTTTCCTTTTTGCAGTTGAGAGAAAAAAAAAGAAACAAAGATAATGCTTGATGGATTGGAATGAGTCACGTGGAGCTAAGGAGAAAATATAGGAGCTGAACAACAACTATATGCACATGCACGCACAACGGCTAAACCATTCAAATTGAACCATTCAAACACAAGCAAAAATAAAGGAAACAACATGCACAATGAAGGAGTAACACACGCACATTTCCTTGACTTATTTTAATTAACGGCTACAAAGAAGAAAAAGAGGGAAAAGAAGACTACACACACTGCACGTTGGTTAAAAAGTATATATATATATCAAGTATGACACGCAGGAGGCATTCATTCAACCAGACTCACACGCACAAAAACAACTTCCAACCTCATATTCACATATATTCCTTCCATAACAAATATTGCTTTCATACCTATGACTAGCCGTAACTAAATTCCTCATTCTTGATGGTGGGAGCAAATGAAGGAGCTTGAATCTTCTCTAGGGGAGTTGTAGTTCTATCCCTCTTCCTTTCTTACATTTATGCTTTTCTAGGGTTCTAGGAGTGTAATTGTGATATTTGTATTAGGGATTGAAACTACATTTATATTGTTTATGTTATTTCATTCTTGTTGAATATTTGATTTGATGCGTTTTAGCTTTGAGATTTATAAAATTTATGGGTTCATGATTTTGTTTTTCTCTTGGTGAAAATTATGTGCTAGTACAAGGTGGCTTGACTAGTGGATTGTGGATCAAATTTATCTGCATGCATGAAATGACATTAGGATTTATTAATTATTTTGTGGCATTAGACGTCAATCTTGATTAGCTTCAATTTATTATTTGGGTGGCCATTAATAAATTGAAGCTGCAAGATTAATTTAGAGCAATTGTGGGGTGGCCCAGATTGTAGATCAAAAGTCCTTCATAATTAATCAATCCTTAGGTTTAGAGTTTAATCAACTTAGATTTATTTAAGTAATGTTTGGGGTTCCAACACTAGTTAAATTAGTCTAAGTCTATCCTAGAGGGGTCCCTTTAGGGTTCATTTGAAAGCCAACAATATTAATACTCCCCGAAAAATCTTTTGAAGTGAGGATTTCTTAAACTCCCATCCGTCAAGAATATCATAATCATATTTAATCTAAACTCTCTTTTATTCTAATTTCTATCATTAAAATATTTTCCAATTTCAACTAAAAGAACTTTTCTTGATTTCAACAAGTTTTTCATCTAGTTTCTAGGGTAATTGATTACGTTTTAAGGCTCCTCAAAGAGAACGATACCCGGGGACAACTTCCGCTTACCCCGAGGTCCATAAATATCTTGAAGGAGTGGTCCCGAGGTACTACACCGACCCGTAAATTCGGTGTCCTTCAAGTGTGTAACACTATCTGTTCTTTAAGAGAACTTAGTTGAAAAAATCCTTTAGTTGTAAAGGTTGAACCCTTGCTAGGTGTAAGGGGGAGCTAGTTAGAAAGGTTACAAGTGAGCCTTGTGTAAAACTTGTAGTTGTAAGGTTGCAAGTGATCCCGTCCAAAACTTGCGGTTGTAAGGTTTCAGGTGAACCCGATTTAAAACCTGAGATATAGTGGAACTCGGCCTGGGTGGTTGAGAACTGGACGTAGGTCAGGTAGACCGAACCAGTATAAATCTTGTGTTGGTTTTATTTGAGCATTTATTTTTGTAGCACAATTCACCCCCCCTCTTGTGCATCCATTACTTTCATTTGGTATCAGAGCAGGTCTTTCTCACTAGATTCCAACGAGTCCAGAAAGCAAAGATCTTGTAATGGATACTGACTACTGTTAGAATCTTAAGTTTTGATGAAGACTAAAATATAGAGGATTAAACCAAGTGCCTAGGAAGCAATAGGATAACATAGGATCCCGAGTAAGAGTGCTTCCGGGTGAAGATCTACTTCCGGATAGATTAGGACTTGCGCATGCGGATGAATGTTTTCATCCCCCAGCATCAGCAAGTAAATCACTGAGAAATAACTTAGTCCATGAGAATTAGGTACACAAAACCTTAAGACTAAGCTATGTTTCAATCGGAAGTGAGTTTGCTTCCTGTTAGACTTAGACTGGCACAGAGCGATAGAATAGATATTACTCCAAGCGACAGTGAGTCTACTTCCCCAAGTGAAAGCGCTTCCTGTTAGAATTAGACTGGCGCAGAGCGACAAAATAGATATTACCCCAAACGTCAGTAAGTCTACTTCCCCAAGTGAAAGCGCTTCCTGTTAAAATTAGACTGGCGCAGAGCGACAGAATAGATATTACCCCAAGCGTCAGTAAGTCTACTTCGCCAAGTGAAAGCACTTCCTATTAGATCTTGACTGGCACAGATTGATAGAATAGATTTCACCCTGAGCGTCATTGAGTTCACTACGTCAAGTAAAAGTGCTTCCGATAGCTTAGTGACTAGCGCTGAGTGTTGAGATGAAATACACTAAGTGTGAGTGAGTTATAGTGAACAAAGATCCTTCATCTAGTAGTTTTGCTTCCGGATGTAAAAATGCTTCCAGATACATCATAGACCAAATCAGAACACAGTCTAAGTAAACTACTCCCCATAGCAAACAAGCTTCACACAGCATGAACAATTCTGATATATATTGCTATGTTGGACTAACCAGTATGTGCAGAACATGGTCACGCTTCCGGATGCAAATGAGCTTCCGGATGGAAAGACTCTTGACATTGGGACTCAGAGCTTAACACTTGCAGAGCAAGATTACCACTTGCGGATGAAAGATGATCATCCGTCAGCAAGAGTGCAAGAGTAAAAATCACATACTCAGAAGTCAGAATGCTTTTGTCAGAGCAGAGGTGTCAGGACTACTTTTCAGAGATAAAGCAAGTCAACCCTGCTAAGCATTAATGAAGATGTACTTCTCAACGGTAACATAGGGTTAACGGCACTATTCAAACGTTCATATTCAACTTGCCACCTAAGCCTATGAAGCCGAATATAAAAGAGACACTCATTCAGAAGAAAAGATGATGGAAGAAAAAAGAGAGAACAGAACAAAGTATCTGATATATCATACTCATCATTCTACACATCTTCTACTACTCTCAGATCCAGATTTGTGATATTTTTCAGAGAGTAATTTTATTGTACTTAAGTGAGTAACATCATCCACTCTTAGAGAGAGTTAGTTTTAAGCTTAAGTGTTTAGCACAATCAGTTCATAGAGTGAACATAGTGTAAACTTACAATTTGTAAGGGGGAGCATTTAGAGGTTGTCTAAATCTCCATAGGTTGCAAGTTAGCCCGTAAAACTTGCATTTGTAAGGTTTGCAGGTGAACCCGGTGTAAAACCTGTGGGTTGTTAGGTGAACCCGTGCTCGTAAAACCTAAAGTGTAAAGGCTTCTCTTGTGCCCGGTTTAAACAAGAATAGTGGATTGAAAATCTCAGGTGGAGCCTGGGGACTGGATGTAGGTCTGGGTGACCGAACCAGGATAAATTTATGTGTGCATAAATTTACATTCAAACAATCTATTTTGCATCACATAACATACTGACTTGTGCATATCACTACTTCGTAAATATTATCACCAAGCACAAGCAGTCTTTCGAAAAGAAGAATCAAAAGATTTAATTTATTCTCTCACCCAATTCACCCCCCCCTCTTGGGTGACAGCCACGTTTATCATTTGGTATCAGAGCAAGGTCACTTGTTTAAAGGATCCAACGATCTCAAGTGCAAAGACCTAGGCTGATTTGGGTTACAAAATGTGTTTTGAAGGTTTTGATCATACAATCCCACCCGTGTTAGAAAATGCTGATTTTTACTTATGGAAGGGAAGGATGAAAAGTTTTATACTATCCACTGATTTCAAAATGTGGGATGTTTTTGAAAAGGACTCTGATTTCAAACCAAAAGTAAATTGGACAGAAGAGGACAAAAGCTTATTTTACTTAAACCTTAGAGCAATGCAAATTTTGCACAAAAGTTTATCTGACAATGATTACCAGAAAATTAAACATTGCTCTAGGGCTATAGATATTTGGAACACTCTTGATACTATGTATGCTTCTAGCCAATTTCTTGATGTTAAGGCTGTCCAAAGCTCACTATGTGCACCCTGTGAATCCACCGTTGATGAGCTACTGGATGGTGATGTAGTAGAAGCTAGTATCAGCAAGGAGAGAGTGGATCTCCGCCTAGAAGATTCAGAAGCTGAAGAAAATGAGGTACCTAAACTTGAAACTTCTGAATTGCAAGATATGTATAATGAGCTACATGTTGAATTCTGTAAACTTGCAAAAGAAATTCTAGGCTTAAGAAAAAGGAATAGGGAACTTGAGGAACTTATTCCTTCTTCTACAACCAAGGAGTCCAAAGTCCCACTCATAAAAGAAGATTTTTCGAAAGACCCTGAGATTTCAAAAGTTAATAAACATAGAGTCTTTGAAAAGAAAACTGACCACCATAATAGTGATAAGAAATTTGATTCTGAACATCATCCCATTATCTGTCATTATTGTGGTAGAACTGGTCATATTTCTCACACATGCAATTTTAAGAGAAATTTAAATGTGAGAAATAAATATATATGGATCCCCAAAGGACAAGTAAGGTCCAGCGCTAACGATGTAGGACCCAAGTACAAATGGGTACCAAAACTCCCTTCTAGTGCCTTACCTGTGCAGGAAAGATCAAGAGTTCCTCTTGTCCCAAAGAAGAGAACTCGTGGTGATGTCACTACTGCAACTACCTGGTTCAATCATAAGAAGCAGTGCACTACCACAAGGAACAAAGACCTTGTCTCAGGGATAAGCTATCACAGAGTTCCATTCAACTATCCTGAGAAGGACAAAAGAGAGAGGATGTCTCAACTCACATGGAGAAAACCTGCGAATCCTGTCTCTCCTAAGAAAGTGCTTCAGGCCAAGGATAAGTATAAAAGATCTCCTTGGGTAAGCAAGGGATTATTTAAGGTTGAAGCATGCAACAGTAAAATCTCCTATGCAAATGTAAGATGGACTTATTGAGATTTTACATTAAGCATCATAAGCATGAACATGATATGGCTTATAAGATATTTCACACAATGATCATACTATACATGCTATCTATGACTATCATTATCAGAAGCCATGTGCATATAGTCATAGTTGATTCGCAATGCTATATTCATAGTGAATAATTCTTAAGTGCATAAGAATCACATACTTCCTACAAACTGACCAGTCAGATCCAAGGTTGGAGACTGAAAAATGGGAAAGAGAAATCATTTGCTATTTTGTAGGAAAGAAGGTACGAAGGAACAACAATTTTCATGATCATACCTGATCAGAGAAATGTATCAAATCTGAATGAGTTGTTGTTCATACTGGGCTCCGAGAGCCACTGCTCCTGAAATTGAGAAGATCAAACAAATTCTACTTGACGCAAATATGGCTTTAGTTATGAAAGCTTGATCGCTGTGGATGCACAAGAGAGAACATCAACGAGTCTTTCAAAGTTAAATCTTAAGTAAGTACCATCGGAAGCAAAACTACTTCCGGATGCTCTCGTGCTGACGCTGAATAACTACTCAAGGCAACCAGGAGCGTATGTCCAACCGGAAGCAAAATCACTTCCGAATACTCTTTTGCTAGCGCTGGATGATAATTCAATATGATCAAGAGCGCCAGTGTCAAACCAAGGGACACACCACTTCAGAAAACGCTTCAACTTCCTCTATGAAACGTTGTGCCTTCTCTGAAGCAACACGTGTCATCAGGTGTGTCGTTCCAACTTAAAAACTTACGTTACCCAATGTGTGAGAATTTGAAAGACTATACCCATTCTATCCTCAGAAGCTTTACCTATAAATAGATGTAACTTTTCACCTTCACTTTTTACTTGCATTATTTTCACACGCATCTTTTTCTCTGAAAAATTTACTTCATCTTCTTCATTGCATTCTTCATTTTTACACACTTCTCGCATTTCATCTTTATTTACACAACATTCATACAAAAATGGCCGGTACGAATGAATCCAACCCAGTCATCCAGAAAACCTCTTCTTCCAAGAAACATAAATCGAAATCTGGGAAATCCACTCACAAGCATTCTGGTAAATCTGGGCACCATGAAGAACAACATGAAGAACTTCATGAACGCCAAGAAGGTTCTGGGCAATCACGAGGACAGGGTGAAGACATTCAGGGTCAGCCTGAAACCTCTGGTAGAATAGAACAGGCAGTGGGTTCTGAACAAGAGCGGGATGCTCAGAGAAAGGGAAAGAAAAAGAAGGTTCAATTTTCTGAGGAGCCTTCCTCCAAGAGGCAGAGGGTTGAGGAAGAAGATGATCCCACAGTCTATAGAGATGGGGCATTGGAGGGTGTATCCGCCAAATTTGAGACATCCATTCCCATCTTCAATCATGGCCTGTTCATCAATCTGGACAAGTTGGATGAACTAGGGTTTGCTCATCTGCGCCCTTACTTGGAAAAGTATATGCCTTGGCTGGGCATCAACCAGGACTACAACGTCAACGTCCTGCGAGTCTTTTGCCAATCCCTCTCAGGCAGAGCAAAGTACAGGAAGGTGGATGGGAAAGAGCAAGTCCACAAACTCTCCTTCACTGCCACTGTAAGAGGAAGAACCTTCAGGTTCACTTGGAGAACCTTGAATGAGATGATGGGAATCACAGAAGAGGATATGAATGAATGGATCTACCCTGAGTCTCACAAATACAGCAAGGAGGAACTCGAGGAGTTGTATGGCACCAACAGCAAGAAGGTGTCCAAGATGTCTGATTCTAACAGGCTCTTGTACTACATCTACTCCCGGATAATGACTCATAAGGGAGGCAACTTCAACGAGTTCACACTGCTAGACAACCCTTGGTTTCCTAGACTCCTCTCGCTCAAGCCTTTCAACCCTGGGCAGTTGATATGCCTAGAGCTTCAGCGCTGGTTAAGCAATGACAAGTCAGGTTATCTTCCCTATCCCACCATCATTGCCTTCCTTCTTGAGAAGCATCTGATCAAGGCTACATCTGCTGTGGAAGAAGAGAATGTCAAATGTAAGCCTGTAGGAGCAACTAATATGGCAAGGATGGGGATCAAGTATTTCAAGCCTCCTAAGCCCACTCGCTCACGCTCACAAGCCAGTAGTGCTTCTGGTACTTCAGCTCCCTCTGCATCTGGAGCAGGCGATCAGGAAGTTGACTCTCATGCTGGGCCAAGCCGTAGTGCAAGGGTTCCAGCTTCTGTTAGGGCCTTTGCAGAGGACATAAAGGAAGAGCTTCTGTTTAGACTGACTGATTCCTTGGTGGGTCCTCTCCGTGTTGAATGTGAAGCTGGCTTCCACCACCAAGGGGAGCGAATCCAACGACTTGAGGACAGAGTAGGACAACTCGAGAATCACCTTGCCAGGGTGGATGCAAAATTAGACCTCATCCTCCAGCACCTACAAATTCCCCAACCCTCATCACAAGGTAACTTACCACCTCCTCCTCCTCCTCCTCAAAACCCTCCTCCTCCTCCGCCCAACACTCAACAACCTCAGCCTCCACCACAAAATGACCAACAAGCTCCACCATCACCCAACAATGACCAACAATCCCAACCCTCACCTACCCATGACCACCAAACCCAAGACTCAACTCACAACTCTTCACGCCATTCTCCTAGAAACTTCTCATCCTCACCTTCCTCATCCTCATCCTCACCCATTCCCACACGACCAGGTGCCCCTACACGCTCTCCACTCCGCTTCTCCAACCCTACCCATCCAAGCCCTAGACCCATAGGATCTGAAACAGCCATTCACCCCCTCAGCCAACCATACGGCGAATATCCCCGCCTTCAACCACTCTCCGATGACCATTTACCCTTTACCCCTGACTCCGCCAACTACAAAGAATACTCCTCCACTCATCCTTATGGGGATATCTTTGTCACCACCAGCTGCTTCCCCGACCCTCCTCAAACTCCTGAACACCTATCCTCTCCCACATCCTCTACCTCTACCCTATCACCCTCCCCTCCCAAGAAATTTGGCCCTGAACCACCTCCATCCTCCTCCACATCCACTCCATCCCTGGCACTCACCCCTGTTGATGATGACAAAAGGGGGAGAAATGTTATGTCTACTCTTCGCCTAAGTATGGCCACAAGGGAGGTCCTCAGCCAGCCATCACTCTGGATTGATGAAGATGTCACGGCCGCCCTGCGTCGTGCATATGAGTCTCAGAGACTGAGTGGTGCAGAGAACCTTATAAGAGGAGAGGCCATCCGTCTCATGGAGCAGAAGAGAGCGGCTAAGCAAGGACCCCAATGGGATATGGTTGTGTATGGGCAAAATGAACAATCTTCACAACCTGAGACATCATCAGAGTCTCCTCCAACTAAAACAAGTAGAGAAATTGTTGAGGAGATCAGGATGAAGTGGGGACTCGAAAAACCAAACCATCCTCCCATTGTGATAGCCAAGCCTGTTCCTACACTATCTGAGCAAGAGTCTGAGGTCCCTTCATCTGAGCAATCTTCCGATCCTCCTCCCTCATCTGAACCAGCAGCCGGATTCAGTGTACCCAGAAAGAAGGCCGTTGCTAGGAAACGTGCCAGAAAGTTCGTTGCCACCACTGAATCTGATGAGTCTGAGGAAGAGACTTCATCTGACCTACCTGAGCAAGGAACTTCATCTGCTCAGGTTGTGCAAGAAAATCCAGTGGTCCAAGCGGTTCCAATTCTGAAGGAAGTCAAATTGGAAATTGAAGACATGACTCCTGAAGAATTTGAGAAGTATGGATTCACTGACAAGCTATCCTTTGGTCAGATGGCTTGCCTCGATGCTGAAAGAGCAAGTGCCATGCCCACTCCTCCAATTAACAAAAGCAAAGGGAAGAGCAAAGGGAAAGGGAAAAGGAAAGCCCAAGAAGTTGAAGAGGATCCCAACTTCTCTGCATGGAATGTGAGAATCCGGGCTGTACACTATCCCAATGGAGAAGTCTGCTACTTCGACGATGCTACAGGTTTCCCTGGGTATGAAGAAGTGGAGAATATGAAAAGGGCATACGAGGAGTCCATTGAATCAGAAAGGCTCAGAAGGGAAAAAGAGGAAAAAGAGCTTCAAGAGATCATTGCCCAGATAAACCAGAGTGAGCGTGAGGAAAATGAAGAGAGACAGAAAGAGAGGGAAAAGAAAAAGAGACACAGACTCTAACCCCCAATCCAAATATTTTTGTTGATTTTGTTTTCATGCATATCTTCATTCATACTTAGTGAAATTTATTTGTATACATTCTTTACTTGTATATGTTATTTGATTGTATAACTCTGACTTGTAACTTCTGCTTGTCAATAATATTTGTCTGAGTTACTTGCTCTTAACTATTGCTTTTATTCTTCAGCTAATCCTTTCATATGAACTTAATCGATAAAACTAGGTTTGTCATCATCAAAAAGGGGGAGAATGTTAGAATCTTAAGTTTTGATGAAGACTAAAATATAGAGGATTAAACCAAGTGCCTAGGAAGCAATAGGATAACATAGGATCCCGAGTAAGAGTGCTTCCGGGTGAAGATCTACTTCCGGATAGATTAGGACTTGCGCATGCGGATGAATGTTTTCATCCCCCAGCATCAGCAAGTAAATCACTGAGAAATAACTTAGTCCATGAGAATTAGGTACACAAAACCTTAAGACTAAGCTATGTTTCAATCGGAAGTGAGTTTGCTTCCTGTTAGACTTAGACTGGCGCAGAGCGATAGAATAGATATTACTCCAAGCGACAGTGAGTCTACTTCCCCAAGTGAAAGCGCTTCCTGTTAGAATTAGACTGGCGCAGAGCGACAAAATAGATATTACCCCAAACGTCAGTAAGTCTACTTCCCCAAGTGAAAGCGCTTCCTGTTAAAATTAGACTGGCGCAGAGCGACAGAATAGATATTACCCCAAGCGTCAGTAAGTCTACTTCGCCAAGTGAAAGCACTTCCTATTAGATCTTGACTGGCACAGATTGATAGAATAGATTTCACCCTGAGCGTCATTGAGTTCACTACGTCAAGTAAAAGTGCTTCCGATAGCTTAGTGACTAGCGCTGAGTGTTGAGATGAAATACACTAAGTGTGAGTGAGTTATAGTGAACAAAGATCCTTCATCTAGTAGTTTTGCTTCCGGATGTAAAAATGCTTCCAGATACATCATAGACCAAATCAGAACACAGTCTAAGTAAACTACTCCCCATAGCAAACAAGCTTCACACAGCATGAACAATTCTGATATATATTGCTATGTTGGACTAACCAGTATGTGCAGAACATGGTCACGCTTCCGGATGCAAATGAGCTTCCGGATGGAAAGACTCTTGACATTGGGACTCAGAGCTTAACACTTGCAGAGCAAGATTACCACTTGCGGATGAAAGATGATCATCCGTCAGCAAGAGTGCAAGAGTAAAAATCACATACTCAGAAGTCAGAATGCTTTTGTCAGAGCAGAGGTGTCAGGACTACTTTTCAGAGATAAAGCAAGTCAACCCTGCTAAGCATTAATGAAGATGTACTTCTCAACGGTAACATAGGGTTAACGGCACTATTCAAACGTTCATATTCAACTTGCCACCTAAGCCTATGAAGCCGAATATAAAAGAGACACTCATTCAGAAGAAAAGATGATGGAAGAAAAAAGAGAGAACAGAACAAAGTATCTGATATATCATACTCATCATTCTACACATCTTCTACTACTCTCAGATCCAGATTTGTGATATTTTTCAGAGAGTAATTTTATTGTACTTAAGTGAGTAACATCATCCACTCTTAGAGAGAGTTAGTTTTAAGCTTAAGTGTTTAGCACAATCAGTTCATAGAGTGAACATAGTGTAAACTTACAATTTGTAAGGGGGAGCATTTAGAGGTTGTCTAAATCTCCATAGGTTGCAAGTTAGCCCGTAAAACTTGCATTTGTAAGGTTTGCAGGTGAACCCGGTGTAAAACCTGTGGGTTGTTAGGTGAACCCGTGCTCGTAAAACCTAAAGTGTAAAGGCTTCTCTTGTGCCCGGTTTAAACAAGAATAGTGGATTGAAAATCTCAGGTGGAGCCTGGGGACTGGATGTAGGTCTGGGTGACCGAACCAGGATAAATTTATGTGTGCATAAATTTACATTCAAACAATCTATTTTGCATCACATAACATACTGACTTGTGCATATCACTACTTCGTAAATATTATCACCAAGCACAAGCAGTCTTTCGAAAAGAAGAATCAAAAGATTTAATTTATTCTCTCACCCAATTCACCCCCCCCTCTTGGGTGACAGCCACGTTTATCAACTACTCTTTACCAGACGTCTCTATTCAGCCCAACAAGCCTCCAGGCTTTGATGGGTACAACTATCCTTTCTGGAAGTTTAGAATCGAGACTTATATCAAGTCAAGTGACATTAGACTCTGGGATGTAATCGAAAGTGGGGATCACACTCCCTTAGATGATGATGGCTTTGCCAAGGCGAGAAGCAGTTACACCCCTCAGGACTATGCCCTAGTCCAGCTAAACTATAGGGCCATGCACTACATCCAGTGTGCTCTCAGTCCCAAGGAGTTCCACAGGATCAGTCACCACAAAAATGCTAAAGATATGTGGGAGGCTCTTGAGGCTGCCCATTCTGGAACCAGGGGAGTGAAAGCAAGACGTGTTGAGATGTTAGTGGAAGAATTCCACAAGTTCGCCATGCTTAGCCCCACTGAGCCTATCAGAGAACTAGAGCTCAGATTCACTCATCTCATCAACAATTTGGCCTCGCTGGGTAAGGACATTCCTGAAAGGGAGCAAGTGAGCAAGATTCTAAAGATCTTGAAAGGTGACTGGATCACCAAAGTGACTATCTTACAGGAAGTCCAGGGTGAATCAACTAGTTCCATCACCGCTTTATTTGGCTCCCTGGCTGAATATGAACCTACACTGCTAGCTCAGAGAGCTCCTCTAGCCTCATCTAAGGCCAAAAATCTTGCCCTTGTTGCTCCCAACAAGGAGACTGAAGATGATGATGAGGATGATGAGGAGGAAATGGATGACGAGGAGATGGCTATGATGGTGAAGAAGTTCAGAAAGTTCTTCAGAAAGAAAGGAGGCTTTCAAAAGGGTGACTCCAGCCAAAGGAGGGGCTACAAGAAGGAAAAGGCTCCTGTGTGCTTTGAATGTAAGAAGTCTGGCCACTTCAAGGCTGAGTGTCCCAGCCTGCAGAAGTCAAAAGGCAAAGACAAAAGGAAGGCCTTTGTATATTCTATCTGGGTGAATAGCTCGGATGATGAAGCAAGTGATGAGGAAGAGGTAGCCAACCTCTGCCTTGTAGCCAGAGAAGATGATGAGGAAGCATCTTCAGAACTCGACCTCACCCACGAAGACAATGAGGTAACTTTCTCTGAACTGCAAGAGGCTTACAATGAGGTTCATGAAGAATTCTCTCGATTGTGTAAAGCCTATAAAGTGTTGAAAACCAAAAAGGAATCACTTGAGTCCAAGGTGGACTCATTGAGTGAAGAGCTAGCGGAAGCTAGAAAGCTTCCGGTAGTGGATGGCCAGGGTTCTCCCCAAACAGAACCCAATGCCTCAACACTTGAGAGCTGCCCCAATTGCAGCAAAACCTCAGCTGAGAAAGACAAGCTGCAAAATGCCCTACAGAAGTTTACAAATGGCTCAGAAATGTTAAATATAATTTTAATGAATCAAAGGGCATATAGGGATAGAACTGACTTAGGATATACTCCTAGAGGGAAGAAGTGGGTGGAACCAAAAGTAAAGCCCTACTTAAAGTTCTTCCATAAAGCCACTAGTCATAGCTCCTCACCCTTCAGCTTCTGCAACTATTGCAACAGGAAGGGACACTCCACGTCCACCTGTAATGCTAAGAAGCATGGAGCAAGTAGCTCCTACAAATGGGTCCCTAAAGGAACCAAGACAACAAAGGATCCTCCACCTGCAAAGGAAACTAAGAGAGGACAAGGATCTCGAGCTTGGAATCATTCCAAAGGGAAAACCCAAGAGTCCAGAGCCAGCACTAGGCCAAAGACTCTGAATAATCACAAGCCCAAGGTCAAGGATGACTCTAGACCAAGGGCATTGAAAACTAATGATCGAGGACCCAAGAAAGATTGGGTACCTAAGTTCACTTGATTTTTCCAGGTGTGTCTCAAAGCATCCAAGAACAAGAAATGGTATATTGACAGCGGATGCTCGAGACATATGACTGGAGACAGAGACAAGTTCAAATCTCTGGTGATCAAAGATGGAGCCACAGTAACCTTTGGAGGAAATCAAAGTGGAAAGATCACTGGAGTTGGAGAGGTCGGACCAATAAAAGATGTCTACCTAGTGGACGGTCTCTGTCACAACCTGCTAAGCGTCAGCCAGAGCACAGACAAAGGAAATTGGGTAATTTTTTATTCACATGAGTGCATAATAGTTGATAAGCAGGATCTAAATCTAGATAAGGCCAACTTAAAATGCAAACTTAAGGCAAATAGAAATGGAAACCTATATACTTTAGACTTGTGCCAACAACTAGAAGAAAAATGTTTAATATCTAGTGATGAGAATAGTTGGCTTTGGCATAAGAGACTAGCTCATGTTAATTTTACTCAACTCGACATGCTAATTAAAAAGGAGCTAGCTATAGGTATTCCATCGTTTAAAGTAAAGCATGATTTTATCTGTGAATCCTGCCAAAGAGGAAAGCAAACAAAGTCCTCGTTCAAAACCAAGAAGAGAGTCTCCACCAGCAGGCCCTTGGAACTAATCCACATGGATTTGGTTGGGCCAGCAAGAGTGAAGAGCTTGGGTGGAAACCTATATGCTCTAGTGGTGGTGGATGACTATTCAAGGTTCACCTGGACTATGTTTCTTGCCTCTAAGCAAGATACTTTTGATGTCTTTGTTGTCCTGGCGAAGAAAGTGCAGAATGAGAGAGAGCTCAAAATCACAACCATAAGGACAGACCATGGAGGAGAATTTGAGAACCATAGCTTCTCAGAGCTATGTGAACAAAATGGCATAGAACACAACTTCTCAGCTCCTAGGACCCCTCAACAGAACGGAGTTGTCGAGAGAAAGAACAGGGTTCTAACAGAGATGGCTAGAAGCATGCTCAATGAGAAAGAGGTTTCTCAAGTGTTCTGGGCGGACGCTATGAGCACTGCTTGCTATATCTCTAACAGAGCCTATGTTCGAAAAGGCATGGACAAGACTCCATACGAGCTGTATAAAGGGAGGAAGCCCAACATCAGCCACCTCAGAATCTTTGGATCAAAATGCTATGTGCATAACAATGGAAAGGTAAATCTGGGTAAGTTTGATCCAAAAGCTGATGTAGGTATATTCATAGGATATTCCCTTAGGAGCAAAGCATATAGGGTATACAACATGAGAACTAGAATTGTAGAAGAATCAATGCATGTTGTATTCGATGAAACTCCTACATGGGGACAATCCACAGAAGATGATGAAATACTGAATCTTCCAAAGTTATCATCATCTTCTTCACCACCAAAAGAAACACCAGCAAGCAATCCTAAGGAAGAAGATGGACTCAGTGATGAACCTAGTGTGCAGACCGTGCCTGATGAGGCACAGTTGCCAACAGCTAGGAGGCATCACAGAGATCATCCTCTTGATCAAGTGCTTGGTGATGTTTCTTCTGGTGTCAGAACCAGAAGGCAAGTTCAAAATGAAGTTGAGTTTGGAGCATTCTTATCTCAAATCGAACCAACTTCAGTTGAACAAGCTCTTGAGGACTGCGACTGGATTATTGCCATGCAGGAAGAGCTAAATCAATTTGAGAGAAGCCAAGTCTGGGAACTTGTCCCCAGGCCGTCTCATCAATCCATAGTGGGGACCAAGTGGGTCTTCAAAAACAAACTGGATGAGACATGTCAAATTACAAGAAACAAAGCCAGACTAGTAGCTAAAGGATATAACCAAGAAGAAGGCATTGACTATGAAGAAACCTTTGCTCCAGTCGCTAGACTTGAAGCAATAAGGATTCTTCTAGCTTTTGCATCCATGAAGGGCTTTAGGCTATATCAAATGGATGTAAAGAGTGCATTTCTTAATGGCTATATTAAAGAAGAGGTGTATGTAGAACAACCTCCTGGCTTTGAGGATCACAAATATCCCAAACATGTGTATAGATTAAAGAAAGCTTTATATGGCCTGAAACAAGCTCCTAGAGCTTGGTATGAGAGACTCAGCAGCTTTCTGCTGGGCAAGGGTTTCTCAAGGGGCAAACTTGATAATACACTGTTTATCCTTCACAAAGATAGAGATATGTTAATTGTCCAAATTTACGTTGATGATATTATCTTTGGGGCAACTAATGAAAAATTTTGTGAAGATTTTTCTAAGACTATGCAGGGAGAGTTTGAAATGTCTATGATGGGAGAACTCACATTCTTCCTAGGACTGCAGATTAAACAGAAGAAGAATGGCATTTTCATCTCCCAAACTAAGTATTGTAGAGAGCTCCTCAAGAAGTTTGGGATGGATGAGTGCAAGGAGTATGACACTCCCATGAGCACCACTGCCGCACTCGATGCTGATGCAAAGGGTAAATCTGTCAGCCTGCCCATGTACAGGGGAATGATAGGTTCCCTCCTATACTTAACGGCAAGCAGGCCTGATATTCAATTTAGTGTAGGCATGTGTGCAAGATTTCAAGCCAACCCCAAGGAGTCACACTTAACTTGTGTTAAACGTATTTTGAGATACCTTGAGGGAACACAAGAACTTGGTCTTTGGTATCCCAGAGGTAACCAAGAGTTCTTGTGGGCTTACTCTGATTCTGACCATGCAGGTTATAAGACTGATAGAAAGAGCACCAGTGGACAATGCGCCTTCCTTGGTGGTTGTCTAGTGTCTTGGGCTAGCAAAAAGCAAACCTGTGTGTCTTTATCATCCACTGAGGCAGAATACATTGCTGCTGCAAGTTGTTGTGCTCAAGTGCTGTGGCTAAAGAACCAACTGAGAGACCTTGGCTTGGAGTTCCCTGAGGCACCCATCCTCTGTGACAACACAAGCACAATCAGCCTCGCCAAGAATCCAGTTCAGCACACAAGGACAAAGCACATTGATGTCAGACATCACTTCATCAGAGACCATGTTCAAAAGAAGGATGTCAAAGTGCAATTTGTCCCCACTCAACAACAGCTTGCTGACATCTTCACCAAGCCTCTGGGGGTTGACCAATTTACTTTCATAAGAGGTGATTTGGGAATGGTAAACCCAAATGAGGTGTAACCTTTCATTTATTATACTTGATTGCTTAAAACCTACAACAATACTAACTTAGGCATCGGAGTGCCAATACGTGTCTTTTGCAGGTCCTCAATGTTAAATCTTAAGATTTTGCAACCGGAAGCAAAACCACTTCCGGATGATCATTCGCTGACACTGGATGATGAAACCAAGAGAGCGCCAGCACCAGTCCAAGAGACATGTCACTTCAGAAACGTTTCAACTCCCTCTATAAGAAGGTATGCCCTATCTGACTAGATGAAGCGACACATGTCATAAGGTGCGCCGTTTCAATTAAATTTTTACGTTACCCAATGTGCAAACGTTTGGTTTTCATCTGAAAAAGCATGACCATTTTACCCTTAGTTACTTCGCCTATAAATAGGATGTCACTTTTTCACTTTCACTTTTTACTTTCAACACATTCTCTCTGCATAACATATTCCATCTTCATCTGAGTTCTTCGCATTCTTCATAAACTCTTTGCATTTCATCTCCTTTCACCACCAACCCACACAAAAATGGCCGGATCTCATGAAACAAACCCAGTTACAAAGAAACATTCTTCATCCAAGAAACACAAGTCAAAATCTGGAAAATCTCGCCATGAACATTCTGGTAAATCTGGGAAAAGCGATGAACACCGTGATGAACACCATAGGACATCTGGGCAAACCCAGGTGAAATTCGTGGCTGTCACCCAAGAGGGGGGGGTGAATTGGGTGAGGGAATAAAAACTTAAACTCTTTTCGAAAGACTGCTTGTGCTCGGTGATGATGATAATAAATAATGCTATGCACAAGTCAGTATGCTATGTGATGCAAAATAGAATGATCAAGTATAAGTATATGCACACATAAATTTATCCTGGTTCGGTCACCCAGACCTACATCCAGTCCCCAGGCTACACCTGAGATTTCCAATCCACTATTCTTGTTTAAACCGGGCACAAGAGAAGCCTTTACACTTTAGGTTTTACGAGCACGGGTTCACCTAACAACCCACAGGTTTTACAACGGGTTCACCTGCAAACCTTACCGCAAGTTTTACGGGATCACTTGCAACCTTACAAACGCAAGTTTTACGGGCTAACTTGCAACCTATGGAGATTTAGAAAACCTTCTAAATGCTCCCCCTTACAAAATGTAAGATTACAATTATGTTCACTCTATGAACTGATTTTGTTAAACACTTAAGCTCAAAACTAACTCTCTCAAAGAGTGGATGATGTTACTCACTTAAGTACAAATGAATCACTCTCTAAGAATATTACATATCAAAGTCCGAGAGTAGAAGATGAGAGGAATGTAGAATAGTGTTTTTCAGATAATAGCCCTGTTCTCTCTCACTTTTTCAAGCCCCCCCTTCAGAAATGAAGAACATCCCTTTTATACCAGTCTCTGAATATCTAGCCGTTGGAGAGGCAATAAGATCGTTTGATTATAGACGTTGGGGCCTTGTTTACGTTGTCCTCATTAATGCACAGCAGGGTTGACTTTGCTTTATCTGAAAAGGTGCTCTGACCATGCTGTTCTGTCAACACTGTTCTGACAATACTATTCTGACAAAAGTCGTTCTGACATCTGAACACTTTGTACGGTCCGACTCTTGCTTGCTGTCAGAGAGGACTTCGTTCCTCAAGCATAAGTCCAGGATGCTAAGAGACTCACTATCGGAAGCTCTCTTGCTATCTGAAGCTCGTGGACTCTAACATTTTGCTTGCTATCACATAGAGGAACTTTGTCTTCCAAGCACTTGTCCATGAATGATAAGAGTGCTTTGCTATTGGATCCTCTCTTGCTATCAGAAGCTCTCTTATGGACTCTGACTCTTGTGGGCAGTATGAGCTTTGACACCTTGAGTGAATCTTCAGATTATGTTCTCATACTCCTCATGCTTGGTAGGTAACAATGTTGTTTGAATATGTCTGTTATCCTCTTGTTACCGTTGGAAGGAACATCTTCTTAAATGCTTCAGCAGGGTTGACTTGCTTTATCTCTGAAAAGTAGTCCTGACACCTCTGCTCTGTTAAAAGCATTCTGTCTTCTGAGTATGTGACGTTCACTCTTGTACTCTTGCTGACGGATGATCATCGTTCATCCGGAAGTGGCAATCTTGCTCTGCAAGGGTTAGTCTCTGAAATCCAATGCCAAGAGTCTTTCCATCCGGAAGCTCATTTGCATCCGCAAGTGTAACTAAGTTCTGCACATACTGGTTAGTCCAACATAGCAATTTATATAATCAGATATAGTAAAACTACACATGTTGTGGGAAGTTTGCTATGGGAAGTAGTCTTACTTAGACTATGTTCTGACTTAGTGTAATGTCTACTGACTCTAAGGGATCTCTATTCCAATAGTCAGCTTAAGTCTCGTTAGTTTACTCTAAGTCTTCCTAAGTGACTCAGTGTGTCATTCATGCTATGTATATTAAGTCAACACACAATCACATGAAGTGGGAGTTTACTTAGTCTAGGATGTATCCGGAAGCACTTCTCCATCCGGAAGTGAATCCACTAGATGTAGGATTTTGTTTACTATTGCTCACTCTCGCTCAGTGTTAGGTCACTTCAACAGCCAGCGCTAGTCACTAAGCTATCGGAAGCACTTCTACTGGACGTTGCTTACATTCACTGACGCTTAGTGTTATCGTGTTCTATCAGTCTGCGCTAGTGAAAGTTTATCAGGAAGTGATTCCACTTGACGAGGCTAATTCACTGACGCTTGGGGATATATCTATTCTGTCAGCCTGCGTCAGTCTAAATCTATCAGGAAGCAATTTTACTTGACGAGGCTGATTCATTGACGCTTGGGGTCATTCTATTCTATCAGTCTGCGCCAGTCTAAATCTAACAGGAAGTGCTTTCACTTGGCGAAGTAGACTCACTGACGCTTGGGGTGAGATCTATTCCATCGCTCTGCGCCAGTCTAAGTCTAACAGGAAGTAAACTCACTTCCGGTTGAGTCATAGCTTAGTCTTAAGGTTTGTGTACCTAATGTTCATGGACTAAGTTAAATCCCTAGTGAGTTACTCGCTGCCGCTGGGGGATGACACATTTATCCGCGTGCGCGAGTCCTAGTCTATCCGGAAGTGATTCCGCATCCGTGAGCGCTAGTCTTGATTCATTCGGAAGTGAATCTGCATCCGGTTGTGACTCTAGTGCTAATACTTCCGGAAATGATCTTGCATTCACAAGTGATCTAACTCAGGGTTCTAACCATGTCATCTAATCCTTCCTAAGTGTTAATTATGTTCTTTTAAGTACTAGACCATATCATACCTAAGTCACCATCAAAACTTAAGATTCTAACACCAGGGACTGGATGAACCCACCCAGAATCAGCCTGGAACAACTGGTCGAGTGGCAGAACAGTCAGTGGTTTCTGGGCATGAGCAAGAGAGGGAAGCCCAGAGAAAAGGGAAGAAGAAGGTTCAGTTCGCTGAAGAACCTTCTTCCAAGAGGCAGAGGGTTGAAGAAGATGATCCCATAGTGTACAGGGATGGGGCATTGGAGCCAGTTGCCGCCAAGTTTGAGACAATTCAACCCTACTTCAACCATGGCCTATTCATTGACTTAGCCATGATTGATGAACTAGGGTTTCCCCACCTGCGCCCTTTCCTGGAAAAGTATATGGGCTGGCTAGGAATCAACCAGGACTACAATGTCAACGTCCTGCGAGTCTTCTATCAAACTCTCTCTGGCAAAGTGAAGTACAAGAAGGTTGATGGGAAAGAACAGATACACAGACTCTCCTTCACTGCCACTGTAAGGGGGAGAACCATCAGGTTCAACTGGAGGACACTGAATGAGATCATGGGGATCACAGAGGAGAAATTGAATGAGTGGATATATCCTGAGGCGCTAAAGTTCGACAAGGAGGATCTCGAGAAGTTGTATGGCACCACAGGGAAAAAGGTGTCCAAGATGTCTGACTCAAACAGACTCTTGTATTATGTCTACTCCCGAATTATGACACACAAGGGGGGCAACTTCAACGAGTTCACCTTGATCGACAATCTGTGGTTCCCCAGAATTCTCTCCCACCAGCCAATCAACCCCGGCCAGTTGATATGTCTTGAGCTTCAGCGCTGGATAGTTAATGACAAGTCTGGCTATCTTCCCTATCCCACCATCATTGCCTTCCTCCTTGAGAAGCATCTGATCAAGGCCACATCTGCTGTGGAGGAAGAGAATGTCAAGTGCAGGCCTGTGGGAGCAACCAACATTGGGAAGATGGGGATCAAGTATGTGAGGGCCCCTAAGCCCACTCGCTCAGGATCACTAGCGGGTAGTGCTTCTGGGACTTCAGCCCCCTCGACATCTGGTGCAGGGGATCAGGAAGTGGACTCCCATGCTGGGCCAAGCCGTGCTGCCAGAGTGCCAGCTTCTGTCAAAGCTTTTGCCGAGGAAGTTAAGGAGGAACTTCTCTTTAGACTGCCTGAATCCTTGGTAGGCCCTCTCCGTGCTGAGTGTGACATTGGCTTCCAGCGGCAAGGGGAGCGAATTCAGAGGCTCGAAGACAGGGTAGGCCAGATTGAAAACCACATTGCCAGGGTGGACGCAAAACTTGACCTCATTCTCCAGCACCTACAAATTCCCCAACCATCACAAGGTAACCTACCACCACCTCCTCCTCCTCCCCAAAATCCTCCTCCTCCTCCTCCCTCAGGTCACCCTCAACTTCCCCCTCCTCCTCCACCTAACACTCAACCACCACAGCCACCTCCACAAAATGACCATCAATCCCCTCCATCACCAAACAATGATCACCAATCCCAACCTTCACCCAACCATGAACACCAAACCCAAGACACACACCAACAATCTCCTAGCCAATCACCCCTTCACTCCAACCACTCCCCATCTCCACAAAACTCCCCATCTACACCTCCCTCATCCACTCGCACACCAACCAACCCCTTAGCCGAACACCTTGGATTTCAAACTGTCATTCACCCCCTCAGCCATATCTATCTACGAGATTACCCACGCCTTCAGCAAATCCCTGAGGATCCTCACGTACCCTTTACCCCATTTACCCCACACTCTTCCACTACCTTCCCTGAATATTCCTCCACCTACCCATTTGAAGGTCTATTCGTAGATCCTTCCTGGTTCCCCAACCAACCCACATCCCCAGAACATACCTTACCTGCCTCTTCCCCAGAATCCTCACCCCAAACTCCACTTAGCCCTGAACCTCCACCCTCCTCTTCCTCTACTCCATCCCTGGCACTCGCCCTTGTTGATGATGACAAAAGGGGGAGAAATGTGATGACCACTCTTCGCCTATCCATGAACACAAGGGATGTGCTCAGCCAACCATCCCTCTGGCTTGATGAAGACATCGTGGCTGCCCTTCGCCGTGCCATGGAATCACAAAGGCTGAGTGGTGCTGAAAGCCTAATAAGAGGAGAAGCCATAAGATTCATGGAGCAGCAGAGGACGGCTGAGCAAGGACCACAATTGGAGATGGTTGTCTTTGAGCCAAATGAACAACCTTCACAGCCTGAGTCATCTTCATCAGAACCTCCTCCAACTAAGATAAGTAGAAAAGTTATTGAGGAGATAATGATGAAGTGGGGACTGAAGAAGATCAATCACCCTCCTATTGTGACAGCCAAGCCTATCCCCTGAAAATTATTGCCAAGAAGCGGACCAGGAAAATTATTGCCACCACTGAAACTACTGAGAGTGAGGAAGAGACTCCATCTGACCAACCTGAGCAAGAGACCTCATCTGCTCAAGTTGAACCTGAAACCCCAGTAGTTCAAGCAGTTCCTATTCTAAAGGAGGTCAAGTTGGAAATTGAAGACATGACTCCTGAGGAATTCGAAAGATACGGGTATACGGACAAACTCTCCTTTGGTCAGATGGCCTGCCTCGATGCTGACAGAGCAAGAGCCATGCCCACTCCTTCGATTAGCAAGAGCAAAGGGAAGAGTAAAGGGAAAGGGAAAAGGAAAGCCCAGGAAGTTGAGGAGGATCCCAACTTCCCTGTATGGAACGTAAAGATTCGGGCTGTTCACTACCCCAATGGAGAGGTCGCCTACTTCGATGATGCTACAGGGTTCCCTGGGTATGAAGAAGTAGAGAACATGAAGAGGGCATTCGAGGAGTCTATTGAATCAGAAAGACTCAGACGAGAGAGGGATGAACAAGAGCTTCAGCGCATAATTGCCCAGATAGACCAGAATGTGCATGAGGCTGAGATCGCCAAACTTCAGAAAGAGAGTGAGGAGAGACAGAAGGAGAGGGAAAAGAAAAAGAGACACAAACTATGAACTCTCATTCCACATTTTTTTTTACTTAGAAAATTTTCTTTGTTTTTCATGCATACTTTATTCTTGCTTAGTATAGATTACCTGTATATGTTTTGCTTGTATACTCTAACATGTAATCTCTTTCATATCAATAATATTTGTCCAAGTTACTTGTTCTTATCTATTGCCTTTATCTTTATGCTAATTCTTTCATATGAACTTAATCGATAAAACTGAGTTTGTCATCATCAAAAATGGGGAGAATGTTAGAATCTTAAGTTTTGATGAAGACTAAAATATGAAAGAACTTAGAAAGCAATAGGTGAACATAGAATCCTAAGTAAAAGTGCAACCGGATGTGGACTTACTTCCGGATAGATTAGGACTAGCGCTCGCGGATGAATGTCTCTTCCCCCAGCGGCAGCAAGAAATTTACTTAGGAATTAACTTAGTCCATGAGCACTAGATATACAAAATCCTAAGACTAAGTTAAGATTCAACCGGAAGTGAATTTGCTTCCTGTTAGACTTAGACTGGCGCTGACTGTTGGAATAGATATCCCTAAGCGTCAGTGAAAGTGAGCAACATCCAGTAGAAGTGCTTCCGATAGCTCAGTGACTAGCGCTGGCTGTTGGATTGAATGAACACTGAGCGAGAGTGAGTAATAGTGAACAAAACCCTTCATCCAGCGGATTTACTTCCGGATGGAGAAGTGCTTCCGGATGCAAGGAAGACCTCTTAGACTAAGAACACTCCCACTGCATGTAACTATATGTTTATACTGTTAGACTAACACTCAGTGCAGCACACTCAGTAGAATTGCTTCCGAATGAGAATCTGCTTCCGCAAGCAATCAGAATGTCAGAAGTTGCAGTGTCAGAATGCTTTTGTCAGAGCAGAGGTGTCAGGACTACTTTTCAGAGATAAAGCAAGTCAACCCTGCTATGCATTGATGAAGCATTTATTGGGCAAACGGTAACATGGGTTAAACGGCCATATTCAAACGGCTCTCCCACCTACCAAGAGACAGATTGCTTGAAGACTATATAAAGAGACTCAAACCTCATTTATGAGGTCAACAATTATCTTTGAATATTCTTGAGAGAAGTTAGAGCGAGAAACTAAGAACATCTTCAAGCATTCAAAGCTGCCCAGAAAAGTAAAGAGCATTTAACACATCGAGTGATCTTTTTCATCTACATATTCTATACTCTTTGTTGTTAAGTCTCTTTCTGTTATAAGAGCATTGATTGTACTTAAGTGTGTAACACTATCTGTTCTTTAAGAGAACTTAGTTGAAAAAATCCTTTAGTTGTAAAGGTTGAACCCTTGCTAGGTGTAAGGGGGAGCTAGTTAGAAAGGTTACAAGTGAGCCTTGTGTAAAACTTGTAGTTGTAAGGTTGCAAGTGATCCCGTCCAAAACTTGCGGTTGTAAGGTTTCAGGTGAACCCGATTTAAAACCTGAGATATAGTGGAACTCGGCCTGGGTGGTTGAGAACTGGACGTAGGTCAGGTAGACCGAACCAGTATAAATCTTGTGTTGGTTTTATTTGAGCATTTATTTTTGTAGCACAATTCACCCCCCCTCTTGTGCATCCATTACTTTCATAAGACAGGGATAAGCGCATGTCAAATAACATGGTGACTAGAGGAAAATTCATTTAAACCATTACTTACTATATTTCGAGATGGAAGGTGAGGAAAGAATGTATATAGAAGTTAGTATAAATCATCCAACCTTGAGATTTTTTTTAACACATTTTTCGGACCAAACACAACAACAAAACCAACTAACGCGGTTGGCAAGCTGAAGTGCGAATGTCCTACTTATATACTCACACACACACACATTCCTACACACATTCCTAGTCGATGTGGAACTAAGAGATCCCACAGAGACCCTGAAGTGCGAATGTCCTACTTATATACTCACACACACACACATTCCTACACACATTCCTAGTCGATGTGGAACTAAGAGATCCCACAGAGACCCTTCAGTACGGCGCAAGCGCCACCCACACCAACATACGCAAGGCACATGCCATTTTTTTTGAACACATTTTTCGGACCAAACACAACAACAAAACCAACTAACGCGGTTGGCAAGCTGAAATGCGAATGTCCTACTTATATACTCACACACACACACATTCCTGGGCGATGTGGGACTAAGAGATCCCACAGAGACCCTTCCAACCTTGAGATTTGATTACATAAAAGAATGGAAAGAATTTAGGTCCAGTTCCTTATATCTATTTCCTCCAGTTCCAAATTAAAATTTTACATGTGTACAACTTCTCCTACACCCACCACATCATATATCTCTCCCTACCTTCTCCACCACTACCACGTGATCGGCTATTATAACCACCACGAGAAAATGATTTCTGTTGAGTCACCATCCTTCCTATTCTTCTCATCATCACCAATCTCCTCCTCTTCCCCTCACCTCCTCTCTTCCCTTCCAAACAACAAGAGAAATTTGTTCTACCCAATCTTCATATTATGTATTAGTTTTGTGGGTACATTTGTTTCTGTGAGATCTACTCATAGAGCTTTTTTGAAAACCAATTTGATTGGTTTATTGCCGATAAGAGGTATGGTCCTTTGGGATGATTCTTTGAACAACCCTACTCAATGAGTTTTCTACCGGTGACAATTTTTTTCTACCCACAAATTCTCATGAAGGAAAGATGAAGAAGATTGTAGGGATTTTGCTACGGCGGCAGCTCACTCCTATTTATAAACCTTTTTAATTAGGTTTTCTATGTATTATCATTTGAATTTTTTTGCAGACCTAGACCTATTTTATATTCTAATTTCTAGTTTAATAAAATCATTTATTTTTCCTGATAAAAAAAAACTAAAACTGCCTTTCTAAATAAATCATATATTTATGATTGGTTAGAGTATTACATATAGCAAACTGTATTGTTTTTTGTATTCATCCTGAATAGAAAACCTTATTGATAAACAGTATGATAAAACTTATTCCCACCATGAGTTCAAAATAAAAAAACCTTATTCCCTTCATTCCTTGATATAAGATCTATTTAGTTAATTCGATTAGATTAAGGATGCTAGTTGAGTTAATTATTATCACATAATATTACTAATTCACCATAACTATATATATTGTTGCCCTCTCTCTCTCTCTCCGTCTCTCTCTCTCTCTCTCTCTCTCTCGTTTATTATTGATAAACATTATCAATGTGAATTTGGGAAAACGTTGGGAACAATTAGATAATAGTCTTGTATTTAGGAACAAATTAAAATTTAAAAATAATGTAGTATCATGTTTAGGAACAAAGGAATTATGAAAAAAGTAAGACTATTTAGTATATTTCATTCACAATTATTGTCAAATTTGGTTGGCACACATTCTTAAACTTTGAGTATCAATTATTTTTTCAAAATTAAAATAATAGCCTAACGGGCACAAATTCTCCAAAACGCGTTTTACTTTAAAGTTCAAACAATGTCGTTGGTTTTTAAAACAGAGTAAAAGTCCTTGAAATTTTTTGTTAATGAATAGATAGAAATAATTGAAATAAACAAGAAAAAAAAGGAAATAATGTAAATAATAAAAATAAACAAAAGAAACACAACACTTAAATTTAAATAAATTATAAATTTCCAGTTAAATAATTGAACATAGATACACCGGCTTTCATGACGAATTATTTTAAAAAGAAAATTCCACAAAAAAATTATATTTAAAGTTGTTGAATATGATTAGATAAAAAACAGGAGTTTAATGTGTAATAGCCAAGTAGCCCAATGTTCTAATATAAAAACGAGAAAATGGTGAATTTCACAAAAAAATTCATATGTTCATAAAATTCACTGTTTTGTAGGGGTGTGCAAGTATTTCAGGTATCATATGTCTTGTGGCGTTTAGGGAAAGGAAATTCTCGTCCCGAAAGTTTTTGCGATGAGACAAAATTCATTTCGGGACGAGACGGGACATGGGATGAGGTTATCCCGATCTCATCCTGTCTCTAATATATATTAGTGCTTTTATATAATTTTTTTAAAAAAGAAATATACATGTAATTTGTATCACTAGTGTTTGGCCCCGTGCGATGCACGGGGTTGAATTGTTTTTTATCAAAATTAGTAAAAATGTTATGATTTCTGCATATTATTAGTGCAGAAAGTAATGTTTATCTAATGAACATGAAAATACTGTTTGTTTGTTTGTGAGTGGTTTTCATGTTGATTTATTTTATTGAAGAGGTAATTGAATTTACAAAAATGAAATTCCTAAACAAATAGACGAGCTATCATGGGAAATTATTGGCTAGTTTTTACATCTAAGATTATTATTTTCCATGAGATAAAGCTTGGAATTACATGATTTGAAATTTTACATGCAATTGTATCAGAGAAATTTTTTAAATCGTTATGTAGCATACTGGGACCATGTTCTTCATCTCTTCTGAAGTGAATCTTCTTGGAAAAGTCATCAATGATTATGGGGTTGTAATTGTAGGTTTTCGTGTTCCTATTTGAGAGAAAGTTTCAGTTGCAGTTAGTTGGATTTGTGCTCAGACTGTCATGAATTTAATTCAGTAAAAGTTATAGAAATTTAATTTTGATGTGGATCATTTCAATTTGGCATGGAAGGAGTTGGTTGCAATTACCTGGCTATTAGATTGGTGGCTTCATCTATGTGAGGATTGAAGTCAACAATAGTTGCATTATATGCACTTGAAATTTGATTGTAACCTATATAATGATTTCAAAATATGGTAAAGGCAAAGTTGATGTGTTTCACTCAGAATATAATGGCTATTACTTCATTCTACCCAATATTATATACTCCAAAACAAAAGACTTTCTCAAAAAGGGGAAATCTTTATTATGATATTATGATATGATATGGAATTTGTATTCCGATATGATATAACCAAAATTAATATGCTCCGAGATGGAAGGATTTGAACCTTCGAATAGCGGGACCAAAATTCATTGCCTTACCAGTTGATTACACCCCATTTCAATTTCTATTCCACACAACTAAATACTATTATTGTATTGGTTTTTCGTTACATTCAGTCCAAACATCGAAATATATATAGATTAGATAGAATAAATTGTTGAAAAAATTTAAATATGTCTTGACATAGAATGAAACTAAATTACTGATCATTACATATTATTCAATTGAGATATTGCATGAAAGTCTAACTTCTATTTTTTTTTCATTACGAATGGAAAGAGTTTGAATTATCTTTTGGCTTTTTTTTATTTTAAAATAAAATTTCTCCCCACTTAATGGATAAGCATTTGCCTCTGAGTTTAACAATTTGACTAAAACAACAATTGGTAGCTTTAGACTATCATTTTTCTTGCGGAACATTTATATTGCAACATCTCCATATAAAATAAAATTAATCACATTTTCCCTGTTCAGCTGGTCGACTAAAAAGATTACATTAGAAAGAACACGAAATTAATTAGTCAATAAGTGAAAAGGAATATGTTAATGAGAATAATTCTATGTCAGCAATCGTGAATTTAAGTTTGTTGGTTGAGTCATGCTCCCTTCTTAGCGATTCCAAGTCTCCGAATGTCGTAAGGAAGCCAGTGACATCTATAAATGAGAAGGCAATTCTATAAATGAGAAGGCGATTATAACTAAGGAAAAAACAAAAGACTGAACAAACATATAAGTTCCACATTTTTGGCTGTGTAATCTGTAATTTCTTTGATTGGAACGAAATTGAATTCATTTGCCTTGATTCTGACTTCACATTTCCTAAAAATTGTTGTTGGGTGCAAGTTGAGTTTGTAGGGATGAGCCACAACACGGTATTAGCGAGTAGACTTCTCCTTCTAGTGGAAATTTGTTGTAAGGATCCATCAAGGTTTTAAGTATTGCATATGCCTCAATCCTGGTTTCATGAATAACAAAACAGATCTGGAATTAGACTGTGCAAGTGATGAAATTGAAAGTCAATAATGTAACAAACAATTGAATTTATAATACATCTTCATCAAGTAGCATGAGAGATATCTTCCATGTGGTAAATGGAGGTGATTTTCTATTCATTTCCCATTTTCTAATCACTTTGACAATAACAGCCCAAGTTTCCTTGTTACCATGCAAACCTTTAAGAGATGTTTTCTCCATTTGGTGTAAGGGGAATTATTCTGCAAATAACAGGAAATGCGATTAAATTGTTGTCATCAGAACACAGAATATAAATTGACAAAAAAGGGTAAATGGGTAGGTTGCTGACAATTTACTAATTGTGTATTAATTGGATTGGCAAACATATTTCACTTGCTCCACTACTATAGACATTTTAATGTAATTTAGGGGTCCAAATTTCCAATTAAAGTGCACTGTTATGTAGGAGGGCAGAATACACCTGAAGTGGCTAAAGCAAAACCGCTCTATCTTCTTCATAGGGAAATCAGAATCAATGTATGATTTAATTAATGAGGACATAAATAGGATTTTTATATAGGTAAAGTGTAGCATGTGAAATTGAGAGGTCTTTTATAACCAATTCAGATTGCTTATATTTGACAGAGGAAATTATTCTGGTAAGTAAATGAGAGGTCACTACTGACGTTGTCAGATGATATTTTATATTACAATATTTGGGATTGGTCAAAAAAAATATTACAATATTTGGGAAAGTGTAACACTAACTTGTAATTATTGTAACTGCCCAAGATGGCAATTATTGGTTAGCCATTTTTCAATGTTTGTATTGTAAGTAACAGATGATATTTACTGTTGTATCATATGTTCTCAGCCAATTTTGAATTAGGAAGATGTTTAGTAAGTTTCAAAAGTGATCTAATCAATAAATTAGGAGTCCAAATTTCTAGCATTCTGCTGTCAAAAGCTGAATATGCAGGGGTAAAATCATGTAATACTTGCTGTTGTTGGCAATCCATGTAATTAACAACAAAACTATTGAAAATGCAGGGGCAAAATCATTTAGTAACATGCTAAGTGAATTGAGTTATTGGACTAATGCCTAAATCAGAGACTACAATGCAATTTCTAGTTTTTTAGTAAATATGCTTACTGATATGGAATTAACAGCAAAACTATTGAAAATGCAGGGAAAAATCATTTAGTAACATGCTACGTGAATTGAGTTGTTGGACTAATCCCACAATCAGAGACTACAATGCAATTCATAGTTTTTTTAGTGAATTGAGTTCCAAGTGCTTACTCATATGGCCAAAATGAAGTCATATAACCGAAATGGAATCAATACAATCCATCGAAGTCATCCAATTATTCATGGATTAAGCACTCTCTTGATCCTGGATTTTATTTTGGCTACAGTTCCAAAACCATCAAAATTCCTGAGTGAGATTTTTAGTTTTTGCCATGTTAGAATTTAAACTCGTGGCAATTATCACACATAGGAAATGGAAGGGTAAATTATTTAATAGGGGAAATTATTTTGTCAAGTGTGTGGTCATTGCAGATGTCCTCAGATGATGATTTAAGTTATAATATGTGGTAAACTATAACAATTACTAACAATTATTGTAACTGTCCTATATGGCAATAAATGGCCAGCTATTTTTCAATGTTTGAATTCCAAGTAAAAGAAGAGCTTAATTGATCTAAGGGATCATTTTCTGCATCAAGTCTTGCAAAAAAGCTTGGTACTGACAATTCTTAGTCTATTTAGTAAACTTGCTCACTGATATGGCTGAAATGAAGTCAATTAACCGATAAATAAGGGTGGCAGGCCTCTATTTAGTTTGAGAACAAATCCTTATAAGTTTAGTAAACTTGCTCACTCTATTGTCGAAATGGATTGGTGATTCCCTTTAAAAGTCATTTAACCTATGCATAACGGTAACATGTGTTTATTTAGCTATGGAAACTATTAATTATCTTCCAAAAAGCTCAAATGAATAATCAATTATTTGTTCATTATATGCAGGGCGAAAATCATGTCAATAGGCTTAAATCAGAAGGTCCAATATTCACAGTGACCAATTTATACAACCTGATAGGAAAAAGGAAAAAGAGGAAACTGATTACACAAATGACTATTAGTTTTTTGTCAAAATTTGAAATGTAGGTGTAAAATCATGCAATACCTGCTGCTGTTGGCAAACCATGTAACTAACAGCAAAACTAATGAAAATGCAGGGGCAAAATCATTTGGTAACATGCTAAGTGAGTTGAGTTGTTGGACTAATGCCTAAATCAAAGATACTGCATGTTGCACGTCAAAGCTATATCAGTCAATGGTTTTAATAAGATGGAATAAGATTACATCAAATAGCCTAAAATATTTATTTCCCTCTTTTCCAAATTTCCAGTGTTGAGGTTCATGAGACTTTTGTAAATATAGTTTTGTAAATATAATACAGGTTGTACTAACCTCTTTTGACAGAAGTAAGCTAGTGCATTCAACAGCACTGGGTAGAAGTCACCATACAAATGCCAATAGCTAACCTGAGTCCAATAAATATAACAGAGGCATGCTAATTGTAGATGCCAATCTCTCTACCATAAAAGAGTCATGCAATTAACATTAAGATAGCTTGAATCAGCAGGATTATATTTTTTCTTTTGAAGGTGCTACTACTGACTTCTGACCATATTTGACAATCAATAATATAACATAAGTGGTAAACTTATAACAGAAAATTAAAATCACACACAAATCATGTTAGCATGTTATACATGGCTGTCACGGTCACTGACCAAATGTGTATATACAATCTAAGAGATTTGATTTGCATAAGTTAAACAGACACCTAGCTGAAATGAATAAATAGGAATGATTGGAGCATAAAAAGTGGGGAAACATAAAGAACCCTTGATTATTGGTAGCCTCATTGGATATCAATCAAAATAATCAACATTTTCTTTTCATAAACTGATTCATTAATTTACCAACCTAAAAGAGACCCCATTTTTGCTAACTCATTGATATCAACATCAAATATCTCTTTCAATTGAATTATGTTGGGACCTATTTTAAAAGCATTGCAAGTAACCACAAATTTTGGATTACAATCGATAATTCTCTAAAGATTCTGCAGAAGACCAAGCCAATACAACCTAAACAAATAAAAAAGATTACAACTATTAATTGAAAAGCCAACAAAAATAATCCACAAAATATTAGGAAAAAATTTGAAGGAACCTGCTTTGGTGGCACATGAGGCCTAAATACCTGTTGGAAGCTTTAGATAGTCTGAAGAAGATTGCAATTTGTCCTCTGAAGCCAATGCTGATAAACCAAATTCTGATATTGCAAGCACTCTGATGTGCTAAACACACTAAAAAAAGAATAAGGCAAATAAACACTTGAACAATAAACTCCATAAGAAATTTAATAAAAATCCAAGACGCCAACTTTATCTCACCAAAAACCGATCTAGAGAAATTAGATGCAATCATCAATCACTCTTCAATTCCCATCATAGAAATCAATCAATCAGAACCTTGAAATTGTCATTTCAAACTCTAACCAAGGCAACAATCAAAACCCATGATTTTTTTGGACTGAAATAAACCCCACGATTGAAACAAAAAAAGCATTTAACAAAATTTCACAGCTTACCGTCAAAGTAATCCAAAGGAAGAAAACTATGGAGTTTTGTTTCATTGTGTTATTTTTTTCATTAACAGCTAGAAAAGTGCAAAATGGAGATTAATAACTTAATGCACTACGATTCGTAATTGGAGATTAAAACAATGTCATCCACATACCTACAGAAATTCAGAATAGACACTCTCAGCAATATCTACAAAACCAAATGAAGGCATGATATTTAAGCATCTGAACTCACACTTCCTTTCCTTCAGTGAGTTTACCTGTCTTCAGCTTGTAAAATGCTTCTAATTCTCTTGAAATCTGTAGAAGCATATGTCACTATAAAATCCGCCTTTAAGACTTCGTATTTATCCACTAAGGCTCATATAACATCAAAATTTCTCTCTTTTCAGTACATGAAGCTCAATTCTCAGAGAATCAAACACCAAAGCATACTAAATTGACAAAAAGAAAAGCAGGACATGAGCACTTGAAAATCCAAAATTAAAGAAAAGAAACAACCTACTTAATCAAAACCCAAAAAGAAGAATTAAGGAAAATTTATAATTCAAACAAAAATGGAATATAAAAATCCTCAAACATATTCTTCCCTTCCTTCATCATCCATTATCCTCCTCGTTCTTCTTTCTCCTTTTCAATTATAGAAAAATACAATTTTTTTTCTCTGCCCCCGTATATGAATACTGCTTGCTTTGAGAAAGCCACACATTGAATTTTTGAGACCATTTATTTTAATTATCACAGGAAAGAAAATAAGGGGAAAAAGATTAACAAACACTTCATTAGTTTAAGCATAATCCCTTAAAATTGTAGACTTATTTGCAAATGTATAAGCACGAAAATAGGAATTTCTATTACTTTCTTTTCTTGGCAATCATGTTGCCCAAAAACCGACATTGGGCATTCTAGATGCAACATGAATCCGAAAATACAGACCAAATCACCCCATAAATTACTAATCAAATCAGTGCGTTTTGTAATTTAGAGCAAGCAAAGTCGGATAAGAAGAAGTGAAGCCAATTACTTAGAAATGATAAAAAAAGAAAAAAAATTAATTAGAAAGCTCACCTCGGAGACGAACGGTGGTGGTGAAGAGGGACGAATAAGGTCTGCGATGCTGATGGGAAAAGTGGGTAAGGAAGAAGGCGGAATTTTTTATGTTATTTGAAGGGAGAGAGATTTGTGAGGAACGAAAGTTAAGGAAGTCGAACGTTCAAGAAGTCGGACAGGCTTAACACTTATTTGAGCATTTAAAATCCTCAAACCACGTATGAATCTAGCTCCCAGTGTGAACATGATGAAGATTCCATACGGAAAATTAAGAGTTATATTTGATTGATTTATGTTTATGTGACATTTTTTAAGAAAAATATGATCATAACAAATTTTTTAGTTTATTATATTGTATAAGATGTATTGTAGAAGTAATATTGAATTAATTTCTTTTTTTGAGACAAATAAACGCACTATATATTTTTTTAGGGCAATGACCCTGTTTTATACCCAAAGTAACCATCCTGGACCACCTACCACCATAAACTAACAGGTGGTACAATATTACACCCAAAGTAACCAAAGTGGTCCAAAAATACCATCAACCGACGGTTTTCATCGTTTGACTGTTAGTTGGATGATATAGCGCCCACGTGTTATATGTTTTTCCACGCGGCACCTGTGCAAATGTTACCTGGATGCCCACGTGTTATATTTCCCATGTTTATATATCCCGAATTGAAAACCAACACAAGGGAAAAAACATGTGAAATATAACACGTGGGCATCCAGGTGGCATTTGCACAGGTGCCGCATGGAAAAAATATAACACGTGGGCGCCATATCATCCAACTAACGGTCAAACATTGAAGACCGTCGATTGAGGGTATTTTTGGACCACTTTGATTACTTTAAGTGTAATATTGTACCACCTGTTAGTTTATGGTGGTGGGTGGTTCAGGGTGGTTACTTTGGGTATAAAATAGGGTCATTGCCCTTTTTTTACAAGTAGACAATTCCATTACAAAATTTTAGAAAAATAAATTCGGGATTTTCTCGTCTGGTCTCGTTCTCGATAGGGATGTGACAAAATTCGAGATGAAATGAGACATGAGACAAAAACATTGTTCCGAGCCTTTTTTTTTGGACGGGACAAGGGTGTCCTGATCCCGTCTCGTCCAGTGTACACCCATAACCATTTATATAAATTCAAAAACAAGTTATAACATAAATCTATAAAGTAGAAATATAGAACACGTAAGTTTAACATGATATAGATATCCATGACATTAAATGACACATATTATTATTAGAACTTTAAGATTTCATATATGTGGTACAATTGTTAATATAAAAACCTATCTGGTTAAGGTTGTGAAATTTTTCATTTAAGTAAATTTGTCAAATAAATGTAAAATCGATTTGTAAACTCATAGAAGTTTACTTTTGTCAATAAATATGTGTTTCTAACATAATTAAATCAGAAAAACAATAAATAATATTAATTTGACTTGAATATATTTTCAATATAAATTGTTGATTAAAATATATCAACATTCTTACTTTATCAAGCTCAATGAAAAAATTTCTGTGAAATAAATATATACCCTAATTTGTCCTTCAAGTAACCACCGTGGACCACTGAACACTCTAAATTAACAATTAGCTCTAATTTACCTTCTAGTTAGGGGTGGGCAAATCAAACCGAAAACCAAACCAAACCAAATGAGTTTCGGTTTTTCGTTTTCGATTTCGGTTTCCACTCCTTACACTTTTTGGTTTTCGGTTTATGTAGCTTTTGGTTCGCTTTAGCAGTTTTCGATTTCAAGTTTTCGTTTTCATTGAAAAATGGGTTGTATTGGCACAAAAAGTGTGAAAAACTAATCAGTTTGGGTTTTTCGGTTTCAGGTGTTCAATTTTTCGGCTTCAATTTTCATTTTATGTAGTTTTCGGTTCGGTTTTGAACCAAAAAACCGTTTGCCCACCCCTACTTCTAGTAACCAAAGTGGTCAAATTTTACCCTCACCTGACGGTCAATGACGTTCGACCGTTTAAAAACTTTGAGAAATTCCATATTGACCACATATATTATTTTTATTCATATTTTGATCCCTATAGTTTGCTTCAATTTTCGTTTTAGTCCCTGTAGTTTAAAATAAGAGGTTTTGGTCCCTCAAGTTTAATTCCGTTAGCACATCTAGTTCCCTATAGTTTAGGGTGAGGGTAAAATTGTGTTAGAATCTTAAGTTTTGATGAAGACTAAAATATGAAAGAATGAATCAAGGACTTAGAAAGCAATAGGTTAACATAGAATCCCAAGTAAGAGTGCAACCGGATGTGGATTTACTTCCGGATAGACTAGGACTAGCGCTCGCGGATGAATGACTCATCCCCCAGCGAGAGCAAGTAATTCACTAGGGAAATAACTTAGTCCATAAGCACTAGATATACAAAACCTCAAGACTAAGCTAGGATTCAACCGGAAGTGATTTTGCTTCCTGTTGTATTTAGGCTGGCGCTGGCTGTTGGAATAGATGACACTAAGTGTCAGTGAACATAAGCCACGTCCAGTAGAATTGCTTCCGATAGCTTAGTGACTAGCGCTGACTGTTGGATTGAAGGACACTGAGCGAGAGTGAGTAAAAGTGATTATAACCCTTCATCCAGTGGTAGTGCTTCCGGATGTAGAAGTGCTTCCGGATCCAAGGAAATCCTTTTAGACTAAGTAAACACCCACTGCATGTGACCATGTGCTTATATTGTTGAACTAACATTCAAAGTGCAGCACACTAAGTAGAATTGCTTCCGGATGAGAACCTGCTTCCGCAAGCAATCAGAATGTCAGAATGTTCAGAAGTGCAGTGTCAGAATGCTTTTGTCAGAGCAGAGTTGTCAGGACTACTTTTCAGAGATAAAGCAAGTCAACCCTGCTATGCATTGATGAAGCATTAATTGGGCAAACGGTAACAAGGGAAAAACGACCATATTCAAACGGCTAACCCACCTACCAAGAGTCAGAATGTTTGAAGACTATATAAAGGAGCTCAACTTCATTTATGAAAAAAATGAATTATCTTTGACATTCTTGAGAGAAGTTAGAGCGAGAAACTAAGAAAATCTTCAAGTATTCAAAGCTGCCCAGAAAAGAGAAAGAGCATTTAACTCATTGAGTGATCTTTTCATCTACATATCTTGTACTCTTTATAGTTAAGTCTCTTCGTGTTATAAGAGCATTGATTGTACTTAAGTGTGTAACACTATCTGTTCTTTAAGAGAACTTAGTTAGAAAAATCCTTTATTTGTAAAGGTTGAACCCTTGCTGGAAGTAAGGGGGAGCTAGTTAGAAAGGTTGCAAGTGAGCCTGAGTAAAACTTGTGGTTGTAAGGTTGCAAGTGATCCCGTTCAAAACTTGCGGTTGTAAAGGTTCCAGGTGCACCCGTTGTAAAACCTGGGGATAGTAGAACTCGGCCTGGGTGGTTGAGAACTGGACGTAGGTCAGGAAGACCGAACCAGTATAAACTCTTGTGTTGTTTTATTTGAGCTTTTAGTTTTATAGCACAATTCACCCCCCCTCTTGTGCATCCATTACTTTCATTTGGTATCAGAGCGGGTCTTTCTCACTCGATTCCAACGAATCCTGAAAGCAAAGATCTAGTAATGGATACAGATTACTCCCTGCCAGATGTCTCTATTCAACCCAACAAGCCTCCAGGCTTTGATGGGTATAACTATCCATTCTGGAAGTTTCGAATGGAGACGTACATCAAGTCCAGCGACATCAGACTCTGGGATGTAATCGAACGTGGGGATCACACTCCACTAGATGAGGATGGTTTTGCTAAGCAGCGATCCAGGTACACTAATGAGGACTATGCTCTAGTCCAACTGAACTATAGGGCCATGCACTACATTCAGTGTGCTCTCAGCCCTAAGGAATTTCATAGGATCAGCCACCACAAAAATGCTAAGGATATGTGGGAGGCTCTTGAGGCTGCTCACTCTGGAACCAGGGGAGTGAAAGCAAGAAGAGTTGAGATGTTGGTGGAAGAGTTTCACAAGTTCGCCATGCTTAGTCCGACTGAGCCAATCAGAGAGCTGGAGCTGAGGTTCACTCATCTCATCAACAACTTGGCCTCCTTGGGTAAGGACATTCCAGAAAGAGAGCAAGTCAGCAAGATCCTAAAAATCCTGAAAGGTGATTGGATCACCAAAGTAACCATCTTGCAGGAAGTCCAAGGAGAGTCAACCAGCTCCATCACTGCACTCTTTGGTTCTTTGGCTGAATATGAACCAACATTGCTGGCTCAGAGAGCTCCTCAAGCCTCATCCAAAGCCAAGAATCTTGCCCTTGTTGCTCCCAACAAGGAGACTGATGATGATGATGATGAGGATGATGAGGAGGAACTGGACGAAGAAGAGATGGCCATGATGGTGAGAAAGTTCAGAAAGTTCTTCAAGAAGAAAGGAGGCTTTCAGAAAGGTGACTCCAGTCAAAGGAAGGGATACAAGAAGGAAAAGGCCACGGTGTGCTTTGAATGCAAAAAGCCTGGCCATTTCAAGGCTGAGTGTCCAAGCTTGCAAAGATCAAAGGGGAAAGACAAGAGAAAAGCCTTCGTGTCCTCTATCTGGGTGAATAGCTCAGATGACGAAGCAAGTGATGAGGAAGAAGTTGTCAACCTCTGCCTGGTAGCCAGAGAAGATGATGAGGAAGCATCTTCAGATCTTGATCTCACCCACGAGGACAATGAGGTAACCTTCTCTGAACTACAAGAGGCTTACAATGAGGTTCATGAAGAATTCTCTCGATTATGTAAAGCCTATAAAGTGTTAAAAACTAAAAAGGAATCACTTGAGTCCAAGGTGGACTCACTAAGTGAAGAGCTAGCGGAAGCCAGAAAGCTTCCGGTAACGGATGGCAAGGGTTCTCCCCAAGCAGAACCCAATGCCTCAACACTTGAGAGCTGCCCTAGTTGCAGCAAAATCTCAGCTGAAAGAGACAAGCTGCAAAATGCCCTGCAGAAGTTTACAAATGGGTCAGAAATGTTAAATATAATTTTAATGAATCAAAGGGCATATAGGGACAGGACTGGCTTAGGATATACTCCTAGAGGGAAAAAGTGGGTGGAACCTAAAGTGAAGCCCTACTTGAAATTCTTCCACAAAGCCACTAGTCACAGCTCCTCACCTTTTAGCTTCTGTAACTATTGCAACAGGAAAGGACACTCCACGTCCACCTGTAATGCCAAGAAGCATGGAGCAAGTAGCTCTTACAAATGGGTCCCTAAAGGAACCAAGGCTACAAAGGATCCTCCCCCTGGAAAGGAAACTAAGGGAGGACAGGGATCCCAAGCCTGGAAACAATCCACAGGGAAAACCCAAGAGCCTAGAGCCAGCACTAGGCCGGAGGCACTGAATGATCATAAGCCCAAGGTCAAGACTAACACTAGACCAAGGGCACTGAAAACTAATGACAGAGGACCCAAGAAAGGTTGGGTACCTAAGCTTACTTGATTCCTTCAGGTGTGTCTCAAAGCATCCAAGAACAGAAAATGGTATATTGATAGCGGATGCTCGAGACATATGACTGGAGACAGAGACAAGTTCAAATCTCTGGTGATCAAAGACGGAGCCACAGTAACCTTTGGAGGAAATCAAAGTGGAAAGATCACTGGAGTTGGAGAAGTTGGACCAGTGAAAGACGTCTATCTGGTGGACGGTCTCTGTCACAACCTACTGAGCGTGAGCCAAAGCACTGACAAAGGAAATTGGGTAATCTTCGATTCACATGAGTGCTTAATAGTTGATAAGCAGGATCTGAATTTAGATAAGGCCAATTTAAAATGCAAACTTAAGGCAAATAGAAATGGAAACCTATATACTCTAGACTTATGTCAACAACTGAAAGAAAAATGCTTAATATCTAGTGATGAGAACAGTTGGCTTTGGCATAAGAGGTTAGCTCATGTTAATTTTACTCAACTTGATATGCTAATTAAAAAGGAGCTAGCTATAGGTATTCCATCCTTTAAGGTAAAGCATGATTTTATTTGTGAATCCTGCCAACGAGGGAAGCAAACAAAGTCCTCGTTTAAAACCAAGAAAAGAGTCTCCACCAGCAGGCCCTTGGAACTAATCCATATGGATTTGGTTGGGCCAGCGAGAGTGAAGAGCTTGGGTGGAAACCTGTATGCTCTAGTGGTGGTGGATGACTATTCAAGGTTCACTTGGACTATGTTTCTTGCCTCTAAGCAAGATGCTTTTGATGCTTTTGTTGTCCTGGCTAAGAAAGTGCAGAATGAGAGAGAGCTCAAAATCACAGCCATAAGGACAGACCATGGAGGAGAGTTTGAGAACCATAGCTTCTCTGAGCTATGTGAGCAAAATGGTATTGAACACAACTTCTCAGCTCCTAGAACTCCTCAACAAAACGGAGTGGTCGAGAGAAAGAACAGGGTTCTGACAAAGATGGCTAGAAGCATGCTCAACGAGAAAGAGGTTTCTCAAGTGTTCTGGGCGGACGCTATGAGCACTGCTTGCTACATCTCTAACAGAGCCTATGTTCGCAAGGGCTTGGATAAGACTCCATATGAGCTGTATAAAGGGAGGAAGCCCAACATCAGCCACCTCAGAATCTTTGGATCAAAATGCTATGTGCATAACAATGGAAAGGTAAATCTGGGTAAGTTTGATCCAAAAGCTGATGTAGGTATATTCATAGGATATTCCCTTAGGAGTAAAGCATATAGAATATACAACATGAGAACTAGAATTGTAGAAGAATCAATGCATGTTGTATTCGATGAAACTCCTACATGGGGACAATCCACAGAAGATGATGAAATACTTAATCTTCCAAAACCACCATCATCTTCTTCACCACCAAAAGAAACACCAGCAAGCAATCTCAAAGAAGAAGATGAACCCAGTGATGAACCTAGAGTGCAGACCGTGTCTGATGAGGCACAGTTGCCAACAGCTAGGAGACATCACAGGGATCATCCACTTGATCAAGTGCTTGGTGATGTTTCTTCTGGTGTCAGAACCAGAAGGCAAGTTCAAAATGAAGTTGAGTTCGGAGCATTTCTATCTCAAATCGAACCAACTTCAGTTGAACAAGCTCTTGAGGACTGCAACTGGATTATTGCCATGCAGGAAGAGCTAAATCAATTTGAGAGAAGCCAAGTCTGGGAACTAGTCCCAAGGCCGTCTCATCAATCCATAGTGGGGACCAAGTGGGTCTTCAAAAACAAACTGGATGAGACAGGTCAAATTACAAGAAACAAAGCCAGATTAGTAGCCAAAGGATATAACCAAGAAGAAGACATTGACTATGAAGAAACTTTTGCTCCAGTCGCTAGACTTGAAGCAATAAGAATTCTTCTAGCCTTTGCATCCATGAAAGGCTTTAGATTATATCAAATGGATGTAAAGAGTGCTTTTCTTAATGGTTATATTAAAGAAGAGGTTTATGTAGAACAACCTCCTGGCTTTGAGGATCACAAGTATTCCAAGCATGTGTATAGGCTAAAGAAAGCTTTATATGGCCTGAAACAAGCTCCTAGACCTTGGTATGAGAGACTCAGCAGCTTCCTGCTAGGCAAAGGTTTCTCAAGGGGCAAATTAGACAATACACTGTTTATACTTCACAAAGATAGAGATATGTTAATTGTCCAAATTTATGTTGATGATATTATTTTTGGGGCAACTAATGAAAAGCTTTGTGAAGATTTCTCTAAGACTATGCAGGGTGAGTTTGAAATGTCAATGATGGGAGAACTAACGTTCTTCCTAGGCCTGCAAATCAAGCAAAAGAAGAATGGGATATTCATCTCCCAAGCTAAGTACTGCAGAGAGCTACTTAAGAAGTTTGGGATGGATGAATGTAAGGAGTATGACACTCCCATGAGCACCACTGCCGCACTCGATGCTGACGCAAAGGGTAAATCTGTCAGCCTGCCCATGTACAGGGGAATGATAGGTTCCCTCCTATACTTAACGGCAAGCAGGCCTGATATTCAATTTAGTTTAGGCATGTGTGCAAGATTTCAAGCCAACCCCAAGGAGTCACACTTAACATGTGTTAAACGTATTTTGAGATACCTTGAGGGAACACAAGAACTTGGTCTTTGGTATCCCAGAGGTAACCAAGAGTTCTTGTGGGCTTACTCTGATTCTGACCATGCAGGTTATAAGACTGATAGAAAGAGCACCAGTGGACAATGCGCCTTCCTTGGTGGTTGTCTGGTGTCTTGGGCTAGCAAGAAGCAAACCTGCGTGTCATTGTCATCCACTGAGGCAGAATATATTGCGGCTGCAAGCTGTTGTGCTCAAGTGCTGTGGCTGAAGAACCAACTGAGAGACCTTGGCTTGGAGTTCCCTGAGGCACCCATCCTCTGTGACAACACAAGCACAATCAGCCTCGCCAAGAATCAAGTTCAGCACACAAGGACAAAGCACATTGATGTCAGACATCATTTCATCAGAGACCATGTTCAAAAGAAGAATGTCAAAGTGCAATTTGTCCCCACACAACAACAGCTTGCTGACATCTTCACCAAGCCTCTGGGGGTTGACCAATTTACTTTCATAAGAGGTGATTTGGGAATGGTAAACCCAAATGAGGTGTAACCTTTTATTTATTATACTTGATTGTTGTTTAAAACCTACAACAATACTAACTTAGGCATCGGAGTGCCAATACGTGTTTTTTGCAGGTCCTCAATGTTAAATTTTAAGATGCTGCAACCGGAAGCAACACCACTTCCGGATGATCACTCACTGACACTGGATGTTGAAACCAAGAGAGCGCCAGTGCCAGACCAAGGGACACGTCACTTCAGAAAACGCTTCATCTCCCTCCATGAGAAGTTGTACCTTCTCTGATAATGTGAAGCGACACATGTCATAAGGTGCGCCGTTTCAATTAAAATGTTTACGTTACCCAATGTGCAAACATGTGTTTTCATCTGAAGAGTCATGCCCATTTTACCCTTAGTAACTTTGCATATAAATAGGGTGTCATTTTCACTTTCACTTTTTACTTGCACAAATTTCTTACCCACATATTCTCTGCATACATTCATCCATTTCTTCATCTTGTTCTTCATCTTCTTCATCTTCTTCTTCGCATTTCACCACAAACAAACCTTAAACCCTCACAACAATGGCCGGCTCACATGAAACAAACCCCAACACAAAGAAATCAACCACATCCAAGAAAACAAAGTCCAAATCGGGAAAATCTGTAAAATCTGGGCATAAGCACACTGGAAAATCTGGGCACGGAGATGAACACCATGAAGAACGTCATGAACACCAAGAAGAGACTGGGCAACCACAAGGACAGAATGAACAAGTCCAGGACCAGCCTGGACATTCTGGGAGAGTGGCAGAACAGCCAGAAGAGACTGTGCATGAACAAGAACAGCAAGCCCAGAAGAAAGGGAAGAAGAAGAAGGTTCAATTCGTTGAGGAGCCTTCTTCCAAAAGACAGAGGGTTGAGGAAGATGACCCTCTGGTCTATCGAGATGGGGCTTTGGAGGCTGTTTCCTCCAAGTTTGAGACGATTAAGCCCTACTTCAACAACGACTTGTTCATCGATCTGGTCAAGATTGATGAACTAGGGTTTCCTCATCTGCGCCCTTACCTGGAGAAATACATGCCCTGGCTGGGGATCAAACAGGACTACAACATCAACGTCCTGCGAGTCTTCTGTCAATCCCTCTCTGGAAAGGTTAAGTACAAGAAGGTAGATGGGAAGGAGCAGATCCGCAGACTCACCTTCACTGCCACAGTAAGGGGGAGAACCTTCAGCTTCACCTGGAGGACACTGAATGAGTTAATGGGGATCACAGAAGAGGGCATGAATGAGTGGCTGTACCCTGAGTCACTTAAATACAACAAGGAGGAACTCGAGAAGTTGTATGGCACCCAAGGGAAGAAGGTGTCCAAGATGTCTGACTCCTACAGACTCTTGTATTACGTCTACTCCCGAATGATGACACACAAAGGGGGTAACTTCAACGAGTTCACACTGCTGGACAACCCGTGGTTCCCCAGATTTCTCTCCCACCAGCCAATCAACCCCGGGCAGTTGATCAGCCTGGAACTTCACAGATGGATAGTTAACCACAAGGCTGGATTTCTTCCCTATCCCACCATCCTTGCCTTCCTCCTTGAGAAGAATTTGATCAAGGCTACATCTGACGTGGAGGAAGAGAATATTAAGTGTGCTCCAGTGGGGACAACTAACATCAGCAAGATGGGCATCAAGTACCTGAGGCCTGCTAAGCCCACTCGCTCAGGATCACAGGCAGGCAGTGCCTCTCAGACTTCAGCCCCTTCGACATCTGGTGCAGGGGATCAAGAGGCTGACTCCCATCCTGCCCCAAGCAGAGTTGCGAGGGTACCAGCTACAGTCAAAGCCTTTGCTGAGGAAGTAAAGGAGGAAATCCTGTTTAGGCTGACTGACTCCCTGGTGGCTCCTCTCAGGAACGAATGTGATGCTGGGTTCCAGCAGCAAGGAGAGCGCATCCAGCGTTTAGAGGACATAGTGGGTCAGGTTGAGACTCAGCTCGCCAGGGTGGATGCCAAGCTAGATCTTATCCTCCAACACCTCCAGATTCCCCAACCACAACAAGGTAACCTACCACCACCCCCTCCTCAAAATCCTCCTCCTCCTCCTCCTAATCACCCTCAACTTCCCCCTCCTCCTCCTCCCAATACTCAACAACCACAGCCACCACCATCACCAAACAATAACCAACAATCCCAACCTTCACCTGACCATGACCAGCAAGCCCAAGACTCACCTCAACAATCTCCTCGCCAATCACCTCTCAACTCCCCATCTCCACTTAACTCCCCCACTCGCACACCACCCAACGCCCCTACTCGCTCACTACTCAACCTCTCTGCCGGACCATCCCATCCTAACCCTACCAACCCCACCTCTGGACCAAGATCCAACCCATTGGCCGAGCACCTTGACTTCAAAACTGCCATTCACCCCCTCAGCCACATCTATCTGAGAGATTACCCCCGCCTTCAGCGAATCCCTGAGGATCACTTACCATTTACCCCATTTACCCCACACTCTTCCACTACCTTCACTGAATATTCCTCCACCTATCTGTTCGAAGGTCTATTCGTAGATCCCACTTGGTTCCCCAACACTCCTGAATCCCCAGAAACTACCTTACCTACATCCTCCCCTGAACCCTCACCCCCAAAGAGATTTGGCCCTGAACCTCCACCCTCCTCTTCATCCACTCCATCCCTGGCACTCGCCCTTGTTGATGATGACAAAAGGGGGAGAGATGCTATGTCCACCCTTCGCCAGAGCATGAACACAAGGGATGTTCTCAGCCAGCCATCTCTCTGGCTTGATGAAGATATTACGGCCGCCCTGCGCCGAGCCTTGGAGTCCCAGAGATTGGGTGGTGCTGAGAACCTAATCAGAGGAGAAGCTATCCGTTTCATGCAGCAGCAAAGGACGGAAGAGCAAGGATCTAAATGGGACATAGTGGTGTTTGAGCAGAATGAGCAACCCTCACAGCCTGAGTCATCTTCATCAGAGCCTTCTTCAACTAAGAAGAGTAAAAACATTGTTGAAGAAATCATGATGAAGTGGGGGCTGAAGAAGATCAACCATCCTCCCATTGTGATCGCCAAGCCAATCCCTACATCCTCTGGGCAAACGTCTGAGATTCCTACTTCTGAGCAATCATCTGCCCCTCCTCCTCCATCTGAGCCAGCAGTGACATTCAGTGAGTCAAGGAAGAAGGCCGTTGCTAGGAAGCGTGCCAAAAAGGTTATTGCCTCCACTGAACCTGCTGAGAGTGAGGAAGAGACCCCATCTGACCAACCTGAGCAAGAAACTTCGTCTGCCCAAGTTGAGCAAGAGATCACAGTAGTACAAGCAGTTCCAATTCTGAAGGAAGTCAAGTTGGAAATAGAGGACATGACTCCTGAGGAATTCGAAAAATATGGGTACACGGACAGACTATCCTTTGGTCAGATGGCTTGCCTGGATGCTGAGAGAGCATGTGCCAAGCCCACTCCATCAATACCCAAGGGCAAAGGGAAGGGTAAAGGGAAGGGGAAGAGGAAAGCCCAGGAAGTTGAGGAGGATCCCAACTTCCCTGTATGGAATGTGAAGATTCGGGCTGTCCACTTTCCTAATGGCGAGGTCACCCACTTCTCAGATGCAACAGGATTCCCAGGCTATGAGGAAGTAGAAAATATGAAGAGAGCCTTTGAGGAGTCTGTTGAGTCTGAGAGACTCAGAAGGGAAAGGGATGAAGAAGAGCTTCAACGGATCATTGCTCAGATTGACCGGAATGTGCATAAAGCCGAATTAGCCAAACTCCAGAAAGAGAGTGAAGAGAGACAGAAGGAGAGGGAGAAGAAAAAGAGACACCAAATCTGAACCCCCAATCCAACCCTTTTAACTTAGAAATTTTTCTTTGTTTTCATGCATATTTTATTCTTGCTTAGTGTAGATTACTTGTATATGTTATTTGCTTGTATACTCTAACTTGTAATCCTTGTTCATCAATAATATCTGTCTAAGTTACTTGTTCTTATCTATTGCTTTTATTCTTCTACTAATCCTTTCATATAAACTGAATCGATAAAACTAAGTTTGTCATCATCAAAAAGGGGGAGAATGTTAGAATCTTAAGTTTTGATGAAGACTAAAATATGAAAGAATGAATCAAGGACTTAGAAAGCAATAGGTTAACATAGAATCCCAAGTAAGAGTGCAACCGGATGTGGATTTACTTCCGGATAGACTAGGACTAGCGCTCGCGGATGAATGACTCATCCCCCAGCGAGAGCAAGTAATTCACTAGGGAAATAACTTAGTCCATAAGCACTAGATATACAAAACCTCAAGACTAAGCTAGGATTCAACCGGAAGTGATTTTGCTTCCTGTTGTATTTAGGCTGGCGCTGGCTGTTGGAATAGATGACACTAAGCGTCAGTGAACATAAGCCACGTCCAGTAGAATTGCTTCCGATAGCTTAGTGACTAGCGCTGACTGTTGGATTGAAGGACACTGAGCGAGAGTGAGTAAAAGTGATTATAACCCTTCATCCAGTGGTAGTGCTTCCGGATGTAGAAGTGCTTCCGGATCCAAGGAAGTCCTTTTAGACTAAGTAAACACCCACTGCATGTGACCATGTGCTTATATTGTTGAACTAACATTCAAAGTGCAGCACACTAAGTAGAATTGCTTCCGGATGAGAACCTGCTTCCGCAAGCAATCAGAATGTCAGAATGTTCAGAAGTGCAGTGTCAGAATGCTTTTATCAGAGCAGAGTTGTCAGGACTACTTTTCAGAGATAAAGCAAGTCAACCTTGCTATGCATTGATGAAGCATTAATTGGGCAAACGGTAACAAGGGAAAAACGGCCATATTCAAACGGCTAACCCACCTACCAAGAGTCAGAATGTTTGAAGACTATATAAAGGAGCTCAACTTCATTTATGAAAAAAATGAATTATCTTTGACATTCTTGAGAGAAGTTAGAGCGAGAAACTAAGAAAATCTTCAAGTATTCAAAGCTGCCCAGAAAAGAGAAAGAGCATTTAACTCATTGAGTGATCTTTTCATCTACATATCTTGTACTCTTTGTAGTTAAGTCTCTTCGTGTTATAAGAGCATTGATTGTACTTAAGTGTGTAACACTATCTGTTCTTTAAGAGAACTTAGTTAGAAAAATCCTTTATTTGTAAAGGTTGAACCCTTGCTGGAAGTAAGGGGGAGCTAGTTAGAAAGGTTGCAAGTGAGCCTGAGTAAAACTTGTGGTTGTAAGGTTGCAAGTGATCTCGTTCAAAACTTGCGGTTGTAAAGGTTCCAGGTGCACCCGTTGTAAAACCTGGGGATAGTGGAACTCGGCCTGGGTGGTTGAGAACTGGACGTAGGTCAGGAAGACCGAACCAGTATAAACTCTTGTGTTGTTTTATTTGAGCTTTTAGTTTTATAGCACAATTCACCCCCCCCCCTCTTGTGCATCCATTACTTTCAAATTGGACCACTTGGTTATTTGAAAGGTGTTAATTTAGGGTGCCGAGTGGTCCACAATGGTTACTTGAAGGGCAAATTAGAACCATTACCCTTAAATAAAATGATAAACATGAAATTAGAACAAGTTAACACGATTTTCTTTAATGTGAAAAGGTACAAATGTTAAATTTAATATGAAAATTGTGAGTTCTTACGAGTTTATTGACAAATATGAATTCAAAGTAACTTGTAATACTTTTAAATATCTCGACCAAAAAAAAAACTAATATGTTTAAATCAAGTAGAGCTATAAAACTAGTAAAATTAGAGAAATAACTCGTGAATTTAACAACAATACAACAAACATATAATAATTCTCGACTAATCAAAGTCTCCAATATCAGTTCAAAAAATAGTCTCCTATATGGGATTTTAAAATTGAACAAAAAGTATTTATTTGTATTTATATTCTATAAATTAAAATAGCTTTGACATGTTTATATACATGCAAATATGTAATAACCTCACTTTCAACTTTAAAGTTTAGAGCATAATGTCTTGTTCTACTTTTTATTTCCTTTTTTTCCTCTCTACTTTTCATTTTCTAAATAACCTAAATTACTGTCTGCTCGCCTTGTAAACTGTAAGAAGTATGAACATTAATCATTGAATTTATATATATATTTCATAGAATTTTCTATATTGAGGTTATTAAGTGTTGATGTTGGTATATTTTGTTAGAATCTTAAGTTTTGATGAAGACTAAAATATGAAAGATCATAATGAACACTTAGGATAAATTAGAAATAATTGAATGAAGTTAGAAATCCTAAGTTAGAACACAATCGGATGTCAAATCACAACCGGATGACTTAGAGCAATAACAACGTAACTAGCGCTTGCGGATGTAGTACACATCCGATAGCGGAAGTCATTTGAACCCTAAGTCAGAACCTAGGTAACAAAGTCTAAGTGGAGAGCTTCCCATAGCAAAAACGCTTGCGAAAGCAAGAACCTCTATTTCCACGTAGTTAGACTTCCAGAAGCAAGTAGGCATCACCAAGCACAAGTGAAGTTAACACAGCCTAATCCTAGTCTAAGTAGAAGAGCTTCCCATAGCAAAAATGCTTCCCATTGCACTTGATTGTATATTACTCTGTTGGACTAACATTTGTGTGCAGAACTTAGCTCTCACTTCCGATAGCAAAAGAGCATCCGATAGTGGACACTCTTTGCATCGCACAAACTTGGACTAACACTTGCAGATCGAAACACTTACTTCCGATAGCAAAAGAGCATCCGATAGGGACACTCTTTGCATCGCACAAACTTGGACTAACACTTGCAGAATCGAAGTACCTACTTCCGATAGCCAACATCCATTCGATAGCAAGTACAAGAGTCAGTCCGTACAAGTGCTCAGATGACAGAGTTGCTTTTTGTCAGATCAGAGATGTCAGAGTTACATTTCAGAAGTCCTCTGTGCAGAATTAATTGAAAGCAAAGTCAACCCTGCTAAGCATTAATGAAGATGTACTTCTCAACGTTAACAATGGATCAACGGCTATATTCAAACGGACATATTCCAAATTGCAGCTCAAGCCATTGAGTATAAAAGAAATATCTTTAGCATTCATAAATAAGACAAGAAAAGAGAAGAAGAACAGCAAGCTTATTGTCTGAGATAATTGTAGTCTACATTCTTCTTATCTTCTTCTCTCTGATCTTAGAGTTGTAATATTCTTAGAGAGAATTCTTGAAAGAATCATTTGTACTTAAGTGTTTATCACAATCAGTTCATAAAGTGAACATATTATCAAATCCTCTAATTGATAGAGGCTGTTCTAAAGCTTGGTGCTTGAAGAACAGTGTTGTAATTTTATAAGAGTAAGGGGGAGTATTTAGAGATTTTCAAAATCTCCAAGGTTTGCAAGTAAGCCCGTTGCAAAACCTGTGGGTTGTTAGGTGAACCTGTGTTCGTAAAACCTAAGGTGTAAAGGCTTTTCTTGTGCCTGGATTAAACAGGAAGTTTAGTGGATTGAAAATCTCAGGTGAAACCTGAGGACTGGATGTAGGTCTGGAAGTGACCGAATCAGGATAAATCTGTGTGTGCTTATTCTGTTTTTAATCTTCACATTTCCAGCACCACACCATCATATACTTATTTGTGCATAGCATGATTCATTGTTATTCTCATCAAGCACAAGAAGTAATGTTTTAAACGAGCATTGAAAAGTTTAATTTCACCACCCAATTCACCCCCCCCTCTTGGGTGACAGCCACACATTTCATATTTAGTATCAATTAATTATATTTAAAATGTATTCATATTCAATTATTATAATTTTGTATTTTTACTTAATTATATACTAATATACATGTTTACTAATAAATGTAAACTTTTACGAGTTTATAATTTGAATTTACAATTTAATTTTACCTTTTTTAATGAGTTTATTTAAACTAACAAATTTGACAACCTTGATCGTATGAGTTATACCGATCATTTCTGGATGTTTTATATAATTATATACAATAATGTTGATTTGATAAATATAATTATTATTGGATCTGAATCTCTTGTATCTTGTTTTAGATTCTCCTATAAATAGTATGGTAATGTTGGAAAAATTAATTTATGTTTTTTTTATCCATGATCAAGGTATCCCTCACTCGACAAGTGAGAGATTAATCTCTCACTGATTTGTAGGCACCTCAAAGGGTTGGACAGCTGGCCTGGGAGATTTAATGTTTCTCCATACCCAATGCTAGGGATTGAACCCCAGACAATTGGTTAAGGGTGAATGAGTCATTGCCACTCAACCACACACCCCAGGTTAAATTAATTTATGTTTTAATACCTATGCAATAGTAATATATGACAAATGTTTCAAAGGTTAGAAGTCATATATGACCTTTACATTTTTGATCAAAAATATATGACCTTTACATTTAAAATTTTAACGGTAAAATATTATTTTCATATATACTTTAAAGGCAAATATGACCCTTCATGCATACTTTTGAGGTATATATGACCCTTTATATATATATATATATATATATATATATATATATATATATATAGACACACACACACTTCAATATATATATATATATATATATATATAGACACACACACACTTCAATGGTAAATATGATCGTTTGTGCATATTTTCAAGGCAAATTTGGTTCAAAAATACTTTAGAGGTAGATATGATCTTATGTATATACTTTAAGGACATATATGATCTTTAACCTAATTTTTCAACAATCTAGAATGCCATGTCAATCGCAAAATTTGTATAAAAATATTTTGATTAGATATGTAAATACAAAATATATGGATCTCATTTACTTTATATTTTGCTTGTTTGGAAGAAAAATAAATGCTCCAAAATATTAAAATATATTAAAATTTAAAATTGCTAATTTCAAGTTAAAATATAGGTATATAGGAGTAGTGTTTTTTATAAAAAGACAAAATGATATTAATTAAGAGGGATCACATAGTTCTTGTGTGTTACTACATAAGTGGTGACGTGACAACAGCAACAACGAAGTTTCATCTCACCATGTGGGATCGGTTATATGGACATCACAGATGTACTCTATGAATAACTAACTTTCTGGATGTATTATTCACCAATAGATTTTATTGTATAAGTTTGTTGAGAGTTCACTTTAATCTTCCTCTTCCTCTTTTAATTGAACTCAATATTATTTGGACTACCTCCTCGCTAACACATCTAATGGCCTTATTTGTACATATTCATCCAAATCACCTCAAACGATTTTCAATAATTTTCTCACTAATAGAAGCAACTGTAACTCGTTCTCGTATATGACCATTTCGAATTTTATCCTTTCTTATATGATCACATATCGATCTCAATATCCTCATCTCGGCTACCCCATTTATGTTCATGTTGTCCCTTCACGGCCAAACATTCACTAACATATAATATTGTGTTGTTCTTATATGCAACACTCACCCGATCATATTTTTTTTCTTAATTAATATAGACCATACGTAAAGTTTCTTCTTCTACTTAATACTATCTCATCATCCCTCCTAGTAAATCACTACAAAAAAAACGGGTCATTCCGGCGCAACCATACCGCGTTTTGTTCAGACACGCCTATATGAGACGCCTATCGGCGTTTGGTGACCAAACGCCTATATGAAAACGCCAATAAATTTGGCGGGCACTTCCCGCCTTTTTTCCCGCGTTTTCATATCGGCGTTTTGGGTACACCAAACGCCGATATGGTTTTTAAATTAAAAAATAGGTGCCTGGCAGTTTTTTTGTCATTTTTTAGTCAGAAAAACGCATATAGGCGTTTCTGACAAAACGCCTGTAAGCGATTAAATAATATTTTAATCGCAAATAGGCGTTTTGCAAAACGTCTATTTGCATTAAGTGCATTTAATATGCATTAAGTGCATTTAATATGCACTTAATGCGCATATCGGCGTTTTGCAAAACGCCTATGTGCCAAAACGCCTATAATCACATATAGGCGTTTTAAACACACCGATATGTGGTACTGAAAACGCCGCCAAACGAACGCCTATAAAAGCACCGCCGATGTTCATTTTGGCGTTTTCGAAGCGTAAAAAAATCTGAGGGTCCCACAGAAATTCTCTCTTTTCTTTATCACTTCTTTTATACATTCATTTTCCGTTAAATCATGTCTCGGCGTAACGGTAAAGCTCCCATAGACCCTGAAGGGCAGCAGCGATTGCGGGACGAACAGCAGCAATTGTGGGATGAAGCTGAAGCCAGGCGTATAGAAGAACGCTGGTTAGAGATTGAGCGGCAGCCTAATCCGCCAGAGGTGTTGCAGTACGCCAGGCCCCCTCTTGTCAGCACCCCTGTTGCCAACACCCCTCTTGTGGCGCCACCTTGGACTCCTTTCGGGGTTGGTGGTAACCCAGGAGTCACGCAGGACGACCTCTAGAGAGACTTGAACGTCAACATCAGCTACGGAGGCATGCATCAGATTTTGAATGAGGATAGGGAGAGGGCGGAGGGGGAGGATGGCACCAGCGGTGGCAGTGGCGGTGGCGGTGCGGGTGGCGAGGGGGACATCTCGGTGCCGGAAATTATGATTAAAATGCGGCGCGGGAGGAAGTCTTCTAGTACTGGTCAGCTGGTGGATGTCAGAGGTAATTGAATTTGATATTAATTAATAGTTACAAATTCAATTTCTACAATATATATTATCTAATATATTTTTCTTACCTACAGATACCACTGGCACTGTCACCAGGAGGAGGCTGACGGCGAAGCAGGCGCATGTGCTTCCGTCGAATGAGAAGATTGAGCTGCCATATTACGGCACCACCGGGCAGCCAACAACGGATGCTGCCATTCTATTCCGCCGCCATTGCCGACTGCTCGGCAAGGACTTCCGGCGTTTCCCGATCGACCCGACCAGCTGGAGGAAAGTTCCGGATACCCGGAAAAAGGAGGCTTGGGAGATTATTAAGGTAATACGTATTTCAAAATATTATAATACGTATATTGTTATTATACTTATTATTAAATACGAAAAAATTTCTTTTGCAGGGTAAGTGGTGGGTCCTTGACAGCTTGAACATGAAGAAATCCACGAAAGGGATAGTCGGGGATAATTGGAAGGATGAGAGAAACAAGTTGTACCAGCTGAAGTCCAGGAAAGGGACTAAGCCTAGGGTGGAGGTGGAGGTAGACGTGCCCGACGGAGTCGACCCTGACCAGTGGAAGAGGTACATCGCCTGGAGGATGGGTGAGTTGGGGCGGGCCAGGGAAAGGCGCGGTCAGCAGGCTCGGGCACAGTAAGAGGTTGGTCACTCGACTGGGAGCGTACCGTTGATCGTTCGCTATGACGAGATGGTATATAACTATCCACTACTCTTTCTATATCTAATAATTTATGTTATAATAATACTGATCATAGTTTAACGATTCAAATATTTCAGCGGGAGGAGGCTAGGGCGAAGGGCATCAAGAAGGGCATCTTTAAAGACCTCTATCCCGGAAGGCTGCCGAGTAGATTAGGAGTGTTGCTCAGGCACATGCAGATATCGAGGCACAGGCGCCGGCCAGGGAGACCCCCGAGTCTCAGCAGGGCGAGAGCATGAGCCCCTTTGAGGAGGTCGTTGCTCTCCACACGCAGTTGGGGACGCAGGAACGTGCGGGATGCGTTCCAGGCCTTGGCTTTGGAGCCAGACCTACTCAGCTCTTCCCTCCTTCCGGAAGCCGTGGGAGCCAGGCTTCATCCTCTGGGGCGAGCCAATCATACGAGGCCCGACAGCTAGATGAGAGGTTGCTGGAACGCGAGCGAGATATTGCAGAGCGAGAGGCCCGAATGAAGGCAGATGAGGAGAGGATGATGTGCGATTTTCAGGCCCGGGTGAAGGCAGAAGAGGAGCGGCTGGCGCGCGAGCATGAGGAGCGGTTGAAGGCAGAACAGCAGAGACAGATGCACGAGCGTATGGTCTGGAGACAGGAGCATGAGCGAGAGGTCGCTTATGTGTGCGCGGAGTTCAGGCGCCAGCAAGAGGAGTTCTTCAGGGATTAAGGGCGGAGGTTGCAGCAGGAATTGGATCAAGCCTCCGCATCACGACCCCGTCGCCGCCGACGACACCCTCCACAAGCCGCCATCGAGGAGGAGGATGAGGATGAGGATGATGATGAGGATGATGAGTAGATTAGGGTTTTTAGTTGTTTAGAATTTTTATTGTACTTTTTTTTTTACTTTTTATCTTTATTGTACTTTTTTTGTTCTTTTATTTTGTTCGTACTTTTATGTTTATGTTGTTTTATTGTTCATTTTGTTTACGTACTAATTAAATGATAAAAGAAAATTGAACTAAATTAAGTAAAATAGTTACTAATTAATGAAAACAGTAAAATCTACCAACGTACGATTATATATTTATATATACAATAATCTTTCATTCGTCACCATCTTCACGCTCTCTAACAGTTGGTACTGGTTCATCCCCTTCCGGGATTAGATATTCCAAATCATTAGGAGCAACCAGTTGAGTTGTCTCAGTTGTAGCGTCATAATCCTCGTCGCTCATATCGTACACATCGCGAGATTTCACCTGAATCACCATGTGCCAGTCTTTGTTTTTAGGATCAGGAACATAATAAACCTGTTGCGCTTCGTCAGCAACGATGTATGGCTCGTCATCAGGTAATGCCCCTGTGTGGAAGAGTCTCGAGAAATTCACTAAGGTGATGCCGAGAACGTCAACGTTCTTGCCTCTTTTCCCCCTAGTGTCTGCCCAATCGCACTTGAAGAGCGGAACGGGGAATGCACCATTGTAGTTGAGCACAAGTATATCAACAAGTTTGTCATAATAATGAACCTCCCCTAAACGCGATTGTGCATCATATCGAGTAGCATAACTCCTTATTCCAAATGACCCAAACACACCCGAGTTTTGCGTTAGACGAGAGCCATCGCGCGCAACAGTGCGGAAGTGAAAGCAGTTGACATTGTAGGCAGAGTATCTCTGCGCATATTCAAAAGGTCCAGTAGCTAGATTCACCAGTGATGGTGGCGGATTTGGTTCGTTGCGTATTATTTTTGTGAACCAATCGGCGAACCCCCGGTGGACCATAGTATCAATCATAGCTGCAGTGATTCCCCTTCGTCCTCGATTCTCCCACTTGACATGTCTCCGATAATCCCTGAAAGGTACAATGTATACGTATATAATTAGATATATATTTTGAAGAACAATAAAGATATATTGTAATTTGAAGCTGTCCGCCGCCACCTACTCTCGATAGGAGTCCACAGCAGTGCAGCGTGTCAGGACATGTCTGTGTGCTTGTAACATCTCGACAGGACTGAGACGGTGGAAGTGTGTTGCTCCTACTGGCTTTCCAATGGCGAGAAACAACGTGTTAGAGGTGGAATTGATATGGTTTGAGTTATCGTCAACTCGAGGCAGATGCTCATTGCGCATGGTTTGACCATAATATCGTTCAACAAATGAAACAACCTCGTCCCCAATGTAACACTCAACAATACAACCCTCTGCTCTATTCTTAACGAACGACTTCATTTTTCCCAAGTACCTGTGAAATTAGTACACGATGAAATTATGTATATAATTATATTCTGAAGTACACGATGAAATTAGTTAGCGTACCTTTCTATGGGATACATCCAACGATAGTGCACCGGCCCACCCATCTTTGCTTCTTCAACAAGGTGGACAATGAGGTGGACCTGTGAGGTGAAAAATGATGGAGGAAATATCATCTCCATATGACATAGCATCAGAACAACTTTGGCCTGTAGCTCGTCGAGCTCTTGTCTGTCCAACACCCTTGAACACAACTGCCTAAGTATAAAACTGAGGTCGGCCAACACCATAGACACGTCTTCGGGAAGAGTGTATTTTACGGCTAGAGGGAGAAACTGTTGGAGCAAAACGTGATAGTCATGACTTTTCAAACCAGAAATTTTTGGATCTCTCGAATTTAGGTCCACGCGCCTCGAGATGTTACTTGAATATCCGTCGGGAACCCTAATACCCTGTAGCGTGGTCAGAAACACTCTCTTGTTCTTTTTTGTCAAAGCAAACCGAGCCGGCGCAAACTTATCGTTCTCGTCCGGCCACTCGTCTTGACGTATCCCCATGGCCTTTAGATCTTTCCTCGCTCTAAGATGATCCTTCGACTTTCCTGCCTCATTCAGAATGGTGTATAAGACATTCTCGCCGACATTCTTTTCAATGTGCATGACGTCCAAACAGTGGCGCATTAAGTTGTGCTTCCAATACGGCAGACAAAAAAATGTGTTTCTCTTTTTCCATTGAGGTGCTGGGCCAGTTCTACGGGCCACAGGCAGCGGTCTTCGCTGAGCCAGCCTTCCACCGCGGCTAGTGCTAGGGGCCTCTTCATCCGGAGGTGGCGGGTCCTTGCCAAATTCGCATTGCACATCGCATATCTGCTCAAAGATCTCAAACCCAGACATCTGTAGAGGGGGATCTCTCCGTTCCTGTGTCCCGTCGAATTTCTTTTTCTGCCGCCTGAATTGATGATCCGGAGGAAGGAACCGTCGATGACCAATGAAACATGACTTCCTGCTGTGCGGCAGTCTGCGGGGCACCTGGTCCAAGTTGCAGAAGGGACATGCCTTCGCTATATACGTGTTCCAGCCAGATAACATGCCGAGTCCGGGGAAATCGCTAACAGTCCACATCACAGCGGCGCACAGTGTGAACATCATCTTGCTTGCGGCGTCAAACGTCTCGACCCCATCGCTCCATAACTCGTTCAGCTACTGTATCAGCGGCTGAAGGTACACATGGATATCGTTTCCAGGAGATGTCGGCCCTGGAATAATTGTTGATAGAATGAACGAGCAGGACTTCATGCACAACCAAGGGGGGAGGTTATATGGCATCAAAACAACTGGCCACACGCTGTAATGTTGGTTGAAGGAGCCGAATGGGTTGAAACCATCAAAAGCTTTCCACGCATCACCGTCTCGAGGATGCCTCATCTTGTCGTCTGGGTTAGCTTCTGTCGCATGCCACCGCATTTGCTCAGCCATCTTCGGGGACATGAATAGCCTTTGAAGCCTTGGACGGAGTGGAAAATATCTCATGCTCTTAATGGCACGTCGCCTCTTCTTCTTATTATGCCCTTCACCCTCCACCTTGTATCGGGCAGTGCCACATCGTCTGCATTTATCTAACGCTGTGTCAGGGCCCCAAAACAACATACAGTCATACAGGAACGCATCGATTTTAATGTACTCTAATCCCATCTTTGTGATTGTTTTCTTCGCCTCGTAGAATGACGACGGTAGTTCGGCTCCAATGTTATAAAAGGCATCTGAAAGCAGCTCAATCACGTCCGACATGGTCGCATCAGATGCACCACGTTTACACTTAATACTGTACAAGTTGGTCAAAAACGACAGTTTAGAGTATCTTTCATTCCCTGTGCAAACACATCTTTTGTCATCGCACGTACATAATATACGAACTTCACCGCAGAGATACTGAGTCGCTTAAACAGTTAGAATAGATTAAACATTTATACATACCTGGGTACAACGGTTTGTCACCTTCCGTCATGAGCTCAAAGAAATCTCTGGCCACCTCAGTGCGTAAGTACTCCGCGACTGGTCCGTCCACCACTTCATCCCCTCCCGCGCCTGCTTCTTCCTGCATACCAAATGCTTCCCTCACAGTGTTGTTACCCGGATTAGTTGGCTGGCCGCCTCCGTCGCCGTCATCGTCACTGTCTTCGCCTTGCATTCGGCCAATGTGAGAACTCGAACCGACTTCTAGATCACCAGCAGTGTCGTGTAATCCATCCTCTCCATGAAATGCCCAAGTGACATAATATCTGGGAAACTACTTATCTAGACAATGAACAACTACCTCCTCTCGAGTCTTCCATTTGTCGAACTTACACTTTTCACACGGACACCGTATCTTACCCCGAACACTACCGTGCATAAAAGCATAATCCAGAAATTGATTCAACCCCACCAAGTATTGCGGAGACGATCTGGGTAAAGAGATCCACGATTTATCCAACATTATTGCTTTTGCTATTTCACAACAAAACGACAGATATATGAAAGAATGAGAGGTTTGAGAAAGAATGTGGCAACTGACTAATGCTCTAGACGCATATTTATAACCAATATATCTAACTTTTCCGCGTTTAAGAAATGTAGGTTGTCTGAGGAGTTTTTTTTTAAAAAAAGTCGTACCGGCGTTTTGCCAAACGCCCATATGTATTTTAATATTAAATAATGCATATAGGCGTTTTTCAAAACGCCCATATGCATTTTTACATTAAAATAATGCATATTTGCGTTTTAGCCAAACGCCTATATGCATTATTTTGCATATCGGCGTTTGCTGAAACGCCGATATGCATTATTTTAATGTAAAAAATGCATATCGGCGTGTGGCAAAACGCCTATATGCATTATTTTATATTAAAATACATATGGGCGTTTGCCAAACGCCGGTACGCACCTCCGTTCCCTATAAATAGCACCTCCCTCGTTCAGCAAAGTTGCTCATTATTTTCTCGTTTTCTTCTATTTTTCTTCTCTTTCGTCTCTCCTTCAATGTTGCTGTTGTATTATTTTGGCGAGTTTTGCTGTTGTTTTTTATTTCTTGGTTCTTGGTGATATTTTATTTTATAATGTTGATCTCTTTTTGATCTTGTAGTTTTTCTTTTACAAATTGCTTATTGTTTGATTTTATATATTTGTGTATAATGTACTATGAATTATGCTTGTTAATGCTTATGTTTATATATATTATTCTTTATGTGTATGTAACTTTGAGATTAATATATTATTCCTTATGTTTTTGAACATTTTTCTTCCTGGTTTTAAACAATCAGGACGAAAAATGTTTTTTTATTTTTTTTTGGAAAACCCATACCGGCGTTTTGCAAAACGCCGGTTTATAAAATTATTATTTTATACTGCACACAGGCGTTTTAGTAAACGCCTATATGCATCAATAAAATAATATTATTTTCATACCGCACATAGGCGTTTGCCAAACGCAGGTATGCGTGAATAAAAATAATAACGCAATTAATCTCATACCGGCGTTTGTCGGAGATAATAATTAAATAGTCCGCGTATAGGCGTTTTATTTTCCGCCTACACGAGGTAATAATAAAATAATATGCACATAGGCGTTTCCCCAAAACGCCGATGTGCGAATAATAAATTATTTTGTTTGGATGCTCGTACCGGCGTTTGCACCCTCGCGTAGGCGTTTGGCAAAACGCCGATCTGCCGCATTCCCACGGCAAATTTTTAGGCGTTTTGCCAAAACGCCGTAACGCCATTCCGCCGGAAAATTCCGCCGATGCGAGGCCCAAAAAAAGGCCAATATGGGCCCCGTTTTTTGTAGTGAATAAATCGTCTAAGTTGTATATCTTTCTGACATGAAGCCAAACTGCCTCTTAGAAATACTACATTCAGGCAATGATGTAACTACTCCTGCTCTATTATTATTGTACTCAAGCCGTACAACGTGTTACAACCAGACAACGGACTTTGGTTTGCTCTTACTCTCTCACATTGCATTTGGGATAGGATGCAGTGACTCTCACTCTCTTCTCATTGTTCTCGAGAAATATAGTGCATTACTTACGAATAACGAATTAGAATTTACGCAATTTCTTCGTACGTCCATGTTCCTCATATTTGACAAAATTTTTATACTGGTTATTAAAGCCTAACACAAACTTCCTCCTTTATGCTCACTTGGGACTAGTTAAGAATAGGTGGAGCTAAGTGGTGACGTGACATCATATAAAAATAAGAATAATTTTATATATGGGTTCAAGTGCAAAAATGTCCATGTAATTGTCACAAATGTGCAAAAATATCCATATAAAATTTTTTGAAACAAAATTGTCCATCAAATTTTAAAATTGGGGCAAAAATGCCAATTATAGTTAATTTTTTGACTTTTTCACTCACAATCATCATCGTACAAGGGCAAATAAATATATAAGAGTGCCACATGTTTTAGTGAGAGATGAATTGGCAGAAAATGATGCATCAAAAAGTTAAAAAATTAACTGTAATGGACATTTTTGCCTTAGTTTTAAAATTTGATTGGCAATTTTACTCCAAAAAATTTTACATGGACATTTTTGCACCTTTGTGACAATTACATGGACATTTTTGCACTTTAGCCCTTTTATACATTTGAGAATTAACTTAAATTTGTTTCAGTCCAAAATATTATCTTAGTTTTGTTTATTTAAACAAATTAAATTTGTTTAACACCTCAATATTTTAGTTATCAGTCCATATTTTTGTTTTATAATTATATCATTCCATATTTTCATACAACTAGTTTTAATAATTTATTTACTGAATCATGAGCAACTTGGAAATAAATTAAAAAGGTAACGAAATCGCTCTCACGAAAAAGGTCAAATATGTTGATCAAAAAGGAAAAAGGTCGAAAATAGTTAAACTTCCCCCTGAAGCAAACATTCACATATGCAATTTAGTAATCGAAACATTGACATGGCGAAAAAATAATCAATTGAAGCATTAAAACACGTGTTTTTAAATAGAAAAATTTATAAATGAATTATTCCCAAATGATTGGCTAGAAAATTTTATGCGCAATCACTCTTCCATTATTCTTAATTTCTTATCACAGTAAAATAAAATCTAAAGATTAATTTGAGAGGCATGTGTTCATTGTTTACCTTCTTTACAAATCTAAAGAACAAATCAAATCAAAAGTACACATGCGGTTCTTCAATTTTTTTATATGTTTTTTATTTTTTTTTTTTTTATTTCTTAAGGGTATCCCACCCGCGTGTCAAGTGGGACTAATCCTTCTCTGTTCTGAAGTCCCATGTAGGGGGTAGACAGCTGGCCTGTGAATTTGCTCCATTCGCAAGGGCTGGGGATCGAACCCCCAACCACTTGTTTAAGGGGGGAGAGTACTTACCACTCACGCCAACCCGCCAGGTTTATATGTTTTTGATTCTATCACTTCATTTTATAAAATAAATTTTAATTTTTATAACACTAATATAATTAATTTTGAATGATGTTATTACCAATCATTCTTAATTCAAACAATTAGCATCAAGTTTCATCTTTTATTTTATTTTAAGGTTGAAAAGTGCTGTTTTGATTTTTCTTAATGCAATTAGCTTCATTTAACATCAAGTTCCAAAATTGAAGTACCAAAATGAAACTTTTTTTATAATAATTTGATGTCATAACCTTAAACGGTTGAGTTAAAAATAAATAACCTCAAATGATCATTACAAAAGAACTCCGAACAGACGATGGAAAACCTAATAATAAATATATTTCTACACTTTTATAATAACTTGATGTCATAATCTTACAAGGTTGAGTTAAATATATAACCTTAAAAGATCATTACAAAAGAAACTCCCAAGTCCCAACACATAATGGAAAACCCCAACACCTATAATTCTATGTCATTACCACGGAGAAGGATTTTGCTTTTCTCATTCTCCCTACATGTCCCCCTTTATATTTTGCCCTAAAATTATGGTATTTAGGGGTCAATGTTTTGTAGTTATTTTTAATTATTAGATTCTACATATAAAATTAGTGACATTTGAATATACTAGGGGAAAACATTTAAAATTACAATTTTATATGTTTTTATAAAAGTAATCCTCTCAATTATGAGATTTTTTTTCAAATTAAATAACTTAATCTTTAAAAAATCATATATAATTGAAAACTTAATAGTTTTGCATGTAATAATTCAAAATGTCACTAGTTTTATGTAAAATCTTTTGATAAAAAATTTAAAAATTTTGACTTAAATATGATATAATTTGATGGCAAAGAATGAGAGCGGATCATAAAAGTGAGAGAAGCCAAATCCAAGGAAAAACTAATACAAATACAAAAGATTAAAGTATACTCAAACGTTGAAAATATTTTGTGAAAATTTAAAATTTCAAAGTCAGTATAGTTTAACCAATGAAATGATATTTCTAAGGTAACAAACTGGATATTGTAGATACTTTTAACAATTTATCTCTGAAATAACCATTTAAGTTTAACCCTAGAACGCCTTACACACAACACAAAATCTTTACATATAAAATCCAACATGGTTCACTGACACTATATATGTATCATAGTATGAGTTACGAATAATATTACTCTTAAAATCTTCCCCTTTTTGTCTGAGTTAAAATCGTTTTTTCTCAAGAGTAACTGTTTTAAATAATACAATTATATTATAAAACTAGTAAATTTAAGTATTTAATTCATAAGAAAATCTTATGGTAAAAAACAAAATCATAAGAAAATCCCATTAAATTAAGATGACCAGTGTGTGACACAATCCTCTTTAATTGTGGCCACCATACCTCACTTTCGTCCTGCCCCTCTTGCTCATTGGTAACAGTAATATTTGCTTCTTCAGCAGTCAAGCGCCGTTCCTTTTTTTACTGACATACTCTCTCTCTTCCTCTCCCTCTCTCCTTCTCTCTCTTCCCATCTCTTTCTTTTGAAATCAAAACCAGTTTTTTCTCTCTGTGATCGTCACTCTCACCCTGCCCTATTAGCCTCAACCAGCAATTCAAGAAAGTAAAACACTTTAGAATATCAAAATATCAAACCCCACGAAGGAAGAAAATCATGGTGAGTCTCTTCTTTCTCCGCCTTCAAATTTTTCTCTTTTTTGTTCTGAGTAAGTGTTAGAGTTAATTGATTTATGTTCATATATGTGCAGTTGTTTTCTTCTCCACATGTTCCTCGCTGGCTTCAAGTCCTTCTCTCTGAGAAATTCTATAACGCTTGTATAATTCATGAAGAAGCCAAGAAGAATGAGAAGAACGTGTACTGTTTGGATTGTTGTACCAGCCTTTGCCCTCACTGTTTGCCTCCTCATCGTTCTCACAGACTCTTGCAGGTTAATTCCTTTACTACCACTTTAAAACCCTATTATGTTAACCTTCGTTCTTGCTTTGACTCAATTCTTCTTTTGGTCTAATTTTAGTTTTTCTTGATGCTTTTCAGATTAGAAGATACGTTTATCATGATGTTATAAGGCTTGATGATGCTGCCAAGTTAATTGACTGCTCTTTTGTTCAAGTAAGTGTAATTTTAAGTGTAATTTTCTCGGCTTGAAGTTAAACCACATGTTGAGTACAATTCAAGAAGGAAAACATGGAATACACTGAAAATTAAGAAAGTTTTTTTTGGTGATTTTGCGGGGTAGAAACTAATTTAACAATAAAATCTAGAGTTAGTAGTTGTACTGGTAAGGAAAGGCTTTATGGTTGATAAATGATATACGACTTGGGGTTTATTGATGTTCTCAGTCTAAAAATGAAATTCTTTTTCAGTCGAAAAAAAGGTTTATTGATGTTCGTGCATGCTTGAGAGAAACGGAAGGATTGATTTATTTTTATTCTTTCTTCTTCTTCTTCATTCGTTTGATTTACCATTAAGTTACAGAAGAAGAAGTTTGAAGCAATAAGAATTTTGGGGGATGGGTAATATGTTCTCACTTCTCACTCTCACTTTGTTTCACAGTCGTATACCACAAACAGTGCAAAAGTGGTATTTTTGAACCAAAGGCCACAGACAAGGAACTTCAGAGGCTCCGGCAATTTCTGCAGTACCTGTGACAGAAGCCTGCAAGACCCATACCAATTCTGCTCTCTCTCTTGCAAGGTCCTTTCTTTTTTATCAATAATTAATTATTAATTTTATTTTTAAACCCCATTAGTAAATGGTAAACCAATCAATAATTGATCCTCCTCTTCTAGTTATAACCTTCAAAATCTGTCAACTTGTCCCATTATTTAATTTTTTTCCCTAACATTTCATTTCATCTTTAATAACTTTTTACATAATTATAATTATAAATTCTAAGTAACAATTTAATTAGTTTTCTTCCTAAACAGTGTTTATTTGTAATGTTTAGTATTTTTCTTCGTATATTAATTAATCAATTAATCAAACCCTAATGAGAAACCATGTGGTTTATCTCTTTGAATACACCGAGTTCCCATTCCATTATGATTTCACCTTTTTCTTCCACAATTTCTCAGCTTTCTCAAATTCCCATGTCATCTCTCTCTCTCTCTCTCAAATGGTTCATTTCATATCATTCCATAGCCTCAGCTTTCTATTCACTTCACTTTACAGATCGATTACCTTTTGAAGACAAAGAAGAGCCTTTCTGGGTACTTGTTCGAGTGCACCTATTTGCCATTACCTGATGCTACCATTGACAACGGTCTAATGACCCCTGACTCTGTCCTTGAGCCGTCCGGTTCGAACCGGACCACTTCGTCCGGTTCGGGTGCCTACGGCGTCGTGGACTGCAGGGCCTTGGTGTGCACTGCCACGACGGAGATTGTGCGGAAGAAAAGGAGCGGAGGAGGCGGCGGCGGCGGCGGTTCGACGTACAGAGGAGCGTGTCGGCCGGCGTGTTCGCCGGTGTCGGAGATTTCGGTTGGTCTTATGAACCGAAGGAAGGGGACACCTCAGAGGGCCCCACTGTATTGATTTATGTACGGAAGTTAATCAAAGGACAGAGGTGGGGTGGGGGAAGACCAGGGAGATTTCTGGAGAGTTATATTTATACATTTATAATTTATAATTTTAATCTGTAGTAAATTTTATAGTAGTAATTATATTTTGGTGCTTGATTTGTTTAATTTATTTTATTTTCTGTTTTCTTAATTAGTAGGTATACAAGTTAGTAATTTTCTTTAACTAACAAACTCATTAAAGTGATTTTAATTGGATTAGAACTTAAGAAGTTTGATGCAGTGCGTTTGTTGGTTAAAAATAATTATTAACATGCATATTTATTTATTTTGAAAACTAAATGTAAAATAATCTAACAAAGTAAGCAGCAAGTTATTACTTCCATGATATATATCGTTTAAAATTTTAATTACAGTACTACTCTATATTCTGAGGGTTTAATAAAAACATGAGAAAAAGCCTGAGGTTTGTAGATTTTGGCCACTTTTGCTTGCCCTACGTTTTTCAAAAATTCAGTTATAGTAACTTTTAAGGATATTTGCCATTCAGATTACCTCTATTTTTTTTTTATCAGAATGTCCTTATTGTGAGTGAGGAACAAAACAATAATACTCCCTCCAGTCCTAAATATAAGACCTAATTGACTTTTATAGAAAATCCTATAAAAAAGCAAAATAAGTTAATTATAAATTGATTTACCTATAATTTTCCCTTAGATTAGTTTATTTTACCTATATCAAATATGTCTTGATTTAATAGTCTATTTCGCAACCTTAACCTCTCCAAAAAAAAGTCAATTAGGTTTTATATTTAGGACCGGAGGTAGTAGCATTTAAGCAATTTAACATATATAAATTGAGTTAATTTGGAAATTTGTCAACTTTATATGAAGATTGTTTTTTTTCCTATTGGTAAGGTTATTAAACTTTCCATCTTTCTAGATAAAAGGACTCGTTTTACGAAAGGTTGGCTAGGCGTGCTTTGCTAACCAAACCATTAATTGTTGGACCAAAAGACTCTTATTTATTATAGTGCACTATAATGGTATAATTATTGATGAGATAATCTATAGGAAAAGAGCATCAGGCAGAATTTATATTTTTTGACAGAATTTTGCCTTTATAATTATCAGATAACCATGAAAATTCAATTCGTCTATTAATAGACGTGGGTTCTCAATTTTTTCTTTGGTAATACTACTACCATCACCAAATAGTTCATTTATTCACTCAAATTTGAATATTAGTCTTTTTTTGCCAACTTGAATATTACTAGTAAACTTAACTACTCAAGTTAGTAAATTTTAAATATGGTTTTACATTCATATCTGAAACTGCAAACCGGCCTCATCTAATGGGCAGACAATTAAGTTTGGGGAGATTGTTGATTAGATGTGGCCATGTGGGTTACAGAGCCTAGCTATTGGCTGGCATTATGGTTAATGTTTATTATTTTATTATTCTCTACGAAAATAACACTTTATTGGGTGTAAGACTTCCAAATTTGGAGAGATAGTGCTAATATTATAAGTCATTAATTACCAATTTCTTACATACTAAGGAATGATAATTAGGTCTTAAAATTCATGTTAAATTTACCACTTTTTCCAACTTTAAACCCTTTATTAAATCATGTGTTTCATATTTTCAATTTTGAATCTCCATTAATTATAGGGGTAAAGTGGGAAAAAACATTTAATGCGGCAGTTGATGCCTTATATTAAGGACAAAAAATTATAAGCAGTTGATAACTTTAAATAAGGATAAGGGGAGTACTAGGTTAGTTGATGTTGGAGAGAGATTTAAAAACTTCTGCCAATTGTCATTCTAAATTGCTCTTTTAATAAGTTAATACTCATTCGAATCCTAAATACTTATTCGGAGTATAAAATTAATTTCAAATTTCAATTTATTCTTAAATATAAATAACGTTCTAATTTTTCTCAATTTTTTTCCAAATAAACACTATTAATCCTTATCTATAATAAACAAGTAAGAGAGGGAGAGTGAGAATAATGATATATGGTTAGACTACATTAGTTATATCATGTGTTAATAAATAACTTAATCAGCATCTTTAATCTAATTAAATTAAGAAAGTGATCTTATATTTAGGAACTGAAGGATTACTTCCCAGCCCAACTTTTTAAAAATATACAACTTTAATAGACAACCTGCACAACGCACAAGATAACTACACTAGTTATGTTATAATATCAATTTATAAATTTAACAAATAAATCTAATATTTCCATATTTTTTATGATACTAGTAAGAGAAAGAAATTAAAAAATTTGATATTTCAGACAAACATTTCTTGTGTTTTACATTAAGGATGGATTAAATGGTAAAAATAAGGCTGAACTATAGATTGTGGACAACCACCAAATTTCAATGACAAGGTTAATTACTCCTCCGATCCTTAATACAAGAGTTCAAAATTTAAATGGTTTGATTCAAAATATAAGAGCTCACCTTAAATTCTCTCTTCATTTAATGCATTTTCCTCCATCACTCTCTTTCATATTTGTTAATGATTATGTATTTCTCTTTCTTACTAGTATCATAAAAAATATGGAAAATATTAGAAAAAAACATTAACTACAAACAGTGAACTAACTTTTTGGCTAATGAACAGTTACCAAAGCATCAATTGACACAATTAATAATAAAAAGTATCAACATACAATAAAAAATTATTTTATGAGATATTTTTAATTATTTATAGTGTTATTAATACTTAGATAATAGTTCATTGGTAAATATTTAACCTGTCAATCTTACAAGTGTGACATGAAAATATTTAATTTTTATAAATATGACATCCATGAAATTTGATTTATACACCTGTAAGCCGCTACAGTCAAAGTAGTTATTCTCAGGTAAATAACAAACCAAAAGCTAAAGAATAAGTGCGGTATCCTAAATTGACATAAGTCATGGTTTAGTCTTTTAAGTAATAATTTTTATTTTTATATCTTACGATGGTCTATATCGTTAATTATGAATCAACAAATAAAAATTGCTTATAAATTTTCTTGCTTGAAATTTTTTCTATGAACTAATTTGTTTCTTTGATATGTTAACATATAATTTAATAATGTATAAAATATATTATAATTGAGTGACTAATTTTCTCTTCCTTAATCTTAAGTAGAAAATTCAAATAGGTTAATGACGGATAAATACTTTGATATATACAAAATTAACAACCGGAGAGCAATCTACAAATGTTTGAATTTAGGGGGTGCAAATTAAATATGATGCATGTTTCATTTTATTTGTAGAAACAGTTCACCCAAGTTGGGTATAATTTAACATTAAAATAATAAATACATCTTGATAAGTGAACTACATATTTACCATACAATATTTTTTTTATGATACTCTCACTAGTCCTAAATATAAGATATACCCCTTTGACTTTTATTGAGCAACTTAACAAAGCAAATTAGATCACTAAATTTTAACATATGTCACATGTAATTAGATTATATGTTAGACTATGGGTAGAATAAATTAGTTTTGATGAAAAATATAATTAAAAATTTTTATAATGATTAATTTTAATCTTCATCTTCCCTCGAAGAGTTAAGGAAGTTTAATATTTGGGTTAAGGGTAATATTTACACCTAAAGTATGCATAGAGAATCGAATTTGCTCTAGAAGTATTTATTGGCCCAAATGTATTGTGCAAAGGGTATCATATTCATTCTTATCATTAATATATTAATAGTCCACTTTTTAACGACTAACACATGATTTTTAATGGAAAAGGGTGAATATAATATGCTTTACAAACTCTCGTGGTAAAATTGGGTCAAAAACTACCTTCAACGTAAATATAATCCTATGCTTATACTTTCGGGCAGATATAACCCTCAATTCCAATTTGATGGAGAAATTGGAGTTTCGGCCGAAGGCATAGTTTGACGTCAGAAAATAGCAAGTTAGAGTTTTGAGGAGAAAATTGTGGGAGTCTTCGACAGAGGTGGGGATTTCGCGGCATAAGAAGTTGAAGACAGGGAGATTTCGGAGAAATGGAGGTGGTAGGAGAAGAGATGAGGGGTGATGAAATAGAGAGTGGAGAAATCAAAATCGGATTTGCGGAAATGGATGGTGAGGATGATGTGGTCGACGGTGTGGATGATGTGGTCGACGGTGTGGATGATGTGGCCAACATTTAATTGAACAGTCATCACTTAAGTTTGATGAGTCAATAATTTCTGTTAAGTTTGGTAACAATATTAGATTTGAAGGACTAAAAGTATATTTTTCAAAGATAAATGACTAAATTGAAACTTTATGCAAACATAAGGGACTAAAGGTATACTTTAACCTTATATTTATAAAGACCTTATAGATTAGTTGCTTTCGTTTTCTCTTAAATTCATATTTGGAAATATAGCACTACATTTTCGAACTTGCAAAAGTGAATGTGCATATCCATGTTTGTACATAAAGTGGAACGACATAGAATAGAAAAAATAGGAATGAAACGTTCCGAAAATAGGGTGATTTAAGGAGGGTTTGACCATGGTTAAGGCAATCAAATAAAATATTATACGGTTTCATTTTTCACTTTGCCAAATATCTCATGTTTGTCAATTTTTTATTACAAAAGGTTCGATCAGGTTAGTTGGATCCTGGGGGTTAGTTAGGGTTAAGGCAAGCCTCTAAGGCTCTAACAAACTCTTTACATCAACGAGATTTGAACTCACAGCCACATGGTTGTGAGTCAAATCTCTTTACCAATTGAATCAACATTTGTTAGACATGTTTGCCATTTTAGGGCGTGCCAATTTAATTGAAAAGAGATAAAATCGTTTTAGAGAAAATTACGTTAAAATTGAATTCCAATATGATGTTATTTGTGCACGTTGACTCCTCCACTTTACTTTCTTGCAGTTTTAAGTGAGACTTGCTAAAAATTCGATAAAAAATAACTATTTCTTTTATTTTTTAAGGGTATCTACGCGCTCTGCGTGTTAAGTGAGACTAATCCCTTCCTGTTTCAAAGTCTTATATAGGGGATAGACAATTGACATGTGAGTTTGCTTCATTCATAAGAGTTGAGAATCGAACATTAATCACCTGCTTAAGGGATGAAAGTACTTACCACTCACACCAATCCGTTAAGTTAAATACTCGTGAATTTACACGAATTTCATGTTTGTACCTTAATGAAAATCCTATTAACTTGGTATAAATTCCATCGTAACTTTTTTATTTGATCATACACATGCGTGTGCGCACAAACACACACACACATTCATTTTTTCAAAGTTTGTTAAAATATAAATGCCCATATATATTTAAAATTAAAATTTTATATTTAAAATATATATGATAATTATACATTATTTATATATGATAATTTTTGTTTAATTTCTTGCTAAAATATATCCTAGAAACATGTATTTATTAATGAATGGAAACCCTTACAATTTTACTATTCAAGCTTATTATCCGAGTTTATATTCTTTTAACCATTTTACTTTAATTCGCTAGTTTAACTACCTTGTTTATGAGTAGTATCCAACAAGCTTATGTTATTTTTGTTATATATATATATTATTAAGCAATTAATCAAATACCCTAGATCAAGTTATGATTTTTAATACTAAATTTACTTTAAATAAGATTTGTTTTTGAAATATAAATTATTAATTATATATATAGTTTACTTTTTTTTGGTTAATCATTGCCCGATTTAATCCGGTCTCTAGGAATGTTGCCTATATAAGTAGCGCTTCCCGGTATTTGAACATGTGTTCTCATCCTTATGGGAGTTGTAGTTCACTTACTAGCTCAACCAACTCATTGATATATATTTTACTTTTAGATCACAAAAGTTTAAACTACAAAGGGTCCCGCTTCAACATTATATACCGTTAATTTATGTTATCTATAAAGAGATAATAAGGTGCTTGAACCACAAGATAATAGTTATACAGTTTTTTTATTAGAATAATATTGTAGTGTTTGATGCACGTAACATGAGTAGGATGCTAAATTCAATTGAAATATAACAGCTAGATAATGTTTGTATCATGAGTAGGATGCTAAATGCAATTGAAATATAACAGCTAGAAAATGTATGCTACTTCACGTAAAAATAATTATATTTTGCAATCCACAATAATTTCTTTCCTTTGGAACTAGTATTTTTTTTCTAACCTATCCATTTTAATTAAAGGGAATCTTTTATTAATTAATATATTGTAATTTTCCCAATTTTCGGCATTAGTTCCGAGTATGTTATAAATACGAGGGAAGAGAATATTTAAGGGTAAAATATAAATTGGTACTCCCTACTATCCTTATTATAAGTCATCAACTGTCACTAATTTTTGGTCCTTTATGTAAGTCACTAACCGCATTTAAATAATTCATTTATTAAATTTTTCCCAATATACCCTCATCATCCATGGAAAAAAGAGAACTCTTTAACTGCATTGACTTTTCCTCTTACCATTGTTTGGCTCGACTTGTGGAAAAGTGACTTATTTTTAAACTGATTTATTTGTAAGTCAATTAGAAAATAAGCTCTAAACTGACTTATTTTTTATGTTTGGATGAACTTTGAAAAAATGATTTATTTTCCCGTTTGGCTTATAAACATGTTTGGATGACTTTTTGTTTAAAAGGACTTATTTTTTAGCTAGCTTATTTTTAAGTCATATAGAAAAATAAGCTGACTTATTTTCTGAAATAAGCTACCTTGAGTGGCTTATAAATAAGCTGGGTGAAAATAAGTCCAACTAAACATAAAAAAAAGCCACACACCCAAAATAAGCTGGCTTATTTCTAAAAATAAGTAGAGCCAAATACAATCTTAAACAATGACTAAATTGAAAAAATAAACAAAAGACATTGACCCACTGCAATGGTCGTAGTTTAAAGGAATTAGGCAATTAGCTAATATTCACTCGGGGAAAAAAAGAATGAGCTAATAATTACTTTAAGGGAATTAACCATAAGTTTTTAAATTTAAACCTTTTGGCCAAATGACGGTGATAAAAAATTCCTTGCTAGAGTTATGAGTTATGACATTATTTTCAATAGAAGATTTGGTAAGATTTAGTTTGACTGAAAGATTTTATAGGATATCATCTTAATTAAGTTTTTTATTTATAATTAGTTTTTCCATGATGAGTTACAATAATTAAAAAATAGGAGTAAGTAAAATTATAACTTTGTCGTACTAAAACAAAAAAGATTAATTAAGAAACTAGAGAGGCTACGAGGGATGGCCCACGAGGGTAATGAAAATTCGAGAATAGCAAAGAGGGGAAGGCAGGGCACAATTTGTCTTGTTCACAGAGAAGCGCAAATGTGGAAATGCTCTCATCGGAGCAGCATAGCAGCATGGTGACAAAATACAAAGACAATACTGCCTTTATTAATTACTGTTTGTCCCTACCCCCGATGCTCCCTGCACTACTCTCCACTATACGTACTACACTCCCTTCCCTACTAGCCTCTCTCTCTCTCTCTCTCCCCTGTGTGCTGTGCTGCTGCGTTTGAGGTGTCCTATAACAAACTTGTGACCTCCCTCCCTCTTTAAATTAAATAAAAATATCTGCATTGTCCTTGTAAGTCACAGCTCACCATTGTATTAGTACTATACTACTTAACCAGGGACGGTCAAGGGACTGACCAATCTCTTTGATGGTCTGGTTAAGCCCTCAGCTTGTTGATTAAGTTGCATTTTTTTATTACTCCCTCCAATCCTAAATATAAGAACTGGTTGACTTTTTTTTGAAGATGTTAAAGTTACTAAATATGTTATTAAATTATGACATATTTTATATATTTTTAGATTATTCATAAGTTTATAGGTTAGATAAACTAGTTTAAGGGGGAAAATTAGGCAAATAAATTTATAATTGACTTATATTTTAGTTTTTAGGATTTTTCAAAAAAGTAAACTAGGTCTTATATTTAGGACCGGAGGGAGTACAAAATTAGGAAAGAGTTTGACTCATCCATAATATTTATGGTATACTCCTAACTCATATTCCAATTTCGGCCAACAAAAAAAAACTCATAATCCAATAGAACCTATCTCTATGTGGATTCTGAAGCATGACCAATAAACATTTTATTTCTATCCACATAGATAGATGCGCTTAAAATGGAACAACAATTAAGTGATATTTTCCACTAATCAAATACTTAACAAAATGGTCAAATGTCTTTGGTAGCTTAACCAACGACCAATGAGTGATTAAGTTTTTCATTCTACTATATAGTACTTTGCTTTTGTTGAATTTTTTATGATCCCTTGTTGAGTTAAAAAGTAGCTATTTGTCATTTTATTATACTTAAGTAAATATATAATCAAATATTATATATATATATATATATATATATATATATATATATATATATATATTCCAATTTATAGGTAATTGCCTTTTTATAAAATAGAAATCTTCGGAGTTATATATAAATTCAACCACAATTAGATTGCTTGAGCTACTTATACAAAAGGTTAGTGGAGTTTTTTTTTTCAATTTATCTCAATTTAACTTTTTATAATTAAGTTTTCTAACTTACAAAGGGATATTTTTTCTTGCCAACCAGTTACAAAGTGATATTTGATCTATTTAAGTGTGAAAATAATGTAAAGACATTGATTTACTATTTTTTAGTTCTGGATATAAGATTAGATTGAGAAAATTAGGTAAGTTAAATAGTATGGTATAAATTTTTCTAAAGCAATTTAACAATAGTCTTTCATTGTCTCTTCTCTTTTTTATTTGAATATTGTTAAGATTAATGATCTATCTTTCAATAAGGATTTGAGTGTGTAGTAAATTAATGTGAGAAATACGTCAAAGTTTGAACTCGTCAGTGACAATTATTTAAATTAATTATTTATTAATCACCCACTTGAATACCTCAGTATTCTCTTAGTATAAAATATTTATATATAAATAACTCAAAATTATCCGAAATAAACTGCTAAAAAGAAAGTAAATTCGTCATGTCTATGAAGACTGGCTAAAAGCCAAAAATTTAATTGAATTGTAATATCTTGAATGATCCTCTGTTTTTACTTTTTTTCGGCGAGTTGATAGGTCTAATTTAATGTCGTGCCTTTTGATTTCCGTAGCTTCATTTAATAATGCCCTGACATTCAAATCTCATGTTCCGGTGACTCTAGCTAGCCTAATAATCTAATACTCCTACTATATGTCTATAAACAACAGGGAAGGAAGAAGGGGAAAGACAAGTTGGAGATATCCCTCACCCTGAATTCGTTTCAAACCAATCACAGTCTCATCATCCCATGGTTTCGTTACCATCTTGCCAGTGCCCCCATATCTAGTTGGTTTTCTAATGTCATACTATCGTATTAAAATAATAAAATGTATAATGTTCTTGCACTCCTTTAAGTAACACTTATTTGTATAGTTTTTAAATATAAAGATATTAAATAAATTTTTAAAATATAAATGATATATGTAATGTAATATGCTTTTTTATGAGACAACACGTGCTAGGAAACAATAAATTAGTGACATAATTTAGCTATAAAATTTTGTCTACGTTATAAAAATGTGGCATTTGGATGTTCATAACTTTCTATTTCTATAGAATTCCTTTTCTCCATAATGACTATCATTTCTAAAGGTTAAAACTTATGTCATAATGTAAATTAAAATCTATGTTTATGATAATGTAACATTTGCTTTGGTATTAGCCTATAAATAGAGGCACACCACAAATGGTTGGATGTACTATGAAAACTATGTAAATGAGAATCATTTATTCTATTCATGTACTATTTTCTCTCTTCTTTCTTTATCTTCATCTCATCCTTCTTCATCTTCTTCATATTTTCTTTATTTTTATAACACATTATCAGCACGAAGTTCTAAGCAATTGAGGTAGATTTCTTATATAATGTTTCTTATATATGTACTCTTATATATTATATTACTTGTGTGTGTGTGTATTATTACTTATATATATATATATATATATATATATATATATATATATATATATATATATATTTATTTATTTCTATTTACTTGCATCATATCTTTGTTAGAATCTTAAGTTTTGATGGTGACTAAGGTATGATATGGTCTAGTACTTAAGAGAACATAATCAGCACTTAGGAAGGATTAGATGACATGGTTAGAATCCTGAGTTAGATCACTTGAGAATGTAAGATCACTTCCGGATAGATTAGGACTTGCGCATGCGGATGAATGTTTTCATCCCCCAGCATCAGCAAGTAAATCACTGGGAAATAACTTAGTCCATGAGAATTAGGTACACAAAACCTTAAGACTAAGCTATGTTTCAATCGGAAGTGAGTTTGCTTCCTGTTAGACTTAGACTGGCGCAGAGCGACAGAATAGATATTACCCCAAGCGTCAGTGAGTCTACTTCCCCAAGTGAAAGCGCTTCCTGTTAGACTTAGACTGGCGCAGAGCAATAGAATAGTTATTACCCCAAGCGTCAGTAAGTCTACTTCGCCAAGTGAAAGCACTTCCTATTAGATTTAGACTGGCGCAGGTTGATAGACTAGATATAACCCCGAGCGTCAGCGGAAATGCAACATCAAGTGAAGTTGCTTCCTGTTAGATCTTGACTGGCGCAGACTGATAGAATAGATTTCACCCTAAGCGTCAGTGAATTCACCACGTCAAGTAAAAGTGCTTCCGATAGCTCAGTGACTAGCGCTGAGTGGTGGAATTAAATAGACTAAGCGAGAGCAAGTCATATTGAACTAAATCCCTCATCAAGCGAATTTACTTCCGGATGTAGAAGTGCTTCCGGATACCCCTTAGATTTAGGGATCACCCACTGCATGAGACTATATGATTATATTACTAAACTAACGTTCAAGTGCAGCACACTCAGTAAGGTTGCTTCCGGATGAGAAGTTACTTCCGCAAGCAAAAAGAATGTCTGAACGTTCAAGAGATGCAGTGTCAGAATGCTTATGTCAGAGCAGAGGTGTCAGGACTACTTTTCAGAAATAAAGCAAGTCAACCCTGCTGAAGCATTTAAGAAGATGTTCCTTCCAACGGTAACAAGAGGATAACAGACATATTCAAACAACATTGTTACCTACCAAGCATGAGGAGTATGAGAACATAATCTGAAGATTCACTCAAGGTGTCAAAGCTCATACTGCCCACAAGAGTCAGAGTCCATAAGAGAGCTTCTGATAGCAAGAGAGGATCCAATAGCAAAGCACTCTTATCATTCATGGACAAGTGCTTGGAAGACAAAGTTCCTCTATGTGATAGCAAGCAAAATGTTAGAGTCCACGAGCTTCAGATAGCAAGAGAGCTTCCGATAGTGAGTCTCTTAACATCCTGGACTTATGCTTGAGGAACGAAGTCCTCTCTGACAGCAAGCAAGAGTCGGACCGTACAAAGTGTTCAGATGTCAGAACGACTTTTGTCAGAATAGTATTGTTAGAACAGTGTTGACAGAACAGCATGGTCAGAGCACCTTTTTAGATAAAGCAAAGTCAACCCTGCTGTGCATTAATGAGGACAACGTAAACAAGGCCCCAACGTCTATAATCAAACGATCTTATTGCCTCTCCAACGGCTAGATATTCAGAGACTGGTATAAAAGGGATGTTCTTCATTTCTGAAGGGAGGGGCTTGAAAAAGAGAGAGAGAACAGAGCTTATTGTCTGAAACACTATTCTACATTCCTCTCATCTTCTACTCTCGGACTTAGATATGTAATATTCTTAGAGAGTGATTCTTTTGTGCTTAAGTGAGTAACACCATCTACTCTTAGAGAGAGTCATTCGAGCTTAAGTGTTTAGCACAATCAGTTCATAGAGTGAACATAATTGTAATCTTACATTTTGTAAGGGGGAGCATTTAGAAGTTTTCTAAATCTCCATAGGTTGCAAGTTTGCCCGTAAAACTTGCATTTGTAAGGTTTGCAGGTGAACCCGTTGTAAAACCTGTGGGTTGTTAGGTGAACCCGTGCTCGTAAAACCTAAAGTGTAAAGGCTTCTCTTGTGCCCGGTTTAAACAAGAATAGTGGATTGGAAATCTCAGGTGTAGCCTGGGGACTGGATGTAGGTCTGGGTGACCGAACCAGGATAAATTTATGTGTGCATATACTTATACTTGATCATTCTATTTTGCATCACATAGCATACTGACTTGTGCATAGCATTATTTATTATCATCATCACCGAGCACAAGCAGTCTTTCGAAAAGAGTTTAAGTTTTTATTCCCTCACCCAATTCACCCCCCCCTCTCTTGGGTGACAGCCACGAATTTCATTTGGTATCAGAGCAGGTCACTTGTTTAAAGGATCCAACGATCTCAAGTGTAAAGACCTTGGCTGATTTGGGTTAAAATGTTTTCCAAAGGCCTTGATCATACCATTCCACCTGTGTTAGAAAATATTGATTTTTGTTGGTGGAAAGCAAGAATGGAAAGTTTTATAAAATCCACTAGTTTGAAAATGTGGGATATTTTTGAAAATGATTTTGATTTCAAACCAAGAGGAAACTGGACTGAAAAGGAGAAAAATTTGTTTTCCTTAAACATTAGAGCAATGCAAATTTTATACAAAGGCTTAACTGAAAAGGATTTCCAGAAAATCAAACATTGCTCTAGTGCTAAAGATATTTGGAATACTCTTGATGTGATATATGCTTCTAACCCATCTCTTGAAAGCACAGCTGTCCCAAGCTCAACTCGTGCTCTTTGTGGATCATCTACTGATGAGCTTCTGGAAGCCGATATTGAGGAAGCAGGCTTCAGTAAAGAGAGTATCCATTTCTGCCTAGAAGATTCAGAAAGTGAGGTATCTGAATCTGAACTTGAACTCTCTGAATTGCAAGATGCATACAATGAGTTATATACCGAATATTGTAAACTTGCAAAAGAACTTCTAGGCTTAAAATAAAAGGATAGGAAACCTGAAAAACTAATTTCTTCTTCTACGTCCAAAGTTTCCAAGGTTTCTCTTAAAGAACTAGTTGTTCCGATAGTTAGCCCACGATCGGCAGAGAAAACTTCAACATGTCTTGAAAAATGTTTTGATTGTAAACACGTGTTGAAGGAAAAAGAAAAGCCTTCAAAAGAAACTGAGATTTCAAAGGAACAAAAAGCTTTTCTAAAAGAAACTAATCATGATAATGATAGAAAATCTCATTTTGATTATCATTCCATTATCTGTCATTATTGTGGTAGATTAGGACATATTTCTCACACATGCAGTCTTAGAAGAAATACAAATGTGAGAAATAAGTTTGTATGGATTCCTAAAGGACAAGTAAGGTCCAGTGCTAACCATGTAGGACCCAAGTACAAATGGGTACCAAAACATCCTCCTAGTGCCTTACTTGTGCAGGATAGATCAAGAGTTCCTCTCATCCCAAAGAAGAGAACTCGTGGTGATGCAACTGCTGAAACCCACTGGTACAATCATAAGAAGCTGTCGGCCACCACAAGGGACAATGGTTCTGTCTCAAGGATGAGCTATCACAAAGTTCCATTCAACTATCCTGAGAAGAACAAGAGAGAGTGGATTCCTCGATCATCATTGAAAAGGCTCTTGAATCCTACCTCTCAGAAGAAAGTGCTTCGAATCAAGGATAAGTATAGAAGATCTCCTTGGGTAAGCAAGGGATCACTTAGCAACGAAGCATTTGATAGTAAAATCTCCTATGCTAATGTTAGATGGACTTATTGAGATTTTACATTAAGCATCCTAAGGTGTGAACATTATATTCATCATAGAAGAAAGCTTGAAGAAATAAGTAATGTTCATAATCTACATACTGTCCATGACTATCTTGATCAAAAACCTTGTATATCCTTGTGCATATAGTCATGAAAGATTCACCATGCCATACACATAGGACGTAATCTAAATGCATGTGAACTATATATAGCCTACAAACTGACCTTCAGATCCAGACTTGGATACAAAAGGAAGGAACTATCTGGTATTTTGTAGGAAGGGCAATCCGAAGGTTCAGCAAGACAAGGGTGAAGAAGACCCTTGCTAAAAGGAAGATCTCCTCCCCCCACAGTGAGCCATCTGATTCATGTGCCCCCAACAATCTGCTAGCTCAGAGGCAAACTTGAGATAGCGCTGAGTGATCAACCTGCGGAGATACCTTCTGCTGAACCTGTGTCTCCCTCTGCGCCAGCACCCAATCTGAGTGAAGAGCTGTGTATGAAGTATGGGTTCAAGAGGCCAGAGATGCCAGTGGTAGTGATCACAAAGTAAATTCATCCCTCTGCACCAGCTCCAATCCATCCTATTAGCCTCAGCAAGACTCAGGACTGTACCTCATCTGAACAATTAGTCAAGTCTTGATAAGCATTCGTCACGCATAGATTTTGGTACTGCTCTAAATATAGATTCCATGCATTGCCAACCAAAATCAAGCGAGCTACTGCTAGATGCGAATGGAGCTATGGTGATATCATTCTTACCTTCCTCTTTACTTGAATAATCACTTGGCTAGTAAATGCATGATGGGCTCAACAGCTTTTATTTCTCTGAAACTGATATGATTTCCCTTATCTGTGATGAACACTTATTTTCTGTAAAAACGACCCTATCATATCAAATTCATTTTCTGATATAATGCATACAGATTTTACAAATTCAAGAAGTCCGACACCTTGAAACTGAACCTTCTTCAAAACCTTCTGAATTTGTGCATGTTGAATCATTGTGTTCTAAGATTTCTGACATTGTTAAGATGATTCGGAACTAGTTTCAGAATTTTGACACTAAAACTAAAAATCTTCCTCAGAGTTTTTCATATGGTGTCTAAATCATTTTACTCATATATGCTTAGTGAATTCTTTTAAGGGCACCTCTCATGGAAGAAAATGGTTTATGCATTCACCTTGATTTTTGAAAGATCCTTTTGAAATACAAACTTTCAAAACAGATTCTGATCCTCTTTAAACCTACATGACAACCGTACCTCATGATAGCACTCAAAAGCTATTTCTGATTTTCCATTTCATGTGGTATCTCTTGCATCAACTTTTTCAATGCATAAGCAGCTATGGTTTCGAGAACAATACATCCCTCTTAATTACATCTTTAAGTTCTCAATCTACTAATGATCTCAGTTCAAGTTTGTGGTTTAAGAATGTTGACACAGATTATTGAAGCTTGAACAATGAATATAACCAAGAGAGAATGACAACGAAAATGTCTCTTATCAAGATGTGTGGAATGGCTATACCAAACCTGAGAAACTTTCGCCGATACACATGAGCATTTCTATCCCTTACATATTCTGTTGTGAAATTAAATGGATAGTCTCTCTCTTGTCTGACATGCATTAGAAATCTTAGGAAATGCCTTGAATTAAACTCTGCTAGATCTGTAAAACATGGCATAGTATCACAAGCATGCTATAATCTGTATTAATTTCAAGCTTGTTGATATCCTAAGAACAATGAGATCACATTGAGCATATCTAGAAGAACTCGAGCTAATATTTGGAAATTATTCTCGTAATCATATGCTGAAATTTGATTGTTTTTGTAAACCGAATTTAGTCTTAAAATCAAACTATTCTGTGAGCATGAAAATTTCCAGTATTTCATTTTTGTGAGGATGAAGATTTTTTTCAAAATTTCATAGTGTTAATAATTCACTTGTCCTCATGATCTAACATGAACATCCTTGAGGCATATTTATTGAACTATACTTGCTTATGAAACTCTGAAAATATGCCACCTGTTTGATACTCTTTGTACTATCACATTGATATTTATCTATGAGAGTAAATAGAGTTCATGTCTTGATAGTGAAACTATGTGAACGTATAGACAATTTCAAAATTAGTTTTCACATAATCATTGCTCATATTTTCTTAAACCAATTAGCAAGCATGATTTCTTAAAATTATTAACTTGTGCTGATTAACACAGATTGACTTGAATGTCCTGAGGATGGTCTTCAATGTTAAATCTTAAGTTCTTTCACTGACCATCAGAAAGCATTTGTTTCCTCAAGAATATGCAGGACCAATCATCAAGTTTGAGCAAGGTTGCTTTCACAACAATCAGCGCCTTCGATAGCAGGCCAACTATTGAACCATGGGAAGAGTAGAGTGACTGCCCAGTCATGTCTGCTTGTGGTTGTAGCTCAGCTTGCCGAAGCGAATCATCAAAGCACTTGCGCTAGGGGTTTCCACTTGAGATAGCACACCTCTTGAAGATGTCAGGAAGCATGCTTATCTGCGTATGATTCAGATTCCTGAATCTAATAGAGTATGAGGACCCCTCATCTGTGGTAATATCTACACCTTACCATCTCTTATATATGATACATACATGGCATTGGTAAGGGTGTCAATTTAAGATGCTTTTCTCAATCTGCATTGACCTCAAAATCATCCTCTACCTTAGAAAATCATCCCAGCTCACACATCTGTATCCTTTATATGACACGCTGGAAAGTAATTGATAACATACCTCTCTTATATGCTTCTATTCTTGATCTTATGATGATTAATTTTTAATATAGAAGAAAAGTAGATGGACATTACTTGTTAATGATTCCTTGAAAATAGAGAGTCACATGCTGTCATCGATAATAAACTCTTAAGATGCTGTGATGAAATTTGTTTGGAAATTATTTTTGGCACTTTTAAAATCACAAATTTCATTTGATTTCATTTCATTTCATATGGTATCACAAATTTCATTCGGCATTCAATTATTTCATTTGATACCACAAGTTCAAACTCACAGATCTCATTTGATTACATTTGGTATCAGATTTCATCTCATTTGAATTTAAAATCACATATTTCATTTGATATCATAATCATCATTTTTAAACACATCAAAATTATTTTTGATATCACGTTAATCAAATCGAGAGGATCAAAATTACTTTTGATATCGTTTACATTTGGAGAGAATTTTCACCTTCAAAAAGAGAACTTTTTTTTGTATGTTTTGCTCTTGACTTAATCCTTGAAAAACATGTTTAGCTATCCTACATAATGATTAGGGCGAATACAATCATTTAGGATCATGAATCATTATTGTTTTCCTTGATAATTCTCGTACGTTGTATTGAATAGTCTAGAACAAATCCTTATTAACGATACATAGGGAGAAATATTAGGTAGAAAGCCCATTCCGAGGAGAACGTTAGGAGTATCCCCATCCCTATTAAGGCTAGCTTGCACTTGTTGAATTTTGATGAAGCCAAAAGGGGGAGAGAGATGAGAGATGAGACATGAGTTGTCTAGAGATGAGATATGAGATGAGACATGAGATGTCTAGAGCTGAAAGGTAAGATAAGATATCTAAGTTTAATTATAGCTCTGGGAGTGCTCTGGGAGTGATCTAAGTTTAATTATGTTCTCTAGTCATCTATGGGTTTGTCATCATCAAAAAGGGGGAGAATGTTAGAATCTTAAGTTTTGATGGTGACTAAGGTATGATATGGTCTAGTACTTAAGAGAACATAATCAGCACTTAGGAAGGATTAGATGACATGGTTAGAATCCTGAGTTAGATCACTTGAGAATGTAAGATCACTTCCGGATAGATTAGGACTTGCGCATGCGGATGAATGTTTTCATCCCCCAGCATCAGCAAGTAAATCACTGGGAAATAACTTAGTCCATGAGAATTAGGTACACAAAACCTTAAGACTAAGCTATGTTTCAATCGGAAGTGAGTTTGCTTCCTGTTAGACTTAGACTGGCGCAGAGCGACAGAATAGATATTACCCCAAGCGTCAGTGAGTCTACTTCCCCAAGTGAAAGCGCTTCCTGTTAGACTTAGACTGGCGCAGAGCAATAGAATAGTTATTACCCCAAGCGTCAGTAAGTCTACTTCGCCAAGTGAAAGCACTTCCTATTAGATTTAGACTGGCGCAGGTTGATAGACTAGATATAACCCCGAGCGTCAGCGGAAATGCAACATCAAGTGAAGTTGCTTCCTGTTAGATCTTGACTGGCGCAGACTGATAGAATAGATTTCACCCTAAGCGTCAGTGAATTCACCACGTCAAGTAAAAGTGCTTCCGATAGCTCAGTGACTAGCGCTGAGTGGTGGAATTAAATAGACTAAGCGAGAGCAAGTCATATTGAACTAAATCCCTCATCAAGCGAATTTACTTCCGGATGTAGAAGTGCTTCCGGATACCCCTTAGATTTAGGGATCACCCACTGCATGAGACTATATGATTATATTACTAAACTAACGTTCAAGTGCAGCACACTCAGTAAGGTTGCTTCCGGATGAGAAGTTACTTCCGCAAGCAAAAAGAATGTCTGAACGTTCAAGAGATGCAGTGTCAGAATGCTTATGTCAGAGCAGAGGTGTCAGGACTACTTTTCAGAAATAAAGCAAGTCAACCCTGCTGAAGCATTTAAGAAGATGTTCCTTCCAACGGTAACAAGAGGATAACAGACATATTCAAACAACATTGTTACCTACCAAGCATGAGGAGTATGAGAACATAATCTGAAGATTCACTCAAGGTGTCAAAGCTCATACTGCCCACAAGAGTCAGAGTCCATAAGAGAGCTTCTGATAGCAAGAGAGGATCCAATAGCAAAGCACTCTTATCATTCATGGACAAGTGCTTGGAAGACAAAGTTCCTCTATGTGATAGCAAGCAAAATGTTAGAGTCCACGAGCTTCAGATAGCAAGAGAGCTTCCGATAGTGAGTCTCTTAACATCCTGGACTTATGCTTGAGGAACGAAGTCCTCTCTGACAGCAAGCAAGAGTCGGACCGTACAAAGTGTTCAGATGTCAGAACGACTTTTGTCAGAATAGTATTGTTAGAACAGTGTTGACAGAACAGCATGGTCAGAGCACCTTTTTAGATAAAGCAAAGTCAACCCTGCTGTGCATTAATGAGGACAACGTAAACAAGGCCCCAACGTCTATAATCAAACGATCTTATTGCCTCTCCAACGGCTAGATATTCAGAGACTGGTATAAAAGGGATGTTCTTCATTTCTGAAGGGAGGGGCTTGAAAAAGAGAGAGAGAACAGAGCTTATTGTCTGAAACACTATTCTACATTCCTCTCATCTTCTACTCTCGGACTTAGATATGTAATATTCTTAGAGAGTGATTCTTTTGTGCTTAAGTGAGTAACACCATCTACTCTTAGAGAGAGTCATTCGAGCTTAAGTGTTTAGCACAATCAGTTCATAGAGTGAACATAATTGTAATCTTACATTTTGTAAGGGGGAGCATTTAGAAGTTTTCTAAATCTCCATAGGTTGCAAGTTAGCCCGTAAAACTTGCATTTGTAAGGTTTGCAGGTGAACCCGTTGTAAAACCTGTGGGTTGTTAGGTGAACCCGTGCTCGTAAAACCTAAAGTGTAAAGGCTTCTCTTGTGCCCGGTTTAAACAAGAATAGTGGATTGGAAATCTCAGGTGTAGCCTGGGGACTGGATGTAGGTCTGGGTGACCGAACCAGGATAAATTTATGTGTGCATATACTTATACTTGATCATTCTATTTTGCATCACATAGCATACTGACTTGTGCATAGCATTATTTATTATCATCATCACCGAGCACAAGCAGTCTTTCGAAAAGAGTTTAAGTTTTTATTCCCTCACCCAATTCACCCCCCCCTCTTGGGTGACAGCCACGAATTTCAATCTTTACCTCTTTCGGAGTATTAGAGAGGTTGTCACAATGAATTTAATTGGTCATTTCACCGCCTATAATTCATACGTCCTTTAATTTCTCACAAAAAATCTCCTTCAACACATTATCAGCACGAAGTTCTAAACAATTTGTTATGTTATTTACTTTTATAACACACCCTCCGGTCCTATGACCTAGTTGACTTTTTTGGAAAATCCTAAAAAAGTAAAATAGGATAATTATAAATTGATGATTCACCTAATTTTCCCCTTAGACTATTTTGTTTTATCTATAACCTAATGGATAATCTAAAAATATATCAAATGTGTCATGATTCAATAGTCTATTTCGCAACTTTAACCTCTCCAAAAAAAAGTCAATTAGGTCTTATATTTAGGACCAAAGGTAGTATTATATTTCTTGTTAATTTTCAATTTATTATAATGGCCTGAAGCCATGATATTCCCAAATTTATATTATTACCTGAAGTCTCATCACTTTAATCGGTATAAGATCATCTTAAATTTTCTTTTAAAAAAATGGCATGAAAAGAGGAGTGACACTTTGATATCCTAAAAAAAAATATAAGTCCCTGAAGGCTAATGACAAAGGACTATAAGGCCTTAAAGGCTAATGACAAAGGATTTAACATCAAATCATATAAAATAGATTTTCGGTTTGAATGATATTTGATGTGGTCTTAAAAAAATATTATGAGAAAATATGGCAAGAAGTCATATATAAAAGAAAGAAAATTTTATAAAATAATTAGATGTCATATGAATAAGTATATGAACAAAAGTCATATGAAAAATAATTTACAAAATGACTAGATGTCATATGAATAAGTATGTATCAATATATTATTATGATACAAATAAATGAAATATTGATAACCCCTGAAGGATCAATGATGTTTATTTTCAATTATTATCTAATGTTATTTATTTCATTATTTATGTCAATTATCAATCATTTATATATATATATATATATATATATATATATATATATATATATATATATATCCTATATTATACTTTCATAATATGTCATGTTATATATTTTCTTCCGTAATGATATTATTTTTTTTTGTGGGAGAAATACGTAAAAAAAAAGTCCTGAAGACTAATAGCATATTTTGCTATAATGACACATGAATAATGATCATGTTGTTAATTAAGGACACCAATGTTTGGTGTAACATCCCAAAAATTTAATTGAAGATTAGTGGTAATTTAAGATTTAATTTTGGAATTAATTATGAGTTTAGGGAGCTCTAAGGTGAGAATCATATGGATTGAATCATTTTGGAGAATAAATTAATTCCTTTTAGAAATTAATATACTTATATTCTTTAGAAATTAAAGGAGAAATAGTAAAGACTTAAACTATTGATTGGAGAAATGTATATAAGTTGGTATATATTACCTTTATAATTTGTTTTTAGATAGGAAATTAGAATGAAAGAGTAAATAAATATAGATGCGGGGGCAGTATAGTAATTTTCCCTCTTTGCCTAACCTAACAAATTCTAATAAAACACTCACCTCCCTCCTTCCTCATCAAAAATCGACGGCTGCCTCTTCCCCCACCCACCATTTTTGTTTTTCTCCATTATAACACACACAAATCTCCATTCCTCACCTCATTCCTCCTCCCTAGATGCTTAGAAGCTCGATCTACTGTTCGTTCTTAACTCCCTCCGTTCGTTCTACGCTAGATCGCCGTGCTCCTCCATGGTTTTTGTTGTTTTCTTCGTCCTCCGACGAGCTGCGGCGGCCAACGGCGGCAGGAGAGGTAACTCGTTTGGTCTCCTTTGTTTCTCAAGCTATTGTTTCTCTTTGAGTCCGATTTTTGCACCTAGCTTTTCTCCTTTAATTTTTGGGTCTGTCCGCCTTCTCTAGTGGCTGTTTCCGGCGGACAGAGCGGCAGCCGACGCGTTTGGCGTACTCCGGCGAGTTTCCGACGAGATTGGAACTGAGAAATTGTCATGGGTAATCTTTCCTTCCTTATTTCCTTTGGTGTCAAACTTTTTTCAAAGAGGAATAGTTAGGGTTTGAACTGATTTTTGAAATCTGGGCTAGGGTGGATAATTTTGCTAATTTGGTTGTTCTTCCATTATTATTTGAGTTATAAAATGGTGATGAATGTGTCAGTTTGTTTGGATTTCATCATATGTGAGAATTTTCTTATTCACAAGTTCAAATAAGGTAGAATTTTTGGGTAATCTGAATCATATGCCTCTTGAGGTTGGAGTTAACAGTTGTGATATCAAATCAGGATTATTTCTAACTAATATATGGAGTGAGAGTGTTTTACCTTGGATTACAATGGAGTTTTGACAATTTTAGTGTTTATAAGTTAGTGTTTAAGAGTGATTTTGAAAATGCAGCAAGGATCCTAGTGGTTTATGATGGTAACTTGATTATGAAAGTTGTATTGGTAGAAGTTGAGTATTTGTGGAGATATGATATGTGGCCTAAGGTGGGAAATGGGGAAATCAAGGAGTGAAACAATAAAGTGATGGGTGGTTTAATGATTTTGTTAGTCCTAATTGTTATTTGTTAAATGGTGTGGATGATTAGAGTTAATAGGTAGTGATGAATGTTGGCCTATACGAGTTTGGGATTTTGTGATAATTATAGTTGTAGAGAGTTTTTATAACCTATGGTTTGTTTTGTAGGGTTGGAAGAAAATTTCCTCATGGTGTTTGTCAAAGTTGACCCTTTAGGTGAGATATTTAAAATCTATAATGGTTTAAACGAAGTGGTTTAAACATTGTCATGAGTTTTGATGATCTAACGGTTCCTATAAGTTATTGATGTTTAGCTATTATTGTGGACCTAAGGTATTGAGAAAACATTGACTTGAGATTGAATAATGATGATGTGAATCACGTTGGCTTAAAATTGGATTCATGAGATACTTGGAAGAGTAAATGCTAATTAAGGTGAGAAATGGTTTTGTGTGGGTGCAATAATTAATTGTTAGTGATTGTGAATGAGTTCTCATAGTTCAGTTATAAATTTAATGGACTTTGGATTAGTTGATTTATTTGGATGATCGGGTGCTAGTAATCTTATTTTAAGGTAGAATTGGTACAAGCATCCTTGGAGTGAATTGGAGGTTAAATGATGTATGCTCGTAATTATTTATTCAGGTGTCCAATTCTTGTTTCTGTTGTGTTCTTTAGTATGCATAAGTATCTTGAAGTAAGAATTTAATAATTTTGAAGTGTTAGTGAAGTTTGATTTGGATTGAAAATAGATTTCTAGGATAGAGAATGTAAATAAGGGGATTGGGTAGTAATGTGAATACGAGAGAGACGTAAAATATGAAGTAGAAATGATATTGATTTATCATTTTGTATTATATTATTATAGGATTGGAAGTGATGTGGGCTTTTGGTGGCATCAAGAAAGAAAGGATGAGAAATCGCGTAAATTGCTAAGGGCGACAGGTAATCACACTTAACCTTGCTATAACAATGAGGGTGACGTTAGTTGGGGATTTCTAAAATCCTTTCTCACCCTCTCTATACATATATTATCTTGAAAAGGTATTTTTATATAAAACAGGCTATCGGGTGCCTTTCAAACACGATTATTTTCATATAAAAGATTTTGACACATTATATATGTAGTATCCTGTCTGGTGGTGCTGGATATTTTGGAATGTGGTGACATATTTGCAGGTGCTGGATATTGAGAGGTTGTGAGTATAGAAAATGAATTAGATGTGAGTTGAGATTTTGGAGAGTTATGTTAAGGGAAGATATTATGGATAATAGATTGAAAGGTGATGTGAGTAGTGTATGATGTTGATTATTGTGGATGAGATATTGATAGGGATATGGTGAGCATTGCATGACACTGAAATTGATGTACCATCGCGCGATGATAACTGTCGATAGGCCAATCGACAGTTATTTGTACTGATGATCCTTTTCGGATTGATTAGACCGGGGATCATAGGTCAACTTATTGAGAGAAAGTGACCTACGGTTGTTTGGCAGTGGAGAGCCCAACCGTTCCCGTTCTGTAATGGAAACAGATTTGGGGTTCCCTCTCTGGAGATTGCCAGAGAGGGAAATTGTCCCCTCAATATGGAGAGGGACACAGTGTCAAATCATATAGTGAAGAATAGATGCTTGAATGCACCGTGGTGGCACAATGCATCTGTAGGTGAGTGTGAGAGTTGTTGTGGTAGTATTAGTTGATTGGAGTATGGAGATGTTGAATTGATTTGGTTTGAAGGTGAATGTTGGACTTGAGTGAGCATGGAAGAAACCTTTGTATATATATTACATTCTGGTTTTTATATCTGTGGTACCCTTTAGATGCCCTCACTACCGCACATCTCACTGTTATAGTGAGTTAAGCGGTGATTACTGGGACAAATTGTCTCATCCCACGATTACTGACATTTTTGCAGGTATTCATGCACAGGCGCGAGCATCAGGAAAGGGAATTAGGTAGTAGAAGTTATATAGTTTATTTAGAATTGTATATTGCCAATTTGTATAGGCCTGCATTCGTTTCCGCATGTATATATATTTATCTATGGTTTGATATTTATTAGTTCTGTTTATTAACCATGTTAGGCAAATCCTTTCTAACATGGTTAGCTTTTAATTATCCATGATAGCACCTGTATTGTATCAGGAAATTCTTTTCTATCATGGATAGTATTTCATCATTAGGAAATTCCTTTCCTAACTATGATAGGACTTTGATATTATGGAAATCCTTTTTCTATCATAGTTAGTAAAGAGGTTATTAGATCTAAAATGGATATCATTAGTTAATTAGGGAATTAGTAACAGAGTGTTACAACTTGGTTATCAGTATTTGGTATACGATAACCTAGGACTGTGCTGCATTGCATATAGATTGACAATATACATTCTTAGTATTCCCTTCCTTATGTGCATGAATATCTGGCCTTTTGAGAGGAATATCAATCATCCCGTGGTGGGGAGAGAGTGATAAGCGCAATTGAATAGGTATTGTGGAGAGGTTGAGAAGAATATAAAAAGAATAATGAAATAAGTAATGATATTGATAAGAATTTTATAAGAATGACGAAATAAGGATGCTTCTCTGGGGTCTCGATTATAGTTATGTGCCGGTGATTTAACCGGTTCCTAGTCGCCTTGGGGGTTAAATGCAAGTTATTTATAAAACCAAGGATTGTAACGAGTGGTACAACCCCGGATCGTTCGCAAGGATTCTAATGATCTACCTAAGCTACTAAATGCAATTGAAACAAACAAAGGAATTAATATGGGGGTTTGGTTTAGAAGATCATCTAATTAAACTACTAAATGTAAATACATATTTTTGGATTTTCGGGGTAAAATGGAATGATAGATGACAATCAATAAGATGAGGGCTCTCTTGGTTAGGGTCTTAGTGGCAAACTTGGGCTCATACATTAGGGGGTGTGAGGAGTAATTGGGCCAATATCATCCAACTAGGAGCTTGTCCCAATTACTCTTGTGGATTAGATTGGGGAATTGTATTGAATACTACAATAGGAGTTCAATTAATTAAATTACCCAAGCACTAGTGAACTTGGCAATTCAACCTAAATAAACTCAACCATAACAATTAACATAAGCATCAACATCAACAAGCTAATTGATTAAATCATCACACATGACATCATGCAAGACAATAAAACCACAAAAACTCCAATTGAATTTAACACTAGGGAAATTAAGTTCTCAACACAAGACCCAATCCATCAACACAAGTATCTTATCAACAATTACATATTCATAGTCTCAACAACACATAAAATCTGGAAATTCCAAGAGAAATACCAAATACAATATGTTGGAAGTCATAAATATAAGATTGAAACAAGAAAAACTCCCCTATTGTAGAACCCTAGCTTGCGCCACTTTAACCCATCACCAAGAGAGCTTAAGGGAGCCTAGCTACACATGGAAGAAGATGAAGCCACCAAGAGAAGCTCCAATGCCCAATTCATGGTAGAAGGATGGTGGAAAAGTGAAGAAATGGTAGAGAATATGGTGGAAATGAAGTTGGAATGCATATAAATGAGTTGGAATGAGTGGGGAATGGAGAAAATTGAAGAACCCTAGGTTGGGACACTTATTTTCGGCCAAAGGGTGCTTGGAGAGAGGTTTGGGGGCTCTTAGAAAGCTTATATAGGGTCAAGAAACCCTAAAAATCGCGTCTGATTTTTGACAGTGTCAGGCTCGCCGGTGGCTCGCCAACTGGCGAGCAAGTGGCGAGTTACCCGAATGTACTCGCCAGTGGCTCGCCAACTGGCGAGCAAGTGGCGAGTGGCTCGCCAGTGGCTCGCCAGTTGGCCTGCCTCAGGACTAAAATGCAAACTTCATCCAGAAACGTTATTTTGACCCATTTTTTTGAATCTTCACCTTCAACCTCCCAACCTACATATTCAAATGTCTCAAAGGTAGCATCAAAATGTTCTTGAAAACATGTAAAACATTATAGCATGCTAAAAAAGCCTGAATTGCCCTTGATTAGAACAAATTCCAACAACTAGTGCAATAGTTAGAATCTATGCAAATTAGGTGCAATTATCATCAAAACATGCATTAATTCAATGGATTTGGCCATGAAAAGATATGCAAATATATGGTGCAATCATTTCCCCCACACTTAGACCTTTGTACTCCTGGACAAAGGGTACATTGCATAGAATACAAGATTTGAACAAACCAATAGTCATCAATTTAGTATGAATCAATAAGCAAGAATATGCATAGTGAGAATCGGCAATGCAATTGGACATGTTTTATGGCGATGAGAACTCTCAAGATAATAGTGTTTCACTCTCCTCACTTAATGTGGAATTTGTCACTCTACTTGCTCAATAAACAATTTAACCATAGGCTTGTGACTACTCTAATATCTTCACTATGCATGCACACATGACTGGATCAAGAGGACTTTGTGGGGTTGAAATGGTGGAGAAGGCTAATAATGAATGATGAATAATGGAATAAAGTCAATGACCAATTATGTAAACAATTATCCACCACATATAAATGCAATACAAAAAATGGTAACTCAAGTCATAACAATTCCATACTAGCATGTTACATGTTACTCTTTTTTTTCAAGCACTTTGTGTTTCCTCTCTTTTCTTTTCACACTATGCCTTTGGCATACATTAGCACTTTGTGCTTTCACTCTCTTTTTTTTCTGTTTTTTTTTATTCTTTCTGTCTGTAGGCCCTCAACCTTTTTTTTACTATGTATCATGCTTTTTCAAATCATACAACAATACAAGAACAATGGAAATGCAAGTATATGCTATGGATGCATGTTTCCAAATTGGTCAAGGTGGAAGAAAAGAAAGTGATGGCCCAAAGGGGTGAAATAAAGGATATTTTTTTGGTTTAGTGTTTGGGTCAAAGGGTTTAGAAATGAATGCCCCAATCATATCCAAACATGAATGCATAAGCTTTGACTAAGAGTAGAAACAAGTTCTAGAAATTGAATAATTGAGCAAGTCACTCTTGAAACGAATTGAAGGCTCAAAAATCCTCACAAAAGGGCTACTCTCATGCCAAAGATAAATCTAATTGTAAGGCCAATTTACAAAGTGCATATGCTTGGTATTGATTCAATACTAACTTGTTGAAAATTGAGAGGTTAAAATACATGATTCTTTGCCAATTAAATTTTTTTCTGTCTCGAAAAATGGACACTAATGTGGAAATGACACAAACCCAATGAATCAAACATGACTACCACAAGTCCCTCCCCCACACTTAAATCTTGCATTGTCCCCAATGCAATGTGGTGCAATAAGAGAATGACAACATAAGGGGTTCTTATTGACTCAACTAATACTAAACTACCTTTTCCTACTAGATGTGTCCCTCCCCCACACTTATCCTAACATGCATCACAAGATATCACCAGCCAGTTAGAACATGTATAACAGTAAGACAAGAGAGGAAAGGGACAACCTAAGACTGTTATGGAGGTTTATAACTCGAATGGTAAAGGCGAAGCCTATCAAGCTTGCAACACATAATGTGGTCCTCATAGAGTTGGAGCGAAGCTTGATTGGTGCAAGGATCTATGGACTTGATCTCCAACGGTCCAACCCATCGAGCTCTCTCGCCAAAATCTGGATCTCTAGATTGAGCAATTTGAACCCAAACAAAATCGGAGACCTTAAGGGGGGCTTCTTCCATAGGATCCGGAAGAAAAGGGTCTTCAAAATTCGGAGAGTCCAAGACATCCAATCGAGTGAAGATGGGAGAAAGGAGAGGTAATAGCTTGGAGTAGACTGGCATTGTGACTTCCTTTTGTAGCTCTAAGAGTGCGACATCAACTGTGTTGGTCTTCAAGAACTTCTTTTGGGACCGCTTCCACTTTCTCTTCTTCTTTGTCTTCATTGTAGGAGGTTGGATCTCCTTTCTAACACCTGCAACATCATATAAAGCAGAATCTTTGCCAAGCATAACAGGGTTAGATAAAAAATGAGGAGCACATGGCTCCACATCAATAGGAGATTTATGAGGAGTATTGGATGATGGGTGAGTCATGGTATCATCAATATTATCATGCATAGATGAAACAACATTTTCACAATTAACCATACAATCATCAATTTGAACACCATACAATGAAGTAACTTCATGCATATGCTTTGAAGAATTATCAAGCATATATTTAATCTCATGCTCCCCAACAGACATAGTTATAGACCTTTCTTTCTTGTTAATGATTGTATTTGCAGTGTCAAGAAAAGGTCTACCTAAGATGAGACTGCTTTGACCACTAGAATCAGTAGAGGTGTCTAAAATGACAAAGTCAGCAGGAAAGACTAAGTCCCTAACTTGTAAAAGCACATCCTCTACAACACCACATGGATATCTAATGGTCTTGTCAGCTAATTGCAAAATGGTCCTGGTAGGCTTCATGTCTTTGAATCCTAAGGTGTCATACAATGATTTAGGCATCATGTTAATGGCTGCACCTAGGTCTAACAATGCATCAGAAATATGGTCTTTACCAATAGTACATGGAATAGTGTATGATCCAGGATCCTGACTCTTATGTAGCATGTTATCAGTGAAAAGTGCAGATACACTAGACCCTAATTGGACTCTCTCATCAAGTTTGAATTTTCTTTTTGAGGTGCAAAGTTCTTTCAAAAACTTAGAATAAGCAGGCACCTGTTTAACAAGTTTAATCAAAGGAATATTCACCTCAATCTTACTAAACAAGTCAACAACAGCTTGATCATCCTCAATCTTATCATGCTTTCTACTTTTAATAAAAGCTTTAGGAAAAGGGAGATCACGAAGATATACCTCTCTACCTTTTTGCAATGAGGCTCCATGCACATTGTTGTTTCCTTGTTCGGTTGATGATGGCGAATTTGAGCCTTTGACAACAATCTCCTTCAGAAGTGGTGGTGTCTCCGCTTGAGATAAGGGCTCATCAGTAGCTATGGCTCCATTTTGAGTTGATTTTTCATGATTTGTACCTTGAAATTGCCTCCCCTTAGCATTACGAGAGAGATTTCCTTCAAAGCTCTCTTGGTGAAATCTGGTTGGGCCAGGTGGGATGTGAGATATTCCATGTCGAGGCTTTGAAATACAAGGCTTTCCTTCATTGCGCTTGAGGAGTTCAATTGCAACTTTACAATTCCCACGAGGTTTCCTTGACCGTCTATCAACATTAGCTTTGTTGAGGCTTTCACACTCAATCTCTTCATCAACTAGTTATTCATGCTCCTCAATAGGGTCCTTAAACTGAACATGTTTCCCACTTCTTAAGGATATAGCATTGAGGGATTGGGTATCATGGCTATTAGTCACAACTTGAGGAGAAGAAGACCCTTGTTTTTGATTTGTCAAGAGAGTGAAGGTATCAATGAACTTGTTGACAAAAGAAGCAAGTTGAGAGAATTTTTCATTGTTGGCTTCTCTCTCCCCTTGAATGATCTCATGGAGTTTAGAAATCTCATCGCTCCTTGACTCATGATTGGGAGTAACATATGGCATGGTAAATACCTTTTCATAGCGGTTAGAGCACCCACTTGATATATGCAATTGAGATCCACAGAAATCACAACATGGTGCTATCAACTCTCTACTTGATGGACTCATAAGTGAAGGAGGTGTAAATCTGTCGAGTCTAGTAGAAAGTAACTTGACTTCCTCCATAGGACCATCTAGCTTTGCTACATGAAAAGGAGTGGGCTCAACCTTTTCTACAACATTGGTGGACCGGCTAGAGGTGTGGTACTTTTGCTTAGAAAGGGCAAATTTCCGGATTATTCGCCATGCATCATCAGGAGTGCAATCTAGAAAAGATCCCTGAGTGGCTGACTCTAACAAGTCTTGATCCTTTTCCAATAGACCATCATAGAAGGTATGTACAAGTTGCTCTTCTGGAATTTGGTGATGTGGGCACCGAGCAAGAAGGTCTTGGAATCGGGTCCAATAGTCATAAAGGGACTCATCATGGTCTTGGAGGATGGAGTTAATCTCTTTGCGCCTCATTGAAGTTTTTATGGCAGGATAGAACTTGTCCAAAAATGCATGTTTGAGATTCACCCAAGAGGTGCATGCGTCCGGATCAAGCCTAGGAAGGCTCATAAACCATGTCTTAGCTTTTCCCTCCAATGTAAGGTGGAACACACGCCTCATAACATCTTCAACTTGAGCCCCGTTTGGCTTCAATGTATGACATTTTATGAAAAGCTCATCCAAGTGGTTGTAAGGTTCATCCTCCTGCATGCCATAAAACTTGGGCAAAGATCGAATCAATGAACTTTTAATCTCAAAATCATCATGGAAAGAAGGGAATGCATGGACAAAAGGATTATGATTAATTTCTACATGAGTAGCATCCCTAATTGTTTTTCTAGTTTGTTCCATGGTGAAAATGAGAAAGCAAGAGAATAAGTCAAGGTAAAGTCACACAAGGAACAGACAGCAAGTGGACTAGCAGAGTTACCAAGACTTTAACAAAGCAAAAAGAACTTGCACAATCCAATGCAAAATCGATGAATGGGTGCAAGTGAGTATATGGTGAAATGTAGGTGTGTGTGTGTGTGTGTGAGTATGTGTGAGTGTCAAAGTATGGTGGGAAAACTGTGCAAACATAAGCAAGTTGAGAGTTGTCGTGGATGCAAAATGGGTGCAATGTAAAAAACAAGTACTAATGTCAACCACTATTAAGCAACCGACTAACAAAATCTCAACAAGTAACACAAGCAAAAAAAACAATCTTTTTAATATTTTCAACGTTTAATACAAATAAGAAAATGCAAGTTATCCTAAGTATGCAAACTACATAAAACCTAACCCTAGTACTCCTACCCCTTGTCAATGTTTCAATTAACACTTAGCTACCTTAGGGAGTCAAAAATGACTCCCCGGCAACGGCGCCATTGATTTAACCGGTTCCTAGTCGCCTTGGGGGTTAAATGCAAGTTATTTATAAAACCAAGGATTGTAACGAGTGGTACAACCCAGGATCGTTCGCAAGGAGTCTAATGATCTACCTAAGCTACTAAATGCAATTGAAACAAACAAAGGAATTAATATGGGGGTTTGGTTTAGAAGATCATCTAATTAAACTACTAAATGTAAATACATATTTTTGGATTTTCGGGGTAAAATGGAATGATAGATGACAATCAATAAGATGAGGGCTCTCTTGGTTAGGGTCTTAGTGGCAAACTTGGGCTCATACATTAGGGGGTGTGAGGAGTAATTGGGCCAATATCATCCAACTAGGAGCTTGTCCCAATTACTCTTGTGGATTAGATTGGGGAATTGTATTGAATACTACAATGGGAGTTCAATTAATTAAATTACCCAAGCACTAGTGAACTTGGCAATTCAACCTAAATAAACTCAACCATAACAATTAACATAAGCATCAACATCAACAAGCTAATTGATTAAATCATCACACATGACATCATGCAAGACAATAAAACCACAAAAACTCCAATTGAATTTAACACTAGGGAAATTAAGTTCTCAACACAAGACCCAATCCATCAACACAAGTATCTTATCAACAATTACATATTCATAGTCTCAACAACACATAAAATCTGGAAATTCCAAGAGAAATACCAAATACAATATGTTGGAAGTCATAAATATAAGATTGAAACAAGAAAAACTCCCCTATTGTAGAACCCTAGCTTGCGCCACTTTAACCCATCACCAAGAGAGCTTGAGGGAGCCTAGCTACACATGGAAGAAGATGAAGCCACCAAGAGAAGCTCCAATGCCCAATTCATGGTAGAAGGATGGTGGAAAAGTGAAGAAATGGTAGAGAATATGGTGGAAATGAAGTTGGAATGCATAGAAATGAGTTGGAATGAGTGGGGAATGGAGAAAATTGAAGAACCCTAGGTTGGGACACTTATTTTCGGCCAAAGGGTGCTTGGAGAGAGGTTTGGGGGCTCTTAGAAAGCTTATATAGGGTCAAGAAACCCTAAAAATCGCGTCTGATTTTTGACAGCGTCAGGCTCGCCAACTGGCGAGCAAGTGGCGAGTTACCCGAATGTACTCGCCAGTGGCTCGCCAACTGGCGAGCAAGTGGCGAGTATCTCGCCAGTGGCTTGCCAGTGGCTCGCCAGTTGGCCTGCCTCAGGACTAAAATGCAAACTTCATCCAGAAACGTTATTTTGACCCATTTTCTTGAATCTTCACCTTCAACCTCCCAACCTACATATTCAAATGTCTCAAAGGTAGCATCAAAATGTTCTTGAAAACATGTAAAACATTATAGCATGCTAAAAAAGCCTGAATTGCCCTTGATTAGAACAAATTCCAACAACTAGTGCAATAGTTAGAATCTATGCAAATTAGGTGCAATTATCATCAAAACATGCATTAATTCAATGGATTTGGCCATGAAAAGATATGCAAATATATGGTGCAATCAGCCGGCCATAATCATAGTCGAGGCATCATGAGAAACCTTATTGGGTTTAAGGGAGTAAGGTAATTAGAAAATAATAATTGATAATAAATACAATGTGAAATAATAATCGTTGACATTGTTTCTGGTTGTTTAGTTTGTTAAATTGTTTTGTTTGATTGTTTTAATTGAAATCCTATTGCAAATATGGTTTGTTTGGCTATTATTTGTGTTATTCAAATGTTCAAATTATTTATATTACTTGTTTTATTCTGTTGATAAGTTATGGATTTGTTAATTAATGATTAATCATTGTTATTTGATCTAATTAAATTTGATCATATTTTTTTTACAATAATTGTTAGTTGTTATTTTATTATTTTAATCTTAATCTTAATCGGTATTTTTATTATTTATTAACTATTAATTATTAAAGTAATGGTTGGAGGTCACATCACCATTAGTAGTGAAAGGTTGTTGCCCATTTATATTAAGTGGCTGGAGGCTTCCTCACTGTATTTTGTGATTGGAATCAGCCCCCTTAATAATAGATGTTGGTAGCCCTTACTACTTCTTGAGTGGATGTTTCCCGAAAGGTAAGTTGGTTGTTTAAAAGTGATTATTAATTGAATTTTTATGTAGTTAATTGTAGAAAATCGAAAAGTTTTGCAAGTTAATATTATGTAATTGAAAGGATTTGACTATTAATACTATGTGAATGGAGACTTTTATGTTGATAATTGTTGGTGAAATTGTGAATTTTAGTTATATAGCTGTAGTGATTTCGTTTTGAGTGAATTTTTGGTTGGCTGATCGCAAGGTATCAATGTGTTTTAAAGTAACCATAGTTGTTAAAATTGATTTTATTTGTGTTTGTTTTGTCAATGAATTAGGTTGAATTGTGTGAAGTCTAAATTATTGATTATTATAGGGGTGAATTTTATTTTGTGATTCCAATGTGAATGGTGAAATATGATTGATGGGCAGTTGGTTATATATGGATTGAGCTGATTGTATGATGGTGGTGTTGTATGTACAATCATGCTTATATGTCCAGACTTGGGTTGATTCGAATATATATTTGCTTGTATCAGTTAGATTTATGAGGAAGAATTTATGATAATGGAATTGAATGAGTATAATCACTTCACATGTTTAATCCGTGATTATGAAGTTGTGTTTTGCTTTGGGTGGAGTTAACTTTGATTGATGGAGACCTACGAATGGTAAAGATTCCTTGTAATTGTAATAGTGGACTATTCTTGGGGTGTGATTTTTGGTCTAGTGTTTTCATGTTTCCAGTGGATTGCAAAAAAAAAAAAATAGACATGAAAGCTTATGAGTTAAGGGGAAAATGTAATTATGATTCATGAGAGCTTATTAAGGTTGGCAGTATTGAAAATTATGTTTTTGTAATGTGAGGTCTATGAGAATAATTGGTGATTTATGTGGATTTATTTGGGGCTATATGACGACATTAATGGATTGTCTTGTGTGATTCATATTTGTGAAAATATTTTAATGGAAATGTATAAGAGCAAATTGAATTCATTAAGGTAAACCTTTGTTTTTGAGATTAAAAGTTGGTTGTAAATTATGGGTCTTAGAATGTTAGATGAACTTGGTGTTGAATTGAGAAACATATTATTTGGAATATTTGAAGTCTAGTTTGGGGTTTTAGGACTTGTTTATAATATCAATAAGGTTAAGGTGATGATGATGTGGCTAAATAGAAGAATTTGATTTTGTATGTGTTTTGTGTTTAAAGTTGAATAATGTAGTATGTATATGTGTTTTGTTTTAGGTACATGTAATGGTATGAGAATAAGAATTATTGATTGAACCTTTGTAGCTTGAGAAGACTTAAGCGAGTTAGTCATATAGAGGGATTGTGTAGAGTTAACCCATTGGATTGCTTTAAAGGAAGATTTGATTTGAATGCTTAAATGATTAAGTGGATAGAGATTGAGACATGACTTTCTTTTGTGTTAATTGTGGGCTTGTATTGGCAAATTGGTTAGTTCCATTATTGTTTTAGAGAGGTTCATAGTGATTTTTTTTTATTGTTAATTATTGCTACTATCTTAGGTAATTCTTGGATTAATGATTGGATAGGTTTATTGATTGATGTTAAATGATATTAAAGGATTAGAAAGGTGATTTTAAATGGAGGTAATGGAAGAGGAAGTAAAATGAGGCGATTCATTGGTGATTAAACGAAGTTGAATGAAGTCTTGACATTTTGAATAGTTGAGTACTTATTACTTATTTGAGATTGTTTGTGAATTTTAAGTTTTCAGATAGACATTTTTTTTATTAAGAGGATCAAATTGTGGTGAGTTTTATAATGGAATGGAGCAGTATTAGTTGAAATGAGAGATATTCGATAGTTAATTGATTTATATTTACATAGGTTCTAAGGCTTGCTTTCATATCTAGAGAAATTGGTTTGAGAATTTGACAAAGTATAATTATTTGAGGTGAATTATTTTGGTAGGTGATTAAATAATGACTCTCTTTGTTTTATAAATTTAGGAATTAGACAATTAAAGTGTACCAAAGTTAGAATATGACTTGAAAATTTGGAAATGACAAAAATAATGTATATTAGTTTGACTAGAATTTGAAGTAATTCAGGTTCTAAGGGAGGTATTGATCTAAATGGATTGCGAAACTAGTTAAGTATAAGGGTTATGTTCAAGCTCTAGCTAATATTTTAATTGTATTCATTGGAGTTGACTGCAATTGGGAATGATTTTGATGAAGTTGATATGGTGGGACTTATATTGATTTAGAGTCATTTTGAGGAAAATCAATGGGTTGATTAATTTGGAGAATGTAATTGTATATATATTGTGGACATTGATGTTATTGGATTATACAACAAGTAGCTTAAGGATAGGGTGATTAGTAAAAGAAAGATAGCTAGGGAAGGTATGATGAAGATTGGTGGACGATCGACAGATTGAATGAAGATGCAGGATGAAGAATGGTGTTGAGTGCACTAAATTGTGGTTGTAACGGGGGAGTTTTCTAGATAGTTAGAGTTTATATGCACAACACAGATCTGAAATGAGTATTTCTCATATATTTGATGGTATGATTAACAAATTTTGGGGACAAAATTTCTAAAAGGTGGGGTGAATTGTAACATCCCAAAAATTTAATTGAAGATTAGTGGTAATTTAAGATTTAATTTTGGAATTAATTATGAGTTTAGGGAGCTCTAAGGTGAGAATCATATGGATTGAATCATTTTGGAGAATAAATTAATTCCTTTTAGAAATTAATATACTTATATTCTTTAGAAATTAAAGGAGAAATAGTAAAGACTTAAACTATTGATTGGAGAAATGTATATAAGTTGGTATATATTACCTTTATAATTTGTTTTTAGATAGGAAATTAGAATGAAAGAGTAAATAAATATAGATGCGGGGGCAGTATAGTAATTTTCCCTCTTTGCCTAACCTAACAAATTCTAATAAAACACTCACCTCCCTCCTTCCTCATCAAAAATCGACGGCTGCCTCTTCCCCCACCCACCATTTTTGTTTTTCTCCATTATAACACACACAAATCTCCATTCCTCACCTCATTCCTCCTCCCTAGATGCTTAGAAGCTCGATCTACTGTTCGTTCTTACCTCCCTCCGTTCGTTCTGCGCTAGATCGCCGTGCTCCTCCATGGTTTTTGTTGTTTTCTTCGTCCTCCGACGAGCTGCGGCGGCCAACGGCGGCAGGAGAGGTAACTCGTTTGGTCTCCTTTGTTTCTCAAGCTATTGTTTCTCTTTGAGTCCGATTTTTGCACCTAGCTTTTCTCCTTTAATTTTTGGGTCTGTCCGCCTTCTCTAGTGGCTGTTTCCGGCGGACAGAGCGGCAGCCGACGCGTTTGGCGTACTCCGGCGAGTTTCCGACGAGATTGGAACTGAGAAATTGTCATGGGTAATCTTTCCTTCCTTATTTCCTTTGGTGTCAAACTTTTTTCAAAGAGGAATAGTTAGGGTTTGAACTGATTTTTGAAATCTGGGCTAGGGTGGATAATTTTGCTAATTTGGTTGTTCTTCCATTATTATTTGAGTTATAAAATGGTGATGAATGTGTCAGTTTGTTTGGATTTCATCATATGTGAGAATTTTCTTATTCACAAGTTCAAATAAGGTAGAATTTTTGGGTAATCTGAATCATATGCCTCTTGAGGTTGGAGTTAACAGTTGTGATATCAAATCAGGATTATTTCTAACTAATATATGGAGTGAGAGTGTTTTACCTTGGATTACAATGGAGTTTTGACAATTTTAGTGTTTATAAGTTAGTGTTTAAGAGTGATTTTGAAAATGCAGCAAGGATCCTAGTGGTTTATGATGGTAACTTGATTATGAAAGTTGTATTGGTAGAAGTTGAGTATTTGTGGAGATATGATATGTGGCCTAAGGTGGGAAATGGGGAAATCAAGGAGTGAAACAATAAAGTGATGGGTGGTTTAATGATTTTGTTAGTCCTAATTGTTATTTGTTAAATGGTGTGGATGATTAGAGTTAATAGGTAGTGATGAATGTTGGCCTATACGAGTTTGGGATTTTGTGATAATTATAGTTGTAGAGAGTTTTTATAACCTATGGTTTGTTTTGTAGGGTTGGAAGAAAATTTCCTCATGGTGTTTGTCAAAGTTGACCCTTTAGGTGAGATATTTAAAATCTATAATGGTTTAAACGAAGTGGTTTAAACATTGTCATGAGTTTTGATGATCTAACGGTTCCTATAAGTTATTGATGTTTAGCTATTATTGTGGACCTAAGGTATTGAGAAAACATTGACTTGAGATTGAATAATGATGATGTGAATCACGTTGGCTTAAAATTGGATTCATGAGATACTTGGAAGAGTAAATGCTAATTAAGGTGAGAAATGGTTTTGTGTGGGTGCAATAATTAATTGTTAGTGATTGTGAATGAGTTCTCATAGTTCAGTTATAAATTTAATGGACTTTGGATTAGTTGATTTATTTGGATGATCGGGTGCTAGTAATCTTATTTTAAGGTAGAATTGGTACAAGCATCCTTGGAGTGAATTGGAGGTTAAATGATGTATGCTCGTAATTATTTATTCAGGTGTCCAATTCTTGTTTCTGTTGTGTTCTTTAGTATGCATAAGTATCTTGAAGTAAGAATTTAATAATTTTGAAGTGTTAGTGAAGTTTGATTTGGATTGAAAATAGATTTCTAGGATAGAGAATGTAAATAAGGGGATTGGGTAGTAATGTGAATACGAGAGAGACGTAAAATATGAAGTAGAAATGATATTGATTTATCATTTTGTATTATATTATTATAGGATTGGAAGTGATGTGGGCTTTTGGTGGCATCAAGAAAGAAAGGATGAGAAATCGCGTAAATTGCTAAGGGCGACAGGTAATCACACTTAACCTTGCTATAACAATGAGGGTGACGTTAGTTGGGGATTTCTAAAATCCTTTCTCACCCTCTCTATACATATATTATCTTGAAAAGGTATTTTTTTATATAAAACAGGCTATCGGGTGCCTTTCAAACACGATTATTTTCATATAAAAGATTTTGACACATTATATATGTAGTATCCTGTCTGGTGGTGCTGGATATTTTGGAATGTGGTGACATATTTGCAGGTGCTGGATATTGAGAGGTTGTGAGTATAGAAAATGAATTAGATGTGAGTTGAGATTTTGGAGAGTTATGTTAAGGGAAGATATTATGGATAATAGATTGAAAGGTGATGTGAGTAGTGTATGATGTTGATTATTGTGGATGAGATATTGATAGGGATATGGTGAGCATTGCATGACACTGAAATTGATGTACCATCGCGCGATGATAACTGTCGATAGGCCAATCGACAGTTATTTGTACTGATGATCCTTTTCGGATTGATTAGACCGGGGATCATAGGTCAACTTATTGAGAGAAAGTGACCTACGGTTGTTTGGCAGTGGAGAGCCCAACCGTTCCCGTTCTGTAATGGAAACAGATTTGGGGTTCCCTCTCTGGAGATTGCCAGAGAGGGAAATTGTCCCCTCAATATGGAGAGGGACACAGTGTCAAATCATATAGTGAAGAATAGATGCTTGAATGCACCGTGGTGGCACAATGCATCTGTAGGTGAGTGTGAGAGTTGTTGTGGTAGTATTAGTTGATTGGAGTATGGAGATGTTGAATTGATTTGGTTTGAAGGTGAATGTTGGACTTGAGTGAGCATGGAAGAAACCTTTGTATATATATTACATTCTGGTTTTTATATCTGTGGTACCCTTTAGACGCCCTCACTACCGCACATCTCACTGTTATAGTGAGTTAAGCGGTGATTACTGGGACAAATTGTCTCATCCCGCGATTACTGACATTTTTGCAGGTATTCATGCACAGGCGCGAGCATCACGAAAGGGAATTAGGTAGTAGAAGTTATATAGTTTATTTAGAATTGTATATTGCCAATTTGTATAGGCCTGCATTCGTTTCCGCATGTATATATATTTATCTATGGTTTGATATTTATTAGTTCTGTTTATTAACCATGTTAGGCAAATCCTTTCTAACATGGTTAGCTTTTAATTATCCATGATAGCACCTGTATTGTATCAGGAAATTCTTTTCTATCATGGATAGTATTTCATCATTAGGAAATTCCTTTCCTAACTATGATAGGACTTTGATATTATGGAAATCCTTTTTCTATCATAGTTAGTAAAGAGGTTATTAGATCTAAAATGGATATCATTAGTTAATTAGGGAATTAGTAACAGAGTGTTACAACTTGGTTATCAGTATTTGGTATACGATAACCTAGGACTGTGCTGCATTGCATATAGATTGACAATATACATTCTTAGTATTCCCTTCCTTATGTGCATGAATATCTGGCCTTTTGAGAGGAATATCAATCATCCCGTGGTGGGGAGAGAGTGATAAGCGCAATTGAATAGGTATTGTGGAGAGGTTGAGAAGAATATAAAAAGAATAATGAAATAAGTAATGATATTGATAAGAATTTTATAAGAATGACGAAATAAGGATGCTTCTCTGGGGTCTCGATTATAGTTATGTGCCGGTGATTTAACCGGTTCCTAGTCGCCTTGGGGGTTAAATGCAAGTTATTTATAAAACCAAGGATTGTAACGAGTGGTACAACCCCGGATCGTTCGCAAGGAGTCTAATGATCTACCTAAGCTACTAAATGCAATTGAAACAAACAAAGGAATTAATATGGGGGTTTGGTTTAGAAGATCATCTAATTAAACTACTAAATGTAAATACATATTTTTGGATTTTCGGGGTAAAATGGAATGATAGATGACAATCAATAAGATGAGGGCTCTCTTGGTTAGGGTCTTAGTGGCAAACTTGGGCTCATACATTAGGGGGTGTGAGGAGTAATTGGGCCAATATCATCCAACTAGGAGCTTGTCCCAATTACTCTTGTGGATTAGATTGGGGAATTGTATTGAATACTACAATGGGAGTTCAATTAATTAAATTACCCAAGCACTAGTGAACTTGGCAATTCAACCTAAATAAACTCAACCATAACAATTAACATAAGCATCAACATCAACAAGCTAATTGATTAAATCATCACACATGACATCATGCAAGACAATAAAACCACAAAAACTCCAATTGAATTTAACACTAGGGAAATTAAGTTCTCAACACAAGACCCAATCCATCAACACAAGTATCTTATCAACAATTACATATTCATAGTCTCAACAACACATAAAATCTGGAAATTCCAAGAGAAATACCAAATACAATATGTTGGAAGTCATAAATATAAGATTGAAACAAGAAAAACTCCCCTATTGTAGAACCCTAGCTTGCGCCACTTTAACCCATCACCAAGAGAGCTTGAGGGAGCCTAGCTACACATGGAAGAAGATGAAGCCACCAAGAGAAGCTCCAATGCCCAATTCATGGTAGAAGGATGGTGGAAAAGTGAAGAAATGGTAGAGAATATGGTGGAAATGAAGTTGGAATGCATAGAAATGAGTTGGAATGAGTAGGGAATGGAGAAAATTGAAGAACCCTAGGTTGGGACACTTATTTTCGGCCAAAGGGTGCTTGGAGAGAGGTTTGGGGGCTCTTAGAAAGCTTATATAGGGTCAAGAAACCCTAAAAATCGCGTCTGATTTTTGACAGCGTCAGGCTCGCCGGTGGCTCGCCAACTGGCGAGCAAGTGGCGAGTTACCCGAATGTACTCGCCAGTGGCTCGCCAACTGGCGAGCAAGTGGCGAGTGGCTCGCCAGTGGCTTGCCAGTGGCTCGCCAGTTGGCCTGCCTCAGGACTAAAATGCAAACTTCATCCAGAAACGTTATTTTGACCCATTTTCTTGAATCTTCACCTTCAACCTCCCAACCTACATATTCAAATGTCTCAAAGGTAGCATCAAAATGTTCTTGAAAACATGTAAAACATTATAGCATGCTAAAAAAGCCTGAATTGCCCTTGATTAGAACAAATTCCAACAACTAGTGCAATAGTTAGAATCTATGCAAATTAGGTGCAATTATCATCAAAACATGCATTAATTCAATGGATTTGGCCATGAAAAGATATGCAAATATATGGTGCAATCATTTCCCCCACACTTAGACCTTTGTACTCCTGGACAAAGGGTACATTGCATAGAATACAAGATTTGAACAAACCAATAGTCATCAATTTAGTATGAATCAATAAGCAAGAATATGCATAGTGAGAATCGGCAATGCAATTGGACATGTTTTATGGCGATGAGAACTCTCAAGATAATAGTGTTTCACTCTCCTCACTTAATGTGGAATTTGTCACTCTACTTGCTCAATAAACAATTTAACCATAGGCTTGATATCTCCACTATGCATGCACACATGACTGGATCAAGAGGACTTTGTGGGGTTGAAATGGTGGAGAAGGCTAATAATGAATGATGAATAATGGAATAAAGTCAATGACCAATTATGTAAACAATTATCCACCACATATAAATGCAATACAAAAAATGGTAACTCAAGTCATAACAATTCCATACTAGCATGTTACATGTTACTCTTTTTTTTCAAGCACTTTGTGTTTCCTCTCTTTTCTTTTCACACTATGCCTTTGGCATACATTAGCACTTTGTGCTTTCACTCTCTTTTTTTTCTGTTTTTTTTTTATTCTTTCTGTCTGTAGGCCCTCAACCTTTTTTTTACTATGTATCATGCTTTTTCAAATCATACAACAATACAAGAACAATGGAAATGCAAGTATATGCTATGGATGCATGTTTCCAAATTGGTCAAGGTGGAAGAAAAGAAAGTGATGGCCCAAATGGGTGAAATAAAGGATATTTTTTTGGTTTAGTGTTTGGGTCAAAGGGTTTAGAAATGAATGTCCCAATCATATCCAAACATGAATGCATAAGCTTTGACTAAGAGTAGAAACAAGTTCTAGAAATTGAATAATTGAGCAAGTCACTCTTGAAACGAATTGAAGGCTCAAAAATCCTCACAAAAGGGCTACTCTCATGCCAAAGATAAATCTAATTGTAAGGCCAATTTACAAAGTGCATATGCTTGGTATTGATTCAATACTAACTTGTTGAAAATTGAGAGGTTAAAATACATGATTCTTTGCCAATTAAATTTTTTTCTGTCTCGAAAAATGGACACTAATGTGGAAATGACACAAACCCAATGAATCAAACATGACTACCACAAGTCCCTCCCCCACACTTAAATCTTGCATTGTCCCCAATGCAATGTGGTGCAATAAGAGAATGACAACATAAGGGGTTCTTATTGACTCAACTAATACTAAACTACCTTTTCCTACTAGATGTGTCCCTCCCCCACACTTATCCTAACATGCATCACAAGATATCACCAGCCAGTTAGAACATGTATAACAGTAAGACAAGAGAGGAAAGGGACAACCTAAGACTGTTATGGAGGTTTATAACTCGAATGGTAAAGGCGAAGCCTATCAAGCTTGCAACACATAATGTGGTCCTCATAGAGTTGGAGCGAAGCTTGATTGGTGCAAGGATCTATGGACTTGATCTCCAACGGTCCAACCCATCGAGCTCTCTCGCCAAAATCTGGATCTCTAGATTGAGCAATTTGAACCCAAACAAAATCGGAGACCTTAAGGGGGGCTTCTTCCATAGGATCCGGAAGAAAAGGGTCTTCAAAATTCGGAGAGTCCAAGACATCCAATCGAGTGAAGATGGGAGAAAGGAGAGGTAATAGCTTGGAGTAGACTGGCATTGTGACTTCCTTTTGTAGCTCTAAGAGTGCGACATCAACTGTGTTGGTCTTCAAGAACTTCTTTTGGGACCGCTTCCACTTTCTCTTCTTCTTTGTCTTCATTGTAGGAGGTTGAATCTCCTTTCTAACACCTGCAACATCATATAAAGCAGAATCTTTGCCAAGCATAACAGGGTTAGATAAAAAATGAGGAGCACATGGCTCCACATCAATAGGAGATTTATGAGGAGTATTGGATGATGGGTGAGTCATGGTATCATCAATATTATCATGCATAGATGAAACAACATTTTCACAATTAACCATACAATCATCAATTTGAACACCATACAATGAAGTAACTTCATGCATATGCTTTGAAGAATTATCAAGCATATATTTAATCTCATGCTCCCCAACAGACATAGTTATAGACCTTTCTTTCTTGTTAATGATTGTATTTGCAGTGTCAAGAAAAGGTCTACCTAAGATGAGACTGCTTTGACCACTAGAATCAGTAGAGGTGTCTAAAATGACAAAGTCAGCAGGAAAGACTAAGTCCCTAACTTGTACAAGCACATCCTCTACAACACCACATGGATATCTAATGGTCTTGTCAGCTAATTGCAAAATGGTCCTGGTAGGCTTCATGTCTTTGAATCCTAAGGTGTCATACAATGATTTAGGCATCATGTTAATGGCTGCACCTAGGTCTAACAATGCATCAGAAATATGGTCTTTACCAATAGTACATGGAATAGTGTATGATCCAGGATCCTGACTCTTATGTAGCATGTTATCAGTGAAAAGTGCAGATACACTAGACCCTAATTGGACTCTCTCATCAAGTTTGAATTTTCTTTTTGAGGTGCAAAGTTCTTTCAAAAACTTAGAATAAGCAGGCACCTGTTTAACAAGTTTAATCAAAGGAATATTCACCTCAATCTTACTAAACAAGTCAACAACAGCTTGATCATCCTCAAGCTTATCATGCTTTCTACTTTTAATAAAAGCTTTAGGAAAAGGGAGATCACGAAGATATACCTCTCTACCTTTTTGCAATGAGGCTCCATGCACATTGTTGTTTCCTTGTTCGGTTGATGATGGCGAATTTGAGCCTTTGACAACAATCTCCTTCAGAAGTGGTGGTGTCTCCGCTTGAGATAAGGGCTCATCAGTAGCTATGGCTCCATTTTGAGTTGATTTTTCATGATTTGTACCTTGAAATTGCCTCCCCTTAGCATTACGAGAGAGATTTCCTTCAAAGCTCTCTTGGTGAAATCTGGTTGGGCCAGGTGGGATGTGAGATATTCCATGTCGAGGCTTTGAAATACAAGGCTTTCCTTCATTGCGCTTGAGGAGTTCAATTGCAACTTTACAATTCCCACGAGGTTTCCTTGACCGTCTATCAACATTAGCTTTGTTGAGGCTTTCACACTCAATCTCTTCATCAACTAGTTATTCATGCTCCTCAATAGGGTCCTTAAACTGAACATGTTTCCCACTTCTTAAGGATATAGCATTGAGGGATTGGGTATCATGGCTATTAGTCACAACTTGAGGAGAAGAAGACCCTTGTTTTTGATTTGTCAAGAGAGTGAAGGTATCAATGAACTTGTTGACAAAAGAAGCAAGTTGAGAGAATTTTTCATTGTTGGCTTCTCTCTCCCCTTGAATGATCTCATGGAGTTTAGAAATCTCATCGCTCCTTGACTCATGATTGGGAGTAACATATGGCATGGTAAATACCTTTTCATAGCGGTTAGAGCACCCACTTGATATATGCAATTGAGATCCACAGAAATCACAACATGGTGCTATCAACTCTCTACTTGATGGACTCATAAGTGAAGGAGGTGTAAATCTGTCGAGTCTAGTAGAAAGTAACTTGACTTCCTCCATAAGACCATCTAGCTTTGCTACATGAAAAGGAGTGGGCTCAACCTTTTCTACAACATTGGTGGACCGGCTAGAGGTGTGGTACTTTTGCTTAGAAAGGGCAAATTTCCGGATTATTCGCCATGCATCATCAGGAGTGCAATCTAGAAAAGATCCCTGAGTGGCTGACTCTAACAAGTCTTGATCCTTTTCCAATAGACCATCATAGAAGGTATGTACAAGTTGCTCTTCTGGAATTTGGTGATGTGGGCACCGAGCAAGAAGGTCTTGGAATCGGGTCCAATAGTCATAAAGGGACTCATCATGGTCTTGGAGGATGGAGTTAATCTCTTTGCGCCTCATTGAAGTTTTTATGGCAGGATAGAACTTGTCCAAAAATGCATGTTTGAGATTCACCCAAGAGGTGCATGCGTCCGGATCAAGCCTAGGAAGGCTCATAAACCATGTCTTAGCTTTTCCCTCCAATGTAAGGTGGAACACACGCCTCATAACATCTTCAACTTGAGCCCCGTTTGGCTTCAATGTATGACATTTTATGAAAAGCTCATCCAAGTGGTTGTAAGGTTCATCCTCCTGCATGCCATAAAACTTGGGCAAAGATCGAATCAATGAACTTTTAATCTCAAAATCATCATGGAAAGAAGGGAATGCATGGACAAAAGGATTATGATTAATTTCTACACGAGTAGCATCCCTAATTGTTTTTCTAGTTTGTTCCATGGTGAAAATGAGAAAGCAAGAGAATAAGTCAAGGTAAAGTCACACAAGGAACAGACAGCAAGTGGACTAGCAGAGTTACCAAGACTTTAACAAAGCAAAAAGAACTTGCACAATCCAATGCAAAATCGATGAATGGGTGCAAGTGAGTATATGGTGAAATGTAGGTGTGTGTGTGTGTGTGAGTATGTGTGAGTGTCAAAGTATGGTGGGAAAACTGTGCAAAAATAAGCAAGTTGAGAGTTGTCGTGGATGCAAAATGGGTGCAATGTAAAAAACAAGTACTAATGTCAACCACTATTAAGCAACCGACTAACAAAATCTCAACAAGTAACACAAGCAAAAAAAACAATCTTTTTAATATTTTCAACGTTTAATACAAATAAGAAAATGCAAGTTATCCTAAGTATGCAAACTACATAAAACCTAACCCTAGTACTCCTACCCCTTGTCAATGTTTCAATTAACACTTAGCTACCTTAGGGAGTCAAAAATGACTCCCCGGCAACGGCGCCATTGATTTAACCGGTTCCTAGTCGCCTTGGGGGTTAAATGCAAGTTATTTATAAAACCAAGGATTGTAACGAGTGGTACAACCCCGGATCGTTCGCAAGGAGTCTAATGATCTACCTAAGCTACTAAATGCAATTGAAACAAACAAAGGAATTAATATGGGGGTTTGGTTTAGAAGATCATCTAATTAAACTACTAAATGTAAATACATATTTTTGGATTTTCGGGGTAAAATGGAATGATAGATGACAATCAATAAGATGAGGGCTCTCTTGGTTAGGGTCTTAGTGGCAAACTTGGGCTCATACATTAGGGGGTGTGAGGAGTAATTGGGCCAATATCATCCAACTAGGAGCTTGTCCCAATTACTCTTGTGGATTAGATTGGGGAATTGTATTGAATACTACAATGGGAGTTCAATTAATTAAATTACCCAAGCACTAGTGAACTTGGCAATTCAACCTAAATAAACTCAACCATAACAATTAACATAAGCATCAACATCAACAAGCTAATTGATTAAATCATCACACATGACATCATGCAAGACAATAAAACCACAAAAACTCCAATTGAATTTAACACTAGGGAAATTAAGTTCTCAACACAAGACCCAATCCATCAACACAAGTATCTTATCAACAATTACATATTCATAGTCTCAACAACACATAAAATCTGGAAATTCCAAGAGAAATACCAAATACAATATGTTGGAAGTCATAAATATAAGATTGAAACAAGAAAAACTCCCCTATTGTAGAACCCTAGCTTGCGCCACTTTAACCCATCACCAAGAGAGCTTGAGGGAGCCTAGCTACACATGGAAGAAGATGAAGCCACCAAGAGAAGCTCCAATGCCCAATTCATGGTAGAAGGATGGTGGAAAAGTGAAGAAATGGTAGAGAATATGGTGGAAATGAAGTTGGAATGCATAGAAATGAGTTGGAATGAGTGGGGAATGGAGAAAATTGAAGAACCCTAGGTTGGGACACTTATTTTCGGCCAAAGGGTGCTTGGAGAGAGGTTTGGGGGCTCTTAGAAAGCTTATATAGGGTCAAGAAACCCTAAAAATCGCGTCTGATTTTTGACAGCGTCAGGCTCGCCGGTGGCTCGCCAACTGGCGAGCAAGTGGCGAGTTACCCGAATGTACTCGCCAGTGGCTCGCCAACTGGCGAGCAAGTGGCGAGTGGCTCGCCAGTGGCTTGCCAGTGGCTCGCCAGTTGGCCTGCCTCAGGACTAAAATGCAAACTTCATCCAGAAACGTTATTTTGACCCATTTTCTTGAATCTTCACCTTCAACCTCCCAACCTACATATTCAAATGTCTCAAAGGTAGCATCAAAATGTTCTTGAAAACATGTAAAACATTATAGCATGCTAAAAAAGCCTGAATTGCCCTTGATTAGAACAAATTCCAACAACTAGTGCAATAGTTAGAATCTATGCAAATTAGGTGCAATTATCATCAAAACATGCATTAATTCAATGGATTTGGCCATGAAAAGATATGCAAATATATGGTGCAATCAGCCGGCCATAATCATAGTCGAGGCATCATGAGAAACCTTATTGGGTTTAAGGGAGTAAGGTAATTAGAAAATAATAATTGATAATAAATACAATGTGAAATAATAATCGTTGACATTGTTTCTGGTTGTTTAGTTTGTTAAATTGTTTTGTTTGATTGTTTTAATTGAAATCCTATTGCAAATATGGTTTGTTTGGCTATTATTTGTGTTATTCAAATGTTCAAATTATTTATATTACTTGTTTTATTCTGTTGATAAGTTATGGATTTGTTAATTAATGATTAATCATTGTTATTTGATCTAATTAAATTTGATCATATTTTTTTTTACAATAATTGTTAGTTGTTATTTTATTATTTTAATCTTAATCTTAATCGGTATTTTTATTATTTATTAACTATTAATTATTAAAGTAATGGTTGGAGGTCACATCACCATTAGTAGTGAAAGGTTGTTGCCCATTTATATTAAGTGGCTGGAGGCTTCCTCACTGTATTTTGTGATTGGAATCAGCCCCCTTAATAATAGATGTTGGTAGCCCTTACTACTTCTTGAGTGGATGTTTCCCGAAAGGTAAGTTGGTTGTTTAAAAGTGATTATTAATTGAATTTTTATGTAGTTAATTGTAGAAAATCGAAAAGTTTTGCAAGTTAATATTATGTAATTGAAAGGATTTGACTATTAATACTATGTGAATGGAGACTTTTATGTTGATAATTGTTGGTGAAATTGTGAATTTTAGTTATATAGCTGTAGTGATTTCGTTTTGAGTGAATTTTTGGTTGGCTGATCGCAAGGTATCAATGTGTTTTAAAGTAACCATAGTTGTTAAAATTGATTTTATTTGTGTTTGTTTTGTCAATGAATTAGGTTGAATTGTGTGAAGTCTAAATTATTGATTATTATAGGGGTGAATTTTATTTTGTGATTCCAATGTGAATGGTGAAATATGATTGATGGGCAGTTGTTTATATATGGATTGAGCTGATTGTATGATGGTGGTGTTGTATGTACAATCATGCTTATATGTCCAGACTTGGGTTGATTTGAATATATATTTGCTTGTATCAGTTAGATTTATGAGGAAGAATTTATGATAATGGAATTGAATGAGTATAATCACTTCACATGTTTAATCCGTGATTATGAAGTTGTGTTTTGCTTTGGGTGGAGTTAACTTTGATTGATGGAGACCTACGAATGGTAAAGATTCCTTGTAATTGTAATAGTGGACTATTCTTGGGGTGTGATTTTTGGTCTAGTGTTTTCATGTTTCCAGTGGATTGCAAAAAAAAAAAAATAGACATGAAAGCTTATGAGTTAAGGGGAAAATGTAATTATGATTCATGAGAGCTTATTAAGGTTGGCAGTATTGAAAATTATGTTTTTGTAATGTGAGGTCTATGAGAATAATTGGTGATTTATGTGGATTTATTTGGGGCTATATGACGACATTAATGGATTGTCTTGTGTGATTCATATTTGTGAAAATATTTTAATGGAAATGTATAAGAGCAAATTGAATTCATTAAGGTAAACCTTTGTTTTTGAGATTAAAAGTTGGTTGTAAATTATGGGTCTTAGAATGTTAGATGAACTTGGTGTTGAATTGAGAAACATATTATTTGGAATATTTGAAGTCTAGTTTGGGGTTTTAGGACTTGTTTATAATATCAATAAGGTTAAGGTGATGATGATGTGGCTAAATAGAAGAATTTGATTTTGTATGTGTTTTGTGTTTAAAGTTGAATAATGTAGTATGTATATGTGTTTTGTTTTAGGTACATGTAATGGTATGAGAATAAGAATTATTGATTGAACCTTTGTAGCTTGAGAAGACTTAAGCGAGTTAGTCATATAGAGGGATTGTGTAGAGTTAACCCATTGGATTGCTTTAAAGGAAGATTTGATTTGAATGCTTAAATGATTAAGTGGATAGAGATTGAGACATGACTTTCTTTTGTGTTAATTGTGGGCTTGTATTGGCAAATTGGTTAGTTCCATTATTGTTTTAGAGAGGTTCATAGTGATTTTTTTTTATTGTTAATTATTGCTACTATCTTAGGTAATTCTTGGATTAATGATTGGATAGGTTTATTGATTGATGTTAAATGATATTAAAGGATTAGAAAGGTGATTTTAAATGGAGGTAATGGAAGAGGAAGTAAAATGAGGCGATTCATTGGTGATTAAACGAAGTTGAATGAAGTCTTGACATTTTGAATAGTTGAGTACTTATTACTTATTTGAGATTGTTTGTGAATTTTAAGTTTTCAGATAGACATTTTTTTTATTAAGAGGATCAAATTGTGGTGAGTTTTATAATGGAATGGAGCAGTATTAGTTGAAATGAGAGATATTCGATAGTTAATTGATTTATATTTACATAGGTTCTAAGGCTTGCTTTCAAATCTAGAGAAATTGGTTTGAGAATTTGACAAAGTATAATTATTTGAGGTGAATTATTTTGGTAGGTGATTAAATAATGACTCTCTTTGTTTTATAAATTTAGGAATTAGACAATTAAAGTGTACCAAAGTTAGAATATGACTTGAAAATTTGGAAATGACAAAAATAGTGTATATTAGTTTGACTAGAATTTGAAGTAATTCAGGTTCTAAGGGAGGTATTGATCTAAATGGATTGCGAAACTAGTTAAGTATAAGGGTTATGTTCAAGCTCTAGCTAATATTTTAATTGTATTCATTGGAGTTGACTGCAATTGGGAATGATTTTGATGAAGTTGATATGGTGGGACTTATATTGATTTAGAGTCATTTTGAGGAAAATCAATGGGTTGATTAATTTGGAGAATGTAATTGTATATATATTGTGGAGATTGATGTTATTGGATTATACAACAAGTAGCTTAAGGATAGGGTGATTAGTAAAAGAAAGATAGCTAGGGAAGGTATGATGAAGATTGGTGGACGATCGACAGATTGAATGAAGATGCAGGATGAAGAATGGTGTTGAGTGCACTAAATTGTGGTTGTAACGGGGGAGTTTTCTAGATAGTTAGAGTTTATATGCACAACACAGATCTGAAATGAGTATTTCTCATATATTTGATGGTATGATTAACAAATTTTGGGGACAAAATTTCTAAAAGGTGGGGTGAATTGTAACATCCCAAAAATTTAATTGAAGATTAGTGGTAATTTAAGATTTAATTTTGGAATTAATTATGAGTTTAGGGAGCTCTAAGGTGAGAATCATATGGATTGAATCATTTTGGAGAATAAATTAATTCCTTTTAGAAATTAATATACTTATATTCTTTAGAAATTAAAGGAGAAATAGTAAAGACTTAAACTATTGATTGGAGAAATGTATATAAGTTGGTATATATTACCTTTATAATTTGTTTTTAGATAGGAAATTAGAATGAAAGAGTAAATAAATATAGATGCGGGGGCAGTATAGTAATTTTCCCTCTTTGCCTAACCTAACAAATTCTAATAAAACACTCACCTCCCTCCTTCCTCATCAAAAATCGACGGCTGCCTCTTCCCCCACCCACCATTTTTGTTTTTCTCCATTATAACACACACAAATCTCCATTCCTCACCTCATTCCTCCTCCCTAGATGCTTAGAAGCTCGATCTACTGTTCGTTCTTACCTCCCTCCGTTCGTTCTGCGCTAGATCGCCGTGCTCCTCCATGGTTTTTGTTGTTTTCTTCGTCCTCCGACGAGCTGCGGCGGCCAACGGCGGCAGGAGAGGTAACTCGTTTGGTCTCCTTTGTTTCTCAAGCTATTGTTTCTCTTTGAGTCCGATTTTTGCACCTAGCTTTTCTCCTTTAATTTTTGGGTCTGTCCGCCTTCTCTAGTGGCTGTTTCCGGCGGACAGAGCGGCAGCCGACGCGTTTGGCGTACTCCGGCGAGTTTCCGACGAGATTGGAACTGAGAAATTGTCATGGGTAATCTTTCCTTCCTTATTTCCTTTGGTGTCAAACTTTTTTCAAAGAGGAATAGTTAGGGTTTGAACTGATTTTTGAAATCTGGGCTAGGGTGGATAATTTTGCTAATTTGGTTGTTCTTCCATTATTATTTGAGTTATAAAATGGTGATGAATGTGTCAGTTTGTTTGGATTTCATCATATGTGAGAATTTTCTTATTCACAAGTTCAAATAAGGTAGAATTTTTGGGTAATCTGAATCATATGCCTCTTGAGGTTGGAGTTAACAGTTGTGATATCAAATCAGGATGATTTCTAACTAATATATGGAGTGAGAGTGTTTTACCTTGGATTACAATGGAGTTTTGACAATTTTAGTGTTTATAAGTTAGTGTTTAAGAGTGATTTTGAAAATGCAGCAAGGATCCTAGTGGTTTATGATGGTAACTTGATTATGAAAGTTGTATTGGTAGAAGTTGAGTATTTGTGGAGATATGATATGTGGCCTAAGGTGGGAAATGGGGAAATCAAGGAGTGAAACAATAAAGTGATGGGTGGTTTAATGATTTTGTTAGTCCTAATTGTTATTTGTTAAATGGTGTGGATGATTAGAGTTAATAGGTAGTGATGAATGTTGGCCTATACGAGTTTGGGATTTTGTGATAATTATAGTTGTAGAGAGTTTTTATAACCTATGGTTTGTTTTGTAGGGTTGGAAGAAAATTTCCTCATGGTGTTTGTCAAAGTTGACCCTTTAGGTGAGATATTTAAAATCTATAATGGTTTAAACGAAGTGGTTTAAACATTGTCATGAGTTTTGATGATCTAACGGTTCCTATAAGTTATTGATGTTTAGCTATTATTGTGGACCTAAGGTATTGAGAAAACATTGACTTGAGATTGAATAATGATGATGTGAATCACGTTGGCTTAAAATTGGATTCATGAGATACTTGGAAGAGTAAATGCTAATTAAGGTGAGAAATGGTTTTGTGTGGGTGCAATAATTAATTGTTAGTGATTGTGAATGAGTTCTCATAGTTTAGTTATAAATTTAATGGACTTTGGATTAGTTGATTTATTTGGATGATCGGGTGCTAGTAATCTTATTTTAAGGTAGAATTGGTACAAGCATCCTTGGAGTGAATTGGAGGTTAAATGATGTATGCTCGTAATTATTTATTCAGGTGTCCAATTCTTGTTTCTGTTGTGTTCTTTAGTATGCATAAGTATCTTGAAGTAAGAATTTAATAATTTTGAAGTGTTAGTGAAGTTTGATTTGGATTGAAAATAGATTTCTAGGATAGAGAATGTAAATAAGGGGATTGGGTAGTAATGTGAATACGAGAGAGACGTAAAATATGAAGTAGAAATGATATTGATTTATCATTTTGTATTATATTATTATAGAATTGGAAGTGATGTGGGCTTTTGGTGGCATCAAGAAAGAAAGGATGAGAAATCGTGTAAATTGCTAAGGGCGACAGGTAATCACACTTAACCTTGCTATAACAATGAGGGTGACGTTAGTTGGGGATTTCTAAAATCCTTTCTCACCCTCTCTATACATATATTATCTTGAAAAGGTATTTTTATATAAAACAAGCTATCGGGTGCCTTTCAAACACGATTATTTTCATATAAAAGATTTTGACACATTATATATGTAGTATCCTGTCTGGTGGTGCTGGATATTTTGGAATGTGGTGACATATTTGCAGGTGCTGGATATTGAGAGGTTGTGAGTATAGAAAATGAATTAGATGTGAGTTGAGATTTTGGAGAGTTATGTTAAGGGAAGATATTATGGATAATAGATTGAAAGGTGATGTGAGTAGTGTATGATGTTGATTATTGTGGATGAGATATTGATAGGGATATGGTGAGCATTGCATGACACTGAAATTGATGTACCATCGCGCGATGATAACTGTCGATAGGCCAATCGACAGTTATTTGTACTGATGATCCTTTTCGGATTGATTAGACCGGGGATCATAGGTCAACTTATTGAGAGAAAGTGACCTACGGTTGTTTGGCAGTGGAGAGCCCAACCGTTCCCGTTCTGTAATGGAAACAGATTTGGGGTTCCCTCTCTGGAGATTGCCAGAGAGGGAAATTGTCCCCTCAATATGGAGAGGGACACAGTGTCAAATCATATAGTGAAGAATAGATGCTTGAATGCACCGTGGTGGCACAATGCATCTGTAGGTGAGTGTGAGAGTTGTTGTGGTAGTATTAGTTGATTGGAGTATGGAGATGTTGAATTGATTTGGTTTGAAGGTGAATGTTGGACTTGAGTGAGCATGGAAGAAACCTTTGTATATATATTACATTCTGGTTTTTATATCTGTGGTACCCTTTAGACGCCCTCACTACCGCACATCTCACTGTTATAGTGAGTTAAGCGGTGATTACTGGGACAAATTGTCTCATCCCGCGATTACTGACATTTTTGCAGGTATTCATGCACAGGCGCGAGCATCAGGAAAGGGAATTAGGTAGTAGAAGTTATATAGTTTATTTAGAATTGTATATTGCCAATTTGTATAGGCCTGCATTCGTTTCCGCATGTATATATATTTATCTATGGTTTGATATTTATTAGTTCTGTTTATTAACCATGTTAGGCAAATCCTTTCTAACATGGTTAGCTTTTAATTATCCATGATAGCACCTGTATTGTATCAGGAAATTCTTTTCTATCATGGATAGTATTTCATCATTAGGAAATTCCTTTCCTAACTATGATAGGACTTTGATATTATGGAAATCCTTTTTCTATCATAGTTAGTAAAGAGGTTATTAGATCTAAAATGGATATCATTAGTTAATTAGGGAATTAGTAACAGAGTGTTACAACTTGGTTATCAGTATTTGGTATACGATAACCTAGGACTGTGCTGCATTGCATATAGATTGACAATATACATTCTTAGTATTCCCTTCCTTATGTGCATGAATATCTGGCCTTTTGAGAGGAATATCAATCATCCCGTGGTGGGGAGAGAGTGATAAGCGCAATTGAATAGGTATTGTGGAGAGGTTGAGAAGAATATAAAAAGAATAATGAAATAAGTGATGATATTGATAAGAATTTTATAAGAATGACGAAATAAGGATGCTTCTCTGGGGTCTCGATTATAGTTATGTGCCGGTGATTTAACCGGTTCCTAGTCGCCTTGGGGGTTAAATGCAAGTTATTTATAAAACCAAGGATTGTAACGAGTGGTACAACCCCGGATCGTTCGCAAGGAGTCTAATGATCTACCTAAGCTACTAAATGCAATTGAAACAAACAAAGGAATTAATATGGGGGTTTGGTTTAGAAGATCATCTAATTAAACTACTAAATGTAAATACATATTTTTGGATTTTCGGGGTAAAATGGAATGATAGATGACAATCAATAAGATGAGGGCTCCTAGGTTTTGATGATAAGCCTATATGACTTAGAAGTTATAGTCAATGAAAGCAAGTAATACAATGGTATGGTCCTGAAGACCAATCAATAACAACAACAAAGCCTTATCCCAACTAGGTGGGGTCAGCTACATGGATCGCACGATGCCATTGCGTTCGGTCAATTGCCATGCTTGGTAATATATTATTGGCCAAAAGATTTTGTTGAATAATGTCGGCAATAGTTCTCTTTGGCCTCCTTCTCTCTCTCTTGTAAGGACTCCAAACCAGTTGATCAACTATTCTTACTGAACCATCTAATTCTCTTCTTTGAACGTGCTCAAACCACCTTAAGCGACTTTCTACTATTTTCTCCGCAATTGATGCTACCCCAACTCTTTCTCGAATATGATCATTGTAAATCCTATCTTTTATTGTATGATCACACATCCATCTCGACATTCTCATATCTGTCACCTCCATCTTATGTTCATGCTTCCTTTTAAGAGCCCAACATTCACTATCATATAACATCGCAGGTCTAATGGCTGTACGATAAAACTTCCATTTTATCTTATCTTCAACCTTACGATCACATATAATCCCAGTAACTTTTCTCCATTTAACCTAATCAGCCTGAATTCTATTATTAACACCGATGTCAACTTCACAATCTTTACGTATAATTGATCCCAAATACTTGAACTTATCCACCTGTTGTATAGTCTGGTTTCCCAATTTAATTTCAGTAATCTCATGAGTTTGTGTATCATCAAAACAACAATGCATATATTCCTTTTTACCCCTACTTAGGCGAAAACCTTTCAACTCTAAAGTCACCCTCTATCCTGAAGACCAATCAATATTTGGAAATATTGATAATATGCAAAATGAATGTGAGAAATATAGTGATAGGATTTGTGAATTTCCAATGAGAATGCGCTCTAATATTTATTTATTTGTGAAATTCTAACATTTTTCAATTGTTGTTCAAATTTATGGTGATTAGTTTGTGAGAGATAAATAACTATAATTACTATTTGAAATTGTTATACTAATAAGTGGGAAAATGAGATATATGAAATCAAATACCAAAAGTAATAATTGAGTTATCATTGGGGATAAGCGATACTACAGGAGACCCTTTTCCACTACAATTTATTGACCAGGTTTGGAGAATTTTATGATTAATGTTTTGTTCAACGACTTATGATTGATGTAATGTGCAATTTAATTATCGAATTTTTCCAACAATTCTCCTCATATTGCTTTCATGAATTTCTTACATTTAAATACCTATGATTTCTTTCTACTTTATTGTTTAACGGTATGAGAATTATTTTAAAAAATAGGATGTTAATATTGACAAGAAAAAAATAGAAACTATTTCTTATCAAGTATATTAATATTGTTAAAAAATTAATTATATGGCCAAGAATATTACTATTGTAAGTTTTGTACATTTTATCATGACATTGATATGAATATTAGAATAAATTGATTTTATGTGAAGTTTTGTAGTGTAAAAATTATATAAATATCTCATATTGTAATTGAGATAATAAAAATTTATTTGATTTATGCAAAACCTCACTAAGAATGGTGGTGGTGATATTGGTTTGTTTGATAAAAGTATAATTTATGGGTGCTGATTTCTTAATAGAAGTATGGGTATTTAATTAGATTGAAAAATTGAAAAAAATCATTACTATTATCTTATACCATTTATGCTTTAGCATTATTTTGTATTAGCGTTCTTCTTGAATTAATGTTATTCATTTAATACAACCCTTCATTTTTGTGATCATTATATATTTTGGTTATAGATCTCTTCAGATTTCATTATATAGAGAAAGTTTTTGAATATTTCATTCTTTAACCATCAAATGAAGCAATTTGAATAGTATTATTATTAATAATGAAATTATAGATCAATGCAATAATCTTATGTATTTCTTGGATAATTCTTGATGAAAATCAACACTCATATTTTTATACTTGAACTTTAGTTCATATCCATAAGAGAAAAAAATCTAATTCATTAAGACTATGAAAGAAAAATATATCTCATTTATTTTGAAATTCAAATTTTCATGTGAATAAGTAATTTTTTTAGCTTCAAAATGAAATGTAGGTCATTGACCTACTTAAGACGCCTTTGAATTACATGAATAGGGGAAGTTTATTGGTATAACTCACACTTGAGAGAGAGATTATTGGAGTATAACTGTGAATTAATGTTGATTTTCATTCCCTACTCACATAACCAAATGTATTTTCATTTATGGTTTGGTTTTGATTTTGATAAAATCATATATGTATTGTATTTATAAATTATATAGTAAATATATTTATGAGAGTTCCAGGAGAACTATACAATAATTCCAGAAGAATTGTACATATTAGAAGCAATAATATCATCATAGTTCTTGAAGAACTAATAGTTGTATATTGTAAGGAGAAAGTATGTTTATATAACTTACTTGAGGGGGAAATTGTGTGATATAAATATAAGTCATATTGCATGGGGTTTTTACTCCTAAACTTTTCATAAAGCTCGTATAATCTCCCAATAATCATATGTTAGTTTGATAATGAGAATAACATTGCAACAAACCTAACATTGTGAATGTAATGTTTGACAATGAGCGGTTGGTTCATCCCGGATTATAATGATGCAAAATAATATCAATACTCACTAATGAAACAAAAGATTCAATTACTTGTTCTCAAAAGAATGAAATATGAAACATCACTAGTTTTGATTGAAATTATACACATGTAGATGTGTATTGTATGAATTATATATGGGCCCATACAGATATCATATGGACTAAATGATACTTTATGATTATTATATGCATCTATGAAATTGTCACATTGGTGTCCATGTTACATGATCAACTTACAACCTGAAGTTTGCAAATTTGTTCAGTTAAGTACATTAGTCAAATGATTTTCATTGAAATTATCAGTGATTGTTTATTATGTTTTTAATGTTTATATGCCATGTAAGAGCATATCCATATCTAGCAAAGCCTCCCTAAATAGCTAGATCAATATTCGTGAGAACAAAATTTTTCAATTTTAGAGTTGGGTAAAATGTATTACCACTATGATTGCACCATGCGTATAAAGTATTATGAATTCTCCCTTTGGCTCTTGGTCAGGAGGCAAATATTTTCCATCTGATGTTTTGAAATTTTTATTCATATTGTTCCACCACAATAATGCACATAGATGGATATTAATTGAAATTTGGAATAAATGTTGGTGTTTCCAACGTGAGGGGGAGAAATGAATAACTGGAAGAGATATATGTTGTATGCAACAAACGTGAATCCTTAAATATTAGTAATGTGAACTAGAAGTTCATCAAATATTGCAAAATATTCGCCAGACACTATCACTAACCAAATAAGGATTTTTATATCTCGTGATCCAGTTGAAGAATGCTCCAATAATTACATATGAGAATGAAACATGCTTGAAACATCAGAAAATGATTGATTCCGAAAGAAAATGAAAATGGAGCAAATAATTACGATGATCATTTTGAGGAGGCTTTAATAGAGACACAACTATTTGTAAGACCCCAGAAGAGACTCAAGTATTTGAAAGAAAAAAACAACAGAGAGGTCAATATGTTATGTAGACAATAATTTTGATATCAATATCACGTGATCAAGTGAGGATCTAGTATACAAATATGTTATAAGGAGACATGAAATGACTAACTAGTAGAAAACAAAAAATGCTATATGAAATGTGATAACATGAATTTGTAATCTACGCACCCAAAGTGCTATTAGAATTATAAAATGAGAACTTTTATGCGAAAAAGGGTAGGAGTATGGTTAGAATATTTTTCCTAAAAGATCAATGGTGATAGATTTTGTCCCGTGGTGGAATGATTACTCATGTTTTGATCTGGTAGTCTAGCAATAAATAAATTTTTATATGCGTTTAGAGAATATGATTATAACTCATGGGTAGATATCGTGAGTTGAATCCTAGAGGGATTTCAAATACTAGATGTATTATTGAAAATGAATGCATACACACACACAAACATATGAAAGTCTCTGAAGGAATTGCTAGAAGCGGTTGATTTGTATATGATGGAAAATGAATAGATAAGGTATTTAGGAATACCTGGATGAAGACAAAACAAACTTTGATGTAGATGCCCTTTTACGGTATAAGAATCACAAAGTCGGATTCTTATATTATATACTGTAGAAGCACTTTTGAGAGAGAGAGAGAGAGGATTTTGAGAGAGACAGAGAAAATCTTTTGTGATGGAAAGAAACTTATTTCTTTTCCCGTTAAAATGATTTCTGATTAACAACCCTATTTATAGTGATTTTCTCTGAGAATTAATAATTGGGTAAAAATACACTTAATAACCCAATTATTCTGAATACTTATATTCAGACCCCAAAACTCTTATTTGGGCTTAAATTTACCAAGGGTGGATCATATTCTTACATCTCCCACTCACACTTGGCGAATTTAATTTTTTATTGACCTCTACTATTTCTCTGACTCTATTCATACTAGGTGCTCTACAGTAACCGCTTAGGCATGACGTCTTGTTGGTGTCTGCACTAGAAACTCCTTTACATGATCAGCACAAAACTACCAATTTTGGTGTAGCTTGAATCATGTTGTTGCCTTGGATGTCCTAGATATACCATAATATATATACACTTCAATTGGCAAAATCTAATCCCTCTAGAGCTATTAGAAAACTCAGATTGCCTTTCTCATATGCATAGCATCCACACTTATGAAATCATTAATTTCATAAGGGACATGTCTTGGGTACTAGCATAACGTGTATTTTGTAGGTAATCTTCCTTTCCATATATCACTTTAATATACCTCAATCGCTTTCCTAACACAATACCAATTGATCTTATATATTATGACTGTAGGACATGTACTAAGGTAGCTGTCATTGAAGTAGATTTCCATGATTATGTCAAAGTCTAAGGATATCCGGGAAGGATAGAAACTTCTCAGGACTCACACAACAATGAAGCAGGGATCCATTCAATTGCTTCCTATTTTGCGGTTCTTTAGCACATGTGGTATGAATCACATGCTACAGTGTTACTCTTTCTATGATAAGAGCGCATGTCGTTTTGATCATTATAACACTGTACAGATTTTGAGTTAAGACACACCTAGCATCTGAACCCAAATTCTTCAATTTTACTCATCTTTTGACGTCAAAGTTTGAAGAATTTGATATCTGGCAACAGGCATCATGGTAGTGGGTATCCATGATACGATCTATATATTTTATTTTATATCATAGATCTCATCTCGACAAGCTACACTTTTATCGAGGCGACATATCTTTTTGTGTTTCTTCTCGACCATATTAGCATTCCTGCTACTTTACTGGTGAACACAAATGTCTCATCTCTGCACACTTCCCTAAGTGTCAAAGGCGGTTGTTCGTGTGAGTGAGTCAACCTCCCTTGCCTGTACGACATACTAGACAATGTATACTTTATACAGACATGAAATGATATGGGAAAATAAAACACTTCATTAATTACAATCACTTTACATAATGTCTGTATACTTTACACTTTTCGCATACCAATAGCTTTTGTATGTTGTTCATACATTTCTCTAGCTATTGGTTTGGTCAGGGGATCAGCCACCATCTCTTTGGTTGAGATGTGTTGTACTGTTACAACTTTCTGTGCTACATAATCTCGTACAAAGTTATATTTTATATCAATATGTTTTGTCTTGCTATGATACTTGGGGTCTTTCATATAGGCTATGGCTGCTGTATTGTCACAGTACAATAACACTGGATTGGTACTCTCATTCCCAAAACCTAGGTGTTCAATAAATCGTTTTAGCCATAAAGCCTCTTGAACTGCAGAAGTGCATGCCACGAATTCAGCTTCCATGGGATGCAGTGCAATACATGTTTGTTTCTTGCTGCTCCAACTTATAGCGCCATTGTTAAGCAAGAAAGTGTAACCAGAGGTTGATCTTCGCTCTTCTTCATCTCCTCCTAAGTCTGCATCAGAGTATCCAACTAGACGCAGGCAACTTCCTTCATAGCATAAAGCATAATCTGAAGTACCTCTCAAGTACCTTAAGATTCTTTTAACGGCTTTCCAGTGTTTTTCACCAGGATTTGATTGGTATCTACTTACCAATCCAACTGCATAACATATATCTGGTCTTGTACACAACATAGCATACATAAGGCTACCAATTGCACTGGCATATGGAACTCTTTCCATTTTCTTTTTGTCTGATTCAGTTTTGGGACACATTTGACTGCTCAAGGTTTCTCCATAACATATGGGAGTATCCATGGGGCGACAGTCCTTCATATTGAATCGTTCAAGAATTTTATTGATCTAACTCTCTTGTGAAAGAGATAAAATTCTTTTTGAACGATCCCTTTGGATCTTTACTCCAAGTATATATTCAGCTTCGCCCATGTCTTTCATTTCAAAATTCGATGACAACCATTTTTTAATAGTTAACACCGATTTTAAATTATTTCCGGCCAATAGTATATCGTCCACATATAAGGATAATATCACAAAATTACCCTCAAAATGCTTTATGTAGACACAGTGGTCTTCTTCAATCATTTGAAAGTCATATGAGGTTATTGCTTTGTGGAACCTCAAATACCACTGTCTGGATGATTGTTTAAGTCCATAAATGGACCTTTTGAGTTTACAAACTTTATTCTCATTTCCTTTCTTAATGAAACCTAATGGTTGTTGCATATAGATTTCTTCATCCAGATCACCGTTTAGAAATGCTGTCTTTATATCCATTTGATGCAATTCCAGATCTAAACAGTTTACTATTGCCAAAATTAATCTAATTGAGTTGAAACGAACAGGTGAGAAGGTATCTTCATAATCTATACCTTCTTGTTGTGTATAACCTTTTGCAACCAATCGAGCTTTATACTTATCAATTGATCCATCCACTTTTCTCTTAACTTTGAGAACCCATTTGTTCCCAATGGCTTTCCGCCCTTTTGGTAGAAAGACCAATTCCCAAACTTTGTTCTTTTTCATTGAATCAATTTCTTCTTCCATTGCTTTCTTCCACTCTTCCTTAGCGGGACCTAACAAGGCTTCTTGTACAGAGCGTGGTTCATCATCTCCATCTGGAGTGACTAAAAGCGCTTCTTCTTCTACTAAGAAGCGTCTCTTGGGTACATTACCCCTTTCACTCTTTCTCATTGGGGTCTCTTGCCTTTCTCGTCTCCTTTGTATAGGTCTTTGAGAAGACCTTTCTGAGTTCCCACTCAAGGTTACAATTTGAGGCGATTGAGACCCATTTGTTTGTTCTGTATCACCTTGTTCTTGTGTCTCATGAAAAGACACAGTTCGATCGATCTCTCCTCTATTAGGATAGTCGTTTTCTAGAAACTTTGTATTTCTAGATTCAATTTCAGTTACACTTCCATCTTCAGTTTCTCCTATGAGAACATATCCTTTTGATTGTTCTGAGTATCTTATAAAGATACACTTTCTTCCTCTTGGACCCAATTTACCATATTTATGGGAATCATTATGGACATATGCAGCTGACCCCCATGGTCTACGGATACTTAAATCCAGTTTGCGTTTTGTCCATAATTCATAGTGTGGAAGTAACTGATTTTGAGGGGACACGATTAAGAATAAAAGTGGCCGTTAACAAAGCATCTCCCCAATACGAAATAGGTAGATTTGCTTGAGCCATCATTGATCTAACCATGTCTAGAAGAGTTCTATTTCTTCTTTCTGCAACCCCATTTTGTTGCGGGGTGCCAGGAATTGTTAGTTGTCTAATTATTCCTTTTTCTTCACAGAGCTGTTTAAATTGGTCAGATAGGTATTCTCGGCCTCGCTCAGTCCGTAATACTTTTATCTTACTGTCCATTTGATTTTCAACTTCGTTAATGTAACGCCTAAAACACTCAAGTGCTTCAGATTTGTGTGAAATCAAATAGACATGACCAAATCTTGAATAATCATCAATAAAGGTAATAAAATACCAAGCTCCATGTCTTGCCCTCACACTCATAGGTCCGCATATGTCAGAGTGAATTAATTGTAATGGAATTTCAGCTCTAGTTCCTATCCCGAAAGGTTTTCTTGTTGCCTTACCAGCTAAGCAACTTTCACATAAGGACATTTCCATGTTAGATACTTCACCTAGTAAACCTTGTTTAGCTAGTTGAATCATCCTATTTTGGTTAATATGTCCTAGTCTAGCATGCCAGATATTCATGTCAACAGTTATATTAGTGGAAATAGCGAAACAGTCATGTGCATAGGAATCATCAACAACATCCATTACAAAGAACTTTTTGAACACAAAAGCTAAACCATAGAAACATGAGTTGCTAAAAATGTCTACAACTTTATCATGAAAGTTTACAATAAACCCACAATCCATAAGACATAAAACAGAAACTAAATTCCGTCGGATGTCCGGTGCATGAAGTACATCTTGTAGAGTCAAAGTCCTCCCACCGCGCAAATTCAATTTGCAGGTGCCAATTCCTTTAACTTCTATCTTAGCGTTGTTGCCCACGTAAAGCCATTTGCTTTGGTTTGGCAACCGACAGTATTCTACGAAGGATCCACGATCCCTCGCTACATGGTCTGTTGAGCCTGAATCCAATATCCAAAAAGAAGAAACAAGTTCAGTTAGAAAAGCAGTGCTTAAAACATACGAAGTGTGTGAATTCACATAATTCACAAATACCTTTTCATGGTCATTCTGCTCGGGACAGTCCCGTGCAAAATGCCCCTTTTTCTGGCAGGCATAACACTTAACCTTCTTCAGGTTAAGTTTCTTCTTTCCACCTTTCTTGCCTTTCTTCTTGAATTGTTTCTTGCCTTTCTTGCCCTTTTTACCCTTCTTACGAGATTTCTTGTCCTTCTTGCCATCAGACTTAGCATTTGAAGGATCAGCATTTTCAGTGTAATAGGCATGTCCAGAGGCTCTATATGCCTCTAAACGTTCATCTTCAAGCTCGACATGCTTTGCAACATCGTCAAAAGTGACAATGTTGTCATTATGGGTCAAATTGATTTTCATGTGTTCCCAGGTAGGTGGAAGTGATCTTATGACAGCTTGAACTTGTTGTTCATCTGTCAGCTTGTGTCCAGCTTCATCAAGTTCTCTGATCATGTTTGACATTTCCCTAATATGTTGTTTCATGGGAGTGTTTCCTTTGTTCTTATATGTGTCAAACTTGATTGTCAATCTCCTAAGCTTAGTGGTTTATGTGCCACCAAACTTGTCCTTGAGTGCCGCCCACATGGCTTGTGCAGTTTGGTACTTTTCAAACTTACACATTAGGTCATTTTCCATGGAACTCAGTAGGGTGATTCTTGCAACACTGTTTTTCCTTTTTCAGTTTTGGAAAGCTTCTGCATCCCTTCTGTGTTGGGCAGTGTTTCCTGCCTCAGGCTCAAATACAACAGTGGTTAAGGGATCCAGAGCTTCCTGCTCTTCCAGGATATATTGCACCTTGAGGTGCCAGATATCCCAGTTGTCACCGTTCAGTTTTTCCCCTTTGTTAAGTTCAGCGATGATGTTCTTTGTGGCCATTTTGATTTCTGTGACAAAAGTCATTCCCATATCAACAAATTTTGTTCTCTGTTGAGAGAACTGGCCTTTTAAAGAACATATTTATTACTCCCTCCGTTCCTAAATATAAGAGCACTTTGACTTTTTTGGAGAATCCTAAGAAAACAAAATGAACAATTTAATCATAACATATTTTAAATATTATTAGATCATATGTAAGTTCATAATTCAAATAAACTAGTTTAGTGAAAAAATTTGTGAAAATCAATTTTTAATTACCATATTTTGCTTTCTTAGAATTCTCCAAAAAAGTCAAAGTGCTCTTATATTTAGGAACGGAGGGAGTACTTTGTATTTTATGTAGCACAGATTTGTATACAATGTCTTATACTTATATTATCTTTAAAATAGAACATGATGTCACTACTATATTTATGATCGAAAGAATACGTCTAAATCTTCCATCACATAAGTATTAGCAATTTCATCTTGTTCTACTAAAAGATTTTATATAAGTATTTTATTGTTATTTTATTTAGAAGTCTTTACTTCCAAATTGCTCCCACTCATCATAAATATAACATAACATAATCACAATACATATATTACAATAAACATATACACATATGTAGTACTATACAAGTGATTACAAAAACATAGAGTAAACAATATAATCTAAAGTTAAATATCACAACAATATTCTACAATTCGTTTTCTCATTCTCCTAATTCTTGGTCTTGGGCTTTCTAACATGAATTTCGATGTTCTCTTTATAGCATCAATCCATGAAGCTTTCAATTGAAAAATGCCTCTAGCCCTTATTTCTTCACGGTATTTAATCAATACCAAATTAACGTAGAATTCTGAACTCTTTTTGTCATATATGTTTTCCATAATATTCTTTAGAATTACATATATGATCTTAATATTCTTTTTAGCTTTAATTGTTCTAGCCACAGCTTGTTCGACCATCTTTTCAGCTCTTTTTAGAGTATAAGGTTGGTCTACTTCTTCTTCTAAATGTGGTATTACATCTTCTGGAAGTGAAGGTTCCGTGTTAGGGCCACTAAGGATCAAGACTTCTTGAGATTCATCAGGATTTTGTAGACCTTCCATTTGATTTTCCTCATGAAAATCATCGGGGTCTTTTTCAAGGAACTCATCATCAGGATCTAATGAGTGAATTAGTTTGGCTCAGTGGTAATAGTGAGCTGATTAACGCTTCGCTTGAATTTTACCTGCACCAAGCTCGAACCTCAACAGGTACAATTCGTTGTTGCCTTTTTATTTTGGTTTTCTGTATTATTAGAGTTTAACCGAAGCAATATTCGCAATATTTCTTCGGTCTGGTGGAGGATTAGGTACATTCAAATCCTAAACACTCGAGTTCGACTCCTCGGTGACCACTTTCTACATTTTTTAGTTTAAATGTAGTTTATATTTTGTTTTGCTCAAACACTAAAAAAAAAGTGTTGTGTCTTAATGGTAATAGTGGGGCACAGAGAACGTGCGTGCATGGGATCAAATCCCATTACCCACCTTTTCCTTTTTTTTTTTTTTAGTTTACTTATTAATTAATTCTCAGAGAAGAGAAAACTGCTCCCACGTTCTCGTTTTACGTTATGTGTCATATCTGACACGTTCTCCCATTAATTAATTTTTTTTTATTTAATAATTGCTGAAAGCAACTGCTCCCACACGTTCTCACTCCAGTTTCATCTCTTCGAAAACTGCTTTCCCAAAAACAAACGACTCTGGAGTTATCCTTCCAGTCAATGTTTCTCATCTGGATGAACTCCGTTTTGAACGTTTTCTTAAATTAATCTCAAACCCAAAACGTTTTGAACGTTTTGGGTTTCTTTTCTAGGATAGATTATTCATGATTCTTTATGTTCCTTCTATTTCCCTAAATTAATCTCATACTCATACAAGTTTACCAAAATTCATATATTATACAGTACGCAAAGAAAGAATCAAAATAAAGCATACTTTTTAATATATGGGTATAATCACTTCACTATAATAGCAATCAATACTAAAAATGAAGGATATAATTCATTCAGAGAAATATAGAACTAAACATGCTTCATCACAGAATTTAAAGAAAAACATGCTATATAAGGCATCCATAACATTTCTTAAAATTCTGTTTTTACTATAATTCATATTTGCACAGCGGAATTTATCATGCTAATTGCCTCAAGAACATAATAGCTCTGATGCCAATGATGGAAAATGAATAGATAAGGTATTTAGGAATACCTGGATGAAGACAAAACAAACTTTGATGTAGATGCCCTTTTACGGTATAAGAATCACAAAGTCGGATTCTTATATTATATACCGTAGAAGCACTTTTGAGAGAGAGAGAGAGAGGATTTTGAGAGAGACAGAAAAAATCTTTTGTGATGGAAAGAAACTTATTTCTTTTCCCGTTAAAATGATTTCTATTAACAACCCTATTTATAGTGATTTTAATAATTGGGTAAAAATACACTTAATAACCCAATTATTCTGAATACTTATATTCAGACCCCAAAACTCTTATTTGGGCTTAAATTTACCAAGGGTGGATCATATTCTTACAGTATAAATGTAACTCCCCAGAAGCATTTAAGTTTCTAGAAGTAAACGATTTAATTAATAGATTTTGCTTGAAAGAATATAAAAAGTATTCAATCATTCATAATGTGTACATGAATGTTATAGAGACTCTTGATGAGTTTTTATATTTTTTTGTACTCCTAAAGAACTTGTAAAAATTTAACTATTACTTAGACTCCTTAAGAGCCTATAGAAGCTAAAAGATTAGCTCATGAAAGAAGTTGAAAGAAAAATGTGTTTTCTATATATTAGCTCCTAAAGAGCCTATAGAAAAATTTGGTCCGGAAGTATCATATATTGTAGTTATTGGTCCATTAGTAATGGACAACATGCATGGGTCAATATGTCCTTTTCATATCAACGAGAATAATTGATTCAACAAACAGAAGACATTGTCATGAACTACATTAATAGGAGAAGTGGAATTAACATATGATCAATCCGTTTGAATGTAAATTTAGTAAATTTGTTACCAAGTCACTCCGGAGATAAATATTTGGAAGATTGGTTCATGACATTAGACTTTTCAAATCCAAAAGCATCAACTCATGTTGTGAAGAAGGGGAGTAATACGCACTGTACTCTTTTTTCCTTGTCTATGGTTTTATCCCACTGAGTTTTCCTAACAAGGTTTTTAACGAGGCAGCTTTGTTAGATATTGTGCACTCTTTTTCCTTCACCAGGATTTTCTCCCATTGGGTTTTTTCCAATAAAGTTTTAATGAGACACAATAATATATTTTTTTATGAACATCTGGTTTAACCTTTTTGTCGCCTTAAAAGATTAATCAATACAAATCAATACTCAAATCCACTAATTGTATAGTAGTGAGTATAGGTCTTTTCCTCAATCTAGGTTAAAAATCTTGCCAATCCTAGGAAATTAGCCACACAAATTAATGTTCAATTTGAGAGAGTGTTGTTTAACTAACAAACTACAATTATCAATTAAATACAAGTAATACCGAATTGGAAAGAGATGTGATCAAGAGTGAATACTCCTCCTTCAAGCCTCAATGTGTGCAATCTCAATTGATAGGCCTTATGTGAATGTTTAAACATTTGGGAATTTTTGGTGATAGTTATGATTCTTTTAAGTTAGGACTTTGCTATATTAAATCTTTGGGACTTTAAACAAAAATTTGTGAATGTTTAAATGGTTAATTGAAGATTTTTGGGAAGTATTTAAGTTTATTGAAGTTGGAGATTATTTTGGGAATTGTTAGACATTTAGGGTTCTTTGGAATTGGGGTTTTGCTAATGAAAGATTATTTATATAAAATGGTGATTTAGAAATGTTTACTAAGGTTTGATGATGGCATTGAAGTGTTGGAATTGATTAAATTGGTGTTTAGGAAGAAGTATGGTAATTAAAGAGTTGGTGAGAGAGGAAATTGGTTAGGTAAAGTTATATTTAGATTGTGATGAAAGGTTTGTGAAGTTGGGAGGCACATTTAGTTGTCACATTGACATGAATGAGGTGGTTTTGGTGGGGTTTAGATGGTTGGTTAGTGTTGCAAAGTACAATGAGATATGGTGACAAGTTATATGTTTTAGGAATATAATCAAATAGGTAAGAGAAAAAGAAAGGTATGAGGATAAAATTTGAGTAATGAGTGTTTCTTGAAGATTTTGGCAAGTTGTTTTAAAAATTTGGTTAGCCTTTAAAAGTGCTTTTAAGTTGGGATTTGTAAATGTGAAAGGTTGTGACAATAAAATTGGTGGATTGGTAATACTTAATAAAGGTTACAAAATATTGAAATAGTTAAACTAGTGTTTGGAAAGGAGTGTGGTTATTTAAATATTGTAGAAAGGGGAAATGTGTTATATGGAATGTGAGAAGTATGAAGGAAGTTGTGTGAGGTTGAGAGACCTCCTTAGTGTCAAATTAATATTAATAAGATTAGCTTGGTGGGTTTTGTAAGTGTGGATGCTTTTTGACAAGAAATGGTAAGGTTTAATACTGTGGAAGTTATAGGTATTTGGTTAAGGGAATTATAGGGGTTTCAAGAGTATAGACTATTTCTGATATTAGAAGTAATCATTTACTTCAATAATTGTTTAGAATTAGTTTGAATGGGTGGTCAAAGTCACTGATATTGTGTCTTGACCATCAGTTGCTCACTACGTGATTGTAAACGACGGTGCTTCGAGGGATGCTCGCGGAAGGCAATAACTGAGGATATATATAGTACTGTTTCTGAGCTTGAACAGGTAATCACGCTTAACTGACTGTGATACTGAGAGTGACGGTAGTTGAGGATTTTTAAAATCCTCTTCTACTTATATATATAAATGAAATGTGTTCAAATTATTTTATATTCAAACGTGGGCTATAGGGTGCCTTTCTAAATAAACTGTACTTTATATATATATGCACATATCTATATAAATCTTTTGTATGTTGCATGACACAGATTATTAGTACCGTCGGCCGATGTAACCTATCGATTTGCGCAAATCGATAGGTTAATTGTACGGGTTCCTGAGATTGTAAAGGAACCAGAGATTTTCACATTGATTAGAGTGGTCCCTTTTTATGCTTTTCGGATTGTAGACCGGGCACAGTGTCACACACGTTTATTTTTGTCTATTGAGAGACGGATGTATCTGTTCTGTATATATATATGTATGTATTGTGTGGTTTATGCAGGTTTTGAAAACTGTGGTACCCTGTAGACACTCCGCTACCCCACTTCTGAGTATCACAGTGAGTTAAGTAGTGATTACTGAGACATTGTTTTGTCTCACCCCATTCCCTTTATTTTTACAGGTGATCATGCACCAAGGGAGGCCGAGAGGAAGGGGAAGAGGTCGTCTGGCCTATACTGATGTAGTAAGTAGGCCGGAGGTGATCTTATAGGGATATATATTGCCATTTCACTAGGCTGCATCAACTTCCGCATTTATGAATGTTAGTTTGAATGAGTTGTATTATTGAATGATTGTTTTACTTGTTCTGTTGATTTAATTTGAAGTGGTTGATGATTTGTGGTATTGATCCTTATGATAGTTAAGGGACTATTCTAACTAATATGTCCGTTATTGCTGTATTACACTCTGTTCAGTGTGATGATGACTTGTGGAAAAGATGTGGATTTATGGATACAGGTGTTGACTTGGATGGATTATAGTTAGGAAATCATTTTCCTAACATGATTATGTGATATATTGAAGGTGTATTATTTGATTTTATGTTGTAGCTGTATATAATCAATGGACCCCGCTCTAATATGGTTACCTTTTATGTAGCTGGTTTGATTTCTTTTGCTAACTATGTTAGGAGATTCTCTTTTCTAACATAGTTAGATATGTGTTAAGCATATGGTTGTAATCTCTTCATAGTAGAGAAATTCTTTTGCTAACCATGTTAGGTGAATCTTTTACTAACATGGTTAGGGCATTTAATTTTGAATGATATCGTTTTCTTTTTCTAACCATGTTAGATGTATTCTTACTAACATGGTTAGACATCATTTGTTTGGGTTATTTTGAATATGTGGTTAATTAGGTGAAAGTTAGTAAGTTAATAATTCGTTAGTAGGAGGTACGTTACACTTTGCCTCATCACCACTTATTATCTCATCTCCATCTATGGGCCGCCCATCACTATCATGCTTATGGTTTGGTGTTTGGTTATATCTCCTTCAACCTCTTGCTGCTCGGTTTCTCTGGAAAAGAGGAAGAAGGTTAAGAAGAAGCAAAAATGGTAAGGATTCCATCTGCTTCTTATTTTTCAGATTCTTTATTTTGTGACAGTTTCATTTTTTATTTACTTTTTTATTGCTTCACACTGTTAAAGTTTTACTTATCACAATTCTTTCTTTTTAATGCTACAAAGCGGAAGAAGCATCTGAAAAGGGTTTAAGATGTATGTAATCTAGGGGTGCGCTTGCTAAAAATGTTTTCCAGCTTAATGTGGTATGGACAGATCAACATAATAATTATAATTAGATTTATTTGTTGTCCATTTTTCTTTTGTTGTCGCTCATACATGATCACTGAAAAGAAACAAACTTTGTTATATGCAAGTGAATTTGTTGGGTTGACAGATTTTTCTTTTTTGAGAATAGCTAACATTTGATTCACCATACTTGAAGGTGAGTTTTTTGCACACACTGCTGGTGGGAATTTTAATATGGGATTGATCATTTGATTCACCATATTTGAAGGTGAGTTTTTTGTAAACATTGCTGGTGGGGATTTTAATACGGGATTGAATCGCTTATATGTGAAGACTTTAAAGTATTATCCAAATCCTCTCTTAAACTAGAATGGTCGACACTGCTCCTTCCCAAGCCATTGCATCACAGGCATGGAATTGTGGATGACATGCAATTTGTTTTTGAGTATCATTCCTGATTGAGTATCTCCCATTAAAGTTGAATTTCCTTTGATTTTTTTGTTAAACATTGACAGTGTGTTTGATGAAATCACACTACATTGTTTTTCATATTCACCTTCAATTTTTGTGAGCCATGAAGATTTCAAAATTACCTGATATTTGAAATTAGTCAGATAGCCAAAACTTAATATACTGAACTGAACATTGGATGATTGATTTAATGTAAGAGTTATACATAACATGTTCTGTGGATAGGAACTCTTCTAATAGGATGCTTCCCTAATTGGTTTTATCATATATTCGTAGAGATTAATAGATGAGTAGGAAATCATTTGTTGGGAATGATGCCTAACTCAAGTGCCTGTAAATACAGATACTTGGATCAAAATGGTTGAGAGCAAGCATCCTTATCTAATACATCACAAAGCTGGATTTATCATAGTAATAAACTTAATAAGGATAATAATATGGCCGACTCTTCATTTTAATGCAGGTGGGGGTGCTTGCTGGAACTGTAGTTGGAGCCACTATCATGCTCAACATATTTATAGCTGGGTATGCCCCACCTTACTACTAAAATCTAATGAAAATTATTGCTTTGTCATCTACAAACATAATCTTTCTCAATGAATTGAAATTGGTCTGTGTAGGCTAGCATCATAAGTAGTGTTCAAGTAACAATTAATCCGACCATATCTTACCTTTTTTTGCAAACTTCAATCATTAAAATATGAAAAAAAAAGTTCAATTTTACTTAGACTTCCTTTTTATTGGTTTACACGATGATGACAGAGTGTTTAGTTATTTTTTAGACTCCATAAAGCATGACATAATCATCATCAACAATAGATCATTTAGACTTTTTAGTCAAAGTTGATGCTCATAAAGCATGAAACTACATGAGAAATAGTTTTGAGTTTACGAAATGTTTAATGATAGTAAAAATAAGGCAATGACACTTTAAAATACTAGCTAATAGTACATCAAAACTTATCATATTGCAAAGTTTCATGCACATACCAATATCCTAACTTCATGATTCCTGTTTTGCAATCTAATAGCTACTAACTGAACTAAATATGTTGGAATTATTAATAAGTTGCTTATTATTTATATTGATGATAGGAATGAGACATGGGTTATTGCTGTGGATTTTTGAGATGGGGAAACTCATAATTTGGAGCACGACAGATAATCAGAATCAAGCTATTTGACATCTCAAATTTTAGTTTTTCAATCTCAACCTCACGTATGCCACTAATTAAATTCTTCCATGTTTATTTTTTCCCTTTTCTATTTTTGAATTTGTCTTGATTAGTTATTTTCTCTTTCTCTTGGTCCTTTTTTTCGTCTAATATTAGGTTTTTATCTCGGACGAGCCACCCAAACATGTGACAGACAATGATTTTGTTACACTCAATGCTACAAACAACATTTCTCTTTATTGAAACAACATCACATGGTTTGTCTTCTTTCCTTTTTAAATTCTGGATCTGAATATGTTTTTTTTAAAAAAAAGAATGAGTGAATTCTGTGTTTGATGGATCACTGTGAGGGGATTTATCAGGGTAAAAGGAGTTGGATGTGGTTGTGATGATGGTAAATTAACCAAGATAAGTCATGTTTTTAATCTAACTAATACACTTTCTACCACATATCGGTAATAATATTTTGATGCAATAATATTTTGAAGTTATCGTCTACCCTTGAATTGGTGCAAGTGATTTGGGCTGAGAAGGTAGACTCAAGTGTCAAGTGTATGTTTGAATGGAGTTTGATGTATGTTTTGTGCCACAGATTTTTTTAGTTTACATGGCTAGAATTAGGAAGTATGAGAAAACATACAAGACTATGTAATGTTTTAGCTTCTTGAGCTACTAATTAACTTTGGTGTCCAATATATATACTCAAAGGATACGTAGCCCATTGGATTTTAACAAGCTTGCTGATTACTTACACCAATTCAAGGGTAGTTGCTATGATCTAGATTATTCAACCTCCATTAATCAGAACAATATGTTTGGAAGGTGCACTTTTGTGGGAGCTTTTTAAGTTCCAATAAAGGTGAGTTTCAGTTTTAATGCTAATTGAGTTTATTCTTCTTTGTTCACCCCACAAAATATTCTGATTTTGGGTGGAATTATATTTTTTATGATCTGAAATAGTGTTTTTTAATTTTCTATGGTAATTTCAAGGCTGTTTTTAAGCACATGTTATTTAAGTTGTTTGACAAGAGATTGAAAAGGAGGTCATGAAACACATTACAAAATTAGCACTTCTGGAAAAATGATGTTGAGGTTCAACTACCAGAATATTGTGGTCTGAGAGAGCAAAAGAAAAGGTTGTGATGGAGCTCCTGAACCGATTGAAGACAACCATTACAGAAATGATGTTAAATCTAAAAGGTTGAGACATTACAATTTGTGATGCTGTTGCTCTTTTTTATGATTATTTCTCACAACAGTATTGCCTATTTCTTAGCCTATTTCGTAGCAATGAATACTTGAGATAAGTTAATGTTGCTATATACTACCATTAGGTATCTCTCCAAGAACATGTTTATTGTGAATAATTAACAGGTGGCTTCATGTTTGTATATTAATCATTTTATGGTGAAATTTACATTACAACATTAATGTCATATTATACATGTCAAAATTTTCCTATGATTATAAATTACAAATTTAGTATGACATATATATTACCTAATGTGTGTGTATCTTATAAAAAGAGAGAGGAACTTATATATAACAGCGTCGTAAATGTCTCACTTAAAACATTTATATTCAAATTGAATATAGGAATTAATAACGATAGACATTACTCCCTTCGTTCCTAAATATAAGATCACTTTGGCTAATTTGAAGAGATTAAGGAAGACATTTAAATAACATGAACTTCCCAAAATATCCCTCACTTAAATTTGACAAGTGGTGATGACAAGGAGGAGAGAGGGAAAGATGGAGTAATATAGGGATAATTTGGGCAAAATATGAGAAAAAATAGAAAGTTATCTTATATTTAGGAATTTATCCACATCCCCAAAGTGATCATATATTTAGGAACGGAGGGAGTATTTTACATTGTGCAAAAAGTGTGCATATGGATTATAATGAAGAGGCCAATGATTGTCATTATACCAAGTTTTAATTTCTAATAATCAATTATTCTCCATGATAGATTTTAATAATCAATTATTAGAACCAATCAATGAGCAAAATTATGTGTGTTATTTTCAACATCTAAATAGTCTTTCACCTTGGCATGCCAGTTAATGTACATAAATAGATTTATGATTATTAAAACACAACTTTTATATGTTAATAGATAAATGGTATATAAAGTCATTTTAAATGCTTCTCAACATATGAGGCTATGAGCTATTGAAAATAAATAGGGTTAAAGATCAAATTTACTCCTATAGTTTTATTGGATTAAATTTGCCCATGAAATTTATACAAAATAGATCAATTTTTCCCCCACATCCTACATGGACTGGGCATTTTGGACTTTTCATGCCTAATCTTATTGTCATATTATTGAAAATATCATTTTTAATCTCATTCCCAATAGTTGAGTATCATTTATGTACTTTGGAATAGTTATGTACTATTTTTGTTCTTTGGCCAATAGTTATGTATCATTTTGGGCCTTCGCCCTAAATAATAATCCCTTTTAAGGATGACTCTTCCTACAATAGTGGAAGTCAATATTGAGATTTTGTTGAAGATCAAGAAGAAAAAAAGTTGTGTTTGGTTTCATCTCATCGAAAAGACTTGGTGAAAATTGACTTTTTCAAGAAAACCATACTATTTCATAAGTGATGGAAGAAAATTGTTAATTTTACTTGGGAGAAAAATGAATACTTCTCCACTACATACAAATGAGGTATCCCAATTGTATTACTCACTATTTCATATTAATACATGACAATAAAGGACTATATCTTATCACTTTTGCCTAACAATTCTACTACCTACCACACCTCAGATTCAATCAGCACGGATGTAGGAAGTAAAAAAGAATCAATATTCAAAAAACCCCCAAGCATATCCAACAAAACATACACAAAAAATCACAAATACAAAACCCAGTAATCAAGTTCATTGCTTTCTTATGTCAAAGTATACTAATGAGAAATCCCACATCAGAAGACAAATGCACACAGCCCAAAACTGAAATAAATCATGTGGGAAATCAAAATCCTTAAAAAGCTCACATTCATCTCCTATGAAGAATCATGGGTTTACTCTCATGATGGGCGGCAACAAATCCACCCTCCTCAACCCAACCCCCCCAACTTTACCACCGCTGCCGGCGAATCCAACTGAGGCCTTTAGAATGAATGGGGTTCTTATGAAATCTCAACAAATAAATCATGAAAATAGAAACTAAGCATTGATTTTAGATGATTATTGAACCCAACTCAAATTCGGACATTATACAGAAATTGCTCAAATTGGAGAAATAAAGGATTCAAATAGAAAGAAGAAACTTACTGGAGTGTGAACTGGGTCTTGATTGTCGCTCATAGGGTGTGCTTCATTTTGTGATTGTAGTATTCCCTTTGCAGAGGGAAGACGAGGAGAATTTGAAGCATGGGAAGTGGAAGGGTTTGTGAGATAGTGCTGAACTTGAAGAATATGTCACAGAATTCTTTAACATAATCAATTGTGTAGGAATACCACCACACAAGCTTCACCTTAAAGTAGGGGTACCCATAACGTTAATCGAGAACATATATCAGGCTGCAAGTTTATGAAAGTGCTAATACATCGAATGGACATGAATCAATCAAAATCAAAAATACCTTTTAAGATGAACAGAAGACAATTTCCAATCATCATATCCTTTGCTATGACAATAAATAAAAGTCAAGGTCAGTCTTTAACCAATGTTGGAATATACTAACCAAATCCTGAATTCTCACATGGTCAATTGTATGTTGCTTTACCCATAGCAAAATCAATTGATGAATTGAAACTACTCATTCTAGATAATGAAAAGAAACCAATAAATGTTATTACAAATGTAATATATGTTGAAGCTTTCCAGAACATATTTACAAACAGGTAAAATAATCATTCTCAAGTTAAAGTGATTCTATTAGAATAAATGATTAACTATCTAATAATAAAATTACTAACCAATTTACAAATGCAGGTCATGAAAAAAAAATACAAATGCAGGTGACATAAAAAATTCTCCATGTATCAGAAACCAGAGATTACAATAAGGAATACAATTAGGCACCTCAATTATCTAACTTACTTTCATGACTCGTGCTTCGCACGGGGATATTCCCTAGTTTTCATATATACCTCGTGAGAATAAAATTTAGATCAACTTGCGCGAGCGCACACATATATACAAGATAAATCAAATTTTCCAACAACATTTGCAGCTCCTTTCTTGTTAGTTGTAAAAACGTGAATGTAGCTAGTTTAATGTAAATATAAATGATGAAATATATAGTTTAAATATTAGTAAATGTTTAATAAAATTTTTTATCCCTATTTGTTGCACTAATTTTGGTTAGGATCCTATAGTTACAAGCTATATGTTTTAATTTTTCAAGTGTATTTCCATCTAAAGTTGTCCTAGTAATTTTATAAGGACGTTTAAATAAATATCACGATAGCGCTAATATAGTCAATTATCTATGCTGATGTGATTTGATGACTGGGCTAACCAACTATATGTAGTATTTCTATGAAACCAATTAAAAAGAAAAGAAAAGGAAATAAAAGCAAGCATCTTACAAAATGTTCATGGTTGGATGGAGACTGGAGAGTAATGTGGACGCCATTTTTGCATTAGCGTGGGTGTGTGGCTGTGTACTCCCTGGTGATGTATGAGGGCACATGAATTGTTCAAAAACAAAGTCTCGTAATTTTTGAGATTATTTTTAAAATATTTGACACATTTAAGAATTATTTCTTAAAAATAATGTAATATTTTTACTGCTCCTTTACAATCAAAATTCAAAATTAGCTCAATTTACTTCAATAATGTATGTATATTGTATGCACATGACAATATTTGGGGAAAATATATAAATGGCCAATTACATCATATTAAAACCCAAAAAATACGGCAAAACAATATTTTACGGAAACCTTACATTTAATACAATCGGAAATTAAACCTTACAAGTTACAAGCTACCATTAGAACCCTATATTTTCAAGAAAAAGTATAAATTGGTTTCTTTCTTTTCACACTTTATTTATTAGAGGACTTTATTTGCTTGTGACTTATGCGAGCGAAACCTTATTTTTTAAAAATATATATTCCACAGATATAAGATCACTTTGAAATTTCAATTTGTTTCTAGATATAAAATCACTTCCTATTTTTCACAATTTTTTCCAAATTAATCCTAATAATACTTATCTATAATAAACAAGCAAGAGAGGGAGAGTGGAGATAAAAATATATGATTAATGTGAATTGGTAATATAGTAACTAACATCTTTTGTAATAAAAAAAACTAACATCTTTAATAAAATCAAATTTGGGGAAATGGTTTTATATTTAGGAACATAGGGAGTAGTAATTAATGAAAAGTTCATAATTATTTAATAAGATATGGAGTGATTTTTTTTATAGTAACTGTAAACCACGCATTAATATGATGATACTACAAGCAAGTGAAGGTCCCCACGAACCATCCACTCCAAAACCTAGTAATGGGCGGTGGTTTGTTTTTATCTGAAGGTGGTTTTTCATTATACAAAAATTTGTTTCCATGTTGTATGTAAGACAACTCGGTAAGGTAATTAATGATCCCTCTCACTGAAGCAGATGAATACATTTCAATTCTTGTTTAGCATTAGGCCAGCATTTTCAATGACATCTATAAGTGGCTTGTATTACATCCCTCGGTTTATAGCTTCCACAGTCCACACAATCGGTATATAAAACAATGGATCTGTATCCTCTCTTCTAACAAATGCTCAAACCATTAATCATCCCAATTAATTAGCTCTGGTATAGTTGGGGAACTATAGTAGTGATCTTACCACTAAAGCCACTGATCCTATTATTCCTTTGATTATTCAGAATTCCTCCACAACCATATCGACCATTTTGATATAAAACTCCGCGGGTCAATTGCAAATCACATGTGGCAATGATGTTTTGGCGTAAAAAAATGTAGTTTTGGGTCAGCTCTTTGTCTAAAAGGTTATTGGAAAATTTGTTGCCTTGATTTGATGCTCACTATCACTTGTCTCCCATTGATTTGTTAAATCCATTTGCTAAAATAATATCCCAACAAACACGAAGGGCCTTGTAGCCTGATATGAAATCTTCTTTTTTGGTGAGAGATTGTGAGTTTGATCTTACTTGTAACCTCAAGCCATTCCTTTAATTAAAAAAAATATTCCAACATACATATCTAAATGGGTATCATTTAATTTTCCTGGTAAAAGTTTACCCGCTTCATGTTCTAAGATTCCTTCTTACCCTTTCTGCTCCGTGAAGAGAAAAAATAGACCAGTATTCCTTAGCTATCAATGCTTTCCATATTTGAATAGAATTTGTGCATTCTCTCAACGTTTGCATATAATCTTCATCTTTTCAGCATCCAAAGGGCCAAGAAGCTATGTCTAAGAATCCTCTGTGCGGCATACTTAAGTTGAGGAGTGTGGGATATACCATGGATGAGTATCCACGTGAAAGACTTGATCTTCTCGGCCACTTGCCCTCTCCATATATATTTTCTTCCCTACATTCTCTGATTTGTCGCTGGTACATGAAAAAAACGAATATTATATCCTGTGGATGAAAAACTTTGCCGCATTATTTTTTTATTTCTTTACATTCTTAATAAATTTTAGGGAAAATGACACATAAAGTCTGCCCAATTGGCAAAAGGACAATTGAGGTGGGTAAATTGTGGAAAGGACAAGTTGGGTCATTTGAACTTAAAACACATTACCACATTTGGGGAAAAGACTAAAGTACCCTTTACTAATCTAATATATTACAACACAACCAAACATGAATCTCACACTAAACAAAAAGAAAAACATGATGCCCACACCCACTAGAAAGCAAAAATGAAACAGAGAGAATGAACACAAAGCCCTAACGGTGACGGTGAAGTGACGGAGCTAACGGTGGTGGACGTTGGGTGACGGAGCTAAGGTATTTATCCTTCTTGGGTGGAGGTTAGGAGGTATTTACACATCAACAACTTTGTTTTCTTCTTCCTTTTTGGGTTGAAAATTGTTGAGGACTATAATAATTCATGATCAAAAGAAAAGCTAATACAAAATGAAGATTGAAAAACAACTCTCTTCAAGTTTGTTTGGTCATTGTGTCTTTTAGGGTATGAAATAGAAAAATTATGTATATGTATTGTATAACCCTAAAACCTTTTCTGGATTTTATTGGTGGAAGAAGAAGTTCAGGTGGACTTAGATGTAATGAAGATGATGAAGTAGATGTTCATTCACTGTTACATTGATTAGGTTTTGGAAATAAAAATGCATGTTTCTATGGTTAAAATGCATGAGACAGTGGTTAATACGCATGTTATTGTGGTTATTCGGCATGTTACAGGGAAGCAAAAATGACACGTCAAGTTAAAGAACTATGTTGTTACTTCCATATTGGAGGGAAGTTTGAAATTAATGGTGAAGGCGTTGTGCAATACAATGGCGGTCACTTGAAGATGAAATCAATGAGGGAGGGAATAGCATTTTCCCTTATGCTTCATGTGTGGTTATTAGTTATGATGATGTTGTTAATTCTGACATTTTTGTTGCTAATTTGGTAACTGATGAGGTTGTTGATGTATTGTTGCTAGTTTAACTGGACCATCACAACCTTCCTCAAGTTTGAGTCCAAGGGCCGTAGAAAATGTCACTCTACCTTTGCCATTTGATGGTGGTCATTGTGTCTCCAAATAAAATTTTATGAGGCTCCAAATACTTTATTTTTATTTGGATAATATTTTTAACCTATTTTAATAATATTTGAGTGCAAAAGAAATACTCCCGCGTGTAATAAGATTATATGTTAGGTTATAAGTAGAATTATATTATGGGAGAATTAATTTGAATTTTTAATTAAGACTAGAGGGAGTAACTACGATTATCAAAATTTTGATGTTATTTTAAATTTTTAATCAAAGAAGGCAAGTATTTTTTTGTTATCCTAAGAGTATCCTCATTCACATGTCAAGTGAGATTAATCTCTCACTAATGAAGTCTCATACAGTTGACAAGTGATTTTGCTCCATTTACAAGAGTTGAAGATGAAACGCAAAACCACTTGTTTAAGAGATGAGAGTCATTCTCTTCTAACTTAGAAAGGCAAGTATTATGTTACCAAAAAAAAGGCAAGTATTAAAGATGAGTAGGAGTCAAAATTTGACCCGCCCAACCTGATCGACGAGCACAGAGATATAGTTGTCGTTTTCAACTTCAGGGAAAAGGGGTGACTCCTGATGCATCATATCTGCTTGCGTATCGCTCTCGCCTAAATGCACATATTGACGCTACAGTTCATAGCCACATTACTTTTCTCAATTTATTACTCCATTCTATTATAATGGGATGAACATCTTATTACTTATAATACTAATTTTAAATTTCTATTTATTCTTAAATATAAGATTACTTTCTAATTATTCTCAACTTTTTTCTAAATTAACTTTGACAATGCTTATAAAATATAAACGAACAATAGATGGAGAATAGTGATTGAACCAACATCTTTAATTTAACCAAATTAGGTAGAATAGATTTTAATCAGGAGAACGAAGACAGTAAATTTTTTTAAGATTATTATTTAAATAAATTTTTTGATGATCATTTAATTTAGGGTAAAGGTGCAAAAATAGTCACCGTAAATTTAAAAATGAGCAACTATAACTCTGATAAATTTAAGGGGGTAAAACCATACACTGTAAACCAAAAAGGGGAAAAACCATACATTAAACCAAAATGAGGCCAAAGTAACCTTTCTATTAGGTCGAGTTAAACAGACATTTTCCAGATGTGGGATCCACCATCAGTAAATGACATGTCAATACCAAAATCCATCGTGGAAGCTAAAAGACATCCAGTTGAACCCTAAATCACTTGAAATGAATTTTAAACCCCCAAATCATTTCGATAAGAAACCAAATAGAACCCCAAATCATGTGAGATTCATCATACTTCTTCGTAATCATCTGAAAAATAAAGCCCATTCTGAAAAAATAAAGCCCCATCAACATATTGCACCCTTAAATGTATGACACGTCATTTACTGATGATGGAGCCACGTCTGGAAAACGTACGTTTAACTCTGCCTAAAAGAGAGGTTACTTTTGCCCCATTTTTGTTTACAGTGTACAATTTTGCCCCTTAAATTTACCAGAGTTATAGTTGTCCATTTTTAAATTTACGATGAGTATTTTTGCACATTTGCCTTTAAATTACTTATTTTTTTTGGATAAAGTCAAGTACAGAACGAGAAAGTTACAATAAAATATAAAGAAAAGGAAAACGAATGTCTCTAGGAGACCCTTCTAAATGGCGACAAAATGATCAAAGTGCAGCATCCTTGTGTTACAAAGGTGAGGCGCATTGAGTGTCAACGTGTTAAGGTCCCCAATGAATAGGGAGCTGAAGGTCTTCTATATCTGGATGACATCTTGGTAGATCACATTGTTGTATGCTGGGATCGATTTTAAAATAGCTAGATTGGAGTCAGAAAATATAGACAGAAACTGGTGAGGCTGGAACAAGTCACAGGATGTGATCCAAAAAAGAACCGGTCGAAGGCAACAGAGAAGGAAGGGGATTGGGACCTTGTCTTCCTTATGTCACTGAAAGGTGAGGAGCTGTAGGTTGTCAAAGAAGAGATGCGTGGAGCATTTGGTAGACTGAGGGGCCCTTGGGTTGACAATAGAATAACCCATTGATTTTGGAAGCAAGCAGGCCAAGTTATAGGATGACCTGGCTGAATGGAGAGCATGCTTGCCTCGGCCTTCGGAGGAGAAACTGAAGTGGAAGCCATCTGGTTAAAGTCAAAGGCCCTCAGAATGTTTTGTATGACCTGATGTGGACTGAAAGTCACTCCATTGTGAACCGTATTATTGCGAAGAAACCATAGTTGATCTAGAAGCAGGACTAGTTTCTGAACAAGGTCCGATTTGCCATCTGAGTGAAGTTGTGGCAAGGTAATCAGAAGCCAGTTGTGGAAGGATGCAAAGTCATTCCAAGATGGGTGGATCTCAAGAAAACCCCACCAAACTGCTCTTGAGAAATGGCATTGGAAGAAAAGATGAGCGAGAGATTCCTCATATTCACAACCGAGAGGACATAGTATGAAGGTTGGCATGTGATGAAGGCGAAGAACTTCTCCACAAGGAAGGGCCTTGTGTAAAAGTTTCCAAAAAAAAAGAGAGTTTCTTTGGCGGCAACTTAATGGACTAAAGGAGCTTCCAGAAAGGGTCAGCATGGGGGGATTCAAGTTGTTGGAGAAGACAATTTTGGAATCCTGATTTTGCGGAGTAGGAACCGGACGGGGAACCAGTCCAAATAAGTTCATCATCTTGATGGGTAAATGGTAGAGGGATGGAAGAAGTAGCATTGGCATGTTCTGGCAGGTATATCTCTTGCAGCAGGGTCAAATTCCACTGAGGCGGAGATGATGCTTGGGAGGAATGCAGGATTAGATCCGCCACTGAATGAAGAGAATCAGCAATAGCAGTTCTTGATTGCATTGGCCACCAAGAATGGTGGTAGAGAGGGATGCTAGAGCTTGTGGCAACCTTCCACTGGAGCTTATCAAAAACGATGGATGAACTTGTTAGAATTCCTTTCCACATCCAAGAGGTATTATGAGGGGATCTGAATAGGTCCACATTTTTTGAATCAATGTATTTGATCTGCAGAGTGGATGCAAGCAAGGAGGAAGAAGGGGCCTGAAGAACTCGCCATAGCTGCTTGGCAAGAAGAGAAGAGTTAATGTGGTTTGTACATCTTAATCTCAGACCTCCTTCTTTAATGGGGCAAAATAGGGAATTACTTATTACTATAAAAGGATACACGACTTTTTATTGGAATTCATACTGAGACAGTAGAAATCGATATGGTGTGGAAATTCACTAATGTTGATAAGAGTGAGATTGAAAATCGCTTAAATTTTCAAACAAGATCAACTTTAATTTCTTTTATTGCTTTGCTTATATAAGTTGGATCACTCTTATAATATTAACCCTGTTATGAATATAAAGGATGAGAAGAGAAGATGAGAGAAATGAGAAGAGAGTAGAAAACTGTATTCACTTGTCTGTTGTATACAATATTGAGTCGTCTATTTATAGAGGAGAATTAGAGTTACATCATTAATATGAATCAATAATAGAGCCTAAATGATAGGAGGAATATAAGGGATTGGACTTGGACATCCAAAATTAGAGCTTTTCATACCAAACCCTGTTATTACTCTCTTTTATTGGTTTGTTTATATAAGTTGGAATACTCTATAATATTAAACATCTTATAATATTAACCAGAGGGTAATTTACTTTACTTAAATATTTTTTCTTGGTATTACTTCTTTGATGATAGTTAAGGAATTTTAAAATATATACCATTTGAATTTCAAATAGGGTAATGACTCTAATTTGACCTTCAAGTAACCACCGAGGAGCACTCAGCACCCTAAATTAACAACAAGCTCTAATTTGTCCTTCAAGTAACCAAAGTGGTCAAACTTTACCCTCACCTGACGGTCAATGATGTTTGACCGTTAAAAAACTTCGCAAAAATTGCATATTAACCATATTTTTTCTTATTTATATATTTGTCCTTTTAGTTTTTTTAATTTTCGTTTTTAGTTCTTGTAGTCTAAAAAAGATGTTTTGGTCCCTCAAGTTTGATTTCGTTAGCACAGTTAGTCCCTATGGTTTAATAAGGATTTGAATAAGTTAACAGTGTTAAATATGTTGACATGTCATCAACAGTGTTAATTATGATGACATGACATGGCTAGATGACTAGGAGATTCAAATGGGCAAATAAAATATAAATTTTGAATTTTAAAAGTTAAAATATTGATGTGGGGTGGTGGTGAGAGTTTCCTTAATTTTTCAATTTTTAACTATTTTAAAATCCAAAATTCATACTCCCTCCGGTCCCTAATATAAGAGCTAACCACCAAAAAAACGTTTATTAAGAAAACATGTGAATGTTAGTTGGATGTCTGGAGTTAGTGCTTCTTTTACAATATTGCACATATTTATTATAATACTTTTAAAAGAGAGAAATACATAAACATTGATATATATGAAAGAGAATTAGAGGCAAAGTAGGAAAAAACGCATTAAATGAGGAGAGAATTTGAGATGAGCTCTTATATTAGGGACCAAATCTATTCAAATTTTGGGCTCTTATATTAGGGACCGGAGGGAGTATTTCATTTGACCACATCAATTTCCTAGTTATCTAGTCATGTCATCATAATTAACAACGTTAGTGACATGTCAGCATATTTAACAACGTTAACCCATATTTAAGTCCTAATTAAACTATAGGGGCTAACTGTGCTAACGGAATAAAACTTGAGGGACCAAAATATTTTTTTAAGACTATAGGGACTAAAACGGAAATTGAAAAAAAACTATAGGGACAAAAATATAAATAAGAAAAAAATATGGGGTCAATATGCAATTTTGGGAAGTTTTCGTTAGAATCTTAAGTTTTGATGAAGACTAAAATATGAAAGAATGAATCAAGTACTTAGAAAGCAATAGGTTAACATAGAATCCCAAGTAAGAGTACAACCGGATGTGGATTTACTTCCGGATAGACTAGGACTAGCGCTCGCGGATGAATGACTTATCCCCCAGCGAGAGCAAGTAATTCACGAGGGAAATAACTTAGTCCATAAGCACTAGATATACAAAAACCTTAAGACTAAGCTAAGATTCAACCGGATGTGAATTTGCTTCCTGTTAGATTTAGACTGGCGCTGGCTGTTGGACTAAATGACACTAAGCGTCAGCGAACATAAGCCACGTCCAGTAGAATTGCTTCCGATAGCTTAGTGACTAGCGCTGACTGTTAGATTGAAGGACACTGAGCGAGAGCGAGTAAAAGTCATTATAATCCTTCATCCAGTAGTAGTGCTTCCGGATGCAGAAGTACTTCCGGATGCAAGAAAGGCTCCTTAGACTAAATGAACTCCCACTGCATGTGATTAAGTGTTGTTATACTACACATCCCATAGCTTAAGAAAATGACACACCAAGTCACTTGGGAAGACTTAAGAGTTAGAGTAACATAACGAGACTCACGCTGACTGTTGGATTAGACATCCCCTTGCGTCAGTAGACAAAACACTAAGTTAGAACATAGTCTTAGTAAGATTACTTCCCATAGCAGACAAACCTCCCACAGCATGTATAGTTCTTACTGCTACACTTGATTATATATATTACTCTGATGGGACTAACAAGTGTGTGCAGAACTTGGTTGTACTTCCGGATGGAAATGAGCTTCCGGATGAAAGATACTCTTGGCACTGAGATTCATAGACTAACACTTGCAGAGCAAGATTGCCACTTCCGAATGAACGATGATCATCCGTCAGCAAGAGTACAAGAGCCAACGTCACACACTCAGAAGTCAGAATGCTTTTGTCAGAGCAGAGTTGTCAGAGTTGCTTTTTCAGAGATAAAGCAAGTCAACCCTGCTAAGCATTAATGAAGATGTACCTCTCAACGGTAACATGGGATTAACGGCTATATTCAAACGGACATATCCTATCTGCCGCCCAAGCCTGAATATTGAGGCCGAGTATAAAAGGAACATCTACATTTAGAAGAGAGTGAGAGAAACAAAAACAGAGCATAATATCTGAGAAACTATATTCTACATTCCTCTCATCTTCTACTCTCAGATCTAGATTTGTGACATTATTAGAGAGTAATTTATTTGTACTTAAGTGAGTAACATCATCTATTCTTAAGAGAGAATAATCTGTACTTAAGTGTTTATCACAATTAGTTCATTGAGTGAACATTTTATCAAATCCTCTAACTGATAGAGGCTGTTCTAAAGCTTGTGCTTGACGAACAGAATTATTATCTTACAAAAGTAAGGGGGAGCATTTAGAGGTTTTCTAAATCTCCATAGGTTGCAAGTTAGCCCGCAAAACTTGTGATTGTAAGGTTGCAGGTGATCCCATTGTAAAACCTGTGGTTGTAAGGTTTGCAGGTGAGCCCGTAGCAAAACCTGTGGGTTGTTAGGTGAACCCGTGTTCGTAAAACCTATAGTGTAAAGGCTTTCTTGTGCCTGGTTCAAACAAGAGGTTTAGTGGATTGAAAAATCTCAGGTGGAGCCTGGGGACTGGATGTAGGTCTGGAAGTGACCGAACCAGGATAAACTCGTGTGTGCTCATTCTGGTTGTTTTAATCTACACATCAAGCACCACACCACTAGATACTCACTTGTGCTTGGGGTAATACATCTTCACTTTCATCAAGCACAAGGAGTAAAGTTTTAAAAGGGAGAATTTCATAAGTTTTATTCTGCCACCCAATTCACCCCCCCCTCTTGGGTGACAGCCACGCATTTCATTTGGTATCAGAGCCAGGTTACTTGTTTAAAGGATCCAACGATCTCAAGTGCAAAGACCTAGGCTGACTTGGGTATAAAAATGTGTTTTGAAGGTTTTGATCATACTATCCCACCCTTGTTAGATAATACTGATTTTTACTTATGGAAGGCAAGGATGAAAAGTTTTGTGCTATCCTCGAATTTCAAAATGTGGGATGTCTTTGTAAATGATTCTGATTTCAAACCAAAAGTAAATTGGACTGAAGAGGAGAAAAATTTATTTTACTTGAACATTAGAGCAATGCAAATTTTGTACAAAAGCTTAAGTGAGAGTGATTTCCAGAAAATTAAACATTGCTCTAATACTAGAGATATTTGGAACACTCTTGATGCTATGTATGCTTCTAACCACTCTCTTGAAAGTAAAGCTGTCCAAAGCTCATCTCGTGCCCCCTGTGGATCGACAGAAGGTGAGCTACAGGAAGCTGATATTGAGGAAGCTAGCACCAGTGAAGAGAGTGTCGATCTCTACCTAGAAGATTCAGAAACTGAAGAAAATGAGGTATCTGAACTTGAACCTTCTGAATTGCAAGACATGTATAATGAGTTACATATTGAATTTTGTAAACTTGCAAAAGAAGTTCTAGGATTAAGGAAAAAGAATAGGAAACTTGAGGAACTCGTTAATTCTTCTACATCCAAGGTTTCCAAAGTTTCCTCCATAGAAATACAACTAGTGCAGCCCATAGAAAAACAGCTATCGAGAGCAGTAGCTTCAACATGTACTGAAAATTGCTCCAATTGTGAATTCCTGTTGAAGGAAAAAGAGAAGTTTTCAAAAGGCCCTGAAACTTCAAAAGTTGATTCAAAAGAACAGAGAGTCCTTGAAAACAAAATTGATCAACAAGATATTGATAGGAAATCCGATTCTAAATATCATTCCATTATCTGTCATTATTGTGGTAGATCAGGTCATATTTCTCACACATGTAGTCTTAGAAAAAATTTACATGTGAGAAATAAATTTGTATGGATCTCTAAAGGACAAGTAAGGTCCAGCACTAACCATGTAGGACCCAAGTACAAATGGGTACCAAAACTTCCTTCCAGTGCCTTACTTGTGCAGGAAAGATCAAGAGTTCCTCTTGTCCCAAAGAAGAGAGCTCGTGGTGAAGTCACTGCTGCAACCACCTGGTTCAATCATAAGAAGCAGTGCACTACCACAAGGAACAGAAGTTCTGTCTCAAGGATGAGCTATCACAGAGTGCCACTCAACTATCCTGAGAAGAACAAGAGAGAGAGGATTCCTCGATCAACATGGAGAAAACCTATGAACTCTGTCTCTCATAAGACAGTGGTTCAAACCAAGGATAAGTATAGAAGATCTCCTTGGGTAAGCAAGGAATCACTTAGAGTCAAAGCATGCGAAAGTAAAATCTCTTATGCAAGTGTTAGATGGGATTATTGAGATTTTGCATCAAGCATCATAGACATGAACATTATTTTCTTAAAAAAGAAAGCTCAAAGAAATTCACAATGTTCATAACCTACATGCTGTCTAGCTGTCAAGATCAAAACCATGTATATATAGTCATAGTTGATTCTAAACGGCATAGGCATAATTAATGACTCAAGTGCATGTGACTTTACACTTCCTACAAACTGACCTGTCAGATCCAAGTTTGGAGACTGAGAAATGGAAAAGGGAATTACTTTGGTATTTTGTAGGAAAGGAGATCCAAAAGAACAACTATATTCAAGACCGTACCTGGTCTGGGCAATGGGTCAAAACTGAATAAGATGTTCTTCATGCTGGGCTACTGGTGCTACTGCTCTTGAAATGGAAAAGATCAAGCACCACCAGTCAAAATCAAGCAAGCTACTACTTGACACAAATGTAGCTTTGGTGATGTCATTCTTACCCTTTCTCTCATCTACATGATTAACCGGGTAATGAATGCATGCTTACTCATTTCATTGGCAATTGACATTTATGTATCTAAGATTAAACTTCAAATTGAAATGAATGTGAAGAATATGTAGCGTCTAGCCACACATGATTGACTTAAACATTTCAAAATATAGTGATACTTATGAGATGTTCTTTAGAAACCAGTGATGATCTTATTCTGAAAATGTTTTTAATCACATCTTAAGTCACCATCTACTAATGATCTCAGTTCAAGCCTGTGGTTAAGTGTGTTGACAGATTATGGAAGCTTGAATGATGTGGATGTACAAGAGAGAACGTCAACGAGTATGCACTTTGACAAGATGAGAAGAAATGGCTGTTCTGAAGTCAATCTTGAGGAAATCTCGCCAATCTTCTTATATGAGCATTTCTTTCCATTACTCATTATGTTGTGCATTTTTCTCTTGTCAGACATACATTAGGAATCTTAGGAAATGCCTGGAATTAACCTCTGCAAAATCTGATAAATCCAAGAGCAAATGCCAATAGGATAGAAGCCTAAATGAGAGTAGATAACTAGGGTGGAAAGAACTATTAAGAATCTCTACCCACTGAAAGCCATATATCCTGGCACATTATCACAAGCCCAGTACAATCTGAATTAAGTTAAAGCTTGTTGATATCCTAAGAATAATGAGATCATGTTAAGCATATTGGAAAGAACTTGAGATGAGACTTGAAGATTATTCTTGTGATCATATGCTGAGAATTTGACTGTTTTTGTAAATTTGATTCATTCTTAAAGCTAAACTATTGTGTGAACATTAAGGGTTTTAGAATCTCGTGTATTTACATTTCACATGTCTTCACAATCTAACATGAACATCCTTAAAGCATATTTGTTGAACTATACCTGTGCATGAAACTCTGAAAATATGCAATCTGCTAGATACTCCTTGTGCCATCACTTGATATTTATCCAAAAGAGTATGAATGGAATTCATGACTTGATAGTGAAACTGAGAAATTGTGAACTACATTTCAAAGAATGTTCTCACATTATTAATACTCCTACTTTACAAAACCAACAAGCAAGCACATTTTCTTGAGATTATTATACTGAGCTGATTAACATAAATTTATAACTTGGAATGTCCTCAGCATGTATACTAAGGCTAAATCTCAAGTTTTCCACTGACCATCCGGAAGCGCATGTGCTTCCGCTAGCACCTGCAGATCTCCTAGTGGAAAGGTTCCCTAGTATGGAAGATAAGAGCTATCAATGCTAAATCCAAAGACCCTCACATCCAGAAGCGGATACACTTCCTGAAGCATGTGCAAGATTGGTTTCCCAACTACAGACGTAGCTACCAAACAACCACTGAGGGTTGATCAATTTATCTTTATAAAGGGAATTTGGGAATGTTAAAATGAAGTTTAATCTTCAGAAAACATCTGTGCTTAATTGTTAAAGCCTGCAAACTGTGCTAACTTGGGCATCGAAGTGCCAATCTTTAGTTTTGCAGGTCCCTCACAATGTTAAATCTTAAGTTAAGCCCAACCGGAAGCAAAACCACTTCCGGATGCTCTTTTGCTGGCGCTGAGTGACGACTCAAAGCAACCGGGAGCGCCAGTGTCTGGGTAAAAGACACGTCACTTCAACTCAGAAAACGTTTCACCTTCTCCCACCAAAATTGTACCTCTTCTGACACTGTGGAGGGACACGTGTCACAAAGGTGCGCCGTTTCAATTTGAATGTTTACATTTTCCCACAAAAGGTGCATATTTTCAATGAAGAGTCATCATGATTCATTACATTGTCACTTCGCATATATATATATAGGCCATTGTCATTCATTTTTCACTTCTCACACAAATCAAACACCCAAACTCTCTGAAATCATTCTTCATCTTCATCGCATTTTCTTCTTCATCTTCTTCGTCTACATTTCTGCCATTTCATTTCATACAAAACCCTAAACACAAAATGGCCGGATCACAAGAGACAAACCCCAACCCTCAGATAGCCACTTCCTCCAAGAAATCAAAATCTGGGAAATCTGGGCATTCGAAATCTGGGAAATCTGGGAAGGTGCATGAACAACATGAACATTCGAAGAAAAAGGGTAAGAAGAGAGTTCAGTTTAGCGAAGAGCCCTCATCCAAGAGACAGCGAGTAGAGGAGGACGATCCTCTTATGTACAGAGATGGGCCATTGGAGGCTGTTTCCTCCAAATTTGAAGTCGCGAAACCCTACTTCAATCATGGAATGTACATCGACTTGGATAAAATTGAAGAACTAGGGTTTGGCCATTTGAGGGAGCATCTCCAGAAATATATGTGCTGGCTGGGAATCAACCAAGAGTACAACATCAACGTACTCAGGGTGTTCAGCCAGTCTCTCTCAGCCAATGCCAAGTACAAGATGGTGAATGGAAAAGAGACCATCCGCAGAGTCAATTTCAAGGCCACAGTAAGAGGAAGGGACATAAGTTTCAATTGGCGAGATATCAACGCCATGCTCGGGGTCACTGAGGAAGATATGAACGAGTGGCTATACCCTGAGAAACTCGACAAGGAGAAGCTTGAAAAAGTCTATGACACCAAGGGGAAGAAGGTGTCTGGCATGTCTGACTCTAACCGGGTACTCCACTACATCTACTCCCGGATGATGACTCACAAAGGGGGAAACTTCAACGAGTTCACTCTTCTTGACAACCCCTGGCTCCCCAGATTCCTCACCCAGCAGCCAATTAACCCAGGGCAATTAATAAGTTTAGAGCTGCACAGGTGGATTGACAATAAGAAGTCTGGAAATCTTCCCTACCCAACGGTCATCGCCTTCCTCTTGGAGAAATTCCTGATCAAATCCACATCCACAGAGGAAGCTGAAAATGTTAAGTGCTTGCCCGTCAGCGCGGTGAACATCAGCAAGATGGGGATCAAGTACAACAAGCCAGCAAGGGCCACTCGTTCTGGCTCTCAGGCAGGGAGTGCCTCACACACAACTGCTCCCTCTGCGTCTGAAGCAGGGGACCAGGAAGTTGACTCCCATGCTGGCCCAAGCAGAGCTCTAAGGCTGTCTGTTGCACAGAAGACAATGATGGCTGAGCTGCGAGAGGAAATACTTCACAGGCTGCCTGAAACATTGTTGGCCCCTCTCAGAGCAGAATATGATGGAGCTCTTCAGCAGCAAGGACAGAGGATCCAGGGCATCAAGGATCACCTAGGAAGGGTCGAGGCTAAGTTAGACCTTATCATCAATCATTTCCACATTCCTCAACCACAAGGTAACCTACCTCCACCACCTCCTCCACAAAATGACCAACCTCCACCTCCTCCACCTAACCAACCATCACTCCCTCCTCCTAATACACAACAACCCCCTCCTCAGAATGACTCACATCAACCTTCACCACAAAATGAGTCTGACACTCACCATTCTTCTCACCAAACCCCTCAAAACTCACCTTCACCTAACCACTCTCCTAGCCACTCTAATACATCCGACCACCAAAACTCCCCCACCCACTCACAATCCACCAACCCAACCAATCCCAACCAACTGGCCGAGCACCTTGGCTTCCACACTGCCATTCACCCCCTCAGTCACATATATCTGAGGGATTACCCCCGCCTTCAGAGGTTATCTGAGGAACACTTACCCTTCACCCCTTATTCATCTACCTACCCCTTCGATGGCCTATTCACAGATCCCTCCTGGTTCCCTAGCCCCACTCATTCACCAGTAACCTCACCCACTTCCTCACCAGCAACGTCACCACCCAGAACCTTTGGACCTGAACCTCCTCCCTCCACATCACCCAATCCTTCCTCCCTGGCCCTCGCCCTTCTTGATGATGCCAAAAGGGGGAGAGAAATCCTAACTCAACCCTCTTTATGGCTAGATGAGGATATAGCTGCTGCCCTCCGTCGAGCCATGGATTCCCAGAGATTGGGTAGTGCCGAACGACTTATCCGTGGGGAAGCCATCCGATTCATGCAAAGGTCAGAACTGGCAATGGTGTTGGTTGAGCAACCTGATGAACTCACACAGCCTGAGCCTGAGGTTCATTCTTCTGAGCCTTCTCCCTCAGCACCTGCACTCACTGTACTTGAGGAGATTATGTTAAAATATGGGTACACAAGGTCTGAGCCACTTGTGAGAGTGAGAGCTGTTCCTATTCCTTCTTCAGCGCCAACTTCTACTCCTGCTTCTCCAGTGGTTAAATCCAGCAAAACAAGAGTAAAGCGTGATGTCAAAAAGGGGACAGGCATCTCTGAGCCTGCAGACAGTGAGGAAGAGTCTGAGAATCAAGCGTCAACGTTTCAGTCCTCCGTTAGAGAACAAGCTCAGAAAGTGATGGATAATATCCCACCAGAAGTAGTGGTAAAGCTTGAGGTGGAAGATCTCACCCCTGAGGAACTCGAGAGGTTTAATGGAAACAACAAACTCACCTTCGAGCAATTCACAGTTCTGGATGCTGATAGGGCTAATGCTTTGGCTAAAGAGAAAGCAAAAGGGAAAGGCAAGGCAAGCTTGGCCCAGGACCCTGACTTTCCGGTCTGGAATGTAAAGATCTCCAACATTCATCTTCCTCATGGTGTCATCCCCATCAACGAGACATCACTTGGTTCTTCCTCTTCTGGGCTAAGTGAGGCCGATGATCTGAGAAGAGCAATTGTGGAATCCTTGGAGCTAGAAAGGATTAGAAAGGAAAAAGAGGCTAGAGAACTCCAAGAGATCCTTGCTCAGATTGATCAGCAGGAAATGGACGAAGCATGGGCTAGAGTGGAAGAAGAGTATCAAAAGAATCAGAGAGGGAAAAATAACAAGCGCAAGCCTTAACCCCCTTACACTCATGCATCTATCATAACATAGCATTTCATCCTTGTGTTGTTATTACGCACTCTGTAAATTTGCTTACTATGATAATTTTTTTTCCTCATAGTTTTCATGCATAAGCTCTACTCGCACAGTTTTTGATTACTTGTATATTTTATCTATCTGTGTATTACTAACTTGTAATCTTTGGCTTATCAATAATATTTGTCTAAGTTATTTGTGCCTTATTTAATCTATTGCTTTTATTCTTCTACTAATCCTTTCATATGAACTTAATCGATAAAACTAAGTTTGTCATCATCAAAAAGGGGGAGAATGTTAGAATCTTAAGTTTTGATGAAGACTAAAATATGAAAGAACGAATCAAGTACTTAGAAAGCAATAGGTTAACATAGAATCCCAAGTAAGAGTACAACCGGATGTGGATTTACTTCCGGATAGACTAGGACTAGCGCTCGCGGATGAATGACTTATCCCCCAGCGAGAGCAAGTAATTCACGAGGGAAATAACTTAGTCCATAAGCACTAGATATACAAAAACCTTAAGACTAAGCTAAGATTCAACCGGATGTGAATTTGCTTCCTGTTAGATTTAGACTGGCGCTGGCTGTTGGACTAAATGACACTAAGCGTCAGCGAACATAAGCCACGTCCAGTAGAATTGCTTCCGATAGCTTAGTGACTAGCGCTAACTGTTAGATTGAAGGACACTGAGCGAGAGCGAGTAAAAGTCATTATAATCCTTCATCCAGTAGTAGTGCTTCCGGATGCAGAAGTACTTCCGGATGCAAGAAAGGCTCCTCAGACTAAATGAACTCCCACTGCATGTGATTAAGTGTTGTTATACTACACATCCCATAGCTTAAGAAAATGACACACCAAGTCACTTGGGAAGACTTAAGAGTTAGAGTAACATAACGAGACTCACGCTGACTGTTAGATTAGACATCCCCTTGCGTCAGTAGACAAAACACTAAGTTAGAACATAGTCTTAGTAAGATTACATCCCATAGCAGACAAACCTCCCACAGCATGTATAGTTCTTACTGCTACACTTGATTATATATATTACTCTGATGGGACTAACAAGTGTGTGCAGAACTTGGTTGTACTTCCGGATGGAAATGAGCTTCCGGATGAAAGATACTCTTGGCACTGAGATTCATAGACTAACACTTGCAGAGCAAGATTGCCACTTCCGAATGAACGATGATCATCCGTCAGCAAGAGTACAAGAGCCAACGTCACACACTCAGAAGTCAGAATGCTTTTGTCAGAGCAGAGTTGTCAGAGTTGCTTTTTCAGAGATAAAGCAAGTCAACCCTGCTAAGCATTAATGAAGATGTACCTCTCAACGGTAACATGGGATTAACGGCTATATTCAAACGGACATATCCTATCTGCCGCCCAAGCCTGAATATTGAGGCCGAGTATAAAAGGAACATCTACATTCAGAAGAGAGTGAGAGAAACAAAAACAGAGCATAATATCTGAGAAACTATATTCTACATTCCTCTCATCTTCTACTCTCAGATCTAGATTTGTGACATTATTAGAGAGTAATTTATTTGTACTTAAGTGAGTGACATCATCTATTCTTAAGAGAGAATAATCTGTACTTAAGTGTTTATCACAATTAGTTCATTGAGTGAACATTTTATCAAATCCTCTAACTGATAGAAGCTGTTCTAAAGCTTGTGCTTGACGAACAGAATTATTATCTTACAAAAGTAAGGGGGAGCATTTAGAGGTTTTCTAAATCTCCATAGGTTGCAAGTTAGCCCGCAAAACTTGTGATTGTAAGGTTGCAGGTGATCCCATTGTAAAACCTGTGGTTGTAAGGTTTGCAGGTGAGCCCGTAGCAAAACCTGTGGGTTGTTAGGTGAACCCGTGTTCGTAAAACCTATAGTGTAAAGGCTTTCTTGTGCCTGGTTCAAACAAGAGGTTTAGTGGATTGAAAAATCTCAGGTGGAGCCTGGGGACTGGATGTAGGTCTGGAAGTGACCGAACCAGGATAAACTCGTGTGTGCTCATTCTGGTTGTTTTAATCTACACATCAAGCACCACACCACTAGATACTCACTTGTGCTTGGGGTAATACATCTTCACTTTCATCAAGCACAAGGAGTAAAGTTTTAAAAGGGAGAATTTCATAAGTTTTATTCTGCCACCCAATTCACCCCCCCCTCTTGGGTGACAGCCACGCATTTCAGTTTTTTAACGGTCAAACGTCATTGACCGTCAGGTGAGGGTAAAATTTGTCCACTTTGGTTACTTGAAGGGCAAATTAGAGCCTGTTTTTAATTTAGGGTGTCTAGTGTTCCACGGTGGTTACTTGAAGGGCAAATTTGAGTCATTACCCTTTTAAATATGAGAGGTTAACTTGCTGAATATAGGTATTAACAACAGTAAATCACAGGAAATTTGAAATGTATTTTTTTTTTTCCATTTCTCCTTGAAGAAATGTGAAAAAAATGAAAATATTATATTCAACTCATTGTGGCGTCAAAACCATTATCACTTAAAAGGAAATTGTTTTTTAAGCCTAACTTGTAAAATTCATATCTCTTGATCTACACAACAATAAATTATACTCCCTTCGTTCCCAAATATAAGATCACTTTAGCAAATTTGGAGAGATTAAGGAAGACATTCCAATGAGTTATGATTACATGAAATTTCCAAAATACCTCTCACCATCTTCAAACCATTATTTTTTGGGTGAAGGGAGTATAGGGGTAATTTAGAGAAAACTTGAGTCAAATTAGAAAGTGATCTTATATTTAGGAACAAATTCTCCTCCCAAAAGTGATCTTATATTTAGGAACGGAGGGAGTATATGAGTACTTGATTTAAAACTTAGGATGTGTATTATTATGATTATAGAAAATATCATGGTCTAACTCAAACTATAAAGTGATGAAATATATACCACAAATAAATATGTTCAAATGCATTATTCACAAGTATCTCGACATAGATATAGTCTTTTACTTGGAGATGAGTTTGACTTTCTTGTTCTCTTATAGATCCCTAAGTTACTTTGGCTCCTCATGGAGCTTATACATAGAGACCCAAAGATAAAATTTTAACTACAACTCCAAAATATCATTAGGGCCCGTTTGGTTGTAAGAAAGGAAATTTGAGAAATGGAAAGTAAAAGAGTAAAGATGGAAAGTAGAGGAAATGATGAAAGCAAAGTTTGTGGGGCCCAGAAAAAGTATGAGATGGAAAGAGAAATCTTGTGGGTCACGGGATATATGTAAACACTAGCTACAAAACACTTGCCGCTTACCGGCGTTTATTTTTGCCTCTTTCCGGCGTTTTTTTCCGGCGAAACAACGCTACGGCGTTTTTGCAAATCACCGAAAAAAACGTGGAAAAGTAGCACATCGGCGCTTTTACAAACGCCGTAGGGTACCCACAAACGCCGAAACGCGGGATGCAGAAAATAATATAATATTCAGACATACCGGCGTTTCCCGAAACGCCGGTATGTCCATTATTTTAATAATTTACATTCCGGCGTTTTGATGAAACGCCGGTATGCTATTATTTAATATAAACTTTTTCGGCGTTTGCAGAAACGCCGAAAAGTGTTTAAAAATTATTAAAAATAATAATTTTCGTCCCAATTTAACATTAAATTGGGACGAAAATTTAGTATTATAGATATAAATAAAACATATTAATAAATAATAATGACAGAAAAATCATATTACACACATTAAAAGAAAATAATACCTATAAGAGCAACTAAAGTATATCAAATATAAAAATTAACAATTACATAAAAATAAACAAAAATGAAGCAAATATAAATAAAAAGAGATATGAAAATAAGCAACCACCAAATGTGCAATGAGGGGGGAGCACCGCTATTTATAATGATCGCTGAGAAACAAATAGAAAGAAGTAGGAAGGAGCAAGAAACAAATGAGCAAGGGAAAATGACGGGGAGCATCCCTATTTATAGGGAAGGTGGAGCATACCGGCGTTTATGATGGGAACGCCGGAAAGTGATATTGTATTATTATTTTACCGGCGATTTCGCAAACGCCGATATGCATGGTTTTTTTGAAAAATACTTACCGGCGTTTTTCTTACACTTATCGGCATTTCCAGGAAACGTCGGTATGCATGTTTTTTTTTAAAAAAATAATATTTAATACTTACCGGTGTTTTTCTTACGCTTATCGGCGTTTTCAGGAAACGCCGGCATGCATGTTTTTTTAAAAAATAATATTTAATACTTACCGGCGTTTTTCTTACGCTTATCGGCATTTCCAAGAAACGCCGGTATGCATGTGTTTTTTTAAAAAATATTATTTAATACTTACCGGCGTTTTTCTTACGCTTATCGGCATTTCCACGAAACGCCGGTATGCATGGTTTTTATAAAAAAATATTATTTAATACTTACCGGCGTTTTTAAGAACGAAAAACTCCGATATGTGCTATTTTTTTCAAAAAAAAAAAGAAAAAGAAAAGCAAATAACAAATTTTTTGATTAAAATATACATACCGGCGTTTTTGTGTCCACAAACGCCGGTATGTGTGCGCGGGAAAGAAGGCGGGAAGCGCGCGCCAAATTTTGCGACGTTTCTTTTAGGCGTTTTTTAGAAAATGCCGGAAGGCATGCCATTTCCGGCGTTTTTGATGAAAACATCGGAAGGTGTACGCCGGAAAGCGCCGTTTTTTTTGTAGTGGAATTAAAAAAGACCCTCACTTTCTTGACTCTCACTTTCCTTCTCTCTTTCCTTCTTTGGCAACCAAACGGACCTTGTAACTAATAATCTACATGCTTCTCCTATTATCTAAAAGCGCTTGGTCCTACGTGGACATTGAAGGATGGGGTGAGATTTGGGAAATTCTCATTAGCAATGATAACAACTACTCCCTCCGGTCCTAAATATAAGATCTAATTGACTTTTTTAGAAAATCCTATAAAAAAGTAAAATAAGTTAATTATAAATTGATTTACCTAATTTTTCCCCTTAGATTAGTTTATTTTACCTATAAACTAATGTATAATCTAAAAATATATCAAATATGTCATGATTTAATAGCCTATTTCGCAACCTTAACCTCTCTAAAAATATATCTAAGTTTGGTAGAGAGCCAACTTAACAGTCCTACAACCATGAGGGTTATGTTTGCGTCCCATATGCAAAATTTGTTTTACAAGTATGGAAATGTTGGGGTATATAGACTTGAAGTATCTTTATAAGATATTTTATGAACTCTAAAAGATATATCTTTATTAGTGAAAATGAGGACGGATCAGTGACTGAAGTGGAGTTTAGAGACGCAATATTCATTAAAAAAGTTTTCCCTATGAGAGGAAGTTTTACGTATTCTAAAACTCTCTGTGAGATTGACAAATAAGAAGGCGATACTCAGTTAACTGCTCCGAGTTGGAGGATTGAACCATTTTTGCTAGATGACAGTGGTGACCACAATCTATCACAGGAAAGTGAATCTATTGAAATCCTAATTCAAAAAAGCCAAAGGGTTTTTCCGTTGAGGACGCAGTACTTAATCCTCAGACCAAAAGACGATGAGGAGGATTCTTTAATTGACAGAGATACATTTCAGATCTGGCTAAGGAAAATTGGCAAAAGGTCAATAAGAGGAAATGAATTCCATGAGAGCTAACAAAGTGTGAGAATTGATTGATCTTTCCGAAAGACCGAAAAGCTATTGGGAATAAGTGAATTCTCAACTTTGAGATGATCGAAGAAAACCATTGTAAAACGGTTGCAAGATAATTGTGGAATTATCTCTTTATTTTCCTTATTAGAACTAGACATAAAAAGTTAAAGCAATCAAAGACTAATTGCCTTTGAATTTCTAAGTGAATACTTGGGTAGAGCATTAAATATCTTGTATGTCAAGATATAAAAGGATTATTCAAAGTGGATACTGTCATTGTCCTAACAGACATGCATAGCGAAAATCGTGGAATGATTCAATATTGAGTGACTGCAAGCCTATGCATACACTTATGGTGAAAGGACTTTATCTTAGAGCAGATATGTGTCTTATGAAAGAATCCGAGGTACAACGCATGAAAAGAGTCTCATACTCAAGCATAATTGAAAGTCTAATGTACAATGTGTTGTGTGCTAGACTGGACATATGTTTTGACGTTGGGTTTGTAAGCTGATTTCAGTCTATGAAGCTTAAAATCAAATTATATGATATCATAAGGGTAATGAAGTAAAAGTTGTGCTATACAGGAGAAAGTCTCCATCCTAAAGGATACTCTAACACTAACTAGGCAGGAGATCTGGATGGAGGACACTCAACGTAGAAAACTTGATGACACCATCATCTATGGAATCTGAATATGTGGCTTGTGCGGCTTCTATTCAAAAAGCTGTGTGACTTAAAAAGAAATTCTTAAAAGCGTTTAGATTTAAATGGTATGGATATATATTGTGACAGTGAAGTCGCGATAGCCTATGCGGAGGACCCTAAAGATCATAAAAGATTAAATATATAGACATCAAATGTCATTTTATAAGAGATGTGATCTCTTAGAAACAATTGATTGTTCGGTACTATTTCCACTCACTAAATGTTTGTTGATCCACTCACTGGCTTCAAACGGTTTAAACATAAGCAACATTTGATTTATTGAACAACTTTAGTTTCTAAAATAAAATGATGCATTTTTCAATTTGTAATTGTTTTTCGCACATATATACAAAACTATGTGTTTGTATATAAAACATGAATTTAAAGTATGTAATATGTTGTACAGACCCAAGAAAGGTTAGTCCACTCACACGGATAACCGTCTTCCATATTTATTGGAGGCAAATGTGCAAGAGATCATCATGTGTTGATGAATACTTCACATAGATCGACCCAATTAGTTTGAGATATGACAATTCAAGTCATGATACGGAGTACACATGTAGTCGACACGTCGGGTCTGTTGCCAGACTTAAATTCTCCCGTGGGAGTTTAGGAGTCTGTTGAGGGACCGATGCCTGTACGGTGACTATATTTTGAAATCGACATATGACAGTTGGTCGATCATCGTAACATGCAAATCGTATTACTTGTGCTTAATTAACCGCAATTGGGACGTAGATGGAAAATGCCTAATCCATAAAGGTGTGAGTCCAATATATATAAGAAAGGAAATTGTCCTCTCTGCCGATACCCTTGTGACTTAGACGTTATCAAGGATGCTTGTATTTGTGACTTCTACTCTAGCTGAAACTCCATGGTCATGAGAGATCCGAACTAACGAGTGATAGCTGGGCAAGCGGTAAATTCAAGCAAAATTGATGTTCAGTCAGAAAGGAATGGTCTTAACTCGAGACACGCATGTAACACTAGATTTCCATCATCGTTCCCTTACTAGAAGTGTTAGTAAGCGTGGAATTCTAGGAGCACGTGAAGACATCTGAGTTAATGAGTACATATTAACTCATGAGGGATTAAGAGTGCCACTTGTGTGTGAGTTAGCCTAGGGAATTTGAGACAAACAGACTGAGAATCCATATGCATTGATGTCCTTGGATTCTGATTCTATTTCAAGGAATTCCAGTTTATTAGCATCTGAATTGCATAGATTGTGCTCACGAGGTCACGGTGGACGCTGATACGAATGCTCAGGAAAACGAAGCGCAAGATGATGTGTCCATCAAAGTGCGAGTGAGAGATGTTGGAAAAAGTACACCCTTTTTATGGGCACATTAAATATTCTGGAATTAAATATAGAATTTTATTTAATAAACCAAATAAATGATTTAATTGAATAAAATTATATTTATTAAATAAAACAAAAGGTTTTATTGACTGATTCCAATATAAATAGGGATAAGTGTATTCTTAACATCAATGATGGAGAAAAGGGCTCTCATGTGTTGAGAACCAGATTGAGAGAATGAGTTCTCTCTCTCCAACGATCCTCTCTCATACGTTTTTCTTGAGAGGGTGATTCGCTGTGCGAATCTGATCTGGATTCTAGTAACCAGGTTCTGCGTGAGCTGAATCCTTTGGGATTCTTTGCTCCATGTTTCTATCACGACTTTCTTTGTTCTTATTGTTACAGGAATTCTAGAGATCGTGTTCGAGTTCGAAGCTCTGGGATCCGGGAACACTCATAAGCGGAGTTATAAATTCCTTCAATATGAATTGGTGTTATACTGTTTAAATGATGATTTGTGGAAAGCAAATATAATATTAAATTAAGATTGTGTTATTGATAAATATTCGTAATGGTAGCATTATCATCTCTATTGTTTGATTCAATTAAGATTGTGTATGAAATATTGGGTCTACATTTGATGGATTAGAGCCCAAACTCAAGTCCAATAAGAATTGAGACCATTATGTAAAAATGGAAAATGGGTTAAAGAAGTAATTTACTCCTACAAATTTAATATTAAATAAGTGATGCTCTTCAAATTTTCCTACATGCATTATAAACAGTAAAACTCAATGCCGCCATCGTCGCCTCTGCCTCTATGACATGACCATATCAATATGGATCACTCCTAACATAGCATCTCATATCCACGTCCTTTGTTTTGATAAAAAAAAATATCCACCTCCTTTGCTTATACCCCCACAAACCCTCTTCTTCTGCCATCAAAAGGATGAGATCGAGCAGAGACATCCATGGCTTTGGTTCATCCATCTAAGATGTAATCCTAAAAGTCAACTGCATTCTCATAAAGTGAATGAGTAGATATGATGTGGTACATCAACAAATGAGTCTCTATAGAGTTGGTGTCACGTGGATATCCGATGAGTTGGTGTGCCACGTCGGGATATTTGATTGAGTTAAGAGTCAAATTAAATATTGGATAACAATAGAGCAGAATTGCTATGCTTAGGAATTGCTATGATTAGGATACTTCTGGACCCTCGGTGAGCTCTAAGCAAAACTTTTCTAAGGCAAAAATATCTGGATCTAACATAAAAATATGTCGAATTTCATGAACATGAATTCATGCATTTGGCGTCGTGTGATTCATAAAGTCAACCCCATATAGTGGACTAAGGCTTTATTGTTCTTGTTGTTCTCTACGGCAAATATTACATTTATCCTTTTAGAAATCGAATCTTTAATGATGAGAGGCATAGGAATTATAAAAAATCTATCATATACTTGATGACCCATGAATTGAAACAAAAATGAATAACCCCGTCAAATCCAAGAGCTGAATTCAATACAAAATTCAAATACCATAATTTTGGATTTATCTTCCGTATATTAAACTTCCCTGTGTGTTTGTTACTTTGAGAGCCAATAAACAATGAGAAACAACGTACAGGCAGCAATCACCGCAGACAATATAAGAGTATCCCTCGATCGTTTCCTCTGTATTGAACCTTAAAAAGCAGAAAAAATAGATTAACAAGATAATAAAATCCGGGGGCGAGGGGATCAAAAGCAAAGTCAGAAGACACTGCTTCAAACATACCAAGCAAGCTTCTAATCATAGGGAACTTATCGCCAAGAAGCTTCACTTTTCCTTGAACATCACCAAACAAAGCCCTTTGAGACCCCAAAACAGCTCTCGTTGCTTGAGCTTGACCAATCACATCATCAATCTGCGAAGCAGCGAGAACATTAGGGTATATATCTTCCTAGGAAATACTGATGTTAAAACAAATCCTTACAAAACAACAGTATAACAAATCAATTATGAAAGCACCAATACTTATTAAAGCAGTTAACAACATCATGCCCAAGTGTAACTGCAAGGCCACACAAATCTAACTACTCAATGCAATGAACTAACCATATGGAGAAGATGGAAATTGCCTAAAAGGAAACATTTATGATGCTAGTGTGCTGAAATGTCGACATGAAAACTGATTTTGGCATTACACAAATCGTATTGAGAATGGCCTTGAGTGAGCAGTAAAGAGGAAGGACCATATGCTAAGATTGTAAAGAGATGTACACTTGTTGGGCATTCTTCACTTCAGTAAGCTTTCCTACACAATTAACTATACCTAGGAGTCAATTAGAAATTGAAATATTGAACCCCTACAATCTCAATGCATCATTTATAAGTTTTTATGGAAAAAGAGAGCCTACATAAATTTCAGTCTTCATTCTTACATGTTCCCAAACATTTTAGGTCTAAGAAATATACAGAATTTTTAAAACATGTGACCTTGTAAACATAAATGGACACTAAATATCAGGAAGTGCATTAGGAAGAACATTAAAGGCATATAATAACAGGATATAAGCTACTCCAAGCGTTAGGAAGTACATTAAATAATACTGCACCTTGCCTTTTATTTATTTTGTATCTATAGGACCCTTGGCCACCATTATTTCTACATTACTGTCAGTTTAATTCATCACCAATACATGCTGACTTATCATTTACAAGAGATCATAAGCTAAGATCACGAACTAAGAAGCCTTGACTGGATAGATCACACAATGATTGAAAGTTATTGACAGGCTCTACATCTAATAAATAGTTCACTTTCATAACATCAACACATGAATAACCTCGCTGCTTTTCTGACAGTAGTGTGCAAAAGCTCAAGGAATTCTCCTTGAAAAAGAAAATGAAGCCACACTCAGAATAAAATCATTCTAAAGTCTAAACAATCAGTGCATTGGTGCTTAAAGGGTAAAACATTTTAGTAACCAACAATGGTTAATCAAGTTACATCAATTAACACAATTTTTTCAAGAAGAGAATCGACCATCATTTTCTGATTTTTAATTCATAAAAACTATTGAGACTGCAGTCGCAACATGTGACATCCCTATGAAAGTCCACGCCAATAAGATAAAAGAATGAAACCAACTACAATTATGTCAGAACTGTACACAAAAAGCATATCAAAGAAGGGTGTGGCCAATAATCAAATTAAGAGAATAAATATAAAAGGAATTGTGAGCATGAATGTGATGTTTCCTAATTTTTCTAGTTTGTCACTCAATTCTGGGTGGATTGTATAGGTTTCCTATGAACATAAAATGTCATTATACCATCAGATCCTGTAGATCATAACTAAACTTTTCCTCAATCATAAAGTTGCACATGTAAAGTTGCAGCACCAAAATTCTCTTTCGAATAGGTGTGCAATATAATCCATTTCCAATTACACCGCATATATTCCATTCCCTAGGCACAAAAGTTTAGATATGCAATATATAATATCTTTTGTATGATTTCTGACTAGTAATTGTTTTTCAAATTCTTGTTTATCTACGGGCAAAGTAGAAAGTTTTTATCAACAAAACCACAATTTAATTGATTCCATTTAGCAGAGGCCTTGTATAGTAGAAAGTTTGCAGCAATCACCTGACATAATGACTTAATGCAAAGGTTGCATTAAGGAAAAAATGCATGCCAAAGAACATTTAACATTGTGAATCTATGGCAAAAATATAGACAGAAGAATTTCACTAGCAAGGATTATTTCACATACAACTGTTTTACATTTCAATCATCATTTTCATTCTTCCTTTACTATATTCATAATGTTAAAAGAGTAAATTGCCACTTGCAAGAAGTTGTGGCGTAAAATTGTAATGAAAAGGAACACAGCAGGACATTATAGATCCAAGAAAATCATGGCAGAAGCAAAACGTGATGCCCAAATTATTTACTCAAATTCCATTTAACCTCTCGTCCAAACAGAATAAGCAAAGTCCCTCCATCAAGGGAAGAATTCACCGATAGCTTGAAAGAGAACAAGAATCTATATCAAATCATAACCATTCAAGTTCAATCAAACTTGAGGCACAGTGAGAAGAATGAGTAAAATCAGCACTGGTAGAATATTCTCATTTATGATATGCACTTACAGTAAGTAATATGAAAAACTATCCACAAACATTTCTTAATTTATATTTTAAGAATGAATGGACTTAATAGAATATATACTTACATGAGATATACTCCCATGGATTGCAGATCTCTCCCGTAATAACTGCACCCGGGGGGACATACTTCCTGATGCCTGCCAGAAGAAGTAAAATCTAATACAACCATAAACAAATCAAACATTATTTAGATTCATATAATGCCTCTTGCCCACCTTAAAGTCACTAATGTCATCCCTGACTGAACTCAAAAGCTCTGCATGTTCTCTCATAGAGTTTATGTTTCCCTTTATACGTTTAAATTCCTGAAAATAACCAACATTCAACATAAGAAAAAAGCATCAGGTCAGCTCTCTAACGTAAATGAGAAGCATGAAATAAACTTGCAATACTCATCATAATAAGCTTGCTTGGCAGGAGGATAACCAAATACTAGAATAAAAGAATTTTCCATTTTTCATCTCATCATTGACAAGAGGAAAACAAGAACACTCAACTTTTTGAATGGAATAATCATATTTATTACTACTTGTTTGTTGATAGAGCACAATATTAGCATAGTGTGATCTATGTAGTCAACTCCATCTGTAATAAGGCTTGTTATTTTACACAAAGCATACCTGGGTAAACTCATGAAGAATGTCTCTATGCCTGGCCAGTTTTTGATTAACAGAAGTGGCTGATGCAGCCGATGCAGCACATCTACTCATAGAATCATTTATGTCCAATAGTTTCTCAAGCAAGGATTGGATTTCCATTTCCATTGACTTCCATGACCTAGTAGATCCAAGAGGTGGCGAACCCCCTTCCACATAACCTGAAACAAAAAGCTCAATTAAGACACATGTATGACTGTGCCAAAGCTAGAAAATTAAACACCAGAATCCAAGTTCAAGAAAATGATTGCAACTGCTAGATTATATGTGAATAAAAAATAAACAGATAAGAACTGTGCTGCGTCATATCATATATATATATATATATATATATATATATATATATATATATATAGTTAGTTAGTTAGTTAGTTAGTTAGTTAGTTAGTGAGCGAGTTAGACTTAGTACTAATGACCTAACTTATATAAACCTAGCCTATATATATACTATATGGCACTGTACACAGTTAGACTTTTGAATAGCATATTCACTTGTCTCTCTGACTTGTTCTTTTGGTTCTTCCATCTCTCAATCTCTATTTCTTTCCTATGCTATTTCCTTTTCATTCTCTTCTACTACCTTTATTGATAATATCAATCACCTATCCCACTTACTACAAGCTGTATATTGTATCGTAACTAATCAACTAAACTAAAGCAGATAGTGAGAAAAAATGTGTTAGAATCAGAGAAATATCTTCCTATTATTATGCATTTAATGCCCTGATTATATTCTGATTGTAATTTCTTTATTACCTCTTCTACTCCCTCTTCTTTTCAATATATTGTAACCTTTCTGTTTACTTTATACATCAATAAGAGTAATCATTCTTCTCTAAAATCTCCTCTCCTCTCTAAATCAACAAAATGTAATGTAGGTGGTTATAGCCTTCTGTAACTATATACAGTTACTAATCTCCAATAGCTATTTCTATAGCCAACTTGTAAGACCTTAATATGCTAGATTTCAATTACATGATTTATGAAGAAAATATGTTATGGCTCTACTGCAAACAGCCAAAATCCACTTTAACAAGCAGAAAAAGGATAAGGTATAGGAACTCATTGACAAGGAGAAAATAGCATAAGGGGCATGTACAGGGCAGAAAAGAAGACATATGAAAGGTGCTCAGAAAAGATCTCATAACCACGATATTGCATATATCTTTATCAATGATATTTGATTATTTATCATGAGATTAAACCCACTTTTTCAGGCATCAACCTTCTCTGTATGAAAATGACCTCATATTACTTTATGTTGCTGCTTTTAGATCTTCTAAACATCTAAAATAATTTTCAGCTTACAGAGTAACACCAAAAGATAGAAACTCATCTTAATTTTAAACAGCCTATAACTTATCTATTTAAAAATTGCATTTCAATTCCAGTTTTCCTCCGTACAGTAGGGGTCAATAATCATAGAACCTAAGAAGAAACATAGCAAAGGAGGAGTACATCCAATAAATAATCCTAAAATATGAGAGATCCAACCAAACCTGATAAGAACTAAAGGAAAAGACAATTATCAAGAGCCAGAATCTGCAACTCTAGAACAGAATTACACAACTACAAACAATACTTTCATTCCTTCTAAAAACATTTATAACTTAGTCTTATATAGATTTCACAAAACCCCTCCATAGCCAAAATGTTTTGTTTAATGTCTAATATGCTAACCTTCTCTCCATAAAAAAATATTACCTCACAGTTTAGCCACAACAAGAGGGAAGAAACGAAATATTAAGAGTAAGTGGATATTCCATCCCCTTCATATTGTAATCAATCAAGGAGAACAAACTATATATCATGCCTCATCACTATTGCAATTTATAGAGACATTTATGAAAAGAAATGGTAATTTAGGGAATCCAACACAAACCCACTAGATAATACTATATCATACTATTTGAGTCAAAATTCATCAATTTATGTGAAGTAGGAAAGTGAGAGTTAAATAATGAGTAAGCAACATCATGAAGAAAACAAACCTCCTTGTGTAAACCTGGAGCCTAATTTAGCGTAAGAAGACAGCTTGACGTCAAGATCACCCTCGATTTTTCGTGCTTCCTTTCTCAGTTCCTCCCAACCAGATTCCTGCAAATCCATCATGATCGGATCCGACAAACGGATCTAACAAAAACAAAATTCAGATCACTAGTCATGGAATGGTGTAACACCTACTTTTATACTACTATATACTATAGCATTTCAAATGGTTTATAACCACTTCCTCAAATATTAGATGCTTAAAAATATGAATTAATTAAAACGTTTCTTTCAAATGCTTCGTTTAACCTTCTTTTCCAAAGTGTTATATAAATAAAAAACCCAAGTGGTTATAAACCAAGTTACCAAATTCAATCTTGTCGTTTGGGGATCAAGCTTATAATACTTCTGCACTCTCTAATATGTCTACTAACGTCATAACTAAAATATTGGAGTTCTTCTTCTCCAATAGAATATATACTTATATATTACAAACTATATACTTCTGCACTGGGCTTAACTTTCCTATCATTTTGATAACATATTCAGGTAAGATTTCAAAATATAAATATGCACATATCTATAGGGAATAGTTCAGGCCTTCTTGATTTTCATATACTACCTTAATATCCAAAAAGCTCCAACTCCTTTCCACTTCACTAAAAACAGCAATTCAAAACGCCGTTTATTTCATACACAATTATTTCATGCATGCACTGTCATGTAAACATTTTACAAACCTGTACAAATAATGATAGTAATTATTCTTATAAACTATATGCCATATGCATCTGCCAACCACTACTAACAATATGTTTGATAAATAATGGAGGCAATTCTACCTACAAGATTTCTGATTATAACATGTTAGAATTATGTTTTTTATTTTAGTAGAATCTAAGTCATAATTATAGAATAAGGATATGATATGATTTGATTAGGAGAATAAATTAGGGTAGAATCTTTTTATTTTATGTATCATGTAAATCCCTATAATCAAGGGATAAATTGGGGGTCTCATGTACTATATAATGGAGCTAATGCTAAGAGAAATGCATCAGACTTTTTCCCAATCTTCTTTGTTTCCACTTGGTACCAGAGCTATGTGAAAGAAGTTTAGGTTTAGTTTTAGTCTGATCCCTAGGCACAAGTGGCCTTTGTAGAAGAAAAAAAATATATATATATATATATATATATATATATATATATATATATTGTCTTCTCTTCCTGTACGTCACTCCCAAAACTGTGTCACCACCATTAGTAGTCCAAGAGTTCGAACCAGTCCATCTGAGTTTCAGATCCTCCGCCACCGCCGCTGTCCGATTAGAGCTTCCGCCGTCGCCGCCTCCGTCCGACACAAACCGAAACCAGAGCACAAATTTCTTTTTCCTCCAGACCAGAGTTTCATGTTCGCTGACCAAAGTCTCAGTCATCATCATCTTCGTCGTTTTTTTTTTTACTTGTTGTTGCTCGTGTTTGTTGCTCGTCGCTTTTTGTTCTGCGTTGTTGTTTATTTTCTATTTTTCCTTTCGTTGTTGTTTCTGTACTCTAGTTCCTAGGAAAGTCTTGTAAAAAAAAACAAAAAAAAAACAAAAAATCAAAAAACAAAAAAAAATCCAACAAAATTATGGAATCTAAAGTTGGCGCTATTATTGATGGCACCATTGTCTCTGAAAAACTCACTCCTCATAATTATCGAGATTGGGCACAAGCCATGTTACTCGCAGTTGGTGGGCTTGGAAAACTTGAAATTCTCACGGTGAAGCTAAGCAACCAAGTGATTCTAAAGTCGATGAGTTGAAACAGTGGAAAATTGATAATGCCATGGTTTCATCTTGGCTTATAAATGCGATGACTCCTCAACTGAAAAAGAGTTTTATGTATCTTCCGTCGGCATATGATATTTGGGTCGCGGTTCATGATTCTTATGTTGACTCAAAGGATTTGTCTCATATTTTTGATATTCAACGTCGAATTTGGAAGTCTTTTCAAGGCTCTAGAGGAATTACTGAGTATTGGCTAGAGCTAAATGGGCTTTGGCAAGAATTAGATCTCCTTAATCAAGAGGAGTGGAAGTGTTCAACGGGCAACAAAAAGAAAGAGAAGTCTTGAAGTAGAACATATTCTTCTATTTCTAGCAGGTCTCGAACCGGAGTTTAAAGATGTTCGGAGTAGAATTCTTGGCCAGACAAAGTTGCCCTCAATTCGAGAAGTATATGCTGAAATCCGTCGTGAGGAATCTTGTAATCACGTGATGTCAAAGGAACAATCATCATCTGTTCCTGAAATCTCGGTTTTGGTTACTAAACCTGAAAGGCCATTTTGTGATCATTGTAAGAAGGATGGACATACCCGCAACCGGTTGGGATATTCATGGGAAACCTGCAGATTGGAAGCCTCGTCGAGGCAATTATAGAGCAAAACAAGTGCTCCCAGAGAATGGTTCAGCGGCATCCTCACAGTCAGCTACATCTGGCAGTAATGAGCAATTAGCTCAAATCATTGATATGTTGAAGGGCATGCAGGTCCAGCAGATTGCCTCTACCTCTTTTGTTCAAACTGAACCGGTCCTTGGTGAAGCTGATTGGCAGTTTTGATTGTTGTAAAGCATAGTATGATGGGATGGTCATTCCCCACATACATGCATATGTGAATTGCGATGGGATGGTCATTCCCCACGCACAAAGTGTTTCTTGTTGTTAGTGAGATGGTCATTCCTCACATGTTGTTTACGATGGGACGGTCATCCCCCATAATAAAAAAAAATGAAGAATAAAGTTTTGTAACCAAGTTGGACCACAGTCCAACTTGAGGGGGAGTGTTAGAATTATGTTTTTTATTTTAGTAGAATCTAAGTCATAATTATAGAATAAGGATATGATATGATTTGATTAGGAGAATAAATTAGGGTAGAATCTTTTTATTTTATGTATCATGTAAATCCCTATAATCAAGGGATAAATTGGGGGTCTCATGTACTATATAATTGAGCTAATACTAAGAGAAATGCATCAGACTTTTTCCCAATCTTCTTTGTTTCCACATAACAAAAGTTACAAAAATTCCATTTTGTGTAGGGGTAACTAGCCACCTAGCCATGGGGTTCTCCCTTGATAAACATGAAAGTCTTACCTGCAACAAATATTACAAAATCGTACATGCAAAATTAAAGTTATGCATTGATTTGCTACCTGTACTCTAAAATAATATATGAATTGGCACTTTCCCTTCCTTGCACCTTGAGGAGCCTATGTCATCTTTACCTACATTTACATGTAATATATAAATAATAAATTAATACATGTGCTCTTATGTAACCATCTAGATTCTCTCAAGTTCCTGTAATATTATATATTTCCACTACCCTTCCCCTAAATTTACACCTATTTAATCTTCCTCCTATCTAATCTTATATTTGATCTAGGGCGAATGTGCAAAAATATACATGGTGAAATGTAAAAGGGGCACCCAGCAGCATGGTAATTTTGATGGTGCAAAAATGTACATAGTAAACCAAACTGGGGCACCTCATCATCTTTTTTCTTCACTCCCAAACTGGGGCACCACATCAACTTGATTGTATAAATCTGGATATTATCCAGATCTGAAACAGGACTTAATCATCATATATAAATGCCTCTAGCTAAGCATAACCGTTTAGATCAATTAGTCATTACGTAGTACTAAAAGGCATTAGAAATGGGCTTTCAATCAGATTTCAACTGACACCTTGAACATGGTTTAGAGTGCTTTAATTATTCCAAATTACATAAACAACTTGTGGGATCCTCAAGACAACACCATAAATGCTCAAAAATACTTTGATTAATAACCATCTTCAATCACATCCAACACCATAGACCTCACAAATTTAATTTAACCCTAAGCATCTGATCATTCTAATGAAATTGTTAACATGCTTAACCGTCCAAGTTCTCGAATGAAATTCCAGACATACCAGAGACTCCAACCTTATTACTCTCCTTCTTTTCCCTTTTTATTTGACACTTGCTAACAAAGAATGATTTTACTAATAAAGAACTGAAGCCTCCTTTTCCATTTTAACTTGACACTTGCTAACAAAGAATCATTTAGCTAATACAGAACTGAAGCCTACATCTTTGTTAATACAAATTCTAAAAGATCCCCCAAAAAGACTTTAACAGTCTGTTAACCCCCTTTAAACATGATTCCTTCCATTCAAGTTTCACACGAAATGCTACATCACCAAAAATAGAGCTTACTAACCAAAAATCCCAAACTTCAAAAGTCTTTTATTGCCTTTCTATTCCTCACTCTTCTTAATTATATCACTTATTAATTTAATCTTCTTCCGAATTTCTAAATGGACCACAGCCACTACTACATCCACAAATCTGTATTCATGTCATTTCATGTGACTTAAAACTTAAAAATCAAACTTTGAACATCATAGGTACGTACTTCTAACATTCCTAAATATAACTTGACACTTTAGGACTTCAACCCAGTAAATTTAACTCAATATAAATTTTAAAATTCACAATTAAGTTCACCAAACATCAATCAAATCTAAAATAGATTTAGGCTTCAACTATTTATATCCTACTGTTATCATCAAACATATAACACAAATACAGTTGCTCTGGTTCAAATTTCATTAGCTTCTTCAAACATTGAACACTAGTAAGTAAAGATTAAAAGTCAACCATCTTGGCTACCTTTAACCTGAGAAAACATCAACCCAAAATGTCCCCATTAATCTTAGAAAACTCTGAATGACTAAATCTATCATCATTAAATTTCATCAATATATTTCAATTCATTCAAGATAAACTTTCACTTGATCTCAAAACAACATTTCACCCAAAAACAATAATTTTCAAGTTTAAGCAATTCTTACCTTAAAACATAACCCACATGTATCTCTTCTAATCCAACTCCAATGTACAAAATTCTGAACCACAGTTTGATTCCCTGCCATCCACATTAACCAATCAGCATTATAAAACCGTACACGCTTCAGTTTCTCACACAACTAATCTTTTGCCATTTTAACTTAATCCTTAGTCACAACAGAATGATTAACCTACAGAAAAGAGTATGGCACTATGAAAATCGGAAATTCCCAATCAATACAAAAACCCCCACACACACCATAGAATCCAACAAATCATAACCTTCCTTACATTAGTTAAACCTATACTATCAGAAAAAAAAAACAGAGAAATCCTTAAAAATTCGAACATAATTATAAACGAGAATAATCATAATCGGATATGAAACACCAAAATCCAACTCTAATAAACCTCAAACATCATTTAAACACTAATTAGATTTGATCTAGGTGAAGAATCGAAGAAGAGCGTCGGTGAACAGTAATTGAAGACTACAAAGTTCAGAATGCAGAAACGAGACTTCATAAAAACTCAAATCTATGTTATTTGCCTAAATTGTAAATTCCAATTTAATGGAAGAATCAAAGGTAGGGATGGAAAGAAGAGACTTACGTGACCTCAGATCAGGAATCGCATACGCCGTTAAGGCTATCCGACGCCGGAAATCGAAGTCACCGTCGGTGAAGCTTAAAGAGAAGGGAGAGAAAATGGGAAATTAGAGAGAGAGGGGGGTGAATGGTGATGATGAAAATTATGAAAGGAGAATAGAGGGATGGAGTGTATGTATGTACCATGGATCTGATATAAAAATGCTTAGACTTTTTATTATTTCAAACTATATATGTTAGTACTTTGTATCCGAATGTATTGATTTTGGTCTCCACCAAAAAATTATGTACTGATCAAAAAAATATGTACTCCCTCCGTTCCTAAATATAAGAGCACTTTGACTTTTTTGGAGAATCCTAAGAAAGCAAAATAGGGTAATTAAAAATTGATTTTCCCAAATTGTTTCACTAAACTATTTTATTTGACTTATGAATTTACATATGATCTAATAATATTTAAAATATGTTATAATTAAATTGTTTATTTTGCTTTCTTAGGATTCTCCAAAAAGTCAAAGTGCTCTTATATTTAGGAACGGAGGGAGTATTGATTTTGGTGGAGATGGAAATAAAAATTGATATTCTGATCAAAAAAGAAGTGAAAATTGATATGAAAATGGAGATGGGTATCATATGAGCCTTTTTTAAGAGCGTGTTTAGTATGTTATGGAAAGGTTCAAGTATGTTGTCGGTTCTTAATTTTGGAAAAAGTCATGTTTTAGGGTCCGTTTGGTTCAAAAACATTGCACACATGTAATGGTAATCTTGATTACATTACCATATGTGGCTTGTTTGGTTGGACTTGGTAATGGTAATGTCGATTACAATTGTAATCAACATTGCATATTTTTTTAGTAATGTTCTTCCATAGGGGTCCTCTATGAATACTCATTGCAACCATGTAATGTTATTAGAAATGTCAATTTTATCCTCATTACTTTTACAAAAAAGACCACATTTGCCCTCATACAACTTACAAATCAATCATCATCGTATGTCAATTCCACGATTCTTTCTGATAAAAAAATTCCACGATTCTTCTTCACATTCATTCTGAAAAAGAAATCAACCATCATAAAGACAAGTCAATTTTTGTTTGAAATCAGAATCAATCCGAAATGAAAATTCAATGAAAGAAATCATCCATAATCAAAGCCCTAAAATCTTTGAGATCTTCATAATCGACTATAAAACCAGGGGTCTATTTTCGATTTCAATCTGCATCATTTGAAGGAAACGACAGCCACCAAGTAAGAAATTAACGCGTTTTGTTTTCAATTTTTGGTTTAGACCTGGATTTTTTGTTTGTTGTTTCCTCTTCAGATTCTGGGTTTATAATTTTACATATCATATGGTTCTTTAGTGCTCGTGTTTCTGTATGAATGCATGTCCGAATTTCGGTATTTTGGTATGGAAAGCATAAAGGTCTGCCAATATGCAGAGCCTCTACTATTCATTCATATATATTATTGTTGTTGTACAAGGCTGTAACATTATGTTACTAATTAACTACAGACCTTCAGTTATCCCCTTTTTAATTCAATCATCTCTTACTAACTATGATAGAAAAAGGATTTCCATAATAACAATGTCTATCATAGTTAGAAAAAGAATTTACTAATGGTTAAATACTACCCATGATAGAAAAGAATTTCCTAATACCACCTGAACACTATCATGGATATTTAATAGCTAACCATGTTAGAAAAGGTCCACCTAACATGGTTAGAAAAGAAGCAACTAATGTCATTCATTAATAATTATCTAACTATGATAGAAAATGTTAGAATCTTAAGTTTTGATGAAGACTAAAATATGAAAGAACTTAGAAAGCAATAGGTGAACATAGAATCCTAAGTAAAAGTGCAACCGGATGTGGACTTACTTCCGGATAGATTAGGACTAGCGCTCGCGGATGAAAGTCTCATCCCCCAGCGGCAGCAAGAAATTCACTTAGGAATTAACTTAATCCATGAGCACTAGATATACAAAATCCTAAAACTAAGTTAAGATTCAAGCGGAAGTGAATTTGCTTCCTGTTAGACTTAGACTGGCGCTGGCTGTTGGAATAGATATCCCTAAGCGTCAGTGAAAATGAGCAACGTCCAGTAGAAGTGCTTCCGATAGCTTAGTGACTAGCGCTGGCTGTTGGATTGAATGGACACTGAGCGAGAGTGAGTAATAGTGAACAAATCTTTCATCCAGTGGATTCACTTCCGGATGTAGAAGTGTAACCTGATGCAAGGAAGACCTCTTAGACTAAGAACTCTCCCACTGCATATAACTATATGATAATACTGTTAGACTAACACTCAGTGCAGCACACTCAGTAGAATTGCTTCCGGATGAGAATCTGCTTCCGCAAGCAATCAGAATGTCAGAAGTTGCAGTGTCAGAATGCTTTTGTCAGAGCAGAGGTGTCAGGACTACTTTTCAGAGATAAAGCAAGTCAACCCTGCTATGCATTGATGAAGCATTTATTGGGCAAACGGTAACATGGGTTAAACGGCCATATTCAAACGGCTCTCCCACCTACCAAGAGACAAATTGTTTGAAGACTATATAAAGAGGCTCAAACCTCATTTATGAGGTTAACAATTATCTTTGAATACTCTTGAGAGAAGTTAGAGCGAGAAACTAAGAACATCTTCAAGCATTCAAAGCTGCCCAGAAAAGTAAAGAGCATTTAACACATCGAGTGATCATTCTCATCTACATATTCTGTACTCTTTGTTGTTAAGTCTCTTTCTATTATAAGAGCATTGATTGTACTTAAGTGTGTAACACTATCTGTTCTTTAAGAGAACTTAGTTAGAAAAATCCTTTAGTTGTAAAGGTTGAACCCTTGCTAGGTGTAAGGGGGAGCTAGTTATAAAGGTTACAAGTGAGCCTTGTGTAAAACTTGTAGTTGTAAGGTTGCAAGTGATCCCGTCCAAAACTTGCGGTTGTAAGGTTTCAGGTGAACCCGATTTAAAACCTGAGATAGTGGAACTCGGCCTGGGTGGTTGAGAACTGGACGTAGGTCAGGAAGACCGAACCAGTATAAATCTTGTGTTGGTTTTATTTGAGTATTTATTTTTGTAGCACAATTCACCCCCCCTCTTGTGCATCCATTACCTTCATTTGGTATCAGAGCAGGTCTTTCTCACTCGATTCCAACGAATGCAGAAAGCAAAGATCTAGTAATGGATACAGATTACTCCCTGCCAGATGTCTCTATTCAACCCAACAAGCCTCCAGGCTTTGATGGGTATAACTATCCATTCTGGAAGTTTCGAATGGAGACCTATATCAAATCCAGCGACATCAGACTCTGGGACGTAATCGAACATGGGGATCACACACCACTGGATGAGGATGGTTTTGCCAAGCAGCGATCTAGGTACACAAATGAGGACTATGCTCTAGTCCAACTAAACTACCGGGCCATGCACTACATCCAGTGTGCTCTCAGCCCTAAAGAGTTTCACAGAATCAGCCACCACAAAAATGCTAAAGATATGTGGGAGGCTCTTGAGGCTGCTCACTCTGGAACCAGGGGAGTGAAAGCAAGGCGAGTTGAGATGCTGGTGGAAGAATTTCACAAGTTCGCCATGCTTAGTCCTACTGAGCCTATCAGGGAGCTGGAGCTCAGGTTCACTCACCTCATCAACAATTTGGCTTCGCTGGGTAAGGACATTCCTGAAAGAGAGCAAGTCAGCAAGATCCTAAAGATCTTGAAAGGTGACTGGATCACCAAAGTAACCATCTTGCAGGAAGTCCAAGGAGAATCAACGAGCTCAATCACTGCACTATTTGGCTCTCTGGCTGAATATGAACCTACCCTGCTGGCTCAGAGAGCTCCTCAAGCCTCATCCAAGGCCAAAAACCTTGCCCTTGTTGCTCCTAGCAAGGAGGTTGATGATGATGATGAGGATGATGAGGAGGAAATGGACGATGAGGAGATGGCTATGATGGTAAGAAAATTCAGAAAGTTCTTCAGAAAGAAAGGAGGCTTTCAAAAGGGTGACTCCAGCCAGAGGAAAGGATACAAGAAGGAAAAGGCCCCTGTATGCTTCGAATGTAAGAAACCTGGCCACTTCAAGGCTGAGTGTCCCAGCCTGCAGAAGTCAAAAGGCAAAGACAAAAGGAAGGCCTTTGTTTCCTCCATATGGGTGAATAGCTCAGATGACGAAGCAAGTGATGAGGAAGAAGTTGCCAACCTCTGCCTGGTAGCCAGAGAAGATGATGAGGAAGCATCTTCAGAACCTGACCTCACCCACGAAGACAATGAGGTAACTTTCTCTAAACTGCAAGAGGCTTACAATGAGGTTCATGAAGAATTCTCTCGATTGTGTAAAGCCTATAAAGTGTTAAAAACTAAAAAGGAATCACTTGAGTCCAAGGTGGACTCACTAAGTGAAGAACTAGCGGAAGCTAGAAAGCATCCGGTAGTGGATGGCCAGGGTTCTCCACAAACAGAACCCAATGCCCCAACACTTGAGAGCTGCCCTAATTGCAGCAAAATCTCAGCAGAGAAAGACAAGCTGCAAAATGCCCTGCAGAAGTTTACAAATGGCTCAGAAATGTTAAATATAATTTTAATGAATCAAAGGGCATATAGGGATAGAACTGGATTAGGATATACTCCTAAAGGGAAGAAGTGGGTGGAACCAAAAGTAAAGCCCTACTTAAAGTTCTTCCATAAAGCCACTAGTCATAGCTCCTCACCCTTCAGCTTCTGTAACTATTGCAACAGGAAGGGACACTCCACGTCCACCTGTAATGCTAAGAAGCATGGAACAAGTAGCTCCTACAAATGGGTCCCTAAAGGAACCAAGGCAACAAAGGATCCTCCATCTGCTAAGGAAACTAAGAGAGGACAAGGATCCCGACCTTGGAATCATTCCAAAGGGAAAACCCAAGAGTCCAGAGCCAACTCTAAGCCAGAGGCTCTGAATAATCACAAGCCCAAGGTCAAGGATGACTCTAGACCAAGGGCATTGAAAACTAATGATCGAGGACCCAAGAAAGATTGGGTACCTAAGTTTACTTGATTTTTCCAGGTGTGTCTTAAAGCATCCAAGAACAAGAAATGGTATATTGACAGCGGATGCTCAAGACATATGACTGGAGACAGAGACAAGTTCAAATCTCTGGTGATCAAAGATGGAGCCACAGTAACCTTTGGAGGAAATCAAAATGGAAAGATCACTGGAGTTGGAGAGGTCGGACCAATGAAAGACGTCTACCTAGTGGACGGTCTCTGTCACAACCTGCTAAGCGTCAGCCAGAGCACAGACAAAGGAAACTGGGTAATTTTTGATTCACATGAGTGCATAATAGTTGATAAGCAGGATCTAAATTTAGATAAGGCCAACTTAAAATGCAAACTTAAGGCAAATAGGAATGGAAACCTATATACTTTAGACTTATGCCAACAACTAGAAGAAAAATGTTTAATATCTAGTGATGAGAATAGTTGGCTTTGGCATAAGAGACTAGCTCATGTTAATTTTACTCAACTCGACATGCTAATTAAAAAGGAGCTAGCTATAGGTATTCCATCATTTAAAGTAAAGCATGATTTTGTCTGTGAATCCTGCCAAAGAGGAAAGCAAACAAAGTCCTCATTCAAAACCAAGAAGAAAGTCTCCACCAGCAGGCCCTTGGAACTAATCCACATGGATTTGGTTGAGCCAGCAAGAGTGAAGAGCTTGGGTGGAAACCTATATGCTCTAGTGGTGGTGGATGACTATTCAAGGTTCACCTGGACTATGTTTCTTGCCTCTAAGCAAGATACTTTTGATGCTTTTGTTGTCCTGGCTAAGAAAGTGCAGAATGAGAGAGAGCTCAAAATCACAGCCATAAGGACAGACCATGGAGGAGAATTTGAGAACCATAGCTTCTCAGAGCTATGTGAACAAAATGGCATAGAACACAACTTCTCAGCTCCTAGGACCCCTCAACAGAACGGAGTTGTCGAGAGAAAGAACAGGGTTCTGACAGAGATGGCTAGAAGCATGCTCAATGAGAAAGAGGTTTCTCAAGTGTTCTGGGCGGACGCTATGAGCACTGCTTGCTATATCTCTAACAGAGCCTATGTTCGCAAAGGACTGGATAAGACTCCCTACGAGCTGTACAAAGGGAGGAAGCCCAACATCAGCCACCTCAGAATCTTTGGATCAAAATGCTATGTGCATAACAATGGAAAGGTAAATCTGGGTAAGTTTGATCCAAAGGCTGATGTAGGTATATTCATAGGATATTCCCTTAGGAGTAAAGCATATAGAATATACAACATGAGAACTAGAATTGTAGAAGAATCAATGCATGTTGTATTTAATGAAACTCCTACATGGGGACAATCCACAGAAGATGATGAAATACTTAATCTTCCAAAACCATCATCATCTTCTTTACTACCAAAAGAAACACCAGCAAGCAATCTCAAAGAAGAAGATGAACCCAGTGATGAACCTAGATTGCAGACCGTGCCTGATGAGGCACAATTGCCAACAGCTAGGAGACATCACAGGGATCATCCTCTTGATCAAGTGCTTGGTGATGTTTCTTCTGGTGTCAGAACCAGAAGGCAAGTTCAAAATGAAGTTGAGTTTGGAGCATTCCTATCTCAAATCGAACAAACTTCAGTTGAACAAGCTCTTGAGGACTGCGACTGGATTATTGCCATGCAGGAAGAGCTAAATCAATTTGAGAGAAGTCAAGTCTGGGAACTAGTCCCTAGGCCGTCTCATCAATCTATAGTAGGGACCAAATGGGTCTTCAAAAACAAACTGGATGAGACAGGTCAAATCACAAGAAACAAAGCCAGATTAGTAGCCAAAGGATATAACCAAGAAGAAGGCATTGACTATGAAGAAACCTTTGCTCCAGTCGCTAGACTTGAAGCAATAAGGATCCTTCTAGCCTTTGCATCCATGAAGGGCTTTAGGCTATATCAAATGGATGTAAAGAGCGCATTTCTTAATGGCTATATTAAAGAAGAGGTGTATGTAGAACAACCTCCTGGCTTTGAGGATCACAAATATCCCAAACATGTGTATAGATTAAAGAAAGCTTTATATGGCCTGAAACAAGCTCCTAGAGCTTGGTATGAGAGACTCAGCAGCTTTCTGCTGGACAAAGGTTTCTCAAGGGGCAAACTTGATAATACACTGTTTATCCTTCACAAAGATAGAGATATGTTAATTGTCCAAATTTACGTTGATGATATTATCTTTGGGGCAACTAATGAAAAACTTTGTGAAGATTTTTCTAAGACTATGCAGGGTGAGTTTGAGATGTCTATGATGGGAGAACTCACATTCTTCCTAGGCCTGCAGATTAAACAGAAGAAGAATGGAATCTTCATATCCCAAACCAAGTACTGCAGAGAACTACTCAAAAAGGTTGGGATGGATGAGTGCAAGAAGTATGACACTCCCATGAGCACCTCTGCCGCACTCGATGCTGACGCAAAGGGTAAATCTGTCAGCCTGCCCATGTACAGGGGAATGATAGGTTCTCTCCTATACTTAACGGCAAGCAGGCCTGACATTCAATTTAGTGTAGGCATGTGTGCTAGGTTTCAAGCCAACCCCAAGGAGTCACACTTAACATGTGTTAAACGTATTTTAAGATACCTTGAGGGAACACAAGAACTTGGTCTTTGGTATCCCAGAGGTAACCAAGAGTTCTTGTGGGCTTACTCTGATTCTGACCATGCAGGTTATAGGACTGATAGAAAGAGCACCAGTGGACAATGCGCCTTCCTTGGTGGTTGTCTGGTGACTTGGGCTAGCAAAAAGCAAACCTGCGTGTCCTTGTCATCCACTGAGGCAGAATATATTGCGGCAGCAAGTTGTTGTGCTCAAGTGCTGTGGCTGAAGAACCAGTTGAGAGATTTTGGCTTGGAGTTCCCTGAGGCACCCATCCTCTGTGACAACACAAGCACAATCAGCCTCGCCAAGAATCCAGTTCAGCACACAAGGACAAAGCACATTGATGTCAGACATCACTTCATCAGAGACCATGTTCAAAAGAAGGATGTCAAAGTGCAATTTGTCCCCACTCAACAACAGCTTGCTGACATCTTCACCAAGCCTCTGGGGGTTGACCAGTTTACTTTCATAAGAGGTGATTTGGGAATGGTAAACCCAAATGAGGTGTAACCTTTCATTTATTATACTTGATTGTTTAAAACAATACTAACTTAGGCATCGGAGTGCCAATACGTGTTTTGCAGGTCCTCAATGTTAAATCTTAAGATTTTGCAGCCGGAAGCAAAACCACTTCCGGATGATCATTCGCTGACACTAAATGATGAAACCAAAAGAGCGCCAGCACCAGTCCAAGAGACACGTCACTTCAGAAACGTTTCAACTCCCTCTCTAAGAAGGTGTGCCTTATCTGACTAGATGAAGCGACACATGTCATAAGGTGCGCCGTTTCAATTAAATTTTTACGTTACCCAATGTGCAAACGTTTGGTTTTCATCTGAAAAAGCATGACCATTTTACCCTTAGTTACTTCGCCTATAAATAGGATGTCACTTTTTCACTTTCACTTTTTACTTTCACCACATTCTCTCTGCATAACATACTCCATCTTCATCTGAGTTCTTCGCATTCTTCATAAACTCTTTGCATTTCATCTCCTTTCACCACCAACCCACACAAAAATGGTCGGATCTCATGAAACAAACCCAGTTACAAAGAAACATTCTTCATCCAAGAAACACAAGTCAAAATCTGGGAAATCTCGCCATGAACATTCTGGTAAATCTGGGAAAAGCGATGAACACCGTGATGAACACCATAGGACATCTGGGCAAACCCAAGGACTGGATGAACCCACCCAGAATCAGCCTGGAACAACTGGTCGAGTGGCAGAACAGTCAGTGGTTTCTGGGCATGAGCAAGAGAGGGAAGCCCAGAGAAAAGGGAAGAAGAAGGTTCAGTTCGCTGAAGAACCTTCTTCCAAGAGGCAGAGGGTTGAAGAAGATGATCCCACAGTGTACAGGGATGGGGCATTGGAGCCAGTTGCCGCCAAGTTTGAGACAGTTCAACCCTACTTCAACCATGGCCTATTCATTGACTTAGCCATGATTGATGAACTAGGGTTTCCCCACCTGCGCCCTTTCCTGGAGAAGTATATGGGCTGGTTAGGAATCAACCAGGACTACAATGTCAACGTCCTGCGAGTCTTCTATCAAACTCTCTCTGGCAAAGTGAAGTACAAGAAGGTTGATGGGAAAGAGCAGATACACAGACTCTCCTTCACTGCCACTGTAAGGGGGAGAACCATCAGGCTCAACTGGAGGACACTGAATGAGATCATGGGGATCACAGAGGAGAACATGAATGAGTGGATATATCCTGAGGCGCTAAAGTTCGACAAGGAGGATCTCGAGAAGTTGTATGGCACCACAGGGAAAAAGGTGTCCAAGATGTCTAACTCAAACAGACTCTTGTATTATGTCTACTCCCGAATTATGACACACAAGGGGGGCAACTTCAACGAGTTCACCCTGATCGACAATCCGTGGTTCCCAAGAATTCTCTCCCACCAGCCAATCAACCCCGGCCAGTTGATATGTCTTGAGCTTCAGCGCTGGATAGTTAATGACAAGTCTGGCTATCTTCCCTATCCCACCATCATTGCCTTCCTCCTTGAGAAGCATCTGATCAAGGCCACATCTGCTGTGGAGGAAGAGAATGTCAAGTGCAGACCTGTGGGAGCAACCAACATCGGGAAAATGGGCATTAAGTATATAAGAGCCCCTAAGCCCACTCGCTCAGGATCACTAGCGGGTAGTGCTTCTGGGACTTCAGCCCCCTCAACATCTGGTGCAGGGGATCAGGAAGTGGACTCCCATGCTGGGCCAAGCCGTGCTGCAAGAGTGCCAGCTTCTGTCAAGGCCTTTGCCGAGGAAGTTAAGGAGGAACTCCTCTTTAGACTGCCTGAATCCTTGGTAGGCCTTCTCCGTGCTGAGTGTGACATTGGCTTCCAGCAGCAAGGGGAGCGAATTCAGAGGCTCGAAGACAGGGTAGGCCAGCTTGAAAACCACATTGCCAGGGTGGACGCAAAACTTGACCTCATTCTCCAGCACCTACATATTCCCCAACCATCACAAGGTAACCTACCACCACCTCCTCCTCCTCCCCAAAATCCTCCTCCTCCACCCTCAGGCAATCCTCAACTTCCCCCTCCTCCTCCACCTAACACTCAACCACCACAGTCACCTCCACAAAATGACCATCAATCCCCTCCATCACCAAACAATGCTCACCAATCCCAACCTTCACCCAACCATGAACACCAAACCCAAGACACACACCAACAATCTCCTAGCCAATCACCCCTTCACTCCAACAACTCCCCATCTCCACAAAACTCCCCATCTACACCTCCCTCATCCACTCGCACACCATCCAACCCCTTAGCCGAACACCTTGGATTTCAAACTGCCATTCACCCCCTCAGCCATATCTATCTACGAGATTACCCACGCCTTCAGCAAATCCCTGAGGATCCTCACGTACCCTTTACCCCATTTACCCCACACTCTTCCACTACCTTCACTGAATATTCCTCCACCTACCCATTCGAAGGTCTATTCGTAGATCCTACCTGGTTCCCCAATCAACCCACATCCCCAGATCATACCCTACCTGCCTCTTCCCCAGAATCCTCACCCCAAACTCCACTTAGCCCTGAACCTCCACCCTCCTCTTCCGCTACTCCATCTCTGGCACTCGCCCTTGTTGATGATGACAAAAGGGGGAGAAATGTGATGACCACTCTTCGCCTATCCATGAACACAAGGGATGTGCTCAGCCAACCATCCCTCTGGCTTGATGAAGACATCATGGCTGCCCTTCGCCGTGCCATGGAATCACAAAGGCTGAGTGGTGCTGAAAGCCTAATAAGAGGAGAAGCCATAAGATTCATGGAGCAGCAGAGGACGGCTGAGCAAGGACCACAATTGGAGATGGTTGTCTTTGAGCCAAATGAACAACCTTCACAGCCTGAGTCATCTTCATCAGAACCTCCTCCAACTAAGATAAGTAGAAAAGTTATTGAGGAGATAATGATGAAGTGGGGACTGAAGAAGATCAATCACCCTCCTATTGTGATAGCCAAGCCTATCCCTTCATCCACTGGGCAAGAGTCTGAGATCCCCTCGTCTGAGCAATCATCTGCCCCTCCTCCCTCATCTGAGCCAGCAGTCACCTTCAGTGAATCTAGAAAGAAGGCCGTAGCCAAGAATTGGACCAGGAAAATTATTGCCACCACTGAAACTGCTGAGAGTGAGGAAGAGACTCCATCTGACCAACCTGAGCAAGAGACCTCATCTGCTCAAGTTGAACCTGAAACCCCAGTAGTTCAAGCAGTTCCTATTCTAAAGGAGGTCAAGTTGGAAATTGAAGACATGACTCCTGAGGAATTCGAAAGATACGGGTATACGGACAAACTCTCCTTTGGTCAGATGGCCTGCCTCGATGCTGACAGAGCAAGAGCCATGCCCACTCCTTCGATTAGCAAGAGCAAAGGGAAGAGTAAAGGGAAAGGGAAAAGGAAAGCTCAGGAAGTTGAGGAGGATCCCAACTTCCCTGTATGGAACGTAAAAATTCGGGCTGTTCACTACCCCAATGGAGAGGTCGCCTACTTCGATGATGCTACAGGGTTCCCTGGGTATGAAGAAGTAGAGAACATGAAGAGGGCATTCGAGGAGTCTATTGAATCAGAAAGACTCAGACGAGAGAGGGATGAAGAAGAGCTTCAGCGAATAATTGCCCAGATAGACCAGAATGTGCATAAGGCTGAGATCGCCAAACTTCAGAAAGATAGTGAGGAGAGACAGAAGGAGAGGGAAAAGAAAAAGAGACACAAACACTGAACTCCCATTCCACATTTTTTTTTACTTAGAAAATTTTCTTTTCATGCATATTTTACTCTTGCTTAGTATAGATTACCTGTATATGTTTTGCTTGTATACTCTAACATGTAATCTCTTTCATATCAATAATATTTGTCCGAGTTACTTGTTCTTATCTATTGCCTTTATTTTTATGCTAATTCTTTCATATGAACTTAATCGATAAAACTGAGTTTGTCATCATCAAAAAGGGGGAGAATGTTAGAATCTTAAGTTTTGATGAAGACTAAAATATGAAAGAACTTAGAAAGCAATAGGTGAACATAGAATCCTAAGTAAAAGTGCAATCGGATGTGGACTTACCTCCGGATAGATTAGGACTAGCGCTCGCGGATGAAAGTCTCATCCCCCAGCGGCAGCAAGAAATTCACTTAGGAATTTACTTAGTCCATGAGCACTAGATATACAAAATCCTAAGACTAAGTTAAGATTCAACCGGAAGTGAATTTGCTTCCTGTTAGACTTAGACTGGCGCTGGCTGTTGGAATAGATATCCCTAAGCGTCAGTGAAAGTGAGCAACATCCAGTAGAAGTGCTTCCGATAGCTTAGTGACTAGCATTGGCTGTTGGATTGAATGAACACTGAGCGAGAGTGAGTAATAGTGAACAAAATCCTTCATCCAGCGGATTTACTTCCGGATGGAGAAGTGCTTCCTGATGCAAGGAAGACCTCTTAGACTAAGAACACTCCCACTGCATGTGACTATATGTTTATACTGTTAGACTAACACTCAGTGCAGCACACTCAGTAGAATTGCTTCCGGATGAGAATCTGCTTCCGCAAACAATCAGAATGTCAAAGTGTTCAGAAATGCAGTGTCAGAATGCTTTTGTCAGAGCAGAGTTGTCAGAGCTACTTTTCAGAGATAAAGCAAGTCAACCCTGCTATGCATTGATGAAGCATTAATTGGGCAAACGGTAACATAGGAAAAACGGCCATATTCAAACGGCTATCCCACCTACCAAGAGTCAGAATGTTTGAAGAGTATATAAAGGAGCTCAACCTCATTTATGAGGCTAACAATTATCTTTGAATACTCTTGAGAGAAGTTAGAGCGAGAAACTAAGAACATCTTCAAGCATTCAAAGCTGCCCAGAAAAGTAAAGAGCATTTAACACATCGAGTGATCATTCTCATCTACATATTCTGTACTCTTTGTTGTTAAGTCTCTTTCTGTTATAAGAGCATTGATTGTACTTAAGTGTGTAACACTATCTGTTCTTTAAGAGAACTTAGTTAGAAAAATCCTTTAGTTGTAAAGGTTGAACCCTTACTAGGTGTAAGGGGGAGCTAGTCAGAAAGGTTACAAGTGAGCCTTGTGTAAAACTTGTAGTTGTAAGGTTGCAAGTGATCCCGTCCAAAACTTGCGGTTGTAAGGTTTCAGGTGAACCCGATTTAAAACCTGAGATAGTGGAACTCGGCCTGGGTGGTTGAGAACTGGACGTAGGTCAGGAAGACCGAACCAGTATAAATCTTGTGTTGGTTTTATTTGAGCATTTATTTTTGTAGCACAATTCACCCCCCCTCTTGTGCATCCATTACCTTCAAGTTCAACCCTACTTCAACCATGGCCTATTCATTGACCTAGCCATGATTGATGAACTAGGGTTTCCCCACCTGCGCCCTTTCCTGGAGAAGTATATGGGCTGGTTAGGAATCAACCAGGACTACAATGTCAACGTCCTGCGAGTCTTCTATCAAACTCTCTCTAGCAAAGTGAAGTACAAGAAGGTTGATGGGAAAGAGCAGATACACAGACTCTCCTTCACTGCCACTGTAAGGGGGAGAACCATCAAGTTCAACTGGAGGACACTGAATGAGATCATGGGGATCACAGAGGAGAACATGAATGAGTGGATATATCCTGAGGCGCTAAAGTTCGACAAGGAGGATCTCGAGAAGTTGTATGGCACCACAGGGAAAAAGGTGTCCAAGATGTCTGACTCAAACAGACTTTTGTATTATGTCTACTCCCGAATTATGACACACAAGGGGGGCAACTTCAACGAGTTCACCTTGATCGACAATCCATGGTTCCCCAGAATTCTCTCCCACCAGCCAATCAACCCCGGCCAGTTGATATGTCTTGAGCTTCAGCGCTGGATAGTGAATGACAAGTCTGGCTATCTTCCCTATCCCACCATCATTGCCTTCCTCCTTGAGAAGCATCTGATCAAGGCCACATCTGCTGTGGAGGAAGAGAATGTCAAGTGCAGACCTGTGGGAGCAACCAACATCGGGAAGATGGGCATTAAGTATCTAAGAGCCCCTAAGCCCACTCGCTCAGGATCACTAGCGGGTAGTGCGTCTGGGACTTCAGCCCCCTCGACATCTGGTGCAGGGGATCAGGAAGTGGACTCCCATGCTGGGCCAAGCCGTGCTGCCAGAGTGCCAGCTTCAGTCAAAGCTTTTGCCGAGGAAGTTAAGGAGGAACTTCTCTTTAGACTGCCTGAATCCTTGGTAGGCCCTCTCCGTGCTGAGTGTGACAATGGCTTCCAGCGGCAAGGGGAGTGCATTCAGAGGCTCGAAGATAGGGTAGGCCAGCTTGAAAACCACATTGCCAGGGTGGACGCAAAACTTGACCTCATTCTCCAGCACCTACATATTCCCCAACCATCACAAGGTAACCTACCACCTCCTCCTCCTCCTCCCCAAAATCCTCCTCCTCCTCCTCCTCCCTCAGGCAATCCTCAACTTCCCCCTCCTCCTCCACCTAACACTCAACCACCACGACCACCTCCACAAAATGACCATCAATCCCCTCCGTCACCAAACCATGATCACCAATCCCAATCTTCACCCAACCATGAACACCAAACCCAAGACACACCCCAACAATCTCCTAGCCAATCACCCCTTCACTCTAACAACTCCCCATCTCCACAAAACTCCCCATCCACACCTCCCTCATCCACTCGCACATCATCCAACCCCTTAGCCGAACCCCTTGGTTTTCAAACTGCCATTCACCCCCTCAGCCAAATCCATCTAAGAGAGTATCCCCGCCTTCAGCAAATCCCTGAGGATCCTCACTTACCCTTTATCCCATTTACCCCACACTCTTCCACCACTACCTTCACTGCATATTCCTCCACCTACCCATTCGAAGGCCTCTTCGTAGATCCTTCCTGGTTCCCCAACCAACCCACATCCCCAGATCATACCTTACCTACCTCTTCCCCAGAATCCTCACCCCCAACTCCATTTGGCCCTGAACCTCCACCCTCCTCTTCATCTACTCCATCCCTGGCACTCGCCCTTGTTGATGATGACAAAAGGGGGAGAAATGTGATGACCGCCCTTCGCCTATCCATGAACACAAGGGATGTGCTCAGCCAACCATCCCTCTGGCTTGATGAAGACATCATGGCTGCCCTTCGCCGTGCCATGGAATCACAGAGGCTGAGTGGTGCTGAGAGCCTAATAAGAGGTGAAGCCATGAGATTCATGGAGCAGCAGAGGACGGCTGAGCAAGGATCACAATTGGAGATGGTTGTCTTTGAGCCAAATAAACAACCTTCACAGCCTGAGTCATCTTCATCAGAACCTCCTCCAACTAAGATAAGTAGAAAGGATATTGAGGAGATAATGATGAAGTGGGGACTGAAGAAGATCAATCACCCTCCTATTGTGATAGCCAAGCCTATTCCTGCATCCTCTGGGCAAGCGTCTGAGATCCCCTCGTCTGAGCAATCATCTGCCCCTCCTCCCTCATCTGAGCCAGCAGTCACCTTCAGTGAATCTAGAAAGAAGGCCGTTGCCAAGAAGCGGACCAGGAAAATTATTGCCACCACTGAAACTGCTGAGAGTGAGGAAGAGACTCCATCTGACCAACCTGAGCAAGAGACCTCATCTGCCCAAGTTGAGTCTGAAACCCCAGTAGTTCAAGCAGTTCCTATTCTAAAGGAGGTCAAGTTGGAAATTGAAGACATGACTCCTGAGGAATTCGAAAGATATGGATATACAGACAAACTCTCCTTTGGTCAGATGGCCTGCCTCGATGCTGACAGAGCAAGAGCCATGCCCACTCCTTCGATTAGCAAGAGCAAAGGGAAGAGTAAGGGGAAAGGGAAAAGGAAAGCCCAGGAAGTTGAGTAGGATCCCAACTTCCCTGTATGGAACGTAAAAATTCGGGCTGTTCACTACCCCAATGGAGAGGTCGCCTACTTCGATGATGCCACAGGGTTCCCTGGGTATGAAGAAGTAGAGAACATGAAGAGGGCATTCGAGGAGTCTATTGAATCAGAAAGACTCAGACGAGAGAGGGATGAAGAAGAGCTTCAGCGAATAATTGCCCAGATAGACCAGAATGTGCATGAGGCTGAGATCACCAAGCTTCAGAAAGAGAGTGAGGAGAGACAGAAGGAGAGGGAAAAGAAAAAGAGACACAAACCCTGAACTCCCATTCCACATTTTTTTTTACTTTAGAAAATTTTCTTTATTTTCATGCATGTTTTACTCTTGCTTAGTATAGATTACCTGTATATGTTTTGCTTGTATACTCTAACATGTAATCTCTTTCATATCAATAATATTTGTCCAAGTTACTTGTTCTTATCTATTGCCTTTATTTCTATGCTAATTCTTTCATATGAACTTAATCGATAAAACTGAGTTTGTCATCATCAAAAAGGGGGAGAATGTTAGAATCTTAAGTTTTGATGAAGACTAAAATATGAAAGAACTTAGAAAGCAATAGGTGAACATAGAATCCTAAGTAAAAGTGCAACCGGATGTGGACTTACTTCCGGATAGATTAGGACTAGCGCTCGCGGATGAAAGTCTCATCCCCCAGCGGCAGCAAGAAATTCACTTAGGAATTAACTTAATCCATGAGCACTAGATATACAAAATCCTAAGACTAAGTTAAGATTCAACCGGAAGTGAATTTGCTTCCTGTTAGACTTAGACTGGCGCTGGCTGTTGGAATAGATATCCCTAAGCGTCAGTGAAAGTGAGCAACATCCAGTAGAAGTGCTTCCGATAGCTTAGTGACTAGCATTGGCTGTTGGATTGAATGAACACTGAGCGAGAGTGAGTAATAGTGAACAAAATCCTTCATCCAGCGGATTTACTTCCGGATGGAGAAGTGCTTCCTGATGCAAGGAAGACCTCTTAGACTAAGAACACTCCCACTGCATGTGACTATATGTTTATACTGTTAGACTAACACTCAGTGCAGCACACTCAGTAGAATTGCTTCCGGATGAGAATCTGCTTCCGCAAACAATCAGAATGTCAAAGTGTTCAGAAATGCAGTGTCAGAATGCTTTTGTCAGAGCAGAGTTGTCAGAGCTACTTTTCAGAGATAAAGCAAGTCAACCCTGCTATGCATTGATGAAGCATTAATTGGGCAAACGGTAACATAGGAAAAACGGCCATATTCAAACGGCTATCCCACCTACCAAGAGTCAGAATGTTTGAAGAGTATATAAAGGAGCTCAACCTCATTTATGAGGCTAACAATTATCTTTGAATACTCTTGAGAGAAGTTAGAGCGAGAAACTAAGAACATCTTCAAGCATTCAAAGCTGCCCAGAAAAGTAAAGAGCATTTAACACATCGAGTGATCATTCTCATCTACATATTCTGTACTCTTTGTTGTTAAGTCTCTTTCTGTTATAAGAGCATTGATTGTACTTAAGTGTGTAACACTATCTGTTCTTTAAGAGAACTTAGTTAGAAAAATCCTTTAGTTGTAAAGGTTGAACCCTTACTAGGTGTAAGGGGGAGCTAGTCAGAAAGGTTACAAGTGAGCCTTGTGTAAAACTTGTAGTTGTAAGGTTGCAAGTGATCCCGTCCAAAACTTGCGGTTGTAAGGTTTCAGGTGAACCCGATTTAAAACCTGAGATAGTGGAACTCGGCCTGGGTGGTTGAGAACTGGACGTAGGTCAGGAAGACCGAACCAGTATAAATCTTGTGTTGGTTTTATTTGAGCATTTATTTTTGTAGCACAATTCACCCCCCCTCTTGTGCATCCATTACCTTCAAGTTCAACCCTACTTCAACCATGGCCTATTCATTGACCTAGCCATGATTGATGAACTAGGGTTTCCCCACCTGCGCCCTTTCCTGGAGAAGTATATGGGCTGGTTAGGAATCAACCAGGACTACAATGTCAACGTCCTGCGAGTCTTCTATCAAACTCTCTCTAGCAAAGTGAAGTACAAGAAGGTTGATGGGAAAGAGCAGATACACAGACTCTCCTTCACTGCCACTGTAAGGGGGAGAACCATCAAGTTCAACTGGAGGACACTGAATGAGATCATGGGGATCACAGAGGAGAACATGAATGAGTGGATATATCCTGAGGCGCTAAAGTTCGACAAGGAGGATCTCGAGAAGTTGTATGGCACCACAGGGAAAAAGGTGTCCAAGATGTCTGACTCAAACAGACTTTTGTATTATGTCTACTCCCGAATTATGACACACAAGGGGGGCAACTTCAACGAGTTCACCTTGATCGACAATCCATGGTTCCCCAGAATTCTCTCCCACCAGCCAATCAACCCCGGCCAGTTGATATGTCTTGAGCTTCAGCGCTGGATAGTGAATGACAAGTCTGGCTATCTTCCCTATCCCACCATCATTGCCTTCCTCCTTGAGAAGCATCTGATCAAGGCCACATCTGCTGTGGAGGAAGAGAATGTCAAGTGCAGACCTGTGGGAGCAACCAACATCGGGAAGATGGGCATTAAGTATCTAAGAGCCCCTAAGCCCACTCGCTCAGGATCACTAGCGGGTAGTGCGTCTGGGACTTCAGCCCCCTCGACATCTGGTGCAGGGGATCAGGAAGTGGACTCCCATGCTGGGCCAAGCCGTGCTGCCAGAGTGCCAGCTTCAGTCAAAGCTTTTGCCGAGGAAGTTAAGGAGGAACTTCTCTTTAGACTGCCTGAATCCTTGGTAGGCCCTCTCCGTGCTGAGTGTGACAATGGCTTCCAGCGGCAAGGGGAGTGCATTCAGAGGCTCGAAGATAGGGTAGGCCAGCTTGAAAACCACATTGCCAGGGTGGACGCAAAACTTGACCTCATTCTCCAGCACCTACATATTCCCCAACCATCACAAGGTAACCTACCACCTCCTCCTCCTCCTCCCCAAAATCCTCCTCCTCCTCCTCCTCCTCCCTCAGGCAATCCTCAACTTCCCCCTCCTCCTCCACCTAACACTCAACCACCACGACCACCTCCACAAAATGACCATCAATCCCCTCCGTCACCAAACCATGATCACCAATCCCAATCTTCACCCAACCATGAACACCAAACCCAAGACACACCCCAACAATCTCCTAGCCAATCACCCCTTCACTCTAACAACTCCCCATCTCCACAAAACTCCCCATCCACACCTCCCTCATCCACTCGCACATCATCCAACCCCTTAGCCGAACCCCTTGGTTTTCAAACTGCCATTCACCCCCTCAGCCAAATCCATCTAAGAGAGTATCCCCGCCTTCAGCAAATCCCTGAGGATCCTCACTTACCCTTTATCCCATTTACCCCACACTCTTCCACCACTACCTTCACTGCATATTCCTCCACCTACCCATTCGAAGGCCTCTTCGTAGATCCTTCCTGGTTCCCCAACCAACCCACATCCCCAGATCATACCTTACCTACCTCTTCCCCAGAATCCTCACCCCCAACTCCATTTGGCCCTGAACCTCCACCCTCCTCTTCATCTACTCCATCCCTGGCACTCGCCCTTGTTGATGATGACAAAAGGGGGAGAAATGTGATGACCGCCCTTCGCCTATCCATGAACACAAGGGATGTGCTCAGCCAACCATCCCTCTGGCTTGATGAAGACATCATGGCTGCCCTTCGCCGTGCCATGGAATCACAGAGGCTGAGTGGTGCTGAGAGCCTAATAAGAGGTGAAGCCATGAGATTCATGGAGCAGCAGAGGACGGCTGAGCAAGGATCACAATTGGAGATGGTTGTCTTTGAGCCAAATAAACAACCTTCACAGCCTGAGTCATCTTCATCAGAACCTCCTCCAACTAAGATAAGTAGAAAGGATATTGAGGAGATAATGATGAAGTGGGGACTGAAGAAGATCAATCACCCTCCTATTGTGATAGCCAAGCCTATTCCTGCATCCTCTGGGCAAGCGTCTGAGATCCCCTCGTCTGAGCAATCATCTGCCCCTCCTCCCTCATCTGAGCCAGCAGTCACCTTCAGTGAATCTAGAAAGAAGGCCGTTGCCAAGAAGCGGACCAGGAAAATTATTGCCACCACTGAAACTGCTGAGAGTGAGGAAGAGACTCCATCTGACCAACCTGAGCAAGAGACCTCATCTGCCCAAGTTGAGTCTGAAACCCCAGTAGTTCAAGCAGTTCCTATTCTAAAGGAGGTCAAGTTGGAAATTGAAGACATGACTCCTGAGGAATTCGAAAGATATGGATATACAGACAAACTCTCCTTTGGTCAGATGGCCTGCCTCGATGCTGACAGAGCAAGAGCCATGCCCACTCCTTCGATTAGCAAGAGCAAAGGGAAGAGTAAGGGGAAAGGGAAAAGGAAAGCCCAGGAAGTTGAGTAGGATCCCAACTTCCCTGTATGGAACGTAAAAATTCGGGCTGTTCACTACCCCAATGGAGAGGTCGCCTACTTCGATGATGCCACAGGGTTCCCTGGGTATGAAGAAGTAGAGAACATGAAGAGGGCATTCGAGGAGTCTATTGAATCAGAAAGACTCAGACGAGAGAGGGATGAAGAAGAGCTTCAGCGAATAATTGCCCAGATAGACCAGAATGTGCATGAGGCTGAGATCACCAAGCTTCAGAAAGAGAGTGAGGAGAGACAGAAGGAGAGGGAAAAGAAAAAGAGACACAAACCCTGAACTCCCATTCCACATTTTTTTTACTTTAGAAAATTTTCTTTATTTTCATGCATGTTTTACTCTTGCTTAGTATAGATTACCTGTATATGTTTTGCTTGTATACTCTAACATGTAATCTCTTTCATATCAATAATATTTGTCCAAGTTACTTGTTCTTATCTATTGCCTTTATTTCTATGCTAATTCTTTCATATGAACTTAATCGATAAAACTGAGTTTGTCATCATCAAAAAGGGGGAGAATGTTAGAATCTTAAGTTTTGATGAAGACTAAAATATGAAAGAACTTAGAAAGCAATAGGTGAACATAGAATCCTAAGTAAAAGTGCAACCGGATGTGGACTTACTTCCGGATAGATTAGGACTAGCGCTCGCGGATGAAAGTCTCATCCCCCAGCGGCAGCAAGAAATTCACTTAGGAATTAACTTAATCCATGAGCACTAGATATACAAAATCCTAAAACTAAGTTAAGATTCAAGCGGAAGTGAATTTGCTTCCTGTTAGACTTAGACTGGCGCTGGCTGTTGGAATAGATATCCCTAAGCGTCAGTGAAAATGAGCAACGTCCAGTAGAAGTGCTTCCGATAGCTTAGTGACTAGCGCTGGCTGTTGGATTGAATGGACACTGAGCGAGAGTGAGTAATAGTGAACAAATCCTTCATCCAGTGGATTCACTTCCGGATGTAGAAGTGTAACCTGATGCAAGGAAGACCTCTTAGACTAAGAACTCTCCCACTGCATATAACTATATGATAATACTGTTAGACTAACACTCAGTGCAGCACACTCAGTAGAATTGCTTCCGGATGAGAATCTGCTTCCGCAAGCAATCAGAATGTCAGAAGTTGCAGTGTCAGAATGCTTTTGTCAGAGCAGAGGTGTCAGGACTACTTTTCAGAGATAAAGCAAGTCAACCCTGCTATGCATTGATGAAGCATTTATTGGGCAAACGGTAACATGGGTTAAACGGCTATATTCAAACGGCTCTCCCACCTACCAAGAGACAAATTGTTTGAAGACTATATAAAGAGGCTCAAACCTCATTTATGAGGTTAACAATTATCTTTGAATACTCTTGAGAGAAGTTAGAGCGAGAAACTAAGAACATCTTCAAGCATTCAAAGCTGCCCAGAAAAGTAAAGAGCATTTAACACATCGAGTGATCATTCTCATCTACATATTCTGTACTCTTTGTTGTTAAGTCTCTTTCTGTTATAAGAGCATTGATTGTACTTAAGTGTGTAACACTATCTGTTCTTTAAGAGAACTTAGTTAGAAAAATCCTTTAGTTGTAAAGGTTGAACCCTTGCTAGGTGTAAGGGGGAGCTAGTTATAAAGGTTACAAGTGAGCCTTGTGTAAAACTTGTAGTTGTAAGGTTGCAAGTGATCCCGTCCAAAAACTTGCGGTTGTAAGGTTTCAGGTGAACCCGATTTAAAACCTGAGATAGTGGAACTCGGCCTGGGTGGTTGAGAACTGGACGTAGGTCAGGAAGACCGAACCAGTATAAATCTTGTGTTGGTTTTATTTGAGTATTTATTTTTGTAGCACAATTCACCCCCCCCTCTTGTGCATCCATTACCTTCAGAAAAGACTTTCCATATTATTACAAACCTATCATAGTTAGAAAAGCACTATGCTTATATTATATTTCATAATAAACATCACTGAATCTATTTTTCATTTTCATCAGAAAACATGCGGAAGCAGATGCAGGCCTATACAAATTGGCAATATACACAACTAACTAATCTAAATAACCTTTGAAACCTAATTCCCTTTCCTGATGCTTGCGCCTGTGCATGAATACCTGCAAAAATGTCAGTAATCGTGGGATGAGACAATTTGTCCCAGTAATCACCGCTTAACTCACTATAACAGTGAGATGTGCGGTAGCGAGGGCGTCTATAGGGTACCACAGTTTTAAAATCAATAATATATATATATACCTCATTTCCTTTCATCCATCACTTAAATCCTTCTGTCACGTCTCAATCAACTCAAATTCATTATCTCTACTTCCCATGTATCACTCGACATCCCTCAGTCAATTCCACACTAACTAAATTTCATCTTTCCATACTCCAATCAAATAATACTACCACAACAGCCCACACACTCACCTAAAGATGCATTGTGCCACCACGGTGCATTCAAGCATCTATTCTTCACTATATGATTTGACACTGTGTCCCTCTCCATAATGAGGGGACAATTTCCTTCTCTGGCAATCTCCAGAGAGGGAACCCCAATTCTGTTTTCCATTACAGAACGGGAACGATTGGGCTCTCCACTGCCAAACAACCGTAGGGGCGGTTGGGCTCTTCAATGCCAAACAACCGTAGGTCACTTCTCTCAATAAGTCGACCTATGAACCCCGATCCAATCAATCTAAAAAGGATCCTCAGTACAAATAACTGTCGATTGGCCAATCGACAGTTATCATCGCGCGATGGTACATAAAAATATCAGTGTCATGCAATGCTCACCCTATCTTTCCATATCCAAATCACAACTTCAACATTTTCTATCAACACGACTTTCCACAATCTCAAACTCCACATCTAGTTCGTATCCTCATAACCTCTCAAATTTACAGTCAAAGAACTATTCTAGCATATGTATCACATGGTCCCACAACAATCATCCACAATACATCTCCATATCCCTGTCAAAGTACTAAGATTCCGACATATATATACTCACATACACAGTCTATCAATACCACCAACCAGGATACTACATATAGTAATCAAATTCTTTATACGAATATAATCGTGTTTAAAAGGCACCCGATAGCATATTTTGTATAAAAATAATCTTTTAAAGATAATATATATATAGAGGGTGAGAAGGGACTTTACAAAATCCCTAACTAACGACACCCTCAATGTTATTGCAAGGTTAAGTGTGATTACCTGTCGCCCTTTAGCAATTCTACGCGATTTCTCAACCTTTCTTCCTTGATGCCACGAAAGCCTACTTGCATCCACTCCTATAATAATATATAACCAAATGATAAATTAATATCATTTCCCTTTTATCGTAGTTCAACGTCTCTCTCGTTCTTATATGTTACTACCCAAATCCCCATTCTTAATTCAACTATTTTTATACAATCATTCAAAGTCCAAATTCGCTACTTTAAACATTAACAAGTCATTCACAACTTCAAAATCCACATAGAATAATCCAATGTCTTTCCTTCAAGCTCAATTTCATACATTCTCAGCTCCACCAGATCAATTACAACATTCCTTGATGAACGCACCAGAAATCTCACAACACTAAAACAAAACAAGTATATATATATCTTTCAGGCTCCATTTCACATAAAATCAATAATCAACTTAATGAGTTCAACAATTTACCAACAAGAACCATCAAACATAATCAGGTGTTCTTTATTCACTTCAAAATCAATAATAACATAATCAAACCATGAACCCTAAGATCAAACCAAGCTGAAATTTCTTTTCATTTTTATTTGAATCAATCTATCAATTGTTTTCCCTATTCATTAATTTATTCTATCTCAAATATTAACAAAATAGCACGCCTATTCCTTCAACATAACATAGACAATCAACCAAGTAAGACTTTATAGTACATTGAATAAGACCAACTTCAAATACATTAATCTTCTCCCTACTTCATTTATCCAACTACCTATTTCTTTAATTACAAAGAACAAATTTAACATTTTGGGACTAACAATAACTACTAACATAAAAATCTGTTTATCTTAGTAAAGTTGGACATTCCTAAACTCATTATAAACATGCACACATGTGGGTTCCTCCAACAAAATCTGTTCCAAACCAATTATATATATATCTATATATATATATATATATATATATATATATATATATATATATATATCCCTTCTTTTCTTATCTTTAGATCATTCATGAGCTATTTAGAATCACAGCAAATTGGACATACTTCTACTAAATTCATCAACTTCAAATAGCATCATTAAATTCAGTTCATAACAAATTCCTATCCCCTTATCACTTTAACACATCAGCAAGAACATCAACTCTTATGATTCCACAAGTCCAAACACAACTTCCTTCTATTACACCCATTAAGGACCAAACAAAGACAGCAAAACAATAAACAAAAACTCTTCTCTCCCTCAATCCTTACACTACTATCCTAAAGCAAGATTCATTTACATATATGTATATTAGTCCACTAAAACTAGTCTCTTGAACATACCAAATGTCAAACCAAACAGAATATCACACAAGGCATAAGAAACAAGAAATTTAACAGTTTTATTAACACCAGCAAAACCTGAACATGCAAAGTAATATTACAACTTTAATAACATACATACATATGTACATGTCTTACTCGAGAATCTCAACAATTCCTCATGTCTCTTTTAATCATCAAAAATCCAAGCTCAATTCCCTCATAACACATTACCTAACACAACAGCGAAAACCCCCAAATCCGATTGAGGAAGAGGAAAATGCATAATCAAAGTCAAACAAACTTCATGAAATCAATCATACTATACAAGCAATCAATCCCATTATACTCCTATCTAAACTAATTAGGAGATTCGATCCCAGAATCACCAAAACTCGCTCGGATTTAACAACCCCCAAAAGCTAGGGTTTTGAAAATATGAACACAACTTATTATCTTTCATATAAAACCCCAAATCCTCTTGCACATACTGAAACTTGAAACTTAACTTTGTTTAAACATCCACAAGACTCAAAACTAAAAAAAAAAACCCAATTCGGACTCCCTTTCCATATGCGCCAAAAACAAAGAAAAATCTAGGAATCATAGAGGAGAAGCTCACCTAGCTCACTTGAAGCTTCTATGGAGTTTGCCGTCCTCGAACATCGGCGGCCCACCGGAAAAACGAAGTGAAACAGTGAAGGCAACCAAAAATAAAAATGAAAAAGTGTCAAGAACATTGTGAAACTTAAAGAACCAAGAAGCCAAACAAGGAAACAGAGGTATGAGCTTACCCACGGATTGTCTACCCTCAAGCTCCGCCGTGGGTTGCCGGAAAGCCACAAGGACGACGGAGAGCGAAGAGGGCCATATGGAAAAATGGAAAATAAAACATGAGTTTGGAGTATAATGAAACAGAAAGGAAGAGTGGATGGGTTTGCTGCCGGAGACGGCCTTCTACCGCCGTACGTGCCGCTCTGGACGGCGGATGGAGAAGAGAGAGGGAGAGGGCGAAATCGGAAGGGAGGGGGAGGAAGAAGACGAAGGAAGCCACAAAGCTTCCTTCTCCGTCGTCGCTGTCGACGGCGGCGGCGGCCTCCTTGGCAGCCGGCGAGAATGGAAAAGGGGAAGGAGAACGAAGAAGAAGAAGGCGAAGGTGAAGAAGAAATAGGGGGGGCGACAGGTTTTGTAAGGAAATGAAGGGAAGGGTGTGTTTGGTTAGGGAGAAATAAGGGTGGTTTTAGATAATTAAAGCCTAAACTTGGCATAGTGTACTCATTTTAATTTAAAACTACTTAAACTAGCCTCAAATCTTCTTAACTTTCAAAATATTTTTAGCTTTACCACTCCCTCATATTTCAAACTCTTCATTTCTTAATTAATTATATGCACATTAATTACTCAAAATTTCCAAAAATATCCCAAAAATTCCTAAAAATTCCAAAATTTCCCAAAACACTCTCTAATCCTGAATTAAATTTTTCAGGATGTTACAATTCTCCCCACCTTTTAAGAATTTTGTCCCCAAAATTTACTAAACGTATTACCTATCACAAAGAAATATGCAACCCAGCTGTCTATTCTTCATATCATCTCTAATCATTTCACCACTCAACGCCATCTTCTGCTGTCCATTCTTAGTCAATATATCGGTACTCCACCAATTCTCATCCTACTTCCCTTAACTAACCTTCACTTACTAGCCACCTAAGCCTCAAATCACTTGCAATAAAGTCCATCATAAAGGATAACAACATCCTTCTCAACTCCAATGGCTTCTTTAATCATATATACAACTTTAAAATTCCTCATTAACTCAAATCATCTCAATTTCATCCATAAAAGCCTAGTGATAATCTATCATCAAGTCATAATAATCCACCATATTAATATATTACTCTAGGTCATAACCCACAATATAATCTAAGTAATCATCCTAACTTCAATTCAAAGCATAATTTTCCTCAATTTCATTCTTAAAGCCAAGTTTCCGGTTACTCATCAGTTTATGTCCAAAATATTGTGGTTCAATTCTTAAAGTCAAATCTCTTCTCAACTACAATCCATACAAGCTCGCCAATTATGTCTTCCCATGATTCCCAAAATTCCCCAAATCTTCAAATCATGAATTCCTTCAATTTGATTCCAATTATTCCACATTCTAGCTGATACATTCTCCAATTAATTCTTTATAACAATTCATAAGTTTTGACCCAACTCCTACTAAATTCCAAATAATTACATCATCTATTTAGCACCCTTTCTTCACCTATTAGAGAAATAAATATTCACTTACCCTTATCAACTATGTCAAACAAAATCATTCCAATAATTCTTAATTCTTCACCTTTAATCAACTTAATCCCTATACATAACACCCCTTTAACATACTTCAATAACAATTTGAAACATCCTAAACAACCAAAATCATTTACAATTCCTCTTCATTTATAACATTAGTCATACTATATATTTTTTTTTTAATTTTTTTTTATATACTTTCACCAAGATCATCCCCTAATATTATAATACGGCACAACTAGAACTAGAGAAAAAGGAAATCAACTTCATCAATACATTCAAGAATCATAACACAAAACACTCAATTTAATGTCAAACACACAAACATGTTGTTCACAACTTTTTTTTTTTTCTCTCAACCATCATTATACATACACATTTCTAACAGAAAATCTCAAAGCATGAGGAAACAACCATCTCATGTACTCAATCCTTTTGTAGAAATTCATAATCTGAAGCAAATGACTAGCGTTCAAAAGCGACACATCCTAATAATGTATACCTAAAATGAAGTTAATTATCAATGCTAGAACACAAAATTCTCAAACACAATCACAAAATCAAATCAATCTTAGACATTTCCCCCTTTCAGCATCATAACAATTACTATTCATGATCTCTCATCCAACAAAACCAAAAATAAAATAGAACTCCTTCATGTCAATTCGGTTACTTGCAGCAATAATAGTAAACATTCTCTAATCAGTATCCATTTTCAACAACCAGAATCATACTTAAATACATAAGAATTCCCATTTCATTGAGAATTCATCCCGCCATTTAGAGAAAAGGGAATGAAACTAATTCCCATTATCCAAACTTGATTACAAGGCATACCAGAATTTAAGATTACATCAAACAGAATTTTCCAAGGGACCATTCAGCCAATTCTATACAAGTCAATGTACTTATAAGCCATTAAACCCTCTAAGTCAATATTATACACTTGAATTATTGACATACTCAAGCGTAAGTTCAGTTCAATCTTTAATCGCAACCCAATACTTCAGAATTTGATTATTTATGCAAGCACAAATTTCAACTATCAAACATCAAAGTATAGATTTCAAAACAACCAATCTCCATGGAATTTCAATTAAACCAATTAATAAACAAGTCAATTTTCCAACTAATCAAACAATTTAACTAAATAAACAACGATCAGAAGACAAGATCAACAATTCTTATTTCATATTGTATTCATTATCAATTGTTATTTTCGAATTCCTTAATCCTTTAACCCAATAAGGGATCTCATGATGCCTCGACTATGATTATGGCCGGCACATAACTATACTCGAGACCCCAGAGAAGCATCCTTATTTCGTCATTCTTCCTAAATTCTTATCAATATCATTACTCATTTCGTTATTCTTTCTATATTCTTCTCAATCTCTCCACAATACCTATTCAATTGCTTTTATCACTCTCTCCCCACGACGGGATGAGTGATATTCCTCTCAAAAGACAGATATTCATGCACAAAAGGAAGGGAATACAAACTATGTATATTGCCAATCTATATGCAATGCAGCACAGTCCAGGGTTATCGTATACCAAATACTGATAACCAAGTTGTAACATTATGTTACTAATTAACTACAGACCTTCAGTTATCCCCTTTTTAATTCAATCATCTCTTACTAACTATGATAGAAAAAGGATTTCCATAATAACAATGTCTATCATAGTTAGAAAAAGAATTTACTAATGGTTAAATACTACCCATGATAGAAAAGAATTTCCTAATACCACCTGAACACTATCATGGATATTTAATAGCTAACCATGTTAGAAAAGGTCCACCTAACATGGTTAGAAAAGAAGCAACTAATGTCATTCATTAATAATTATCTAACTATGATAGAAAAGACTTTCCATATTATTACAAACCTATCATAGTTAGAAAAGCACTATGCTTATATTATATTTCATAATAAACATCACTGAATCTATTTTTCATTTTCATCAGAAAACATGCGGAAGCAGATGCAGGCCTATACAAATTGGCAATATACATAACTAACTAATCTAAATAACCTTTGAAACCTAATTCCCTTTCCTGATGCTTGCGCCTGTGCATGAATACCTGCAAAAATGTCAGTAATCGTGGGATGAGACAATTTGTCCCAGTAATCACCGCTTAACTCACTATAACAGTGAGATGTGCGGTAGCGAGGGCGTCTATAGGGTACCACAGTTTTAAAATCAATAATATATATATATACCTCATTTCCTTTCATCCATCACTTAAATCCTTCTGTCACGTCTCAATCAACTCAAATTCATTATCTCTACTTCCCATGTATCACTCGACATCCCTCAGTCAATTCCACACTAACTAAATTTCATCTTTCCATACTCCAATCAAATAATACTACCACAACAGCCCACACACTCACCTAAAGATGCATTGTGCCACCACGGTGCATTCAAGCATCTATTCTTCACTATATGATTTGACACTGTGTCCCTCTCCATAATGAGGGGACAATTTCCTTCTCTGGCAATCTCCAGAGAGGGAACCCCAATTCTGTTTTCCATTACAGAACGGGAACGATTGGGCTCTCCACTGCCAAACAACCGTAGGGGCGGTTGGGCTCTTCAATGCCAAACAACCGTAGGTCACTTCTCTCAATAAGTCGACCTATGAACCCCGATCCAATCAATCTAAAAAGGATCCTCAGTACAAATAACTGTCGATTGGCCAATCGACAGTTATCATCGCGCGATGGTACATAAAAATATCAGTGTCATGCAATGCTCACCCTATCTTTCCATATCCAAATCACAACTTCAACATTTTCTATCAACACGACTTTCCACAATCTCAAACTCCACATCTAGTTCGTATCCTCATAACCTCTCAAATTTACAGTCAAAGAACTATTCTAGCATATGTATCACATGGTCCCACAACAATCATCCACAATACATCTCCATATCCCTGTCAAAGTACTAAGATTCCGACATATATATACTCACATACACAGTCTATCAATACCACCAACCAGGATACTACATATAGTAATCAAATTCTTTATACGAATATAATCGTGTTTAAAAGGCACCCGATAGCATATTTTGTATAAAAATAATCTTTTAAAGATAATATATATATATTGGGTGAGAAGGGACTTTACAAAATCCCTAACTAACGACACCCTCAATGTTATTGCAAGGTTAAGTGTGATTACCTGTCGCCCTTTAGCAATTCTACGCGATTTCTCAACCTTTCTTCCTTGATGCCACGAAAGCCTACTTGCATCCACTCCTATAATAATATATAACCAAATGATAAATTAATATCATTTCCCTTTTATCGTAGTTCAACGTCTCTCTCGTTCTTATATGTTACTACCCAAATCCCCATTCTTAATTCAACTATTTTTATACAATCATTCAAAGTCCAAATTCGCTACTTTAAACATTAACAAGTCATTCACAACTTCAAAATCCACATAGAATAATCCAATGTCTTTCCTTCAAGCTCAATTTCATACATTCTCAGCTCCACCAGATCAATTACAACATTCCTTGATGAACGCACCAGAAATCTCACAACACTAAAACAAAACAAGTATATATATATCTTTCAGGCTCCATTTCACATAAAATCAATAATCAACTTAATGAGTTCAACAATTTACCAACAAGAACCATCAAACATAATCAGGTGTTCTTTATTCACTTCAAAATCAATAATAACATAATCAAACCATGAACCCTAAGATCAAACCAAGCTGAAATTTCTTTTCATTTTTATTTGAATCAATCTATCAATTGTTTTCCCTATTCATTAATTTATTCTATCTCAAATATTAACAAAATAGCACGCCTATTCCTTCAACATAACATAGACAATCAACCAAGTAAGACTTTATAGTACATTGAATAAGACCAACTTCAAATACATTAATCTTCTCCCTACTTCATTTATCCAACTACCTATTTCTTTAATTACAAAGAACAAATTTAACATTTTGGGACTAACAATAACTACTAACATAAAAATCTGTTTATCTTAGTAAAGTTGGACATTCCTAAACTCATTATAAACATGCACACATGTGGGTTCCTCCAACAAAATCTGTTCCAAACCAATTATATATATATCTATCTATATATATATATATCCCTTCTTTTCTTATCTTTAGATCATTCATGAGCTATTTAGAATCACAGCAAATTGGACATACTTCTACTAAATTCATCAACTTCAAATAGCATCATTAAATTCAGTTCATAACAAATTCCTATCCCCTTATCACTTTAACACATCAGCAAGAACATCAACTCTTATGATTCCACAAGTCCAAACACAACTTCCTTCTATTACACCCATTAAGGACCAAACAAAGACAGCAAAACAATAAACAAAAACTCTTCTCTCCCTTAATCCTTACACTACTATCCTAAAGCAAGATTCATTTACATATATGTATATTAGTCCACTAAAACTAGTCTCTTGAACATACCAAATGTCAAACCAAACAGAATATCACACAAGGCATAAGAAACAAGAAATTTAACAGTTTTATTAACATCAGCAAAACCTGAACATGCAAAGTAATATTACAACTTTAATAACATACATACATATGTACATGTCTTACTCGAGAATCTCAACAATTCCTCATGTCTCTTTTAATCATCAAAAATCCAAGCTCAATTCCCTCATAACACATTACCTAACACAACAGCGAAAACCCCCAAATCGGATTGAGGACGAGGAAAATGCATAATCAAAGTCAAACAAACTTCATGAAATCAATCATACTATACAAGCAATCAATCCCATTATACTCCTATCTAAACTAATTAGGAGATTCGATCCCAGAATCACCAAAACTCGCTCGGATTTAACAACCCCCAAAAGCTAGGGTTTTGAAAATATGAACACAACTTATTATCTTTCATATAAAACCCCAAATCCTCTTGCACATACTGAAACTTGAAACTTAACTTTGTTTAAACATCCACAAGACTCAAAACTAAAAAAAAAAACCCAATTCGGACTCCCTTTCCATATGCGCCAAAAACAAAGAAAAATCTAGGAATCATAGAGGAGAAGCTCACCTAGCTCACTTGAAGCTTCTATGGAGTTTGCCGTCGTCGAACATCGGCGGCCCGCCGGAAAAACGAAGTGAAACAGTGAAGGCAACCAAAAATAAAAATGAAAAAGTGTCAAGAACATTGTGAAACTTAAAGAACCAAGAAGCCAAACAAGGAAACGGAGGTATGAGCTTACCCACGGATTGTCTACCCTCAAGCTCCGCCGTGGGTTGCCGGAAAGCCACAAGGACGACGGAGAGCGAAGAGGGCCATATGGAAAAATGGAAAATAAAACATGAGTTTGGAGTATAATGAAACAGAAAGGAAGAGTGGATGGGTTTGCTGCCGGAGACGGCCTTCTACCGCCGTATGTGCCGCTCTGGACGGCGGATGGAGAAGAGAGAGGGAGAGGGCGAAATCGGAAGGGAGGGGGAGGAAGAAGACGAAGGAAGCCACAAAGCTTCCTTCTCCGTCGTCGCTGTCGACGGCGGCGGCAGCCTCCTTGGCAGCCGGCGAGAATGGAAAAGGGGAAGGAGAACGAAGAAGAAGAAGGCGAAGGTGAAGAAGAAATAGGGGGGCGACGGGTTTTGTAAGGAAATGAAGGGAAGGGTGTGTTTGGTTGGGGAGAAATAAGGGTGGTTTTAGATAATTAAAGCCTAAACTTGGCATAGTGTACTCATTTTAATTTAAAACCACTTAAACTAGCCTCAAATCTTCTTAACTTTCAAAATATTTTTAGCTTTACCACTCCCTCATATTTCAAACTCTTCATTTCTTAATTAATTATATGCACATTAATTACTCAAAATTTCCAAAAATATCCCAAAAATTCCTAAAAATTCCAAAATTTCCCAAAACACTATCTAATCCTGAATTAAATTTTTCAGGATGTTACAAAGGCAGCTACAATAGATGGAATATCCATCATACACATGTATGGCAAGATATACAAGAAAGAAAAGAAAAGAATAAGAGTCATGGGCAGCTGGCAATGCTTTAGCGGAATGCACATAATGGTGAGAGAATCCTATGTGAGGTATAATTACAAAGCTATCCTTTAACATATAATTACAAAGCTATCGTTTAACCACCCCCCTCAAACGAGAGGGTGTAATAACCAGCCCGAGTTTGGACCTGAATTGAGAGAATTGGTTATGAGATAAAGCCTTGGTGAACACATCTGCAACTTGGGTTGATGAAGGAGTGTAATAGACATTGATGAGACCAGATTGGACCATATCACAAATAAAATGAACATCAATATCAATATGTTTACTCCGACGATGAAGAATAGGATTTCTGGTCAATTCACCAGCACTAATATTGTCACACCAAATTGAAGTAGGTTGTTTAAGGTAAAGACCCAGCTTAGTCAATAGTGATAACATCCACTTAATTTTAGATGCACCATCAGCCAATGTGTGATACTCTGATTCGGTACTTGATCTAGAGACAACCTGTTGCTTGCGAGAAGCCCAAGAGATCAACGTGCTTCCCAAATACACACAGTAACCTTCCATTGACAATCAACATCAGTTGCCCAATCAGCATCAGTAAAGGCAATCAATTTGAGACTTGAAAATGGCTGAAGCAACAATCCATAGTGATAGGTGCCTTTAAGGTATCTAAAAATCCGTTTGACCCCTTGAAAGTGTATAACAGTCGGATTAGAGAGAAATTGACTTAATTTATTAGCTGAAAAAGCAATATCTGGTCTAGTTATAGGAAGATATTGGAGTGATCCAATGGCTTGTCTGTACAGTGAGGGATTGGACATTAAAGTTCATCAGACACAGAGTATGTTCGGCCAGTCACCATTGGTGTTGAAACTGATGCACAATCCAGCATATTAAATCTCTTTAAAATATAAAGAACATATTTCCCTTGATTCAAGTGAAGCCCAGTTCGGTCTCTAAAAATTTCAATGCCCAAAAAACAAGAAATAGGACCTAAGTCCTTTAGTGCAAACAAAGAGTTAAGATGGTGAATGAAGTGAGTAATGTACCTCCGATTATTCCCCGTAACCAATATATCATCAACATATATGAGGACATAAATGACTAAATGCTTTGTTCAAAGGTAAAACAAGGAAACATCACTTTTGGGATTTTGAAAACCCCATTGAAGGAGAGAGTCCCATGTAGACAAGCAAACCATGCCCGGGGAGCCTGCTTAACACCATAAAGAGACTTCACCAGCTTGCAAACATGATTAGGCTTAGTAGGATTAACAAAACTTTCTGGTTGTTCCATAAAAACCTCTTCTTGTAAATACCCATTTAGAAAGGCATTATTCACATCTAATTGGCGAATTTCCCATCCATAGGATAATGCAACAGAGAGAACTACACGAATGGTGGTTGGTTTCATGTAACATCCTGAAAAATTTAGGGCAAAAGTGCTGATCTAGTAATTAACTATTTCAGTTTGGGCAAAAATAATAAGTGACTGTTTCGCGGTGCATAAATAATATTCAACTTTCTGACCCGGTGCAAAAATGACAAAACCAGTTCTTAATGTTAATTTGTAATTATGTGGAACCTCAATGATATTATTTTTCAGAATGAAAATACTATTTTGCCCTTATTTAAATATTTAACCCTTCTTCAACTTCCCATAGTCCTTCCTTCTTCCTCTGCTCCTACTTTTTTTTAGAAGGACTATGGGAAGATGAAGAAGGGTTAAATATTTAAATAAGGGCAAAATAGTATTTTCACTCTGAAAAATAATATCATTAACGTTCCACATAATTACAAATTAACATTTAGAACCGGTTTTGTCATTTTTGCACCGGGTCAGAAAGTTAAATATTATTTATGCATCACGAAACAGTCACTTATTATTTTTGCCCAAAGTGAAATAGTTAATTACTAGATCAGCACTTTTGCCCAAAAATTTAATAGAGGATTAAAGAGTATTTTGGGAAATAATAAATGGAAATAATTGAAAATTTTGGACTTTTTGGAATTTTTATAGATTTTTGAGATATTTTGGAAGTTTTGGGGTAATAAGTGTTTAAATAATTGGAACAGTAGAAATATGAGGGAATGATGAAATTTAAAATATTTTGAAGATTAAAGAGATTGGAGGCTTGATTAAGTGGATTTAAATTAATAGATTTAAATTAATAGAGGACATTATAGTAATTTCCGGTATAAATTACAAAACCCATTAAAATAAAACAACAAACCAAACACTCCTTCCTCATTTCCCTTCCTTGTTCAGCCGAGAGCTCCTCCCCCAATACCTCCATTTTCAATTTTTTGCTCTCCTCCAAGCTCACCCATTTCGTTTCTTCTCCTCCAAAGCATACCCATTTCGGTTTTTGCTCTTTCTCCTCTCCTTAAATCGGTCAAGTATAAGTTAGATCTGTGCCTCCCTTTATTCTCCATTTTCGCCGGTGCCGAGCTCATTTTTCCGGCGAGTGGTTTGTTCCACCGGCGGCTGGGGGTTTAGGGAGGTGAGTTAGCACTTTCCTTTGGTTCTCCAAGCTAGTTTCTCTCCCCAACTTCATTTTCCTCATTTTTCTTTTCCCTTTTTCTGTTATGTTTCGGCCAGCCACTTTAATGGCCGTTTTCCGGCGAGGATCACGGTGGTTTCCGGCGTGTGAACATCCCCATTTCATTTTAGAACTCCGTAAGCATTTTCTACATCCTTCTTGTCTTTGATTTTTCGTTTTGGGCCATTTAAGAGAGAGGGTTTGAATTGGGTTTTGGGTTTTAGCTATGATAATGAATTAAGACTAAGCTAAAGCTTCATTTTGTAGTGTCCTAACTGTTAAATTGAATGTTGATTGTAGTTTTGTGAAGTTTATGCAAAACCCTAACTTTTTGGGTTTATTACCAAATCTGATTCTATAGCTTTTGGGTTCTAATTTATGGTTTTAAAATTATATCTTGTTGATTTCTAAGTACTCTATATGTTGGGATTACTTGATTTTGAGTTAGGATGACAATTTGACAAAATTAAGTGTTGGAAAGCTAGGGTTTGGAGAGGATTTCGAAAATCCTCTTATTGTTCTGATTATTGGTGCTTCCTTATGGTTTATTATTTGCTAAAAGATTATCTTAAAATGTTGAAATGGTTGGTAGAAACTCTTGAATCAAACTTTGATTTGGAAAGTGTGATTAAGTAGGGTTTGATTGAAATAAATGTGGTTTTAAGATGAATTTGAGCAAATGGATGATTGTAATATTAATTGATGTTAGGAATAATTGTAGAATGTTGACATTGGAGGAAGGTTTGAGTAAATTATGTTTTGGTGATTTCTAAGGGTAATGTATTTATTTATGATTGTGAACCCATGGATAGGTAGGATTATTGAGTGAATAAAGTGTTAGGTGTTTAAGAGAGGAGAATTGCAATGTTAAACATAGGAAGTTAGATTGGGGTTATCTTAGAAACAAAGTGATAATGATTTATTGGAATTGAGGATTTTCGGTTATATTTGAGGGGGGTAATTGTGGACATTGATTTGGTAAGAGTATGGGAAAGGTAAGTGGTTAATGGAAGTTGTAGGATTATAAGGAAAGAAAAATGAGCGTTGAAAGCCAATAAATTGATTAAGACGTAGGATAGGTAATAATGTATGGTTATGATAATATTGAAATGGATTGAATTAGGATCAATTAAGGGTATGTAGATTGAGGAATCTGAAGTTAGATATTGTTTGGAATCTTGAATATGGAGTCTTTGATCAATTTTTGAGGTTGGAATATTTAAGTGGTGTATATATGTGTAGGATCCTTGCTAGTATGGTTAGAATTCAAAAGATATTGAGAATGTAGGGATTTTAGATTTGTAAAGGAATTGGTGCTTGATGTGTGAAGAATTTATTAAGGTTGTGAATGTCTTAATTGAGACATGATGTTTTGGTAAAAGCCGAGATTTAGGTTGTTATTGTCTTTGCTAAAATAATTGATTCCAAGTTAAAGATGTTCAAAGGAATAATAATTCACTTTCATGTTTTTGTTTGGGATTTTCTGGAAATGTAAGACTATTAATGTGCAAGTCTTTTTGTGATTTAATTCTTAGTATATTTTGATTTCCTTTTCTTGCTATATTGGGGGATGTTTTAATAATAAGAAAGAATGGATTAAGCAATGTTTTGAATTGTTGTATGTTATAATGTGTAATACTTGCAGTTTAAAGGATTAATGGATGAAGGAAACTTGTCTTGTTCTTGGAATGCATGTATATGAATGTCGGTGTTTAGGAATTTAATTTAGATTGTTTGATTGATGATTCTTTTGGTTATGGGTTAGTTGAATAGGAAATTGTATGATAGGTGATTGTTAATATCTTTAAAGTTGTTAAGAAAGTGTGAATGCTAGAAGGACAATAAAGACTCAAGATGATTTTTAGGATAAGGTAGGAGTTGGGTGGTAGTAACATTAGGATACGAGAGAGACGTTGAAGTATTACGAGGTGAAAATGATATTAATGTATCATTGTATATCATATGATCATAGGAATGGACGTGCTGTGAGCTTTTTATGGCATCAAGAAAGAAAGGATGTGTTAATGCGTAATTGCTGGGAGACTGGTAATCACTCTTACCTTGCTATAACATTGAGGGTGACGTTAGTTCAGATTTTCAAAATCCTTTTTAGACCTCAAAATTCTTAAAAGTTACGTTTATATAAAACAGGCTATCAGGTGCCTTTCAAACACGATTATTTTTGTACAAAGAAACTTCATACGTTATATATAGTATCCTGTTTGGTGGTGGTGATTTTCCTGGAATAGTGAGATATATATAGGTGTAGTGCTCTGACAGCGATGTTGATAGGTTGTTCGATGGAAAGTGGAGGAGTTTGTGTTAGAGTTATATATAATTGGTACTTGGACAGGGATATTGGAAAGTGATTTGGGTTGAAAGTATCGCACATTGGGGTTGAGGAATTGAAATGTGGTGTTGATGAAAAGTATCAATGACTGTGATTGAAGTATTGAATAAGTTTGAGATGTTGAAAAGAATTGTGATCATTGCATGACACTGAGTTATATGTACCATCGCGCGATGATAATCGTTCGATAGGCCAATCGACGGTTATTTGTACTGGTCGACAGAGTGGAAATTGTGACCGTTGGTCAACAGATTGGAGACTGTGACCAGCAGTTTTCTAATTGGAGACAGGGACTGCGCCCTTTCTGATTGGAGACAGATTGGGGTTTCCTTCTCATGGGGTTACCAGAGAGGGAAAATGCCCCCTCACTTTTGAGAGGGGCACAGTGTCAACTCATTTGGAATATATATATATATAGAGCTTGAGCGTAGTGCCTCCGGGATGGCATGAGTAGAGCACCAGGGTTGTACATGGATGTGAGCCGAGAAGTTGCATTTGAGAAAGTGTGAATGAGATTTACAGTGATGATAGCAAGGATTGGAGATTGGATGGTGAAGTTTAGTTGATATGGGAATTGATGGAGGAATTTTGAGTCATACATGGAAAGTTGAGATGATGAATTTGATTTGGAAGTGACAGAGTGATCGAGGATATATGGGAAGAAGAATTGGATTATATATATATATGTATTATTGATTTTAAACTGTGGTACCCTTTAGACGCCTTCACTACCGCACATCTCATTGTTATAGTGAGTTAAGCAGTAGATTATTGAGACAAGTTGTCTCACCCCACGATTACTTACATTTTTGCAGATGATCATGCACAGGCGCGAGCAACAGGAAAGATAATTAAGTTTCAAAGGTGGTTTAGATTATTTAGACATGTATATAGCCAAAATGTATAGGTCTGCATTCGCTTCCGCATATTTTTACTCGTATTGATATTATTGGTTAATCGGAGAATTGTAGAAGGTTGTTTCTTTTTCTAACCATGTTAGGTGATTCTTTTCTAACATGGTTAACTATTAATTATCCATGATAGCGTTCAGGTTGTATTAGGAAATTCTTTTCTATCATGGATAATGATTATTATTAGGAAATTCTTTTTCTAACTATGATAGATTTATTGATGTTATGGAAATCATTTTTCTATCATAGTTAGTAAAGGTATTATTGAATTAATCAGGGAATTAGTAACAGTATGTTACGTTTCACAACTAGACTGAAGGTTTCACCATAATCTATACCTGCAGATTGTTGAAAATCTTTTGCCACCAGCCTAGCTTTGAGCTTCGCAATTGAACCATCAGAATGGAATTTTATTTTAAAAATCCATCGGCAACTTACAACCTTTCGTGCTTGATGACGAGGAACAAGAAACCAAGTGCGATTGGCTTGTAGAGATCAAAATTCTTCTTCCATAGCACGACGCCAATGAGGTGTGGAGAGAGCAACATAGATATTGGGAGGAGTGGCTGCAATGTCTAGGGATTTTGGATCTTCAGCATGTAACAGTCCAACATAAGGGTGTTTGGGTTTTATGATTCCTGCTTTTGATCTTGTGGTCATAGGATGTGTGTTTTTGTGGAGGTGGTGGAGGTGAGATTGGAGAGGAAGGTGGTGATATTTCTGGATTATGGGTATTATGGTGGAGAGAGGAAGATTGGGAAGGTTGGAAAAGTGATCTTGGTGAAGGTTGGGAACGTGGGGATGTGATGTATGTGTGATTTAATTGGGTTGTGGGTGGTGTAGGTTGGACATGTGATGTATGTGGGGTAGTTGGTGATGAACGTGGAGATTTGGGTTGTGGATGGTGTAGGTTGGGCTTGTGAATTATGTGGGGTAGCTGGTAATATAGGTTGGGCCAAGAGAGATGTAGTGAGAGTTTGGTGAGAATTATCTAATGGGTTTGTTTGTTGTTCATAGCCCATTGGCATCAAGAGTGTCTCTTTAGATGAACCACTTGAGATGAGTGTAGGTTGACACTCATATAAAGGCATAGACGGACCATTCCTGCGATTTAAAAAACCAGTAGCAAAAGGAAATAATGTATCATCAAATACAACGTGCCTTGAAATATAAATTTTACCACTGCTACTAAGGCATTTTGATCCTTTGTGATTTGAAGCCGACCCAAGATAAACATACTTTTGACTATGAAACTGAAACTTATGAGTATTATAGGGCCTTAGGCATGGATAACAAGCACATCCAAAAAGATGTAATTCATTGTATTTGGGCTCTGCCTTGTAGAGAGTATACATTGGTGAGCTGTCTTGCAAAATTGAAGTTGGAAGCCTATTAATGAGATTAACTGCAGTCTGAAAAGCTTCAACCCAATATGTCAAAGGAATTTTAGCTTGGGCCAAGAGTGTAAGGCCCATTTCCACAATATGACGGTGTTTTCTCTCAGCTCTCCCATTTTGTTAAGAGGTGTAACGACAAGTAAAACGAATGATTGTCCCTTCATTAGTGGCAAATGTTGCTATTGCATTATACTCAGCTCCATTATCACATTGAAATTCCTTAATCATAGTGTTAAACTGTGTCTTAACAAAGTGTTGAAAATGTTTAAATGCAATTACAACATCACTTTTCTGCTTTAGTGGGTAAATCCACGTGAATCGATTGAAATCATCAATGAAATTAATATAATAACGACATCCTCCTGTAGATTGAATAGGGGTTGGTCCCCATAAATCAGAGTGTACAAGATCAAATGGATGAATAGCATGAGAAGTAGAATTAGAGAATGGTAAACGCTTAGATTTGCCTAATTGACAGGCTTCACCACAAAGTGATCATCATTCTTTACATGAACATTACAAAGCTGCAAAACTTTTTTAAGAACAGATAAACTTGGATGTCCTAACTTAAAATGCCATTTAAGAAGATCATTTGAGGAAAAAGCTGAATAAGCGAAAGCTGCTCCATAATAAGCTTTATTTACGTGGATCTCTCTTTGCTTGATTCCATGCTGACTATTCATTGGATACATTCCTTTCTTGGGTGGCCCAGCCATTTATACCCCTCCTGTCACCGAATCCTTCACAGTACACCCAGAATTAGTAAATAAGACATTCACATTGTTATCAGTAACCAGTTGATGAACACTTAGTAGTTTTTTAGTGGCAGATGATACTACAAGAACCTTATTGAGCAACAATTTAGAGGAAGGAAACGAAAATGACCCAATACCAAAACCTTGTGCACTCTGACCAGTGCAGGTGGTGAGATATGACTTAACAACATTAATGAGTCCCTACGTCTTGGGTCATGGTGTTGCGGAGCCACCCTAGAAGTATGTGGTTTGTGGCAAACCAGTCATCATATTCTGGGTTGTTCACCAACACGGCAGGAAGAGACGATGACGGCACTTGACGAGGAGGAGCAATGATGGAACCATTAATGTAGCCTTCTAGCTGATTGCCTTGAATGAGTAGGAGAACCATCGACTCCCATAAGAGATAGTTTGATCGGTCCAGCTTGACCGAAGTTGCTTGAGATGAAGAGCTGAACAAGGCATAAACCTTTGATTCTGATTTTGAAATACGAGATGAAGCAGACGATTCTTCATTGCTGAAAGACATTGACATATTTAAGTGAATAAAATTGGTACGCTCTGATACAAACTTTAATTATGCAGAGCAAAGGACACACAAAGAAAGGATAAAAGACACGCAAGGAAAGCATAAAGGTCTGCCAATATGCAGAGCCTCTACTATTCATTCATATATATTATTGTTGTTTTACAAGGCAGCTACAATAGATGGAATATCCATCATACATGTGTATGGCAAGTTATACAAGAAAGAAAAGAAAAGAATAAGAGTCATGGGCAGCTGGCAATGCTTTAACCGAATGCACATGATGGTGAGGGAATCCCATGTGAGGTATAATTACAAAGCTATCCTTAAACATATAATTACGAAGTTATCTTTTAACATATAATTTCGATTTGGGTTTGTATTTCTGTATGAATGCATGTTCGAATTTCTGTATTTTGGTATAGTGTATATAATTTCGATTTGAGTTTGTATTTCTGTATGAATGCATGTCCGAATTTCTGTATTTCAATATGTGGGTTTACAATTGTATTACGATATCAGATTCTGGGTATATATGTTTAGACCTGGAGTCTACTTTCAAGTAGTGGTTGATGTTTTTTATACCTCGTTGAGTGATTTACTTCCAAAGGCTGTAATTTTTACTTGCTGAGAATGATTTCGTGTCTGTATTACATACATCCTTAATATTCAAAGGTAAATATTTGTCATATGAAGGTGATGCAATTTGCATAAGTAAACCCATTGCTTTATGTGCCGATATAAATTTCTGCCACTAATTTATTTTTATTTTCCTTGCTTCCTTGTTTTCATAAAACATGTCTATGGTCAGCTGAAGTAGAAAACATGGGCATTGATGATGATGAAGCAGAGTTCCATCAACTGCTTGCAATTGTGATATTAACTATTCTTCATGCTTTTCGAACTATATTGATGAATATGATGTGTACTATGACTATTTTAAGCAATAGGAGATCATACATGACCGTTCCTATAACCTTGATTTTCATTATAAGAGAAGGCATATTAGGGAACTAATTTATAGCAATGATAACACTTGTTACAATCAAATTAGGATGTATAGGTTTACATTTGATAAACTTTGTGGCATGCTTGATACCATTGGTGGCCTCAAACCTACTAGACATATGTTAGTTGATGAGCAAGTGGCTATGTTCTTGCATATCCTTGCGTATCATATGAAAAATAGGGTACTTCAATTTGAGTTTGGGCGATCCGGAGAGACCGTTAGTCGCTATTTCACCTTAGTGCTAAGAGCCATGATGCGCTTACAAGGGAAACTTTTGAAAGCTCCTGAGCCAGTTCCTGAAAACTCAAATGATGCGCGGTGGAAGTGGTTTAAGGTATACACATATACTGTATGTTTAATTTTAAGGGTTGGTATATGAGTGATGATTAGTTTTTCTATGCAGGGATGCTTGGGTGCTTTAGATGGAACCCATATTAGAGTTCAAGTGCCACTTTCTGTAAAGGCTAAATACCGAAATAGAAAAGGAGATGTAACAACTATGTCCTTGGACTGTGTGCCCTGGACAGTCAATTTGTATTTGTATATCTGGTCTGGGAAGGGTCTGCAGCAGATGGAAGAGTTTTAAGAGATGCTATTGGAAGGCCTAATGACTTCAAAGTGCCCCATGGTATGTGTACATGCAACTTGTACTAATGTTTTTGATTGTGATGTTGAAATAATTTTAATCGCATAGACTACTCACAAGTGTTAAATGGTTGTAGGCAACTATTAGTTAGTTGATGTGGGATACACCAATTGTGATTGCTTCCTTGCCCCATATAGAGGTCAGCGTTATCATTTAAGTGAGTGGCGAGACATCCTCAAACTCCTCAGGAATGTTTTAACATGAGACACTTATCTGCACGAAATATAATCGAAAGGTGCTTTGGGATGCTGAAATTGAGATGGGCGATATTGCGGTATCCATGTTATTATCCTATCCATACGCAAAATTTGTCTATCATTGTCTGCTGTTTACTTCATAATCTAATAATACGGGACAAGTTGATGGATCCTGTGGCAGAAGAATATGATGTGCAAGAAGAGCCAAATATACCTTTGGAATTCAATCCTATTCAAAATTTGGAACCTATAGATGCTTGGAGTGCATTTCGGGATACTTTATCTTTTCAAATGTTTGATGCATTTAGAGCTAATAGAGGTAATAGATGAGTTGTTTGTAGTGGATTTGAGACTTTAATGTTGCTCATTGTATTTTTTTATAGTAGAATTTTAGGAAGGGGTTCGGGCTCAACCCAATCCAAGGGCAGGGCACCTAACTCATGATCCACTGGGGCTGAATAATTTCATGTTGTGTGCAATTTGATGACATGTGTTCTTATTGGTAGCTGTTTTTGAAAATTATTTCAAGATTTCTGTTTATTTTACATTGTATACTGTTGTGCTGATTTTCTGGTTATTTTAGTATGGATAATGAAGAGCAGATAAATGTTTCAAAGGGACTCAAACATCAATGGACAGATACTGAGGACGATGCTCTTGTTTATTGTTTCGTACAATTGAAGGTTGAAGGTAAGTTTGTTTGACACTGGATTTGGTGGGGCCTATGTGGGAAAGCTGGAGGAAATGTTACAAGAAAAGATCTCAGACACTACAATCAAAGCACATCCGAATATATGGTTTAGACTAAAGACTTTGAAGACACAGTGGCATATCGTACACAACCTAATTTATGGTACCAATACTTCTAAATTTGGATAGGATTCGGTTAATAAATGTGTTGAAGCGAAAGACGTTGTGTGGGAACGATATGTAAAGGTAACAAGGATTTAAAAATTTTCTATGTAAGCTTTTTTGTTTACATGTGGGTTGGTTATTGTTTCATTGATTCTATTGTTGTTTTAGGGGAACAAAAATGCTGGTAAATTCCGTAATAGAAAGCAGCGCCACTTTGAAAACTAACATTTATATGGGGTAAGGATCGCCCTACTGGAAACAATGCGGTCGTGTCAATTGAAGCTGAAGAAGAGGCTGAAAAAGAGGCAAAGAAAAATGAAGATGCATATGAAAAGGGCCAAGTTGATGCACTTGCCGAACCAAAAGTTGAGGGAGAACAACATATTCAAATATATGATCCAAATCGTGATGCTGTAAAACTATTGTCTAAAGCAATGAAGGAATCTGCACAATCTATGATCCAAATCTTTGACAACATGTGCAAATCATTTGTAGAGGCTCGTCGTGATTCTTCTAATGTGAAAGCTGTAACATCCCATATTTTTATTACTTAGAAATAAATTGTCTTTGAGATATTTAAATATTATTTAAGATTGAAGTAGCAAGAAATATTAAAATTGTTTCAAAACTTAAAATGATAATAATATTTTAATTTGTGGATGACTATTATATTAAGGGGCAAATGGAAAATAATTAAAATGAAATTAATATACACACACAAGATGTGCATACTCTATTATTTAATAAAAGGGTCCAAATTCTAAATGGCTCAACTAGGAAAACCCTAGGTCACCTCTTAATCCTTTTATCCTCTCCCTTTCCTCTCCCACTCACATCCAGTGTCTCTTCTCAACCAGAACACAATAAGGTGCAATATTTACCCTTCTCTAATTGTACAGTGATATATATTTCCTCTAATCTAGTCTTGTGCATTTCAAACTTATTATTCATTTTATCTTGCTGATTTTATTTGGGTTAAAGACTTAAAGTTCCTTATTTTTCTCAACTATTAAAAAGAAGCCCAATGGTTTTTATTGTTACAATATTTTTTCCCTCCTTGACAAATGAACTGCAAACACGGACACACACACAATTAACTAACATTTTCGATTTTGAACGGCACATGTACGGATACACACACACAAAAATGGGCAGAGATACGCACACACACACACACACATATTAGAGAATTATGTCTAAATTATATATACACACGCACATATTCTCCCATGTATAATTACGGTGATGGCCGTTTATTTTAAATACACATACCCCACAATTAATATCTATTTTTTTTATGTGTTTATTATGTACAAATAATATCTTACCAAGAAGTTAGGGAGTGTATGTATTCTTAAAAATATACTGCCAAAAATAAATTTTAGTAAAATTTACTAAACTATAATATTTTAGCTGTAAATAGAATAAAATAGTTGAGTGAGTATAATGGCAAGTAGTTTAAGGTGTACTTGAGAGAATACCTCTAGGAGTCATATATTAATAGATATGTATATTTGTGATATTGTAGACTCTTATTAAGGATGTTAGAGTGATTTTGTGACGTTTGGAGTGATTTTGTGTGATTACCTGTGCGTTAAGGAGCAACGAGTAACTCTGAATGATTCTTTCATACATATGCTTGTAAGTTATGTATAATTATGATCTGACTGATTACTGATTAGCTCTTAATTTAAAAATGTGCACTATTGATTAGTTTGTTCCTTTTCAAGCATGCTTGTTGTTAATGTTTTGATATGTAATATGTGAATGATAAGTATTTTGATTCTTTTCAAGCATGATTGCGTATATGATGATATTATATTGTGTTAGAGAGTGTATTATGGTAATTTAATTCAAGTATATTTTAATTGTTGGTGAGTGTATATATCTGTCATTGCATGAGCATCTGTAATGGGATAGAGATTAGATGAGGATTATGTGATGATGAATTTTTATACCACCACTCGGTGCACAGTGGATGGTACTTGTCAGGACTCTTTCTTCTATGCCTTCCTTCGTCAGGGATTGCATGGAAGTTATGAGACATGTGACACCTCCTTATATTTGTTCTTCAAGGAGGGGAGCCATAGTCCATACTTGAGCTCTATACCTCGGCAGGGTATATCTCATGTACTGGTGAGCTTGAAATAATCTAGTTGATTGAATTTATTTTTGTTTGGACTATATGTTAGCCTATGGCTCCTGTGAGCGGTATAAGGGTGAAGGTGATATATGGGAGGCATACTGCATTTATGCATGAGTGGAATCTTAATTTAAAGGAACCATTTTTGAATTAAGAGGTAAATTGAGATGGATATGAAAAATCGAAAGTTGATGTGTTCAGATGAACATGTGAATAATTTTTGTATTATAATTATATATAATTTGCTTGTGTATGTTAGGAGATTTTGATAGTTACTGAGATGTCGATCTCAGCCCATTATTACCAATTTTAGGTGAAGGGATCTAATAGCAAGCCAGGGGAAAACACTTGAGGTGTAAGCACTTTTTGAGTTATATTTACTTTGTCATGGACCTCACTATTTTGTTTAGTCATTTGAACAAGTTTAAAATTTATCTTTATGGAATTGAATTTATTTAAACTGGAAATATGTTTTTTTATCATGGATATTTGATATTTTCTTTGTCACATCAAAAAGTACTTTTAATAAGTTATGAAATTATGGAGATATTTTTAGGTGTTACAAAATGCTGCATCTCAAACTTTGATGAGTGGTTTTCCGGTCATTCCAGTTGAACGCAGAGCTGCTTGGATTCGTCGCCTCATCAACTAGCTAACTTTGAAAACATTAAGGAGATTGCTAGTTTTATGATGTTATGAACTTGTTGGTTTTGCGCGTTTTGTTATGAACAAGCTGGTTTTACAATAAAAGATCTGAAGCTGAGATATATCAAATCTTGCTTTATTCCTATAATTTCAGATCTAGCTGTTTCTTATATGATCATTAATCATTATATCCAATTTGCTGGTTTTTCCATTTTATTGTTGCTTATATTATTATACTATCAAATATTGTTGTTGTTGATTTATATATGTTGGGAATGAGGTTGTCTGAAAATGCAAATCAGATGTTGAAAATGCTATTTGGGTTGTTCTTGTTGCAAATCAAATGTTCAAAATGCTATTTGGGTTGTTCTTGTTGCAAATCAGATGTTGGAATCAGATGTTATGTGACCATTTTCCACCCATTATTGTTGCTAGTTTATAAACACGTTTGGGCAAATATGACTGAACAGATTTGGTGGTATACGTTGGGGCTTATATGACTGAACATATTTTGTTGCTGATGCAAGAGCATTTTGTTGTTGCTCTTGCATCAGCAATAATATTTTAAATAACATTAACTGTAGCCATTTTAAATGAGATTTTCCTTTGCATCAGATTTTAAATGCTCTTGCATCAGATTTGCTTTGTTGTTGCTTATCAAGACATTATATATGAGCTGCTCATTAACTGTAGCCATTTCAAATACAAATAAATCTAATAGGGTAATGGACCTAATCTGCCCCCCAAGTAACCACCAAGGAGAGCTGAGCACCTTAATCTAATAACAGGCCCGTATCTGGACTCCAAGTAACTAAGGTGTTTAAAAACTACCCCGGTTGGACGGTCAACAACGTTTGACCGTTACTATGCCTATGTGGCTACCACGCGAGCACTTGCTTTGCCACCTCTGCTTGCCACGTGTGTATTTTAAATGGACCTAATATGCCCTCCAAGTAACCACCCAGGAGCACTGAGCACCCTGAACTAACAACAGGCCCATATCTGCACTTAAAGTAACCAATGTGTTTAAAAACTACCCCGAGTGGACGGTCAATGACGTTTGACTGTTACTATGCCTATGTGGTCACCACGTGAAGGCCTTGTTTGTCACCCGGCGCCCTGTCATCGCCACGTAAAATATGTTCATGTGGGTCCCACCTATAATAATAAACAATTTCTCTCTCCCTCTTCATCACCATCACCACAGCCCCCCAACACCCACCACCCCCACCCACGCCACCCCCTCAAACTTGGCAAGCAGAGGTGGTGTGGGTGGGGGGTTGTGGAGGTGAGGCAGTCGGGGGCTGGGGAGGTGAGGGGGTGGCGTGGGTGGAGGTGGTGGGTGTTGGGGAGGCTGTGGTGATGGTGATGAAGAGGGAGAGAGAAATTGTTTATTATTATAGGTGGGACCCACATGAACATATCTTACGTGGCGATGACAAGGCGTCGGGTGACAAATAAGGCCTTCACGTGGCGGCCACAAAGGCATAGTAACGGTCAAACGTCATTGACCGTCCACCCGGGGTAGTTTTTAAACACATTGGTTACTTTTAGTCCAGATATGGGACTGTTGTTAGTTCAGGGTACTCAGTGCTCCTGGGTGGTTACTTGGAGGGCAGATTAGGTCCATTTAAAATACACACGTGGCAAGCAGAGGTGGCAAAGCTAGTGCTCGCGTGGCAGCCACATAGGCATAGTAACGGTCAAACGTTGTTGACCGTCCAACCGGGGTAGTTTTTAAACACCTTGGTTACTTGGAGTCTAGATACGGGCCTGTTGTTAGTTCAGGGTGCTCAGCGCTCCTTGGTGGTTACTTGGGGGGCAGATTAGGTCCATTACCCAATCTAATATAATGTATCAGAATTTTGCTGTTGCTGGAAAAAGCATCAACACAAGTGTTTTTATAAATCAGATTTGTTAAACAGATATGATATTACAGACTGAGCTAAGATAACACATAGGCTGAGAAACAGTCAATAATCAAAAAGCAAATCGTTGTTGTACCAATAAAACAAAAGGCAATCATTGTTCTGCCATTTATCAAAACCAGATTACAACATGACAATGTTTTAAATAATTGGAATTTGAGAAACAACCACTCATAAATCTCAATCACTATTCAACTAAACGTAACTTCGATTGTTCATCAAAATCTCTTTCTTTGCATCAATTGGAAGACCAGGAAACGCCACACGTAACTCTTCATCTTTAATCAACTTAACATAAGCATGTTGACTCTCTTCATCAGTCATCCCTTCCACTTTTAACACCTCATCATGTAGCATCTCAAACTCGTTAACCACCTCGTTGTACATATGTGGATTACTTTGGACACTATTTTTCTTCTTGAATACGTTGTTGTGGGTATTAAAATGAGGAAACGACCTACATCGAAATCTTTGAGCCTTCTTGTGGACCTACAAAATGATATAAATAAACAATTCAACACCAATCACAGACTTGAGTACATAATAATTTTTAAAATGACTTACTTTGATATAGTCAGACCACACACTTTCTTATGCAACAATACAATTTTTGTCAGAATCCCATTGAAATCCTGGGTTATCCTGACCGTGAACCATATCATAAATTGTAAACCACTCGTCTTCCATCTTTCTCATTCGCTTACATATGTCGACCTTCTATAACATATCCATTGCTCCAATCATTAATAATTTTCTCTATTGTTTTATATAAAAATGGTTTGGATATATTTTCAAAATCAAGACCTCTTTCAACAACAATCTCTTTCAAGCATCCAACTAGAAGTTCATCCTCATGGGTGGTCCACTAATGAACTTTTCTTTCCATAACCTACAAATTACAAAATATAAAATGAAGCCAGGGTAAAACAATAATTAGAGTAAACAGTTCAAAGAAAAAACAAGGTAGATCAAAATCGTGATTTTGGGGCTACTTTCTCATCATCAGTGAAGACCTTGAATTGACTTGGTTGTGTTCAGTTAATTTTGATGATAGGGAAAATGATTCAGGTTAGAATAATCTAGTCCCTTTTTGTTTGCAGATTCTCTCAACACAGATTAATAACGAAATCTCAGGAAGCTCCCTCAATCTCCCCTTTTCTGCTATTATTTACTGTTAATGTGAGTTAAAATGGGGTTGGTTTTATCAAAAACCAAGATACATGTATATAGTTATCATATTCTGAAACCTATTTCAATTTAAGACATTGCATATACATATACGATCACACCAGTTTCATGGATATCAGCAATCAGTTTCCAACTATCTGTACAATTACATACTCCAACCCCCTCCAAAAAAAATCCGATACATGGAAAAATAAAGGGCAAACCCTTTAATCGGCCATGACAAGCAAAAATACCTTTGATCGGATTTTCCATTATAAGTTCTTCAATTGATTAAACAGAGATGAGGCTGAAAACCCTTTGATCAGTACCAATACAAAGTTTTGGGAAACCAAACAACAATAATATTACCAGAAGACGGAGGCGAGATCGACGGGCGACGGCGAGACTGAAGGCGAAGAAGAGGCTGAAGGCGATGGTAATCTCTGCAAGGCGAGGGTCTGAGGGATTTTTTTGATAGAAGAGGGAAAGTGTAGATGAGATTAGTGGGTAAATTTGAATTTGTCAAATATTATAACTTTAAATTAAATACTGATTACATCATCCCATTAAAAATTAACCAAGCAGAATCCTTGTAATTGATATTACATTGCATTACCATTACATTACATTGCACACCATTGCATGGTGTATTGGGTTTGAACCAAACGGGCCCTTAATTCTTTAACTTTAAAAAGTGTGTTTTTAATCCTTTTAAATTAATTGAACATGTGTTTTTAGTCCCTTTTAACAAACATCGTTAACTTTCTCAATGGAAAATGTTAATTGTGCAAAACCAATTCTTAGTAAACTAATAAAACAAAACATGTGGAATTTCTTCAGCCATTGTGATTCTCTCGTCCTCATCCTTTTGGAACTAAATCCATGGCGTCACCGTTCTCTAAATTTCTGTCTCTCTCCTCCTTCTCTCTTCCTTCCCCTTCCTCTAGTTCTCCAATTCTTAAATCCCAGATTGTTGTCTTCATCTTTTTATTGTTGTCATCATCTTCTTCCTTGGGTCAATTAAACTCAAACTCGGTTCTTATACCTCTTCTAGATTCACATTAGACAAAACTTGTAGAAAACGTTGGTGCCCCAATAACACCATTGGCGTACCGAGCAACAGAATCTTTTTTGAACGCGGTTTCGACCCACTTTGGTTGCTTGTTTAGATCTGTCTTCTGTTCTGGTAACTTCATTTTTCTTGCAACATGTTTCTTTAGGCTTGACCTTGACTAGAATTTTGAACTGCTAGAAATTCTTATTCATTGCTCACCATACAGATTTCTTATATGATATTATGGGCTTTGAAGTTTACAAGTGATTTTGGGCATTTCTTTCTTACAAAATTAAATCTGTTATGTTTTGCCCCATCACTGACTTTATTGAAAACCCCTATAATTGAACCTTTAACATTTGTTTTTATTCATGGCCAGAGAAAGAATAATGGTGAAAACACAATATAGATGCAAAAAAATAAAGTGCACATGTAAAATGATCCAAAAAAAACTTCAGGGGCAAATTTGATCTTTGGCTAAAACTTCTGGGGCAAATATGACCTTTAACCCTGGCTAATAATCTACAATTATTACAAGATTTTCTCACACTCCTCCTCAAGTTGGATTAATGATGATAATCATGTTCAACTTGCTTATACAATTCTCAAATGCAGGTTTGAGTAGGGCATTTGTCAGCACATCAATAGCTTGACTTGTCGGTAGATAGGTCAAACATATAGTCCCTTTTTCAAACTATTCTCTGATGAAATTAATGTTTGTCTATCTCCACATGTTTTGATCTCTCATGCTGAACAGGATTTAAGGTCATGCTTATAGCTACCTTATTGTCACAATTAAGCTTGAGTGACGATTCCACTTGGACCTATATCTCACACAAGACACGTTTCAGCCATAATTCCTCCATTATTCCTTGAACCAATGCTCTAAGTTCAACTTCAGCACTAATTTTGGACACAACTATTTGTTTATGACTGTTCCAAGTTATTAGATTCCCCCATACAAATGAGCAATAACCAGAGGTGGATCTTCTGTCAGGATGTGTTCCTGCCTAACTTGCATTTGTGTAAACTTCAATTGTTTTTGTTCTTGTTTCCGGAAGAACAACCCCATCTCTCGAGTACCTTTTAGGTACCTCAAAATCCAATAGGTAGCATCCATATGTTTTTTCCTTGGATCACTCATGTATTGGCTAGCAACACTTACTGCAAATGCTATATCAGGTCTTGTATGGGAAAGATAGATTAGTTTCTCAACAAGTCTTTGATATCTTTCTTTATCTACTGGTTCCTCCTCTTCATCTTTCTGTATCGTCTACTTCTGACTCCCCCTCTTTACTAGGCTTTTTTTTCTCTCTCTTAAGAGGAATGATAGGAGTCGGTTTAGGACTACAACCCAACATACATGTCTCTTCAAGGAGATCCAATATGTTCTTCCTTTGAGACACATAGTTTCCTTTCTTCGAACTTGCAACTTTCATTCCAAGAAAATATTTCAAATCCTCTAGATCCTTGACTTCAAATTCCTTACCAAGGGCAAACTTTATCCTCAATATTTCATTAATATGATCACCTGTAATGATAATATCATCAACATACAAAATAAAGATGCATCTTCTTCCTCCCTCTATTTTGACAAAATTTTCATGATCTGACAATCCCTGCTTATATCATCCCAATTTCAAGACCTTTGAAAACCTGTCAAACTAAGCTCTAGGAGACCATTTAAGGTCATAGAGAGATTTCTTCAACTTGCGTACCTTATCAACTTTTCCCTTCTCGAAATTAGGAGGTAGAGTCACGTAAACTTCTTCTTTAAGCTCTTCATTCAGAAAAGAATTCTTAACACTCGGATAGTGTTCAATTTCGCTACCAGTACAAACGTCTCTTGATATTCTAGACCATAAGTATGAGTGAAGCCTCTTGCCACAAGTCGTGCTTTCTACTTTTCAAAAGTACCATCAGCCATATACTTAGGGGTGAACACCCATTTGCAACTGACAAGCTTCTTACCTCTTGGTTTTTCAACTACAACCCATGTTCCATTCTTCTCTGGAGCTCGCATCTGCTCCATAACTGTAGTTCTCCATTCAGATATTTCAAGTGTCTCCTGAATGTTCTTAGTTATATTCACTTTATCAAGACTAGTGACTGAAGGAATGAGCATTATAGGAATATAATTTTGAATTGGAGGTAGAGTGCATGATCGAGGCTGTTTGCTGTAGCAATAGGCAGATAAAGATCATTATGTTCATTAACATTTACATGAGTTTCCTGAGATACCTCTAGTTCAGTTTCCTCAGTAGCCACCACCACTTCTGCCTCCTTTGGTTTTTAAGGAGCTATCATTGGTTTTGACTGCTTGGGAGCTTCAGATGCAAAATTCTTTTCTCCCTTAGACTTATGTCTTTGTCGTGATTTGACACAAGAGATGAGTGGGTTAAGGATGGATCTAATTGTATGGGCCCTGACTTTGATGGATATGGTGATCGATTCTATTTGTTGTGATGGAGGTGATGGTTCTATTTATGGTAGAGTTATCCATTGTTCAAGAGTGACATATTCTTCTCTACATTCAGGCACCACAGTATGAGATTCACTCGTTCTCTCCCCCTGAATTAAAGACTTGGAATAGTAGGGAGTATCTACATGAAAGGTAACATCAAAGCTTACAAAGAAGTGCTTAGAGACCGGATCAAAACACTTGTACCCTTTTCGGGTTGGAGAATAACCAAGAAAAATACATTTCACTGCATGGGGATCAAGTTTGTTATTTGGATATGCATGAATAGAGACTATACATCCAAAGACAGGAAATGGAAGATTTGATTCAAGGTGAGTGATAGGAAAGATACTTTGTAGCATCGATAATGGAGTTTTAAAGAATATCACCTTATTAGGCATGCAGTTGATGAGGTGGGTTGCAGTTAAAATGGCATCTCCCCAATAGAACTTTGGTACATTACAAGTATGCATGAGAGCTCTTATGACTTCTAGAATGTGTTTGTTCTTCCTTTCGGCAATCCCATTTTGTTGGGGTGCATGGACACATGAAATTTTATGGATAATAACGTGTGTTTGGAGAAAGTCACTTAGAGTTAAAATACTCAGTACCATTGTCGGAATGTAAGACTTTGATGCTTGTATTGAACTGGTTTTTAATCATATTGAAAAACTGTATGAAAGCATATGGTGCTCAGACTTGACTTTCATGAGGTAAACCCAACAAAAACGAGTGTGGTCATCAATGAATGTAATGAATCGTTTGGCTTTGGTTACGATTTGGATTACGAGAAGGTCCCCATAAATCACTATGGATTGTAGTGAAAGACTTTGTTAGAATATATGGTGTTCTAGGGTATGAAGAACGGTGGTGTTTGGCTAGTTCACAGACTACACATTTCATATCAACATTAGATGTTGGACAAAGAGATGGAAACATACGAGATAAATATTCAAAATTGGGATGACCCTCTCTCTTGTGTCATAACATAGTATCATCATTTTTTGATATAGAATTACATAAACTTGTAATATGTTGGAGACTTACTCTGACATCGTCAAGGAAGTAGAGTCCCTCACATTCTTTAGCATGATCAATCACCATCCCCAAGGATAGATCCTTAAACACACAATGAATGGACAAAAAATTAGCAGAACAATCAAATTGCTTTGTCAACTGACTAATAGGTAAAAAATTGCATGCTAATTTAGGAACATGTAAAACAGATTCCAGAGTGATACGATCTGAAATTTTGATACTTCCTTTCACCGCAATCGAACCAAGAGAACCATCAGCAATTTTCACCTTTAAGTTACCAGCACGTGGAACATATGTAAAGAACAATCGATGAAAATTGGTCATATGATCTGATGCTCCAGAATCAACTATCTAAGTTGCTTTGAATGCCAACACTAGTTATCCTATGAACACTGCGACTTTGTCCTTAGAGGCTTTAAGAGCTGCAAGAAAGTTCCCTTTCTTAGCTAAGAGTGCCAACACTAGTTATCCTATGAACACTGCGACTTTGTGTTGACAACTGTCCTTTCTTACGAATAACCATAGATATAAGGTTATGATATTTCCGCAAAACAAAACAAATTTACAAATCTGAATTCCATTGAAAACTCGACTACTAACATGAAAATGAAAAATTCCCTTAAACATGGAATTTACAACACTGCCTAACTAGAAGAATGACGCATTCGGCCTCAAAACTGTTGCCAATTACCAGAGTCCTGCTGGAAAAGTGGCAGCGATGTCAATGGATGATACCGCCGCCCAAATAGCTCCGCCACGCGCCACCCACGTGCCGCCATCACCAGAAAATCAGGTGGCAAGTGTACCTCACATGTGCCGCTAGTGGCCGTCGTTTTCTGCGGAATGACTGATCGGAGCATGCTGATCTTCATAGGGCCAGCAGTGAGACTCCAAATGACTTCCATCAATGTGTTCAAGAAAACCCTAATGTGTAGAACAAAAGCTTTAAGCTCCATTTCGGTGCCCTTCCTTCCTGTTCTTTGATTTAAAACGTCCCACTTTGATACCATGTGGATACTATGGACAGATTTGAGAGGAAAAATGTATATCTCTCATTTTATGATAATACAAATGATAAAAATGGTTTCTTATAGGCCAAAGAGATAAGACAATGCAATAATTCCTAGTAATGACTAATAATTACTCATAAGTACTAATAATATTGAACAATAGCTAATATCCTACAATTATTACAAGATATTCTCATAATTTTTTTTGTCATTGACATTTTTCCTTTCTTGCAAACTATGTATGAGATGGGAACTAGGCGAGTGCACCATTGTAGGACATTCTTCCAAAATGTTTGTGTTGAAGGGTGTCTCCTATATTGAGACATTTAACCAAGTCATAATATGTTTTTGACATTAACTTTTTGTGGTACAATTTTGCTAATATTTTACATGTCCCATTTGCATATTCTGCCAAGTCATTGCTTCATGAGTGGATTGTTCATATGATGGGACCTGCAACAAATTTCGTGTTCCTAGGAGTAATTCCACAAGATGGATCCATAATAGAAATGGTGTACATACAATTTTCTCTACTTATGATGTTTTTTCTAATACTCAACATGTTTCCAACAATATTTGGCATAAGGTTTTGAAATTACACGCTTTACAAAAGTGTAAGTGTTGTATGTGGTTGTCCCTTCAAAATAAATTATTATCTAATGACATCAGAAAAGAGAGAGGTCTTTGCTCAGAGGTGTCATGTGAAATTTGTGGAGCTCCAATAGAGGATCTATAACACATTCTCAGAAACTGTGATCATGCAATGAATTTATGGATGTGTATTCTGAATTCTTCAATGATGCAGAATTTTTGTAGTCTTCCTTTATTTGAAAATGTTTAAATATTAGGAATCCCAATACAATATTCAGAGATGGGTGGTCTGAGTTTTTTATTACAGTTTGCTGGGTCCTTTGAGCACGACATAATACCAAGCTTTTTGAAGGGAAGTGGGAATCTAATGAGTCCATTATTTTAAGAGTTCGCTCGATGTTTTCTAATTTGAAGCAAACAGAGAAAAAACTTAAAGGAGTTAATTTGAATGGCACTATGGTCTTGATTCAGCGGTAAGGTGGACTCCTTCAATGCAAGATTAGGTCAAGCTAAATGTCGAAGGTGCTTTTTCTAGAACTCATGGTTTGGATTGTGGAGGTCTTTTATGTCGAAGTGATAGAACTTTTGTAGAGGGCTTCATGTTTCATCCTAACCATGGGGATAGTCTGACAGCTGAACTTTGGGCTTTAATTCTTGGGTTGAAACCTACATGGTAGAGAGGCTACCGCAAAGTTATTGTAGAAATAGATGCATCAGCATGCTGATTTTATTTTAAATCAAGAGGCAAAATCCTTTATGTGTAGAACATGGGATCTGAATATAGCAAAAATTGTGGGAATTTAGTTGAGATATGTATGCGTGGAAGAAACTCAATCTTAATATTATTTATTTGAATGTAGAAAGAGAATGGAGAAAGTCAAAGCAGTAACATTTTTGGGATGTAGAAACAACTATCTGGATTAATTTGACCATATCAAGCACGCAGCAGAAAGAAGAACAAGGAGAAAAGGAAGACTGAGTAAATTTCTCAACTAACTCAAAATTCGAGGAATATTTAATTATATCTGATCTCCTATTTCATTTGAAAAAAAAGGGAGTCAAAGAAAGAGAAAAATGAGGAGGAAATCTTCCATAATCCTACTTCTTCCATAACCCTACCTCTTCTACCATCCACCTCTCAAACTAAACTTCTCTCGTTCTGGATGATCGGAGTGAAGGAAGGAGATTGAATCTTTCTCTAGGGGAGTTGTAATTCTAATCCCTCTTCCTTTCTTACATGTATGCTTTTCTAGGGTTCTAGGAGTATATTTGTGATATTTGTATTAGGGATTGAAACTACATTTATATTGTTTATGTCATTTTGTTCTTGTTAAATATTTGATTTGATGCTATTTAGCTTTGAAATTTATAAAATTTATGGGTTCATGATTTTGTTTTTCTCTTGGTGAAAATTTTGTGCTAGTACAAGGTGGCTTGGCTAGTGGATTGTGAGTCAATTTATTTGCATTCATGGAATGACAAATATGATTTACTAATTATGTTGTGGCAGTCGACGTCAATCTTGATTAGCTTCAATTTATTATTTGGGTGGCCATTAATGAATTGAAGCTACAAGATTAATTTAGAGCAATTGTGGGATGACCCAGATTGTGGAACATAAGTCCTTCATAATTAATCAGTCCTTAGGTTTAGAGCTTAATCAACTCAGATTTATTTAAGGGTTAAACCAACTTTTGGTCCCTGAACTTTCACCTCATTTTGGTTTTAGTCCCTGAACTTTCAAACACATGGTATTGATCCCTGAACTTTGTTTAGTTTAGAAGGATTGGTCCTTGAAGCCTTTAACAATATTAAATCCTCCTATGTGGCATTAACTGTGTTAAATTAGATGACTTGGCAGGCTTCATAGGATATTGAAGTGGCAAATATATTTTATAATGTTAATTATTTTAAAAAATATATCAAATCTGAATCTGAATTTTTAAATGAGAATATGTCTGAAGTCAAACACACACACATGACATTAAAAGCCTCGGAAAGATTTGGTGGAGAGGAAGATCGGCACTTGTGGTCAATGAAGAGGGGCGACGGCAGATCCGATCGACATACATAATTTATCTTGTCGGCTGTCGTCGTCATTGTTGCCGGCCGGCCTCAATCAAGAATGGACTTATTGTTTGGCCATTTTTTCTCTCTTCGCAAAGGTTAATTTTTGCAACACAAAAGGCTTTCCAATTATCTTCTTCCTTTTTCGGTGATTTGGCTCAAGTTATATGAATTATGCATATGAATGTCTTTTGAATTCAGATTTGATATTCTCATGAAAAAATTCAGATTTGATATATTGTTTAAAATAATTAATATTATAAAATATATTTGCCACATCACCATCCTAATAAGTCTGCCAAGTCATCCAATTTAATACAGTTATTGCCACATAGGAGGATTTAACATTGTTAAAGACTTCAAGGACTAATCTTTCTAAACTAAGCAAAGTTTAGGGACCAATACCATGTGTTTGAAAGTTCTGGAACTAAAACCAAAATGAGGTGGAAGTTTAGGGACCAAAAGTTGGTTTAACCCTTTATTTAATTAATGTTTGGGGTTCCGACACTAATTAAATTAGTCGAAGCCTAGCCTAGAGGGGTCTCTCTAGGGTTCAATTTGAAAGCCAACAATATTAATGCTCCGTGAAAATTTTTTTGAAGTGATCAAGATTTCTTAAACTCCCAACCATCAAGAATTTCATAATTCATTTAATCTAAACTCTCTTTTCTTCTAATCTTGATCATACAAATCATTTCCCAATTTTAATTAAAAAGGACTTTCCTTGATTTCAACAAGTTTTTCATCTAGTTTAATTTCTAGGGTAATTAATTACATTTTTAGGCTCCTCCAAGAGAACGATACCCGAGGATAACTTCTGCTTACCCTGAGGTCCATAAATATCTTGAAGGAGTGGTCTCGAGGCACTACACCGACCCATAAATTCGGTGTCCTTCAAGTGGTGTCGTTACCGGGGAGCCAAGTATTTGGTTCCTTATTAACTGGTTGTCAAACTTGTTTATCCGGTCCTATTTTAATTTGCATATTAGTTTAGTTGCATTTAGTTTAATTTCTTTTCCATTGCATATCATACATAAAGAGAAAATACCAAGAATATTTGCATTCATATTTGCTTGCTTGCATTTGCATACTTGATTTGTGTTCAATTGTTTGATTGCAATAGTCATGTCGAGGTCTTATAATTATGATCTTTTGTTCTAATGATTATCCTCCTATGTATTCTTCTTTGAGATATGACGAGTCACCAAGCTACTCATGTTCTTGGAGAAATGAGGAACATTCCTTGAGAGAACGTTTACACAATTACTATCAAGCCAATGAAAACCAAACGACCAACCATTATCAACCAGACATGGAACCATCTTGTAACATCCCAAATTTTAATTAAGGATAATAAGAAATTATTGTGGTGTAATTTAGTAAACTTAGAGCTTTAAGGAGGAATTTATGAGGGTTGAGATGATTTATTGATATTAAATCGTAAAACTTTAGAATTAAAGAATTATAGTTAAAAGAATTATTTTGGAGTTAGAAACTTCTATGAAAAGTATTTTGGAATTTAGATAATGTTATAGGGGAAAATGAGGGATATAGTGATATATATAGATATAAACTCTTTGGGGTTAGAGATGTAATTAAAATAAGAAAATGGGTAGGCAATTTGAATTTTCCTCTATGCTATATATATGTATACACAAAACACATCTTCTCCCTTCAAACCCAAAATGAGCCGCCGAACTCCTCCCCCCTCTACTTCCTCATTCTCTTCATCTCCTTCATTTCCGGCGGCATCTCCGGCGGCTGAAAACGCGACGGCGTCGGCTCCCATCCACACTTCATTACTCCCATTCATCTTCTTTGCTCACATCGGACGACCCTTCTTCCTTCCTACTCGTCTTCTTCGTTCCTCATCTTCCTTTCATTACCGTCTTCCATTTCCGGCGAGCAGTGACGGACGACGGCGAGGAGATGGAAGGGCAATGGGTAAGTTCCCTTCCCTTTTCCTCCTTGATCTTCTTTCATTTGCACACCCTCGCTGCCTTCATTTTTCCTCTCCGATCTGTTCTTCATTCTTTTCTTCTTCCAGCGAACTACGGCGGCGGTCTCTGACGGCGGTGACGTTTCTGGCGATGGCGAGTGCTGGTGGGACCTGCCACCTCAGGTTCAACTTTATTGGTGAGTTTTCTCTCAAACCCTCACTTTCCTCTGTGATTTTTGGGCAACTTTGAGAGGGGTTTAAAATCTGGTGTTTTGGTAGCTTAATCTAACTAGTTAGGCTGGTATTTAAATCAATGGTTGGAGCTGGATTTTGAGTTATTGGCTTAATTTTGTGAGTGATTGGTCATTTTATAAATCTTTTCTCTTCTCTATTTCCAAATTTGTTCCGAGTTCTGGCTATTTGCTACTTTGATTATTTAATTAAACTGAAATTTAGTAGTGTATACATGGTGAGTGTTGTTTGAGGCTACTGACTACATAGGAAGCTCCTCACTCATCTATTTGTGAATGTTCCTTGTTTATGTAAAGAGATGAAATGGATTGTGACTCATGTTTGATTTCCAGTGGGTTGTAGAATTTTGATTGATTATTTTCTTATCCTTTCCATTTTCACTGTCATTGTTGGGTTTATATGCTTTGGTTTGGTTATGATTTAAATAGAGGTATTAAAAGGCATACTATTGTGGAAATAAGTTTAAGTTGTTTGAAGACTTTTTGTTAATTATGTCATGGCCAAATTGGCTTGGGGAAGTTGCTTACTTCTTTGTTTTGGACATTGCTAGTTTGAGTGAATGGGAATAAGTAATGATATTGTTTAGGTGAATATATTTATGAGATAGGCTATATTGCTTAGTGCAAATTGTGGTTCCTTTGAAATAAGTTCTTGGGGAATATGTGTAAGTTGTAATGGTTCTTTTAATAAATGCAAAGTTAGTGGTTAATGAGAAATTACATTTGAGATTTATAGTTATAGTATTAAAATGGGTAGAAGATAAATTTATTTAGTTCAAATGTTGGTTGATTGAAGAAGATGGCATAAAGAATTGGACATAAGGCTTGGTATTGGTTGATATTTGATGGCATATGAGTTTGGATAAAGACTTATGCTATTGGTTTTAATTGATTATAATGATTACAAAGGACAATGTTGTTGCCTTGTTCTATTCCTTTTTAAGAAGAACTTAAGTTGTTTGAATGGTTAAGCTATTTGTCTTTCTATCTGTGTGGTTTGTCGTAGAGATTAAATTGATTGAGACTTAGGATAATGTGACAATTTATGGTTATTAAGTTTGGAAATGATATTGGAAAGGGTAGCAAAATTATGATAGGATTTGGCTATTCTCTTTCTTGTGAATTGTAGGATTTGGTCTAATTCTTAGAAATAAATCCTAGAGTTGGATTTGATGATGTTTAACGAGATTTTAGTTGGAATGATGTGAGGGTTTGTTTGTGGATTGTGGATATGGTGATTGATGGTTGACGTGACAAATGAATAGGAATATTGATTTGTGAATTTTATGCAATTGTTTAAATTCAATGGTTGATAAAGAGATTTCAAGTTGTTGAATGAGTGGTAGGAATGTTTTTGAGACTTTGTACTTAATGTGTACTTTGGATGGAAGTTTGATTTCTTTATTCTTTCCCTATTGTTGTATGATGGAATATAAGTTACTAAGAGTGTTTTGTGGATCGTATACTAAATACTATTGTGGAAAGGATAATTTCCAAATCTTGGAATTCTCTTTCAATGAGCATGGCACTAGGCATTGGAATGGAACAATTTAGATAGTGTCTTAGAGAAGTTAATATTAAGAAAAAAAAGGGGTGATTGAAACTAATACTTTTGTTATTGGAATTCTTTGATATAAAGGGTGTTGAGCATGATTGTTTTGTATTATCATATGTGGATTATGAAATTATGTGATAGGATGGAGTTAGCTTTATTCTATTGATGTTTGTCTCAACTGTCTGCTTTTGACTTGGAATGTATTATGTTAATTAATGTTTATGAATTTGAATTGTGTTTGAAATGCATGTTTAGGACAAAGTAAAGAAGGGGTTTGGGTAGAATATAGGTTCGAGAGCGACGTTAGTCATTAAGCATATATATAAGAATAATTGTTTATGACTATTATTACTTTGTGTAATAATAGGAGGGATTAAGAGGAAAGTACTCGGAAATTCTCAAGGAAGGGTAAGGACAAGCATTGGAGCGCTAAATGCTGAAGGTAATCACTCTTACCTCGCTATAACATTGAGGCTGATGTTAGGTGGGATTTGAAAATCCTTTCTAACCCTCTATATAAATATAAAATCTTTAAAACTTACTTTTATACAAAATAGGCTATCGGGTGCCTTTCAAACACGACTATTTTCATATAAAGAAATTTGTGACACTATATATATATTATTCTGGCTGGTGGTTGTTATTGAGCTGTAATGGTTTGAAAGGTATGTAGGTATAGTGTTCTGGCAGTGACATTGAGAGTTAATATAGATAAGAGAAGTTGAGAGATGAAGGGTTTGAGGCTTTGGAAATTTAAGTTGAGGAATAGTGATTTGAGTTAGAAAAATTGTATGTTGTGGTTGAAGAAATTTGAAAGAGGTGTTGCAGGAAAATATCACAGGTGATTATTGATATGTTGAAGGAAATGGTGATTGAGATATTGAATGAATGGGATTCAGATTTTGAAAGGAATTGGGTGCATTGCATGACACTGAGAAATATGTACCATCGCGCGATGATAACCGTTCGATATGCCAATCAACGGTTATTTGTACGGGTCAACAGATTGGAGACTGTGACCAATGGTCAACAGATTGGAGACTGTGACCAGCAGTCTTTTGATTGGAGACAGGGACTGCTCCCTTTCTGATTGGAGACAGATTGGGGTTTCCCTCTCATGGGTTTACCAGAGAGGGAAATTGCCCCCCCTTACTTTTGAGTGGGGCACGGTGTCAACTCATTTGGAATACATCATAGGCTCGAGCGTAGTGCCTCCAGGATGGCATGAGTAGAGCACCAGGGTTGTACATGGATGTGAGCCGAGAAGTTGGGTTTGAGAAATGTGTGCATGAGATTTACAGTAATGATAGCATTGGTTGGAGATTGGATGGTGAAGTTTAGTTAAGGTGGAAGTTGATTGAGGGATTTTGAGTGATATTTGGAAAGTATAGATGATGAATTTGTTTTGGACGTGATAAAGGGACTGGAGTGATAAATGGTAGAAGACTTGACTTATCTATATATATTACTGATTTTAAAATGTGGTACCCTTTAGACGCCCTTACTACCGCACATCTCACTGTTATAGTGAGTTAAGTAGTAGATTACTGAGACAAGTTGTCTCACCCCACGATTACTTACATTTTTGCAGGTGATCATGCACAGGCTCGGACAACAGGAAAGGGAATTAAGTTTCAAAGGTTGTTTTGATTATTTAGACATGTATATTGCCAAAATGTATAGGTCTGCATTCGCTTCCGCATATTTTTATTTGTATTGATATTAATGGTTAATTGGAGAATTGTGATAGGTCGCTTCTTTTTCTAACCATGTTAGGTTATTCTTTTCTAACATGGTTAGTTATTAATTATCCATGATAGTGTTCAGGTTATATTAGAAAATTTTTTTCTATCATGGATAGTGATTATTATTAGGAAATTCTTTTTCTAACTATGATAGATTTATTAATATTATGGAAATCATTTTTCTATCATAGTTAGTGAAGGTATTATTGAATTAATCAGGGAATTAGTAACAGTATGTTACACATCCTATCCACACCTTCATCCCACCCAATTCCCTACACCATACACATACCCATATGAACCACAATACACTCCCTACCACAATTCTTCACCTCCAACCTATTATAAACCTTCCCCTCCACGTTCCCCACCCCAACACAGTGGATTAGATGTTTTTCTAACTTTCCCAAACATGGATTCTCAAACCCTTTCTTTGAGGAGAGTGTATGATGAGTTTAAAGTCGAACACTCCAAATTGTTTATGTTAAAAGAGAGCACTCAACTCACAAAGGAGATTAGAGAGCGTTCAGAGGAAATAGAAGAATTTATCAGGGCATTTGTGCAACATGTGATATGGAAGAAGACAAATGGAGAGGAAGGAACTCCATGGCCTAGTGACACCAATGATTGTGAAGGGGTTGAGAACTTAGAGTCAAACGTTACTACTCAAGTGGATGACCCCCCAACAAATTCCTATTCCTGCACAAGTTTCAAATGGAGAGCAAACACATTCTCAACGTCTGGAGGAGTTGACTTCACACTTAGTTTGTTCCATTGGATTTGGTACTTGTAGCTTGTTTTCTTTGCTATGACACTATTGGAGGAGCCATACTCGTATTCACTTCAACCACCACCAAGGAAGATCAACAAAAGAGAAGTTGACTCTCTAAATTCCGACTTGCACTTAATCATAGATGAGAATTTCTCATTCAAACATTTGAAGATACCATAACCTAGGTTGTTTCTTTCCCTTCCACTTGCTTCTTTGTTCTTAATGTTTGATATATGTTAAGAGCTAAGTGTGGGGGAGGGAACATACCTAGTAGGAAAAGTAGTTGTTTGTTTGTTTTTTAATTCTTAGGAGTAGTCGTTTTTCAATTTTCAGGCGTAGAAATAAATGCTCCTTGCTCACCATCACATTTACCACTTCATTTGATTTTTACATAGTTCATATGATATGCTACATTGAGGACAATGTAGGAATTAAGTGTGGGGGAGTGGATTAGTTTAGGTAACATGTTATTGCATCTTGAATATGTTAAAAACATAATTTTACCACAATAAAATCATATAATCATTAGGATTTGTCATCCATATTTCAAGAACAACAAACACGGTTGCAGATGCTCTTGTAAAGCATGTCATTGGCTTAGTTATGGGTTATCAAACCATTTAAGTTCCTTTCTATTTTGCATTCTGATTGTAATTTATTTTCGGGCACTAGTTGAATAGATTTTTTTGACAAAAAGACAATTTCATTAAAAATAAAATGATTACAAACTAAGACTCACTTATATATGTCTATATAAGAGAGTCTGTTATTAAAGTACATGCAGGAAAATAAAAGGGAAACTGAAACACAAAAAGTAGAAAAGTTAGAAAATAGACAAACACAGTAAGATTGAAACCAGAAGTAACTAAGCTAACCAACTCCATTTGAGGTAGAATCTGCATTGGATGGTAGGAAAGATTGAAGGAGTGACCGCCAAAAGAGAGAGTTGAAGTAGATCCATGACCTACAGGAAGCTCCATAAAGGTTACGCCACTACGAAGTATAAGTCCATACTTCACGACGTTGTCACCCAAAAGAGAGTGATAGAAGGAGACGGAGAGACAATCTCCGCAAGAGTCCTTGACGACACTCAACCATTTCAGCCAAAAGATGTAAAGGAACCTGATGGAGTATGGTTATCATACTTGTCTCACATATAGTTCTTTGACAACCCATCCAACTATGTCTTAACAACACACCTTCTACTCGATGAAATAACCAAATAAGGAAACAAGTAAGAAAATAACACCAAGACCCTGAGAGCAGTATTGCAAGATGGACCTCTAAGTGACTGCTGATGAACTTAAAGGTCTTCATCGTGATCATCCACTCACGCGGAGCTTTTTGGCACAAGCTCCGCTAAAACCCAGACCTTGAAAATGAGACACATCTTTCCATGGATGTTTCCTAAAGGAACAAAGGAAGACCGTGTTTAGCTGCACATGAAAATCATCATCTATTGGCTTCCAAGTGGAGAAAAGATCAGCCAATGTTTGCTTCTTTGAATGATGGTGGTAGCATTGGTCAACTCCTTTTCCCTCCAGGCTAGTGCACTCTCGCTTCTTTAAGGGAAAATTTAGCCTCTAAATCACATACCGCTTCTTAAAAGGAGGAGGAAAAACAACTATATCTCCCCAATACCTCTTTCGTTTCCTCCTCACAGATTGAATTTGCTTGGGAGTGACCACCTTGCTTGATAAAGTTTCACCATCAACAAAAATTTCACTAGCAATAATGATGTTGAAAGAAAACATTTGCCTTTCAGAAATGGATGCGGTAAGACTTAGCTGGTGATCAAACTTATAATAACTATCAAGACAAGGACGTTTGTTGATACAATCTTCCTTCCCCAAATTTTCCCATTTCCTTTTACAGAAGGTTCTATCCAAAATAGGAACAAGTTTAATCCCTGTCTCTTGGAAGTTGGACCAATAACACCAAAAGAATTTATCATATTCAACACCTACTGATTTGTTGCCAACAACTAAAATCATCCCTTTAGCTTGGAATGCAATAGAAGCTTTACAGTACCTATCAACATGACCAATGCTTAGACAATGAGGACAAAGTCTTCCAACCTGTTCCAAAACAATGTGAACTCCTTTGATATGATCATGAAAGAAATTTAGGCTTCCCAAATTGAAAGAAGGTTTCTTTTCAGAAAGTTGAATACGAACACGTAGACCTTTTCCCTTGCAGAGACTTTCATCATCATAGCAAATGAACTTCCCTCAACTATCTCCAAAGAACTTTGTTGTCTTCTCATTGAGGTTATCTTGAGGTAAGCCATGAATTTGAATCCAAATTGAATAGGAATGGGCAAAGTCAGTATTTAAGGGGACATTAAAATTCCATGGGATCAGATATATAAAGTACCCTTTTAGTAGCCAAGAACCATGACAGCACATATACAATAAATCCTCCTTGAACTTAAACTGAATTAAGAATGAGTTATCAATGTACTTGACTACAGAAATCCATCCTTGAAGCTTCCAGTGAATATTAATCAAAGATTGTAGTTTTGAAGCATGAGTTTTTCGACTATCTACAACCTTAGCAAGAGCATAATGATCCATTTTAAATGAAGGTACCATTCCAGTTCAGAAATTCATGTAAATTAAAGCATACTCCAAGACCCCTTCGGACTCCCTTGTTAGCTAGATATATGACCTCTAGGAGGAAGATGATCAGATCTTGAAAGATATCTTGCATACAAGACCAAAATGGACCCCAAAGCAGGACAAGAAAGGCAGAGACAAACTTGTGGTGGTGATGAAACTGAAGAGAGCAGCAGCCACAGAGACAAGTTTTCAGTGGTGGTGGCGGAGAAAGCTATCGGCAGCGGATGAAGAGATTGGCGGACAAGCTTCCGGCGGCATGGCTGAGATATCGGCAATGGAGGAAGAACGACGACGGCGGAGACAAGCTTTCGGCGGTGCGGTTGAGAGATCAGAGGTGGAGAAAGAGAACGGCGGAGGCAGAGGTAGGCAATGTAGACAAGCCTTTTGCGGTGCGGTTGAGAGATCGAAGGTGGAGAAAGAGAAGTTAGAGTTTCTTCAACCTTTTTCCGGTGAAACTGTGGCGGAGTCCACAGTGGCGCATGGGTTGATCAATGGTTGGAGCAAAGAGGAACAAAGTCCTCCAGGGCAAATATCTGGACTAAGTGAGAGGGCTACGGAATGAGAGATCGACCGGTGGTGGAGGTGGTGATTGAGGTCAGAGCAAAGAGGAACAAGTCCTCCGTTGAGATTTATGGTGGTGGTTTTTAGAGAGAAGGCAAACTTTCTCTCATCTCCTTTCTCAGACTTTCTACTTCACTTTTTATGACTTACTCCACAAGTTGAATAGATTGAGTTTCTTTCTATGTTATAAAAAAAAGATTAATTTTATAATTTATTTTAAGGTAGGGTTTCAAATTGAATTAGTAAATAGAATAAAGAGAGAAGGACAAAACTAATGATGTAACTGTTTAAGGGTTTCCTTCTTTTATTATAAAAAAAAGAATAAAGAGAGAAAAAAACTGTTAGTTTTGCCTAAACCCCTTTATAAAAAAAATTCCTCTATTTATCAAAAAAAAAACAAAATAATTCCTCTTCTTCGTCCTTTCAATTTTTCCAGAAGCTTCCTTCTCCCTCTCACGCTCTCTTTCTTTCTCTTTCACTCTCTTCCTTTTGCTTCATTTCGGTGGCCTCACCGGCCATTTCCGGCGACGACGAGTTCGAGTCAGATATGCCTCAGAGGAATGATGTAGGTGATTCTTTCCTTTCTCTCTTTGCTCGTTTCTGTCCGATTTTGAGAGTTGGGGTTTGTGTTATGGGTTTTTGATTTGTGAATGAGCCTTGATTGAAATTTGGAGTAGTTTATGTGAAGTCCTAATATTTGGGTTTAAGGGAAAACTGATTTTGGGTTTACAAACCGTTTAAAGGTCATCTTAAACTTTGATTTTTGGTATCCTATGTGGCGGTTTGAGTATTATTTGAGGTTGGATTTGATTATGTTTTGATGTTTGGAAATTCTGGAAATTTTCTTCTATTTCCAGAATGATAGTAATCAATATATAGACACTGTTTGAAGTTGATTTGAGTGCATGTATGTGATTTTGAGATTTCCCTTGTTTTCTTACTTTCTCTGGCCGAATTAGTATTTAGGTGGGGGATGTTTTAACTATGATTAGAAGCCTTAAATGAAAGGAGTGATTAACATTGTTTTGAAGCCTGCACGTTGAATTGGATAAGTTCATACAAATTTGCAAATTTTCAATCCTTAAATTCCTTTGCTGTTTCAAGTTGGATTCTTGGGGCTGTAATGAAGCCTAAAAACATATGGTGTGTTTTTTTTATTTTTGGGAATTTTATGTGAAATCTTGTTTACTAGGTATGTTTATTTTTTCAATTATCTGTGGGAATATAATAACCAAAGTGCTGGTGTATTATGTGTATGATCAATTTTTCTGGAAATGTGTGGTTTGGGCTGATTTTGTCATAGTATTGTGCTTTGTTAATAGCTTAATTGTTAGAGATATAATAAAGATGTGAATATGAATGAAGAAGTTTTAGGTAGGAGCATTTAACCTAATTGTGATTATATAAGTTACTAAATGAGTAAATGATAAAGACTATCGGTGACTCATGTATGCTAAAGGAGTTAATGGTGTCTAAAAGTGTTTTTTTTTTTTTGTGTGTTGGCTGACTCTTCTATGCTATTTCTATTTGGGTATAAAAGAGTTATATGAGTAACAAGAATGAATTTCGAGCTTTCATTTAGATACCTTTTGAAGATTGATTAAATTTTTATGTTCTTTGTCTTGTTTTGGTTATTGTTCAGTGAAGAGGAAAAATTACATTTATTCAAGGCACTTGGTCGTGCAAGTATGCTTAAGTGAGTTTACTGAGTTTCGTGATTTAGGATTCTGCCTTTAGCCATGATGTAAGTAAATTTTCCATGTCTTTTGAGTAGTTGAAACATAAAAGGAGAAGGTGAGCTGTGAATTGAGTTCTTATAAGTTCCAGATTATAGTGCTTTCCCAATGAAACTGACAAATCAAAGGTGGAATATAATTTTTAAGTTGTGTTAATTTATATGCGTTGAAGACTTAGTTCATTACGTATTGGGCTTGACTATAATGGTTCAGTTTTAGATTATAGAATGAAAGAGGTTGTTTTAGTTATGATTGGTTGATATGTTGGTAAGATTGTTGCTGATATTGATTGTAATCAACTTGTGAAATGGTGTAATTCAGACTTGGCATGGGTGGTGGGATATGGGTGCCAACCAATATATTTTCTTTGTTGTATAACTAAGGAATTTATTTTGTTTTATTATTCTCAATTATATTTCGACCGAACACAATGGCGCCGTGTAATCCATGTAGCCGACCCCACCTAGTTGGGATAAGGCTTTGTTGTTGTTGTTGTTGTATTCTCAATTATATTTGTTAAAAAAGTATATTTTATACTTATGCATTAAAATGATTTGAAAGTTTTGAAGATATTGTTGTGAAATTTCCTGCTGGGTTATTTTATTATAAAATATTTGATAAGGATATATCGTTTTCCCTGAATATTCGTTATTGTTTTTGGTATATTGGCATCAAGCATGCTTCGAAACATTTTGAAGTCCTACGGATGATGAGATTTGATATCTGATTTCAAATTGATTTATTTATTACTATACATATATATACTTTTATTAGAGGAACTAGACACAAAGCGTCTGTTCTCATGGGTCTTGTACCTGTGCCTATATTCGTGTCTTTCAGACACGCCTGTTTTCGTGGCCTTCAGGTTGCGATTGTTTTCGTAGTCTCGAGCTACGCTTGTTCACTTGTTTTTGTAGACTCAAGCTACGCCTGTTCGCCTGTTTTCATAGTTTCGAGCTACGATTGTTCACTTGTTTTGTAGACTCGAGCTACGCCTGTTCGCCTGTTTTCGTAGTTTCGAGCTACGTCTGTTCACTTGTTTTCGTAGACTCGAGCTATGCATGTTCGCCTGTTTTCGTAGTCTCGAGCTACGTTTGTTCACCTGTGTTGTAGACTCGAGCTACGCTTGTTTTTGTGACTTCGTGTCACGCCTGTTTCGTGGCTTTGCCATGTCGGTTTTCGTGACTTCATGTCACGTCTGGTTATTTACCCTCGTGGACTGTGTGCACACGCCTGTTTCGTGGTTTTGTCACTCCTGGTTATTTACCCCCGTGGACTGTGTGTCCACGCCTTTTATTTCTCTTTGTGTCAGTTCCTCTATAGAAAACAAGTATTTCATTATAACGAGTTTACATATTTATTTTGAAATAATCAAAGAAATTATTTTATTAAATGTTATGCTAATCTTGCCCTTTGGTATTTGTTCTTTTCAAACACAAGTATTGTCATATTTAGTTGGAGTTTCAAAGATTTAATCTTTACTTACTAGTGTTGAGTGATTAGGTTTAGGCTGAATCGCATTCTTCCTTCTTTCAACGAAGCTTAGGCTTCAGTTTTAGCTTGAGTGTTCATTTAGTGTTTCGTTACCCATTGTGTTTGTGAACCTCACTTTCTTTGTTCCTATTCTATCTTAAGCTATATGTAGTGCTAAAAAGAATTATGGGTGCTAGTTGTCAATTTAAAATTTATGTTCTCCATTTCAATTTATTTCTACCCTCACTTGTTTACATTTTATTTCTTCTGTTACTGTACACGAATGCTTAGGAAGTATGAGGGGTTTCGGATTTTATCAAATTAAGTTAATCATTCCGCTTTAATGCTTTTAGTTTTGAAATTCAGATTTAAGTGTTGATTCATGAAGTGGAAGTTTGTTTTAGTTTTTGGGATGCTTGGAGCCTGACTTTGTGGTCTTAAGATTTATTGAGCTATGCTGATTTAGTGGGAATATGTGATATATATGTGGCTCATGAATAAAGATAAGAAAGCTTCATAATGGTTTGGAATTTATTGTTACAAGGGAAAACTGATTATCAGTATTAGATGTAAGAATAAGTAGATTAGCTAAACAAGGGATTGTTTTGATCATCCATTGTTAAGCTTGGAGATGTAGTTTCATGCATATACATGGGTACTTTAAAGCTAAATAGCTGGTGATGTTCAAAGCTTATTATTAGCTATGAAAGTTTCTATGGTTTAAAGAAAGGTAAAGATTTGTTCTTGAAATACCTATTGGTCGAACATTTATTAAGAAGGGTTATTCTGGTTCAATTGAAATCGTTATTTGGGTTGTTTAGAAACTGAATAATAAGTTAGGGTGTGCTTGGATGAGAGGAAAATGGGAGAGGAAAGAAAGTGAGAGGAAAGAAAACAGGGAAGAAAATATAATCCCCCCTGCTGCTTGGATGGAGGGGGCAAAACAGGGAGGAAAGAAAATGAGTATATATCAGAATGACTAAAATACCCTTATTGCAAACACTTTAATAAAAAAACTATATATTTTAACAAAGAAAATTATTTTTTTAATAAATCAATAAGTGGGTCATCTCTTGAAATTAAATTAAATGAAGGGAATAAATATAATAATTTATTATTCAATTTAAAAATAATTTTATTATGAAGACAAGAGAAAAAAAATACTTGACATTATCCTTCATAATTAAATAATGTAATATAAATGAAATAAAAGAAAGTGATATCATTACAATATATCACTAATTATGGAGCAATTGAATATATCACTATACTAGAATTAGTTATTGTCTAGTTCCAATTGTCTAATTCTCCAAAACCCAAAAAATAGCCAATTGTCTAATTCTCCAAAATCCAAAAAATGGACAAGCATGTAAGTTTTAATCTCCTGTAACAGATCCTCATTCTCCAAAATCCAAAAAATTTCTTCGTACAGGTGAAAATCCCCCTGACAATTATTAATGGACAAGCATGTGTCTATACAACATAAAAAGCGATTGCTAGTTGTCAAGTTGTATGGTACCCTGCAATGATTATGGCCTCTTGGGGTGGTGGTGGTAAAGGCATAAGAATGGTTTGTGAACGCAGGAGAGGAATGGTTTGTGAATGTGAGCCAAGAAGAAGAAGAAGCGCGAGAGAATGAAGGGAAGAGAGTGGGAAAACAAATTTGTCCCAAAATCCCCCTATTTTGGGAGGGAAAAGTTGGGGGGAAAATAGGGCATGGGGCCCACACTATTTTCCTTCCCCATTTTCTTTCCTCTCCCATTTTCTCTCCTAACAAGCAGGGGAAAATGTTCTCCCTTGCCTCCTTTTCCCTCCCCATTTTCCTTCCTCTCCCATTTTCCTCTCATCCAAGCACGCCCTTGGTATGGAGTAACTTTGAGAAATGGACCAATATGAGTTTAATATGTGATTGTGACTTTTAGAGATAATAAGTCATGATTAATTGTTGATGATCATGTTTTTGTTGGTAATCTTAAGGTTTAGTTATTGGGAAATTTGCATTCTAGTCCCTGAGAAGGGAAATTATTACTTGAAGGTCCTTACACATTCCAAAATAATTATCAAGTCCCTTGGGCCTTTCCTGCAATTATTTGCTTATGTGCAATGACCATTTTGCCCTTATGAAAGCATAAAAACCCAAAACATGCACAAGATAAAAGTCAGGGACTTGCTACCGCGGGTGTGCCTACTTGCTACCGCAGGCTTGGGGACTTGCTACTGAGACGTTAAGTGACCAACATTCCCTCCCAAGTGTCATTCATATCTGAGGGCCCTTTAATAAAGCCAGTGACCACTTTTTGTTATTCCCCCGATATGTGCCACACCATGTTTTTCAAAAACCATTTTATTCACATGGGATGGGAGGGACTAGTCAGGGATGTAAGTGAAATTCTACATGAATGATTAATTTATGTCAAGTGTGAGTATTTGCATTTCATCATTTCTAAAGGGAGATTGGTACTACACATCCGCTGACATGTTACTGCAGACAGGTCTGGACCCAATTACTGCAGGTTTGCTGATCTGTAAACACAGTAACTAGTCCCCATGCCTGCGGTAGCCTGCGGTAGCAAGTAGGCACACCCGCGGTAGCAAGTCCCTGACTAGTCCCTCTCATCCCATGTGAATAAAATGGTTTTTGAAAAACATGGTGTGGCACATATCGGGGGAATAACAAAAAGTGGTCACTGGCTTTATTAAAGGGCCCTCAGATATGAATGACACTTGGGAGGGAATGTTGGTCACTTAACGTCTTAGTAGCAAGTCCTCAAGCCTGCGGTAGCAAGTAGGCACACCCGCGGTAGCAAGTCCCTGAATTTTATCTTGTGCATGTTTTGGGTTTTCATGCTTTCATAAGGGCAAAATGGTCATTGCACATAAGCAAATAATTGCAGGAAAGGCCCAATTGACTTGATAATTATTTTGGAATGTGTAGGGACCTTCAAGTAATAATTTCCCTTCCCAGGTACTAGAATGCAAATTTCCCTTAGTTATTTGTTCAAATTGGAAATTCGAGGTAAGAAAAGTTATAAATAATGGTTACAGAATTAGAGGAAATAAGTTGTTATTGAAGATTTAGTTAGAATGTTTGAAGTTTGTGGTTTTAGGGAGGAAATCTGATATGAAACTTGATAGAGAATGAGAGTTTAGGGAGTTTAGAGATGAAGAATAAGAGAGAAAATAGAGGGAGAAGAGAGAAACAGGTCTGAAATGAGAGAGAAGAGAGAAACTGAATCTAGAATTTTATTCAAATGTCACAACACGCTTACAAACGAGAGCAAAAGGGTATTTATAGTTGTTAATCCCCTCCCCTTAAGTCCTATTCGGCCCCCTGCCCATTATAACAGACCACAACCACCAAAACAGAACAGTAACCAAAACTAAACAGAAAAGTACAACAGAAAATGACAGAAAAACACAACAGCAACTGACAAACAACATTAACTAACTATTCCCCATTCATAGGGATTTTATCTAACAAAATCATTGGTTGAAGTAGTTGTTAAGATTAAGTTTTGTAATTTGGGAATCATGAAGTTGCTAAATATCACACATTGATATATGTGGGTGCGTGTGGTGGCATGTATAAAGAGCTTATATATTTTTATTCCTATGTTTGTGTGTCTGCAGTGGGGTGTGTGGGTATAATCTAAAGTTTTAAAAGTTGTTTGTGTATTGTGGTTGTACGTGGCGCAAGAGGAATAATGCAATATAACCTTGTTTTTCCCTCATTTAAACATGATAATTTAAGCTATAATCCATTACCTGTTTCAAAGAACATTACACAAACCCGCTCTATTATAATTTCATTTTTTTAATCTAAATTCCTCTTGCTTGTTTATTGAGTTCTTTGCCATTTAGGTGCTTTGGCTGATTCCTCTTAGCAGCGTTATTTGTTCAATGCACTGATGTTTTTCAAGTGTTTGTATGCAGCTCTCCACTAAGGTCTCTCTAATGTGCCAAGATATAGCGTAAGAGCGGCTATCTGGGGGTTTAAGATGGCAAAATACTATGACATTGACGACATTATCACCGAGGAAGAGGTTCTCTTCACACTCTTCAAAATACTCCAGTTGATTTATTTTATTTCTGGCATGCCAAAATGAATAAGGAATGTTAGTCCGATATGTTAAAGGAATACGATATTGTAAATAAATGAATTAATTCAGTAGTTAGCCTAAACTTGCTATGTGGCTAAAGATTATAACGAGTTTAGTTTGGAGTAACAAAAATCTGGATAAAATGCAATATAACCTCTTTTGTCATTCAAGAATAAACATGTGGACTTTGAGAGAATTTGAGATGAGAGAAAGAAGATATTCTCATTGATACATATCACAATATACAAATGTGTTTATATAGCCTAAGAAAGGAGACAAGCTACTAATGACTAATTAATGTAAATAAAACCTAATAATACAGAGAATAATATATTGATTACAAGATATTCCCACACTCCCCCTCAAGTTGGATCATATATGCTGATCATGTCCAACTTGCTTATACAACTTTCAAATGCAGGCTTGAGCAATGCCTTTGTCAACACATCTGCAGCTTGAAGATTTGTTGGTAGATAGGTCAAACATATGATTCCTTCTTCAACCTTTTCTCTGATGAAATGTCTGTCTATCTCCACGTGTTTTGATCTTTCATGCTGAACAGGATTCAAGGCCATGCTTATAGCTGCCTTATTGTCACAATAGAGTTTGAGTGGCAATTCCACTTTGACATGTATCTCAGAGAGGACACGTTTAAGCCACAATTCCTCCATTATTCCTTGAGCCAATGCCCTTAATTCAGCTTCGGCACTACTTTTGGATACAACTCTTTGTTTCTGACTTTTCCAAGTTACCAAATTCCCCCAAACAAAGGAGCAATAACCAGACGTAGATCTTCGGTCAGGATGTGTTCCTCCCCAACTCGCATCTGTATAAACTTCAATTGTTCTTCTTTCTTGTTTCTGGAAGAACAACCCCTTCCCTGGAGTACCTTTTAGGTATCTCAAGATCCTGTACGCAGCATCCATATGCTTCTTCCTTGGATCACTCATGTATTGACTAGCAACACTTACTGCAAATGCTATGTCAGGTCTTGTGTGAGAGAGGTATATTAGCTTCCCAACAAGTCTTTGATATCTTTCTTTATCAGCCGGCTCTTCTTGCTTTTTATCTTCCTCTTCAGCTTCAGTATCTTCCCAACAAGTCTTTGATATCTTTCTTTATCATCCTCTTCTAACTCTCCCTCCTTATTAGGCTTCTTCTTCTTTTTCTTAGGAGGTATGATAGGAGTCAGTTCAGGACTACACCCTAACATGCCTGTCTCTTCAAGGAGATCCAGTATATACTTCCTTTGAGACACATATATTCCCTTTTTCGACCTTGCAACTTCCATTCCCAGAAAGTATTTCAAATCCCCTAGATCCTTGACTTCAAATTCCTTACCAAGGGCAACCTTTATCCTTGATATTTCATCAACGTGATCACCTGTAAGGATAATATCATCAACGTACACAATAAGGATGCACCTTCTTCTTCCTTCTGTTTTGACAAACATTGTATGATCTGACAATCCTTGTTTATAGCCTTCCGATTTCAAGACCTTTGAAAACCTGTCAAACCAAGCTCTAGGAGATTGTTTAAGGCCATAAAGAGATTTCTTCAACTTACATACCTTATTACTTTTTCCCTTCTCAAAACCAGGAGGAAGAGTCATGTAAACTTCTTCTTTAAGCTCTCCGTTCAGAAAAGCATTCTTAATATCCAACTGATGCAATGACCAATCAAGATTAGCTGCTACAGACAATAAGATACGGATAGTGTTCAATTTTGCTACCGGTGCAAATGTCTCTTGGTAGTCTAGACCATACGTCTGAGTAAAGCCTCTTGCCACAAGTCGTGCTTTTAATTTGTCAAGAGTACCATCCGCCATATACTTGGGAGTGAAAACCCACTTGCAACTAACAAGTTTCTTGCTTCTCGGTCTATCAACAACAGTCCACGTTCCATTCTTCTCTAGAGTCCTCATCTCCTCCATAACTGCAGCTCTCCATTCAGATATTTCAAGTGTCTCCTGAATGTTTTTAGGAATCTGCACTCGATCCAGACTGGTGACAAATGCCCGATAGCTAGAGGAAAGAGCATTATAGGACACATACTTCTGAATCGGATGTAAAGTGCATGATCGACGCTGTTTCCTGTGAGCAATAGGAAGATCAAGGTCATTATGTTCATTAGTATTTACAGGAATTTCCTGATGTACCTCTAGATCAATCTCCTCAGGGACCACCACCACTTCAGTCTCCTTTGATTTTTCAGGAGTTATCACTGGTTCTGACTGTTTGGGTGCTTCAGATGTAAGTTCCCTTCCTCCCTTGGACTTTTGCCTTCGTGAGTACACCAACATATCTTTGTTCCCTGCATTCGAACTTTCATTTGTGATTGGCACAAGAGATGGTTGGGCTAAGGGAGGTTCTATTTGTGATGGCTCTGTCTGTGGTGGAGGTATTTGTGATGAGTCTGTCTGAGGTGAAGGTGATGGCTCAGTCTGTGGTAAAGTTATCCATTGTTCAAGGGTAACATATTCTTGTTCAGGCACCAAAGTCTGAGATTCACTCATCCTCTCCCCCTGAATTGAGGACTTGGGATAAAAAGGAGTATCTTCATGGAAGCTAACATCAAAGCTTACAAAGAGGTGTTTAGAAATAGGATCAAAACATTTATACCCTTTTTGAGTTGAAGAATACCCAAGAAAAATGCATTTCACTGCACGGGGATCAAGTTTGTTGTTTGGATATGCATGAACAAAGACAGTACAACCAAAGACACGAAATGGAAGATTTGATTCAAGATGAGTGGTGGGAAAGACACTTTGCAACATTTTAATTGGTGTTTCAAAAGATATTACTTTATTAGGCATTCGGTTGATGAGGTGGGTTGCAGTTAGAACAGCATCTCCCCAATAGAACTTTGGTACATTACAAGTAATCATTAGAGACCTAGTGACTTCCAGAATGTGTCTATTTTTCCTTTCAGCAATCCCATTTTGTTGAGGGGTATGAACACACGAGCTTCTATGAATAATACCATGAGTTTGGAGAAAATCACTCAAAGTTCGATTAAAATACTCAGTGCCATTATCGGAATGTAAGACTTTGATGCATGTATTGAACTGATTTTTAATCAAGGCAAAGAAATTCATGAAAGCAGTTGGAGCCTCTGACTTGTCCTTTAATAGATAAACCCAACAAACACGAGTGTGATCATCTATAAATGTAATAAACCCTCTTGCTTTGGTACGGTTTGGGTTACGAGATGGTCCCCATAAATCACTATGTATGGTAGTGAAGGGCTTGGTGGGTATATATGGAGCTCTAGGATATGATGATCGGTGGTGTTTGGCTAATTCACAGACTTCACATTTCATATCAAGGTTTGATGATGGGAAAAGATTTGGAAACATACGGGATAAATAATGGAAATTAGGATGACCCATTCTCTTGTGCCATAACATAGTATCTTCATTTTTAGAGATTGAATTACATACCTTTGTAATGGGTTGGTGACTCACTTTGGCATCGTCAAGGAAGTAAAGTCCCTCACATTCCTTAGCATGACCAATCACCATCCCCGATGATAGCTCCTGAAAGACACAATAAGTAGGCAAAAAATTAGCGGCACAATTAGATTGCTGCGTCAACTGACTAACAGATAGTAAGCTGCACGCTAATTTCGACACATGCAAAACAGATTCCAGAGTGATACTCTCTGAAATTTTAATACTCCCTTTCCCAGCAATAGAAGCGAGTGAACCATCAGCAATCTTCACTTTCATGTTGCCGGCACACGGGATGTAAGTAGTGAACAACTTGTGATTGTCAGTCATGTGATCAGAGGCACCAGAATCAACAATCCACACCTGCCGATTCTGAGAAGTTTTTAAGGCTTGGAGAAAGTTACCCCGTTTTGCCACAAACGTTAACGATACAGTTTCCACTGCAACACTTGTTTCGGTGGATGAATACATTGCCCTCCTTACTACCAAACACAGGAAACACATGGCAGCATTGACTAAGAGGTTTGCAATCACCATCTTCCTCGTTTCTGAAACTCCAATTGCAACTAAGCCTCCAAGGTAGATACTGATCAAGAACCAAATTATATGGACAGTAAGATTCTCAATCATGAAGACACTGCCCTTTCTGGGAAGTAATGCACCTGACCTCGGATCTGCCATTTGAGACCAGAAACTTGTCGGAAATGGAGCGGCGAACACGGCAGACGAAACCGCCTGAAAAACGACCGCCGCACGCGCCTCCACGCGCCGCCACACGCGCTCGGCCGCCGGTGAGATCGCCGGCGCGTGGGGATCACACGCGCCGCCGGAGACGGCGAAACTTCTGGGTTTTGCCGCGCGGACCTTCCTCTCTCCGATGGGCCTGGCGGTGAGATCCAAAACGGCTCCGATCAACGCGCACAATTTCAGCCCTAAAATTTGAAAGGAAAGTTCCATGGCTATGAAACCCTAATCACTAATTTGACTAATTTTGAGCACCTGCTCTGATACCATGTGGACTTTGAGAGAATTTGAGATGAGAGAAAGAAGATATTCTCATTGATACATATCACAATATACAAATGTGTTTATATAGCCTAAGAAAGGAGACAAGCTACTAATGACTAATTAATGTAAATAAAACCTAATAATACAGAGAATAATATATTGATTACAAGATATTCCCACAAAACATCATAATTTGTTCCCTCTCCGTCTCATTGATGTATCGGTTTATGCCTGTGAGTTACACGGTGGCTTATTTGTTTAGCTATCCTGATCTGTTTCTTATTATAATATCATCACTTGTTATGTTCCTGCTACAGATTGTAACTGTTATATTCCAAAAGGAAGCATCAGGAGTGGGAATAGATCCTAGTTGTGACACAGACCATGTGAGAATTGCTGATCATTTATGATTGAAAAAACAAATCATTGCTCCATGTTACTCTAACGATTAAACTAGACACTAACACGTTTGACTATCAGATTGAAACAGGTTCTAAGGTGGAGCTGCCGTTCTGGCTTGCACATGAGCTACAATTGAGACAAGTTGTATCCATCAACATTCCCTCTTGTTTTGATCAAAAGTAATTACCAAATCATGGCTCTCTTAGCAGTTTATGGCTCTCTTAGCAGTTTATAAGGCCTCGCTTCTTGTTATATTTAAAATTGATGCTTACATTGAAAATGAGTTAAGAATCAATGCCAATTTAGCATTGTTTGCTTAATTCTGCTACACATAATGGTTAGGCAAGACATGCTTGTTAGTCGGCGACTTTGACTTGATTTGGTGGGTCCAATGCTACTTTTCAACTTTTTTTTGTATATTGATTTGTCAGTGATTAAATGTGCATAGTGATGAATTTCCATTGCTTTTATAGAATTCATGAACATTATTAACACAACATGCTTACGTACCGTAATCTGAAATTGTGTCTAAGTGTAAACTGATGCTGTACCTGTTATTGGATCTGCTCCTAATAGTTGGTTGCTCTTGATTTCAGGACTAGGCTAGAGATTCAGGCTGATTGTGCCAGTGTGGATCTGAGGTCTCGATGTCCATTCTTTTATGAATTTGGTTGCAAGATAGCACCGGTGTAAGCCTCTTAATTGTATTTTTCGGTGTATTGCTGTATCAAAAGACTGTTTATTTCTTCACCAATGATCTAAGCTTACAGTCACATTCCCACTGACATTTTCTTGCTTAGTCTTATGGTAGTCCTACAGATGATATCATCCAGTTGCTGCCTACCTCGACAAGTCTTCTTTTCTTTTCTGCTTTTGGTAAACAATTTTGTTATTTTTTTAATGTCATGGTTGGAGATAGGACAATTGGATTTCTGCTCTTGTCCGCATTTAAGAATAGGTACAAGGAAGTTCTCACCAAGGCACATACTGCTGCATTTTCAGCTGCTACCAAATTCTGGTCAATTCTAACAAACGAAGAGATCAATTGTAAGTTTCATTCTACTCATGGAAAAATCGTATTTCCTACCTTCGTCAACAACTCCTCTTATTTTTCTTTTATTGAAGCAGGTTGACCTGTGCAGCTTAATTTATTAGTGTTCATGCCTTTTTGTAGTGTATGAGGCAGCTCAATCCTCCATAGCATCCTTTAAGAAGTGGCGAATTGGAGGGCCTAGATTTCAAAAAGCCCCTATTCTTGGAAGAAAGAGAAAATCAAATGAATAGTAGTTACTTTTGTTAAAAGTGTGATTCAAAATCTGATTCAACAAATTACAGTAGTGGATTAGGAAAGTGCATTATGGTTAGCGTAAATGTAGGGATTGTGGTGTTGGTCAGTTATTTAGTTTCATTATTTTTAGCAAAACAAATGTTATTCATTTATGCTTTAATTACTGATTTATTGTTGCAGTCATTTTATTTTGAATTTAGTTGTAATCCCTTTATGTACGTGCATATCAGTTATTGAAATTTACTTCCTCAAAAATTAGTATCCTATTGTTCTCTGATTCCTTATTGTTCTGTGTGTATCTCCATTCAAAACAACAAATTGGTATCCGAGCAAGGTTAGATCAGATTTGGGCGTGATGACATGCAATATAGCAGTAGTGCAGTGAGCATCTGTCAACCTTCCATACCAATCTTCAAAGGTGGAAATTATGAATTTTGGAGTATTAAAATGAAAACTCTGTTTAAGTCTCAAGAATTTTGGGACTTGGTGGAAAATGGGTATAATGAAAATGATGAGGAGGCTAGATTGAGAGAAAACAAGGAAAGAGATAGCAAGTCTTTGTTCTTCGAAGACGTGGATCGACCCCATTGACGTGGATCGACCCCAGGCGGTACTTCTCTAGCAACCTCCAGTTCAGATCGATCTCCCCGCGGATTCCTTTTGAAATAATCATTCCTCTTCGTCTTCCACCCGTCCCCTATCTTCTTTAGTGCATAGCTACGCACGGAACCCTGATTGTCTGCAATCTCAAACTTTTTCTAACAAAAGAAATTAACCATAATACTACCTCCGGTCCTAAATATAAGACCTAATTGACTTTTTTTTGGAGAGGTTAAGGTTGTGAAATAGACTATTAAATCATGACATATTTGATATATTTTTAGATTATACATTAATTTATAGATAAAATAAATTAATCTAAGGGAAAAAATTAGGTAAATCAATTTATAATTAACTTATTTTGCTTTTTTATAAGATTTTCTAAAAAAGTCAATTATGTCTTATATTTAGGACCAGAATGAGTATATATTAGTATACAAATAATAATAATTAAATACAATAATTTTTAAAACTAAAATTTAATTATTTAAACAACTAAAATTAAGTAATTGATTCATACTTTGACAATATTGAACCACGCGTGGTTACGCTTGTGCTCCGGCACCTTCTTCCAATCAAGCAAATCAATAGGAAACAAAGAAAAATCAGCCCCAACACTGCGACAGAATCGGCTGAGTAGGGTACCCGCATTTCTTGTGGGCTGACCTATGACGTCAAAATAGTCAAGCAACACCCTCTCATGCAAAGGAAGGTGATGAGTCTGTTGAACAGTCAACCGCCTTTTTGAAATCTGGCCACCATGAGCAGCTGCATTATTATGTCAAGAGTAAAAAATAAATTAATTAAATTGCATGTGTTATAAAACAGAAATACAAACAATTAAAAATATATATTAATATTGAAATTATAAAAGTGCAACAAATTACTCACTTCTAACTCGAACGTCATAGCCAGCTCCACTTGTAGACGTTCTCCCCCGAGTAAATGTGGTTTGAGCAGGGGGCACCACACTTCTCTGCTCCTCTTCCTCCTCTTCCTCATTGTTTCTTCCTTCCTCCTCATTTAAGTTCTCCTCATCATCATTCATGCTCCCACATCCCTCTTCATAGTACTCTCCGTCATGATCCCCCATATTGTCCCTGCCGCCTGAATGGTAGTGTCCACCTAGCTCATCTCTACTGTCAGCATCATCAAAAATTGTATCCATCGATATATCATCATTGTTGCGATTGAGAGGCGGTGTATACAATCCTAGAACAACACGCACGTCCAAATCAAACTCTTCTCTATCACTTTCACCACTACTACTCGAATCTAAAATGGGCTCCCTGGAACTACTTGTGATACCCTTTCCCTTATCGATATCATGCCTCGACATGCTATATATATAGTGAAAAACGCTGGAAGTATTCACGCAGAAAGTGAAAGAAAACGCACTGGAAAGCAATAAAACAAGCTGAAAATGAAATGGTGCGAGGGGTCTATTTATAGGCAAACACATCTCGGCGGTTGCAAACCGCCGAGATGCGCATTAAATTAAATAATAAATGTTCTCTGCAGCTGCAACGGTCAGCTGCAATTTCAAGGGAGCATCTCGGCGGTTGCAACCGCCGCCCGTAACCGCTGATATGACTTTTGAATTTCAAAAACGCAAGAACTTTTAAATATAATATTATAAATCATTTCGGCGGTTGCTACGCGCCGAGATGTAATTAAATTTTAAACAAAAATTATATTTCTAGAATCTTCTGTTCTATTTTCTATTTTTTTTAAAAAAATAACAATTCAGCGGTTGCTACACGCCGAGATGGTTTTTTTTTTTTTTTTGCAAAACATAAAAATTGTTTTGATCGTCGCTCATATTCAGCGGTTTCTGTAACGCGCTGAGATGCGATAGCATAGCGGCGGTTTGTCGCTAACCGCCGATATGCAACCGTCCGATTTCTCCCTTTTTTTACTAGTGTTCATCCAATAAGCAGTGGATAATTCAATCTTCTTAAAGATTGCTGGTGCCTTAACAGCAAAGGAGAAATGGATGATTTTGCATACATCATTTCATGGCTCATCTACACTGATCAGAGTATGGAGAAGTTGTGCAGGATTTCATGACAAAAGTAGCAACAATTGTCAACCAAATGAGATCATTGGAGAGGAGATTTCTAATCAAACACTGGTGCGACATATTTTGATAAATCTATCCCATAAATTTGATCATGTAGTAGCAGCCATTGAAGAATCTAATGATCTATCAACTTATATACTTGATGAGTTGATGAGTTCATTACAGTCTCATGAACCAATCAACCAAAAGGAGGAGAAGACTGAGGAAAGGGCCTTTCAAGCTAAGGGAGAGGCTTCAAAAGAACATGAAAAATTCCTGGTAGAAGAAAAGGTATAGGAAGTTTCAGAGGAAGGGGTTCCAGTCGTGGCAGAGGTGGAGGCAGATCTGGATACAGAGATAAAAGCAATATTCAGTGTCATAATTGCAAGAAATATGGGCACATGAAAGTTGATTGTTGGTTTAAAGAGAAGCAAGTAAAATTTGCAGAAGAAACAGAGAATGAAAGCAAGATGTTCATGGCATATGTTGATCAACCTAAAGCAAAAGGTGACATATGGTTTGTGGATAATGGTTGCTCCAATCACATGAAAAGGAAGAAATTTATCTTCACTGATCTAGATGAAAGTCATAAAAAGTAAGACTTGGAGATGACAAGGAGATGATTGTAGAAGGAAAAGGAACCGTAGAAATTAGTATTGCTCCAGGAAAATCCAAACACTTGTACAATGTTCAACTTGTTAATAATTTAGCACATAACTTGTTGAGTGTTGGTCAGATTGGAAAATGGATATTCTGTTCTATTTGATGATGGGGAATGTGTTATGACACATAAAGCCTCTAATCAAGTGATTGCAAGAAATACCAATGAAGAAGAATAGAATGTTTCCATTTGATGCTAAAACCATGGAAGAGTATGCTCTAGTTGCTTGTGAAAAAGATGGTTCTAAGGTGTGGCATTTGTGCAAGGGGCATCTACACATAAATGGGTTGCAGTTGTTGGAGAAAAAATGTATGGTATATGGCTTGCCAAAAATTACTGCACTTGATATATATGGAGGCTGTAATTATAATAAGCAAAGAAGAAAGTCATTTCCTGTTGGGAAGGCATGGAGGGTAACAAGATGTCTAGAACTTGTTCATTCTTATCTGTGTGGCCTTATGCAGACAAAATCACTTGGTGGCAGCTGTTATTTTCTCCTTTTTACTAATGATTACAGCAGGATGAGTTGGGTATATTTCATAAAATTCAAATCAAAAACATTTGAGAATTTTAGGAAATTCAAAGCATTGGTAGAGAAGCAAAGTGATGCAAATATTAAAGTGCTTCGTACTGATAGAAGTGGAGAGTTTATGTCATCAAAATTCAAACATTTTTGTGAAGAAAATGGTATCAAACATGAGCTTACGAAACCTTACACCTTGAACATAACGATGTAGCAGAACACAAAAATAGAACAATTGTAGAAATGACAAGAAGTTTGTTCAAAGGGAAGGGATTGCCTAACACCTATTGGGCAGAAGCTGTAGCAACAACATTATACTTGCTAAATCTCTCCCCAACAAAAGCAGTACAAGATTGTACTCCTTATGAGGCATGGATAAGGAGGAAGCACACTGTAAGTCATCTAAAAGTTTTAGGGTGTGTTGTTATGTTTTAGTCACTTCTCAAATTCGTTAGAAGCTTGATGGAAAGTCACGAAAATGCATTTTTTATAGGCTATTGTTTTGATTTTAAGGCCTATAAAATGCACGACCCCATTAATGAAAATATAATTGTGAGTATAAATGTGTTGTTTAATGAAAATATAATGGGACAGTAGCACAAGTTCATCTCGATTGCCATTAATTGAGGAAACAATTACTTCTATTAATTGGAAAATTCTAGTCACTTCAACAAACAAGACCCCAGCAACTACACGATCAAGCAGGATCTCCAGGTCAGCAAGTGGGTCTTTAGAAGAGACACCACCAAGAAAGTTCAGATCCTTAAGGGAGATTTATGAAAATGATGAGTTTGCCTTGATGGTTCCTGGCCCTACAACCTATGATGAGGCAGTACAAAAAGAATTGTGGAGAAAAGCAATGGAGGAAGAGATTACAGCCATTGAAAAGAATGCAACTTGGGAATTGACAAATTTACCAAGAGAAAAAAATGTCATAGGCTTGAAATGGGTATTTAAAACTAAGTTCAATGCATATGGAAATATTCAAAAGCATAAAGCACATTTGGTGGCAAAAGGATACTCTCAACAATATGGAGAAGACTATGAAGAGACCTTCTCACCAGTAGCTCGATTTGAGACAGTGAGACTACTTCTTGCAGTGGCATCTCAACTCAAATGGAAAGTATATTAGTTTGATGTCAAATCAGTATTTCTGAATGGAGAGCTTGAAGAAGATGTATATGTGGAACAAACAACCAGAAGGGTTTGAAATAAATGAAGAGGATAAGGTTTACAAGCCAAAGAAAGCACTCTATGGTTTAAAACAAGCTCCTCAGGCATGGTACAACAAGATAAATGCATATTTCCAGCAAAATCAATTTTTCAGAAGTGAGAATGAACCTACACTTTATGTTAAAAAGCAAGGTACATCGGGTTTTATCATTGTCTGTTTGTATGTTGATGATATCATCTATATGGGATCAAGTAAGTCTTTGTTAGAAGAATTTAAAGTCAATATGATGAGCAAGTTTGAAATGACAGATTTATGTTTGCTTCATTATTATTTGGGAATTGAAATTGTGCAAGATGAAGCTGAAATATTTGTGTGTCAGAAGTATGCTGCAGATTTGTTGAAAAGATTTATCATGTTAGATTGCAAGATGAAGGCTACTCCAATGAATATTAATCAAAATATGCAAGGAGATGATGGTGCTCAAAGAGCAAAACCAAGTCTATATAGAAGTCTGGTTGGTGGTTTAATATATTTAAACACACACAAGGCCGGATATCTCGTTTGCATTAAGAGTTGTATCAAGCTACGTGAGTAATCCTTCAATAAAGCATTTTGGAGCAGCAAAAAGAATTCTAAGGTACATTGCTGGTACATTACACTATGGAATCTGGTACACCAAGTCAGATCACTTCAAGTTGGTTGGCTTTACTGATAGTGACTGGGCAAGTTCACTAGATGACAGGAAAAATACATCTGGAAATGTTTTTGGCTTAGGGACAGGTGCAATAACATGGTTGTCCAAGAAATAAGCTACAATTGCTTTATTTACGGCTGAGGCTGAGTATGTGGCAGCTACTTGATTTAACCGTTTTGTCGCCTAAAAGATTTAATCAATACAATTCAATACTCTAATCCACTAAGAGAATAGCGGTGAGTACAGGTCTTCTCACGGTCTATGTTCAATTCTTGTAAGTAAAAGGAAATTATAAGTCACGCAATTTAACAAACAGTTTGAGTGTGAGTTTTATGTCTACAACTAAAATCTAACAAAAACAACAACTAGCGAAATTAAAAGTGTGAAAGTATGAGATGAGAAGTATCTCCCTCTCCAAAGTACTTTGTGCTTTTGGTTAATCGGACCTCATATATTTGTTACACTTGATATAATCTAACTAAATTCTCAAGATCTCTTAAATCTAAGAAATCTAAGAGAGTTTAATTAGGTTAACCAAGCCTTATGCTCTTTCAAGTTGAACTCATACCTTAAGCTTTATTAGATACTAATCAAGCACCTAAGAAAAACATTCATTCCACAAATATACTAGGAGCTAATCGCACACAAATACATTCATGAAATTACAAACGTATAGCTTTAGGTTTTCATGAGCTTAACATAAAAGAGAGATTCCAAGCCACAGTTAAGTAGAACACCTAATTCAAGGTATTCTAACCTATACAAGCCTAAATCAAGGTCATTACATAGGCAAAAACTTACATCTAGCTTGAAACCTAAAAGAGTATATCACAAATACATGAGGCCAAATGTTGAATTTCTACAAGCAATTTCCTTTGGGGAGAGAGGAGAGGACGTCTAGCCGCTCATGGAGATGGAGGATGGAGGAAGGCGTGAGGTTTTGGTGGCCATGAAGGTGATTTGCGAAGATGAGAAGGTGAAGAAGATGAAGATGGAGTTGAGAGAGTTTGTTAGAAGAGAGAGAAAGTGAAAGTGGAAGTAGTTAAGAGTTGTGTCAAAATGAAGTTAGTTGGGATTAAGTAAGTGAGTTAGTTAGATGATGAGTTGGCAAAGGGGTCTAATGAGCTGTCAATTTGGGATTATGAGCTGTCAAAAGATATTTTGATGGTAGTTTAAGGGGTAAAGGACGAGAGGTGCATTTGTGAAGGGGGAAAGGGTATTTTCGGAATTTGGTGAAAAGTGAGGGTGAATGTGGTCTTGATCTTAGCTCCATGCATTTCTAAAGGTTCCTCCTTTTTCTCCAAGTGATTGTGCTTCCCTTTTTGCCCTTAATGAAGCTCTCCATCAACTCCAAATTTGAATTTGAACTTGGAGCCATTTTTTCCTCTTTTAGTAAGATGCTCCAAAAGTGTCTTCAAGCTGCAAACCCCTTATTTGTACATTCCCATTAATGCTTAGCAGGGTTGACTTTGCCTTTAATTTATTCTGCCCAGAAGACTTCTGAAAAGTAGCTGACATTTCCGTGCATTGTGCAGTCTGGCTCTTATACTTGCTGTCGGATGGACTTTAGCTTCCGGAAGTCAAGACTTCATTCTGCAAGCTCAAGAGCATTCACTACCGGATGCAAATCTGCTATCGGATGTGAGTCTAAGTTCTGCACTCAAATGTTAGTTCAACAAAATAATATAATCAAGTGCAATGGGAAGCATTCTTGCTATGGTAAGCTCATCCTACTTAGACTCGATCACAACCGGATCAGACTTAGTGTTAAATTCACTTCCGCTACCGGACGCATGCTACATCCGCTAGCGCTAGTGACATTGTTTTTGCTTTTAAGTCATCCGGTTGTGATTTTATATCCGATAATATTCTAAGAATTTCTAACAGCATGCACATGAATAATCCCCAATAATGAGCAAATATGACAATTAAATCACACTAATTAAGCTCAATTGCACATGCTTAAAGGGATAAAATTTGGTCCAATCAAATCCCCCACACTTAATCTTTGCACTCCGGGCAAAGTCATATAAAAAGACTAACTTAATCATTAAGCATAGTGAAAGCAATTGGAATTGTCATAGCATACAAGTTGATCTTCTTGAACCTTTCCCTAAAGCATCACATGGGCCAAATCTAAGAATACAAAGTGAATGCAAGTTTAGCAAACAACTAGAATTAAGGAGGAGTGCCAATTGAGATTTTTCCTCACCGGATTAAGTGTTTAACTCATTCACTCAAGTTAGGAAAAATGCCTAACTAGGGACTTGTGATCACTCTTTGGCTCAATGCACTTAACCTCACCATAGGCTTGTAGTAACTCTTAGTTCTCCACCCATTATTATGCATGGCACAATCAAATCTAGGGGACTTTGGGGGTTGCATGGAAGGCTAATAATGAATGGTGAATGATGGATAATAGTCAATGACCAATAATATGAACAAGTAGCTACCACATATACCTACAATACAAAGAATTCAATTCCAATAAAGCATGCTACATCTCTCTGTTTTTTTTTTCTCAAGTACTTTGTGCTTCTCTCATTTTTCTTTTCACTCTTATGCCTTTGGCATACATAAGCACTTTGTGCTTTTCTTTTCTTTTTTACTTAGGCCTTCGGCCTTATTTTTTTCTTTTCTTTTTTTTTCTTGGCCTTTGGCCACCTCTCTTTTCTACTTTTCACTCAAGGGCTCTCGGCCTCTTTATTATTTCTCACATATAGCATGCTTTTCACTAGATATAACAATACAACACTAATATAAATGCAAGCATATGCTATAGTCACTTATTCACACATTGTTCAAGGTGGTAGAAAAGAAAAGTGAATGGCCCAAAAGGGTTAAATCAAAGGGTAATATTTGGTTGGCTTAGTGTTTGGGTCATGAGGGTTTAGAAATGAAATGCCCCTTTCATTTTCAATCATGCCATGCATTGTGATCTTGAACAAAAGCTAGGACAAGTTCTAGGAGGTCAAGTAGACTATTGGCCCACTCAATTCGGTTGGAGGCTTCTCACTTTTATGGCTTACTCTAATTAGTCACTTCCTCCCTAAGAAAAGTTAAATGGGAAACTTACACCCTCTTTATACCTTAAAAGTGTCCCATGCAATGCCCTAAGTAATCATTCCAAAAATTCTACTTACACACTAGAGGACAATTCCATTTACTTTCAAGAGCCATGATCAAGTTAAATTTTCAAGAAAAATCATGCCAAATAAGTCCAAAAATCAAGTGTGAAAGCTTTGAATTAGACCACTTTTAAGCACATAATACACCCCCCACACTTAAAGCATGCATTGTCCTCAATGGACCAAGTAAATCAAGTGGAAAGGCATAAAACCAAGGCAAGGCAGCAACTAATAAGGCCGGGCAGTCTAAGCATACAAATGGCCCACATGTATTATTAACAAAACTATACTAAACACAACCTAACACAATTTTTTTTTCTCACTTATGCTTAGGAAGCCCAACTAGATGCAGAGTCTAAGTCTCATCCCTATCGGATGCAAAAGTGCTTCCGGAAGCAAAATTGCTACCGGAAGACTAACTGGATGTGGATTCTAAGTCCAGTCCCTATTGGTTGCAAAAATGCTACCGGAAGCAAACTTGCTACCGGAAGCAAAAATACTATCGGAAGCCAAATTGGACTTAGATTCTAAGGGAACTCGCTATCGGATGCAAAAATGCTACCGGAAGTAAAACTGCTACCGGAAGCAAAAATACTATCGGAAGCTAAATTGGACTTAGATTCTAAGGGAACTCGCTATCGAAGCACTCACGCTTGCGGATGCAGAACGCATCCCCTAGCGGAAGCAAAGTGAACACAATCTGATCCTAAGTAACAAAGTCTAAGTGGAGGCTTCCGATAGCCAAAACACTTCCGGATGCAAAAACCTCTATTTCCACAGTGAGACTTCCGGAAGCAAATAGGCATTCCCAAGCACTAGTGAAAAATTTTTTATATTTATTTTTCTAACCTAAAACATAATACTAAAACAAACCTAAACAAAATCCTATCTTTACTATCAAACATCTTCCCCCACACTTAGAATAAAAGCGATTAAAAGTAGGTAAGGGAAGGAAAGATACAACCTCTTATGGAGGCTTGAAGTTCTCTTTGAAGAATTTTGTGGTGTGGCCTTTGTTGAGGTATTCTCGGCCACCATCAAAATTTGTGGTTCGAAGCTTCCCTTGCTCAACATGATCTTTGTACCTTTCAGCCTTCTCTTGGTTGGGAAGCTTCCAAGTGGACTCGGTAAGATTTGCACCCCTTTTCCTCTCTTTTGGGCGCCTAGCTCTTCCATGGGCTTTAAGTCTCATGAGCAACTTTTGCACCTTCTTTAGGACATCAAGTAATGTAGGCTCCCTCATAACTCCTCTCAAATGGTTGCCCTTTAACTCAATGTTCCTTTGAAGAACCTTTAACCGGACTACAAGCCTTTGTAATGCCTCCTTTGAGAGCTTTCCATTGAAATAGTCAACTTCCTCTTTTGATGCATCACAAGCCAAGCTCTCCTTGAGATTCTCCTCGGCCTTAATCAATGCCACATCATCTCGTTGCACTCTAGAAGTTCCTTCAAGCTCCATCATGCTCTTCTCCTTTTCCCAATAATCCTTGTGCATCCTAAAAGTACCTACAACATAGCACAAATTTCCCTCTTGCAAGGGGTTGTAGGTATGCAAAGATAAACCAAGAGGAGCACAAGAAAAATCAAGATATACATGCTTAGAAGGAACATCATCATAAGATATGGAAATCAAGTGAGAGACATGAGATAGATCAAGATTGTGCCCCTTCAAAGCACTTTGCCAAAGAGTGCAATTCGACCAACTCTGGGAATTGGTAGTACCACCTCTCAAAGCAAGGTGTAAGTGGTCCTCATCAAGCAAAGTAGATGCACTCAAAACCTTATGATGGAAATTCCCTTGCAAAGCACACATCCCTTGTGTATTCCTCCCATGGATATGCCTCATTCGGCTTTTCCAATCAAAGAGAGCATGTGAGAAGTAACAAAACACATCCTTCTCCGAAAGCAATCTATCCTCTACTAGGAGAGCAAACACTCCCTCCAACCTATCCCTATCAGTAAAATGGAACAAACCTCCTTTTTCCAAGGGTTTGTGGACAGGCAAAGAAGAAATGCATAGACAAGTATCACCAAGCTTATTCTTGACACACAAGTAATTATCATATGATGGCATCATGCTAACAATGTAACAAGATTCATTCCTAGGATCTAGCAAACATGCATCATATTTCTCAATAACACAAGAATCATGGTAACTCATGGAAGCATCAACATCAATCATGCTCATCCTCAAGGAGTCAAGATGCTCATCAACCATCTCATGCATCAAAGAATCAATACAATGCAATCCTAGATGTGAATAAGTTGTATTAGGATGTTTAATTGCCTCAAACACCTTGAATTTTATCAATTGATCACCCACTTCCATGGTTATGTAACCTTCCTTTAAGCTTATGATTGCATTGGCCGTTCTCAAGAAAGGCCTACCTAAAATGAGAGGTTCCTCACTTTTTGCTTCCTTGGACATGTCAAGGATATAAAAGTCGGCCAGGAAGACCAAACTTTGCACCTTAACAAGGATGTCCTCAACAAAACCATAAGGTTTCCTAATAGAGCTATCGGCCAATTGCAAAACCACATTAGTTGAGCTTATGTTCTTCAATCCTAGGGTTGCAAAAATAGTTTTTGGCATTACATTTATGGCAGCCCCTAGATCTAACAATGCCTTATCAAACCTATGATTCCCTATTTGACAATCAATTGTGTAAGCACCGGGGTCATCACATTTGATAGGCAACTCATTCCTAAACATAGCCGACACATTATGCCCTAAAGACACCTTCCCATTGGGTTTAAAAGTTCTCTTATTTGTGCACAATTCCTTCAAAAACTTAGCATAAGAAGGCATTTGCTTAACAAGGACAAGCATAGGCACATTCACTTCAAGCTTAGAGAACAAATCAAGCATTTCCTTTTCTAATTGTTCATTATGTTTCTTCTTAGCAAGCACATATGAATTAGGAAAAGGAAGATGCTTAGGGTCAAGAATTATACCTTTGGGGGAACCCTCCCCTTGTTGAGTAGATGGTTGATCTTGAGAAGAAGATTCTCCAACTTTGAGCTTTCCTTGAGCAATTTCCTTCTTTTCCTCTAAAGAGCTCTCGGCCTCATCACTTTTCATAGGAAGGCTCTCGGCCTCATCAAGCAGATCACCAAGGGTTTGAGGCAATTCGGCCTCCACATGCAAACCATCATCAACCAAGTCATTTTGAAGGCTAGTGTGACCTTCCCCATTTGATACACTCTTCTCGACTTCAAAAGGTAGTTGGGTTTCCTCCTCTTCCTCCTCATATTCATAAGCATCACCATATTTCCGTCCACTTCTTAGGTGCATAGCATGAAGGTTTTGTGGATTAATCACCACATTAGACGGCAATCCTCCTTTCTTTGCATCTTGCTCAGCTTTATTATTCAACATTTGAGACACTAAGGTGGTTACATTTTCTTGTTTCTTTATACTCTCTTCAAACCCATTCATTTTCTCCATTAAGCTTGACATCATCTGGTACATCATGTCTTGTTGAGATGCTGAAGAGCTAGATGGAGGAACATAGGCTTGAGATCCCACCATATTGTTTCTCGGAGCATGAGCTGGATCATCATTCTTCATAAATGGAGGAGGAACATTGGCTTGTTGATTCGGCCTGTACCCTTGGGCATTAGGGTTAGGCCTCCCTTGGTATGATCCATAGCCTTGTTGTGAGGGATAGGCATTAGAAGCTTGGAAGTTGCCTCCCCCCCACTTAGGCTGTTGTTGTGGTTGGAAGGAGCTGGAATTTGTAGCTTGATTTGAACCTCCCCCCCACTTGAAGTTCGGGTGGTCCCTCCATCCCGGATTGTACGTGGAAGAATAAGGATCATATTTGGCTTGAGGCCTAGCATTGGTGTACATGGCCGCTACTTCCTCATGATATGGACAATTGGAGGATAGGTGCATAGGCGAGCCACAGTGATCACAAGATGAAGCCACCAAGGCCATAGAGTCATCAACACAAGCGGTAGGCTTCACAAATCGTCCGTCCATCCGACTTAGGCTCTCGGTCAACCTCTCAATAGAATTGTACAGCTTGTCATCACCGCTCAAAGATGCAACCTTTTGCGCACCACCATACAGAGCATCACGGGCATAAAAGTTTTGGTGATTAGAGGCCATGGTTGAGAATAAGTTCCATCCCTCATTGGCGGATAGGTTGAAAAGTGAGCCATTAGAAGCGGCATCCACACTCATCTTGAGTTGTGGAACAAGGCCATCATAAAAGTATTGCACCAAATTGCCTTTGGAGATGTTGTGGTTGGGACATGAGTTCACCAAAGTATTGAACCGGCTCCAATATTCATAGAATGTCTCCTGAGAGAATTGTTGAACACCGGTTATGTCTTTCTGCAACTTAGATATCTTGGAGATTGGAAAATAGCGGTCCAAGAACACCTTCATCAGTTGCTCCCAAGAAAGAGTGGCATAATGGGTGGGAAGGTTCAAAAGTCATTCCTTAGCTTTTCCTTCCAAGGAGAATTGAAATACTCTCAAAAGAACATCATCCAGGTTGACATTAGGTGGCTTCATGGAGGAGCAAGTATGATAGAGGCCAAGCAAGTGTGTGTGAGCATCCTCATGCGGAAAACCTATGAACTTAGGCAGATGAGCAAGAAGAGATCCCTTGATCTCAAAGTTAGCGGGGTTAGCATAAAAACCTTGAGGAGCAAATGATGCATATGATTGTGTGAACTCTCGCATAGGTCTATCATCATCATGTAGTTGCCTACCCCCATCAAAATGATGTTCACCCTCTTACTCTCGCCTATCATGTCCCTCATGCTCATGTTCATGTTCTCTGGCCTCTCGCTCATGTTCTCTATGGTCTTCTTGCCGTTCGGCCATAATGAAATGCTGGTCTAGGAGTGTTATTGGACGCTACAGATGAATTTTGTGGATTTGATGTTGATCCTATAGGTTGCTTATGAGCTTGCCTCTCTTGTTTTTTCTTTTTCTTAAGTTCTCTAAGAGTCTTATTAATCTCTCTATTCAATGGCACTAGTGATGTGGTAGGGTTCATAAAAGGTCACTCAGTGCAACTATAGGCAAAGTGAAGTGAAATGCAACCGCTCAAGCAAAATGATGTATGAATGCTTGCGAATGCACAAGACAACCACTAGCACAAGTCTATGAGTAGTAATTGGTCCCTGCAGAACAAATCAACAAGACAACAGCCAGCACAAGCAGAATATATCCAGTCCGAAACAGTCCAAACAAAAATCCAGTACAGCGAACACAATTTCCAGTAATAAAAGGCCAACGAGAGCAGCCTAACACTTCTAAAACACTTCTAAAACAGTCTCAACTATACAGAATGCAAGTAAACCAAGTCCAGAATATGACTTAACACCTAAAACCTAAAACTAACTGAAATATCACAAAAGTAACACAAATTAAGATTGTGACTACGAACACCTAAAACTAACAAGAATATGACCTAAACCGGCAACGGCGCCAATTGATTTAACCTTTTTGTCGCCTAAAAGATTTAATCAATACAATTCAATACTCTAATCCACTAAGAGAATAGCGGTGAGTACAGGTCTTCTCACGGTCTAAGTTCAATTCTTGCCAAAAATTACTGCACTTGATATATATGGAGGCTGTAATTATAATAAGCAAAGAAGAAAGTCATTTCCTGTTGGGAAGGCATGGAGGGTAACAAGATGTCTAGAACTTGTTCATTCTTATCTGTGTGGCCCTATGCAGACAAAATCACTTGGTGGCAGCTGTTATTTTCTCCTTTTTACTAATGATTACAGCAGGATGAGTTGGGTATATTTCATAAAATTCAAATCAGAAACATTTGAGAATTTTAGGAAATTCAAAGCATTGGTAGAGAAGCAAAGTGATGCAAATATTAAAGTGCTTCGTACTGATAGAAGTGGAGAGTTTATGTCATCAAAATTCAAACATTTTTGTGAAGAAAATGGTAGCAAACATGAGCTTACGAAACCTTACACCCTGAACATAACGGTGTAGCAGAACACAAAAATAGAACAATTGTAGAAATGGCAAGAAGTTTGTTCAAAGGGAAGGGATTGCCTAACACCTATTGGGCAGAAGCTGTAGCAACAACATTATACTTGCTAAATCTCTCCCCAACAAAAGCAGTACAAGATTGTACTCCTTATGAGGCATGGATAAGGAGGAAGCACACTGTAAGTCATCTAAAAGTTTTAGGGTGTGTTGTTATGTTTTAGTCACTTCTCAAATTCGTTAGAAGCTTGATGGAAAGTCACGAAAATGCATTTTTTATAGGCTATTGTTTTGATTTTAAGGCCTATAAAATGCACGACCCCATTAATGAAAATATAATTGTGAGTATAAATGTGTTGTTTAATGAAAATATAATGGGACAGTAGCACAAGTTCATCTCGATTGCCATTAATTGAGGAATCAATTACTTCTATTAATTGGAAAATTCTAGTCACTTCAACAAACAAGACCCCAGCAACTACACGATCAAGCAGGATCTCCAGGTCAGCAAGTGGGTCTTTAGAAGAGACACCACCAAGAAAGTTCAGATCCTTAAGGGAGATTTATGAAAATGATGAGTTTGCCTTGATGGTTTCTGGCCCTACAACCTATGATGAGGCAGTACAAAAAGAATTGTGGAGTAAAGCAATGGAGGAAGAGATTACAGCCATTGAAAAGAATGCAACTTGGGAATTGACAAATTTACCAAGAGAAAAAAATGTCATAGGCTTGAAATGGGTATTTAAAACTAAGTTCAATGCATATGGAAATATTCAAAAGCATAAAGCACATTTGGTGGCAAAAGGATACTCTCAACAATATGGAGAAGACTATGACGAGACCTTCTCACCAGTAGCTCGATTTGAGACAGTGAGACTACTTCTTGCAGTGGCATCTCAACTCAAATGGAAAGTATATTAGTTTGATGTCAAATCAGTATTTCTGAATGGAGAGCTAGAAGAAGATGTATATGTGGACCAAACAACCAGAAGGGTTTGAAATAAATGAAGAGGATAAGGTTTACAAGCCAAAGAAAGCACTCTATGGTTTAAACCAAGCTCCTCAGGCATGGTACAACAAGATAAATGCATATTTCCAGCAAAATCAATTTTTCAGAAGTGAGAATGAACCTACACTTTATGTTAAAAAGCAAGGTACGTCAGGTTTTATCATTGTCTGTTTGTATGTTGATGATATCATCTATATGGGATCAAGTAAGTCTTTGTTAGAAGAATTTAAAGTCAATATGATGAGCAAGTTTGAAATGACAGATTTATGTTTGCTTCATTATTATTTGGGAATTGAAATTGTGCAAGATGAAGCTGAAATATTTTTGTGTCAGAAGTATGCTGCAGATTTGTTGAAAAGATTTATCATGTTAGATTGCAAGATGAAGGCTACTCCAATGAATATTAATCAAAAGATGCAAGGAGATGATGGTGCTCAAAGAGCAAAACCAAGTCTATATAGAAGTCTGGTTGGTGGTTTAATATATTTAACACACACAAGGCCGGATATCTCGTTTGCATTAAGAGTTGTATCAAGCTACGCGAGTAATCCTTCAATAAAGCATTTTGGAGCAGCAAAAAGAATTCTAAGGTACATTGCTGGTACATTACACTATGGAATCTGGTACACCAAGTCAGATCACTTCAAGTTGGTTGGCTTTACTGATAGTGACTGGGCAAGTTCACTAGATGACAGGAAAAATACATCTGGAAATGTTTTTGGCTTAGGGACAGGTGCAATAACATGGTTGTCCAAGAAACAAGCTACAATTGCTTTATTTACGGCTGAGGCTGAGTATGTGGCAGCTACTTAATTTAACCTTTTTGTCGCCTAAAAGATTTAATCAATACAATTCAATACTCTAATCCACTAAGAGAATAGCGGTGAGTACAGGTCTTCTCACGGTCTAGGTTCAATTCTTGTAAGTAAAAGGAAATTATAAGTCACGCAATTTAACAAACAGTTTGAGTGTGAGTTTTATGTCTACAACTAAAATCTAACAAAAACAACAACTAGCGAAATTAAAAGTGTGAAAGTATGAGATGAGAAGTGCCTCCCTCTCCAAAGTACTTTGTGCTTTTGGTTAATCGGACCTCATATATTTGTTACACTTGATATAATCTAACTAAATTCTCAAGATCTCTTAAATCTAAGAAATCTAAGAGAGTTTAATTAGGTTAACCAAGCCTTATGCTCTTTCAAGTTGAACTCATACCTTAAGCAACATTAGATACTAATCAAGCACCTAAGAAAAACATTCATTCCACAAATATACTAGGAGCTAATCGCACACAAATACATTCATGAAATTACAAACGTATAGCTTTAGGTTTTCATGAGCTTAACATAAAAGAGAGATTCCAAGCCACAATTAAGTAGAACACCTAATTCAAGGTATTCTAACCTATACAAACCTAAATCAAGGTCATTACATAGGCAAAAACTTACATCTAGCTTGAAACCTAAAAGAGTATATCACAAATACATGAGGCCAAATGTTGAATTTATATAAGCACATTCCTTTGGGGAGAGAGGAGAGGACGTCTAGCCGCTCATGGAGATGGAGGATGGAGGAAGGCGTGAGGTTTTGGTGGCCATGGAGGTGATTTGCGAAAAGGAGAAGGTGAAGAAGATGAAGATGGAGTTGAGAGAGTTTGTTAGAAGAGAGAGAAAGTGAAAGTGGAAGTAGTTAAGAGTTGTGTCAAAATGAAGTTAGTTGGGATTAAGTAAGTGAGTTAGTTAGATGATGAGTTGGCAAAGGGGTCTAATGAGCTGTCAATTTGGGATTATGAGCTGTCAAAAGATATTTTGATGGTAGTTTAAGGGGTAAAGGCCGAGAGGTGCATTGAAAGGGTATTTTCGGAATTTGGTGAAAAGTGAGGGTGAATGTGGTCTTGATCTTAGCTCCATGCATTTCTAAAGGTTCCTCATTTTTCTCCAAGTGATTGTGCTTCCCTTTTTGCCCTTAATGAAGCTCTCCATCAACTCCAAATTTGAATTTGAACTTGGAGCCATTTTTTCCTCTTTTAGTAAGATGCTCCAAAAGTGTCTTCAAGCTGCAAACCCCTTATTTGTACATTCCCATTAATGCTTAGCAGGGTTGACTTTGCCTTTAATTTATTCTGCACAGAAGACTTCTGAAAAGTAGCTGACATTTCCGTGCATTGTGCAGTCTGGCTCTTATACTTGCTGTCGGATGGACTTTAGCTTCCGGAAGTCAAGACTTCATTCTGCAAGCTCAAGAGCATTCACTACCGGATGCAAATCTGCTATCAGATGTGAGTCTAAGTTCTGCACTCAAATGTTAGTTCAACAAAATAATATAATCAAGTGCAATGGGAAGCATTCTTGCTATGGTAAGCTCATCCTACTTAGACTCGATCACAACCGGATCAGACTTAGTGTTAAATTCACTTCCGCTACCGGACGCATGCTACATCCGCTAGCGCTAGTGACATTGTTTTTGCTTTTAAGTCATCCGGTTGTGATTTTATATCCGATAATATTCTAAGAATTTCTAACAGCATGCACATGAATAATCCCCAATAATGAGCAAATATGACAATTAAATCACACTAATTAAGCTCAATTGCACATGCTTAAAGGGATAAAATTTGGTCCAATCAAATCCCCCACACTTAATCTTTACACTCCGGGCAAAGTCATATAAAAAGACTAACTTAATCATTAAGCATAGTGAAAGCAATTGGAATTGTCATAGCATACAAGTTGATCTTCTTGAACCTTTCCCTAAAGCATCACATGGGCCAAATCTAAGAATACAAAGTGAATGCAAGTTTAGCAAACAACTAGAATTAAGGAGGAGTGCCAATTGAGATTTTTCCTCACCGGATTAAGTGTTTAACTCATTCACTCAAGTTAGGAAAAATGCCTAACTAGGGACTTGTGATCACTCTTTGGCTCAATGCACTTAACCTCACCATAGGCTTGTAGTAACTCTTGTTAGAATCTTAAGTTTTGATGAAGACTAAAATATGAAAGAACTTAGAAAGCAATAGGTGAACATAGAATCCTAAGTAAAAGTACAACCGGATGTGGACTTACTTCCGGATAGATTAGGTCTAGCGCTCGCCGATAAATGTCTCATCCCCCAGCGGCAGCAAGAAATTCACTTAGGAATTAACTTAGTCCATGAGCACTAGATATACAAAATCCTAAGACTAAGTTAAGATTCAACCGGAAGTGAATTTGCTTCCTGTTAGACTTAGACTGGCGCTGGCTGTTGGAATAGATATCCCTAAGCGTCAGTGAAAATGAGCAACGCCCAGTAGAAGTGCTTCCGATAGCTTAGTGACTAGCGCTGGCTGTTGGATTGAATAGACACTGAGCGAGAGTGAGTAATAGTGAACAAAATCCTTCATCCAGTGGAATCACTTCCGGATGTAGAAGTGCTTCCTGATGCAAGGAAGACCTCTTAGACTAAGAACACTCCCACTGCATGTGACTATATGTTTATACTGTTAGACTAACACTCAGTGCAGCACACTCAGTAGAATTGCTTCCGGATGAGAATCTGCTTCCGCAAGCAATCAGAATGTCAGAAGTGGCAGTGTCAGAATGCTTTTGTCAGAGCAGAGGTGACAGGACTACTTTTCAGAGATAAAGCAAGTCAACCCTGCTATGCATTGATGAAGCATTAATTGGGCAAACGGTAACATGGGAAAAACGGTCATATTCAAACGGCTATCCCACCTACCAAGAGTCAGAATGTTTGAAGAATATATAAAGGAGCTCAACCTCATTTATGATATAGAATTATCTTTGAATACTCTTGAAAGAAGTTAGAGCGAGAAACTAAGAACATCTTCAAGCATTCAAAGCTGCCCAGAAAAGTAAAGAGCATTTAACACATCGAGTGATCATTCTCATCTACATATTCTGTGCTCTTTGTTGTTAAGTCTCTTTCTGTTATAAGAGCATTGATTGTACTTAAGTGTGTAACACTATCTGTTCTTTAAGAGAACTTAGTTAGAAAAATCCTTTAGTTGTAAAGGTTGAACCCTTGCTAGGTGTAAGGGGGAGCTAGTAGAAAGGTTACAAGTGAGCCTTGTGTAAAACTTGTAGTTGTAAGGTTGCAAGTGATCCCGTCCAAAACTTGCGGTTGTAAGGTTTCAGGTGAACCCGATTTAAAACCTGAGATAGTGGAACTCGGCCTGGGTGGTTGAGAACTGGACGTAGGTCAGGAAGACCGAACCAGTATAAATTTTGTGTTGGCTTTATTTGAGCATTTATTTTTGTAGCACAATTCACCCCCCCTCTTGTGCATCCATTACTTTCAACTCTTAGTTCTCCACCCATTATTATGCATGGCACAATCAAATCTAGGGGACTTTGAGGGTTGCATGGAAGGCTAATAATGAATGGTGAATGATGGATAATAGTCAATGACCAATAATATGAACAAGTAGCTACCACATATACCTACAATACAAAGAATTCAATTCCAATAAAGCATGCTACATCTCTCTGTTTTTTTTTCTCAAGCACTTTGTGCTTCTCTCATTTTTCTTTTCACTCTTATGCCTTTGGCATACATAAGCACTTTGTGCTTTTCTTTTCTTTTTTACTTAGGCCTTCGGCCTTATTTTTTTCTTTTCTTTTTTTTTCTTGGCCTTTGGCCACCTCTCTTTTCTACTTTTCACTCAAGGGCTCTCGGCCTCTTTATTATTTCTCACATATAGCATGCTTTTCACTAGATACAACAATACAACACTAATATATATGCAAGCATATGCTATAGTCACTTATTCACACATTGGTCAAGGTGGTAGAAAAGAAAAGTGAATGGCCCAAAGGGGTTAAATCAAAGGGTAATATTTGGTTGGCTTAGTGTTTGGGTCATGAGGGTTTAGAAATGAAATGCCCCTTTCATTTTCAATCATGCCATGCATTGTGATCTTGAACAAGAGCTAGGACAAGTTCTAGGAGGTCAAGTAGACTATTGGCCCACTCAATTCGGTTGGAGGCTTCTCACTTTTATGGCTTACTCTAATTAGTCACTTCCTCCCTAAGAAAAGTTAAATGGGAAACTTACACCCTCTTTATACCTTAAAAGTGCCCCATGCAATGCCCTAAGTAATCATTCCAAAAGTTCTACTTACACACTAGAGGACAATTCCATTTACTTTCAAGAGCCATGATCAAGTTAAATTTTCAAGAAAAATCATGCCAAATAAGTCCAAAAATCAAGTGTGAAAGCTTTGAATTAGACCACTTTTAAGCACATAATACACCCCCCACACTTAAAGCATGCATTGTCCTCAATGGACCAAGTAAATCAAGTGGAAAGGCATCATTATATCAAAGAGCTAGTTGTTAATGGAGAAATTATTTTGAAGTTTTGCAACATTGAAAGTCGAGTTTCAGATATCTTCACTAAGGCATTATCTGGAAAGAGACACATGTATCTTAGAAGCTTGCTTGGAGTATGCGACTTTGAATCAAGGGGGAGTGTTAAAAGTGGGATTCAAAATCTGATTCAACAAATTAAAGTAGTGGATTAGTGCAGTGCATCATGGTTAGCGTAAATGTAGGGATTGTGGTGTTGGTCAGTTGTTTAGTTTCCTTATTTTTAGCAAAACAAATGTTATGGGACTTCGTGGAAAATGGGTATAATGAGAATGATGAGGAGGCTAGACTCAGAGAAAATAAGAAAAGAGATAGCAAGCCTTTGTTCTTCATCCAACAAGCAGTGGATGATTCAATCTTCTCAAAGATTGTTGGTGCCTCAACAACAAAGGAGACATGGATGATTTTGCATACGTCGTTTCATGGCTCATCTACAGTGGTAATTGATTGAATCTTTAGTCGCCTTGGTTAATCAAATAAAATTCAATACTCTAACTCACTTGGTAGTAAGTGAAGAGTAAAGGCCTTTTCCAGAATTTGGTTGTTTCTTGCTAAACGTAGGTCTTAAATGTCATGCAAATTAACACGAGAATAAGAGTGTGAATATCAACTAACAAACTACAATTAAACCTAGAAAAATCAAGAATGGGCCAAAATGAAAATGTGAGAAATCAAGAGAATGTGCTTCCTTCTCCAATGATCATTTCACATATTAGGTTGAATTAGCCAAATGAATTTGTTGCAAACTAATTAAGCTTAGTTAAATGTCCTCAATCACCTTGAGTCCAAGCCTTGTTAGAGAACATTTACCTAAACTTACTAGTTAAACAATGCACATCTCCAAGTCAATTGATTGTTGTAAACAACTAAAGGAATCTTTGAGTTGTAGAACATTCATACTCAAATCAACTAGCAAACAAATCATTCAACATAATTGACAAGAGTACTACAAGAATATCAGAACAATTATCTAATCAACACAAAGATGAACACAATCACAAGCTTAACATACTTTAAGCAATTGCATCCAATTTACCTAAACCTAAGTGTACCTAGATCAAGAATACACCTAAGAAGAAGATGAATCTAAGCTTGAGATACAAAATTATAAACACATTTGGCTAGGACTTGTGCTAATCATGTTGCGCGAACTTCACATTGTAGAAGGAGGAAGAGAATGCCTTAGCCGAGCTTGCTCATGGAGGAAATGAGGTGAAATGAAGGAGATGAAGCCATGGGAGTGAAGTTTTAAAATGGAAATGGAGGTGTGTGAGTTCAGCCTTGAGGTGAGTGTGTGGAGAAAGAAGAGAGAAAATGGAAAGGAAGAAGATGAAGATGAAGTGGAAAGTGAAGGAATGAGGTGTAAACATGTGGTTAGAGTTTATATAGGTGGATTATCATTGGGATTAACTACAAATGAAATGTAAATTAATCCCAAATGAACTGTAAATATGTGGTTAGGAGAGAATGGCCGAAATTGTGAAGGGAACTGTGTTGGCCAAATGATCTTATGTGTGATGAGGTGATATGCGGGGCAAAATGGAAATGTGAAATGTGTTTGGTTGGAAAATGAGAGTGGATGCTTCCTCCATGTGCTTCTTCACTTTATGCTCTTCTTCCTCTTTCCAACAACGCCTTCATGTGCTATTTGAGCTTGAAATTTGAAATGTGGCTCCATATTACCCTTTTAGTATTATCTTCAAATTGCAAATCCCTTGTTTTTGACAAAAGGATTAATTTTTGTCTCCTAGCCTTTGTCTTCCTCCTCATGCATTTCCTTGATCTCCAAGCCATTGGACATGAATGTGGGCCCTATATTTTGTCCACCTACACACCAAAACAAGGCAAAACAAACCCAAGACCCAACATACAACCAATAACTTGTAACACAAGTAATTAAGGAGATATACTCACTTCTTCACAAACTAGCATGCGCATGATATGATAAGCAATAATGAATTAATATATCAATTAAGCCCACTAATTAAACCACAAATGTACATGCTAAGCCATATAAAAATGTGTCTAATCAGAAATCCCTTTATATACATGCAGATCAGTTATTGAAATTTACTTCCTAAAAAATTAGTATCCTCTTGTTCTCTGGTTCCTTATTGTTCTGTGTGTGTCTCCATTCAAAACAACAACTTCCTTTTCTTTTTCCAATGAAAATTTTCTTCTCAGCAAGATTGAAATGTTTAAAAAGTGAGTGCCAACTAAGTATTTTATCAATTATCATCTTCCCCATGTTTTGTATAAGAAGAAAGATGGCAGAGTTTATATCATATATTGATCATGTAAAAATAAGATATTATGGACAAAATATTGTGTTTTTTATAATGAATATAATTACTATTATAGTGATGAATGATCGAGATTTAATGGATGTTAGATACCTAATTTTTCTGAAAAAAAGCTCCTTTGAAAAACACATAAAATTGGGTAGTCGGTAATTCTTGCTCAAATAACTGATTCCTGATTGATTTCGCTTGATATTTATGAAGGGTATCCGGAAATTGAGTAAAAGAATTGCCATTGTTATACTCCCTCTCGTCCATATTAAAGCAAGGGGTTTGAATTCCTGTCCATATTAAAGCATGGAGTTTGAATTGATTTGTTCTATAAGAGTCTATATTCTCTCACCATTCAACTCATTTTTCTCTTAACTTTCTTTTATATTCGTTAATACTTTTTATTTTTCGCTTAATAGACTCATCATTAATAAGAGTGATATTAAGGAAATGTATATTCTTGATACATTTATAACTTACATGTATTTTTAAGAAACGTGTTTTGACGATTGATATCTTGTAATATGCACTTGAGTGAGTAGTTCAAGTTAAAATAGTATTTTGCTAAAAAAAAATGAGTAGAAAAACTAGTCAAATCTAGATAGTCTAAGTCTAATTTGAGATGATCTAAATTTTATATTTTTTTAAAATATTTTAATAAATACATAATCTAAATAAAATTTGTACCTTCTAAATTAGATCTAATGGTTTATATCTGAGTAACCCTCCCTACTGAGGAAGGGAACCAGTTCGTTAATATTGAAATTGGTTTATTCTTAACAGTTATTATATTACTTTGACAAGCTAATTGAATTTCCAAGCTCAAACGATCATATCTCGTAATAATCATTAGCTGATCCAATTTGTACGCTAAATAAACATAAAAAATACTCCATCCAAGACCAGATTTTTGTTCCTACGACTATTGCATTATCTATATCTTAAGCTAAGTGGTGCCCATTTAGTGTCCCAAAAAGATCAATAAAGATAGTATGGTTATGGGACCACTAATTCAAATTTGAAATACTAAGATCTATAATAACATTCCAATTGCTGGATCTCTTTGTTAGAAATTGTCGGATCACAATAATTATAACTTCCTTATTATCGATAAGCAACATAATTCCTAATGCACAATCATAAATTTTGGCTATTTGCAATTTATTAAATTAAACACTCTTAATGAGTATTGCGTAAATAAGCTTGAGTTGGTGGACACATCAATATTGCTAAATCGGCTAAGGGATTTTAAAGAGTACTTCCTCGCATTGTTCCAATTTTAAAGAGTACTTCCTCGCATTGGTGGACACACATATTTCTGTGGTGAAATATGAATTATTTACATGGAGGAGTGAGGAGAAACATGATCAAAGGGCAGCTGAATATTACATCTCAAGTGAAATTAAGCTAATAACTATTTGTAGTAGGAAATGATTTTTTATAACAAGAAAAAATAATTTATTCAGTATAATGCAAATTATAATCAAAAAGCTATGAAGGAACCAGAAAATTTGGAACTTACACTATTGGACGTTAACTGGGCAATCTCAAAAAGATCTCCTACTTTATTTGCGGACATAGAAATCTACATGACCTAGGTTCAAATCTCATTCTCTAGCAAACCATGATTTAGCCTCACACATGTCTAATACTCGTTATATGATAATTAAGGGCCCGTTTGGAAGCAGGAAATTTTTGCTCTGAATCTGAAAGTAGTGAAATGATTTCAGTTTGCCAAGAAAGCAAATCAGGGGCGGCTGTTTGGTTGGCTAATGGAAGAATATGAAAGTGAAGCACATAAATGACAGTAATGCCCCTTCTTATTGTAACATTCCCAAAAATCCCCTGATTGAAAAAAGAAACCCCCACTAGGACTCATCTCTTTGTTCTGCGAAGCTTGCTTGTCTCTAGCTTCAAACCACAAAAAAAAAAGTGTGTGTCCAGCAAGCAGGAGCCGTGTTAAGGACCAAGGTGGCCAGCTGGAGAATGGAAGACAAAAACTTGGGGACTGAGTTGTGGGAGACGAAATTTGGGAGGTTGACAGGTTTGGGGTTCAAACTTTTCGTTGTTATTTGTGAAAAAATAGTGCCAAAATATATCTTATTACACATAACTCATGGAGAATCACATAACAAATATATCTGCGATTTGGGGTGAGATTAGAGTGAAGGCCGAACTGAAGCATGGGGTTCTGTTTGTTTGATAGGTAAAGTTTGAAACTATAGATTTTATTGTTATTGTTTTGAATGAGAAATTTAACTTTGATTGAAGTTTGAAGTAGTTATGTAAAACCCTAATTTTTTGGCTTAAGGGCCAATGGTTTATGGTCATTTTTATTTTTCTCTTGTTTCTCCTTGGATGTTGTTTGACTTTCTTTTCTTTGATTCTTCATTGAAATGAAGGTAATAAATGTATCGACGATGTTTTGGGCTTGTATGTGAACCTGATTTGTTTTGTTTGGTGGTTTTGATGCTCAGATTTTGTCATTGTACGTTATTGTTTAGTTTGGACTGATTGTAGCGGGATTTTTATGCCTCATGGTATTTTGTTTGGTGTAACCATGAGGAGATATAGGTATTAAATTTTTGTCATTGTACTTTATTGTTTAGTTTGATCTGTTGTTGGAAAATGACAAATTTTATTAACTACAAATGAATTGATAGGTCGTGCACGACATTTTTGGACGGACAATGACGACAATGTGCTTGTCGATATTCTTGGGGAGTTGGTTGCTGGAGGTGCCCCTAAAGGGTTTGAGGGGAGGCCAACACATTGGTCCCTCATCGCACACAATATGACGGACAGGTTGGGTGGAGGCGTAAATATAACCATCAATGACGTTGGAGGGAGGTTGAGACATCTTAAATGGAAGTGGCATGTTGTAGCAGATATGATAGCCGAAAATGGGTTCACCTGGGATGCTGAGACACATAAAGTGTTGGCAGAGGACCACGTTTGGATAGCTTATGTTGCAGTGAGTCACTTGTACACTCGTTAGAGGGTTGTGGGGAACAAGCCATTCTGATATAGAACTGATTCAATTTGCAAAATGTTGCTTTCAGGTTCATCGACATGCAGCCATGCTTAAGGACAAGCCTTTTGCTTTGTTTGGGAGGCTAGACGACATTTTCAGACGTCATGGATAGAACATTGGATAGGGGAAGACAGTGGGTATCCATATGTCATGGAGTTGGAGATGTTGAATTCAAATTGTTTTGGGCTATTTGTTTGTGTTGTGAGGACGAGTGAAGTTGTACTGTTTGTGCAATGCATTAGGCATAGAACATATCCGTTGCACTCTGTGTAATGCTGTTGTTGTAAGTGTGAAATGACAAAACATTGACAATGTATAGTATGCATGTATGTTTTAATTGCGAAATGTCTCACTATTGTGCCTTGCATTAGTTAGAATGTAAAATCTGGAGTTTTTCAATTGTGCGGTTAAAAAGAATCCATGTCACTTGGTAAACAGGTTGAATGAAAAGCAAGTAGTTACAATGGCGCTGCATAGGTTAAAAGATTTGAAGTTGTTAAAATTGATTTCAACTTTCTGAAATCGAGTTTGAGAAGATAAAATCGACTTTACCTGAACAAAATCGATTTTGAGAGGTTAACATCGAGTTTACCTGAATGAAATCGAATTTAAGCAGTTAAAATCGATTTTAACAGTGTGAACTCTTTAATATGACACAGCACATTTGAAAATATGTTCCACACATTTGAAAATATGTTCCACATGTGAAAACGTCAATTGAACCTAACTGCTGAGAGTGGGTGCCTGTACAAGGCTTCAGCTGATACAAATGGCAACAAAGAGGGAAAAATGTAAAATGTGTCATACAATTGACATTCACAAACAAAATACACCGAATCCACATTACAACATTAGCAACTAACTATGAAGACAAAACCAAAAGTCTTGAGAAACAAATACTGACATAGCGATACCCATTGAAATCCTAGCCTAAAACTAACAAACAACAATCATGAGCAAGTTTGTCATGTTCTTGGCCGCTTCGATGGGCTTCCTGTTGCCCTGGCCGATCCTGTTGATTGAGTGGGAGCAGTGCATTGTGGCTCCTTTTAAGCTCCTTCACTTCACTCTTTACCTTTCCCATTTCACTCTGTACCTTTGCAAGCCCACTCTGTACGATTGCAAGGCCGGTCAAAAGGGTGTTGGACAAGGCATCAAGCTTCCTATCGATTGCCTCTTCTACGAGGCTTTTGATTTGGTCAAGCAACACAAAGTTACTAGTGGTGGCCCTGGAAGGTTCTGCCTCGGGTACACTCCCCTCACCAACCTCAACATTTCGGTTGGGCACTGCGCTACGCACACCTGGACCAGCATCCATCGGGCTCCATGTGGGGATAGCACTGTCATCCACAGGTGTTGCAGACTGTGGAAGCTTAATCTGCATATGGTTCAGACAACCTGATGTATGTCTAGTATATGGGACACCAGCGAAGGAAACGGGAGCGCAGTGTTTCTGTTTTGTGCCTTTGCTGCCCTCAACATGTTATCCAATATCAACGAACCTACATTAATAAGGTGCCCCTTTACTAGCCTCATGAAATTAATCCTGTCCTTGTTGCTGAAGCTTGAGTAGTTACCACCCTTCTCGACGAAGTTCCTTGTGTAAATATACCAAAGGACTCGCAACCTATCTGGCATCATAGCTGGCTCCAAGTTCTCTTCTGGAGTCAAGATCCGGTTTCCAAGAAGTGTCTTCATCACATCAGAATCACTATACTTGCCTGCCTGCATCTTTTTCACTATCACACCCAACCACTGGCCTATGTTGGCTTTAGTAAGGGCAATTTTAGTGCCCCGGACAACAGTTGTAGCGTCACCCGTTTCATCGACCTTAATGTTGGAATAAAACATTCGCACAACAAATTCAGAGAATGGCAGGCTCAGTTGTACAAGTGTTTTGTAAGGAGCCAAAAGTTCACCCAAATTGAACTTGAAGTCGTTGTCAAATGTGTCAAGCTTAATCCTGCACATGTCGGCGATCCTGCGACCCCTAAACTGTGGCTTACACTGCTCTAGATCGAAGATGTTGTAATGAGATTTAGATGCAGGCAGACGGTTGCTAAGGGATGCTACATTCTGCTTCTTGGACTTGGTTCCCCCTCCTTGATCAGCACCCCTCTCTCCCTCACTTTGCCCTTCCTCATTCCCCCCTCACTTTCATCCTCCGTTCCCTCATTTTCCCTCTCAGATTTTTCAGATTCCTCATTCCCCCCCTCAGATTCATCCTCTGTTCCCTCAATTTCCCTTATTTCTTCCTCACTCTTTTCATTTCCTTCCTCGCTGTGCCCCTCCTTATGTCCCTCCGTGCAACTTGTTTCTTTCCCCGGGCTGCTCTCCTTTGTTCCTTCCTTCGCAGATTTTGTTCCCTCATTTTCTGCAAACAGGGAAAACAATATTAATTAACAACAACCAATGCTCAAGTGAAATGGAAAGGTACATATTTACTTCACACAATGCTAGCTTATCACACCTCAAGCTCACAGCTACAGGAATGAAATTAGGAACACAAGAGAACTTTAGTAGATGAGACTAGGCAACATTGACATCCATAAACAATAATCATAATATCTATTATGAAGAACTTAGGTGGAGGACAATGCAAGAATTGACTAAGGTACAATACAGGAGTCCACTAGCCATTGGTTGGTCAGTTGAAATAATACTAGATATGCATTTTAGTACAGAAGTATATATGTTGGTAATTAATACTAAGATATAGGATACTTACTGAACGATTCAAATGGAAACACGCTTAGCCATGTATCATTAAAATAAACTATCAAACAATGTATACAATATAGATTCAAATGCACTTCTGCTCTAAATAATTTCCTATTTGTCAAATCTAATAACTGGAACACGTAGTATGTTAGATATAAATTATATCCATAAAGTTCTGGCTGTTAAAAAGCCAGCCATAATACCTTTTCCCAAGAAGTAATGTTAGGAAATAAATATATTAGAATCAGATCAAATTCTTGTCAATCAGGAATTATGATTAGGAGGATATTTTCACTCATTGTCATTAAATATTGAGGCTCCTCTCTTAATATATATACATATACTTCATTGTACATGTCAATAAATAGGGAAATCAGTTAATTTTGGTTTATCTGATTACAAGTGTCAAATTGTAGGTTTCTACCTACTCGTGAGAAGAAGAGGATGACAAAAAATGACAAGGAAATAAGAGCTACACTTAAGGATATAATCAACAAAAAAGAGAGAGCAATGGAGGCTTGGGAAGCCCCTGAGGATGATTTATTAGGCATACTTTTGGAGTCAAATCACAGGGAAATTCAAGAACATGGAAACAGCAAGGCTGATGGCATGACTAATGATGAGGTTATGCAGGAATGCAAGCTTTTCTACTTTGCAGGGCAAGAGACTACATTTGTTTTGCTTGTTTGGACTATGGTATTGCTCAGTAAGTATCCAGAATGGCAAAAACGTGCAAGGGAGGAAGCATTAAGATATAGGACCCTGCCTTCTACATGATTACATCCTATCTTGCTTTGCCTTTTTGCAGGTACAGTTTTATATAACATTAATCGTGTCTTAAGCATGGAATATTTATCTTTCTAGTAAGGAATAAAAAACTCCAATTCTTAATGTCTATATGGATCAACATAGTTGGTTTTAATCATTGTTGTACCTTCATTGATCATACTCAAAACCAAACAGTTGTTATGTACACAAATTAACAACATGCTTTACCAGCATTCACATACATTTTGTCACGAGATAGAACAAATAAACAATCATATTTGTTCATTTAAAATTATATGTTTGCAAGTAATCATCACATACACAGTAAAAAAACATGGCCACAGTAGAGATGAATACAAATTTATAAACCCATCATGCTCAGCCAAAATCACACATGCACAGTCACATCAAGATTCAAGTAAACTCCAACAGCAACGTGTCAAAAGTTTTGGAAGCCTAAATCCCTCAAAGCCATCGTCCAAAACAGAGGAGTGCAAAGAATATTTCAACAATCAAGCATGGGTATGGTTAAGAAGAAATTTAAAACCCCACACCCAAATCGGAATCATCTTAGATCGCAAAAATGAAATAAAAATGGGTATGGTTAAGAAGAAATTACATTAAGTTCGATTTTGAGAAGGAAGAATGAACGCGAACAGAAATGGAGAGTATCTTTGAGAAGAGAAGCGTGTGGTTTCAGGTGATGACAGTGGGTGTGGTGAAAGTTTTTTTTTGTTTCTAGGGTTACTTTGTTTTGCAGAGATGATGGGTGTGGTGAAAGTTAGAAGGAAGAGGAGAAGAGTTTACACAACTTCTTTTTTTTCCCTTTAGTACAACTGTTGGACTTCTGACATGATTTTTTTTAAAGACTTCTCACATGATTTTAGTAACAATTTAATTACTTCAATTTAATTAATTGAAATTAAGATTGACATGATATTAATCGAGTTGTTACTAATTTCAGTTATTTGAAATCAAAGATTGGCGTGATATTAATTATTAAGTCAATTGATTGAAATTTAATTTCACCTTATATTAATTGTAAAGTTAATTGAAATTAAGATTGACATGATATTAATCGAAAAGTTACTAATTTCAGTTATTTGAAATCAAAGATTGACGTGATATTAATTATTAAGTTAATTGATTGACATTTAATTTCACCTTATATTAATTGTGACGTCAATTGATTTAAATTTAATTTCACCTGGTATTAATTGTAATTTTAATTAAGATTGCTGATCAAAAAATAGTAAAAGTTAATTAAGAGTGGTGTGATATTTAACATGGCTCTCTGCTAAAAAAGATATTTAACATGACTCTAGTTAGGCAGTGCCAAATCGATTGTTCCAAAATGTAATCGAGTTTACCTAGGTGAAATCGCGTTTTCCTGGGTAAACTCGAGTTTCCTAGGTGAAATCGAGTTTTCCTGGCAAACTCGAGTTTTCTAGGTGAAATCGAGTTTTCTTGGCAAACTCTGCACTTAACAAATGCTGCACTTAACAAATGCAGACCTACAATATGGCAAACTCCAAAAGCTTTTCGGAACTGAATTCAAGTGAGGATAAAAGGAACATGACAGACACCATAACATTACTAATTTACATATTGTTTACAAAATATGCACATCATTTACAAAAAGACACCTACCAACACTTAGCCCTCGTTAGTTTGCAACCATCACTTACAACATCCATTTTTCCACACTTTCAGCCATGTTTAAATATGTACACTTCAAAAGAAACATGGCAGACAGTGTGGAAAGCAACTGGAACCCCTTTGTGCACAGTCAAAGTCCAGGTGCCAAAAGAAGACTATATATATATCCATAAGTAACACAATACTCCACTCCACTAAGGAGTGAGCAAACTCCGAATCCAAGAGGCCTTGAATGCATCTGGAATCCTCTCAAAGGCATTCAAAAGCTAGGGAGATTCGAGCATCTTGATGTGGGCAGCATTTAGCTCCCTAGTTGAGAGTCCTTCCACATTCATCAGGTCTGCAGCCTTAGCGTCCAGCATGGCCTGTCGGGCGTGATTGGATATCTTGTCTCCCAAGCTCTCGATGGCAGTGACAATCGTCTGGTCAAGTGAACCTATTGTTTCACGCAACACCTCGGCGAACATTGTAGCATTATTCGGCCTCTTTCTCTTTCTTGATGTGGAGGACATGTTGGATGCATTGGTGGTTGCTGCACCCTCAACTTCATCATCGCCATTCTCTAGGTTGGCAACCTCTTGTTCAGCTTCCGCTTCCTCCTCCATGCCGTAGGGGGACCTGACCTCCTCTCCTACTGCCCTGTCCTTCGACCACACAAAACTTAGGCTGTCAAGATGTGGAAAAGCTTTAGTACGAAATGGGCAAGCCTTAGGATTGACCTGTTTGAGGAAGCAAGGAAATTGTCATACAAACACAACATATGCAGTACAAAGTACGACATAGAGCAATCACAATTGACACCCCATACCCTAATGTACTCGTCCCATACATCCTTATCAGCGGTGACACACTTGGTCTCAGGGTCATATCCAAAACCTGAGGTGTTTGTGCCAAAGACCATGTCATAAACAGTCTGCCAAGATTGTTTCAGTGTCCTGATGCGAGAAACAATGTGCGGATAAGCTTTAAGACCGCAATTTGGGGCCTTTTGTTCCATCACTGTTTCAAGTGCTTGCGCATGGCCGTTCTTGAACCCATTTTCCGCCATATATTTCTGCTCCGTCCTAAGGGTGACCAAGCAATCAACCAATAGCTTGTCCTCATCATGAGACCAAGTGTGGAAGGCACGCTTAGGCACTTGCGTGGCCTCGTTCGGTTGGCTCAACTGGCTACGGTGGGTAGGCTGGCTTGACAAAACTAGAGGTTGTTCCATCTGCAAAAGATCAATGTATAATAACAAAAAACACATGTACAGCCACACATTCAATACAATAAAAATGACAGGAAAGAACACGTGAAATGAACAAGTGTTTGCCAACTCAACAACATAAGAATCCAACTACATGTAAACACATGTCAAAGGTATGGCCAAGTTAATTTACACACATGAAATTAAATTGCACTACATACTATCAACTACACAAACTCAGTTTTGTCCTTCACCATCCTGAAATGCATTAAACATTCGATCGGCCAAATCAAGCCTAAAGTTATTCCACGCATCAGAAGGTTCCATTGTCATCGCGGGGTAGTCATCGTTCGTAGGAGGTGGAGGTGGGAATGTTTCAATTTGTTCATCAAGCGGGTCCCTCACACTCTCCCTCCTAATTAAATTGTGAAGAAGACAACACGCTGTGATAACCCGCATTTGAACCTTCAATGGGTAAAACGTCGGAGACCGCAACACCGTCCACCGCTTCTTAAGAATGCCAAAACACCTTTCGATGACATTTCTCACGGAAGAATGATGCATATTAAAGCACTCCAAAGGGTTTTGGGGTTTCCTGCCGGCCCTTCACTCATTGAGGTGGTACCTTTGGCCCCTAAAGGGCGCCAAGAACCCTTTGCAGTTTGTGTAGCCTGCGTCGACAAGGTAGTATTCTCCTACAAAAAAATTGCTAAAACATTGACCCCTCGTACAAATAACTCCATAATTGTGCATGAATCAAGAAAATTCCACAAACCATCACGTAGTTTAAGTCCATATGTTCTTCTTAGAGCATCTCGCAGCACTCTTTCGTCAGCAGCCAAACCCTCCCAACCCGGTAACACAAAGATGAATTCTGGTGAGCACACCCCAAGCACGTTTGTTGTTAAGTCCCCTTTCCTATTCCTATAATGCCCTCTTGAGTGCACTGGCACATGTACAGGTATGTGGGTTCCATCTAATGCCCCTACACAACCCTGCAACAAAAGAAGGTAAGGATCACATAAAATCACTCAATATGAATACATTACAAACATTTATTCGAAATGACTATTACCTGGAAGTGCCTCCATCTTTCCCCGTTGGACAATCCTTGTATGCGCTGTGGGGATTTCAAACGATGTGACTGTAATTTCAACACACCTCTTAGAACGGCATTGAAGTACCTACTAATTGTTTCTCCAGACCGGCTAAACTCAAATTGGATCACCCTATTCTTGTGATCATGGGCCAGAATGTTTAAAAACATTGCCACTTGTTCATCAACTAACATATGGGTTGTTGGTTTCAATCCCCCAATTGTGTCCAGCATGTGACATAACCTGTCAAACGTTGACCTATACATTCTAATTTGATTGAAGCATGTTGTGTCGTTGCTATAGATCATCGCCCTTAAGCATGCCCTCTTCACATGGAAATCTAACCTATATGTGCTATCGGGTATGCGTCTTAGGTTATACGCGGTAGATGCTAGCATCGTCACCACAACCGTCCTCACAGCTAGCAGTATGGCTATGCAGGCAACCACAAATTCATAATGCATTTGAGCATGTATTTCATCCATCACCTACAAAAAATGACCCCACACCCCTTTCCTATATCAACAGGACGTACAACAAAATGCATCATACCCACCCACACACATGTTGAAAAACTTAATTGATTTTAGACTTTGTCTAAGAAAATCGATTTTGGCATCCTACAATCGATTTTGCAAAAAATAAATAGATTTAAAATCGATTTGGCCATTGTAAACTCGATTTTGCCATCATCAGTTTACTCAAGTTGGACCTTTTCAACTGATGTCACCCCCAATTTTTCCCAACAGTGTAGCTAAACACAAGCACCTGGACAACAACTTCAAACAACACCCAGGCAGTTTTTTACTATGTAACTATAGTTTGGAAACCAATCATTGCTAACCCATCAATTTTAAAGTTCAAACCAATTCATTTAAGCAAAAAGCACGTATCACACACACAAAACACTTCAAATCAAACACAAACAGGGTCATGAAGAAGAAATGCAAACATGTTTGGATTCACCATCAATGCCTAGACAAAAATAAAACTACTCCACCAATATGAAACTACATTGATCACCCTTACCTTTGTCTCCTTACTTGGCACAATGTCCAGCTAGCTAATATGAGTTCAATGCCACCCACACACTAAACAGAGCCAACCCACACCTCCTCACTAGTAAACTCGTGTGTTGCCTTAAGCTCCCAACCCACAGCTAGCTAATATGAGTTCAGTTTTTTGATGTATTTGTTGAGAGTAAATGAAGGGCAATGTGGTATTTAGCACCTGGGCCCACACTCAATTTTGGTGGGAAGCCAAATTTGCATTTTCAGACTTCAATTTTGGAGGGAAATTGAAATGCACACTTTCAGCAGACCAAACAGCCTGATTAACTCTTTTTGTCGCCTAAAAGAGCTAAGCAAATAAAAACTAGAATTAACTACAATGGCTAGTAGCAAGTCCTAGGTCAATTTCACAATTTGGTTAATTCACTTGCTAAGGTCAAATAATCACAAATTAACAAGGTTGTTGAGAGTATTGAGTTTAAGCTACAAACTACAATTTAAATTGCTAAAATATAAAAGTAACCGAATGGAAAATGTGAAGAAATGAGTTAAGAAATCACCTCCTTCTCCAAGTACTTAGTGCTTTGATGAATTAGACCTCATACACTTGTTTCACTTAATATAAACTAGTTAAATCCTTGAGATCTCTTTAATCAAAGAAATCTACAAACATTTAACTAATTTAATCAAGCCTAAAGCTCTTTCAAGCCAAGAACATACCTAAAGCAACATTAAGCACTAGATCTAGTACTTAAGAAACACATTCATTCCAAAAATGTAAGAGGAGCAAATCGCACACACATACATGTATGAAACTACAAAAACTAAGCTTAGGTTTTCATGTCCTTAACACAAAAGAGAGATTTCAAGCCACAATGAAGTAAAACACCTAAAATAAAGGTGTTCTAACCTATACAAGCCTAAATCAAGGACATACATAGGCAAAAATATACATCTAGCTTGAAACCTAAAAGAGAAAATTACAAGTATATGAAGCCAAATGTTGAGTTCTTCAAGCACTTTTCCTTGGAGAAGAAGGAGAGGAAGCTTAGCCGGTCATGGAGATGTGGAAATGGAGGAAGGTTGCGTGAGTTTCCATGGAGGAATGGTGAAGGCCGAGAGGTTTTGTGAAGGAGATGAGGATGGAAGTTGAGAGAAAATGTTAGAAGAGAGAGAAAGTGGAAAGTGAGAGATGTCAAAAATGAAGTGGTAGTTGGGATTAAGTAAGTGGGTTAGTTGGATGATGAGTTGGCAAATGAGGATTATGAGTTGTCAAAAAGATATTTTGATGGGTAATGGAGAGGTTTGGCAGTGAGGGTGAAGCTAATGAGAGGGAGGGGTAATTTCGGTATTTAGGTAAAAAGGTGTATGAATGTGGTCCTAAATGGGGTCTAGGTACATCTCCATAGGTCCCTCCTTTTTCTCCAATTGATTGTGCTTACTCTTTTGCCCTTAATGAAGCTCTCCATTCAAATTTGAAATTGGAGCCAAATTTACTCCATTTGGAAAGATGCTTCACTTTTGCCTTTTTCTTCCTTTTACCAAAAATGGTAAAGTTGCTTTATGTCACATGCCTTGTCATCTAGCCTCCTCCTTGCCACATAAGCTCCACCAAAGCTCCACCAAGGGTGTGTGGGGCCCACGTGGGACCCCCCTACATTAAAATATCATCAAATAGTCAAAATGACCAAAATACCCTTGGTTTCTTAAAATGCAAGTATTAAGGCTAATATTCTCCAATAAATTCCAATAAGCATGCGCAATAAAATATGCCAATAATGATCAAATATATCAATTAAATCACACTAATTAAGCTCAATTGCACATGCTTAAACATATAAAATTAGGTCTAATCAAATCCCCCACACTTAATCTTTGCACTCCGGGCAAAGTCATGTAAAAAGTCTAACTTAATCATTAAGCATAGTGAAGGCACATGGAATTGACATAGAGTACAAGTTGATCTTTTTGAACCTTTCCCTAAAGCATCACATGGGCCAAATCTAAGAATACAAAGTGGACGCAAGTTTAACAAGCAAATAGAATTAAGGAGAAGTGCCAATTGAGATTTTTCCTCACCGGATAAAGTGTTTACACTCATTCACTCAAGTTAGGAAAAATGCCTAACTAGGGTCTTTGTGATCACTCTTTGGCTCAATGCACTTAACCTCTCCATAAGCTTGTAGTAGCTCTAAGTTCTCCACCCATTATTATGCATGGCACAATTGAATCTAGGGGACTTTAGGGGTTGAATGGAAGGCTAATAATGAATGATGAATGATGGAAAGTAGTCAATGACCAATTACATGAACAAGTAATCACCTCATATGCATGCAATACAATAAAATCAATCCAATCAAGCATGCTACATATCACTCTTTTTTTCAAGCACTTTGTGCTTCTCATCATTTTTTTTCACTCTTATGCCTTTGGCATACATTAGCACGTTGTGCTTTCATTTTTTTTTCTTATTATTTTTTTTTCTTTTCTCTTGCTTTTCTTGGCCTTTGGCCAACTCTCTTAGTTTTTCTTTTCACTCAAGGCTCTCGGCCATTTATTTGTTCTCACATTTAACATGCTTTTCACAAGATACAACAATACAACACTAATATAAATGCAAGCATATGCTATAGTCACTTATTCACATATTGGTCAAGGTGGTAGAAAAGAAAAGTGAATGGCCCAAAGGGGTTAAATCAAAGGATAATATTTGGTTGGCTTAGTGTTTAGGTCATGAGGGTTTAGAAAGAAATGCCCCTTTCATTTTCAATCATACCATGCATTGTGATCTTGAACAAGAGCTAGGACAAGTTCTAGGAGGTCAAGTAGACTATTGGCCCACTCAATTCGGTTGGAGACTTCTCACTTTAATGGCTTACTCTAATTAGTCACTTCCTCCCTAAGAAAAGTTATTGAGAAACTAACATCCTCTTTATACCTTAAAAGTGCCACATGCAATGCCCTAAGTAATCATTCCAAAACTTCTACTTACACACTAGAGGACAATTCCATTTACTTTCAAGAGCCATGATCAAGTTAAATTTTCAAGAAAATCATGCCAATTAAATCCACAAATCAAGTGTGAAAGCTTTGAATTAGACCACTTTTAAGCACATAATACACCCCCCACACTTAAAGCATGCATTGTCCTCAACGGACCAATCAAATCAAGTAGGAAGGCATAAAACCAAGGCAAGGCAGCAACTAATAAGGCCGGGCAGTCCAAGCATACAAATGGCCAATGCATGTATTATTCACAAACAAACACTAAACACAACCTAACACATGTTTTTTTTTAAAAAATTCTTTTTTTTTAACTAGATGCCTCTATCGGATGCAAAACTGCTATCGGAAGCCCAACTGGATTCAGATTCTCTATGTTAAGTCCCTATCGGATGCAAAAATGCTATCGGAAGGCAAACTGGACTTAGATTCTAAAGTAAGGCTCTATCGGATGCAAGAATGCTATCGGTAGCATATGGACATCCCCTAGCAAAAATGCTTCCCTTAGCACTGACGCTTGCGGATGCAGAACACATCCGATAGCGGGAGTCAATTGCACACTAATCTGATCCTAGTTGATAAAGTCTATGTGGAAAGCTTCCCATAGCCAAAACACTTGCGGATGCAAGAACCTCTATTTCCACATAGTGAGACTTCCGGAAGCAAATAGGCATCCCCAAGCACTAGTGATTTTTTTTTATTTATTTTTCTAACAACCTAAAACAACATACTAAAACAAACCTAAACACAATCCTATTTTTTTAACAAATATCTTCCCCCACACTTAAGATGTTAAACTAAGCAAAACAAGTGAGGAAAGGATAGAAACAACCTTATGGAGGCTTAAAGTTCTCTTTATACAACTTGAGCAAGTGGCCATTGACTTTGTGCACACGGCCATCTTTGAGATTCTTGATCTCAACCATTCCAAAGTCATAAGACTTGAGCACTTCATAAGGTCCTTGCCACTTGTCCTTAAGCTTGCCTCCTCCACAAAACTTGAATCTCACCCGATAGCACAAGACAAGATCACCTTCTTTGAATTGTTTCCTCAAGATGCCACTATCATGAATGGCCTTAGTCTTCTCTTTCAAAATCCTTGAGTTCTCATATGCCTCATTCCTAAGTTCATCGAGCTCACTCAAGGTCAATTGCCTTTCTTGGGCCGCGGCATCCATATCTTCAATACAAGATTTAACTGCCCAATAAGACTTATGTTGTAGCTCAACCGGAAGATGGCAAGCCTTGCCATAGATAAGCCGATATGGAGACATGTCAATAGGTGTTTTAAATGATGTTCTATAGGCCCAAAGAGCTTCTTCTAGCCTCAAGCTCCAATCTTTTCTACTAGGCTTCACTATTCTCTCAAGGATGTTTTTGATTTGCCTATTACTCACTTCGGCCTCTCCATTAGTTTGAAGATGATAAGGTGTAGAAACTTTGTGATTCACCCCAAATTGGCTAAGCAATGAAGACATGAGCTTGTTACAAAAGTGAGAACCTTGGTCACTTACCAATGCTTTAGGAACTCCAAACCGGCAAAAGATGTTAGACTTGAGAAATTTCAACACGGCCCTTGCATCATTGGCTCTTGTTGGCACGGCTTCCACCCACCTAGAAAGGTAGTCCAAAGCCAATAGGATGTATATGAAGCCATTAGATGGTGGAAAAGGGCCCATGAAGTCTATGCCCCAAACATCAAAGGGGTCACAATATAGCATCGTCATTTGAGGCATCTCATGCTTCTTCCCCAAGCTTCCAAACCTTTGGCACTTGTCACAAGACTTACAATAGTCATAAGCATCTTTGAACAAAGTAGGCCAATAGAAACCGGCCTCCAAAATCTTCCTTGAAGTCTTTCTAGCACCAAAGTGTCCTCCACAAGCTAAAGAATGACAAAACTCCAAGATGGAGGGGATTTCATCATCTTGCACACACTTCCGAATTATTTGATCATTACATAGCCTCCACAAGTGTGGCTCATCCCAAACATAATAACTAGCATCCCTCTTCAATTTTTGAGTTTGGTGTTTGTTCAAAGAGGGAGAAATGGCTTCGACAACAAGGTAATTCACAAGATGAGCATACCATGGATCTTTCTTTGCATTCAAAGCACACAATAAGGCATCCGGGAAGGTATCACAAACAAGAGAAGAATCATCAACACCTTCCACATCCAATGGCAAACGGCTCAAATGATCGGCTACTAAGTTCTCTCTTCCGGTCCTATCTTTAATCTCCACCTCAAACTCTTGTAAAAGCAACACCCATCTCAAGAGTCTAGGCTTTGTTTGTGGCTTAGATAACAAATACCGGACAGCCGCATGATCCGTGAATACAATTACCTTTGAGTGAAGTAAGTATTGCCGAAATTTGTCTAGACCAAAGACAATGGCAAATAATTCCTTCTCGGTCGTGATATAATTCCTTTGAGCTCTATCCAAAGTCTTAGAAGCATAAGCAATCACCCTAGGCAAAGAATCGTGCCTTTGGCCAAGCATGGCCCCCAAGGCCTCATTAGAGGCATCACAAGACAACTCAAAAGGCAATTCCCAATTAGGTGCAACCAAGATAGGAGGAGTAGTAAGCCTTGACTTCAACTCAACAAAAGCTTCCTTACAAGAATTGGAGAAGTCAAATTCAGCCTCTTTTTGAAGTAGATGAGATAAAGGAGAAGCAATTTGGCTAAAACCCTTGATGAATCTCCTATAGAAACCCACATGGCCTAGAAAAGACCTCAACTCCTTCAAGCAAGTAGGGAAGGGTAGAGAAGAGATTATCTCAACCTTGGCCTTGTCAACTTGAATGCCCTCTTTTGAGACTAGATGTCCCAAAACAATGCCCTTGTCCACCATAAAATGGCACTTCTCATAGTTGAGTACCAAACCCTTCTCCACACATCTAACCAAAGTCTTCTCAAGGTTTACCAAGCAAGCATCAAAACCATCTCCATAGAAGGAGAAATCATCCATAAACACCTATATGCCATCCTCCAACAAGTCATTGAAGATACTCATCATACACCTTTGGAAGGTGCCGGGAGCATTACACGAACCGAAAGGCATTCTCCTATACGCAAAGGTCCCAAATGGACAAGTGAAGGTGGTCTTTTCTTGGTCCTCCAGTGCAATAGGAACTTGAAAGTACCCGGAGAAACCATCTAAGAAACAATTGTGTGACTTCCCAGCTAATCTTTCCAACATTTGATCAATGAATGGCAATGGAAAGTGATCTTTTCTTGTGGAATCATTTAACCTCCGGTAATCTATGCATACCCTCCAAGAGTTTTGAACCCTTGTAGGTACAAGCTCTTCTTTTCATTCTTTACCACCGTTAACCCGCTTTTCTTTGGCACCACATGGATGGGACTCACCCATTCACTATAGCTAATCGGGTATATAATTTCGGCACTTAAGAGCTTCTCTACTTCCTTCTTCACAACATCAAGTATTAAGGGATTGAGCCTCCTTTGTGGTTGCCTAACCGGCTTAGCATCATTATTAAGCAAGATCCGGTGCATGCAAGTTGTAGGACTCATGCCGAGAAGATCGGCTAAAGTCCAACCCATGGCCTTCTTGTACTTTCTTAACACATCAAGTAATTTCCCTTCCTCAAGAGAAGAAAGAGAACTAGAAACAATCACCGGAAGCTTCTCATCCTCAAGCAAATAGGCATACTTGAGATTAGGTGGCAAAGGCTTCAACTCCAAAGTAGGTGGCTCAATAATAGAAGGAATAAAGGTGTGCATCTCAACTTGAAGAACTTGAGGCTCATAGGAGTTATCAACATCATTCGGCAACTCGTCAAGGTCATCAAGACAATTAGGCTTCATCATCAAATCCTCACTACAATTCGGCTTCCTCAAGTTTGAAGCCTCACAACTCATGTCTAGACTCAAATCTCCACCATCAATCAAGGTTGAGGCTTGTGGATCATCAACAAGCGCTTGCTCTTTCAAATAGAGCTTCTCTCTCAACTTGTGTAAGCGGCTTCTCCTTAAAGCATCATACTCTTCAATGTCAAACTCTTGTGCACTAGAGTTCTCAATTTTCTTGGTAAATTCACACCTTCCATTCTCCTCATGTCCTACAAAATTGAACACACTTCTCTCTTCCAAGGGGTTGTAGCTTGACATAGAAGAAATAGATGTGCAATCATCATCAAAATTATAGTGCACATGCATGGAATCCATGAATTCGGTTACTACACTTCCTATGCTAGATGAATCATTATGAACATCATGCAAGCATGTATTATAAATCAAACTAGCACAAGAATCATGATAGCACATATGAGCATCCACTTTATCAAACATGTTCAACTTAAAGGAATTAACATGCTCATCACAAATCACATGCATCAAAGAATCAACCACACTCAACCCTAAGAGAGAATAGTCCTCATGGGGGTGTTTCATGGCTTCACCTACATCAAAACTTATTATTTGATTCCCCACTTGCATTGTAACAAAACCCCCTTCTAAGCTTATCACCATCTTGGCCGTTTTCATAAATGGCCTTCCTAAGATCAAAGAATCATCCAATCTAGTGTCACTAGTCATATCTAGCACATAGAAGTCCACCGGAAAAACTAGTTCCCTAACCCTCACTAAAATATCCTCAACAAATCCAAAGGGTTTATTGATGGATCTATTCGCTAATTGAAGCACAACACTAGTATCACTCAAATTCTTCAATCCTAGTGCAAAGTAGGTGGCCTTGGGCATGACATTGATTGCGGCCCCTAAATCAAGAAGTGTCTTTCCAAAACTAAGACTCCCTATTTGACAAGGTATTGTAAAGGAGTCAGGATCTCCACACTTTTGGGGTAAATGCCCCTTCAATAGAGAAGACACATTAGTCCCTAGTTGGATTTTGTTACTTGAGTTACTAGCTCTCTTATTAGTGCAAAGATCTTTAAGGAACTTAACATACTTAGACATTTGTTTCACAAGCACAAGCATAGGCACATTAACTTCTAGCTTAGAAAACAAGTCAAGCATTTCCTTTTCCAATTCATCATCATGTTTCTTCTTAGCTAAAACATATGAATTAGGAAATGGCAAATGCTTAGGGTCAAGAGACTTACCTTTGGGGGATTCATCCCCTTCTTGAGTAGGTTGTTCTTGAGAAGAAGAGTCTCCGACTTTGAGCTTCCCTCTTGCAATCTCCTTCCTCTTAGCCTCCTTTGAGCTCTCAGCCTCATCAAGTAAGTCACCAAGGGGGATTTGCAATTCGGCCTCCACATGTAGACTATCATCAACATAGTCATTTTGAAAGCTAGAGTGGCCTTCCTTAGATGTAGCACCCTTCTCGGCCTCACAAGGTTCTTGTACCTCATCCTCTTCCTCCTCATAGTCATAAACATTGCCATATTGCCTTCCACTTCTCAAGTTCATAGAATGAATGTTTTGTGGATTAACAACCACATTAGAAGGCAATCCTCCTTTCTTTGCATCTTGCTCCGCTTTAGTGTTCAACATTTGAGACACTAAGGTGGTAACATTCTCTTGCTTCTTAAGACTCTCTTCAAACCCATTCATCTTCTCCATTAAGCTTGACATCATTTGATACATCATGTCTTGTTGAGAATTTGAAGACTTAGATGGAGGAACATAAGCTTGAGATCCCACCAAATTGTTTCTTGGAGCATGAGCTAGATCATCATTCTTCACAAATGGAGGAGGAACATAGGTTTGTTGATTCGGCCTATACCCTTGAGCATTAGGGTTAGGCTTCCCTTGATATGATCCGTAGCCTTGTTGTGATGGATAGGCATTAGAGGCTTGGAAGTTGCCTCCCCCCCCACTTAGGTTGTTGTTGTGGTTGGAAGGAATTTGGAGCTTGCCCTTGGTTAAAACCTCCCCCCTACTTGAAGTTAGGGTGGTCCCTCCAACCCTGGATTATATGTTGAGGAGTAAGGATCATACTTGGCTTGAGGCCTAGGATTGTGGTACATGGCTGCCACCTCCTCATAAGATGGACAATTGGAGGATAAATGCATAGGAGACCCACAATGATCACAAGAGGTAGCGACCAAAGCCATAGAATCATCAACACAAGTAGTAGGCTTCACAAATCTCCCATCCATCCTACTTAGGCTCTCGGTCAACCTCTCAATAGAATTATAAAGCTTGTCATCACCACTCAAAGAGGCAACCCTAGGAGCACCACCATAGGCAACATCTCGGCCATAAAAGTTTTGGTGGTTAGAGGCCATGGTTGAGAAAAGATTCCACCCCTCATTGGCCGGCAAGTTGAAGATAGAACCATTGGAAGCGGCATCAACACTCATCTTCAATTGTGGCACAAGACCATCATAGAAATATTGCACCAAGTTGGCCTTTGAAATGTTGTGATTGGGGCAAAAGTTCACCAAGGTATTGAACCGGCTCCAATATTCATAGAATGTCTCTTGAGAGAGTTGTTGAACACCGGTTATGTCTTTCCTCAACTTAGATATCTTGGAGATGGGAAAATAGCGGTCCAAAAACACCTTCTTAAGTTGCTCCCAAGACAAAGTACCATAATGAGTGGGAAGATTCAAGAGTCACTCCTTGGCTTTACCCTCCAAAGAGAATTGGAAGACCCGAAGGAGAACATCATCCAAGTTGGCATTTGGTGGCTTCATGGAGGAACAAGTATGATATAGACCGAGCAAATGAGTGTGGGCATCTTCATGTGGAAAACCTGTAAACTTAGGCAAATGAGCAAGAAGAGATCCCTTGATCTCAAAGTTAGCGGGGTTAGCATAAAAACCTTGAGGTGCAAATGATGCATATGATTGTGTGAACTCCCTCATAGGTCTATCATCATCATGCAATTGCCTACCCCCATCGAAATGATGTTCACCCTCTTGCTCTCGCCTATCATGCCTCTCATGCTCATGTTCATGCTCTCTAGCCTCTCTCGCTCATGTTCTCTATGAGCTTCTTGTCGTTCGGCCATAATGATATGATTGTCTAAAATAGTGTGATGAGAATGTAAGTGTGAAGTGTGTGGTTGTGAAGTGGATGCTTGATGTTGCTTATGAGCTTGCCTCTCTTGTTTTTTCTTTTTCTTAAGTTCTCTAAGGGTTTTGTTGATCTCCCTATTTAATGGCACTAGTGTAGTGGTAGGGTTCATACAATGTCACTGAATGCAACTAAATGCAAAAAAAGATGCAATGCAAGTTCACAAGCAAAATGGTGACTAGGGAATGAATGAATGAGTGATGCAATGGAGAATGTAAACAACCACAAATCACTTCAACTTTGAAGAATGGTCCCTGCAAAACAAACACGCAACCAACAACCAGCCAGCAAATATATCCAGTCCAAAAACAGTATAGAAACAGTCCAAAACAGTGCACAAAATTATCCAGCAAAAACAGTGCAAAACACCAATCAGCAGTTCCGCATGCAAATTCCAGAAAAACAGGGCAATTTCAAAAATTCACTTCGGACAGAAGAAAATGAGATTTCTGGCAAATGATATATCAAATTAAAGCTTGGATCTTCTAGTTTTACCAGTTAAAACAGTTTTAGAAAAGTCGCTCTATATTTTTCCCAGTTTTCAAAACAGTGAACCGGATAAAACAGGATTTCCAGAGCAATATTCCAGCACTTAGCACAAAACTTCTCCAATTATTTTCCAGCAACTAAAGGCCAACTAGAGCAGCCAATACACAACAAAACAGTCTCAAAGGTCCAGAATAGCAAGGATCAAAGGTCCAGAATGCACAAAATCAGATTAATACTCAAAATCACTAAAGTAGCCGAATTAATACCAACAACAAAAACTAAGAAAATGCAACTAAAAACCTAAGACAGGGAAGAAATCAACCAAACCGGCAACGACGCCAATTTGATTAACTCTTTTTGTCGCCTAAAAGAGCTAAGCAAATAAAAACTAGAATTAACTACAATAGCTAGTAGCAAGTCCTAGGTCAATTTCACAATTTGGTTAATTCACTTGCTAAGGTCAAATAATCACAAATTAACAAGGTTGTTGAGAGTATTGAGTTTAAGCTACAAACTACAATTTAAATTGCTAAAATATAAAAGTAACCGAATGGAAAATGTGAAGAAATGAGTTAAGAAATCACCTCCTTCTCCAAGTACTTAGTGCTTTGATGAATTAGACCTCATACACTTGTTTCACTTAATATAAACTAGTTAAATCCTTGAGATCTCTTTAATCAAAGAAATCTACAAACATTTAACTAATTTAATCAAGCCTAAAGCTCTTTCAAGCCAAGAACATACCTAAAGCAACATTAAGCACTAGATCTAGTACTTAAGAAACACATTCATTCCACAAATGTAAGAGGAGCAAATCGCACACACATACATGTATGAAACTACAAAAACTAAGCTTAGGTTTTCATGTCCTTAACACAAAAGAGAGATTTCAAGCCACAATGAAGTAAAACACCTAAAATAAAGGTGTTCTAACCTATACAAGCCTAAATCAAGGACATACATAGGCAAAAATATACATCTAGCTTGAAACCTAAAAGAGCAAATTACAAGTATATGAAGCCAAATGTTGAGTTCTTCAAGCACTTTTCCTTGGAGAAGAAGGAGAGGAAGCTTAGCCGGTCATGGAGATGTGGAAATGGAGGAAGGTTGCGTGAGTTTCCATGGAGGAATGGTGAAGGCCGAGAGGTTTTGTGAAGGAGATGAGGATGGAAGTTGAGAGAAAATGTTAGAAGAGAGAGAAAGTGGAAAGTGAGAGATGTCAAAAATGAAGTGGTAGTTGGGATTAAGTAAGTGGGTTAGTTGGATGATGAGTTGGCAAATGAGGATTATGAGTTGTCAAAAAGATATTTTGATGGGTAATGGAGAGGTTTGGCCGTGAGGGTGAAGCTAATGAGAGGGAGGGGTAATTTCGGTATTTAGGTAAAAAGGTGTATGAATGTGGTCCTAAATGGGGTCTAGGTACATCTCCAAAGGTCCCTCCTTTTTCTCCAATTGATTGTGCTTACTCTTTTGCCCTTAATGAAGCTCTCCATTCAAATTTGAAATTGGAGCCAAATTTACTCCATTTGGAAAGATGCTTCACTTTTGCCTTTTTCTTCCTTTTACCAAAAATGGTAAAGTTGCTTTATGTCACATGCCTTGTCATCTAGCCTCCTCCTTGCCACATAAGCTCCACCAAAGCTCCACCAAGGGTGTGTGGGGCCCACGTGGGACCCCCCTACATTAAAATATCATCAAATAGTCAAAATGACCAAAATACCCTTGGTTTCTTAAAATGCAAGTATTAAGACTAATATTCTCCAATAAATTCCAATAAGCATGCGCAATAAAATATGCCAATAATGATCAAATATATCAATTAAATCACACTAATTAAGCTCAATTGCACATGCTTAAACATATAAAATTAGGTCTAATCACAGCCTAAGAATCTGAAATAAATTCACTTTCTAATTATGAGTTGTACTTTCATGCTTCCAAACGGGCCATAATTTATAAAGATAAGAAAATTAGTTTTGTGTTTGTGAAAAAATGCACAAGCATTTCATTTAAGCAAACATTATTTAATCATTTATATAAGAACAACTCCTTGATTAATACTAAATATCTTTATCAATATTGGCAATAATTATTAGGAGAGTTGGAAGAAAAAAATTATAAAATTTATTAATAAAATAAACTGAAAAGTTACATGTAAGAGGTAAGCCAAATTATATATTAAACTTTTATTCAAGATAAGTATCATGCACAAGGATATCTAAATTCCGCTTTGTTTATAAACGTAGATAGTACTGCATGTAATTTTCATATACCAAGATATTCAAAATGTGAATTTCTTTTAGAAAATCCTATCCTAGCTTTGTTAAACTTTGTGAATTTCATATACCAAGATATCCATTATACTCTATTTGATCCTAAATATAAGAACTATTTTGACCTTTCTAATGGAATTTAAGGAAGTAAATTAGACAATTAAAGTATAACATATAACATAAGTAAATAAATAATAAGTTAGTTTATGAGTATAATAAATTAGTTTTGAGGGAAACATAATTATAGATATTTTAAAATGATTTATTTTGCATGGGATAATCATCAATCACTTGTAGCTACATATATGTCAATAATATCATATAAAATCTGTACAGTGAGTCATGAAATATAATATGTATGTGATGATCAAAATATCTTGTTATTAACCATTGTATGCAATAAGACACGAGGCTATCTTATAAAATAAAAATTCTCTAAGAATTGATACTAGTGATTTCCGATATGTGCGGGACACATATATAGGGTCAACTTAGTTATATTTTACAAGGCCTGCGTTTTGCAAATAATGTCTCAAAATATATACTCCCTCTGGTTCTAAATATAAGGCCTAATTGACTTTTTCTAAAAAATCTTTAAAAAGCAAAATAAGTTAATTATAAATTGATTTACCTAATTTTTTCCCTTAAACTAGTTTATTTTACCTATAAACTAATGGATAATTTAAAAATATATCAAATATGTCATCATTTAATAACCTATTTCACAACCTTAATCTCTCCAAAAAAAAGTCAATTAGGTCCTATATTTAGGACCGGAGGTAGTATTATTTTTGAAACTTCAATTTCCTAGATAAAGTCTTTACGTATATTAATTACTAATGTCCAAAAGTTGGATAGGACGGCTCATGATTAAGGGTTAAATCACTACAATTTTTTTATGAAATGCAAGATGCTTATTTATTGCTAATTTCACGATATACATGTTATTTTAACACATTTTCCTATAGCTTTACATATTTTGGGTGGTTTTCATACTTAACTTGACGAACAAATGACAGGAAAATGTGCCAAAATTTACAGTTAGATTGAAATTGTTGGAATATTGATTTGAATATGAATATTTTGCCCACTTTTTGTCAACTTTATCTTTTGTAGATTTCTTAGCTTTTTAGGTTGTTGAATTTGGTTAATTGAGCCACATTTGATTGCATCAAAGCTAAAATCAAGGGGGGCAAGGAATGAAGCTGAAAAAGGGCAAAAGCATTCGCTGTAGCCAAGGATAAATAGTAAACTGCAATTAAGAGTAACAGAATTTTGAAGTAAAGACTTTCTAGCTGCAACCATGGTAAAAAATTTGTTGCAATGAAAACTCTAACAAAATGCAAAATTATCCTTCAGATAAAAAAATAGGGCTTCAAAAGGGGTCCAACTCCTAAACGAAAGAAATCGACTTGGGACTTTATTTGGGGCTACAGAGCATTTCTAAGCTAGGACTTTGGAGATTTTCAATGATATTTTCAAGTGGAGTTTGAAGATTTTGAAAGATTAATTCAACATTATTTCTTTTACTTTTTCTTATTTTTCTCTCTTTTCTCTTTGTAATTTCTATTATGGCAGTTGAATATTTCTCTTGGGTTTGTAACTCTTTCTCTATATAAATAGATAAATTTCCATTCTATGATTATTTTGAACCTTTGTATGGATTAAGACTTGATTATTCCTCTCTTTTAGTATTAAATGTTGTGTGTGGGTGTGTGAATTTTATCCTTATATTTGATCATACTTCTATGTGTATGGCTACCATCTAGATAGATTTTTTCATAAGGATTTGACTTGAGAGAGCTAATCCATGTGTAGAAATTGATTAAAATAACGTTTGACCTGAAAAAATTATGAATCTAAAAGGGACATTTTAAACACTAAACCCTAAACCCTAGAACCCATATTATGAAGCTAAAAGGGACATTTTAGGATAAAAGCAAACATTTTGGAAGATAAAGTTTATTGGTGTTCTATACTTAATTAGTACCAAAATAAATCTCTCATTTAGCTCTTCTAAGTAGGACAGGAGGAAATATATTCTTTCCAATAATTCGTTGAGACCAAAAAAGTATTTAACTTGACTATTTCTTATCATATGTAGAAAAATTTGGGACTTCTTTTTCAAATATATTCTTTCCACATCAAATGTATAAAAATTAAATGATACAATAAATATGGGCAGTAAGAAAGAGAATTTTAATATAGGACACAAAAATGAAAGGAATGATCGAGCACGACCTTACATATAATGAGAAAATCAAAACCCTCATAAACACATCATATTTAGAAGTGGAGAGGACAAGTTTCATGTCGAAAGTGAGTGGTCGATCTTAATATTAAACTGCAAATCCAAATCAAGGATGAGATCAATTTAAGCATATCAACCCTGTTTTAACGAAGGGATGTTGGGGACACTTACAATTTGCAGTACACACATATCATAATGTACATGTGTGGGGTATTAAATTAATGATTGAATTGATTGCTACAAAGAATAGGTAAATTGAATGAGAGGCAAGAAGGTGGGTGGGAAGCAATGAACACTCAAAACGTTAGAATACAAAGAAAACAAAAAAGAGTGTTATAGCATAACATTTAGATTGCAGGGGCCCACCTTGCTCGAAATTTTTTCATTTTAAAAACCAATTTTTATTGTTATGATTCAGAAACAAAATTTTATTTTTTTTTTGGTGAAAAAAACAAAATTTTACTCCCTCCGGTCCCTGATATAAGAGCCTAAAATTTGAATGGTTTTGGTCCTTAATATAAGAGCTCAACCCACATTCTTTCCTCATTTAATGCGTTTTTTCCTACTTTGCCCCCATTTTTCTTTCATATTTATTAATGCTTATGTATTCTCTCTCTTAAAAGTATCATAATAAACATGGGCAATATTGAAAAATAAACGTTCAGACACTCAACTAACATTCACATGTATTAGGGACCAGAGAGAGTATTTGATAAGCCCTACAAACGGCCATAGTCTTGATGAAATGGAATTGTAGAGAAACGAGGCAGTCCTCTCTTATTAACAGTGAAAACAACAGGTGAATGACCCAAAGCTAATAGCTCCCATGCACACGTCCCTTTCCTCTCTTCCTTCCCATATACACTCTCTCTCCCCCTCCTTCCTCCTTCCCTCCACATACTCTCACATACATACGCAGTTGCACGCACATCCATTGCTGGAAAAGGCTGTCTTAACATCACTGCAATCTGCTGACATTATATGCAATAAAGCGAAGAATGCTTGAAGCCATATTTAAAACTTGATGAAATTCAGATTTTGAGGTTGTATCAAGGCTGTTTTAAATTGGCGGGTTGGATAGCTAGGTGAGCTTTACAATCAATTTGTTTATTCAATATGAAATACTTTCAAAATCAATCCAAGTTGGAACCAAAAAATGGCAAAATCACTAAATAAAGACAAAATGGTGGATAACTTATATAAATCGTCAAGAATTAATAGAAATTTATTTCTTTCACAGTTTATATGATTTATTTCCAATTGTTGAAGGGTGGAAAGTTACGGCTTGAAGCTACATATGGAATTAAACCCACAACTTCTCAATAATAGGAGATATCTTATTTCTATACTACAAGATCTTTGATGTTCATTTGAGATCATAAACAGAGAAGTAAGAATATTAATTTATTAATGAATATAATGTTAACTTTATTGGATCACAGCTCGACGATAGCCAATATATTAGTGTAAAAGTTAGGCATATGAAATTTTTATAAAATTAATATTTCATCCATATATGCATTTTAGATTGCCGTTTTAGAATCATTATATTGACTTCTAAATCATAGTTATATAATTTAAACAAAAGTAATGCAAAAAGAATGTGATGATATGAACACGCTGTATTAAAGGGGAATATCGTATTTATTTATGCTGCTATTATATGAGTTCGTTGTAGACCCTAAATGACTAGACAGTCTCTCTAGATTGTTTTAACCATATATAATTTCTCTAGACTTGGATCTTTGTGAGTTGTAATGTACTTTTCAATTAATTTCATCCTTTCGATGCTATCTCCTTGATCTGCGATGAGACTAGATTCTAGTGTTAAAACTTGTATATATGATCTAAATCTAATTTATCTTTACACACACACACACACTTTAATTTCCTACTTTTCCGATACCGATTTAAAATTAACTGAACTGATTTGAGTAACGTCTTATCAATTCTGTTTTTTGAACTGAAGGTAACTACTAATCATATAAAAATCGGGTTTTAATGTCTTTCATCATGACCCAAAATGATATACTGATGAACCATTTTATCTAAAATATAGATGGCTAGTTTTAACACTGCCTTTAACAAAGTTACACACACTACAAAAGTTCTTTAATTTATATTATGAAACCACAGTTTACAAATTTTATGCTAAAAATTCCTTTTTGAAATCATCACAAAATTTAGGCTTCGTTGAGCACAAAGATTATCTAAGAACAGTAGTGCTATTAGAGGCAGAGAATGTTTAAGTGGATCCTTCCACCGCACATCGGATTAAACTATTGAAATAGAAAGACAAATCAAACATATTTATAATTAAATCATATTTAAATATAGTATCAGAGTAATTAATGGAATGAAAAAGTAAAAGAATACATAAAAAATTTTGATACTAAAAAAAATCTGTACAACCACAGGAAAATAAAAAATTAAATATATGACCATATATATAGGCCTTTGAGACCAATAAAGTAGTACAATCTGAAAACTACAAGATGAGAAACAAAAGTAATCATGAGAATCTTAAGAAGTAAACATTAGTACCACAATGAAAGATTATTTAAGGGTAAATATTTTGAGATAAGTCCCATAAAATGTGCTTGAACTTTTGACATAGGAATTAAGATTAATCTAGGGCGCGCGCGCCCACACACACACGCACAATCAATTTTATTTCAACAGAATAGAAATCTCTCTGAAACCAATTAATTGTTATATACACAAATACTATGATTCAAATCCTCAACTAATTTTTTAAGTGACGAGCCTCTAACACTCATGCCATTGAATTGCTGGTTGTTAAAGCAATATAATGATCGTTGAATTCATAATATCCTAAGATGACAACAGAGTGCATTTGGGTTCATCTTATAATTTTTAAAAAGCTCTTTCAATATGATCTCTAATTAAATTTTCCAAACTAAAATTTCTACTTAAAAACTTTTTCACTTATTAACTTAGTAGATATGCTTTGACTTGAAACGATGCAATATCTATAACTTTGTTTTCTTTTCAAAAAATTTTTAGTTTTATTTTTTATCCTTTGAACAAGTTAGCCGTTTTAATTTTTTTTAATTCAAAAGTCTACTTAACTGGACTGAATTGATTACGTTAAAGTTCACATATTGAACTAACAATTATTAGAAAACATGAAAATTTGAAAGTATATAATCCAAAAATAAAAGTGGAGAGCATTCAATTAGGAATTGAATAAGACGTACATAGAGATCCTTTTTTTTTTGTTACCCAAGGGTATCCCCACCCACGTGTCAAGTGAGACTAATCCCTCGCTGTTCTGAAGTCTCATATAGGGGGTAGACAGCTGGCCTGTGAATTTGCTCCATTCGCAAGAGTTGAGGATCGAACCCTCAACCACTTGCTTAAGGGACGAGAGTACTTACCACTCACGCCAACCCGCCAGGTTAGACGTACATAGAGATCCTTGCCCCATCTAAGAACAAACTTTCTTTGGATATTGAAATTATTTATAATCCAAAATTCATATTTATTTATTTTATTTTATTTTTTAACCACGCATATATTTGATCACATACTACAGCTTAAATCAAAAACCACTTTTGGCTAATAAATCACAAATCCATTTTGTAAATTTTATAATTTTGATTGAGCACCAGATTCTGTAAGTTTTGAAATTTTGTTTATAATACTCCCTCCGGTCCTAAATATAAGACCTAGTTGACTATTTTTGGAGATGTTAAGGTTACAAAATATTTTATTAAATTATAACATATTTGATATATTCTTATATTAGTCATTAGCTTATAGGTTAAATAAACTAATTTAAGGAAAAAACTTAGGTAAATCAATTTATAATTGCCTTATTTTGCTTTTTTAGGATTTTCCAAAAAAGTTAACTAGGTCTTATATTTAGGACCAGAGGGAGTACTATTCATAAACATTTAAAGCCCATCCATCAAACTCTTTTCAATGATCATAATCTATCTTATGTTGTAATTTTATAACACTGCAGGACTATGATTAGAATATAAATTAAACATCAAATTTTAAGAAAAGATTATTTGAAATATGAATAAAAGTTTAATTATTTAAATTTATGATTTACGAGCTAGGTAATAAGAGTTTTCCTTATACGGTAAATGTCGTACCTTAATCAATATTTTCTATCAAATTTGAAGTTTTCCTAACACTTATCCAGTTACCCCTTTCATGAGAATTCTATCCAGGAGCAGCTTTAAATATAAATAGGTGAATTTCAATGCAAATGATTTGAGGAAACAAACACATATATTTTACGAATAATTAACTAAAATAATTTATACATTTGAGAAAATCTTTCTTGAAACCTGAGTGGCAAATCATTAACTATCCACCAAATTAAAATTTACCAAACTAAGCATAAGGTTGAATTTAACACGGCCATTTACTTTTATTAAAATTGTTCTCTTATCTCTTCAATTAATCATCTAACCTTTATTAAATAATGATGTGATTTGGTATATTCAAATTGGAAAGACCATAATTCATCGTGCAACTTTTATAAGTTTATGTAAGAATTCCCTTTACATTTTAGAAACAAATCTTTTTTTTTATTACAATTTTAGAACCAAATCTATTAAACTAGATTGTTAAAAAACAATCTATTCAACTAGCTAGATCAAATAATAAATGTATTTTCACTATCAATTTATTTCATACTTTCCTAAACTTTGACCATTATAAGCCTTTTTTTAGTAATTTGAGTTATTAGAACCTTTTATACTTATTTATGTACATAAGAGAAATGAATGAATGACACAACAATAAAAGAGTACAAACCTCAAGAATTAGATTAGTTAGCTGAGGTTGTTTTACTATAATCACAAGTATTGAGTTCATGAAGTAGGAATGCAACATCTACGCGCTAAAGACATTAACCTCAATGACTCTTATTATACCTTGATTTGAATTATTTTGGGGTTATTGATTATCTTGAAAGATGACGGGCCATTTTGAAGGATAAATTAAAAAAAAAAGGGTAAAGTTGATAGGGTCAACAAATTACGAGGTCTACCGAACCGGCAATTACTTTTGGGGGAATACAAGGGTTTCTCTCTCACGCACTCACAACAACACTCAACAATGATTGGCAAAAAAAAAAACAACACTCAACAATGACCAGACCACACACAAAAGATTCATAGGAGCAGATTCATCATCTCTCTTTCAAAAAAAGCCCCCACCCTTCTCTCTGATAAGTCAATCCCATCAATCAAATCAAACCAAGCATCTGAACTCAGATAGAGAGAGAGATCTAATCAATCAATCACAAAACAAAAGAAGAAACAAACATGTCCTCCTCATCCACTGCCTCCTTTTCACCGGACCAGCACCTCGTCTCTTCCTCCGACCAGCTCTGCTATGTCCAATGCAGCTTCTGTGACACTGTCCTCGCGGTACATATATGCATATATGCACACACACTGTTCTTCTTCTTCACAGGCATATGACCTAATTTTATTGCCTTACATTCCCAGGTGAGTGTTCCTTGCACCAGTTTATTCAAGACTGTTACTGTAAGATGTGGTCATTGCACCAACCTTCTCTCTGTCACTGTCAATATGAGTGGCCTCCTTCTTCCATCTCCCAATCAGCTTCATCTCGGACACAGTTTCTTCACTCCCCAGAATCTTCTGGTATACATAATCGAAGCTAGCTTGATTTTGTTTTCTATTCTTGTCCTTCTATAAAAAGTGTTCCTCCAAGTATTTACTGTATGTATATAATTTTCTCTCTAACAAAGTGACATACCAAGCTATTCTTAACTCTCTGCAGACATTTCTCAGGCACAATTGATACTTCTTTTTTACAAATCTGCTTCTTTAATATATATATATATATATATATATATATATATATATATATATAAGCTAAATTTGAAGTTATGTTATGGAACCGAAACTATTAAACTATGTAAAATGTTGCTGAACTTTTGATTGGACAACTTTCAGGAGGATATTCGATGTGCACCTTCATCAAATATGCTGATGAGTCAGCTGCAAAATAACCCAAACGATTCTGTTATGGCTATGAGTACCATGAGAGGACGACCTGAGGAAATTCCTAAGCCTCCACCAGCTAACAGACGTGAGAATTATCTACAATATCTTTTATATTTCATTTTTGGGTTGTTTAGGGTTTCCTTTTTTCTTTGTTGTTTCCTTTTTAAATTAACAGCAGGTGGGGGTATTCAGAGATTCTTCTTCTGAGTCCACCAAAGGAAAGTTAAGAAAAGGGGAAACAATCTGCTGATCAATGGAACCCTTTAATCTAAAGCTTTATAGTGACCAATTAACCAGTAGACCGAAAAAGTAAGCAAAAGTTGTTTCCCCAACAAAGCTCACTTGTCAATCTGGAACAGTGGACTGTGTCTGAAAGGGTTTTGGTTTACATGCTTCAAGTGGCATGAGAAAGAAAAATCTCCACAACATTTTTTTCTCATTATTGCTTGCATTTTTACTTCACCTGAACTCGTTATTATTGTCTTATAATTTACTTATTGGTCCCCCAATGGAAGGCTATAAATGAGTTCTAAATTTCATGACTGTAAACATTAATATTTCAAACCATTCGAAGTGCATGATTATTGATGTTGTAGCTCCTAAGTAAAATTAAATTTTAAAAAATAAACAACTCAATAAACTAAGTTAGTCCTTTAATTTTGACTCTCATTTATGTCTATATATGTGTCTTTACTTACACAATGACTCACCTATAATGATGAATTCATGGAGATTATGATTTAATGATGAAATGATGATGAGGTAATGATTGGGGGGGGGGGGGGGGGGGGGGTGGGTGAGTGTGTGTGTGTGAGAGAGAGAGAGGGGGGGTGTTTTAAATTAGGCAACAAGGTCAGCGATTTGGTATTGGTATTTGTGTGCTTGTGTTGGACATTGATGTGAAATGTCTCTGTTGTGCATGTCCAGCTCCAGAAAAGAGACAGAGAGTTCCATCTGCTTACAATCGCTTCATCAAGTAAGTTTTCATGTCATTTATTGTTTTTAATCTTGATTATATATTCTTATCAAAGGCTTATCGTTAACATTTATCAACAAAAAAAAAGGCTTATCGTTAACCATTGTTATGTGGATTCTATGACTATTTCGGCCAAAACATTTTCAGATAATTATAAGAAAGTAATTGAATATAATAAATGGAAATACTCCTGCTTTTTTCATTGAAAAACAGTTTTACACTTGAACCAAAAGGCTGAATGAGCATGTGTATATTCCTCGCCCAGATTATTAAAATAAAAGTTTTTGTTTTGCTTTGATGCTAGAATTAGTAAAATATATATAAATTTGCGAATGACTTTTTAAGTTAACGTCATGCAAATTTTAGGGACGAGATACAACGTATCAAAGCTGGAAATCCTGATATAAGCCACAGAGAGGCTTTCAGTGCTGCTGCAAAGAATGTGAGATCCAAGAGTATTTTAATTTAGTCGTATGTTAAATTTAAGAATATTAATTACACACATACATACTGATTCCATTCCTTTAATCTTCTGAATTTTTATTTTATATAGCTATTTAATGTTGTTTTTGGGTTCAAGTATAGCTATTTACAAATACAAATGTTTTCCAGAAATTACTTTCTATATGATTTTTTAGACCATCCTTTATGTTTTGGATGTATAGGACATTTTATGTTCATTTTCAATAATCAATTTAATTCTAAGAAAATTACTTGTCCATTTGATGGATGCTATTTTTAGCTGTTATTTTATGATGATTTTATTTACATAATGTGTTTATCTTTAATGAAAAATTAATATTTCAAATAAATTATCTCAATATCTTCAAATAATTGACGTTTTAAACGAATATATATTGACAGAATCTAGGTTCTGTTTTTTAAAATGGATTTTTTTTGTTTCTTGGGTGTTTAAATTTTTTGTTTTATGGGTATCTTGATTTGTGCCTTTCAGTGGGCCCACTTCCCACACATCCACTTCGGACTGATGCCTGATCATTTTCCCGTGAAGAAAGCTAATGTCCGCCAGGTACTACTACAAAACCAATCAAATCTAGTTTATTTTTCTTCTTTTCTTCTGACACAACAAATGAACCCAGAAAAATAATACTCCCTCTGTCCGGTGATATAGATTGAAGTTAACTGAATAATAGATTCTTAAAATTTGGTTAAAGTTAGGTAAAAAAAATGCTTGTGTTGGAGACAATTTTGCATTGTTGTTAGAGTCAAACCGAGTTGGATGGTCCAACCGGTCAGATCATCACCCACCCTCTATAACGATACAGGTCATATAGGATAACTTTTTGCAGTTCAACCGAGTTGGGCCGTTTCGAGCCGGTTGTTTGAACGAGAACCGGCTTAAAATGGAAACCAGAATGGTTGAATCGGCCAGCTCAAGCCCAATATTTTTTCGGTAGAAGAGAGATTAAATCGCAAATCCCAAAAAATTGCAAACTCAATATTTTTTAAGCGTCTATTCTTTTTATGATATATATTATTGTTTATTTTACTAGAAAAATATTATTTATTCCGCTCTTTTCCACAGGTAAATACAAAAAATTGATTTATTTCCTAAGAACCTAATTTCTTGGTGAATGATCTCTTATTAAAAATTAAGAGATTAAACGATCACAGTATATATTTGAAAGTAATATAATTTTTCTTTAATTATTACGTCATCTATTCTATAATCGGTCTGTTCAATCCAACTGTGTGAATCGTGACGCAGAACCCCTTCGTTTCGCCTTCCGATCCGTCTTTAAAAGGAAGAAAAGGAATGTATGAGGAATAAATGATATGTTTTGGTTGGAGTTTCATATCTCTCTCAACTCTCCAAAAATAAGGTTGACACAACTTTGTAAAATTTTTTTATTATGGGACGATCGACTATTGGAAAAAATACATTTATTATGTTGACAAACTCAAACATTAACGTATATTTTAGGACAGGAAATGTAAAAAAAAAAAACTTTGACATATATTATGGGACAGAGGGAGTAGTATTCTTTTTTGAAAAAATCTTCTAAAATTATTTAAGAAAATTTCACTTTTTTTATGTAGATATTTAATATTAAAAAACCCTGAAAATAAAACCTCCTAAAATTTGCTTGGTGAATTTCATTACCATCTATAGTCATATAAAATCAAACAATTCCAAAACAATTATGAATGTTTTTGGAGCTATTTGGTAAGTATTAAATAGGGGGTTAAGTGAAATTCTTCCATATAATTTTAGTAAAGGAGAAAAATAAACAAGTAAACAATAATACGCCCCATTCTTTTTTTTTTAACTAATAACACATCTGTAGTGAAGCCTCATATCTCAATTTTCCTTTATGTATGACACATCAAAATTTATTTTCAAGCTTAAGTTTTTAAAAGGTTCAAATATTTGTTGGTACAGGAAGGAGATGACGTGCTTATGAAAGATGATTTTTTTGCTCCAGCAAACGTAGGGGTTTCCCCATTTTAAGAGCTATATAATCGTCATTTAAGGTTTTCTGGCACTCTTGTCGTGCTAAGCAATGAAACTATATATGACTCTCTGGTATAAGAATTGTTGTTGAGCTCGTTTTCCGTAATGTTCAAAGCTGTTTATCTTAATTATATGTAAAAAGAATTGTTGATGGAAGAGGATTTCACAGATTCTGTGATTCTGTGAAAATAAGGAGCTTAAGTTTTTTTTTAGGAAACCGAAAAACTAATGATAGATGCCACATTCGAGCTTAAGATTGAGCATTAAAAATCATCCTGAAGGCTTGTGAATTACATGGGTAACAATATTTGGATTTTTCTAGAATGGTAGATGTTTTAATTGAGTCTTTTAATTAGTTGTAATTTCGTCAATATTTTTTTTCCATCATTTTGAACATAGTTGAATTCATGTGGGATAGCCAGTGTTGGGGGGAAGGAACCAATTTTTTTGGTTTATATTTTCTTTAACATATTTATTGGTCACATGATCAAAAGGTCTTTCCATACCTGACTTCGGAAGAGTAAATAACTAAATATGGCGGAAGTACATCGACAATCTGTTCTTTCTTTATTTTTTCTTGTGTTAAACCAACTTTTGGTCCCTATAGTTTGGTCTGATTTGGGTTTTAGTCCCTGAAGTTTAAAAGTGGAGGTTTTGGTCCTGTAGTTTAAATCAGTTTTGGTTTTAGTCCCTATACTTTCAAAGAGGAGGTTTTGGTCCTTGAAGTTTCATTTTATTGAAACAAATGGTCCCTCTAGTTTGAAAAGTAAGCAAGTTTATATGGAAAAATAAATTATAAATATATTATTAAAATAAATTAATTATTTTTTTTAAAAAAAGAAAGTCTTCCTCCAATCTTTCCCAAAATACCCCTCCCCCTCCACGTCACCACAAGCCTAAATCAGCACCGCCGCCGCGTACGCCTCCAGCTTCTCCACCACCGCACCTCTACTCAAACCACTGCCTTTCCTCGCAATCACAACACACCCTATAACACTCACCCTCATCTTCACAACACACGATATCAAGTAAAATGTCCAAAACATCATGTACGAATTTCAGACAACGAGCCCTCACGTGTATTTTTTTTATAACTTGATAATCTAATGAAAATATTTTAGACAATCAATCCATTTTGCTTAATTTGTACTTAAATAAAATTTGCAGTTTTATTAGCCCAATTTTATGAGACCAAAAGATATCATTTCAACTCATAACTAAATTAGTCTTAAAAACCAAAAGAATGAATAAGAGGTGTGAATGTGAATGTGATGAGACAAGAGGGCGGGAAATTAATCAAATTATATTAGATAATCTGAAGAAGCTGAGAGGAGAAAAAATTGCAGAATGAAGAAGAGGCGTGAAATGAAGCGAGGCCCAATGATTCTACAACCCAAGAGACAAACAAACAAATGTGCTCTCCCCCAACTAGTTAAGTCAAAAATGAGAGGCTAATCATTAGCAGGTTTGAGGTAGAGAGCTTCGCCGGAGGTTCCCCCTTTGCCTCATCAGCGGAGGAGTCTTGCCTGGGGATGGTTTTGAAGTGATGAAGTGATAAGAACTCAACTCTACACTGTTGAATATGAAGGTTTAAACACTATATGCTTTAGATGTGGGACCTACGGCCATTCCCAAGAATCAGCAAGAGAACTCCAAGCAAGACCCAGCCTCACCGAACCTGTCGACGGCGTCGATGGGGACACCTCCGCCGGAGGGGGATGTAACACCACAACCTTCGCCATTGATGAGTGTTTCAGGGGTAAATGTGGAATCTCACTTTGGAGAATGGATGAAAGTCAAGCCTTTCCCTAAAAGGAAACCACAAAAGCCTGAAACTTTAAAGCCTCAAATGCCTAAACAAGCTCAGCCTACTAAAGGTGCGAATAAGGCAGAAGGGAGAGGTAACGGCTCCCGATTTGACGTGTTAAGAGAAGAAGAGACAAAAATCTCTTTTAATGCCTAGTCAGAGGTTTTAAAGAGAAAGGGACCCGAGCAAATATGGAGGAAAAAAGATGGTACCATAGCTAATCCTTTTCAGAAAGATACACAATTAAAGCCACGATGGGAGATGCCACCGCCTACTTTTTGCTTCGGCGAGACCAGTGAGGAAAGAGAAGCTCCAAATTTTGGGAAGGATGTGAGGGAAAAAGTTAACGTGGATGCAGAAGAGAGAGAACCGGTCAAACCTAAGAGAGTGAGTAAGAAAAAGCAAGAGAAAAAAGATGTTATAAGTGAGAAAGGCCCCACGTTTGTGGGCCAGGAAGAGCACTCAAGCCCAACCACCCTCATTAAAGTGGGTAAAAAAAGAATGGCATTATCCAGGCCCAGAATTACCTCGCCACTGTTAAAAAAGAAGCAACAAGGAAGAGCCCATGAGGTAATTATTGGATCTGATATGGAGAGAAGAGTACTTAATTTTAATGAGTTTAATGTGCAACCTGAAGGTGACCCTTCGCCAAGCTCTAGTATGACTAGTTCTCTCAACCACAAACAACCTCAACCTTTACAGAACTTCGACCACCACTCTACCCCTCCAGTCCTCCAAAGCAACGTGACTGTTGGGGAAAATACTCAAGCTAATCCTGAGCATAGAGTTTTGTGTTTCGACTCACACGATGAGGCTAAGATGGATAAAGTTGATGAACCTGAAGGGACAGAGTTGTCTAACTCCGGCCAGTAGCATGCTGCTTTCAGGTGACTCCCCTCCATCCTTTTTTAATGCTTATGAATATTTTAGCTTGGAATTCAAGAGGAGCAGCATCGCGGACTTTTCCGGGCAGAGTCCGAGAGATTCAGAAATGGAATCAAATTGATGTTTTGATCCTTTGTGAAACTAGAGTGAGCGGGACCAGGGCTGACACCATTTGTAGAAAACTGGGTTTTAGTAATTGGATGAGAATTGAAGCAACGGGGTTTGCCGGAGGCATTTGGCTACTTTGGAATAATGATACTATCTATTTTCATTATCTCTCTTCCTCCACCCAAGCCCTTCATGTCAGGGGCAATCACAGGAAAGAAAATAAAACCTTCATTCTTTCTTGCGTTTATGCGGAACCTGTTCCCCACCTGCGTAACAGTCTTTGGGAGGAACTAATCAGTATGAGCTTGAGATATGATGACCCCTGGATAGTTATGGGAGATTTTAATGCTTACCTTTCTAGTGGTGATAAGATCGGTGGAGCTAGGCTCAATACTCAATCCATGAGGCAGTTTGGGGAGTGCATATCCAGGGCTGAATTGATAGAAACTGAAGCTGTTGGAGATAAGTTTACTTGGGAGAGGGACCTCTTGAAAGAAAGAATCGATTGGGCCTTTACTAATCATGCTTGGATCCAGAATAATCCTCATACTAAGGTCTACCATCTGAGTAGATATGGGTCCGACCACCGCCCTATCCTCCTCAAATCAGCCCCATCTCCTCAGATAAGACAGAATCACCATCATTTTCGGTGCAATGCATCTTGGTTTTTAGAGGACGATTTTGCTGATATTATAAGGGAGTGTTGGGAGCCGAGAGATTGGGAAGAGAAGATCTCACAGTTCACCAGGAAAGTCAGCCGATGGAGTAAATATAGGGGAAATAATTTTACCCAAAAGAAGACAGACATTTTTAGAAGAATTGAAGGAGTGGAAAGAGCTAGAAAGCGTCGGGACAACCAATTCCTTGCCCAAACCGAAAGAGAGTTATGGAAGGAGTACAACAAACTTCTATCTCAGGAAGAATTGTCGTGGTACCACAAGTCTCGCTGTCAATGGCTTAAATGGGGTGACAAAAATAGCAGATTTTTTCACACTACAGCTTCTGTTAGAAAGAGGAGAAATACCATAGAGAGCCTCAAGAATGATAATGGTGACTGGATCTCCAATCAAGAGGGTCTAAAAAGACTTGCTTGGGATTACAATAAGGAACTTTTCAATGGCGAGAGATTCATAAGAACAAATGTCATCACCTATTCTGGATTCCCCCAACTATCAGAAGAACATAAAATTGTTTTGAGAGGATCCATTAATGAGGAAGAAATCAAGCGAGCTACTTTTGATATTGGGGGGTTTAAAGCCCCTGGGCCAGATGGGATTCAAGCAATTTTCTACCAGGAATATTGGCACATTGTCGGCCAATCTGTCACCGATATGGTCAAGAGCACTTTTGAGAATCCTGGGAGCGTGTGTCGGATCAACAATACAAATATTGTGCTTATCCCGAAGACAGATACCCCGGAGTATATTCGGGGCTTTCGGCCTATCTCCCTTTGTAATGTGAGCTACAAGGTCATCACCAAACTCCTTAGCAACCGGCTAAGACATGTCATGAGCACCTTAGTGGGTCAACATCAGTGTAGTTTCATTGAGGGAAGACAAAGTAGCGACAACATTATTATAGCTCAAGAAGTGATTCACTCCATGAGGTCCAAAAAAGGTGCCCAAGGGTGGATGATGATCAAGGTTGATTTGGAAAAGGCGTATGATCGTCTTGAGTGGAGCTTTATAAGAAAGACTCTCTTGCTTACTGGGATAGAGATGTGGTTTGTTGAAACTATCATGGCTTGTGTTTCCTCCTCCTCCTTCCAGGTGTTATGGAATGGCGAAGCTACCTTTACTTTCCTTCCTAGCAGAGGTATTCGTCAAGGGGATCCCATCTCCCCTTACCTTTTCACCATATGTATGGAAAGACTTAGCCATATTATTCAGGATGCTATTGGGGGAGGGGAATGGGTCCCAATCCGGCTGAGAAAAAATGGACCTCTGTTGTCCCACCTGTTCTTTGCTGATGATTTAGTCCTATTTGGAGAGGCATCCCAGTCTCAAGCCGAGGTTATGATGAGGTGTATCAACCGTTTCTGTGAGGCCTCCGGTCAGAAAATGAATAAAAACAAGACTCGTGTCTATTTTTCTAGGAATGTTCATATTTCTAGAGGGATCTCTTTGAGCCACACCATGGGAATCGGGTTAACAGGCGATCTGGGGAAGTACCTTGGCATTCCCCTTCTCCATAAGAAAGCCTCCTACCTTACCTTTGCCCCTGTGATTGAGAAGACTAAAAACAGACTTTCAGGGTGGAAGAGAAGTTGCCTAAACATGGCTGGCCGATCTACTCTCATTAAGGCGGTTTTATCTTCTCTCCCATCCTATCATATGCAAACCATGCTCCTTCCAAAAGGGCTCTTAAGGGATTTAGATAAGCTGAGTAGAGATTTCCTTTGGGGTGATAAGGACAACGCCAGAAAGCTTCACCTCCTCTCTTGGGACCTTATCACCAAGGATAAGAAAGATGGAGGCTTGGGTATAAAAAACTTGGAGAAACAAAATCATGCCTTCGTTATGAAACTTTGTTGGCAGCTGTTAACGAATCAGGATGCTTTTGAAATTCGTGGCTGTCACCCAAGAGGGGGGGTGAATTGGGTGAGGGAATAAAAACTTAAACTCTTTTCGAAAGACTGCTTGTGCTCGGTGATGATGATAATAAATAATGCTATGCACAAGTCAGTATGCTATGTGATGCAAAATAGAATGATCAAGTATAAATATATGCACACATAAATTTATCCTGGTTCGGTCACCCAGACCTACATCCAGTCCCCAGGCTACACCTGAGATTTCCAATCCACTATTCTTGTTTAAACCAGGCACAAGAGAAGCCTTTACACTTTAGGTTTTACGAGCACGGGTTCACCTAACAACCCACAGGTTTTACACCGGGTTCACCTGCAAACCTTACAAATGCAAGTTTTACGGGCTAACTTGCAACCTATGGAGATTTAGAAAACTTCTAAATGCTCCCCCTTACAAAATGTAAGATTACAATTATGTTCACTCTATGAACTGATTTTGTTAAACACTTAAGCTCAAAACTAACTCTCTCAAAGAGTGGATGATGTTACTCACTTAAGTACAAATGAATCACTCTCTAAGAATATTACATATCAAAGTCCGAGAGTAGAAGATGAGAGGAATGTAGAATAGTGTTTTTCAGATAATAGCCCTGTTCTCTCTCACTTTTTCAAGCCCCCCTCTTCAGAAATGAAGAACATCCCTTTTATACCAGTCTCTGAATATCTAGCCGTTGGAGAGGCAATAAGATCGTTTGATTATAGACGTTGGGGCCTTGTTTACGTTGTCCTCATTAATGCACAGCAGGGTTGACTTTGCTTTATCTGAAAAGGTGCTCTGACCATGCTGTTCTGTCAACACTGTTCTGACAATACTATTCTGACAAAAGTCGTTCTGGCATCTGAACACTTTGTACGGTCCGACTCTTGCTTGCTGTCAGAGAGGACTTCGTTCCTCAAGCATAAGTCCAGGATGTTAAGAGACTCACTATCGGAAGCTCTCTTGCTATCTGAAGCTCGTGGACTCTAACATTTTGCTTGCTATCACATAGAGGAACTTTGTCTTCCAAGCACTTGTCCATGAATGATAAGAGTGCTTTGCTATTGGATCCCCTCTTGCTATCAGAAGCTCTCTTATGGACTCTGACTCTTGTGGGCAGTATGAGCTTTGACACCTTGAGTGAATCTTCAGATTATGTTCTCATACTCCTCATGCTTGGTAGGTAACAATGTTGTTTGAATATGTCTGTTATCCTCTTGTTACCGTTGGAAGGAACATCTTCTTAAATGCTTCAGCAGGGTTGACTTGCTTTATCTCTGAAAAGTAGTCCTGACACCTCTGCTCTGTTAAAAGCATTCTGACACTGCATCTCTTTGAACGTTCAGACATTCTGATTGCTTGCGGAAGCAACTTCTCATCCGGAAGCAACCTTACTGAGTGTGCTGCACTTGAACGTTAGTTTAGCAATATAATCATATAGTCTCATGCAGTGGGTGATCCTAAGTCTAAGGTGTATCCGGAAGCACTTCTACATCCGGAAGTAAATTCACTTGATGAGGGATTTAGTTCACCATGACTTGCTCTCGCTTAGTCTATTTCATTCCACCACTCAACGCTAGTCACTGAGCTATCGGAAGCACTTTTACTTGACGTGGTGAATTCACTGACGCTTAGGGTGAAATCTATTCTATCAGTCTGCGCCAGTCAAGATCTAACAGGAAGCAACTTCACTTGATGTTGCATTTCCGCTGACGCTCGGGGTTATATCTAGTCTATCAACCTGCGCCAGTCTAAATCTAATAGGAAGTGCTTTCACTCGGCGAAGTAGACTTACTGACGCTTGGGGTAATAACTATTCTATTGCTCTGCGCCAGTCTAAGTCTAACAGGAAGCGCTTTCACTTGGGGAAGTAGACTCACTGACGCTTGGGGTAATATCTATTCTGTCGCTCTGCGCCAGTCTAATTCTAACAGGAAGCGCTTTCACTTGGGGAAGTAGACTCACTGTCGCTTGGAGTAATATCTATTCTATCGCTCTGCGCCAGTCTAAGTCTAACAGGAAGCAAACTCACTTCCGATTGAAACATAGCTTAGTCTTAAGGTTTTGTGTACCTAATTCTCATGGACTAAGTTAAATCCCTAGTGAGTTACTCGCTGCCGCTGGGGGATGACACATTTATCCGCGTGCGCGAGTCCTAATCTATCCGGAAGTGATCTTACATTCTCAAGTGATCTAACTCAGGATTCTAACCATGTCATCTAATCCTTCCTAAGTGCTGATTATGTTCTCTTAAGTACTAGACCATATCATACCTTAGTCACCATCAAAACTTAAGATTCTAACAGCTTTATGGGTCCGGGTGATGAGAGATAAGTACAAATGTGGTAATCACGGCATACCTGCGGTTACTAAGAAAGGAGCTTCGTCTCTCACCTGGAGAAGTATATGTAGTGTTTGGGATAAATTCCGGCAGGGAATAGGGATGAAGTTGGGGAATGGGAAAATGACGTCCTTCTGGTTTGATAATTGGGCGGAATCAAATACCCCTCTTATTTGTGAGGTTGCGGGTTTGGAGGACATTGTCCCCAAAGATGAGAAAGTTGTTGATTATGTTACCCCATGGGAAGGATGGGATATAAACAAGCTGTTGAGGTGGTTAAACCCCCAAGTTGTTGCTCACATCATGAGAGCTCACCCACCTAGTGAGGAGAAAGGAGAGGACAAATTTTATTGGAAACCATCTTCGGATGGTCGTTTTACTGTTAACTCTGCCTATCTTTTTCTTCTTGCAGGTTTGCAGGACCAGACTGATACCATTTGGAGAGCGATATGGAGGTGGCCGGTTCCAGAGAAACTTAAGACCTTCATGTGGACTTTTGCTCATGGAAGAACTCACACATGCTCTTTGAGATACCACAGGGGGTGCGCAGACTCACCACTTTGCCCTTTTGAGTGCCAACAGGAGGAGACACCTATGCACCTCATCAGAGACTGTACCAACGCCAAGGAAAGGTGGAGATCTGTGATTGCTCCGACCAAGTGGAATCACTTCCTCTCACTTAGTGGAAAGGACTGGATCATGTGGAACCTTAAGCATGAAGCTGGACAGGACCACACAAAGAGAATCAGTTGGCCTACTCTCTTTGGTTATATTTGTTGGGATATTTGGAAAGACAGATGTAAGAAGGTTTTTAACGAGGAGTTGACAGAGGACACCACAACTACGACCTACAGTCTTCTCCGGGCTGTTTGGGACCAAGAATTGATAACTAGAGCCCCATTTCTCAACCCCAATGGTACGAGATTGGGAGTTGAGACCGCCAGACAACAGGGGGTCAATCACTTAGAGACAGACGGCTCCGTTCTCCAATCTGGCAGCAGTGGTTGTGGTGGGATCATAAGGGACTCGGAGGGAGATTGGAAAGGGGGTTATGCCCTTAAGCTGACCAATGTTCCTCCCACCATTGCCGAGCTCATCGCCATCACCCGAGGCCTTCAGATATGCTGGACAAGACGCTATAGGAAGGTGCAGATATGGACTGACTCTATTGAGGTGGTCAACATCCTTATGAGAGGTTGTTTGGCGAATCACCCGTTCAAGGAGGTAATTGACGAAGCAAGGATGTTGTTTGCTCGTGACTGGCAGGTGTAGGTGACACATAGGCAACGTGATTTGAATACACAAGCAGACTGGTTGGCTAAATCAACTCATGGCATGCAGGAGAATTTTCACTATTTTGACCGGCCTCCTCCATCCCTTCAAGGGAGCCGACTCCGGGGACACCACCTTCCCCATGTTAACTCTTAGTCTTGTAGTTAGGCTCTCTTGAGCTTGTATCCGGTTTTATTCAAAAAAAAAAGTGATGAAGTGGTGCGGGACAAGAAGGCGGTGACATGGAGGGGGAGGGGTATTTTGGGAAAGATGGGAGGAAGAATTTCTTTTCTTAAAAAATAATTAATCTTTTTTAATTATATATTTATAATTTATTTTTCCATATAAACTTGCCTACTTTTCAAACTAGAGAGACCATTTGTTTCAATATAATGAAACTTCAAGGACCAAAACCTCCTCTTTGAAAGTATAGGGACTAAAACCAAAACTGATTTAAACTACAGGGACCAAAACCTCCACTTTTAAACTTCAGGGACTAGAACCCAAATCATACCAAACTATAGGGACCAAAAGTTGGTTTAACCCTTTTTTCTTTTTTGCCAAAACAATCTGTTCTACAATGAAAAGAAATCTTGAAGAAAAAATAACAACCAAAACCAAAAGAAATCTTGAAGAAAAAATTAACAACCAAAAAACCAAAGCTAAATATAATGTATATTTTTTTAAAAAAAAAATAGAAAAGATTCTTCCTAATTAATGTTTTGAAAATTGGACTTAATGAATTAGGGCTCAAACCCAAGCCCAATGAGGATCGGGCCATTATGTAAATATTTAAAAGTATGGGTTAAAGGAGTTATTTTTCCCAATTTCACACAGGATGCAACTTGTTTTTACATAAGTTATACTCCCTCCGGTCCTAAATATAAGAACTAATTGACTTTTTTGAAAAATCCTTAAAAAAAGCAAAATAAGTTAATTATAAATTGATTTACCAAATTTTTTCCCTTAAACTAGTTTATTTTACTTATAAACTAATGGATAATCTAAAAATATATCAAATATGTCATGATTTAATAGACTATTTTGTAACCTTAACCTCTCCAAAAAAAAGTTATCTAGGTCCTATATTTAGGACCGGAGGTAGTATATTGGGTATCTTGCGGCAATGGTTCTCACTTTTTGCACAAAACAAAGAAATAGAAAGCACCATTTTCCCTCTTAAGTCTCTTCTCTCATCCATGGTGCATCTACTATATATATCATGAAGGAATAGTAAGTAGAAACACCTTTGATCATGAACTACTCTTTGCTCAAATGCTTCCGATGCACGTACTCCTTTTGCTTGCGTTGACTCACGCTTACCAAGTTACTATGTGGTTAGAACTTGGTTAGCTTTGCACCGCGAATCACCCGCTCCGAAAACGTGTGAGAGAAGAAAAAGGTTCTTTTTGAGAGAGAGACTTATTCCCTTTTTACTCATGTGTCACAAATGAATGTGAACTCCCTTTTAAATAGTCAACAGAGAGAGATATTTGTTCGACCACTTTCTATTCCATTTTATTCTTGAATTTAATTAATTTAATAAATTTCAGAAATAAACAACTATCTAATGTGCCCATAAAAAGGGCGACTTGTCCAACATCTCTCACTCACACTTTTGATAGACATACCATCTTGCGATTCATTTTCCTAAGCATTCATATCGGGCGTTCGCAATGACCACGTGAGCACAGTCTATGTTTACAAGCTAGAAATCCTTGGAATAGGATTAGAATGCAAGAACATCAATGCATATGGATCTCTTAATCAATTTGTCTCAGATTCTCTAGGTTAACGCACATACAAGTGACATTCTTAATCCCTCACGAGTCAATATGTATTCAATTAACTCATATTGTTTCACGTATACATGGAAAACCACACTTACTAGCACTTCTAGTAAGGGGATGCATAATGGAAGTCCAGCTTTACATGTATGTATCAAATTAAAATCATTCCTTTCTGACTGATCATAAATTCCACTTGGTTTTGCCGCTTTCCCAGTTTTCACGCGTTAGGTTGGATCTCTCATGACCATGGAGTTTTTGGCTAAAGTAGCAGTCACAAAAACAAGCTTCATTGATATCGCATAAGTCATAAGGGTATCGGTAGTAAGTTGAATTAAGGGATAACAATTGAGACTTGCTCTCGATTGTTTTCTAACTTTTCTTAAAAATATTGATCACATTTAATTACTTGCAAATTAAATACTAATTATAAATATATTGTTCTTAACTCTTCACCTTTTGTCACAGTTTCTGACTTTCATCCCTTTTTCCCTTGTTAAAACTAACGTCCTTTACCTCAAAACTACTCTGTTTTGGGTTATGACGATAGATGGTTGATCCCCTTTTTTAAGGGTAAAAATTATAGCAAGTTTAAGATTTTTCCAACAGTTCATATATCTCAATGTTATAATTAGGACTACTTTATATTTATAAAGAATAATTTACACAAATAAGGGTTCAAAAAGAAGAAAATTGTTATATTTCATTTACGCAGATTTATCTAATTTGCACGAAGGTAATTTTGATTCTGTTTGTTGCATGGAATATGTATATTAAAGTTATAAAGGTAATCAAATACAAGGAGATGTTTTGGCCAACAAATACAAGGAGATGTTCTCATATAAGAAGAACCTCAATATTATAAAATACCAAAATGACTTCATTTATGGAAAAAATTCCAGTTTATAGAATTTGAGCCATTGGATTGCATTTATTTAGTTGCTTATGGTAGTTAATTGACTCCTTAATGAAACGACCTGATCAGATTACATCACTTTGTGCATTTAATTTCTTGCCTTATAAATACTTGTATTTGACCCAAATCGATTAGCATACATTAAATTAATATTTCAACATATAATATTGATAATGAAATTTGTATGTATTATACTTTTGAAAAATATATTTGTTAGTTCAAGTATTCATTTTGTTTCTATACAATCTTTTCGACTGTCTATAAAACCAAAATATATTTTCACCCATGCGTCATCTTGCAAGCGTATTGGACTAGTTTGTTTTTATTTGGAGCCTTTTGTGACGCCAAACACGTGTCATGCAGTAAAAGGTTATGTTCATATACGACAGAAACTATTGGGAGGAAGAGTTTCAAATAATTTCCCTTAACTATTTGTTCGGCTTGGCCACGTCTCTTCCTCCTTCTCGGAACCTCCCTCGTATGTTTGACTTCCATCCCAACGAAAGTTCAGATTCTTTGTCGTATGATATGTTTCTAAATATAAGACACAGTTGATTTTTTTTCATATGTTAAGGTTATAAAATATATTATTAAATTATGATATATTTGATATATTTTTATATTAGTCATTAGTTTTAGGTTAAATAAACTAGTTTAAGGGAAAATATTAGGTAAATCAATTTATAATTAACTTATTTTGCTTTTTTAAGATTTTCCAATAAAGTCAACTAGGTCTTATATTTAGGACCGGAGAGAGTAATTTTTTCGGTCGCTATGCATGAAAAGTTGCCATGGAAATTTAAAAATTTCTCAATTTAGCAGCGGTTAGCAATCAGCGCAAAATTAATTATTAAATTATACTTAATGCCGTTTATCAAATTTCGGTAAAGCTCTAATTTTTTATTATAATTCAAAAATCTTTCAATTTAGCAGCTGTGAGCAATCGGCGCAAAATTAATTATTCTTTTAAATTACACTTAATGGCGTTTATCAAATTTCGGTAAAGCTCTAATTTTTTATTATTTTGCGGCGCATAAAAACCATTGCTAAGTACACTGAGTTTCATAAAATAAAGACTCTATTTACCGCCTATATGTTAAATTAAGGCGGTAAATAGAGATCATTATTTTAATGTAATTATTCATTATAGTGAGAAATACAATTTTTTTCCAAGTGAAAAAATCCATTGAAAAAGAAAAAATTTGTTCCCTGTAGATATTGAAAAAGAGATAATTAGGTTTTCATCCAATATAAAAAGAATTTAGAGATCAACAATAATTAGAGAAGAATTGAACAAATAATTAAAATCAAAAGATATAATTAGAAATTAAACCATAATTAGAAAAGAATTGAACAAAAAGATTATAGTGAATAATGACCCCCGCAAATAATTAGTAAACGCATGAAGTACACAAGAGAGAATAGAATATAGAGAGTAGAGAAGAGGATAATATAGAGAGAAGAGTACAAGGGATGAGTAATAAAGACGGGATGAGTAGTTATAGGGAGAGTTCACTACTTAGACGCGATTTGTAAACGCGGATATGTCAAAGTATAAAATAAGGCCGTGTAAATAACTAATGATTTAACACATTGTGACACTTAGTAACTACTGCTATGTGTCATCCAATCCATCCAACATATACCTCTAAATGTCTACCCTCAAACCCTATTGGTCCACATGTCAATATAACACATACTTTCATTGAATTTGATTGGTGATCAATGAAAGACTTACTATATAAAGAAATCTCAATTCCATTTATAATATATTCAAATTGGTTATTTTGATTCCAATCAATCAATCACAATGGCAACTTCTCAAATTGATACTTAATGATGGTAATCATATGGAGCCTAAATCAAATTGAGAATGAAATAACTTCATTTTCAAGATTTTTTGGCAATTATATTCTAAAATTTGGGAAGAATGTGGGAATGCATTTAAGGATGATTGAATCGTAAATTAGGAAAGAAAAACTAGAGAGTGATTTGAAATTGTAACATCCCATATTTTTAGCACTTAAAAAAAAGAATTATCTATGTTATTTATAATTTTTATTTAAGAATAGGGAATCAAAGAAATAAGAAACTTGTTTTAAAACTTGAAAAGAAAATATGTGATTTTTTTTAGAGAACAAAAGAATTTAGTGAAATTAAAATATATGTAACTATAAAATGTCTGGACCTTAAAAAGATGTTGGAAGAAGGCCCAAATATACAAAGTCCATTTGAAAACCCTAAATCACCTCATATATATAATTCCCTTTTCTCACTTCTCCTCAGATGGAGCCCCTCTTCTCATCCCCAAACAACACAATCAGGTGCAATATTTTTCTTTCCTACTATTTTTGTTGTTGTTTTGTTTCTTCTCTCTCTCATATTTTGAAATGTACTGTGTATGTTGGGTTTGAAAATTTGTATTCACTTTATTTTTATTTCGGTCATGTTGGTTTTGTTATTTAAAAAAAAAACTCTTTATTTTTCTCACCAACTCTTTCCACACATTAACTAATATATATGTGTACCTTTGTAGCTTGTCCGTATGTAGATTTTCTCATCTGTTTCATTTTCTTATGTTTATGTATCCTCCTATAAAAAAATAATAAATATAAATATTTTGGTATACAGTTTCATGTTGTTAATCTTCTTTATATATATAAAAGTGTGTCTATATATATATATATTCAGTTTTATTTTAGTGTGATATATTATTATTATTACCTTCATAACTCTATTTTCTTCTCCTTAACACACAAATTTTGATTTTCAAACTAATTATTAACCTTCAATGGAAATATGTGCCAACTTTTCATGGTTGATCTTTAAACAATTCGCGTTTGTTATTTTATTTTTGTTACTAACCAGCTTAATATTTTTATATGCGAAAAGGTGTTGTAATATCCTATATTCCATTATTATTATAAAACTATTCATTATAACAGCTTTTCACTCACCTCACCAACAGCAAGTAATTCTCATCACATATATAATTTCATCTTGTGTGGTGGGTATATACAGATATTATAATTAAAGTTTTGTCCGAAATATAAACTAAATTAATAAATATATTATTTAGTAATATTTTATCTAGGAATAAAAATAAATGTAGTATGTGCATTTAGGGGTGACTTAAGGTACAATTGTCTTAGAATACCTTTTAGGAAATGTTGAATCAATTATTGATAGATGTTCATCTTGGTGATGTTGTAGACTCTAATTAGGGGCTTTGGAGTGGTCATAATTGTGTGATTACCTGTGATCTAAGGAGCAACAGGTAACTCCGGAAAACTCTTCCGTATACTTGTGATTTGTGTATAATTGTATTATAAATAATTATGACTTGATCGGAATATATAAGATAAATTTTAGTGTTATATATTGAGGAATTTGTTAAATTAGTAGTATGAATATTACTTTAGTCTTTTTAAGCATGCTTGCCTTCTATCTATGTGGATTGTGTTATAGTTTGTCCCTTTTCCAGCATGCTTATATGTATTGTTATAATTGAATATTACTTTAGCCTTTTTAAGCATGCTTGATTTCCATCTATATTATGTGAAATGTGTTCTAGTTTGTTCCTTTTCAAGCATATTTATGTGCATTGTTATAATTAACTTGGTAGTTGGACCCCTCTGGAAGAACGATTATTTATTTTGTGAGGATGTTATGGTAAAATGAGTTGGAATTTTATGTACTGGTTTCTGAGATTGATATTATTGTCATAGCATTTGCATTCATGGTGATGGGTTAGGATTAGAGAAGATTTGTATGGAGAATTATTGTATTATCACGTGGTAAGCCATCACTCGGTGCACAGTGAGTGACACTTTGTCAGGGCCATCTCTTATATGTTTTATGTAACATCCTAAAAAATTTAATATTAGATTAGAGAGTGTTTTGGGAAATAATGAATGGGAAAAATTAGAAAATTAGGGAATTTTTAGAATTTTTGGAGATTTTTGGGATATTTTAGAAGTTTTGCGAAAATTAGCACCTAAATCATTAATTAAACAATTGAAGAAATAGAAATATGAGAGAATGATGGAATCTAAAATATTTTGAAAGTTAAGGAGATTTAGAAGTTTGATTTAGTGTATTTAAATTAAAAGAGGACATTATGGTAATTTCTGATATAAATTAGAAAACCCATTACAATATAACACACAAGTCCTTCTCCTTCCTCATCTCAACACTCACGCAGCCCCCCCTAACTCAACCATTCGGCTCCTCCTCCTCCATCTCTCTCTATCTCACCATTTCTTCAACCAAACTCCACAATCTTTCCATCTAAGGTTGCTAAATCTCGTGGGTTACTCAAAAATTAATGGGGTTTGTTCGATCTGTTCCTTTTTCTCTTTTTTTTTGCTCGTGTTCTCCGGCTTCTCCGGCGGCGGTGGGCGGTGGTCGACAGCGGCTAAAGGTAAGCTTTGTGTTTTCCTTAGCTTTCGCAAGCTATTCCTTCCCTTTCAACTTCTTTTTCTTCATTTCTTCATTCTCCTCAAACCCCAGCTCGGTCAACCACATGAAGGATGTTCTCCGGCGAGCTCTGGACGGCGGCTGGCGTTGGAGAAGCTCTTCCCTGCGTTCTTGAACTCCGTAAGTTTGTTTTTTGCCTTTTGTGAAGTTGATCTTGTGAAATTTTGCCTCTTTGATGCTAGGGTTTGTTGAAAAATTGGTATTTTAGGATTGACAAGTTATGATAATGATTATTAAGTGGTTAATTGAAGTTTTGTGAGGGTATTTGAGTTTTATTGAAGTGGATAGTACTTTGGAATTTTAGGGATTATTTTAGGCTTTGAAGTTAGTGTTTTGCCATAATTAAATCTTTGGGGTTTCAAACAAGAATTTGTGAATGTCTAAATGGTTAATTGAAGATTTGGGAAGGTATTGGATTTTTCTTAAAGATGGAGATTATTTTGAGAATTTTTGAAGCTTTTTATGGTTCTTTGAATTGGGGTTTTGTTAATGAAAGATGACTTGAATGACTTAGTAGTTAATAAATGCTTATTGAGGTTATATTAGGATGTGGGAAGGTTGATTTTCGTTGGATTGGTGTTTGAGAGGAAGTTTGATAATTTAAGTGTTGGATAAAGAGGAAATTGATTAGATAAAGATAGGTTGAAGTTTGGTGGAAAGTTTGAGAAGTAACTTTAAGTTGTAGATTTGATATTAATATGGTGATTTGGTGGTTGGTGATTGTTTTACAATTTTATGGGCATTTTTGTTTTCTTTAAAGTTAAGGTTGTTATGTGAGCGGTATGGATTAAAGTGGGAGTTAATAAATGTTGGTGTAGATGTGATGGAGATGTTGAATGAGTGAAATTGTTTGAAATGTGTGTAGGAGGAAGTTGGTAAATAAAGTTTAGAAAATTTGGTTATGTAAAGTTATGTTTAGGAATGCTTGTTGAAGTTATTTAATGATGTTGGAATGTTGGCTATGGTTAGGATGGTGTTTGGAAGGAAGTTTGGAAGTTAAAGTGTTGAAAAAAAAGGGGAATTGATCATGTAAGAGTATGTTGGAAAAGTAATGGAAGGTATGGAAGATTGGAAAGTCATTTTGAGTTGTCAAATTGATATAATGAAGTGGTTTTAGTGGACTTTAACATTGTCAGTTAATTTTACAAGAGTTAGGAGGAATGGTAAGTTTAATACTATTGAAGTTATAATTTTTTTTATCAGGAAGCCTATTGAAGTTATAATTGGCTAAGGGGATTATGGAGGTTTAAAGGATATAGATTATTTCTAATATTAGAAGTAACTATTACTTCAACAATTGTTTAGAATTAGTTTGAATGGGTGGTCAAAGTCACTAATATTGTGTCTTGACCATCAGCAGCTCATTGCATGATTATAGACGGCAGTGCTTCGAGTGGAGCTCGCGGAAGGCAATAACTGAGGGTGTTTATTGCTGTTTATGAGCTTGAACAGGTAATTACGGTTAACTGACTGTAATACTGAGGGTGACGGTAGTTGAGGATTTCTAAAATCCTCTTCTACTTATATATATTAATGAAATGTGTTCGTATTATTTTATATTTAAACGTGGGCTATAGGGTACCTTTCTAAATGAACTGTACTTTATATATTCATATTTATATACATCTTTTGTATGTTACATGACACTGATTATTAGTACTGTCGGCCGATGTAACTTATCGATTTGCGCAATCGATAGGTTAATTGTACAGGTTCCTCGGATTGTAAAGGAACCAGGGATTTTTCACATTGTAGAGTGGTCCCTTTTTCGTGCTTTTCGGATTGTAGACCGGGCACAGTGTCACTCACGTTTATTTTTGTCTATTGAGAAATGGATGTATCTGTCCTGTATATATATAATATATATATATATATTGTGTGTTTATGCAGGTTTTGAAAACTGTGGTACCCTGTAGACACTCCGCTACCTCACATCTGAGTCTCACAGTGAGTTAAGTAGTGATTACTGAGACATTGTTTTGTCTCACCCATTCCCTTTATTTTTACAGGTGATCATGCACAGGGGGAGACGGAGAGGAAGGGGAAGGGCAGTCCGGCCCATACTGATGCAGTATGTAGGCCGGAGGTGACCATATAGGGATATATATTGCCATTTCACTAGGCTGCATCAGCTTCCGCATTTATGAATGTTATTTTGAATGAGTTGTATTATTGAATGAACGTTTTACTTGTTATGGTGATTTAATTTGGACGTTGTTGATGATTGGTAGTATTGTTCCTGCTACTGAGATAGTTCAGGGACTATTCTGACTAATATGTCTGTTATTGCTGTGTTACACTCTGTTCAGTGTAATGATTACTTGTGGAAAGGATGTAAATTTATGGATACAGGTGTTGTCTTGGATGGATTATGGTTAGGAAATCATTTTTCCTAACATGATTATGTGATATGTTGAAGATGTATTATTTGATTTTATGTTGTCTCTCTATATAATCATATTAGATGGGTCCCGCTCTAATATGGTTACCTTTTATGTATTTGGTTGGTTTCTTTTCTAACCATGTTAAGTGATTCTTTTCTAACATGGTTATGGCTTATAGTGTTATTGTGTTATGATTATGGCTTATAGTGATGTTTTCTTTTTCTAACCATGTTAGGCGAATCCTTACTAACATGGTTAGTCATTAATTATCCATGATAGCATTAGCATTGTATTAGGAAATTATTTTCTATCATGGATAATGCATATAAGTTATATTAGGAATTTCTTTTCTAACTATGATAGTGATATTGATATTATGGAAAAATCTTTCTCTATCATAGTTAGTAAAGTAAATGATTGGATTGAAAGTGTTATTATTGAATAATTAGGGATTTAGAAACAGTATGTTACATTTTCCTTTGCAGGGATTTCAAGAAGTTATGGGACATGTGACACCTCCTTACCATCGTTCTTTAAGGAGGGGAGACATAGTCCATGCTTGAGCTCTGTACCTTTGGCAGGTACATCTCAAGTAATGGTGAGCTTGGAACAATCTAGTCAATTGAATGTGTTTCTGTTTGGACTATGTGTTAGCCTATGGCTCCTATCAGCGGAATAAGGGTAGAGGCGATGTAAAATTCTGTTACTAATTCCCTAATTACCATCATTATAAGTTTTAGTTAAACAATTGCTTGCTAACTATGATAGAAAAATAAATCTATCATAGTTAGAAAAATGGACTTTCTAATAGTTTATGTATTATCCATGATAGAAAAGAATTTCCTAATACAATAAATACTATCATGGATAATTAACAGCTAACCATGTTAGAAAAGATTCACCTAACACAGTTAGAAAAAGAAGCCACCTAATGTTAAATTGTAATAACCTGCCAACCTCACCGATTAACCAATATTATAAAATATAATCATTATTACCACCTAACTATGATAGAAAAGACTTTCATTATTAATAGAAACCTATCATAGTTAGAAAAGTACTTTCCTTATATTACAATCCAAAATCAACATCCCTGATTCTAATATTCCGTTTCAAAATAAAATATGCGGAAGCAGATGCAGGCCTATACAAATTGGCAATATACAATTCCAAATAAACTATATAACTTCTACTACCTAATTCCCTTTCCTATGCTCGCGCTTGTGCATGAATACCTGCAAAAATGTCAGTAATCGTGGGATGAAATAATTTGTCCTAGTAATCACCGCTTAACTCACTATAACAGTGAGATGTGCGGTAGCGAGGGCGTCTAAAGGGTACCACAATTTTAAAATCAATAATACATATATATATTTCACATTTTCTTTCATCCATCACTTAAATCCTTCTGTCACGTCTCAATCAACTCAAATTCATCATCTCTACTCCCAATGTATCACTCAACATCCCTCAGTCAATTCCACACTAACTAAATTTCATCTTCCCATACTCCAATCAAATAATACTACCATAACAGCCCTCACACTCGCCTATAGATGCATTGTGCCATTACGGTGAATTCATGCATCTAATCTTCACTATATGATTTGACACTGTGCCTTTCTCTACAAGAAGGAGGCAAATTTCCCTCTCTGGCAATCCCCAGAGAGGGAACCCCAATTCTGTTTTCCATTGCAGAATGGGAACGGTTGGGCTCTCAAATGCCTTAACAACCGTAGGGGCGGTTGGGCTCTAAAATGCCTTAACAACCGTAGGTCACTTCTCTCAATAAGTTAACCTATGATCCCGATCCAATCAATCCGAAAAGGATCATCAGTACAAATAACTGTCGATTGGCCAATCGACAGTTATCATCGCGCGATGGTACATATATATATCAGTGTCATGCAAACCTCACAATATCCATCAATTTCAATCTCATTCAGTATCACAATCTCAACATCAATATCATACATTCTTACCATTCCCTTCAATATTTCCAAATCAATAGTGTTTTCCACAACATAACTCCCAACAATCTCAACTCAACATCTAACTCTCTTTCCTATCCTCATCACCTCTTAAACCACTACCCAACACTATCCCTATATGCATTTCACGCCATTCCAGATCAATGACCACCACCAGACAGGATAATAGTATATATATAATGTATAAAAATCTTTTATACAAAAATAGTCGTTTTTGAAAGGCACCCGATAGCCTGTTTTGTATAAAAATATCCTTTCGAAGATAATATATATATAGAGGGTGAGAAAGGATTTTACAAAATCACCAACTAACATCACCTTCAATGTTATAGCAAGGTTAAGTATGATTACCTGTCGCCCTTTAGCACTTTGCGCAAATTTCTCAACTTTTCTTTATTGATGCCACAAAAGCCTACTTGCATCCACTCCTATAATAATATAGAACCAAATGATAAATTAATATCATTTCCCCTTACTAGTATTTTAACGTCTCTCTCGTTCCTATATGACTACCCAATCCCTTCATGAATATATTATTCCTAATTTTTCTTTCTTTTGCAAAATGAGCACATACAAGTCACACAAATACAATAATCATCAAGGCTTTAGATTTTCAATTCATGGCCAACCAAAAACTTATCAAATACAATTAATTGTATTGATACAGCAAGGAAAACAAATTCCTCATGCTTGCCATTCGATCAAAACAATATTCTGTTGTACAATAGCCTAGTCACATTCAACAAATAAGCATAATCACCTCAACAAACAAACATGCTAACTTACAGTAATACATTCTACACACACATATTAACCTTTTTAGGAAACTATGAGGTCATTTCACTTTTAGGAATCAAACAAAAAGTTACAAAGATTTTTAACTATGACAACTTCATATTCAACATTAACATAATTCATTCCCATCTAATCCTCAATATTCAAGATTAGTATTGTTATCCCTCTTTACATTTCACTGTCAAACATAATTTAGATTATTTTTACATACTTCAATGCTACCATTTGCAAATTCTTTTCCATTCAAAACTCAAGGATACAACTAGTTTCTCATACATTTTCATATTGCAACATTAACATATCAATCTTTAAGTTCAAGCATGGATGATTTTATATCCATAAGCAAAACCAAACTAAGAATGTCACCTTCATACCACATGAAATGTAAACAGCAACTTTACCCACCAAATTCAGCATTAACATTATCTTAAATAACGCAATAACATTATCAACAATTCATTAGTTTCACTCATTAGTTATCAATCAGTCCAGATTTCTAAACTTCACACATACAACGCCCATTTCCATATCCATTACATTAATCTTACACACCAATACAACTATTTATTCCTTTGTAATCATAACATATAAAGCACCCAACAAGTTAGAACAACCTATCAAAACAAAGCACATAAGATAATGCAACAGAAAAATGAGAATCAAAGAAAAGTTGTAGTTTCAAATTCAGAATTTACTAGAACCTAACAATTCAAATGGCATATACAAGGCATGAGAATGGCATAAACTTATCAAATAACAAGATACTATCAATTAAAATGTTCACTGCACAAAATCTGATTTAGAGTAACTGATTTCCTTGGAAAACAAGAATATGGTAGGACATCTATCTTACAATCAAAGCAAAACAGCCCAAGCTTCAACAAATTTGCACCTTTTCGATTAAAACTTATATGTTAAAATCTCCAAACAGAATCCTACTCTTCTTTAACACTTAGCAAGTCATTAAATTCCAGCATCTAATATATAATCAGACCATCAAGAATCAAATATGCATTGACAAACACTAAGGACACAAATCAGCCCAAGCCAATGTATGAGCGAATAGGAATTAATAACCTTTCAAATCATCCAGCAACTTAACATACAATGTGCACAAAATCATAAATTTGATATCCATATACAAAATGAAATCATAATTTTATTTCCACACCAACATCCCACACGGACAGAGCAAAGAGAAGAATATGAATTTGTGAAATCACCAACTTCAACAACAAGCAAACATGCCACAAAATCTTTCAGCTCCATTACATTCCTACCAAAACAAATTAATGATTTTTGAACTCAAACCCTCTTGAAACCCATCGGCCAACACAAGGAGAAAGAAGAGGATCTTAGCATTCCCTTTAAAATTCATCATACATGCTCAATTTGATTTAGGAAAACACAAAATCTAAAGTTTTGATTTAATTAATGATTTTCCCCAAATCCAAAGCCCTAAACGAACCCTAATTGGCCCTCTCTCAGTCTCACCAAATCTGCATAAAAGAAAGATAAAAAAAATAGAAGAAGAAGCTTCACCTTGTCTTGAATCAATGGTTGTATGCTAAAACGGCGTCAGATTCCGCCGTGGGCTTGCCGGGGAAGAAGAGAAAACGAAAAGAGACTGAAAGAGGCGGGGGAAATTGAATGAAAATGAGAATGGGAACTGCTTGGCTTGCTCCGTCGTTGCTGGCCGCCGCCAAGACTCGCCGGAGACGGAGGAGGCGATGGGTCGGAGCTTGAGAGGGAGGGAGGAGGACGACGAAAGGTTTGAGAGTGAGGGTGTAACAACCCAATATTATAACCCTTTTTTTATGCTATTTTTTTTTTCATTTATGCTAATGATAACTATGTTAGAAAAAGAATCCAATTAAACAAAATAGTAGCTAACATAGTTATAAAAAGAATTAACTTAATTCATTAAAATTAATTTTAGTGCTAACTATGTTAGAAAAAGAATTAAAGTTAATATAATAGCTAACATAGTTAAAAAAACGACTTTTCTAAATATTCATAACATATAAGATAATATGCTAACCATGATAGAAAAATAATTTGAGTTACAAAAGAACTCATGGTTAGAAAAAGATTTAATGTAATTTGAAATTAATAAATATAATTTTGGAATGAAATATAAAATTGACAACCAAAATCATTTGAGAAATTATCAAAACTGATTTATCCATGTTAGATAAAAATTGACTAACATGGATATTTAAATAAATTTAGTAACACTTGATTAAATTCTTTCACAGTAAGTTTCAAATAAACGCATGACCCTGTATTAATTAATATTTACAGTTATCTAACGTAAAATTATTTACAGTCATCCAGGGGAATAAATTCAAAAGATGTACAAATTAATAAACAAGAATATGAAACATGAAAGAATGCGAAAGAACATATGATCCTAAAAGCTTAGTTCTCAAGTCTCCAAATCCTTTCCCCATGACTCCTGCCCCGATCTAATACCTGTAAAATGTTAAACCACGAGGGGTAGACCCTGATGTCGTAACTAACAACTACTCGCCTACGCACATTTTTGCACTACGTGCATGTGCATGCCGGCAAGGTGGTGTGTGCTAATGTCGTGTTTGGTGGTGTGTGCTACATGCTGTGTTGCATGAACATGTTATCTATTTTCTATTCTAAGTATATATCAATTACCAAATAATATAGCAGTACAAGTATTCATTTAAAGCCACATCACAAATTCAAAACATCACAAACTCAAACATCAAGAATAATAATAATCACATTAAACACAATACACAAGTACACCGATAATGAGTTCAATAGGGACTCACGACTCGATGGTCGATATACCCTCGCTTGAACAAAATATATCAGTTCAATAGGGACTCACGACTCGATGGTCGATATACCCTCGCTTGAACCGGGGGCGCTCTCCCCAATAACGTTTTTCTCTTTATTCATTTTAGTCCCTGCTGTACGGGCAAGGGAACCTCATTCCGGAATGACATAATTATAAAAATATTACTCGGTGTAGCACAACCAAATCAGAAATTCCAATTCACGCATTCCATAACCACATCAGCAGTAATCATATACCTATAGACTACCTAAATGCTTACTAACATACACACACACGCAGACAAGTGAAGTAGTTACCTCCAGCCCTTAGCACTTCATTGCTTTTCCTTACCATTGCTTGTAGACTCTTCAATTACCTCATTTACTATATTCTCCTAATATCACATACCATACAATAAAGAATATAAACGACCATTCTCATGTATACTAAATAACGTCGCTCTCGCTCCTAATAATACTACCCATCCCCTTTTTCTTTTTTAAATCATACTTGATCTTAAAATAATCAATTATGCTTATTCAATCTAATTCTCAAAGTTAAACATTAAATAACTCTTGATGAGTTCAATTCAAGTATCACATAAAACAAAATATTTAACCAAAAATGCAAGGAAATCAATTTAGAATTTATAAATTGCCACATTCTGCCAAATGTCAAAGAGGAAAAAGTGAATTCAAAAGCCAACATGCAACACCCAAACACATCCTATAATTTCATGCCTAAATAGACATACCGGGAAGGAAAAAGAAAATCAAATAAACTCCAACAAAAATCATGAAACACATGGATTTTGCCAAAACAGTGCATGAAGCAATAAGAGTTAAGCATCACAATTCATCAAGCAAAATCAGCATGCAAGCTTAAGAAAATAACCTCAATAATCTTTTGTTTGATTGATTCAATTCCCAAGGGATTCATGACAATTTATAAGTATAATTAAAAAGTCATTCCCTATCTTTTGCTATCAAATACAACTTGACAGAGTCCTACACTAAAACTGAATACTAATTTCTTAATAAGCATTTAAGGCTTAATTTAGTTTAATATATATATACATAGACTCATTAAAGTTTACATACAAAGAACTAAGTCTTGTACAGTAGCTACGAAAACCAATAGAAATGATAAAAAGATGTCTGATTCCAATAACCATATACTTGCAAGACTATCTCTATTAAATCTTAACAACATATAGCTTAAAAGAATGCCCATATAGCTAATGTAATACTTCATTCATTAAAACCCTTGCTAAACTTATACAGCCCCCATTTTTTTTTCTAATAAGCTTCCCTTTCAAATCAATAACAACACAACAAATATAAATGCTAAGAATGGCAGCGAAACAGGGGAGGAAAATAACAAACAACATCACCAACAAATTTCAACATACACACTACAAACAACTATAATTTCTCTCAAGTTTATGCTTTTGTTGATTAAAACTACCTAGAACTCAAAACCCAGATCGGAATGTCTCTCATTCTCGCTCACAATGAAAGGAAAAAGGGTAGAGATCAAAAGAAAGTCTCACCCAAGATGAAGCACGTGTTAGCTGGTCTAGGTGGCGGTCGGCTCCGTCGTCTGCTTCGTCGCCGTTAGGGCTCGCTCCGAGCTTCGCCGCATATGGCTTCCGCCGCCGCCGTGAGTACACCGGAAGAAGAAAGGGAACGGCGAGGACGGAGAACGTAGGCAGGGAGGAAGAGAACGAGTGAAGTAAGGAAAGTGAGAGGTAGATTGATGGTGATGTTTTGGGGTTTGGAGAAGAAGAGGATGTGTTTGGATTTGAGAGAGTGAGAGTAAGGAAGAAGATGAACCATGGTGAAGAAGAAGAGGGTGTATGTGGCGGCTAAGTGAAATTGAATAGGCAGAGGAAAAAGTGAATATATAGTAGAGGAGAATTTTAGGGTTTATGTCCCAATTAGAAACTACAAAATAAACCTCTTCAGTTTCTATCTTTCATGAGATTGATCTAGATCAAAATGACTAAGTTTCATGACTTGATTTTCTTGCTTTCTTTTACTTTAAAGATCTAATATTTTCATTATGTAACATTAATATATCATAATCTAAAAAAAAATGTTCATAAATATTCCCAATTTAAAATCAAACTTAGCACTCTCAGTAATTTATAATGAAAACCAATTCTTAACAAATTTCTTAATAATATATAAAACTTTCTAAGTATAATTTCCTAAAATGATGTCTTCTTGATATAATCTTCATAAATATTCTTGAATTTAAATTTAATACTCAATTATTTTCTTTCTTAATCCTAACAGATTTCTAAAAACAAACATGTTGAATTTTTCTAAATTCATATGCAAGATTAAATTTTGCGGTATTTATTAATTTATTTTATAATTAAAAATTTAGGATGTTATAGAGGGAGGGGTGGAGGCCGTGTTTTCGGTGTTATAAGGGAGGAGAGGGCTTTGTTTGGTTTGGTGAAATAAGGGTGGTATATGATAATTTGTAGCCCAAACTTGTCATAGTGTACTCTTTTAATTTTAAAGCCACTTAAACCAGCCTCCAATCTCCTTAACCTTCAAAATATTTTGGGTTTTACCATTCCCTCATATTCAAACTCTTCAATTTCTTAATTAATTATATGCACAATTATTACTCAAAATTTTCAAAATGTCCTCAAAAATCACCAAAAATCCTAAAAATTCCCAAATTCCTAATTTCTCCATTTATTATTTCCTAAAACACTCCTTGATCCTGTATTAAATTTTCAGGATGTTACAGGCGGTATAAGGGAGACATGCATTATACATTCTTTGATTTCATGAGTAAAATATTATTCTTTTTGTTTGTATGTTGGAGTAATGTAATATGTGTGTAAATGGAGACCATAAATTATTTTATTGAGTATAATTATTTGTTATATAATTGTATATGAGTTGTTGGTGTATGTTAGGAGATTTCGGTAGTTACTGAGATGTCGATCTCACCCAATTATTAACATTTTTAGGTGAAGGATCTAATAATAAGCAAGGGAAAACACTTGAGAAGTAAGCACGTTTATGTTATATTTATTTTGTCATTGACCTCAACCTATAATGTTTTACTTTGTTTTATTTTTTTTTTTAAAAAAAGATCTATTTTGGAGTGTAATCATATATTTTTATAACTTGTATATAATTTTGTTGAGGTGTTACAAAAAGCAAATCATCATTTGATATATTGGAGGCATTTTACAAAGAATTATGTAAGGAGAACAATTAATCACCCAAATTTTACAAGTAGAGTGGTGTTTAACCTTAATTGGGAAAATTTGTAGAATTTATGTTTACTTTGAAATTATATCATTTTTTTGAACATGTAATTCTCATAGAAATTAGAATAAACCTATTTAGAAATTTTCGAAATAAATGTCTCTTAATTTAGAAATAAGCATACATTAATGATTTTTCACAAAGAAAAATTTAAACAACTAAAAATTTCATTTTCCATTTTCGAAAAATTGATTCATTTTTTGTTGATTTTGAAATCACAATCACTCATATTTAATGTATAAAATATTTTTACAATTACGAAACACCACAATTTATGGTGATTTCTAAAAAAACTGAAATATAATTTTCAGACACAATCTACTAAATTATAAATCATAAAAAACATCAGATTTAGAAAATATTTCAAAATTTCAAAATTCGAAATTCCATTTATAATATATTCAAATTGATTATTTTGATTCCAATCAATTAATCACAATGATGGTAATCATATGGAGCTTGGCAATTATATTCTAAAATTTGGGAAGAATGTAGGAATGCATTTAAGGCTGATTGAATCAAAAACGTAAATTAGGAGAGAAAAACTAGAGAGTGATTTGAAAAGCAAAATGAAAGCGAGGATGCATAAGAGAAGGGGGGTAAATTGTGCTACAAATTAAAAACTTAAACTACCAATAAAATAAACGCAAATCAATTTATATTGGTTCAGCTAAACTCTTGCCTACGTCCAGTTCACCAACTCCTCGTTGGGTTCCACTAAGTTCAGGTTTTACAACAGGTTCACCTGAGAACATTTACAAGTGAAGGAATCTCTCTAACACTCCCTCTTACTACCCGTAAGGTCACAACCCTGTTCTAAAGCTCCAAACTTCAGAACAACCTCAAAACAGAAGAGGATTTAATTAAACTCACTAAGTTCACAGATGAACAGATTTTGTTAAACACTTAGGCTTGTGATCGCAGTGACTTAAATGCTCTTAAGGATTTTAACAGAGAGTAGGTACTTGTTCAGATAGTTCGGTAAAGAGCAATAAATTACACTGTGCTATTTATAGTCTTCAATGGTGAATATAGCCGTTTGACACACTGAGGTGAAGACTTGAATCTGTTGGACTCATTTAATGCTTGGTACTTGATTCTTTTCATATTGCTTGAAGAAGAAGATGAACAATAAATGCAGCTTCAAACTTTGACAGCAAAAGTTGCATCTTTTAGGTGAGAAGTTGCCTTGAGAGCATATATGGAGGAAGGCTGAGTCTAACGTCTTCTGATAAAGCATTCTGAATGTGACAGTGTACTTTTGTACTTGTTTAGCTTTCTGGTCGACACTTCGATCAGGCATTGATTGCACTTGCTACGATCAGATGCTGCATACTCATATCACACATTAAAAGCATAACAGTTTCAATCACTTGATACTCCAATCACTAATTCATTATGGTTTCGATCAGTCCGTGATCTAATCTTCTTAGTTTTGCTTAGACTCGCTCTGATTGATATTCCAATCACTATTTTAATTTAGAAACATATTATTTATCATTTCATGATCGCTTGATTCTAAGTTATTCATGATCGCAACTATCTAGTGATTACTATGTCTTAACCTAATTGCTATGTCTTGTGATCGCTTCGTCTTATACTGATTGCAGCGTCTTATGATTGCTATGTCTAAGTCTGATTGCAATATCTTATGATAGCTATTTCTATGTCCTGATTGCAATGTTTTATGATTACTATGTCTATGTCCTGATTGCAAGTGGTTATTTAGTGATCGCACTCTTTATGATCGCCATTAGTTATCATCAAAACTTAAAATTCTAACACAAAATATTTGACTCATTTGAGGCATTTTACAAAGAATTATGTAAGGAGAACAATTAATCACCCAAATTTTATAAGTAGAGTGGTGTTTCACCTAAATTGGGAAAATTTGTAGAAATTTATGCTTACTTTGAAATTATATCATTTTTTGAACATGTAATTCTCATAGAACTTATAATAAACCTATTTAGAAATTTTCGAAATAAATGTCTCTTAATTTAGAAATAAGCATACATTAATGATTTTTCACAAAGAAAAATTTAAACGTCTAAAAAATTCATTTTTCATTTTCAAAAAATTGATTAATTTTTTGGTGATTTTGAAATCACAATCACACATATTTAATGTATACAATATTTTTACAATTACGAGACACCAGAAATTATGGTGATTTCTAAAAAAAACCGAAATATAATTTACAGACACATTCTTCTACATTATAAGTCATAAAAAACATCAGATTTAGAAAATATTTCAAAATTTCAAAATTCAAAATTCAGTGATTGCAGGGTGTAAATCCATATAGGAATGGATTCAGCTTGAAATTGAAACCCATACAAAAATAAACACCTCACTGTGTTAGTACAAAAGCTTAATATAAAAAACGACAATACATTGTGAATTGAGTGATTCATACATTTTTCAAATTCTTTAAGTAATCAAAAAAATTCAATTTGAGGCTTCACAAATGGATACGTTTTCGACTATCAATGACACGAGTAATGCTTGGTCAGTTCATGCAAAAGTCTTACGGAAGTGGTTGGTAAGAAGAAAAGCAGCGCCTTATCCAGTTTGGAAGGTAGGAATGATTTTGGTAGACAAAGACCTCACTCGAGGTGAAGTAGCAGTAACCCAGAAATAAGCTTTGCCACGTTTCTAAGAAGAACCTTAAGAGAACATCATTTACAACTTCGAAAACTTTGAAATAGAGAACAATGTTGATCAATACAAAGTGACAAGTCACCCCTGGATACTGAAATTTCACAATCATACTCTCTGTAAAGACTCCGACATTGATTTTCCTATAGGAACTTCATCCCTTATTCCTATAAAATCTATACTTTGTGGAAATGCACCTACACAAGATTTAATCGGTACCACAGTCCTTTTTATTACTTTATAAATTTATTAATTCAGCATACATTATTAATACATATCGTAGCTGTTTTTTACTTTTAATATTCGAACTAATTATGTGTTTCCCATTAGAGATGTCATTGGATTCCTACAGACTTTCGGGAATTTTCATGAACAACGAAGGCAAGATGACACACTTAAGAGGGATGACACAGCTAAGAGGTTAAACTTCAGCATTGCTGATCAATAGTAAGATGAAAAGATTTTTTTGCAGAATAAATTATTTACAAAGAAAATAACTCCATTTGATGAGGTATAAATACGATCATTATGTACTATGCCTTAAACATTAAGTGACTCTTGACAATAGGGACAACAAAATCAACATAGCTCTTTGGGGTGAATGTGCAATGGAAACATTCAGAAAGAAAACTGACGATATGGAAGCACCGATAATTGTGTTAATCCAGTTCGCACGTCTCAATAGGAATTTTGGTAATATATTATATTTATTCTCCACAATAATTCAGTTTAATTACAACAATAAAAATTAACATCAATTTTTTTCCTATATTGGTGATTAAACTTATAATTTACACATATATTTGTCAATTCAGATTATGGTCACCTTAGCAATTCTTTCAATGCTACCAGAATTACATTTCAACCATACATACCAGAGGCAAAAATCCTTTCTGATAGGAATATTTTTATTCAAGGAATTCACATATTCTGATAATTTATTTAATTAGCCTTATTTATATTGAATTATAATTTCATATTCACACTCCAACTTTTTCGAAATAGCCTCAGTAAAGATCCATTAAGCAGCCAAATGTTTCGCCAAGTCTCCAATGTTGAAAGCGTTGGATACCCAAAAGAAAAACTAGTGACATTCTCAAAGAGACAAACAGTTGACTACATTAATAATGTCAAAGAAGTGAGTTGTGAAACATTTTGATTCTATTGCTTATTTCTCAATTAAAAAAGAAACGTCATCAATATATACAACACTAATCTTTTAATTATTTTATTAGGTAGATGATGTAGTTACAAAAGTTACCATTCATAAACTAGAAACTCTTTATGGTTGGTATTATGTCATTTAAGAGAATGTGCAAGTCATTGAAGGGGAAAAATATTATAAGGTGTTAATCTATTTGAATTAGGCATATTAATGTAGGCATGAATTAATTGTTTTTCCCCAAAGAAAACAAATATCAGAGTTCAAAACAACCCACAACACAATGAAAAAGGCTACAGTACCAGCGTACTCACACTTTTGCTTTGCTCTGAACCCTTAGCAGCACCTTTTTGCAAAGGGAAAGATGAAGACAGAGTTAGTGAGATGGAGAAGAACTCGAGTTCGAACAGATCGGAGCTCGCGTCCCTTGCCACATCATGGTCGATGATGATTCATGAGTTAGGGATTGGAGGGATGGAGAAAGTTGTATTATGGTGGTTTCTAGGGGTAGGTTTTCGTGGATTAGGGCTTTTCAGAAAAGTCTTTGGTGGACGGAAAACTTTTAGAGAGAGCGAGTAAAGGCAGGGACTTTTGAGTGGGAAGGCTGGGCATGAGGATGCATATGAGGATGAGGAAAACCATTGTGGTGGTGAAAAGAAGAAGAGGAGGGAGGGAAAGAAATGGAAAATGGGTTGTAATTCGTGAGAGAGAAATGGAGAGGATGGGAGAAAGTTTTTTTTTTTTGATTTCATAAGGGTATCCCACCCGCGTGTCAAGTGGGACTAATCCTTCGCTGTTCTGAAGTCCCATATAGGGGGTAGACAGCTGGCCTGTGAATTTGCTCCATTCGCAAGGGCTAGGGATCGAACCCCCAACCACTTGCTTAAGGGACGAGAGTACTTACCACTCACGCCAACCCATCAGGTTGAGGATGAGAGAAAGTTGATTAGATGGGTTTGTCAACGTGGTTTTTTGAAATTCAAATTTGAGCCATTTCCTAGTGAAATTGAAATTAAAAGTGAAATGAGTCTAGGGATGGCCAGAAGAAGAGGCGGGAAGGAAGAGGTTTTCATGGCAAAAAAAAAAGGGAAGGAAGAGGTTTTACCTTTTATGAGTGGTGGGCCCCATCGAATGAAGACAAAGAAGAGATAATCCTAATGAACAGTAATTCTCTGATTGTTAAGTGAAAGCTTTGCTATTTATTATATATAGATGATACTACGAAATTGTAAAATCTGACCATTGACAATTTTTATTTTAAGAAAATCACACGTGGAACTATTTGATTTAAAAATCTGAACTTAACATATGTACTGTATTTAACAGAGATAGGATGTTGAATTGAAATTCAAGCTATATCCACATTTCTAAATAATTTTATAACCTTGTAGCATACAAACTTCTTGCCAATAGTGAGAGTAGGCAAATCCAATTTTATTCACAAGGTTAAACCTTCAAACATTCTTTTACTACCTAATTCTTTAGACAAGGGTCATCAACATATGTATCTTTTTTTAAAGGACAATTTGTTCAACCAAGGATAGAAAGACATCAACATCTATCTCCGCAATGAGACGATATGCACCATAAATTTCCCTCAAATGAGCTTATTATATTGTACAATTTCTTGTACTACCATCTCATTAATCATGTTTGAAAGGTCATACAGGGATCTAGTGGCATTTACTTTATTTTCCAAGGCATTTACTTTTTCGACACACGACAACTCTCATTCATTTAATGTAGGAGTGTGAAACAAAACTTGCGGCTTCTAAACGATGTCATCACACAAACTATTTAACGAGAGCCGTTTCTTCTTTTTAGCACCCGAAAAAGCGGAACAAAAAATTAAACAACAGGTGGATGTGTTTGAATAATAAAAATGTGGTCTCGTTGATTTCTCTCTACTACAAGTTGTCTAGAGTTTAAATATACATATCAAACTTGGTCAATATACTATTTTTTTATCAGAAAAACTTAGTCAATACTCGATGTACTCAAATGGTAATATAAAATGCAGTTTTGATCTTATAAGGAAGCCAACCAACAAACAAAAGTTTTAGTCATTGTTATAAGACAACAACCGCTAAATTAATTGTTTTTTCCAATTATACCCTTGTTATATGAATGTTCAACCGTCACACTAATCAATATTTTTTTAAAAAAAATTAATCGTTATGTTAATTAAAAAAGTTACTCCCTCCGGTCCTTATTATAAGTCACTAACCTCCACCCCACAATTTTTGTCCTTAATATAAGTCACCAATTTTCATTAACTAATTCATTTATTAAATTTTTCCCAATATACCCTAATTATCCATGGGAAAAAAGAACCCTTTAACTGCAGTGACCTTCTCTCCTACTCTTGTTTCCAATATCAAAGAGCATTGGAAGACGAAAAGAGAGAGATGAAAGGGACAAAATGGAAAAGACAAATAAAATATGACTCATTTAATGATGTAATTTTCATTCCTTAGTATGTAATATTTAGGCGGTTAGTGACTTATAATAAGACCCGGAGGGAGTGAGTGAGTTATAAGGAGGAGTGACATTGGTGAAAATGGTGAATTTAGCATAGATTTATTAGCATAGATTTAATAACCCAGCTAACATTCTTTTGTTTATGAGAAATAGTAGTTGTGCTTTAAATATGGATTGAAAAAAATATTTTCCATGTTATTTTTTTATATTTAGGCTGCGAAGATCCGTTATAACGTGCACAATAATAACATTCTTAGCGTTTACTTCATTTAAAATTGCAATGGTTTCATTAAAAAAAATAGTAAGGTAGCATAGCTTGCAGACTATAATTTATTGATCAGTAAATTGGCTGGTTGCTAGAACGTAATCGTCCTAGCTACAAATACGAGCAAATAAATTAATTAATAGATATGGAAATTCAACAAAAAAAGTAGTCAAGGTTAAATTTTATTTTGAAAGCATACAATGCAATAGTTGTAGGCATCTGAATTTTTCAAAAACCAATATCGTCTTGAAGTAGTATAAAAAATAGAGCAGTATTACCCTTAATAGGATGATAAAATGTTAACTATCAACATTATTCTTTTTTGGAACTTATGGGACAATATTGATGTAAATAAAAACTTCTTCTGAAATTACACTTCTAAATAGTAACATTTTCTTTGACAAAATTGGATATTAAGTCAAAACTCAAGAGAGCCTACTCATGGACAATACAATGTGAATATATATTAGTATTAATTAATGCAATGTAAATGCATGTTCGTGACTGTTATGGGTTATCTTCCTTTCTTTTTCTTTTTTGTTTAAATAAAGCAACAAAAGAACTACTATGTGTACATGGCTGAGTTTACATCAGAATAACCTCATGGGTTGGTATGAATAGTAAATACTATCGCCCCTTAAGTTACTGGTTGAGGGTTTGATCCTCAACCCTTGTGAATAGAACGAATTCACAGGTTAGTTGTCTACCTCCTATATGAGACTTCAGAAATGTGAGAGATTAGTGCCACTTGATATGCTGGTGGGATACCATTGAGAAAATTAAAGGAAAAAAAGAGTTACATCAGAATTCATTAGGGTAATGGACCTAATCTGCCCCCCAAGTAACCACCAAGGAGCGCTAAGCACCCTGAACTAACAACAGGCCCGTATCTGGATTCCAAGTAACCAAGGTGTTTAAAAACTACCCCGGTTGGACGGTCAACAACGTTTGACCGTTACTATGCCTATGTGGCTACCACGCGAGCACCTGCTTGCCACGTGTGTATTTTAAATGGACCTAATCTGCCCTCCAAGTAACCACCCAGGAGCACTGAGCACCCTAAACTAACAACAGGCCCATATCTGCACTCAAAGTAACCAATGTGTTTAAAAACTACCCCGGGTGAACGGTCAATGACGTTTGACCGTTACTATGCCTATGTGGCCACCACGTGAAGCCTTGTTTGTCACCCGGCGCCTTGTCATCGCCACGTAAGATATGTTCATGTGGGTCCCACCTATAATAATAAACAATTTCTCTCTCCTCACCATCACCACAGCCCCCCCCAACACCCACCACTTCCACCCACGCCACCCCCTCACCTCCCCAGCCCTCACTGCCTCACCTCCACAGCCCCCCACCCACGCCACCTCTGCTTGCCACGTTTGAGGGGGTGGTGTGGGTGGGGGTGGTGGGTGTTGGGGGGTTGTGGTGATGGTGATGAAGAGGGAGAGAGAAATTGTTTATTATTATAGGTGGGGCCCACATGAACATATCTTACGTGGCGATGACAAGGAGTCGGGTGACAAACAAGGCCTTCACGTGGCGGCCACATAGACATAGAAACGGTCAAACGTCATTGACCGTCCACCCGGGGTAGTTTTTAAACATATTGGTTACTTTGAGTCCAGATACGGGCCTGTTGTTAGTTTAGGGGGTTCAGTGCTCCTGGGTGGTTACTTGGAGGGCAGATTAGGTCCATTTAAAATACACACGTGGCAAGCAGAGGTGGAAAAGCAAGTGCTCGCGTGGCAGCCACATAGGCATAGTAACGGTCAAACGTTGTTGACCGTCCAACCGGGGTAGTTTTTGAACACCTTGTTTACTTGGAGTCCAGATACGGGCCTGTTGTTAGATTAGGGTGCTCAGCGCTCCTTGGTGGTTACTTGGGGGCAGATTAAGTCCATTACCCAATTCATTATGGGCATCTTTCTGAAATTTCTTCGTTATAGCCTTTTTTTGGACTAAACTTCGTTAGCCATTATTTGACTTCACAGAGATCTAATTTTTATATTTCACGCTTAACAAACACAAGACTTTACATTTTATTGAAAAAACACTTCACACAAGCATATATTAATTACTGTACCTTTTAACCAATTAACTCTTTTTAACTGATCATTAATTAACTCTTTAAAATATATTATTTCTAGAGAAACTTCATTTAATAGTTTTTTCAACGTCTTTTGTAGCTTTTCTCTACATGTTATCATAAGTTTAAATAATATTTTCTAAACTATCTATTTCTTAGTATTTCTCGTACCTTTCTTTATAGGTGTAAAAAATCATTTAAATAATCTACTGAAAATTAATTTAAACATAGTCACATGTTTATTGTTATTTTTTAAGTATCTTTTATCAAACTCCCAACTCTGTATTTTTTATTTAACTACTTTAGTTTTAATATTGATAGGCAACCGGATCTTTGATGACCATCATAAAAGAGGGCTTGACGATTTCTTTTTGAGAAAAAAAGCGCAATGATATCATTAACCACATTTCAAAATCCTAAATAAGTTTAGGTTTATTAATCTGGTATTTGACAAATTAAATAGCGAGCCCTTGTCTTCTCTTGAAGAATAGGAGTACTTGGTAAATAGGTAAAAGAATAAAAGTGTTACCAGTTTGCGTAATAAAGACATAGAGATGTGTAACACCTAACTCTATGTAGTATACTACATTGATACCCCTATGGTCTCCAATATAAAGTCCAAAATTTGATTGATCTTTATTTTATCAGAAAAAAATTTAAATGATTTTGATCCAAAATATAAGAGCTCATGTCACATTCTCTCATCATTTAATGCATTTTTTCGTATTTTGCCCTTAACTTTCTTCCATATTTATTAATGTTTATGTATTTCTCTCTCTTAAAAGTATCATAATAAATATGGGTAATATTGGAAAAGAAGCATTAACTCCAGACACCTAACTAATATTTACATGATTTCTTAAGAAACATTTTTTTGGTGGTTGATTCTTATGTTAGGGATCGGAGGGAGTATAATCAATTTATAACAACTTTTATAATTATAGAAGTCTAAAAATATGAATAAATTAAAAGTTTTATATTAAAAATTATATAAAATATTTTCTAATTGAAAATGGTACAAAAATAATTTTTGTTCGTAAACTGAATTTCTATAATAAAATTATATAAAATATAAGTATTATAACAATTGTTTTGGTTTGTAAAATCATGAAATGCTATATTATCAACTGTTATTAAATTTTACTCAAGTATATTACAACTTAGGGCGAAGGTCCACAAATGATACATAACTATTAGTCAAGGAACAAAAATAGTACATAACTATTTCAAGGTACAAAAATGATACTCAAATATTGGGCGGGGTCAAAAATGATATTTTCACTAATATGACAATAAGATTAAACATGAAAAGTCCAAAATGCCCTTATAAATTAAATTAAACATTCTCTTCTCCCCTTCTTCCTCACCACCATCATCAAACTCTCTCATCATCACCAGCATACCCTCTCATCTTCCTCACCACCAAAACAAGGGGAAGAAAAGAATGTTTAATTTGATTTATAAGGGCATTTTGGACTTTTCATTTATAATTTTATTGTCATATTAGTGAAAATATCATTTTTGACCCCGCCCAATATTTGAGTATCATTTTTGTACCTTGAAATAATTATGTACTATTTTTGTTCCTTGACCAATAATTATGTATCATTGTTGGGTCTTCGCCCTACAACTTAAATTAATTAAATATATACCTTACCCATATAAATGAAGCTAATTAGTCATTTCCATGATATATAATTAAAATGAATCAGCTATCTCAGGTAATAACATTATTCTATATATATCTCAAACTATCACTCGTCAATAATAATATAAAAGAAAAATTAAAAATACAAAGGAAATTCTATTTATTTCTATCATAAGCGGTGGGCCTAGCAGATATGTTTGCTTGCAAAGTTTAAGTTTAGTCCCTTTATAATAAAATGGCTTCTATAAATTAAACTCTCACTTAAAGTTATGGAATTTATTAATCTCTTAGGGCCCGTTTGGTTGGACGGAAAGTGTATAATGGAAATGGAATTGAGTGTAATAGGGTAAAAATGGAAAGTAAAGGTAAATTAGGTAATAATGGGAAGTAAAATTTGTGGGGCTCAGAAAAAGTGTGAGATGAAGAGAGAGAACTTGTGGGTCCCAGCAAATATGGAATTTACCAAAATCAATTCCATTTGCCAATTCCTTACATCCAAACGTACTCTTAAATTTTTTAAGACTTTTTAAATTAAAATTAAAAAAATTAAAATTAATCTTCAATTATCTTTCTTTAATTTTTTTAAAAATAAAATTTAAATTCATTAAAATACCTCAAGTATTATACATTTATTTTTAAGACTTTTTAAATTTAAAAGTGATATACTCATAAGACCGTAACTCATTATTATTTCTAATTCAAAGTTTGGGTGTTAGTCTTAAATAAAGTATAAATGAAAGTACACAAATGTGCTCCAAAAAAAACTTTTTTTTTAGACAATAGGAATGATTCTTCTCTATTATTTAAGTTCGATTACAAATTTTGTCTTTCCCCTATTTTATACTCTCTCCAGTCGCTAATATAAGAGTCAAAATTTAAATGGTTTTTGTCCAAATATAAAAGTTCATCTCACACTCTCTCCTCATTTAATGCGTTTTTTTCTACTTTGTTTCTAATTCTCTTTCATATTTATCAATGCATATGTATTTCTTTCTCTTAAAAGTATCATAATAAATATGGACAATATTGGAAAAGAAGCATTAACTCTGGACACCCAACTAACATTAACATGTTTTCTTAAGAAACAATTTTTTGGCGGCTGATTCTTATATTAGGAACTATAGGGAGTAGTATTTTATGTTCTTTCCCCTCCTTATGTTTCCAAAGTATTTTGGGGAATTTAATTAGAGGTCCCTCACAAGGGAGTTAATATTGGAAAAATCCCAAAAGTTGAAAATATTAATGTAGGGTCCCAAGGGACCTCACATTAATATATTTGAAAAGTGAAAAGACAGTTTTGCCCCTAGTCTTAAAAAAAATTTACCCCTCCCTCCTCCCTCACCAGCCTCCCCCTCCAGCCACCCTCCCCCTCCCCCACCCCCACCCCTCCAGCCCCCACCCCCAGCCCTCCAGCCCCCACCCCCAGCGCCCCCCCTCCAGCCCCCCTCCCCAGCGTCCACCCCTCCCCCACCCCCACCCCTCCCCAGCGTCCACCCCTCCCCCACCCCCACCCCTCCCCAGCGTCCCCCCTCCCCCACCCCTCCAGCCCCCCTCCCCAGCGTCCCCTCCTCCCCCACCCCCACCCTCCCCAGCGCCCCCCTCCCCCACCCCCCTCCCCAGCGTCCCCCCCTCCCCCACCCCCACCCTCCCCAGCGCCCCCCCTCCCCCACCCCAGCTCCCCACCCCTCCAGCGCCCCCCCCGCCCCCACCCCCACTCCTCCTCGAGGGTCGGGGTGGGGGGGCGAACTGGAGGGGGAGGGGAGCTGGGGTGGGGGAGGGGGGGGGGCGCTGGGGAGGGTGGGGGTGGGGGAGGGGCTGCGCTGGGGAGGGTGGGGGTGGGGGAGGGGGGGCGGGGGGCTGGAGGGGTGCGCTGGGGGTGGGGGCTGGAGGGCTGGGGGAGGGGGAGGGGGAGGGGGGCCGCTGGGGAGGGGGCTGGAGGGGTGGGGGTGGGGGAGGGGGAGGGGGGGCGCTGGGAAGGGTGGGGGTGGGGGAGGGGGGCGCTGGGAAGTGGGGGAGGGGGGGCGCTGGGGAGGGTGGGGGTGGGGGAGGGGAGGGGGGAGGGGGGAGGGTGGGGGGCAGGTGGAGGGGAGGAGGAGGGGGGAGGGGGTGGGTGGGGGAGGAGGGTGGGGTGGGGGGGTAATTTTTTATTAAGGCTAGGGGCAAAACTGTCTTTTCACTTTTCAAATATATTAATGTGAGGTCCCTTGGGACCCTACATTAATATTTTCAACTTTTGGGACTTTTCCAGTATTAACTCCCTTGTGGGGGACCTCTAATTAATTACCCCAAGTATTTTTATGTATTTTACCTCTTTTTTAAAGATACAGGAGCATAAATGGGAAAATGGAAAAAAAATCCCAACAATGGACCCTACTACCGTTTGTTGATTTGTCATTGTTTTTCTAATTTTGTTTTTCAGCAATTGTTTTGTTTATTTTCCTCTCCTTTATTAATGTCGATTGGAGTCGAGGCACTCATCTCATATTGACCGGTATGTTATCTGACTCTTTGACAATTCTGTCTCTCCCTACCTTATAAATAAATAGCCATTCTTTCCGTGCATCCATATCTCACCTCCCTTCACCTTCCAATCATCCTAATCCACAAAACCACCGTACCTACCTAACTCAAGCATGGATCTCCTTCTTTTCACTTTTTCTCAATACCAATTCTGAGCTCAAAAATCAATGTCCAACATTCCTTCTTCACTCTCTGATATTTGCCTCACCAAGTTTCGCCTTATTATGTCCACCGCAGATCCATGGCCTTTCTCATAACATCTCAAACATCTCCCCAAAATCCCTCTCCCTATAAATTCACTCTCCATCCAATCAAAACAATTCACTTCTCTGTTTCATAGTCTCTTCTAGTAACACTCTCACAACAAGCTTGTCCTCATCAGAATTAAACATGCAGAAGGTGAGGGGATTCAAGCTTGGACGACCCCTTATCCGAATCTCGAGATGGATCTTCCGAAGAACCCGACCCAGAAGAGGATATCGGAGGTTAGGTTCACATGGTTCTCCAGCGATGAGGACAGTAGAGAAGATTCTAACATGGGGACGTAGGCTTACTAGGGGAGCCAAATCTTTGTGCAGCGTGAAGACCCGGTTGGAATATGACCCGGTAGGATCCGACCCGGTTCAGGACAAGCCTCCAGCAGTACCGAAGGGTCACTTGGCGGTGTATGTGGGGCAGAAGGACGGAGAGTTTCATCGAGTATTGGTGCCGGTGATATACTTTAATCATCCCTTGTTTGGAGAGTTGCTCAGGGAGGCTGAGGAAGAATTCGGGTATGATCATCCGGGCGGTATCATGATACCGTGCCCGTTTACCGAGTTTGAACGGGTTAAGACCCGAATTGCATCCGGGTCAGCCCGAAGTGGCAGGAGATTATCTTGGAGAAATTGATAGATGATGAAGAGAAATTGAGATTAGCGTTATTTTTTTTAATGTTAGATGACTCTCAATCTTTTTCTCCACCATTGCATCAATAGAAGATTCATTTTTCATTGTATATCTACTAGCTATATTACATATTATTTGTAGACTAAATAAATACATAATAAATAATTCGGAGATTATTTTTAAGGAATTATGATACATATATATATATATGTATAGAAAGTTAATTTGTGTTTGAGATACATAAAATTGTCTGGTCTATGAATCCAATTCCTAAATACCATATTCAAGAATAATTGTGCTGTGCTATATATCGTCTCTATTTGGACGGTTGTATAGGCATAAATGCATAATAATGAAATGTCTTGTCTTTAAAAAAAAATTAAATCACTTATCATAAGAAAAGATATATGTTCATACATATATTCTTTTTCCATATTTTTTGTACCAAATATATTTTGAAGTTTAAGTTTAAGAGTTTTTATTATTAAGCTTTTCCGTATGTTACCCTTTCATCATCCATTTATCTCTTGTTTTCTTTAAACATTGAAGTATATATGGGGAAATTTTATTGTTTTTTTGGAATGAAAGACTCCTTATAAAATTAAAACACTGAACAAAATCTCGAACTTTCCAGTATATAATAGTACATATTAAAAATATTTCATTAATACATATAGTAAACAAAAAATAAAGAAATCTTAAAATTATTTTTCATGTGATATAAATATTAGTTTTGTTAGGCATGATTTAATTTCCCCTCCATAATATTTTTAGGTTGATCACAGTACCCGCCGTACACACACACACACATAGAGTATATGAAGTTATAAGAAACCCAGAAATTCCAATCTTTAAGATATGTTTTTTTATGGACAAAGAAATCTTTAAGATATGCTAAGTATGCATTACTAATAATTGTTTTGATAATATGCAATCTGAATCAGAAATAAGGGGTGATAATATTGAGGGCACGCCACAATTGAACGTGAAAGTCGTGAATGTGTGATGGTGAAGACGATAACGATTTAGTGATTTACAGTTAAAGGAAAGGGACAGCCAAAATGCGTTAGGCCTTTTCAGTTTCTCTTGTCATTGGTCGGTTCTAAATTCTTGAGGCCCATAATAAATGCGTGGTGTAAAGGTGTTTACAGGGTAAATACAAACAGATTTTTTCCCTCTCATTTTGTTGCGTAGCAATAATTTAATTAATCTCAATTATGGCATTGATAACGATATTGATAACAATCATGAATTTTATTTATTTTAATTCTATTTTCATTTACAGTCTTTTATTTGTGTTGGGATATTTGGTGGGGGTTCCAAAAGGAAAATGACTTGGCTAAACAATTTGCATACATAAGCCCTTTGGAAACATGTGTGTTTGTGTTTATATAAACATGATATTTTAAAAAGTTAAAACATACACTAAAAAAAGACGGGTCTAATGGGTAAAGGAATTGGCCCAAAACCATAAGGTTGTGGGTTCAAATCTCACCAATGTAAAGACTTTGTCGACAATGATCTGTAAATTAAACGTCATTTGAGAACGGAGACATGTCTTGGCCTAGTGAACTTGACGACCCTACTCACCAAATTTTTTTGTGTTAAAAAAAGTTAGAAATACTTATTACTTTTCCTTTTTTAAACAAATAACATAGTTTAATATTATGACAACGATTCACCAAGATTTAACCAAAATTGTTAAATGTTAAAATTGTAAAATGGTCTCTATAACTTCTAAAAAATTAATATTAAATATACTCATAGTTTTTTTATGTCAAAATCAAATATTCTTTCTCTCTTAAACCACTTTTATTCATTTTTTGTTGAGCATGTCGCTCGTTTATATTTAATGGAAACTTTTGGCTCAACAAGTTTCAGTTGTAATTCTATAGTTATATTTTTTTAAAATCAAATTCTATAGTTGAATACTCACAAAATATGTTGAAAATTTTGTGACTTATCATCTTTTTCATTTTATTAAATGAAAATTGTGATATTTTTTTTTTTCATTTTATTAATATTTAAATGTTGTGAGTAATCATTTTCAGTTAAATAAAAATAACATCTTTAGAGAGTAAAAGGATCCAAACTTCAAATTTCATAGTTAAGATATCATACACTACTACAGAATAACCCTATAACAGCGCACCTTTACATGCACTTCAAGAAAAGCGCTGGTAATTTACACCTATACATGCGCTTTCAAGAAGAACAGCATAAAGCGCATGTATATAATATGTTAATACATGCGCTTTATACATAAGAGCGCATGTATAGGACACAAAGCTATACATGCACTTAAAGCGCATGTATATAGTGCCTCTTTACATGCGCTTCTTGAGGAACTGCGCATGTATATGTTTGTGGCCTCTACATGCGTTTTTAGCGCATGTATATATCACATCTTTACATGCGCTTTAACCCAGAAAGCGCATGTATAGTTTTTAATTAAAATATATATATACTTAAACAAAAACCCTAATCTCCGTCTCCTTCATTTTCACTCGTCCGCCCCCATCCACCCCTCACCATTTTCGACCTCTCACTCCTCCGCAACTGTTCTTCGTTTTTCGGCGTTATAGCCACCGGTCTTCGGTGGCATGGGTCTCAAAACCGAGCCTATTTGGTATTCACTGTCTTCCCCTCCCAAATCGGACCCTCTCTTCTCTTTCACTGCCTTTCACTCCTCTCCGCTCTTCCTCATCTTCTTCGACGTTTCCGGCGAGCAGCTGCGTCGACGGCGAGGAGGTAAGCCTCTTTCCCCATCTCTCTCGTTCTGCCACTTGGTTCTTCAAATCCCTTAACGTCTTTGACATTGTTTCCTCATTGTTTTCGTTTTTCTCCACTGTCCCTCTTTGCCTCCAGTGAGGCCGGCGGTTGTCGGCGACGGCGAGACCAGTGAAGCTTCAAATGAACTCAGGTGAGCTTCCTTACTCATCTTTACTCGTTTTCTTTTCTTTTTCTGCGAGTTTAGAGAGAGAATATGATTTCAGTTATGAGGTTGGGTTGTTTAATCTGTAAATGCTGAAGCATTCTTGTTATTTTGAATGATAAAGTAAGTTTTGATCGATGTTTGGAGTAGTTTATGCAAAACCCTAGCATTTGGGGCTTAAGGGCTGATGAGTTCTTAGTGATTTTTGGCTTGAAATTTCCTTAATAATCACCATAGGAATCTCTGAGGGTGGTTTGTTGAACTTCATTTTGAATTTTACATAGGCACATCATATGTTTTGGAAGGAAGAATTGAACTTTTGTTTTAGGTGTTGAATTTCTGCTATTTCTCTGTAAAGAAATGAATTAGTTCCTAGTTCTATTGTTTTAGGTGTTGATTTTCTGCTATTTCTCTTGTAGCAATTTGTTTTGTGTGTGTCCTTCTCTATTGACATTTGTTATAGGAAATACATTTGTATATTAATATTGTTTGGGACTTGTATGTGTGTGTTGTGAGTTCTGGCATTCTTGTAAAGGATTTTGGTGCTTCAAAAATGATTATTGGTTTTGGCTTAGTTTACTTTGTAAAGGTGGATTAGGATGTCATTCTTTTGTTGGATTATGTGGGTAAATTATTTATGTTCTTGCTCGATTGACCTCAAATGTTGTATGAATCTCTAATGAATTCTTTGACTTTAAGCATGTAAGAAGTGTTGAGGTTTGATTAGATGTGCTTGGATAAATGTGAAAGTTGGAAATTTTTTGTTGTTTGATTTATTTTCTATGGTAATTCTGATTTCTTTTGTCACAGGGCAAAGAAATGAAAGATTATAAATGTTTCTTAACATGTATGCTTGACTTAAGGTGAAAGCTATAAAACTCCTTTAGCTTTCACTTTCTTTTTCTCTATACTCGGAGTACTCAGTGTTGGTCAAACGTGGTTTGAAAATTTTGTTTGAATTTATTGGAATATATAGGTTTAATTGCTGGTTGTGATGGCTTAACTAATATGTAGGTAATATTTTTAAAGTATGGAAGAATGGTTAAGAGTTTCACGAGTCTCATTGGTCTTAAATTTAGTGGACGATTAAGTAAATATTTGAATTGGGTAAACAGAATTATGGAGGAGTTTGATTGTAGGTTTATGAAACGTGTGAAGTGACTAATAATGATCATGGAATTCTTTTGATCCATTGGAGTACAACCTGCCTTTGTTTGTTGTTAATGGACTCACTAATTGGCTATGAACGATAGTCATGAGGTTGTATAATTAAGGTTTGAGATCTTAGTGTCGCGAGATGATTGATGTACCTGGCGGCTGACCATTTACTTTGGACATGCTTATTATTGCATATGGAACTATAAATTTTTATTTTAATTATTAATTATTAATTATTACATATTAATTGCTGGACATTTGAGTTCTCGATGGTTAAATAATGATTACTCTTTGATGAATAACATTTGTTATGGTTTTCTCTTTGGTCACTCCATTGAGAGTGAAACTTGTTTTAAGACGTGAAGTGATATGGAAATGTGCTTTTTGTTTATGTTCGACAGTTTTGCTTGGATTGTAATTGAAATGCTTGGTTAGGACAAAGTAAATGAGGGGGGTTTGGGTTGCATATTAGGATTCGAGAGAGACGTTAAATATTATGAGGTGGAAATGATATTAACGTAGCATTCTGTATTATACTATTATAGGATTGGATGTGATGTGGTGTTGTGGCATCTAGAAAGGAAGGATAAGTCAATGCATAGTTGTTGGAGAATAGGTAATCTCTCTTACCTTACTATAACAGTGAGGGTGACGTTAGTTGGGATTTTCAAAATCCTTTCTAATCCTCAAAATCTTTAAAAATTTACTTTTATACAAAATAGGCTATCAGGTGTCCGAAGTGCAGGGTCTCTCGATATCTAGAAAATGGCAAAAGCCCTGCCAAGTTCTTGTGGTACTTCCCAATAATTCCAAGACTAAAGCATCAAATTAATCTTCATTTTTCCAAACTAAACAGAAAATTTATATACTCTATAACTTTTTAACAACATTTCAGGAGTCACTGGGGTTTGATTGCCTTCAATCCGATGCTAAAAGATGTAAAAGATATTGTAGTCTATTACTTGGATCCAATTGAGACTGCTCTTCCAAGTAATAGGCCTAACTATATGTGTTTCATTAATAGGTAAGATTATTATGTTGTGATTTGTTTTCATCCTTAATCTTATTTTTATTGCATTTTTAACCTTTATTTTTCTCTTCTATAGTTTGATAACAGCTTTTAGGGCAAATTGTAAGAATAAAAATTTGGCCTACTCAAAATCAACTGATCAAACACAGTCCTATCCATGGTTGAAAATTCAGGTTGTACTTGTTTTATAAATAATTGAAATCATGAATGATAATGTGTATACAAGTCTTTTGACTAACGTGTTTGTGTTTTTTCTTGTTGCAGTGCCCTTTCCAACCCAACAACAATGATTGTGGTTACTATGTGATGAAATTTATGAAGGACATAGTAACACATGACCAATTGGAGGTGCCTGAATTTGTAAGTTTACTATTGCACATGACATATATAGTCTTAACTTACAAAATTGTTGTTGACTTGTTTTTTAAAGTGAATTGTCACATAAATATGTTTATTATGTCCATTAACTCAGTATTATGAAGATTGTCGATCATCAAAGTTATCTAAGGAGGAGGTGGATGATCTCATTGAAGAGTGGTGCAAGTATGTTTTCCCTATTGTTCATCAAATTATCCAAAATTTACATCCTTCTTAGAGTTTCATACATCTAAGGAGGATGTGGGAGTATGACACTTTTGATAGATGAACTATGTTGGCTAGTTGGTTATTTATCTAAATGTCTTTTGCTGGTACAACTTTGATGTGTATTTTGGCTGGTACAAATTAGATGACTTTTGGTGCTACAAATTAGATGTAAATTCTGATTGGGATATGTGGATGACTTTTATATTATGTAAAGTAGTTCTTGGTATAGATAGGATTTTGGTTATTTTGGCTGGTTGGGTATATTATATTGTGCAGGTAGCAATTTAACTGCCAAAAAGCAGAGAAAACGAATTATGACAAATGAAAAAGAAAAAAATAACCTGTACATGCGCCTGAAGCGTATGTATAGGAAGATCATGTAATAAATGTATATATTACATGATAAATGTATATATACATGCGCTTTCCTGAAGATAAAACGCATGTATAGGTATATCTATACACTCGCTTTTTAAAGCGCATGTAAATCCTTTCCCAGCAAGGCCATTGCCAGCGTTTATTAAGCGCATGTAAAGACCAAAATAAGCGCATGTAAAGGGGTTATTCTGTAGTAGTGTCAAAAGAAAACTTGATGTAAAGATAAATGACCAAAAAGTATAATTTACCTAAAATTTCAATATTTTACTCAAATAACATAGACAAAAAATAAAGAGAAATCTTTGAGAAAATTAAAGATTCTCAAAATATGGATAGGATAAAAAGATTCAACCAGATTGGGAAAAGAAAGATAGCTTTGGAGGACTGAATTTTGTTTGAATGTATAAAAGAAATGAGGAAAATGCTTTTTAATAAATAGAGTTGTGGTAAGTGTCCAGGTGGAGTCGGTGGTAAATGTAAATAGAAACTGGTAAACATACTAAGAGAGTTGGTAAATCATCATGTAGTTACCCCACTGGGAGAAGACTTTGTTGTTGTTATTGAAGATTATTATAGACCACCATAATCGAGTTGAAAGTGGAAATTATTAGTTCTTAATTATATACTATTAATTACCAAAACCATGATTTCTCTTTTGATTTAGGTGAAATTCGAAGAACCCAAAACAAAATTATATAAACTCCATCATCCAATCAAAATCTTGCATGCAAGTTCGATTATGTAAGAGAAACGCATTTTCTTTAATAATACTTTGATTTAATTGGTTGAAAACTCCAAACAATTAAAATGCCCAACTCACACACATGGTTATAATTCGTGAATAAAAAGTTAGAATAGCGTAGATAAGACTCACCGGAATCACAATCACAATCACAACTTGCATGCATGATCACCATCCTCCATCGCCCGCGAGGTGGTAATTGGAATTTGGAACAAAGGGAGGAGTCTGAGGGGCTAGGATACAAAGACCATTTCGCCCCTCCCTTATATATATATATATATATATATATATATATATATATATATATATATATATATATATATATATTATGCCATTTATAATTTTTTATTTATGGCTTTTATTTTGTTATTTATATTGCAATTCTTATTATCATAGTTACTATTATTCATATTATTGTTTGTTTTTATATTATTATACTTCATGATAATTTTAAATTATCATGATGCTATTTTATTTACATTTCATATTCTTGAATGGTCTGAAGCTATGACACTCTCAAATTTGTTTTATTAGATGACCTGAAGTCTCATCACTTTAATAAAGATTGTTGGTATAAGACCATATTGTGGGTTTTCATTTAAAAAAGGGAATGAAAAAGGGGAGTGAAAAATGTGATGCTCAAAATATTATTATATATCCAGGCTTGAAGGGTAATGACAATTGACTTAAGTGACAAATGACTTAAGAATCAAATGATATACAACAGGTTTATAGTTATACAAGATATTTGATGAGGTATTGAACACAAATATTATGAGGAAATGTGAAAATATAACCAAAAATCATATAGAAAATAAAGAAAATTTTACAATATGACCACATGTCATTTGAATAAGTATCAATTTATTATGATATAAAAAATGATTTGAAGTAATGGGTTGTGAGAAAAATATATATATCTTAATGTAAGACAACAAATGAAATAATAATAAGCTCTGAAGGGTCATTGATGTTTAATTTCAATTATTATTTATTTATTTTTATTCCATAATTTATGTAAATTGAATATCTTGTTATTCCTTATGTGTGTGTGTTATTTACATATTGCATATCTCCTATATTATATTTTCATAATATGTCATTTTATATTTTTGCTGCCATAATGAAATTATTATTGTTATTTCATTTGTTGTGATTAATTTGTAGGAGAATAACAAGTAGTATGGACAAAGATCGGCAAATCTAAACCACGGGACCCGAGGTATCACCATAAATCTAAGGTTAAAGTATATACTTTTAGTCTTTTATATTTGCATGAAGTTTTAAATTAGTCCTTTATGTTTGAAAAGTACAATTTTAGTCTCATATGTTTGCATCAAGTTTCAATTTAATCCTTCATATTTGGAAAGTACACATTTAGTCCTTTTCAATTAACACTATTAGTTCCACTTAACGGAAAATGTCAACAATTTTAAATGGTTATTACATACTAAAAAAATGCTTAGATTCAATTATTTTAGTGTAACTATTCTTATAGTTTCAAAATTTTTCATTTTTGTCCCAATTTAATTATGAAATAATCATTTAAATTTAAGTGAAACTAATGGTGTTAACAAAAAAAGACTAAAAGTATACTTTTTAAACATAAATGACTAAATTGAAACTTGATACAAATATAAGGTATTTTTCTATAATATTTAATATGAAATACATACATATATATATATATATATATATATATATATATATATATTGCATTTAACATTGCTAATATTACTTTTTTTTCATTTAATTTACTTAACAATTATTCCCCTCTATTCCTTAATTAACATAAATTAAGGCAGGAAATAGAGGTTTTTTTTTTCAAATCCAGCATATTTACGTATCTCTGGAATTTTTCTAAAAAAATATAGCAAACTAGCGTTTTTAAAACGTCTGTAAGTTTATTTTTTTTTTAAAAAAATAATATTGTGTACCGGCGTTTTAGAAACTAATGAAATAATGCATCAAATATCCTTCCAAACTTATCCGCGTTTATTCCACTCTATGGCGTTTTTAAAAACGCCGGTATAGCATGTTCCCATGTATGCCTTTTCGGCGTTTGTTAGAAACGCTGTAGTGTTTTACCCGTGTATATAAATGCAGGAAAAATGTTAAAAAATGCTGCTTTACAGCCAGTCTTTTGTAATGCCCATGCTAGATAAAGTTGGTAATTCAAATCGGAACATTTAAGTCTTGACCCTTGAAGGACCGAACTTCAATTCTAAAGGATTCAAAAGAGAATTAGCTTAATAGGCTAGCCCTATGGCGCCAAGGGCTTCATAGGGCTAGCCCTTATTAAGCTTGTAACATATTCAAAAAAGGGTTATACTTACATCCAGTACATTAGAACCAAACAACCAGTTTATTAAATGATATATTCTCTCTCCACCTTCTCTCTCTCCACTTCCTCCCATTCGGCTCTTCTTCCTTCTCTCTCCTCCCTTATGTGCTTTCTGCCGCATATCACCCCCAAAACTCACCATCTCCATCGATCATCATCTTCACCTCACTCCCTTCTCACTTTCTCATTTCACCATCATCACTTATCACCCACAGTTCCTCTACCCCTTTCCCCACCACACACAAAAATCATCTTCTTCACTCTCTCTTCTCTCTCCAACAGTGATGATTCTGAAGGGCTTGCCGATGCCGAGGAAGCGATCGTGGGCTGCCTCGTCGGAGAATGGGTTATCCTTCATGAGAAATTATTCGGCTTTGGCGGAGAAAGAGGGAGGAGAGAGAGGGAGAAATGACCGAAGTGGGAGGGAGTGAAGAGAGAGAAGGAGGAGATAGAAAGGAAGAGAGAAGGGGAGGAATGTAACTAACATATCCACATGTTATTTAATTAGTGATGAATTGACTATACTTGTTGTAGTCACTGAAGGTAATTTTTTCCCTTAAAAAACAATAAAATTGATGGTAAAAAACCATAATATCTATTTTATAGTTGATTATGGATTGATGAAGGTGACAATATTGCTGCTTAGTTTTTTTGGCTACATAGTTTACTTTGTGAAACTTATTTAATAATATGAACTATATTTATCACTACTTGATAATTTATTATTTTTTATTTCTTGTTAATTAGTGTTTGTAGTGTAACTAAAAACTTATATTTTTGTAGATGATTAGGATTTTATTACATTAATTTTTTTTATGTGAAAAAATAAACAATTGTGTGTACTCACTAATCGGGCCGATCCAATCATTCAAGGATCGAACTTTGAAAAACAGGGATAGTTAAACTACTGAAGGACACCGAATTTACGGGTCGGTGTAGTACCTCGGGACCACTCTTTCAAGATATTTATGGACCTCGGGGTAAGCGGAAGTTGCTCCCGGGTATCGTTCTCTTTGAGGAGCCTAAAAATGTAATCAATTACCCTAGAAACTAGATGAAAAACTTGTTGAAATCAAGGAAAGTTGTTTTAGTTGAAATTGGGAAATATGTTATATGATAAAAATTAGAATAAAAGAGAGTTTAGATTAAATATGATTATGATATTCTTGACGGATGGGAGTTTAAGAAATCCTCAGTTCAAAAGATTTTTCGGGGAGTATTAATATTGTTGGCTTTCAAATGAACCCTAAAGGGACCCCTCTAGGCTAGGCTTAGACTAATTTAACTAGTGTTGGAACCCCAAACATTACTTAAATAAATCTAAGTTGATTAAACTCTAAACCTAAGGATTGATTAATTATGAAGGACTTTTGATCCACAATCTGGGCCACCCCACAATTGCTCTAAATTAATCTTGCAGCTTCAATTTATTAATGGCCACCCAAATAATAAATTGAAGCTAATCAAGATTGACGTCTAATGCCACAAAATAATTAATAAATCCTAATGTCATTTCATGCATGAAGATAAATTTGATCCACAATCCACTAGCCAAGCCACCTTGTACTAGCACATAATTTTCACTAAGAGAAAAACAAAATCATGAACCCATAAATTTTATAAATCTCAAAGCTAAAACGCATCAAATCAAATATTCAACAAGAATGAAATAACATAAACAATATAAATGTAGTTTCAATCCCTAATACAAATATCACAATTACACTCCTAGAACCCTAGAAAAGCATAAATGTAAGAAAGGAAGAGGGATAGAACTACAACTCCCCTAGAGAAGATTCAAGCTCCTTCATTTGCTCCCACCATCAAGAACGAGAGAGGTTTAGTTTAATAGGTGGATGGTGGAAAAGATATAAGGGTTATGGGAAATTAGGGTTGTGAGAGGTTAGGAGAGGCTATCAAAGGTTATGAGAGGTTATGTGGGGTTATGATAGGTTGTGAGGGGAAATGTGGGGTTATGATAGGTTGTGAGGGGAAATGTGGGGTTATGATAGGTTAGGGTTTTCTAAGGTTTATGAGCATATATATAGTTATCTGCTTCTCCTCCTTTTTAGGATTAAGTTGTTATGCTGCTCCTTTAATTTCTCCTCATTTGAATTCAAAATAACTGTATCATAAGAGCTGCTTCCTTGACTTCTTCCAAGCTTGTTATCTTTATTCCCCATTTTTCTCCTTGTTCTTCTTTCTACATTCAAATGATATAAAATCAAATAATAATAATAATAATAATAATAATAATAATAATAATAATAATAATAATAATATCAAAATTCAGTTTCTTCACCCATGCATATCTCAACTAAATTCCCACAATTTTAGCTCATTTTACTTCAAATATATTAAAATATTTATATATATAATTCAGAAATTTGAAGTTAATTAATGGTCAATTTCTCATCTTGAATATGTTAAAAACATCAATTTACCATAATAAAATCATATTAATATTAGGGTTTGTCAACTCCCCCACACTTAAACTTTGTACTCCTGGACAAAGACATGGTAAAAAAATAATAATGATTTTGAAAACAATTGCTTGTGGGTTGGCAATCGTGAATAACGACAATGTGAAATTGAATGATGCTGAAAAGTTAACAGAGAATACTAGGAATGCAATGACTATGAATAGAGGAGAAAGTCACTCGGGAATAGTGTTTATCGCACATCTCACCAAATTGGGTAAAATTTCTGCACTCTTTAAATCCACTTAGTAACACTTTACCATAGGCTTGTAAGCATTTTAAGTCTCAACAAGAACATATACTATGATGCATCAAAAGGACTTTAAGGGTTTGATGGAATAGGCCAAATGATGGAATAATAAAAAGAAACTGATGTTATGCATGTTCAACCAATTATTGCAACTTTATACATCACTTTCAACTTGCCAAACTACCATGCATGCCTAATTTTTGCACTTTGTGCAATTCTATTTCAATTCACTTTTTTCGCTCTTTGTGCCTTTTTTTGCACATATATTTTTTTTTTGAGCTTTTTTTAATACGTGGCATGTTTTTTCTTAACAATGGCATTTTTCATTTTAAACGAGCAACGAAGTATTTTTTTTTGGCAAAACAATGCAATAACATCAAGTGAAGGGCTCAAATGGGTAGCAAAAAGGAAATAATGTTTAGGGTTTGTGTTTGGGATAAAGGGGTAATGAAACAAAGGCCTTTATCATATACATCATACCATATGAAACTTACTTCAACCAAGAACACAGACAAGTTCTAGTGAATGCTACCAAGTGGATTCACGCTCAAAAATGAATGTTGAGGCTCAAATGATCTCATGTCAAGGCTAATTCTCCTAAACTCATAATCAAATATTCAAAATTTTCTAGATTAACAGTTAAGCATAAGACCATTCACAAGGTTGTCAAAAGAACTGACCGAAATATTAATAATACGTTTTCAAGTAAAAATAATTTTCATAATGCAAAACCAGTTTTTTTTTCTTAAAAAAAATACTATGCCAAGTCCAAAGAGAAACATGGATCAAATGTGGAAGAATTGAATTTTTTTTTCTCAAAAATTTAGGCCAATTTGAAGTTAATAACATATTCAAGATGCAATAATATGTTACCTAAACTAATCCTCTCCCCCACACTTAATTTCTACATTGTCCTCAATGTAGCATATCATATGAACCATGTAAAAATCAAATGTATTGGTAAATGTGATGGTGAGCAAGGAGCATTTATTTTTATGCCAGAAACTTGAGAAACGACTACTCCTAAGAATTCAAAAACAAACAAACAACTACTTTTCCTACTGGGTATGTTCCCTCCCCCATACTTAGCTCTAAACATATATCAAACATTAAAAACAAAGGAGCAAGTAGAAGGGAAAAGAAACAACCTGAGTTAGGGTATCTTCAAATGTTTGAAGGAGAAATTCTCATCTATGATTAGGTGCATGTCGGAATTCAGAGAGCCAACTTCTCCTTTGTTGATCTTCCTTGGTGGTGGTTGAAGTGAATACCTCATATAGCTCATACAATGGTGTTCATGCAAAGAAAACAAGCCAAGAGAAATACCAAATCCAAAGGAACAAACTTGGAGAGGGTTAGAGCATGCTTTAAGCAATTTAAGATCAAAACTCTCCAAGTATGAATCATAACCAAGAAAATCAACATTACTCCCATTTGTAGGAGTAAGAGAAACATTTTTGTTTCTAAAGTCCTCTTTTGCTTGCAACCGGAAAGGTGAGGAACCCAATTTAGTGTTGGGGTACACCACATCGCATTTACAATCACAAGAGGTGGGAGGTATAAGAGTGGAGGAAGAAGAAGATTTATGCAATATGAGAGATGAATGCAATTCTAAATCGGGAGGTAGGTCACAAGACAAAATTAAATGGAAGCATTCATCCTTTTTCATAATTTTATCATTCAAAACATGTGAATCTTCCATATTTGACCGACCTAAAGAATGAAATGAATTGAGATCAAAAGATATGCAATTTTCATGTCTATTATCAAGTGTAGCATGTATGTTATCAATTGAATTAGATGAAGAGGTAGCATCATATGGAGTGAAAAGCCAACTATCAACTTCCATACAAATAGCACAAGACTCATCACAATCACATGTGTTAATGAAGGAAGAATGTTGGGAGGAGGGTGAAATGAATTCTTCATCATGTTCAATAAATTCAAAGAAGCTGAAATCATCATGCTTATCAACACTTGAAAGGGAAGACAATTGTTCACAATTCTCCACATTTTTAACATTCAAGTTAAATGCATCATTAGTACTAATAGATGGAGTATGCACATCACCAAAGTTCTTTGCATGCCATGCAACAAACCTATCATACTTAAAATCAATACAATCCATGCACATAGTATCATCATCACAAGAACAAGGTGAAGGCTCATGCAAATCAAAATCATCACAACAACTAGTACTCAATGCAACTTGATCACCACTCATATTATTTTCACAAACAACATCATCAACTACACAACTATCAATGGAAGTATCACAATAAGAATTTTCAACATCAAGAACATGAGGGGATTCAACAACAATTTCTTCATCCACCTCATCATCATTTGCAATATCAACTAAAGTAGTATGAGGAGAAGTAACCTCTTCAAGAAGAGGAGGAATATTATCTAAGCGTGAAACCAATTCCTCTTGAGGTTGATAAAGTGTTTGCTCTCTATTTGTTACTTGTGTGGGACTAGTCATTTGAGGGTGGGGATCAACTACATGAGATGTGTCATTTGGCTCTTGCTCCCCAACCCCTTCACAATCATTAGAGTCATTAGGCCATGAAGTTCCTTCTTCTCCATTAGTCTTCTTCCATAGCACATGTTGCACAAAATCCCGGATAAACTCTAATATTTCCTCCATACGCTCTTCCATCTCCTTTGTGAGTTGATTAGTCTCTTTTAACATAAACAATTTGGAGTGTTCGACTTTAAGCTTATCATACACTTTCCTCAAGGCAAGAGTTTGAGAATCCATGTTTGGGAAAGTTAGGAAGGCATCTAATCCACTAAGTTTGGGAGGGGAGGGTGGAGGTGAAGGTGTATAATAGGTTGGAGGTGAAGAATTGTTATAGGGAGTGTATTGTGGTTCATATGGGTATGTGTATGGTGTAGGGAATTGGGTGGAATGAAGGTGTGGATAGGATGGTTCCGTGTATGGTTGAAAATGATTGAGTGTTTGGTATTCATTGGCTTGATAGTAATTGAGTAAACGTTCTCTCAACGAAGGTTCCTCATTTCTCCAAGAATGTGAGTAACTTGGTGTTTCTTCATTCATAGAATAAGAATGCATAGGAGAATCATCATAGAACAAAAGCTCATAATTATATGGCCTAGACATGATTATTGCAATCAAACAATTGAACACAGATCAAATATGCAAAGCAAGCAAATATGAATGCAAATATTTTTGGTATTTTCTCTTTATGTATGATATGCAATGGAAAACAAACTAAACTAATATGCAAACTAAAAAGGACACGACAAACAAGTTTGATAACCAATTAATAAGGAACCAAATACTTGGCTCCCCGGCAACGGCGCCACTTGAAGGACACCGAATTTACGGGTCGGTGTAGTACCTCGGGACCACTCCTTCAAGATATTTATGGACCTCGGGGTAAGCGGAAGTTGCCCCCGGGTATCGTTCTCTTTGAGGAGCCTAAAAATGTAATCAATTACCCTAGAAACTAGATGAAAAACTTGTTGAAATCAAGGAAAGTTGTTTTAGTTGAAATTGGGAAATATGTTATATGATAAAAATTAGAATAAAAGAGAGTTTAGATTAAATATGATTATGATATTCTTGACGGATGGGAGTTTAAGAAATCCTCAGTTCAAAAGATTTTTCGGGGAGTATTAATATTGTTGGCTTTCAAATGAACCCTAAAGGGACCCTCTAGGCTAGGCTTAGACTAATTTAACTAGTGTTGGAACCCCAAACATTACTTAAATAAATCTAAGTTGATTAAACTCTAAACCTAAGGATTGATTAATTATGAAGGACTTTTGATCCACAATCTGGGCCACCCCACAATTGCTCTAAATTAATCTTGCAACTTCAATTTATTAATGGTCACCCAAATAATAAATTGAAGCTAATCAAGATTGACGTCTAATGCCACAAAATAATTAATAAATCCTAATGTCATTTCATGCATGAAGATAAATTTGATCCACAATCCACTAGCCAAGCCACCTTGTACTAGCACATAATTTTCACTAAGAGAAAAACAAAATCATGAACCCATAAATTTTATAAATCTCAAAGCTAAAACGCATCAAATCAAATATTCAACAAGAATGAAATAACATAAACAATATAAATGTAGTTTCAATCCCTAATACAAATATCACAATTACACTCCTAGAACCCTAGAAAAGCATAAATGTAAGAAAGGAAGAGGGATAGAACTACAACTCCCCTAGAGAAGATTCAAGCTCCTTCATTTGCTCCCACCATCAAGAAGGAGAGAGGTTTAGTTTAATAGGTGGATGGTGGAAAAGATATAAGGGTTATGGGAAATTAGGGTTGTGAGAGGTTAGGAGAGGCTATCATAGGTTATGAGAGGTTATGTGGGGTTATGATAGGTTGTGAGGGGAAATGTGGGGTTATGATAGGTTGTGAGGGGAAATGTGGGGTTATGATAGGTTAGGGTTTTCTAAGGTTTGAAAGTAATGGATGCACAAGAGGGGGGGGGGTGAATTGTGCTTCAAAAATAAATGCTCAAATAAAATAACACAAGAGTTATACTGGTTCGGTCTTCCTGACCTACGTCCAGTTCTCAACCACCCAGGCCGAGTTCCACTATATTTCCAGGTTTTAGAACGGGTTCACCTGGAACCTTTACAACCGCAAGTTTTGAACGGGATCACTTGCAACCTTACAACCACAAGTTTTACACAAGGCTCACTTGTAACCTTTCTAACTAGCTCCCCCTTACACCTAGCAAGGGTTCAACCTTTACAAATAAAGGATTTTTCTAACTAAGTTCTCTTTAAGAACAGATAGTGTTACACACTTAAGTACAATCAATGCTCTTATAACACGAAGAGACTTAACTACAAAGAGTACAAGATATGTAGATGAAAAGATCACTCAATGAGTTAAATGCTCTTTCTTTTTTCTGGGCAGCTTTGAATACTTGAAGATTCTCTTAGTTTCTCGCTCTAACTTCTCTCAAGAATGTCAAAGATAATTCATTAGCCTCATAAATGAAGTTGAGCTCCTTTATATAGTCTTCAAACATTCTGACTCTTGGTAGGTGGGTTAGCCGTTTGAATATGGCCGTTTTTCCCTTGTTACCGTTTGCCCAATTAATGCTTCATCAATGCATAGCAGGGTTGACTTGCTTTATCTCTGAAAAGTAGTCCTGACAACTCTGCTCTGACAAAAGCATTCTGACACTGCACTTCTGAACATTCTGACATTCTGATTGCTTGCGGAAGCAGGTTCACATCCAGAAGCAACTCTACTTAGTGTGCTGCACTTTGAATGTTAGTTTTAACAATATAAGCACATAGTCACATGCAGTGGGTGTTTACTTAGTCTAAGATGACTTCCTTGGATCCGGAAGCACTTCTACATCCGGAAGCACTACCACTGGATGAAGGGTTATAATCACTTTTACTCACTCTCGCTCAGTGTCCTTCAATCCAACAGTCAGCGCTAGTCACTAAGCTATCGGAAGCAATTCTACTGGACGTGGCTTATGTTCACTGACGCTTAGTGTCATCTATTCTAACAGCCAGCGCCAGTCTAAATACAACAGGAAGCAAAATCACTTCCGGTTGAATCTTAGCTTAGTCTTGAGGTTTTGTATATCTAGTGCTTATGGACTAAGTTATTTCCCTAGTGAATTACTTGCTCTCGCTGGGGGATGAGTCATTCATCCGCGAGCGCTAGTCCTAGTCTATCCGGAAGTAAATCCACATCCGGTTGCACTCTTACTTGGGATTCTATGTTAACCTATTGCTTTCTAAGTACTTGATTCATTCTTTCATATTTTAGTCTTCATCAAAACTTAAGATTCTAACATTCTCCCCCTTTTTGATGATGACAAACTTAGTTTTATCGATTAAGTTCATATGAAAGGATTAGTAAATGAATAAAAGCAATAGATAAAGCACAAGTAACTTAGAAATAATTCATTGATAAACAAGGATTACAAGTTAGAGTATACAAGCAAATAACATATACAAGTAATCTATACTAAGCAGGAATAAAATATGCATGATCCGTTGAAGCTCTTCTTCATCCCTTTCCCTTCTGAGTCTCTCAGACTCAACAGACTCCTCGAAGGCTCTCTTCATATTTTCTACTTCCTCATAGCCTGGGAATCCTGTTGCATCTGAGAAGTGGGTGACCTCGCCATTAGGAAAGTGGACAGCCCGAATCTTTACATTCCATACAGGGAAGTTGGGATCCTCCTCAACTTCCTGGGCTTTCCTCTTCCCCTTCCCTTTACCCTTGGGTATTGATGGAGTGGGCTTGGCACATGCTCTCTCAGCATCCAGACAAGCCATCTGACCAAAGGATAGTCTGTCCGTGTACCCATATTTTTCGAATTCCTCAGGAGTCATGTCCTCTATTTCCAACTTGACTTCCTTCAGAATTGGAACTGCTTGTACTACTGGGATCTCTTGCTCAACTTGGTCAGACGGAGTTTCTTGCTCAGGTTGGTCAGATGGAGTCTCTTCCTCACTCTCAGCAGGTTCAGTGGAGGCAATAACCTTTTTGGAACGCTTCCTAGCAACGGCCTTCTTCCTTGACTCACTGAATGTAACTGCTGGCTCAGATGGAGGAGGAGGGGCAGAGGTTTGCTCAGAAGTAGGGGTCTCAGATGACTGCCCAGAGGGTGAAGGGATTGACTTGGCGATCACAATGGGAGGATGGTCGATCTTCTTCAGACCCCACTTCATCATTATCTCCTCAACAATATTTTTACTTTTCTCAGTTGGAGGAGGCTCTGATGAAGATGACTCAGGCTGTGAGGATTGATCATTCTTCTCAAACATCACCATATCCCATTTAGATCCTTGCTCTTCCGTCCTCTGCTGCTGCATGAACCGGATAGCTTCTCCTCTGATTAGGTTCTCAGCACCACCCAATCTCTGGGACTCCAAGGCTCGGCGCAGGGCGGCCGTAATATCTTCATCAAGCCAGAGAGATGGCTGGCTGAGAACATCCCTTGTGTCCATGCTCTGGCGAAGGGTGGACATAGCATCTCTCCCCCTTTTGTCATCATCAACAAGGGCGAGTGCCAGGGATGGAGTGGATGAAGAGGAGGGTGGAGGTTCAGGGCCAAATCTTTTTGGGGGTGAGGGTTCTGGGGAGGATGTAGGTAAGGTAGTTTTAGGGGATTCGGGAGGGTTGGGGAACCATGTAGGATCTACGAATAGACCTTCGAATGGATAGGTGGAGGAATATTCAGTGAAGGTAGTGGAAGAGTGTGGGGTAAATGGGGTAAATGGTAAGTGATCCTCAGGAATTTGTTGAAGGTGGGGGTAATCTCGCAGATAGATGTGGCTGATGGGGTGAATGGAAGTTTTGAAGCCAAGGTGCTCGGCCAATGGGTTGGATCTTGGTCCAGAGTTGGGGTTGGTAGGGTTAGGATGGGATGGTCCGGCAGAGAGGTTGAGTGGTGAACGAGTAGGGGTGTTGGGTGGTGTGCGAGTAGGGAGTTATATGGAGATGGGGAGTTGTTGGAGTGAAGGGGTGATTGGCGAGGAGATTGTTGGGGTGTGTCTTGGGGTTGTTGTTCATGGTTGGGTGAAGGCTGGGATGGTTGGTCATTGTTTGGTGATGTGTGTGGTTGTTGGTCATTTTGTGGAGGTGGTTGTGGTTGTTGAGTGTTGGGAGGAGGAGGAGGGAGTTGAGGGTGATTAGAAGGAGGAGGAGGTGGGTTTTGGGGAGGAGGAGGAGGTGGTGGTAGATTACCTTGTTGTGGTTGGGGAATCTGTAGGTGTTGGAGAATGAGATCTAGCTTGGCATCCACCCTGGCCAGCTGAGTCTCAACCTGACCTACTCTGTCCTCAAGTCTTTGGATGCGCTCCCCTTGCTGCTGGAACCCAGCATCACATTCGTTCCTGAGAGGAGCACCAGGGAGTCAGTCAGCCTAAACAGGATCTCCTCCTTTACTTCCTCAGCAAAGGCTTTGACTGTAGCTGGTACCCTCGCAACTCTGCTTGGGCCAGGATGGGAGTCAACCTCTTGATCCCCTGCACCAGATGTGGAAGGGGCTGAAGTCTAAGAGGCACTGCCTGCCTGTGATCCTGAGCGAGTGGGCTTAGCAGGCTTCAGGTACTTGATGCCCATCTTGCTGATGTTAGTTGCCCCCACTGGAGCACACTTAACATTCTCTTCCTCCACGTCAGATGTAGCCTTGATCAAATTCTTCTCAAGGAGGAAGGCAAGGATGGTGGGATAGGGAAGAAATCCAGCCTTGTGGTTGACTATCCATCTGTGAAGTTCAAGGCTGATCAACTGCCCGGGGTTGATTGGCTGATGGGTGAGAAGTCTGGGAAACCACGGGTTGTCCAGCAGAGTGAACTCGTTGAAGTTTCCTCCCTTGTGTGTCATCATGCGGGAGTAAACATAGTATAAGAGTCTGTTGGAGTCAGACATCTTGGACACCTTCTTCCCTTGGGTGTCATAAATCTTCCCGAGTTCCTCCGTGCTGTATTTGAGTGACTCAGGGTACAGCCACTCAGTCATTCCCTCTTCTGTGATCCCCATTAAGTCATTTAAGTCCCTCCAGGTGAAACTGAAGGTTCTCCCCCTGACTGTGGCAGTGAAGGTGATTCTGCGGATCTGCTCCTTCCCATCCACCTTCTTGTACTTAACTTTCTCAGAGAGGGATTGACAGAAGACTCGCAGGACGTTGATGTTGTAGTCCTGTTTGATTCCTAGCCACGACATGTATTTTTCCAAATATGGACGCAAATGAGGAAACCCTAGTTCATCTATCTTAATGATTTAACCTATTTTTCGCCTTCTAGGTCAATCAAAAATTCTAAACTCAACTACTAGGTAGTAGTGGTGATCTAGGTCTTTCCACAATCTAGGTTAAAATCTTGTAAGTTCTAGGTTCAAATGTCACGCAAGTTAAGGATGTTTAAGAGAATGATTTTTGATTTAACAAACTACAAATTTAACCTAACAAACAACAACTAGCCGAATTAAAGAGTAAAGATATCAAGTTTAGAAACTACCTCCCTCTCCAAGTACTTAGTGCCTTAGGTTTATTAGGCTTCATAACCTTGTCACACTTAATTAAATTAGTTAAATCCTTAAGACTTCTTTAATCAAAGAAATCTACAAGCATTTAACTAACCTAATCAAGCCAAAAGCTCTTTTAAGCCAAGAACATACCAAAAGCAACACTAAATGCTAAATCTAGCACTTAGGAAACAAATTCATTCCACACATACACAAGGTAACAAATCGCACACATGTACATACATGGAACTACAAAATATAAGCCTAGGTTTTCATGTTCCTAACAATAAAGAGAGGTTTTCAAGCTAAAATTATGTAGAACACCTAAGATGAAGATGATCTAACCTATATAAATCTAGATCTAGGTCATACATAGGCAAAAATGTAAAACTAGCTTGAAACCTAGAAAGAAAATTACAAAGTCATGAAGCCAATTTTGTGTACTTGAGGCACTTTTCCTTGGAGAGGAGAGGAGGAGAAGCTTAGCTAGACATGGAGATGTGGAAATGGAGGTGAAGTTGCGTGGGATTCATGGAGGATGGAGGGAGAATCACGAAAATGGTGGAAGAATGGTGAAGAAGATGAATATGGAGTTGAGAGAAAATGGAGAAGAGAGAGAAAAGTGAAAGTGGGAATTGTCACAAATGAGAGAGGTTGTGATTAAATGAAGTGAGTATGGGTTAATGGGAGTGATTAGGAGTTGATGAGTTGTCAAATGGTGTGAATGAGTTGTCAAAAAGATATTTTGATGGGTAAATGGAGGGTGTTATGAGAAATGCTTAATGACTAAGGAAGGAAGGGTAGTTTTGGTATTATGTGGAAAGTGTGGATGAATGTGGCATAAATGTGGGCTAGGTGCAATGTCAAAGTTCTCTACTTTTTCTCCAATTGATTGTGCTTCCAAAAATGCCCTTAATGAGGCCTCCAAGTTTGAATTTGAATTTTTGGCTCCATATTACCCCTTTTGGAAATGTGCAAATCCCTTGTTTTTGACAAAAGGGGTAATTTTTGTCCTATGCCTTTGCCTTTTGACTCCAAGTCAATTCCATGCACTCCAAGCAACTCCAAAGGTTTATGGGGCCCACGTGGGACCACCCTACAAGAGAAAAGCACCACATAGTCAAAAATGACCAAAATACCCTTGGTTACTTAAAATGCAAATAATAAAGCTAGGATTTTCCAATTAATCACCTATAAGCATGTGCACATAAAATCACCAATAATGATCAAATATAACAATTAAATCTCACTAATTAAGCTCAATTGCACATGCTTAAACATATAAATTTCGGTCCAATCAAATCCCCCACACTTAATCTTTGCACTCCGGGCAAAGTCATGTAAAAAGACTAACTTAATCATTAAGCATAGTGAAGGCAATTGGAATTGTCATAGAGTACAAGTTGATCTTTTTGAACCTTTCCCTAGAGCATCACATGGGCCAAATCTAAGAATACAAAGTGAATGCAAGTTTAGCAAGCAACTAGAATTAAGGAGGAGTGCCAATTGAGATTTTTCCTCACTGGATAAAGTGTTTACACTCATTCACTCAAGTTAGGAAAAATGCCTAACTAAGGACTTGTGATCACTCTTTTGGCTCAATGCACTTAACCTCTCCATAAGCTTGTAGTAGCTCTAAGTTCTCAACCCATTATTATGCATGGCACAATCGAATCTAGGGGACTTTGGGGTTTGGATGGAAGGCTAATCATGAATGGTGAATGATGGATAGTAGTCAATGACCAATGATATGAACAAGTAATCACCACATATGCATGCAATACAATGAGTTTAATTCTAATAAAGCATACTACATCTCTCTCTCTCTTTCTTTTTTTTTTTTTCAAGCACTTTGTGCTTCCCTCATTTGTCTTTTCACTCTTATGCCTTTGGCATACTCAAGCACTTTGTGCTTTCAATTTTTTTTCTTCTTTTTAGGCCTTCGGCCTTACTTCTTTTTTTTATTTGCTTTTCTTGGCCTTTGGCCATCTCTTCTTTCTTTTCTATCCAATGTGGCTCTCGGCCATCTTTTATTTCTCACCATATAGCTTGCTTTTCACAAGATACAACAATACCACACTAATATAAATGCAAGCATCTGCTATAATCACTTATTCACACATTGGTCAAGGTGATAGCAAAGAAAAGTGAATGGCCCAAAGAGGTTAAATCAAAGGATAATATTTGGTTGGCTTAGTGTTTGGGTCATAAGGGATTAGAATAAAATGCCCCTTTCCTTTCCAATTATGCCATGCATTGTGATCTTGAACAAGAGCTAGGACAAGTTCTAGGAGGTCAAGTAAACTATTGGCCCACTCAATTCGGTTGGAGGCTTCTCACTTTAATGGCTTACTCTAATTAGTCACTTCCTCCCTAAGAAAAGTTAAGTGAGAAACTAACATCCTCTTTATACCTTAAAAGTGCCCCATGCAATGCCCTAAGTAATCATTCCAAAAATTATACTTAAACACTAGAGGACAATTCCATTTACTTTCAAGAGTCATGATCAAGTTAAATATTCAAGAAAATCATGCCAAATAAGTCCACAAATCAAGTGTGAAAGTTTTGAATTAGACCACTTTTAAGCACATAATACACCCCCCACACTTAAAGCATGCATTGTCCTCAATGAGACCAATCAAATCAAGTAGGAAGGCATAAAACAAAGGCAAGGCAGCAACTAATAAGGCCGGGCAGTCCACGCATGCAAATGGCCATCATGTATTATTCACAAAAACAAACACTAAACACAACCTAACACAAGTTTATAATTTTTTTTTCTTTGTTTTTCTAACAACCTAAAACAACATACTAGAAAATAAACCTAAACACAATCCTAATATTTTTTTCTACTATCAAATGTCCTCCCCCACACTTAGAATAAAAGCAATTAAAAGTAGGTAAGGGAAGGAAAAATACAACCTCTTATGGAGGCTTGAAGTTCTCTTTGAAGAATTTCTTGTTGTGGCTTTGAATGCGGGTGATTCGGCCACCAACAAGTTGGTTGACTTGGAGCTTCCCTTTCACATCATGCTCCTTGCACAATTCGGCCATCTTGTCAATTGGAAGCTTCCAAGTTGAATTCTCATGATTGGCTTGCTTCTTCTTTTCCTTTGGCTTCCTAGCCCTCCAATGTGCTTGAAGCTTCATGAGAAACTTTTGCACTCTCCTTTTGAGAACATCAAGTAGCATAGGATCACAAATGTCATTTTTCAAGTCCTTTCCTTTCAACCCAATGTTCCTTTGAAGCATCTTCAAACGAACTAAAAGCCTTATTAAGTTCTCCTTTGTGAGCGTTCCATTGAAGTAGTCTAGTTCCTCTTTTGATGACTCAAGCTCCAAGCTTCTCTTTAGGTGCCTTTCGGCCTTCAACAAATCCAAGTTGACTTTCTCCAACTTAGGAATTTCCCCAAACTCAACCGTGGCCTTCTTTTCCCAATAATCCTTGTGCATCCTAAAAGATCCTACAACATAAAACAAACTTCCCTTTTGCAAGGGGATGTAGGATGGCAAAGAGATACTCAATGAAACACAAGGATAATCAAGATGCACATGATTAGGTAAAACAATATCATGAAATATGGTGATCAAATTAGGCACTTTAAACATAACAAAATTTTGCCCCTTCAAAGCATCAAACCAAGGATCACCATTCGGCCTCCAAATGGAAGTTGTGGCATCCAAAGTAGGCTTAAGCATAACATTGTTGGAATACTCTACTTGCAAATCATGTTCTTCATGCATGCTCCTCCAATCCAAAATTGTATATGATGTATAGAAATGCAAGTCTTCTTTCAATTGTACTCCGGCCTCCATCATGAGATCAAGCACCCCTTCCAACCTAGCTTTTTCCACAAAATTGAACAAACATCCCTTTTCCAAGGGGTTGTAGCTAGACAAGGAGTATGTAAATGTACGAACATCATCAAGATCACAATTATCATGCTTGGGACTAGTAACATCAAGAGACATGCTCACAATACTAGAATCATCATCAAGAGAATTCATGCAAGAATCATTAACATTCACCAAGCAAGAATTAAATGAACCTAAAGATGTGTGTACAATCTCATGTGAAAGCAAGCTCAAGGGACTTACATGTTGTTCTACCATATTTTCAATCAACAATGTATGTTGCCTACATGCTTCCTTATATATGCAAAGATTATATGAAGGCTTAGCATAAGTAGGAAATGGCTCAAGAACAACAAGCAATGGCACATTAAATTCCAACATAGAAAACAAATCAAGCATCATTCTTTGGATGATGTCATAATAGTACTTCTTCCCTAAGTTACATGAACTAGGAAAGGGAATAAGTGTAGAGTCAAGAATTATACCTTTGGAAGTGTTCTCTCCACTTGAATGCTTGATTTGAGAAGTAGAGAGAGATTCTAGCTCTTGTGCCAAATGCTCTCCAACCTTGCATTCCTCTTGTAAAACTTCATGCTCTTCTTCTTCAAGAGGACCTTGGCTCTTGGCCTCTTTGCATTCTCCATCCAAGTGAAGGGTAGTCTCGGCCTCCTTACCATCATCACCCTCCTCATGGTTTTCTAGGGTATGTGATTGATGTTGAACATGTATATCATCCCTAGAAATGGCCTCATCCATTGTGTCATTACTCAAGACAACATCATCATTGGTTTGATGCAATGCTTTCAAATTTTTCCTCCACCATGCCATGAGATGAGAAGATTTACCCTCATAACAATCAACACAAATGCTCAACTCACCACATGAACAAGGCATAGAATCATTAAGATCATCACTAGGAGAAGCACTAGGCAAGACACCATTAGACTCAAAGGTGCTAAGTGAATTTGCAACATTCATCTCAATCCTAGGATTAACCTCTTGGCACTCTCGAGGTTCATGCTCTTCTTCAACAAGGTAAGGAATTGATTCAACTTGAACTCCTCCTTCCAAATTCATGTCATTCAAAGAAGTATGATTTTCAACCATATTGGAAGGTAGGTCACCTTTCATTGCCTTTTCCTCGGCCCTGTTATTCAGCCATTGAAAAGCAAATGAACAAATGTTCTCTTTCTTCTTAAGACTCTCTTCAAATCCATTCATCTTCTCCATAATTGATGCACACATTTGTATCATCAAGTCATTTGTACTAGAAGAGAAAGAAGAATCTTCTCTTGGAGGAGCATACTCATTTGGCACTTGAGCATGAAAGAAATCATTTTGCTCCATGTGTGTAGGAACAAAGCTTTGTAGAGGCGCTTGATGATCATAAAAATTTTGCCCATAACCATAAGGAGGTGGATTAGGCTCACATTGCGAAGCTTCTTGATAAGCATACAAATCCGGACTTTGAGCACAAGAAGAATTAAACCTCATTTGGTAAGGGTCATAATCTTGACATTGAGGAGCATACCATTGTTGATCTTCAAAAGCATGTGAAGGAGTAGCATAACCTCCTCCCCCCCACCGGAAGCCTGGATGGTCCATCCATCCTTGATGATATGTGTTGGTGGAAGGGTTATGCTCTTGGAAAGGAGGTGAGAATGAGGCACATGGTCTTGAAAATTCCCTCATTGGCCGATGAGGTGTGAACAAACCTCAATGAAGCATGAATAATATGTCATCCTGCAAAGGAAACCAAGACAGTCCAGCCAGCCAATAAACAGAAACAACCAATCTAGAATATCCAGAAAATCCAGCACAATAGCACAAGAAAGTGCGCTCAAGTTCACTTGACTAATGCCTCCAAAAATTTAAGGAAAATTGCCCTGCAACAATTTCAGCCAACCACAGGGCACTTAAAACAGCTTCCAATGAGGTTAATGAAGCCCTGCAAGCAATGAGAATAGTCCTGCAAAAATAGTCCAGCAACAACCACAAAAAACAGTGCACAAGCTACAATATACCGGTTAGAAAATAAAGGCAACTAGAGCACCTTTTTCACAGTAATTGCTAACCAATTTTTCCAGGTCAACCAGGCAGTTTTAAAGTGCAATTAACCAGCTTTCAAACAAGCCAAAAACTGCTCAAAACAGATGGCTACAACACAAACAGTTTAAGGTCAAAATTAATGCACCAAAAATACACTATGCGTGCAAATAAAGAGCAATTGACCAGCAACTACTGCACAAAAATTCCAGGACTTTCCAGAAGTTAAAACCTTGTTAAAAACAGTTTAAAAGTAGCCAAAGATCAGCCAAAACTGATAGGTATAGCTACAAACAGATTTGGTCCAAAATTGGCTCTACCGATAAGCACTTTCAAAGAACAAGTCAACTTCAAAAATTAATTCTGGAGTGTACAGAAGAAGATTCAGAGCATATAGTATATCAAATTAAAGCTACAAGCTCCTAGTATTTCCAGTTCAAACAGTTTTCAAAATCTCACAGTACACAAGTTGCAGTGATGAAAACAAGCAGACAGGGCAAACAGTGTACTTCCAGCAAACAGGTCAGATTCAACAATTTATTCCAGCAGTTATAGAATGAGTCTAGCAACAAATAATATGTCCCTGGAAAGCTTAAAACGTGTAGTTTAACCACATAAAACAGTTTTGTCAAATTCCAGCTACACAATTTACAGTTGCAACAGCAAGCAAACTGGTCACACAGTGACTTTCCAGCAAACAGCCTAACTTCACCGAATTGTTCCAGGCAGTATACAACTCAGTTTTAAACAAATAATATGTCCAAAGAAAGCTCCAATCTTGTAGATGTTCCAGGTAAAACAGTTTGAATTATTGCGCAGTAGATTGTTCCCAGTTTTAAAAACAAGTAAGCTGAAATTTCAGGATGTTCAGTGCAATTTTCCAGCAAAGGCACACAACTTGTAACAATAATTTCCAGCAACTAAAAGGCCAACTAGAGCAGCCTATACACCTCCAAAACAGTCTAATATTCAGCTAAAAATGATGCAAACACAAGATTTTCAACAATTATCACAAAATGCACACTTTAGCCAATTATACAAATTGAAGAACAACAAATTAAAATGTGACTTCTAACACCTAAAACTAGCAAGAAACAACCTAAACCGGCAACGGCGCCACTTGATTTAACCTATTTTTCGCCTTCTAGGTCAATCAAAAATTCTAAACTCAACTACTAGGTAGTAGTGGTGATCTAGGTCTTTCCACAATCTAGGTTAAAATCTTGTAAGTTCTAGGTTCAAATGTCACGCAAGTTAAGGATGTTTAAGAGAATGATTTTTGATTTAACAAACTACAAATTTAACCTAACAAACAACAACTAGCCGAATTAAAGAGTAAAGATATCAAGTTTAGAAACTACCTCCCTCTCCAAGTACTTAGTGCCTTAGGTTTATTAGGCTTCATAACCTTGTCACACTTAATTAAATTAGTTAAATCCTTAAGACTTCTTTAATCAAAGAAATCTACAAGCATTTAACTAACCTAATCAAGCCAAAAGCTCTTTTAAGCCAAGAACATACCAAAAGCAACACTAAATGCTAAATCTAGCACTTAGGAAACAAATTCATTCCACACATACACAAGGTAACAAATCGCACACATGTACATACATGGAACTACAAAATATAAGCCTAGGTTTTCATGTTCCTAACAATAAAGAGAGGTTTTCAAGCTAAAATTATGTAGAACACCTAAGATGAAGATGATCTAACCTATATAAATCTAGATCTAGGTCATACATAGGCAAAAATGTAAAACTAGCTTGAAACCTAGAAAGAAAATTACAAAGTCATGAAGCCAATTTTGTGTACTTGAGGCACTTTTCCTTGGAGAGGAGAGGAGGAGAAGCTTAGCTAGACATGGAGATGTGGAAATGGAGGTGAAGTTGCGTGGGATTCATGGAGGATGGAGGGAGAATCACGAAAATGGTGGAAGAATGGTGAAGAAGATGAATATGGAGTTGAGAGAAAATGGAGAAGAGAGAGAAAAGTGAAAGTGGGAATTGTCACAAATGAGAGAGGTTGTGATTAAATGAAGTGAGTATGGGTTAATGAGAGTGATTAGGAGTTGATGAGTTGTCAAATGGTGTGAATGAGTTGTCAAAAAGATATTTTGATGGGTAAATGGAGGGTGTTATGAGAAATGCTTAATGACTAAGGAAGGAAGGGTAGTTTTGGTATTATGTGGAAAGTGTGGATGAATGTGGCATAAATGTGGGCTAGGTGCAATGTCAAAGTTCTCTACTTTTTCTCCAATTGATTGTGCTTCCAAAAATGCCCTTAATGAGGCCTCCAAGTTTGAATTTGAATTTTTGGCTCCATATTACCCCTTTTGGAAATGTGCAAATCCCTTGTTTTTGACAAAAGGGGTAATTTTTGTCCTATGCCTTTGCCTTTTGACTCCAAGTCAATTCCATGCACTCCAAGCAACTCCAAAGGTTTATGGGGCCCACGTGGGACCACCCTACAAGAGAAAAGCACCACATAGTCAAAAATGACCAAAATACCCTTGGTTACTTAAAATGCAAATAATAAAGCTAGGATTTTCCAATTAATCACCTATAAGCATGTGCACATAAAATCACCAATAATGATCAAATATAACAATTAAATCTCACTAATTAAGCTCAATTGCACATGCTTAAACATGTAAATTTCGGTCCAATCACTTAACAAGATCGATGAACAAGCCGTTGTTGAAGTAGGGCTTGATCATTTCAAACTTGGAGGAAACAGCCTCCAAAGCCCCATCTCTGTAAATTGAAGGGTCATCCTCTTCAACCCTCTGTCTTTTGGAAGAAGGCTCCTCAACGAACTGAACCTTCTTCTTCCCTTTCCTCTTGGCTTGCTGTGCTTCCTCATGCCCAGTCACTTCTGGCTGTTCTTCCACTCTTCCAGAATGTCCAGGCTGTTCCTGGACTTGTTCATTCACCCCTTGTGTCTGCCCAGAAAGATCATGGCGATCTTCATGATGTTCATCGCGTTGCCTAGATTTTCCAGAATGCTTATGCCCAGATTTCCCACTTTTGGACTTCGATTTCTTGGAAGAGGTTGATTTCTTTGTGTTGGGGTTTGTTTCATGTGAGCCGGCCATTTTATTGTGGGTTTAAGGTTGGTTTGTGGTGAAATGCGAAGAAGAAGATGAAGATGATGAAGAACAAGATGAAGAAATGGATGAATGTATGCAGAGAATATGTGGGTAAGAAATTTGTGCAAGTAAAAAGTGAAAGTGAAAATGACACCCTATTTATATGCAAAGTTACTAAGGGTAAAATGGGCATGACTCTTCAGATGAAAACGCATGTTTGCACATTGGGTAACGTAAACATTTTAATTGAAACGGCGCACCTTATGACATGTGTCGCTTCATCTTGTCAGAGAAGGCACAACTTCTCATGGAGGGAGATGAAGCGTTTTCTGAAGTGACGTGTCCTTTGGTCTGGCACTGGCGCTCTCTTGATTTCAACATCTAGTGTCAGCGAGTGATCATCCGGAAGTGGTTTTGCTTCCGGTTGCAACATCTTAAGATTTAACATTGAGGACCTGCAAAAACACGTATTGGCACTCCGATGCCTAAGTTAGTATTGTTGTAGGTTTTAAACAATCAAGTATAATAAATAAAAGGTTACACCTCATTTGGGTTTACCATTCCCAAATCACCTCTTATGAAAGTAAATTGGTCAACCCCCAGAGGCTTGGTAAAGATGTCAGCAAGCTGTTGTTGAGTGGGAACAAATTGCACTTTGACATCCTTCTTTTGAACATGGTCTCTGATGAAGTGATGCCTGACATCGATGTGCTTTGTCCTTGTGTGCTGAACCGGATTCTTGGCGAGGCAGATTGTACTTGTGTTGTCACAGAGGATGGGTGCCTCAGGGAACTCCAAACCAAGGTCTCTCAGTTGGTTCTTCAGCCACAGCACTTGAGCACAACAGCTTGCAGCAGCAATGTATTCTGCCTCAGTGGATGACAATGACACGCAGGTTTGCTTCTTGCTAGCCCAAGACACCAGACAACCACTAAGAAAGGCGCATTGTCCACTGGTGCTCTTCCTATCTGTTTTATAACCTGCATGGTCAGAGTCAGAATAAGCCCACAAGAACTCTTGGTTACCTCTAGGATACCAAAGACCAAGCTCTTGTGTTCCCTCAAGGTATCTAAGAATACGTTTAACACATGTTAAGTGTGACTCCTTGGGATTGGCTTGAAACCTAGCACACATGCCTACACTAAATTGAATGTCAGGCCTGCTTGCCGTTAAGTATAGGAGGGAACCTATCATTCCCCTGTACATGGGCAGGCTGACAGATTTACCCTTTGCGTCAGCATCGAGTGCGGCAGAGGTGCTCATGGGAGTGTCATACTCCTTACATTCATCCATCCCAAACTTTTTGAGTAGCTCTCTGCAGTACTTAGCTTGGGAGATGAAGATTCCATTCTTCTTTTGCTTAATTTGCAGGCCTAGGAAGAACGTTAGTTCTCCCATCATTGACATTTCAAACTCACCCTGCATAGTCTTAGAGAAATCTTCACAAAGCTTTTCATTAGTTGCCTCAAAAATAATATCATCAACATAAATTTGGACAATTAACATATCTCTATCTTTGTGAAGGGTAAACAGTGTATTATCTAATTTGCCCCTTGAGAAACCTTTGCCCAGCAGGAAGCTGCTGAGTCTCTCATACCAAGCTCTAGGAGCTTGTTTCAGGCCATATAAAGCTTTCTTTAGTCTATACACATGTTTGGGATGCTTGTGATCCTCAAAGCCAGGAGGTTGTTCTACATATACCTCTTCTTTAATATAACCATTAAGAAAAGCACTCTTTACATCCATTTGATATAATCTAAAGCCTTTCATAGATGCAAAGGCTAGAAGAATCCTTATTGCTTCAAGTCTAGCGACTGGAGCAAAAGTTTCTTCATAGTCAATGCCTTCTTCTTGGTTATATCCTTTGGCTAGTAATCTGGCTTTGTTTCTTGTAATTTGACCTGTCTCATCCAGTTTGTTTTTGAAGACCCACTTGGTCCCCACTATGGATTGATGAGACGGCCTTGGGACAAGTTCCCAGACTTGGCTTCTCTCAAATTGATTTAGCTCTTCCTGCATGGCAATAATCCAGTCGCAGTCCTCAAGAGCTTGTTCAACTGAAGTTGGTTCGATTTGAGATAGAAATGCTCCAAACTCAACTTCATTTTGAACTTGCCTTCTGCTTCTGACACCAGAAGAAACATCACCAAGCACTTGATGAAGAGGATGATCCCTGTGATGTCTCCTAGCTGTTGGCAACTGTGCCTCATCAGGCACGGTCTGCACTGTAGGTTCATCACTGGGTTCATCTTCTTCTTTGAGATTGTTTGCTGGTGTTTCTTTTGGTGGTGAAGAAGATGATGGTGGTTTTGGAAGATTAAGTATTTCATCATCTTCTGTGGATTGTCCCCATGTAGGAGTTTCATCGAATACAACATGCATTAATTCTTCTACAATTCTAGTTCTCATGTTGTATATTCTATATGCTTTACTCCTAAGGGAATATCCTATGAATATACCTACATCAGCTTTTGGATCAAACTTACCCAGATTTACCTTTCCATTGTTATGCACATAGCATTTTGATCCAAAGATTCTGAGGTTGCTGATGTTGGGCTTCCTCCCTTTGTACAGCTCGTAGGGAGTCTTATTCAGTCCTTTGCGAACATAGGCTCTGTTAGAGATATAACAAGCAGTGCTCATAGCGTCCGCCCAGAACACTTGAGAATTTCTCGTTGAGCATGCTTCTAGCCATCTCAGTCAGAACCCTGTTCTTTCTCTCGACCACTCCGTTTTGCTGAGGAGTTCTAGGAGCTGAGAAGTTGTGTTCAATACCATTTTGCTCACATAGCTCAGAGAAGCTATGGTTCTCAAACTCTCCTCCATGGTCTGTCCTTATGGCTGTGATTTTGAGCTCTCTCTCATTCTGCACTTTCTTAGCCAGGACAACAAAAGCATCAAAAGCATCTTGCTTAGAGGCAAGAAACATAGTCCAAGTGAACCTCGAATAGTCATCCACCACCACTAGAGCATACAGGTTTCCACCCAAGCTCTTCACTCTTGCTGGCCCAACCAAATCCATGTGGATTAGTTCCAAGGGCCTGCTGGTGGAGACTTTCTTCTTGGTTTTAAACGAGGACTTTGTTTGCTTCCCTCGTTGGCAGGATTCACAAATAAAATCATGCTTTACTTTAAAGGATGGAATACCTATAGCTAGCTCCTTTTTAATTAGCATATCAAGTTGAGTAAAATTAACATGAGCTAACCTCTTATGCCAAAGCCAACTGTTCTCATCACTAGATATTAGACATTTTTCTTCCAGTTGTTGACACAAGTCTAGAGTATATAGGTTTCCATTTCTATTTGCCTTAAGTTTGCATTTTAAGTTGGCCTTATCTAAATTTAGATCCTGCTTATCAACTATTATGCACTCATGTGAATCAAAGATTACCCAATTTCCTTTGTCTGTGCTCTGGCTCACGCTTAGCAGGTTGTGACAGAGACCGTCCACCAGATAGACGTCTTTTACTGGTCCAACTTCTCCAACTCCAGTGATCTTTCCACTTTGATTTCCTCCAAAGATTACTGTGGCTCCGTCTTTGATCACCAGAGATTTGAACTTGTCTCTGTCTCCAGTCATATGTCTCGAGCATCCGCTATCGATATACCATTTTCTGTTCCTGGATGCTTTGAGACACACCTGAAAGAATCAAGTAGACTTAGGTACCCAACCTTTCTTGGGTCCTCTGTCATTAGTTTTCTGTGCCTTTGGTCTAGTGTTGACCTTGGGCTTAGGATCATTCAGTGCCTTTGGCCTAGTGCTGGATCTAGGCTCTTGGGTTTTCCCTGTGGATTGTTTCCAGACTCGGGATCCTTGTCCTCCCTTGGTTTCCTTTACAGGGGGAGGATCCTTTGTAGCCTGGGTTCCTTTAGGGACCCATTTGTAAGAGCTACTTGCTCCATGCTTCTTGGCATTACAGGTGGACGTGGAGTGTCCTTTCCTGTTGCAATAGTTACAGAAGCTGAAAGGTGAGGAGCTGTGACTAGTGGCTTTGTGGAAGAATTTTAAGTAGGGCTTTACTTTTGGTTCTACCCACTTTTTCCCTCTAGGAGTATATCCTAAGCCAGTTCTATCCCTATATGCCCTTTGATTCATTAAAATTATATTTAACATTTCTGATCCATTTGTAAATTTCTGCAGGGCATTTTGCAGCTTGTCTTTCTCAGCTGAGATTTTGCTGCAATTGGGGCAGCTCTCAAGTGTTGGGGCATTGGGTTCTGTTTGGGGAGAACCCTGGCCATCCACTACCGGAAGCTTTCTAGCTTCCGCTAGCTCTTCACTCAGTGAGTCCACCTTGGACTCAAGTGATTCCTTTTTGGTTTTTAACACTTTATAGGCTTTACACAATCGAGAGAATTCTTCATGAACCTCATTGTAAGCCTCTTGCAGTTCAGAGAAAGTTACCTCATTGTCTTCGTGGGTGAGGTCAAGTTCTGAAGATGCTTCCTCATCATCTTCTCTGGCTACCAGGCAGAGGTTGGCAACTTCTTCCTCATCACTTGCTTCGTCATCTGAGCTATTCACCCTGATAGAGGAAACAAAGGCCTTTCTTTTGTCTTTGCCTTTTGACTTCTGCAGCCTGGGACACTCAGCCTTGAAGTGGCCAGGCTTCTTACATTCAAAGCACACAGGGGCCTTTTCCTTCTTGTATCCCTTCCTCTGGCTGGAGTCACCTTTTTGAAAGCCTCCTTTCTTTCTGAAGAACTTTCTGAACTTTCTCACCATCATGGCCATCTCCTCATCGTCCATTTCCTCCTCATCATCCTCATCATCATCATCAACCTCCTTGCTGGGAGCAACAAGGGCAAGATTTTTGGCCTTGGATGAGGCTTGAGGAGCTCTCTGAGCCAGCAGGGTAGGTTCATATTCAGCCAGAGAGCCAAATAGTGCAGTGATGGAGCTCGTTGATTCTCCTTGGACTTCCTGCAAGATGGTTACTTTGGTGATCCAGTCACCTTTCAAGATCTTTAGGATCTTGCTAACTTGCTCTCTTTCAGGAATGTCCTTACCCAGCGAGGCCAAATTGTTGATGAGGTGAGTGAATCTGAGCTCCAGCTCTCTGATTGGCTCAGTTGGACTCAACATGGCGAACTTGTGAAACTCCTCCACCAGCATCTCAACTCGTCTTGCTTTCACTCCCCTGGTTCCAGAGTGAGCAGCCTCAAGAGCCTCCCACATATCTTTAGCATTTTTGTGGTGGCTGATCCTGTGAAACTCCTTGGGGCTAAGAGCACACTGAATGTAATGCATAGCCCTAAAATTCAGTTGGACTAGAGCATAGTCCTCATTGGTGTACCTGGCTTTCACCTTAGCAAAGCCATCCTCATCTAGGGGAGTGTGATCCCCATGTTCGATTACATCCCAGAGTCTTAGGTCACTTGACTTAATGTAAGTCTCCATTCTAAACTTCCAGAAAGGATAGTTATACCCATCAAAGCCTGGGGGCTTGTTGGGTTGAATAGAGACATCTGGTAGAGAGTAATCTGTATCCATTACTGGATCTTTTCTTTCTGGATTCGTTGGAATCAAGTGAGAAAGACCCGCTCTGATACCAAATGAAAGTAATGGATGCACAAGAGGGGGGGGGGGTGAATTGTGCTTCAAAAATAAATGCTCAAATAAAATAACACAAGAGTTATACTGGTTCGGTCTTCCTGACCTACGTTCAGTTCTCAACCACCCAGGCCGAGTTCCACTATATTTCCAGGTTTTAGAACGGGTTCACCTGGAACCTTTACAACCGCAAGTTTTGAACGGGATCACTTGCAACCTTACAACCACAAGTTTTACACAAGGCTCACTTATAACCTTTCTAACTAGCTCCCCCTTACACCTAGCAAGGGTTCAACCTTTACAAATAAAGGATTTTTCTAACTAAGTTCTCTTTAAGAACAGATAGTGTTACACACTTAAGTACAATCAATGCTCTTATAACACGAAGAGACTTAACTACAAAGAGTACAAGATATGTAGATGAAAAGATCACTCAATGAGTTAAATGCTCTTTCTCTTTTCTGGGCAGCTTTGAATACTTGAAGATTCTCTTAGTTTCTCGCTCTAACTTCTCTCAAGAATGTCAAAGATAATTCATTAGCCTCATAAATGAAGTTGAGCTCCTTTATATAGTCTTCAAACATTCTGACTCTTGGTAGGTGGGTTAGCCGTTTGAATATGGCCGTTTTTCCCTTGTTACCGTTTGCCCAATTAATGCTTCATCAATGCATAGCAGGGTTGACTTGCTTTATCTCTGAAAAGTAGTCCTGACAACTCTGCTCTGACAAAAGCATTCTGACACTGCACTTCTGAACATTCTGACATTCTGATTGCTTGCGGAAGCAGGTTCACATCCGGAAGCAACTCTACTTAGTGTGCTGCACTTTGAATGTTAGTTTTAACAATATAAGCACATAATCACATGCAGTGGGTGTTTACTTAGTCTAAGATGACTTCCTTGGATCCGGAAGCACTTCTACATCCGGAAGCACTACCACTGGATGAAGGGTTATAATCACTTTTACTCACTCTCGCTCAGTGTCCTTCAATCCAACAGTCAGCGCTAGTCACTAAGCTATCGGAAGCAATTCTACTGGACGTGGCTTATGTTCACTGACGCTTAGTGTCATCTATTCTAACAGTCAGCGCCAGTCTAAATACAACAGGAAGCAAAATCACTTCCGGTTGAATCTTAGCTTAGTCTTGAGGTTTTGTATATCTAGTGCTTATGGACTAAGTTATTTCCCTAGTGAATTACTTGCTCTCGCTGGGGGATGAGTCATTCATCCGCGAGCGCTAGTCCTAGTCTATCCGGAAGTAAATCCACATCCGGTTGCACTCTTACTTGGGATTCTATGTTAACCTATTGCTTTCTAAGTACTTGATTCATTCTTTCATATTTTAGTCTTCATCAAAACTTAAGATTCTAACAAGGTTTATGAGCATATATATAGTTATCTGCTTCTCCTCCTTTTTAGAATTAAGTTGTTATGCTGCTCCTTTAATTTCTCCTCATTTGAATTCAAAATAACTGTATCATAAGAGCTGCTTCCTTGACTTCTTCCAAGCTTGTTATCTTTATTCCCCCTTTTTCTCCTTGTTCTTCTTTCTACATTCAAATGATATAAAATCAAATAATAATAATAATAATAATAATAATAATAATAATAATAATATCAAAATTCAGTTTCTTCACCCATGCATATCTCAACTAAATTCCCACAATTTTGGCTCATTTTACTTCAAATATATTAAAATATTTATATATATAATTCAGAAATTTGAAGTTAATTAATGGTCAATTTCTCATCTTGAATATGTTAAAAACATCAATTTACCATAATAAAATCATATTAATATTAGGGTTTGTCAACTACATATGTTTTTGTCCCTTCGGGGACATCCGATAAACTACATATGTTTTTATGGTGGGTCCTTTTGAAACTTGGCCTTGAAGTGCTTTTTCCGTCACTTCATATATAGTAGGGGAAACTTATTTTCCTACTTCTTTTTTCTTTAACTTATTTCCCAAAATTTTATCTGCATTGTTTCGTTCCCAAATTATAGCTCCATCCACAAAACGCAAAGAAATTTGTGAACTTCTAATAATATAAGAAGAAGATATTACGTTATAGTATATGCTTAATTTACATATCCGTGAAAAATGATGAATTCTAAAGAATCTTGATTGATTTTTTCTAATATAATTATAAAAATATTCAAAATATATTCTGGACCTGCCCATAAATTTTATTGTATCATGCTTATATTTTTATGACAATAATTATATCAAAATTATTAAACCTATTCGGTCAAAAGTACACATATAACCAAAATAGGTCAAAAGTACACATATAACCAAATGTTCTAAGTTTTTATATGTTTATGAATAATTAATAATAGGGCAAAGGTGCAAAAATAGCCAACGTAAATTTAAAAATGTGCAACTATAACTCTGGTAAATTGAAGGGGTCAAAACTGTACAATGTAAATCAAAATGGGGTAAAATTGGGCAAATATGCAAAAATAGTCATCGTAACTTTAAACGTACGTTTTCCAGACGTGGTCTCACCATCAGTAAATGATGTGTCATACATTTAAGGGTGTAATATGTTGATGAGACTTTAAATTTTTGATGAGACTTTATTTTCTCAGATGATTACGTAGAAGTAAGGTGAATTTCACATGATTTGAGGTTCTATTTGTTAGAATCTTAAGTTTTGATGAAGACTAAAATGTAGAGGATTAGACCAAGTGCCTAGGAAGCAATAGGATAACAAAGGATCCCAAGTAAGAGTGCTTCCGGATGAAGATTTACTTCCGGTTAGATTAGGACTTGCGCATGCGGATGAATGTTTTCATCCCCCAGCGTCAGCAAGTAAATCACTAGGGATTTAACTTAGTCCATGAACATTAGGTACACAAACCCTAAGACTAAGCTATGTTTCAATCGGAAGCGAAGTTGCTTCCTGTTAGACTTAGACTGGCGCAGAGCGACAGAATAGATATTACCCCAAGCGTCAGTGAGTCTACTTCGCCAAGTGAAAGCACTTCCTATTAGATCTTGACTGGCGCAGACTGATAGAATAGATTTAACCCCGAGCGTCAGTGGAAATGCAACATCAAGTGAAGTTGCTTCCTGTTAGATCTTGACTGGCGCAGACTGATAGAATAGATTTCACCCTAAGCGTCAGTGAGTTCACTACGTCAAGTAAAAGTGCTTCCGATAGCTTAGTGACTAGCGCTGAGTGTTGGGATGAAATACACTAAGTGAGAGTGAGTTATAGTGAACCAAGATCCTTCATCTAGTAGTTTTACTTCCGGATGTAAAAATGCTTCCAGATACATCATAGACCAAATCAGAACACAGTCTAAGTAAACTACTCCCCATAGCAAACAAACTTCCCACAGCATGTATAATTCTTATATATATATTGCTATGTTGGACTAACCAGTATGTGCAGAACATGGTCACGCTTCCGGATGCAAATGAGCTTCCGGATGGAAAGACTCTTGACATTGGGACTCAGAGCTTAACACTTGCAGAGCAAGATTACCACTTGCGGATGAAAGATGATCATCCGTCAGCAAGAGTGCAAGAGTAAAAATCACATACTCAGAAGTCAGAATGCTTTTGTCAGAGCAGAGGTGTCAGGACTACTTTTCAGAGATAAAGCAAGTCAACCCTGCTAAGCATTAATGAAGATGTACTTCTCAACGGTAACATAGGATTAACGGCACTATTCAAACGTTCATATTCAACTTGCCACCTAAGCCTATGAAGCCGAATATAAAAGAGACACTCATTCAGAAGAGAAGTATGATGGAAGAAAAAGAGAGAACAGAACAAAGTATCTGATATATCATACTCATCATTCTACACATCTTCTACTACTCTCAGATCCAGATTTGTGATATTTTTCAGAGAGTAATTTTATTGTACTTAAGTGAGTAACATCATCCACTCTTAGAGAGAGTTAGTTTTGAGCTTAAGTGTTTAGCACAATCAGTTCATAGAGTGAACATAGTGTAAACTTACAATTTGTAAGGGGGAGCATTTAGAGGTTGTCTAAATCTCCATAGGTTGCAAGTTAGCCCGTAAAACTTGCATTTGTAAGGTTTGCAGGTGAACCCGGTGTAAAACCTGTGGGTTGTTAGGTGAACCCGTGCTCGTAAAACCTAAAGTGTAAAGGCTTCTCTTGTGCCCGGTTTAAACAAGAATAGTGGATTGAAAATCTCAGGTGGAGCCTGGGGACTGGATGTAGGTCTGGGTGACCGAACCAGGATAAATTTATGTGTGCATAAATTTACATTCAAACATTCTATTTTGCATCACATAACATACTGACTTGTGCATATCACTACTTCGTAAATATTATCATCAAGCACAAGCAGTCTTTCGAAAAGAAGATTCAAAAGATTTAATTTATTCTCTCACCCAATTCACCCCCCCCTCTTGGGTGACAGCCACGTTTATCATTAATAATGTGAAGGAGCATGACCTTTTTGCCCTTAGTGACTTTACCTATAAAAGGGACATCTCATTTCACACATTCTTCATTTTCATCTATGTTCTTCATATAAACATTTCATCAACCCCACAAAAATGGGCGAACGGTAAGCAAGGGATTATTTAAGGTTGAAGCATGCAACAGTAAAATCTCCTATGCAAATGTAAGATGGACTTATTGAGATTTTACATTAAGCATCATAAGCATGAACATGATATGGCTTATAAGATATTTCACACAATGTTCATACTATACATGCTATCTATGACTATCATTATCAGAAGCCATGTGCATATAGTCATAGTTGATTCGCAATGCTATATTCATAGTGAATAATTCTTAAGTGCATAAGAATCACATACTTCCTACAAACTGACCAGTCAGATCCAAGGTTGGAGACTGAAAAATGGGAAAGAGAAATCATTTGCTATTTTGTAGGAAAGAAGGTACGAAGGAACAACAATTTTCATGATCATACCTGATCAGAGCAATGTATCAAATCTGAATGAGTTGTTGTTCATACTGGGCTCCGAGAGCTACTGCTCCTGAAATTGAGAAGATCAAACAAATTCTACTTGACGCAAATATGGCTTTAGTTATGAAAGCTTGATCGCTGTGGATGCACAAGAGAGAACATCAACGAGTCATTCAAAGTTAAATCTTAAGTAAGTACCATCGGAAGCAAAACTACTTCCGGATGCTCTCGTGCTGACGCTGAATAACTACTCAAGGCAACCAGGAGCGTCTGTCCAACCGGAAGCAAAATCACTTCCGAATACTCTTTTGCTAGCGCTGGATGATAATTCAATATGATCAAGAGCGCCAGTGTCAGACCAAGGGACACACCACTTCAGAAAACGTTTCAACTTCCTCTATGAAACGTTGTGCCTTCTCTGAAGCAACACGTGTCATCAGGTGTGTCGTTCCAACTTAAAAACTTACGTTACCCAATGTGTGAAAATTTGAAAGACTATACCCATTCTATCCTCAGAAGCTTTACCTATAAATAGATGTAACTTTTCACCTTCACTTTTTACTTGCATTATTTTCACACGCATCTTTTCTCTGAAAAATTTACTTCATCTTCTTCATTGCATTCTTCATTTTTACACACTTCTCGCATTTCATCTTTATTTTCACAACATTCATACAAAAAAATGGCCGGTACGAATGAACCCAACCCAGTCATCCAGAAAACCTCTTCTTCTAAGAAAAATAAATCGAAATCTGGGAAATCCTCTCACAGACATTCTGGTAAATCTGGGCACCATGAAGAACAACATGAAGAACATCATGAACGCCAAGAAGGTTCTGGGCAATCACGGGGACAGGGTGAAGACGTTCAGGGTCAGCCTGAAACCTCTGGTAGAATAGAACAGGCAGTGGGTTCTGAACAAGAGCGGGATGCTCAGGGAAAGGGAAAGAAGAAGAAGGTTCATTTTTCTGAGGAGCCTTCCTCCAAGAGGCAGAGGGTTGAGGAAGAAGATGATCTCACAGTTTATAGAGATGGGGCTTTGGAGAGTGTATCCGCCAAATTTGAGACATCCATTCCCATCTTCAATCATGGCCTGTTCATCAATCTGGACAAGTTGGATGAACTAGGGTTTGCTCATCTGCGCCCTTACTTGGAAAAGTATATGCCTTGGCTGGGCATCAACCAGGACTACAACGTCAACGTCCTGCGAGTCTTTTGCCAATCCCTCTCAGGCAGAGCTAAGTACAGGAAGGTGGATGGGAAAGAGCAAGTCCACAAACTCTCCTTCACTGCCACTGTAAGAGGAAGAACCTTCAGGTTCACTTGGAGAACCCTGAATGAGATGATGGGAATCACAGAAGAGGATATGAATGAATGGATCTACCCTGAGTCTCACAAGTACAGCAAGGAGGAACTCGAGGAGTTGTATGGCACCAACAGCAAGAAGGTGTCAAAGATGTCTGATTCTAACAGGCTCTTGTACTACGTCTACTCCCGGATAATGACTCATAAGGGAGGCAACTTCAACGAGTTCACACTGCTGGACAACCCTTGGTTCCCTAGACTCCTCTCGCGCAAGTCTTTCAACCCTGGGCAGTTGATATGCCTAGAGCTTCAGCGCTGGTTAAACAATGACAAGTCAGGTTATCTTCCCTATCCCACTATCATTGCCTTCCTCCTTGAGAAGCATCTGATCAAGGCTACATCTGCTGTGGAAGAAGAGAATGTCCAGTGTAGGCCTGTGGGAGCAACCAATGTGGCAAGGATGGGGATCAAGTATTTCAAGCCTCCTAAGCCCACTCGCTCACACTCACAAGCCGGTAGTGCTTCTGGTACTTCAGCTCCCTCTGCATCTGGAGCAGGCGATCAGGAAGTTGACTCTCATGCTGGGCCAAGCCGTAGTGCAAGGGTTCCAGCTTCTGTTAGGGCCTTTGCAGAGGACATAAAGGAAGAGCTTCTGTTGAGACTGACTGATTCCTTGGTGGATCCTCTCCGTGTTGAATGTGAAGCTGGCTTCAACCACCAAGGGGAGCGAATTCAGCGGCTTGAGGACAGAGTAGGACAACTTGAGAATCACCTTGCCATGGTGGATGCAAAATTAGACCTCATCCTCCAGCACCTACAAATTCCCCAACCTTCATCACAAGGTAACTTACCACCTTCACCTCCTCCTCCTCCTCAAAACCCTCCTCCTCCTCCTAATCACCCTCAACTACCACCTCCTCCTCCGCCCAACACTCAACAACCTCAGCCTCCACCACAAAATGACCAACAAGCTCCACCATCACCCAACAATGACCAACAATCCCAACCCTCACCTACCCATGACCACCAAACCCAAGACTCAACTCACAACTCTCCACGCCATTCTCCTAGAAATTTCTCATCCTCACCTTCCTCATCCTCATCCTCACCCATTCCCACACGACCAGGTGCCCCTACACGCTCTCCACTCCGCTTCTCCAACCCTACCCATCCAAGCCCTAGACCCATAGGATCTGAAACAGCCATTCACCCCCTCAGCCAACCATACGGCGAATATCCCCGCCTTCAACCACTCTCCGATGACCATTTACCCTTTACCCCTGACTCCGCCAACTACAAAGAATACTCCTCCACTCATCCTTATGGGGATATCTTTGTCACCACCAGCTGCTTCCCCGACCCTCCTCAAACTCCTGAACACCTATCTTCTCCCACATCCTCCACCTCTACCCTCTCACCCTCCCCTCCCAAGAAATTTGGTCCTGAACCACCTCCATCCTCCTCCACATCCACTCCATCCCTGGCACTCACCCCTGTTGATGATGACAAAAGGGGGAGAAATGTTATGTCTACTCTTCGCCTAAGTATGGCCACAAGGGATGTTCTCAGCCAGCCTTCACTCTGGATTGATGAAGATATCACGGCCGCCCTGCGTCGTGCATATGAGTCTCAGAGGCTGAGTGGTGCAGAGAGCCTTATAAGAGGAGAGGCCCTCCGTTTCCTGAAGCAGAAGAGAACAGCTGAGCAAAGATCACATTTGGAGATGGTTGTGTTTGGGCAGAATGAACAATCCTCACAATCTGAGTCATCATCAGAGCCTCCTCCAAATAAAACAAGTAGAGAGATGGTTGAGGAGATCATAATGAAGTGGGGACTGAAGAGACCCAACCATCCTCCCATTGTGATAGCCAAGCCTGTTCCTGCATCCTCTGGGCAAGAGTCTGAGATCCCTTCATCTGAGCAATCTTCTGATCCTCCTCCCTCGTCTGAGCCAGCTGCCAGATTCAGTGCACCCAGAAAGAAGGCCGTTGCTAGGAAACGTGCCAGAAAGTTAATTGCCACCACTGAATCTGATGAGTCTGAGGAGGAGACTCCATCTGACCTACCTGAGCAAGGAACTTCATCTGCTCAGGTTGTGCAAGAAAATCCAGTGGTCCAAGCGGTTCCAATTCTGAAGGAAGTCAAATTGGAAATTGAAGACATGACTCCTGAAGAATTTGAGAAGTATGGATTCACTGACAAGCTATCCTTTGGTCAGATGGCTTGCCTCGATGCTGAAAGAGCAAGTGCCATGCCCACTCCTCCAATTAGCAAAAGCAAAAGGAAGAGCAAAGGGAAAGGGAAACGGAAAGTCCAGGAAGTTGAGGAAGATCCCAACTTCCCTGTATGGAATGTGAGAATCCGGGCTGTCCACTATCCCAATGGAGAGATCTCCTACTTCGATGATGCTACAGGTTTCCCTGGGTATGAAGAAGTGGAGAACATGAAAAGGGCATACGAGGAGTCCATTGAATCAGAAAGGCTCAGAAGGGAAAAAGAGGAAAAAGAGCTTCAAGAGATCATTGCCCAGATAAACCAGAGTGAGCGTGAGGAAAATGAAGAGAGACAGAAAGAGAGGGAAAAGAAAAAGAGACACAGACTCTAACCCCCAATCCAAATATTTTTGTTGATTTTGTTTTCATGCATATCTTCATTCATACTTAGTGAAATTTATTTGTATACATTCTTTACTTGTATATGTTATTTGATTGTATAACTCTGACTTGTAACTTCTGCTTGTCAATAATATTTGTCTGAGTTACTTGCTCTTAACTATTGCTTTTATTCTTCAGCTAATCCTTTCATATGAACTTAATTAATAGAACTAGGTTTGTCATCATCAAAAAGGGGGAGAATGTTAGAATCTTAAGTTTTGATGAAGACTAAAATGTAGAGGATTAGACCAAGTGCCTAGGAAGCAATAGGATAACAAAGGATCCCAAGTAAGAGTGCTTCCGGATGAAGATTTACTTCCGGTTAGATTAGGACTTGCGCATGCGGATGAATGTTTTCATCCCCCAGCGTCAGCAAGTAGATCACTAGGGATTTAACTTAGTCCATGAACATTAGGTACACAAACCCTAAGACTAAGCTATGTTTCAATCGGAAGCGAAGTTGCTTCCTGTTAGACTTAGACTGGCGCAGAGCGACAGAATAGATATTACCCCAAGCGTCAGTGAGTCTACTTCGCCAAGTGAAAGCACTTCCTATTAGATCTTGACTGGCGCAGACTGATAGAATAGATTTAACCCCGAGCGTCAGTGGAAATGCAACATCAAGTGAAGTTGCTTCCTGTTAGATCTTGACTGGCGCAGACTGATAGAATAGATTTCACCCTAAGCGTCAGTGAGTTCACTACGTCAAGTAAAAGTGCTTCCGATAGCTTAGTGACTAGCGCTGAGTGTTGGGATGAAATACACTAAGTGAGAGTGAGTTATAGTGAACCAAGATCCTTCATCTAGTAGTTTTACTTCCGGATGTAAAAATGCTTCCAGATACATCATAGACCAAATCAGAACACAGTCTAAGTAAACTACTCCCCATAGCAAACAAACTTCCCACAGCATGTATAATTCTTATATATATATTGCTATGTTGGACTAACCAGTATGTGCAGAACATGGTCACGCTTCCGGATGCAAATGAGCTTCCGGATGGAAAGACTCTTGACATTGGGACTCAGAGCTTAACACTTGCAGAGCAAGATTACCACTTGCGGATGAAAGATGATCATCCGTCAGCAAGAGTGCAAGAGTAAAAATCACATACTCAGAAGTCAGAATGCTTTTGTCAGAGCAGAGGTGTCAGGACTACTTTTCAGAGATAAAGCAAGTCAACCCTGCTAAGCATTAATGAAGATGTACTTCTCAACGGTAACATAGGATTAACGGCACTATTCAAACGTTCATATTCAACTTGCCACCTAAGCCTATGAAGCCGAATATAAAAGAGACACTCATTCAGAAGAGAAGTATGATGGAAGAAAAAGAGAGAACAGAACAAAGTATCTGATATATCATACTCATCATTCTACACATCTTCTACTACTCTCAGATCCAGATTTGTGATATTTTTCAGAGAGTAATTTTATTGTACTTAAGTGAGTAACATCATCCACTCTTAGAGAGAGTTAGTTTTGAGCTTAAGTGTTTAGCACAATCAGTTCATAGAGTGAACATAGTGTAAACTTACAATTTGTAAGGGGGAGCATTTAGAGGTTGTCTAAATCTCCATAGGTTGCAAGTTAGCCCGTAAAACTTGCATTTGTAAGGTTTGCAGGTGAACCCGGTGTAAAACCTGTGGGTTGTTAGGTGAACCCGTGCTCGTAAAACCTAAAGTGTAAAGGCTTCTCTTGTGCCCGGTTTAAACAAGAATAGTGGATTGAAAATCTCAGGTGGAGCCTGGGGACTGGATGTAGGTCTGGGTGACCGAACCAGGATAAATTTATGTGTGCATAAATTTACATTCAAACATTCTATTTTGCATCACATAACATACTGACTTGTGCATATCACTACTTCGTAAATATTATCATCAAGCACAAGCAGTCTTTCGAAAAGAAGATTCAAAAGATTTAATTTATTCTCTCACCCAATTCACCCCCCCCTCTTGGGTGACAGCCACGTTTATCACTATTTGGTTTCTTATCGAAATGATTTGAGAATTTAGAGTTCGTTTTCAGTGATTTAGGTTCAACTGGATGCATTTTAGCTTTCAAGTTAGATTTTGGAATTGACATGTCATTTACTGATGGTGGAGCCCACGTCTAGAAAATGCCTGTTTAACTCGGCCTAACAGAGAGGTTACTTTTGCCTCATTTTGGTTTACAATGTATGGTTTTGCCCCATTTTAATTTACAGTGTACAGTTTTGCCCCCTTCAATTTACCAGAGTTATAGTTGCCCATTTTTAAATTTAAGGTGGCTATTTTTGCACCTTTGCCCTTAATAATATTTAAACAATAGGATGTTCTAACTTAGGATTTTTAACTTTATCTAATTCTTCCTAAGTGTTCATTATGTTCTTTCATGTTTTAGTCCTCATCAAAACATAAGATTCTAACATTCTCCCCCTTTTTGATGATGACAAACTTATAGTTAACTATGAAAGCATAATTAAACTCAGATATAACAGTCTAACACATGTATTCATATAAGCGAACTTCATTGATTAAACGGAATAATTACAAGTATGATAGACAGTAAAGACGTTACAAGTATGATTAAAACAATATGATTAATATGATAATCAATGCATGAGGGGTTTCACGTGGTTCTAAAGCCTATGTCATTTAGCCCTTTCTCTTCTGATTTGTTCACTCCCCTCCTCACATCTATCCCAGAGTTCTTTCAACTCTGCTTCCTCTGCCTCTCTGTGTAATATTCTGTTACTAATTACTTAATTAACCAATGATATCCATTTTAGATCTAATAACCTCTTTACTAACTATGATAGAAAAATGATTTCCATAATATCAATGTCCTATCATAGTTAGGAAAGGAATTTCCTAATGATTAAATACTATCCATGATAGAAAAGAATTTCCTGATACAACCTGAACACTATCATGGATAATTAATAACTAACCATGTTAGAAAAGATTTGCTACATGGTTATTAAACAAAACTAATTGATATTAAACAATAAATAAATATATATACATGCGGAAGCAGATGCAGACCTATACAAATTGGCAATATACATAACTAATTAATCTAAATAACCTTTGAAACCTAATTCCTTTTCCTGATACTTGCGCCTGTGCATGAATACCTGCAAAAATGTCAGTAATCGTGGGATGAGACAATTTGTCCCAGTAATCACCGCTTAACTCACTATAACAGTGAGATGTGCGGTAGCGAGGGCGTCTAAAGGGTACCACATTTTAAATCAGTAATATATATATATGTATATTCCAAGTCTCCTTCCATTCAACATCTCTACTCCTCATGTCTCATTCAAAATCCCTCAGTCAATTCCACATTAACTAAATTTCATCTCCCCGTACTCCAATCAAATAATATTGTCACATCAACTTCCACACTCACCTATAGATGCATTGTGCTATCAAGGTGCATTCAAGCATCTAATCTTCACTATATGATTTGACACTGTGCCCCTCTCTATAATGAGGGGACAATTTCCCTCTCTGGCAATCTCCAGAGAGGGAATCCCAATTCTGTTTCCTTTACAGAACGGGAACGGTTGGGCTCTTTAATGCCAAACAACCGTAGGTCACTTACTTTCTCTAGTAAGTAGACCCGTGATCCCCGGTCTCTAGTCCGAAAAGGATTCGTACAAATAACTGTCGATCGGCCAATCGACAGTTATCATCGCGCGGTGATACATAAATTTCTCAGTGTCATGCAATGCTCACATTATCCATCCTCATCCATCCATTTCAATCTCATTCAGTATCTCAATTTCAATATCAATATCATACACTTTATCATTCCCTTTCATATCTCAATCTCACTATTCAAGTCCTTCCCTTTTCTAACTATCACTATCCCTAACATGTACTATATAAATCTCTCACACTTATCCTGCAACAATCCACCACCAACCAGAATACCAGTTAAATATAAAGCACATATAAAGCAAGTAACCATTTTCTTTATACCAAAATAATCGTGTTTGAAAGGCACCCGATAGCCTGTTTTGTATGAAAATAATTTTTCAAAGATAATATATATATAGAGGGTGAGAAAGGATTTTAAGAAAATCCCAGCTAACGTCACCCTCATTGTTATAGCAAGGTTAAGTGTGATTACCTGTCGCCCTTTAGCATTCTGATGTTCTTCGTTACCGTTTCCTCGTATATTTTCTTAGCCATGCCTTGCGAAGTATGTATAGCACAATGTTTTTCCTATTTATTACACAATGTATAAATTAATGATCATTCAAATATATATGCTTAATAGCGTCTCTCTCATTCTTATAATTCTACCCATTTTCCCCTTTTCTTAGTTATATTATTTTAGAAAGTTATGTGGATTTCTAAGTATATACATACACAAGTCAACACAATCCATCAAATTCAATTTAAAAAGATTAGACCAAGACACTTTCTTTGAAATCAGCCATTTATAGCACCATATCATTTCTACATTATATTAAATATTACACTTAAAAAAATTAAAAGACTCAAACTACTCAATTCCCACTGATAGTCACTTAGTAAAAACAAGGGAGAAGAACATTTAACATTACTTCGTTCCAAACTCACTTTGAGGTATTCAAGCATATAAAAATTCCTTGAAAGGTAAAGGAAATCATTATCACAACTTTAAAAATCTGTCAAAAGATCCAATCATTTGTTATAAATATTATTCGATCAACTCAATTAAGTCATCAATTAATTCAATACACTTCTAACAATTCAATGACAGTAGCAAAATCACGCATACCCAATCTAAATAAGATACTAGCAAACTTATATGTTTTCTTGTTTTAAGATGGAGTTCTAAGACTCCCATAACTGCCAAAATAATGACCCTTTTGATTTGGAGTTTTTGGAACATTTATATTAAAGAAATAGCAACTTATTCGCTAAGACCAACAATTCAGCAATTTCAGAAATCTTAACATACATGCATTCAACAAATAAATAAGCTTTGTACTCCTCTATCACCATTAGAATATTTCTCAATTTTCACTCATGTGTCCAGTCCAAACATATATAATCTCACACATGCAAGCAATCAAACAATCTCAGCAAGTTCAAACAACAATTACATACTTCCAACCACCCTTTTAAACCAGAAGCAAAAGAGGAAATGTGAAAATCAGTGACGTTCAATTCAGATTTATAATGGTTAAGGTACATTGATTTAACCCATCAAGACTCTCAAATTTGTTTCAGCTGCAGCAGTAACAATACAGGATTTTATAGATGCAAATTGCTAGAACATGTACTATCCTCATGCACAAATTTCTTCAACTTCCAAAACAAAGAAGAGTTCTTCAATTTTTAAAATCATTCCAAAAATACCTTCAACTGACGGTCTTCAACGTTTGACCGTTAGTTGGATGATTTGACGCTCACGTGTTATATTTTTTCCACGCGGCACCTGTGCAAATGCCACCTAGATGCCCACGTTACATTTCTCCTCACTCCTCACTCCAAAACAAAGAAGAGTTCTTCAATTTTTAATCATCATATCACTTCTTAAACTCTACAAATTGAAACTTAACTTCAATGTAATATGTGGCCTTAAGCCAAAAACACAAACCCCAGAGACCATAAACTCAAATCAGAAAAATCCAACAAATCACACAAGAGATATCCTAATATCATTCAAACAACCTCCTATGACAACAAATTACAGATTTTCAATCCAAACCCTAGAATTAATTCGAATCCTCACTTCCAACTCGCCCTAAAACTCAAGAAAAGGAGGGTACAAACGGAAAAGGAGCCTCACCTAAGCTGAACCGACTTGCAGGCTCCGTTGGGACTAGTCGTCGCCGGTGAATGAGCAGAGAACGTCGCCGGAAAACGAAGAAAGAAGATGGAGGTGAAGATGAAACACGAAAATGAGAAACACTCACTTGATTTACAGTTTGGGAGGATAAGAAAATGGATGAGAGAAGAGGAGTGAAGCACCACGTGAGCCATGGTGAAGGAGAGCAAATCGGTGGAGGGTTTGGAAGAAAAGTGGGCGATGTGGTTGGAGTATCTGAGGGGAAGGGAGGCCGTGAATGTAACAAACTGTTACTAATTCCCTAATTAGCCAATATAATCTATTTCAATTCATCAATCTCTTTACTAACTATGATAGAAAAAGGAATATCCATATCAACATCTCTATCATAGTTAGAAAAAGAGTTTCCTAATCATTTATTATATTATCCATGATAGAAAAGAATTGCCTAATACAATACATATACTATCATGGATAATTAACAGCTAACCATGTTAGAAAGGATTCGCCTAACATGGTTAATAAACAAAACTAATTGATATTAAACAATAAATAAATATATATACATGCGGAAGCGAATGCAGACCTAAAAATTGGCAATATACAATTCTAAATAAATCACACAACCTCCACTACCTAATTCCCTTTCCTGATGCTTGCGCCTGTACATGAATACCTGCAAAATGTGAGTAATCGTGGAATGAGACAAATTGTCCCAGTAATCACCGCTTAACTCACTATAACAGTGAGATGTGCGGTAGCGAGGGCGTCTAAAGGGTACCACCTTTTAAAAACAGCAATATATACAAATATATCACATTTTCTTTCATCCATCACTTAAATCCTTTTGTCACGTCTCAATCAACTCAAATTCATCATCTCTACTCCCCATGTATCACTCAACATCCCTCAGTCAATTCCACATTAACTAAATTTCATCTCTCAGTCTCCAATCTAATGGTGCTACCACAACTCTTACACTCACCTATAGATGCATTGTGCCATCACGGGACATTCAAGCATCTAATCTTCTCTATATGATTTGACACTGTGCCCCTCTCTATAATGAGGGGGCAAATTTCCCTCTCTGGCAATCCCCAGAGAGGGAACCCCAATTCTATTTTCCATTGCAGAATGGGAACGGTTGAGCTCTCAAATGCCTTAACAACCGTAGGGGCGGTTAGGCTCTAAAATGCCTTAACAACCGTAGGTCACTTCTCTCAATAAGTTTACCTATGATCCCCGATCCAATCAATACGAAAAGGATCAGTACAAATAACTGTCGATTGGCCTATCGACAGTTATCATCGCGCGATGGTACATAAATTAACCAGTGTCATGCAATGCTCACAATCCCTATTCTATATTCCATCCACAACTTTCATTAATTTCCATCAACATAACTCCCAAATTTTCTCTACACAACCTGTGATACATCCAATCCACTGTACCTCTCAATATCCCGGTCAAAATGCCAAGATCCCAATATCTATACACTCACATACACAATTCAACAGTATCACCAGCTAGGATACTACATATAGTAAGTCAAATCTTTATACGAAAATAATTGTGTTTGAAAGGCACCCGATAGCTTGTTTTGTATAAAAATACCTTTTCAATGATAATACACATATAGAGGGTGAGAAAGGATTTTAAGAAAATCCCAGCTAACGTCACCCTCAATGTTATAGCAAGGTTAAGTGTGATTACTTGTTGCCCTTTAGCAATTTTACGCGATTTCTCAACCTTTCTGTTGCTCTTTCTTACCCTTCCTTACTCGATTTACCTATTATTACATAAAAGTGATAATAAAGGTAAACAACTATCCATAAATCTGTATAATGAATAACACGTCTCTCTCGTTTCTAATGTTTCTACCCATTTTCCCCTTTTGTTAGTCATATCGCTTTCAAAATATTGTGGTTTCCTAAGTACATACATAAAATCAACATAGTTCATCAATTCAAAGAGAGTAACAAATTTACCTAAACACCAGCAAAAGTAAGAGGACAAACAAGGGTAATTTCAGCAGTGAGGTAACAGAAAATTCACCCAAACGAAACATGCAATGTCATCATTACATACACTTTACTCCATTAACCAAATATGTATAGCCATCCACTACACCTTTCATATACAAGCTTAACATGGATATTAACTTGCCTTATCAACAAATTCTGTTCAAGTTCTCTAAAATCAAAGTAATAAAGTTAACCAATATACACAAACTTTCTGATTTTATTACACCTAACTAATTCCAACCCAAATCTTGCAATTATCGCATACATCACACATTTTACTATTAATACTAGAATCAAGTGTCAATATACTAATTTGGGAATTCAATTCCCAACACAAACATCAACCTTCAAGCAATTCTTCATTTTAAACTCTTTTTTTTTTTAACTTCAAACTACTTCCACAATTAACCATCAACCACCAATTCAAGCCATATCCTCCTCAAGCCTTCATTAAACCAAAATAGTATATTAAATCAAAAGATAAAGCCTCACATATGCTTATTTTCCAGCCACAAGCATAATTCAACACCCATACATTACAATTTATTTTATTGCTTCATTCCTAAAATTCTTCAACCAAGCAGAAAGTTAATAGCCCAAGCAAAATTTCACTTGCAAGCATCCCATATACATTCTAACACGGTAAAGAACTCACACAAAGCATACTTCCATGCTCAGAACTGAATCTTTTGAAACTTCCAAGTTCACATGCATGTAAAACACTTATCACCACAAAATTACTCAATCATGTACTTAATCTTACACATAAAGAATCAAGTTTCAACATTAAAAAGAAACAGTCATATAGACATACATTCCAATCACAACTAAATCAAAGGATACATGAAACTTCTTTTTTTTTTGATAAACGGATACATGAAACTTCTATGAATCTCTAAAGCAATCAAAATTCACATATCTCTTTTACTTACCAAACTCATGCCATAAAATACAACAACAAATTTTTAACCAAGTAGACTCTAACTTTAATTTTACACTTCAGGCCCAAATTTACAATACTCTCAAAACAAGGTTCCTAATTGATATCAATCCTCACAATAACCTATGTCAACTCAATTAATTGGACTTCCACTTTATACCCAATATTTATACTCTAACTAATCATACTTCATCACTCAACTTATGCCTAAAACACTTTAAGCCACAAACCAAACCTTTTTCCCCATATGGCTCCAAAATCTCAATGTTTTAGTTTAACTTAAATCAATTATTTGAGGCAAACTGATTTGAAACACAAGAATCACCTACAATGTGATTAGAATCAAATCCCAAACATACAATACTAAAATAACCAAGCTAATATGGTCAGAGAAATAAAACGGTCACCAATACAAATGCTTCACAGATTAAACACTTCATTTCATAAAAGTGTCGACACAAAGGAAAGAAACAAAATGTCAAAACCCAAGTAAATTTTCAAACATTTTAATCATCAATGGAACAACAAAAGTCCTTTCCAAAACACTATAAACCAAAGCTTAAATCTTCATTTCCAACCATTCCCAAATTAAAATCCCAAACCCTAAAAATCAAATTCTCTTAATCTCGCCTAAAATCACAAAGAAAAGTGACATAAACCACAAGAGAAAGCTTACCCAGACTCGAATATGCACTTCTATGTATACTAGGTCGCAAGAAATTGTCGGGTTTCGCCGGAATCGAAGAGGAGCAGTGTAGAAAACAAAAACAAAAGGGAAAATTGTATCAAGAACATTGTGAAACTCGAAGAACCAAGAAGCCGAACAAGGAAGAGAGGAAGGAGCTTACCCACGGCCTGTCGTTGTTCGAGCTCCGCCGTGGCTTGTTGGAAACGAAGGAGCACGTCTTCTTCGCCATTCACCGTGGCCGGAAGATGAAGAAACGCGTCGGAGGGGAAGACGCAGGGAAGATGTAACATCCTAAAAAAAGTTAATACAGGATCAAGGAGTGTTTTGGGAAATAATAAATGGAGAAATTGGGAATTTTGGAATTTTTAGGAATTTTTGGTGATTTTTGAGGATATTTTGAGAATTTTGAGCAGTAAATGTGCATATAATTAATTAAGAAATTGAAGAGTTTGAAATATGAGGGAATGGTAAAACCCAAAATATTTTGAAAGTTAAGAAGATTGGAGGCTGATTTAAGTGGTTTTAAAATTAAAAGAGTACACTATGGCAAGTTTGGACTACAAATTATCAAATACCATCCTTATTTCACCTAACCAAACACACCCTTCCTCCTTCCTCAACATATATCCGTCGCCCCCCATTTCTTCTTCACTTTCGTCTTCTTCTTCCGTCGCTTCCTCCCTCTCTCAAGCTCCGACCTTTCTTCCTCCGGCGACGTGCTCTCTCTTTCTCCGCCGTTCATCCCTTTCGTTCTGGCGAGCCCGCAGCGAGCTTCCAGCGTGGGTGGCGGTACCGATTTTGGCGGAGAATCCCACCAACGCTAGCCTTGAACTCGTCTTCAAGCTTGGGTGAGTTCTTACCCATAGATTCATTCATATTTCTATACTTATACTCCGATTTCTCATTCTTTTCCCTTCGTTTCTTGTTTTCCCTCACTGCTCCTTCGATTTCCGGCGAACCAGCGGCGGCCGACGACGGCTGGTCCTGTGTTCTTGCTCTTGAACTCCGGTGAGGCTCTTTTCTTTATCCTATACCTTAGTTCCTTCGTTTTTCACTGCTTTGTGAGAGGTTCTAAGTTAGGGTTTGTATTATGGGTTTGTGAGGTTGAATATCAGGGAGTGTCCGGTTGGTTTTGAGGTTCTGGACTAATAAATGGTCTAATGAAACTAATTTCTTGTTGATTTCTTGAATTGTTATTTGATTGGACATTTTGATATGTATATTATTGGTTGTACATAGGGGATTAGTAATGTTTTAGGGCTGTCATTTGGTTGTTGAAAAATTCTGCTTGTATTTCTTTTCTCTTGTCCAAATGATTTCTTTCATATGTAGGGCTGTTCAATTTATTTCATGTGTTGGTAAATTCTGATTTTGGTTGATATGTTGCTAAGGGTCCAAGTTTAAAGTAAATGGGATAGGGGAGTTTACTTTCTTGTCTTGGCTTGATTAGTGTTCAAAAATTGTTATGATAAAATTGAGTTTGAGAAAGGTCTTAAATAAAGCTATATGGAAATGTTTAAAGTTGTGTATAAATGTGTATGATCCTTGCTGGTATTATTAGAATTAGAATTATGAAGATATTAAGTGAATATAGAAATTTTTAGATTTGTAAAAGAATTTGTGTCTCTTGTCTAAGTTAAAAAGAACTGTAAATGTTTGCATGGAAGTACGCGAATATAATCTAATCTATGTCAGTTTGCTACTATGGTGTGCTTGGAATTGTGGTTGATGTATATAAAATTGTGCTTGTTCCTTCTTTTCTCAATTGTGTATCATGTGGCTTATAAGGACTTGTGATGAAACCTAATTTGCGTATGGAAGTTTGTAATGGAACTGAAAATCTTGCTTATGATTATGTGTGTGTTACTTGGTCAAATTGAAGTTGAAGATATGATAAATTGATATATGATTCGGCCTGGTTTGTTCATGTAATAATTTTTGAGATGTATGAGAATAGGACTAGAAGAGACTGATTGTTTGAAATAATAGCGGTTTTGAATTCTGAATCAAATGGCTGATTAAATGAGAGTAATTTGAATTGTGAATTAAAGTGTGGTATGCAAGTAAGCATGAATGACTTTAACTATATAGGTGAGCTCCTAGATTTCTTGTTTCTCTTTCTCTTAGGGGCTGCCATTGTTAAGGCTGAATGCCATGACCAACAATTGATTTTATAATTGTGTGTTATCTACTAAAGCAATTCAAATTAAAATGATGGCTTACATTCAATACAATATGGAAATAATGAGGTGTTTGCTTTGTTTGAGCATTTGTCAGCTTGGTTTATCTTTGATGGGTGTGCATGATCATAGTAATATTAAGTATTCATATTATTGATCTGTTATTCAAATGTTTGGTTAATGTGTATGTGGCTGATTTTAATTGAAGTAATTAATTATTTAACTTGGTCTGTGTTTAAAAGGGATGAATTGATGGTGGGATATGTATTAATTAATTGGTGGAAAGATAATATGGATTCTTTTGAATGGTAAAAGTGTTGATTGGTAAATTGTTGAAATGATTTTTGTTCCTCTTTCTTCATAGATCAAATCATGGACCTAAGGGAATATTTATATATACGATGTATAATGGAGTGTTATTGCTTGAGTTCAATGCAAGGTCTTGCTGTTATTTCACATTGATATGATTGGTTGTTCTCTTGTATTTTAAATCAATGATTTTTGGGTTCTGGTTGTGTATGTGTGCTTGTTAACATGAGAATTTACGAAAATTCATTAAAACGATATAACCAAGAAGGGGAAATGGGTAGTCATATAGAAACAAGAGAGACGTTAAAATATTATAGAGTGGAAATGATCTTAATTTATCAAATTGTATTATATATAGGTGTAAATAGTGGTGAGGATACTTGGAGGAAATCTACGAGAAATGGTAAGGAAAAACGTCAGAATGCTAAAGGGCGACAGGTAATCACTCTTAACCTTACTATAACATTGAGGGTGATGTTAGTTGGGATTTTCAAAATCCTTTTCACCCTCTATATGTATATATTATCTTTGAGAACTTATTTTTATATAAGATAGGCTATCGGGTGCCTTTCAAACACGATTATTTTCGTATAAAAGGAATTTGAAACATTATACATATTATCCTGGCTGGTGTTTGTTCTGGTATGATGTGAGAGGTTCAGATGGTATCATGTGAGAAATGTTGATAGTTAGGTTGAGGGAATAAGTTGAATAGTTGAGATTGAGATAGTGAAGGGAATGATAATAGTGCATGATATTGGTGATGAAATTGAAATTGATGGAATATAGAATAGGGATTGTGAGCATTGCATGACACTGATTATTAGTACCGTCGGCCGATGTAACCTATCGATTTGCGCAAATCGATAGGTTAATTGTACAGGTTCCTCGAATTGTAAAGGAACCAGGGATGTTTTCACAAGTTATAGTGCTCCCTTTTTCAGGGATGTTTTCACTATTTAAAGTGCTCCCTTTTTCATGCTTTCAGATTTGAGACTGGGCACAGTGTCAATCACGTTTATTTTTGTCTATTGAGTTGACTTGGATGTGACAGAGGGAGTTGAGTGATGAATGGAAGGAGACTTTACAGATATATGTATATATTACTAAATTTAAAATGTGGTACCCTTTAGACGCCCTCACTACCGCACGTCTCACTGTTATAGTGAGTTAAGCGGTGATTACTGGGACAAATTGTCTCATCCCACGATTAATGACATTTTTGCAGGTATTCATGCACAGACGCAAGCAGCAGGAAAGGGAATTAGGTAGTAGAAGTTATATGGTTTCTTTGGAATTGTATATTGCCAATTTGTATAGGCCTGCATTCGTTTCCGCATGTATATAGCTATTTATTGTTAAATATCAATTAGTTTTGTTTATTAACCATGTTAGGCAAATCCTTTCTAACATGGTTAGCAATAAATTATCCATGATAGCAGCTGTGCTGTATTAGTTTATTCTTTTCTATCATGGATAATATTTTAATCATTAGGATATTCTTTTTCTAACTATGATAGAGATATTGATATTATTGAAATTCCTTTTTCTATCATAGTTAGTAAAGATATTATTGAACTAAAAGAGATGTCACAGGTTAATTAGGGATTAGTAACTAAATGTTACAGAAGAGGGAGGGAGGAAGAAGCTTCTTGCGATGATGATGATGATGGGTTTGATGGAGGGAGATCAGATTTGAGGGTGAGGAAGCTAAGGAGGTTGACGGCTAGGGTTTGCAAGAGGAAGATGATAGTGTCATATGTGTATGCATATATAGTTTTAGGGAAAATCACAATTAGTTACCCATATGTTTATTCTTAACTATATTTCTAACCCTACAATTTGTATATATTACTTTATCTCTTTCTTTTCATCCTAATATGATCTAGATTCTAATTTACTTTTCATGGGAGTTTCTATCCCCAATTAATTCTTTTAATAATATTTATTAAATTTTCCTAACTAACTAAGATTTAATATTCATAAATTGCCCAAAATATCCTAAAATTCCTCCCTAAACCTTTAAATTTTCTAAATAACATTTCAATAATTCCTTATTGTCTTTAATTTGAAAATTGGGATGTTACAGTGAATGAGGAAGAAGGAGGGAGGGAGTGTTTATGTTAGGGTTTTGTGGGTAAATTACATAATTTCCCTTCAATCTTTGTTTATTTACTTATTCATTTTAAATCTCTACATTAAAACAAACTACAAAACTATTCTATACACTTACTTATATATTTTCTCCCATTACAGTATTACCTATGCCTTTGAGTATTTTTCATAATATTTATAATTTAAAACTCAACCATTAACTATTTTTCTCAAATTTCCAAAGAAAATAGACATATTATATTCTTGAAAATATATTTATCCCCATTTATTTATTGATAATGATTTTTAAATTTACTAATGATATCCTGACACCTTGATTAATTCTTATTATCTCTAATTTGAATACTAGAACTCATTACCTATTCAATTGCGCTTATCACTCTCTCCCCACCACGGGATGAGTGATATTACTCTCAAAAGGCAGATATTCATGCACATAAGGAAGGGAAGCTACAATATGTATATTGGCAATCTATATGCAATGCAGTACAGTCCAGGGTTATCGTATACCAAATACTGATAACCAAGTTGTAATATTCTGTTACTATTTACTTAATTAACCAATGATATCCATTTTAGATCTAATAACCTATTTACTAACTATGATAGAAAAAGGATTTCCATAATATCAATGTCCTATCATAGTTAGGAAAGGAATTTCCTAATGATTAAATACTATCCATGATAGAAAAGAATTTCCTGATACAACCTGAACACTATCATGGATAATTAATAACTAACCATGTTAGAAAAGATTTGCCTAACATGGTTATTAAACAAAACTAATTGATATTAAACAATAATTAAATATATATACATGCGGAAGCAGATGCAGGCCTATACAAATTGGCAATATACATAACTAATTAATCTAAATAACCTTTGAAACCTAATTCCTTTTCCTGATACTTGCGCCTGTGCATGAATACCTGCAAAAATGTCAGTAATCGTGGGATGAGACAATTTGTCCCAGTAATCACCGCTTAACTCACTATAACAGTGAGATGTGCGGTAGCGAGGGCGTCTAATGGGTACCACATTTTAAATCAGTAATATATATATATATATATATATATATATATATATGTATGTATATTCCAAGTCTCCTTCCATTCAACATCTCTACTCCTCATGTCTCATTCAAAATCCCTCAGTCAATTCCACATTAACTAAATTTCATCTCCCCGTACTCCAATCAAATAATATTGTCACATCAACTTCCACACTTACCTATAGATGCATTGTGCTATCAAGGTGCATTCAAGCATCTAATCTTCACTATATGATTTGACACTGTGCCCCTCTCTATAATGAGGGGACAATTTCCCTCTCTGGCAATCTCCAGAGAGGGAACCCCAATTCTGTTTCCTTTACAGAACGGGAACGGTTGGGCTCTTTAATGCCAAACAACCGTAGGTCACTTACTTTCTCTAGTAAGTAGACCCGTGATCCCCGGTCTCTAGTCCGAAAAGGATTCGTACAAATAACTGTCGATCGGCCAATCGACAGTTATCATCGCGCGGTGATACATAAATATCTCAGTGTCATGCAATGCTCACATTATCCATCCTCATCCATCCATTTCAATCTCATTCAGTATCTCAATTTCAATATCAATATCATACACTTTATCATTCCCTTTCATATCTCAATCTCACTATTCAAGTCCTTCCCTTTTCTAACTATCACTATCCCTAACATGTACTATATAAATCTCTCACACTTATCCTGCAACAATCCACCACCAACCAGAATACCAGTTAAATATAAAGCACATATAAAGCAAGTAACCATTTTCTTTATACCAAAATAATCGTGTTTGAAAGGCACCCGATAGCCTGTTTTGTATGAAAATAATTTTTCAAAGATAATATATATATAGAGGGTGAGAAAGGATTTTAAGAAAATCCCAGCTAACGTCACCCTCATTGTTATAGCAAGGTTAAGTGTGATTACCTGTCGCCCTTTAGCATTCTGATGTTCTTCGTTACCGTTTCCTCGTATATTTTCTTAGCCATGCCTTGCGAAGTATGTATAGCACAATGTTTTTCCTATTTATTACACAATGTATAAATTAATGATCATTCAAATATATATGCTTAATAGCGTCTCTCTCATTCTTATAATTCTACCCATTTTCCCCTTTTCTTAGTTATATTATTTTAGAAAGTTATGTGGATTTCTAAGTATATACATACACAAGTCAACACAATCCATCAAATTCAATTTAAAAAGATTAGACCAAGACACTTTCTTTGAAATCAGCCATTTATAGCACCATATCATTTCTACATTATATTAAATATTACACTTAAAAAAATTAAAAGACTCAAACTACTCAATTCCCACTGATAGTCACTTAGTAAAAACAAGGGAGAAGAACATTTAACATTACTTCGTTCCAAACTCACTTTGAGGTATTCAAGCATATAAAAATTCCTTGAAAGGTAAAGGAAATCATTATCACAACTTTAAAAATCTGTCAAAAGATCCAATCATTTGTTATAAATATTATTCGATCAACTCAATTAAGTCATCAATTAATTCAATACACTTCTAACAATTCAATGACAGTAGCAAAATCACGCATACCCAATCTAAATAAGATACTAGCAAACTTATATGTTTTCTTGTTTTAAGATGGAGTTCTAAGACTCCCATAACTGCCAAAATAATGACCCTTTTGATTTGGAGTTTTTGGAACATTTATATTAAAGAAATAGCAACTTATTCGCTAAGACCAACAATTCAGCAATTTCAGAAATCTTAACATACATGCATTCAACAAATAAATAAGCTTTGTACTCCTCTATCACCATTAGAATATTTCTCAATTTTCACTCATGTGTCCAGTCCAAACATATATAATCTCACACATGCAAGCAATCAAACAATCTCAGCAAGTTCAAACAACAATTACATACTTCCAACCACCCTTTTAAACCAGAAGCAAAAGAGGAAATGTGAAAATCAGTGACGTTCAATTCAGATTTATAATGGTTAAGGTACATTGATTTAACCCATCAAGACTCTCAAATTTGTTTCAGCTGCAGCAGTAACAATACAGGATTTTATAGATGCAAATTGCTAGAACATGTACTATCCTCATGCACAAATTTCTTCAACTTCCAAAACAAAGAAGAGTTCTTCAATTTTTAAAATCATTCCAAAAATACCTTCAACTGACGGTCTTCAACGTTTGACCGTTAGATGGATGATTTGGCGCTCACGTGTTATATTTTTTCCACGCGGCACCTGTGCAAATGCCACCTAGATGCCCACGTGACATTTCTCCTCACTTCTTACAATACACATGCATCCCACTTCGAATTCGCACTTGGATTTCACAAAATGAACACAGGATTTCGCACTCCCTCTTCTCGAAATCGCTGCCCCAATCACTGTCGATGCCCTAGGCTTAAAAATTAAACAAAAAGCTTGTCATATATGCGTCTCTGCTCTAGGCTTGAAATATAGCATGTGGGCATCTAGGTGGCATATGCTTAGGTGCTGCGTGGAAAAAATTTAACACGTGGGCGCCAAATCATCCAACTAACAGTCAAATGTTGAAGACCGTCGGTTGAGGGTTATTTGGACCACTTTGGTTACTTTGGGTGTAATATTGTACCACCTGTTAGTTTATGGTGGTGGGTGGTCCAGGGTGGTTACTTTGGGTATAAAATAGGGCCATTGCCCAGGTGGCATTTGCACAGGTGCCACGTGGAAAAAATATAACACGTGGGCGCCAAATCATCAAACTAACGGTCAAACGTTGAAGACCGTCGGTTGAGGGTATTTTTGGACAACTTTGGTTACTTTGGGTGTAATATTGTACCACCTGTTAGTTTATGGTGGTGGGTGGTCCAGGGTGGTTACTTTGGGTATAAAATAGGGTCATTGCCCCCCTTTTAAACCAGAAGCAAAAGAGGAAATGTGAAAAACAGTGACGTTTAATTCAGATTTATAATGGTTAAGGTACATTGATTTAACCCATCAAGACTCTCAAATTTGTTTCAGCTGCAGCAGTAACAATACAATATTTTATAGATGCAAATTGCTAGAACATGTACTATCCTCATGCACAAATTTCTTCAACTTCCAAAACAAAGAAGAGTTCTTCAATTTTTAAAATCATTTCATCCCCACTGTACACACCAAAACAAGTACAAAACAATCACCATTGGAATATGGAAACTTCAATTCATCATTACAGCAACACAAATATACCCCAAATTCCCTTGCAAGCATCCAAACATTTGACTACACTACCCAACTCATGATTAACTTAGCAACACACAGACATAAATCATTCGTCAATGAGTACAAAAGCACAACCTTCAAGCACATCAATCATCTTTCATCTCTACAGCATATATAAGGATTTGGGACACTCCTCCAAAACAGATCAGCAAGGGAGAAATAGAATTTTAAGTCAAACCACTTAGCAAACAAACATGCAATGCAAGAAATCAGATTTACTATACCCTTACCTAAGCTGATTATTAGAAGATTAAACCCAAAAATTTCCACAAACAATTACTACTTCTCAAAATTTTGACATTCAACTTGCAACCAGCCATATTCAACTATTTTTATGATTTTTAAAACTCAAATATGAAAGACCCATGACTGAATCCATTTACCCTAAGTACCCAAATTTAAGGTTTTGTGCAAAACTCAATGAAACTTCAAATTAATCATCATATCACTTCTTAAACTCTACAAATTGAAACTTAACTTCAATGTAATATGTGGCCTTAAGCCAAAAACACAAACCCCAGAAACCATAAACTCAAATCAGAAAAATCCAACAAATCACACAAGAGATATCCTAATATCATTCAAACAACCTCCTATGACAACAAATTACAGATTTTCAATCCAAACCCTAGAATTAATTCGAATCCTCACTTCCAACTCGCCCTAAAACTCAAGAAAAGGAGGGTACAAACGGAAAAGGAGCCTCACCTAAGCTGAACCGACTTGCAGGCTCCGTTGGGACTAGCCGTCGCCGGTGAATGAGCAGAGAACGTCGCCGGAAAACGAAGAAAGAAGATGGAGGTGAAGATGAAACACGAAAATGAGAAACACTCACTTGATTTACAGTTTGGGAGGATAAGAAAATGGATGAGAGAAGAGGAGTGAAGCACCACGTGAGCCATGGTGAAGGAGAGCAAATCAGTGGATGGTTTGGAAGAAAAGTGGGCGATGTGGTTGGAGTATCTGAGGGGAAGGGAGGCCGTGAATGAGGAAGAAGTAGGGAGGGAGTGTTTATGTTAGGGTTTTGTGGGTAAATTACATAATTGCCCTTCAATCTTTGTTTATTTACTTATTCATTTTAAATCTCTACATTAAAACAAACTACAAAACTATTCTATACACTTATATATTTTCTCCCATTACAGTATTACCTATACCTTTGAGTATTTTTCATAATATTTATAATTTAAAACTCAACGTTTAACTATTTTTCTCAAATTTCCAAAGAAAATAGACATATTATATTCTTGAAAATATATTTATCCCCATTTATTTATTGATAATGATTTTTAAATTTACTAATGATACCCTGACACCTTGATTAATTCTTATTATCTCTAATTTGAAAATTGGGATGTTACACTCTGATTCTGGCTAAGTCCTCGAGATGCTCTCTCTCAGCCCTTTCCTTTTCTTGCCTTTCGAGCACAAGGGATTCACGTATTGCCCTTCTCATATCTGCCTCTTCATCTATTCCAACTAACTGCTCTTGTCTTGATGAAGAGGAATCAACAGGAATGGTTCCAGAGAGAAGATGGAGACTTCTGACCTTGAACGCCCAAGCTGAGTACTCTGGGTCATGAGACAGATCTACCTTTCCTTTGCCAAGCCGAGACTTTGCTCTCATTGCATCCAACATCTGAGCTTGGGAGAAGGTAAGGTTGGTAGTCCCAAAGTACTCGAACTCCTCTTGAGTCATCTCATCGACCTCAACCTTAACCTCAACCTCAGCAGGTATGGCTTCAGCAGCCTTTTGAGCACGCTCAAATATGGATGGAGTATGTGAAGATGATCCTGCTTGTTCTTCCTCCTGATGAGGCACAGACTCATCCTCACTCACATTTAATACAGAGGCTCTAGGAGGAGGAGGAGCCCTTTTCCTAGCTGTTCTCTTCATTCTCCCTCGAATAGGGGCAGAACCAGGAGTAGGATTTGATGTACTTGAGGTAGGAGTGGGAGCAGACGAAGGAGTTGGACTTGGTGGATCCTTGGAGATAGGAGTGACAATCCGAGGACGAGTCATGAGCTTCAACTTGTACTTCCCTCTGAGATGTGCAAGGTATTCATCTATGGAGGCAAACTCAGGGGGCATTGAAGAAGGCTTAGACCTAAGGGTAACATCCTCAGGCTCAGAGAGTGGATCATCCAGCACCAGTTGCATATCAGCTTGTTGACTTGATGGGGTTTGGTGAGGTGATTGATGGGGGTCTTGATGTGGGGGAACTTGTGGATCTTGGGGATCTTGGGGGTCTTGGGGGTCATGAGGGTCATTGTCTTGGTGGTTTTGAGGATTTGGGTTGGCCAGCAGCAAGTCCACCTTCCTCTCTAAGCGTGCAAGATCTGCTTGAACCTTCTTGATCCTATGGTGCACCTTTTTGAAACTCCATCCAACTTGTTCTTGGAACGAAGCCTGAAGTTCATTGCTGACTCTGAATACTATCTCATCTGCTAGAGCTTCCAATGCAGCAGCACCCATAGGTCGTCTGTGGGATTCCACTTCCTGTTCAACAGCACCAGAAGTGGATGGCTGATCAGTCTGAGACCCACTTGTCCCACGTGAACCAGATCCAGCACCCCTTGGAGGTCTGATGTATGACACTCCCATTTTACCCAAGTTTCCCTTTACAATGGGAAGGCACTTCATGTTCTCCACATCCCCAGTGGATTTGATGTTGAACATCTCCAAGAGGAAGGATATCAACTGGGGAAAAGGAAGAGAGGCATTCTCCTTCTGATTCTTGACATCAACCCACCTTAGGAGTTCCATGGATATAAGTTGCCCAGGGTTGATGGGTTCCTTGAGTAGAATGCGAGGGAGGTGGAGGTCAAACATTCCTGAGGCCCTCTTTCCATCAGTGCCATAGATCTCCTTCAATTAATCTCTGGAAAACAGCCTGTGGTATTTCCACTTGCTCAGATTTGGGTCTGTGATACCCAGCAACTCGTTGATTTTCTTCCAGTCAAATTCTATGCTCCTCCCTCTAACTGTGGCATAGAAGCGATCATGTGCAACGAGTGATTCATTTCCCTTTTCCTTTCTTCTAACAGTGTGGTGAAGAGATCGGTAGAAGACTCGCAGAACCCCTACATTGAATTCATTCTGAATCCCCAACCAGTTCATGTAGGGATCCAGATGTTCAGACAGATCGTATCCTAATTCCTTCAGAATTTCCAGATCAACAAATACCTCATTTGTCATATATGGACTCCTTTGGTCGAAGGCAGGGGAAACGGGCTCGAGAGGACCATCTTTGTAAATACTAACATCGTCTTCCTCCTCAACCTTTTGTCTCTTGGAAGGAGCAGGTTCTTCTGCAAATTGAACCTGCTTCCCTTTCCTTTTTCCAGATTTGGCAATGGAGGTTTGGGGGTTTGTCTCACTTGATCCTACCATTTTATATGTGTGGATGATGATAATGACAAATGTGCAGAGATATGAAAGAAGGTTTGGAGACGGAGAAGAACACAGATGAAGAAAATGGAGATGATATTTGAGAAGGTTGCGAGAAAATGGAGAGACGTTTATGAATGAAGAAGATGAGTTATGAATGAGGAAGATGAAGTAATAGTTGTCTATTTATATTAAGTGACGTTTAGATGCGACGGGGTCATGATGAGAAGGCGTGGGAAACGTAAACATTTAAAGCTGAAACGACGTACCTTTTTGCCACGTGTTGTTTCAGAGTGTCAGGGAAGAAGTAACGCTTCAGAGGCGTCATTTCACTCTCAAGGTGCCACGTGTCCTTTTAATTTTTAAATAATTAAATTCAAAACGTTTCACCTCCAGAGTTTGAGAAAATGATTAAGTATAGATGCTTCCGGATGCTGAGCAGCAATCGCAAGCGGCATGATCCTAAGCTGAGTAGAAGAAATGACGTCTATCCACTCTACTCCTTCCAAGGTTCAATAGCTGTCCTTGCTATCAATAGCAATATTGCTTGCGAATGCCATCTTTGCTCAGGCTGAGGGATTGTTCCTGCATGTGCTAGAGGAAGTGAATGTGCTTCCGGATGTGAAAAACTTAAGATTTAACATTGTACATTCACATGATCTTTTCACAAAGGAACCTGCAAAACTAAAGATTGGCGCTCCGATGCCTAAGTTAGTACAATTTACAGGCTTTAACATTTAAACACATGTTTATAATGAAGAATTAAACTTCATTTGGGTTTACCATTCCCAAATTACCTCTTATGTAGGTAAATTGATCAGTCCCCAGAGGCTTGGTAAAGATATCTGCAAGTTGATGCTAGGTTGGAACAAACTGCACCTTGACATCTTTCTTCTAAACATGATCTCTAATAAAGTGATGTCTGACATCAATGTGCTTTGTTCTTGTGTGCTGAATGGGATTCTTGGCTAGGCTAATAGTGCTTGTGTTGTCACATAGAATGGGAACCTCTGGAAATTCTAAGCCAAGATCTCGAAGTTGGTTTTTCAACCACAGCACCTGGGCACAACAACTTGCAGCAGCAATATACTCTGCCTCTGTGGATGATAGTGAAACGCAAGTCTGCTTCTTGCTTGCCCATGACACTAGACCGCCACCAAGGAAGGCACATTGACCACTAGTGCTCTTCCTATCTGTTTTATAACCTGCATGGTCAGCGTCAGAGTAAGCCCACAAGAATTCTTGGTGACCTCTGGGATACCAAAAACCAAGTTCTTGTGTTCCCTCAAGGTATCTCAAAATTCGTTTAACAAATGTAAGGTGAGATTCCTTGGGGTTGGCCTGAAATCTAGCACACATGTCAACACTAAATTGTATATCAGGTCTGCTAGTAGTTAAATATAATAGAGAACCTATCATTCCTCTATACAGTGATTGACTAACAGAACTTCATTTTATATCAGCATCGAGAGCGGCAGTGGTGCTCATGGGAGTATCATACTCCTTGCATTCATCCATCCCAAACTTCTTGAGGATTTCTCTACAATACTTTGTTTGGGAAATGAAGATGCCATCTCTTCTTTGTTTGATCTGCAGGCCTAGGAAGAAGTTCAATTCTCCCATCATTGACATTTCAAATTCTCCCTGCTTGTCTTTGAAAACTCTTCACAAAGTTTCTCGTTAGTTGCTCCAAATATAATATCATCAACATAGATTTGAACAACTAACATGTGTCTATCCTTATGCAGTATAAATAGAGTATTATCTAGTTTGCCTCTTGAAAAACCTTTCCCTAACAGGAAGTTGCTAAATCTCTCATACCAAGCTCGTGGAGCTTGTTTTAGGCCATATAAGGCTTTCTTCAATTTAAAAACATGATTAGGATGTCTAGGATCCTCAAAGCCAGGAGGTTGTTCAACATACACATCTTCTATGATATAGCCATTAAGAAAAGCACTCTTTACATCCATCTAATATAATTTAAACCTTTTCATTGATGCGAAGGCCAGAAGAATCCTTATAGCTTCAAGTCTTGCGACTGGAGCAAAGGTTTCTTCATAGTCTATGCCCTCTTCTTGGTTATATCCTTTTGCTACTAATCTGGCTTTGTTCCTAGTAATTAGGCCAGTCCCATCCAGTTTGTTCTTAAAAACCCATTTGGTTCCAACTATGGATTGGTGAGATGGTCTAGGTACTAGTTCCCAGACTTGATTTCTTTCAAATTGATTAAGCTCTTCCTGCATGGCAATGATCCAATCACAATCTTCTAAGGCCTGTTCAATTGAAGTTGGTTCAATTTGAGACAGAAACGCTCCATACTCAACTTCATTTTGAACTTGTCTTCTAGTCCTAACACCAGAAGAAACATCACCAATTACTAGGTCTAGTGGATGATCCCTATGATGTCTCCTAGCAGTAGGCATTTGTACCTCATCTGGTATGCATTCTAGACTCATCAATGGGATCATCGCCCTCTTTTGGATCCATTGTTGGTGTTTCTACGGGTGGTGAAGATGATGATGGTTTTAAAATCTTTAGGTTTTCATCATCTTCTGTGGATCTTTTCCATGAGGAGTTTTCATCAAAATCAACATGCATAGATTCCTCTACAGTCCTAGTTCTCATGTTGTACATTCTATATGCTTTACTTCTAAGAGAATAACCTATGAAAATTCCTACATCCTCTTTCGGATCAAACTTACCCAAATTTACCTTCCCGTTGTTGTGGATGTAGCATTTGGACCCAAATATCTTCAAGTGGCTAATATTGGGCTTCCTTCCCTTGTACAGCTCGTACGGTGTCTTGTCCAAGCCCTTGCGAATATAGGCTCTATTTGAGATGTAGTAAGCGGTGCTCATGGCGTCAGCCCAGAATACTTGGGAGACTTCCTTCTCATTGAGCATGCTTCTGGCCATCTCAGTTAGAACACTATTCTTCCGTTCGACCACTCCATTTTATTGTGGAGTCCTAGGAGCTGAGAAGTTGTGATTAATTCCATTTTCCTCACACAGCTCAGAGAAGTCATGATTTTCGAACTCTCCACCGTGATCTGTTCTTATTGCAGCTATTTTGAGATTTCTCTCATTCTGCACTTTCTTGGCAAGGACAACAAAAGCATCAAAAGTATCATGCTTTGAGGGAAGAAACATAGTCTAAGTAAACCTTGAATAGTCGTCCACTACCACAAGAGCATAAAGATTTCCACCTAGGCTCTTTACTCTTGTTGGCCCAACTAAGTCCATGTGGATTAGTTCCAAGGGCCTACTTGTGGAGACTCTCTTCTTGGTTTTGAACGAGGACTTTGTTTGCTTTCCTCTTTGGCAAGATTCACAAATAAAATCATGCTTAACTTTAAATGATGGAATCCCTATGGCTAGCTCCTTTTTAATGAGCATGTCAAGCTGTGTAAAGTTCACATGTGCTAGCCGTTTATGCCACAACCAACTATTTTCATCACTAGTGATAAGACATTTTTCGGTTAGTTGTTTCCATAGATCTACGGTATATAGGTTTCCATTTCTATTAGCCTTAAGTTTGCATTTCAGATTGGATTTATCTATATTGAGATCATGCTTATCAACTATCAGGCATTCATGAGAGTCAAATATTACCCAGTTGCCTTTGTCTGTGCTTTGACTCACACTCAGCAGGTTGTGACAGAGACCATCTACAAGATAGACATCTTGGACAGGACCAACTTCACCAACGCCAGTGATCTTCCCACTTTGGTTCCCACCAAAGTTGACTTTGGCTCCATCTTTGACGACCAGTGAGTTGAACTTGTCCCTGTCTCCCGTCATGTGTCTCGAGCATCCACTATCGATGTACCACTTGCTGTTGTTGGATGCTTTGAGACAGATCTACACAGATCAGACAGATTTAGGTACCCAACCTTTATTTGGGTCTTCTTTCATTAGTATTTGGAACCTTTGGTCCAATGTTGACCTTAGGTTCGTGTGTGACCTGTGCCTCTGGCCTTGTTTGGGATCTAGGCATTTGAGTCTCTTTTGAAGCAGTTTTCCGTGCCCAAGGTCCATGATTGACTTTAGGCTTATGTACTTCCTTAGCCTCTTGTCTTGGAAAGGCTTTAGGCATGTTTGTTCCTTTTGGAACCCATTTATAGGAGCTATTAGCACCATGCTTCTTGGCATTACAAGTGGACGTGGTGTGTCTCTTCCTGTTGCAATAATTGCAGAAGCTAAATGGTGATGACATGTAGCCAGTGGCTTTATGAAAGAATTTCAAGTAGGGTTTCACCTTGGGTTCCACCCACTTCTTTTCCTTATGCTTATAGCCTAAACTAGTTTTATCCCTATAAGCTCTTTGATTCATTAAAATAATTTCTAGCATTTCAGAACCTTTAGTGAATTTTTGTAAAGCATTGGATAGCTTATCCCTTTCAATGGAGATCTTGCTACAATTGGCGCAACATTCTGAGCTTGGGAAGTTGGGTTCCACTTGGGGATCTACCTGGATGTCCGCTTCCGGAAGTCTTTTAGCTTCCGCAAGCTCATCACTTAGTGAGTTCACAGTCATCTCAAGTGATTTGTTTTTCCTTTTTAAAACTAGAAAAGCTTTAGCCATTTTGTGAAAATCCCTATGTATATCATTGTAAGCATCTTGAAGATCAGTCATGCTTACCTCATTACCATGGATGGATTCAAAGTCTGATAGGGTATCTTCCTCACCATCCTCCTTAGCAACGAGACAAATGTTAGCAGCCTCTTCCTCATCACTAGCTTCTTCATCGGAGCTGTTGACCCAAATGGAGGACATAAAGGCTTTCTTCTTTCTACCAGAAAACTCCTTGTTTTCTTTCTCCTTGGATCTCTGGAGATTTGGACAGTCAGCCTTGAAATGACCAGGCTTTTTACACTCGAAGCACAAAGGAGTAGTCTCCTTTCTTCCTTCTCTTCTGGAACTAGAACCACCCTTCTGAAACCTTTTTTACTCCTATAGAACTTTCCAAACTTCCAGATCAGAAGGGCCACTTCTTCCTCATTGAGATCCTCATCATCATCGTCATCGTCACTGGAGTCTTCCTTAGCAGCAAAGGCAAGACTCTTCTTCTTCTTGTCAGATGGCTGACTCTTAGTTGTCATCAAGTTTGAGGACTCATACTCAGCCAAGTTTCCAAAGAGAGCCGTCAGAGATCTTGTTGAGGGACCCTGAGCCTCCTTGATCACAGTTGCCTTGGTTCGCCATTTTTCAGAGAGATTGTTGAGGACCTTGCTTATCTGATCACTCTCTGGGATCTCCTTTCCAAGAGCAGCAAGATTGTTAATGAGGTGAGTGAGCCTTAACTCGAATTCTCTGATGGTTTCACCTTCCTTCATGGCTAGCCGATGAAACTCACCAACCAATTGCTCTATACGACTGTTCTTCACAGCATCTGTTCCTTCATGAGCAACCTCAAGAGCATCCCACATTTCTTTGGCAGTGGACAGTTTGCTAACTCTGAAGAACTCATTTTCTTGGAGAGCACTCTGAAGGACCAAGATAGCTTTGTCATTAAGCTCCATGTTTGCATAATCCTGGTCAGTCCACTCATGTTCTGGCTTGGGCTCTCCAACCAAATTCGAGGGAACAAAGTTTCCTCGTTCCACAACTCTCCACAACTTAAAGCCATTTGCTTTAATGTAAGTTCTCATCTTGATTTTCCAAAATGCATAGTTTTCACTATTGAAGTCTGGGGGTCTATTAATAGAACTTCCTTCTGGTAGAATGTTCATGTGTCCAGCCATGATCTTTACCTCTCAGATTCGTTGGAATCTTAACAGAGAAGACCTTGCTCTGATACCAAATGAAAATGGCTTAGGACACAAGACGGGGGTGAATTGTGTCTTAAAAAAACAAGATAAAAATAAAGACACAAACACAAATTCTTTTATACTGGTTCGGTCTAACTCTTGACCTACGTCCAGTTCTCAATCCCTTGATTGAGTTCCACTAAATCACAGGTTTTTAAAACGGGTTCACCTGCCAACCTTTACAACCACAAGTTTTACGGGCTAACTTGCAACCTGACTCACTCCCCCTTACTACCTGCAAGGGTTCGACCTTTACACAAAGGATTTAATACAAAGTTCACTTAATGAACAGATTGTGTTAAACACTTAAGTACAATGAATGCTCACAATAAATGTAGAGACTTAAATACAAGAGAACAAGATGAGAACAATAAGAATAACTCTCAAGGTATTATGCTTGAATGCTCTTGTTTTTTCTTGCATGAGTTGTTCTTCTTCATAAATGATGAAGTTGTTCCTTTTATAGCAGCCTCTAATACACCGGTTGCTTGAGTGGCAATTCGAAATAAGTCCGTTTGAAAATAGCTGTTTAACCCTTGTTAACGTTATCCTCATAAATGCTCATTAATGCTTAGCAGGGTTGACTTTTGCTTTAATTAATTAGCTCTGAAAAGTAGCTCTGACAATACTGCTCTGACAAAAGCAATTCTGACATCTGAGCATTCGTACGGTCTCTGAATCTTATACTTGCTATCGGAATGATTTTGGCTATCGGAAGTAAGAGCTTCGTTCTGCAAGCGTTAGTCCAAGTATGTGTAATGTAAAGAATGTTTACTATCGGAAGCTCATTTGCTATCGGAAGTGAATCTAAGTTCTGCACGCAAATGTTAGTCCAACAGAGTAATATAAGCAAGTGCAATGGGAAGCGTTTTTGCTATCGGAAGCTATTCTACTTAGACTCGGATAAGGCTTAGTGTTAAATTCACTTGCGCTTGGTGATGTGCCTACTTGCTTCCGGACGTCTAACTGTGAAAATAGAGGTTCTTGCTATGGGAAGCTTTTCACTTAGACTAGGTTAACTAGGATCAGACTTAGTGTTCAATTGACTTCCGCTATGGGATGTGTACTACATCCGCTAGCGCTAGTTACGTTGTTTTTGCTCTAAGTCATCCGGTTGTGATTCTGCATCCGATAGTGTTCTAACTTAGGATTTTTAACTTTATCTAATTCTTCCTAAGTGTTCATTATGTTCTTTCATGTTTTAGTCCTCATCAAAACTTAAGATTCTAACATAGGAGACATAGCCATACGTAATTGGATAACTTTGTATAAAGTTTAGTTTCCTTTATTTTTCAAAATCATAATTTTTTGATTACTTTTGCATATTTTTTGAACGAGCTTTATGTTCTGAGTTCTAACTTTGTTTTTCAATCTAGAACAGTTTCCCGCGCGATGCGCGTGATGAGCAACTTAATTCTGTAGAAGCAAGCGGAAATACATATAAATAATGTAATAATAAATGATCATATTTAAGTTTCTACCTATTTTCAGCATGATTTAGCATTTATAAATGAATAATACGAAACACAATTGTGTAGATATAATCATTGAGTGAGATGAATTGAGAAACAAAAATGGATGGAGAAGGAAGCAAATTTAGAATTTAGAAAATCATTATTAATGCATTTCTACATAAATAAAAGTAACAATTTAGAGACAAACTCAAATACAATACGAATAACTACATAATTGCCTATTCTTTTCTTGAGTCAACCATCAACCAAATTAATGAGCCAATTTCAATTACACACCAAAATAAGTTTGAACTTCCAATGATCAATTATCTATACAGGCCATACAACCACAAAAAGCAAAGGATATTCTTCATTATGAAACAAAATGTCCATGGCATCGCTGAAATTCATCCCTCCACCTCTTCGTTGCCTTTGAAATAGAACAAAAAAAAATTCAGTTTGTATATAAACAAAGATATTATAGATAGTAATTAAGTCTGTAAAAAACATCAATCAATATAGGCAACTAAAAGATCAATTCTCTACCAAATACAAAAACTATATGAAGATTACCTTTGATGTTTCGAAAAACTTCTTTATGTTACAAAAATTGTGGAAACCACTAAAGGTAATTGATAAATGGTCAAAAGCTCCAGTAACATGAAACGTGCAACTTTCTTAAAACCTTCTTGTACATACATTATTTGTTTTGTAGGTTTATAATCCAACCATGTTGGACAATAAATTTTAACAAAGAAAAAGTTGTATTAGAGTTCAGACGTGAATACTAAGTCATACATCAAAATATCATTATAAATGAGAAATCTTGAAAGCTCAGTTGTTGTTGCCTCTACCTGCATGCATCAGCAAGAAAGAGATATTATTCTTACATGTACATTAGTTATTACAACATCTCTAATAAAAACCTAAAAAACTGAATGGTTGATATAAGAATGCCAAGATTGACTTCATTGCTTTTCAGATTAATAGATAGTTATTATCTTTATTTACAGGAAAACATAGTAGGTAAATCCACACCATAATTACTGGATTAGGTCATCGTCATGTCACAGTAATAGAATATCTATGCCTGAAAGCCAAAAACCAAACTCCAATTTCCAAACATGCATGACAGTTTTAATTAACCGAAAAGAGTAAATAACCTCAAAAAGATCATTTTATCAATTCACCTGAAAATTATGCTATGCTCATTTTAAAAAATAAACCAAACAAAGTGATATCTCTAACAGCCATGAAGGTGATATCACAATCCTATTGTTTGCACATAGAGCAAAGGAAAAATAATGTTCTTTTAGAAGACTTACATAACCTTAAGCTCACCTTGGATTTTAGACGGCAATTAAGTCTCTGACAAGAAAGAAAGTTTATACACAGAGAATGCCTAACTCTCGAAATGAATCACTTTCTATGTAGTATCCATCTTCCCATGAAGCATTTTTAGCATTTCTTACCCATCACAATTTTTAACATGGACAAAAGACTTGAACTCCAAACTGAAATGAGCATCAGTTATTTTGGACTATATGCATCGTAAGAGTAACAGTTTGTCTGCACCTCAGCATCAGAAAGACCCCCTAAACCCTAAACACGAGAACAAAAGAAATAAGACAACATTAAGCTTGTTACGACATGTTTCAACTCAATGAAGGGGGCCCATTAAGCCCAAAAGGAGGACAAGTCCGGAGAAGCCCATTGCATTAGAAAGTCGACAAAGGCATTATTGTTGGTCAAAGATATTTTGTAACCGCCAAATTAATTTCTTGTAACCTTCATCTTTATGAGAATCAAAACGGAGATATTCATAAAGAAGGGATTTAATTGTTTCAACGGGAAAGAAATTTATAGTCTATATATAGAAACTCAATCCATGTAATTGGGATCATCCAATATCCTCTGAATCATACCTTTTTCTATTTCTTGCTCTCGCTAGTCGACTAAGTCTAGGCGACAAGCCTTTTGTATTACTCTTGTGGTTATTCCACCAATTCCAAATAAAGAAATTCTTCTTTCCTTTGTTATCGCATATTTGTGTATCAACATTTGGCGCCGACCGTGGGGACGATAGTCTTTTCATACAAGCTACCGTCTTTTTTGGCAAATTACTTACAATGGAACAACCCAGTCATGGCGATCAATTCTCTCAAATTCTAGCAAAGTTGATTGAGCAATCTGAAAGGATGTCACGGCAGGAGCAATTTGTCACACAGCAGAGCGAGGCCATTGCCATCCAAACTGAAACTTTGGAACGATTGCAGAAGGAAAATCAAGAGTTACACCAAAAAATAATTGCCATCGCTGATAAGCATCCTGAGAATGAAGAAGAACACGAGGATGATATTCCTCAAAATTCTGAAGGTGGAGGTAAGAAAGATACTGAGCATAACAATTCTGGTCATGATGCAGGATCTGAAGAAGAAGAATCCACAAAAGCATCCACTTATACGGGTGACACCCGTGCCACTGAAACAGAGTTTTTAAAGAAGAAAGTACAAACTCTCGAAAGAACGGTGTTGCAAATTCCAGGAATCAGAAAACCATTTGAGTCTGTCAGATTGGGAAATTATTCAGATAGCCCATTTGTCGATCAAATTGCTTTAATTGATTTACCTGAACGTTTTGTGTTTCCTGTTTTGCCAAAATATAGTGGAAAAACAGATCCTGATGAGCATATGGCACAGTATAGACAAATTATGATGGCTGCTGTCATACCCGCCGAAAAACGTCAAGCTGCGATGTGTCGTGGTTTTGGCATTAGCCTAATAGGTCCAGCACTATCATGGTGGACAAATCTCATGCCAGGTAGTATTAATTCATTTAATCAACTAACTGAAATGTTTGTGCAGCAATTTGCTAGTAGTCGTAATTTGGTCAAAACATCTGATGATTTGTATCGAATTTTACAAAGACCTAATGAAACTACTAGGGAAATATTAACCAGGTTTACTCAAGAAATGGTAAGTATTCCAAATTGTGATGAATTCATAGCTGTACAAGCTTTTCGTAGATGTTTGCTTCCAGGTTCGCAGCTTTATAAAGAGCTCACTATGCATCAAGTTAAGACTTGGGTGGAGGTACAAGCTTATGCTTGGGCTCAGATAAGATGGGAGGAAGACGGTGCAAAATTTAGATTAGAGTTAGCTGAGCGACAGAAAAATACACAGCAAGGCAGTTACGTTGATAGGCGATCTCAACAATCTCGAGGTAAGAATTGGAGATCTGAACCTTATTCCACAGGTAATCGAGGAGGATCGCATGGAGATGATTCCAAAAAACCACCCGTACCCAAATTAAGTGAGCATAATTTTTCAGTAAGCCCGGCAGAATTAGTGAACACATTGCAGAAGCTAGGCGATTCTGTTAGGTGGCCCAACAAGCTTAAACGTGAGCCAGAAAAGCGTAATCCAGATAAATGGTGTCATTTTCATGACGACCATGGACATAGAACGGAAGATTGTATTCAACTAAGAAAGGAAGTGGTGGAATTGATGAAGAAAGGTATGTTGAAAGATATTATAAAAAGCAATAAAAATACATCTCATGTAGGGGGTGCACAACAAAAGCCGGTCCATTCATCGACTACACCACAAAATGCTCGTACCATTCATATGATAATAGGTGGGTCCGAGGTAAGTGGAAGTACATATTCAGCAGCAAAAAGACATGCCCGCTCTTTGTTTAATTATGATTCATCGAATAGATATCTAGACGACGTTATGTCGACTAGTAATATTAATGAACAAATAACTTTTAAGAGTAGTGAAATTCAGATGTTTTCTTATCATGACGATGCTTTGGTGATAACTTTAATGATAGCTAATTGCAATGTCAAACGAGTTTTAATCGATGCAGGTAGTTCTGTCAATATAATTTATTTACAAACAGTTAAAGAATTAAATTTAGAATCTCAAATTGTACAAGCACCTACAATTTTGGTCTTTGGAAATGGAGCGCCAGATAGAACGGTAGGGGAAATTTCTTTAGTTACCCAGGCGGTAGGTGTCAATCAACTAATCAAATTTCAGGTAATGGATTGCCCTTCAGCATATAATGTGTTGTTAGGTCGACCATGGATTCATCAAATGAGGTCTGTACCATCTACTTTGCATCAATCTATCAAATTTCATACTCCTTGGGGGGTAAGGGAAATTAAAGGAGAACAAAGAATTGCAAGAGAATGCTATCAAACTGCCTTAAAAGGAATTTCAAAAAGTCTTGAGCCCGTATAGCAATTACAGAATCTGTCTCCAACGGATAAGGGGGGCTTAGGTGACGAATTAGAGAAAATTTCTTTAATTCCTGAAAAACCTGAGAGGACTTTATCCATTGGAGCAGATTTAGGTAAAGAAACTAGGGAAGAATTAATTGCATGTTTGTCTAACAATTTGGATTGTTTTGCTTGGTCTCATGAGGATATGACAGGAATTAGCTCAGAGGTAATAGTTCATCAGCTGAATGTGGATTCATCGTTTAAACCAGTTAGGCAAAAAAGAAGGAAATTCGCACCTGAAAGAAATAAGATTATAAATGATGAAGTTGACAAGTTGTTGAAAATTGGTTCAGTAAGGGAGGTACAGTATCCAGATTGGTTGGCTAATGTGGTAGTAGTACCTAAAAAGAATGGCAAGCATAGAGTATGTATTGATTTTACAGATTTAAACAAAGCATGTCCAAAAGATTCTTTTCCATTGCCTCATATAGATACATTAGTCGATGCTACTTCAGGTCATGAATTGTTAAGTTTTATGGATGCCTTTTCTGGGTATAATCAAATTCTAATGCATAGTGATGATCAAGAGAAAATGTCTTTCATAACAGAGAGAGGAACGTATTGTTATAAAGTCATGCCATTTGGTTTGAAAAATGCAGGAGCAACTTATCAACGGTTAGTGAATAAAATGTTTTACCAGCATCTAGGAAAAACTATGGAAGTTTATATAGACGACATGTTAGTTAAGTCTTTGAAATCAGGAGATCATGTTAGTCATTTGAAACAAGCTTTTGATTTGCTAAGAGAATATAATATGAAATTGAATCCTGAAAAATGTTCTTTTGGGGTAAAATCAGGAAAGTTTTTAGGGTATCTTGTTTCGAAAAGAGGGATTGAAGCTAATCCAGCACAAATTAAAGCAATAATGGAAATTCCTTCTCCACAGAGTGTTAAGGATGTTCAGAAACTAACAGGGCGTTTAGCTGCTTTAACTCGTTTTATTTCCAGGTCATCTGAGAAATGTCATCCGTTTTTTAAAGCTTTGAGAAAGTGCAAAGATTTCCAATGGACTGACAAGGCGGAAGAAGCCTTGCAGGATTTAAAAACTTACTTGAGTAGTCCACCTTTGTTGATGAAACCTGAAACAGGTGAAGTGTTGTATTTATACTTAGCTGTGGCAGAAAATGCAGTGAGTGCGGTGTTAATAAAAGAGATTGGAAGGAAACAAAGTCCAGTTTACTACGTGAGTAAGGCGTTGCTTGACACGGAGACCAGGTATTCTTTAATGGAAAAATTAGCTTTAGCTTTGATATCAGCTTCGAAGAAATTGAGGCCATATTTTCAATGTCATCCCATAGTAGTAGTAACTAATTATCCATTAAGGAATGTTTTGCATAAACCTGATTTATCTGGTCGACTAGTAAAATGGGCAATAGAGCTTAGTGAATTCGATATTTCTTATATGCCTAGAACGGCAATTAAATCTCAAGCGTTAGCTGATTTTTTAGCTGAGTTTAGCCCTAATTTGCAGCAAGAAGTAAATAAAAGTATGTTAGGCGATAGTCGACATAGTACTAAACAAGCTCCATGGGAGCTGCATGTCGATGGTTCAACCCATTCTAAAGAAACAGGGGTAGGAATCGTTTTGCAAAATATACATGGAGACAAGTTAGAGCAAGCTATAAAATGTGGATTTAAAGCAACTAATAATGAGGTAGAATATGAGGCTTTGATTGCCGGTTTAAAATTAGCTCTAAGTTTAGGAATATCATCCTTGATAGTCTGTAGTGATTCACAACTAGTTTCAAAGCAAGTAGGAAAAAGTTATCAAACAAAGGATGATAGAATGAAAAGGTATTTAAGTATCGTAGAAAGTCTAGTAGACAAATTCGAGAATTTTGAAATAAAGCAGATTAGTCGAGAAGACAATCAACAAGCTGATGCTTTAGCAAACTTAGGTTCAACTTTAGATGTCAATCAAGATAAACATATTCCCTTATATTTCTTGACAACTTCAGCATTAGAAAGTTCTGATAAATTAATAAATAGCAATAATTCGACGTGGGACTGGAGAACACCTTTGGTTGCCTACTTAAAAGATGGACAATTACCAAGTGATAGGAACGAAGCGCATAGAATAATTATCAGGGCGGCTAGATTTACCATACTAGGGGACGAGTTATATAAAAGATCATATGCAGGAGGTCCTTTATTAAAATGTGTATCCCCCTCAGAGTCAAATTATGTACTTAGGGAAATCCATGAAGGAGACTGTGGGGATCATAGTGGTAGTAGAAGCCTTATAAGGAAAGTGCGTCTAGCTGGCTATTTTTGGCCCACATTGCAGAGTGACGCGATAGCATTGGTAAAGAAATGTGATAGTTGTCAGAGGTATTCTAATATAGATAGGTTGCCACCTGAAAAATTACACACCATTGCGCCAATATGGCCGTTCATGAGATGGGGGATGGATATAGTTGGTAAGTTACCAGCAGCTCCTGGGAATGTTGTGTTTTTGCTAGTAGTCACCGATTACTTCACTAAATGGATAGAAGCGGCTGCATTTGTTCAAATTAGAGAAGTAGAGGTAATTAATTTTGTGTGGAAAAACATAATTTGTAGGTTTGGTTTACCAAAGGATATAATATGTGATAATGGGTCGCAATTTATTGGGAAAGGTTTTAGGAAGTTTTGTCAAAAATGGCATATTCACTTGAAGTTTTCAACACCAAGAAATCCTCAGTCTAATGGACAAGCTGAATCAAGTAATAAAACCATAGTTAATTTGTTGAAGAAAAGGTTAGATAAGGCTAAAGGCCGATGGGCCGAAGAATTGCCAGCTGTTTTATGGGCTTATAGAATGACGTCAAGGACGTCGACTGGCGAAACACCATTTTCATTGGTGTATGGGACGGAGGCGATGATCCCTGTAGAGGCAGGGGTGCCTTCATTAAGGTATAAGTGGTCGCGAGAAGAAACTAATAATGAAGGATTACAATTAAATTTAGATTTATTAGAAGAAAGAAGAGAACAAGCATTGATTAGGATAGCAGCTTATCAAAATAGAGCGACTAAGTTTTGGAATAAACATATTCGAGAAAGGCAGTTTAAAGTAGGTGATTGGGTTCTTAGGAAGGTGTTTCAGAATACTGAAGAAAGTAGAGATGGTAAGTTGAGTCAAACATTTGAAGGTCCTTATAAGGTGGTTGAAGTTACAGGACCTGGAGCATATAGACTAGTCGATAAAAATGGTAAAGAACTCTTAAGAAGTTGGAATGTCATACATTTGAAGAGATATTATTTTTAATTATGAATTTGATATTGATGTTGAATGCAGATTTTTTGATATTAACAAAGTCGTCAAGAACTTTGGAAAATGATGAATAATGTGCTAGCAGGATCATGGTATCATGGCGTTAATCTGCAGCACTCAAAATTCTGATCCATAGTCAAAACGAAAAAGTTTGTTCGTGATTATTGCAGGTTGCGAAAAGGTTATCCCAGGGGATAGGTGACAAAAGAACTCAAAATCAAGCTAAATGACTAAGTCGTCAGAAATAGCTTAAGTCGACACAATTCAAGTAATATAGTCGACCATGCTTACTCAAAGTAGGATAGTCGACCAAGCATCCGAACTAGTCGATTAATCCAAAAGAGGGTAATGCTTTTTCCCAAACGAGAGTTGACAACCAAGCATCTAAGTATGCTAGTCGTTTAACTCAAAAGCGGGTAAGGTAACTTGTTATGCGAAGATTCATGACAGTTATGAAATTGCAAATGCAAATAAAAGTTAACATTCATAAACATGTTTTGTGATAATATCCAGGAAAAAAAAATCCAAGGAAAGAAAGCAAAAAGCAGAGGTAGCGGAAATTTAAAGTAAGTTCTAGCTAAAATGCAGACTAAGCAGCTGGAGCGTCGCTATTGCCTCCTTCATCTTGGGCAGGGGCACTGCGAGGTTCATTTTCTGGAGAAGAGACAGGAGGATCTGGGAATGTTGCATAGTACTCATTAATCACGGCCTCAGGGTCCCAGTTAACATTCTTACCCTCCTTATACTCCAGCATTAACTCCATTTGGGTTCTCATTTCAACCTCAGCAATAGCATCCTCCAGGTATTTCTTTCTGTCCTTAAGAGCTTTGTTCTCCACTAGCAGCTGCATAATTTCTTGCCCCTTATTGGAAACCTCATTACCCAAGTTGGTATTGATCTCCTTAAGCTCAGTGACCTTTTGCCTCCCCTCTTCAACGCCTCTTCTAAGGTTATTGATTAGTTCAGTCTTTTGGATCGAGGCCGCTTTCTCTTTGGCCAGGGATTGCTTTCCCTTGTCGACAAGAGCTTGTAGAGTTTCTAACTCCTTCTCCAGAGCGGCAATCCTTTCATTCTTGTCTGCTTCTAACTGAGTAAAACGATCCTGGGTGACTAGAGTTTTCATTTGCTCTCTGTGCAGGGACATGAATTCAAGAGCCTGAAAAAGGCAGCAAGATTACATAAGTAATAAAATAGTAGTTATAACATAAAGTACTTTGAGTTTATATTAATTACCAGAAAGAGGTTCCTCATGGTATTGTCAATATTCTCTGACACTTCTAAAGATTGAAATGTCGCCTTGTCAGTAGGAGTTGGCAGCCTTTGCAGGATTTCTAAGGTGATCGCCCAAGGTTTTCTATGAAATGAGGAAGCTTCAGCAGGGAGGGACAAATCAATACCCTTCATTTCTTCAGCAGAAATTAAATCCTGAGAGGCACTCTTTAAACTCCAATCTTTGTCAGGCGATGCCTTGAACTTCTTAGGCGACGGAGGAGCAGAGTTAGTCGATGGTTCTTGAATGGTGATTCCAGGAAGGACTGCCCCCTAGGCCTTTTGCTTCTGGTAGCAGGGGGATCAGTTACAGCAACAACTGTTTCCTTACCCTTCACTTGGGCTGGATTGGGATTTTCAGTTTGAGGATGAGGCGGAGGAATAATGACAGCAGGAGTGGTAGTAGCAGCATTCATGGAATGTTTCTTCTTGCTCCTGATTTCAGAAGCTGCAGCATTCTTTGCTTCAGCCTTAAACTGAGCTCGTTCAGCAGCAGTTAACTTGGGAGGCATTTTTCCCGCGAGGAGTATGGTAAAACTTGTCATTACTTTTGTACAAGTATTATTTTCAAGATTTTGAAATAGGTTAAAATTTACCTGAGATAATGAATGAAAAACGCCTAGAGTCTTTGGGAAGGGCGAGGATTTTCTTAATCTTGTCGGTAGAGGTCTTTTCAATGGGATGGGAGTAGTTCAGCTGTTTGTCACCTATAAACAAAAATGGAGTAAGAAAAGTATCAAAGGGTAGATTACAATTAGGAAATAAGGTTAGTCGTCTTACTTAGACGACGCCATTCCTTTCTGAGTTTGACACCAGGAGGCTCTAAGCTAGCAATTGGAATAATTAAAAACCTCTCATCCCACTGCCGATCGTTAGGGCCCTTGTCGGAGGTCCATGTTTCTAGTCCTTTGCGATTACGGATTAAAGTATAAACACCTACCCTAACTTCTCCTGAAGGAGCCTTAACTTCGCTAATAGAATAAGAGGTCAAAACATCTAGGAGATCAAGGGGAAAACCTAAATAACGCCCTAGGATGTCGGCTACTAGAGCTACCCTCCAAACATGTGGCATAAGTTGGGAAGGGGATAGATCAAAGTGCTTACAAAGTTGTTCAATAATAAGGGGCACAGGAAAACAACTAGCGTAGCGAAAAGCCTCTACACTCAAAGCAATAGTGTGTTTAGAAAATAAATCAAGTCTTTCATCATTTTTGGGAACCCTAAAAGGGACCAAGGGGTTGAAAAAGTACAAACTTTTGTCTTCTAACTTCTTAGATTCAATCGCCTTCAACTTAACAGGTTTCAAATCAGTTACTAAAGAGGATCTTTTAGTTCCAGTTGTTAGAATCTTAAGTTTTGATGAAGACTAAAATATGAAAGAATGAATCAAGGACTTAGAAAGCAATAGGTTAACATAGAATCCCAAGTAAGAGTGCAACCGGATGTGGATTTACTTCCGGATAGACTAGGACTAGCGCTCGCGGATGAATGACTCATCCCCCAGCGAGAGCAAGTAATTCACTAGGGAAATAACTTAGTCCATAAGCACTAGATATACAAAACCTCAAGACTAAGCTAGGATTCAACCGGAAGTGATTTTGCTTCCTGTTGTATTTAGACTGGCGCTGGCTGTTGGAATAGATGACACTAAGCGTCAGTGAACATAAGCCACGTCCAGTAGAATTGCTTCCGATAGCTTAGTGACTAGCGCTGAATGTTGGATTGAAGGACACTGAGCGAGAGTGAGTAAAAGTGATTATAACCCTTCATCCAGTGGTAGTGCTTCCGGATGTGGAAGTGCTTCCGGATGCAAGAAAGGCTCCTTAGACTAAATGAACTCCCACTGCATGTGATTAAGTGTTGTTATACTACACATCCCATAGCTTAAGAAAATGACACACCAAGTCACTTGGGAAGACTTAAGAGTTAGAGTAACATAACGAGACTCACGCTGACTGTTGGATTAGACATTCCCTAGCGTCAGTAGACAATACACTAAGTCAGAACATAGTCTTAGTAAGATTACTTCCCATAGCAGACAAACCTCCCACAGCATGTATTGTTCTTACTACTACACTTGATTATATATATTACTCTGGTGGGACTAACAAGTGTGTGCAGAACTTGGTTGTACTTCCGGATGGGAATGAGCTTCCGGATGAAAAATACTCTTGGCACTGAGATTCATAGACTAATACTTGCAGAGCAAGATTGCCACTTCCGAATGAACGATGATCATCCGTCAGCAAGAGTACAAGAGCCAACGTCACACACTCAGAAGTCAGAATGCTTTTGTCAGAGCAAAGTTGTCAGAGTTGCTTTTCAGAGATAAAGCAAGTCAACCCTGCTAAGCATTAATGAAGATGTACCTCTCAACGGTAACATGGGATTAACGGCTATATTCAAACGGACATATCCTATCTGCCGCCCAAGCCTGAATATTGAGGCCGAGTATAAAAGGAACATCTACATTCAGAAGAGGCGTTGGACGAACAGAGCATATTATCTGAGAAACTATATTCTACATTCCTCTCATCTTCTACTCTCAGATCTAGATTTGTAACATTATTAGAGAGTAATTCATTTGTACTTAAGTGAGTAACATCATCTATTCTTAGAGAGAATCATTTGTACTTAAGTGTTTATCACAATCAGTTCATTGAGTGAACATATTATCAAATCCTCTAATTGATAGAGGCTGTTCTAAAGCTTGTGCTTGACGAACAGAATTATTATCTTACAAAAGTGAGGGGGAGCATTTAGAAGTTTTCTAAATCTCCATAGGTTGCAAGTTAGCCCGCAAAACTTGTGGTTGTAAGGTTTGCAGGTGAGCCCGTTGCAAAACCTGTGGGTTGTTAGGTGAACCCGTGTTCGTAAAACCTATAGTGTAAAGGTTTTCTTGTGCCTGATTCAAACAAGAGGTTTAGTGGATTGAAAATCTCAGGTGGAGCCTGGGGACTGGATGTAGGTCTGGAAGTGACCGAACCAGGATAAACTCGTGTGTGCTCATTCTGGTTGTTTTAATCTACACATCAAGCACCACACCACTAGATACTCACTTGTGCTTGGGGTAATACATCGTCACTCTCATCAAGCACAAGGAGTAAAGTTTTAAAAGGGAGAATTTATATAAGTTTTATTCTGCCACCCAATTCACCCCCCCCCCTCTTGGGTGACAGCCACGCATTTCATTTGGTATCAGAGCAAGGTCACTTGTTTAAAGGATCCAACGATCTCAAGTGCAAAGACCTAGGCTGACTTGGGTATAAAAATGTGTTTTGAAGGTTTTGATCATACTATCCCACCCTTGTTAGATAATACTGATTTTTACTTATGGAAGGCAAGGATGAAAAGTTTTGTGCTATCCTCGAATTTCAAAATGTGGGATGTCTTTGTAAATGATTCTGATTTCAAACCAAAAGTAAATTGGACTGAAGAGGAGAAAAATTTATTTTACTTGAACATTAGAGCAATGCAAATTTTGTACAAAAGCTTAAGTGAGAGTGATTTCCAGAAAATTAAACATTGCTCTAATACTAGAGATATTTGGAACACTCTTGATGCTATGTATGCTTCTAACCACTCTCTTGAAAGTAAAGTTGTCCAAAGCTCATCTCGTGCCCCCTGTGGATCGACAGACGGTGAGCTACAGGAAGCTGATATTGAGGAAGCTAGCACCAGTGAAGAGAGTGTCGATCTCTACCTAGAAGATTCAGAAACTGAAGAAAATGAGGTATCTGAACTTGAACCTTCTGAATTGCAAGACATGTATAATGAGTTACATATTGAATTTTGTAAACTTGCAAAAGAAGTTCTAGGATTAAGGAAAAAGAATAGGAAACTTGAGGAACTCATTAATTCTTCTACATCCAAGGTTTCCAAAGTTCCCTCCATAGAAATACAACTAGTGCAGCCCATAGAAAAACAGCTATCGAGAGCAGAAGCTTCAACATGTACTGAAAATTGCTCCAATTGTGAATCCCTGTTGAAGGAAAAAGAGAAGTTTTCAAAAGGCCTTGAAACTTCAAAAGTTGATTTAAAAGAACAGAGAGTCTTTGAAAACAAAATTGATCAACAAGATAATGATAGGAAATCCGATTCTGAATATCATTCCATTATCTGTCATTATTGTGGTAGATCAGGTCATATTTCTCACACATGTAGTCTTAAGAAAAATTTACATGTGAGAAATAAATTTGTATGGATCTCTAAAGGACAAGTAAGGTCCAGCACTAACCATGTAGGACCCAAGTACAAATGGGTACCAAAACTTCCTTCCAGTGCCTTACTTGTGCAGGAAAGATCAAGAGTTCCTCTTGTCCCAAAGAAGAGAGCTCGTGGTGAAGTCACTGCTGCAACCACCTGGTTCAATCATAAGAAGCAGTGCGCTACCACAAGGAACAAAAGTTCTGTCTCAAGGATGAGCTATCACAGAGTGCCACTCAACTATCCTGAGAAGAACAAGAGAGAGAGGATTCCTCGATCAACATGGAGAAAACCTATGAACTCTGTCTCTCATAAGACAGTGATTCAAACCAAGGATAAGTATAGAAGATCTCCTTGGGTAAGCAAGGAATCACTTAGAGTCAAAGCATGCGAAAGTAAAATCTCTTATGTAAGTGTTAGATGGGATTATTGAGATTTTGCATCAAGCATCATAGACATGAACATTATTTTCTTAAGAGAAGAAAGCTCAAAGAAATTCACAATGTTCATAACCTACATGCTGTCTAGCTGTCAAGATCAAAACCATGTACATATAGTCATAGTTGATTCTAAACGGCATAAGCATAATTAATGACTCAAGTGCATGTGGACTTTACACTTCCTACAAACTGACCTGTCAGATCCAAGTTTGGAGACTGAGAAATGGAAAAGGGAATTACTTGGTATTTTGTAGGAAAGGAGATCCAAAAGAACAACTATATTCAAGACCGTACCTGGTCTGGGCAATGGGTCAAAACTGAATAAGATGTTCTTCATGCTGGGCTACTGGTGCTACTGCTCTTGAAATGGAAAAGATCAAGCACCACCAGTCAAAATCAAGCAAGCTACTACTTGACGCAAATGTAGCCTTGGTGATGTCATTCTTACCCTTTCTCTTATCTACATGATTAACCGGGTAATGAATGCATGCTTACTCATTTCATTGGCAATTGACATTTATGTATCTAAGATTAAACTTCAAATTGCCCTATGAAATGAATGTGAAGAATATGTAGCGTCTAGCCACACATGATTGACTTAAACATTTCAAAATATAGTGATACTTATGAGATGTTCTTTAGAAACCAGTGATGATCTTATTCTGAAAATGTTTTTAATCACATCTTAAGTCTCCATCTACTAATGATCTCAGTTCAAGCCTGTGGTTAAGTGTGTTGACAGATTATGAAAGCTTGAATGATGTGGATGTACAAGAGAGAACGTCAACGAGTATGCTCTTTGACAAGATGAGAAGAAATGGCTGTTCTGAAGTCAATCTTGAGGAAATCTCGCCAATCTTCTTATATGAGCATTTCTTTCCATTACTCATTATGTTGTGCATTTTTCTCTTGTCAGACATACATTAGGAATCTTAGGAAATGCCTGGAATTAACCTCTGCAAAATCTGATAAATCCAAGAGCAAAGGCCAATAGGATAGAAGCCTAAGTGAGAGTAGATAACTAAGGTGGAAAGAACTATTAAGAATCTCTACCCATTGAAAGCCATATATCCTGGCACATTATCACAAGCCCAGTACAATCTGAATTAAGTTAAAGCTTGTTGATATCCTAAGAATAATGAGATCATGTTAAGCATATTTGAAAGAACTTGAGATGAGACTTGAAGATTATTCTTGTGATCATATGCTGAGAATTTGACTGTTTTTGTAAATTTGATTCATTCTTAAAGCTAAACTATTGTGTGAACATTAAGGGTTTTAGAATCTCGTGTATTTACATTTCACATGTCTTCACAATCTAACATGAACATCCTTAAAGCATATTTGTTGAACTATACCTGTGCATGAAACTCTGAAAATATGCAATCTGCTAGATACTCCCTGTGCCATCACTTGATATTTATCCAAAAGAGTATGAATGGAGTTCATGATTTGATAGTGAAACTGAGAAATTGTGAACTACATTTCAAAGACTGTTTTCACATTATTAATACTCCTACTTTACAAAACCAACAAGCAAGCACATTTTCTTGAGATTATTATATTGAGCTGATTAACATAAATTTGTAACTTGGAATGTCCTCAGCATGTATTAAGGCTAAATCTTAAGTTTTCCACTGACCATCCGGAAGCGCATGTGCTTCCGCTAGCACCTGCAGATCTCCTAGTGGAAAGGTCACCTAGTATGGAAGATAAGAGCTATCAATGCTAAATCCAAAGACCCTCACATCCAGAAGCGGATACACTTCCGGAAGCATGTGCAAGAATGGTTTCCCAACTACAGACGTAGCTACCAAACAACCACTGAGGGTTGATCAACTTAGTCTTATAAAGAGAAATTTGAGAATGTTAAAATGAAGTTTAAATCTTCAGAAAACATCTGTGCTTAATTGCTAAAACCTGCCAAATGTACTAACTTAGGCATCGAAGTGCCAATCTTTAGCTGTTGCAGGTCCCACAATGTTAAATCTTAAGTTAAGACCAGCCGGAAGTAAAACCACTTCCGGATACTCTTTGGCTGGCACTGGGTGATTATTCAAATCAACAGGGAGCGCCAGTGTCTGGGTAAAGACACGTCACTTCACAAAACGTTTCATCTTCCTCTATGAGAAGTTGTGCCTCCTCTGACAAAGCAAAGTGACACATGTCAAAAGGTGCGCCGTTCCAATTAAATGTTTACATTACCCAATGTATGAACGTATGCTTTCATCTGAAGAGTCACTGCCCATTTTACCCTCTGTAACTTTGCATATAAATAGGGAGTCACTTTCACTTTCATTTTTTTCTTTCACCTACATATTCTCTGCATACATTCTTCATCTTCATCTGTGTTCTTCATTTTCTTCATACACTTTTTCGCATTTCATCTCCTTTTACCACCAACCCACACAAAAATGGCCGGATCACATGAAACAAACCCAGTTACAAAGAAACCTTCCTCATCCAAGAAACACAAGTCGAAATCTGGGAAATCTCGGCATGAACATTCTGGGAAATCTGGGCATCGTGATGAACAACGTGATGAACACCATGTAGTTTCTGGGCAAACCCAGGGGCAGGATGAACATGTCCAGGATCAGCCTGGAACTTCTGATAGAGTGGCAGAACAGCCAGACGTCTCTGGGCATGAGCAAGCGAAGGAAGCCAAGAGGAAGGGAAAGAAGAAGAAGGTTCAATTCGCTGAAGAACCTTCTTCCAAGAGGCAAAGGGTTGAAGAGGATGACCCTACTGTTTACAGAGATGGGGCATTAGAGCCAGTTGCCGCCAAGTTTGAGACGTCCATTCCAATCTTCAACCATGGCTTGTTCATCGATCTGAACAAGATTGATGAACTAGGGTTTCCTCATTTGCGCCCTTTCCTGGAGAGATATATGCCTTGGCTAGGGATCAACCAGGACTACAACGTCAACGTCCTGCGAGTCTTCTGTCAATCCCTCACTGGCAAGGTTAAGTACAAGAAGGTTGATGGGAAAGAACAAGTCCACAGACTCTCCTTCACTGCCACTGTAAGGGGGAGAACCTTCAAGTTCACCTGGAGGACATTGAATGAGTTGATGGGGATCACAGACGAGAGCATGAATGAGTGGCTATACCCTGAGTCACTAAAGTACAGCAAGGAGGATCTCGAGAAGTTGTATGGCACCACAGAAAAAAAAGTGTCCAAGATGTCTGACTCAAACAGACTCTTGTATTATGTCTACTCCCGAATGATGACACACAAAGGGGGTAACTTCAACGAGTTCACTCTGATCGACAATCCGTGGTTCCCCAGAATTCTCTCCCACCAGCCAATCAACCCCGGCCAGTTGATCTGCTTTGAGCTTCAGCGATGGTTGACTAATGACAAGTCTGGCTATCTTCCCTATCCCACCATCATTGCCTTCCTCCTTGAGAAGCATTTGATCAAGGCCACATCTGCTGTGGAGGAAGAGAATGTCAAGTGTAGACCTGTGGGAGCAACCAACATCGGGAAGATGGGCATTAAGTATATAAGAGCCCCTAAGCCCACTCGCTCAGGATCACAAGCGGGTAGTGCCTCTGGAACTTCAGCCCCCTCTACATCTGGTGCAGGGGATCAGGAAGTGGACTCCCATGCTGGGCCAAGCCGTGCTGCAAGAGTGCCAGCGACTGTGAAGGCATTCGCTCAAGAGATGAGGGAAGAGATTCTCCTTCAACTCTCTGAGTCATTGGTAGCCCCATTGAGGAATGATTGTGATGCTGGGTTCCAGCAACAAGGGGAGCGGATCCAGCGGCTTGAGGACAGAGTTGGCCAGGTCGAGACACAGCTAGCCAGGGTGGATGCCAAACTTGATCTCATTCTCCAACACCTCCAAATTCCTCAACCTCAACAAGGTAACCTACCACCACCTCCTCCTCCTCCCCAAAATCCTCCTCCTCCTCCCTCAGGCCACCCTCAACTTCCCCCTCCTCCTCCACCTAACACTCAACCACCACAGCCACCTCCACAAAATGACCATCAATCCCCTCCATCACCAAACAATGACCACCAATCCCAACCTTCACCCAACCATGAACACCAGCACACCCAAGATTCACCCCAACACTCTCCTCGCCAATCCCTTCTAAACTCCCCATCTACACCTCCCTCACCCACTCGCACACCATCCAACCCCTTAGCTGAACACCTTGGATTCAAAACTGTCGTTCACCCCCTCAGCCACATCTATCTTCGAGATTACCCCCCGCCTTCAGCAAATCCCTGAGGATCCTCACTTACCCTTTACCCCATTTACCCCACACTCTTCCACTACCTTCACTGAATATTCCTCCACCTACCCATTCGAAGGTCTCTTCGTAGATCCTACCTGGTTCCCCAACCAACCCGCATCCCCCGAAACCACCTTACCTACATCCTCCCCTGAACCCTCACCCCCAACGAGATTTGGCCCTGAACCTCCACCCTCCTCTTCATCCACTCCATCCCTAGACCTCGCCCTTGTTGATGATGACAAAAGGGGGAGAAATGTGATGACCGCTCTTCGCCTAACCATGGACACAAGGGATGTGCTCAGCCAGCCATCCCTCTGGCTTGATGAAGACATCGTGGCTGCCCTTCGCCGTGCCATGGAATCCCAAAGGCTGGGTAGTGCTGAGAGCCTAATAAGAGGAGAAGCCATACGATTCATGCAGCAGCAGAGGACGGCTGAGCAAGGACCACAATGGGATATGGTAGTCTTTGAGCCAAATGAACATCCTTCACAGCCTGAGTCATCTTCATCAGAGCCTCCTCCAACTAAGACAAGTAAAAATATTGTTGAGGAGATAATGATGAAGTGGGGTCTGAAGAAGATCGACCATCCTCCCATTGTGATCGCTAAGAAAATCCCCTCACCCTCTGGGCAATCATCTGAGATCCATACTTCTGAGCAAACCTCTGCCCCTCCTCCTCCATCTGAGCCAGCAGTTACATTCAGTGAGTCAAGGAAGAAGGTCGTAGCTAGGAAGCGTTCCAAAAGGGTTATTGCCTCCACTGAATCTGCTGAGAGTGAGGAAGAGACTCCATCTGACCAACCTGAGCCAGAAACCTCGTCTGCCCAAGTTGAACAAGAAATCCCAGTAGTACAAGCTGTTCCAATTCTGAAGGAAGTCAAGTTGGAAATTGAAGACATGACTCCTGAGGAATTCGAGAAATATGGGTACACGGACAGACTATCCTTTGGTCAGATGGCCTGCCTCGATGCTGACAGAGCAAGAGCCATGCCCACTCCACCAATTAGCAAGAGCAAAGGGAAGGGTAAGGGCAAGGGAAAGAGGAAAGCCCAGGAAGTTGAGGAGGATCCCAACTACCCTGTTTGGAATGTGAAAATCCGGGCTGTTCACTATCCCAATGGAGTGATCACCTACTTCGATGATGCTACAGGGTTCCCTGGGTATGAAGAAGTAGAAAACATGAAGAGGGCATTTGAGGAGTCTATTGAATCAGAGAGACTCAGAAGAGAAAGAGAGGAAGAAGAGCTTCAGCGGATCATCGCCCAGATTGACCAGAATGTGCATGAAGCCGAATTAGCCAAACTCCAGAAAGAGAGTGAAGAGAGACAGAAGGAGAGGGAGAGGAAAAAGAGACATCAAATCTGAACCCCCAATCCAACCCATTTAACTTAGAAATTTTTTCTTTGTTTTCATGCATATTTCATTCTTACTTAGTGTAGATTACTTGTATATGTTATTTGCTTGTATACTCTAACTTGTAATCTCTATTCATCAATAATATCTGTCTAAGTTACTTATGCTCTATCTATTGCTTTTATTCTTCTACTAATCCTTTCATATGAACTTAATCGATAAAACTAAGTTTGTCATCATCAAAAAGGGGGAGAATGTTAGAATCTTAAGTTTTGATGAAGACTAAAATATGAAAGAATGAATCAAGGACTTAGAAAGCAATAGGTTAACATAGAATCCCAAGTAAGAGTGCAACCGGATGTGGATTTACTTCCGGATAGACTGGGACTAGCGCTCGCGGATGAATGACTCATCCCCCAGCGAGAGCAAGTAATTCACTAGGGAAATAACTTAGTCCATAAGCACTAGATATACAAAACCTCAAGACTAAGCTAGGATTCAACCGGAAGTGATTTTGCTTCCTGTTGTATTTAGACTGGCGCTGGCTGTTGGAATAGATGACACTAAGCGTCAGTGAACATAAGCCACGTCCAGTAGAATTGCTTCCGATAGCTTAGTGACTAGCGCTGACTGTTGGATTGAAGGACACTGAGCGAGAGTGAGTAAAAGTGATTATAACCCTTCATCCAGTGGTAGTGCTTCCGGATGTGGAAGTGCTTCCGGATGCAAGAAAGGCTCCTTAGACTAAATGAACTCCCACTGCATGTGATTAAGTGTTGTTATACTACACATCCCATAGCTTAAGAAAATGACACACCAAGTCACTTGGGAAGACTTAAGAGTTAGAGTAACATAACGAGACTCACGCTGACTGTTGGATTAGACATCCCCTAGCGTCAGTAGACAATACACTAAGTCAGAACATAGTCTTAGTAAGATTACTTCCCATAGCAGACAAACCTCCCACAGCATGTATAGTTCTTACTACTACACTTGATTATATATATTACTCTGGTGGGACTAACAAGTGTGTGCAGAACTTGGTTGTACTTCCGGATGGAAATGAGCTTCCGGATGAAAAATACTCTTGGCACTGAGATTCATAGACTAATACTTGCAGAGCAAGATTGCCACTTCCGAATGAACGATGATCATCCGTCAGCAAGAGTACAAGAGCCAACGTCACACACTCAGAAGTCAGAATGCTTTTGTCAGAGCAGAGTTGTCAGAGTTGCTTTTCAGAGATAAAGCAAGTCAACCCTGCTAAGCATTAATGAAGATGTACCTCTCAACGGTAACATGGGATTAACGGCTATATTCAAACGGACATATCCTATCTGCCGCCCAAGCCTGAATATTGAGGCCGAGTATAAAAGGAACATCTACATTCAGAAGAGGCGTTGGACGAACAGAGCATATTATCTGAGAAACTATATTCTACATTCCTCTCATCTTCTACTCTCAGATCTAGATTTGTAACATTATTAGAGAGTAATTCATTTGTACTTAAGTGAGTAACATCATCTATTCTTAGAGAGAATCATTTGTACTTAAGTGTTTATCACAATCAGTTCATTGAGTGAACATATTATCAAATCCTCTAATTGATAGAGGCTGTTCTAAAGCTTGTGCTTGACGAACAGAATTATTATCTTACAAAAGTGAGGGGGAGCATTTAGAAGTTTTCTAAATCTCCATAGGTTGCAAGTTAGCCCGCAAAACTTGTGGTTGTAAGGTTTGCAGGTGAGCCCGTTGCAAAACCTGTGGGTTGTTAGGTGAACCCGTGTTCGTAAAACCTATAGTGTAAAGGCTTTCTTGTGCCTGGTTCAAACAAGAGGTTTAGTGGATTGAAAATCTCAGGTGGAGCCTGGGGACTGGATGTAGGTCTGGAAGTGACCGAATCAGGATAAACTCGTGTGTGCTCATTCTGGTTGTTTTAATCTACACATCAAGCACCACACCACTAGATACTCACTTGTGCTTGGGGTAATACATCGTCACTCTCATCAAGCACAAGGAGTAAAGTTTTAAAAGGGAGAATTTATATAAGTTTTATTCTGCCACCCAATTCACCCCCCCCCTCTTGGGTGACAGCCACGCATTTCACCAGTGTTAACTATTTCCTCAGGCATTACCCTAACTAATGACCTAAGGGGTGGCGATCTAGAGCTCGTACCCTCAGAAGGTACATTTTGATTACTAATGTTTTTTGGAGTTTCACTCGACCCAGAGTCAGACAGGTTGGGAGAATCATCACTTGGATAACTCACATGCGAGGGGTTAGAATCAGAACTAGACATGTTCTAGATAAAAGATAGAAGAAGATGATACCTGGAGAAGAAATATGGAGAGCACTCGAGAGGAGAACGACCTAGGGCGATGGAAGATGAGACAAGAAGTTAAGAAAAAGAAACTTGAATGTAAAGAGAAAGAGCGCCAGAATTGCGAAAATAGTGCCAATTACAGGAGAAATGCTTCCAAGCCGTCAGACGTGGGCAAGTGAAGCGACAGATTGATCTCAGCCGTTAGATATTCTAACCGCTACTTCCCAATGACCATTTGCAACGTCATCGAGAAGTGGGGGACTTAATGTTACGACATGTTTCAACTCAATGAAGGGGGCCCATTAAGCCCAAAAGGAGGACAAGTCCGGAGAAGCCCATTGCATTAGAAAGTCGACAAAGGCATTATTGTTGGTCAAAGATATTTTGTAACCGCCAAATTAATTTCTTGTAACCTTCATCTTTATGAGAATCAAAACGGAGATATTCATAAAGAAGGGATTTAATTGTTTCAACGGGAAAGAAATTTATAGTCTATATATAGAAACTCAATCCATGTAATTGGGATCATCCAATATCCTCTGAATCATACCTTTTTCTATTTCTTGCTCTCGCTAGTCGACTAAGTCTAGGCGACAAGCCTTTTGTATTACTCTTGTGGTTATTCCACCAATTCCAAATAAATAAATTCTTCTTTCCTTTGTTATCGCATATTTGTGTATCAACAAAGCTTACCAAACAGACCACGTCCGGGTACACCCCATCCTCAAAATAAAACTCAGGCCCTCTACCTTTCGTCGAATCAAAAACCTGAAATTGTGTACGCCCCATCCTCACAAACCCCTTTATTGAAAAACACTGTCAAGCTTCACCTTCACATCGCAAGTCACCAACGATGATGCCGACGACGTTGATGATGAAGGATCTTTCGGAAAAAATGGATCTTGGTGGGTATTGCAAGTGGGTTCTAAAGCACGAGCTACGGTTTCAATGGAATTGCAATTGAAGTGTTTGATGACCAACATATGGTTGATTTGTGTCTACTCTTGTTCAAGGTAGAATAGGGAGGGAGAATCCAACAAGATTATGAGCTTCCATTAATGGCGGAGGGAAGCCAAAAAAAAACAGGAGTCAGAGAGGAAAGAGATGAAGGAGACAAAGCTGAAGAAAAAAAAAGGGAATGAGAAAATATAAATGGACAAATTAAAAAAAAATGCAAATAACCCACATGAGGGCATTTTCGGTATTTAACTGTGCAGAAGAAATTAAGGGAACAATATTTGGTGGATGAGCTTTTAAAAATATATAGATTATGAAAATCCAAGATCTATGCTTGGTGTTTCTAACTTAGTTAAGTAGTGAAAGCTGATCCGATAACCGATGGAGATACACAAATAATGCCACCACCACTACAAACTCCTTTATTAAACACAGACAAAAAAGTGTAAAAAGAACCTGCCACTACTTATTTTTTTAACCAAGCCTTACATAAAGCTCGACGCATAAGAAAAACAGGCCAAAAGAATAATGTTGAGAACTCTCCACTTACACTCCATTCACATCCTCATCCTAATTACATTGAAAATCTCTTCTCTTCTTTATCTTTCTTCTACAGAACTAACTTCTCATGGCTACCAAACCATACCTCAAACCTTCATCTATGCAGGTTGCTCTAATGAAAAATATCAACCCAATACTGAATTTGAAAGTAACCTAAACTCTTTTCTCTCTTCAGCTTATAGTTCATCCTCTCAATTTTCCTACCACAGCTTTTCCATTGGAAGTAACAATGAAAGCTCAACAAGTATAACATCACTCGCAAGTCAACCCACAATCTACGGCTTATACCAATGTAGGGGTGATTTGCAGCCTATAGACTGCAGAAAATGTGTTGAAACATCTCTTCAACAAATAACCTTAGTTTGTCCCAATTCCTTTGGAGCTTTTTTGCAACTAGAAGGGTGTTATATAAGATATGAGCACGTGGATTTCTTGGGGAAGGCTGACACTAGCCTAAAGTTCAGAAGGTGTAGGAAACCTGCGCGGCGCCTTGATGTTGAGTTCTTCCAGCGAAGAGATGCTGTTGTTGCAGATTTAGTGGCAGCTACAAATAATAATAATGGGTTTATAGTTAGCAGATCAGATTTCATGGAGGGTGTAGCTATGTGCTTGGGGGATTTGAGGGCAGCAGATTGCTCCTCTTGCATTGTGGAAGCTATGGAGAAGTTGAACAGTTTGTGTGGAACACAAGCAGCAGAAGCTGCTGTGTTCTTAGCTCAATGTTTTGTTCGTTACAGAGCCTATGGGTACTATGAGGAAGCTTCTGGTATGTATTTTATTGTTTATTACTACCTCCTCCGGTCCTAAATATAGGACCTAATTGACTTTTTCTTGGAGAGATTAAGGTTGCGAAATAGGTTATTAAATGATGACATATTTGATATATTTTTAGATTATCCATTAGTTTATAGGTAAAATAAACTAGTTTAAGGGAAAAAATTAGGTAAATCAATTTATAATTAACTTATTTTGCTTTTTTTAAGGATTTTTCAGAAAAAGTTAGGACCGGAGGGAGTATTAGTTTCCATCTCTACCTAACATGTAAGAATGCTTAATGCATTTTTTAGATTGTCATCATTCACCCTCAAACTTTGCTTCAGTTTATATATATATATGGACCACTGAACTTGATTTATGATCCATATATCGGTAAACAATATTTCAATTAACACAAAAGAGAGAAATATAATGTGTTGGTTCCTGTGGAACATCCTTGGATAAAATTTGAATAATGTCAATAATTTAGTGATAGTTATAACATCAATATAACTTTTGTAACGAATTAATTGAAACTACTACTTAATATAATTATATAACAAAAGGTGAGATAATTAGGTTGTATAAAGGAAGTTACCAATGCATCAGTTTTATAAAAGAGTAATTGGAAAACTTTAATTTCCTCTAGCAATTTAATATGCTTTTAGACTGGATACTCGATAAAATTCATTGAAATATATGAAACAATTAATGAAAATTATGATAGTGATGATTTGGTGTTTGATGACAATGATCATTTGTTGCAGGTGGTCATCAATTATTTTAACGGAATAACAAAATAAAATAAATATATTTCTTTAATTTATGTCAAGTAAATAAATATCTTATTTTAATTAGTTATTATATTACTTTTCTATAGATTCAGTAATTCATTTTTTTATTTCATTTTAAGATCAATATGGCTTTCCGCCCAAAAATATTTAGAAGCCGAAAAAAGCGGAGATGTCTAAAAGTAAAGACACGAAGTTGACCAAAAAATGAATATTATAGAAAACAAAGCACAAAAGCGTATGGTCTGAATACTTATTTCTCTTTCCTCTTCAGAATGAATTGGTTTAAGTTTACAGTCATATTCAGCCAACAACTTCAACCCTCATATTCTTTGACTTCTCTCTATCCTTTTACTGAAGTGCTGTTATTCATATAACTTCATTCATACTTTGAAGAATATTTTAGAATACTTATTTCTCTTTCCTCTTTAAAATGAATTGGTTTAAGTTTACAGTCATATTCAGCCAACAACTTCAACCCTCATATTCTTTAGCTTCTCTCTATCCTTTTACTGAAGTCTTGTTATTCATATATAACTTCATTCATACTTTGAAGAATATTTTAGAATAAATTGCATCTAATTCCTTTGAGAATTTTAATGTTTATTCAGAGGCACCCTTTCTATTTTTAAATTATAAACATATACACTTGAAGTAACAAAATCAAAAGAAAGTTATGCGTGGACAGTTTCTCCAATGGGAAAACTCGAGCGAAAGTAATTTGGAAAGGTTAAAATAAAAAATGTCCCTTCATCAGTTCATCCTCTCTCTCTCTCTACTCTTCCTCCCTCCCTCCCTCCCCACAAACACATATCTAATATTTCTACTTACACCAAATGTATCTCAATATGTTTTATACAGTTTCATCGAGGGAGGATCAAATAAGGAAAGCAACAGCTATTCTCTTGGGATTACTGGTAGCACTAATCATTCTGGTCGGTATTCTCTATATTTGCCAGAGAACAATGGTTCAAAAGTAAGTAATTAGAGAGAGAGAGAGAGAGAGAGAGAGAGAGAGAGAGAGAATAATTAAGTGAACTGTAGTATATACTATCTATACATAGTTACACACAAATGAGTGCGGTGCAAATCGTTTAATGGTAATAGCCTAATAGGTCCTGTGGGAGGATAAAGATTAGAGACTACATACTACGGAATAGTTTGCTTTTAATTTGTATAGCTAAGTTTCTTTCTTTGAATTTTTTTTAGCAAAAGCTTTCTTCAATTTTTTATTTGATTTTTTTAATTTGTGAACTTATTCAAAAATAGATCATTAGACTCTTCTTTCTTGCGGTTTATAATATTAGCACTTTGGTTGTTATTATTCAAATTGTGTCAGTATTTTTAACAAATTTTATCGATGTAACTAATAGTACTCACATCAATACTTTCGACTAAGAATTAAAGAAAAGATAAGGATGAATATATTTGTATGGACAGTATTGAGATTTTACTTATTTATTTTCTGATTCTTTTTTCTTTCTTCAGTTTATGTCAAAGCATAGCGTGCTTACTTTATTTGCTATGCAAGCAAAGTATTTTTGACGGTCCACCAATTTTTTTTAAAATAACCCAGGAGCGAGTTTAGCGTTTGTATTTGAAAAAAAAGGCTGAGTTTCTGGGGGCTTTTATAAAAAAAGTTTATGCACTATAACTTTTTTGAAATAATAAATGTGAAAAAGAAAATACATCTTTCTTTATGAGGCATTCTATTTTTGTTACTATGTTTATAGGGAAAAAACTGACAGACTTATATATATGTTCACGCTCTTTGATTTTAAGATATGTACATTGCAATATAAATTTGAAATTTTTGGCTTTAGTATGATCCAATAAATAACATGTAAAAAGATGTAAAAGGTTGTAAACTAATATTTTTTTTCGAAAAGGTTATTATTTATAACCTAATTAATTTATTCATGTTAATCTTCTTTTTCGATAAAAAATTATAAGTTTCTTGATTTGTTTTAACTTGTCATTTTACTTAAATAATATTGATTAATACAAAATGTTTTTCACAAAAAATATTAATATTAATTTGGATTTGTAGAAAATATATTAAATAATTTTTATAAAAAAACAAAATGATACTAATAAGCAAAATGATTACATAGTTAGACTAATGTCTCAAGAGGGAAGGTTAAAAGAATTGAAGTGATTACCGTGATGTAAGCGAGTAGAACTAAAATAGAAGGATTTTAGCAATAGGTAATGTCTACAGCGACTTTGTGCTTCGCTTAGAGAGCCCAGTTAACGAAGTTAATTATTCTCTTTCCCATATTCTAAATTGTGAGATTTTCGACTAATGTAATACCCAACAAAATAATATCCAATTTATAAAACAAAAACAAAGTAAAACATTAAAGGTTGAGGTCAATGACAAAATAAATATAAAATAAAAGTGCTTACTCCTCAAGTGTCTTCCCTTGCCGCTTATTATTAGATCTTTCACCTAAAAATTGTTAATGATGGGGTGAGATCGATATCTCAGTAACTACTGAACTCTCCTAACATACACAAGCAAATTACATGTCTCTCTTAATTCAAAAATGATTCCTCCACATTAAGATTCTTTAATCATGCATAAATGCAGTATGTCTCCCTTATATCACCTCCACCCTTATACCGCTGATAGGAGCCATAGACTAACATATAGTCCAAACAGAAATAAATCCAATTAACTAGATTATTCCAAGTTCACCAGTACATGAGATATACCCTGCCAAAGGTATAGAGCTCAAGTATGGACTATGGCTCCCCTCCTTAAAGAACGAATATAAGGAGGTGTCACATGTCTCATAACTTCCATGCAATCTCTGACAAAGGAAGACATAGAGGAAAGGACCCTGACAAGTACCACTACGATTGTGCACCGAGTGGTGGTATAAAAGTTCATCATCACATAATCCTCCTCTAATCCCTATCCCATCACAGATGCTCATGCAATGACATATACATACATTCACCAACAATTAAAATATACTTGAATTAAATTACCATAATATATACGCTCTCTAACACAATTTAATATCATCATATAAGCAAACATGCTCGAAAAGAATCAAAGTACTTATCATTCACATATTACATATCAAAAGAGTTAACAACAAACATGCTTGAAAAGGAACAAACTAATTTAACGACAAACATGCTTGAAAAGGAACAAACTAATTTAACAACAAGCATGCTTGAAAAGGAACAAACTAATCATAACAACGCACATTTTTAAATTAAGATGTAATCAGTAATCAGTGAGATTATAATTATACATAACTTACAAGCATACTGAAAGGAGTGGATGCACAAGGGGGGGTGAATTGTGCTACCAAATAAAAACAAGTAATAAAAACACACAAGGTTTTATACTGGTTCGGTCTACCTGACCTACGTCCAGTTCTCAACCACCCAGGCTGAGTTCCACTATCCCCAGGTTTTACAAACGGGTTCACCTGGAACCTTTACAACCGCAAGTTTTAGAACGGGATCACTTGCAACCTTACAACCATAAGTTTTACACCAGGTTCACTTGCAACCTTACTGACTCACTCCCCCTTACAACCTGTAAGGGTTCAACCTTTACAAATAAAGGATTTTCTAGACTTAGTTCTCTCTAAGAACAAATAATGTTACACACTTAAGTACAATAAATGCTCTCACTAAATGAAGAGACTTGACTACAAAGAGTACAAGATGAGTAGATGAAAAGAACTCTCAATGTGTTAAATGCTCTTTTGCTTTTCTGGGCAGCTTTGAATGCTTGAAGAATGTTTTCGCTTTCTCTCTCTAGTTTTCTTCAAGTTGTCAAAGTTATCTTCATAAATGAAGATGAGCTTCTTTATATAGTCTTCAAGTATTCTCATTCTTGGTAGGTGACAAGGTCGTTTGAATCTAGTCGTTATTCCCTTGTTACCGTTGCTCATTAATGCTCCATTAATACTCAGCAGGGTTGACTTTGCTTTATCTCTGAAAAGCAACTCTGACAACTCTGCTCTGCCACAAAGCACTCTGACACTGCACTGCTGTACGTTCTGACATTCTGATTGCTACCGGAAGCAAATCCACATCCGGAAGCAACATCACTCAGTGTGCTGCACTTGAACGTTAGTCTAGCAATATTAACACATAGTCACATGCAGTGGGAGTTCATTTAGTCTAAGGGAGCTCTCTTACTTCCGGAAGCAATTCCACATCCGGAAGCACTCCTACTGGACGTTGAGTTTTGGCTTAGAGTTATACTCACTGACGCTCGGTGTTACCTAAGCCAACAGGCAGCGCTAGTCACTAAGCATCCGGAAGCATTCCTGCATCAGGTTGCGTCCTAACTTAGTCTCAAGGATCTTATACTCCTAATGTTCCTAGACTGAGTTATGACTTAGTGTATTACTTGCTTCCGCTGGGGGATGAGTCATTCATCCTCGAGCGCTAGTCCTCATCCATCCGGAAGTAAATCCACATCCGGTTGTACTCTTACTCGTGGTTCTATATTAACCTAATTCTTCTAAGTGTTTAACTTGTTCTTTCATATTTTAGTCTTCATCAAAACTTAAGATTCTAACATTCTCCCCCTTTTTGATGATGACAAACTAAGTTATCTAATTAAGTTCATATGAAAGAATTAAGCATAATAAAAGGCACAGAATAACTCAAAGTCATATTTCATTAATAAGCAAAATGATTACAAGTTAGAAACATAATAGCAGACAAAGTTACAAGTAATCAGATAACTGTGCAAGAAAACTATGCATGAGAAAATATGAAAAGAAAAATTTCTAAGTTAAAATGCATGGAGTTGGTTGGGGTCTATAGTTGGTGTCTTCTTTTCCTCTCCCTCTCCAACTGCCTTTGGTTACACTCTTCTTGCAACTTGGCTAACTGGGCATCCCTCTCACTTTGGTCACTCTGAGCAATCATTTCTTGAAGCTCTGCCTCAGCTTTCTCTCTTCTCAGTCTTTCTGACTCAATGGATTCCTTAATGGCCCTCTTTAGGTCACTGACTTCAGTAAGCCCAGCAAATTCTCCAAATGGTGCGTCAGAGATAGGCATGGATCCAAAGGGATAATGGATGGCTCTGACCTTGGCATTCCACACAGGATAGCTGGGGTCATCACCTTCACTTGACTTTGCTTTCCCCTTTACCTTGCCTTTCCCTTTCCTTTTAGCATTAGCCCTGTCAGCATCCAGAACGAAGAATTGCTCTTGTGTGAGTCTATCAGTGTAACCAAAGCGCTCAAATTCTTCGGGAGTCATATCTTCCACCTCTATCTTAACTTCCACAAGTGGAGGAATTTCTTCTGGAGGCGCTTGGGTGGAGGACTGGGGCTCAGATGCTTCCCCTGTTTGAGATACCCTCTCTGACTCATGATCCTCAGAGCGACCATGAGGTTCCTCTTCACTCTCAGAAGACTCAGTAGTACCAGCACCCTTTTTGGCAACATGCTTTTTCCTAGACTGGCTGAAGCTTACTACTGGAGGAGAAGGTGCAGAAGATGGCTCAGAAGGAGGGATTGGCTTGGCTATCACAATAGGTGGATTGTTTTGCCTCTTCAACCCATACTTCATCATAATCTCTTCAAGAATGTTCTGGGCAGGCACAGAGGGAGGAGGCTCAGATGATGAAGGCTCAGGCACCGGTTCAGGCTCAGACTGTGGGATTTCGTCAGGTTGCTCAACCAATACCATTGCCCATTTTGACCTCTGGCTGTCTAGGCGCTGCTGATGCATAAACCTTATTGCCTCCCCATGGATGAGACGCTCAGCATTGCTCAATCTCTTCAGATCATTGGTCCGGCGGAGTGCAGCAGCTATTTCTTCATCGAGCCACAAAGAGGGTTGAGATAGGGTTTCTCTCCCCCTTTTGGCATCATCAAGAAGGGTGAGGGCCAGGGAGGAAGGATTGGGTGAAGTGGAGGGTGGAGGTTCAGGGCCATATCTTCTGGGTGGTGAGTTGTCAGGTGAGGAAGGGGGTGAGGATTCTGGTGAAGGAATGGGGCTAGGGAATCAGGAGGGATCTGTGAATAGGCCATCGAAGGGGTAGGTAGATGAATAGGAAGTGGAAGGTATGTTTACCTCAGGTAACCTCTGAAGGCGGGGGTAATCTCTCAGGTATATGTGGCTAAGAGGGTGAGTGGAAGAGAAGAACCCAAGAGCTTCGGGAATGGAAGGAAGGTTGTGAGGGAGTGGGTTGGTGAATTGTGAGTGGGTGGGGGAGTCGAGAGGTGAGGGTGAGTTATGAGGTGATTGGCGAGGGGAGTTTCGAGGGGTTTGGTGAGAGGTGGTGTGAGGGGATGGTTGATGGTCATTTCTGGGTGAGGGTGGAGGTGGATCATTCTGTGGAGGTGGTTGAGGTTGGTCATTTTGTGGAGGTGGTGGAGGTGGGTTAGGAGGAGGAGGTGGTGGAAGGTGGGGTTGAGGTGGAGGAATTTGGAAGTGGCTAATGATAAGGTCTAACTTGGCCTCGACCCGTCCTAGTCGATCCTCCAAGCCCTGGATCCTTTGATCTTGGTGCTGGAAGGCTGCATCACACTCATCACGCAGGGGAGCCATCAAAGGATCAGACAACCGGAAAATGAGCTCTTCCTTCATTTCCTCAGCAAATGCCTTCATTCCAGCTGACACTCTTGGAGCACGGCTAGGACCAGCAGCATGAGAATCCACTTCTTGGTCCCCTGCTCCAGACGCAGAGGGAGCAGTTGTATGTGAGGCACTCCCAGCCTGAGAGCCAGACCGAGTGGCCTTTGCAGGCTTGTTGTACCTGATCCCCATCTTGCTAATATTTGCTGATCCGATGGGCAGGCACAGAATATTGTCACCTTCCTCAGTGGATTTGATCAAGAATTTCTCCAGGAGGAAGGCAATGACTTGAGGATAGGGAAGATGGCCAGGTTTCTTATCCTTGGTTTCACACCACCTGTGCAGTTCCAAACTAATCATCTGCCCTGGGTTGATCGGCTGCTTGGTTAGGAACCTGGGGTGCCATGGGTTGTCAAGCTGGGTGAACTCGTTGAAGTTCCCCCCTTTGTGAGTCATCAACCGGGAGTAGATATATTGAAGTACCCGGTTGGAGTCAGACATGGCAGAGACCTTCTTCCCCTTGGTCTCATATACTTTCTCAAGCTCCGCCTGGCTGAGTTTCTCAGGGTGGAGCCACTCGTTCATACTTTCCTCAGTGACCCCGAGCAAGTCGTTGATATCTCTCCAAGTAAAACTCATTGACCTCCCCCTTACTGTGGCTTTAAAGGTGACTCTGCGGATGGTCTCCTTCTCATTCACCGTCTTGTATTTGGCTTTGGCTGTGAGAGACTGGAAGAACACCCTGAGTACGTTGACGTTGTACTCATTGTTGATCCCTAGCCAGCACATGTACTTCTGGAGATGTTCCCTCAAATAGCCAAAACCCAGTTCTTCAATTTTATGTAGGTCGATGAACATTCCATGAAAGAAGTAGGGCTTTGCAGTTTTAAACTTGCCAGAAACAGCCTCCAGCGGCCCATCCTTGTATACTAACGGATCATCCTCCACTCTCTGTAGCTTGGATGAAGGCTCTTCGCTAAACTGAACCCTCTTCTTGCCCTTTTTCTTTGGGTGTTCATGTTGTTTCCCAGATTGCCCAGAATGTTCATGCACTTTCCCAGATTTCTCAGATTTCGAATGCCCAGATTTTCCAGTTTTGAACTTCTTGGAACCAGTGGCTATCTCAGTGTTGGGGTTTGACTCACGTGATCCGGCCATTTTGTGTGGGTTTAGGGTTTAAATGGAGTGAATGAGATGAAATGCGCAGAAGTGTAGAAGAAGAAGATGAAGAAGATGAAGAACAGTATGAATGTGATGAAGAACACGATGAATGTTTTCAGAGAGTTTGGGTGCAAGAAATTTGTGTAAGTGAAAAGTGAAAAGAAAAATGACTGTTGGTTCCTATTTATGCAAAGTTACAACGAATGAAATGCACATAATGACTCTTCATGGAAACATGCGTTTGTTCATGGGAAAACGTAAACATTTAATTGGAACGGCGCACCTTTTGACACGTGTCGCTTCACTCTGTCAGAGGAGGCACAACTCCCCGTGGAGGGAGATGAAACGTTTGGTGAAGTGACGTGTCTTTCTTCTTCTCAGACACTGGCGCTCCCTGTTGCTTTGAGTCATCACCAAGCGGCAACAATGTTGCATCCGGAAGTGGTTTTGCTTCCGGTTGGACTTAAGATTTAACATTGGGGACCTGCAAAACTAAAGATTGGCACTCCGATGCTTAAGTTAGTATGGTTGCAGGTTTTAATCAATTAAGCACTGGTTTATTTTGAAGATTAAACTTCATTTGGGTTTACCATTCCCAAATCACCTCTTATAAAGGTAAATTGATCAACCCCCAGAGGCTTGGTGAAAATGTCCGCAAGCTGATGCTGAGTGGGAACAAACTGCACCTTGACATCCTTCTTTTGAACATGATCTCTGATGAAGTGATGCCTGACGTCAATGTGCTTTGTTCTTGTGTGCTGAACAGGATTCTTGGCAAGGCTGATGGTGCTTGTGTTGTCACAAAGAATGGGAGCCTCAGGAAACTCCAGGCCAAGATCCCTCAGTTGATTCTTCAGCCACAGCACTTGTGCACAACAGCTTGCAGCAGCAATGTACTCTGCCTCTGTGGATGATAAAGACACTCAGGTTTGCTTCTTGCTAGCCCAAGAGACCAGACAACCACTAAGGAAGGCACATTGTCCACTGGTGCTCTTTCTATCAGTCTTATAACCTGCATGGTCAGCATCAGAATAAGCCCACAAGAACTCTTGGTTACCTCTGGGATACCAGAGACCAAGTTCTTGAGTTCCCTCAAGGTATCTTAATATACGCTTAACACAAGTTAGATGTGATTCCTTGGGGTTGGCTTGAAATCTAGCACACATGCCTGAAATTCGTGGCTGTCACCCAAGAGGGGGGGGGTGAATTGGGTGAGGGAATAAAAACTTAAACTCTTTTCGAAAGACTGCTTGTGCTCGGTGATGATGATAATAAATAATGCTATGCACAAGTCAGTATGCTATGTGATGCAAAATAGAATGATCAAGTATAAGTATATGCACACATAAATTTATCCTGGTTCGGTCACCCAGACCTACATCCAGTCCCCAGGCTACACCTGAGATTTCCAATCCACTATTCTTGTTTAAACCGGGCACAAGAGAAGCCTTTACACTTTAGGTTTTACGAGCACGGGTTCACCTAACAACCCACAGGTTTTACAACGGGTTCACCTGCAAACCTTACCGCAAGTTTTACGGGATCACTTGCAACCTTACAAACGCAAGTTTTACGGGCTAACTTGCAACCTATGGAGATTTAGAAAACCTTCTAAATGCTCCCCCTTACAAAATGTAAGATTACAATTATGTTCACTCTATGAACTGATTTTGTTAAACACTTAAGCTCAAAACTAACTCTCTCAAAGAGTGGATGATGTTACTCACTTAAGTACAAATGAATCACTCTCTAAGAATATTACATATCAAAGTCCGAGAGTAGAAGATGAGAGGAATGTAGAATAGTGTTTTTCAGATAATAGCCCTGTTCTCTCTCTCTTTTTCAAGCCCCCCCTTCAGAAATGAAGAACATCCCTTTTATACCAGTCTCTGAATATCTAGCCGTTGGAGAGGCAATAAGATCGTTTGATTATAGACGTTGGGGCCTTGTTTACGTTGTCCTCATTAATGCACAGCAGGGTTGACTTTGCTTTATCTGAAAAGGTGCTCTGACCATGCTGTTCTGTCAACACTGTTCTGACAATACTATTCTGACAAAAGTCGTTCTGACATCTGAACACTTTGTACGGTCCGACTCTTGCTTGCTGTCAGAGAGGACTTCGTTCCTCAAGCATAAGTCCAGGATGTTAAGAGACTCACTATCGGAAGCTCTCTTGCTATCTGAAGCTCGTGGACTCTAACATTTTGCTTGCTATCACATAGAGGAACTTTGTCTTCCAAGCACTTGTCCATGAATGATAAGAGTGCTTTGTTATTGGATCCTCTCTTGCTATCAGAAGCTCTCTTATGGACTCTGACTCTTGTGGGCAGTATGAGCTTTGACACCTTGAGTGAATCTTCAGATTATGTTCTCATACTCCTCATGCTTGGTAGGTAACAATGTTGTTTGAATGTGTCTGTTATCCTCTTGTTACCGTTGGAAGGAACATCTTCTTAAATGCTTCAGCAGGGTTGACTTGCTTTATCTCTGAAAAGTAGTCCTGACACCTCTGCTCTGTTAAAAGCATTCTGACACTGCATCTCTTTGAACGTTCAGACATTCTGATTGCTTGCGGAAGCAACTTCTCATCCGGAAGCAACCTTACTGAGTGTGCTGCACTTGAACGTTAGTTTAGCAATATAATCATATAGTCTCATGCAGTGGGTGATCCTAAGTCTAAGGTGTATCCGGAAGCACTTCTACATCCGGAAGTAAATTCACTTGATGAGGGATTTAGTTCACCATGACTTGCTCTCGCTTAGTCTATTTCATTCCACCACTCAGCGCTAGTCACTGAGCTATCGGAAGCACTTTTACTTGACGTGGTGAATTCACTGACGCTTAGGGTGAAATCTATTCTATCAGTCTGCGCCAGTCAAGATCTAACAGGAAGCAACTTCACTTGATGTTGCATTTCCGCTGACGCTCGGGGTTATATCTAGTCTATCAACCTGCGCCAGTCTAAATCTAATAGGAAGTGCTTTCACTCGGCGAAGTAGACTTACTGACGCTTGGGGTAATAACTATTCTATTGCTCTGCGCCAGTCTAAGTCTAACAGGAAGCGCTTTCACTTGGGGAAGTAGACTCACTGACGCTTGGGGTAATATCTATTCTGTCGCTCTGCGCCAGTCTAATTCTAACAGGAAGCGCTTTCACTTGGGGAAGTAGACTCACTGTCGCTTGGAGTAATATCTATTCTATCGCTCTGCGCCAGTCTAAGTCTAACAGGAAGCAAACTCACTTCCGATTGAAACATAGCTTAGTCTTAAGGTTTTGTGTACCTAATTCTCATGGACTAAGTTAAATCCCTAGTGAGTTACTCGCTGCCGCTGGGGGATGACACATTTATCCGCGTGCGCGAGTCCTAGTCTATCCGGAAGTGATTCCGCATCCGTGAGCGCTAGTCTTGATTCATTCGGAAGTGAATCTGCATCCGGTTGTGACTCTAGTGCTAATACTTCCGGAAATGATCTTGCATTCACAAGTGATCTAACTCAGGGTTCTAACCATGTCATCTAATCCTTCCTAAGTGTTAATTATGTTCTTTTAAGTACTAGACCATATCATACCTAAGTCACCATCAAAACTTAAGATTCTAACATTCTCCCCCTTTTTGATGATGACAAACCCATAGATGACTAGAGAACATAATTAAACTTAGATCATTTCCAGAGCTATATTTCATTCCCAGTTCTCTCCCCAGATATCTTATCTTTCAGCTCTAGACATCTCATGTCTCATCTCTAGACATCTCGTGTCTCATTTCTCTCCCCCTTTTGGCTTCATCAAAATTCAACAATTGCAAGCTAGCCTTAGGGATGGGGATACTTCTATCGTTCTCCTAGGAATGGGCTTTCTACCTAATATTTCTCCCTATTCTTCCTAAATATTATGTAGGATAACTAGACAGTGTGAGACAGAAGGAAGAAAATATTGATTCAGTATTCTAAGTGTGTTTACTCTCCCTAACCATTATGCAAGATAACAGAACATGTTTTGCAAGAATTAAGTCTAGATCAAAACATACAAAAACAGTTCTCTTTTTGAAGGTGAAAGTTCCTTTTTAAATATAAAAGACATCAAAAGTAATTTTGACCTTCTTGAAATGATTAACATGATATCAAAATAATTTTGGTGCGTTTAAAATGATGATTATGATATCAATTGAAAATTTGTGATTTTTAAATTCGTGATACCAAATGAAATCAAATGAAATATGTGAGTTTGAACTTGTGATATCAAATGAAATGATTGAATGCCAAGTGAAATTTGTGATACCATGTGAAAAATGAAATCAAGTCAAATGAAATTTGTGAGTTTAAAGTGCCAAAAATAATTTCCAAATAATTGCATCACAGCATCTCAAGAGTTTATTATCTATGACAGCATGCAACTCTCTATTTTCAAGGGATCATTATCGAGTAATGTCCTTTACTTCTCTTCTATATTAAGGTTAATCATTACTGAATCAAGAAAGGAAGCATATAAGAGAGGTATGTTATCAATTTACTTTCCAGCGTGTCATATAAAGGATACAGATGTGTGAGCTAGGATGATTTTCTAAAGCAGTGAATGATTTTGAAGTCAATGCAGATTGAGCAAAGAAATCCTAAATTGACACCCTTACCAATGCCATGTATGCATCATATATAAGAGATGGTAAGGTGTAGATGTTACCACAGATGAGGAATCTCCAGACTCTATTAGACTCATGAATCTTAATCATATGCAGATAAGCATGCTTCCTGACATCTTCAAGAGATGTGCTATCTCAAGTGGAAACTCCTAGTGCAAGTGCTTTGATGATTCGCTTCGGCAAGCTGAGCTACAACCAAAAGCAGACATGACTGGGCAGTCACTCTACTCTTCCCATGGTTCAATAGTTGGCCTGCTATCGAAAGCGCTGATTGTTGCGAAAGCATCCTTGCTCAAACTTGATGATTGGGCCTTCATGTGCTTGAGGAAACAAGTGCTTTTCTGATGGTCAGTGAAAGAACTTAAGATTTAACATTGGAGACCATCCTCTGGACATTCAAGTCAATCTGTGTTAATCACCACAAGTTAATAATTTTAAGAAATCATGCTTGCTAGTTGGTTTAAGAAAATATGAACAATGATTATGTGAAAACTAATTTTGAAATTGTCTATACGTTCACATAGTTTCACTATCAAGACATGAACTCTATTTATACTCTCATAGATAAATATCAATGTTATAGTACAAAGAGTATCAAACAGGTGGCATACTTTCAGAGTTTCATAAGCAAGTATAGTTCAATAAATATGCCTCAAGGATGTTCATGTTAGATCATGAAGACATGTGAATTTTTAACATAATGAAATTTTGAAAAATCTTCATCCTCACAAAAATGAAATACTGGAAATTTTCATGCTCACAGAATAGTTTGATTTTAAGACTAAATTCGGTTTACAAAAACAACCAAATTTCAGCATATGATTACGAGAATAATTTCCGAATTTTTGCTCAAGTTCTTCTAGATATGCTCAGTGTGATCTCACTGTTCTTAGGATATCAACAAGCTTGAAATTAATACAGATTATAGCATGCTTGTGATTCTATGCCATGTTTTACAGATCTTAGCAGAGTTCAATTCAAGGCATTTCCTAAGATTTCTAATGCATGTCAGACAAGAGAGAGTCTATCCATTTAATTTCACAACAGAATATGTAAGGGATAGAAATGCTCATGTGTATTGGCGAGAGTTTCTCAGGGTTGGTATAGCCATTCCACACATCTTGATAAGAGACATTTTCGTTGTCATTCTCTCTTGGTTATATTCATTGTTCAAGCTTCAATAATCTGTGTCAACATTCTTAAACCACAAACTTGAACTGAGATCATTAGTAGATTGAGAACTTAAAGATGTAATTAAGAGGGATGTATTGTTCTCGAAACCATAGCTGCTTATGCATTGAAAAGCTTGATGCAAGAGATACCACATGAAATGGAAAATCAGAAATAACTTTTGAGTGCTATCATGAGGTATGGTTGTCATGTAGATTTAAAGATGATCAGAATTTGTTTTGAAAGTTTGTATATCAAAAGGATCTTTCAAAAATCAAGGTGAATGCATAAACTATTTTCTTTCATGAAAGACGCCCTTAAAAGATTCGCTAAGCATATATGAGTAAAACTGTTAAGCCCATCATGCATTTACTACCCAAGTGATTGTTCGAGTAAAGAGGAAGGTAGGAATGATATCACCATCTATGCGTGACGAATGCTTATCAAGACTTGACTGATTGTTCAGATGAGATAAAGTCCTGAGTCTTGCTGAACCTCGGAATTGCCTTTCCCAAGAAGATCTTCTATACTTATCCTTGGTTCGAAGCACTTTCTTCTGAGAGTTAAGATTCAAGTGCCTTTTCAATGTTGATCGAGGAGTCCACTCTCTCTTGTTCTTCTCAGGATAGTTGAATGGAACTTTGTGATAGCTCATCCTTGAGACAGAACCATTGTTCCTGGTGGTTGCAGATTGCTTCTTATGATTGTACCAGGGGTTTTCAGCAGTTGCATCGCCACGAGTTCTCTCCTTTGGGGTAAGAGAAACTCTTGATCTTTCCTGCACAAGTAAGGCACTAGGAGGATGTTTTGGTACCCATTTGTACTCACTTTCTGAATCTTCTAGGCAGAAATGGATACTCTCCTCACTGAAGCCTGCTTCCTCAATATCAGCTTCCAGAAGCTCATCAGTAGATGATCCATAACGAGCACGAGTTGAGCTTTGGACAGCTGTGCTTTCAAGAGATGGGTTAGAAGCATATATCACATCAAGAGTATTCCAAATGTCTTTAGCACTAGAGCAATGTTTGATTTTCTGGAAATCATTTTCAGTTAAGCCTTTGTATAAAATTTGCATTGCTCTAATATTTAAGGAAAACAAATTTTTCTCCTTTTCAGTCCAGTTTCCTCTAGGTTTGAAATCAAAATCATTTTCAAAAATATCCCACATTTTCAAACTAGTGGATTGTATAAAACTTTCCATTCTTGCTTTCCACCAACAAAAATCAATATTTTCTAACACAGGTGGAATGGTATGATCAAAGCCTTTGGAAAACATTTTAACCCAAATCAGCCAAGGTCTTTACACTTGAGATCGTTGGATCCTTTAAACAAGTGACCTGCTCTGATACCAAATGAAATTCGTGGCTGTCACCCAAGAGGGGGGGGGGTGAATTGGGTGAGGGAATAAAAACTTAAACTCTTTTCGAAAGACTGCTTGTGCTCGGTGATGATGATAATAAATAATGCTATGCACAAGTCAGTATGCTATGTGATGCAAAATAGAATGATCAAGTATAAGTATATGCACACATAAATTTATCCTGGTTCGGTCACCCAGACCTACATCCAGTCCCCAGGCTACACCTGAGATTTCCAATCCACTATTCTTGTTTAAACCGGGCACAAGAGAAGCCTTTACACTTTAGGTTTTACGAGCACGGGTTCACCTAACAACCCACAGGTTTTACAACGGGTTCACCTGCAAACCTTACCGCAAGTTTTACGGGATCACTTGCAACCTTACAAACGCAAGTTTTACGGGCTAACTTGCAACCTATGGAGATTTAGAAAACCTTCTAAATGCTCCCCCTTACAAAATGTAAGATTACAATTATGTTCACTCTATGAACTGATTTTGTTAAACACTTAAGCTCAAAACTAACTCTCTCAAAGAGTGGATGATGTTACTCACTTAAGTACAAATGAATCACTCTCTAAGAATATTACATATCAAAGTCCGAGAGTAGAAGATGAGAGGAATGTAGAATAGTGTTTTTCAGATAATAGCCCTGTTCTCTCTCTCTTTTTCAAGCCCCCCCTTCAGAAATGAAGAACATCCCTTTTATACCAGTCTCTGAATATCTAGCCGTTGGAGAGGCAATAAGATCGTTTGATTATAGACGTTGGGGCCTTGTTTACGTTGTCCTCATTAATGCACAGCAGGGTTGACTTTGCTTTATCTGAAAAGGTGCTCTGACCATGCTGTTCTGTCAACACTGTTCTGACAATACTATTCTGACAAAAGTCGTTCTGACATCTGAACACTTTGTACGGTCCGACTCTTGCTTGCTGTCAGAGAGGACTTCGTTCCTCAAGCATAAGTCCAGGATGTTAAGAGACTCACTATCGGAAGCTCTCTTGCTATCTGAAGCTCGTGGACTCTAACATTTTGCTTGCTATCACATAGAGGAACTTTGTCTTCCAAGCACTTGTCCATGAATGATAAGAGTGCTTTGTTATTGGATCCTCTCTTGCTATCAGAAGCTCTCTTATGTGAAATGCGTGGCTGTCACCCAAGAGGGGGGGTGAATTGGGTGAGGGAATAAAAACTTTATTTCTTTTCGAAAGACTGCTTGTGCTTGGTGATGATGTTACTGAGTAATGGTATGCACAAGTCAGTATGTTATGTGATGCAAAAATAGAATGTTTAAATGTAAGTTTATGCACACATAAATTTATCCTGGTTCGGTCACCCAGACCTACATCCAGTCCCCAGGCTCCACCTGAGATTTTCAATCCACTATTCTTGTTTAAACCAGGCACAAGAGAAGCCTTTACACTTTAGGTTTTACGAGTACGGGTTCACCTAACAACCCACAGGTTTTACAACGGGTTCACCTGCAAACCTTACAAACGCAAGTTTTACGGGCTAACTTGCAACCTATGGAGATTTAGAAAACTTCTAAATGCTCCCCCTTACAAAATGTAAGATTACAATTATGTTCACTCTATGAACTGATTGTGCTAAACACTTAAGCTCGAATGACTCTCTCTAAGAGTAGATGGTGTTACTCACTTAAGCACAAAAGAATCACTCTCTAAGAATATTACATATCTAAGTCCGAGAGTAGAAGATGAGAGGAATGTAGAATAGTGTTTCAGACAATAAGCTCTGTTCTCTCTCTCTCCTCCTTTTTTCTTCTGAATGTAGATGTTCCTTTTATACCAGCCTCTGAATATCCAACCGTTGGAGAGGCAATAAGGCCGTTTGAATATAGCCGTTGGGCCTTGTTTACGTTGTCCTCATTAATGCACAGCAGAGTTGACTTTGCTTTATCTGAATAGGGTGCTTTTGTTAGAATCTTAAGTTTTGATGAAGACTAAAATGTAGAGGATTAGACCAAGTGCCTAGGAAGCAATAGGATAACATAGGATCCCAAGTAAGAGTGCTTCCGGGTGAAGATCTACTTCCGGATAGATTAGGACTTGCGCATGCGGATGAATGTTTTCATCCCCCAGCATCAGCAAGTAAATCACTGAGAAATAACTTAGTCCATGAGAATTAGGTACACAAAACCTTAAGACTAAGCTATGTTTCAATCGGAAGTGAGTTTGCTTCCTGTTAGACTTAGACTGGCGCAGAGCGATAGAATAGATATTACTCCAAGCGACAGTGAGTCTACTTCCCCAAGTGAAAGCGCTTCCTGTTAGAATTAGACTGGCGCAGAGCGACAGAATAGATATTACCCCAAGCGTCAGTAAGTCTACTTCCCCAAGTGAAAGCGCTTCCTGTTAGACTTAGACTGGCGCAGAGCAATAGAATAGTTATTACCCCAAGCGTCAGTAAGTCTACTTCGCCAAGTGAAAGCACTTCCTATTAGATCTTGACTGGCGCAGACTGATAGAATAGATTTCACCCTGAGCGTCATTGAGTTCACTACGTCAAGTAAAAGTGCTTCCGATAGCTTAGTGACTAGCGCTGAGTGTTGAGATGAAATACACTAAGTGTGAGTGAGTTATAGTGAACAAAGATCCTTCATCTAGTAGTTTTACTTCCGGATGTAAAAATGCTTCCGGATACATCATAGACCAAATCAGAACACAGTCTAAGTAAACTACTCCCCATAGCAAACAAGCTTCCCACAGCATGAACAATTCTTATATATATTGCTATGTTGGACTAACCAGTATGTGCAGAACATGGTCACGCTTCCGGATGCAAATGAGCTTCCGGATGGAAAGACTCTTGACATTGGGACTCAGAGCTTAACACTTGCAGAGCAAGATTACCACTTGCGGATGAAAGATGATCATCCGTCAGCAAGAGTGCAAGAGTAAAAATCACATACTCAGAAGTCAGAATGCTTTTGTCAGAGCAGAGGTGTCAGGACTACTTTTCAGAGATAAAGCAAGTCAACCCTGCTAAGCATTAATGAAGATGTACTTCTCAACGGTAACATAGGGTTAACGGCACTATTCAAACGTTCATATTCAACTTGCCACCTAAGCCTATGAAGCCGAATATAAAAGAGACACTCATTCAGAAGAAAAGATGATGGAAGAAAAAGAGAGAACAGAACAAAGTATCTGATATATCATACTCATCATTCTACACATCTTCTACTACTCTCAGATCCAGATTTGTGATATTTTTCAGAGAGTAATTTTATTGTACTTAAGTGAGTAACATCATCCACTCTTAGAGAGAGTTAGTTTTAAGCTTAAGTGTTTAGCACAATCAGTTCATAGAGTGAACATAGTGTAAACTTACAATTTGTAAGGGGGAGCATTTAGAGGTTGTCTAAATCTCCATAGGTTGCAAGTTAGCCCGTAAAACTTGCATTTGTAAGGTTTGCAGGTGAACCCGGTGTAAAACCTGTGGGTTGTTAGGTGAACCCGTGCTCGTAAAACCTAAAGTGTAAAGGCTTCTCTTGTGCCCGGTTTAAACAAGAATAGTGGATTGAAAATCTCAGGTGGAGCCTGGGGACTGGATGTAGGTCTGGGTGACCGAACCAGGATAAATTTATGTGTGCATAAATTTACATTCAAACATTCTAATTTGCATCACATAACTTACTGACTTGTGCATTTCACTACTTCGTAAATATTATCACCAAGCACAAGCAGTCTTTCGAAAACAAAATTCTAAAGATTTAATTTATTCCCTCACCCAATTCACCCCCCCCTCTTGGGTGACAGCCACGTTTATCATTTGGTATCAGAGCAAGGTCACTTGTTTAAAGGATCCAACGATCTCAAGTGCAAAGACCTAGGCTGATTTGGGTTACAAAATGTGTTTTGAAGGTTTTGATCATACCATCCCACCTGTGTTAGAAAATGCTGATTTTTACTTATGGAAGGGAAGGATGAAAAGTTTTATACTATCCACTGATTTCAAAATGTGGGATGTTTTTGAAAAGGACTCTGATTTCAAACCAAAAGTAAATTGGACAGAAGAGGACAAAAGCTTATTTTACTTAAACCTTAGAGCAATGCAAATTTTGCACAAAAGTTTATCTGACAATGATTACCAGAAAATTAAACATTGCTCTAGGGCTATAGATATTTGGAACACTCTTGATACTATGTATGCTTCTAGCCAATTTCTTGATGTTAAGGCTGTCCAAAGCTCACTATGTGCACCCTGTGAATCCACCGTTGATGAGCTACTGGATGGTGATGTAGTAGAAGCTAGTATCAGCAAGGAGAGAGTGGATCTCCGCCTAGAAGATTCAGAAGCTGAAGAAAATGAGGTACCTAAACTTGAAACTTCTGAATTGCAAGATATGTATAATGAGCTACATGTTGAATTCTGTAAACTTGCAAAAGAAATTCTAGGCTTAAGAAAAAGGAATAGGGAACTTGAGGAACTTATTCCTTCTTCTACAACCAAGGAGTCCAAAGTCCCACTCATAAAAGAAGATTTTTCGAAAGACCCTGAGATTTCAAAAGTTAATAAACATAGAGTCTTTGAAAAGAAAACTGACCACCATAATAGTGATAAGAAATCTGATTCTGAACATCATCCCATTATCTGTCATTATTGTGGTAGAACTGGTCATATTTCTCACACATGCAATTTTAAGAGAAATTTAAATGTGAGAAATAAATATATATGGATCCCCAAAGGACAAGTAAGGTCCAGCGCTAACTATGTAGGACCCAAGTACAAATGGGTACCAAAATTCCCTTCTAGTGCCTTACCTGTGCAGGAAAGATCAAGAGTTCCTCTTGTCCCAAAGAAGAGAACTCGTGGTGATGTCACTACTGCAACTACCTGGTTCAATCATAAGAAGCAGTGCGCTACCACAAGGAACAAAGACCTTGTCTCAGGGATAAGCTATCACAGAGTTCCATTCAACTATCCTGAGAAGGACAAAAGAGAGAGGATGTCTCAACTCACATGGAGAAAACCTGCGAATCCTGTCTCTTCTAAGAAAGTGCTTCAGGCCAAGGATAAGTATAAAAGATCTCCTTGGGTAAGCAAGGGATTATTTAAGGTTGAAGCATGCAACAGTAAAATCTCCTATGCAAATGTAAGATGGACTTATTGAGATTTTACATTAAGCATCATAAGCATGAACATGATATGGCTTATAAGATATTTCACACAATGTTCATACTCTATATGCTATCTATGACTATCATTATCAGAAGCCATGTGCATATAGTCATAGTTGATTCGCAATGCTATATCCATAGTGAATAATTCTTAAGTGCATAAGAATCACATACTTCCTACAAACTGACCAGTCAGATCCAAGTTTGGAGACTGAAAAATGGGAAAGAGAAATCATTTGCTATTTTGTAGGAAAGAAGGTACGAAGGAACAACAATTTTCATGATCATACCTGATCAGAGCAATGTATCAAATCTGAATGAGTTGTTGTTCATACTGGGCTCCGAGAGCTACTGCTCCTGAAATTAAGAAGATCAAACAAACTCTACTTGACGCAAATATGGCTTTAGTTATGAAAGCTTGATCGCTGTGGATGCACAAGAGAGAACATCAACGAGTCACTCAAAGTTAAATCTTAAGTAAGTACCATCGGAAGCAAAACTACTTCCGGATGCTCTCGTGCTGACGCTGAATGACTACTCAAGGCAACCAGGAGCGTCTGTCCAACCGGAAGCAAAATCACTTCCGAATACTCTTTTGCTAGCGCTGGATGATAATTCAATATGATCACGAGCGCCAGTGTCAGATCAAGGGACACATCACTTCAGAAAACGTTTCAACTTCCTCCATGAAACGCTGTGCCTTCTCTGAAGCAACACGTGTCATCAGGTGTGTCGTTCCAACTTAAAAACTTACGTTAACCAATGTGTGAAAATTTGAAAGAGTATGCCCATTCTATCCTCAGAAGTTTTACCTATAAATAGAAGTCATTTTCCACTTTTCACTTTTTACTACATCTTTTTCACTCGCATCATTTTCTCAGAAAAGTCTTTTCATCTTCTCCATTGTGTTCTTTATTTTTCACACTTCTTGCATTTCATCTTTATTTACACAACATTCATACAAAAATGGCCGGTACGAATGAATCCAACCCAGTCATCCAGAAAACCTCTTCTTCCAAGAAACTTAAATCGAAATCTGGGAAATCCACTCACAAGCATTCTGGTAAATCTGGGCACTATGAAGAACAACATGAAGAACTTCATGAACGCCAAGAAGGTTCTGGGCAATCACGAGGACAGGGTGAAGACATTCAGGGTCAGCCTGAAACCTCTGGTAGAATAGAACAGGCAGTGGGTTCTGAACAAGAGCGGGATGCTCAGAGAAAGGGAAAGAAAAAGAAGGTTCAATTTTCTGAGGAGCCTTCCTCCAAGAGGCAGAGGGTTGAGGAAGAAGATGATCCCACAGTCTATAGAGATGGGGCATTGGAGGGTGTATCCGCCAAATTTGAGACATCCATTCCCATCTTCAATCATGGCCTGTTCATCAATCTGGACAAGTTGGATGAACTAGGGTTTGCTCATCTGCGCCCTTACTTGGAAAAGTATATGCCTTGGCTGGGCATCAACCAGGACTACAACGTCAACGTCCTGCGAGTCTTTTGCCAATCCCTCTCAGGCAGAGCAAAGTACAGGAAGGTGGATGGGAAAGAGCAAGTCCACAAACTCTCCTTCACTGCCACTGTAAGAGGAAGAACCTTCAGGTTCACTTGGAGAACCTTGAATGAGATGATGGGAATCACAGAAGAGGATATGAATGAATGGATCTACCCTGAGTCTCACAAGTACAGCAAGGAGGAACTCGAGGAGTTGTATGGCACCAACAGCAAGAAGGTGTCCAAGATGTCTGATTCTAACAGGCTCTTGTACTACGTCTACTCCCGGATAATGACTCATAAGGGAGGCAACTTCAACGAATTCACACTGCTGGACAACCCTTGGTTCCCTAGACTCCTCTCGCTCAAGCCTTTCAACCCTGGGCAGTTGATATGCCTAGAGCTTCAGCGCTGGTTAAGCAATGACAAGTCAGGGTATCTTCCCTATCCCACCATCATTGCCTTCCTTCTTGAGAAGCATCTGATCAAGGCTACATCTGCTGTGGAAGAAGAAAATGTCAAATGTAAGCCTGTAGGAGCAACTAATATGGCAAGGATGGGGATTAAGTATCTCAAGCCCCCTAAGCCTACTCGCTCACGCTCACAAGCCAGTAGTGCTTCTGGTACTTCAGCTCCCTCTGCATCTGGAGCAGGCGATCAGGAAGTTGACTCTCATGCTGGGCCAAGCCGTAGTGCAAGGGTTCCAGCTTCTGTTAGGGCCTTTGCAGAGGACATAAAGGAAGAGCTTCTGTTTAGACTGACTGATTCCTTGGTGGGTCCTCTCCGTGCTGAATGTGAAGCTGGTTTCCAGCACCAAGGGGAGCGGATCCAGCGGCTCGAGGACAGAATAGGACAACTTGAGAATCACCTTACCAGGGTGGATGCAAAATTAGACCTCATCCTCCAGCACCTACAAATTCCCCAACCTTCATCACAAGGTAACTTGCCACCTCCTCCTCCGCCTCCTCAAAACCCTCCTTCTCCTCCTAATCACCCTCAACTACCACCTCCTCCTCCGCCTAACACTCAACAACCTCAGCCTCCACCACAAAATGACCAACAAGCTCCACCATCACCCAACAATGACCAACAATCCCAACCCTCACCTACCCATGACCACCAAACCCAAGACTCAACTCACAACTCTTCACGCCATTCTCCTAGAAACTTCTCATCCTCACCTTCCTCATCCTCATCCTCACCCATTCCCACACGACCAGGTGCCCCTACACGCTCTCCACTCCGCTTCTCCAACCCTACCCATCCAAGCCCTAGACCCATAGGATCTGAAACAGCCATTCACCCCCTCAGCCAACCATACGGCGAATATCCCCGCCTTCAACCACTCTCCGATGACCATTTACCCTTTACCCCTGACTCCGCCAACTACAAAGAATACTCCTCCACTCATCCTTATGGGGATATCTTTGTCACCACCAGCTGCTTCCCCGACCCTCCTCAAACTCCTGAACACCTATCCTCTCCCACATCCTCTACCTCTACCCTATCACCCTCCCCTCCCAAGAAATTTGGCCCTGAACCACCTCCATCCTCCTCCACATCCACTCCATCCCTGGCACTCACCCCTGTTGATGATGACAAAAGGGGGAGAAATGTTATGTCTACTCTTCGCCTAAGTATGGCCACAAGGGAGGTCCTCAGCCAGCCATCACTCTGGATTGATGAAGATGTCACGGCCGCCCTGCGTCGTGCATATGAGTCTCAGAGACTGAGTGGTGCAGAGAACCTTATAAGAGGAGAGGCCCTCCGTCTCATGGAGCAGAAGAGAGCGGCTAAGCAAGGACCCCAATGGGATATGGTTGTGTATGGGCAAAATGAACAATCTTCACAACCTGAGACATCATCAGAGTCTCCTCCAACTAAAACTAGTAGAGAAATTGTTGAGGAGATCAGGATGAAGTGGGGACTCGAAAAACCAAACCATCCTCCCATTGTGATAGCCAAGCCTGTTCCTACACTATCTGAGCAAGAGTCTGAGGTCCCTTCATCTGAGCAATCTTCCGATCCTCCTCCCTCATCTGAACCAGCAGCCGGATTCAGTGTACCCAGAAAGAAGGCCGTTGCTAGGAAACGTGCCAGAAAGTTCGTTGCCACCACTGAATCTGATGAGTCTGAGGAAGAGACTTCATCTGACCTACCTGAGCAAGGAACTTCATCTGCTCAGGTTGTGCAAGAAAATCCAGTGGTCCAAGCGGTTCCAATTCTGAAGGAAGTCAAATTGGAAATTGAAGACATGACTCCTGAAGAATTTGAGAAGTATGGATTCACTGACAAGCTATCCTTTGGTCAGATGGCTTGCCTCGATGCTGAAAGAGCAAGTGCCATGCCCACTCCTCCAATTAGCAAAAGCAAAGGGAAGAGCAAAGGGAAAGGGAAAAGGAAAGCCCAAGAAGTTGAAGAGGATTCCAACTTCTCTGCATGGAATGTAAGAATCCGGGCTGTACACTATCCCAATGGAGAAGTCTGCTACTTCGACGATGCTACAGGTTTCCCTGGGTATGAAGAAGTGGAGAACATGAAAAGGGCATACGAGGAGTCCATTGAATCAGAAAGGCTCAGAAGGGAAAAAGAGGAAAAAGAGCTTCAAGAGATCATTGCCCAGATAAACCAGAGTGAGCGTGAGGAAAATGAAGAGAGACAGAAAGAGAGGGAAAAGAAAAAGAGACACAGACTCTAACCCCCAATCCAAATATTTTTGTTGATTTTGTTTTCATGCATATCTTCATTCATACTTAGTGAAATTTATTTGTATACATTCTTTACTTGTATATGTTATTTGATTGTATAACTCTGACTTGTAACTTCTGCTTGTCAATAATATTTGTCTGAGTTACTTGCTCTTAACTATTGCTTTTATTCTTCAGCTAATCCTTTCATATGAACTTAATTAATAGAACTAGGTTTGTCATCATCAAAAAGGGGGAGAATGTTAGAATCTTAAGTTTTGATGAAGACTAAAATGTAGAGGATTAGACCAAGTGCCTAGGAAGCAATAGGATAACATAGGATCCCAAGTAAGAGTGCTTCCGGGTGAAGATCTACTTCCGGATAGATTAGGACTTGCGCATGCGGATGAATGTTTTCATCCCCCAGCATCAGCAAGTAAATCACTGAGAAATAACTTAGTCCATGAGAATTAGGTACACAAAACCTTAAGACTAAGCTATGTTTCAATCGGAAGTGAGTTTGCTTCCTGTTAGACTTAGACTGGCGCAGAGCGATAGAATAGATATTACTCCAAGCGACAGTGAGTCTACTTCCCCAAGTGAAAGCGCTTCCTGTTAGAATTAGACTGGCGCAGAGCGACAGAATAGATATTACCCCAAGCGTCAGTAAGTCTACTTCCCCAAGTGAAAGCGCTTCCTGTTAGACTTAGACTGGCGCAGAGCAATAGAATAGTTATTACCCCAAGCGTCAGTAAGTCTACTTCGCCAAGTGAAAGCACTTCCTATTAGATCTTGACTGGCGCAGACTGATAGAATAGATTTCACCCTGAGCGTCATTGAGTTCACTACGTCAAGTAAAAGTGCTTCCGATAGCTTAGTGACTAGCGCTGAGTGTTGAGATGAAATACACTAAGTGTGAGTGAGTTATAGTGAACAAAGATCCTTCATCTAGTAGTTTTACTTCCGGATGTAAAAATGCTTCCGGATACATCATAGACCAAATCAGAACACAGTCTAAGTAAACTACTCCCCATAGCAAACAAGCTTCCCACAGCATGAACAATTCTTATATATATTGCTATGTTGGACTAACCAGTATGTGCAGAACATGGTCACGCTTCCGGATGCAAATGAGCTTCCGGATGGAAAGACTCTTGACATTGGGACTCAGAGCTTAACACTTGCAGAGCAAGATTACCACTTGCGGATGAAAGATGATCATCCGTCAGCAAGAGTGCAAGAGTAAAAATCACATACTCAGAAGTCAGAATGCTTTTGTCAGAGCAGAGGTGTCAGGACTACTTTTCAGAGATAAAGCAAGTCAACCCTGCTAAGCATTAATGAAGATGTACTTCTCAACGGTAACATAGGGTTAACGGCACTATTCAAACGTTCATATTCAACTTGCCACCTAAGCCTATGAAGCCGAATATAAAAGAGACACTCATTCAGAAGAAAAGATGATGGAAGAAAAAGAGAGAACAGAACAAAGTATCTGATATATCATACTCATCATTCTACACATCTTCTACTACTCTCAGATCCAGATTTGTGATATTTTTCAGAGAGTAATTTTATTGTACTTAAGTGAGTAACATCATCCACTCTTAGAGAGAGTTAGTTTTAAGCTTAAGTGTTTAGCACAATCAGTTCATAGAGTGAACATAGTGTAAACTTACAATTTGTAAGGGGGAGCATTTAGAGGTTGTCTAAATCTCCATAGGTTGCAAGTTAGCCCGTAAAACTTGCATTTGTAAGGTTTGCAGGTGAACCCGGTGTAAAACCTGTGGGTTGTTAGGTGAACCCGTGCTCGTAAAACCTAAAGTGTAAAGGCTTCTCTTGTGCCCGGTTTAAACAAGAATAGTGGATTGAAAATCTCAGGTGGAGCCTGGGGACTGGATGTAGGTCTGGGTGACCGAACCAGGATAAATTTATGTGTGCATAAATTTACATTCAAACATTCTAATTTGCATCACATAACTTACTGACTTGTGCATTTCACTACTTCGTAAATATTATCACCAAGCACAAGCAGTCTTTCGAAAACAAAATTCTAAAGATTTAATTTATTCCCTCACCCAATTCACCCCCCCCCCCTCTTGGGTGACAGCCACGTTTATCAGCTTTGTCCAGCTGTTCTGTCAACACTGTTCTGACAACACTGTTCTGGCAAAAGTCGTTCTGACATCTATACACTGTACGGTCTGACTCTTGCTTGTTGTCAGATGAGGACTTCGTTCCTCAAGCATAAGTCCAGGATGCTAAGAGACTTACTATCGGAAGCTCTCTTGCTAACTGAAGTGAAGCTCGTGGACTCTAACATTCTGCTTGCTATCAAAGAGGAACTTTGTCTTCCAAGCACTTGTCCATGAATGATAAGAGTGCTTTGCTATTGGATGCTCTCTTGCTATCAGAAGCTCTCTTATGGACTCTGACTCTTGTGGGCAGTATGAGCTTTGACACTCTGAATGAATCTTCAGATTATATTCTCCTTATCTCTCATACTCCTCATGCTTGGTAGGTAACAATGTTGTTTGAATATCTGTTATCCTCTTGTTACCGTTGGAAGGAACATCTTCTTAAATGCTCAGCAGGGTTGACTTGCTTTATCACTGAAAAGTAGTCCTGATACCTCTGCTCTGACAAAAGCATTCTTACTTCTGAGTATGTGACATTTTCTCTTGTACTCTTGCTGACGGATGATCATCGTTCATCCGGAAGTGGCAATCTTGCTCTGCAAGTGTTAATCTCTGAAATCCAATGCCAAGAGTCTTTGCATCCGGAAGCTCATTTGCATCCGCAAGTGTAACTAAGTTCTGCACATACTGGTTAGTCCAACATAGCAATATATATAATCAGATATAGTAAAACTACACATGTTGTGGGAAGTTTGCTATGGGAAGTAGTCTTACTTAGACTATGTTCTGACTTAGTGTAATGTCTACTGACTCTAAGGGATCTCTATTCCAATAGTCAGCTTAAGTCTCGTTAGTTTACTCTAAGTCTTCCTAAGTGACTCAGTGTGTCATTCATGCTATGTATATTAAGTCAACACACAATCACATGAAGTGGGAGTTTACTTAGTCTAGGATGTATCCGGAAGCACTTCTCCATCCGGAAGTGAATCCACTAGATGTAGGATTTTGTTTACTATTGCTCACTCTCGCTCAGTGTTAGGTCACTTCAACAGCCAGCGCTAGTCACTAAGCTATCGGAAGCACTTTTACTTGACGTGGTGAATTCACTGACGCTTAGGGTGAAATCTATTCTATCAGTCTGCGCCAGTCAAGATCTAACAGGAAGCAACTTCACTTGATGTTGCATTTCCGCTGACGCTCGGGGTTATATCTAGTCTATCAACCTGCGCCAGTCTAAATCTAATAGGAAGTGCTTTCACTCAGCGAAGTAGACTTACTGACGCTTGGGGTAATAACTATTCTATTGCTCTGCGCCAGTCTAAGTCTAACAGGAAGCGCTTTCACTTGGGGAAGTAGACTCACTGACGCTTGGGGTAATATCTATTCTGTCGCTCTGCGCCAGTCTAATTCTAACAGGAAGCGCTTTCACTTGGGGAAGTAGACTCACTGTCGCTTGGAGTAATATCTATTCTATCGCTCTGCGCCAGTCTAAGTCTAACAGGAAGCAAACTCACTTCCGATTGAAACATAGCTTAGTCTTAAGGTTTTGTGTACCTAATTCTCATGGACTAAGTTAAATCCCTAGTGAGTTACTCGCTGCCGCTGGGGGATGACACATTTATCCGCGTGCGCGAGTCCTAGTCTATCCGGAAGTGATTCCGCATCCGTGAGCGCTAGTCTTGATTCATTCGGAAGTGAATCTGCATCCGGTTGTGACTCTAGTGCTAATACTTCCGGAAATGATCTTGCATTCACAAGTGATCTAACTCAGGGTTCTAACCATGTCATCTAATCCTTCCTAAGTGTTAATTATGTTCTTTTAAGTACTAGACCATATCATACCTAAGTCACCATCAAAACTTAAGATTCTAACATTCTCCCCCTTTTTGATGATGACAAACCCATAGATGACTAGAGAACATAATTAAACTTAGATCATTTCCAGAGCTATATTTCATTCCCAGTTCTCTCCCCAGATATCTTATCTTTCAGCTCTAGACATCTCATGTCTCATCTCTAGACATCTCGTGTCTCATTTCTCTCCCCCTTTTGGCTTCATCAAAATTCAACAAGTGCAAGCTAGCCTTAGGGATGGGGATACTTCTATCGTTCTCCTAGGAATGGGCTTTCTACCTAATATTTCTCCCTATTCTTCCTAAATATTATGTAGGATAACTAGACAGTGTGAGACAGAAGGAAGAAAATATTGATTCAGTATTCTAAGTGTGTTTACTCTCCCTAACCATTATGCAAGATAACAGAACATGTTTTGCAAGAATTAAGTCTAGATCAAAACATACAAAAACAGTTCTCTTTTTGAAGGTGAAAGTTCCTTTTTAAATATAAAAGACATCAAAAGTAATTTTGACCTTCTTGAAATGATTAACATGATATCAAAATAATTTTGGTGCGTTTAAAATGATGATTATGATATCAATTGAAAATTTGTGATTTTTAAATTCGTGATACCAAATGAAATCAAATGAAATATGTGAGTTTGAACTTGTGATATCAAATGAAATGATTGAATGCCAAGTGAAATTTGTGATACCATGTGAAAAATGAAATCAAGTCAAATGAAATTTGTGAGTTTAAAGTGCCAAAAATAATTTCCAAATAATTGCATCACAGCATCTCAAGAGTTTATTATCTATGACAGCATGCAACTCTCTATTTTCAAGGGATCATTATCGAGTAATGTCCTTTACTTCTCTTCTATATTAAGGTTAATCATTACTGAATCAAGAAAGGAAGCATATAAGAGAGGTATGTTATCAATTTACTTTCCAGCGTGTCATATAAAGGATACAGATGTGTGAGCTAGGATGATTTTCTAATGCAGTGAATGATTTTGAAGTCAATGCAGATTGAGCAAAGAAATCCTAAATTGACACCCTTACCAATGCCATGTATGCATCATATATAAGAGATGGTAAGGTGTAGATGTTACCACAGATGAGGAATCTCCAGACTCTATTAGACTCATGAATCTTAATCATATGCAGATAAGCATGCTTCCTGACATCTTCAAGAGATGTGCTATCTCAAGTGGAAACCCCTAGTGCAAGTGCTTTGATGATTCGCTTTGGCAAGCTGAGCTACAACCAAAAGCAGACATGACTGGGCAGTCACTCTACTCTTCCCATGGTTCAATAGTTGGCCTGCTATCGAAAGCGCTGATTGTTGCGAAAGCATCCTTGCTCAAACTTGATGATTGGGCCTTCATGTGCTTGAGGAAACAAGTGCTTTTCTGATGGTCAGTGAAAGAACTTAAGATTTAACATTGGAGACCATCCTCTGGACATTCAAGTCAATCTGTGTTAATCACCACAAGTTAATAATTTTAAGAAATCATGCTTGCTAGTTGGTTTAAGAAAATATGAACAATGATTATGTGAAAACTAATTTTGAAATTGTCTATACGTTCACATAGTTTCACTATCAAGACATGAACTCTATTTATACTCTCATAGATAAATATCAATGTTATAGTACAAAGAGTATCAAACAGGTGGCATACTTTCAGAGTTTCATAAGCAAGTATAGTTCAATAAATATGCCTCAAGGATGTTCATGTTAGATCATGAAGACATGTGAATTTTTAACATAATGAAATTTTGAAAAATCTTCATCCTCACAAAAATGAAATACTGGAAATTTTCATGCTCACAGAATAGTTTGATTTTAAGACTAAATTCGGTTTACAAAAACAACCAAATTTCAGCATATGATTACGAGAATAATTTCCGAATTTTTGCTCAAGTTCTTCTAGATATGCTCAGTGTGATCTCACTGTTCTTAGGATATCAACAAGCTTGAAATTAATACAGATTATAGCATGCTTGTGATTCTATGCCATGTTTTACAGATCTTAGCAGAGTTCAATTCAAGGCATTTCCTAAGATTTCTAATGCATGTCAGACAAGAGAGAGTCTATCCATTTAATTTCACAACAGAATATGTAAGGGATAGAAATGCTCATGTGTATTGGCGAGAGTTTCTCAGGGTTGGTATAGCCATTCCACACATCTTGATAAGAGACATTTTCGTTGTCATTCTCTCTTGGTTATATTCATTGTTCAAGCTTCAATAATCTGTGTCAACATTCTTAAACCACAAACTTGAACTGAGATCATTAGTAGATTGAGAACTTAAAGATGTAATTAAGAGGGATGTATTGTTCTCGAAACCATAGCTGCTTATGCATTGAAAAGCTTGATGCAAGAGATACCACATGAAATGGAAAATCAGAAATAACTTTTGAGTGCTATCATGAGGTATGGTTGTCATGTAGATTTAAAGAAGATCAGAATTTGTTTTGAAAGTTTGTATATCAAAAGGATCTTTCAAAAATCAAGGTGAATGCATAAACTATTTTCTTTCATGAAAGACGCCCTTAAAAGATTCGCTAAGCATATATGAGTAAAACTGTTAAGCCCATCATGCATTTACTACCCAAGTGATTGTTCGAGTAAAGAGGAAGGTAGGAATGATATCACCATCTATGCGTGACGAATGCTTATCAAGACTTGACTGATTGTTCAGATGAGATAAAGTCCTGAGTCTTGCTGAACCTCGGAATTGCCTTTCCCAAGAAGATCTTCTATACTTATCCTTGGTTCGAAGCACTTTCTTCTGAGAGTTAAGATTCAAGTGCCTTTTCAATGTTGATCGAGGAGTCCACTCTCTCTTGTTCTTCTCAGGATAGTTGAATGGAACTTTGTGATAGCTCATCCTTGAGACAGAACCATTGTTCCTGGTGGTTGCAGATTGCTTCTTATGATTGTACCAGGGGTTTTCAGCAGTTGCATCGCCACGAGTTCTCTCCTTTGGGGTAAGAGAAACTCTTGATCTTTCCTGCACAAGTAAGGCACTAGGAGGATGTTTTGGTACCCATTTGTACTTGGGTCCTACTTGGTTAGCACTGGACCTTACTTGTCCTTTAGGAATCCATACAAATTTATTTCTCACATTTAGATTTCTTCTAAGACTGCATGTGTGAGAAATATGTCCTAATCTACCACAATAATGACAGATAATGGAATGATAATCAAAATGGGGTTTTCTATCATTATCATGATTAGTTTTCTTTAGAAAAGCTTTTTGTTCCTTTGAAATCTCAGTTTCTTTTGAAAGCTCTTCTTTTTCCTTCAACAAGTGTTTACAATCAAAACATTTTTCAAGACATGTTGAAGTTTTCCCTGCCGATTGTGGGCTAACTATCGGAACCACTAATTCTTTAAAAGAAACCTTGGAAACTTTGGGCGTAGAAGAAGAAATTAGTTTTTGCAAGTTTCCTATCTTTTTCTTTTAAGCCTAGAAGTTCTTTTGCAAGTTTACAATATTCGGTATATAACTCATTGTATGCATCTTGCAATTTAGAAAGTTCAAGTTCAGATCCAGATACCTCACTTTCTGAATCTTCTAGGCAGAAATGGATACTCTCCTCACTGAAGCCTGCTTCCTCAATATCAGCTTCCAGAAGCTCATCAGTAGATGATCCATAACGAGCACGAGTTGAGCTTTGGACAGCTGTGCTTTCAAGAGATGGGTTAGAAGCATATATCACATCAAGAGTATTCCAAATGTCTTTAGCACTAGAGCAATGTTTGATTTTCTGGAAATCATTTTCAGTTAAGCCTTTGTATAAAATTTGCATTGCTCTAATATTTAAGGAAAACAAATTTTTCTCCTTTTCAGTCCAGTTTCCTCTAGGTTTGAAATCAAAATCATTTTCAAAAATATCCCACATTTTCAAACTAGTGGATTGTATAAAACTTTCCATTCTTGCTTTCCACCAACAAAAATCAATATTTTCTAACACAGGTGGAATGGTATGATCAAAGCCTTTGGAAAACATTTTAACCCAAATCAGCCAAGGTCTTTACACTTGAGATCGTTGGATCCTTTAAACAAGTGACCTGCTCTGATACCAAATGAAATGCGTGGCTGTCACCCAAGAGGGGGGGTGAATTGGGTGAGGGAATAAAAACTTTATTTCTTTTCGAAAGACTGCTTGTGCTTGGTGATGATGTTACTGAGTAATGGTATGCACAAGTCAGTATGTTATGTGATGCAAAAATAGAATGTTTAAATGTAAGTTTATGCACACATAAATTTATCCTGGTTCGGTCACCCAGACCTACATCCAGTCCCCAGGCTCCACCTGAGATTTTCAATCCACTATTCTTGTTTAAACCAGGCACAAGAGAAGCCTTTACACTTTAGGTTTTACGAGTACGGGTTCACCTAACAACCCACAGGTTTTACAACGGGTTCACCTGCAAACCTTACAAACGCAAGTTTTACGGGCTAACTTGCAACCTATGGAGATTTAGAAAACTTCTAAATGCTCCCCCTTACAAAATGTAAGATTACAATTATGTTCACTCTATGAACTGATTGTGCTAAACACTTAAGCTCGAATGACTCTCTCTAAGAGTAGATGGTGTTACTCACTTAAGCACAAAAGAATCACTCTCTAAGAATATTACATATCTAAGTCCGAGAGTAGAAGATGAGAGGAATGTAGAATAGTGTTTCAGACAATAAGCTCTGTTCTCTCTCTCTCCTCCTTTTTTCTTCTGAATGTAGATGTTCCTTTTATACCAGCCTCTGAATATCCAACCGTTGGAGAGGCAATAAGGCCGTTTGAATATAGCCGTTGGGCCTTGTTTACGTTGTCCTCATTAATGCACAGCAGAGTTGACTTTGCTTTATCTGAATAGGGTGCTTTGTCCAGCTGTTCTGTCAACACTGTTCTGACAACACTGTTCTGGCAAAAGTCGTTCTGACATCTATACACTGTACGGTCTGACTCTTGCTTGTTGTCAGATGAGGACTTCGTTCCTCAAGCATAAGTCCAGGATGCTAAGAGACTTACTATCGGAAGCTCTCTTGCTAACTGAAGTGAAGCTCGTGGACTCTAACATTCTGCTTGCTATCATAGAGGAACTTTGTCTTCCAAGCACTTGTCCATGAATGATAAGAGTGCTTTGCTATTGGATGCTCTCTTGCTATCAGAAGCTCTCTTATGGACTCTGACTCTTGTGGGCAGTATGAGCTTTGACACTCTGAATGAATCTTCAGATTATATTCTCCTTATCTCTCATACTCCTCATGCTTGGTAGGTAACAATGTTGTTTGAATATCTGTTATCCTCTTGTTACCGTTGGAAGGAACATCTTCTTAAATGCTCAGCAGGGTTGACTTGCTTTATCACTGAAAAGTAGTCCTGATACCTCTGCTCTGACAAAAGCATTCTTACTTCTGAGTATGTGACATTTTCTCTTGTACTCTTGCTGACGGATGATCATCGTTCATCCGGAAGTGGCAATCTTGCTCTGCAAGTGTTAATCTCTGAAATCCAATGCCAAGAGTCTTTGCATCCGGAAGCTCATTTGCATCCGCAAGTGTAACTAAGTTCTGCACATACTGGTTAGTCCAACATAGCAATATATATAATCAGATATAGTAAAACTACACATGTTGTGGGAAGTTTGCTATGGGAAGTAGTCTTACTTAGACTATGTTCTGACTTAGTGTAATGTCTACTGACTCTAAGGGATCTCTATTCCAATAGTCAGCTTAAGTCTCGTTAGTTTACTCTAAGTCTTCCTAAGTGACTCAGTGTGTCATTCATGCTATGTATATTAAGTCAACACACAATCACATGAAGTGGGAGTTTACTTAGTCTAGGATGTATCCGGAAGCACTTCTCCATCCGGAAGTGAATCCACTAGATGTAGGATTTTGTTTACTATTGCTCACTCTCGCTCAGTGTTAGGTCACTTCAACAGCCAGCGCTAGTCACTAAGCTATCGGAAGCACTTTTACTTGACGTGGTGAATTCACTGACGCTTAGGGTGAAATCTATTCTATCAGTCTGCGCCAGTCAAGATCTAACAGGAAGCAACTTCACTTGATGTTGCATTTCCGCTGACGCTCGGGGTTATATCTAGTCTATCAACCTGCGCTAGTCTAAATCTAATAGGAAGTGCTTTCACTCGGCGAAGTAGACTTACTGACGCTTGGGGTAATAACTATTCTATTGCTCTGCGCCAGTCTAAGTCTAACAGGAAGCGCTTTCACTTGGGGAAGTAGACTCACTGACGCTTGGGGTAATATCTATTCTGTCGCTCTGCGCCAGTCTAATTCTAACAGGAAGCGCTTTCACTTGGGGAAGTAGACTCACTGTCGCTTGGAGTAATATCTATTCTATCGCTCTGCGCCAGTCTAAGTCTAACAGGAAGCAAACTCACTTCCGATTGAAACATAGCTTAGTCTTAAGGTTTTGTGTACCTAATTCTCATGGACTAAGTTAAATCCCTAGTGAGTTACTCGCTGCCGCTGGGGGATGACACATTTATCCGCGTGCGCGAGTCCTAGTCTATCCGGAAGTGATTCCGCATCCGTGAGCGCTAGTCTTGATTCATTCGGAAGTGAATCTGCATCCGGTTGTGACTCTAGTGCTAATACTTCCGGAAATGATCTTGCATTCACAAGTGATCTAACTCAGGGTTCTAACCATGTCATCTAATCCTTCCTAAGTGTTAATTATGTTCTTTTAAGTACTAGACCATATCATACCTAAGTCACCATCAAAACTTAAGATTCTAACATTATGGACTCTGACTCTTGTGGGCAGTATGAGCTTTGACACCTTGAGTGAATCTTCAGATTATGTTCTCATACTCCTCATGCTTGGTAGGTAACAATGTTGTTTGAATGTGTCTGTTATCCTCTTGTTACCGTTGGAAGGAACATCTTCTTAAATGCTTCAGCAGGGTTGACTTGCTTTATCTCTGAAAAGTAGTCCTGACACCTCTGCTCTGTTAAAAGCATTCTGACACTGCATCTCTTTGAACGTTCAGACATTCTGATTGCTTGCGGAAGCAACTTCTCATCCGGAAGCAACCTTACTGAGTGTGCTGCACTTGAACGTTAGTTTAGCAATATAATCATATAGTCTCATGCAGTGGGTGATCCTAAGTCTAAGGTGTATCCGGAAGCACTTCTACATCCGGAAGTAAATTCACTTGATGAGGGATTTAGTTCACCATGACTTGCTCTCGCTTAGTCTATTTCATTCCACCACTCAGCGCTAGTCACTGAGCTATCGGAAGCACTTTTACTTGACGTGGTGAATTCACTGACGCTTAGGGTGAAATCTATTCTATCAGTCTGCGCCAGTCAAGATCTAACAGGAAGCAACTTCACTTGATGTTGCATTTCCGCTGACGCTCGGGGTTATATCTAGTCTATCAACCTGCGCCAGTCTAAATCTAATAGGAAGTGCTTTCACTCGGCGAAGTAGACTTACTGACGCTTGGGGTAATAACTATTCTATTGCTCTGCGCCAGTCTAAGTCTAACAGGAAGCGCTTTCACTTGGGGAAGTAGACTCACTGACGCTTGGGGTAATATCTATTCTGTCGCTCTGCGCCAGTCTAATTCTAACAGGAAGCGCTTTCACTTGGGGAAGTAGACTCACTGTCGCTTGGAGTAATATCTATTCTATCGCTCTGCGCCAGTCTAAGTCTAACAGGAAGCAAACTCACTTCCGATTGAAACATAGCTTAGTCTTAAGGTTTTGTGTACCTAATTCTCATGGACTAAGTTAAATCCCTAGTGAGTTACTCGCTGCCGCTGGGGGATGACACATTTATCCGCGTGCGCGAGTCCTAGTCTATCCGGAAGTGATTCCGCATCCGTGAGCGCTAGTCTTGATTCATTCGGAAGTGAATCTGCATCCGGTTGTGACTCTAGTGCTAATACTTCCGGAAATGATCTTGCATTCACAAGTGATCTAACTCAGGGTTCTAACCATGTCATCTAATCCTTCCTAAGTGTTAATTATGTTCTTTTAAGTACTAGACCATATCATACCTAAGTCACCATCAAAACTTAAGATTCTAACAATGCCTACACTAAATTGAATGTCAGGCCTACTTGCCGTTAAGTACAGCAGGGAACCTATCATTCCCCGATACATTGGCAAGCTGACAGAACTTCCCTTTACATCAGCATCGAGTGCGGCTGTGGTGCTCATGGGAGTAGTAACAATTAGTGATTTTTATATGGAGCATTTTCTTGGTAGGGTTAAACAAATAGACATTTCTTTCTTTCTCTATTGGGCTTTTTGTTTTACTTGGGCTAGACTAATTCATGATACTTATTTATTTCCCCTAATATTATTTGGTCACCCATATACATATCTCAACATAATATATATAAATATATTTGGTCACCCATTATATATATTTTATCTAATATATTTTTTTTTAAATTCTCTATTCTATTAATTCATCAAATACATTGTATGGATAAATTTTTAACATACTATTTTTATATTTAAAATTTTAGGATGTAACAACTAGTATGACAAAACCAACTAGATATAGACGAATACATCCTAGAGCAAACAAAACCTAGGATCGAGGAGAGTTGTCATGCGAAGATTTGAGTAAGGGATCCATCTAAGCATTTTATCTCTCGAACTAGAAAAGTGCATTGTCTTAGTTTCAATCATCACACAATTGTTTTGAGTGGTGCACTTGCTTTCAAGGGCTTTATTGGATAAAGAGTACTCATTTATTTCATAATAATCTCATGACAAAAACAAGAGACTACCAATCTTATTATGTTAGACGACCTATATGTTTTAAGATAAATAAGAAAGAGGAAGCGGCAAGAAGGATAGGATAATGAGTATTAACAATTTATAAAAATCAGGTAGCAGTTTACTTCAATAGTAATATAATAAATGTCATAGATACACATGGATATTGTATTATTTAGGGCAATGACTCAATTTTGCCCTTCAAGGGTGGGAATGGTCCAGGCCTGGCCTGTCCTGGTCACAAAATGGCCTGGCCTGTGGTATAATTGATCGGCCTGAGCCTGGCCTGTGGCCTATTACAGACAATCTTTTCAAGCCTGAGTCTGGCCTGTGGCCTGGACTGGCCTGACTATTAGCCTGTTAGGAGGCCTGATTAATTGAACATACTCAATAAGAGGTTTAGAAATATGAATGGTGGATTACATCATTTGAATGAATGCTTAGAGAATGTGCGACAATAAACACACTAGAATAGAAGATGATATAATTGTAATTTTATATTCAGAATTAATAAAAATAACATCAATTAAATATAGTAACATAATTTTTTATTTAAATAAATATTATTTAACTTCTTAATAGGCCAGCCTGATAGGCTAATAGGCTTTTTTCTCAAGCCTGAGACTGGCCTGTTAAGCAAAACAGTTCAAAAGAAAAAGCCTGGGCCTGGGCTTGACCTGGATATAAGGAGGCCGGTCCAAGGCCTTAACGGTCCAAGTCATAGGCCCCTGATAGCCGGCCTGGGCTATTCCCACCCCTATGGACCACTGAGCACCCTAAACTAACAACGGGTACAATTTTACCCTTAAAGTAACCAAAGTGGTCTAATTTTACCCTCTGGCGAATGTAATGTTGACATGTGGACGACACATGTCAACATTACATTCGTTAGAGGGTAAAATTGGATCACTTTGGTTACTTCAAGGGTAAAATTGTACCCGGTGTTAGTTTAGGTTGCCCAGTGGTCCATGGTGGTTACTTGAAGGGTAAAATAGGGTCATTGCCCTATTATTTAAAATAATGCATATTGTAACACCCCAAAAATTTGATTGGAGATAATAAATAATTAATTCGGGACTTTAAGGATGTCAATAATAAATTAAAAATAATTGTAAATAAATTTTGATAATAAGTGTATTATTTTTAGAAATTTAATACTTATCTATTTTATTGCAAAATTAATGAAAATTAATCAGGGATTTTATTTTGGATTATAAATCTTAAAAAAAAAAGATTCAAACAAAATTAATGATGAAGAAAATATCTACCATGATACGACTTTTTAATTTTGAAACTTGACATTTAGAAATAGGGATTTAATTGAAAAGAAGAACTTGTAGAGGGGCCAAAACTTAAATTTCATTAGTCCTTGTATATATATATGATTCTCTTCCCTTCCTACTAGCCTTAGCCGTCATCTATCTCTCTCCCATTCCTATTTCTTCGTCTCTCTCAAACAATTATCTTCTTCAATTCTTCTTCCATGACCCAACACATTTCTCCAAACACTCATGACGTCGCCAACCTCTCAGTTAGTGTGCAAAGACAGAAACAAGTAGTTTAGGTGAACCTTTTCTCTCTATTCTACTTTAATTTTGCTGATTTTTGGGAGTTGAGAGGGGTTTGAACGATTTTCAACGTTTAGGTACAATAATCAATTAAGATATTTGAGAGGGATTAGAATTATATACATTTGAACGAGAAAACTTTGTGGTTGTTTATGCTCATTGTTGCTCTATTTTCGATTCGATTAGGTGATAAAATTGGTTTTCTCTCTACTAATATTGCTTCTATTTTATTCGGCTTCTATACTGTGAAAAGTGATTGAAACTTTGTGAATATGGGGTTTAAATCAGAAATTATGTCCTTCTCTAGAATTTATTTTTCCATTTAACATTTCACTGAGCTATTGGAATCATAGTTAACTGTTCATGGTAACTGAATTCCAATTCTATTCATTTTATTGTGGCTGCAAGGGTGCATATAGAAATTGTTGCATTTCTTTATCCTTTTTTACAATCCTTTTGCTTTCTCAGTGACTGCTGTCATTTTTTTACTAAAAATCAGATATTGGAATGGCTCACCATTGGGCTTCTTGTTACTTGTAATACATGTCCGTAGAAAATGCAAGAGAAGTTGAGGAAGTTCATGTGATATTTTAGTTACTCTGTTATTTTACATTAAGCATAACTTGGTTGTTAGCTGGCTGCATTTATTGTTATTGTGCATATCTTGTTTGTTCGCTATTGGCGTATAATTTCAAGTCTTGATGTTAATATGTTGTTTGTCACTGTTGGTTTCCTTGAACTTCACCCTTATCCTTGACACATCTACATAGTCACTAATTTGTAATCTTGAATTGGTTGATGTTGTTGATTTAGAATAAATGATAGTAATTGAATGCATTTGTGGCTGATTGCAAAGAGGGATATTATTATTTGCTTTAATTGGTTTCTTTTGAGTTGATTGAGTGAATGTTATTGATGAAATTAAATAGATCTTTTGATAATTGAGAAAGTTGATTAGTGATTATTTGATTATTGATTTTTGATGATTGAGAGAATTATATGGCATATGATCTTTAATAAATTCTTGGATGGTTGTAAATATTTGTTTCATAAAATAGAGAATCAAAATGGTTTTAAGAATAGTGCAAATAAGAAATGGATTGGGTAGTATTATAGTTATAGGAACGAGAGAGGCGCTTATCATATGAGAAAATTTATTAATTCTCTACTATTACATGATGTAATAATAGGAGTGGATTGTAGTATGAATTTCGCAAGGCATCGAAAAAGAAAAGAAGAAAGTTGCGGATGTATTACTAAAAGATAATTGGCTGGAGAACAGGTAGCGGGTTATTTCAGTCAATAAAAAAAATAGCATGTTACAACTAATTATAAATTTTAAAATTGCTTCAGATTTTGATAGGGTTTATTTCAGTATTTATATTTATGTGGAGTACTCCAGGCATGAGGAGGGTCGCTCCCCCCATGTCATATTATTGAATTTATTTTTCTTAGAAAATCCTGTCAGGTGTGCCTACTATGAAAAGCGAATTTATTGCTATAAATAGTAGGTGGTGCAATAGGCACATGCATTATGTATTCTGCCTGTAACAAACATATTGTTAAGGTAGGGGCCCTGTATGAGTGTTTTACTAAAAGGTAGTATCACACCAACAGGAGCGCACTATCATTATCTGAGCAGTTTTAAAAGATATATGAATAAAATAAATTGCTATTAGACTCTCAACCGTATTTCAAAATGTTTTAAAAAGATATATGAATGAAATAAATTGCTATTGGGATTCTTTGAATCTCACCCCGTTTTTCAAAATGTTTTCAGAGATGCAGGGAGAAGGTTAAGTTGAGTGACATGGAAGCTTGCTAGGCCCTATGAATATTAGAAATAAATAGTTTGTAATTTGATTTTGTTATATTATGTAATAAGCTAAAAGCTTATGCTATACATAAGTAGGAAGCTATCACCTGAGATAGCCAATTTGTATTAATTGTAATGGTAGTAATATGTGTATTTATTTAAATAACGAAAATGAGTTCTAAATAGATGGACTAATTAAGGAAGTCATTTAATAAATTTATATCCACATGAATTTTGATAATTATATGACTTATTTATTAAAGCTCATTTTTTTTACAAAAGAAAGCTTATAAATAGTTCTAAATGAGAAAATTTATTTATCTATCCTTCAAAATAAAAAGTTTTAATTTATTCGTATTTTTGGGTTTCCAATAATATAATTGAGTGGTTATAAATTGATTAAATGATTATTATTTAGTAAGAAAAAGTCAGGTGTTACACATATCGGTGTTTTCCAGAAATGCCGGTATGTGTGAATATTATATTAATATGTATGACAAACATTCCGGCGTTTTTTTACTCTACCACGTTTTTGAAAATGCAACTATGTTGCTTTCCTACATACATCTTTTCGGCATTTCGACATAATGCAGTAGTGTCTTACGTGCATTTTGAAACGTCGAAAAGTGGCAAAAATAAACGTTTAAAATCAGCCTATTTATTGTGGTGTTAATTCATGTGTTCATTCTATCAGTATCGTCTAATTGAGACAATTATGGATGATCAAATTATCTTTTCTCCTAATGGCCTAATTCATTGCTACTTAGTCCATTGGAAAGGACATTCAGATTTGGATGTCACTTGGATCCCAGAGGAAGAGTTTCAACGTCTAGATCCTGCTTTTCTAGAAGCCAACAAAGTCTCTGTCACTCCAAAGGAGAGTTCTTTGAAGAAGGGGAATTGATAAGAAATATGGGAAGAAATACAAGAAGAGAAAATGATGTGTCTTCAAGTAGCAATATTTAAATACCTATTTTGGATAGTTATTTGCTAGTTTTCCAAGTTGTATTAAGTTGCTAGTTATCATTAGTGTGTGTCTAGTATTATATTATTATTTTGGTAAGTTATCTATTTCCATCTTAGATGAACAAGTTGTTAACCTTGTTCTATTTTAAATAGGAACTTTTGCTATTACTTGATCAATGAATAAAATATTATCCTTCGTATTCTCTCCTTGTCCCCCACGTTCTACCTCTCCCCTCATAAATAATTGTTTTGACTTCCCATCTCCCACCATGTTTCTTACTCTGTTTCCCCCCTCCCTTCTTTGCTTCCTAACCTAACTCAGATCCCAATGCTTGATAAGAATATTAGATGAGTGTTTTACATCACCTTTCTTGAAATCTACAGTTAGTATGTTATTGTTTCCCATTGTGGACATCGTAATCACAGCCCTGGTAGGACATGAAAAAGAAAAATTAAATTCCCCAATTGATAGAATCTGCAGCTCTTATGTAAACATACAAACATTAAAATCCACTTGCCGGCCAAAAATCCAACTACAAGAAATTTAAAAAACGGTAACCCACTAAGCATCATTGTGCATTATATTTGTGTGTGTGTATGGCCCTATTCATCTAACTAGCTTGTGGCTAAAAAAGTTGTGTTTCCATAACTGATGGCAGGAACGACAAAGAGGTATGCAGTGGTAAGTGGAGGAAACAAGGGAATAGGTTTCTCAATATGCAAGCAATTGGCTACTCAAGGAATCACTGTGGTAATGACAGCCAGAGATGAGAAGAAGGGTCTTGAAGCTGTTGACACACTCGCAAAACTTGGACTTTCCGATCATGTCTTTTTTCATCAACTTGACATCACCGACTCTACCAGCATAGCATCCCTCGCACATTTCCTTAAAACTCACTTTGGAAAACTAGATATCTTGGTAACTATAATCTGCATGTATTTGTTTACTCTCTTCGTAAGATGTCCAAATGATATTCTGAATTTGCATGATACTTCATACAAGTCGTGCGATAGAGACTTCAACACTATGGTGGCCCCAGTTTTTAGTATTCTCACATTTTAGGATATGTTTTTGGTTCAATAGTTATAACAAAATTTCATTACAATTTTGTGCTGGGAGAGAAACTAAAACACCAATGGTCGGTTTTGTACAGGTAAATAATGCAGCAACGCCTGGTGCAATTGTTGATGGTGATGCTTTGGCCAATTCTGGAATTGAGGTATGCTTTTGAAACCACTTGATTGTTTCATTGCAGCATCAAAAAAATTCATGAAGACCTCAATCAATTTAAGATACCATGTATCAATCGGTGGATGAAAAATTGAGCTTATGTCAACCTGGACAAAAAGAATAAATTGTAATAATATATTGATATTCACGGTAACAGAAGGGTATTCAAGTGGATTGGACAAAAATAGCTACAGAGAACTATGAGTTAGCAGAAGAAGCAGTTAGAACAAACTACCATGGTTCAAAAGAATTATGCACAGCCCTTATTCCCCTTCTTCAATTATCAGACTCTCCAACAATTGTGATGCTTACCTCCCTGATGGGAACATTGCAGGTATGTGTACATAGTAATTGGCCATTTGAAAATCTTAAATATTTGGCTTGCAAGAAGAAGAAATTAATGATCCAGAGTGTTTTAAATTTTTTCTAATGCTCCTATGCATGCGTGAGGTTGCAGTATCTACCAGAGGGAAGGTTAAAAAAAGTCCTCAGCGAGGTTGAAAGCCTGACAGAGGAGAAGATCCAGGACATATTGAAGCAGTTCCTAGAAGAGTTTAAAGAGGGAGTTTCATTGGAAAGAAAAGAGTGGCCGGCATTTATGTCTGCATATCATGTTTCAAAAGCTGCCTTGAATGGTTACACAAGAATTCTGGCAAAGGCCTACCCATCTTGGTGCGTTAATGTTGTTTGCCCTGGCTTTGTCAGGACTGATATGACCAAAAACTGTGGCCTCATATCTCCTGATCAAGGAGCTGAACCTGTTGTTAGGTTGGCCTTGCTGCCCAGTGGTTCTCCTTCTGGCCTCTTTTTCCTTTTGAACCAAGAGCATCCATTTTGATCAATCATTGTGATTTTATAGTTTTTACTCAAAATATGTGTCATATGTCCTCATTCTGAATTTTATAATTTAATGAGCCAATACAATAAGTTCATTAGTTTTCATATTACAAAGTTTATTGCTTAGTTTATTTTCTCTATTCATATGTTCTGTTTACATGTTGTTTATAATAATGATCTAAAATAATAAATTTGAGGCTTGCTATCTTCATACGTTATCTTACTCTCTGCATTGTGTATAAGATAGCCTCTCCATTTCCATCGTTTTTTTCAGTTGCTACAATCATAGAAATATTTAAATTTACAATAATTACTCAATAAATCTGACAAAGTAATTTAAAAAAAAAATTTGTTATCATTAAAACCATGGCATGTTAAGTTGAAGGGAGGGGAAGGAAAATTGGTGACGGAAAATTTTTTATGACTTGAATTTAAAAATTCTGAACTAAGATTAAAAGTTCTAAATTAATATTTATTATCCTTTTAATTTGCATCTAATTGTTTTTAAAATGTCAAAACTTCACTTCTTCAATTTTTAAAAATTGTATTTATAAAAAATTTTCCTTCCCCTCCTTACCCTCCAAGCCCCTCGTATGAAACAAACTGTAAATGGTAGGCTAAAAATAAAGGTTGGATCTTAATGGTTAGTACAAGTGTACAACTTATTATTAGTATTAAATAAAAACTATTTTGTCACACAATAATTGATAGTCAAAGATTTCAGGCTTTGTCTCTTACGAATAATCATTAAAAATACTTCATAATTACTACATCATGATTACTAAGTAAATTTGTCAAACAATACTTAATAGTGAATTTGAGAGAATGTATTAAATAACATGTAAAAAGATAGATGTAAAATAAAAGCTTTCAAAAATTTTAAGTTTATAAATAATTATATACTCCCTCCGTTCCTAAATATAAGATCACTTTGGCTAATTTGGAGAGATTAAGGAAGACTTTCCAATGAATTAGGATTACATGATCTTCCCAAAATACCTCTCACTTAAATTTAAAAGTCAAATAGGGATTTGGGAGAGAAGTGAGGGAGTTAAGAAGTATAGGGGTAATTTGGACCAAAATTGAGACAAAATAGAAAGTGATCTTATATTTAGGAACTTATCCACTTTCCCAAAGTGATCTTATATTTAGGAACGGAGGGAGTATAAATTAACAAGTGTTGATATTGTAACATAAATAAGTACTTTTTTTGACCAAATCATAAATAAATACTTAAACTATTATTCTTAAGCGGTGATTCTCGTTAGCACCTTTGGCAAAGAATAAAAGGAAAATTAATTTGAGGTCCCCACAAGGGACTTAATACTAGAAAAGTCCCAAAAGTTGGGAAAATTAATGTAAGGTCCCAAGAGACCTCACTTTAATATACTTGAAAAGTGAAAAGACAGTTTTGCCCTTAGCCTATTAACACTTGTCACATGTGCCCAGTAACTTGTCAAGGTTTGCCCAAAGAGTTGTCAAGCGTGCCCAGTAACTTGTCATTTTGCCCTGCCCATTAACTTAAAGAGTATTGGCCATTAATTTGTTACACATGTCCAACTAGTTGTCACATGTGCCCAGTAACCTATCAAGGTTTGCCCAAAGAGTTGTCAAGAGTGCTCAGTAACTTGTCATTTTGCCCTGCCCATTAACTTAAAGAGTATTGGTCACTAAGTTGTTACACATGCCCAACTAGTTGTCACATGTGCCCAGTAACTTGTCAAGGTTTTCCCAAAGAGTTGTCAAGCGAGCCCAGTAAGTTGTTACACTTTGACAAGTTATTAGACACATGTGACAAGTGTTATTAGGCTAGGGGCAAAAATGTCTTTTCACTTTTTAAGTAAATTAAAGTGAGGTCCCTTGGGACCCTACATTAATTTTCCCAACTTTTGATACTTTTCTAGTAGCCCTTGTGGGGGACCTCAAATTAATTTTCCCAAGAATAAATTTCCTTCCCGAAAATATTAGCAAAGCATATTAGCAAAGCATATCCCTAGGACGATTGATGAAGGTGCTGAAAGCCTTGTCAAGTTAGCACTGTTGCTATAAAACTTCAAGACTTTCCAAAACAAATGAACATAATTATTTTGAAAAGAAATTACATAATGATTTAGATATTAGATAGAAATATTTTTCCATTATTTTTTTAACGGACAACTATACAAGATTAAAGAATTATACATATATCAGTCACTCAATCATGTCAATTGGACGGCATATACTTACATAAAAAAATATCCATATAAAATCTTCCCATCCTTCCTACTAATATATATATATTCATTTTATTTTAGTGTATATAAAAATTTGAAAATTTATAATTATAAAGGAAAGTTAGAGAGAGAAGGTCTGACTTCTCTCTACACTTTTCCTCTTGGGGGATTTGCAGTTTAGTCCCTGGTAAGAGAAATTAATACTGGAAGGTCCCAATACATTCCAAAATAATTATAAAGTCCCAGGGGCCATTTCCTGCAATTGTTTGCTTAACTTCAATGACCATTTTGCACTCATTAAAGATGGTTGTCATCTCACTGGTCCCTACAGGGGGACTATGCTTTCATCTTATGAGGGCAAAATGGTCATTGAAGATAAGCAAACAATTGCAGAAAAGGGCCCCTGGGACTTTATAATTATTTTGGAATGTATTGGGACCTTCCAGTATTAATTTCCCTTTACTAGGGAGTAAACTGCAAATTTCCCTTTCCTCTTCCCAGTACCTCTTCGTGAGGGTCAGTCGCGCCTTGTGCGTGTGTTTCGTCTCCTACATCGAAGCGGCGTCCTCTAGGGGTGGTCGATGGCGGTGTTGGGAGTTCGCTCGTGGGCTGGGGGTGAACTAAAGGTGGTCAATGGTGGTGAAGGACATGGCCGTGGTTGGATCTCTGACCGATGGGATCAGCGGTTTTCCTGGTGATGGCGAGTTATGGAGGTCGGCGTTTTCGAAAGGAGCTTGGATGATGAGAATGGAATCTGGAAATGGAGCTGCCATGGTGGGGATGAAGGCCAAAGGAAAAGGGGTCCAGATCTGTGAGTCCTCTGAGGTTGCAGATCTAAAGCAATGGATGGAGGTGGTGACTCCAAAGCTGACTAGGATGGTGCTTGGCGGGGAGGCTTTTCTGATTTCTAGTGGCTGGACAACAGCCACCAAACCGCCATGAGTTTTGTTAGGGTTCTATCTGGGTTTGGGGGTCCTATGATAGAGCCTGTGAAGTCCTGGTTTCCCCGGTAGATGTTAGAAATAGGAAATGTGTTTTGTTTTTAAACTCTCTTATGTGTGTCCTGTTATATGTGTTCTTATCTGTCCTTGTGGGTTAATTTTGTTTGTGTTGAGTGTTGGCTACGTTCTTCGATGATCTTTATTCCGATGGAGTTTGTTTACAAATTTCAAAGGGCTTTTCACCTCCTTGGAGGTGAGAATGAAGCTGCTATAATGAAGCATCTGCATCAAAATCGGTGATCTCGGGAGAGCAAGTCCTTGGACAACCACCTTCTATTGCTTTATCATTCGGTCATGATAGAATGGAAGACTGACTCCCCCACCTTCTACCTGCATTGGTTAGGTATCGACATTAGTATCTTGAGTCTAGTTTGTTGTCATTTTAGTATGTTGTTAGCTAGTTTGCTTATGTTGATGTATTTTGGTCTGGGGCAATGGCGTCCTCTGTTGCTGCAGAATGCCATGTGTGTGTTTTATGTGCTTTGACTGACTGGGGCCTTAAGTGTATGTACTCTGTTTTATTGTTAATGAAATTACCATTTCGGCCAAAAAAATATATATATCCATTTTCGAGGAACCCGCTCGGACTTTACTGCTAGTATGCTAGTTTTTTATACAAGTATGTTCTGTTATTCTATTATTGACATTGTAAACATAGCTGAGACAGGAAACTAAAAAAAAATCTAATGCCCTGTTTGATAGAATTTAAACTCTTACATTATGCTTATAACGAAATGAGAGTAAGTAATCAAGGACGGCCAGGGATGGACAATGGTGAGGGAGATAGCTGACAATATTTTACAATTAATGGTAAAACAATCGTTTCATTTTTTTCCTAAATAAATACATATATCAATTATAAATTATCTTTCACAAAAGATTTATGAAAGATCCCAATTATAATTTCCCTAACTTTAATTTTTCCAAATCAAGATAGGAAATTAGACATTTAAGAGCCCAAAAGTACTCAAATTCCATATTTTATTTATAAAATCCTCCAATTTCATTGATTAACTCTCAAATCACCACTAAAATTATAACTAATTTTATTAAAGTTTTAGAGATGTTAAATGAATAAAATCGAAGAGAAAACTCCTTTAAAGGTCAATCAGAGAGGTATGAGTTTGGGACGGTCAAAGATTTTCACTCTAACATCTAACTTTTCATTACTATATAATAGCAATTTAATCAATTTATAATCATAAATATAATATTAGAAACCAAAATATACGAATACAATTAAATTTTTTAAAAAGATGAATAAATAATTCCCTCATTGAAAAACTATTTAAAATCTTCTTCTAAAAGATGAGCTCCAAAAATTACTTCTGTATAAAAAAAAAGATGAGCTCCAAAAATAACTCATACATTTATAGGATACTATTTAAAAATTCATGTGGATATAAATTCATTAAATAGAAAAATTTATGGCAAAGGTGCAAAAATGATACTAAATTTTACCCAAAATTGCGTTTTTAATACTAAAGTTTCGCGAGAAGCAAAAATATTACTCAACTTAGGTCCAGATGCGAATATAATATTTTCACTTGAGGAAAATAAAATTTAGATATTAAAAGACTCTTATACCCTCATTAAATTAAAATTTAATGAGGGAGTAATGGGGGTATAATAGTCTTTTCATATTTAAATTTCATTTCCCTCAAGTGAAAATATTATATTTGCACCTGAACCCCAAGTTAGATAATCTTTTTGCACCTCGCGAAACTTTAATATTAGAAACGGAACTTTGAGTAAAGTTTAATAGCATTTTTGCCACGTAGGATAAGAGCAATGGACCTAATTAATTTACCCTCCAAGTAACCATCCGGGAGCACTAGGCACCCTGAACTAACAACATGCATGCTCATATTTACACTCAAAGTAACCAAAGTGTTTAAAAAATACCCCGAGTGGACGGTCAATCACGTTTTACCATTAATCTGCCCATGTGGCCGCCACGTGGGTTAAATTTTTTCCACGTAAGATATGTCATGTGGGGCCCACATATAATAAAAAACAATTCCTCTCCTCTATCTTCATCACTTCCAAACAATCTCACCCCCTCCTCGCCCAAATATAGCCACCGCCCCACCCTGAGAGGAAATTGTTTTTTTTATATGTTAGCCCCACATGACATATCCTACATGACAAAAATTTAACCCATGTGGCGGCCACATGGGCAGATTAATGATCAAACGTGATTGAACGTCCACTGGGGTATTTTTTAAACACTTTGGTTACTTTGAGTGTAAATATGAGCATGTTGTTAGTTCAAGGTGCCCAGTGCTCCTGGGTGGTTACTTGGAGGGTAGATTTGATCCATTACCCTTATCGTACGTGGCAAAAATTTAACCCACGTGGCGGCCATATGGGTAGAATAACGGTCAAACGTGATTGACAGCCCACTCAGGGTATTTTTTAAACACTTTGGTTACTTTGAGTGTAAATATGGGTCTGCTGTTAGTTCAGGATGCCCAGTGCTCCTGGGTAGTTACTTAGAGGGTTGATTAGGTCCATTACCCTTTATAACAATACTTAATTCTATTAGGCTATACTTGATTATTGGCCTATCTAACTATAATTTTGTTTGTAATTAAGTAAATAAATATACCAATTATGTTTAAAACTAGTTGACTATCATAGACGATAATTTCCTACTTATGTATAATACAAAGTTATTCGCTTGTTATATGGTAATATAACAAAACAAATTAAAATACAAAAATCTATTAAATATTAGCATACATATGGTTTAGGAGACATCCCTGCTACTCAAACTATTCTTCTTCCTGCTCCTCTATAAAAACATTTTTGAAAACAATGAGATTCAAAGAATCTCAATACAAATTTATTTCATTCATCTAAGTTTTAAAGCTGCTCAAACAATGATAATGATATTCCTGTTAGTAAACACTCGTACAAGGGCCTTACTTTAATAATATATTTGTTACAGGTTGAATAATACATTTGCATGTGTCTATTGCACTACCAACTACTAATAGCAATATATTTGTCTTTCATAGTAGGCACACCTGACGAGATTTTCCAATAAAAATAAATAATAATTTGGCATAGGAGTTGTTACCCTCCTCATGGAGTACTCCATATAAATATAAATGCTAAAATAAACTCTATCATAATATAAAGTAGTAATTTAAAGTTTATACTTCCGCGGTCCATAATATAAGAACACAAAATTTGAATAGTTTTGGTCCAAAATATGAGATATCATCTCACATTCTCTCCTCATTTAATGCATTTTTTCTACTTTACCCCTGACTCTCTTTCATATTTATTAATGCTTATGTATTTCTCTCTTATAAAAGCAAACTCTAGACACCCAACTAACTTTTACATATTTAAGAAACATTTTTGGCTGTTGAACTCTTATATTTTGAACTAAAGGGAGTATTTTAAGCTCCAGCCAAATAATTCGTGATCTTTACAAATTTCTTTTACTCTTTTTCCTTCATATTTCTTTCTGGTACCTCTGTATATCAGCACCACTATATCTACTATAATTATTTAATGTATAAATTAATAATTTTGCTTATCTATGTATGTAAGTGTCTCTCACGATCCTATGCTATTTTACATTATACCCAATCCCCATTTTCAAAGTTTGACCAAAATGTGACTTATGTTAAGAACAACTATGTTATGGATCAAGGTTTGATCCCAAACTCAAATATGTAACAAAGGAGTACTACAGTTGATTGTGCATGAAATTTATATATTTTTATACCACTAAGCATGTGAAATTAGCATGTCAATTGGTCAAAAATAATAGGACTTAGATGTCATTTCATGTTGAGTCTAGGTTTGATGAGTTAGTTGCATTTTAATGATAATTGAGCACATTAGGCAACTAATTAAAACATTTTATATTTTATGGACTTGATATACTTCACATATTTCCTAATTTCCTATTTTAGGAGCAAAAGGAGGAGGATCATATAGAAGAACACAAGATCAAGACACATATTTGGAAAGTCCTATTTCAATTAGAAATAATTATTTCAAGGAATGACTATTCTCCAATTGTTTCCTAATCTTGATAGATGACTTCCCCAAGCAATCCTAGTCCTAAAAGGAGTGTAAAAACATGTTCATCACTTCCCCTTCATTATTTCCTATTTTGAGAGTGATTATCTTATTTTTAGGAAGATTTTGTGTCCCAAACCTTTCCTATATGCTTTGGGCATTCAATTTTGGAAATCATAGGCCAATTAGGATGGTTTTCAGTCATCTTTTATGCTACGTAAGAGGGGAGCACGAAAATAGTAACAAAATTTATTTTCCAAGCAATCTTCATTTAATTTTAGGAAAGTATTCTCATTTAGGCAATTATTGGTCTCCAACCTTTTCCTATTGGCTTTGGACAGTTAATAATGATAATTCTTGATCCCCAAGCATGGTTCATGATCACTTATTATATAAGGAGGAGGGGAGCACATATTTGGGACACTAACAACTACTCTCCTAGCAATTTCGCTATACTCAAGCACCTAATTCTCTCCATCTTTCTTCCATCCTTCATCCACCACCCAATTCCTTCATCCCCCAAAGGCTTAGCACAAAATTTCATCCCTTCCTCCATTGTCCATCATCACTTTCAACCTTCAACCATCAATTTCATGACATCTACATCCATTGATCGTGTGTTTGTGCTTTGTTCGATGAGCGGCTAAACCATTTGTGGGGAGTTCAATGGATGAAAGCAACCAGAGCTTCTAGTTCTTCAAGGGGGAGTTACTTGGTTTGTATACAACTCCTCAAGTCTGTAATGTAGTGGGCCTACCAGGCCCAGACTCTATTTCACTAATACTCCCCCTTAAATGAGAGGGTGGTGAAACCAAGATGAGTTTGTCACGTAAGGCAAGAAATCGATGTGTTTAAAATTCGCAGAAAAATAATGGGCCAAGCTTCTTGCACTAGTCCATTCAGTGTCTCCTTAATGTTCTTGGATCTTGCTCTTGTGATTGGTCCGCTTGGAATCTTCAAAGGATCATTTGAAGTTGAATTGTCTTCTTGCTGGATCTCATGATTCCCTCTCTCCTCAAAAGGATTCGTCCTCGAATCATGACCTGCATCAAAAGGAGATTGAAAGTAGCACTTACATTATATTCACCAGGCAAATCAATCTTATAAGCATTATCATTAATTCTTTCGAGCACTTGAAAAGGACCATCTCCTCTTGGAGCCAACTTAGACTTTCTATGAACTGGAAATCTTTCTTTTCTCATATGCACCCACACCCAATCTCCTGGTTCAAAAAGAACACGCCTTCTCCCTTTATTGGCCTTGAATGCATATTGTTCATTTTTCTTTTCAATTTGCTGTTTCACACGCTCATGAAGTTGCCTTACTATCTCAGCTTTCTTTTTCCCATCAAGACTTGCCCTTTCATCAATAGGTAATGGTGCTAAATCCAAAGGTGTTAGTGGATTAAAACCATAAACTATTTGAAAGGGAGAACAATCAGTAGATGAATGCACACTCCTATTATATGCAAATTCAATGAATGACAGGCAATCTTCCCAATTTTTCAAGTTCTTTTGAATCACAGTCTTAAGCAGTTAAGACAAAGTCCTATTAACAACTTCAGTTTGACCATCAGTTTGTGGATGACAAGCAGTTGAAAACAACAATTTAGTACCAAGTTTACCCCCACAAAACTCTCCAAAAATGACTCAAGAATTTTGTATCCCTATCAGAAACAATGGTTCTAGGAACACCATGAAGTCTAACAATCTCTTTGAAAAACAAGTCAGCAACATGTGTGGCATCATCAGTTTTATGACATGCAATGAAATGAGCCATTTTTGAAAATCTATCAACAACCACAAAGATGGAATCCATACCTCTTTTTGACTTAGGCAAACCTAACACAAAATCCATTGATATATCAACCCAAGGTTCACTATGCACTGGTAATGGTGTATACAAACCATGTGGCAAGACTCTAGATTTAGCCCTTTTACATGTTATGCACTTAGAACAAATTCTTTCTACATCATGTTTCATTTTAGGCCAAAAGAAATGTTCATGCAAAATTTCCAGTCTTTTTCACACCAAAATGACCCATTAATCCTCCCCCATGTGCTTCCCTCACAAGCAATTCACGCAAAGAACATTGAGGAACACACAATCTATTTTCTCTAAATAAGAATCCATCAACTCTATAAAACTTATCACATGACCTCTTTTCACATGCAAGAAACAATTCAGCAAAATCAGCATCACATGCATACAAATCCTTGATATGTTCAAAACCAAGCAATCTAGTGCTAAGAGTAGATAGAAGAGTATACCTTCTAGATAGTGCATCAGCCACAACATTTTCCTTACATTTCTTGTATTTGATGACATATGGGAATGTCTCAATAAATTCTAGCCACTTTGCATGCCTTTTGTTCAGCTTACCTTGACCCTTAATGTGCTTCAAAGATTGATGATCAGTGTGAATGACAAATTGTTTAGGCCAAAGGTAGTGTTGCCAGTTGTCCAATGCTCTTTTGAGTGCATAAAGCTCCTTGTCATAAGTTGGATAATTCAACGCTGCCCCATTAAGCTTTTCACTAAAATAAGCAATTGGCTTTCCTTCCGTGATATTGTTGACAGCTCTACAATCAATGCACATCCTCCAGGTTCCATCCTTCTTTGACACTAAAAGAACAGGAACTGCACAAGGACTCAAGCTTTCTCTCACATATCCCCTTGCCATGAGATCTTCCACTTGCTTTTGAAGCTCTTTTTCTTCATCTGGATTGCTCCTATATGCTAGCCTATTAGAAATTGTTGCTCCAGGAATGAAATCAATTTGATGTTCAATTCCTCTAATGGGTGTCAAGCTATGAGGAACTTCTTCAGGGAACACATCACCAAATTCCTGCAACAAAGAACCAACAACACTAGGAAATGAAAGGTTATTGTCATTAGTGTTCAAAAAGGACTCCTTGTAAGCACTCCTCACTTCACTCTCTATAGCATAAAAACTCATTTTCTTCTTTTCCTCTTTTCTCTCTTCCTTTTTTTGAATTTCTTTTGAACTCTCAAACTCTCTCTTTTTCTCACTCTCTTTTCTTTTTGATGTATCGCTCTCATTTCTCTCATTTTTTTGATCACTCTTTTTCTTATCTCTTTCTCTTTTGATCTTGATCTGATCCTCATGGACTTGCTTTGGAGTCAAAGGAACAAGTGTAATGGGTTTCACAAACGAATATCTATTTTTGACCCCATCTTTCTTCACTTTTCTATCAAACACCCAATCTAAATATGCTTTAGGATCACCCCTTCCTTGGAAAGCTGAAATTTTCATTTTTATGTTTCCAAGGTTTCCATCCAACCTCTTTCTATCTTTCTGATGTCTTCTTCCATGCCTATCTCCTCTATGCCTGTTCCTTTCCCCTCCATAACCATATTCAAATTCAAATTCCCCCTCACTATTATTTTCAGAATTTGACGCACCCATAAAAACCTCTCTTCGCCTTTCATGCCTTCTAGGTGGTCTCTCCCCTTGTAAATTTGCAATGGTCTCATCCTGCCTATCCATCCTATCCCTTATCTTTCCAAAAACCACTTCCAATCGTGCAAATTGTTGTTGTATTTGCCTCATGTTAACTGCTGCATTCCTTGAATTGTTGTTACCATTGGATGTTTCACCTGCACTAGACATTGTAACTCAAAAAAAATGTTAGTGAACTGAAAATACCTCACAAATTCCTCACGTGTTTCCCTCAACAATGTCACTCTACACTCGTGTTTCACCCTTTTTGGCTTTTAACTAGATGTATAACACTCTTGCTTTTTTCCACTCTCAGTTCCCTCTTGAGGCTCTTTAAAGAACTAAGCAATTTAATCAAATCTTTCACAACTTGTGGAATCAACACAACACTTAGAAACTTTGGATATCAAGAGAGTGTAACATGTAGAACAAAGGACAATTTCAATAGCACAATGACACAAATTGCAAGAATTGATTTTTCTTGGTATGACTACACTTGTTAAGAACAATCTCAACACAACAATTGCAATAATCCTTTCTTTCACTGTTTTTTTTACTCTTCTTTTTTTTTTCTCTATTTTTTTTGCTTCCTTTTTTTTGCTTCTTTTTTTCTTTTGCAACCAAACAGAATTTGAACCCAGTAAATTGAAATATCACAGAATCAAAACAAATAAAACAAACAGAATTTCCAAGCCAAATGAACCCAGAAAATTTCAGAAAACGCTTCAAATTGAAACGACTCTAACTAGCGAACGAAACGTCGGATTGGGACGATTCAAAAACGAGAAGAAAGATCAGATTCTGAACTACCAAAATGACATACTACACGTCACGAAACTCAAAGGATAAGTCGACGAACAAACAGAAACAATTACGACCTAAAAAACATAATCAGAAAAGATGAAAAGACACAAAACAATCAACAAACAAGAACACAAAGAACCTGAGTTTAGATCTGAAGCTCTAATACCAAGATGATGCTAACCCACCAGGGATAAACCAGGACCCACAACAATCTAAGATGAACACAACCACAAGAAAGCTAAACAAAGGTAAGAATGATCCACTTTAACCCTTGAGCACGGAAGAACAAGGACCCGAAGTGTTGGAAGACGCCACAAGGTTGATCAATCCTTGATAAGTCTATTAGTTCAATGAAGAACCCTAGAGAGAAACTCTCTCAACAAAGTGCTTAAAGCAACTTCTAATTCTCAAATTCAAGTCAGCCTTCAAAAGAGGCTTACAATGTATTTATAGGTTACAAACAAGCAAAGTTTAACCTAAAATTCGCACAAAAATAATGGGCCAAAATTAACAAGTGTTTAAAGCCCAAAATTACATTATTTAAGCCCAAATGAAGCTTCCCATGTGTAGCTCTTGGTCCAAGCCCTTTAATTTGATGTCTTTGAGCCCAAAATATGATCAACATCTCCATGTTCAGCGCAAATAACATTTGTGACGTTTTTAGCATCTTTATTTTCAATTGTTGAACCAATTGTCATTTGCTTTGCCCAAGCTTCTTGCACTAGTCCATTCAGTGCCTCCTTAATGCTCTTGGATCTTGCTCTTGTGATTGGTCCGCTTGGAATCTTCAAAGGATCATTTGAAGTTGAATTGTCTTCTTGCTGTATCTCATCAATATAGTGCATTTCGGATTTCATGTAGTTTTAGGTTGCATTTTTGCATTGATAAAATTTGAAAAAAAACAAAAATATTGTTCTTGACGATTTGGATTGCTTGCACACACATTTATTCCTTATCTACTTGATTTGGTGGTGGGAATAATTCGAGGAGACATAGTAAACAAAAACCTGTGAGACAAATTTTCAAGCCCTAGAAGAAATTATCAGAAAAAATCTCACAACACATCATCCAATGAAATCAATTCAAAACCCAACAAGCAAAAATAACATCGAAGGCTAAAAATAGGTCAATTCTGAAGCCGACAACAATAAACTACATACCAAAACAAAAAAAAAGCGAAAAAATAAAAATGGGTATTGAAAAAGTGGAAACCTTGATCACTAAAGTAGACTCCATGGGGCTTAAACAATGAAGTAAGGGGGAAAATAGTGAAATATGATGAGATGAGAAAGTGATGTCCTAGTGAAATATGTTCAGTTAAAAAAAAAAGATATAGTGAAATATGGGAAGGGGTAAGGCGAAAAATATGGTGTAGTTTGATTTGGTTTAAGTGTTAACGTTAACACAGTTTTCTTTCGTGCACTTAGTTTTCTTTGTTTTTTTTTGAGTATATAGTTTAAATTTCTTGCGAATAGACGAATGTTTAATATGAGCCCTTACAATCTATCTCTCGAGTTCAGATATTGTTCAAGTTAAGGGTGTAATTTGTTTGTTCAAGTTTTAGTTTCTCATGTCACCATTGATGCTTGTGAGTTTCATTCACACAACCCTCACACATCACTTTCTAGTGGCAATTATGAGGTTACATCCATCCATCATCATCACCATTTCTCCACCCATAGTTCACATCCCAAAAATTTATGGTTTGGTTTTCGAGTTCTTTTGCTTCTCTTTTAAGTTATTTCACTAAAATCTCATAGTTTTCTTCATCGTTTGTTTTTCACCCACATCTTGACCTTTGAATAAGGAAATTTCATTTTCCTGAATTATTAATCCTCTAATTTGTATACTTGGAACATTCTAAGGGTTTTGAAAATAGTACTATTATATATCTTATATGAGTGAAGGGGCAAAACTAGCCACCGTAATTTTCCAAATGGACTACTTTGACACTCGTAAATTGGATGGTGCAAAACCGGACATCGTTAAGTTGAAGCTAGAGGTTAATGAAGGTGGGCCCCACGCCAACACTCACGTCTGTTAGCTTCAACTTAACGGCGTGACTAAATTTGTCCCATTTTACTTTATAATGTCCGGTTTTGCACCATCTAATTTACGGGTGCCAAAGTTGTCAATTTGGAAAATTACGGTGGCTAGTTTTGCCCCTTCGCCCATCTTATATTCTTATTTGCATTCTCCATCCTACTTTCTTTCTTTCGTTTTTTTTGCCAACTTTTTTGAGGATTGTGCGATTCAGAAAATATATATCCCTTCTCTTGAGTAAGCTCACATGTGTTGTTTGATTTCTAATTGAGAAAATTATATTCACCTTATATGTCTTAAATATATTTTGTTCCAACTTGAGATTTTGATTATTTTAGACCTTTATCATTGTGAGTCTATGCTTTGTCCAGGAGTACAAAGGTTATAGTGTGGGGCAAGGTTGTCAAAATCGTGAGTTTAAGTAAACTCGTGGGAGGGACCTAGAATCGGAAACTTAGAATCGTATCGTAGACTAGTAAGAGTTTACCTTTTTTAATAATTAATTTTCATAATTAAAATCAAATGATAAAAATGATAACAAATTATTTTAGGCATTTTTAAAATTCAGAAATTAAAATTAAAGAGATTAATATTCAAATAATTGACTTTAAATCATCAACATTCAAAAACTATCATGCTTAACTTAAAAAAAACTAAAGCTAACAAATATAGGATGGCTGAAATCAACATTTAGATCAACACCAAATTATTGGATTTTCCATATTCTCACCAAAGGTTGGCTCATTCTCTCTTGATACAACTAATAAAATAATAGTCAACTCTTTACAACTATACAAGCACAGTTAGGAAAAAGGACAAATAGCTTTTACATGCTCTTTTAACTCTTTATATTGCATTTTTCTTTCTACACATTTTCAAATCTGAACCACATACATACAACTCATTATTTTAACAAGAAGTAGAGCTTTAAATTCAAAATAAAATTAAATAGTTAGATAGCAGAAGAGAAAGTAAGGCACCCCACTTATATACACTCCCTCAATAACTCATGATTTTTTATTTTTGGTCTGATCAAGGAGTCATTGTTATACGAGTTACAACAAATAAACGCCACTTACATATACTCCCTCAAGGAGTCATGAACTCATGGTTTTTCTTGGTCTGATCAAAGAGTCTTGGTTGTACAAGTGCAACAAATAAACTAATAAAATAATGAGACCAAAAAGTAATATATAAAGCTAAAATGAGTATAGGACAATAGTACAATACCCCCTTACCTCTATTCTGCAATGTCAGACTAAACCCACTTCTACACGGTTACTTCCCCACACAAATTACAAACTTATTTTAAAAAACAACATAAAGTACTTCTTTTATTTTTACAAAGTAAACCAGCTCAAGTAAGCTTTTTACAAGTTCTCAGTCTTCTTTCTGAAATGAACGAGCTTCTTCTTCAGTACTTCTTCACCTTCTTTCTATCATCTTCTTCAACTACTTTGAACCAGCAACGAAGATGTGCTCTTTCTGAAAGTCTGCATCTACCTTCAGAATCAGAGGCTCAAGAAAGAACAAATAAAGGGAGATCTTGTTAAAGAATATTGGGGAAGCAGCCGCATGAAGTCTAGATATACTCTTCATCTAGGGCAGGTTATATAAGTATTGTGTATTTTATGTGTAAATTTACACTAGATTTTGTTTTTATTTTAGTTTTTATGGGTTCCAGCCTTCTGATTTTTTGGTTTTGGCTTTTATATATCTAACTCGGTCAACTCGGTCTTGGAACGGCGAGTTCAACGAGTTTGACCGAGTTATGACCGAGTTCGACCGAGTTTGTGTGGAGAACGAGTTTGTAAGCGAGTTAACACGATCTCTTAAGCTATAAACGCAAACTCGCTAGACTCGGCAGGTTGACTCGCGATTTTGACAACCATAGTGTGGGGGAATGATTGTGCATGAAATTTATATGTTTTTATACCACTAAGCATGTGAAATTAACATGTCAATTGGTCAAAAATAATAGAAATTAGACGTCATTTCATGTTGAGTATAGGTTTGATGAGTTAGTTGCATTTATTGATAATTGAGCATATTAGGCAACTAACTAAAACATTTTATATTTTATGGACTTGATATACTTCACATATTTCCTAATTTCCTATTTTAGGAGCAAAAGGAGGAGAATCATATAAAAGAACACAAGATCAAGACACATATTTGGAAAGTCCTATTTCAATTAGGACTAATTATATCAAGGAATGACTCCTCTCCAATTGTTTCCTAATCTTGATAGATGACTTCCCCAACCAATCATAGTCCTAAAAGGAGTTCAAAAATGTGCTCATCACTTCCCCTTCATTATTTCCTATTTTGAGAGTGATTATCTTATTTTTAGGAAGCTTTTGTGCCCCAAACCTTTCCTATATGCTTTGGGCATTCAATTTTGGAAATCCTAGTCAATTAGGATGATTTTGAGTCATCTTTTATGCTACATAAGTGGGGAGCACAAAAATAGTAACAAAGTTTATTCTCCAAGCAATCTTCATTCAGTTTTAAGAAAGTATTCTCTCATTTAGGAAATTCTTGGTCTTCAACTTTTTCCTATTGGCTTTGGACACTTAATAATGGTAATTCTTGATCCCCAAGCGTTGTTCATGATTACTTATTATATATGGAGGAGGGGAGCACATATTTGGGACGCTAACAACCAGTCTCCAAGCAATTTCACTACACTCAAGCACCTAATTCTCTCCATCTTTCTTCCATCCTTCATCCACCACCCAATTCCTTCATCCCCCAAAGGCTTAGCACAAAATTTCATCCCTTCCTCCATTGTCCATCATCACTTTCAACCTTCAACCATCAATTTCATGGCATCTACATCCATTGATCGTGTGTTTGTGCTTTGTTCGATGAGCGGCTAAACCATTTGTGGGGAGTTCGATGGATGAAAGCAACCAGAGCTTCTAGTTCTTCAAGAGGGAGTTACTTGGTTTGTATACAACTCCTCAAGTCTGTAATGTAGTGGGCCTACCAGGCCCAGACTCTATTTCACTAATACTCCCCCTTAAATGAGAGGGTGGTGAAACCAAGCTGAGTTTGTCACGTAAGGCAAGAAATCGAGTAGAGCACCTAGAGGTTTAGTCAAACAATCTACTAATTGATCTCTAGTAGGCACATAACGAATAGTAAGAGTTTTGGCAAGCACATGAACACGAATAAAATGTACATCCAATTCAATATGTTTTGTTCAGATAATGTTTTGCATGAAAAACAGGATTTGATGCAAGAGCTGCTGCACTAATACTGTCTAACCAAATAATAGAAGGTAGCTTGGCAGGAAATTGAACTTCACGAAAAACAGATTGTATCCACAATAATTCAGAAGCATTATTTGCAAGTCCACTATATTCAGATTCTGCAGAGGACCGAGAAGCCACACATTGTTTCTTGGATGACCAAGAAATAAGAGAATCACCTAAAAATACAAAGTAGCCACTTGTAGAACGACGATCATCTGGACAGGATGCCTAATCAGCATCTGAGTAAGTTGTTAGAGCATGATATGATGAGGAACGAAGTATAATACCATGAGTAATTGTTCCTTTCAAATATCTCAATAATCTTTTCACTGCTTGCCAATGAATAACAGTAGGAGCACTTAGAAATTGACTCAATTTACTAACACAATAGCATATATCAGGTCTAGTATTCACCAGATATTGCAAGGCTCCTACAGTGCTTCTATATAAGGATGGATCATGAAAAGGATCATTATCATTCAAGGTCAGAGTACGTCCAATAACCATAGGAGTAGGACATGAAGCACAAATTTGCATACCACATCTTGCAAGCAAATCAGAAATATACTTTTGCTGAGATAAAATAAAACCACGTTTATCTCGGTGAATTTCAAAGCCTAGAAAATAATGCACTGGACCAAGATCCTTGAGAGCAAACAAAGCATTGAGCTTGACTATAAACTTTGAAATACTAAAAGTATCACTTCATGTTATCAGTATATCATCCACATAAATCAACAGAAATAACACTTGTTTTTTATCCTTATAGTAAAACAAAGAAGGGTCAGTTTTATAGTTATAAAACTTTCATCCCAACAAGGTAATATGAAGTCTATCATACCATGCTCTTGGTGCCTATTTAAGTCCATACAACGCCTTTGATAGTTTACACACATAATGGGGTCTTCGAGGATCTACAAACCCTTCAGGCTAAGACATATACATTTTTTCAGCCAAGAAACCGTTCAAGAAAGCATTATTAATATCAAGTTGTCTCACATCCCAATTAAAACAAGAAGTAATATTAAGTAGAATCCGATCAGTTGTAATTTTTACTACTGGACGAAAAGTATCACCAAAATCAATACCCATCTCTTGAAGATAACTTTTCGCTACCATTCGGGCCTTTAGTCTTTCAACACTTCTATCAACTTTAACCTTGGTTTTAAACACCCATCTACAGCCCACAACATACTGCAAAGGATTAGGAGGTACAATGATCCATGTATTATTTTTAATAAGAGCATCATACTCTAGTTGCATAGCCTTACGCCAACCAGAATCTAGTACGGCTTGTTTAACTGACTGAGGTTCTCTTGGAACATTAGAAACAGCTACACCAATAAAAGGAGTTTTTGGTTTGAAAATTCCACTTTTAGACCTAGTTTTTATGGGATGAACAGATGAAGAACTAGGATTAATGGGAATTACAGAGGTGGAATCATTCTCACGTTCAACATCAGATACACTAGGAGAATGTTAAAGAGAAATAGGCATCTCAGAACCAGGACTGTCATCAACATCTAAAGATACATCAGTAGATTTTGCAGAATATTGAGAAACAACAAGCACAGGATTAACACTATAGTAGGAGAATGAGACTCTGATTCTGAAGCTGATTTCATAAAAACAGAAGAATAGGGAAATTCCTCTTCATCAAAAATGACATGTCTTGATATAAAAATTCTTCCAGATAAACTCAAACATTTATATCCTTTATGGCTTGCACTAGGACCCAAATAAATGCATTTCTCATATCTGTATTGCATTTTATGACGATTATATGAACACAAGCAAGGAAAACATGCACAACCAAACACACGAAAAGAATGAATCAGGTTTCTTCTTAAACATTACCTCATATGGAGTAGACTGTAACAACACAGTAGGCAAACAATTAATAATATGTGTAGCCATTGAAAAAACATTCCACCAAAATTTCAAAGGCATACAAGCTTGTGCCAACAGACTTAATCCACACTCTACAATATGTCTATGTTTTTGTTCTACACGTCCATTCTGAGCTGAAGTATAAGGACATGAATGACGAAATATAATTCCAGAATCATCCACTATTTTTTGAAACACTCGAAATTCTCCTCCACAATTACTTTGTAACACTTTAATTTTCTCTTCAAATTGATTCTCTGCCATTTTCTTGAATTGAATTAAAACATTAAGCGCTTCTAATGTAGCACGCAAGGGATAAACCCAATTAAATCTGCTGAAATCATCAACAAAACAAATATAATATCGATATCCATCAACAGAAACAGTAGGAGCTAGATGTAACATCACAGCGCCTCGCTCTCGAAATTGTCCGCTTTGGGGAATCCTCACCCCTCACGGTTTTAAAACGCGTCGAGAGGGGGAGGTATCCAGGTAAAGTCCCACATCGGCTGGGGAGGAGAACGAAAGGTGCTATATATAGGCCTGGATACCTCCCCCTCTCGACGCGTTTTAAAACCGTGAGGGGTGAGGATTCCCCAAAGCGGACAATTTCGAGAGCAAGGCGCTGGGATGTTACAGATGGTATCAGAGCCAGGCTCGGGTCGGTGTGCCAGCGAGGGCACTGGGCCCCAAGGGGGGTGGATTGTAAAGTCCCACATCGGCTGGGGAGGAGAACGAAGGGTGCTATATATAGGCCTGAATACCTCCCCCTCTCGACGCGTTTTAAAGCCGTGAGGGGTGAGGATTCCCCAAAGCGGACAATTTCGAGAGCGAGGCGCTGTGATGTTACAGATGGTATCAGAGCCAGACTCGGGTCGATGTGCCAGCGAGGGCGCTGGGCCCCAAGGGGGTGGATTGTAAAGTCCCACATCGGCTGGGGAGGAGAATGAAAGGTGCTATATATAGGCCTGGATACCTCCCCCTCTTGACACGTTTTAAAACCGTGAGGGGTGAGGATTCCCCAAAGCGGACAATTTCGAGAGCGAGGCGCTGGGATGTTACACTAGACCCCAAAGATCCGTATGAATAAGATACAAAGGTTTAACAGCCCTTGAGGTTGAAGTATTAAAGGAAGGGCATGTGCCTTGCCAAACTGACAGGCATCACAGAAATGAGAGACACCATTTTGTCCTAACAAAGGTATATTACAAGAATTCAACACCTTTTTGACAGTATTTATTGATGCATGACCTAAACGTCTATGCCACTTATCTATTACAGATAGAAAAACACTAAAAACTTCAGATTTTCTAGACTTGGAAGCAGGAGGAAAGAAAGGTCATTGCGCCATTTTGTACAAGCGATTAAGTTTTTTCCCTTTGATCTGTGATTTTGCTTGTCCTTCACAAGACAAGAAGAGGAGTCAAACTCAACTACAACATCATTATCATTTGTTAATTCAGCAACACTCACAAGATTCTTCTTAATATTTGGCACAACTAAAGCACGATTCAGAGACAAATTCTGTGAAGAATTATGAAAAACAGAATGTGCAGATTTCTCAACTTTCAGTTTATGACCATTACCAATAATAAGTGTACCTGATTCAGAAGTACCAGGAACATCATGATGTATTATATGGTTAGTTGATCCGTTATCCATGTACTAGTCAGGGTCCTCTAAAGTACATCATGATGTATTATATGATGTATTATATGATTCAGAAGGACATGCAAAATAGGCAGCAGATTCATCTTGTGTATTTGCAACATATGCAGATGAGTTATATTGACCATTAGATCTTGAATCACTTTGACCTTGATAAGACCTATCAAACCTGTAGAAACACTGAAAATCAGTGTGACCTTGACAATTACAAACTTGACAAGTAGGTTTAGATCTTCCACCTCTAAAACCTCCACCGCCACGTCCACGGTTTTCACCTCGTTGTGAACGTTGGCCATTAGTGAAGTTATTAAAACCACGAGAGCCTCCATTGTGATTGTTAGAGTGAGCATAATAGAAAGATTTACCACCAGTATCACCAGAATTAGAGCTAACAGCAACATTTGCAAAAGATGCACTCACAGAATTCACAGAGTTAAGGTGTTCAAGGTGTTTCTCAAAAGTAAGTGAGAATGCATATCAAACCAGGTGAGATTGTCTTTATCAGACAAATACACAACTATTGGTGTATATTCTGAATCTAAACCAGCAAGAGTTTGTGTAATCAAATCAGCTTCAGATATCGGACTACCAGTCATGGTAAGGTTGTCCGAAATTGATTTCATACATGACCAATACTCAGTTATAGTGCTAGAACCTTTTCGAGTTCTTTAAAGCTCATACCTGAACGTTGTGATCCTTGACCTTGAGGTAGCACTCATAAGGTCAGTAACTGCTTTCCAGATTTCTGTGGCAGTTTTACAATTGAGAAAATCTTATGCAACTTCAGGCATCATCGTACTTAACTGCTCTCCCTCACATTCCCCTAGCCACTCTTATTCCCCTAGCCACTCTCAATCCCCTAGCCACTCACACTCCCCCAGCCCCTCTCCATCCCCCACTCACACCCCTCCCTTAAACTTTGACACCCACACTTCCTCACCTCCACCTTCACCACCCAGATATGGCCCTGAGCCTCCTCCCACCATTCCCTCCTCTTCCTCCTCCCTGGCACTCGCCCTCTTTGATGATGCCAAAAGGGGGAGATATATGCTGACTCAACCCTCTCTATGGCTAGACGAGGATGTTGCCGCTGCTCTCCGCCGGGCCATGGACATGAAACGTATGGGCAGTGCAGAGAGCCTAATCCGTGGAGAAGCCATTCGATTCATGCGCCATCAGCAGTCCTCCAGCAAAGAGGCGAATCTTCAGATGATTTTGGTCGATCAGCCTGCTGAGGCATCTCCTGCTGAGCCCTTGCCATCCGCTGAGCCATCAACTCCCTCTGAGCCTACACGTAATATCCTTGAGGAGATTATGATGAAGTATGGGTACAAGAGGCCAGAGCCGCCAGTGATAGTAATAGCCAAGCCAATTCTTCCCTCTGCACCTGTCCCTCCTCCAATCAGCTTCACTAAGGCAAGGGTTAAGACTGTGGCTAAGAAAAAGGTCGTTTCCTCCCCTAGTGCATCCTCAGAGAGTGAAGAAGAGTCCATTGTTGCTCCTGAGGATACTGAGACTGAAAGGGTGGCACTGCAAGGGGAAGCCTCTGAGCCTCAGTCATCCACCCAAGAGCAAGCTCAGACTGTACATAGTGAAGTCCCACCAGAAGTGGTGGTCAAGCTAGAGGTGGAAGACATGACACCAGAAGAGTTTGAGTGCTATGGTAACACAGATAGACTCACATATGAGCAACTCTTCGTTCTGGATGCTGAGAGGGCTCATGCTAAGGATCTTCAAGAGAAGAAGGGAAAAGGGAAAGCAAAGACAACTCTATCTCGACCTGTCAAGCTTGATAGAACTACTTTGATTTAGACTATTCAAGAGTGGTTTCTGACTTGCTCAGGAATTAAAGAAAGATTCTAAGACGAAGTCATTGATGAAACAGAGGAATCACTCGCAGAAGCATTTGAGGACACCATTGATGAAACCCTAAGATGAGATTCCCAAAATCGAAAGTATCGCTCTGATACCAAGTTAGAAAACAGAGAGAAATGAAATGTAGCTCTTAGACTTCTTAGTCATCTGAGGCTTTAGCAATTGTATTTATACTTAGATAATCATACAAAAGATAGGCCAATAGGAATCTGCCACGTGTACAAGTATGCTATCTAATTAGTAATTACAACAAAACATAACTTAACTACAGCTGTATACAACTCCTCAAGTCTGTAATGTAGTGGGCCTACCAGGCCAAGCCTCTATTTGACTAATAATTCAAAACAACACTAGGGGTGGCCCCGCGCGTGGCGCGGGTTACCCGTTTGAAATTTTTTTTACAAAATTTGATTTGAAACATAAGCTTTATATGGTTGTTCTTAAGTTTTTTAGTAATAAATTCAACAATTCTTTTGGTATATGTGAATTTTTTAAAAGTAGGAATCATAAATAAGAGTGTTGATGGAAAATACTATTGATCCATGATATATTTAATGATCCATTCAACAATTTTCGGCATGTATAACATTATTAAATGTAGACTTTTTATGTCAAAGAAATTGGTTAGTCTCCTATACTATTTATAGTTAAGTTTCCAAGTCAAACATGAAAATAAGTCATTAACATAACTCATCAAAACAATCATTAAGTTTTGTATTTAAGTTACTATTCTAAAAAAATATAACTATCATTCCATTCTTAAAATGAATTGAGGGAATATACCCTCTGGGCTCAAAATACTTGTGTGCAACAATCTTCCTTCATATTTCTAGGCTCCAATTCAAGCTTTGATTAGAGCTCAACTTTCATATGGGATAGCTGACTTGAACTTGTGCATTATACCACATAAATAATAAAAAAAAAGTCATAAGTAGAATCAAATGTTAGAATCTTAAGTTTTGATGAAGACTAAAATATGAAAGAATTAGGATAAAATAGAACCCCAAGTAAGAGTACAACTGGATGCGGAATCACTTCCGGATGGATTAGGACTAGCGCTCACGGATGAAAGACTCATCCCACAGCGGAAGCAAGTAAGTCACTAAGTCAGAACTCAGTCTAGAATGTTGAAATAACAAATCCTTAAGACTAAGTTAGGACACAACCGGATGCAGAATTGCTTCCGGAAGACTTAGAGTAGAATTAAGTGACTAGCGCTTACGATTGAACTAGTCATCCCTGAGCGTCAGTGTATATATCACTAAGTCATAACATAGTTCTAGTAGGAGTGCATCCGGTAGCAAAATTGCTTCCGGTAGCAAAAGAGCTTCCCATAGACAAAAGAACTCCCACTGCATGTGACTATGTGTTAATATTGTTGGACTAACGTTTAAGTGCAGAACTAAGTGTTTTGCTTCCGGATGTGGACTTGCTTCCGGTAGCAATCAGAATGTCAGAACGTACAACAGTCCAGAAGTCAGAATACTTTTGTCAGAGCAGAGTTGTCAGAGTTGCTTTTCAGAGATAAAGTAAGTCAACCCTGCTGAGCATTTATGGAGCATTAATGGACCCAACGGTAACAAGGGTTTAACGGCAATATTCAAACGGGATTGTTACCTACCAAGCATGAGGAGTATGAGAAGATGCTATATAAGGAATTACTTCAACATTTATGAAGGTTACCTAAGAACTGCGTCGAACATAATCTGCAAAATCATTCAAGAATTCAAAGCTCATACTACCCAAAAAACAAGAGAGCACTTATTGCATTGAGAGTTTATTTATTATCCATCTTGTACTTTTTGTAATCAAGTCTCTTTAGTTGTTGAGAGTATTCATTGTACTTAAGTGAGTAACATTATTTGTTCTTTGAGAGAACTAAGTAGAAAATCCTTTGTTTAAAAGGTTGAACCCTTACAAGTAGTAAGGGGGAGCGAGTCTGTTTGTAAGGTTGCAAGTGAGCCCGTAAAACTTGTGGTTGTAAAAGGTTGCAGGTGAACCCGTTGTAAAACCTGTGGTTTAGTGGAACTCAATCTGGGTGATTGAGAACTGGACGTAGGTCAAGAGTTGGACCGAACCAGTATAAAAATCTTGTGTGTTTTTATTTTCTGATTTTATTTGGTAGCACAATTCACCCCCCCCTCTTGTGCATCCTCACTTTCAACCTTGTTAGGCCAAATGAAAAACACAATACTGTATACTACCATTAAATATTGGACACTGTGTTATCATCAACCCCCCGTGTTTTCTCATCATTATTTAAAAGGTATCATGACATTGGTCTTATAATTAACCAATTGCATAATTTTAGCATGGAGGAAAAAGCTCATTTGACCAAGCCTAATTCTAGCTCAACTTGACCCTGCAATGACTGTACATAGTTCATGATTTCATCAAACATAAGGGTTTTTCCAATGGCCTACAAAGAATTGTTTCATAGTTTAGTATGTGTAATTAAGAATCAACTTGAACACAAAGTAGGAAATAATATAATTTATTAGCTTTTATGGATGGACCTTATCCCAACCAGAGACAAGATCTTGCAGAAGTTTCATTCACTCCCTGAATTTCTCCCTCCTTATCTGTTGTTAATACATAAAACTGTAATAATGGATTATAAATGGATTTAAAAGTTGTAATAATGAAACTTAAAGCTTTAAAGCTCCTCATATCTGATGTGTACATTGGAAGTTGAAAGCTATACGTTTTCAATTTTGGTACTGATGACGGAGCCCAGCCAAGATTTATTCTTCAAAGGAAATAGCAAGACCAAGTTGAAATAAATAAATGTGCAGTAACAGATACAGACTTGCATAGCACTACATTTTCTATCCACAATTCTCATACTCATAGTAAGGCATAATTGTTATTTGATACAGACGTTTATTTATAACATGTCTAAAATTATAATTAACATAGAGGTAGAGTACTCATAGAAAACGCTGATATTTTAAATTCATTCATATTCCTATAACATGTCTAAAATTATAATTAACATAGAGGTAGAGTATTTATTGCAGAATTGCATAAATACATGCTGATGGCAAAAAATCTAAAACCATTGAACATATATTCACCACAAAAAACCAAAGAACCTGTGTGTGTGTTTGTCATCAGCGCCAATAATGAGAATTTCATTTTCACAATCCCACCTCTGGAAGTAAGTGATTTTAGTTTATGGAGGAACATCCCCAATACTGACTTTGAGCTTGAGTAGCATCATCCCACAATGAAAATAAAGAAAGGGAAGATTTGCCACCCAAATTCCCGAGTTCCATTCACTGCTTGCTTAATATCCAACCTTCATGTGATTAAGCCAGAGCAAATTGTTTGAAATGCCATCAATTGTTAATATAATCAAACACTATAAATTATAGAGCTTCTTGAACTGAAAAATTATAGTGCTAATTATAGTCCACTCTACCATCCTCCTCACAGCATCCAATTAATTAAATTCCTCATTCCTCAATTAGAATTCTAGTCCACCCCATGGAATATCCAACTTACAAACTTCCATATATGCATCATTTCCATTGTCTCCTTTTTTTTGTTTCTCACCCCAGTAGAGTTCAAAAATGCAGGGGAAGAAGAAATTCCAAAAAAAAAAAGAAGATCATAGATAGTATAATATTTGGATACTTTATGGCTTCATTCTCTATTAAACTACCACCATTTTCACAACATTCAATTAATCAAATTCCTCAATTTGAATTGTAGCCCAACCCATGGAATACACTACGTTCTACAGCTAGACTCTTTCATATGCATGCAAACAGTATTAAAAATGTCTTCTTCAGCAAAGATATTCAACATCAATAAAAAATATATGCATGCAAACAGTATTAAAAATGTCTTCTTCAGCAATGATATTCAACACAATTGATTGATATTATCTTCTTAAACTGCATCAACCTATGATGTTTTGACTTAAAATCTATGCTAATCAAATGCTTTAGTGAGACACCTAAGTGTAAAATTTCAAATAGTTCATAACAGAAACTACTTTCTATATAACCAATTTCCTAAACCAAGCATCGACATTGTATAAAACAACTGCATCTTTGTATGAATCGTAGCCAGTGAGTTATGATCAACACTCTTCTTTCTTACTTTAGTTAAATAAAAACAATGAAGTCATCACTCTCTGACTTTCTGAAGGAACCTAAAGATGCTCAAGTCCATATGTATTACAAAATTCATGAAGATTACAGAGGCAGCACCACTGAGATGAAGGAAAAGAAACAAAGTCCTTGTCAAAAGCCTATCTAATTTTCACCTTCCATCAGAAATCAGAAATAACTAAATATTGGACATGGTGGGGTCCAAATAAATCTGAGTATCATACCTTCCAATGCTTCATCATCAGTAACACTGTAATATTCAGGACGTCCTATATCTTTCAAGAAACTGTGTTCTGGCCCAACGCCAGGATAGTCCAAGCTGTGAACATTGAAAGCATAAAAAATAAGATTTAGTATAAGAGAAATCAGAATAGACATGTGAACTGATTTGAGAGAATTGAAAAATTACCCTGCACTAATAGAGTGAGGCTCAATAATTTGGCCATCATCGTCCTGCAACAGATAGCTCATAGCTCCATGTAAAACCCCAACTTCTCCTTTTGTTAATGTTGCTGCATGCTTACCACTTTCAATACCGAAACCAGCAGCTTCCATTCCAATAAGCTTAACATCTTTGTCATCAACAAATTCATGGAAAAGCCCATTGCCATCTCTGATTTTGTTTGTTGTGACTTCTCTCAAAGTTTCAATTCAATCTCATGTTGCCTAAGATAAGGGAACAAAATTTCCAAACAGCATAAAAACATGTGTAACAACATAAGATCTCAGAACAAAAAAAATTGTTTACAAAACAGCATAAAAACATATGAAATTTAGAGGCACACAATAAGCCATTAATAGAATGTTTTTATTGACGAAAAAGATGATGAATTCAACCAACAACCAGATCTACTAACTCCACACTATAAACAAAAAAATTGCAAAAACAAAAAGCAAGTAATGACAAACAAACAAACAACTATTGATATCCAAACAGAAAGAAAGGAAGAAAGCAATAAAGATCAAGATTTGATCAAAACCCATGAATAGAAAATCTTCAAAATTATGTTTGGATATACTGGTGAATTATGTTTGTGGGTTTCATAAGGCTATAGCTTAAAATTAGGTTTGAGGCAGAAGTCTCGCTTATTTCCAAGACAGATTGGGGATATACTGGTGAATGAAGGGGAAAAGGAATGTTAACATAATGCAAATTACTCAAGAATGTCAAAGAATGAAAATCATGTTTGAATGACAATACCCATATATTTCATTAAGCCACTTGTCAATGCAAGCCTTGTGAAACTCATGATTGCAAGGAAGGACAAGAATTTCATTCGATCCCCTTCTTCATACTCCACCAAGCATATGTGGCACCTAGCAATTTGATATTTCAATTGTCAAATGTGATGCAGATAAATGGCAAACATTTGGATTGACTACTTGTATTACAAATTGAGAATTATGTTTCCATCCCTTCCGTCCAGTTTCATGCTTACAGTTGTTGTATTTTTTAAAACCTAATTCAACCCAAATTTTTTGAAGGTAAAGTAATCTACCTTAATATAAATATACATACAAGGCTGCTTTTTTTCTAAATTACTTTCATTTATAGAGAGACTTTTAAGAGAATTTGCAGGATTAGCTTTAAAAAAATAGACACACCATCAACCAAAACTGAAACAAAATGGCTAAAAAGCTTACCTTCTTCTCCGATGAAGACAGTCATGGTATGCGAACCCAGTGAAGGCCTTGGGAAAGAAGGGAGGTTCCTCGACCACCTCTTCGAGTTTGGCTCCGTGGATGGAGGAGAGGAGAGTTTCGATACATAGAGCGGGTGTATATGCTTGAGGAAGGAGAAGCGATCTGAATTTTTGCCCAAAACGAAGCAATCTGAATTGATGAATAGAGAACATTAATGAGGGTGAATGAAGCATTGGGGTGAGTGGTGACATCACAAAAGCATTGGGATCCAGTGTGAACTCACGCACATGGGAGGTAAAATATTTGTTATATTTCATAAGGTATAGGGATACAAAACTTTGTTTAACCCACATTTCAAACCAGTTTTGTGTGTGAACGCGAGGGTGGTTTCCCACGCCTAATTACTATGTATATTTGATTGTTCCATTACTAATCTAATCTTCAATCAATAAGCCATTATGCAACCATCGTCATTGTTAGAATCTTAAGTTTTGATGAAGACTAAAATATGAAAGAATGAATCAAGTACTTAGAAAGCAATAGGTTAACATAGAATCCCAAGTAAGAGTACAACCGGATGTGGATTTACTTCCGGATAGACTAGGACTAGCGCTCGCGGATGAATGACTTATCCCCCAGCGAGAGCAAGTAATTCACGAGGGAAATAACTTAGTCCATAAGCACTAGATATACAAAAACCTTAAGACTAAGCTAAGATTCAACCGGATGTGAATTTGCTTCCTGTTAGATTTAGACTGGCGCTGGCTGTTGGACTAAATGACACTAAGCGTCAGCGAACATAAGCCACGTCCAGTAGAATTGCTTCCGATAGCTTAGTGACTAGCGCTGACTGTTAGATTGAAGGACACTGAGCGAGAGCGAGTAAAAGTCATTATAATCCTTCATCCAGTAGTAGTGCTTCCGGATGCAGAAGTACTTCCGGATGCAAGAAAGGCTCCTTAGACTAAATGAACTCCCACTGCATGTGATTAAGTGTTGTTATACTACACATCCCATAGCTTAAGAAAATGACACACCAAGTCACTTGGGAAGACTTAAGAGTTAGAGTAACATAACGAGACTCACGCTGACTGTTGGATTAGACATCCCCTTGCGTCAGTAGACAAAACACTAAGTTAGAACATAGTCTTAGTAAGATTACTTCCCATAGCAGACAAACCTCCCACAGCATGTATAGTTCTTACTGCTACACTTGATTATATATATTACTCTGATGGGACTAACAAGTGTGTGCAGAACTTGGTTGTACTTCCGGATGGAAATGAGCTTCCGGATGAAAGATACTCTTGGCACTGAGATTCATAGACTAACACTTGCAGAGCAAGATTGCCACTTCCGAATGAACGATGATCATCCGTCAGCAAGAGTACAAGAGCCAACGTCACACACTCAGAAGTCAGAATGCTTTTGTCAGAGCAGAGTTGTCAGAGTTGCTTTTTCAGAGATAAAGCAAGTCAACCCTGCTAAGCATTAATGAAGATGTATCTCTCAACGGTAACATGGGATTAACGGCTATATTCAAACGGACATATCCTATCTGCAGCCCAAGCCTGAATATTGAGGCCGAGTATAAAAGGAACATCTACATTCAGAAGAGAGTGAGAGAAACAAAAACAGAGCATAATATCTGAGAAACTATATTCTACATTCCTCTCATCTTCTACTCTCAGATCTAGATTTGTGACATTATTAGAGAGTAATTTATTTGTACTTAAGTGAGTAACATCATCTATTCTTAAGAGAGAATAATCTGTACTTAAGTGTTTATCACAATTAGTTCATTGAGTGAACATTTTATCAAATCCTCTAACTGATAGAGGCTGTTCTAAAGCTTGTGCTTGACGAACAGAATTATTATCTTACAAAAGTAAGGGGGAGCATTTAGAGGTTTTCTAAATCTCCATAGGTTGCAAGTTAGCCCGCAAAACTTGTGATTGTAAGGTTGCAGGTGATCCCATTGTAAAACCTGTGGTTGTAAGGTTTGCAGGTGAGCCCGTAGCAAAACCTGTGGGTTGTTAGGTGAACCCGTGTTCGTAAAACCTATAGTGTAAAGGCTTTCTTGTGCCTGGTTCAAACAAGAGGTTTAGTGGATTGAAAAATCTCAGGTGGAGCCTGGGGACTGGATGTAGGTCTGGAAGTGACCGAACCAGGATAAACTCGTGTGTGCTCATTCTGGTTGTTTTAATCTACACATCAAGCACCACACCACTAGATACTCACTTGTGCTTGGGGTAATACATCTTCACTTTCATCAAGCACAAGGAGTAAAGTTTTAAAAGGGAGAATTTCATAAGTTTTATTCTGCCACCCAATTCACCCCCCCCTCTTGGGTGACAGCCACACATTTCATTTGGTATCAGAGCCAGGTTACTTGTTTAAAGGATCCAACGATCTCAAGTGCAAAGACCTAGGCTGACTTGGGTATAAAAATGTGTTTTGAAGGTTTTGATCATACTATCCCACCCTTGTTAGATAATACTGATTTTTACTTATGGAAGGCAAGGATGAAAAGTTTTGTGCTATCCTCGAATTTCAAAATGTGGGATGTCTTTGTAAATGATTCTGATTTCAAACCAAAAGTAAATTGGACTGAAGAGGAGAAAAATTTATTTTACTTGAACATTAGAGCAATGCAAATTTTGTACAAAAGCTTAAGTGAGAGTGATTTCCAGAAAATTAAACATTGCTCTAATACTAGAGATATTTGGAACACTCTTGATGCTATGTATGCTTCTAACCACTCTCTTGAAAGTAAAGCTATCCAAAGCTCATCTCGTGCCCCCTGTGGATCGACAGACGGTGAGCTACAGGAAGCTGATATTGAGGAAGCTAGCACCAGTGAAGAGAGTGTCGATCTCTACCTAGAAGATTCAGAAACTGAAGAAAATGAGGTATCTGAACTTGAACCTTCTGAATTGCAAGACATGTATAATGAGTTACATATTGAATTTTGTAAACTTGCAAAAGAAGTTCTAGGATTAAGGAAAAAGAATAGGAAACTTGAGGAACTCGTTAATTCTTCTACATCCAAGGTTTCCAAAGTTTCCTCCATAGAAATACAACTAGTGCAGCCCATAGAAAAACAGCTATCGAGAGCAGTAGCTTCAACATGTACTGAAAATTGCTCCAATTGTGAATTCCTGTTGAAGGAAAAAGAGAAGTTTTCAAAAGGCCCTGAAATTTCAAAAGTTGATTCAAAAGAACAGAGAGTCCTTGAAAACAAAATTGATCAACAAGATATTGATAGGAAATCCGATTCTAAATATCATTCCATTATCTGTCATTATTGTGGTAGATCAGGTCATATTTCTCACACATGTAGTCTTAGAAAAAATTTACATGTGAGAAATAAATTTGTATGGATCTCTAAAGGACAAGTAAGGTCCAGCACTAACCATGTAGGACCCAAGTACAAATGGGTACCAAAACTTCCTTCCAGTGCCTTACTTGTGCAGGAAAGATCAAGAGTTCCTCTTGTCCCAAAGAAGAGAGCTCGTGGTGAAGTCACTGCTGCAACCACCTGGTTCAATCATAAGAAGCAGTGCACTACCACAAGGAACAGAAGTTCTGTCTCAAGGATGAGCTATCACAAAGTGCCACTCAACTATCCTGAGAAGAACAAGAGAGAGAGGATTCCTCGATCAACATGGAGAAAACCTATGAACTCTGTCTCTCATAAGACAGTGGTTCAAACCGAGGATAAGTATAGAAGATCTCCTTGGGTAAGCAAGGAATCACTTAGAGTCAAAGCATGCGAAAGTAAAATCTCTTATGCAAGTGTTAGATGGGATTATTGAGATTTTGCATCAAGCATCATAGACATGAACATTATTTTCTTAAAAAAGAAAGCTCAAAGAAATTCACAATGTTCATAACCTACATGCTGTCTAGCTGTCAAGATCAAAACCATGTATATATAGTCATAGTTGATTCTAAACGGCATAGGCATAATTAATGACTCAAGTGCATGTGGACTTTACACTTCCTACAAACTGACCTGTCAGATCCAAGTTTGGAGACTGAGAAATGGAAAAGGGAATTACTTGGTATTTTGTAGGAAAGGAGATCCAAAAGAACAACTATATTCAAGACCGTACCTGGTCTGGGCAATGGGTCAAAACTGAATAAGATGTTCTTCATGCTGGGCTACTGGTGCTACTGCTCTTGAAATGGAAAAGATCAAGCACCACCAGTCAAAATCAAGCAAGCTACTACTTGACGCAAATGTAGCTTTGGTGATGTCATTCTTACCCTTTCTCTCATCTACATGATTAACCGGGTAATGAATGCATGCTTACTCATTTCATTGGCAATTGACATTTATGTATCTAAGATTAAACTTCAAATTGAAATGAATGTGAAGAATATGTAGCGTCTAGCCACACATGATTGACTTAAACATTTCAAAATATAGTGATACTTATGAGATGTTCTTTAGAAACCAGTGATGATCTTATTCTGAAAATGTTTTTAATCACATCTTAAGTCACCATCTACTAATGATCTCAGTTCAAGCCTGTGGTTAAGTGTGTTGACAGATTATGGAAGCTTGAATGATGTGGATGTACAAGAGAGAACGTCAACGAGTATGCACTTTGACAAGATGAGAAGAAATGGCTGTTCTGAAGTCAATCTTGAGGAAATCTCGCCAATCTTCTTATATGAGCATTTCTTTCCATTACTCATTATGTTGTGCATTTTTCTCTTGTCAGACATACATTAGGAATCTTAGGAAATGCCTGGAATTAACCTCTGCAAAATCTGATAAATCCAAGAGCAAATGCCAATAGGATAGAAGCCTAAATGAGAGTAGATAACTAGGGTGGAAAGAACTATTAAGAATCTCTACCCACTGAAAGCCATATATCCTGGCACATTATCACAAGCCCAGTACAATCTGAATTAAGTTAAAGCTTGTTGATATCCTAAGAATAATGAGATCATGTTAAGCATATTGGAAAGAACTTGAGATGAGACTTGAAGATTATTCTTGTGATCATATGCTGAGAATTTGACTGTTTTTGTAAATTTGATTCATTCTTAAAGCTAAACTATTGTGTGAACATTAAGGGTTTTAGAATCTCGTGTATTTACATTTCACATGTCTTCACAATCTAACATGAACATCCTTAAAGCATATTTGTTGAACTATACCTGTGCATGAAACTCTGAAAATATGCAATCTGCTAGATACTCCTTGTGCCATCACTTGATATTTATCCAAAAGAGTATGAATGGAATTCATGACTTGATAGTGAAACTGAGAAATTGTGAACTACATTTCAAAGAATGTTCTCACATTATTAATACTCCTACTTTACAAAACCAACAAGCAAGCACATTTTCTTGAGATTATTATACTGAGCTGATTAACATAAATTTATAACTTGGAATGTCCTCAGCATGTATACTAAGGCTAAATCTCAAGTTTTCCACTGACCATCCGGAAGCGCATGTGCTTCCGCTAGCACCTGCAGATCTCCTAGTGGAAAGGTTCCCTAGTATGGAAGATAAGAGCTATCAATGCTAAATCCAAAGACCCTCACATCCAGAAGCGGATACACTTCCTGAAGCATGTGCAAGATTGGTTTCCCAACTACAGACGTAGCTACCAAACAACCACTGAGGGTTGATCAATTTATCTTTATAAAGGGAATTTGGGAATGTTAAAATGAAGTTTAATCTTCAGAAAACATCTGTGCTTAATTGTTAAAGCCTGCAAACTGTGCTAACTTGGGCATCGAAGTGCCAATCTTTAGTTTTGCAGGTCCCTCACAATGTTAAATCTTAAGTTAAGCCCAACCGGAAGCAAAACCACTTCCGGATGCTCTTTTGCTGGCGCTGAGTGACGACTCAAAGCAACCGGGAGCGCCAGTGTCTGGGTAAAAGACACGTCACTTCAACTCAGAAAACGTTTCACCTTCTCCCACCAAAATTGTACCTCTTCTGACACTGTGGAGGGACACGTGTCACAAAGGTGCGCCGTTTCAATTTGAATGTTTACATTTTCCCACAAAAGGTGCATATTTTCAATGAAGAGTCATCATGATTCATTACATTGTCACTTCGCATATATATATATATATAGGTCATTGTCATTCATTTTTCACTTCTCACACAAATCAAACACCCAAACTCTCTGAAATCATTCTTCATCTTCATCGCATTTTCTTCTTCATCTTCTTCGTCTACATTTCTGCCATTTCATTTCATACAAAACCCTAAACACAAAATGGCCGGATCACAAGAGACAAACCCCAACCCTCAGATAGCCACTTCCTCCAAGAAATCAAAATCTGGGAAATCTGGGCATTCGAAATCTGGGAAATCTGGGAAGGTGCATGAACAACATGAACATTCGAAGAAAAAGGGTAAGAAGAGAGTTCAGTTTAGCGAAGAGCCCTCATCCAAGAGACAGCGAGTAGAGGAGGACGATCATCTTATGTACAGAGATGGGCCATTGGAGGCTGTTTCCTCCAAATTTGAAGTCGCGAAACCCTACTTCAATCATGGAATGTACATCGACTTGGATAAAATTGAAGAACTAGGGTTTGGCCATTTGAGGGAGCATCTCCAGAAATATATGTGCTGGCTGGGAATCAACCAAGAGTACAACATCAACGTACTCAGGGTGTTCAGCCAGTCTCTCTCAGCCAATGCCAAGTACAAGATGGTGAATGGAAAAGAGACCATCCGCAGAGTCAATTTCAAGGCCACAGTAAGAGGAAGGGACATAAGTTTCAATTGGCGAGATATCAACGCCATGCTCGGGGTCACTGAGGAAGATATGAACGAGTGGCTATACCCTGAGAAACTCGACAAGGAGAAGCTTGAGAAAGTCTATGACACCAAGGGGAAGAAGGTGTCTGGCATGTCTGACTCTAACCGGGTACTCCACTACATCTACTCCCGGATGATGACTTACAAAGGGGGAAACTTCAACGAGTTCACTCTTCTTGACAACCCCTGGCTCCCCAGATTCCTCACCCAGCAGCCAATTAACCCAGGGCAATTAATAAGTTTAGAGCTGCACAGGTGGATTGACAATAAGAAGTCTGGAAATCTTCCCTACCCAACGGTCATCGCCTTCCTCTTGGAGAAATTCCTGATCAAATCCACATCCACAGAGGAAGCTGAAAATGTTAAGTGCTTGCCCGTCAGCGCGGTGAACATCAGCAAGATGGGGATCAAGTACAACAAGCCAGCAAGGGCCACTCGTTCTGGCTCTCAGGCAGGGAGTGCCTCACACACAACTGCTCCCTCTGCGTCTAAAGCAGGGGACCAGGAAGTTGACTCCCATGCTGGCCCAAGCAGAGCTCTAAGGTTGTCTGTTGCACAGAAGACAATGATGGCTGAGCTGCGAGAGGAAATACTTCACAGGCTGCCTGAAACATTGTTGGCCCCTCTCAGAGCAGAATATGATGGAGCTCTTCAGCAGCAAGGACAGAGGATCCAGGGCATCAAGGATCACCTAGGAAGGGTCGAGGCTAAGTTAGACCTTATCATCAATCATTTCCACATTCCTCAACCACAAGGTAACCTACCTCCACCACCTCCTCCACAAAATGACCAACCTCCACCTCCTCCACCTAACCAACCATCACTCCCTCCTCCTAATACACAACAACCCCCTCCTCAGAATGACTCACATCAACCTTCACCACAAAATGAGTCTGACACTCACCATTCTTCTCACCAAACCCCTCAAAACTCACCTTCACCTAACCACTCTCCTAGCCACTCTAATACATCCGACCACCAAAACTCCCCCACCCACTCACAATCCACCAACCCAACCAATCCCAACCAACTGGCCGAGCACCTTGGCTTCCACACTGCCATTCACCCCCTCAGTCACATATATTTGAGGGATTACCCCCGCCTTCAGAGGTTATCTGAGGAACACTTACCCTTCACCCCTTATTCATCTACCTACCCCTTCGATGGCCTATTCACAGATCCCTCCTGGTTCCCTAGCCCCACTCATTCACCAGTAACCTCACCCACTTCCTCACCAGCAACGTCACCACCCAGAACCTTTGGACCTGAACCTCCTCTCTCCACATCACCCAATCCTTCCTCCCTGGCCCTCGCCCTTCTTGATGATGCCAAAAGGGGGAGAGAAATCCTAACTCAACCCTCTTTATGGCTAGATGAGGATATAGCTGCTGCCCTCCGTCGAGCCATGGATTCCCAGAGATTGGGTAGTGCCGAACGACTTATCCGTGGGGAAGCCATCCGATTCATGCAAAGGTCAGAACTGGCAATGGTGTTGGTTGAGCAACCTGATGAACTCACACAGCCTGAGCCTGAGCCTGAGGTTCATTCTTCTGAGCCTTCTCCCTCAGCACCTGCACTCACTGTACTTGAGGAGATTATGTTAAAATATGGGTACACAAGGTCTGAGCCACTTGTGAGAGTGAGAGCTGTTCCTATTCCTTCTTCAGCGCCAACTTCTACTCCTGCTTCTCCAGTGGTTAAATCCAGCAAAACAAGAGTAAAGCGTGCTGTCAAAAAGGGGACAGGCATCTCTGAGCCTGCAGACAGTGAGGAAGAGTCTGAGAATCAAGCGTCAACGTTTCAGTCCTCCGTCAGAGAACAAGCTCAGAAAGTGATGGATAATATCCCACCAGAAGTAGTGGTAAAGCTTGAGGTGGAAGATCTCACCCCTGAGGAACTCGAGAGGTTTAATGGAAACAACAAACTCACCTTCGAGCAATTCACAGTTCTGGATGCTGATAGGGCTAATGCTTTGGCTAAAGAGAAAGCAAAAGGGAAAGGCAAGGCAAGCTTGGCCCAGGACCCTGACTTTCCGGTCTGGAATGTAAAGATCTCCAACATTCATCTTCCTCATGGTGTCATCCCCATCAACGAGACATCACTTGGTTCTTCCTCTTCTGGGCTAAGTGAGGCCGATGATCTGAGAAGAGCAATTGTGGAATCCTTGGAGCTAGAAAGGATTAGAAAGGAAAAAGAGGCTAGAGAACTCCAAGAGATCCTTGCTCAGATTGATCAGCAGGAAATGGACGAAGCATGGGCTAGAGTGGAAGAAGAGTATCAAAAGAATCAGAGAGGGAAAAATAACAAGCGCAAGCCTTAACCCCCTTACACTCATGCATCTATCATAACATAGCATTTCATCCTTGTGTTGTTATTACGCACTCTGTAAATTTGCTTACTATGATAATTTTTTTTTTCCTCATAGTTTTCATGCATAAGCTCTACTCGCACAGTTTTTGATTACTTGTATATTTTATCTATCTGTGTATTACTAACTTGTAATCTTTGGCTTATCAATAATATTTGTCTAAGTTATTTGTGCCTTATTTAATCTATTGCTTTTATTCTTCTACTAATCCTTTCATATGAACTTAATCGATAAAACTAAGTTTGTCATCATCAAAAAGGGGGAGAATGTTAGAATCTTAAGTTTTGATGAAGACTAAAATATGAAAGAATGAATCAAGTACTTAGAAAGCAATAGGTTAACATAGAATCCCAAGTAAGAGTACAATCGGATGTGGATTTACTTCCGGATAGACTAGGACTAGCGCTCACGGATGAATGACTTATCCCCCAGCGAGAGCAAGTAATTCACGAGGGAAATAACTTAGTCCATAAGCACTAGATATACAAAAACCTTAAGACTAAGCTAAGATTCAACCGGATGTGAATTTGCTTCCTGTTAGATTTAGACTGGCGCTGGCTATTGGACTAAATGACACTAAGCGTCAGCGAACATAAGCCACGTCCAGTAGAATTGCTTCCGATAGCTTAGTGACTAGCGCTGACTGTTAGATTGAAGGACACTGAGCGAGAGCGAGTAAAAGTCATTATAATCCTTCATCCAGTAGTAGTGCTTCCGGATGCAGAAGTACTTCCGGATGCAAGAAAGGCTCCTTAGACTAAATGAACTCCCACTGCATGTGATTAAGTGTTGTTATACTACACATCCCATAGCTTAAGAAAATGACACACCAAGTCACTTGGGAAGACTTAAGAGTTAGAGTAACATAACGAGACTCACGCTGACTGTTGGATTAGACATCCCCTTGCGTCAGTAGACAAAACACTAAGTTAGAACATAGTCTTAGTAAGATTACTTCCCATAGCAGACAAACCTCCCACAGCATGTATAGTTCTTACTGCTACACTTGATTATATATATTACTCTGATGGGACTAACAAGTGTGTGCAGAACTTGGTTGTACTTCCGGATGGAAATGAGCTTCCGGATGAAAGATACTCTTGGCACTGAGATTCATAGACTAACACTTGCAGAGCAAGATTGCCACTTCCGAATGAACGATGATCATCCGTCAGCAAGAGTACAAGAGCCAACGTCACACACTCAGAAGTCAGAATGCTTTTGTCAAAGCAGAGTTGTCAGAGTTGCTTTTTCAGAGATAAAGCAAGTCAACCCTGCTAAGCATTAATGAAGATGTACCTCTCAACGGTAACATGGGATTAACGGCTATATTCAAACGGACATATCCTATCTGCCGCCCAAGCCTGAATATTGAGGCCGAGTATAAAAGGAACATCTACATTCAGAAGAGAGTGAGAGAAACAAAAACAGAGCATAATATCTGAGAAACTATATTCTACATTCCTCTCATCTTCTACTCTCAGATCTAGATTTGTGACATTATTAGAGAGTAATTTATTTGTACTTAAGTGAGTAACATCATCTATTCTTAAGAGAGAATAATCTGTACTCAAGTGTTTATCACAATTAGTTCATTGAGTGAACATTTTATCAAATCCTCTAACTGATAGAGGCTGTTCTAAAGCTTGTGCTTGACGAACAGAATTATTATCTTACAAAAGTAAGGGGGAGCATTTAGAGGTTTTCTAAATCTCCATAGGTTGCAAGTTAGCCCGCAAAACTTGTGATTGTAAGGTTGCAGGTGATCCCATTGTAAAACCTGTGGTTGTAAGGTTTGCAGGTGAGCCCGTAGCAAAACCTGTGGGTTGTTAGGTGAACCCGTGTTCGTAAAACCTATAGTGTAAAAGCTTTCTTGTGCCTGGTTCAAACAAGAGGTTTAGTGGATTGAAAAATCTCAGGTGGAGCCTGGGGACTGGATGTAGGTCTGGAAGTGACCGAACCAGGATAAACTCGTGTGTGCTCATTCTGGTTGTTTTAATCTACACATCAAGCACCACACCACTAGATACTCACTTGTGCTTGGGGTAATACATCTTCACTTTCATCAAGCACAAGGAGTAAAGTTTTAAAAGGGAGAATTTCATAAGTTTTATTCTGCCACCCAATTCACCCCCCCTCTTGGGTGACAGCCACGCATTTCAGTCATAAGTCAAACCATGGCAAAGAACAAAACATGTTTCATTCCACGACTCATATTCATCAGTCATAATTGCATACAAGAAATCATTTCACAAGCACCTATCTAGTTAAAACTTCTCCATCTCACACATAAATTTCACAAAATGTATATTTTCAGCTTTTATATATAATTAAAACTCTTTAGTCAATTAGCTTCATCTAAGCAAGGCACCCAAAACAGAATAGAAAGAAAGAAAAACAGAATTAGGTCAGTCATAATTGCATACAAGAAATCATTTCACAAGCACCTATCTAGTTAAAACTTCTCCATCTCACACATAAATTTCACAAAATGTATATTTTCAGCTTTTATATATAATTAAAACTCTTTAGTCAATTAGCTTCATCTAAGCAAGGCACCCAAAACAGAATAGAAAGAAAGAAAAATAGAATTAGGCACTCAATTCCAATTATCCAAGTTGGTAAAAATAAAGAAAACGTGTAGAGTTTCCATGACCCCGTTTTCTTTATTATTTTCATTTCCAAGAATCATTTTATATCCTTGTATAAACTTAAGAATCCTTTAACCAATCACAATTCAAGAAATTCTTCGACCTCTCACAAAATCAATAATCAATTGGACACAGCCAACTTTGGAATCCCAAAAAGACCGACTCACTTTCACAATACAAATCAACCAGTTCAATAATCTACACAACCATTATTACTATACAATGATTACTAGTATAGTCACTTATAGTACATTCAAAAAGGCCGGAGAAATTCAAAAATTCTAAATTATACGTAATCCCACCTACTTTTCTTTCCCAAATTTGCTTTACCTTTTTTACTTCCAGGTTCTCCTTTTGTGAACCTTCTATTTTAAATGTAGCTTATGAACAAACCAACCATTTGAAGCTTTAAATGTAGCTTATGAACAAACCAACCATTTGAAGCTGTAGAATGATCATGAATTGGAGAAACGCTATTTGGACAATACAATGACGGTGGATAAAAATATATCATTTGAACCTTCTATATATAATTTCTATTAAATTAATTATTAGATCATATGGGATACCATACAAAATTTTATGGGTCTTAATATTGATTGGACGTGACAAATTCCATTAAAATGGTGTCGATGACTTCATGGCAAAAGCTGTCTATGCTCAAAAGATACAAATTGCGAGGGAAAAAATTTTAAATCTTGATACGTTAAGTGAATTACACCAACTAACCTATTGTTTATGGAAGTTTTCTATAATTTAACCTATAATAAAATTTAAAATGCTTATTTAATTTCAAGTAAATGACTATCAACATTTTCTTAATTTAGGGATGACCACTGTAACAAATCTGATACACCTGCCCAATGTGGGGAAAGCTGGGAATCTCTTTATATAGCAAAACACTCACACAAACCACTCGTTAGGCTGTCGCTCGAAAACAAAAAAACCACTCGTTAGTCGTTCTCAAATTTTCTAATTTAAATCCTCATCTTCATGTGAGATGCAGCAAATTAAGCCAAAGAAAAGGTTTTTCATAAATATTTAAAATTCCCAAATCCAAGGCCATCCATCCATCCAATGAAATAGGATAATTATATAGGAGTACTTTTTTTCTAGTCTTCTCATCATCCACTTGCATTTCTCTCTGGCATGGACTCTTGTTCTTTCTTTAATCGCAGCACCCATCCCAAATCACCTTATTCAAAACATTTCCCATCTTATTCTTCCTTTTCTCCCCTCTCCCTATCCAGCTGGTAATTCATTTTAGAATTAAAAAAATAAAAGAAAGAACCTCTTCTTTAATCAATCTTCCCTTTCTGTAAAGACTGGCCAGCATCATCATTCATCACCATTCACCAACCCATCCCTCCAAGAAACAAGAAGATTCCTCTCAAATACAGCGAGGATAACAATAAAGACTTCAACACAACACACTTCTTTCCTTCCTTCCTTCCCCACATTTCTTCCCTCCAACATTATTCTGAAACCCTAAGATTTAAGAGCATTGTATTGTAAATATGTCACATGTAGACGATCCCCCCTCCACGCCAGGAAAATTCAAGATGGAGAAATCCCCATATTTCCACAGAACAAGATGGCATTCCTCCCTCGCAAAGCTCACAATTTGGTGCCTCATTTTCTCAGCTCTCATCTTTCTTTTCTTCCTCCGATCTTCCCCTTCACATTCTTCCCTCCCTTCTTCAGATCCCACGCGCCGTTCCCTTCGAACCAGCGCGTGGGGCGGCTCGGCTTGGGAGAAAAAAGTGCGCTCCTCAGCCAAGATAAGGTCCCACAATGGCATGTCCGTTTTGGTCACAGGAGCCGCAGGATTTGTGGGCACACATGTCTCTGCTGCTTTGAAAAGAAGGGGTGATGGTGTCATTGGCGTGGACAATTTTAATGACTATTATGACCCTTCTTTGAAGCGTGCTCGCCAAGCCCTTTTGGAACGCGCTGGTGTGTACATTGTGGAAGGTGATATCAATGATTCATTGCTTCTTAATAAGTTGTTTGAGGTTGTGGCTTTTACCCATGTTATGCATTTGGCTGCACAGGCTGGTGTGAGGTATGCTATGCAAAATCCTGCCTCTTATGTGCATAGTAATATTGCTGGTTTTGTTAATTTACTTGAGGTTTGTAAGGCTGCTAATCCACAGCCTGCTATAGTTTGGGCATCTTCTAGCTCGGTTTATGGGCTTAACACGAAGGTGCCGTTTTCGGAGAGGGATAGGACTGACCAGCCTGCTAGTTTGTATGCTGCAACTAAGAAGGCTGGGGAGGAGATTGCTCATACTTATAATCATATATATGGGCTTTCCTTGACGGGGTTGCGGTTTTTCACGGTTTATGGACCTTGGGGTAGGCCGGATATGGCCTACTTCTTTTTTACTAGGGATATTTTGAAGGGGAAGTCGATTTCGATATTTGAAGGGCCGAATCATGGCTCGGTTGCTAGGGATTTTACGTACATTGATGACATTGTGAGGGGTTGTTTGGGAGCGTTGGACACTGCAGAGAAGAGCACGGGCACCGGTGGGAAGAAGAGGAGGGCGGCTCAATTGAGGGTGTTCAATTTGGGGAACACGTCGCCTGTGCCTGTTACGGAGCTTGTGAGCATTTTGGAGAGGCTGCTGAAGACAAAGGCAAAGCGGAATGTAATGAAGATGCCGCGAAATGGTGATGTGCAGTTTACTCATGCTAACATTAGCTTGGCTCAGAGAGAGCTTGGGTATAAGCCTATGACAGATTTGCAGATGGGTTTGAAGAAATTCGTTCGGTGGTACCTCAATTACTACTCTGGTGGGAAGAAGGCTGCTGGTTGATGCATATATTCCCATAGGTGTGTGATAGGAACACTGAATTCTTGTTCATTACGATTGTTGTGATCGTCCTTTTGTGTTCTCTTAGTTTCACGATCATATTGTGTTTCATGTGTCTTGATGATGCCACATAAGGATGAACATTGTTTCTTACACTGAAGAAGTTTTGTCATTGGTGGAGGTCATTTCCTGGACCAGTAACAAACTATTCTTCTCTCATTCTTTTCACTGGATGTATTCTAGTTTCAGAAATGTAGCATTTATGACTGATAGACTGTATGCTGATTGGTGGCAGTGTATTATTCTTGTGCAAACTTAATAAAATAGCACACACAAGTTTCATTCTTGTTCTTTCACTGAATTAAACTCATTTTTTCCTTCCAGTAAGTTAACTATGTTCATGTATTAGTTTTCTTGTATTCTTGTTTATAACATTTTGAGGGTGATTCTGGCTTTGCCGCAACTTATCTTGAACTGCTAGCTCATTTCTTTGTTATTCATATTATTAATCATAAGCTCTGCATAATACAGTCTTGATACATAAGAATCTTTCTGATGTATTGATGTTGGAGGAAGCATCTATGATATGCTTTTGAAGCGTTCTCTTTGTGCTAAAGGAATATTAGTGGAGTCATCTTTTAGGCTTATATTACAATAATTGATAGTATTCCATTTTGTTGGTTGTTCATATACATTTTATGTTAAGCATGTGCAGGTCCCTTTATGTTCAATTTGAAAAGAGATTGTTCATTCCCTTTTGCCTATTGGTTGAAGAATCTGTCGAGTCTCTTTTCTTTTTTTTGTATGAGTGACAACCAAAGTTAATGTACTTATTATCTATCTATACTGGGGTACTTTGCTGGAAATTTCTGAACTTCATTTTAATCTTTCTATATATATGAGGAAGCTTCTTCACAGTATAGTTCACAGTTCTGTGAATGTTTTTTTTTGGTTACTAAGTGAGTTCTGTTAGATTTTTGTGAAAAGCATTTAGCTATTTTGTTGAAAACATCATTGTCGAACTTGGTCAATTCATATATTGTTGAAAACATCACAGTATTGAATATGATATATATAAGACTCTTGTTCACTTGGAACATACATATCTTTATATTTAGGGCGAAGGCTAAAAAATGATACACAACTATTGACCAAGGAACAAAAATAGTACATAACTATTTCAAGGTACAAAAATGATACCAACTATTGGGCATAGATAAAAATGATATTTTCACTAATATGACAATAAGATTAGGCGTGAAAATTCTAAAATGCCCTTAAAAATTAGTGAAATTTTTTTAAAAAAATTAAATTTTATAAGGGCATTTTGGACTTTTCACGCCTAATCTTATTGTCATATTAGTGAAAATATCATTTTTGATCCATGCCCAATAGTTGGGTATCATTTTTGTACCTTGAAATACTATTTTTGTTCCTTGGCCAATAGTTAGATATCATTTTTGGACCTTCGCCCTTATATTTAAATGGTATGTGATCTTTCATTACAAATAAATTGACCACTTGCATCCCACAAGTAAGCCATTTTTCGTATAACTTAATATACTCATTGACTTTGATAATCACAATTGACTTTTAACACTTACTACCTTTATATTATGACAGTACAAGATATTCCATAAAAGATGCACGGGTAAAATACTAGTTCTCTCTTGAACTTCTATACTAGCATGAATTTTTGAGAGTTGAGACTTAGACTAACCCAGTTTTGAATGCATTATTAAAATAGTAAAAACGGACTTCTTTTTTCCCCGAACAACTGAGATGCGAATAAAAGGTTTAGGTGTGATAGATTGGCAAATGAAAGTTGACGCAAGTTTGGTTGTTAAGATCTCCCAAAATTTTCTTTCATAAAGCTCGAACTTCTTTTTCTTTGCTTCGGTCAAAAAACATATTTTCCTCGAACTTTCAAATATTTGAGAAGTCTTGTGCAAATTAAATATTGCGTGTGGAATTGGAAAGTGGTAACTGAAAAGTTTGAATAGTTTTATAAAAGAACGCGTTGAGGTGATGACTACATTAGTGTTGACCCTTGCTTGACCTTCAAAAATTCTCATGAGATAATGTGTCTTTGGAATGAATATTAGGGACAGAAGTAGCTTCTATCTAACATCACGAAAACCAATCCATATCCATCTCAGATACAAACTTCTAATTAGCAAGCACCATCAACAGTTTTATCAGCTTAAGCTTCTTTGAACGCTTCCTGTCAAATATTCTACCTAGTACTGATTATGCCTATCTCTACTATAAATTCCAGATTTTTTGTTGTTTTCTTCAGTGCTTGCCTCTTTTCCACTGTTATTGCTACAGATCATTCATCTTCATTGGATAAAAAGGTGCATGTACTAGCCCTTCTTTCCTTCTTTGGTGGATTTTTAATTACAAGCGCAATTATCATTACATCCGCAGCTATAATTAGATATAGCAATGTATTAATGAGAGAAGTTCTGATTTCGAAAAGAAAACGGGGTGAAACGCAGTTGAAGCATGGGGATTTTACTTCAATTTGGAACTTTGATGGTCATATTGCATTCGAAGAAATCATTAAAGCCACAAACGATTTTGATATCAAACACTACATAGGAAGAGGTTCTTCTGGAGAAGTTTACAAGGCAAAACTTCCATGTGGCAAAATTTTTGCTGTAAAGAAACTTCTTAACATTATGCAATCTGAAAATCTGTCCACGTTTCAAAATGAGACCGAAATTTTGAAAGAGATTCGTCATCGAAATATTGTTAAGCTCCACGGCTTTTGTTTAAATATACAGTGCACATTTCTGGTTTATGCATTTATGGAAAATGGTAGCCTCTTACAAGTATTGAGAAATGATGAAAAGGCTCAGAAGTTAACATGGAGCAAGAGATTCAATATTATTAACGGGATAGCTCAAGCTGTGAAATACATGCATCATGATTGTGCCCCACCAATTATTCATAGGGACATAAAAAGTAGTAATATCTTGTTGAACTCAGATATGGAAGCATTTGTTTCTGACTTTGGCACAGCTAGGCTCCTAATTGATCCATATTCATCAAACCAAAGTCTTTTAGTTGGTACTTATGGCTATATTGCTCCATTTAATTTAATTCTCCATCATGTCCTTGTTTATTTATGAAGTTATTAAATGAAATGCTTTGTTCTCTTTTTTTTCCCTGAATTCTTTCGTGCATATGTACTTGCAGAGTTAGCATACACATTAGCAGTGACCGAAAAGTGCGATGTATATAGCTTTGGAGTAGTTGCATTAGAAATTATGTTGGGAAAGCAATCAGGAGAGTTGATTTCATGTTTAAGAATGGATTCCAATCAAAAGATAATGCTAAGAGATATCTTAGACCCAAGACTCTCACAACCACGCACTCGGAAAGATATCTGGGATGTAGTTCTTGTGATGACCTTTGCATTAGCATGCATTTCCGTTGACCCAGATTGTAGGCCATCAATGAAGCAAGTGACCGAGAAACTATCACTTTCTACGCCACTTTTTACGCTCCCATTGTTCAATGATATTTCAATTCAACAATTGATGATTAGTCCAGACATTTTTGATGCAATGCAAGCAAGATCTACATAGAAGTTTTACTTCGTGGAAAGCTACCAAGTGGAATTTGGGTATGGAAAGCCAGCAAGTCACTACAAGAAAAGGGTAGCCTAGTCATGCAAGCTATGTGGCGCATGGGGCAAGGGTGACAAAATCTACCTTCTTTGTCACGCATGAGTTGCCCAGACGTGACACAAATTGGAAAATGGAATTGTTTGTCACGTAAGAGTTGGGCAAACGTGACATAGACAATATATTTAATATTTTTTCATTTCTTCCATGGTTTGTCACGTACTAATGCGTGACACATCCATATAAACACCTTTTTTAATATAAGTGTTGTACAATAATTCATAATGATCATAATGAGACACTTAATTATACATATCTAATAGTAACATCTAATAATCCTTATCAAAGATTGGAAACCGAGCTTTCATGATCATCCACCTTATTTGCTTTTCTTCCTCAGACAAGTGCTCAAATGTAGGCCCATTTAAATAGCCATTATATGGTAACCTGTTCAAGTCAATATCATAATTATCAGAGCGTAGTGACACCTTGCCGCCTGAATGATCCCCAACTTCTTTGATTTTTGGCGTCATCGAAGCTTCTTCTGGCAGCTTGTTCAAGTCAACTGTCAGACATAAGGTCTCTCCCGGTGTTACTTTATTTTGGAGGTCCATCTCTGGCAAAATGTTGTTCTGTGGCAGTTCTTCATGCTTCTTCCCACTGGAAATTCTTTGTCGCCTAATGACAGAAGATTCTGCTATAGGCTCATACCCTTGATCTTCAGTGTCTTGGACTATCCAATGTGAATAATTTTCAGTGTCATCGTTTCCATTGTAGTGATCCATCACGCAAGTCAAGCAATTTTGATGAATCAACGCCTGCTGCTTTTATAAGTAAAAAGCAGACTGACCCTCCTCGTACCACGAGGAGAGTTATATGACGCATGGCAATAGCCATGCGTCACATATTCCACCTCGAGAGGTGGAATATGTAACGTATGGCCATGGCCATACGTTACATAACCCACCTTTCGAGGTGGGTTATGTGACGCATGGCCATTGCCATGCGTCACAATCTGTCCTCCTCGAGGAACGAGGAGGGCAGATCTTTGGGTATGTCACGTATGGGATTTTCCCATAAGCGACATACCTACTTTGGGACCACTATAAATAGCACTCACCTTTTGCTACCTTCTCGGAAACATTTGGGACCACTACATGTGCGTCACAAAATTTGCTCTGTCTCTTGCTATAAATATACAGTAACATGGATTTCTTTGGTGACAACATCGAGGATCCAAACAGGCAAAGACAAGCAGTTCAAGGTGGTGGTCAGCACTAGGAGGGCGACCCTTTTGGTTTTGCAAGTTATCAATCACCATATTCTTGGCGTCCGGTGGATGCAGAAAGTCACGCAATGTATCAGGAGTATATGGAAAGAGAATGGGCCAGACAGCAAGCAGCGACCAGAGTAGTTATTAACGAACCGACAAATGATGACGTCTACCGGCCACAAGTTGAAGATGTGTCACAGAATTATGAACAACACGGAAACGTGGGGGGGCCTGAGCAACAGGAAGATGAGGAGAGACGAGAACAAGAGGAAGATGATGAAGAAAGTGAGGAGGAAGAAGAGGCGGAGCAAAACATTCCAAAGAAGAAAGGGTCTAGTAAGATAAAATACGAGGTTGATGTAATAGGTAAATAAATATTTTAGCCTTATACATCAATTAATATGTGTAAATATTGTTTGTGGCATTATCGCTAACTTTATACCCTTTTGCAGATCCTGAGGGGAGAATGTATAAAAGGAAGCTAACGATACAAGACACATGGAATTTGGAGAGTAGGTTCAGAGTAATTGCTCCATTCAATGAGAGAGGGCAACCCATTTTGCAAGGAGGTGATCTGTTGAACAAATTTTTGTCGCAAGTTGCAAAAATGTGGGTGTGGCTTCCAATTGACGCTAAGTCATGGAAGGACATTAGTAATGAAAACAAAACAGCCTTGTGGCAAGACTACGTCATGGTAAGAGTTGCACAACCCTTACAAACATTGTGTTTTCGCAATATAATACAAGTAGTACATTCAATAATTTGTTCCCTGTAGCCCAAATTTCAACCGGATGGTGTAGACCCGGATGGAGCAAAGTACTACGGCCTTCAGAAGATGAACTGTGCTTGGAAGAGCCTGAAGAACCGCCTTTATGACAAAAGGGATTGTAAGGGACAAACGCCCTTGAACGAGTTGATTAGCAATGTGCCGAGCGGGGTGCTGTTTTCCATGCATCACCGTCACGTGGATGTCGCAACATGTCATCCTGACTCCTGTGATCAGCATGCCACCTCATGTGCCCCGCTGTTTTGGAAGATTGGAACAAGCGCCGCAACCGAGGCTTTAAGGGAAAATATCTGAGAATTTTCGCTGGCCTTTTTATGTGTGTCTCCGGGTCCGTGGCGACGTCTCCCTCCTCCTCATTGTCTTCTGTAATGTACCTTGACTCATTACACCACTTACACGCCTCCCTATCTGCATCATCTCCAATGTAAAACATGCAATCATTTGTACATGTGTCTATCTTTTGATAATCCAATCCAATTTTGCTAATTATCTTCTTTGCTTCATAAAACGATGGCGTTATCTCCGCATATGGAAATGCATCATGCAACAGTTCAAGAATAAGAGAAGTGGCTGTATCACTGACTTTGTGTAAACACTTTATGTGATACATTTTCGTTAAAAAGGATAATTTAGAGTAATTTTCGCATCCAGGATATAGGGGCTTATCTGATTCTTCAAGTAGTTCAAAGAAGTCATGTGCTTCGCGCCCAGTGTCACATGTTGCTCCATCAACATCTCCATCATCGGCATCCGCGTGGCCTTGAACACCAAAAGCGTCGCGAAGCGCATCTACAAAAGGATCGTCCTCTTCTTCATGATCATCACCTGACGGCACTGCTCCTCCAGAACTCCCAGCGAACAAATCCGTTGACATTTCTGGTTTCTCCCCGTGTAGATACCAAAACTTGTAATCTGTCTTAAACCCCTTTACAATCAAGTGCTCCTTAACAGTTCCTGGCAAATGCCATCTGTTTAGCTTACACTTTCGACACGGACAGATGATTTCTCCGTTGACAGCTCCATGTGTTTGTGCAAATTGTAGGAAAATCTCAACGCCATCTAAGTACACGGTAGTCGTGCGTGGAAATGTGATCCATGACTTATCCATATGAAAATAGATAGTCCACTCTCTCTCAATATTGTGATCCGCGAATGGAAGTGGCTGCGTTTAAATATATATATAGGCGACTAAGTTTCAGAATCATTTTTCATAGGCCTCACTACATGTGGCGTATGGCTCATACGCCACAAACTAGGTTCATGCGTGACATAATGCTCCATACGCTACATATTTCATGCGCCACACATTGTTCATGCGCCACACTGTGTCATGGCCCAAATATGTTCATACGCCACATCTCTTCTTGCGTGACATGTCTCATGCGTTACAACTAGTTTTTGCGCCACAAAGTTCAATAATCAAATGTATTCATACGCCACATGTCTTCACATGTGACATACTTTCATACGCGACAAGTACTCAGAATCAAAGTTTCCCGCCACCAATTCCCCTATATAAACTCATTTCTAAAATCTCCACATTTACCTCACTTCATTTATTTCCTTTACCATCTCCATCTTTCTTCCTACCCACTATCATTATTTCTTCACTTAAGGTAATGGCCAACTTGCATTTACACATTTTCTACAATTAATTTCATCTACTATTCTTTCACTTTCTTTACTCTACTAACTAATGTTCGTAGTCTATTATTATATGAATTATGCTAATTTTGTTCTTTCATTTTGTAGGTTGCTTTCAACATTGGCTAGCTAAATTTGGGACAAAAGACTCATCTACTATTTACTAACACAATAAAGTGTCAAATTCCAAAACCGGACCCCTACAAAATTATACATATTACAATAAAAACATTTTAGAACCAGAAAAATAAAATTAAAATTTAATTTGGGTAAAAATTTAAATTCCCGCCAGTGTAAAAAAAAATTGAACTTCTCTAACAAAATAAAATTGAATTTCCCGCCAGTGACAACCATTTGCCTGTTTATGTCGCGTATTAATACTTATGTGGCGTATGTATTCTGTCGCGTGCAATGTGTGGCGTATGGGACAAATCAACTATGTGGCGTATGGTATGGTTATGTGGCGTATGGGACAAATCAACTATGTGGGGTATGGTTATGTAGCGTTTGGTACAGTCCATACGCTACAAAAACAATTGATATTATATTTCCCCAACCTATTAAACTTTGTGGCGTGTAGCTCATCTTGTCACGTTTTGGTCATCTTGCTACGCCATCATTTCTGGCGTTTGTATTACACGTTACAAACTCATTTTGTCACGAATTTAAACGTGACTAGCTCCTTAATTCAGACGCCACTACCCTCTATTTTTCTTGTAGTGAGTGGATCATATACTGAGTTCATATTATCTTTCACTTTCATATGGAATATCGTAACATCTCATTATAATTTCTTTATAAGGTTTTGGATGGGAGATTAGGCAATTTGTAATACTCCCTCTGAACCCATTTGACTTTTTTGAAGAAATTTAGGATGCACAATTAATAAATATAAATTGTCTATAGTTATATTCTTTCTACAAAACTAACTTATTCTACTTATAAATAAATTTATATTCTAATTACATGGGTCAAATGTTATAATTTAGTTGTCTTATTTGTTTCCTTAACTCTTACAAAAAAAGTAGAAGGGTTTTTTATACTTAGGATTCTAGGAAGTATAATTATTGAAACTTCAAGTGATCACACTAGTAGAAATGATGTCTTCAAGTTCCAAGTCACTTATTTTTTACAGAAGGAGAAAAATTAACATTGCTTTAAGCAACTAACCGCACAAATCAAATTAAATACTCTCTTCGTTCTTAAATACTCTCTCCGGTCCTAAATATAAGACCTAGTTGACTTTTTTAGAAAATCCTATAAAAAAACAAAATAAATTAATTATAAATTGATTTATCTAATTTTTTTTTCCTTAAACTAGTTTATTTTACCTATAAACTAATGTATAATCTAAAAATATATCAAATATGTCATGATTTAATAGCCTATTTCGCAACCTTAATCTCTCCAAAAAAAGTTAATTAGGTCATATATTTAGACCACACAAGCAAATTGTTGATAAAACTCCAAAATGGCATTTTCTTTTGACCTGATTTTCTTTTTCTCCTTATCATTCAGGAAAGACAAGAAAATTTCAGGGTAGTAGACATTCTCTAGAATTTCTCTTAAATTCGAACCCATAGCTGATGATAAAACTAAAATAGATATTTTCTGTTTCCTACTCACACGAGCCCATATCCTTGCTTTTCTATCAATCTCTAATTCTAATCTTCCTCCCCAATCTGATATTATGGTGCCAGTATAGACCGAAATTCTGTTATGGTCTAATTCTGAACGGTAATAGATATCGGGGCTTTGCAATATTTGATTGATTACAATTCTGTATATTCCATTTATTATAGAAGTTCCCAGGGAATTCATTAGGGGAATGTTTCCAACAAAAATTGTTTGTTCTTGGATATCCCTACAGGTTTTCCAAATTAATCCCGCGGATAGATATAATTCAGAGGAATATGTGAGTGATTCATATACAACATCGTTTTCTTTTAGCAAGGGTTCTACTAATTGATATGTTTCCACAAATAATTGAAATTCAATTTCTTGATCCGTATCTTCCATTTTTGGAAACATAGAAAGTTCTTCTCTTAAGCCCTGATCAATGAACCTACAAAACCCTTCAATTTGTATCTGATTCAACCTGGGTATTGTAGACATTCCCGCATTATTTTCACCCCCAAGCATTTTCACTTTCCCCATTTATAGAAAAATATCCCACTATTTGCTTCCATTCTTCATCGAATCATATGAATCGATTTAGAAATAATGGAATTTCTATTTTTTTTACTGAATTATATGAAATTTTACCTAACTCTGTATATGGAATGTATGAAATACCTATGAACAGAGGACTAAATAGAATAATCTTATACTAAAATTGGAATTTGCAACAAATGGATAGAATATAAATTCTAAATGGAAAGGAATTGAAAAATTCCACCTACAATTATGGAGTTTTTTAAAAAATATCCGAACACAAAATGGATTCCATTTATACCACGGAGGTAGTATAAGATAACTTTCAAATTTCAATATGTTCCTAAATATAAGTAACTTTCTAATATTTCTCAATTTTTCCCAAATAAACTCTGCTAATCCTTATTTATATCTATAATAAACAACCAAGATTAGTAATATTATGTGATAATAATTATCTTAACTAACATCCTTAATTTGAAAATAAAGGCATATGGTTAGGAAAGTGATATTATATTTAGGAATGAAGAGAGTATTAATGAATATTTTGAAAAAATTGTCAGTTGTTAAATCATTTTTTGGTAAATTAAAGTATACTCATATGGACAAACAATGTGAATATCAATTGCTTTGAATAAAAGAAAATATAAAAATATATGATTAAATCCAATGTGTTAGGAAGAATTATCAATACACCTTATTGAATTGTGATTTTCAACAAAATTTTTGTGGAGTTTTCAATAACTTGTTAAATTACACTTACAACTCCTAGAACATGTAATTTAATATCACCTACATCAGTGTCAATTAGTTCATATGGACTGCTTCTAGCACATGTAATTTAATATTTTAGTCTATCAATGTCTTCACTCCGATCCACCAGACTAGTCGACCTGCCGTTAAAATCACACACGTTGGCCGTGGACCTGCCGTTAAAACCCACATATATTGGTTGCGGTCCTGCCGTTTAACTCACACACGTTGGCCACTGACTCGCCGTTCGCGAAGGGGAAGACCCAAAATACTTCGTCGGAGACCCACAGACTTGCCGTTCATGAAGTGGGAGGTGAAAGACACCTCACCGCCGACCCGTCGTGTGCTTGTAGTTTGATTTAACAAAGGAGAAGGGGAAGCATTTTTATTCAGTGTGAGTTCAGGGCAACAAAGCTCTTTAATGGGAATAAGTTTCCAAAACAGAGGGAGGATGGGAAGAAGAGAAAAAATGGAAATCGTTTGACAGAAATGACAATTTTCTATGTAAGTGCTGACGTGTTTTATTGGACAGGTGTCCTATTTTAATTGGCCAAATTGAGGAACTAGATTTAATTAACTGGACATAAGTTTTCTCCAATTATAATAAGTTATAATGTTTACATACACAATGGATTGGGAAATTCTAGTCTCTTTTTGGTGTTCTATTTTGCTAATTGTTTGAATTTTAGTTTCGTTGTAATTGAACATGTATGTTGCTTTAAATGAATGAGTATGGTATGGTTCTCCTTCTTGTTATGTTACCTTCTTTGAAGCTAAAATGAAGACATGTTGATAACTTAATAATATATGATTTGAGTTATTTACGGGTCTATTTGGCACACCCTTAAACCTAGGATTGAAACCTAAGTTAGAATCTTAAGTTTTAATGATAATATGAACTAACTGGGAATAATCACTATGAAAAACATAAGTAATGAAATGATAATATGATGGATAACTCATAAGTAATATATAAGATGATTTAGACAGAAATCATAAGGATAAAGATTTAGTTAGGAAGCCTAATTGTAATATTCAAAGGAAGACTAAGTATATTAAACTAAGTTAGAATGACTAAGAATCAAACCTATTCGTAAGAACTAAGGACTTAGTCAGAGATCTTATGCTATAATATTTAAAGAAAGGCTAAGTAACAAAATCAAATAGGATCTGAGCTAAGAACTGAGAAAATTTCATAACTGAAGTAGAGTGATCAATCACAGGTATCACGTAACTGATCATAGGCTTAAGGAATACATACACTCTGATCAAATACCCTTAAGACTTATGGATCATAGACTATGTGATTGATCATAGTTTAGTTATGATCGATTACCCACACTAAGTATTTTGAAACAAGTAGGATGATGATCGAATACACATAATGAAGCTATAGAATACACTCTTTGATTGAATACACAAACTAGTAATCTGAGCACAATTAACTGCATGATCAATGACACTAACCCAGGATCGATCAGTTGATACATATTTCTGAATATTCACAGAAAATTTTTGTTCGATCACATATGCTCTAATGAAGTGTCGCAAAGTTTGCTTGAATTAGCAAAGAAATCAAGTACATCTTTCAAATCTACTTTTTGCATAAGTGTCTGTTAGACACATATAAGCCGTTAGCGATTTGCTTTTGGCAAGATGACTTCACAACAAACTAGGCAAGCTAAGAGATAATGAAACTGCAATTAATGCTCTCCAACAACTTTAAACTCAACGTTCAAGAATTCAATGAAGGTTGCTCAAACGGATTTATTGCAACGAACATTTCAACGAGAAATATAAAATATGAGTAGCTGAGAGAATTGAAAATAACCAACAACTTGAACTTATTTGCTATCAGAATATTCATTGCTTCATCTTTTCTTGACCTACTCTCTATACTTAAACATTTATCGTAGTCATCAGTGAGTAAGAATCAATTTATTGTACTTCAGTGTTTATCACAATCCGTTCATTTGAGTGAACTTTATATAAAAGTCTTTATTGTTAAATGTGATTCCTAAATTTGGGACTTAGGAGCTAGGATTACATTTCTTACAAGTGCAAGAGGAGTGATCCGAAGGATACTCTGTAAAGGTTTTTAGTGAGCCCTCTTAAAACTAGTGATTGTAAAGGTCCAGTGGTAGTAAAGGTTTGAAAGTGAACCTGATTTAAAACATTTGTGATAGTGGAACCAAACTAGTCCACTAAGTTGGAGAACTGAATGTAGGCAAAAGTTGACCGAATCAGTATAAGTTTGTGTGTGTTTGGTTTTAGCAAGAAAAATTTGTGAAGCACAATTCACCCCTTTCCACTCTTGTGCATTTTTGCCATCTCCACTAGGTTGAGCTCAAAACTTAGTTTTGAAATCAAGGTAGACAAACACTCAGTTTTTTCAGAATAACTTTTTTATGTCAAAACCTAAGTTTCATTTAAATCAAACAAACACACTGCTTTTTCAAGATAGTTTTTTTAACAAAAAACCTAGTGATTGCACCATACTTTTGCATATCTTTTCATAATCAAATTCAATAAATCATTGCATATTTTGATGATAATTGCACCTAATTAGCATATATTCTTGTCGAAATTTGTTCTAGTTAAGGGCAATTTTGTCACATTTAGATTGATTTATTATCATTCATCTTTTGAAGAACTTTGTGATGCTACTTCAAATCTTAATCTCTTGTAGGTCAATGAAAGAACACACTCAAAAAGAAGCCAAAGAAGTCATGGAGGCCAAACATAAGAAGGGGGAAGCAAAGAAAAAAAAGGTTTAAATGGTTTTGTTTAGCGCCCCAGATGTGGGGTGATAAAACAGAAACCATCCTGATTTTGGCGCTCTAAGCGCGCCCAGGGTGTGCCAGAGGCACCAAATTCTGCAACAAAGAAGTTAACTTCTTAAAATTAGGGTTTCTACACCCTATATAAGCTTCTTACCATCTCCCAAACCTTATTCTAAGCCTCATTTTCACAAAACTAAGATGACTCTACTAGGGTTCACTCAAAATCTCTCAAACTCACATATCCCCTTCCATTTCCAAGATATTTCACCTCAAATCTTCCATATTTTCTTCTTTATCTTCATTTGCTCTTCCATGTCACCAACATCCTTCTCCATTTCTTCCTTCCTCATGACAGCCTATGAGAAATAAGATGGCTTTAAGAGAAATTGAATGGTTTATATCAGTTCAAAATCTTCAAAATTTGAGACAACTTTTATCATGATAATAAATCAATTACCAAATACATTATATTTTATGGCACACAACTTCATTGTGTCTATGTTATGTCTGTTAAGTTAGCTTCAATTATTGAATTTTGGCATACTACTAACATAGGCATGCGTGGCCCATGAAAAGGAAAAGGATGAGATTCACTTGTTTGTTCCATGGAAGTGATTGCTTAACAGTTGATTCATTATTATAGAGTAGCTACCGTCCATATATGATAAAGATTCATTGATCATTTTTATTCCCAAAGAAAAAGAAAAAAAAATATCATTGCGACCACGACATTTGATCATATTCATATAAAAGAATTATGCAAAATATAAGTCACATTTTCTTTGAATCTAGTTTCCCAACTCATAAAAAATCGATCATGGAGAGCTTGTCATATATAAACCTTTTGACACTCTCATTTAGATTGTGTATCTATTTGAATAAATACATGCTCTAAATTAAATCTAGGTTGTACAGATGAGATCCAAAGGTTAAGATAGCGCTAGCTTTCCCTACTCATATTTTTTTATAAGGGTTAAATATCATTTTGACCTATAAATTATTTCCATTGGCTCAATTTGGCTTACAAACAAACAATAAAATGGCTCATTCTAACCTACAATCAAATAAAAGGGTCAATCTAACCAGAATGAACCATTTTATTTTGATTTTTGTAATGGTCAGATTGACCTCTGACTCTTTTATTATTTTTTTTGGTTAATCACCGCCCGGTTTAATCCGGACTCGAGGGGTATGAGTGTTGCCCACATAGGCAAGGTTGTCCCCTCTCCCACTGAGAGCGCTTCCCGAGATTCGAACACGCGTTCTCCTCCTTTCGGGGGTTGTAGCCCACTTACCAGCTCAACCAACTACCCATTGGTTGACTCTTTTATTTTATTTGTAGGCTAAATTGACACTTTCATTTCTTTTGTTGGACATAATGAGCCATTTTATTGTTAGCAAGCCAAATTGAGCCATTGAAAATAGTTTATAGGCCAAAATGATATTCAACTCTTTCTATAATTAGGGAAACTGGTTCATTCCATTTTCTATTCAATTTTGTTTAGTTTTAATTTAGGGCGAAGGTGCAAAAATGATACTAAACTTTACCCAAAATTGCAATTCTAATACTAAAGTTTCATGAGGTGCAAAAAGATTACACAACTTGAGGTACAAGTGCAAATATAATATTTTCACTTAAGGGAAATAAAATCTAGATATGAAAAGACTGTTATGCCCTCATTTCTTTCTCATTAAATAAAATTTTAATCAAGGGCATTTTAGTCTTTTCATATCAAAATTTTATTTCCCTCAACTAAAAATATTATATTCGCACATAGACCCCAAGTTGGATACTATTTTTGCTCCTCGCGAAACTTAAGTATTAGAAATGCAATTTTGGGTAAAGTTTAGTATCATTTTTGCACCTTCGCCCTTTAATTTATATATACAGTTATATATACAAAAGAACTTGCTTGAAATGTCATTTTTTTAATTTAAAAATAGAGCGAAGGTGCAAAACTGATACTAAACTTTACCAAAAATTACATTTCTAATGCTAAAATTTCGCGAGGTGCAAAAATAGTACCAAACTTGGCGTCCACGTGTAAATATAATATTTTCACTTTAGGGAAATAAAATTTAGTTAAGAAAAGACTCTTATACCCCTAATTAAATTTTATTTGATGAGGGAGGAATGAGGGCATAAAAGTCTTTTCATATCTAAATTTTATTTCTCTCAAGTGAAAATACTATATTTGCACCTAAACCCCAAATTGGGTACTCTTTTTGCACCCCGCGAAACTTTATTATTAGAAACGCAATTTTGGGTAAAGTTTAGTATCATTTTTACACCTTCACCCTTTAAAATATTCTATTTATTATGAATTGTAAAAATGATGAAATAGCTTTCTAACGTGAATTGGTTTAATTACAAGGTTATTTTTCTTAGATGTTTAACTGAAGGCTGATTGTACATTTAAATAATAAGGTTATTTAAGATACATGATATTCCTATGTTCTTAAATATATGACCTAATTGAATTTTTTATTGAAAAGTTTAAGGAAGCTAATATATAGGTTATTGAACTATGATATATTTGATACATTTTTACATTACCTATTAGTTTATTGGTCAAATAAACTAATATAAGGACAAAAGTTAGGCTAATCAATTTATTGGTGACTTATTATTTTTTTAGGATTTTTCTAAAAGTAAACTAAGTCTTATATTTAGGACTAAAGGGAGTAGGCTATAAGGTGCGCCCAATTTTTGTTATATTTTCGCAAGGTTAATGTGCATTTTTGTCTCTTGACAAATAAAAAAAGAGAGCGCTAGTAGCCTTGAAGTACTCTCCCACCCCCAAAAACAAAGGTTTATCCTTAAAGAAAGGGTGAAAACCCAAAAAATGACACATAACTATTGGTTAATGAACAAAAATAGTACATAAATATTCTAATGTACACAAATGATACCCAACTATTGGTCATGAGATCAAAAATGATATTATCACTAATATAACAATAAGATTAGGCATGAAAAGTCCAAAATACCCCAATTTTATTTTTCATGTCCAAAATTGAGACCGAAAATACTTTGTTCCTCTCAATGTTCCTGGCGTAATAGTTCGTTCCCAAAATTGTACCTTTACCCTATAAAAATTACGAAAATTTTTGGGAAATAAGTATCCACTTATTACAAAATTTAAAAGTATTTATAGTTTTTTTATGGATTTATGCCTAAGTTTTATTAAACTCATGCAACTATTCTTTGATAGGCTGAGTGTAACCTAATTTTAGTTGTGAAAAATGAAAGATATTCACATAATGTTTATGATCTAATAGCATAGTAAATAAATCTGTATTTAACAAAAATGAATTGCACCCACTTAAGGATATGTGTTTTAAATATTTTTAATTCTGAAATAAGATAATTGTCAACGTTTTCCTACAATTGTTTTTCAAATAGAATACAAAAATTATATAATATATTATTTAAAATTTAAGTATGTTTGAGCCTTGGAACTTATTATAAATTCTGTGCAAAATAGTAAACTAACAATTTGGCTTAGACGATATTAGATTAAACAATGAATATAAATAAAAGGTTATTAACAAAAATTGTAAAACTAAGGTCTCCATCATGACGATGATCGTCATATAAAGGTGATGGACAATTTTTTTCCCCATAAAAAATGTGAGTGTCGTTGTCCAACAAGTTAAAGTAATGGTGGTTCACAGAGATTCTTGGAATGAAGATAAAACATTGTGATGGGCATAGCAAACTTTGAGTCCGTGAACGATTGAGTGGGTGGCAGCCCCAACGTCGCTTTTGTCTCATTCTAATGGCAACTTTGTCACGGGACCTTCTTATAGGATGTGTATTAGTCTTCTTATAGGATGTATATACCATTTATATATCTAAATCCAGATTACAATTTCAGTGAACATTCTAACATTGTGCCTCGCAAGTAGGTGATGAGAAAGCTTTTAACCATCAAATGCATCCAAGGTAGAACGAGTGAAAGATTACCCAAATAGAGAACAAAAACATAAATCCTCCCCTTTCTAAATTCTTTTTAAGAATAAGAATTTTGTAGATGGTTGTATATATATTGAAAAATATGTCTGATATTCGAGTGTTCGAGCGCCGAAATTCCAACGTTGTAAATATACCTATATATATTTCCCAAAGGTGTACTTGAGGCCAATTAAAAAATTTTGGTGCAAAATTGCCATAAATAATCAAAAACGTAGTACAAAATAAAAACCAACACTCTATTAATTGCATTAATGTTGACCATTAAATTCATCAGATTATTATTTCGATATTGAATATTGATGTAACATAAAATCTTATAAATTAATATGTTAAGGTGCAAAAATACTTATATACTTTCCCCAAAAATACTTTTCCCAAACCTTAATCTCCTTGGGTTATGCAAAATTTATAACCAAGAATTGCAACAAGTGATGCAACCTTAATTCGTATCTCTTGAGGATTTTTCTAACTACACTAAAATGAATTAAATTCAAATGAAACAAACAAAGGAATTGAGGTTTGTTGGGTTTTCGTATGAAGAAATGCAAAATGAGCCTATCTACAATATTTTTGGCAATTTCCTTTATGAGTTATAATCATTGGATCATTGAAGTGAAATAAATGCAATGAAATAGATCTCTTGAGTGTTAGTTAGGTAAACATTGGTTCAAATCATTTAAGGATTCGGTTCATTAAGTGTAATGTCTATCAACCACTAGGGGTCCATAAATGTGCGAAATATAACTTAAGTCAAAACACTCGTGGTTCTCATGAAGTGTAACTACTACAATTATGAAAGGATGCAATCAAGTAAATCCACGAGTAATAAATAAAATGAAACTAATTTAATGCAAACACAATGTAGATAGGAATTCATAATTCAAGTATTTAAAACCTAAAAAAGACATTATATATCTCAATCATGATGTTATTAGCTAATTTAGATTGAATTAATATTTTTTTCTTTAACAAACTCAATCTAATGGAAGAATGTCCTACAAAAGAGAGATTATACAATTGTACACACATCTAACTAAGTCAACTTGATAGAATCATCAACACAAGATTAAACAACTCATATATAATCAATAAAGTACTTAATACATAGTCCTAATCCAAATTAGCAAAGACAAACATCCATCACAATACATATATAGAATCTCAATCAAATACATAAATTCAAATATTTAGAAAATGTTAGATAATATACCATGTTTAATATTCCAAAATTGCACTCAACTATAACCAATTCCAATAGCTTGTGCAATAGATAGAATCTATACTAATTAAGCTCAACTAACATTAAAACATGCATTAATCAACGTTTTAAAGCCAATTATATGTTTGAATCAGTGACAATAATTTTTTGTAGCATGAACGCATGGGTGTCTAACATGAAAGAGTTAACAGAATGAAAGCATTAATTAGCGACCTATTTTGAACCATAAAATTTTCTCTCAGGTAGTGTCTTTTGGGATGATAGAGGTCCCACAGAATTCCAGTTATATTTTTTTTTTATGGACAAGACTCGAGCAACGTAATCCGTCTTCCTTTATGTCATCTCAATTCTCATCCTTTTTTCCTCTTCGAATTAAATTTAAGTTTTTCATGATAGCTTTATCAGTCAATCATTTACAAAATGGTGGCTAATATGAAAAACATCTAGATCTAATCTAAGTGTTGATATTAGTCAAAAATATATAATTTATTTTGCCACAATGTTTTCGTTTTTAAATCTTCTAGATTATATTGATATTTTAATATTGATAATCCAGTAAGAGAAGGAGAGAAGGAATTATGGAAGATAATTAGAGTCATCTAGAAAAGTAACATAAATTATTAGTATTCAAAATTAGATCAATGGAAGCTAATAAATTTCTTTTTTTTTTCACCTTGGGCATATAATTCTTAGGGTAGGTTTTCTGTTTTTTTAATTCACCTTGATTATAATAACTATGTTTAAAAGCACTTTATGTAAAATCTGTATGTTTTCGTAAATTTGACAAAGTAAAAATTAAATATCACTTCGCTGCTGCCGCCGATGGCTGGAAACGGAGAGAAAAAGGCGAGAGAAAGAATGAGTGAAGGAGGTTTAAATGGAGAGGGAAGAGAGAAGGAAGATGAACAACAGGCCGAGACGGTGAAGAAGTTGATGAAGAAGGGGAAGAGTAAGGTTGTTTGTGAGGAAGAAGGGGTGGGGCTTCACAAGTTTCTAAGATGAAGAAGGGTTTCGTTTTGTTTCAGAGGTGGATGCTTTTGTTTTGTGAAGGGTTATATGGTCATTTGGCCTAAATTTCATTTGGACAAATAGGTTACTGACCCTTATTTGTCCAAGTTGCACCCTTATTTGTCCAAGTTGCAATTGGAGACCCCATTTTATCCAAGTGAAATTCAAGTGGCATTTTCCTGTCATTTTCCCTAAATACTTCATCTATCCCTCAATATAAGGTGATGTTTAAAATGTTTTTTTCTCAAAATATAGGTAATGTTTCTGTTTTTTATCAGCAAGGTAATGTTTGTGTTGGTCAACATATTATATGTACTTTTTCCCATTATTGCACTTAATAGTTGATGCTATCAAAATTTTGATAAAAACTCCGCAAGTGTACGAATCGTGTAAGTAAAGTGGTAAAATCAAAGTCAATCCCACAGAGACTCAGACAATTAATAACTAGGCATTAGATCTCCTATTTTCATTCAAGTTGAGTAAATACAAGAAAATTGATTTTAATTACCTAAAATCTAAGAAAATAAAATAAAATATTCACACAAAAGAAATTCATGAGTCAAAATAACAACATAGAGCCACTAATCTCTTATCTACTTCTTAGATTTTATTCCCACTAAATTAATTATGAATTAATTCAACTAGCTAGAGTACTAGTGTCTATAAATGCCTTCCGGTCCACTTACATCCTTGCCTAGCTTAATTATGTAATGTCTTACTATAATTTACTAGGCCAATTTATAACGGTTCCGCTCTAATGTGACTATATTAGGGCTTCTAGGTATATTCCTATCCTAGTCGCAAATCAGATTAAAATCCAATCCTACACTATTTAATCCCATGGTCTATTTAAAATTCCGTCTTCCGAGTCCAATTCTAAATTCCCTAAACATGTCTAATGGTGATCAAACACTAAACAAGTTAATCAATAATAGCAAGATTAAATAAACTAAATCAAATTAATCATAATTAAATAGTGGGAAATAAAATATCTAAGTTACAAACAAGTTCATAGTAGTACTCTAGGCTATAAAAGGAAATTAGACACACATGATCTCTAAATCAACCCAACAATTAATTCAAAGTTTAGATCCAAACCATAAAGAAAATTCAAGAGATGATCTTGTAATAACTAAACTGATTCGAATCCCTCTTAAGCAATGGAGAAGACTCTGCCAAAGTAGTTCCCAGGTGCTACACAAGTCGTCCTCTAGCTTCCAACTTCCGCATGCGTGGTGTGTTTGTAAATGATTGTGATTGAATCCTCCCACAAAAAAGACAAAATATGCCTCTTCCAGCTTCCTTCCTTTCGTTTGTGCATATATGTGCTTCAGCGCCTCACTTCCTTTCTTTCTCGTGAACTCTCTAGGCTATGAAAATAGGAAGAATTATGTCCAGCCTCCTCTTCACAAGCTCCTCTCTTCCCTTTTATAATGTTGATCTCCTTAATCAATTAGGTCACCAAAGATCTAGCCCAAGCTCAAGACTCATTCTTTCCTTTTTCTTTTGTTTCCAAATCTTCATTGTCCTATTATAAGAGAAAGAAAGGAAATAGGGAACAATCACCATAGCTCAATCATATAATCTCATTGATAAGAAACTTTCCTTTAAAATATTTTCTTTTATTTATTTCAAGTTTCCTATTTCAATCAAATTTCATATTTTCAAAATTAATTACACATATAATGCTCAAATCACTTTCTTTCCAATTCACACCAAATCTCTTAATTATTTAATTAATGACTCCTCAAATATAACAAAATATTTCCAAAAATCAACTAAATATAGGGAGTTATCAATAGTGTATTGATCCCTCCGTCCAATATTATAAGATGAAATTTATTAATTGATCTTGTTCCATAATTTAAGTTGTTATTTGCGTTGGTGAGAATGATAACTATATTTTTGGGAACAAAATTTTATCTCCCACATAATCATTGTTTTCTCATTTGATTTAATCAATTTTTGGGAACACATTATCCAGTTCACTTCACCTTATATCATAGGATAAAGGGAGTATAAGATCTCTATACTTTTTCTTACATTTTCTTCTGAAAAATGCAACATTAGTTAATATTTTTTTAAAACAAACTACAATCTAATGATGTGGTCATAGGGGTGTGAATAGTCTCGGCCGATCCAGGTATGTAACATATATAATTGACCTATGTTGTGTTGCTGAAAGGAGGCCTGAGCCTTGTCTATGACCTACTTAAAAGGTCATTCTTCATACCTAAGCCTAAAAGTGGCGTGGACTAGATTGACTATTAGTCTGTTACAAGACCTGATAAATTAAATAGACTAACAGAAGAAGGTTTAGAGAGGTGAGTTGGGTGACATCATTTAAATGAAGATGTTTAGAGAATTCGAGGTAATATAATCATTACAATATAAGATATTATTGTGATTTGATATTAAGAACTATTAACATCTAACAAATAATATCAACTAATTATAATAATATAATTTCTTATTTAAAAAATATTATTCAACTGCTTAATAGGTAAGGTTATAGACAAATAGGCCTTTTTTAAGCCTACACCTGACTAGTTAAGAAAATAGGTCAAGAGAAAAAATTATGGGTCTAATCTTGTCTATAAATAAAGAGGTCATCAATCTAAGGCCTTAAAGGTCTAGGTCATAAGCTCTTGATAGTCAGCATGAGTTATTCCCACCCCTCTATGTGGAATACAACATTTCACTTGGTACAATGTTGAGTTTCTTTAGCAATGCACACCAAAAAGAAAGATGTTTAAAGAACTGACATATTTTCTCTATCATGTAGTAGTGCCATGTTTGCTAAATTATAATTTTTTTGTATATCAAAATTCTATAAAATATATGCTTCGACTAAGAATTTTATTCAACTTTTTTGTTAATCCCAAACTATGTGGAGGCGATGCTTTTGTTGTAATTTTGAGCATAACATAAAATTCTCTATCTATGTACGATGAAGAATGATTTCTTCATTTCCTTTTTTTATCGGAGAAAGATTTCTTCATAATGTACTTATTTTTGGCGGCTCCACATTTATCTCTAATGAACTTTATTAAACTAACTACAACAGTCCAGAGCGAATGGGCACAACTAAGCAACTAAAGAAAAAATCCAAAAGTGAAGAGAGAAATTTATTTTACAGATAAAAGAATGCCCTTTTTCTCAAGATATTTTTTTTATGAAAGGTACATAGCCTCCTATTTAGAGTTGCTACTTGCTAAGTATGAATTTTTTGGCTGGATCAAATCTGACCGTTAAAACAAAGTAATAAATTGATTTTATTTGAATCTCACCATTTAAACCAAATAAATGGATTGCTCAGTCCTTCACTTTTTACAATAAACCAATCAAATTTTTTATTTAATTTAATAAAGAAGCTCTATTTATTCAGGTGATTCCATACCACTCAAATAAAATAATTTAATGGATTAATTAAATTAAATTAAATTACTCCATTATTTTATTAATTAATCTATCACTATATTTATTTTATTTATTTATAATTTTTACATTATCCTAATTAATATGCCCATTAAGGGTGGATATTCCATAACTTTTTTCATAACCATAATTACACTCAAAAGATAACGTTTATTTAGGCTTATTATTAGTTTTATCAAATAAGTCAACTTGAAAAAAAACCATACACACAATTAGTATGGGAAGAAAATGACAATAAAAATCCTCATGTTTATTTATAGTGAGTTTCATGTGGAAGGATAGTGGATGTGATACATGGACGTAAGATCTCATGGGACAAGGGATACCGCATGTAGTTATGGAATCAAATGTTTTAGAAGCTATGAATAGAATACTAAAATATAATAGAGTGTTAAGCCCAGGAATATGACTTATTCACGAGACAGTCCGTATGATGAATGAAGAATGACGGATCCATATTCAACATATTTCACGAAATGTTAATAAAGTTGCTGATTGTATAGTTTAACAAGTAGTTCATGCTCCACTAGATTTTCATTTTATTACAACGCGTAGTGCTGAGGTAACAAGACTAATGTTACAAGATTGACACATAGGTGATGTTGAGTAGTTTTCATTGACATGTTTCCTCTTCTTTGCAATAAAAAAAATGACAGAAAACATCACTCTCCAATAATCCATTCACGGATTCACGCACCACCAGACCAAAGTTCCCCACACTTTCCATTTTGCTACGTACATTTTCCCTCTAAACAAGCCAACCATATCTAATATCTTCCTCAGCTTCTTGCATCTTCCATTCCATTCCACTTGAACACAAAAGTAAACATGCCACCTCTGCTTCTATGCCTTCCTCTTCTACTCATCATCTTCCCCTTTCATGCTTCTCCTTCAGAGCTTGATACTCTCATGGCAATCAAGTACTCTCTGGACCCACAGAACCAATTTCTGACCACATGGACTCCCCAGTCCAACCCATGTGGTGGCTCTTTTGAGGGAGTAGCATGCAATGAAGATGGCCACGTCACCACTATTTCTCTTCAAGGTAAGGGTCTCTATGGCTCTCTCCCTCCAGCTGTGGGTGACCTCAAGAGCTTGACGGGTCTCTATCTACACTTCAATGCTCTGAGTGGCACTATTCCTAAGGAGATTGCCAGTTTGAGTGGCCTACATGATTTGTATCTCAACGTTAATAATCTCTATGGCCATATCCCTCGTGAGATTGGAAATATGTCCAGTCTTCAAGGTTTGTTTACATTTTTTTCTTTGAAGGATTTGTAAGTTTCAATGTTGTGTTTGAGCATAACTCATGGTTTATGATATTTACATCACTAGGAGATTGTATTATTTCTCCCGTGATTGGGTGGAGAAAGATTTAGTACAAAAGCATATTTTGAACATTTGTTTTGGCAACTCGGAATCACTCTTTACTCTGAGTGTAGAATAATGTTGGCTGCCATTCGAGTATGCTAGAGTTTTAACCAAAACTTTTAAGTATTATTTTTTCTATGACTCTGCTTTTGTAATTTCAGAAAGATAAGTCTTCATGTTCTTTCCAATTCTTAATATTGATGGGTGTAAAGAAATTATCATATTAAAGGAAATGTCTCAATTATTTTTTTTTAATCCATTCCTCTTCTCTGTTCCTTTGAACCCAAACAGTCTAGTAATTGATTTCTTGAGGTTTATTTACTTTTTTCTTGACCCTGTGATGTGGGCTTAACTTCATTAGTATCTGAACTTATCCGGAATTTTTTTTATCAAATTGGTAGTATTCATCTTCATAGACTTAACGTTATGAGTCTTGACAGTTTTGCAGCTTTGTTATAACAAATTGAGTGGGAGTATACCCTACGAATTGGGAAACCTGGGGAGACTTAGTGTTCTTGCTCTGCAATATAATCAGTTGAGTGGTGCAATTCCTGCTAATTTGGGTCAATTGCAGTCCCTAACGAGGTTGGATCTGAGCTTTAATAACCTTTTCGGTCCTATTCCGGTAAGACTAGCTGACGCACCCAAACTAGAAAGCCTTGATATTCAGAACAATTCTCTCTCAGGCAATGTCCCAGAAGGTAGTAGAATCAAGAATAAATGTTTTGTTTTCCACTTTTATTGTGGTAATAATTTTACTGTCATTTAGAACTCTACTTATGATCTTAACTTTTAAGATGAAGTAGAGCTCGTTTTTGTTATAATATGTAAGTACTTTATTTAAACATATAGATAGTAAGGAATAATCTATCAGCTCAACTTGATGATGTCCAACCAAAATTCAATAAATTTGCTGACCTTGTATTATATGATGATACAACTAGCAAATAATGATGCTTTTTTTTTCAGTGAAAACAGAATAATGCTTTTTAAGATCAGAATCTCTAGTTAGTTAGATTAGCTATAGAGTGGCTCCTTTCACATACAAGAGCTGATATTTACTTTTGTTATTTTCAGGTCTTATTTTTCCTTGAGCACTAAACTTTGAATACTTTTCCACCTAGAATTTATGCATTTCATTATGTTTAATACTTTAAACATTATTAAGGTTTCATATAAGCAGTGCAGGTTGATGTGTGTGTGTTTGTAATTTAAGTATACCCTTGTTTGTATCAATGCAGCTCTTAGAAGATTGAGAGGAGGTTTCCTGTACATCAATAACCCAGGCTTATGTGGGACAGAATTCCCTAATTTAGTCACTTGTAAATCTTTATTTGACCCCAGTAAGCCTGAGCCATTTGAACCCGGCAATATTTCCACAGAAGGTCTTCCAGCATCAGTTAAACCAAATGATGAGAAGTGCAGTGATGAAAGCAACTGTAGAAAGTCAATGCAGTATTCAAGAATGGCTTTGGTTTTTGGAGTAGTTGGAATCATTTTCGCTTCCACGATATCTGGACTTTCCATTTTTGTGTGGCACCGTCGTCAAAATCAGAAGATCAGAAGCACTAATGATGCTTGTAATAGCCAAGTTAGCGGGAAAAATGTGGCTCCTTTGATCAGTTTAGAATATTCTAATGGTTGGGATCCCATAGCCAAAGGCAGTAGTACTTATTCACAGGAAATTCTAGAGAGTTTTATGTTCAATCTAGATGAGGTTGAACGAGCTACTCAGTGTTTTTCTGAGTTGAATTTGTTGGGGAAAAGTAACATGTCAGGAATTTACAGGGGAATTCTTAGAGATGGTTCTGTTGTTGTTGTGAAGTGTATAAACAAGACAAGCTGCAAATCTGATGAAACTGAATTCTTGAAAGGATTGAAGATATTGACTTCATTAAAACATGAAAATCTTGTTCGCTTGAGAGGGTTTTGCTGTTCAAAAAGCTGGGGAGAGTGTTTTCTTGTTTATGATTTTGCCTCAAATGGTAATTTGTTGCAGTATTTGGATCTCCAGAAAGGCGATACCAAGATTCTGGAATGGTCTACCAGAGTATCCATCATCTATGGTATTGCTCGAGGTCAGTTCATCTATTTTTTGTTTAATGATACACATATTTTAAACCTGGAGAGTGACTCTTCCTCTTATCATGTACTATTGAGTTCATTCTTTCTTTTTTTGGAAGAATGAGAAAAGTGGTCTCAGGTGAGCTTGATCTGAATTGGCATGGTTTCATTTTCATGTTATCAAATCTTATGTTCAATAAATATCCTATGAAGCTGAGCAATGTCTAAATTGTAAGAAATAAGTTCATTGTGTTTGGTGGTCCTTGTATGCACGAGTTTCTAATTTTGTATGAAGAATACCTGTTGTCTCGCACATTCACATGTCTTTTTTTGTGTCTGAATTCACATGTCAATAATTTTTAATTCTCAAACTTCTGGTTTTTATACCTTCAAGGCTTACTGTAAATAAAATCATTTTGTTCTGTTTTCATCGGATAATTGGCAATTCTTGTTGCCATATGGATGAAGTTCTGTTAAATAAATGGTACACTATGCTTATATTTTCACAACCAAAATCTTGACACTTTTGTGAAGCCCTATTAACCAAACAAGTGGGCAGAGCTAACCAGGCATTCATGCAAGTATACTAATTACTTCTCTATACCATTGCATAACCCTTTAGAATAATTTAGAATATGACGCCTATTTTTTTTTTCCGGTCAGGTATTGATTATCTACATGGAAAGAAGGGAAGAAAACAGGCTCTTATCCATCAGGCAATAACAGCTGAAAATGTGCTTCTTGATGCACATTACAATCCATTACTTGCACATTCAGGATTGCACAAACTCCTTGCTGATGATGTTGTCTTCTCCGACCTTAAAGCTTCTGCTGCGATGGGATACCTTGCTCCTGAATACACCACTACTGGTTGTCTAACTGAAAAGAGCGACATATATGCTTTTGGGGTGATAGTGTTCCAGCTTTTAACTGGAAAGAGTGATATTACACAGCTGTATTATTACCAGGCACAAATATCTGCTTTTAATGATATAGTTGATGTCAACCTTGAAGGAACTTTCTCAGAATCAGAGGCAGCTAAACTAAGGAGCATTGCTCAACTTTGCACTCATGAATCACCGCATGAACGACCATCTATGGATCTTGTAATTCATGAGCTGTCTGAGAAGTGAAAATACTGATGCTTCACTTTTACTATTAAAATATTGTCTCGTCTTTGCAGTAGAAGAATTTAGATGATATGACTGTAAAATATTCTCTGTAATTTCATATCATGTAATGTAAAGCTTGCTAAATTTGGTTTCGTGTAACTGTAGAACATAGTGTTCAAAGAAAACTCATTCCTGTAAAATGCATGCTTGACTTTTGTGTTTCTGTTATTAATTGTGATATATCAAATGTCTAAATTGTTCTGTACAACTTATCTTTTATTTTGGCTTGAAGTTAGTTCACTTCTACTTTACATAGCATTTATCAGATTTATAAGAAAAACATTCATTTGAGATTTAGCGGTACAAGGCTGAGAGAAAGTGTTAGCTGCAACATGATTAGAACCACAGTTATCTGAATACACCAGCTAAGATATTTGTTAAACTTTTGGTTAAAATCTCTTTTAAACTCATTTTATTATTTCTTTTAATTTTTTTAATGAAGGGCAAGCTTAGAAGCTTGAATAATTAGTTTCCAAAAACACCTGGCAGCAAGGTATTATTTCCCCTGCTGTCCTCTCGTAAGTAAGCTCCACAGTCCACAAGTGGTTGTTTTAAGAGGATATTAATTATCTGCAACAACCACCTATGGACTGTGGAGCTTACTTACGAGAGGACAGTAGGGGAAATAATACCTCGCTGCCAGGTGTTTGTGGAAACTAATTATTCAAGCTTCTAAGCTTGACCTTGTATTAAAAAAAACTCATTTTATGTGTTTTAATTGGTTTAAATATTTTTGTTTAAACTTTTTGTCCAAAAAAATATTTGGGTTTGAGTTGCACCTGTGAGATCTACCGCCCATCTTGCAAAGTTGGAGTGACTAGTCCTTGACGTCACAAAGTGTCAAATAATTAAACATCACAACTAAAGATCCATAGACTTTCCTAGTATCATGCATGTATAAGCACACAAGCCATTAGTATCGTACATGTATAAAAAGAAGCAAAAAATCATAAATTAAACAAATAATTTGTTATCAAACCATGGAAGTATAGAAGAATATTGAGAAGAAAAAGGAATAAGAAGATGATAAACAAGAAGGACAAGAGAGATTGGGGAGAAAGAGGAGAATATATTATTCAATTGTATCTTCCATGTGTAGTACATTGTCATCTATTTATAGCCACCCAACTTTAACACAAAATAAATGACAAGTTTAATCCTCATAAGTATACAAGTTGTAACATTTGGTTTATGACAATAACATCTCCTTAAAACATTTCATTAGGGAGGTTAAGGAGTGTAGGATGAGGAAGGCTAAGAGTTGAGATGTTTATGGACATCCATATATGTATAATATTTATAACATTCCCCCTTGGGTGTCTATAAACAAATATTGTGCCTCATTAAAACCTTACCAGGAAAAACCCAATGGGACAAAAACCTAGTTAATGAAAAATGTACACAATGTTAGAATCTTAAGTTTTGATGAAGACTAAAATATGAAAGAACAAGGTAAACACTTAGACAAAATTAGGTTAAAATGGAACCACAAGTAAGAGTACAACCAGATGTGGATTTACTTCCGGATGGACTAGGACTAGCGCTCGCGGATGAACCACTCATCCCCCAGCGGAAGCAAGTAATACACTAAGTCACAACTCAGTCTAGGAACATTAGTTGTATAAAATCCTTGAGACTAAGTTAGGATGCTTCCGGATGTGGATTTGCTTCCGATTGCTTAGTGACTAGCGCTGGCTGTTGATTTGGACAACACTGAGCGTCAGTGAGTATAATATGATCATAACCCAACGTCCAGTGGAAGTGCTTCCGGATGTGGAACTGCTTCCGGAAGTAAGAGAGCTTCCTTAGACGATTGAACTCCCACTGCATGTGATTATGTATTGTTATACTACACATCCCATAGCATGAGTAAATGACACACTAAGTCACTTAGGAAGAATTAGACTTAAATCAAATCCTAAGTTACAATACAACCGGATGCAGAATCGCTTCCGGAAGACTTAGAGTAAAATAACGAGACTTACGCTGACTATTGGAATAGACATCCCCTAGCGTCAGTAGACAGTACACTAAGTCAGAACATAGTCTAAGTTAGATTGCTTCCCATAGCAAACAAGCTTCCCACAGCATATATAGTCCTTACTGCACTTGATTATATATATACTACTCTGTTGAACTAACAAGTATGTGCAGAACTTAGTTTTACTTCCGGATGCAAATGAGCTTCCGGATGCAAGTACTCTTGTCACTAGGACTCAGAGACTAACACTTGCAGAGCAAGATTGCCGCTTCCGGATGAACGATGATCATCCGTCAGCAAGAGTACAAGAGTCAACGTCACATACTCAGAGGTCAGAATGCTTTTGTCAGAGCAGAGTTGTCAGAGTTGCTTAATGTTTTGAGGCCGAGTATAAAAGGAACATCTACATTCAGGAGAGAGGTGGGAAGAACAGAGCCTATTATCTGAGACATTGTATTCTACATTCCTCTCATCTTCTACTCTCTGATCGTAGATTTGTAACATTCTTAGAGAGTAATTCATTTGTACTTAAGTGTTTATCACAATCAGTTCATAGAGTGAACATATTATCAAATCCTCTAATTGATAGAGGCTGTTCTAAAGCTTGTGCTTGAAGAACAGAATTGTTATCTTACAAAAGTGAGGGGGAGCATTTAGAGGTTTTCTAAATCTCCATAGGTTGCAAGTTAGCCCGCAAAACTTGTGGTTGAAAGGTTGCAGGTGATCCCGTTGTAAAACCTATGGTTGTAAAGGTTTGCAGGTGAGCCCGTTGCAAAACCTGTGGGTTGTTAGGTGAACCCGTGCTCGTAAAACCTAAAGTGTAAAGGCTTTCTTGTGCCTGGTTCAAACAAAAAGTTTAGTGAATTGAAAATCTCAGGTGGAGCCTGGGGACTGGATGTAGGTCTGGAAGTGACCGAACCAGGATAAATTTGTGTGTGCTTATTCTGTTTGTTTAATCTACACATCAAGCACCACACCACTAGATACTTACTTGTGCTTGGGGTGATACATCGTCACTCTCATCAAGCACAAGGAGTAAACTTTTAAAAGGGAGAATTTTTTATAAGTTTTATTCTGCCACCCAATTCACCCCCCCTCTTGGGTGACAGCCACACATTTCATTTGGTATCAGAGCCAGGTCACTTGTTTAAAGGATCCAACGATCTCAAGTGCAAAGACCTAGGCTGACTTGGGATATAAAATGTGTTTTGAAGGTTTTGATCATACTATCCCACCCTTGTTAGAAAATACTGATTTTTACTTATGGAAGGCAAGGATTAAAAGTTTTGTGTTGTCCTCGAATTTCAAAATGTGGGATGTGTTGGTAAATGATTCCGATTTCAAACCAAAAGTAAACTGGACTGAAGAGGAGAAAAATTTATTTTACTTGAACCTTAGAGCAATGCAAATTTTGTACAAAAGCTTGACTGACAGTGATTTCCAGAAAATTAAACATTGCTCTAATGCTAGAGATATTTGGAATACTCTTGATGCTATGTATGCTTCTAACCACTCTCTTGAAAGTAAAGCTGTCCAGAGCTCATCCCGTGCCCCTTGTGGATCAATTGTTGGGGAGCTACAGGAAGCTGATATTGAGAAAGCCAGCGGCAGTGAAGAGAGTGTTGATCTCTACCTAGATTCAGAAACTGAGGAGAATGAGGTATCTGAACTTGAACCTTCTGAATTGCAAGATATGTATAATGAGTTACATATTGAATTCTGTAAACTTGCAAAAGAAGTTCTAGGTTTAAGGAAAAAGAATAGGAAACTTGAAGAACTCACTTTTTCCTCTACATCCAAGGTTCCCAATGTTCCATCCATAGAAGAACAGTTATCGCCACCGATAGCTAGTTCCCTACCGGGAGCGGAAGTTCCAATATGTTCCGAACATTGTTCCAATTGTGAATCCCTATCGAAGGAACAAGAAAAGTTTTCAAAAGGCCCTGAGACTTCAAAAGTTGTTTTAAAAGAAAAGAGAGTCTTTGAAAACAAAATTGACCAACAAGATAATGATAGGAAATTCCATTCTGAATATCATTCCATTCTCTGTCATTATTGTGGTAGATCAGGTCATATTTCTCACACATGCAGTCTTAGAAGAAGTTTATATGTGAGAAATAAATTTGTATGGATCCCTAAAGGACAAGTAAGGTCCAGTGCTAACCATGTAGGACCCAAGTACAAATGGGTACCAAAAATCCCTTCTAGTGCCTTACTTGTGCAGGAAAGATCAAGAGTTCCTCCTGCCCCAAAGAAAAGAACTCGTGGTGATGCCACTGCTGCAACCACCTGGTCCAATCATAAGAAGCAGTGCACTACCACAAGGAACAAAGGGTCTGTCTCAAGGATGAGCTATCACAGAGTTCCATTCAACTATCCTGAGAAGAGCAAGAGAGAGAGGATTTCTCGATCAACATGGAGAAAGCCTATGAATTCTGTCTCTCATAAGACAGTACTTCGAGCCAAGGATAAGTATAGAAGATCTCCTTGGGTAAGCAAGGGATCACTTAGGATCGAAGCATGCGGTAGTAAAATCTCCTATGCAAATGTTAGATGGAATTATTGAGATTTTACATCAAGCATCATAGATATGAACATTATATTCCTAAGAGAAGAAAGTTCAAAGAAATTCACAATGTTCATAACCTACATGCTGTCGGACTATCATGATCAAAACCACATATATATATATATCCTTGTGCATATCAAATCATCTCTTTTTGAAAAGGCACCATTCACAAAAGAGAATAGTTTATGCATTCATTTTGACCTTTGAAAGATTTTTGAAATGCAAACTTTCAAATCAAAGATAGCCTGTGCTACTGATGAATCATTAAAACATCTTGACTGTCTATTATAATATTGACTTTTATTAATCATCAACTAGAATCTTGTGTTTACAAACTAGCCCTGAATATTCCTTGCGATAAACTGACTGGCTGTGAACTCGAGCAATAATTTTTAATCACATCTTAAGTCTCCATCTACTAATGATCTCAGTTCAAGTATGTGGTTAAGTATGTTGACAGATTATAAAAGCTTGAACGATGTGGATGTACAAGAGAGAACGTCAACGAGTATGCTCCTTATCAAGATGAGAAGAAATGGCTGTTCTGAATTCAATCTTGAGGAAATCTCGCCAATCTTCTATGAGTATTTCTTTCCATTATTCCTTCTGTTGTGCATTTTAATGGATAGTCTCTCTTGTCGGACATACATTAGGAATCTTAGGAAATGCCTTGAATTAATTTCTGCAAAATTTGATAAATCCAAGGGCAAATGCCAATAGGATAGAAGCCTAAGTGAGTGTAGATAACTAGGCTGAAAAGAACTCTTAAGAATCTCTACCCACTGAAAGCCTTATATCCTGACACATTATCACAAGCCTAGTACAATCTGAACTAAGTTCAAAGCTTGTTGAAATCCTAAGAATAATGAGATCATATTAAGCATATTTGAAAGAACTTGAGCTAAGATTTGAAAATTATTCTTGAGATCATATGCTTAAAAAAAAAAAAAACTTGGTTGTTTTGTAAACCTGATTTATTCTTAAGACTAAACTATTTTGTTGGCATTAAGGCTTTTAGAATTTCATTGTGTTGACAATTTACATATCTCCATAATCTAACATGAACATCCTTAAGGTATATTTATTTAACTATATGTGTTTATGAAACTTCGAAAATATACAATCTGTTTGATACTCATTGTGCTATCACATTGGTAATTATCCAAGAGACTATGAATGGAGTTCATGACTTGATAGTGAAACTGAGAAATTGTGAACTAAATTTCAAAATCTGTTTTCACACTATTGATACTCCTGCTTTTTTTTACCAAATCAATCAGCAAGCGCGATATCCTAAGTTTATGATGTTGTGCTGATTAACAACTTAATCTCTGACTTGGAAAATCCTAAGCATGTCTATTAATGTTAACACTTAAGTTCTCCACGGACCATCCGGAAGCACTCTTGCTTCCGCTAGCACTTGCTGGTCCCTTGGAAAGGGAATCATAAGGGCTGTCAATGTTAAATCTAAAGACCCTCACATCCGGAAGCGGATACACTTCCGGAAGCATGTGCAAGAATGGTTTCTCAACTACAGACATAGCTACCAAACAACCGCTGAGGGTTGATCAATTTATCCTGATAAAGGGAAATTTGGGAATGTTGAAATAAAGTTTAATCTTCAGAAAACATCTGTGCTTAATTGTTAAAACCTGCCAACTGTGCTAACTTAGGCATCGAAGTGCCAATCTTTAGCTTTTGCAGGTCCCCCAATGTTAAATCTTAAGTAAGTCCAACCGGAAGCAAAACCACTTCTGGATGCTCTTTTGCTGGCGCTGGGTGATGACTCAAAGCAACCGGGAGCGCCAGTGTCTGGGAAAAGACACGTCACTTCACAAAACGTTTCATCTTCCCCCACAGGAAGTTGTGCCCTCCTCTGACAGTGTGAAGAGACACGTGTCCAAAAGGTGCGCTGTTCCAATTAAATGTTTACGTTACCCAATGAACAAACGCATGTTTTCAATGTAGAGTCATTATGTGCATTACATCGGGTGTGACATTGCATAAATAGGACCAACAGTCATTTTTTCCCTTCACTTTTCACTTGCACAAATTTCTTGCACCCAAACTCTCTGAAAGCATTTATCTTGTTCTTCATATTCATACTGTTCATCTTCATCTTCTTCATCTTTCTCTTCATCTTTTGCATTTCTGTACATTTCATCACATACACTCCACTTAAACCCTAATCCATACACAAATGGCCGAATCTCACGAATCAAACCCCAACCCTCGGATAGCCTCGTTCTCCAAGAAATCAAAATCTGGGAAATCTGGCATTCGAAATCTGGAAAATCTGGGCAAGTGCATGAACATTCTGGAGAATCTGGGCATCAACATGAACACCCAAAGAAAAAGGGCAAGAAGAGGGTTCAGTTTAGCGAAGAGCCTTCGTCCAAGCGACAGAGAGTGGAGGATGATCCATTAGTATACAAGGATGGGCCTCTTGAAACTGTTTCCTCTACATTTGAGAATATCAAACCCTACTTCACCAATGGATTGTATGTTGATTTGAAGAAGGTTGAAGATCTGGGTTTTGGTCACTTGAAGGAGCATCTCCAGAAATACATATGCTGGCTGGGGATCAACAGTGAGTATAACTTCAATGTGCTCAGGGTGTTCTACCAGTCACTCACCGCCAAGGCCAAATACACAAAGGTGAATGAGAAAGAAACCATTCGCCGAGTTGATTTTAAGGCAACAGTCAGGGGGAGGGATATAAAGTTCTCATGGAGAGACATTAACCGCCTGCTCGGGGTCACTGAAGAGAATATGAACGAGTGGCTCTACCCTGAAAAGCTGAGCCAGGAGGAGCTTGCAGTAGTATACGAGACCAAGGGGAAGAAGGTCTCTGCGATGCCAGACTCCAAGCGGGTACTTCAGTATGTCTACTCCCGCTTGATGACACACAAGGGTGGGAACTTCAACGAGTTCACCCAGCTAGACAACCCCTGGCTCCCCCGGTTCCTCACCATGGAGCCTATCAACCTAGGGCAACTAATCAGCTTGGAGTTGCACAGGTGGTGTGAAACCAAGGACAAAAAATATCTTCCCTTCCCTCAAGTCATAGCCTTCCTCCTGGAGAAACTCTTGATCAAATCCACTGAGGAAGCTGACAATATTCCGTGCCTGCCCATAGGATCAGCAAACATCAGCAAGATGGGGATCAGGTACAACAAGCCGGCAAGGGCCACTCAATCTGGATCACAGGCAGGCAGTGCCTCTCATACCACGGCTCCTTCAGTTTCTGGGGCGGGAGATCAAGAGGTCGACTCCCATGGCCCAAGCAGAGCACCAAGGCTATCGGTTGCACAGAAGGCAATGCTGACTGAGTTGCGAGAGGAGATACTTCAACGGCTGCCTGAGACGTTGTTGACTCCCTTTCGTGCTGAATGTGATGAAGCCTTCCAGCAGCAGGGGCAGAGAATCCTGAGCCTCGAGGATCAAGTAGGTCGGGTCGAGGATCAGCTAGGAAGGGTAGAGGCCAAGTTAGACCTCATCATCAATCACCTTCAAATCCCTCCACCACAAGGTAACCTACCACCACCTCCTCCTCCTCCACGAAATGACCAACTTCCTCCTCCTCCTAACCAACCATCACTCTCTCTCCCCAATCCTCAACAACCACCTCAGAATGATCAACCCCAAACTTCACCCAGAAATGACCATTAACCATCACCTCACAACTCCCCTTAGAACTCACCCCAACACTCCCCTCGCCAATCACCCCTTAACTTTACTTCACCAAATAACTCTCCATCTCCACACAACTCACCTTCATCTCATAACTCCCCAAACCATTCACCACCCCCAAACCCCATAAGGCCCTCCAATCCACTCCCTCACACTCGCCCCACCATAGCCCAATCTCTTGGATTTACCTCTCCTGATCATCCACTTCACACCTACTACCTGCGAGACCAGTCCCCTATTCGGTGGATAGCCAAACAACCCGCCGCCTACTCTTCTACCTACCCCTTCGATGGCCTATTCACCAACCCTACCCTCTTCAAAAGAAACCAAGCCTTCTTCCCTAATCCTCCTTCCTCACCCAGCCCCACTTCTTCACCAGAAAGCACCACACCCACATCCTCACCTAACAACTCGCCACCCAGACCATTTGGCCCAGATCCTCTACCTTCCACTTCACCCAATCCTTCCTCCGTGGCCCTCGTTCCTTTTGATGATGCCAAAAGGGGGAGAGAAACTCTACCAGCTGCTCTGCCAGCTGCTGCCCTCCGTTGGGCATATGATTTGGAGCAAATAAGGTCTCAACCTTCCTTGTGGCTGGAAGAGGACATAACTGCTGCTCTCCGGCGTGCAAATGATTTGAGGCAGATGGGTAATGCTGAGTATCTACTCATAAAGGAAGCAGTGAGATATATGCAACAACAGCGCCTGGACGAGCAAAGGTCGAAATGGGCAATGGTGTTGGTTGAGCAACCTGGTGAACTCCCACAGCCTGAGCCTGAACCTGAGCCAGAGCCTTCATCTTCAGAGCCTTCTCCCTCTGCGCCTGAACTCACTGTACTTGAGGAGATTATGTTGAAATATGGGTACACAAGGTCTGAGCCACCTGTGAGAGTGAGAGCCGTTCCTATTCCCCCTTCAGCGCCAACTTCTACTCCTGCTTCTCCAGTGGTTATATTCAGCAAAACAAGAGTGAAGCATGCTGTCAAAAAGGGGACATGCATCTCTGAGCCTGCAGACAGTAAGGAAGAGCCTGAGAATCAAGCTTCAGCGTTTCAGTCCTCCGTCAGAGAACAAGCTCAGAAAGTGATGGATGATATCCCACCAGAAGTAGTTGTAAAGCTTGAGGTGGAAGATCTCACCCCTGAGGAACTTGAGAGGTTTAATGGAAACAACAAACTCACCTTCGAGCAATTCACAGTTCTGGATGCTGATAGGGCGAACGCTTTGGCTAAAGAGAAAGCGGAAGGAAAAGGCAAGGCAAGCTTGGCCGAGGACCCTGACTTTCCGGTCTGGAATGTAAAGATCTCCAACATTCATCTTCCTCATGGTGTCATCCCCATCAACGAGACATCACTTGGTTCTTCCTCTTCTGGGCTAAGTGAGGCCGATGATCTGAGAAGAGCAATTTTGGAGTCTTTGGAGCTAGAAAGAATTAGAAAGGAAAGAGAGGCTAGAGAACTCCAAGAGATCCTTGCTCAGATTGATCAGCAGGAAATGGACGAAGCATGGGCCAGAGTGGAAGAAGAGTATCAAAAGAATCAGAGAGGGAAAAATAACAAGCGCAAACCTTAACCCCCATACACTCATGCATTTATCATAGCATAGCATTTCATCTTTGTTTTGTTATTATGCACTTTGTAAATTTGCTTACTGTGATAATTTTTCTTCATATCTTTCATGCATAGCTCAACTTGCAAAGTTTTGATTACTTGTAAATTTTAACTGCTGTTATACATATCTGACTTGTAATCTTTTGCTCATCAATGAGATTTGTCTTTAGTCTTTTGTGCCTTATCTGATTATTACTTTTAATTCTTTCATATGAACTTAATTGTATAACTTAGTTTGTCATCATCAAAAAGGGGGAGAATGTTAGAATCTTAAGTTTTGATGAAGACTAAAATATGAAAGAACAAGCTAAACACTTAGACAAAATTAGGTTAAAATGGAACCACAAGTAAGAGTACAACCGGATGTGGATTTACTTCCAGATGGACTAGGACTAGCGCTCGCGGATGAACCACTCATCCCCCAGCGGAAGCAAGTAATACACTAAGTCACAACTCAGTCTAGGAACATTAGTTGTATAAAATCCTTGAGACTAAGTTAGGATGCTTCCGGATGTGGATTTGCTTCCGATTGCTTAGTGACTAGCGCTGGCTGTTGATTTGGACAACACTGAGCGTCAGTGAGTATAATATGATCATAACCCAACGTCCAGTGGAAGTGCTTCCGGATGTGGAACTGCTTCCGGAAGTAAGAGAGCTTCCTTAGACGATTGAACTCCCACTGCATGTGATTATGTATTGTTATACTACACATCCCATAGCATGAGTAAATGACACACTAAGTCACTTAGGAAGAATTAGACTTAAATCAAATCCTAAGTTACAATACAACCGGATGCAGAATCGCTTCCGGAAGACTTAGAGTAAAATAACGAGACTTACGCTGACTATTGGAATAGACATCCCCTAGCGTCAGTAGACAGTACACTAAGTCAGAACATAGTCTAAGTTAGATTGCTTCCCATAGCAAACAAGCTTCCCACAGCATATATAGTCCTTACTGCACTTGATTATATATATACTACTCTGTTGAACTAACAAGTATGTGCAGAACTTAGTTTTACTTCCGGATGCAAATGAGCTTCCGGATGCAAGTACTCTTGTCACTAGGACTCAGAGACTAACACTTGCAGAGCAAGATTGCCGCTTCCGGATGAACGATGATCATCCGTCAGCAAGAGTACAAGAGTCAACGTCACATACTCAGAGGTCAGAATGCTTTTGTCAGAGCAGAGTTGTCAGAGTTGCTTAATGTTTTGAGGCCGAGTATAAAAGGAACATCTACATTCAGGAGAGAGGTGGGAAGAACAGAGCCTATTATCTGAGACATTGTATTCTACATTCCTCTCATCTTCTACTCTCTGATCGTAGATTTGTAACATTCTTAGAGAGTAATTCATTTGTACTTAAGTGTTTATCACAATCAGTTCATAGAGTGAACATATTATCAAATCCTCTAATTGATAGAGGCTGTTCTAAAGCTTGTGCTTGAAGAACAGAATTGTTATCTTACAAAAGTGAGGGGGAGCATTTAGAGGTTTTCTAAATCTCCATAGGTTGCAAGTTAGCCCGCAAAACTTGTGGTTGAAAGGTTGCAGGTGATCCCGTTGTAAAATCTGTGGTTGTAAAGGTTTGCAGGTGAGCCCGTTGCAAAACCTGTGGGTTGTTAGGTGAACCCGTGCTCGTAAAACCTAAAGTGTAAAGGCTTTCTTGTGCCTGGTTCAAACAAGAAGTTTAGTGAATTGAAAATCTCAGGTGGAGCCTGGGGACTGGATGTAGGTCTGGAAGTGACCGAACCAGGATAAATTTGTGTGTGCTTATTCTGTTTGTTTAATCTACACATCAAGCACCACACCACTAGATACTTACTTGTGCTTGGGGTGATACATCGTCACTCTCATCAACCACAAGGAGTAAACTTTTAAAAGGGAGAATTTTTTATAAGTTTTATTCTGCCACCCAATTCACCCCCCCTCTTGGGTGACAGCCACGCATTTCATATCTTTCAAAGTTGCCTCATTAAAAACCTTGCTAGGAAAACCCAGTGGGATAAAACCATAGACAAGGGAAAAAGAGTACAACATATATTACCCCCCCTCTTCAAAACATGAGTTGATATTTTTGGACTTGCAAAGTCATGTCACGAACAAATATTCCAAAAATTTATCGTCGTAGTGACTTGATAACAAATTTACTAAATTTACATTCAAATGAATTGATCATAGCTAGTTCATCGCAATGTCTTTTGGTTGTTGAATTAGTTACTCTTGTTGATAAGAAAAGACAGTTTGACCTATGCATGTCTAATACATCTCAATCGATAATCGATAATAATAATAATAATATATGATACTTATGGATCAAATATCTCTCATACAATCTTATTGAGATACAAAATGATCTCATTCCATATTTAACGACCTTACAACTATTGGATCATGTAGAGATCCATATAGAAAACACAATTTTCTTTATTTTAACATCTTTCATGAGCTAATCTTTTAGCATCTGACTCTTCAGTAGTCTAAGTAATATTAAAATTTTTACAAACTCTTCAAGAGTACCAAAAATATTTAAATTCATCAAGAGTCTAAATAATATTTATCACCCATTATGAATGACTCCTTTAAACTTTCTTTCAAGTGAAATCTATCAATTAAATTATTTACTTTTGTAAACTTTAATCCTTTTGGGGAGTTGTATTTACAGAAATCAAATGTTTCTAGCAAATTCTTTAAAGACTTTCATATGATCATATATATATATATATATATATATATATATATATATATATATATATATATACATCTATACATATATGTAATCATTTTGAATAATACTTCTAGTTTTTGAAATCCTTCAAGGATTCAACTCACAATATCTACCTATGGGTTATAATCATATTTTCTAGACGAATATCAAAAATTTCATTTATTGTCAGACTACCAAATCAAAACATGGATATTCCACCACGAGACAATTTATCACCATTGATCTTTTGCGAAAAATTTGCTAACAATACTTCTCCTTCTTTTTCGCATAAATATTCTTACTTCTCCCCCTTTTTCGCATAAATATTCTCATTTATATGATTCTAATAGCACTTTGGGTGCATAGATTATAAATCCATATTATCATATTTCATATAGCGTCTTCTGTTTTTCTGCTAGCTAATCATTTTATGTCTTCTCATGACATATTTGTATACTAAATCCACTTTTGTTGCATACAACATATATCTCTTCTAGTTATTCATTTCTCCCCTCATGTTGGGAACATCAATATTTATCCCAAATTTCAATATCTATCTGTGTATTATTGTGGTGGAACAATATGAATGAATATTTCATATTATTCAGATGGAAAATATTTGGCTATTGAGCAAGAGCCAATGGGAAAATTCATAATACTTTATTGGCATGATGCAATCATAGTGGTAGTACATTTTACCCAACTCTAAAATTAAAAATTTTGTTCTCAAAAATATTGTTCTAGCTATTCAGGGAGGCTTTGCTAGATATGGTTATGTTCTCACATGGCATATAAACATTAAAAACATAATTAACAATCACTAGTGATTTCAATGAATATCATATGACTAATGTACTTAACTGAACAAATTTGCAAACTTCAGGTTACAAGTTAATCATATAACATGGACACCAATGTGATCATTTCATAGATGCATCTAATATTCATAAAGTATCATTTAGTCTATATGATATCTGTATGGGCCCATATATATATAATTCATAAAGTACACATCTACATGAGTATAATTTCAATCAAAACTAGTGATATTTCATATTTCATTCTTTTGAGAACAAGCAATTGAATCTTCGGGTTCATTAGTGAGTATTAATACTCTTTCATAATTATATTATTTTGCATCATTATGATCTGGGATGATCTGACTGGTCATAGCCAAATATTGCATACACAAACTTCAGGTTTGTTGCAATATTATTATTATCAAACTAACTTTTGGTTATTGGGAGATTATACAAGATTTATGGAAAGTTTAGGAGTAAAAACTCTACTCCAATATGACTCATATTTATTTCATACAATCTCCTCCTCAAGTGAGTCATATAAATATGCAACTATTAGTTCTTCAAGAACTATGATTATATTATTGCTTTCAATACGTACAATTCTTCTAGAATTGTCATACTATATAATTTATAAATCCAATATAAACAATATTTTACCAAAATTAAAATCTAACCATAAATAAAAATACATTTGGATATGTGAGATGGTAATAAAAATCAATTTTAACTCATATTTATACTCCAATAATCTCCCTCTCAAGTGTGAGTTCTACCAATAAACTTCCCCTATTCATGTAATTCAAAGACATCTTAAGTAGGTCAATGACCTACATTTCACTTTGAAGTTCAAATACTTTCTTACTCACATGTAAATATGAATTTCAATCTATTGGGTTCAGACTTTTTTCATAGCCTCAAAGGATCAAAGTTCTTTTTTCCCTTTTTTTAATAGTTCTTGCAGATCACATTTCAATGGTATATGACATTCAAAAGATAAGATAAAATAAAATAAAATGGAATGAAAAATAATTAATGCAAGAGAAATATAGAGACAAATCAGTTTTAGTAATCAAATACTTATGATAATGAAGGACGACCTTTTTTTTCGATTTTCCATCCTATTTAAGCATCTATAAATTTATAGCACACAAATTTCTATTAAATAATAAATAAAAGTTAACACAATCGTTAATAAAATTTCAAATAAAATTGAATAAATTCTTATTTAACTCATAATTGTCACAAACATATATATGATCTTTCCTTTCTCTCTCATAAGCCATTTTTCCTTGTGAAATACACTAAGCCTAGATCAAACAAAAGTTCTGAGACTAACAAAGCAAAAACCGTTTTTCTCATCATAACCTCATATAGATAATTGTATTTAGTTATTATAAATAAACAACCGCAGCCATATTGAAGATGACAAATTCAAGAAATATAACATTCATATCAAAATATTAATGAGGTGGTTACACTAACAAAATAAATATAACATCTATAGGAATATATTAGTGAGGAGGTTACACTAATGAAGTAATAATTAAATTTTAAACCAATAATTGATTGATATCAACATATGTAAATTATCATTTACTTCATATGTTATTCCAAAAAATAGAAATAGGAATGTAGAACATAGAGAAAAGAAACGTACCGTACCATTCTTAATTTGATGATGACATAATATGAAAGATGATATATTCTTTGAAAAAATATTGTCAAGGGAAGAAAAGTGCAAACTCAAACTCTAGAAGATTTGGTAGCTAATATCCCCCATTAAATTTCACCACCATTAAAAAAATACTTTTCATCATAATGTCATTTTTCCATAAACTTTTGGAATACCTCAATACCTTAGGTATCATTTTATTTCATAGAATTTTTGTCATCTCTTTTTTTTATCTCACAATCTTTTCATCATTAGCTTCCACAAGTATATATAATATTTCTCTATGGCTTCTGGCCACGTATAAATATTTGATAATAATTTTGTATCATTTTTCAATACCATTTAAACATTGATGCTAATAATTTTGATTCATCTTCAAAATATGATCAATATCTTTCCCACTTTCAGTAGTACATTATCAATTATTTAAAATATTGGTTGGTCTTCAGGACCAAAAACATTTTGTTATTTTCTTTTGTTTTCTATATGCACAGAATAACAAGATTAATAATTAAATAAATAACAAAATTAACTAATAATCAAAATAAACATCAATGGCCCTTCATGGGTTATTGTAACATCTTAGATTTTTTTTTTGTAAATATAAAATAAGTTAATAAATACCTGAAATTTAATCTTGCAAATAAATTTAGAAAGTTTAACATCTTTCTGGTGAATTTGTTAGAATTTTATTTCCATTATAGGTGAAGGAAAATAGTTAGTATTTAATTTTTATTTAGTAATAATTATGAATGTTCATTATTTAGGAAATTTTGCTTAAAATGTTGTGAAATCCTTGAGTGTAAATCAAAATAAATTATGATAATGATAAATTTAAGGAAATAGAAACTAGGGAGAAATTTATATTAAATGAATTAAATTGGGAAATTATAAAGGTCTCATAATTATATTTGCTAATTAAGAAAATTCATCTAGAAATGAGAAGTTTAGAGTTTAAATTGAATTAGTGTAATTCAATGTCTAATTAAAGAAAAAAAATGATGTATACTCTTCCATAAAAGTAGAAAATGGCATTCTTATAATTTTCTTGTTGGGCCATTAACCCTAGATTTCCCCTCACTATATATTCACATTGACCTCTTCTTCTTCTTTGAATACATTCAGCCGCCACCACTCACACTCATCTGCACATTCCTTCTTCTTCAACATCAAACTTCATCCTTTCTTCTTCTACAACAAAACTCTTCTTCCTCCCTCCAAATCTCCTTCACCATTGAACTCTATCATCTTCCTTCATCTCCTTCAACTTAAACCCGACCTCCCTCAAAACTTTCGTCCGCCATTTACGTACCAGCGAGCTCGTCCAACCACCGTCCGCCGCTCCGGTCGAACTTTCCGATGCCGGCGAAGGAGGCTTGGTTGACCGCCGTGGGTGTTCATCGGTGCAATTATGACCACCGAATCTTGCCGCCGCTTCTCAACGTGGTTCACCTTCGTGAATGTCGTGGGCCGCTGATTTTGCGTTCATTCAACTCCATTTGTTTAAATTAATCTAATTTCTATTCCAGAAGTGATAATAATAATAATAATAATAATAAATGTGAATATAAACTGAGTAATAATAATAATAAATAAATGTGAATATTAAATGGCATAATATATATATATATATATATATATATATATATATATATATATATATATATATAAAACATTAGGCTTAAGTATGTCTTTGGTCCTTTAACTTTAGAGAAAGTCATGTTTTGGTCCCTTAACTTTGAAAAGTGTGTTTTTGGTCCCTTGATTTTGGAGAAAGTGTGTTTTTGGTCCCTTAATTTTGAAAAGTATGTTTTTTGTCCCTTAACTTTAGACAAAATGATGTTTTTAGTCCTTTCAAAAAAGATAAAGTATGTTTTCAACCCCCTCATTTTCAAAGTTAAGGCACTAAAACATGACTTTGGGCAAATTTAAGGGAACAAAAACATACTTAAACCGAATTTAAAAGGATTAAAAACACACTTTTCAAAGTTAAAGGACTAAAAGATGACTTTATCCAAAATTAAGGGACCAAAAACACACTTGGCTCTTCCTCTTCTGGGCTAAGTGAGGCCGATGATCTGAGAAGAGCAATTGTGGAGTCTTTGGAGCTAGAAAGGATTAGAAAGGAAAAAGAGGCTAGAGAACTCCAAGAGATCCTTGCTCAGATTGATCAGCAGGAAATGGACGAAGCATGTGCCAGAGTGGAAGAAGAGTATCAAAAGAATCAGAGAGGGAAAAATAACAAGTGCAAGTCTTAACCCCCATACACTCATGCATTTATCATAACATAGCATTTCATCTTTGTGTTGTTATTACGCACTTTGTAAATTTGCTTACTATGATAATTTTTCTTCATATTTTTCATGCATAGCTCTACTTGCACAGTTTTGATCACTTGTAAATTTTAACTACTGTTATACATATCTGACTTGTAATCTTTTGTTCATCAATGATATTTATCTTCAGTTCTTTGTGCCTTATCTGATTATTACTTTTAATTCTTTCATATGAACTTAATTGTATAACTTAGTTTGTCATCATCAAAAAGGGGGAGAATGTTAGAATCTTAAGTTTTGATGAAGACTAAAATATGAAAGAACAAGGTAAACACTTAGACAAAATCAGGTTAAAATAGAACCCCAAATAAGAGTACAACCGGATGTGGATTTACTTCCGGATAGACTAGGACTAGCGCTCGCGGATGAACGTCTCATCCCCCAGCGGCAGTAAGTGCTTCACTAAGTCATAACTCAGTCTAGGAACATTAGTTGTACAAAACCCTTGAGACTAAGTTAAGATGCAACCGGATGTAGAGTTGCTTCCGATTGATTAGTGACTAGCGCTGGGTGTTGGTATAGATAACACTGAGCGCCAGTGTACATAACCCAACGTCCAGTAGATTTACTTCCGATTGCTTAGTGACTAGCGCTGGCTGTTGGAATGGATAACACTGAGCGTCAGTGAGTAAAATGTGAACATAACCCATCGTCCAGTGGAAGTGCTTCCGGATGTGGAATTGCTTCCGGATGTAAGAAAGCTTCCTTAGACTAAGTGAACTCCCACTGCATGTGATTGTGTTGTTATACTACACATCCCATAGCATGAGTAAATGACACACTAAGTCACTTAGGAAGAGTCAGACTTAAATAACGAGACTTACGCTGACTATTGGAATAGACATCCCCTAGCGTCAGTAGACATTACACTAAGTCAGAACATAGTCTAAGTAAGATTGCTTCCCATAGCAAACAAGCTTACCACAGCATGTATAGTTCTTACTCCACTTGGTTATATATGCTACTCTGTTGGACTAACAAGTATGTGCAGAACTTAATTTTGCTTCCGGATGCAAATGAGCTTCCGGATGCAAATACTCTTGGCACTGGGGTTCAGAGACTAACACTTGCAGAGCAAGATTGCCGCTTCCGGATGAACGATGATCATCCGTCAGCAAGAGTACAAGAGTCAACGTCACATACTCAGAGGTCAGAATGCTTTTGTCAGAGCAGAGTTGTCAGAGTTGCTTTTCAGAGATAAAGCAAGTCAACCCTACTAAGCATTAATGAAGATGTACCTCTCAACGGTAACCTGGGATTAACGGCTATATTCAAACGGACATATTCAACCAGCCGCCCAAGCCTGAATGTTTTTGAGATCGAGTATAAAAGGAACATCTACATTCAGAAGAGAGGTTGGACGAACAGAGCATATTGTTTGATATATTATATTCTACATTTCTCTCATCTTCTACTCTCTGATCTTAGAGTTGTAACATTCCTAGAGAGTGATTCATTTGTACTTAAGTGAGTAACATCATCTATTCTTAGAGAGAATCATTTGTACTTAAGTGTTTATCACAATCAGTTCATAGAGTGAACATATTATCAAATCCTCTAATTGATAGAGGTTGTTCTAAAGCTTGTGCTTGAAGAACATGATTATTATCTTACAAAAGTGAGGGGGAGCATTTAGAGGTTTTTCTAAATCTCCATAGGTTGCAAGTTAGCCCGTAAAACTTGTGGTTGAAAGGTTGCAGGTGATCCCGTTGTAAAACTTGTGGTTGTAAGGTTTGCAGGTGAGCCCGTCGCAAAACCTGTGGGTTGTTAGGTGAACTCGTACTCGTAAAACCTAAAGTGTAAAGGCCTTCTTGTGCCTGGTTCAAACAAGAAGTTTAGTGGATTGAAAATCTCAGGTGGAGCCTGGGGACTGGATGTAGGTCTGGAAGTGACCGAACCAGGATAAACTTGTGTGTGCTTATTCTGTTTATTTTAATCTACACATCAAGCACTACATCACTAGATACTTACTTGTACTTGGGGTAATACATCTTCACTCTCATCAAGCACAAGGAGTAATGTTTTAAAGAAGGAGAATTTTGATAAGTTTTATTCTGCCACCCAATTCACCCCCCCTCTTGGGTGACAGCCACGCATTTCATTTTCTAATTTAACCTGAATACTATCATGGATAATTAATAGCTAACCATGTTAGAAAAGAATCACCTAACATGGTTAGAAAAAGAAGCAACCTAGTACATTTCCCCGATTAACCAATAATATCACTACAAATAAAAATATGCGGAAGCGAATGCAGACCTATACATTTTGGCAATATACATGTCTAAATAATCAAAACAACCTTTGAAACTTAATTCCCTTTCCTGTTGTCCGAGCCTGTGCATGATCTACCTGCAAAAATGTGAGTAATCGTGGGATGAGACAATTTGTCCCAGTAATCACCGCTTAACTCACTATAACAGTGAGATGTGCGGTAGCGAGGGCGTCTAAAGGGTGCCACAGTTTGAAATCAGTAATACGTATATATATAATCCAATTCTTCTTCCCATATATCCTCCAAACAGATAATACTGTCACATCAACTTTCACACTCACCTATAGATGCATTGTGTCATCACGGAGCATTCAAGTATCTAATCTTCACTCTATGATTTGACAATGTGCCCCTCTCTATAATGAGGAAACAATTTCCCTCTCTGGCAATCTCCAGAGAGGGAACCCCAATTTTGTTTCCATTACAGAACGGGAACGGTTGGGCTCTTTAATGCCAAACAATCGTAGGTCCCTTACTTTCTCTAGTAAGTAGACCCATGATCCCCGGTCTCTATTCCGAAAAGGATCCGTACAAATAACTGTCGATTGGCCAATCGACAGTTATCATCGCGAATGGTACATAGATAGCAGTGTCATGCAAAGCTCACATATCCCTATCTATTTCATCCACCATATTCAACTTCTCAACCACATTTCCCTTCAATATCACAACATTTCAACATCTGTGTCATGCACTCTCGCAATTCTCTGCAATATCTCAGGTTTTCCACCACATAACTCTTCCCTTTTCTATCATCATAATCTGTCAAACCTCTTCCCTTTTCTATCATCATAATCTGTCAAACCACTATACATATATATTTCACACCATTCCAGATCAATGGCCAGCACCAGACAGGATAATAATATATATAATGTATCAAATTCTTTCATACAAAAATAATCGTGTTTGAAAGGCACCCGATAGCCTGTTTTTATATAAAAGTAACTTTTAAAGATTTTGAGGGCTAGAAAGGATTTTGAAAATCCTAACTAACGTCACCCTCAATGTTATAGCAAGGTAAGAGTGATTACCTGAACCTGCTCCACATCAAGAAAATATAATACCAATGAAATCCTCTCTCGTAGCTCGACCCATTGATATCCACAATCACTAGAAAATACATAACGCAGTGTCAATACATAGTTCGGGTCCATATGACTTGACTAAGTTAATTTAAACTCAAATCAGGCCTAAGGTAGCTAACCCATCTTCAATTACCCCTATTAATGAACATAACACCATCTTTATATCATCCAATATCATAGATTCCATGACTTTGTGTAATTCATCTAAACTATTAATCATTCTCTCCATAATACATCTTAAAATTAGCTCTTCTCTAATCATCCCAAAACTTTCAATTTTTCGCCTAATGCCAAATCTAACTAAATAAACCCATCTAACATCACCTTTGAACTCTAATACCCTTCTACAGTCATAGCCAAAGTTTAACAACTCATATCCAAAGGATTTCTAAATAAAAACTTATCTAACCAAACTTTTGACAAACAAAATCTCACTTACTATCGTTTCTCACTATCTTAAACCAATCATAATTACCATTATTCCCAATCATTCGACACTTTGTTTACCTACTAAATATTTTCAGCCAATTCAGCATACAAGCTCAAGAAAAACAACTTCCAATGGCTTTTTTAAAGAAATCCAAACATAGTACTCAAACCACCAAGTTTCAAATTTATTCAAAACTCTTCCAGCAAAAACAGGGCAACTTCAAAAATTAATTCCGGACAGCCTAGAATGATTTTTGAGACACTTAATATATCAAATGAAAGCACAAATCTCGTACTATCTACAGTTAAAACAGTTTTCAAAAATTCCAACTAACAAAGTCACAAAGTCAGAAATAGTGAGATTGAATTTCCAGCAGTTTTCAGCGAAACAGTCCTTTTTCAAAACTTTATTCCAAAGAGTAGAAAACTAGTTTCAGGGCACAAAATATATCAAATGAAAGCTTATATCTCGTAGTATAACCCACTGAAACAGTTTACAAAAATTTCAACTAACAAATTCCCAGATTCAAAAACAATCAGACTGAATTTGCAGCACTTTCAGGCAGAATTTCCAGCATGCTAAGAAAATAATTTTCAACAACAATTGGCTATCCAGAGTAGCCAAATCAGCACCAAAACAGCCTAAAATGTCCAGCCAAATAAGAATACAATGCAAGTTACAAAGAAAATGACTAGATATGCAAATTTATCAATCATGTAAAACTCACCAAAACCACCTCATTAATATTAATTTGGCATTCAAAGTGATCTTCCTAACTCCTCAACACTACACCACAATCCAAACACACCTTTACATAACCAAATTCTCTATTAATCAACACTTTTAACTACTAAATTTCCTTCCAACACCAATCCAACCACTTTCACCATTCCAATATCATTATTAAACCTTATTAATCCTTTAAATCATATGTCACCTAATCATATAACCAATTTCTCATTATTCAACACTTTATTCACCAACCTTTTGCCTAAACCTCAATTCAATTAATTCCACCATTTCAATATCATTAGACAACCTTAGTAAGTATATATTAGCTTTCAGTTTTCACCAATAACTCATACATCATCAAAACACCTAGTTTCAAGAAACCCTAAAACCTAGAAATTCCAAAATAAATAGAAAACTTCACCAAAACTCAATTGCTTTAAAGAAACTTCAAATTAAATACTTAACATTCATTGTTATATCCTTAAAAGTCCAAAAATCCAACTTTAACCAAAACCCTAACTTTTGAAGAACACAAACCAAAGAAATCAAATCAAAGAGAAGTAAATATCGCTTACATAGTTCCAAAATGAGAGGAAGAAGCAACCACCGCCGGCCACCGCGTCGTTCGCCGGAAAAACGACCTCTTATGGTGGCTGGCCGAGCAAGACCCACAGAAAAGGAAAACAAATGAGAAAAACTGAAGTTGAAAAGAAGTTTAGTCCGAAAAACAACAAAACAACGAGACCCACCTTGCACCGCCGCGTTCGCCGTCTTCCACCGCCCTGACCCGCCGGAGAACGCAAGGAAAAGGGAGAAAATGTGGTTGGAGTGAAATAGATCGGCTAAACAAAAGCAACACCAAGCTTCCCCACTTGATTTTGAAACGTTTTATGGAAGGATGGGGGGTGAATTGATGAAGAAAAATGATGAGGGAGAAGAGGTGAAGTGAGGGGCCGAGAAGGAGTTTTGAGATGGGGGGGTGTTGACGGTTTTGTGAAGGAGAAAGAGCTAAGGACATGTTTGGTTTGGTGCTTTATTGTAATGGATTGTGTAACTTATACCGGAAATTACCATAATGTCCTCTATTAATTAAAATCCACTAAATTAACCCTCCAATCTTCTTAGCTTTCAAAATATTTTAGATTCCATCATTCCCTCATATTTTTATTCCTTCAATTGTTTAATTAATTATTTAGACACTTATTACCCCAAAAACTTGCAAAATATCCAAAAATTCTAAATATTCTAAAATTTTCTAATTTTTCCATTTATTATTTCCTAAAATATTCTCTAATCCTGTATTAAATTTTCGGGATGTTACAAGCCCAAAACATTAAAATTAAATATGCTCAACGGGAATTTTCGTGAGAAATTAAAGGGCGTATGAATTACAGGCGGTGAACCGACCATTCGAATTCATTGTGACAACCTCTCTAACCCTCAAAAAGGGATAAGGATATGATGCGAGGAAATAAATAAATAAATAAACATAAATAGTATTATATATACTATAATAATAATAATAATAAATAAATGGAATAATATAATATATGAAAATATATATAAGATAATGAAAGAAGTATACCTAAATTTGTTAGAGTGTCGTGCTGATAACGTGTTATAAAACCATGGAAGTATAAAAGAATATTGAGAAGAAAAAGGAATAAGAAGAAGATGATAAACAAGATGGACAAGAGAGATTGGGGAGAAAGAGGAGAATATATTATTCAATTGTATCTTCCATGTGTAGTACATTGCCATCTGTTTATAGGCACCCAACTTCAACAAAAAATAAATGACAAGTTTAATCCTCATAAGTATACAAGTTGTAACATTTGGTTTATGAGAATAACATCTCCTTAAAACAATTCATTAGGGACGTTATGGAGTGTAGGATGAGGAAGGCTAAGAGTTGAGAGGTTTGTGGACATCCATATATGTATAATATTTATAACATAATTAAGGAATACACAATCAAAAAATAAATAATTAAAAAGGGAAACGGGCCTAAAGGGCTAGCCCACAAAAGCCCTTGGCCCTTAAGGCTGACCCTTATAGGCATGCTTTCCAATTTTCTATAAATCCCAAGCCCAGCCCTCCTCATGCTTGGTTTAAGAGGGGTTGGCCCTACAAGCTCGACTCGAATTAACAACTTTATGATATAATAGAAGAAAAGTTACTTTTATATTATTACATCATTATAAACTTAAACTAAATGTGACTTAAATTGTCATATTAACATACATATATTACATTATTACGCACATCAGCTTTTATCTTACAAAAGTGAGTTGGATCTAATGAGTACTAGATAAGCAATAAAAATAATTATTATTATCACAAATGAACCAATATATTGTATATTATGTTTGATGCTTCTTGTTATATTCTTAAGTACTAGAATGCTCATTTACTCCACCATTTAACTGTGTTACCTAGATTTTGTATAATCTAAATAACTTTAATAAAATAAAAGTACTATGATTGTAATAACAATTATCTAGCGTGATATATGAATAAAACAGAGGTTGTTAATTTCGAGGTATAAACCTGGCAAATATTACTAAGCTCATGGGCAGGATTCGATGATATGAACAGTAATAAGAATTAAACGTAATAAATATGAATTGTGAACTGGAAATAATAAAGATAAAGCAGAGATATGATAAGATATGATAAGTAATCAAGAACAACTGAGATACTATGAAATATGAACTTGGAATAGAAAAGCATAAACAAATAATAATAGATAGAACCTGACGAGCTTTATTGAATAGGATAATCAGAGTACAAGTTGAATAGCCGAATACAAGGAATCTCTCAATACAAGAAAGTAAAAAGTGATTCTATTCCTGCTCTCAGATATTCCGAACCCTAAACCCTAAATTGACCTATCTTATATAGCCTGGGCGGTCCCACTTATTTCTCCTAACAGTTATGCCAGGTGTCCGCCTGAAAGAGCTGTTGTGCTGCCAGGTCCTTAGCACGTCCGAGTCTTCAGCCCGAGATCGCCGCCTGATTCCTCGGACAGTTATCTTGACTCAACCACCTTTTAACCGTTTCTCCTTCCACCTTCCGCATTCCTCGTTCCACGTGCACCCTCTCTCATATTTATGCTCGTCTACAACTTCCAATCAGTTGACTTAGTGTCTGTTGGGCTTCTTCTGTATTGGGTCGATTTTGAATTCAGGCTAGCGAGCCTGGGGTAACACATTTACTCCCCCAGCTCCACGTGTCTTGCTCTGGAAGGCTCGGGGAGGTGCGTTACACAATATTTCTGGTCAGGGTGAGTGTATTCCTCTGGGTTAGGTGATAAATCCCCAGCAAAATCTGCTAAGCTTGGTGTATTCCCCTGGGCTCGCAGGAAGAAAATTTGGGCCAGGCCCAATACCCGGAGAAGTTGAAACGGACCCAACTTAAACTCAACTGAATGGAGAAAAGCGGAAGTTGAAAGTAGGCCACGTGTAGCGGAAAGTTCGGAAGGTGGGGAACAGAACTGACGTTAAGGAGATAAGGAGACGTCAACTGTCCGAGTAATCAGGCGAAGATCTCGGGCTGAAGACTCGGGCAAGCTAAAGATCTGGCAGCTAAACGGCTCTTTAGGGATAACGCCTAGCGTAACTGTTAGGAAAAATAAGTGGGACCATTTAGTCTATATAAGAGAGGTCCAATTAGGGTTTAAGGTACGGAATAACGGAGAGCAAGTACACAATCACTTTTTACTTTCTTGTATTGAGAGATCTCTTGTAATCGGCTATTCATCTTGTATTCTGATTATCCTGCTCAATAAAGCTCGCCAGGTTCTATCTAATAATATTCGTTTACGCTTTATGCTCTATTATTCTAATCCTTATTGCATCATATCTCAATTATCTCTTATTATTTATCAGATTTTACCAAACCTTCACTTTATCTTTATCATTTCCAGTTCATGATCTAATATCATTACGTTTAATTATTATTCCTGTTAATCCTAATTCATAATTCGTGATTACCTTATTCAATTCTCATTAATTGTTTATATTATCAAGTCCAGCCCTCTAGCTTGATTGTTCTAGGTCAGGTTTATACCTAGAAATAGATAATCCATATTTTATTCATATACCATGTTAATCAACCGTTATCAGAATTATGTTTATTTTATTAAAGTTATTTAGATTATACAAAATCTAGGTAACACATTTTGGCGCCGACCGTGGGGAAGAATTTACATTTCTTCTCATCTGATAATCAACATTCAACCTGAGATTCAACATGTCTGATTTTCGAGACCCTGCTATTCCAATGGAAGAGGATGATCCTCAAACCCCATTCGGAGATCCTTCCCTCTTCCAAATGGTGATAATCATGAGCAAACAATTCCTGAAGATCATCAGGAGCATATCCCTGAACCCGAGACACCATCTGAACATCAGAGGGGTGAGGGAGAGAACTCGCAAGAAATTCATCAGGATGATCATCAAGAAGATCACCAGGGTCATCATCAGGATGACCACGGAGAAGGTCGTGAGGAAGATCATGACCAGCAAAATTTCGATCATGATAATGACCCAGCACGAAACCTGCGTATGTTGTACGAGAAACAAGCTTATCTCACTCGCTTGATCGAGTCCCTGAACAAAGACATACGAGACTATGCTGTTCACATAGCACAAAACCCAGATCGTAACAATAAAGGCAGCTGTAAAACTCGCCTTTTCCAGAGTCCACAAACAAAAATTCCTCACCAAGCAGGGTTCAAGCATCAGCAAAGAAGGCAAGAAACTATGGGCCACAAGGAAGGAGGATACCAGAAGCACAAAACTAAAATTCCTCGTGACCATCATAGACATTCTCATACACGACATGAGAAGTTCAGACTAAACCCTGGCGAGAGTCAAAGCTCCAGCAGTGCTAGCACATCTAATTCGGGTTCCAAATCTCGAGGTTCAGATGGTGCTCACGACCAGAAAAATCCTGAAATGATCAGAATAGAACGTGAGATCGAGGAGCTGAAAAAGATCATTCAACAAGTCCCAGGAGCACCAAAACCAACTCCTAATTACACCCAGACGAGTTATGCTGACTCACCCTTCGCAAGGTGGATCACAAAGACTCAATTACCAAAGAGATTCACTTATCCCTCAATGAATCAATATGACGGAACAGGTGACCCAGATGAGCATATGGCCCATTTCAAACAAAGGATGCTAGCGGCCCCTATATCAAACTCAGCCAGAGAAGCTTGCATGTGAAAAGGATTTGGTATGAGCTTGACAGGTCCAGCCCTGAAATGGTTCACCAAACTGCATGTTAGATCTATATCATCCTTTGCTCAACTACAAGAGCAATTCACTCAACAGTTTTCTAGCAGCCGTAGGATGCAGAAAACCTCAGCTGATTTATACCGGATGCACATGTATCGGGGGGAAACCACTCGCAGTTGGGTTACCCGTTTCAATACAGAGAGACTCACTATAGACAAACCAGATGAAGAGACCTCGATTAATGCTTTTCGTAAAGGAATCTTTGTGGACTTAGACCTCTACAAAGAATTGACAAAGCACCCATGCGATACATATGCTGGGGTTATGCGCAAAGCTGAAGACCAGATGCGTTGGGAAGAAGACTATGCAGCCAGATATTCCTACTATGAACCTGATGAAGAAGGCAAAGATAATGGCTCAGGTTCTCGTAAAAGTTCAAAGAAGAAAAACAAAAAGAATTGGAGAGCTGAACCATATCCTACAGCCAACAGAAGTGAACCTAATGATACTCAGCAGGCGGAGAAGCCCAAGAAGGACTTACCTCCAACATTTGCACAAAGAGGATTCAACGTATCTGCAACCCAGCTCGTCAAAGGCCTTTACAAACTCGGGGACGCCGTCAGGTGGCCACCTAAAATGCTGACAAGCCCAGATCAGCGTGACAAAACTAAGTATTGCGATTTCCACGAAGACTATGGTCATCGTACTGAAGATTGTATATCTCTCAGAATACAAATAGTAGAACTCTTAAAAAGAGGATATCTAACTGATTTACTGAAAAAACCTGATAAAAAACATCCAGATAATTCTCAGCCAGGTCCCTCGAAATAGCCGTAAACGCCACAATCTGGGGTAAAAACCATTAATTTTATTGCAGGAGGCTCAGATATTAGTGGTGTAACATATTCAGCAGCCAAGAGGCACACCAGAGAACTCCCGATGAAGCCTCAGGAGCTCCACTTGGCTGAAGGAGAAGCCATACCTGGACCCATAACCTTCTCAGATGAAGAAATAGTTCCTGGAATCCATGATGACGCATTAGTCATTACGCTCAAAATAGCTGACTACCAGGTAAAAAGAATCCTGATTGATCCTGGGAGTTCAGTTAACATCCTATATAGAGGCACGGTGAAAGAAATGAACCTGGAGGGTGAGATGTCTTATTATCCCACAACACTAGTGTTTGGGAACGGAGCTGCTGACCAGTCCAAGGCAATCATTAACCTGACAACCACAGTAGCAGAAATGAATGTGAAGTTCACCTATCACGTCATGAACTGCCCATCCTCATATAATGCCATCTTAGGGAGGCCTTTCATCCACAAAATGAAAGCTGTTCCTTCAACACTGCATCAATGTATTAAGTTCAATATCCCTTGGGGAGTTAAAACTATACATGGTCAGCAACGCACCTCCCGAGAATGCTATCAGGCTGCCTTGAAGGCAACCGCCCAACAACCTGCATAGCAACCACAGAAATCTCCTCAGGAACACCTTTCCTGGGGGGAACAGGTAGAGGACCTCACGCCGGAAGTCCTTGACCCTCATTTTCCAGATCGGCGAATACTCATAGGGGCAGGTCTAGACCCAGAACTTAAAAAACAAATCCTGACTTTCCTGCTCCAGCATAAAGATTGTTTCGCATGGACACATTCTGATATGACTGGGATTGATCCAGAAGTCATTATGCATCACCTGAATGTAGACCCCACCAAAAAACCAGTAAGGCAAAGAAGAAGAAAATTTGCTCCAGAGAGAAACCTGATTGTCAATAATGAGGTGGAGAAGCTTATCTCCACAGGAGCCATCAGGGAGGTCCACTACCCTGAATGGTTAGCTAATGTGGTGGTGGTACCCAAGAAGAATGGGAAACATCGAGTGTGCATAGATTTCACGGACCTGAATAAAGCCTGCCCTAAAGATTCTTTTCCATTACCACACATTGATTTGATGGTAGATGCAACAGCTGGCCATCAACTCCTGAGTTTCATGGACGCATTTTCAGGGTATAACCAGATCAAAATGAATCCAGACGATCAGGAAAAGACCTCATTCATCACTGAAAGGGGGACATACTGTTACACAGTAATGCCCTTTGGATTGAAGAATGCTGGAGCGACATACCAGAGATTAGTCAACAAGATGTTTGCAGAACAACTTGGAAAAACAATGGAGGTTTACATAGATGACATGCTGGTCAAATCTCTGAAAGCTGTCCACCATGTTGAACATTTGCAACAGACCTTCACCATCCTGAAGGAGTACAACATGAAACTGAATCCTGAAAAATGCGCCTTTGGAGTAGCTTCAGGTAAATTCCTTGGATACCTTGTGTCCCAACGAGGAATTGAAGCTCACCCGACTCAGATTAAAGCTATATTGAACATTCATTCACCCAAAAACGTGAAGGAAGTCCAGAAACTCACAGGACGCGTAGCTACATTAAACAGATTCATCTCAAAATCATCTGATAAGTGTCATCCCTTCTTTCAAGTTCTCAGGAAAAACAAGAGCTTCATATGGGATGAGAATTGTGAGAAAGCCTTACAAGACCTGAAAGCTTACATGACAAGTCCCCCTCTTCTATCCAAACTCCGAACTGAAGAGCTATTGTACTTGTACCTGTCAGTATCAGATAAAGCAGTCAGCGCTGTCCTGGTACGAGAGGAGTCAGGCAAACAGCTGCCTGTGTACTATGTGAGTAAGACCCTCCTAGACACGGAGACCAGATATTCCCCAATGGAAAAGTTAGCCTTATCCCTAATCATCGCATCTCGGAAGCTTAGGCCTTATTTCCAATGCCACCCCATTGTGGTTATTACCTCACATCCACTCAGAAACGTCCTGCACAAACCAGATTTATCAGGAAGGTTGGTCAAATGGGCAGTGGAGATTAGTCAATTTGACATCTCATACTTACCCAGGACCTCTATTAAATCTCAAGCATTAGCAGATTTTATCTCAGATTTCAGCTCAGAAGGTGACCCAGAGATAATACGTGAAATATTCTCAATAGCCGATGAAAGTCGTTCAGGCTTATGGATCCTTTATATGATGGATCTACCCACTCTAAGGGAACTGGATTGGGAGTGGTACTCCAATCTCCCACCGGGGATATCATAGAACAAGTTTTTCACTGCAGCTTTCGAGCTACCAACAATGAAGCAGAATATGAAGCCTTAGTCCACGGACTGAAGGTAGCAATTGAGCTTGGAGCAAGACAGATAGAGATCAGAAGTGATTCTCAGCTGGTGACCCGCCAGGTAGAAGGAACATATCAAACCAAAGATCCCAGGATGCTAGCATACTATCAACTAGTTACTTCACTGTGTAATCATTTTGTAGAGTTCAATATATCTCAGATAGGAAGGGAGGATAACCAAAGAGCTGACGCTTTAGCTAACCTTGGGTCATCCATCCCCTCTGACAGAACCAGAGCTATTCCAATTATTCACCTTCCAGAGGCTTCCACCTTGATTCGTGCAGGATCGGTCTTTTCGAATAATTTAGTTTGGGATTGGCGTTCTCCCATACTAAAGTACCTGACAACTGGAACCTTACCAGATGATACCAATGAAGCCAGAAGGATCAAGGCTCGAGCTGCCAGATTCTATGAAGATGAAGGAGTCCTTTATAAAAAATCTTTCACAGGTCCCATGCTTCGCTGCCTTGGTCCCCAGGAAGCTCACGCAGCTCTTAGAGAAATTCATGAAGGAGAATGTGGAGATCATTCTGGAGTTCGAAGCTTAATCAGAAAAACGTTAAGCACTGGTTACTTCTGGCCAACCTTAGCTCAGGATGCAACCACCCTGGTTTCCCGATGCGATGCTTGCCAGAAATTTTCTCCAGCTAAACACCAGCACCCCGAATTCCTGCATTCCATTGCTCCAGTTTGGCCATTTATGCGCTGGGGAATGGACATAGTGGGAAAACTCCCAGCAGCACCTGGAAAGTTAACCTACTTACTAGTGGTCACTGACTACTTTACTAAGTGGATCGAAGCTGCACCTTACGCTCAGATTCAAGAAAAGCAAGTTGTGGATTTTGTGTGGAAACACATTATTTGCAGGTTTGGTCTTCCTAAAGAAATAGTTTGTGACAACGGTTCTCAGTTCATTGGAACTAGGTTCAGAGGTTTCTGTGAAAATTGGGGAGTCCAGCTTAAATTATCTACTCCCAGAAATCCCCAATCTAATGGGTAAGCTGAATCTAGTAACAAGACGATCATGAGTTCCCTGAAGAAACGTCTTGGTAAGGCAAAGGGCAATTGGGCAGATGAGCTCCCAGCTGTCTTATGGGCATACAGAACCACATCCAGAACTCCAACAGGGGAAACCCCTTTTTCTCTTGTATATGGAGCAGAAGCAGTAATTCCAGTAGAGTATGGGATCCCTAGCCTCAGATATAAATGGGCTCAGGATGAACTAAACTCCTTGCACCTAAGGTATGAGTTAGACCTGCTTGATGAACACAAAGAGCAAGCTCTAATTCGTATGGCAGCATTCCAACAGCGAAGCGCTAAACAATACAATAAGAATGTCAAAGAGCAGCAATATCAGGTAGGAGAACTAGTGCTAAGAAAAGTGTTCCCCAATACCCCAGAGGCTTCAGATGGAAAACTCAGCCCTAATTATGAAGGGCCTTACCTGGTAAAAGAAATTACAGGACCAGGTTCTTACCAGCTTCAGGATTCCCAAGGGAATGTCCTGCCAAGAAGCTGGAATGCTAAACATCTCAAAAGATACTACCCATGAAGGGTAGGAAAGGGCCAAGTGTCCTAGCCCTTGATAAGACAAATTCTTATCAAGGCAATAAGAGGAAACAACATTTTTATCTAGTTTCCAAGATTTCTAAATCTTCAAAATTGAGGTTCACCTGGACCGTGAAACCTCACTCAGCATCTCTGTGTGTGCCCTCGTGACGACGAGATCAGCACCTCTGTCGCGGAGTGATTCTCGAGAATTTCCAGATCTCAGCACCCTTTCTCAGAAGGTCCTCCAGAATGAGGGAGACAAGTCGCAAATTCTCAGGTACAAACTAATCTAAATCTAATTTCTAAGTTCAAAAATAAATCCAGATAATTCATATACTCATTTGTGACTTTGTAAAAATCCAGGAAATCACGAAGGTCAAGATAGATGACATTCAGGTCCAGCTTGACTCCAGATTGCAAATTCAAAAAAAGGTAGAAACCTTTATCAATTCAAATTATAAATAGCTAATTACATATTGTATTCGGTCTCTAACCTTTTTAGGGGGAATAAGAATGATGAGTCATTCCTAAAAAAAAGAAAAAAAAGAAAGAGAGATTAGCACTTACGTTATTCTCTTTTGTAACCCCCTTTATGCTAATTACCTCTTTACTTACTTTTATTTCGCAGAATTAAAAGCAAAATTGCTCCAAAGATTACAAAAGAAATCCCAGATGATAACCAGATCCAGAATCCAGTAACAGAGACAGGTAATAAGCTGTACCCAGAAAGCTAAATTCATTGCAGAAATTAAGCATAACAAAGTTCAAAGCTAGCTAGACTGAAAGCAAATCTAGAGTATTTACACCACAATGAGTGCATTTAGCAAAATACAAACAACAAAAACCATAATTAAGCTTCCAAACATGTAGTTTATCCAGAAAGAAAGCCAACTAAATTCTAAACACCAACACTACGTATTATTGCATCACTTTGGGTCATCTGCTTTCCCAGCTTCTAAATCAGTAGTGCTTTTTGATGGTTCAGCAGATGTTTTGGGTGGAACTCCAGAAGAGACTTCTTCCTCCTCACCACCTGGTGGCTTGATAGCTTCTTCTTTTGATTCCTGAGGAAGAGGACCATACTTCTCTTCGTACTTCTTCTTCCAGAGCTCCAACTCCCAAAGGTTTGACTTCCCATCTATAAACTCCTGAGCTGTGGTGATGGTTGCCTTTAAAGCCTACTCTTCAGCAGTACTCAGCTCCCTAGCTGTGACTTCATTAGTGATTGCAATAGCATCATCTCTTTCAGATTCAGCTTGCTTCAGAGCAGCCATCAGATTAGCATTCTTCAAGAATAGATCAGCATTTTCTCCAGAAACAACCCCTACTTCAGTATAGGCTTTATCCCTTTCTTCGCGTACTAAGGTAAGATCCTTCTCTGCATTTATTGCCCTCTCAGAAGCTTCTCGACGAAGGACCTCAAATTCATCGAGCCTTCGTTCAAGCTCTTCATTTTTCAAAGCGCGAGTAACGGATAAAGTCTTATACATTGCTAAATCTTCCTCCATGGACAGGGTTAGCTGATACAACTGACATATAAAAAAAAAGAAACAGACAATGAAAACCTTACACAAGGCACCCCAGATGGTTCATGAAATAAGAGGGAAGCAAATTTACCTTTAGAGCTTCACGAGAATGAACATGCTCAGAACCACCAGCTTTCATCGAGACCACAACCTTGCGATCCTGAGAGAAGAAGAGTTTGCTGCATTCCTTGTGGACGGAGTCATACCCTGAATGGACAGAAGTGTTCTTGTCAAACTCCAGAGAAACCACGCCAAGGCTGGTGGGTTTGGTAACGTGATGTATCGCAGATGATTCAACAACCCCCTTCTGCTTAGGCGAGTCAGATAGGAGTGACACCACTTCACGCTCACTAGGTATGACAGGATCATCTCTGATTGTTTCAATGCTGATGGGATTAGAGGTGGCTGACTCAATTTTTGCAGATTTGGTGGGAGACTTATCACCTAAACCAGATGAGAATCCAGATGCAGCTCTTTGCCTTTTCCTACTATAAGAAGGACGAGGAATGCGAGAGGTTGAAGACAAAATATGACTGGGATCTGACTTTAAAATGGCAGGATTTTTCAAACTAGCAATAAACCTGTCAATCAAACGGCCTAGATGCAATCAGCTTAAAATGGGCGCAAAGATCCAACGGTTCAAAAGGCATCGGATGAAACCGCCTTTAACCGCCCAATAACTGCTCACCCAGACCTGACGCATGCTTCAAACCACCCCCACGAACCTCGCTTAGCTTGCCACGTGGGGGCTGGGGGAGTAAATGTATTCCCCTGGGCTCGCAGGAAGAAAATTTGGGCCAGGCCCAATACCCGGAGAAGTTGAAACGGACCCAACTTAAACTCAACTGAATGGAGAAAAGCGGAAGTTGAAAGTAGGCCACGTGTAGCCGAAAGTTCGGAAGGTGGGGAACAGAACTGACGTTAAGGAGATAAGGAGACGTCAACTGTCCGAGTAATCAGGCGAAGATCTCGGGCTGAAGACTCGGGCAAGCTAAAGATCTGGCAGCTAAACGGCTCTTTAGGGATAACGCCTAGCGTAACTGTTAGGAAAAATAAGTGGGACCATTTAGTCTATATAAGAGAGGTCCAATTAGGGTTTAAGGTACGGAATAACGGAGAGCAAGTACACAATCACTTTTTACTTTCTTGTATTGAGAGATCTCTTGTAATCGGCTATTCATCTTGTATTCTGATTATCCTGCTCAATAAAGCTCGTCAGGTTCTATCTAATAATATTCGTTTACGCTTTATGCTCTATTATTCCAATTTTCTATAAATCCCAAGCCCAGCCCTCCTCATGCTTGGTTTAAGAGGGGTTGGCCCTACAAGCTCGACTCGAATTAACAACTTTATGATATAATAGAAGAAAAGTTACTTTTATATTATTACATCATTATAAACTTAAACTAAATGTGACTTAAATTGTCATATTAACATACATATATTACATTATTACGCACATCAGCTTTTATCTTACAAAAGTGAGTTGGATCTAATGGGTACTAGATAAGCAATAAAAATAATTATTATTATCACAAATGAACCAATATATTGTATATTATGTTTGATGCTTCTTGTTATATTCTTAAGTACTAAAATGCTCATTTACTCCACCATTTAACTGTGTTACCTAGATTTTGTATAATCTAAATAACTTTAATAAAATAAAAGTACTATGATTGTAATAACAATTATCTAGCGTGATATATGAATAAAACAGAGGTTGTTAATTTCGAGGTATAAACCTAGCAAATATTACTAAGCTCATGGGCAGGATTCGATGATATGAACAGTAATAAGAATTAAACGTAATAAATATGAATTGTGAACTGGAAATAATAAAGATAAAGCAGAGATATGATAAGATATGATAAGTAATCAAGAACAACTGAGATACTATGAAATATGAACTTGGAATAGAAAAGCATAAACAAATAATAATAGATAGAACCTGACGAGCTTTATTGAATAGGATAATCAGAGTACAAGTTGAATAGCCGAATACAAGGAATCTCTCAATACAATAAAGTAAAAAGTGATTATATTCCTGCTCTCAGATATTCCGAACCCTAAACCCTAAATTGACCTATCTTATATAGCCTGGGCGGTCCCACTTATTTCTCCTAACAGTTATGTCAGGTGTCCGCCTGAAAGAGCTGTTGTGCTGCCAGGTCCTTAGCACGTCCGAGTCTTCAGCCCGAGATCACCGCCTGATTCCTCGGACAGTTATCTTAACTCAACCACCTTTTAACCGTTTCTCCTTCCACCTTCCGCATTCCTCGTTCCACGTGCACCCTCTCTCATATTTATGCTCGTCTACAACTTCCAATCAGTTGACTTAGCGTCTGTTGGGCTTCTTCTGTATTGGGCCGATTTTGAATTCAGGCTAGCGAGCCTGGTGTAACACATTTACTCCCCCAGCTCCACGTGTCTTGCTCTGGAAGGCTCGGGGAGGTGCGTTACACAATATTTCTGGTCAGGGTGAGTGTATTCCTCTGGGTTAGGTGATAAATCCCCAGCAAAATCTGCTAAGCTTGGTGTATTCCCCTGGGCTCGCAGGAAGAAAATTTGGGCCAGGCCCAATACCCGGAGAAGTTGAAACGGACCCAACTTAAACTCAACTGAATGGAGAAAAGCGGAAGTTGAAAGTAGGCCACGTGTAGCAGAAAGTTCGGAAGGTGGGGAACAGAACTGACGTTAAGGAGATAAGGAGACGTCAACTGTCCGAGTAATCAGGCGAAGATCTCGGGCTGAAGACTAGGGCAAGCTAAAGATCTGGCAGCTAAACGGCTCTTTAGGGATAACGCCTAGCGTAACTGTTAGGAAAAATAAGTGGGACCATTTAGTCTATATAAGAGAGGTCCAATTAGGGTTTAAGGTACGGAATAACGGAGAGTAAGTACACAATCACTTTTTACTTTCTTGTATTGAGAGATCTCTTGTAATCGGCTATTCATCTTGTATTCTGATTATCCTGCTCAATAAAGCTCGCCAGGTTCTATCTAATAATATTCGTTTACGCTTTATGCTCTATTATTCTAATCCTTATTGCATCATATCTCAATTATCTCTTATTATTTATCAGATTTTACCAAACCTTCACTTTATCTTTATCATTTCCAGTTCATGATCTAATATCATTACGTTTAATTATTATTCCTGTTAATCCTAATTCATAATTCGTGATTACCTTATTCAATTCTCATTAATTGTTTATATTATCAAGTCCAGCCCTCGAGCTTGATTGTTCTAGGTCAGGTTTATACCTCGAAATAGATAATCCATATTTTATTCATATACCATGTTAATCAACCGTTATCAGAATTATGTTTATTTTATTAAAGTTATTTAGATTATACAAAATCTAGGTAACACACTTGGGTCAACAAGCTCTGAGCCTATTAGTGTGGATGCGATTAGAGAAGAAGGTTCAGCCATACCTGAGGAGGCTGAGATAGTGTCAATTTTATCTGACTCCCCTGAACGAAAATCAGCTACTAAGACAGTGGTGAAGCATCGTACTTTGTTTACTCAGGGTATGATTTGATTCGCAAGGAATGTAGTAAGCTTCTCTTTGACCAGGATCGCAAAGCTGTCTTCTCAATGAAAACTAGTGGCTCTGACCATGTTTATTCTCAGGAGACCTTAAAGGTACGTTTGCAGTAAGCTAAATCCATGTTTTTCCCAACATGTTTTTTTGCTTTGCATTCTGATTAATATACTTTTGTATCAGCTTTTTTAACTAGCCCTTATTGCTTGAGGAACGAGACAAAGCTTATGCTGAATTTGTGGTTGTTTCTAGGGAGAATTCTGATCTAGTGTTGAAAGTTGCTGATCTGGAGCTTGCTCTGGCCTCCAAGGATTTGGCGCTAGAGTAGATAAAAGCTGAGAGGGATGAAGCTCGTATCATTAGTAGAAATGTTACAGCCAGGGAGCTATGGAATCTGGAGCTTTGGAAAAAAGAATATGAGGCAAAGTTTGGGTCTTTACCTCAAGATTCTGATGATGGAGACAACATGTTAAAGGGGGCGAAGAAGAAGTTTCATCTGGAAAGCTGCCTGAGCAAGCTGTTCAGCCTACAAAGAGTACTACTGACTTAGAGACTCAGAAAGAAGGCGAATCTAAGTGATTGAAGCATGTGAAAGAATGTAGTGCTTGTATTTTAACATCTAACAAGTTTCCTTTCTGGACAAACTTTGTGCTTGAAAACCTGGTTATTGTTTTCGTTGTTTGTATTTTGTTAAATGCACTTAGTGTGGTGCAAGTACTTTAGATTTGCTTTTAGTTTAGCTAGATTTGAACTTTGTTATGTTTCAATCCTTGCAATGTATTCAGCTTTCTGGGTACAGTATATTACCTGTCTCTGTTATTGGAATTTGAATCTGGTTACTATCTGGGATTTCCTTTGAAATATCTGGAGCAATTTTGTTTTTAATTCTGCGAAATAAAAATAGGTATAAGGATAATTAGCATAAAAGGGGTCAACCAATGAATAACACAAGCGTTACTCATCTTTCCTCTTTTTTTTTATAAGAATGAATCGTCATTCTTATTCCCCCTAAAAAGGTTAGAGACCGAATACAATGTGTAATTAGCTATGAATAATTTGAATTGGTAAAGGTTTTTACCTTTTTTGAATTTGCAATCTGGAGTCAACCTGTACCTGAATGTCATCCATTTTGACCTTTGTGATTTCCTGGATTTTCGCAAAGTCACAAATAAGTATATGAATTTTCTGGGTTTATTTTGGAACTTAGAAATTAGATTTAGATTAGTTAGTACCTGAGAATCTGTGACTTCTCCCTATTCTGGAGGACCTTATGAGAAAGGGATCTGAGATCTGGAAATTCTCGAGAATCACTCCGGACAGAGGTGCTGATCTCGTCGTCACGAGGGCACACACAGAGATGCTGAGTGAGGTTTCACGGTCCAGGTGAACCTCAATTTTGAAGATTTAGAAATCTGGGAAACTGGATGGAGAGGTTGTTTCCTCTTGTTGCCTTGATAAGAATTTGTCTTATCAAGGACAAGGGCACTTGGCCCTTTTCTACCCTTTATGGGTAGTATCTTTTGAGATGTTTAGCGTTCCAGCTTCTTGGCAAGACATTCCCTTGGGAGTCCTGAAGCTGGTAAGAACCTGGGCCTGTAATTTCTTTTACCAGGTAAGGCCCCTCATAATTCGGGCTGAGCTTTCCGTCTGAAGCCTCGGGGGTGTTTGGGAACACTCTTCTAAGAACTAATTCACTTATCTGGTATTGGGATAAATTGTACAGCAGGATAAGCTAAATATTAGGATATATTAGATGACAGGGTAAATTATATATCATGATAAATTAAACAAGAGGATAAATTAGATAACTAGATAAATTAGATTTCAGATTATATTTGATAACAAGAATAGATCAGATAGTAAAATAAATCAGAAAGCATGATAAATTAGATAGCAGGTTTAGTGGTGTAATACCTTAACAAGATAAATTATGTCTCGTTTGAAATAATTCGATTACAATTTGTAGATTTAAGATGTAAGATACTACAAGTAAATTGGTCTGTGATTAGGATGAATCTGAGGTTGAAGATTCTTGATCAGGATGATCCTGAGATTCAGGATCTTTGTCTTCTTCTTCAGGATCAAAGCAGACATATCTGGCTGCATGGTTTTCTTCCCAACGCATCTGGTCTTCAGCTTTGCTCATAACCCAGCGTAGGTATCGCATGGGTGTTTAGTGAGTTCTTTGTAGAGGTCTAAATCTACAAATATTCCTTTACGGAAGGCGTTGATCGAGGTCTCTTCATCAGGTTTATCTATAGTGAGCCTCTCTGTGTTGAAACGGGTAACCCATCTACGAGTGGTTTCCCCCCGATACATGTGCATTTGGTACAAATAAGCTGAGGTTTTCTGCATCCTACGACTGCTAGAAAACTGTTGAGTGAATTGCTCTTGCAATTGAGCAAAGGATGATATGGATCTAACAGGCAATTTGATGAACCATTTCATGGCTGGACCTGTCAAGCTCATACCGAATCCTTTGCACATGCAAGCCTCTCTGGCTGAGTTTGAGATAGGAGTTGCAAGCATCCTTTGTTTGAAGTGAGCCATATGCTCATCTGGGTCACCTGTCCCGTCATATTGGTTCATTGAGGGATAGGTGAATCTCTTTGGTAGTTGAGTTCCTGTGATCCACCTTGCAAAAGGTGAGTCCGCATAACTCGTCTGGGCATATTTAGGAGTTGGTTTTGGTGCTCCTGGAACCTGTTGAACTATCTTTTTCAACTCCTCGTTCTCACGTTTCATTCTAGTGATTTCAGGATCTTTCTGGTTGTGAGCACCATCTGAACCTCGAGATTTAGAACCTGAGTTCGAGGTGCTAGCACTGCTGGAGCTTTGACTCCCTTCAGGGTTTAGTCTGAACTTTTCATGTCGTGTATGAGAACGTCTATGATGGTCACGAGGAATTTTGGTTTTGTGCTCTCGGTACCCTCCTTCCTTTTGGCCCATAGTACCTTGTTTTCCTTGTTGCTGTTGGAACCCCGTTTGATGAGGGATTTTGGTTTTTGGGCTCTGGAAAAGGAGAGTTTTACAGCTGCCCTTGTTGTTTCGATTTGAGGCATGAGCCATACGAGAAGCGTAGTCTCGTATGTCTTTGCTCAGGGACTCAATCAGACGAGTGAGATAAGCTTGCTTTTCAAACAACATACACATATTTTGCGTTGTTTCATCTTCATGTTCGAAGTTTTGCTGGTCATGATCTTCCTCACGCCCCTCTTCGTGATCATCTTGATGAGAATATCGGTGATCTTCTTGTGAGTTCTCCCCCTCGTCCCCCTGATGTTCAGATGGTGTCTCAGGTTCAGGGATTTGCTCCTGGTGATCTTCAAGGATTGTTTGCTCATGATCGTTTCCATTTGGAAGAGGGGGTTGGAATAGATCTCCGTGTGGGGTATGAGGATCATCCCCATCCATTGGAACAACAAGGTCTCGATGATCAGACATGCTGAAATTCAGATTAGAGAGTGACTTACATTCGAAGTCCCCACGGTCGGCGCCAAAATATGTTACCTAGATTTTGTATAATCTAAATAACTTTAATAAAATAAAAGTACTATGATTGTAATAACAATTATCTAGCGTGATATATGAATAAAACAGAGGTTGTTAATTTCGAGGTATAAACCTGGCAAATATTACTAAGCTCATGGGCTGGATTCGGTGATATGAACAGTAATAAGAATTAAACGTAATAAATATGAATTATGAACTGGAAATAATAAAGATAAAGCAGAGATATGATAAGATATGATAAGTAATCAAGAACAACTGAGATACTATGAAATATGAACTTGGAATAGAAAAGCATAAACAAATAATAATGGATAGAACCTGACGAGCTTTATTGAATAGGATAATCAGAGTACAAGTTGAATAGCCGAATACAAGGAATCTCTCAATACAAGAAAGTAAAAAGTGATTCTATTCCTGCTCTCAGATATTCCGTACCCTAAACCTTAAATTGACCTATCTTATATAGCCTGGGCGGTCCCACTTATTTCTCCTAACAGTTATGCCAGGTGTCCGCCTGAAAGAGCCGTTGTGCTGCCAGGTCCTTAGCACGTCCGAGTCTTCAGCCCGAGATCGCCGCCTGATTCCTCGGACAGTTATCTTGACTCAACCACCTTTTAACCGTTTCTCCTTCCACCTTCCGCATTCCTCGTTCCACGTGCACCCTCTCTCATATTTATGCTCGTCCACAACTTCCAATCAGTTGACTTAGCGTCTGTTGGGCTTCTTCTGTATTGGGCCGATTTTGAATTCAGGCTAGCGAGCCTGGGGTAACACATTAACAGTCAAAATTTGACTCATCACAGTCAAACTTGACTTATTTAACGTCTTTACAAGATAAATAGCTAAAATAATTTTTGTTATCATAAATGGATATTATATTTGGTGCTTCTTACTAAAATCTATATTTTAGAGTATTAAAAATGTTTTTAGTACTAATTATAGATTGATTTACCTAATTTTTTCCCTTAGACTAGTTTATTTTATCTATAAACTAATGGATTATCTAAAAATATACTCCATCCGGTCCTAAATATAAGACCCAGTTGACTTTTTTAGAAAATCCTATAAAAAAACAAAATAAGTTAATTATAAATTGATTTACCTAATTTTTTCCCTTGGACTAATTTATTTTACCTCTAAACTAATGAATAATCTAAAATTAAATCAAATATGTTTTGATTTAATAGTCTATTTCGTAACCTTAACATTTCTACCAAAAAGTCAATTAGGTCTTATATTTAGGATCAAATGTAAAATATTAAATATGTCATCATTTAATAACATATTTCGCAACCTTAATCTCTTAAAAAAAGTCAACTAGATGAGGACTAGAGCTACTATATTTTTGGTCTCCACCATTAGTTAAACGGTACGGCATTGCCAAGCTTGTGTATAGTACATAGCTAATGCATTTCATAATAATAAACAAAAAAAAAACGGTGCGGCATTACGAAGAGGGAGGGATTGAATTAAATTAAACTCAATGAAACGCAACACCGCAAGTCCGCATCAGAGCATCAAGATCCGAGGAAGTAGGAAGAGAGATAGTTAGAGTTAGAGATAGAGATAGTCAGGTAGTGTGAAAGAGAGAGTGGAAGGTGGTGAAGGGGTTTTGCTATGACGGAGATATTCCTCTGGCTTTTCAGTTTTTTCCTCATTTTGGCTTTGCTTTGTCTTGTCGGTTATCAGGTACTATGATACTATAATATATAATTCAATCCCCTTTCTTTAATGCATATGTATGCAACCCTCTCATGAATCTTTTGTTCCCCTAAATTTACTTCAGTAATTATAGGAAGAAAAAACACCTTAGTGTGGGTGACATGATATATGCTTTATCTCAATTTTACAAAATACGCTTCAATACTGATTAATGTGCTGCACTATTCAATCCCATTTTCATTTAATTGAAAAGAAAATCTTTTTGCCCCTTATAAATATATCATTTTTCTTCTTTATTAATTTGTACATGCTTTTTTGATTTCCACAGTAAAAGAAGCTTGTTCCCATGGTTAAACTCTTATAAATAACATGAATGGATTATGGACATATATATGCTATTGATCTCACTTAAACAAAATTTCCTTCATCTATCAGAGATATGATTCTTGACCATTGAATCTTTTGTCAGTTAATATGTGACTCTTCATTTATGATGTATGTGCAGGTATGAATAATTAGGACAACACTGTAATTTATTGAAATCTCCACAACTTTTTAGGTTGATTAAACAACTTTTCTTGTCCTTAATATTTTTTCATGTTGAGTATGCATGAATTGAATTAATCCCAGCACCTGTCATCTTTGACTTAAATTGTTTAAAGTGCCCATTATAAGTTTGAAATCTGTTGTTGTTGTGGATGCCTTGAAACTTGGGATTACATATATATTGTCAAATTTGGGTGGACACTTCTAAATTAATGTTCCATGCGTGATGGGAAGAGATTATTTCTCCGTTGTAAAGCATATTTGCTCATGATGTTTAGCATTCTGATGCTTGTTTCCTTGGCAGCTTATATTGTTGGTGGATCTAGAGTTTGATTATATCAACTCTTACGATTCAGCTTCTAGGATAAACTGGGTTGTCTTGCCCGAGTTTATTGTACAAGGAGTCTTATGCTTCATCCTTCTTATAACAAAGAGCTGGTTAATGTTCTTGTTGTCTCTCCCTTACCTGTATTACAATGTGAAATCGTGAGTTTTTCTCCCTTTTGCTATACCAATGTAGTCATTTATATTTTTGCAATGTTTTAAATTTCATGGTGAAGAAGTTTTGTCATACATGAATGTTATTGGAAATTAGGCAGTTGTCAGTTGTAAACTATCCTTTTTAAAATAATTTTTAAATGAATCTAGTTGAGAGTCTTATGATCTGTTGCTGCTCAATTTTTCTCACTTCCCCTCGAGGATGAAGCTCATTTCCTTTGGGTAATTTTAGGTCTCAACACCTCCTTTTGTCTAATTTTAAGTCTCATCCTATCTTTGAATCAGTTGATGGGTGTTTATTGTCATTTTCCTTGGCAGATTATTCAAGTTATCATGTAAGCAGATTTTGTTAGGGCAAAAGTTCTTAATACCCATCAGCTTATATCAAAGGAGCTCCCATACCCAATAACTTATTTTGGGTTCTCAAATACCCATCAACTTTTATTTAGGGGTGTTCTTGTGCAGTTTTTTATGGTCTAATCTTACTGTTAATCTTTGACCTGACAACAAATAAGACCGGTTTAACGATGTTAAGATTTGACCATCAAAAATGCACATGACTGCCCTACAATAAAAGTTGATAGGTATTTAAGAATCCAAAATAAGTTAATGGGTATGAGAGCTCCTCTTATATGAGGTGATGGGTATTTAAGCACCTACGCCAATTTTGTTATAAATGGAAGTATTATTTAGACAACATTTTGTCAATCCATCTTTTGAATTTCAAATCCTGGTTCTTGAGTTTGGCTTCCCTAACTTCTCTCGTCTCTTCTCATTCTCTAGCTTATTTTCCAGAACCTATCAAATTAGATATTCATATGGTCATATTCTACAGGCACTGACTTTTCCTGGTATTCATAGTTATCACTTTAGCTTTATGACTCGTTTTACTCAATTGTTAGCTTCATATCTGGTTTTTTCTTTTGAAAATATAAAATGCTATATTGAGATTTCTCTTGATCCTGATTTGGGTTATTGGATATATTTTAAGAATTGTTTCTTTTCTACTATTGGTTCCTGATTTTGTTATTTGTATAGATTTACAAATAAAACATTTACCCATCTGTCCCATGCTTTTAGTGCCACACACTAGGTAAATATACGGGTTTCAATAAGCTTGATTGCACACTGATTCAAAATCAAAGAACAAATGACGATGACGCATTCTACAACCTTCAATATATTTTCGAGCATATTTATGAATTTATCCCGTTAATAAGATTGAAGCTCGTCTTCAGGTACATGACGAAACAACACTTGGTAGATGTTACTGAAATCTACAATCAGCTAAAGTGGGAGAAAAAGAAGAGATTTATCAAAATTGGATATCTTGTGATGCTATTTCTTGTTTCTGTGTTCTGGTATCATGAGAAACTAATTCTTTTGTTAATTGTTCACTTTATGCTCTTTCAAACTAAAAGTTGGTTAATTTATCTTTCATTCAAATGTATTTTAGGTTGGTTTGGAGCATTGCTGATGTAGATGAGTAACCAGTGCATCATCTCTTTTGCCATCTGTAAGTTTTTGATACTTTGCTTGAACATTTCGTTGGAACTTTCACAATTGTATGTATATCAGGAAATTCTGGAAAAGAATATTTGGAGAGGTTTATCTTGATTCAAATTTTCTTTTAGTTTTGTATAATTTTGAGGATAGGTATCACAGTCGCCGAGCGTGTATTCACTCTTTCATAGATTGCTGATCTAGCAAACTCAATTTACATTAACTGTCAGTTGGTGCATACACCACCAGACGTGTGATTAGGTGGCCTAGTTTTCTTTGACAGACTTGGATTCATCATACATCTTCTCTAAAACCATGGGAAGCTAACAAATTATGGAATTGTCAATAGTGAATTAAATTTAAAGTAGGACAAAGGAGCAAATCTTATACTAAACTTTGCTATTAGGAGCGTTTCTAATACCTAAATTTCGCAAGATGGACCAATGATACTCATCTATTGGACATAGAGCAAATGTAATATTATTATCGTTATATTTGGATGATTTCTGTTAAAATTTTATCACCATGAGATCTCTAAAAATAATCTAATTATTACCATGTCCTAAGAGACTTGAGGGCAATCAAATTTAATTGAGAAAAAACTACAATGTCCTTGATTGAAACAAGTGATTCCTACATCAGACTAGAAATCAAGGGTGTTGCAGTCTTTTCTTAAATAAATTTTATCACCCTCAAGTATTTTGGGACACAATAATAATTAAATTATTTTCAGGGATTTACATGGTAATAAAATTTTAACGGAAATAATCCAAATTTAACAACAGCATTAAGTTTGCTCCATGATCATTAGATAAGTATTATTGGCTTACTTCGTGAAACTTGGGTATTAGAAACGCTTCTTGGGGCAAAGTTTCATATCAGATTTGCACCTTTGCCCTATAAAGTATTTTGTTTGACTTTCTTTCAAATGAATATAGATTAAGAATATGTTTGGTTCTTTAAGTTTATGTCAATTTATAATTTAGTTTTTCAAGTTTGTCAAGTTTAATTTTAGTCTTTCAACCTTAACATTGGGGTTTTATTTAGTGAAAAATATTGACTCACAAGTTTTAAGGATGAGTATCCAATCAAATGCTACTAGCGAAGCTAAGAAACTCTTTTATCACTCACTTGATTTGAATTGTTTTATTTTACTTTATTTCATCTAATCATTTTTCGCAGATTTACTTATTAAATTTTTATAAAAAAACTTATTGAACTGTACCATTCCATGGATGGTCCACCAGCGCCATTCTTCATTCTACCTGTAAAATTTAAAAATTGGATATGATCTTAATCTAAAATATGAGTATTGATCATCATATTAATCATCTAAAATATGAAAATTGATGTCATCTTAGGGACATCGTTGATACACATGTATGCAAGATGTGGAGATATTAAAAAAGCGAAACTTGTATTTTAGTATTGCTGAGGTTAATGTTAATGCTGGGAGGTGTTGGAGTTGTAGGAGGGCAGCAGTGGCGTTGGCCATGGTGGTGACTTCGTCGGCTTGCCGAAGATGGGACGAGATGGGAAGGAAGAGGAGGAGGAGGGCGACAGGGGTGATGGAGGAGGGAGAGAAGCATGGGTGGGAAAAGGAGTCTTTAGTGAGGTTACTAGAGTCTTTTTACTTCTCTAATTAATTTCATTTTGCCCCAAGATCCTTAAGTGAAGTTTCAAAATTTGTTGGTCCTTCGTTCACATTAAATTGCTCGAGATCTATAAGTGAAATTTTCCCTATTTTATTTATAAGGGCATTTATCTTATTGTCATATTAAAGAAAATCTCATTGTTAATCCCATGGTAAAAGTAGGGTATCATTGGTGTACTTTGAAATGATTGTGTACTGTTGATTCTTATCCAATAGTTATGTTTCAAAAGTGGGCATTCGCCCATTAATGAAGTATGTGATTAGAGGGAGCTTGTGGGTTTGACGAATAAGGAAAGACGGTTAACAAACCCCTTGCGTGATTCATATTTTTCGAGTTTTCCTTCACAACAAATCCCTTAGTCAATTCAATTTTTCAATATCCTAAAATATAAGTAATAATCATATGAAAATGATTGGGGTTGTAAACGATGAAGAAGAAAATTTGGTGGGTTATGAAGAAGCGTGTGCCAAACCATCCATGTAGTGAAAAAGAAATATTAACCTTCATAAATATCATAAAGAAAAATGACAATTTATATTACTACAAGACTCAGGTAAAACTAAATAGACTAAAAAAAAATGATAATTTATATTACTCGCACAAATTATACAATATTGGTATCTAAGTAGTTTCTACTAGGAGACGTATAAATGGGAGACATTGACTAGCATGCTAAGCATAAATCGTATAATCATCTCTCCCCAACCCAACAGTACAAATACAAGCATTGACATTCTAGGCTGGTCCATTGATGGTTGGAAACTACGAAGAACAAGCTATATTGCACTGCACAGTGGATGGGGATACCTTAAACTCATCAGTATCTTGCTAGATCAGATCAGTCCACCTTGCTGAAGACCGCAAAAATGAATGGGAATAAATTGAATGAAAGTTGGAGATCAATACTCAATTCGTAGTCGCCTCATTTCGGATTTAAATGTCGGGCTATCGTTTAGAGTTCGACGAGCGAGGTTCCGTATGTCCTCTCGTGAACAATCCCTTGAAATCCGGACAAGCTCCCAAAGGGCTCCTCCACTTACCATGTCTCTCGCATTCACTTCTGCAAATATATAACTTCAATGGTTTGAATTTGTACAAGGACAAAATTCAAAAATTTGACCAAATCTATCAAACAAAAATGAAGAAACTAATACAAGCATTATGAATAAACAAGGCATTTGGTTAACTTATAGGAAAGGTTATATTTTGGTCACACAAGGCATTTGGTTAACTTATAGGAAAGGTTATATTTTGGTCACACTAAAAAATTGTATCTACATTATTTATTACCTATCATCGTCATTGAATTGCAACCACGCTCTTTTTTGTAGTCACTCATTTTCAAAACACAGTTATGATAATCAGTTTATCTTCAATTTATAAAATCTGTTTTAACAAAATTGTATGCATGAATCTAACTCGAATGATCTAAATATAAGTTTAGATGCTTTATTACCATGCTGTGCCAAGTGGCAAATTGCAAGCTCAATGTGGCGCCTGATTGGTGCAGCTTCACTATTAGCACTTTGCACTATCCAAGGAAGTACACCATCTTCCACTAAAAAGGATCTGCCACTTTTTATCCCTGTTAATGTAAAATCAAGATGTCAAACTAATGTACGAAATATGAGTATTACATATCTTAAGTGATGTGGCTATACTGTACACTGAAGCAAGGTAGCAAGTTTCTCCAAAGCATATATGCGGAAGAGCAGTTATTGATGGAATAAAATATTTTGATGTCAGCTTCCACATAAATATGGGGCCCTGATCTAATTAAAAGAAATGGCAATGGACGGGTGTCCATTGCCATTTCTTTTATTCATTGTAGGATAAAGGCTCAAGTTCAGTTTTCGGATATGGAAGTGGTAAAAATGGAGGAAATTCACCCTAACCTTAAAATATTCTGACATTCATTATCATCATTTTTCTAGTCAAGGTCACATTTCTCCCTTCATAACACTTATAAAATTGAAGAAAAAACTTTTGGATACCTGCAATTCTAATGTCAAAACAGTTGAGATAAAATTGGACCTTAAACAATTCAAAGTTTACACTCTCACTAAATCAAAAACACTTTGACTGAATTTGGAGTTGTTGATCATAATTCTTAAGTATGAGATGGGAATCTCTGTATTTCAGGCATACCTACAATGCAGCTTTTTAATGACAAACTATGACTGAATGATTTCTTTAATGCCTTTCAATCATGAAATTACAGTGCGCATATGTGCAAACGCGCACGCTCACACATAAACTCATGGGCACACATAAGATAAAGTTAAGAATTATACATGAAAGGAAAATCAATATAAGATTATGGGATTGCCAATCCCATGAATTTAAGGTCAGCTGTTACAATAAATACAAAATAATTAAAATTCACACCATTGTCAGCCAAGAAAACAACATGAAAACAAACCTTGACTAGAAGCTCGGGACTCGCACTTTGCAAAATTGGCAATTCCTCTAGCAACTTGGGAAAGAACATCAGGATGTCCACACCTTACAATTCCTAGTAAAGCCTTTATACCACCTTGAGATCTCACCTTCATTAACAACTTTTCTGGATCAAAACAAAAAAATAAAAAAATAAATTTTCTTATCTTATTATTGGATCCAAGTAGAAGGAATGATGTGAAATATACACATAATTTCAATGTAAATTAAATCTATAAGATCTAGGGTTATTTGTGACATCATATTACTTATAATGCTAGGGAAGCTATACCAAACTCTAACAAGACTAGCAGCGAAAATGAATATGTTTGACATGTGCAAACAAATGCTACTAAGTGCGTTGGAGAGTGGAGTAGTGAAAATAGTTGGGTAAATGTTCATATTTAGAGGTACGAACTATTGTGCAAGGTACACTACACATAATAATATATTGAGAAGTGCGAATATAGTCAAAATGAGATAAAAACATTGTAATATGATAAGACCATTAACTTGACCCAATCCAGGTCTAATTTCTAGATAGCAGGACCCAATACTATGCTGGAAGGACATTTGGAAAAATTAACATATTATGTTCTGAGCACTTTGCACAATAGTCTGTTACTAAATTTCCACCTTTACCCAAAATAGTCAGCGTAAAGAAAATATGTAGAAGGAGAACAAAAGAAACGCTCAAGAAAATTACAAAATAAGATATTATGGTGCAGAATATACTCCCTCCAGTCCTAAATGTAAGATCTAGTTGACTTTTTTGGAAAATCCTAAAAAAGCAAAAGAAGGCAGTTATAAATTGATTTACCTAATTTCTTTCCTTAATCTAGTTTATTTAACTTATAAACTAATGACTAATCTAAAAATATATCAAATATGTCATAATTTAATAACATATTTTGTAACATTAACATCTTCAAAAAAAATCAACTAGGTCTTATATTTAGGACCGGAGGAGTATTTGTTATTACAGATAAAAATTATTCGAATTAATTTGGAAAATAATTGGGAAAATTAGAAAATGGTTCTATATTTAGGACAAATTCAAATTTGAAAGTGATTTTATATTTAAGAATGGAGTATTTCCTAATATATATACAAGAATATATATTTCTATTCTAATAAATATACTCACTACACCCATACATATGGCACAACATGTGATGCATTTAACGGCCATCCAGATTTCATAAATGTCAAGGTAATCTTGCACCATATTCAAAACCTAATGTCTACTTAAGCACCACAAAAACTATTTTGTGTCGAACGCTCGGTCTAATTGTCCGTTGGTATATTTTCTCATTTGCTCTTATTTTATAGCTAACTATATGTTTTACAGATTTAGCAACTCAGATAAAACAAATATGTCTACAACTAAGCTGAAAACCATATGACACAAGCCTTAATCTAAGATTGAAGTTAGCATTTGCCAAATCTTAACTCCTTACTGCACAAGATATAAACGTTCAATTTAATCAATAAGAGAAAACATGGAAATATACCATTTCCACAAAGATTAGCAATAGCTCCAGCTACCATTCGGAGAGTTTGTGGATCTTCAGCATCAGATGCAGTCATTGATAATAGAGTAATTCCACCTTCCGCCATGATAAGTTCTTGATTGGCTTCTGCATCACCACAAAAGAAGCAAGATAACAAACTAACATTATTTAAATGCTCAAGCACAGACATACTAACCTACCTCAAAAAGAAATCTCCTGTAATCATGAAATTTGAAAATTTAGTTTAGCAATTAACAATCACCATTCATTGCAAGATTGGCTATTGCCCCTGCTGCTACCCTACGTACAGTTTCATCCTCGTATCTTCTAAGAAGCATAAGTAAAGATGTGAGACCACCTGAATCTACAATTCGTTTTTGATTTGCCTCTGTATATCAAATTAAAAAATATCATCAGATAATAAAATGACATGAGAAACCAGTAACTACTGCAAAACGTTAATGTTTTTAATTGTTCACAAGGATAACTATGATGGGCTCAAATATATGGAAGAATTTTGGTAGAATTTCTATAACCATACTGTACCTGATCATGGATACAGTAAGCATGGCACAAGGGCAAATGTATAAAAAGAAAACGGGTGTTTTACATCTGGTGAAATTGAATCCCTAAAATTTTAATCTCAATTGAGCGAAAAAAAACTTATAATGCAGTCAATATTTGTAATCAGTTTAGGTTTAAATTTCAGAAAAGAAACTTAGAAATTTCAAATATATGTTTACTCCCTCTCAAACTAACATAACAGTTAATTAAACCTACTCCACAGGCTGAACTGACAAGCCGAGGTCTAAAATAAAAATGGGAATAATAAAATGCGCATCTTACATCGACTGACTTATCCACAGTTATTACCTGTTAGTTCCTTCTATTTCCTTATATTTCTAATTGATTGTTGCCACTAAATGGAATTCAAATACAAGATATGTTGCTACCAGAATCAAACATTAAGGTTATGTTTCTTATCTGTTGAATAAAAAAGTATATCACATCATTCAGAATCTCCTACTTTTTCAGACAACCAGAAGACAGGCTGATGAGACGGGCCTATCATTTACGTACTTTAGGAAGCGGAAGAATGGGATGGTGAATAAGTAAGAGCCAAAGGGCATTTGTGGTATAGTACCAAGGGGTATTTTCGGTATAGTGCTTGTAATTCTGTTAGAGGGCATTTTGGGTATTATACTAGTATTACTAAAATGTATAAATAGAGGGGAATAGACAGAGAGAGGTTTTATGCGAGTTTTGTAGTCATTGGGAGGGTGGTGTTCTCTAATACACCAATTGTGTCTTCATTTTGTGATCTCTCTGTAACTTTGTGGATAATCAATAAAATTCCTCTTTGATTCTCAACAAAGGTATCAGAGCACCGATCTAGGGCATGGTGAGTACCAGAAAAATGGATTCGCGAATTGAAGGTTGTGACGCGAGATTGATGGCAGCTGAACAACACATTGGACGATTGGGAGAAGATGTGAACTCGATGAAGGAAGAATTCGCGACATTGAAGGCGGTTCTTACAGAGTTCATCACGGATTTTAAGGGAAAGGCGAAGATGCATGAATCGCTTCATGAAGGAGAAACCTCCTTCAAGAGAAACAAGGATGAGACGCATGGTGAAAGGAACCATGAGGAACAAGGCGAGAACAACGGCGACGTCTCTAGTTTCAGAAAGCTGGATATGCCTCTGTTTTGTGGTGATGATCCACTTGGTTGGATTTTTAAGGTAGAACGATACTTCAAGGTGAACAGAGTGACTGAGAAGGAGAAATTGGACGCTGCAGTTTTGTGTTTTGAGAGTAGAGCGCTGAATTGGTTTCAATGGAGGGAGGTTAGATCTCCAATTTCATCCTGGAGAGAGTTGAAACAGGATTTAATATTGAGATTCCATCCATCTCAAAAAGGAAGCGCTTATGAGATGCTTATGGCCTTGAAGCAAGAAAGGGCGGTTACGGAATACATCGAGAGATTTGAGTTACTCTCAGCTACCTTGGACTCTTGTGACGAAGAGATGATGAAGGCGGCATTCATGAATGGCCTTCGTTTGGAGATAAAAGCTGAACTCAGGTTGATGAAGTTGATGAGCGTTTCAAAGATAATGGATATGGCCGTGCGAATTGAAGAAAGGGATAATGTAAAGGCTCAAACGAGAAACCTTCCAGGGGATTGGGGCCAATGAGCCATGAATTTGAGAATTTCAATTCGAGTTACAAGGGAAATTCCTCGCGGTCGAGTTCACAGGGACATTTTGCAGCACCAAACCCTAGTTCATACTCATACTTGAGTATGACTAGTCCAAATCCGATATCCTCATACAAAACGGCATCGGATAGTAAGGTGAAAGAGGAAGGTAGGGTCGCGAGTAGTGTTACTTCTGCAGCGAGTAGATCCGTACCCAGAAAGTACACAGATGCAGAGATTGAAAGGCGCAGGGAACTTGGTTTATGCTTCAAGTGTGATGAGAAGTTCAGACCAGGTCATAGATGTAAGAGGAAGCAGCTACAAGTGTTGATTCTGTCTGAGGAGGTTGAAGAACCAACACGACCACCTGATGACATAGGAGAGAGGTCTATGGAATGTGAAGTAACGGCTGAACAAGGAGAATTTGAAGGAGGTCAGTTGATGTCATTATCACTTAATTCTTTTTCTGGATTTGATGGTGGAAATTAAGTTGCTGGGAAGGTTAAAGGGGCAAGAAGTGTTGATCCTTGTGGATTGTGGAGCTACTCATAGCTTCATACACCAAGAATTAGTAGAATTGTTGGCCTTACCTGTGGATAAGAGTATAGTGTTTACGGTGCAAGTGGGTGATGCTAGAGAAGTGAAGGGAAGGGGCATTTGTAAGGATATTTCCTTGATGGTACAAAACCTGGAAATAGTGCATTCATTTTACCCATTTAGGTTGGGTGGATCTGACATTATATTGGGGGCAGATTGGCTTGAGGTATTAGACGAAGTAATGGTTAGTTGGAAGAGATCCACGCTTAAGATAGACATGGGCGGGGAATGGTTTTGCTTGAGGGGAGATCCAAGGCTGCAGAAGTCACAAATGAGTTGCAAGGCCTTGAAGAAGGTTGTTCAGAGAAGAGAGGAGGCATATTTTGTTGAGTTTTCTGAGTTAAGAATGACAGAAGTAGCTTATGTAGAGCTTGAGCAAGATGTGCAAGATCTTTTAAAGAAGTTTCCCTCTGTGCAAGCTGCCATTAGTACTTTACCACCTGCAAGAGAGGTTGACCACACCATTGCCCTTAAGCCTGGAGTTGAACCACCTAACATACGGCCATACCGATATCCTTACTATCAGAAGGCAGAAATTGAGAGAATGGTTCAGGAGATGTTGCATTCGGGGATTATACAGCCTAGCAAGAGTCCTTTTTCAAGTCCAGTTTTGTTGGTAAGAAAGAAGGATAACAACTGGCGTTTTTGCGTAGACTATAGAGCGTTGAACAACTTGACTATCCAGGACAAGTTTCCAATTCCAGCAATTGAGGAGCTGCTGGATGAATTAGGAGTGGCGCAGGTATTTTCTAAACTGGATTTAAAATCGGGTTATCATCAGATTCGGATGAGGAAGGGAGAAGAGCATAAGACTGCATTTAGGACTCATGATGGCCATTATGAGTTCCTAGTTATGCCATTTGGGCTTAAGAATGCCCCCTCTACATTCCAGTCATTGATGAATGATGTTTTTCGTGCACATTTGCGCAAGTTTATATTGGTGTTTTTTGATGACATACTTGTGTATAGTGCGGATAGGGAGTTGCATCTACAGCATTTGAAGGTTACTTTCCAATTGTTACAGCAGCATCAATTGGTTATTAACCTCAAGAAATGTGTGTTTGCAAAGCCTCAGCTGGAGTATCTAGGTCATATAATTTCTAGGGATGGAGTGATGGCTGACCCGAGCAAGATTGATTGTATGACCAAGTGGCCTGTGCCAACCACTATAAAGAGTTTGCGTGGCTTCCTTGGTTTGACAGGTTATTACAGGCGCTTTATTAGGCATTATGGGTTAATAGCATCACCTCTTACAGCCTTATTGAAGAAGAATGCCTTTGTTTGGTCTAAAGAAGCTCAAGAGGCCTTTGAGAAATTAAAGGAAGCCATGGTTTCTGCCCCTGTACTTGCACTGCCAGACTTTGATCAGCCCTTTATTGTTGAGACGGATGCCTCAGGAAGTGGTTTGGGGGCAGTTTTGATGCAGAATGGGCGGCCTCTTTCTTATTTTAGTCACTCCTTGTCAAATAGGAAGAGGATGTGCTCGGTTTATGAACGTGAGCTCATGGCTATAGTGTTTGCAGTAAGGAAGTGGAGGCCATACTTGTTGGGGAGGCCTTTTGTCATAAAAACAGATCAGAAGGCTCTCAAATTTTTGCTGGAGCAAAGGGTACTGGATGGTTCACAACAGAATTGGGTAACCAAGTTGTTGGGTTATACGTTCCAGATTCAATATAATCCGGGGACAGTAAACTCAGCTGCGGATGCATTATCAAGGAGAGAAGACATAGTTGAGTTGAATGCTATATCGGTTGCCCAAATCACCAATGAAGAGGCATTGGATGCTGAAGTTCAGAGTGATACTCGATTGGCTGGCATTATGCAGAAGTTGTTGTCTGGACAGCAAGCACCACCAGGGTATTCAGTGAAGGGTGGGCATCTGTTATTCAATGGCAGTTTGGTTTTATCGAAGTCTTCCTCTCATATACCTAAAATTCTTAGGGAATTCCATGATTCTCCTATAGGGGGACATTCTGGGTATTTGCGGACATACAAGAGGATAATGAACTTGTTTCATTGGGATGGAATGAGAAGGGATATTCAGAAGTATGTGGCAGCCTGTGATACATGTCAGAGGAATAAGCATTCTGCGCTTAGTCCTGCAGGACTATTACAACCTCTTCCTATACCTGATAGTGTCTGGTCCGACATCTCTATGGACTTCATATCAGGTTTACCTAAGTCTAATACGTTTGACAGTATTTTTGTGGTGGTAGACCGCTTTACAAAGTATAGTCACTTTCTGCCAATGAAATACCCTTATCCAGCGATCTCAGTTGCAGACGTGTTTGTGCGTGAGATAGTCAGATTGCATGGTTTCCCTCGTTCCATTGTATCAGATCGTGACCAGCGGTTTATGAGTAGTTTTTGGCAGGAAATGTTTAGGCTAGCAGGCTCGCAATTATGTTACAGCTCGAGTTATCATCCTCAGAGTGACGGACAAACTGAGGTTACGAATAGAGGAGTGGAAGTTTACTTACGTTGCTTTTGTAGCACACAACCATCTACTTGGAGCAAATGGTTGTGCTGGGCTGAGTATTGGTTTAATACCAATTACAACAGGTCCGCGGGAATGACTCCTTTTAAGGCCCTTTATGGGCGCGATCCTCCCACTCTTTATAAGTTTCAAGAGCATACTTCAGCTGTAGATGCGGTGGATATCCAGATGAAGGCACGAAACGCTATCTTGGATGAATTGAGAGCCAACCTGATTCGTTCTCAAGAGCTGATGAAGAATTATGCAGATGCTAAGAGACGCGATGTACAGTTTGAGAAGGGTGACATGGTGTACTTAAAGTTACAGCCTTATAGGCATCGTTCCTTGGCTGTAAGGACTAATGAAAAGCTAAGTCCTAGGTATTATGGACCGTTTGAAGTAGAGGAGAAAATTGGATTAGTGGCTTATAGATTGTGTCTACCCTCTTCTGCCAAGATCCACCCTGTTTTTCATGTATCACAGTTGAAGAAGTCGGTCTCCCCTTATACTTCAGTTCATCCATTGCCTGATATGCTGGCTAGTGATTTGGAGATGCAAGTTTATCCTGAGGCTGTGTTAAAGAAACGCAAGATGACGGATGGTACTGTCCAAATTCTGATAAAGTGGAAGGACTTACCGGAGGAAGATAATTCTTGGGAATCTTTTGAGGTGATTAAGGAACAATTCCCTACCTTTCACCTTGAGGACAAGGTGCCACTTCATTGGGAAGGGGGTAATGATGAGACGGGCCTATCATTTACGTACTTTAGGAAGCGGAAGAATGGGATGGTGAATAAGTAAGAGCCAAAGGGCATTTGTGGTATAGTACCAAGGGGTATTTTCGGTATAGTGCTTGTAATTCTGTTAGAGGGCATTTTGGGTATTATACTAGTATTACTAAAATGTATAAATAGAGGGGAATAGACAGAGAGAGGTTTTATGCGAGTTTTGTAGTCATTGGGAGGGTGGTGTTCTCTAATACACCAATTGTGTCTTCATTTTGTGATCTCTCTGTAACTTTGTGGATAATCAATAAAATTCCTCTTTGATTCTCAACACAGGCTAACATTTCCCAAGTTTCAATTGAAGTTGTCTTAAAGCTAGTTTTGACCAAAAAAATTACCAAAATAAAACCAGATTGATTTACATAACTATTTCACCCATCCCAAGTGTTAGTAAGACATGAATAAACAGCATGATTTCAAAAATCAGTTAACTAATGTCTACAGTCCATACAGTCCACTGGGGGAATCATATACCAGGATCACTGAACAGGAAAGCAGATGTTCAACCAAACCTCAAGAAGAGAGTAGCAATTACCTTCAGCTGCCAGGTTAGCAACCACTTTCACCGCATGAATTCGTACATTGGCATCATCTGACTCCAGTAAGGTCAATATCTTGTGCAATCCAACTGTCAAATTATTGAGTCATACACATATGAATGTGGAGTGTTACAATTAGTACTGAAGCACTATTTATAGTTTTATACCTTGTTCAAACAGAGTCGAAACAGATGCTTTCTGACCATTTCCATTATATCTGAGTTGACAACTCATAACTTGAGACATGGCAGAATCCATGACAGAAAAGGCATTTCTAGAGCCACCATTTTCAAAACACCTCCTCAACTACATGCATAACAAAGAATTAGGATGTAAAAAGGTGTACTAAAACAAAGTAGTGTATCTGGAGGGCATGGAAAGATGACATAGTACTTTATAACCCCATTCATCAAACAATTCTATTGACATAAAAAGAATGTCTCGTTGGAGTACAAGTTACAGCAAACCAAAATCTACAAGAAGTTCGAAAGTGTCAAGTGGAATAGTGTTAGAATCAGAGAAATATCTTCCTATTATTATGCATTTGATTTCTAATTATAAGCTGATTGTAATCTTTTTATTTCCTCTTCTACTCCCTCTTATTTTCTATATAGTGTAACCTTTCTGACTACTCTATATATGAATAAGAGAATATATTCTCCAAATTGTCCCTCTTCTCACACTCAACATGATACAAGAGCCCATGGTTTAGATCTAACCCTAAACCCCCCATATCATTTCGATAAGAAACCAAATAGAACCTTAAATCATGTGAAATTCACCTTACTTCTTCGTAAATATATTGCACCCTTAAATGTATGACACATCATTTATTGATGGTGTGGGGCAACGTCTGGAAAACGTCTGTTTAACTCTGCCTAAAAAAGAGGTTACTTTTGCCCCATTTTGGTTTACAATATACAGTTTTGCCCCCTTAAATTTACCAGAGTTATACGTGCCCATTTTTAAATTTACGGTGGTTTTTTTTTGCACATTTTCCCTTTACAATTCCCTATTCTCTATATATAAATACAATTGTGGATTTTCTATAAATCAGGCCTTGATAAGGTTCAATGTCAACACACACACACACACACATATCAAGCTAATGATGATAATCCAATAGAATTCTGCAATTCAATTCAAAGCCAAAAATAAAACCTGATCAGCTTCATAGGTCAATTGTAATAACTGACTTTGTAGTATTATTATCTCTTCTTCAAGTTTCTTTTTCTGATGTGCCTCCTCTTCAAGCATTGTGCGAAGATTCTGAATCTCCACATCGCCGCCAGCCTGATACATAAAAGATGTTTCCACTAAACCAAAAATTCAAGGATGGAAATATAGAAGATAGCTAAACTTTTAATTTAAATTTACATCTGTTTGTGAATGTTTCCCCAGCTGAATTTTTAGAATTTGTAACTCTTCTTCAGCTTCCTTTCTTCGACTATATTCATTTTCAAGCATTTTTTTGAGCTCACAAATTTCATTTGCAGAAGACTGCCCAGGCTCCTGTTTCATGAATATCAATGAAAGGAAACAATAAAAATTGAAACATTAAACAAGATAAAACTAACTTATCATAATGAAACAAGATAATGAGAAAAAATTGGAGTATAGCAAACTAAGCAGAACACACGCTTAACCACCTCCATCAGAGAAGATTAAATTGTTGTTCATCTGATTGATTGACGAGTGATATGGTAAATCCTCCTTGAAAGCAAGCTATTGAGGTGGGATTATTAACCCACTTAAACAAAAATTTAGAAGTACTCATTTGGTTCAAACTAAAGAAGCTAGTAAGAGGATTGGTCTTAAATTGAAACCAATAATATTTATCTTTTTTTCTTAAATCACTTAACATAATATAAACATGCAAATAATCTATAGCTACGTCATAGAACAAGAACAAAGTTGTGGCCCACGAGTTGGAGTTTGCTTCATGGCAAGCACAACATCATTGTACTCTATTACAAATCATATATTTGTGTATATTATTAAACAAAAGATCCTGCTCAATAACTTCCCTAATTGTCCTCTTTGGTCTCCCTCTCCCACTTTATAAAGAACAGACTCCATACCACTTAATTATTAAACAAAAGGTCCTGCTAGAAAACTACACTAATTATTCTCTTTGGTATGCCTTTCCTTCTACTTAACGAACTCCATACAACTTGATCAACCCTCCATATTAGTTCATCTATTAGCCTTCTTATATAGGGTTCATACCATCTCAAATGATTTCCTATAATTTCCTCCTCAATAAATGATACACCGGCTATAACATCCTACGTTTGAACATATGGATTCTATCTTTTAATAGCATTAATTAAGGTGTTTAGTTGTAAGATGTAGGAATTGGTGGAATGATTTATGATTTGAACAGGAAAACAATTGAAATATTCGCGGTAAAATCAATTGAATGGTTGTAAATTGCATAATTTTATAGAAGAATAAATGATTGGAGATTAGTTTCATCGAGACATCTATTGAATTAGTGAAATAGTGATCCTGTATTGATTTGAGGTGCCACAAGAAGGAATGGCAAATTGGTGAATTGGAGGAAAATTGAATAGGACACCCGGTCGAAACAAGCAATTCTCCCTGGCACAGCAAGTCAATGTGCGGCGCGAGGTAAAATTCTATGCTTTACTTACTACAATAAGCAAATCCTCACAAGGAAAAAGTTCCTGACGGAGAAGGAAAAAGTTCCTGCCTTCATTAGTGTAGCATTATAGAATATGGAGCTAACAAGTATAATATGGCTTATATTAACCCAAGTAAGCCCAAACAATTGTAGCTTATTGCCTTAAGTACCGGTTGAGACTTAAGAGAGGATTAAATCCTTAATTGTGATGCTTTGTCAATTGATTAATCATGGGTATGTGTTAATATGCATAGAGAAGTTGCTTAGCTTGAGCATGGACAAGTGGCTGTGGTAACATTAACTTCTCATGGTGAGGCAACCACTTTCCAGTTATCTTAAATGCTTGTCGTCTTAATGAGATGTTTGTAAACTACTTTGATATGTTTATTAATGATTATTAATTATGAAAAAAATATTTTGGATTGAAATATCTTGCATGATTGTGGCTAGGTTTGTAAGAGATGGGTACTCTCACTTCCATCGACCATCTGGGTTCTTGTTGGGTCTGGTCCAACTTGGGCCATGTATAAAAGGAGAAATAAGTGACTAGTGGGCTGAGAGGTTTAACGGGCCAAGAATATACTGAATAAGAAGTGTATAGGAAGTTAGTCAGTAAATGGGGGGACGGTTTTGTAATTGTTGAGCTGGCAAGTGAAGGGGATAGTTAGTTGTGAGTTAGCGAGCTGGTTAGATATAAGTGCTGGGGATTAGTTAGAAAGGACAGGCTGTCATTTGTTAAGTGTGGTTAGGAGAGTGTGTGCCTCTTGAAAGCACATTAAGCCCTCATCTTTGTCTCTGTAACTCTCTGTAACTCATCTTTGTCTCTGTAACTCTCTTGTTAGAGCTGGTTAGATATAAGATTACCTTGATTTTTGTTCATCAAAGGTATCAGAGCAGTTCGATTAGGGAAATGACTAATAACAAGAAGATGGAAACACGGACTGAAGGACTGGATTCACGGACTGAGAAAACAGAGCAAAATTTAGAGCGATTGGGTTCAGATGTGGAGATTATCAAGGAAGAGATGTCTTCTTTGAGGAAGATGCTTGCGGATTTCATGAAGGATTCGCAAGGAGGAAAGAAACGAGATGAATCGCAGAATTCGGGAAATGGCGAAGAAGATCAAGAGCATGAGAGAGAGAAAGAAGAAGGTAAGAAGGAGATGATACCAGAATCAGGAGAAAATTCCTGTTTCCGAAAAAATGATTTACCAATCTTTGACGGAGATGACCCGCTGGGATGGATTTTCCGTATGGAGAGGTATTTCAAAATGAATAAGGTGGAGGAACAGGGGAAGCTGGACATCGCAGTGCTAGGGCTTGAGGGCAAAGCCTTAAACTGGTTCCAATGGCGAGAAGTAAGAACACCGATTGAGGAATGGGTAGAGTTTAAGCAAGAATTGTTGAATCGTTTCCAGCCATCGCAAAGTGGGAGCGCATACGAGATGTTAATGGCTCTTAGACAAAACGCAAGTATCTCTGAGTATATTGAGAAATTTGAGTTAATGTCGGCGGCGCTGGGGAATTGCGATGAAGAGATGTTGAAGGCGGCGTTCATGAATGGGTTGAAGGTGAACATCAAGGCGGAATTGAGGTTGCTTAAGTTTCCCCGCCTTGAATAGAGGAGAGGGATGAGATCAAAGCCCAGTTTTCTAATAGTAGGGGAAATGGGCCTGGGGGTTATTGGGCCGAGCAGAATGGAGTGGGTCAGCGTGGGTTTGCATATACAAATGCAACAAGAAGCTACAGTGGGATTGATGGATATGGGTCTCGTACTTCAGCTTCTGGACAACAAAACAACTCTAATTCAATTGTCACAACCAATTCTTCGTCGGTGAATAAGAACGAAGAAGATAAAGGTGTGACTATGCCCATGAATTACATTAGTAGACCAGTACCAAGAAGGTTCACAGACGCAGAGATTGAGAGGAGAAGAGAGCAAGGCCTATGTTTCAAATGTGACGAGAAATATAGACCACGACATCGATGCAAGAAAAAACAGTTGCAGGTGTTGATTTTATCAGAGGAGAATGATACTGAATTGGAGCCTGATGACAAGGAAGAAATGGAAGGGAGTGCTACCAGGAGGGAGGAGGGACAATTGTTTGCGCTGTCACTAAATGCTCTAGCTGGATTCACTGGTGGAAGAACTATTAAATTGATTGGGGAAATTGGAGGGCATGAAGTAGTAGTGTTGATAGATTGTGGGGCAACTCACAGCTTTATCCAACAAAAACTAGTACCCTTGTTGAAATTGCAGGTGGATAATGGGGTGATTTTCACTGTGCAAGTTGGAGATGCGAGGAATGTTCAGGGCCGCGGAGTTTGTAAGGATGTTTCTCTGCTGTTACAAGGTTTAAAGGTAACACACTCCCTGTATCCTTTTAATTTCGGGGGATCAGATGTAATACTTGGGGCTGATTGGTTGGAATCCCTTGGAGAAGTGCTTGTTAATTGGAGGAAGTCAACTCTGAAAATTGATATGGGAAAGGAATGGTTCTGTTTGCAAGGAAACCAATCCTTAGAGCGGACACCGATGACATTAGATGCCATATGCCGCTCATCAAAGTGTGGGGATGAGGTTTACTTCATAGAATTTTCAGAGATAAAGATGATGGAGTGTAAGGAGAATAAGGTGAATAGTGAAGTACAGCAACTCTTTATGAAATTCCCTGAAGTGCAGCGAGCAACGGTGGGCATACCTCCACTTAGGGACATTGACCATGTAATAGACTTGCAACCGGGGGCAGTACTGCCAAATGTGAGACCCTATAGGTATCCATACTACCAAAAGAATGAGATTGAGAAGATGGTGAAAGAGATGCTAGCGGCTGGGATAATTCAGCCAAGCAAAAGTCCCTTTTCGAGTCCGGTATTGTTAGTTAAGAAGAAAGTTGGGAGTTGGCGCTTTTGTGTGGACTACCGGGCCTTAAATAATATCACTGTGCAAGATAAATTCCCTATTTCAGCAATAGAGGAATTATTAGATGAATTGGGGGCTGCACAAGTTTTCTCTAAGCTTGATTTGAAGTCGGGGGTACCATCAAATCAGAATGAAGCCAGGGGAAGAACACAAGACTGCCTTTCGGACTCACGATGGACATTATGAGTTCTTGGTAATGCCGTTTGGGTTGAAGAATGCCCCATCCACCTTTCAGTCATTGATGAATGACATCTTTCGGTTATACCTACGTAAGTTTGTGTTGGTCTTCTTTGATGATATTTTAGTTTATAGTATGGATTGGGCATCGCATATGCAGCATTTAGAGGTGGCTTTCAGTATTTTACAGCAGCATAAGCTAGTATTGAATGTTAAGAAGTGTGTTTTTGCCCGAGGCCAGTTGGAATATTTGGGGCATGTAATTTCAAAGCAAGGAGTTCATGCTGATCCTCAGAAAATTAAAGACATGGTGTCTTGGCCGATACCCACTTCTGTTAAGAGTTTGAGGGGATTTTTGGGTTTGACAGGGTATTATAGAAGATTCATACGCCACTATGGATTGATTGCAGCTCCCTTGACAGCCTTATTGAGGAAAGATGCGTTCAAATGGAGTGAGAGTGCTCAGGAAGCTTTTGATATTCTTAAGAGAGCAATGACCACAGCTCCGGTGTTGGCTCTACCCGATTTCTCTAAGACTTTTATAGTGGAAACTGATGCCTCAGGATCTGGTTTAGGTGCGGTGCTGATGCAGGAAGGCCGGCCTATAGCTTACTTTAGTCAATCATTGAGCAGTAGGAAGCGGGTGTGCTCAGTCTATGAAAGGGAATTGATGGCCATTGTTTATGCAGTGAGGAAGTGGCAGTATTATCTGCTGGGACGTCCCTTTATAATTAGGACAGATCAAAAGGCGTTGAAATTCTTAGCAGAACAAAGAATTTTGGATGAAAGTCAGCAAGGATGGGTTTCAAAACTCTTGGGATATACTTTTCAAATTCAATATAAACCTGGAACAACCAATTCAGCAGCCGATGCCTTATCTCGAAAGGGTGAATCCATGGAGTTACAAGGAATTTCAGTGGTTGGGGTAGGAAAGTCAACTGTACTAGATGAAGAAATATGTAAAGATGAGTATCTAGCTACTATTCTACAAGAAACACTACTTGGGACTGATAAGTATCCCGGATATACAGTTAAAGGGGGGCACCTGATGTATAAAGGCAGTTTGGTTTTACCAAAATCTTCTTCATATATACCACTACTTTTGAAGGAATTTCATTCCTCTCCAATAGCTGGTCACTCGGGATACTTGAGGACTTATAAGAGGATAGCAGGGCTGTTTTATTGGAAGGGAATGCGAAGTGAAATTCAGAGATTTGTAGCTGGGTGTGACATTTGCCAGCGGAACAAAGCTCTAGCCTTAAGTCCAGCAGGCTTGCTACAGCCTTTGCCAATTCCTGACAGCGTTTGGTCAGATATTTCCATGGACTTTATTACTGGGTTACCCAAATCAGGTTCGTTTGATACTATTTTTGTCATATTGGATAGGTTTACCAAGTATGCCCATTTTCTACCATTAAAACACCCCTATACCGCAGCGAGTGTGGCTGAATTGTTTATACGTGAAGTGGTGCGATTACATGGTTTTCCTCGATCAGTTGTGTCTTTGTGAGTCTGTTTTGGAAGGAATTGTTTAGAATGGCGGGAACACATCTTTGCTATAGCACTAGTTATCATCCCCAAAGTGATGGGCAAACTGAAGTGGTAAATAGGGGATTGGAAGTGTATTTGCGATGTTTTTGTATGGATAAGCCCTTGGGGTGGAGTAAGTGGCTATGTTGGGCGGAATACTGGTTCAATACCAACTATAACAGATCAGCAGGGATGTGTCCTTTTAAGGCTTTGTATGGTAGAGATCCTCCCAATTTGTATCGTTTCCAGGAGCCCTTATCAGCCGTGGATGCTGTAGTTAGTCAAATGGAGGCTAGAAATGCGATTCTCGATGAACTGAAGAGGAATTTGGAGAGTGCACAGCAGAGTATGAAGGAGCAGGTAGATAGGAAGAGAAGGGAAGTTCATTTTCAGAAAGGAGAAGCAGTATATTTGAGGTTACAGCCTTATCGTAGTAAATCCTTAGCAAAGCGGCCTAATGAGAAGCTGAGTCCTCGCTTCTATGGACCATTTGAGATAGAGGATAAGGTGGGAACTGTTGCATATCGTTTGAAGCTACCTGAGACAGCTAGGATACATCCGGTATTTCATGTATCTCAGCTCAAGAAGTCCATAGCAGCACCAGTCTCAGCTCCAGAATTACCACCAATGTTGACAGCGGATTTAGAGTTGCTGGTTGTTCCCGAAGACATTAAGCAATGGCGTAGGTTGACTGATGGTTCTTTGGAAGTCTTGGTCAAATGGTCTGATCTTAGCGAAGATGACAACACATGGGAATGCTGAAGTGATTAAAGCTCAGTTTCCTTCTTTTCCCCTTGAGGACAAGGTGGCACTTGTTGGGGGGGGTATTGTTGGGTCTGGTCCAACTTGGGCCGTGTATAAAAGGAGAAATAAGTGACTAGTGGGCTGAGAGGTTTAATGGGCCGAGAATATACTGAATAAGAAGTGTATAGGAAGTAAGTCAGTAAATGGGGGGACGGTTTTGTAATTGCTGAGCTGGCAAGTGAAGGGGATAGTTAGTTGTGAGTTAGCGAGCTGGTTAGATATAAGTACTGGGGATTAGTTAGAAAGGACAGGCTGTCAATTGATAAGTGTGGTTAGGAGAGTGTGTGCCTCTTGAAAGCACATTAAGCCCTCATCTTTGTCTCTGTAACTCTCTTGTTAGAGAAGAAACTTTGATTGAATAAAGATTACCTTGATTTTTGTTCATCAGTTCTCTTGTCTTGTTTTCTAGCCGATTCGCTCATTTTAATCCATCATATGATATCATACTAAAGGTTTGCTAAATTTCCAATTCTATCCCTTTATTTTATGTTTTTGCTCATCTTTTATGTATTCATCTTTTTTGTTTTAGTTTAATGTTATATTTGTTTGTTGTTCTTCGACACATTTCTCTGAGTTTTCCAATGTTTAGTATGTTGATTTCACAGTTAAGAATCTAATCTTTCTTCTCGTTTTGAATCGTTCAGATCCAAGTTGTCATTTGTTAGTTATACCTATTTCAAACCTGACTATTTTCTAGAATTTTTTTCTAAGATTACACCTTGCTTGCAAATTCTGATTCTGGCATCTCTGCTTTGATTCCCTTAATTTGCCAAAAAAAGTTTACTACAATTGAATATTTGATATGAGTGATGAATGAACACTTGGAGATTTGAAATTTTTCTATAAAAATAAAGCAAATGTCCTCCTTGAGCTTCACATAGAGTTGATTAAGTTCAAGGCATCATCTTGTTTCTCAAAGAATTGCAAGAGCTCAAACAAGGTTCAATGAGTGTCATAGAATATTATAATGAGATGCATATGCTTCAAGCTAAAGTACGAGAAAGTTTAGAATTAAATATGGATCGATTTTTAAGGTAGATTCTCCTCCCCCTTGTCTAAATATATACAACTTATGTACATGGATAAGATTTAACCACTCAGATCATTTTCTTCTTTTGCCCACGTTCAAGTAAGAAGAGTTGATCTAATGGTTTGTAGTCTTCCCAAAAGATGGATACAGAGACCAAAAAGAACTCTTAATGGACATATCCAATGAGATCTTTTGATCAAGAATATATCGTCAAACATGATTATTGATAAAGTACAATGACGTCGTGCGATCCATGTAGTCTACCCTTGATAAAATTTTGAAATTGTTGATTTTATATTTTAAATATGATATTATATAGATGAAATATTCATCGTATTATTCAGTCATCATTGTTCCCGCAATTTATGACTTATTTCTTTTAAAGAAAATTATATCCGCATGTTATATATAACCATTACAACTGTAATTACAAACATCAAACGTGAGCCTTTGTCAGAAGCAAAAAGTAAATTCAAAACTAAAACAAGAACCAAATATCAGATTAAAGGCAAACGACAAGTCTTTAATTTTTAACAAAACATACTGCCAGACAAAATATAAGAGGAAAAAGTAAAAATAAAATGCATTATGAAACATATCCAGTAAAAATTGCAAACTCAAAATCCAAAATCATCAAGAAACGAGATTTTTAAAACATCAAACAATTAAGTAATCTAACAATCAATATTTATTTTCGTAAAAAAATATATTATAAATAGATAAGAAAAGATCAATTAAAATATTCCAGAATACAAAATAAAATCTCAAATGAGATACCTCTTTAAGCAGATCTGCAAAACCATTGCAGTCATGTCTTTCCTGGCTCAACACCAACTTATGCTCCAACTGTTTGACTGAATCCATGTACTCCAACTGGCATTTCAATCTCTCTTTCTACAATGCATGACATCTTATTATGAGTACTTAAATAGAATAGAGGGTTAATAATTTCAGGAACCACCTACTCAAATTCTAAGCCGCCGTAAGATATCAAAATATATAACGCAAAAGACAGCATGATCTCTAATGTCGGCTTCTAAATAACAAAGTCAAGCCAGGTCATATTGAAAAACAATCAATAATTTGCTATAACAATATTTCTTAATCCATAATCATTTCTTAATAGGAACATTAAGATTTTATATTTGGATGGTAGGCACAATGGAGGCGTATGATCATGTAGCCGACCCCACATAGTAGGATAAGGCTTTGTTGTTGTTGTACTTGGACTGTAGGTTTTTCATGGTAAAAACATCACATAACTATACTGGAGAAGTTATGAAATCGGTAAAATTATACATACATCATGTAGCATGGTAATTTCTAAAAGGTGCACCCAGTAGCATAGTAATTTTAAGAATGGTAATTTCTAAAAGGGGCATCCAATAGCATGAGAAAACATAACTTCTATTGAAGAAAAAACGAATTTGTCCCATTTTTTAAGTTACAAGTGCCAATTTTGCACCTTAAAAATTACCATGCTATTAGGTGTATCATTTAGAAATCACCATGCTATTGGGTGCACCCTTACCCAGGAAATTAAATTAGATAGCATGCCCATTCAAGAAAGAGAATAATATCACACAAAAGACAAACTTCCAATGCATCAGCAAAATTCCTCTCAACTTCAGCAACATGACTTTGAGCCTTCAAATTCATTTTCTCAATTTCAGCCTCAAAAGCTTTCTGTTGCCTTTCATTTTCCGCAATCAGCTTATCTACTTGTATTTCAAACCTTCGGGCTAAGCTTTTGTAATCGAATTCCTCCTTTATTTTCAACATGTTCTCAACTTTCATTGCCTTTGTAACATAAATGAGACTTAAATCAATGAATCATGCAGACAACCATATCAAAACGAATAAAATCTTGCATTTGAAACTAAAATACATGTGTAGTGGAGAAAAAGACAGCAAGTCTATAAAAATACTCATCATCTGTGAAACATGATAATTTACAACAAATTGGAGAGAAATAATCACAACAAATATCCATGGTAAACAATACTGGCACATAATAGCAAAGTTCAATCAAAAGCCATTTTATTGTTGACAAACAGCAAAAGGATGAAAACCAAACACCTTCCACATTTAGTAGGCACTGAGACTACAAAACAACCCACAATTATTTTCCTGCTCTTTCCCTTTATATCCGTACATTTGTAATTGAATGTTACCATTTCAAGAATTTCAACGACAAATTATTTTGCTACCAAAACCAACTATAGGTTATGTAAATAGGCCAACATCTACACAGTTTTCAATAGAACATGGCTCTTTGAGAGACAGATGATTGATAGGTTACTTAATAATAGACATCCTTATGAACTTCAAATTAGAATTAGAAATATGTAAAGGAAAGAGCACCATTCTGAGTATTTTGAAACAAAACTATGAGTCATTATTACATTTTCTCTCCTTTCTTATATGTCGAATGTAAAAAAAAGTAAGCAATATATCAATCCTTCAAAGTGTTTTTAATCCATAATTTAAATCATGATAATAACTCTTAATTTGTTCATAAATTCTGAAAATATAAATACATAAAAAAGGTATTTGAGAAATATAGGACTAGTGAGGGAACGGGGAAGGAAGGAGAAAGAGGGAGAGAATGGGAGAGGAAGAAAGGAGGGACAACCGGAGAGTAAAAGGAGGAAAGTGATTACAAATTACAATAGTTTATTCCAAAGCCAAAAGGTCTACAAAAAGAAAAAGTTATATGGCAAGAAATAGAGCTCAATCCAAGTATATATAAACTACTATAGTCCTGAAAGATGTGATTAAGTTTATTTAGATTTTAAACCAATTAAATATTTGCTAAGATAAACCTAAATGAATAAAGATAGGATAAAGGGTAAACTACATAAATCTTAATCAGAATACATATATAAATATATTTAATAAAAAATTAGTTGAATACCTTAATTTGATAAAATAACCTAGATTAAAGAAAATAAAAGAAACCTAATAACACATAAAACATTATAAGTGTATCTCATCAACTTTATGATTTGCAATTTAAAGCATCTTGTATTTTCTATAATAAATATATATAGGGCAATGGCCCTATTTTGCCCTTCAAGTAACCACCCTGGACCACTGGGCACTCTAAACTAACACTGGGTACAATTTTGCCCTTCAAGTAACCAAAGTGGTCCAATTTTACCCTCTCGCGAATGTAATATTGACATGTGTCGTCCACATGTCAACATTACATTCGCCAAAGGTTAAAATTGGACCACTTTGGTTAATTCAAGGAAAAAATTGTACTCGGTGTTAATTTAGGGTGCCCAGTGATCCAAGGTGATTACTTGAAGGGCAAAATAGGGTCATTACCCATATATATTATATACAAAAGTCTCGATAACAATCACAAGTAAACTGACCCTCTGGCCAAACAGTATAGTACTTGCAGTCTCTCCTCGATGACGTGGAGAAGGCCCAATAGTTACAATCAAAGAAGTCCTAGCAGTACCTAAAATTATATAAAAAAACTCATCATGATTTCATTCCACAACTAAAATTATAGTATGCATCAACAATTAGGAACAATGACTAAGTAGCTTCATATTTGTGTTTCGGAAAATCAAGTCCTCTCTTGATAGAAAAAATATTGGCATATAATTTCCTCATATCATGTTTTATATGCTAAAAGATAACTCAAATATCACTCTATTAATTCTATTATGAAAAAATGACATAAATTATCTCACAATCACAGACATTTTTATTCAAAACATGAAAGTGGGAGCTCTCATAGACGCATAAGTACAAAATTCTAGTCATACATACACATAAAAATAGATTATATAAGCATAAACCTAGTAAGTGTTCCCAAAATCTTATAAGCAATGATATCAAGGAGTCGTCAGAGGTGAGTCATAAAACAAAACATGACTCAATACGGTGGGGCAACTTTCACATGCATAATTTGATGATTCACACCTTCACCTCCTCACTGAAATAACATATTCCTAGATTCATCCTTATGTAGCACAGAATGTTAAAAGATACGGAAATCATATACAAAGAAAACAAGTATAATTTTAAAAGGGAACAAATAACAAAACCCTTATAAAAGCCGACATTTCTTTACAAGTTTGAAATAGTTTTGAATAACAATATTGGATGCAAATAACTAAAAAGGATTCTATAGCAAGAGAAACATGGACTTGAAAAAAACAGAACTCGACACTTAAACCATAAATCAATTTACTAAGAAATTTGATGCCATTAAGTTGAAGCATATATTATGAAATCTAACACAACAAAATATAGCATCTTACCTCCAAAAGAATCTCTGAGCAACCTGGTGAGCTTGGAATCCCGAATCGGAACATGAGCACTGTTTTCTGCAAGAGCATTAATACATTTTCCCAATGCACTAAGTGAAAGATTTATAGATTTAGCTTCCTCTAGTGTTTGTCCTTCACTCCCTGGTGAGAAGACAGATAGAAAATTTTACCACACCATGATTTGAAAGTTCAAGTTACTAAATCTTCATTACATCAATTTTTGTATTATAAAACCTATAGCAAGACAGCATTATAAATGGCATTGATTCGTTTTTCAAACTGTATATAATGTAGAGAGAAATGAGTTTCGTTACCTCCAAGGCAATGGCAAATATCAAATGAATGAAAGTTAAGATCCCAGGAGATAACAATGCTAGGTCAGATTAATGTTCAAAATGTCAACAAAGTTATTAGTTGTGTTGACTCCCACTCAATTGAAGGGTTCATTCAAACATGGCCTTTATTACAGCTTTAAGCCATAATAGACATATTAAGATTAAGACAATACATTGAAGTCAAACAAACTTTGATTCAGCGCATTTGAGCATATGAACTTATTTTGATTTAACCAATCTGCAAAACATTATTCTTAAGTGAGAAAATTCCAGGTTAGGACAGATTTTATTGGTTAAAAAGTGTTGATACTTATAAAAATAGCCACATTTCAGCACTCTCATTACTTAACCAGGAAAAAAGTAAGTTAATTTACCATCAAATCTTTAACAAGATAATCTAGATAGGAAGAAACCATATCTAGAAAATAAAATCAAAGTTTGAAAATATATTACCGCAATAATCAGCCCAGAAGTAGGGGCACTTAATAGCCCACATTATGATATGGCATGCTTAGCACATAACTTACTGCTCAACATTCCATTGTTTCGTAGATTAAGTAATTTTAAAACCCGAATGCAAGAAAGAATTACAGATATTGATCTACATTTCGGCTGTCACTTGCTAGAAAAGATGTATGAAAAAAAAGAAAACAGATCCATGGATCATACCAACACTTTCTCTCATAGATGTCGGCATGCCTCACGCATACCATTGATATAAAAGAAATGCATCTGTAGATGCTACTAAGATGGAATTTATTGTTTATAATTTATAATTCAACAATAACAACAACAAAGCATTATCTCATTAAGTGGAGTTGGCTACATGGATCACACTCTATCATTCTCCTCTATCAAAAACCATAGTTCTTTTATAAATCATTGTGAAATTATGAATGTAGAGATGAAGAAAGAATATAGAGAAAAGAAGAGAATTATTATTTATCATATTGCTCTATGGCAAGAGTACATTATATAGGAGAGGAGAGGAGATGAAAATAGGAAACAATATGAAAATAGGAAACAACAGAAAATAGGAAACAACAATCAAATTTTAATTTCTCCTAATCAAAATATTAACTACTAAGATTCTAACACTCCCCCTCAAGCTGGAGAATATATGTCGATCATTCCCAGCTTGCTTCGGAATCTTTCAAAGAGAGGTCTGGCGAGTGGTTTAGTCATCATATCCCCAATCTGCTCAGAAGAACGGACATATGTCAATGTCATGATCCCCGCCTCTACTTTCTCCTTAATGTAATGTCTATCAATCTCGACATGTTTAGTTCGGTCATGATAAACAGGATTTTGGTCATTTCAATGCTGGACTTGTTATCACACCATATTTGTAATGGGCCATCAAAGGGAATTCTTAACTCATGCAGTAATCTGATGATCCAGATTCCTTCGCATACACCAAGACATGCAGCTCTTAACTCAGCTTCACAACTACTTCTCGATACAATGGTCTGCTTCTTACTTCTCCAAGTAACTAGGTTACCCCAAAGATATGAGCAATAACCTGTTATAGATCTTCCAGTTTCTAAGTCTCTTGCATGACTTGCATCAGTATAAATTTCCAAATTCCTAGCTGTGCCTTTCTTAAAGAATAATCCACGACCTGGATTTCCCTTCAAGTAGCCGAGTATTCTCATAACTGCATCCATATGCTCCTTTTGTGGTTGGTGCATGAATTGGCTCACCATTCCTACTGCAAAACTGATATCTGGACGTGTGTGAGTCAAGTATATCAATTTCCCTACAAGTCTCCGATACCTCTCAGTATTAGCAGGAACTCCCTTTTCCTTTATTTCCAGCTTGCATTTGTCATCCATAGGTGTCTCCTCCGGTTTTGCGCCTAACATCCCGGTCTCATGTAGCAAGTCTAGTGTGTACTTGCGTTGGGACACATTAATGCCTTTCCTGCTTCTGGTTATCTCCATGCCAAGGAAGTATCTCATCTGACCAAGATCTTTCACTTGGAATTCATTTGCTAGAGCTTGTTTCAGCTGAGCTATGGAACTTTCATCATTCCCTGTAATAACAATATCATCAACATAAACAATTAAAATTGTCACTTTTTGACCCTCATGTTTAGTGAACAAAGTGTGATCTGCTTGTCCCTGAACAAAGGTCATCTTCTTCAGCACTCTAGAGAATCTTTCAAACCAGGCTCTTGGAGACTGTTTCAATCCATACAAAGACTTCTTTAACCTGCACACAGTGTTATTAGGGGCGTTTACACCCTCTGGAACCTCCATGTACACTTCTTCCTCTAAGTCACCATTCAAAAAGACATTTTTAATGTCTAATTGGTGTAATGACCAATCCAGGTTGGCTGCAATAGAAAGAAGTATATTGATAGTGCTGAATTTGGCAACTGGAGCAAAAGTTTCCTCATAATCAATTCCATACGTCTGAGTGTACCCCTTTGCAACTAATCTGGCCTTATACTTGTCGATGCTTCCATCAGGGTTAAACTTTGGAGTAAATCCACCGGCATCCAACTACCTTCTTTCCTCTTGGAAGTTTTGTAATCTCCCAAGTTTTGTTCTCTTTGAGAGCCTTTAACTCTTCTTCTGCAGCTAACTTCCAATTAGGATCAGTCATAGCTTGCTGGAAGGTGTGTGGGATTTTCACCTGAGCAGTATTAATCACAAAATTCTGCATCTTTGCAGACAAATTACCATACGAAACAAATCTTTGAATAGGATGTTGAGTACAAGATCTTACCCCTTTCGCAGAGCAATAGGCCAACCCATCACTTCAGGATCTAATCCCGAGTCAGATTCATGGTCATTCCTTGGAGCAGAAGGAACTCTACTATCAGTTGCTTCATTGCCTGGTTGTAACTCCTCATTTTGATCTTCAGTGGCCATCCCAGTATTGATCTCAGCATTACTTTCCATCATAAGAGGATCTGATTCAGTGATGGTAGTATCTTGGTGTGGTGGTATTTCTGGTTGAGGATCAATGGGATTGGCTATTTCTGGTTGAGGATCAATGGGATTGGCTATTTCTGGTTGAGGATCAATGGGATTGGCTATTTCTGGTTGAGTATGGGTAGGACTCTCAAGATTCATAATTAGCCATTCTGTACTATTCTCCCCCTGAATGGGTAATTTGGGATAATAAGGTTCATGTTCATAAAATGTAGTATCCTGAGAAACAATGGTCTTTCGGGTTGTTGGACAATAACACTTATAACCCTTTTGACTTGGAGAATAGCCAAGAAATATGCATTTATCAGCTTTAGGACTAAGTTTTCCCATACCATACTTGTGATTAAAAACAACACATCCAAAAATCTTCTGAGGAAGAGTATTAATGAGAGGTGAGTTGGGATAAGTTTCAAGGAGTTTTTGGATAGGTGTGGAAAAGTTAAGGACTTTGGATGGCATGCGATTGATAAGGTATGCGGCAGTAAGAATGGCATCCCCCCAAAATATATCAGGCGCATTCCTTCCCATTAGGATAGCTCTAGAAACTTCTAATAGATGTCTGTTTTTTCTTTCCGCTACTCCATTCTGTTGAGGGGTATAAACACAAAAGGTTTGGTGATGGATACCTTGCTGGGTAAGAAACTGTTTTAGTGAACCACTCAGATATTCTTTAGCATTGTCACTCCTTAAGATTTTGATGGAGGTGTGGAATTGATTTTTAATAAAGGAGTAGAAATTTTGGAAAATTTGGCATACTTCAGATTTTTCTTTCGTTAGGTACACCCACGTGGTTCTAGTATGGTCATCAATAAATGTTACAAACCACCTAACACTGGTGAGACTTTTTGTTTTAGCAGGCCCCCAAATGTCACTATGGATTAAGGTGAATGGTGTGGTAGGTTTATAGGATTGTTTCGGGTAAGAGGATCTTTTGTGTTTGGCTAGTTGACAAGTTTCACAGGAAAAAGGAACTGAATCTTTATTGAATAACTTTGGAAATACATGCTTCATATAATTAAAACTAGGATGGCCTAACCTATGATGTCATAGAAATACATCTTCATCATTGAAATTAGAACTAGCAAGTGCTCGTTTTCCTCCGGAATTCTTCTGATGTAAGCCTTCAAGATAGTAGAGTCCATCCCATTCCTTAGAACTCCCAATAGTCTTCCCCGAGTTTAAATCCTGAAAAACACACCCATTGTCATTAAACAATACTCGACATTTTTTGCTCTTAATCAGTTTGCTTACAGATATCAAATTACAAGTAAGAGCAGGTACAAAGAGAATATTACGGATTTCTAAGCATTCTGTTATCACAACAGATCCAATTCCTGCAACGTTAGTCACTACTCCATTGGCAACTTTAACTCTAAGATTTTCATGGCACATTCTAAGAGTTTTGAATAAACCTCTATTTCCAGTCATGTGATCTGTAGCTCCAGAGTCAACAATCCATGTGTCATCAGCAGTCATCACAGTATTAAGAGCTACTATAGAATTACCTGATTGAACAAGATTCACATTAGGAATGGTCTGAGATTTATTCTGTTTCTCGAGAATTTTCCTTAATAGTTGCATTTCCTCCTTGCTCAATTGATCATCATTCTGCTCAGTCTCAGTAAAATTGTTCCGCCCTTCTTGCTGAGATTTGGATTTGACATGTGGAGGTTTTCCGTGAAGCTTCCAACACTCATCCTTGGTGTGACCCTTCATTTTGCAGTAATTACAATACTTGTTCCATTTCTTCTCTTTGTGCTCTGAAGGCCCTCCTCCTTTAGTAACTAGGGCAGACCCTTCAGTAGTAACTTGACCACTCTGAGTCAACTGCTTCCTGATTTCCTCAAATTGAACTTGATTAAATACTGTAAGGGTTTTATACCCATTATTCTACCTCGTATCTCCTCATAAGCATCATTGAGCCCAAGAAGAAAATCATGTATCCTTCCTTGCTCCACCAATTGTTTGTAGTACTGTGCATCTTCAACATCCTTCCATGGATGTACTTCAAACAGATCCAGCTGCTGCCAGATTCTTTGCAAAGTACTATAGTATTGGGTCACAGTCATCTCACGTTGTTGAAGATCCCGAAGTTGCCTCTTTAGTTGAAGCAACGCTGCTGTATTATTCATCGAGGAATAAGTTCTTTTGGCTGCATCCCAAATCTCTTTAGCGGTGTCTGCAAGTAGGTAACTTTCACTAATCTCATCTGTCATAGAGTTGCATAACCAAGTCATCACTTGATTATTTTCAGCAAACCATGTATCAAATTGAGAATCCTCTGGCTTTGGTTGAGATGCTTCTCCATTGATATACTTCTCTTTCCTTCGCCCCCTGATGTACTTTAACACACATTGGGACCATTGGAGATAGTTATTGCCATTGAGTTTATGGTTTATAACCATCATCTGAGGATCCGGAATAGTTTCCGGCGTTTTTGAAAGTTTCTCAGTCTTATAAGACTTAGGTTGTGAACTTTGGCCGTCAGAATTAGAAGAATAAGACCCAAAAAGTGGCGGAAAATCCCGTGGATTCATCTTTTTGAGTAGAAAAACAGATTCTGAAGGTTCTGGAGGTCACCGGCGGCGGCGCGTGGCTGGGCAGCGGCGGCGCGTGGCGGAAAGCGCCGGCGCGTGGGGACCTTCAGATGGCGCGTGTGGCTCACGCGCTGCTCCGTTTGGACAGCGGCTTCGGGGTTTGGCCGATCGGAAGCTTCCGATCACTCCTAGGGTGGCGGTGTACACTCACTCGCCGGAAAACAGAAGCCCTAGGTGCGCACCCTTCTCTCTCTCTCTCTCTCTCTCTCTCTCAGATCTGTTCGCCTGAGTTTTCTCTCTCTCTCTCTCTCACAGCTCTGATACCATGTGAAATTATGAATGTAGAGATGAAGAAGAAAGAATATAGAGAAAAGAAAAGAATTATTATTTATCATATTGCTCTATGGCAAGAGTACATTATATAGGAGAGGAGAGGAGATGAAAATAGGAAACAATATGAAAATAGGAAACAACAGAAAATAGGAAACAACAATCAAATTTTAATTTCTCCTAATCAAAATATTAACTACTAAGATTCTAACAATCATCAACTAAAACAACGCTCTCAATAACTTGTGTATGTGTTATCTTAAATTCATCATTTCTAATATACATGAAAATTTGAAGTTAGGATGATAGTTCAAGTTGAGCATGCACCTGACTTGTCGATACGCTCTGAGCCGGCCAAATCTACTACAACCAACTTACTCTTCCGAACAATTGGTCTAGAAGGTTTAGTCAAATGAGAAGAGTCATTTTCATTAGCAGAAATATCGTCACTTTCTAACAAAGACCTCTTGACTTGTACCTAAACGATAAATGATAACTTAATTATAGTGTACTTTTTTATATAAAATAATTACTACACAAGCAAATTCAAGTTTGGTTAAATAATTTGAGCATATATAAAATATCTATTTTCACCATCAGAATAGCATGACTACGAGATGATTCAGTATTCAATTTTGTGTTAGCAGCAAAACGGTGAGCTTCCCCAACTCTTAGGAGCTCCAAAAAACTCTGCTGGTCTCTAATTTCTACAACAGTAGCCCCAGGCAAAGATACATCACCAGTTCTTGGATCCTCCACAATGGGAATGTTGTCATTCATAGGATTGAGCAAGTCCTGGAGAGTCTCCATGTAAAGCTACACATTTTTAAGGGTCAAAAATGGATCAAATTTTTTTTTAATAAGGTTAAAATTGCTTATGAAGACAATGTAAAAAAGTGAGCAACAAGGAAAGGATAAATAGGTATCCAACATTCCAATTATTAAAATGCAATGACTGAGATTTTAACGTGAACATAAGAGCCCTCAAAACCAATGTATGTGAAGCAAAGTGAAGTAACGTACTCAAAAGTATACAACCTGCAAGTATGAGACACTGATTGAATCAGTTTCTGGTGATAGATCTGCTAAAATATCTTCCATAGAACGAACCATGATGCCACGATTGGAAGTGTCATCTTCCCCCAATTGTCCAACTGTAAAAGTTTTTCCAGTGCCTGTTTGTCCGTAAGCCATTACTGTCCCATTATATCCATCAAGAACACTCTGATTGCCAAAACAAATTTAGTCAATGATAATGTAGAAAAACATGAAAACCCTTGTATTGTTACATTGTGCTAAAATTAAACATTGTACTAAGATTAAATATTATTGGAACATTGTACTAACAATAATAAAGTTCCACAAATTATAAAAGATATTAAGTACAACAAACCTCAACAACTGGCTTAGCAACAACTTCATAGACACGCTTCTGTGATGCAAATTCAGTAAAAACTTCATCAAACTCGTATGTGTCTGAGTCCCAATTGTTTTTCCGAAGTTTCAACCGTTTAAACTGAAATAAAGTAACTAAAAATGTTTAATCATTGGCAAGGATAAAGTACTATGCAAACAAGGGTGCATATATACAAGAGTCTGATACATTTATACAGAAAACTAATAAAAACTAACTCACCTCAGGTTGCAATTCAACACAATCAGCAAAATCAGCATCTGCAGCCATTTCTTCCACATTTTGAGGTCTCAACCTTACAGCCACTCGAACTCTTCCAGGTACTATCAACCCATGATCACAACAACAGCATAATACAGTCATACCAAGTATATGACAATGGAAAAAAGAGCAAATTGAGTAGCTTCTTTTTCCAAGCATCATTTTTCAAATCCATGGCGAAAGTATAGAACATTATCAATTTTTTTAAAAATGAAACCAAGATATTGAAAATCAGACTCTAACTCTTTCAGCTTGAAGACATATTCTCTATTAAATGTGTTTATTAACTTTTAACAAACTACTCTTATTGAGGTAAATAATGAGTACACTACCAACAATCCTATCAGCACAAAAACAGTGACCAAATCCAATACCAACATGAATGTAGAAGAAACTCAAGGGCCACCCATGAACTATAATAGGAAACAATAATCAAGAATTATTTCTCTTATTCTAAAACTCCCCTTCAAGATGGAGAATAGATATCTATCATTCTTAGCTTGCTTCGAAATCTTTCAAATAGGACTCTAGCAAGAAGCTTTGTCATCATATCTGCAAACTGTTCAGAGGATCGGATGTATGATAATGTCATGTTCTGAACTTCTACTTTCTCCTTGATGAAGTCTCTATCAATCTAGACATGGTTTAGTTTGATCATAATAAACCAATTTATTGGTCATCTCAATACTAGCTTGATATCATATCATATTTGAAGTGACCCATCAAATGAAATTCTCAACTCATGTAGTAATCTGATGATCCAGACTCCTTCACATACACCAAGAGTTGTAGCTATTAACCATGCTTCAGTACTGCTTCTTGATGCAACAATACGTTTCTTTCTTCTCCATGTAACTAAGTTTCCATAGAGATATGAGCAATAATCTGTTAAAGAACTTTGGTTCTCTTCCATAGAATCAATGTAAATTATCATACTCCTAGTTATGTCTTTCTTAAAAGAGATTCCTCGACCTGATTTGACTTCAAGTAGCCAAGGATTCTCATTACTACATCCACATGCTCCTTTGTGTTGGTGCATAAATTGACTTACTATTCTCATTGCATAAATGATTATTGGACGAGTACAAGTCAAGTATATCAATTTCCCAACAATTCTTCTATATTTCTCTGTATTAACAGGAACACCATCCTTTTTTATTTCCAGGATGCATTTGTCATCCATATTTGTCTCATTTGGTTTTGCGCGCCTAGCAACCTAATCTCATGCATCAAGTATAGTGTATACTTGCTTTCGGACACATTAATGTCTTTTCTAGTCCTGGCTATCTACATGCCAAGGAAGTATCACATCTGGCCGAAATCTTTTACTTATAATTCTTTTGCTAGATCATGTTTTAGCTGAGCTATGGAGCCTTCATCATTCCTTGTAATTCCAATATCATTGACATAACAATTAAGATCGTCACTTTGTCACCGTTATGTCTAGTGTGTTCAAGGTGTGATCTGCTTGTCCCTTAACAATGACCCTCTTCTTTAATGCTTTAGCGAACCTGTGAATCCAGACTCTTGGAGACTACTTCATGCCATATAATATTTTAGTTAATTTGAACACAGACTTTAGGTTGGCTGTAATTAAGAGTAGTACATTGATAGTGCTGAATTTGGGAACCAGATCAAATTTCTACTCCTAATCAACTCCATATGTCTGAGTGTACCCTTTTGCAAATAATATGACCTTATATTTGCCGATGCTTCCATCAAGGTTAAACTTGGGAGTATTCACTTGTATGACCCCAAAAGATAAAAGATATTAGGAACGTTTCGTTCCATCACAATGGCTTCCTTTCAACTACTTCATTCTGCTAAGGGTGTGCACACAAGAGGTTTGGTGGTGGATACCTTGCTGTGTAAGAAACTCTTTCATAGAACCATTTAAGTATTCCTTAGCATTGTCAATGAAGTGTTTTGACGTAGAATGGGAAAGTGGCAAGTGGCAGTTAGCGGGTGATATATGAGAGAGAATTAGTGGGTGGCGAGGCATAAAAATGAATTGAGTGAGGTTTGGAAGAGATTAGAGTGCCTCTCGAAAGTATTCCACCTGTGTGCTCTTTATTTTTCTCTGTTGTTTTTGTCATATACTCTGAATTCCAGTGTTACCCTCCTTTAGATTAGACTCTGATGAAATCATTATCCATTTCCAATACTATTTCTCTGTTCAGTTCCATCAATTTGCAAATAGGCGAAAAATGAAAATGTTGAACATACTATTATATGGAAGCAAGGTCATTGCAGCAACAGCACCATATGGAGAACATTGGAGGCAATTAAGAAGCATATGTGTGTTGCATCTTCTAAGTAACAAAAAGGTTCAAATGATGTGATTTGTGTTGTGAGAAAGGAAGAAACTGCAACAATGATGGAAAAGATCAAGCTTGCTTGTTCTACTAACTTATCAGTGAACTTGAGTAGTTATTTTCATCAAATACAAATGATGTGATTTGCAGTAGGCTTTTGAGAGGTGCTATGATATGGAGTTTTTAAAAAGCAATGAGAAATGAAAAACAAGTTGAAGAAGGCATAGTAGGACGATATTGTGAAATAATCACAAAAACATGAGTTTTGTGCAGAAAACCTTCAAAGTAAATTAATCAACGTGTTGCAATCAAACCAAATCAGGCATGCGATGACAACAATTAAGCTTGGCAGATGGGGAGAATCAATGGAGCACAATGGCAACTTAAGGTAAAACGAAATGTACTCCTATAAAACTACATGAATCATGAGTGCATCTCATCACTCTCATCCAATCAAAAGTATCCTTTTACTTTCCCACCATGTTTGTAACCATATCCTAATCACTTCAAATCAAGTCACACTTAATCCTCCATTTACCTCCATCATTCCTTCCACTCTCCTTACAAGAAATCCATATCTTCCCTACGCACTTCCAGCCTACTTCAGCGCAAGAGATAGAGGGGAAGACATGGAGAACCAACAAAATGAACCTTCGGCGCATAACTATTACAAAGAAGACAATATACTCCCAAATAAAGGAACCGGCAACTCACACTCTTTAATCAATACTCTCGGTCCTAAATATAAGACTAGTTGACTTTTTGGAAAATCCTAACAAATCAAAATAAGTCAATTATAAATTGATTTATCTAATTTTTTTCCTTAAACTAGTTTATTTAACCTATAAACTAATGACTAATCTAAAAATATACTACCTCCGGTCCTAAATATAGGACCTAGATGACTTTTTTTTGGAGAGGTTAAGGTTGCAAAATAGTATATTAAATCATGACATATTCAATATATTTTTAGATTATCCATTAGTTTATAAGAAAAATAAACTAGTTTAAGGGAAAAAATTAGGTAAATCAATTTATAATTAACTTATTTTGTCTTCTTTTAGGATTTTTCAAAAAAGTCAATTAGGTCTTATATTTAGGACCGGAGGGAGAATCAAATATGTCATAATTTAATAACATATTTTGTAACTTTAACATCTCAAAAAAAAAGTCAAATAGTTCTTATATTTACGAGCGGAGGGAGTAATTAAAAAGAATATGATATGACATGCAAAGTTAAGAAGTAGGCAGATTCTACATTGGGGCCAAATTGAGTATGCCATACATTCATATATCATAATATAAACAAGCTAAAGCGACCAACACTAGGATTCACATAAAAGAAATGGCACTGACCTCCATCTCCATTTCTAGCTGCTAACGAGGCAGGGCTGCTACGGCGAAGAGCGGATCCCGGAGACTGCGACGAAGGAGGAATCCTTGGCTTAAACGACGTCTTCGGAACAAGGCGATCAAGCTTGGCAGTCACCCTTTGGGCGCCGCTTCTGTTAACATTGGAGGTCATCGGTGAGGAAATAAATACTACAATTTCAAAGCTCAAAAGATATTTCTGTCATTGCCCTTTAATTCAATTTAAAGGGTAATGGTGGTGGGGCCCATGTGCGCGGCGTCGAAGATCTGGGGGGTAGACGAAGAATCCAATCCGGAAGAGCAGTTAGTATTAGAATGAATGAAGTCTCCTTTTCTTTTTTTGAACTGAATGAATGAAGTCTCCTCAATAATGTGAAGCTGTTGAGTGACTCTTCGATTGACTCAAGTAACCAGCGAGTCATGCGTGGGATTGAAATGTTTTTGTTCGCGGGGAGGGAGGAGAGATTACCACTTGCTCGTGTAAGATGTTAAAGTTCCAATAAGGTTTTGGTCCAATAGTCAACCTAGCTTCAACGACCATCATCTAGCGGCGTTTGAGTAGGGGTTACCAAATCAAATCAAAATGGAAAATTAAAATGAATTAAATTCATTTTTTATTCAATTATTTTGGTTTTTTGGTTCTTACCAAATCAATTCAATTTTTTTAAAAGAGTTTGTTTTTTTATTACAAAAAGAGTTTGATTATAAACCGAATAAAAGAAATATTTAAAAAAAAAACTTAAAATTATAACTTTGTGTTTCTTATATTAATTTGAAAATGAAATGTAATATATAAATATAAAAATATTATTTTATATATTAAAAATGGAAAAAAACAATTTATTATAAACTAAGAAATATTTGTTTTTCGCTAAAAAACCAAAAACAAACTGAATTATTTTGGTTAATTCAATTAAGTTACTGTAATAATTCGGTTTTGGTTCAATTTTCATGATATATGCAATTCAACTTTTGGTTTTTACCGAAAAACCGAACTGAAAACCGAATATTCACCCATGTTTTTAGCCAATTAAGTTACTGTAATAATTCGGTTTTGGTTCAATTAAGTTACTCTTATGTTGTCATGCTTTTCTAAAAGTTAATTTGAACTATAAACTAAAGTTTTAAATTTCTTTCCCTTAACATTAACTCAAATGAAGTGTTGTAAAGTGATTGGTGTGTCGCATGTGAACTTGGGAAATGTTTTCCTTGCTACTTTGATTGAGAAAGTGTTGGTGTTTGCAAGATTGATGTGTATATATGCTAAACTCTTTGTTCTTCTTTTATGCAAAATTTGTGAACTGATAGGGAGGTATAAATAATTGATAGTAGACAATGGTGAAACAATAGAGTTCTTATTTTAGTAATATAATTAAGAAGAGTCATAGAGTAGTATTATTAGGACTAAGAAGGAAGTAATAGTTTATCACCTAAAATAACTATTTAATCTCACTTTTACATGATGTACTCATTGGAGAATCTAGTGGCGCTCGTGCTGGGAAGCAAAGTCTTGAACAAGAGAGGAAAAATAAGAAATAGTTAGAATACAGATAGTAGTACTCATATATATATATATATATATATATATATATATATATATATATATATATATATATATATATATATATATATATATATATATATATATATATATATATATATATATGCTATCAATACTTAAGAAGATCATCCAGGGTTGACCAGAAATGATCCGGGTTATAGAAGATCAAACCTTATCCTCTTTCATACAAGGGATAGTAAGACTTCTCACAGAGGAAGTCATCAACAGATCTTCTCCCTTCAGACCACCCCAGCACAGTCTTCCTTCGTTTTCTACTGGAGACGTAACTGGATGGTTTTCTTAAGTATTCTTAGCAGTATGTTTTATGAAATCATAATCTCAGGTTAAATAATACTACTACCCCTAATCCTTGTTTAAAGTTTAGTTACTCATACCTTATATTTCAGACGACTTCCAAAGTTGTTTCTGAATTGTAATTGGAGAAGGAATAGCAAAAGGAAATTTTTTATTTGATGTAAGAGATTACAAGAGAGGTTTGGGATTCGATAGCATTTAGTAAGTTTGCCTTCGATGATCCCTCCTATTCTAGTTACATGGTTTATATAGAGAGGCATTCCTCTCAATTTACATCATCCCTTGCGTCATCTTCCATTATTGGGCCTTCTTATCTTATCCCTTTCTTTGTCTGCCATTTACTTTTTATCTTGTCCTTGTCTGCCATTTCTTTTTATCTTGTGTCATTCCTTGTCTGCCACATCTTCTTCCTCTTTTTTTCAAATTATACTCATGTCCATTATTGGATCTTCAAAATCTCTTCTTTCTGGACTTCTCTCATCACAATAATTACATTTGTGGGTAGCATATTCGGCTAACAACTGGCATATCCTTTTCTTAGTATCTATACTATTTTCAAACTTATTATTTTTTATTTTATCATAAAATTGATTAAATTGATTGACATTCCTGGTATTCCTTCCTGAGGAGTAAATTAGAGTCGTTGGTCCTGAGAAATAGACCCAAGCAGCTTCATCTTCAGTGGCTAAAATTCTGTTCATTTCTTGGAAAATTATATGATAATCTTGGGACCTTATTCTGGATACTGTTTCCATGAATTCTTCATCATTATCAATATCTTCCTTTGGTTCAACTGTATGTTCAAAAGGTTTCCTTGTTGTTCCAAGTCGAATAAGATTAATAGGATGATAAAATTTATCTGGAGTTATTTCTGCTATTGTGGAATAACATCTTATAAATACCATGTGTTGGGTTACAATACCAAAATAAGTCTTTACAGCTTTTTTTAAAGGTTCTGGTAATTCTGCTATTTCCTCTAAGCTTGCTGATGGATAAATGGATTGAACTAAACCATGTTGGTATAAGGCTTTTACAACATTAGATGGTGTTCCTTGGTGGATAATTGGTTTATTGAAGGCATAATGGGAGATATATTTGATTTTTGGTGATTTAAAGGTGAAATGGTTAAGATTATAAATAAGTTTCTTGAAATATGCAAAATATTCTGATAATTTGAAAACTGGGTTATTGGCTGGTAATTCGGATGTAGTCTTTTTTATTGGCTGTTTAGAGGTTGATGGCTGGTCAGATGCTGGGCTTTCTTTTTCTTTTTCTTGGGCTTGACTTTTCATAATCTGAAGTAAAGGGGTTATTTTTTGTGTCAACTCTTTTCCAACCCTGTTTGGGTCTTCTTTTTCCTCCATTCCTGTATTTACATGTCTATTTACTCTTTCTTCCAGTTTCCCCACTCTATCAAAGAGTGTATCCAACTGGTTAAAGATCGTTGTCAATAACACTACTGAATTAGCATATATAAAAGCAAATATAAAACAGATAATGAAAGCTTTAGGAATAGAAAAAAAGATTGAACCAATAATTGAAAATCCCCAAATAAATATGATGAATATGGAAGAAATGTTAAAAGCTTTAGAAGAGATAGAGATAAAAGAAGTAAGTAAAAATAACATATTAAAACAATCTATGGATGAAAATATAAAACAAACTAGAATATTATCGGAAGAAATAAAGAAAGGACAAGAAGTCATAAATAGAAATATATGGGAAATATATAAAGAAATAGAAAAATTTGACATGGAAAAATATCAAGAAAAGCATGGTATAATAAATAAAGAAAAGTCTTATCAAAAAAAAAATAAATAAAGAAAAGAATAAAGAAAAAAGTGAAGAAGAACTAGAAGTAAAAGAGACAAATAAAATAGCAGAAATATTATACCAAACAGGTTCAGAATTAGACTATTTAATGGAAATAATGAATCCAAAGAAACAAGAAAAACAAGAAGATAAGAAAAACAAGGGAATCAGTACAAACATGATGAATGTTTTAGAGAATATAGATGATGATGAAATATAAGAAATAATGGGTCAAGAAGAGGAAAAGATAGAACAAATAAGGAAAGAATTTCAATATGCTACAAAAATCAATATAAAAGAAGATGAAAAACTTCAGATTAATATGGAAAGACAAATGGAACCAAAAGATGAAGGAACATCACAGCAACAACTAGATCAAGAAATGAGACAAAGAAGAGAAGAAGAAGAACAAGATAGTATATTATATCATAAACAACCAATAAATCAAAAGAGTTTTGAATTTTCATTTGATACACCAACTAAATCTAGATTTACACCAACACCTCTAGAACAATATGAAACAAGAGTAATACCAAGTATGGGAATATGGTTAGATTTAGATTGTAATTTAGATAATGAAAAAAGATTAGAAGAATGGAGTAAATCACATTTGGTAGCTTTAATAGGAAAAAGTTTAAACCCACAATTTATACCAATTGTAATAGAAGCAAGTTTTCTAGGAAATGTTCATAATTGGTGGAAAAGTAAAACAGATGTATTTAGAAATAATGCAAGACATATAGAACAAGGTACATATAATGATAGAAAGGAATATATAGCAATGTTAATTAGAAAATATGAAACCCTAATTAGAAATGAATTTCTAGGAAGAAGTGTAGCCTTAAATGAAACTACAACAAAGACAAGAGCAATAGAAAAATTATACCAAATAGAAATATGTTCTCTAAATCCAAAATATTTAGAACAATATATTTGTGAGTTTAAGAAATATTATTATGAAGCTAGAATAGAAGATTATAATACACAAAAAATTTACTTAGAATTATTTTATAGGAAATTGCCTAAATTAATCTCAGAAACTATAATGGAAGATTATTACAAGCACATAGGAAATATAGATTTATTACCATTTGTAGATACAATGGGAAGAAGAGAAGAATATTTAAGATAATATTTATCAGATGCATGTAAAAGAGCATGGAGAAATAAAAAATATTATAAAGCTAATAAGTTATTATTAAAATGTGGAGAATTTGAGAGACCTCATAAATGGGGATGCGAAGAAAGAAGAACAAGGAGAGGAAAATATAAAAAAGGGAGAAGAAAGACTTTGTAAAATTTGCATTTATTGGACTGAGCATTAAATTCATGTTTAGTTCCACCACTTGGAACCTCATATTAATTTGCTCTATTAAATTCTTCACTTCATCAGAAGTTTCATTACTCGTTGAAGTTACAGATCTTCCTGATTCCATCTGTTCAAAAAATCAGCAATTAAATTATTCTGACCTTTAATATATTCAATTTCATAATCATAATATGCCATATCACTTTGCCATTTAATTAACATCTTGTTACTTAGTTTATTAGTTTTAATTCCTTTATCTAACCAATGTTTTACTTGAGTATTGTCAGTTTTTATAACAAATTTAGTATTTACTATAAATAGTTCAAATTTTTCTACTGCTTTAACAATTGCTAAGAATTCTTTCCAATTTGAATGATACCTAGATTGAGAATCATTAAATTTTCCACTTGAATATTTAGTAATTATTTCCTTTCCTTCATTATTCTCATGATATAAAGCTGCTCCCCAATAATTTTCTGATGCATCTGTATAAATTATCCATTTTACATTATTATCTGTAGGAATAGTTAGTTTTGGCAAATTTTGACACAATTTCTTAATCTGTTTTATAATTTTCTTTGTCTGATCATTTCATGTCCATATACTTTTTTCTCCTGCTAACCTAGATATTTTAGCAGTTAATCTTGATAAATTAGGTATATAATTTCTAATCTTATATTTATATTTGTTTTAGTTCCTTCTTCATCTATTTCTAAATTATTTTCTGTATATTGTTCTTCAATAAAACTTTTACTTATTTCTTGATCAACTAATGTTTTTACTTCTTCCCATATGGCTTCTTTCTTTATTTCTAATTTTATATAGTACTTTTGTTCTGTTAAATTTATCTGCCTACTTCTAGGTCTTATTTGTGCTAAACTAGTTGTTATTGGTATTTCTGCCAACATATTTGCCTCTATATCTGTATCATTTTCAAATATATTACTTTCTGTTCTTACTATATTTCATCTTCTGGATTCAGGTCTAACTATTGGAATATCTATACTTCTTCTTGGCATTTCTAATCTCCTTGGGATTTCTAAACTTCTTCTTGCTGCAGTATTTATATTTATGTTTAAATCTGGTGTATTTATTCTTAGCATTCTTTGTCCTAATGTATTATTGGTTTGTATTCTCCTAAGATTTTCTATTTGGTTTATATTAGCAGTTCTATCTAATTCTATTTGTAATTGTTCTGGGATTGTTATATTTGTCGAATCTAATGGTATTTCTTGTAATATTGGCATAAAATTTTTATCTATAGTTATTCTTCCTTGTGATCTGTTATATATCTTATGTTCATTTGTAAATACTAATCCTATCATAGCAGTTATACTTATTGTTTTTGCTCCTCTTAACATCTGTATTCCTCCTTGTTTATGATAAACAATTATTGATTGATCTATATGTTCATCTGCTCTTGATATTGCAAAATTTGTATTTACTGTAAATTTTAATTTTTGGTATATTAGGTTTCCTGTTAATATTCCTAATACACTATCCTGCACATTACTTATTATTCTTCCATCTGTTATTAGTAACTCTATAGGTGAGTTTATTCCTTCTCTAAAATATGCTTTTACTAATAATTGTACTCCTGCTATATAAATTTCTGTCACTTCATCTTTAAATGATAATCTTGAAATCTCATTTTCAATTAATGCTTTACTTACTAGTGGTATTCTAAGTATTTCTTCTGTTAACGTTGATTCTATAGGATGTTTTTCCTCTAAAACTACACATGTCTTCTTTTCATTTTTATTCTTTTTTATTATTTTACTTACTCTACTTATAAATCCTTTTTCACCATTAAATTCTTCTGGTTTCAAATCTAATTTTATACCTTTTATTTTATTATATTGTTTTTCATTAAATGTGATTCTTCGTTCACATATTCCTTCTTTACTACTTATTTGTTCATTGTATTCTTCATATTCTATTTCATTATTACTACTCTGTCCTTCTTCACTAACATTCATCATATATAATATAATATCTTCTTCTGACATTTCAGAAATTTCTGATTCTGATTCTGTTTCTCCTTCTACTTCCTTTAACTTATATATCTCTACATCAGACAGTTCTAATTCACTATAAATTGGTTCATTGATTTCTAAAGGTTCTAATTCCCAATTAAAAGCTTGTTCTAATATCTTCATAAACTTCTTTTCTTTTGGTTCTGGACAATTAGTACTTATATGTCCTATTTTTCCACAATTATAACACTTACATTTTTTAGGTTTCTTACTATAATTAATTTTTCTTTTTCCTCTCTTAAAGTATTTTCTTGGTTTGAATTTTCTGTAAAATTTCTTATATATATATATATATATATATATATATATATATATATATATATATATATATATATATATTATAATGGAAGTTCTTAGATATCCACATATGAATTATATTATTATTTTTTGAACCATGATAATGTTAATCCAAAGAGGAGGAAGTATATTTATCTCAGAAAGATAAATAAAAAAGTAGAGTACTCTAGACATTAGGAGGGTCGCACCCCCTATGCCAAATATTCAAAGTAAATCCTATAAGTACAGAATACCTCCATCAAATTAACGAAAATATCATTAATAATGGTTGGTATAGTGAGAGGCAAGTTCCAACAAATGGGTTGGAAAATGAGGATTAACGAAAATATCATTAATAATGGTTGGTATAGTGAGAGAGGCAAGTTCCAACAAATGGTTGGAAAATGAGGATATTATCATGGATATATCTATGTTGAAAATTATTACTACTTGTATAGAAGTAAACTACATTGTACATTTTGATTTCAGGTAGTTGGAGGGGCACATTTTGGAAATGTAGTGGTGAAGAAAAAGGCAAGAATGTTTATTTGACTTTTGTACTTGAAACTTTATTTTTGGGAGCTTATGTTTTTGAAAGTTTTCCCAAATTTTTTAGTAGTGTAGAACTAGGGTAACTTAGTACAGTCAGTAGTATTTTGTATATAGGTAAAGGAACATCTAATATTTACCTTATAACTATACATAGATGCTTTTTCATTATTATCCTATTAAATTTACTATATAACTAAACTCAATCTTAGACATGCCATCAAGCTATTATAGTGGTAAGTAACCTTAGCAATTAGTATATGTTTTCTCTTAATTGTTTTATTAAGAGTTGTTTTAAATTATTCAGATTTTCAAACACTTGCTTTCCTATATGTGTTGTTCAAGTGGTTGTACTTCAATTAAATCTTTTAATATAATAGCAGAAAGTCTAAGGGCCTGTTTGGTTTGAGGGAAGGGGAGGGAAGGGAAAGGGAGGGGAGACCCTTCCTTTGTTTGGTTTGAAAAATTGGAGGGGATGGGGCCAAAAATATTCCTTCCCCTTCCCTTCAAACCCTCTATTTTGGATCCCTCCAAATTGGGGGATTTGAGGGGAGCCAAAACTTTTGACTAAATTGCCCCACCCTATTCTATTATATTTCTACACATGTATATGTGAGAAAAACTATAAAACTTCCACATATACCCCCTTCCTATAAAAATAAAAAAACTTCTACCTCCTCCTATGTAGTTTATTTTTATACTGGGTAGCTTTTTTATAGCTCATTTTCTTTTTTAAGGGTTTAATAGAAATCCACGTATGTTTTTTGTTCTCTTGATTTTCCAGTTATGGTGGCATTGAAGATGGGTCTCCAACTCTTTCTTTTTTTGAGAGAACTCTTATTTTCGCTCTACCATTTTCGGGTTGTATATATGGAGAAGATGAGTCTCCACTGTAACATTTTGTTACTAAATCCCTAATTTACCAATAATAATACTTTCAATCCAATAATTTACTTTACTAACTATGATAGAAAAAGATTTTTCCATAATATCAATATCACTATCATAGTTAGAAAAGAATTTCCTAATAATTTATGAATTATCCATGATAGAAAAGAATTTCCTAATACAATACCAATGCTATCATGGATAATAAATTACTAACCATGTTAGTAAGGATTCGCCTAATAGGGTTCGAAAAAGAACCACCTAATATAGATGAAGAACACTCATGTTCTTTGGCAAACATCTAATTATGTTAGAAAATAGATTCTCCTAACATTATTAGCAAAAGAGACATCATCAACTCAAATAAACCACATCATTAATATCTTAACGGAAATCTAACCATGTTAGAAAAGAATCACCTAACATGGTTAGGAAAAGAAGCAGCATAATACGAGGAGACGAATAATCATGCTAGAGAGGGGCCCATCTAACATGGTTATATGAGAAAAACAACCTCCATTAACCTACAAACAATCAACATTCACATAATATAATCAAGTTTGTTAGAATCTTAAGTTTTGATGGTGACTAAGGTATGATATGGTCTAGTACTTAAGAGAACATAATCAGCACTTAGGAAGGATTAGATGACATGGTTAGAATCCTGAGTTAGATCACTTGAGAATGCAAGATCACTTCCGGATAGATTAGGACTTGCGCATGCGGATGAATGTTTTCATCCCCCAGCATCAGCAAGTAAATCACTGGGAAATAACTTAGTCCATGAGAATTAGTACACAACCTTAAGACTAAGCTATGTTTCAATCGGAAGTGAATTTACTTCCTGTTAGACTTAGACTGGCGCAGAGCGATGGAATAGATCTCACCCCAAGCGTCAGTGAGTCTACTTCCCCAAGTGAAAGCGCTTCCTGTTAGAATTAGACTGGCGCAGAGCGACAGAATAGATATTACCCCAAGCGTCAGTGAGTCTACTTCCCCAAGTGAAAGCGCTTCCTGTTAGACTTAGACTGGCGCAGAGCAATAGAATAGTTATTACCCCAAGCGTCAGTAAGTCTACTTCGCCGAGTGAAAGCACTTCCTATTAGATTTAGACTGGCGCAGGTTGATAGACTAGATATAACCCCGAGCGTCAGCGGAAATGCAACATCAAGTGAAGTTGCTTCCTGTTAGATCTTGACTGGCGCAGACTGATAGAATAGATTTCACCCTAAGCGTCAGTGAATTCACCACGTCAAGTAAAAGTGCTTCCGATAGCTCAGTGACTAGCGCTGAGTGGTGAAATTAAATAGACTAAGCGAGAGCAAGTCATATTGAACTAAATCCCTCATCAAGCGAATTTACTTCCGGATGTAGAAGTGCTTCCGGATACCCCTTAGATTTAGGGATCACCCACTGCATGAGACTATTTGATTATATTACTAAACTAACGTTCAAGTGCAGCACACTCAGTAAGGTTGCTTCCGGATGAGAAGTTACTTCCGCAAGCAAAAAGAATGTCTGAACGTTCAAGAGATGCAGTGTCAGAATGCTTATGTCAGAGCAGAGGTGTCAGGACTACTTTTCAGAGATAAAGCAAGTCAACCCTGCTGAAGCATTTAAGAAGATGTTCCTTCCAACGGTAACAAGAGGATAACAGACATATTCAAACAACATTGTTACCTACCAAGCATGAGGAGTATGAGAACATAATCTGAAGATTCACTCAAGGTGTCAAAGCTCATACTGCCCACAAGAGTCAGAGTCCATAAGAGAGCTTCTGATAGCAAGAGAGGATCCAATAGCAAAGCACTCTTATCATTCATGGACAAGTGCTTGAAAGACAAAGTTCCTCTATGTGACAGCAAGCAAAATGTTAGAGTCCACAAGCTTCAGATAGCAAGAGAGCTTCCGATAGTGAGTCTCTTAACATCCTGGACTTATGCTTGAGGAACGAAGTCCTCTCTGACAACAAGCAAGAGTCGGACCGTACAAAGTGTTCAGATGTCAGAACGACTTTTGTCAGAATAGTATTGCCAGAACAGTGTTGACAGAACAGCTTGGTCAGAGCACCTTTTTAGATAAAGCAAAGTCAACCCTGCTGTGCATTAATGAGGACAACGTAAACAAGGTCCCAACGTCTATAATCAAACGGTCTTATTGCCTCTCCAACGGTTAGATATTCAGAGGCTGGTATAAAAGGGATGTTCTTCATTTCTGAAGAAGTGGGCTTGAAAAAGAAAGAGAGAACAAGGCTATTATCTGAAAAACACTATTCTACATTCCTCTCATCTTCTACTCTCGGACTTTGATATGTAATATTCTTAGAGAGTGATTTATTTGTACTTAAGTGAGTAACATCATCCACTCTTTGAGAGAGTTAGTTTTGAGCTTAAGTGTTTAACAAAATCAGTTCATAGAGTGAACATAATTGTAATCTTACATTTTGTAAGGGGGAGCATTTAGAAGGTTTTCTAAATCTCCATAGGTTGCAAGTTAGCCCGTAAAACTTGCGTTTGTAAGGTTGCAAGTGATCCCGTAAAACTTGCGGTAAGGTTTGCAGGTGAACCCGTTGTAAAACCTGTGGGTTGTTAGGTGAACCCGTGCTCGTAAAACCTAAAGTGTAAAGGCTTCTCTTGTGCCCGGTTTAAACAAGAATAGTGGATTGGAAATCTCAGGTGTAGCCTGGGGACTGGATGTAGGTCTGGGTGACCGAACCAGGATAAATTTATGTGTGCATATACTTATACTTGATCATTCTATTTTGCATCACATAGCATACTGACTTGTGCATAGCATCATTTATTATCATCATCACCGAGCACAAGCAGTCTTTCGAAAAGAGTTTAAAGTTTTATTCCCTCACCCAATTCACCCCCCCCCCCCTCTTGGGTGACAGCCACGAATTTCATTTGGTATCAGAGCAGGTCACTTGTTTAAAGGATCAAACGATCTCAAGTGCAAAGACCTTGGCTGATTTGGGTTAAAATGTTTTCCAAAGGCTTTGATCATACCATTCCACCTGTGTTAGAAAATATTGATTTTTGTTGGTGGAAAGCAAGAATGGAAAGTTTTATAAAATCCACTAGTTTGAAAATGTGGGATATTTTTGAAAATGATTTTGATTTTAAACCAAGAGGAAACTGGACTGAAAGGGAGAAAAATTTGTTTTCCTTAAACATTAGAGCAATGCAAATTTTATACAAAGGCTTAACTGAAAATGATTTCCAGAAAATCAAACATTGCTCTAATGCTAGAGACATTTGGAATACTCTTGATGTGATATATGCTTCTAACCCATCTCTTGAAAGCACAGCTGTCCAAAGCTCAACTCGTGCTCTTTGTGGATCATCTACTGATGAGCTTCTGGAAGCTGATATTGAGGAAGCAGACTTCAGTGAAGAGAGTATCCATCTCTGCCTAGAAGATTCAGAAAGTGAGGTATCTGGATCTGAAATTGAACTCTCTGATTTGCAAGATGCATACAATGAGTTATATACTGAATATTGTAAACTTGCAAAAGAACTTCTAGGCTTAAAAGAAAAGGATAGGAAACTTGAAAAACTAATTTCTTCTTCTACATCTAAAGTTTCCGAGGGTTCTTTTAAAGAACTAGTGGTTCCGATAGCTAGCCCACTATCGGTAGGGAAAACTTCAACATGTCTTGAAAAATGCTTTGATTGTAAACACGTGTTGAAGGAAAAAGAAAAGCTTTCAAAAGAAACTGAAATTTCAAAGGAACAAAAAGCTTTTCTAAAGAAAACTAATCATGATAATGATAGGAAGCCTCATTTTGATTATCATTCCATTATCTGTCATTATTGTGGTAGATTAGGACATATTTCTCACACATGCAGTCTTAGAAGAAATTCAAATGTGAGAAATAAGTTTGTATGGATTCCTAAAGGACAAGTAAGGTCCAGTGCTAACCATGTAGGACCCAAGTACAAATGGGTACCAAAACATCCTCCTAGTGCCTTACTTGTGCAGGATAGATCAAAAGTTCCTCTTATCCCAAAGAAGAGAACTCGTGGTGATGCAACTGCTGAAACCCACTGGTACAATCATAAGAAGCTGTCGGCCACCACAAGGGACAATGGTTCTGTCTCAAGGATGAGCTATCACAAAGTTCCATTCAACTATCCTGAGAAGAACAAGAGAGAGTGGATTCCTCGATCATCATTGAAAAGGCTCTTGAATCCTACCTCTCAGAAGAAAGTGCTTCGAACCAAGGATAAGTATAGAAGATCTCCTTGGGTAAGCAAGGGATCACTTAGCAACGAAGCATATGATAGTAAAATCTCCTATGCTAATGTTAGATGGACTTATTGAGATTTTACATTAAGCATCCTAAGATGTGAACATTATATTCATCATAGAAGAAAGCTTGAAGAAATAAGTAATGTTCATAATCTACATACTGTCCATGACTATCTTGATCAAAAACCTTGTATATCCTTGTGCATATAGTCATGAAAGATTTACCATGTCATACACATAGGACGTAATCTAAATGCATGTGAACTATATATAGCCTACAAACTAACCTTCAGATCCAGACTTGGATACAAAAGGAAGGGACTATCTGATATTTTGTAGGAAGGGCAATCCGAAGGTTCAGCAAGACAAGGGTGAAGAAGACCCTTGCTAAAAGGAAGATCTCCTCCCCCCCACAGTGAGCCATCTGATTCATGTGCCCCCAACAATCTGCTAGCTCAGAGGCAAACTTGAGATAGCGCTGAGTGATCAACCTGCGGAGATACCTTCTGCTGAACCTGTGTCTCCCTCTGCGCCAGCACCCAATCTGAGTGAAGAGCTGTGTATGAAGTATGGGTTCAAGAGGCCAGAGATGCCAGTGGTAGTGATCACAAAGTAAATTCATCCCTCTGCACCAGCTCCAATCCATCCTATTAGCCTCAGCAAGACTCAGGACTGTACCTCATCTGAACAATTAGTCAAGTCTTGATAAGCATTCGTCACGCATAGATTTTGGTACTGCTCTAAATATGGATTCCATGCATTGCCAACCAAAATCAAGCGAGCTACTGCTAGATGCGAATGGAGCTATGGTGATATCATTCTTACCTTCCTCTTTACTTGAATAATCACTTGGCTAGTAAATGCATGATGGGCTTAACAGCTTTTATTTCTCTGAAACTGATATGATTTCCCTTATCTGTGATGAACACTTATTTTCTGTAAAAACGACCCTATCATATCAAATTCATTTTCTGATATAATGCAAACAGATTCTGATCCTCTTTAAACCTACATGACAACCGTACCTCATGATAGGACTCAAAAGCTATTTCTGATTTTCCATTTCATGTGGTATCTCTTGCATCAAATTTTTCAATGCATAAGCAGCTATGGTTTCGAGAACAATACATCCCTCTTAATTACATATTTAAATTCTCAATCTACTAATGATCTCAGTTCAAGTTTGCGGTTTAAGAATGTTGACACAGATTATTGAAGCTTGAACAATGAATATAACCAAGAGAGAATGACAACGAAAATGTCTCTTATCAAGATGTGTGGAATGGCTATACCAAACCTGAGAAACTTTCGCCGATACACATGAGCATTTCTATCCCTTACATATTCTGTTGTGAAATTAAATGGATAGTCTCTCTCTTGTCTGACATGCATTAGAAATCTTAGGAAATGCCTTGAATTAAACTCTGCTAGATCTGTAAAACATGGCATAGTATCACAAGCATGCTATAATCTGTATTAATTTCAAGCTTGTTGATATCCTAAGAACTATGAGATCACATTGAGCATATCTAGAAGAACTCGAGCTAATATTTGGAAATTATTCTCGTAATCATATGCTGAAATTTGATTGTTTTTGTAAACCGAATTTAGTCTTAAAATCAAACTATTCTGTGAGCATGAAAATTTCCAGTATTTCATTTTTGTGAGGATGAAGATTTTTCTTTTCAAAATTTCATAGTGTTAATAATTCACATGTCTTCATGATCTAACATGAACATCCTTGAGGCATATGTATTGAACTATACTTGCTTATGAAACTCTGAAAATATGCCACCTGTTTAATATTCTCTGTACTATCACATTGATATTTATCCATGAGAGTATAAATAGAGTTCATGTCTTGATAGTGAAACTATGTGAATGTATAGATAATTTCAAAATTAGTTTTCACATAATCATTGCTCATATTTTCTTTAACCAATTAGCAAGCATGATTTCTTAAAATTATTAGTTTGTGCTGATTAACACAGATTGACTTGAATGTCCTGAGGATGGTCTTCAATGTTAAATCTTAAGTTCTTTCACTGACCATCAGAAAGCATTTGTTTCCTCAAGCATATGCAGGACCAATCATCAAGTTTGAGCAAAGTTGCTTTCACAACAATCAGCGCCTTCGATAGCAGGCCAACTATTGAACCATGGGAAGAGTAGAGTGACTGCCCAGTCATGTCTGCTTGTGGTTGTAGCTCAGCTTGCCGAAGCGAATCATCAAAGCACTTGCGCTAGGGGTTTCCACTTGAGATAGCACACCTCTTGAAGATGTCAGGAAGCATGCTTATCTGCGTATGATTCAGATTCCTGAGTCTAATAGAGTATGAGTACCCCTCATCTGTGGTAACATCTACACCTTACCATTTCTTACATATGATGCATACATGGCATTGGTAAGGGTGTCAACTTAGGATGTTCCTCTCAATCTGCATTGACTCCAAAATCATTCACTGTCTTAGAAAATCATCCTAGCTCACACATCTGTATCCTCTAAATGACATGCTGGAAAGTAATTGATAACATACCTCTCTTATATGCTTCCTTTCTTGATTTAATGATGATTAATCTTAATATAGAAGAGAAGTAAGTGGACATTACCTGTTAATGATCCCTTGAAAATCGAGAGTCACATGCTGTCATCGATAATAAACTCTTAAGATGCTGTGATGCAATTTGTTTGGAAATTATTTTTGGCACTTTTAAAATCACAAATTTCATTTGATATCATAATCACCATTTTTAAACACATCAAAATTATTTTTGATATCACGTTAATCAAATCGAGAGGATCAAAATTACTTTTGATATGTTTTGTATGTTTTGCTCTTGACTTAATCCTTGAAAAACATGTTTAGCTATCCCACATAATGATTAAGGCGAATACAATCATTTAGGATCATGAATCATTATTGTTTTCCTTGATAATTCTCGTACGTTGTATTGAATAGTCTAGAACAAATCCTTATTAACGATACATAGGGAGAAATATTAGGTAGAAAGCCCATTCCGAGGAGAACGATAAAAGTATCCCCATCCCTAAGGCTAGCTTGCACCTGTTGGAATTTGATGAAGCCAAAAGGGGGAGAGAGATAGAGATGAGATGTCTAGAGATGGAGATGAGATGTCTAGAGATGAGATATAAGATGTCTAGCGAGAGATGAGACATGAGATGTCTAGAGCTGAGAGATAGATAAGATATCTAAGTTTAATTATAGCTCTGGGAGTGCTCTGGGAGTGATCTAAGTTTAATTATGTTCTCTAGTCATCTATGGGTTTGTCATCATCAAAAAGGGGGAGAATGTTAGAATCTTAAGTTTTGATGGTGACTAAGGTATGATATGGTCTAGTACTTAAGAGAACATAATCAGCACTTAGGAAGGATTAGATGACATGGTTAGAATCCTGAGTTAGATCACTTGAGAATGCAAGATCACTTCCGGATAGATTAGGACTTGCGCATGCGGATGAATGTTTTCATCCCCCAGCATCAGCAAGTAAATCACTGGGAAATAACTTAGTCCATGAGAATTAGTACACAACCTTAAGACTAAGCTATGTTTCAATCGGAAGTGAATTTACTTCCTGTTAGACTTAGACTGGCGCAGAGCGATGGAATAGATCTCACCCCAAGCGTCAGTGAGTCTACTTCCCCAAGTGAAAGCGCTTCCTGTTAGACTTAGACTGGCGCAGAGCAATAGAATAGTTATTACCCCAAGCGTCAGTAAGTCTACTTCGCCGAGTGAAAGCACTTCCTATTAGATTTAGACTGGCGCAGGTTGATAGACTAGATATAACCCCGAGCGTCAGCGGAAATGCAACATCAAGTGAAGTTGCTTCCTGTTAGATCTTGACTGGCGCAGACTGATAGAATAGATTTCACCCTAAGCGTCAGTGAATTCACCACGTCAAGTAAAAGTGCTTCCGATAGCTCAGTGACTAGCGCTGAGTGGTGAAATTAAATAGACTAAGCGAGAGCAAGTCATATTGAACTAAATCCCTCATCAAGCGAATTTACTTCCGGATGTAGAAGTGCTTCCGGATACCCCTTAGATTTAGGGATCACCCACTGCATGAGACTATTTGATTATATTACTAAACTAACGTTCAAGTGCAGCACACTCAGTAAGGTTGCTTCCGGATGAGAAGTTACTTCCGCAAGCAAAAAGAATGTCTGAACGTTCAAGAGATGCAGTGTCAGAATGCTTATGTCAGAGCAGAGGTGTCAGGACTACTTTTCAGAGATAAAGCAAGTCAACCCTGCTGAAGCATTTAAGAAGATGTTCCTTCCAACGGTAACAAGAGGATAACAGACATATTCAAACAACATTGTTACCTACCAAGCATGAGGAGTATGAGAACATAATCTGAAGATTCACTCAAGGTGTCAAAGCTCATACTGCCCACAAGAGTCAGAGTCCATAAGAGAGCTTCTGATAGCAAGAGAGGATCCAATAGCAAAGCACTCTTATCATTCATGGACAAGTGCTTGAAAGACAAAGTTCCTCTATGTGACAGCAAGCAAAATGTTAGAGTCCACAAGCTTCAGATAGCAAGAGAGCTTCCGATAGTGAGTCTCTTAACATCCTGGACTTATGCTTGAGGAACGAAGTCCTCTCTGACAACAAGCAAGAGTCGGACCGTACAAAGTGTTCAGATGTCAGAACGACTTTTGTCAGAATAGTATTGCCAGAACAGTGTTGACAGAACAGCTTGGTCAGAGCACCTTTTTAGATAAAGCAAAGTCAACCCTGCTGTGCATTAATGAGGACAACGTAAACAAGGTCCCAACGTCTATAATCAAACGGTCTTATTGCCTCTCCAACGGTTAGATATTCAGAGGCTGGTATAAAAGGGATGTTCTTCATTTCTGAAGAAGTGGGCTTGAAAAAGAAAGAGAGAACAAGGCTATTATCTGAAAAACACTATTCTACATTCCTCTCATCTTCTACTCTCGGACTTTGATATGTAATATTCTTAGAGAGTGATTTATTTGTACTTAAGTGAGTAACATCATCCACTCTTTGAGAGAGTTAGTTTTGAGCTTAAGTGTTTAACAAAATCAGTTCATAGAGTGAACATAATTGTAATCTTACATTTTGTAAGGGGGAGCATTTAGAAGGTTTTCTAAATCTCCATAGGTTGCAAGTTAGCCCGTAAAACTTGCGTTTGTAAGGTTGCAAGTGATCCCGTAAAACTTGCGGTAAGGTTTGCAGGTGAACCCGTTGTAAAACCTGTGGGTTGTTAGGTGAACCCGTGCTCGTAAAACCTAAAGTGTAAAGGCTTCTCTTGTGCCCGGTTTAAACAAGAATAGTGGATTGGAAATCTCAGGTGTAGCCTGGGGACTGGATGTAGGTCTGGGTGACCGAACCAGGATAAATTTATGTGTGCATATACTTATACTTGATCATTCTATTTTGCATCACATAGCATACTGACTTGTGCATAGCATCATTTATTATCATCATCACCGAGCACAAGCAGTCTTTCGAAAAGAGTTTAAAGTTTTATTCCCTCACCCAATTCACCCCCCCCCTCTTGGGTGACAGCCACGAATTTCAAAGTTAGGAAAAGAGAATTTCCTTAACTTGATCATAACCATTCACCTGTAAAACTAATAATATTATCCAATACAATGGTGACTTAATCACCTAACACAGCATGTGTCAACAACACCAGTCACTAGCTTCATTAAATCAACACATCACAAATACACAATTCTCTGACTTAACATGTCAATATCACAAAGCGAAATCAAACGTCGCTAAGCTCAATCAGTAAAAGGGATTGCCTTTCCATTAGCAGGCAATCCTTCTGTAGCAAATGATCACATACAGTATATAATCAATCATCACACTAACAAAGTGTGTGATACAGCCAAAACTATCACATTATGACAATATCAGTAATTAAACAGCAATTAAAAGAATCAATTAAACAGTCAATTAGCAATACATTTCACCCAAAATATACAACAAATGCGGAAGCGGATGCAGCCTACTTTATGGCAATATATATATCCCTACGGTTTACCTCCGGCCTACTCACTGACTCAGTGCAGCTGGCCGGTCCCTTTTTCCCTTCCTCTCAGACTACCTCTGGCATGATCACCTGCAAAAATAAAAGGGAATGGGGTGAGACAAAACTATGTCTCAGTAATCACTACTTAACTCACTGTGATACTCAGAAGTGGGGTAGCGGAGTGTCTACAGGGTACCATAGTTTTCAAAACCTGCATAACCACATAATATATGCACATATATATAGTACAGATACATCCATCTCTCAATAGACAAAAATAAACGTGTGTGACACTGTGCCCGGTCTACAATCCGAAAAGCATAACAAGGGACCACTCTAATCAATGTGAAAATCCCTGGTTCCTTTACAATCCGAGGAACCCGTACAATTAACCTATCGATTTGCGCAAATCGATAGGTTACATCGGCCGACGGTACTAATAATCAGTGTCATGCAACATACAAAAGATTTATATAAATATGTGTATATATATATAAAGTACAGTTTATTTAGAAAGGTACCCTATAGCCCACGTTTAAATATAAAATAATCTGAACACATTTCATTTATATATAAGTAGAAGAGGATTTTAGAAATCCTCAACTACCGTCACCCTCAGTATCTGTAACACCCCAAATGTTATTTCATAATATAATAAAATTTAAAAAGGAATAAAAATATAATTTATAAGTTAAAGTTTTATGAAATGGAATAAAAAGGAAAATTTTGGACAAATTGTAAGAAATTATGAAAATAATAATGTTAATGTTTCCTATTTTACATTAATAGACTATTTGTATATTTAAGTCATAATTGTGAACTATAGTTTTAGGAAATATTTAGAGTATAAAGATATTTGTTATTATTTGTGATTATTATTGGGTAAACTTGTAGGATAAGTTTATTATCATTTAGGATACTTTTGTATTTTAAATTATAAATTATAAATATGTTATCATATCAATGAAATAATCCTTAGTCCATTAACTCATTTTTGTTTCCACACAAAATAAGTTTTATTAAATAAATAAATGAGAAGAAGAGAGTTAAATGAAAATGAAGGGGTTTAAAGTGTCATATAATGGATGTTGGGGGTCATAAATATAAATATAATTAAAAATAAATAAGTGGGTAGATCATTATAGTTTTCTCTCTAATTCTTATAAGCATACACATCTAACAACCCTAGACCCTACAAGAAGCCGCCACTCCTCATCTCCAAACAATTCCAAACGTTCTCTTTTTCTTTCTCTGCCAAACCATCCTTCTCTTCTCTGAAATTCATCATCATCGCAATTTTTCCTCAACTAAAAACCCCAATCTTCTTCCCAAACAACATCTACTCTTCATTCCTAATTCCCAAACAACATCTGCGTCTTCTCTTCATTCCAGCAGCAGCGACGGCGTGACCTTGACGACAGCGAGAATTTTGGCAGCATGGACACGCAATTACTTAGATAAATCTTGGTGAGAATTTCTTACCTCTCTATTCTTATTTTCTGAAATCGGTGAGGAATTTTGAGAGAAGGCGAATGGGGTATTAGTACTTTGTGCTGTTATTAGTAGAAGCAAGGGAAATTTTATTTGCTTAAGTCATTGAAGAACAAAAACATGATTTTAATAACAATATGAGTTTTGGTTGAGTATTTACTTCTCTGTTTTCTTTTCGGCATGTGATGAGAATAAAAGAAGTTCCTTCTTATACATGAATGTGTGTGTTCTGTTGTGTGAAAGTGTGCAGGGTAGGAAATTTGTGAGTGAGCGAACCATTTATTTTGATAAATGATAATCTTTAGTTTAGGATTAAAATGTTCTTGGAGAGCATTAGGGTGTTGAACTGAATATAATTAAGCATAAGTTGGTAAAACTATAAGAACTGATTTTAAAAAGTTTAGGATTAAAGTTTATTGAGTGAATTAAGTTTAAGCAAGTTATATCCATGGCAGGGAAGAAGGTTAACTTAGTAAGTCCCATGTTTTAAATCAAACCAGAAATTTTGGAGTGAAGGCATAAACTTATTTGATGAAGATGAAATTTCTGTGAAATATTGGATGATACCTTGATTGAATAAACTTGAATTTTTCGACCCTTACAGTAATCAAGTTGGTTGCAAAATAGTATATAGTGATGATAATTGATTATGTAAATTGATTATGAAAAGATGCTAAATCCTATGTGACTTCTATATTCTCTTTGCTTGGTAGATTAATATGATCATTAGTAATTTAGAAGTTTGGTTTGTAATTATAATATAGGAAAGGATATTATCCATGTATTTGTTGTCTTGTTTGATTGTATATCTTACACTCGCACTTTTATTGTGAAGTTATGTTATTTGTGGCTCTTTTAATGTCTGTTCAGCTTCTTCTTTATGTATGGTATGTCAATGTGAATTATTTGAATGTTATGCTTTTAATAAAGATACTCCTATTGGAAGCTTCGATTGTATATTAAACTTGCTCCATCTTTGAATTAATGTGATTTTGCCATTGGTGCATGACAAAATGTTGAAAAGGATGTGAAAAGATAATAAAGAGGAGATAAGGTAGGATGATTATTGAGAAAATATTATGTGTGTTGTTATGTACATGATGGAATTCTAGAAGCTTTTGTTGTATGGGCTGTGATGCTTATGATGATTGTTTCTTCTGATGAGATTAACTGTGTTTGGTTGGAATTCCTTGATTTCTTTGTTATTGATGATGTTGATTGCAAGATGGTATGTTGTGATAATTTTGACTTTCTATTATTTTGATTTTTGATGGATTAGTGATTGATTGATGCTTGATTTTGCTTCTCAACTGTGAACTTGTATGTGAGATTTGTATGTGCTCATTGAGAAAAGAAAGAAGATTTGAATAAACATAATCATGAAGGGGTGGGTAGCTGTATTAGGAACGAGAGAGACGGTAGATAACATATACAAGGATAGTTGTTCACATTCTTTACTATATGGAATGAAAATAGGAGAATCTAGTAAGGAGGGTGCTTGGAGACAAATTTCAAGTAAGGATAAGGAGAAACAATGAATTGCTCGCAACAGGTAGCGGTTTATTTCATGCACATTAGGTTTATTTTTTTGTCGCCACTAATATTACTGCTTCAGATACTGATAGGGTTTATTTTCAGCATTTTAAATTTATGTGGAGTACTCCAGGTATAAGGAGGGTCGCACCCCCTATACCAAATTGTTATTATTATTGTTGAATTTATCTTTCTTAGAAAATCCTGTCAGGTATGCCTACTACGAAAGGTAAATATATTGCTATAAGTAGTGAGGTGGTGCAATAGGCACATGCATTCAGTTATCTACCTGTGACAAATATATTGTTAAGGTAGGGGCCCTGTATGAGTGTTTTACTAAAAGGTAGTAATCACCAACAGGAGCGCACTATCATTATCTGAAGTAAGATTAAATGAACTAGATGATATATAAGATTAGAGTGTATGAAATAAACTGCGGTAAATTTGGTTTCAGGTACACAATAGATAGGGGATTTTGGAGTGATGAAGGGAAAGGAAGAATGCACTAATGTTTATTCCTATTTGTATTATAAATTTAGTGTATATTTTGAAATTAATTTGTATAACTCTATTTTGACATGTAAGATATAAATTTTGTAGAAGATGAATTATGGAGACTTAATGTATTAATTAACATTTCTTTTAGCACAACGCTTTATAAATATTTTGAAGACATTAATAGATTATTATGTATTTATACTAAAAACTACATGTTTTGGAATTGATATTTTCCTAGGTAATCTATAAAACATTAAAGTAAAAGATAAATATTTTAGTGTAATAAATAGTTGTTAGAAATATATTTTAAAATTTGATTTACTTTATAAAATTAATATAAATCACTTTACATATTTTAATAAACTAACCTTTTATTTTTAGAAGGTTTTATTCACAACTTGTTTTAGAAAGAATTATTTCAAAAAGCTTATTTCATTGAAAAGTTTTAATTTGGACAGTTTTTCAGTTACCTATTACAAATTTTTAAGTTCTTAATATTTATTTTATAACAAAAATCATTATTTTCAATTAAATTATATTTAATATTTTAAGAAATTATTAAGAATAAACTAGGTGTGACAGTATCACAGTCAGTTAAGTGTGATTTCCTGTTCAAGCTCAATAACATCAAATCCTAGCAGCTATTATTTTCCTCGTCCTCCACCCGAGCCACCGTCGTCTACAATCGTACAATGACCTACTGCTAGTCAAGACATAATATCAATGACTTTGACCACTATTCAAACTAAATCTAAAACAAGTATTGAAGTAATAAATTACTTCTAACATCCACACTTTTATATATTCTTTTATACTCCACAATTCCCTTAACCATTTATTTATAACTCCTATAGTATTAAACTTCACCATTTTCCATAACTCTTGCAAAACTAACCCACCAATAAAATACCCATAAAAACACCTTATCTGCGTTGAATTGGGCAACCAAACAACCTCCCTAACACCTAAATCTTTCACCATAAACCAAACAACCTTTTAGACCACCAAAACCGCCTCACATCAATACTTTAACTATCCCAACTTCCTCTCAAATACCATTCTAGCCAACATTCACATTCCAACATCAATAAACAACCTTGACTATCACTACATAATCACCAATTTAGTCCAAAACCTCATCCTTTAGCAAACCCTTACTTAAAGAGCCATAAAAATGCTCCAAAAATTCCCAAAATAATACACAACTTCAATAAACTAAATACTTTCCAAAAATCTTCCATTAACCACTTAAATATTCACAATTTCTTGTTTCAAGCTTGAAACATTTAATTATGGTCAAACCCTAACTTCAAAGAATGCCTAAAATAATCCCTAAAAATTCCAAAGTACTATCCAATTCAATAAACCTCAAATAGCCTCACAAAACTTCAATTAATTACTTAACGATCATCAAGGTAGCTAAACAATCCTAAAGTTCCAATTTTTCACAAACCCTAAGTTAAAAAAAAACAAAATTTCACAAGATCAACTTCACAAAAGGCAAAGAACAAGCTTACGGAGTTCAAGAACGCAGAGAGGAGTTTCGCCGCCGCCGGCCACCGTCGAGAACACGCCGGAAATCATCCTTCAAGTGGCTGGTTGGGCTAGAAGGCAAGGAGAATAAAGAAATGAAGAAGATTAAGTTAAAAGGGAAGGAATGGCTTGCAAAACCCAAAGAAATTACAACCTACCTATAAGCCGCCGTTAACCGCCGCCGGAAACGAGCCTCCTCGCCGGAAAAACGCAACACGACGCCGGAGAAGAAGGAGGAGCATATCGGAGTTAAGCTTCACAGATTTGTGGAGAAGAAGAGATCGAGATGAAACGAAAATGAGGAAGCTTTTTGGAAGGAAATGGCCGATGGGTGTGTGAGTGAAGGAAAAATGAAAAAGAATGGTGAGGAAGGAGGGGTGGCGACACGTTTTTGAGAGAGGAAGGAGGAGTTGTCGGTTTTGTTAGTGAATAAAGGGGGTAAGGCCGCGTTTGACTTGCGCTTCCTTGTCCGGAAATGGATAATTTCATACCGGAAATTACCATAATGTCCTCTTTTAATTTAAATCCACTTAAACCAGCCTCCAATCTCCTTAACTTTCCAAATATTTTAAATTCCACCATTCCCTCATATTTCAAATTCTTCAATTACTTAATTAATTATTTGCACGCTTATTACTTAAAACTTCCAAAATTTTCCAAAAATCACCCAAAAATTCTTTAATATTCCAAAAATTTCCATTTTCTTCATTTATTATTTTCTAAAACAGTTTCTAATCCTATATTAAATTTTCCAGGATGTTACATCCACCATTTTCAAAAATGTGCTTTTTCCCATGTTAGTTGCTGAAAAATTTGGTTCAGAGGAGGAGAATGGTAGTTTGATATTTGGAAAGGGAATAATTTTAATAATTTGTTAACTATAGTTTTTATAAATTAAATAAGATTTTATAGTACTATTATATCAATTTTATATCTTTTTAATAAGCAACTTAATTTGAATCAAAATGTAAGTTATTTTATATGATAGACAATAATTAATTAACATATAAGGATAAAGTGGTAAATTCATCATTATCACTCTCCCCTCCCCTCCTTGAACCAAACAAATAATCATTAAACTCTCCTCCTCCCTTCCCTTCCCTTTCCCCTTCTTATCAAACCAAACAAAGTACTATTAAACTCTCCCCTTCCCTTCCTTACTTCCCTTCCCCTTCCCTTCCCCTCCTCTCTCTCAAACCAAACAAGCCCTAAGTGTGACAGAATGGGAACGTGAATCTGAGAGAGAATGGAGAAGCTGTGTAAAAGTAGAAATTTTCATCTTAAGATTACCAAAATATGATTAAACAGTGAAAAAAAATATAAAGAGAGAATAAATAATAAATGAAAGTTGGATAACCATAATAACTTGATGGATGATTTTTTTTTTCTCGAGAGAGATTTGACAAACCATGATAAACGGTGATAAAGCATGAGGTTTGAGAAGGGAACAAAAGTGAAAGTCAAGTATCATTATGATATCATGACTAGAGATAACATGGTAGAAATCGAAATAAACTAGGGTTGACCCCGCGCATTGCGCGGGGATACCCGGCTATAAAACAATGTGTCAGTTAAATGTTGAAAAATTTGTTTAGATTGAGTAGTTCATTTCATACTAATCATAAATCTTTTTGAATTTCTTATTTTAACATAGGAAATCTTTCTTGCTCTCTCAAACCACAATACTCTAGTAGTTAAAGCTTAAGATCATTTTTCCTCTCCCAAAGCATTTCAATTATGTTCGTGTGATGCTGGATCACTTCCTCATATTCATCTCTTTGCAATAACAAAAGGAGAATGAAATGGACAAATTATTAAGCTATGAATTGAACAAAATCATGTATATGATTTACTGCTACCATATCAATCATTTACCTCTTTGCTTATAACATCCATCATTTGAGTATTAGTAAATAACTTATAGGAGCGTGCTTTTTTTTGTGGATTTACAAAAAGAGAATATCTTTAGTAGACATTCAATGTACTCTACGGATAGAGGAATACATAGAGTTGAACATAGTAAAATAAGAAATTGAAAGATTTCGTTGAAATCGTTCGTTTTGGAAATTTGGTGAAAAACTAATGAACTTCTTCTCTCCATCGGAACAATAGGGCCGTTATGCTCATTACTAAACTTGTTGAAGAGATAAAATAGAACTAAGGTATATCTTTTTGAGAAGAGGTTGAATCGATCTTCAGCAGAAGAATTAGACCCAAAATTAGGATACATTCTAGGAAAATAAAACTTCCATCAAAGAGAAGCAAATGAAAGGCTTTAAAAAAAATGTTCGTCGAGAATGAAGTTTTCAAATTCTCTCTTTTTGGAATGGAATATTCCCCGTGAATAGGACCAAACCTTTTTTTTAATATGAAAAGTAAAGGTAATTATGAGAAAGTAAAGTTTGTGAGCCACACGAAAAGTGTGATATGGAGAGAGAAAATTTGTGCGTCAGTGATATATTTAGATTACTTAAAAACCTCACACTTTCACTTTCCGTACTTTCTTTCCTTGCATCAAACGTACCTGAAATCTCACTCCAAATGAGAAAGTAATTGCGGAGTACTACCCATTTAAACAGGTGTTAAGAGGTTTTTATTTCAATTCCCACCTGGCTATAATAACCCATTCATTAAGAATTAGTTTACCCCCAAGCATGGGAATTAGAATATTTAGATATGCATTTGAATGTTTAGAGCTAACACCTAAGTATAATAACTCAAATTAATGATATCATGAGACAAACTTCTTGTCATGATCAATAACATGATTTGATAAAAAAATTGCTATTCTCACTATAAAGGATATCTCATAAAACAGCAAGGATCTAGCAATGTAAACAAATGAAAGGGCACCATGCGCAGTGATAGGTTTTGAGAACATAGTCTATTAAATTTATGAGCATACAAAAACATAAATGAACACAAACTAAAAAAGCACTTGTCCCACATAACATAACAATTAGTACAACTTGAAAGACAATATTTTACATAAGACATTTCACATCATGTGTATACTACATTAATCTAATTGACAGCACCAATTTCAGAAACAATCCAAGTCTGTTGTGCACTTCTTGATCAATGTATCATAGTAACATGATTGGAACAACAACATAGACCACCAGCTTGTGAGATGCAAGACATGAAAAAATAAAATTGTCTTGAGGAACACTATCAGCCCCTTGCAACACACTTAATCTTTTAACAAAATAATGATGTTCTAATATTGTTGAGTATTGATTAAAGATGAAGAATTGTTGAATGGGATTATTGAGAATAAACTATATGCGTGCCTATAAGAATGGACATTGCATATTTGATCTTGTTTATTAAATGCCAAGAGAATAATGTTATCTAGCAGAAACATTCCTAGAAGAAAATTTAGACATCATTACAATCTTCTAGTAAACCTTATTCAGTAAGGTCATCAAATTTAGTTAGTACAACAATGCTACCTTTTATGAATGAGAAATAATAAATAGAAGGGGTTAAAAAATAACAGCAAAGAAATGGTTTATTAGAACTCTAATAAACCATCTTTATTATGTATCTTAAAAGAAATTGAAACATCCTTTATTATATATCTTAAAAGAAATTGAAGGAGAAGAACAGTTCTCACCTAACAAAGGAGGAGTTGATATCGAATAGCAGAACTGATTTTGGAAGAAAGCAGAGGGAGATGCAGTAAAACATAAATGAATGCCAGCCATGGTTGATTAAAAAATAATCCATGCATCCCTATAAAAACAACAGCAAAGAGTGTAAGATGCAGGTACTATGGCTAACCATTTAAATAACATTCGGAATATTTTCTTCTAATGACTCAATTCATCAAGGACATCCAGACTGTTTAAGGAAGAGGATAAAAGGTTTCGGTCAACACCAGAGTTAAAACTGAGGGCGCTGAACATATGTTTTACTTCTTATCACCACACAGAAGGCAGTATAGTGATTAAAAAGCAAAGCTTTGTAAAAAAATCCTCAGAAAAGAACCCTTGGAAATGAATAAAAGCATATAAAATCTTAAAGAAGAAAGTGAGACGCAACGCAAAAGAAACTATAAGACATCTACTTGCCAAGTCCTCTAAAAAAGGACCAGATACAGAATCCTGAACACCAAATGGAACATGGTCATATTACAGAGACATCTCTGGTCCGTTGAAGAGTGAAGAGTTTGATCTAGGGAGTGGGAACTGAAATGTGAAGGGTTTGATGTATTGTTGGAAACTTGGAATAATAAATGGTTTTAGCCTTCTAGGGAACTGAAAGGTTTGATGTTGGAAGAATAAATGGTTCTAGATGCAATGTTTAGTAAAGTGTTTGTCCAGTGGGAAATTATTGGAACTCAAAGAAGTGGAAGAAGTGTGAATGCACACTTAAGGAGTTTGGATTTATTAAGCATTTTACCTAAGTTTTTAGCATGCAAACTTAAAGCAAACCCACATAAAAAACCTGATCTAATGTGAAAGCAAAGGGAATCAAGGGAATATTCCACACAAGAAATTACTATATATATTTGATTGATTGATTGATGTATATTAGAATAGTGATTATCATATCCAAATAAAATGAAGAGTTCAACCAACTTTTGTCCTTTGAACTTTCACCTCATTTTGCTTTTGGTCACTAAACTTTTAAACACATGGTATTGCTCCCTGAAGTTTGATCAGTTTAGGAGTATCAGTCCCTAAAATCTTAAACTCGATTAAATCCTCATATGTACAATTTTTTTATCAGAACTCATACGTGAAAGTGAAATCCTCTGTTCAATAAATATATATTGAACATATATATCCTTGCAACATATATTTACCTCTTTCAAAGGATTAGAGACTGTCACAATAAATTTGATTTTTGACGATTCACTTAAAAAAATCTCGTTGAGCATATTTAATATATATATATATATATATATATATATATATATATATATATATATATATTAGTTGTATCTATAAATTTGATTTTTGACGATTCACTTAAAAAAATCTCGTTGAGCATATTTAATATATATATATATATATATATATATATATATATATATGTATATATATATTAGTTGTATCTATGATTTTGCCTAAATATTCAAACTGAGTTTGGTAACCTATAGGTGTTCTTATAGGTTGGACAAACCTGAAAGGGTATTCCTAGGTGGATGAGGGACAACAGACTGCTCATTCCTAGAATTTGATCTTATCTTATCTTTAGGTAGTACTATAATAAAATAGAAGGAAACGAAATAAAATCTATTCTTGTTGATATTATTAATGTTTAATAGTGAGAGTACATTATATAGAGGGGAGGGGATATCAAATAGGAAATTACAATCAAGGAAATAAATAAATAATCAGAGTTGATTTATCCTAATCCCATCATTGATGAGAGCAATACAAAGGATACTACAATAGTAACAAAAAAAAAAGATACTACAATAATATTAAGGCGCTGGATGTCCCCTAATTTTGTTGTTGATTGTTTTGTTTTACCAAAGTTTTAGACTTTTAAGCTTCCAAGTTTAACCAACAGTATGAGTTTAATGGAGTTGGTTATTTGGAAGTTTATGATGGAGCAATACAAAGGATACTACAATAGTAACAAAAAAAAAAGGATACTACAATAATATTAAGGCGCTGGATGTCCCCTAATTTTGTTGTTGATTGTTTTGTTTTACCAAAGTTTTAGTCTTTTAATCTTCCAAGTTTAACCAACAGTATGAGTTTAATGGAGCTGGTTATTTGGAAGTTTATGATGGGCCTTTCTTGTGGAAAGTCAGTACAATACTCATATTTTTTTATGATGAATAGTACATAATATACATTGCGTTAGAAGTTGCCATATGCATTGACATAGACGATTTTTAAAGAGTGCTTATGTTCATTTATGAAGACTTCATAACATCTAAAGCGCTATGCAAATCAGTCCTCACAATTAGGGGTGTTCAAGTATGTCCATACCCGTTGAACCCGTCCGTACCTACCCGCATTTTCCCGTTTAGGCCCGCCCATTTAGGGCCCGTTACATTTTTACACGGGTATGGGCATACCCGTTTATCTTACAAGGATACGTGTATGGGCATACCTGCGGGCATGCCCTTACCCGTTTAAATGCCCATTTATTATTTTTTAAAATTTTATTTTGTTGGTATTGCTTAGTTAGAACAAGATGAAATTTAAAGTTTATTAAAAATTGAATGCATGCTTTACTCTTTGTGGGGATATTTGTTGGATCTTTTTTATTTTTTTCTGAGTTTATCTTACATGGGCTGCCCATTTAACTGTTACCCGCCCATTTATTCTAGACTCATTTATAGCTCGCCTATTTATGGCCCGCCCATTTATCAATATTTAGTCTGCCTGTTTATATTACAAGGGCATGGGTATGGGGATATCCACGGGCTGCCCGAACCTGCCCGTTGAACACCCTTACTCACAATTGTATCATGCTTGTTTTCCCCCCTTCATGTATTGATCCTTGAGGACAAGCATTTTCTTTAAGGGGGCAGTATTTTTTTTTTTTTTGAGTCAAATCAAAATGATATATATTAAAAGAGCATGTTCTTACATTCTTAAACTAAAGTAAATACTTGTTCCTAGTGGAAATGAAAATAGAGAATTAGAAGTGCAATACTTAAAGTTAACGTCCTTGAAATGTTGCATGAGAGAACTGATATCCCTCAGAAAAGTATTTGCCACATCAGCAGACTGTGGAAAGTTGCATTGAGTCTTGACGTCAACGGTCCATATGGTGAGTGAGTTGGACCTAGAGGTGGAAGCATGTTCATTTTTGTATATCCACATCAGCGCTATTCGAAGACATTTGTTGAAGAAATTGTGATCATCCTGCTTGAGTCTCATTACCTGAAAGGATGCAACCACTGCTGCATTCAAGAAAATCCAAACAAGAGATGATTTGCTTCGGTCTGGGTGACATGATCTTTTTTGTTTCCTGATTACAATTATCCATCCTTCAGTTGAAGCTTTAAATTGTTCAAGTTTCCTGTCTTCCTTCTTCACTAGCAGCTTGCTTCCAGTATGGAAAGCCATAGAGAAGTAGTTAACAGAATCATGAATCCTTGTTGCTAGCTTATGGATTTGAGCTTGTCCAACAAAGAAGTTCACTTGCTGGAAGGGTTTATGGAGAACATTATTTCTTTCTTGCCAGATGAAGTTTAAGAGGATGATGATCCCATGGCATAAGTCTGTTCTGTTCTCCTTGTGTAGTGATGATATGTTGATCATGATCCATTTTCTAGCTTCCATAAAAGACAAGAAATCAGCTCTGACACCCAAGCAGTGGAACCACAAATGTTTTGCAATATGGCAATCAAAAAAGAGATGGAAAAAAGTTTCTGGAGAGCTGCATCCAAAGGCACATTCTTGAGTAGTCTGGAGATGGTGAGCCTGTAGAGCTTCCACACATGGAATAGCCTTGTGGAGTAGTTTCCATATGAATAAGAGCTGCTTCATAGGAAGGGAGATAGACCATAGAAGTTTCCAAAAACCAGTTGGAGAGGGTGGTGTGTGCCTGCTGATGATGTAGTTATAAGCTTCTTTAGCTGTATAACTACCAGAAGTAGAAAGTTTCCAGACGATTTTATCAGGCGCGTTTGTGATTGAAAGCGGTTGCAGTAAGATTTCATCCACTGTTTGTTGGTTGTACAGGAATTGAAGGATGGTTTGGTTCCACGACACAATGTTCAAATCGGAATTGTCGTGCACTAATAATTCTGCCACCGTACCTGTTAAAGTAGATATGACTGAACTATGCTGCACAGGCCACCACAAAGGGTGGTTAAGGGGAATTGATCGACCATTGCCTATCGACCATTTGAGGTTATCTGTAAGAAGGTCTGAACATTTGTGAAGTTGTTTCCAAAACCAAGATGAGTTATAAGGCTTCGAGAGGTAATTCCTTTCATTCCAGTTGACATATTTCTTTTGAAGTGTGCCTCCAATGAAGGATGTGGGATTGCAGGTGAGAACTCTCCAAGTCTGCTTTAGTGCTAAGGATTTGTTGACCGCAGTAGCCGGACGAAATCCTAGTCCTCCTTGTTCTGCTGCGAGGAACAATGTTTCTTTCCTTTCTAGATGCATTTTTTTCCCCCTGTCATTTGAGCCCCAAAAGAAGTCTACACACTTTGCATCAATGGAATCACAAATGTGTTTTGGAAGTAAAGAAACAGACATGATGTGAGTATCTACTGCAGAAAGCACAGATTTGATTAGCTGCATTCTAGATGCTTGGGAAAGTAATTTCGAAGACCACGCAGCTGTTCTTCTGTCTATAGCTTCTAGGACATGGCTATAAAGGTGCCTCCTGTCCTTGTCAGGATCAATCCAGGTGCCTAGATATTTCCCAATTTGTGTAGAGTATTTCACCTCCAATATCCTAGAATATTCTTGTTTCATTCTGTTGTTGACATTCGGGCTGAAGACCATGATGGATTTAGACTTATTTACTTGCTGATCGGACCAGGAGCAGAACTTATTAATGGCTGCTTTGACACATTGTACGCAGAGTTCTGTTGCTTCAAAAAACAGCATGGTGTCATCCGCATAGAGGAGATGAGTAACAGGGGTAGCCTTATCAGTGATTTTGATTCCCTTCCATTGTTTTTTCCTTTCCAAGTCGAGGATCAGACATGAAAGAGTATTAGAGGCTAATATGAAAAGATAAGGAGAGAGAGGATCTCCTTGTCTTATACCTCTTGTTGGATTGAACGGGGATGAGAGACTACCATTGAAGAGTACTTGATACTGAACAGAAGAGATACATTGATGGATAAGGCTAATCCATTTTGCTGGAAATTCCATTCTGACAAGGATGACTTTGATAAAATTCCAAGATAACCTATCAAAGGCCTTAGCAAAATCCAGCTTGAGGGCTATTAATTTCTTCCTTCCCTGTCTAGAAATATGAATTTGGTTGATAAGATCCCCGGCAAGCAATATATTGTCAGAAATTAGCCTGCCTTTCAAAAAAGCACTCTGGTTTGGCGCTATACAGTGTTGGAGGACTGGCTTTAGGCGGTTGACTAGGAGCTTGGAGATTATCTTGTACACCACGTTGCAGAGACTGATAGGCCTGATGTCCTTTAGAGTTGCAGGTTTGTCCACCTTAGGAATCAAGGTAATCACAGTCTTATTGAAAGTTGTCAATAGTGATTCTGAATTCCAGAATGAAGTTACCATTGCTTTGATGTCATCCTTAATTACATCCCAATGCCTTTGGAAGAAATTCGCATGAAAGCCATCATAGCCTGGGGAGCTATTTCTGGGAAGTGAAAATACTGCCTCTTTAATTTCTTGCAATGTGATGGTTTCCACGAGAGTTTCTTTTTCTCTATCTGATAAAATAGGAACAGCAAAGGAGTTAAGATCATTAATGATGTCCTGGAAGTTCATGGAAGAAGAGTCCGAGTAGAGGTCTTTGAAATAGTCAGCTGCGAGATTCTGAAGCTCACTTTGGTCAGATGTCCATGTTCCGTCTTCTTTTTGAAGGCAACGAATAAGGTTTTGATTATGTCTTCTACTGACAACCGCGTGAAAATAGGCAGTGTTCCTTTCACCTTGAGTGTTCCACTTGATTTTTGCTCTTTGTTCCCAGAAGCTATTCTCACACTCATAGAGGAATTCCAGATGGCCTTTTACCTGCTTGACGGCCATCATATCTGCTGGATCGTTATTTTGGGTGAGAGAGATTTGTTCAGAAAGAACTTTTAACTGCTGTTCTGCCTCCTTGATTCTCGCTGGTAGATTTCCAACCAGTGCTTTGCTCCAATTATGCAATGTTGTGAGTGTCAGGCCAAGTTTACAGTGAATTTTATAGCTGGGAGAGCCGTAGATTGACTGAGACCAGCATGATTTAATGATGTTTGAAGATTCCGGGTAGAGGTACCAGAAGTTTTCAAACTTCCTTAACTTTGTTTTACTTCAAATCCTTTCAGTAGACATGATGATGGGGCTATGGTTCGAGGCAGCAATTGGTAGTGTTTGGACAAAGGAGTTGGGAAATGAATTCAGCCAGCACATATTGCAGAAAGCCATATCTATTCTTTCTAGGCACTCATCTGATCCTTTTCTGTTATTAGTCCAAGAGAAAGCTTGACCCTATTGATGAATCTGGATTAAGTTGGAGGAATCAATACAATATTGGAATTGCTCTATCCCCGATGAAGACCCAATTTTACTGAGTTTATCCTTATGAGAGATGATTTGGTTGAAATCTCCAATAATTAGCCATGGTTGGTGAGCAAGCATTTGAGAAGTTTGGATTAGCCAGTCCCAAAGAATGTGTCTGTCGCATAGTTTTGGCGGTCCATAGACAAAAGCAACGTAAAAAGAAGGGGAGCTGTTATTTCCATTTACTAGGATAAGGCAAAAGTACATGGATGATTGAAGCACAGATACATCAAAGTTAGATTTCCATGTGATAACAGTCCCTCCTCCTTTCTTAATGGCATCTAAGCCTACATGGTCATAGTAACCTAAGGAATTAAGAGACTTAACAGCAGCTAGAACACTTATTTTAGTTTCACTAAGGAATAGGAAGTCTGGGCTATGTGTCCTTGTGAGTCTCTTACATCGTTGAACTGCAGAGGCCTTCCTAAAACCTCTGCAGTTCCAACTTAAAATCTTCATGGCTCCTCTGGAAGCTTCAGAGAGGCCGCTTGCATAGCCTTTTTTGGATCTGAGGGAGGAGAGAACAGCTTCATTTTTTCCTTGACCATGTTTAGAGTAAGGGAGGCAGGTGCATGCTGCCTGTAAAGAGCTGAAGTGGCAACAGGAGCTTTTCCTTTACCAGCATCCAGGGTTGGAGAGACATTAAGGTCTAAAGCTGCTGTGTCTTGAGCATCAAAGCAAGGATCAGCTAAACTAGGCACAAATGGGGCAGTATTGATTGTCAAATCCTTAGGTGACCGAGTCAAATTCACTGTGGAAACAAAGACAAACCATTTGTCTTTAGGCCTGTAGGAGTTTATTGGAAGTAGCAGAGGAGATTTTTCAGCTGCATCCAGAATGTAGGCAATATTTTGAATGAAGAGATCCTTAAATTCTGCATGATGTGGGGATAGAATCTGCCAGCCCAGAGAATGATGCTCATTCGGATGAAAGTAAACTCCAAATCCTTCATTTGACCAGTTTTCCTTCTCCCTGTTTTTGAACCACCAGTTAATCACAGAGGTAGGGGCTTTAGGAATCTCAGAAGCTGATTTCCAGGTGAAAAGGCTTGAGTAATGAGGAAAATTGGGGGAAGGATGATCAGGCATAACATTCAGGTCATGAGGTAGCCTTCCTTGAATTTTAGAACATTCAAGAAACAGGAATTCAATCTCAGAATCGTTGAAACCATCGTTGTTGCCAATGCATCTTCTTTTATAGGTTTTGAATGCAGATTGGGTGTTTCCAGCAATAGGATCATTGAGGCTAGATCTTTTATGGCTTGGTTTGTCAATGATCTCTGTCGGATTAAAAGCTGATTCCTGGATCGGCATAGCTGTAGGTGAAAAAAGGTTAATATTTGGTGATGGAATATGGGTGGTAGGGGCATAGCTGTAGGTGAAAAAAGGTTAATATTTGGTGATGGAATATGGGTGGTAGGGGATCGACAGGTATCTATAATAGCTGGAGTTATGTTGATATTGGACATGCTGGGGGAGTTGATGGCAGTGAAAGTAGGGTCTAGATTGATTGGCTCATTTCCAACATTGATGGGTGCAGCAGTCTGATTGGAGGTGTTTGCATTGGGGGAAGCCTGTTGGTTGATTCCAGTGAAGTTCAGGAGCTCTTCTAAGCTCTGCAGGACAGGTGGAGAACAGAAAACTGATTCATTGACTGGGGAATTTGGTGGAGCACTAGGCCCTTCATCAACAGTGTCATCCAGGTCTGATTCAAGGTCCGAGGAATCATCACTGGACAGATGGAAGAAGCCTGTATTTGCAGGATTATTCATAGGCTGTGGAATGAGCACATCCTGAGGATTGGTTTGGATAATCCTGTAGTAATTACCACCTTGATCTAGAAATCTTATTCTAGAGCAGCCTCCTGTTCTGTGATTTTTTATCCATTTCTGCCATATGAGTTCATTAGAATGTGCATCAAAGGTACAAACTAAACGAGAACCAAACATACGGGTGACCTTTTCAGAATGAGCAAGAAAACTTCTATGGATCTCTCCCACAGTTCTAAAACAGTCCTGAACAGTGTGACCAATAAGATGACAAACCGAGCAGCTTCTAAAGATAGTCTCATATTTGCATTCTACCCAGACGAAAGATTCCTCATCAAGCTTGACACGAATATTTTGTACTAGTGGTTTTCCAGGGTCAATATAAACACAGACTCTTAAATAGTGAATGTGAGAGGAGAAACTTATCTCATTATCTTGCATAGCAATGTCTCCCACAGCATCTCCAAGAGACTCTGCAACAAGAGGCGAGTGGTGATCATGAGGTAAGCCCCAGAACTGAACCCACATGGGAAAGCTCTCTAATTTGTGCTCCTCCATGGCTAGGCGTGGGTGCCACTTGTCCACCACCAACAGTGAGTTGTCAATGGACCAAGGGCCTTTGGAAGAGATGAAGAGCAAGTCATCAGGATTTGGGAAATGCAACAAGAAGAAGTTCCCTAACTTTGCTTCCACAGAGAAGGAACCTTTTAGGCTCCAAGTGGCTTGAAGCCTTCTGAAGAGTCTCATTGAGTTGAAGGGATGCATGTCAATCAAGGCTGCAATTGCTAGAGTAGCTTCAGGTAGGCGGCAGTTTCTTGAAATGGAGGGGTTGAGAACCAGGGAATGATTGTTGGATGGGTTGGCACGGCTTGATAGGATAAGGTTCATTTTGAAAAGGTGAAAAGGAAATTTCCTGATATGGGTATACCAAACAAAGGGGAATATTAGGCAGGTAATGAGGTGGTAAAAGGAGAAGTATCTGAGTATTTTTGGAAAGGAGAAAAGCATGAAGAGGCTGTGAAGTTTAAGATGGTGTCGACGGTCTTTAAATAGGAGAGCCATGGAAGAATATGGTGAGATGTTTAGTCAGAATTAAATTGGTTTGCCTTGAAAAGGGAAACTAAGGATTCTATATCTGGAACTAAGATTTGTAATGATGGATGTGGAAGTATTTTGACCGGGAATGACAGAGGTGAGATGACCGGGTGGTTGCAATGTGAGGAGAAGACCATAAATATATGGGTTAAGTGATAGTTAATTATTGATGAGCTCAGAGTTTGGTGGGTCTAGTGTAACTAATTCTTTTGTGCTGTGGGATTGACAAGATCAAGGCTTCAAGCTACGATCTATAAATAGGGAGCACATGTTGTAAATGTTGTCTTGAGAAATTGTATTTTCTTGTCTCTCTTTTTCTCCTCTCTTCCTCTTTTTCTTTATACGTACATCAAGATGGAACAGAAGAAATAGAGAAGATAGATAACAAACAATATGAACAACCTAATCAACAAAGTACCACTTAAGAGTAACCGCATGAGACTCACTCACGGTAATGACACCACCACCAACATGCCTAGTAAAAACCCATTCATCCAACACTTCTAACTATATTAATTATGCACAGTCATGTCAGCCATATTTCTACCTATTGCTTCCTTCTCTGTTTTTAATATGTAACGACAAGTGATGCAGTGAAAACATAGACACAGCCCAACTGAATTAATTCACAGCTCTTTAGATCAGCTCATCCCTTACAAAGCTAGCTGAGTCACCAAAATTCTACCAGAGTCCTTTCAAACAGACAAACAAAAATCGTAATAAACTACCAAACTAATGATCATTAACATCAATCAGCCACCATCTCCCCCTTTTTTCTGAAAAAGATTCACATCCTCAAAGAATTTAGCTAAGTTCAATTTCTCATAAAAATAAAAGATTCAAGAAACAAAGGATGGTCATCTACCACATTCTTCAATGGCAAATAATAAATCCTATGTTGTAAACACAAAGCCTAATTGTCTGAATTGTTGATGTTCACCGGCTATCAAACATCAATGACTGACTTCTCGAAACAGAATATCCTCGCTTAAGGCTTAAAATGAAACTTCAAGAGAAGACTCCCATTTTCATGACCAATCAAATCAAACACAGCATTCAACTTGAATCAGGAAGTTGGTAAACCAAAAGGTCTGGTTCCCATCATTACATCAAAGTTTACACTGGATTCAGAAATTTAAGGAAAAACATTTGCATTAGTTACCCACTACATCAGTCCTGATTTTGAATCTCCTCTTCAGTTCGGATTTTGAGTCTCACTTTAAATCCAATCTTCAATTGAGAAGCTCTGAAGTTTCAGATTGGCTTGGCTGACTGGCAAGCTGTGCTTCCCACAGCCCTAATAAAAAGTGCTTTTGTTCAGCTCAAACACTAATTAATTAGTACAGATAAAACTTAAACAAAACCTATTCTATTCACAACTCTTTACAGAAGTATAGTAGTGATTTATATGCTGATTTGAGCACACATCATCTAACTATCTATACTAGAACCCTTCCTAACAGAAAAAATGAATTCCTAATGTTCCACATAACACAAATGTCAAGACCAAAAAAAGTAACATACAAATTAAAAGCAATTCGCTTGAAGATAAAATGTCAATGCCTTCAATCAAGAAACAAATCCATAAAATTAGGGAGGCTGTATATCCAGAGATAGTTAAGCATATGCCCAAATTCCGTGTCAATGATCCAAATTGAAAGTCTCCTTAAGATTTTTTTTTGGCCATAAAAGCCTCCTGAAGATTTGACAAGAGTTTTCCTTTTCTCTTGGTTTAGATATTCTGTTTGTGTAACTCTGACATTAAGCGTTAAAATGGTCAAGTAATCAAAACTAAAAAGCTGAGGTCATTAAAAACAATGGAGGATATCCTTGTAAGTCATAGCTTGCAATGAATTGATGAGCACAACTTCACAGAAAAATGTAAGTAAAATGGCTTGAATTTAAACATTAGAAAAACTCTTCTTAACTGGTCTTCCAGCATAAAATGCAAATATCCATTGTCCATATCAATCCAATCCAGATGAGATATTTAAGTTCAATTGAAAATCTCTATGCTACTTTCAGCGAATTCTTCATCAACATGTCACAGCAAACAAATTGAAGCAGCAAAAAGAGTCTTTCAAACTACTATAGAAAATTGTAATAGACACTCAATTTTATCCCGGCCATGAAAGCATGCCATGATATCCATTCAGAAACATTTTAAACCAAAAGTTCAAATCCTGGATATACAAATCAATAAAGGATAAACTGTCACCACCAAAAAACAAGAACTGCCAAGCATGTTGCTACATGTACAAAAAATCGAGAAAGGCACATGATATATCCTAGTCCCTAGAGAAGAAATCACTCATATTCATAGTGATAAATTAGTTTGGAAGTGAAAATAAGTACGAATACCAAAATTCTTGAAGGCCATATTTCATTAAGATGGATGCAGATCTGAGCGGACCTGAAGGTCAAGAAGAGCCTGCAATCAACCATTTAGCATAAGAAAAATTGTGCACAAATGCATCATTGCAAAATCTAAGCCGACCCATAATGTTATGGGGTACAATCTCATCCTATAACATTATAATTGCAATTTTCAAAGTCAAGGAAACAATTGCACAAAAACATCTCTGTACAAATATTAGAAGGTTAAAATATGTAAAGCAAATGAATAATCAGTATGCTAGAAACACACCGCTTAAGATATTCAAGCAAGACATAAATGTAGGAATTAAAAGCCAATGGTTGATCATTAATACATACAAGAATCTGAGTTCCAAAATGAATTACGGAAAATGCTGACATTCAATATACACAGGACCAGGCTATAAACTCTCAAGACCAAGATCTTAATTAAAAAATTTAGTCATAGTGAAGATATATGCAAGAGAAGCATGGTTGGTTATACTTTACAGAACCACATGCAGTAAATACGCCTAACACCTAAGCTTCCAGGCATACAGCTCCACCCGTCCGTATACATAAATGTACAATCCCACTTTCATCTGTTTGAAGGGGCAATAAGCACAACATAAATTGATTACTAAGTTAGAGTGGATGAACTTCTGTTGTTTGAGGCTCTACAAAATCTCCTCATGTCGGAATCCACTATCCCCACAATCTGCACCAGGATCCAAACTACATGGAGGAGAGTCATACCACTTAGGATTTTCCTGGTAGAAACTATCAACCTGTATACAGCCAAGACCAACATCAGACACTATAGCTTCATCATGTTGGACAGGCTTGGTTAGTTTAGTTTCCTCACAATCAAGCATGCTCTTTTCATCAAAATCACTGCATTTTAACCACCTTTCAGGCTTACAAGGTGTGATCATTAAGTCTTTCTGACTTCTACAATCTGTCCTCATCTGGTCCCAAGATATAACTTCTCCTAGTGTGCGACCAAAACAGTCTTCATCATCTTCAATCAATTCTGTATCTTTTCCATCCCCATAAATCCTATCATGATGATGATTGTTCCAACTTTCCAAATCATTATCGCCAACCAAAACATCATCTGTATGTTCCTTATCATTAAGCAATTCGACAGGCTTCAAACCTGCACCTATATTCCTAATTCTATTCACAACATCAAACAACTCTTGAGAGACTAAACCAAGCAACTCATGTGGGATCTTGGAAATTTTACCCTCCAACATCCCAATTTCAGTTCTCAATTCCTGCACTTGCTGCAAAACAGAATACCGTAAATCTCCTTTATCTTTCCCTATCAACCCGAAAGTATCATTTTCCATGTCATCACTCACCCCAAATACCGTCTCCTGATCCACATGGTAGCCTCCTTTGTGACCAACAACACGATGCATAATCCTCGCATTACCGTCCAATGGCCCTGGCTCATGACCAGAATGAACTGCATACAATTTAAACACCGCCTTCCCCTCTTCCTGATACACAAAAGTCTTGTCCTTCTCATTATAATTCGCAATGGGCACAATAGCCCTTATGCGAAACCCACATCCACAGCGCTTGGACGCATACGGCTCCCTCTTCAGAAGCTTCGATTTCTTGGCAGCCGGCTCGCCTGCTCTGTGGCAAGCATAATCCTTAACCTCAGCCATGAAAGGCTTATACCTAATATACTTCTGCCGTATACAAAGCACCACCTTATGCTTCACAGCCAGCTGTTGAAGCTTGTCAGGAACCTCTTTGGCAGGCACATCAAAAGACTCCGTATAGTCAAACCGCCTTCGCTTGCTTCTCGCCGCAGATCCAGACGAAGCCGCAGAGCACAGAGGGCATGCAGCAACACAAACCCTAATGTAACTCTCAGGAATGCCATAAAACTTAGCGCCTACAGTCCAAACTTGCTTAACCCTCTCAATGGTTTCCTTAAGTCCCAAGTGTTTCAAATCAGTATCGCCATGGAAGCTCATGACTATGTCCTGCCACTGGTTGACATGGGAAACAAACTGCTGGGAATTGTTCTTGAAGCAAAGAAATTGGTTGCCAGAGTCATCCACGTGGGCTGTGAGCTTGTCCTGGATCCTCTTCCAGGCGGTGAGGTAGGCGGTCTCCTCGTTGCGGTCCTTCCAGACGGCGCGCCAGGACTTGAGGACGGCCCTCGGGGTGGCATCTCGGATCTCGAGGGGGGTGGCGAGGCGGTGCTGGAGGATGCAGCGGATCATGAGGGCGTGGGACTGGGGGTTGAAGGTGTAGAACTGGGACGAAATGTGGGGCTCCGGGGAGATGAAGAGGGGCTGGTGGGAGGGGTTTGTGGGGGGAGAGGGGACACGTGTCGGAGAGTGAGTGGGGGAGCCGGGGGAGGAGTGGCTGGGAGACTCGGAGGAAGAGGAGCGGAAGAGGACTATTTCGGGAAGGGAAAAGGAGGGGTCGTCGGACATGTGGTTTTGGTGGGGAATCATGGAAGAAGAGGGGTCCAGATGATGATGATTGAGGAAGAGATCCTCCTCGCTTTTACTGGGATCCATGGAGGAGAGGAGGAAAGAGTGAGGGCAAGTAAGAAGGGATACAGTGAGTGAGTGAGTTCTTTTCTCCTCTCAGTTTATGGATGGATGTCTTTCTCTCACACTCTGTGCAAGGGCGAAGAGGGGGCCTCCCCTCGCAGTCTCCTTGTTCGGGGACTTTCAAGTTTCACCTTTTTCACTTCATTACCTAATTTCTTTGGCGAAAATAATTATTAGGGAACATTAAATGCAGATCCTTGGTAAGGGACTTAATATTAGAAAAGTTTCACTAACTTGCGAAATTAAAGTAGAGTTACTTGAAATTATACTTTAATTATTTTTAAAAACGTGGGCCCACAGTTTATAATGAAATATTCCCCCTCCCCCACCCCCTTCTCTCTCCTCTCTCCTCCCCATCTTCTTCTTCTTCCATGCATGGCAGCCCCCTCCCCCGCTCAAAAAAAAAAAAAAAATTCACTGCCCTACCCTCCAAGCCTCCACCATATTCCCTCCACCTATTAACTCGAGAAGAAGCTATTGTTTGTTTGGCATCTTATGATGTTACTTAGTTTTTGAATAGTTTGTACTTTGATGTTTTATTTCTTTTCCGATGTATAAAAAAAAGAGGAGCAGTATGCATGTGTGCTTGGGATTTTAGTGGGAAATTAGTTATATTTAAGGTTTTCCTTGATTTATGTGAAACATATATGAAATTCTACCAAGCGATGTGCGGGTATATATGTGTGCTTGGGAATTGAGCTTCTGATTTTAACTCTTTTTCGTCGCCTAAAAAGGTTAATCAAAATTAATTCAATACTCAATTCCACTAAAGTGTAGCGGTGAGTACAGGTCTTTCCACAGTCTAGATGAGTTCTTGCAAGTAAAAGGAAGAAGTTAAGTCACGCAAATTAACAAACGGTTTGAGTGTGTGTTTATATCTACAACTAAATTTAACAAAAACAACTACTAGCGAAATAAAAGATGTGAAAGTATGAATGAGAGGTATCTCCTTCTCCAAGTACTTAGTGTTTTTGTTTAATCGGACTTCATATACTTGTTTCACTTAATATAAACTAGTTAAATCCTTGAGAACTCTTTAATCAAAGAAATCTACAAGAGTTTAACTAATTTAATTAAGCCTTAAGCTCTTTCAAGCCAAGAACATACCATAAGCAACTCTAAACACTAGATCTAGCATTTAGGAAACAAATTCATTCCACAAATGTAAGATGAGCTAATCGCACACACATACATGTATGAAATTACAAGAATTAAGCCTCGGTTTTCATGTCCTTAACAATCAAGAGAGATTTCAAGCTAACATAAAGTAGAACACCTAAAATAGAGATGCTCTAACCTATCTAAACCTAGATCTAGACAAACATAGGCAAAAATTTACATATAGCTTGAAACCTAAAAGAGAAAATTACAAGCATATGAAGCCATAGGTTGATTCTTCAAGCACTTTTCCTTGGAGAAGAAGGATAGGCAATCTAGCCTGACATGGAGACGGCGGATGGAGGATTGTATGAGGTTATGGTGGCCATGGAGGTAGTTGGCAAAGTGAAGAAGATGAAGATGAAGTTGAGAGAGTTTGTTAGAGGAGAGAGAAATTGGAAGTGAAGTGAGATAAGAGTTGTGTCAAAATGAAGTTAGTTAGGGATTAAGTAGGTGGTTAGTTAGATGATGAGCTGGCAAGTGGAGTTAGTGAGCTGTCAAAAGATATTTTTGGTGATTATGGAGGGTTATGGCCGAGAGGTAAAAGGTTAAATGGAAGGAAGGGTATTTTCGGTATTTGGTGAAAAGTGAGGATGAATGTGGTCCGCAAGTTGTCCCCATGCATTTCTAAAGGTTCCTCCTTTTTCTCCAAGTGATTGTACTTCCAAAATTGCCCTTAATGAGGCCTCCAGATTTGAATTTGAAGTTGGAGCCAATTTTGCCTCATTTGGAAAGATACTCCATCAATGCCTTAAAGCTGCACCCCTTTGCCTTTAATTTATTCTGCACAGCAGACTCTGAAAAGTAGCTGACATTTTCATACATTGTGCAGTCTGGCTCTTGTGCTTGCTGTCAGATGGGCTTTAGCTTCCGGATGTAACTCTGCGTCCACAAGCGGATGTAAATTTACTACCGGATGCAAATCCACTTCCGGATGTGAGCCTGCTTCCTGATGTGAGTTCACTTCCGGATGCACATCCCCTTCCGGATGCACATCCACTTCCGGATGTGAATGTGATCTAGCCTTCCTCCTTGCCAACTTATCTCACCAAAGCTCCACCAAGGGTGTGTGGGGCCCACTTGGGACCCCCCTACATGAAAAACCCATCACATAGTCAAAATGACCAAATAACCCTTGGTTTCATAAAATGCAAGTAATAAGGCTATTATTCTTCAAATATTTACACATAAGCATGCGCATGAAAATATACCAATAATGGTCAAATATAACAAATAAACCATACTAATTAAGCTCAAATGCACATGCTTAAAGGTATGAAATTTGGTCCAATCAAATTCCCCACACTTAATTTTTGCACTATGGGCAAAGTCATATATAAAGACTAACTTAATCATTAAGCATAGTGAAGGCACTTGGAATTATCATAGAGTACAAGTTGACCTTTTTGAACCTTTCCCTAAAGCTTCGCATGGGCCAAATCTAAGAATACAAAGCAAATGCAAGTTTAACAAGCAACTAGGCTTAAGGAGGAGTGCCAATTGAGATTTTTCCTCACCGGATAAAGTGTTTACACTCATTCACTCAAGTTAGGAAAAATGCCTAACCAGGGTCTTATGATCACTCTTTGGCTCAATGCACTTGACCATCACCATAGGCTTGTAATAGCTCTAAGTTCTCCACCCATTATTATGCATGACACAACCAAATCTAGGGGACTTTATGGGTTGAATGGAAGGCTAATAATGAATGGTGAATGATGGAAAGTAGTCAATGACCAATGACATGAACTAGTAATCACCACATATGCATGCAATACAATAAATCCAAATCCAACAAACATGCTACATCTCTCTCTCTTTTTTTTAAGCACTTTGTGCTTCTCTCTTATTTTCTTTCTTTTATGCCTTTGGCATATCATATATTAGCACTTTGTGCTTTCTTTTCTTAGGCCTTTGGCCTTATTTCCTTTCTTTGCTTTTTCTTGGCCTTTGGCCATCTCTCTTTTCTTTCTTTTCAATGTGGCTCTCGGCTATCTTTTATTTCTCACAATGTAGCATGCTTTACACAAGATACAACAATACAACACTAATATAAATGCAAGCATATGCTATAATCACTCATTCAAACATTGGTCAAGGTGATAAAAAAGAAAAGTGAATGGCCCAAAGGGGTTAATCAAAGGATAATATTTTTGGTTGGCTTAGTGTTTGGGTCATGAGAGTTTAGAAAGAAACGCCCCTTTCATTTTCAATCATGCCATGCATTGTGATCTTGAACAAGAACTAAGACAAGTTCTAGGAGATCAAATAACTATTGGCCCACTCAATTCGGTTGGAGGCTTCTCACATTTATGGCTTACTCTAATTAGTCACTTCCTCCCTAAGAGAAGTTAAATGAGAAACTAACACCCTCTTTATACCTTAAAAGTGCCCCATGCAATGCCCTAAGTAACCATTCCAAAAATTCTACTTACACACTAGAGGACAATTCCATTTGCTTTCAAGAGCCATATTCAAGTCAAACTTTCTAAAAAATTATGCCAATGAAGTCCAAAAATTAAGTGTGTGAACTTTGAAATATGATAAACGTGGCTGTCACCCAAGAGGGGGGGGTGAATTGGGTGAGAGAATAAATTAAATCTTTTGAATCTTCTTTTCGAAAGACTGCTTGTGCTTGGTGATAATATTTACGAAGTAGTGATATGCACAAGTCAGTATGTTATGTGATGCAAAATAGAATGTTTGAATGTAAATTTATGCACACATAAATTTATCCTGGTTCGGTCACCCAGACCTACATCCAGTCCCCAGGCTCCACCTGAGATTTTCAATCCACTATTCTTGTTTAAACCGGGCACAAGAGAAGCCTTTACACTTTAGGTTTTACGAGCACGGGTTCACCTAACAACCCACAGGTTTTACACCGGGTTCACCTGCAAACCTTACAAATGCAAGTTTTACGGGCTAACTTGCAACCTATGGAGATTTAGACAACCTCTAAATGCTCCCCCTTACAAATTGTAAGTTTACACTATGTTCACTCTATGAACTGATTGTGCTAAACACTTAAGCTCAAAACTAACTCTCTCTAAGAGTGGATGATGTTACTCACTTAAGTACAATAAAATTACTCTCTGAAAAATATCACAAATCTGGATCTGAGAGTAGTAGAAGATGTGTAGAATGATGAGTATGATATATCAGATACTTTGTTCTGTTCTCTCTTTTTCTTCCATCATGCTTCTCTTCTGAATGAGTGTCTCTTTTATATTCGGCTTCATAGGCTTAGGTGGCAAGTTGAATATGAACGTTTGAATAGTGCCGTTAATCCTATGTTACCGTTGAGAAGTACATCTTCATTAATGCTTAGCAGGGTTGACTTGCTTTATCTCTGAAAAGTAGTCCTGACACCTCTGCTCTGACAAAAGCATTCTGACTTCTGAGTATGTGATTTTTACTCTTGCACTCTTGCTGACGGATGATCATCTTTCATCCGCAAGTGGTAATCTTGCTCTGCAAGTGTTAAGCTCTGAGTCCCAATGTCAAGAGTCTTTCCATCCGGAAGCTCATTTGCATCCGGAAGCGTGACCATGTTCTGCACATACTGGTTAGTCCAACATAGCAATATATATATAAGAATTATACATGCTGTGGGAAGTTTGTTTGCTATGGGGAGTAGTTTACTTAGACTGTGTTCTGATTTGGTCTATGATGTATCTGGAAGCATTTTTACATCCGGAAGTAAAACTACTAGATGAAGGATCTTGGTTCACTATAACTCACTCTCACTTAGTGTATTTCATCCCACCACTCAGCGCTAGTCACTGAGCTATCGGAAGCACTTTTACTTGACGTGGTGAATTCACTGACGCTTAGGGTGAAATCTATTCTATCAGTCTGCGTCAGTCAAGATCTAACAGGAAGCAACTTCACTTGATGTTGCATTTCCGCTGACGCTCGGGGTTATATCTAGTCTATCAACCTGCGCCAGTCTAAATCTAATAGGAAGTGCTTTCACTTGGCGAAGTAGACTTACTGACGCTTGGGGTAATAACTATTCTATTGCTCTGCGCCAGTCTAAGTCTAACAGGAAGCGCTTTCACTTGGGGAAGTAGACTCACTGACGCTTGGGGTAATATCTATTCTGTCGCTCTGCGCCAGTCTAATTCTAATAGGAAGTGCTTTCACTTGGCGAAGTAGACTTACTGACGCTTGGGGTAATAACTATTCTATTGCTCTGCGCCAGTCTAAGTCTAACAGGAAGCGCTTTCACTTGGGGAAGTAGACTCACTGACGCTTGGGGTAATATCTATTCTGTCGCTCTGCGCCAGTCTAATTCTAACAGGAAGCGCTTTCACTTGGGGAAGTAGACTCACTGACGCTTGGGGTAATATCTATTCTGTCGCTCTGCGCCAGTCTAAGTCTAACAGGAAGCAACTTCGCTTCCGATTGAAACATAGCTTAGTCTTAGGGTTTGTGTACCTAATGTTCATGGACTAAGTTAAATCCCTAGTGATTTACTTGCTGACGCTGGGGGATGAAAACATTCATCCGCATGCGCAAGTCCTAATCTAACCGGAAGTAAATCTTCATCCGGAAGCACTCTTACTTGGGATCCTAAGTATACTATTGCTTCCTAGGCACTTGGTCTAATCCTTTATATTTTAGTCTTCATCAAAACTTAAGATTCTAACATTCTCCCCCTTTTTGATGATGACAAACCTAGTTCTATTAATTAAGTTCATATGAAAGGATTAGCTGAAGAATAAAAGCAATAGTTAAGAGCAAGTAACTCAGACAAATATTATTGACAAGCAGAAGTTACAAGTCAGAGTTATACAATCAAATAACATATACAAGTAAAGAATGTATACAAATAAATTTCACTAAGTATGAATGAAGATATGCATGAAAACAAAATCAACAAAAATATTTGGATTGGGGGTTAGAGTCTGTGTCTCTTTTTCTTTTCCCTCTCTTTCTGTCTCTCTTCATTTTCCTCACGCTCACTCTGGTTTATCTGGGCAATGATCTCTTGAAGCTCTTTTTCCTCTTTTTCCCTTCTGAGCCTTTCTGATTCAATGGACTCCTCGTATGCCCTTTTCATGTTCTCCACTTCTTCATACCCAGGGAAACCTGTAGCATCATCGAAGTAGGAGATCTCTCCATTGGGATAGTGGACAGCCCGGATTCTCACATTCCATACAGGGAAGTTGGGATCTTCCTCAACTTCCTGGACTTTCCGTTTCCCTTTCCCTTTGCTCTTCCTTTTGCTTTTGCTAATTGGAGGAGTGGGCATGGCACTTGCTCTTTCAGCATCGAGGCAAGCCATCTGACCAAAGGATAGCTTGTCAGTGAATCCATACTTCTCAAATTCTTCAGGAGTCATGTCTTCAATTTCCAATTTGACTTCCTTCAGAATTGGAACCGCTTGGACCACTGGATTTTCTTGCACAACCTGAGCAGATGAAGTTCCTTGCTCAGGTAGGTCAGATGGAGTCTCCTCCTCAGACTCATCAGATTCAGTGGTGGCAATTAACTTTCTGGCACGTTTCCTAGCAACGGCCTTCTTTCTGGGTGCACTGAATCTGGCAGCTGGCTCAGACGAGGGAGGAGGATCAGAAGATTGCTCAGATGAAGGGATCTCAGACTCTTGCCCAGAGGATGCAGGAACAGGCTTGGCTATCACAATGGGAGGATGGTTGGGTCTCTTCAGTCCCCACTTCATTATGATCTCCTCAACCATCTCTCTACTTGTTTTATTTGGAGGAGGCTCTGATGATGACTCAGATTGTGAGGATTGTTCATTCTGCCCAAACACAACCATCTCCAAATGTGATCTTTGCTCAGCTGTTCTCTTCTGCTTCAGGAAACGGAGGGCCTCTCCTCTTATAAGGCTCTCTGCACCACTCAGCCTCTGAGACTCATATGCACGACGCAGGGCGGCCGTGATATCTTCATCAATCCAGAGTGAAGGCTGGCTGAGAACATCCCTTGTGGCCATACTTAGGCGAAGAGTAGACATAACATTTCTCCCCCTTTTGTCATCATCAACAGGGGTGAGTGCCAGGGATGGAGTGGATGTGGAGGAGGATGGAGGTGGTTCAGGACCAGATTTCTTGGGAGGGGAGGGTGAGAGGGTAGAGGTGGAGGATGTGGGAGAAGATAGGTGTTCAGGAGTTTGAGGAGGGTCGGGGAAGCAGCTGGTGGTGACAAAGATATCCCCATAAGGATGAGTGGAGGAGTATTCTTTGTAGTTGGCGGAGTCAGGGGTAAAGGGTAAATGGTCATCGGAGAGTGGTTGAAGGCGGGGATATTCGCCGTATGGTTGGCTGAGGGGGTGAATGGCTGTTTCAGATCCTATGGGTCTAGGGCTTGGATGGGTAGGGTTGGAGAAGCGGAGTGGAGAGCGTGTAGGGGCACCTGGTCGTGTGGGAATGGGTGAGGATGAGGATGAGGAAGGTGAGGATGAGAAATTTCTAGGAGAATGGCGTGGAGAGTTGTGAGTTGAGTCTTGGGTTTGGTGGTCATGGGTAGGTGAGGGTTGGGATTGTTGGTCATTGTTGGGTGATGGTGGAGCTTGTTGGTCATTTTGTGGTGGAGGCTGAGGTTGTTGAGTGTTGGGCGGAGGAGGAGGAGGAGGGTTTTGAGGAGGAGGAGGAGGTGAAGGTGGTAAGTTACCTTGTGATGAAGGTTGGGGAATTTGTAGGTGCTGGAGGATGAGGTCTAATTTTGCATCCACCCTGGCAAGGTGATTCTCAAGTTGTCCTACTCTGTCCTCAAGCCGCTGAATTCGCTCCCCTTGGTGGTGGAAGCCAGCTTCACATTCAACACGGAGAGGACCCACCAAGGAATCAGTCAGTCTCAACAGAAGCTCTTCCTTTATGTCCTCTGCAAAGGCCCTAACAGAAGCTGGAACCCTTGCACTACGGCTTGGCCCAGCATGAGAGTCAACTTCCTGATCGCCTGCTCGAGATGCAGAGGGAGCTGAAGTACCAGAAGCACTACCGGCTTGTGAGTGTGAGCGAGTGGGCTTAGGAGGCTTGAAATACTTGATCCCCATCCTTGCCACATTGGTTGCTCCCACAGGCCTACACTGGACATTCTCTTCTTCCACAGCAGATGTAGCCTTGATCAGATGCTTCTCAAGGAGGAAGGCAATGATGGTGGGATAGGGAAGATAACCTGACTTGTCATTGTTTAACCAGCGCTGAAGCTCTAGGCATATCAACTGCCCAGGGTTGAAAGACTTGCGCGAGAGGAGTCTAGGGAACCAAGGGTTGTCCAGCAGTGTGAACTCGTTGAAGTTGCCTCCCTTATGAGTCATTATCCGGGAGTAGACGTAGTACAAGAGCCTGTTAGAATCAGACATCTTTGACACCTTCTTGCTGTTGGTGCCATACAACTCCTCGAGTTCCTCCTTGCTGTACTTGTGAGACTCAGGGTAGATCCATTCATTCATATCCTCTTCTGTGATTCCCATCATCTCATTCAGGGTTCTCCAAGTGAACCTGAAGGTTCTTCCTCTTACAGTGGCAGTGAAGGAGAGTTTGTGGACTTGCTCTTTCCCATCCACCTTCCTGTACTTAGCTCTGCCTGAGAGGGATTGGCAAAAGACTCGCAGGACGTTGACGTTGTAGTCCTGGTTGATGCCCAGCCAAGGCATATACTTTTCCAAGTAAGGGCGCAGATGAGCAAACCCTAGTTCATCCAACTTGTCCAGATTGATGAACAGGCCATGATTGAAGATGGGAATGGATGTCTCAAATTTGGCGGATACACTCTCCAAAGCCCCATCTCTATAAACTGTGAGATCATCTTCTTCCTCAACCCTCTGCCTCTTGGAGGAAGGCTCCTCAGAAAAATGAACCTTCTTCTTCTTTCCCTTTCCCTGAGCATCCCGCTCTTGTTCAGAACCCACTGCCTGTTCTATTCTACCAGAGGTTTCAGGCTGACCCTGAACGTCTTCACCCTGTCCCCGTGATTGCCCAGAACCTTCTTGGCGTTCATGATGTTCTTCATGTTGTTCTTCATGGTGCCCAGATTTACCAGAATGTCTGTGAGAGGATTTCCCAGATTTCGATTTATTTTTCTTAGAAGAAGAGGTTTTCTGGATGACTGGGTTGGGTTCATTCGTACCGGCCATTTTTTTGTATGAATGTTGTGAAAATAAAGATGAAATGCGAGAAGTGTGTAAAAATGAAGAATGCAATGAAGAAGATGAAGTAAATTTTTCAGAGAAAAGATGCGTGTGAAAATAATGCAAGTAAAAAGTGAAGGTGAAAAGTTACATCTATTTATAGGTAAAGCTTCTGAGGATAGAATGGGTATAGTTCTTTCAAATTTTCACACATTGGGTAACGTAAGTTTTTAAGTTGGAACGACACACCTGATGACACGTGTTGCTTCAGAGAAGGCACAACGTTTCATAGAGGAAGTTGAAACGTTTTCTGAGGTGGTGTGTCCCTTGGTCTGACACTGGCGCTCTTGATCATATTGAATTATCATCCAGCGCTAGCAAAAGAGTATTCGGAAGTGATTTTGCTTCCGGTTGGACAGACGCTCCTGGTTGCCTTGAGTAGTTATTCAGCGTCAGCACGAGAGCATCCGGAAGTAGTTTTGCTTCCGATGGTACTTACTTAAGATTTAACTTTGAATGACAAGTTGATGTTCTCTCTTGTGCATCCACAGCGATCAAGCTTTCATAACTAAAGCCATATTTGCGTCAAGTAGAATTTGTTTGATCTTCTCAATTTCAGGAGCAGTAGCTCTCGGAGCCCAGTATGAACAACAACTCATTCAGATTTGATACATTGCTCTGATCAGGTATGATCATGAAAATTGTTGTTCCTTCGTACCTACTTTCCTACAAAATAGCAAATGATTTCTCTTTCCCATTTTTCAGTCTCCAACCTTGGATCTGACTGGTCAGTTTGTAGGAAGTATGTGATTCTTATGCACTTAAGAATTATTCACTATGAATATAGCATTGCGAATCAACTATGACTATATGCACATGGCTTCTGATAATGATAGTCATAGATAGCATGTATAGTATGAACATTGTGTGAAATATCTTATAAGCCATATCATGTTCATGCTTATGATGCTTAATGTAAAATCTCAATAAGTCCATCTTACATTTGCATAGGAGATTTTACTGTTGCATGCTTCAACCTTAAATAATCCCTTGCTTACCCAAGGAGATCTTTTATACTTATCCTTGGCCTGAAGCACTTTCTTAGGAGAGACAGGATTCGCAGGTTTTCTCCATTTGAGTTGAGACATCCTCTCTCTTTTGTCCTTCTCAGGATAGTTGAATGGAACTCTGTGATAGCTTATCCCTGAGACAAGGTCTTTGTTCCTTGTGGTAGCGTACTGCTTCTTATGATTGAACCAGGTAGTTGCAGTAGTGACATCACCACGAGTTCTCTTCTTTGGGACAAGAGGAACTCTTGATCTTTCCTGCACAGGTAAGGCACTAGAAGGGAGTTTTGGTACCCATTTGTACTTGGGTCCTACATAGTTAGTGCTGGACCTTACTTGTCCTTTGGGGATCCATATATATTTATTTCTCACATTTAAATTTCTCTTAAAATTGCATGTGTGAGAAATATGACCAGTTCTACCACAATAATGACAGATAATGGGATGATGTTCAGAATCAGATTTCTTATCACTATTATGGTGGTCAGTTTTCTTTTCAAAGACTCTATGTTTATTAACTTTTGAAATCTCAGGGTCTTTCGAAAAATCTTCTTTTATGAGTGGGACTTTGGACTCCTTGGTTGTAGAAGAAGGAATAAGTTCCTCAAGTTCCCTATTCCTTTTTCTTAAGCCTAGAATTTCTTTTGCAAGTTTACAGAATTCAACATGTAGCTCATTATACATATCTTGCAATTCAGAAGTTTCAAGTTTAGGTACCTCATTTTCTTCAGCTTCTGAATCTTCTAGGCGGAGATCCACTCTCTCTTTGCTGATACTAGCTTCTACTACATCACCATCCAGTAGCTCATCAACGGTGGATTCACAAGGAGCACATAGTGAGCTTTGGACAGCCTTAATATCAAGAAATTGGCTAGAAGCATACATAGTATCAAGAGTGTTCCAAATATCTATAGCCCTAGAGCAATGTTTAATTTTCTGGTAATCATTGTCAGATAAACTTTTGTGCAAAATTTGCATTGCTCTAAGGTTTAAGTAAAATAAGCTTTTGTCCTCTTCTGTCCAATTTACTTTTGGTTTGAAATCAGAGTCCTTTTCAAAAACATCCCACATTTTGAAATCAGTGGATAGTATAAAACTTTTCATCCTTCCCTTCCATAAGTAAAAATCAGCATTTTCTAACACAGGTGGGATGGTATGATCAAAACCTTCAAAACACATTTTGTAACCCAAATCAGCCTAGGTCTTTGCACTTGAGATCGTTGGATCCTTTAAACAAGTGACCTTGCTCTGATACCAAATGATAAACGTGGCTGTCACCCAAGAGGGGGGGGGTGAATTGGGTGAGAGAATAAATTAAATCTTTTGAATCTTCTTTTCGAAAGACTGCTTGTGCTTGGTGATAATATTTACGAAGTAGTGATATGCACAAGTCAGTATGTTATGTGATGCAAAATAGAATGTTTGAATGTAAATTTATGCACACATAAATTTATCCTGGTTCGGTCACCCAGACCTACATCCAGTCCCCAGGCTCCACCTGAGATTTTCAATCCACTATTCTTGTTTAAACCGGGCACAAGAGAAGCCTTTACACTTTAGGTTTTACGAGCACGGGTTCACCTAACAACCCACAGGTTTTACACCGGGTTCACCTGCAAACCTTACAAATGCAAGTTTTACGGGCTAACTTGCAACCTATGGAGATTTAGACAACCTCTAAATGCTCCCCCTTACAAATTGTAAGTTTACACTATGTTCACTCTATGAACTGATTGTGCTAAACACTTAAGCTCAAAACTAACTCTCTCTAAGAGTGGATGATGTTACTCACTTAAGTACAATAAAATTACTCTCTGAAAAATATCACAAATCTGGATCTGAGAGTAGTAGAAGATGTGTAGAATGATGAGTATGATATATCAGATACTTTGTTCTGTTCTCTCTTTTTCTTCCATCATGCTTCTCTTCTGAATGAGTGTCTCTTTTATATTCGGCTTCATAGGCTTAGGTGGCAAGTTGAATATGAACGTTTGAATAGTGCCGTTAATCCTATGTTACCGTTGAGAAGTACATCTTCATTAATGCTTAGCAGGGTTGACTTGCTTTATCTCTGAAAAGTAGTCCTGACACCTCTGCTCTGACAAAAGCATTCTGACTTCTGAGTATGTGATTTTTACTCTTGCACTCTTGCTGACGGATGATCATCTTTCATCCGCAAGTGGTAATCTTGCTCTGCAAGTGTTAAGCTCTGAGTCCCAATGTCAAGAGTCTTTCCATCCGGAAGCTCATTTGCATCCGGAAGCGTGACCATGTTCTGCACATACTGGTTAGTCCAACATAGCAATATATATATAAGAATTATACATGCTGTGGGAAGTTTGTTTGCTATGGGGAGTAGTTTACTTAGACTGTGTTCTGATTTGGTCTATGATGTATCTGGAAGCATTTTTACATCCGGAAGTAAAACTACTAGATGAAGGATCTTGGTTCACTATAACTCACTCTCACTTAGTGTATTTCATCCCACCACTCAGCGCTAGTCACTGAGCTATCGGAAGCACTTTTACTTGACGTGGTGAATTCACTGACGCTTAGGGTGAAATCTATTCTATCAGTCTGCGTCAGTCAAGATCTAACAGGAAGCAACTTCACTTGATGTTGCATTTCCGCTGACGCTCGGGGTTATATCTAGTCTATCAACCTGCGCCAGTCTAAATCTAATAGGAAGTGCTTTCACTTGGCGAAGTAGACTTACTGACGCTTGGGGTAATAACTATTCTATTGCTCTGCGCCAGTCTAAGTCTAACAGGAAGCGCTTTCACTTGGGGAAGTAGACTCACTGACGCTTGGGGTAATATCTATTCTGTCGCTCTGCGCCAGTCTAATTCTAATAGGAAGTGCTTTCACTTGGCGAAGTAGACTTACTGACGCTTGGGGTAATAACTATTCTATTGCTCTGCGCCAGTCTAAGTCTAACAGGAAGCGCTTTCACTTGGGGAAGTAGACTCACTGACGCTTGGGGTAATATCTATTCTGTCGCTCTGCGCCAGTCTAATTCTAACAGGAAGCGCTTTCACTTGGGGAAGTAGACTCACTGACGCTTGGGGTAATATCTATTCTGTCGCTCTGCGCCAGTCTAAGTCTAACAGGAAGCAACTTCGCTTCCGATTGAAACATAGCTTAGTCTTAGGGTTTGTGTACCTAATGTTCATGGACTAAGTTAAATCCCTAGTGATTTACTTGCTGACGCTGGGGGATGAAAACATTCATCCGCATGCGCAAGTCCTAATCTAACCGGAAGTAAATCTTCATCCGGAAGCACTCTTACTTGGGATCCTAAGTATACTATTGCTTCCTAGGCACTTGGTCTAATCCTTTATATTTTAGTCTTCATCAAAACTTAAGATTCTAACAAAATAAACCACTTTCAAGCACATAATACACCCCCCCCACACTTAAAGCATACATTGTCCTCAATGGACCAATCAATTCAAGTAGGAAGATGCATCGTAAAGGCAAGGCAGCAACAGAAAAGGCCGGGCAGTCCAAGCATACAAATGGCCCATATGTATTATTCACAAGACTACACTAAACACAACCTAAAATATTATTTATTTATTTATTTTTTTTTACTCACTGACGCTCAAGAAGCTCAACTAAATGTCGACTCAAGCTGTTATGTTACCGGAAGCAAAAATGCTACCTAAATGCTTTTTTTTTTCTCTCACTGACGCTCAAGAAGCCCCACTGGATTTAGACTCAAGCTGCTAGGCTTCCGGAAGCAAAAATGCTTCCGGATGCACAACTACTATAGGAAGTCACTCTGGGTTCAGATTCTAAGTCTCATCCCTATCGGATGTAGAAGTGCTACCGGAAGCAAAAATGCTTCCGGATGCACTGACGCTTGTGGAAGCATATGCACCCCCTAGCTGAAGCAAAGTGAACACAATCTGATCCTAAGTAGCAAAGTCTAAGTGGAAAGCTTCCGGAAGCCAAAACACTTCCGGATGCAAATAGGTATCCCCAAGCACTAGTGATTGATTTTTATTTTTAACCTAAATCATCATACTAAAACAAACCTAATCAAAATTCTAAACACCGAAACACAATCCTAATTTTTCTAATACTAACACCTTCCCCCACACTTAAGAATTTGCAATAAGAGAATAAGTGAGGAAAGGAAAGAAACAACCTTTATGGAGGCCAGGCTTGAAGTTCTCTTTATACAACTTGAGCAAGTGGCCATTGACCTTGTATACACGGCCGTCCTTGAGATTCTTGATCTCAACCATCCCAAAGTCATGAGACTTGAGCACTTCATAAGGTCCTTGCCACTTGTTCTTAAGCTTGCCTCCTCCACAAAATTTGAACCTCACACGATAGCACAAGACAAGATCACCCTCTTTGAACTGCTTCCTCAGAATGCCACTGTCATGAATGACCTTAGTCTTCTCTTTCAGGATCCGTGAGTTCTCAAATGCCTCGTTCCTCAGCTACTCAAGCTCACTCAAAGTCAACTGCCTCTCTTGAGCCGCAGCATCCATATCCTCAATGCAAGATTTAACTGCCCAATAAGACTTGTGCTGTAGCTCAACCGGTAAATGACAAGCTTTTCCATATATGAGCCGATAAGGGGACATGCCAATAGGAGTCTTAAATGAAGTCCTATATGCCCAGAGAGCTTCTTCAAGTCTCAAGCTCCAATCTTTCCTACTGGGCTTCACAATTCGCTCAAGGATGTTTTTGATCTGTCTATTACTCACCTCAACCTCTCCATTCGTCTGAGGATGATAAGGTGTAGAAACCTTGTGCGTCACCCCAAATTGGCTAAGCAGTGAAGACATGAGCTTGTTACAGAAATGAGAACCTTGATCACTCACCAAAGCCTTAGGGACTCCAAACCGGCAGAAGATATTAGACTTCAAGAATTTCAAAACGGCCCTTGCATCATTGGCTCTTGTTGGCACAGCTTCCACCCACCTAGATAAATAATCCACAGCCAGAAGAATATATGTGTGGCCATTAGATGGTGGAAAAGGACCCATGAAGTCTATACCTCAAACATCAAAAGGGTCACAATATAACATTGGCACTTGAGGCATCTCCTGTCTCTTCCCTAAGCTTCCGAACCTCTGGCACTTGTCACAAGACTTGCAGTATTCATAAGCATCCCTAAATAAGGTTGGCCAATAAAATCCAGCTTCCAGAATCTTTCTCGAAGTCTTTCTAGCACCAAAGTGTCCTCCACAAGCTAGAGAATGACAAAACTCCAAGATTGATGAGACTTCATCATCTTGCACACACTTCCTGATTATCTGATCATTACATAGCCTCCACAAGTGTGGCTCATCCCAAACATAATAACTAGCATCCCTCTTCAACTTTTGGACTTGATGCTTGTTCAGAGATGGTGAAGTAACTTCGGCCACAAGGTAATTCACAAGATGAGCATACCATGGATCTTTCTTTGCATTCAAGGCACAAAGTAAGGCATCTGGGAAGGTATTACAAACAAGAGAAGAATCATCAACACCTTTCACATCCATTGGTAGACGGCTCAAATGATCAGCTACTAAGTTCTCTCTTCCAGTTCTATCTTTAATCTCCACCTCAAACTCTTGTAGCAGCAACACCCAGCGCAAGAGTCTAGGCTTTGTTTGTGGTTTAGAGAGCAAATATCGAACAGCTGCATGATCCGTGAATACAATTACTTTGGAATGAAGTAAGTATTGCCTAAACTTGTCTAGACCGAAGACAATGGCAAATAATTCCTTTTCAGTTGTTGTATAATTCCTTTGAGCTCTATCCAAAGTCTTAGACGCGTAAGCAATCACCCTAGGCAATGAATCATGTCTCTGGCCGAGCATGGCTCCCAAGGCCTCGTTGGAAGCATCACATGATAACTCAAAAGGTAAATCCCAATTGGGTGCGACCAAGATAGGAGGAGAAATAAGCCTTGACTTCAACTCAACAAAGGCTTCCTTACAAGAATTGGAGAAGTCAAATTCGGCCTCTTTTTGAAGTAGATGAGATAAAGGAGAAGCAATCTGGCTAAAACCCTTGATAAATCTCCTATAGAAGCCCACATGTCCTAAAAAGGACCTCAACTCCTTCAAGCAAGTAGGGAAGGGTAAAGAAGAGATTACTTCAACTTTGGCTTTGTCAACTTGAATGCCCTCCTTTGAGACTAGATGTCCCAAAACAATGCCCCTGTCCACCATAAAATGGCACTTCTCATAGTTGAGTACCAAACCCTTCTCCACACATCTGACCAATGCCTTCTCAAGATTGACCAAGCAATCATCAAAACTATCTCCATAGAGGGAAAAATCATCCATAAACACCTCTATGCCATCCTCCAGCAAGTCATTGAAAATGCTCATCATACAACGTTGAAAGGTTCCGGGAGCATTGCAAAGACCAAAAGGCATTCTTCTTTATGCGAAGGTTCCAAATGGACAGGTAAAGGTCGTCTTTTCTTGATCTTCTGGTGCTATAGGAACTTGGAAGTACCCGGAGAAACCATCCAGAAAACAGTAGTGTGACTTGCCTGCTAATCTTTCCAACATTTGATCAATGAATGGTAATGGAAAGTGGTCTTTTCTTGTGGAGTCATTCAGCCTCCGGTAATCTATACAAACCCTCCAAGAGTTCTGAACCCGTGTTGGAACCAGCTCATCTTTGTCATTTTTCACCACGGTCAGCCCACTCTTCTTGGGCACCACATGGATGGGGCTCACCCATTCACTATCGCTGATCGGATATATAATTCCGGAGCTTAAGAGCTTTTCTACCTCCTTTTTCACAACATCAAGTATTAAGGGATTAAGCCTCCTCTGTGGTTGTCGCACTGGCTTAACATCGTCATTAAGTAAGATCCTGTGCATGCAGGTTGTGGTACTCATGCCGGGAAGATCAGCTAAAGTCCACCCAATGGCCCCCTTATATCTTCTTAACACATCAAGTAACTTCCCTTCCTCAAGAGAAGAAAGAGAAGTAGAGATAATCACCGGCAGCTTCTCATCCTCAAGCAAGTAGGCATACTTGAGATTAGGTGGCAAAGGTTTCAACTCCAAAGTAGGTGGTTCAACAATAGAAGGAACCAAGGTGTGCATCTCAACTTGCAGCACTTGAGGCTCATAAACATCATCATCATAATTCGGCAACTCTTCAAAAATAATCAGGACAATTCGGTTGCTGCTTCTCATCATCACATCTATTCGGCTTCTTAGAATCATAGGCCTCAGAACTTATATTCAAGTTCTCATCTGCACTTCCGCTCAGTGTAGGAACGTGTGGATCATCAGCAAGCGCATGCTCTTTCAGATGGAGCTTTTCTCTTAACTTGTGTAAGCGGCTTCTCCTTAAAGCTTCATACTCTTCAATATCAAACCCTTGTGCACTAGAGTTCTCAATCTCCTTGGTAAATTCGCACTTTCCATTTTCCTCCAGTCCTACAAAACTGAACACACTTCCCTCTTCCAAGGGGTTGTAGCTTGACAGAGAAGAAATAGATGTGCAATCATCATCAAAATTATAGTGCACATGCATGGAATCCATGAATTCGGTTACTGTACTTCCTATGCTAGATGAATCATTGTAAACATCATGCAAGCACGTATTAGAAATCAAGCTAGCACAAGAATCATGATAGCACATATGAGCATCAACCTTATCAAACATGTTCAGCTTAAAAGAATTTACATGCTCATCACAAATCACATGCATCAATGAATCAACCACACTCAACCCTAGGAGAGAATAGTCCTCATGGGGATGTCTCATGGCTTCTCCTACATCAAACCTTATTATTTGATTACTCACTTGCATTGTAACAAATCCCCCTTCTAAGCTTATCACCATCTTGGCTGTTTTCATAAATGGCCTGCCTAAAATCAAAGAATCATCCATACTAGTGTTACTAGTCATATCAAGCACATAAAAGTCCACTGGGAAAACTAGTTCCCTGACCTTCACTAGAATGTCCTCTATATAGCCAAAGGGTTTCTTAATGGACCTATCAGCCAGTTGAACTACCACACTGGTTTCAATCAAATTCTTTAACCCTAGTGCAAAGTAGGTGGCCTTAGGCATAACATTGATTGCGGCCCCTAAATCAAGAAGTGCCTTCCCAAAGCTAAGTTTCCCTATCTGACAAGGGATGGTGAAAGATCCCGGATCTCTGCACTTTGAGGGCAAGTGCCCTTTCAAGAGAGACGAAACATTAGTCCTTAATTGGACCTTGTTACTTACATTACTAACTCTCCTATTAGTGCAAAGATCTTTTAAAAAACTTGGCATATTTAGGCATTTGCTTCACTAGCACAAGCATAGGCACGTTAACTTCAAGCTTAGAAAATAAGTTGAGCATTTCATTTTCTAATTCATCCTCATGTTGCTTCTTAACTAAAGCATATGAATTAGGAAAAGGAAGATGCTTAGGGTCAAGAGACTTACCTTTAGGAGACTCATCCCCTTGCTGAGTAGGTTCTTGCGAAGAAGATTCTCCAACTTTTTGCTTTCCCTTCGCAATCTCCTTCCTCTTATCCTCCTTTGAGGTCTCAGCTTCATCACTTTTCTTAGTCAGGCTCTCAGCCTCATCAAGTAGCTCATCAAGAGTAGGGTTCAAAACAGCCTCTCCATGCATATGGTCACCTACAAAATCATTCTGGAGGTTAGTGTGACCTCCCTCATTCAATGTACTCTGCTCAGCCTCACAAGGTAGTTGTGTTTCCTCCTCTTCCTCCTCATATTCATGTGCATCACCATATTTCCGTCCACTTCTTAGGTGCATAGAATGAATGTTCTGAGGATTAATCACCACATTAGATGGCAATCCACCTTTCTTTGCGTCTTGCTCCGCTTTATTGTTCATCATTTGAAACATTAAGGTGGTAAATTCTTCCTGCTGCTTCTTCATGCTCTCAGCGACCTTCGCCATTACACTTGACATCATCTGGTCCATCATGTCTTGTTGAGATATCAAAGAGCTAGATGAAGGATCATAGGATTGAGATCCCACCATGTTGTTACGTGGAGCATGAGCTGGATTATCATTTTTCATAAAAGGAGGAGGAACATTGGCTTGTTGACTCGTCCTGTACCCTTGGGCATTAAAATTAGGTCTCCCTTGGTATGAACCATAGCCTTGTTTTGAGGGATAGGTATTAGAAGCTTGAAAGTTACCTCCCCCCCACTTAGGCTGTTGCTGTGGTTGGAAGGAGCTGGAATTTGTGGCTTGGTTTGAACCTCCCCCCCACTTGAAGTTCGGGTGGTCCCTCCATCCCGGATTGTACGTGGAAGAATAAGGATCATATTTGGCTTGAGGCCTAGCATTGTTATACATGGCCGCCACTTCCGCTTGGGATGGACAGTCTGAGGATAGGTGCATCGGAGAGCCACAATGATCACAAGATGTAGGCACCAAGGCCATAGAATCATCAACACAAGAAGTAGGCTTCACAAAGCATCTGTCCATCCTGTTGAGGCTCTCGGTCAACCTCTCAATAGAATTATACAGCTTGTCATCACCACTCAGGGAGGCAACTTTTGGCGCACCACCATAAAGAGCATCACGGCCATAAAAGTTCTGGTGATTAGAGGTCATGGTTGAAAAGAGGTTCCATCCTTCATTGGCTGATAAGTTGAACAGTGAGCCATTAGCAGCAGCATCCACACTCATCTTGAGTTGTGGCACGGGCCATCATAAAAGTATTGCACCAAATTGCCTTTGGATATGTTGTGGTTGGGACATGAGTTCACCAAGGTGTTGAACCGGCTCCAATATTCATAGAATGTCTCCTGAGAGAATTGTTGAACACCAGTTATGTCCTTCTTAAGCTTGGATATCTTGGAGATTGGAAAATAGCGATCCAGGAAGACCTTCTTCAGTTGCTCCCAAGAAAGAGTGGCATAATGAGTGGGAAGGTTCAAGAGCCACTCCTTGGCTTTGCCTTCTAAGGAGAATTGGAACACTCTCAACAGAACATCATACAGGTCGGCATTGGGTGGCTTCATGGAGGAGCAAGTATGGTAGAGGCCAAGCAAGTGTGTGTGAGCATCCTCATGCGGAAAACCTGTAAACTTAGGCAGATGAGCAAGAAGAGATCCCTTGATCTCAAAGTTAGCGGGGTTAGCATAAAAACCTTGCGGTGCAAATGATGCATATGACTGTGTGAACTCTCGCATAGGTCTATCATCATCATGTAGTTGCCTACCCCCCTCAAAATGATGTTCATCCTCTTGCTCTCGCCTATCATGCCTCTCACGCTCATGTTCATGCTCTCTAGCCTCTCGCTCACGTTCTCTATGGTCTTCTTGCCGTTCTGCCATAATAAAATGCTGGTCTAGGATTGTGTTATTGGACGCTACAGATGAATTTTGTGGATTTGATGTGGATCCTATAGGTTGCTTATGTGCTTGTCTCGCTTGCTTTTTCTTTTTCTTAAGTTGTCTAAGAGTCTTATTAATCTCTCTATCCAATGGCACTAGTGATGTGGTAGGGTTCATACAATTCACTAAGTGCAACTATATGCAAAGTGAAGCGAACAAATCAACAAGTAGTAATTAGTCCCTGCAGAACAAATCAACAAGACAACAGCTAAAACAAGCAGAATATATCCAATCCAAAACAGTCTTAACAAAAATCCAATACAGCGAACACAATTTCCAGCAGTAAAAGGCCAACTAGAGCAGCCTAACACTTCCAAAGCACTTCTAAAACATGCTTAACTATACAGAAGGCAATTCAACCTAAAACTAAAACTAAAACTAACTAAAATATCACACAAGTTACACAAATTAAGATTGTGACTACTAACACCTAAAACTAGCAAGAACTGGCCTAAACCGGCAACGACGCCACTTGATTTTAACTCTTTTTCGTCGCCTAAAAAGGTTAATCAAAATTAATTCAATACTCAATTCCACTAAAGTGTAGCGGTGAGTACAGGTCTTTCCACAGTCTAGATGAGTTCTTGCAAGTAAAAGGAAGAAGTTAAGTCACGCAAATTAACAAACGATTTGAGTGTGTGTTTATATCTACAACTAAATTTAACAAAAACAACTACTAGCGAAATAAAAGATGTGAAAGTATGAATGAGAGGTACCTCCTTCTCCAAGTACTTAGTGCTTTTGTTTAATCAGACTTCATATACTTGTTTCACTTAATATAAACTAGTTAAATCCTTGAGAACTCTTTAATCAAAGAAATCTACAAGAGTTTAACTAATTTAATTAAGCCTTAAGCTCTTTCAAGCCAAGAACATACCATAAGCAACTCTAAACACTAGATCTAGCATTTAGGAAACAAATTCATTCCACAAATGTAAGAGGAGCTAATCGCACACACATACATGTATGAAATTACAAGAATTAAGCCTCGGTTTTCATGTCCTTAACAATCAAGAGAGATTTCAAGCTAACATAAAGTAGAACACCTAAAATAGAAATGCTCTAACCTATATAAACCTAGATCTAGACAAACATAGGCAAAAATTTACATATAGCTTGAAACCTAAAAGAGAAAATTACAAGCATATGAAGCCATAGGTTGATTCTTCAAGCACTTTTCCTTGGAGAAGAAGGATAGGCAATCTAGCCTGACATGGAGACGGCGGATGGAGGATTGTATGAGGTTATGGCGGCCATGGAGGTAGTTGGCGAAGTGAAGAAGATGAAGATGAAGTTGAGAGAGTTTGTTAGAGGAGAGAGAAAGTGAAAGTGAACTGAGATAAGAGTTGTGTCAAAATGAAGTTAGTTAGGGATTAAGTAGGTGGTTAGTTAGATGATGAGCTGGCAAGTGGAGTTAGTGAGCTGTCAAAAGATATTTTTGGTGATTATGGAGGGTTATGGCCGAGAGGTGTAAGGTTAAATGGAAGGAAGGGTATTTTCGGTATTTGGTGAAAAGTGAGGATGAATGTGGTCCGCAAGTTGTCCCCATGCATTTCTAAAGGTTCCTCCTTTTTCTCCAAGTGATTGTACTTCCAAAATTGCCCTTAATGAGGCCTCCAGATTTGAATTTGAAGTTGGAGCCAATTTTGCCTCATTTGGAAAGATACTCCATCAATGCCTTAAAGCTGCACCCCTTTGCCTTTAATTTATTCTGCACAGCAGACTCTGAAAAGTAGCTGACATTTCCGTACATTGTGCAGTCTGGCTCTTGTGCTTGCTGTCAGATGGGCTTTAGCTTCCAGATGTAACTCTGCGTCCACAAGCAGATGTAAATTTACTACCAGATGCAAATCCACTTCCGGATGTGAGCCTGCTTCCTGATGTGAGTTCACTTCCGGATGCACATCCCCTTCCGGATGCACATCCACTTCCGGATGTGAATGTGATCTAGCCTTCCTCCTTGCCAACTTATCTCACCAAAGCTCCACCAAGGGTGTGTGGGGCCCACTTGGGACCCCCCTACATGAAAAACCCATCACATAGTCAAAATGACCAAATAACCCTTGGTTTCATAAAATGCAAGTAATAAGGCTATTATTCTTCAAATATTTACACATAAGCATGCGCATGAAAATATACCAATAATGGTAAAATATAACAAATAAACCATACTAATTAAGCTCAAATGCACATGCTTAAAGGTATGAAATTTGGTCCAATCAGCTTCTCCGTAGATAGAAGTGTCCTGGATTTATATTACGAAAAAAAAATATCTACCAATAACACAAGAAAAGTAGAGCAAATATTGTCATTATTATTCTATCCAAATCATCATAAGGTAAAAAGTTACTATTGAGGAATATAATCATTTCTACCATTACCAACCGCTTCTACTACTATATTTGTTCTCTTAACCTCTCTTTAACTTCTACTTCTACCATTATCATAAACCTTTATCCTCACTCTCCATCTCTTGCTTGTTACTTTATACTCCCTCCGGTCCTATTTATAAGTCGCCAACAGCCCATATTGTACATAACAAGGAATGACAGTTAATGGCGGTTACATCAATAAATTGGTCTTGTTTTATTTTTCATTTCTATCTTTGACCCTCCTCACAACTTTTTCACTTTGGGCCACTATCAATCACCTGCATATGCCTACACATGTTTTTTATTTTCTCTCTCCTCTCAATCTCATCTTCCAATGTCATTTCCCAACACCCAACATGATGAGGGGGTTTTTGAGTGGTTGAGTCATAATGAGACAAGGAAAAGTGAAGTGGAGTAAAAGATCTCTTTTTTCAATGACAAGAGTATATTATAATAAATGAGTTAGTTAGTGGTAGTTGGTGATTTATATTAAGGACCAAAATTTAGAGGCGGTTGACGACTTATAAATAGGACCGGAGGGAGTAGTTCTTTAAGCATATTAATTTCATTAGTCATTGATATAAAAATTGGCTCTTCTTTATCACTTTTGATTTTTTATATGAACGATATTGTTGTTTCAAAATCAAACATATTGAAAAGGCCTTCTCCCCTTTCTTTTTCCTAGTGTCACCAACCTATAATGCTATAGGAACTTTTAATTATGAAGCAAGATTGAAGGAGTTTTATCTCTGTAACCGTGTCTTGTGCTTTGCACATTGTCACAGTTTTATAATTACATGATGATTAAGTTGCATTCTGTTTCTTTGGTTAGTGGTGTACTTGGGTACTTCTGAAATGAAATATTTCTTCTAAATTTCACATATTTTGTGAAGAAATAAGGTGACTCATTATTCTTGAATCTTCACCACTCTGAACTGAGAGATTCAATGTTGTCATAACACATTGATTGTGTTATGCGAATATGCCGGAGCATTGTTGGGATTTGATAACTATGCCTCTTTTTTTAAATGGGATCGCAACTGGTGGTGGTTTAGTTGGTAACAAGATGTTGTGTTTGAGTTTATTGTTAGTCTTTGATGTTGTGTACCTGGGGTACTTATTTTGTTGCATTTTTCAGATATCTGTGGATTTCTTATGGTTGTGTGCGAGACTACCATGGACGACGAAAGATCTTTGTACGGTAGGGAGGTCACAACTATTCTTGAAGATATGGTGTACTTTCTGTTGGGTTAGTATCTTTGTGTGATACAATTGTTTTGAAACAGCACCATCAAAGGTTGTTTAACATATATTTGAGTAGGGAAACTAATGTTTTGTCCTGTGTTATGAAAGGTGACTATGCTGACAGGGCCATGGAGATGTACAACAGTTTAGAATTGGAAGGAGATGTATTCGTTGTGATACAACTGGCTAGGGTGTTTGAGTCGAGAAGGTTTATTGTTATTTCCATTTTTTTCGAATGAAATATTTTCTCTTGTATTGTTAGTGTGTTAATTTTATTAGTTTATATTAGGTGGTCAGCTTGTTGTTTCGTATCAGAATGCAACCAGGGTCTTCTACAACTCCAAATGCCCTGCGTTGAAAGAACAAAGGAAGCACATGTTGAGTTGTGTAACTCCAATGGACCTAATCTCGTCAGTTCCTATTCTGTAGACTTGGTTGATTGCCGTTTGTTGTGCCAGAAGTCTGTTTGTATTTTGATTATGTATTTCCAGTCTGTTGTTTAGTTTTTTTTTCTAAGGAAGTCTGTTGTTTACTTGATGTCGTTGTAATGTGTTGTTTTGTAGTTTTTGTTTGCAAGTTTTAAGCTTGTTGTAGTGTTATTGTTGTATTGAATAAGGCACAAGTTAATGGCAATTTTCAGTGTTTTTATAAACTTGTCCTTATTTTATAATAACAAAGTCTATAATGTAGAATGTGGTTGGTGAGTTGTTACTATATTAACTATTGTTTTTTCTAAGCAGGGTATTAGTTATGGTGGATCAATTTTATTTTTCTGAAAAATAGTTTGACACAAGCATTCTAGTGATATGCATAACAAGTAATTGATTTTCCGTTGATGTAAAAAATTTCGATTAAAGTTGTGTAATATGTGTTTCTGGCCCAATTAAGTAATAATAAAATAACATTTAGGGTTTCTAAAAAGTAATAATCTAGAAGTCAAATGTGTATTGATGAGAAAAGGTACACTAACAATAAAGACAGAGGTGAACAAAGTAATTTTAAAAGTTGAGAGTAGAAGGTAAACATAAAACATCCATGCTGCTTAGTTCCCACCATCATCGTCGCTATAAACTAATCCTAGGTCGTTCCAAAGGTTCGTCGCCGTTGGTATTATATTGTACAAATCATGCCTTTCTATAGTTGTTTTTACTTGTTGCCGGGTGATTTACCTAAATGTCGCCCTAAAGGTCAATCAATATTCAATACAACACCAAACACACTAGTAGCTAGTGGTAGTAAGGGTCTTTTCTCAATCTAGGTAAATTCTTGCAAGTAAAGGTCACAAATGTCACGCAAATTAGTGAAATGTATGAGAGTGATTTTTGATTTTTAACAACTAATTAAACCTAATACAAAGTAGTATAACTGAATGTAAGGAAATATCAAGGTGAGAAGTACCTCCCTCTCCAAAGTACTATGTGCTTGATGGTAATTATGACCTCTTATAATTGTTAATCTTGATATAAACTAATTAAATCCTTGAGACCTCTTGGATCTAAGAAATCTACAAGAGTTTAATTAGCTTAACCAAGCTAATAGCTCTTTGAAACCTTCAAATGTACCTTAGGCAACATTAACTCTAAATCATAGAGCTAAGAAACTCAATCATTCTACAAGAAACACATACAAGCTAATCACTACACATGTCCTCATAGAATTACACAAAATCAAACCCTAGGTTTTCATATACAAAGGTTCAAAGAGAGATCTCAAACTAAAGTGAGGTAGAATACTTGAAAATACAAATACTCTAACCTAGTGATGCTTAATCAAGTAAATCACTAAACAAAAGTTAAATCTAGTTTAAGATCTAAAGAAAGAACTTACACAAGTACATGAGGCCTATTTGATGAACTTAAGCAGAATTCCTTTGGAGAGAGAGGAGAGGAAGCTTAGCCGAAGCTCATGGAGGTGAGAATGAGGAGCTTGCGTGGTGAATCCATGGAGGAATAGAAGGAGGCCGTGAGGTTTTGTGGAAGGGAGAAGAGAGAAGTTGAGAGAAAAATGGATATCGAGAGAAAGTGAAAATGAAGGATGTGGTGATTATGTGACATTTGAGCTTTTATGTGGGTGTTTAACTTTGGGATTATCACCCAAATTAAATGCAAATTAAACTCAAATGTCACTTAAATGAAGGTTTAATGAAGTGGAGATGGAGGCTTAAGCAAAATAATGGTGAGGTGTGTGTGTATAGTGAGAGGCCGTGAGGTGTATGTGTGAAGGAGAGAATGGTATTTTTGGTATTTGGTGAAAATGTATATGAATGGAACCTAAATGAGGTCTAGATGCATCTCCAAAGATTGCTCCTTTTTCTCCTCATGATTGTGCTTCCAAAAATGCCCTTAATGAGGCCTTCAACAACTCCAAATTTGAATTTGAATGTAGAGCCAAAATTACCCCTTTTAGTAATGTTAAAATCCCTTGTTTTTGACAAAAGGGGTAACTTTTGTCTTATGCCTTTGCCTTTCCCTCCAAGCCAATTCCTTGCACTCCAAGCTATCCCAAAGGGTTGTGGGGCCCACGTGGGACCCCCTACATGTAGAAAAGCACAAAATAGTCAAAATGACCAAAATACCCTTGGTTACTCAAAATGCAAGTAATTAGGCTAATATTCTCCAATTAAATCACATAAGCATGCGCAATAAAAATGTCCAAAAATGATCAAATATATCAATTATATCACACTAATTAAGCTCAATTGCACATGCTTAAGTATATAAAAATAGCCCCAATCACCGGGTTCGTTGTGGGATTTGTGGAGCGGGATTGTCGTTTGTTGATCTTGGTTGCCTCATTGTTGGCGTGACCTTCATGTAAACTTGACTGTAGAAGTTCCATATGATTAAGCGATCGTTGGTTGAGTCAATGGAGACTCCAATATAAGGCAAGACATAATCGAATGTCCTTTGTCTATTCACATCAAACCAACAATCATCTCTTCGGGCTAACTCCCACAAGAAATTTGTGAGTCCTTGCCTTTTAATAACTGTGTATATGTGATGGAAGAAGTTGAAATCGTTATGGAAGTTTCTTGTGTGTTTGCCCAAACGTTTCCTCTCTCTATTAAATGGTACCCAGAACTCCCTAAATTTCCATTTTGAAATTGGTAGACGTCGAGAGTTCCTGCCCGAATTTGAATGCCTATCGCCCCACTTCTTCTCCAACCTCAAATGCATCCCACAATTTCATGATAGCAAAAAGGTCTATAATTCATGTACTCGGTGCGCATTATAGATGGTAATGCTTATTTTTAGGCAGTGATATCGGATTGGTTTCTGAGACCTTATCACAGGGGATTGAGGTAAGGTTCAAGTTTCAATGGGTATTGGTTGGGTGATCAATAAATCTGTAATTAGATTGTATTGCGTGGTTAGCGTATATAGTTATTACAGTGTTCATCCTTTATTCTTTCATCATTTTTCTATGAGTGAAGGATGTTGGTTTCGTCAAAATTTCTGCATTTTGTCCCTATGGTCCGGACCAATTCTTTTAATTAATTTAAGTAATAACCTATCAAGTACAACCTAAATAATGTATTATATGTGTACTTGTCAAATGATGATGGTGCCGCTATATTGATTTGAAGGATGACTAGTAGATTGTACAGAGTGGCTGAAAGTTTTGTAATACTGATAAGCTTTGGTTGCAATAGCTATCAAAACTACTGTTGAACCTTATTTAAAGATTTATGTATATTGTAGTTGTGATTTTATTAGATGTATTGATTATTGAATCAGATTCCGACTGTAGAATGTACTGTTTGTACATAATTGTGGTTGATGCTTGGATTTTTTTTTTGGACATGATGGTTTAAAACCTGTCTGTGGTATACATTGTGATAGAGTTTGTTCTTTACAAGTTCACTGACCATCGCCGAAGATGTCTGTTAACCTGTGTTGTGTACTTTAAAGCGTTTGAGTAGAAGATGTTGCATATCTATTTTTGGGGTTAGGTGGATGAATGTGATTTGTTTGGTTACTAGTGATTTGTACCTGAAAGATTTTGATTAAAAGATGTTGCATATCTTTTCTTGGAGTTAGGTGGATGAAGGGGATTGTGTGCTGTATGCTTTTGATTTTTGACAAGATGGTTTGATATGGTGTCTGTGGTATACATAGAGGATGAATTTGGAGGAATACGAGTTTTTTGGGTACCATTTAGAGGATATAGTAACGTATGGTCATTCCTAAAGATTTGGTTGAACTCGTAGACTTTGGCTGCTCTATGTAGGATTGATTTATTTTCATATCTTTGGGGGCCTTCGTTATGTGTAAAAAAAATTAAATATTAGGGTAAATATTTGAAAGCGTTTAAGATTTGTGTAAAAAATTATGTGTAAAAAATTTAAGCCTCATTTTTGGTATTTTTGGTAGGCTAAATGTTAGGGTAAAAAAATCAATTCGTGATGATACTCTTAAAAGTTTAAATATTTTAAAAAGAGTTTAAGATTTGTGTGTAGTGGAGATACAATAGATATTAAGGTTTGATTTGGATGTTGGTGAAGGTAAAAATGGAAAAGTTATGATATGGAAATTTGGATAATTATTTTAGGACTATTATGATGGCTCACAAATATCTGTGACTTAGATGGTATTTCTATAAATTTTAGACAATAAAGATTTGGAGTGAAATAAGTTTATTAGCGAAATTCTGTAGGATAATTTTCTGATGTAAGATTTGGATTTAGATTTGATTTTTGGAGTTGTTGTGATTATGAACACTAAGAACAAGTTGAGTGCTTTGTTTATGGATTTGAGATTTTGAAAATACAGATTTTGAGTAGTTTTTATGCATTTTGTGACTTAAAAAAATATTTTTGAGTTGGGAGGCTTTAGATTGTAGAAATTTATAAGGAAGCTCTAACATTTATGTGTCTATACGTGAGACCCAAGAATAAACATGATTTGAATAATATTTCGAATTGGAGGAAATTTGAGTATTCTAAGCAATGTATTTGAGAGAATAGTGGTTTAATACTGATTTGTGTGTATATCATTTATGGATCCAAAATTTACTTGAGGTCGAGTTAAATTTTATTGGAATTTTTATAAAGTTCATAAAGACTTATTGGATATTTTTATTGGTTGCTAAAGATTCATTAGCTGATTTAGGTATTAGTAAGGAAGTTTGAAATGATTTTCGTACATTATGAAAGTAGTAGGGATTTGAGGGGAGGGGATAAAGATTGCTAAAGATGTTAGAATCTTAAGTTTTGATGAAGACTAAAATATGAAAGAACTAATTGATCACATAGGAAGAACTAGGTTAAAAGTGAATCCTAAGTTAAGTCACAACCGGATGTAGAATTACTTCCGGATGGATTAGAACTAGAGCTCGCGGATGGAATACACATCCCATAGCGGAAGCAAGTGAGACACTAAGTCAGAACCTAGTCTAGGCTGTTAGAGTATTGAACCTTGATGAAGACTAAGTTAGGATTGATTGATTACTTGGGAAGATTTGGGTTAAAACTGAATCCTAAGTTAGGACACAACCGGATGCAAAATCGCTTCCGGAAGATTTAAGAGTAAAATAACGTGACTAACGCTCACGGATGAAGAATACATCCCTCAGCGGAAGTCAATAACATGCTAAGTCAGAACCTAATCTAAGTAAGAATGCTTCCCATAGCAAACACGCTTCCCATAGCATGTATGGCTCTTACTGCACTTGATTATATATATACTACTCTGTTGGACTAACCTTTGTGTGCAGAACTTAGTTTTACTTCCGGATACAAATGAGCTTCCGGATGCAAATACTCTTGGCACTGGGATTCTGAGACTAACACTTGCAGAGCAAGATTGCAGCTTCCGGATGCATGATGATCATCCGTCAGCAAGAGTACAAGAGACAGAACGTACATATGCCCAGTAGTCAGAATGCTTTTGTCAGAGCAGAGTTGTCAGAGTTGCTATTCAGAGATAAAGTAAGTCAACCCTGCTGAGCATTTATGGAGCATTAATGGAGCCAACGGTAACAAGGGTTAAACAGACATATTCAAACGGCATTGTTACCTACCAAGCATGAGGAGTATGAGAAGATGCTATATAAGGAATTACTTCATCATTTATGAAGCACCGAACATAATCTTCAAATAAATCATTCAAGCATTCAAAGCTCATACTACCCAGAAAGCAAGAGAGCACTTATTGTATTCGAGAGTTATTCTCTAGTCTTCTTGTACCTCTTGTATTTAAGTCTCTTCATTTATTAAGAGCATTTATTGTACTTAAGTGAGTAACATTATCTGTTCATTGAGTGAACTAAGTTAGAAAATCCTTTGTTTAAAGGTTGAACCCTTACAAGTAGTAAGGGGGAGCAAGTTAGGTTGTAAGGTTGCAAGTGAGCCCGTAAAACTTGTGGTTGTAAAGGTTGCAGGTGAACCCGTTGTAAAACCTGTGGATTAGTGGAACTCAATCTGGGAGATTGAGAACTGGACGTAGGTCAAGAGTTTGGACCGAACCAGTATAAAAGTGTTGTGCATTTTAATTTTCTAAGTTTTATTTTGTAGCACAATTCACCCCCCCTCTTGTGCATCCTCACTTTCATTTGGTATCAGAGCAGGTCTTTCTGACTTGATTCCAACGAATCTGGAAAGAAAAGATCCAGTGATGGATGCTGATCAGATTCAGAATACTCTTCCTGATGTCTCGATGCCTCCAAATAAACCTCCTGGATTCGATGAGTACAACTATCCATTCTGGAAATTCAGAATGGAGAACTATATTAAGGCTAATGGCCTTCGTATCTGGGATGTCATAGAACGTGGTAATAATATTCCATTGGATAATGAAGGCTTTGAGAAGCCTAGGTCCAGGTTCACCAATGATGACTATTTCAAGGTGGAACTGAATCATAAGGCCATCAACTTCATTCAGTGTGCCTTGAGTTAGAAGGAGTTCTTCAGAATAAGCCACCACAAAACTGCAAAGGAGATGTGGGAGGCTCTTGAGACAGCTCATGCGGGGACCTCAGGTGTCAAGGATAGAAGAGTTGAATTGCTGGTGGAAGAATTCCACAAATTCACGATGCTTCCTGATGAGCCGATCAGAGACCTGGAGCTCAGATTCACTGATTTAACTCTTTTTCGTCGTCTAAAAAGAGCTAAAGCAAATAAAACTAGAATTAAACTACAATAGTTAGCAGCAAGTCCTAGGTCAATTCACAGTTCGGTTTTATCTCTTGCTTAGGTCAATTAATTACAAGTTAAGCAAATTATCAAACAGGTTGTGTGCAGGTTTTGTATGTAAGACTAATTAAAACTAATCTAAACTACAATTAACAGAATCAAAAGTGAATGAGTGAAAGTATGGATGAGATGTACCTCCTTCTCCAAGTACTCCGTGCTTATGTTTAATCGGACTTCATATACTTGTTCTTCTTAATATAAACTAGTTAAATTCTCAAGATCTCTTTAATCAAAGAAGTCTACAAGAGTTTAACTAATTTAATTAAGGCTTAAGCTCTTTCAAGCCAAGAACATACCTAAGCAACATTAGGTACCAAATCTATAGCACTTAAGAAACAAATTCATTCCACAAATGTAAGAGGAGCTAATCGCACACACATACATATATGAAACTACAAGAATTAAGCCTCGGTTTTCATGTCCTTAACAATCAAGAGAGGTTTTCAAGCTAACATAAAGTAGAACACCTAAAACTAGATGTCTAACCTATACACGCCTAATCAAGGTCATACATAGGCAAAAATTTACATCTAGCTTGAAACCTAAAAGAGAAAATTACAAGCATATGAAGCCATAGGTTAAGTCTACAAGCACATTTCCTTGGAGAAGAAGGATAGGCGATCTAGCCTGACATGGAGATGAAGACGGATGAAGGTAGTTGTGAGATTCTGGGCATGGCGGAGGTTGCGAGGTGAAAGAGATGAAGAAAATGAAGATGGAGTTGAGAGAGTTTGTTAGAGGAGAGAGAGAAAGTGAAAGTGAAGTCAGTGAAGTTCAGGTGTGTGTAAGTTAGTTACGTTTTGGGGTTTTATAGTGGTGAGTAGCTTTGGGATTATCGCCCAAAGGGTATTTTTGGTATTTGGTAAAAGTTAGGATGAATGTGGACTAGATCTCATCTCCATGCATTTTCAAAGATTCCTCCTTTTTCCTCAAGTGATTGTGCTTCCCTTTTTGCCCTTAATGAGCCCTCCAGACTTGAATTTGACCTTGGCGCCAATTTTGCCTCATTTGGAAAGATGCTCCCCAAGTAACTTCAAGCTGCAGGGTTGACTTTGCCTTAAATTAACTCTGCACCAAAGACTTCTGAAAAGTAGTTGACATTTCTGATCATTGTGCAGTCTGACTCTTGCACTCGCTGACTGATGGACTTTGGCTTCCGGATACAGGACTTCATACTACAAGCGCGAGCACATTCACTTCCGGATGAGAATCCACTGGATGAGAATCCACTCCCTGATGCAACTCTTTGTCCGCCAGCGCCAGCACGTTTGCTTCCGGATATAAATCCACTTCCGGATGTAAATCCACTTGATGAGAATCCACTCCCTGATGCAACTCTTTGTCCGCCAGCGCCAGCACGTTTGCTTCCGGATGTGAACCTGAGTGCTTGTCATCTAGCCTTCCTTCTTGCCAAGTTATCTCCACTGAAGCTCCACCAAGGGTGTATGGGGCCCACTTGGGACCCCCCTACATAAGGAACACATCACATAGTCAAAATGACCAAAATACCCTTGGTTTCATAAAATGCAAGTAATATGGCTGTTATTCTTCAAATATTTATACATAAGCATGCGCATAAAAATGTACCAATAATGATCAAATATAACAAATAAACCATACTAATTAAGCTCAAATGCACATGCTTAAAGGTATGAAATTTGGTCCAATCAAATCCCCCACACTTAATCTTTGCACTCCGGGCAAAGTCATATAAAAGATTAACTTAATCATTAAGCATAGTGAAGGCAATTGGAATTATCATAGAATACAAGTAGATCTTCTTGAACCTTTCCCTAGAACTTCGCATAGGCCAAATCTAAGAATACAAAGCGAATGCAAGTTTAACAAGCAACTAGGCTTAAGGAGGAGTGCCAATTGAGATTTTCCTCACCGGATAAAGTGTTTAAACTCATTCACTCAAGTTAGGAAAAATGCCTAACTAGGGACTTGTGATCACTCTTTGGCTCAATGCACTTGACCATCACCATAAGCTTGTAATAACTCTAAATTCTCCACCCATTATTATGCATGGCACAACCAAATCTAGGGGACTTTGTGGTTTAAATGGAAGGCTAATAATGAATGGTGAATGATGGAAAATAGTCAATGACCAATGATATAAACAAGTTACCACCACATATGCATGCAATACAATGAATACAATTCCACTAAGCATGCTACATCTCTTTTTTCAAGCACTTTGTGCTTCTCTCAATTTTTCTTTTAACTCAAATGCCTTTGGCATTCATAAGCACTTTGTGCTTTTCTTTCTCTTTTTTTTTACTTAGGCCTTCGGCCTTATATTTTTTTTTCCTTTTCTTTTGCTTTTTCTTGGCCTTTAGCCACCTCTCTTTTCTTCTTTTTCACTCAAGGGCTCTCGGCCTCTTTTATTTCTCACAATGTAGCATGCTTTACACCAGATACAACAATACAAAGCTAATATAAATGCAAGCATATGCTATAGTCACTCATTCAAACATCGGTCAAGGTGATAGAAAAGAATAGTGAATGGCCCAAAGGGTTAAATCAAAGGATAATATTTTTGGTTGGCTTAGTGTTTGGGTCATGAGGGTTTAGAAAGAAACGCCCCTTTCATTTTCAATCATGCCATGCATTGTGATCTTGAACAAGAGCTAGGACAAGTTCTAAGAGGTCAAGTAACTATTGGCCCACTCAATTCGGTTGAAGGCTTCTCACATTTATAGCTTACTCTAATCAGTCACTTCCTCCCTAAGAAAAGTCAAATGAGAAACTTACACCCTCTTTATACCTTAAAAGTGCCCCAAGCAATGCCCTAAGTAGTCATTCCAAAAATTCTACTCACACACTAGAGAACAACTCCATTTGCTTTCAAGAGCCATAATCAAGTCAAATTTTCAAGAAAAATCATGCCAAATAAATCCAAAAACCAAGTGTGAAAGCTTTGAATCAGACCACTTTTAAGCACATAATACACCTCCCCCACACTTAAAGCATACATTGTCCTCAATGGACCAATCAAATCAAGTAGGAAGATGTATTTGAAAGGCAAAGCAGCAAAATAAAAGGCAGGGCAGTTCCAACAAACAAATGGCTCATATGCATGTATTATTAACAAGACTACACTAAACACAACCTAAAATTTTTTTTTTTTTTTTTTTTTTTTTTTCTTTTCATTTTTTTTTACTCACTGACACTCAGGAAGCCTAACTGAATTCAGACTCAAGCTGCTAGGCTTCCGGAAGCAAAAATGCTACCGGAAGTAGAACTGCTATAGGAAGTCACTCTAGGTTCAGATTCTAATCTCACCCCTAGCGGAAGCAAACATGCTACCGGAAGCAAAATTGCTTCCGGATGCATCGACGCTTGTGCACAATGAACTTCATCCCCTAGCGGAAGCAAAGTGAACACAATCTGATCCTAAGTAGCAAAGTCTAAGTGAGAGCTTCCGGAAGCAAAAGCACTTCCGAATGCAAAATCCTCTATTTCCTCAATGACACTTCCTGACACAAATAGGCATCCCCCAGCACTAATGAAATTTTTCATATTTAAACAACCTAACAAACCTAAACAAAATCCTAAATTTAAACATAATCCTAATTTTTTTTTAATTCTAACATCTTCCCCCACACTTAAGAATTTGCAATAAAAGAATAAGTGAGGAAAGGAAAGAAACGACCTTTAGGGAGGCTTGAAATTCTCCTTATACAATTTGAGCAAGTGGCCATTGACCTTGTACACACGGCCATCCTTGAGATTCTTGATCTCAACCATCCCAAAGTCATGAGACTTGAGCACTTCATAAGGTCCTTGCCACTTGTCTTTAAGCTTGCCTCCTCCACAAAATTTGAATCTCACGCGATAGCACAAGACAAGATCTCCCTCCTTGAACTGCTTCCTCAGAATGCCACTATCATGAATGGCCTTAGTCTTCTCTTTCAGGATCCTTGAGTTCTCAAAAGCTTCATTCCTCAGCTCCTCAAGCTCACTCAGAGTCAACTGCCTTTCTTGAGCAGCAGCATCCATATCCTCAATACAAGATTTAACTGCCCAATAAGACTTGTGCTGCAGCTCAACTGGTAGATGACAAGCCTTTCCATATATGAGCCGATAAGGAGACATGCCAATAGGAGTCTTGAATGAAGTCCTATATGCCCAGAGAGCTTCTTCAAGTCTCAAACTCCAATCCTTCCTACTTGGCTTCACAATTCGCTCAAGGATGTTTTTAATTTGCCTATTGCTCACCTCAGCTTCTCCATTGGTTTGGGGATGGTAGGGTGTAGAAACCTTGTGATTCACCCCAAATTGACTGAGCAATGAAGACATAAGCTTGTTACAGAAATGAGACCCTTGATCACTCACCAAAGCCTTAGGAACTCCAAACCGGCAAAAGATATTAGACTTCAAAAATTTCAACACAGCCCTCGCATCATTGGCTCTGGTTGGCACAGCTTCCACCCACCTAGATAGGTAGTCCACTGCCAGCAGAATATATGTGTAGCCGTTAGATGGTGGAAAAGGTCCCATAAAATCTATACCCCAAACATCAAAAGGGTCACAGTATAGCATTGGCACTTGAGGCATCTCTTGTCTCTTCCCCATACTTCCAAACCTTTGGCATTTGTCACAAGACTTGCAATACTCAAATGCGTCTTTAAACAGAGTAGGCCAATAGAAACCGGCCTCCAGAATCTTCCTTGAAGTCTTTTTAGCACCAAAGTGTCCTCCACAAGCTAGTGAATGACAAAACTCTAGGATTGATGGAACTTCTTCATCTTGCACACACTTTCTGATTATTTGATCATTACATAGCCTCCACAAGTGCGGCTCATCCCAAATATAGTAGCTAGCATCCCTCTTCAACTTTTGGACTTGATGCTTGTTCAGAGATGGTGAAGTGACTTCGGCAACAAGGTAGTTCACAAGATGAGCATACCAAGGATCTTTCTTTGCATTTAAGGCACATAATAAGGCATCTGGGAAGATATCACAAATAAGAGAAGAATCATCAACACCTTCCACATCCTTTGGCAAACGGCTCAAATGATCAGCTACCAAGTTCTCTTTTCCAGTTCTGTCTTTGATCTCCAACTCAAATTCTTGTAACAGCAACACCCATCGCAAGAGCCTGGGCTTTGTTTGTGGCTTGGACAGTAAATAACGAACAGCTGCATGATCTGTGAATACAGTTACTTTGGAATGAAGTAAGTATTGCCGAAATTTATCTAGACCGAAGACAATGGCAAATAATTCCTTCTCAGTGGTTGTATAATTCCTTTGGGCTCTATCCAAAGTCTTAGACGCATAAGCAATCACCCTTGGCAAAGAATCATGCCTCTGGCCGAGCATAGCTCCCAACGCTTCGTTGGAAGCATCACATGATAGCTCAAAAGGAAGCTCCCAATTAGGTGCAACCAAGATAGGAGGAGAAATAAGCCTTGACTTCAACTCAACAAAGGCTTCCTTACAAGAATTAGAAAAGTCAAACTCGGCTTCTTTTTGAAGTAGATGAGATAAAGGAGCAGCAATTTGTCTGAAGCCCTTGATAAATCTTCGATAAAATCCCACATGTCCTAAAAAGGACCTCAACTCCTTCAAGCAAGTAGGGAAGGGTAGAGAAGAAATTACCTCAACCTTGGCTTTGTCAACCTGAATGCCCTCCTTTGAGACTAAGTGTCCCAAAACTATTCCCTTGTCCACCATGAAATGGCATTTCTCATAATTGAGCACCAAACCCTTCTCCACACATCTGACCAATGCTTTCTCAAGATTGACCAAGCAAGCATCAAAACTATCTCCATAGAGGGAGAAATCATCCATAAACACCTCTATGCCATCCTCCAGCAAGTCATTAAAAATGCTCATCATACAACGTTGAAAGGTTCCTGGAGCATTGCACAGACCAAAAGGCATTTTTCTATATGCGAAGGTTCCAAATGGGCAAGTAAAGGTTGTTTTCTCTTGGTCCTCTGGTGCTATGGGAACCTGGAAGTACCCGGAGAAACCATCCAGGAAACAATAGTGTGACTTGCCTGCCAGTCTTTCCAACATTTGGTCGATAAATGGCAAGGGAAAGTGGTCTTTTCTCGTGGAGTCATTCAACTTCCTGTAATCAATGCATACCCTCCAAGAATTCTGAACTCGTGTAGGCACTAGCTCATCCTTGTCATTCTTTACCACGGTCAGCCCACTCTTCTTTGGCACCACATGGATGGGACTCACCCATTCACTATCGCTTATCGGGTAGATAATTCCAGCACTTAATAGCTTTTCTACCTCCTTTTTCACAACATCAAGAATTAAGGGATTGAGCCTTCTCTGTGGTTGCCTCACTGGTTTAGCATCGTCAGTAAGCAAGATCCGGTGCATGCAGGTGGTAGGACTCATGCCAGGAAGATCAGCTAGAGTCCACCCAATGGCCCTCTTGTATCTTCTTAATACATCCAGTAACTTCTCTTCCTCAAGAGAAGAAAGAGTAGTAGAGATAATCACCGGCAGCTTCTCATTTTCAATCAAGTAGGCATACTTGAGATTAGGTGGCAAAGGTTTCAGCTCCAGAGTAGGTGGCTCAATAATAGAAGGTACCAAAGTGTGCATCTCAACTTGCAACACTTTAGGCTCATAGAAATCATCATCAAATTGTGGCAGCTCATCAAAGTAATCAGAAAGAGTCATTGGCTGCCTCAGATCTTCACAACAATTCGGCCTCTTAGAGTCTGAGGCCTCAGCACTCTTATTTGAGTCTGCATCACCACTGTCGCTCAGGGTAGAAACATGTGGACCGTCAGCGAGCGCATGCTCTTTCAGATAAAGCTTCTCTCTCAGCTTGTGTAAGCGGCTTCTCCTTAAAACTTCATACTCTTCAATATCAAACCTTTGTGAACTAGACTCCTCAATTTCCTTTGTGAATTCACAACCTCCATCCTTCGTTTGTCCTACAAAAGTGAGCAAACTTCCCTCTTCCAAGGGGTTGTAGCTTGACAAAGAAGATATAGAAGTGCAATCATCATCAAAATTATAGTTCACATACATGGAATCCATGAATTCAGTTACTGTACTTCCTATACTAGATGAATCATTAAAAACATCATGCAAGCATGTATTAGAAATCAATCTAGCACAAGAATCATTACAGCACATATGAGCATCAATTTTATCAAACATGTTCATCTTAAAGGAATTCACATGCTCATCATAAATCACATGCATCAATGAATCAACCACACTCAGCCCTAGGAGAGAATAATCCTCGTGGGGGTGTCTCATGGCTTCTCCTACATCAAATCTTATTATTTGATTCCCCACTTGCATTGTAACAAATCCCCCTTCTAAACTTATCACCATCTTGGCAGTTTTCATAAATGGCCTTCCTAGGATCAAAGAATCATCCATACTAGTGTCACTGGTCATATCTAGTACATAAAAGTCCACGGGGAAAACTAGTTCCCTAACCTTCACTAGAATGTCTTCTATAAAGCCAAAGGGTTTCTTTATGGACCTATCAGCCAGTTGAACTACAACACTGGTTTCACTCAGGTTCTTCAATCCTAGTGCAAAGTAGGTGGCCTTAGGCATGACGTTAATGGCTGCCCCTAAATCAAGAAGTGCTTTCCCAAAACTAAGTTTCCCTATCTGACAAGGGATAGTGAAAGATCCAGGATCTTTGCACTTTGAGGGCAGGTGCCCTTTTAAGAGAGACGAAACATTAGTCCTTAATTGGACCTTGTTACTTACATTACCAACTCTCTTGTTAGTACACAGATCCTTTAAAAACTTCGCACATTTAGGCATTTGTTTCAACAGTACAAGTATAGGTACATTCACTTCAAGCTTAGAGAATAAATTGAGCATTTCCTTTTCTAACTCATCATCATGTTGTTTCTTAACTAAAGTATACGAGTTAGGAAAAGGTAAATATTTAGGGTCAACAGACTTACCTTTAGGAGACTCATCTCCTTGCTGAGTAGGTTGTTCTTGCGAAGAAGATTCTCCAACTTTGCGCTTTCCCTCTGCAATCTCCTTCCTCTTCTCCTCTTGTGAGGTCTCAGCTTCCTCACTCTTCTTAGTCAGACTCTCAGCCTCATCGAGTGGTTTATCAAGAGGAGGACTCAGTACAGCCTCTTCATGCATCTGATCACCAACAAAATCATTCTGGAGGCTAGAGTGACCTCCCTCATTCAACTGACTCTGCTCAGCCTCAAAAGGTAGTTGTGTTTGCTCCTCTTCCTCCTCATATTCATATGCATCACCATATTTCCGTCCACTTCTTAGGTGCATAGAATGAATGTTTTGAGGATTAATCACCACATTAGACGGCAATCCACCTTTCTTTGCTTCCTGCTCAGCTTTTTCATTAAACATTTGAGAAACTAAGGTAGTTACATCTTTCTTTAGACCTTCTCCAAATTTTTCCATTAAACTTGACATCATCTGGTACATAGTATCTTGTTGAGATGTCGAAGAACTAGATGGAGGAGCATGAGCTGGATCATTATTCTTCATAAATGGAGGAGGAACATTAGCTTGTTGATTCGGCCTGTACCTTTGATCATTAGAGTTAGGCCTCCCTTGATATGAACCATAGCCTTGTTGTGAGGGATAGGCATTAGCAGCTTGGTAGTTACCTCCCCCCCACTTAGGCTGTTGCTGTGGCTGGAAAGAGCTGAAATTTGTGGCTTGGTTTGAACCTCCCCCCCACTTAAAGTTCGGGTGGTCCCTCCATCCCGGATTGTACGTGGAAGAGTAAGGATCATATTTGGCTGGAGGCCTAGCATTGTTATACATGGCCGCCACTTCCGCTTGGGATGGACAGTCTGAGGGTAGGTGCATGGACGAGCCACAGTGATCACAGGATGAGGCCACCAAGGCCATAGAATCATCAACACAAGGAGTAGGCTGAACAAAGCGTCCATCCATCCGACTGAGGCTCTCAGTCAGCCTCTCAATAGAGTTGTACAGCTTGTCATCACTACTCACAGAGGCAACCTTTGGCGCAGCACCATACAAAGCATCACGTCCATAAAAATTCTGGTGATTAGAGGCCATGGTTGAAAATAAGTTCCATCCTTCATTGGCTGATAAGTTGAAAAGTGAGCCATTAGAAGCAGCATCCACACTCATCTTGAGCTGTGGCACCAGGCCATCATAAAAGTACTGGACCAAATTGCCTTTGGAGATGTTGTGATTGGGGCACGAGTTCACCAAGGTGTTGAACCGGCTCCAATATTCATAGAATGTCTCCTGAGAGAATTGCTGAACACCTGTGATGTCTTTCCGCAACTTTGATATCTTGGAGAGTGGAAAATAGCGGTCTAAGAACACCTTCTTAAGTTGCTCCCAAGAAAGAGTGGCATAATGAGTAGGCAGGTTCAAGAGCCACTCCTTGGCTTTTCCTTCCAAGGAAAACTGGAACACTCGCAACAGAACGTCATCCAGGTCTGCATTAGGTGGCTTCATGGAGGAACAAGTATGATAGAGGCCAAGGAGGTGTGTGTGAGCATCCTCATGCGGAAAACCTGTAAACTTAGGCAGATGAGCAAGAAGAGATCCTTTGATCTCAAAGTTAGCGGGGTTAGCATAAAAACCTTGTGGTGCAAATGATGCATACGACTGTGTGAATTCACGCATAGGTCTATCATCATCATGTAATTGCCTACCCCCCTCAAAATGATGTTCATCCTCTTGCTCTCTCCTTTCACGTCGCTCACGCTCATGTTCATGTTCTCTTGCCTCTCTCTGATGTTCTCGATGGTCCTCTCTCCTTTCTGCCATAATAAAATGCTGGTCTAGGATTGTGGTATTAGAAGCGACAGATGAATTGTGTGGCTTTGATGTGGATCCTACAGATTGCTTACTAGCTTGCTTCTCGTGCTTTTTCTTTTTCTTAAGGTCTCTAAGAGTCTGATTAATCTCTCTATCCAATGGCACTAGTGATGTGGTAGGGTTCATGCAATTCACTAAGTGCAACTTTATGCAGTGGAAACTAAACAGCCAAGCAATTAGTCTCTGCAAAACAAATCAGCAAGACAAACACCAATACCAGCAGAATATGCAGCAAAATCCAGAAAATCCAGAAAAATGACAGACAAAAACACCAGTAAAAATCACAGCAAAGTCCTACAACTAAAAATCACCTACAACAAAAACTAAGAAAATGTAACTAAAAACCTAAGACAAGAAAGAATTCAACCAAACCGGCAACGGCGCCAATTTGATTTAACTCTTTTTCGTCGTCTAAAAAGAGCTAAAGCAAATAAAACTAGAATTAAACTACAATAGTTAGCAGCAAGTCCTAGGTCAATTCACAGTTCGGTTTTATCTCTTGCTTAGGTCAATTAATTACAAGTTAAGCAAATTATCAAACAGGTTGTGTGCAGGTTTTGTATGTAAGACTAATTAAAACTAATCTAAACTACAACTAACAGAATCAAAAGTGAATGAGTGAAAGTATGGATGAGATGTACCTCCTTCTCCAAGTACTCCGTGCTTATGTTTAATCGGACTTCATATACTTGTTCTTCTTAATATAAACTAGTTAAATTCTCAAGATCTCTTTAATCAAAGAAGTCTACAAGAGTTTAACTAATTTAATTAAGGCTTAAGCTCTTTCAAGCCAAGAACATACCTAAGCAACATTAGGTACCAAATCTATAGCACTTAAGAAACAAATTCATTCCACAAATGTAAGAGGAGCTAATCGCACACACATACATATATGAAACTACAAGAATTAAGCCTCGGTTTTCATGTCCTTAACAATCAAGAGAGGTTTTCAAGCTAACATAAAGTAGAACACCTAAAACTAGATGTCTAACCTATACACGCCTAATCAAGGTCATACATAGGCAAAAATTTACATCTAGCTTGAAACCTAAAAGAGAAAATTACAAGCATATGAAGCCATAGGTTAAGTCTACAAGCACATTTCCTTGGAGAAGAAGGATAGGCGATCTAGCCTGACATGGAGATGAAGGCGGATGAAGGTAGTTGTGAGATTCTGGGCATGGCGGAGGTTGCGAGGTGAAAGAGATGAAGAAAATGAAGATGGAGTTGAGAGAGTTTGTTAGAGGAGAGAGAGAAAGTGAAAGTGAAGTCAGTGAAGTTCAGGTGTGTGTAAGTTAGTTACGTTTTGGGGTTTTATAGTGGTGAGTAGCTTTGGGATTATCGCCCAAAGGGTATTTTTGGTATTTGGTAAAAGTTAGGATGAATGTGGACTAGATCTCATCTCCATGCATTTTCAAAGATTCCTCCTTTTTCCTCAAGTGATTGTGCTTCCCTTTTTGCCCTTAATGAGCCCTCCAGACTTGAATTTGACCTTGGCGCCAATTTTGCCTCATTTGGAAAGATGCTCCCCAAGTAACTTCAAGCTGCAGGGTTGACTTTGCCTTAAATTAACTCTGCACCAAAGACTTCTGAAAAGTAGTTGACATTTCTGATCATTGTGCAGTCTGACTCTTGCACTCGCTGACTGATGGACTTTGGCTTCCGGATACAGGACTTCATACTACAAGCGCAAGCACATTCACTTCCGGATGAGAATCCACTGGATGAGAATCCACTCCCTGATGCAACTCTTTGTCCGCCAGCGCCAGCACGTTTGCTTCCGGATATAAATCCACTTCCGGATGTAAATCCACTTGATGAGAATCCACTCCCTGATGCAACTCTTTGTCCGCCAGCGCCAGCACGTTTGCTTCCGGATGTGAACCTGAGTGCTTGTCATCTAGCCTTCCTTCTTGCCAAGTTATCTCCACTGAAGCTCCACCAAGGGTGTATGGGGCCCACTTGGGACCCCCCTACATAAGGAACACATCACATAGTCAAAATGACCAAAATACCCTTGGTTTCATAAAATGCAAGTAATATGGCTGTTATTCTTCAAATATTTATACATAAGCATGCGCATAAAAATGTACCAATAATGATCAAATATAACAAATAAACCATACTAATTAAGCTCAAATGCACATGCTTAAAGGTATGAAATTTGGTCCAATCATTCACTCACCTTATAAACAACCTTGCCTCATTGGGAAAAACCATCCCAGAGAAGGAGCAAGTAAATAAGATTCTCAAAGTATTGAAAGGTGATTGGCTTACAAAAGTTACTGTCTTGCAGGAAGTACAGGGAGAATCAACCAGATCTATCACTGCTCTATTCGGTTCCCTGGTTGAATATGAGCCAACTCTGATAACACAAAGAGCTCCCCAAGCAGCCACAAAAGCTAAGAACCTTGCTCTAATGGCTCCCAGCAAAGAAAAGGATGATGATGATGAGGAAGATATTGATGATGAAGAAATGGCCATGATGGTGAAAATATTCAAAAAATTCTTCAAGAAGAAAGGAGGATTCCAGAGAGGAGAATCAAGCTATAAGAAAGAAAAGACTCCTGTCTGCTTTGAATATAAGAAGTCTGGTCATTTCAAGGATGAGTGCCCAAGCCTGCAAAGATTCAAGGGAAAGGACAAGAGGAAGGTCTTCATGTCCTCTATCTGGGTCAACAGTTCCGATGACGAAGCTAGAGATGAGGAAGAGCTTGCAAATCTCTGTCTTGTTGCTAGGGAAGATGGTACAGAAGAAACTCTCTCAGATTTTGAATCTGTCCATGGTGACGAGGTAAGCCTTACTGAACTTCAAGAAGCTTACAACGATATTCATAGAGAGTTTTTTCGACTATGCAAGGCATACAAGGTTTTAAGAATGAAAAACGAATCACTTGAATTCTCTGTGAACTCACTGAGTGATGAGCTAGCGGAAGCCAAGAAGCTTCCGGTAGCGGATGCCAAGGGAAATCCCCAAGTGGAACCCAATGCCTCAGCCTCAGAGAGCTGCACCAACTGCAGCAAGATCTCTAGTGAAAAAGATAGACTATACAATGCCTTACAAAAGTTCACCCATGGTTCTGAAATGCTTAATGTTATTTTAATGAACCAAAGGGCCTATAGGGATAAGACAGGGTTAGGCTATAAGCACAAAGAGAAAAGGTGGGTGGAACCTAAAGTGAAACCCTATTTAAAATTCTTTCACAAAGCCTCTAGTCATACGTCTACACCCTTCAGTTTCTGTAACTATTGTAACAGGAAGGGACACTCCACGTCCACCTGTAATGCTAAAAGGCATGGAACCAAGCACTCACAAGTGGGTTCCAAAAGAAACTAAACTGCCTAAGGACTTTCCAAGGCAAGACACTAATGGTGTACGTAGGTCTAGGACTTGGAAACCTATTCCAAAGGAAATCCATCCGCCTAGAGCCCACTCAAGGCCAGAGGCACTAGTCATTCACAAACCCAAGGTTAACACTGGACCAAGGGTTCCGGGCGCTAATGATAAAGGACCCAATAAAGGTTGGGTACCTAAGATTGTCTGATCCATGCAGGTCTGTCTCAAGGCATCCAAGAACCGAAAATGGTACATTGATAGCGGATGCTCGAGACACATGACAGCGGATAGGGACAAGTTCAAATCACTGGTGATTAAAGATGGAGCCAAAGTGAACTTTGAAGGAAATCAAAGTGGAAAGATCACTGGTGTTGGTGAAGTTGGTCCTATCCAGGACGTCTACCTGGTAGATGGTCTCTGCCATAACCTGCTGAGCGTGAGTCAGAGCACGGACAAAGGAAATTGGGTAATCTTTGACTCACATGAATGTCTTACAGTTGATAAAAATGATCTGGACATAGATAAAACCAGTCTTGAATGCAAGCTTAAGGCCAATAGGAATGGAAATTTATATACCCTAGATTTATGCCAGCAATTAACTGAAAAATGCTTAATCACTAGTGATGAAAATAGTTGGTTATGGCATAAACGGCTAGCACATGTAAATTTTACACAGTTGGATATGCTTATCAAAAAGGAGCTAGCCCTAGGGATTCCATCTTTTAGAGTAAAGCATGATTATATCTGTGAATCCTGCCAACGAGGGAAGCAAACTAAGTCCTCGTTTAAAACCAAGAAGAAAGTCTCCACTAGCAGGCCCCTAGAACTAATCCATATGGAAACTAACTATCCATTCTGGAAATTCCGAATTGAGACCTACATCAAGTCCAGCGACATCCGCCTCTGGGATGTGATTGAACATGGGAATCACACCCCTCTAGATGATGAAGGTTTTGCAAAGCAGCGATCCAGATATACAAATGAGGACTATGCTCTAGTACAGCTAAACTACAGGGCCATGCACTACATTCAATGCGCCCTTAGTCCTAAGGAATTCCATAGGATCAGCCACCACAAAACAGCTAAGGATATGTGGGAGGCTCTTGAGGCTGCTCACTCAGGAACCAAAGGAGTGAAGGCAAGACGGGTTGAGATGCTGGTCGAAGAGTTCCACAAATTTGCCATGATTAGTCCAACTGAGCCGATCAGAGAGCTGGAGCTCAGGTTCACTCATCTTATCAACAACTTGGCCTACCTGGGTAAAGACATTCCTGAAGAAGAACAAGTTAGCAAGATCTTAAAAGTCTTGAAAGGTGATTGGATCACCAAAGTTACCATCTTGCAGGAAGTCCAAGGAGAGTCAACCAGCTCTATCACTGCCCTGTTTGGGTCACTGGCTGAATATGAACCAACACTGCTGGCTCAGAGAGCTCCTCAAGCCTCATCTAAAACAAAGAATCTTGCCCTTGTTGCTCCCAGCAAGGAGAAGATTGATGATAATGATGATGATGAGGATGATGAGGAGGACATCGATGATGAGGAGATGACTATGATGGTGAGAAAGTTTAGAAAGTTCTTCAAGAAGAAAGGAGGCTTTCAGAAAGGTGATTCCAGCCAGAGGAAAGGTTATAAGAAGGAAAGGGCCCCAGTGTGCTTTGAGTGTAAGAAGCCTGGCCACTTCAAAGCTGAATGCCCAAGCTTGCAAAGATCAAAAGGGAAGGATAAAAGGAAAGCCTTTGTATCCTCTATATGGGTAAACAGTTCGGATGAGGAAGCTAGCGATGAGGAGGAGATTGCTAACCTCTGCCTTGTTGCCAGAGAAGATGGTGAGGAGGAACCCTCAGACTCAGCGCCCATCCAGGACGATAATGAGGTAACTTTTCTTGAGTTACAAGAAGCATATAATGTTGTTCATGAAGAATTTGTTCGCTTATGTAAAGCTTATAAAGTGTTGAAAACTAAAAAGGAATCACTTGAGTCCAAGGTGGACTCACTGAGTGAAGAGCTAGCGGAAGCCAGAAAGCTTCCGATAGCAGATGGCAAGGGATCTCCCCAAGAGGAACCCAAGGCCACAACACTAGAAGGCTGCCCTAACTGCAGCAAGATCTCTACTGAAAGAGATAGACTGCAAAATGCCCTGCAGAAGTTTACTAATGGTTCTGAAATGTTGAATGTTATTTTGATGAACCAGAGGGCATATAGGGATAAAACTGGATTAGGGTATAAGCATAAGGGTAAAAAGTGGGTGGAGCCCAAAGTGAAACCATACTTAAAATTCTTCCACAAAGCTACTAGTCACAGCTCCACACCCTTTAGCTTCTGCAACTATTGCAACAAGAAGGGACACTCCACGTCCACTTGCAATGCAAAGAAGCATGGAGTAAATAGTTCCTATAAGTGGGTTCCAAAAGGAACCAGGGTAAATGAAGATCCTCCAAAGAGAGAAACTAAGGGAGGACAAGGGTCTAGAACTTGGAAACATATTCCAAGGGAAGTCCGTCAGCCTAGAGCCTCCACAAGGCCAGAGGCACAACACAATCACAAACCCAAGGTCAACACTGGACCGAGGGGTATGAAGACTAATGATAAAGGTGAAATTCGTGGCTGTCACCCAAGAGGGGGGGGGTGAATTGGGTGAGGGAATAAAAACTTAAACTCTTTTCGAAAGACTGCTTGTGCTCGGTGATGATGATAATAAATAATGCTATGCACAAGTCAGTATGCTATGTGATGCAAAATAGAATGATCAAGTATAAGTATATGCACACATAAATTTATCCTGGTTCGGTCACCCAGACCTACATCCAGTCCCCAGGCTACACCTGAGATTTTCAATCCACTATTCTTGTTTAAACCGGGCACAAGAGAAGCCTTTACACTTTAGGTTTTACGAGCACGGGTTCACCTAACAACCCACAGGTTTTACAACGGGTTCACCTGCAAACCTTACCGCAAGTTTTACGGGATCACTTGCAACCTTACAAACGCAAGTTTTACGGGCTAACTTGCAACCTATGGAGATTTAGAAAACCTTCTAAATGCTCCCCCTTACAAAATGTAAGATTACAATTATGTTCACTCTATGAACTGATTTTGTTAAACACTTAAGCTCAAAACTAACTCTCTCAAAGAGTGGATGATGTTACTCACTTAAGTACAAATGAATCACTCTCTAAGAATATTACATATCAAAGTCCGAGAGTAGAAGATGAGAGGAATGTAGAATAGTGTTTTTCAGATAATAGCCCTGTTCTCTCTCTCTTTTTCAAGCCCCCCCTTCAGAAATGAAGAACATCCCTTTTATACCAGTCTCTGAATATCTAGCCGTTGGAGAGGCAATAAGATCGTTTGATTATAGACGTTGGGGCCTTGTTTACGTTGTCCTCATTAATGCACAGCAGGGTTGACTTTGCTTTATCTGAAAAGGTGCTCTGACCATGCTGTTCTGTCAACACTGTTCTGACAATACTATTCTGACAAAAGTCGTTCTGACATCTGAACACTTTGTACGGTCCGACTCTTGCTTGCTGTCAGAGAGGACTTCGTTCCTCAAGCATAAGTCCAGGATGTTAAGAGACTCACTATTGGAAGCTCTCTTGCTATCTGAAGCTCGTGGACTCTAACATTTTGCTTGCTATCACATAGAGGAACTTTGTCTTCCAAGCACTTGTCCATGAATGATAAGAGTGCTTTGCTATTGGATCCTCTCTTGCTATCAGAAGCTCTCTTATGGACTCTGACTCTTGTGGGCAGTATGAGCTTTGACACCTTGAGTGAATCTTCAGATTATGTTCTCATACTCCTCATGCTTGGTAGGTAACAATGTTGTTTGAATGTGTCTGTTATCCTCTTGTTACCGTTGGAAGGAACATCTTCTTAAATGCTCAGCAGGGTTGACTTGCTTTATCTCTGAAAAGTAGTCCTGACACCTCTGCTCTGACAAAGCATTCTGACTTCCGAGTATGTGACATTTACTCTTGTACTCTTGCTGACGGATGATCATCGTTCATCCGGAAGTGGCAATCTTGCTCTGCAAGTGTTAATCTCTGAAATCCAATGCCAAGAGTCTTTGCATCCGGAAGCTCAGTTGCATCCGGAAGTGTGATTAAGTTCTGCACATACTGGTTAGTCCAACATAGCAATATATATAATCAGATATAGTAAAACTATACATGTTGTGGGAAGTTTGCTATGGGAAGTAGTCTTACTTAGACTATGTTCTGACTTAGTGTAATGTCTACTGACTCTAAGGGATCTCTATTCCAATAGTCAGCTTAAGTCTCGTTAGTTTACTCTAAGTCTTCCTAAGTGACTCAGTGTGTCATTTGTTCATGCTATGTATATTAAGTCAACACATAATCACATGAAGTGGGAGTTTACTTAGTCTAGGATGTATCCGGAAGCACTTCTCCATCCGGAAGTGAATTCACTTGATGAGGGATTTAGTTCACCATGACTTGCTCTCGCTTAGTCTATTTCATTCCACCACTCAGCGCTAGTCACTGAGCTATCGGAAGCACTTTTACTTGACGTGGTGAATTCACTGACGCTTAGGGTGAAATCTATTCTATCAGTCTGCGCCAGTCAAGATCTAATAGGAAGCAACTTCACTTGATGTTGCATTTCTGCTGACGCTCGGGGTTATATCTAGTCTATCAACCTGCGCCAGTCTAAATCTAATAGGAAGTGCTTTCACTTGGCGAAGTAGACTTACTGACGCTTGGGGTAATAACTATTCTATTGCTCTGCGCCAGTCTAAGTCTAACAGGAAGCGCTTTCACTTGGGGAAGTAGACTCACTGACGCTTGGGGTAATATCTATTCTGTCGCTCTGCGCCAGTCTAATTCTAACAGGAAGCGCTTTCACTTGGGGAAGTAGACTCACTGTCGCTTGGAGTAATATCTATTCTATCGCTCTGCGCCAGTCTAAGTCTAACAGGAAGCAACTTCGCTCCCGATTGAACCATAGCTTAGTCTTAGGGTTTGTGCACCTAAAGTTCATGGACTAAGTTAAATCCCTAGTGATTTACTCGCTGCCGCTGGGGGATGACACATTTATCCGCGTGCGCGAGTCCTAGTCTATTCGGAAGTGATTCCGCATCCGTGAGCGCTAGTCTTGATTCATTCGGAAGTGAATCTGCATCCGGTTGTGACTCTAGTGCTAATACTTCTGGAAATGATCTTGCATTCACAAGTAATCCTTCCTAAGTGTTAATTATGTTCTTTTAAGTACTAGACCATATCATACCTAAGTCACCATCAAAACTTAAGATTCTAACATTCTCCCCCTTTTTGATGATGACAAACCCATAGATGACTAGAGAACATAATTAAACTTAGATCACTTCCAGAGCTATATTTCATTCCCAGTTCTCTCCCCAGATATCTTATCTTTCAGCTCTAGACTTCTCATGTCTCATCTCTAGACATCTCGTGTCTCATTTCTCTCCCCCTTTTGGCTTCATCAAAATTCAACAAGTGCAAGCTAGCCTTAGGGATGGGGATACTTTTATCGTTCTCCTAGGAATGGGCTTTCTACCTAATATTTCTCCCTATGTATCGCTAATAAAGATTTGTTCTAGACTATTCAATACAATGTACGAGAATTAACAAGGAACAGCAATAATGGCTCATGATCCTAAATGATTGTATTCTCCCTAAACACTATGTAGGATAGTTAAACATGTTTTTCAAAGGAGATATTGATACATCAAATCTAATCATAATTAAATTAAGATCAAAACATACAAAACAGTTTTCTTTTTGAAGGTGAAAATTCTTTCCAAATGTAATTTTGATCCTCTCGAATTGATTAACATGATATCAAAAATAATTTTGATGTGTTTAAAAATGATGATTATGATATCAAATGAAATATGTGATTTTAAATTCAAATGAGATGAAATCTGATACCTAATGAAATCAAATGAGATCTGAGTTTGAACTTGTGGTATCAAAGAAAATGATTGAATGCCAAATGAAATTTGTGATACCATATGAAATGAAATCAAATCAAATGAAATTTGTGTTTTTAAAAGTGCCAAAAATAATTTCCAAACAAATTGCATCACAGCATCTTAAGAGTTTATTATCGATGACAGCATGTGACTCTCTATTTCAAGGGATCATTAACAGGTAATGTCCACTTACTTCTCTTCTATATTAAGATTAATCATCATTAAATCAAGAAAGGAAGCATATAAGAGAGGTATGTTATCAATTACTTTCCAGCATGTCATTTAGAGGATACAGATGTGTGAGCTAGGATGATTTTCTAAGACAGTGAATGATTTTGAAGTCAATGCAGATTGAGAGAAACATCCTAAGTTGACACCCTTACCAATGCCATGTATGCATCATATGTAAGAGATGGTAAGGTGTAGATGTTACCACAGATGAGGGGTACTCATACTCTATTAGACTCAGGAATCTGAATCATACGCAGATAAGCATGCTTCCTGACATCTTCAAGAGGTGTGCTATCTCAAGTGGAAACCCCTAGCGCAAGTGCTTTGATGATTCGCTTCGGCAAGCTGAGCTACAACCACAAGCAGACATGACTGGGCAGTCACTCTACTCTTCCCATGGTTCAATAGTTGGCCTGCTATCGAAGGCGCTGATTGTTGTGAAAGCAACCTTGCTCAAACTTGATGATTGGTCCTGCATATGCTTGAGGAAACAAATGCTTTCTGATGGTCAGTGAAAGAACTTAAGATTTAACATTGAAGACCATCCTCAGGACATTCAAGTCAATCTGTGTTAATCAGCACAAGCTAATAATTTTAAGAAATCATGCTTGCTAATTGGTTTAAGAAAATATGAGCAATGATTATGTGAAAACTAATTTTGAAATTATCTATACCTTCACATAGTTTCACTATCAAGACATGAACTCTATTTATACTCTCATGGATAAATATCAATGTGATAGTACAGAGAATATTAAACAGGTGGCATATTTTCAGAGTTTCATAAGCAAGTATAGTTCAATACATATGCCTCAAGGATGTTCATGTTAGATCATGAAGACATGTGAATTAATAACATAATGAGATTTTGAAAAAGAGAATCTTCATCCTCACAAAATAATTTGATTAGGATTGAATTCGTTTTACAAAAACAACCAAATTTCAGCATATGTTTACGAGAATAATTTCCAAATTTTAGCTCAAGTTCTTCTAGATATGCTCAGTGTGATCTCATTGTTCTTAGGACATCAACAAGCTTGAAATTAATACAGATTATAGCATGCTTGTGATACTATGCCATGTTTTACAGATCTAGCAGAGTTTAATTCAAGGCATTTCCTAAGATTTCTAATGCATGTCAGACAAGAGAGAGACTATCCATTTAATTTCACAACAGAATATGTAAGGGATAGAAATGCTCATGTGTATTGGCGAGAGTTTCTCAGGTTTGGTATAGCCATTCCACACATCTTGATAAGAGACATTTTCGTTGCCATTCTCTCTTGGTTATATTCATTGTTCAAGCTTCAATAATCTGTGTCAACATTCTTAAACCACAAACTTGAACTGAGATCATTAGTAGATTGAGAACTTAAAGATGTAATTAAGAGGGATGTATTGTTCTCGAAATCATAGCTGCTTATGCATTGAAAACGTTGATGCAAGAGATACCACATGAAATGGAAAATCAGAAATAACTTTTGAGTGCTATCATGAGGTATAGTTGTCATGCAAGTTTGAAGAGGATCAGAATCTATTTTTGAAAGTTTGCATTTCAGAAGGATCTTTCAAAACTCAGGGTGAATGCATAAACTATTTTCTTTCATGACTATATGCACAAGGATATACAAGGTTTTTGATCAAGATAGTCATGGACAGCATGTAGATTATGAACATTACTTATTTCTTCAGCCCCTTTTTTTTTATGATGAATATAATGTTCACATCTTAGGATGCTTAATGTAAAATCTCAATAAGTCCATCTAACATTAGCATAGGAGATTTTACTATCAAATGCTTCGTTCCTAAGTGATCCCTTGCTTACCCAAGGAGATCTTCTATACTTATCCTTGGTTCGAAGCACTTTCTTCTGAGAGGTAGGATTCAAGAGCCTTTTCAATGATGATCAAGGAATCCACTCTCTCTTGTTCTTCTCAGGATAATTGAATGGAACTTTGTGATAGCTCATCCTTGAGACAGAACCATTGTCCCTTGTGGTGGCCGACAGCTTCTTATGATTGTACCAGTGGGTTTCAGCAGTTGCATCACCACGAGTTCTCTTCTCTGGGATAAGAGGAACTCTTGATTTTTCCTGCACAAGTAAGGCACTAGGAGGATGTTTTGGTACCCATTTGTACTTGGGTCCTACATGGTTAGCACTGGACCTTACTTGTCCTTTAGGAATCCATACAAACTTATTTCTCACATTTGAATTTCTTCTAAGACTGCATGTGTGAGAAATATGTCCTAATCTACCACAATAATGACAGATAATGGAATGATAATCAAAATGAGGCTTCCTATCATTATCATGATTAGTTTTCTTTAGAAAAGCTTTTTGTTCCTTTGAAATTTCAGTTTCTTTTGAAGGCTTTTCTTTTTCCTTCAACACGTGTTTACAATCAAAACATTTTTCAAGACATGTTGAAGTTTTCCCTACCGATAGTGGGCTAGCTATCGGAACCACTAGTTCTTTAAAAGAACCCTCGGAAACTTTAGATGTAGAAGAAGAAATTAGTTTTTCAAGTTTCCTATCTTTTTCTTTTAAGCCTAGAAGTTCTTTTGCAAGTTTACAATATTCAGTATATAACTCATTGTATGCATCTTGCAAATCAGAGAGTTCAATTTCAGATCCAGATACCTCACTTTCTGAATCTTCTAGGCAGAGATGGATACTCTCTTCACTGAAGTCTGCTTCCTCAATATCAGCTTCCAGAAGCTCATCAGTAGATGATCCACACAGAGCACGAGTTGAGCTTTGGACAGCTGTGCTTTCAAGAGATGGGTTAGAAGCATATATCACATCAAGAGTATTCCAAATATCTCTAGCACTAGAGCAATGTTTGATTTTCTGGAAATCATTTTCAGTTAAGCCTTTGTATAAAATTTGCATTGCTCTAATGTTTAAGGAAAACAAATTTTTCTCCCTTTCAGTCCAGTTTCCTCTTGGTTTGAAATCAAAATCATTTTCAAAAATATCCCACATTTTCAAACTAGTGGATTTTATAAAACTTTCCATTCTTACTTTCCACCAACAAAAATCAATATTTTCTAACACAGGTGGAATGGTATGATCAAAGCCTTTGGAAAACATTTTTACCCAAATCAGCCAAGGTCTTTGCACTTGAGATCGTTTGATCCTTTAAACAAGTGACCTGCTCTGATACCAAATGAAATTCGTGGCTGTCACCCAAGAGGGGGGGGGTGAATTGGGTGAGGGAATAAAAACTTAAACTCTTTTCGAAAGACTGCTTGTGCTCGGTGATGATGATAATAAATAATGCTATGCACAAGTCAGTATGCTATGTGATGCAAAATAGAATGATCAAGTATAAGTATATGCACACATAAATTTATCCTGGTTCGGTCACCCAGACCTACATCCAGTCCCCAGGCTACACCTGAGATTTTCAATCCACTATTCTTGTTTAAACCGGGCACAAGAGAAGCCTTTACACTTTAGGTTTTACGAGCACGGGTTCACCTAACAACCCACAGGTTTTACAACGGGTTCACCTGCAAACCTTACCGCAAGTTTTACGGGATCACTTGCAACCTTACAAACGCAAGTTTTACGGGCTAACTTGCAACCTATGGAGATTTAGAAAACCTTCTAAATGCTCCCCCTTACAAAATGTAAGATTACAATTATGTTCACTCTATGAACTGATTTTGTTAAACACTTAAGCTCAAAACTAACTCTCTCAAAGAGTGGATGATGTTACTCACTTAAGTACAAATGAATCACTCTCTAAGAATATTACATATCAAAGTCCGAGAGTAGAAGATGAGAGGAATGTAGAATAGTGTTTTTCAGATAATAGCCCTGTTCTCTCTCTCTTTTTCAAGCCCCCCCTTCAGAAATGAAGAACATCCCTTTTATACCAGTCTCTGAATATCTAGCCGTTGGAGAGGCAATAAGATCGTTTGATTATAGACGTTGGGGCCTTGTTTACGTTGTCCTCATTAATGCACAGCAGGGTTGACTTTGCTTTATCTGAAAAGGTGCTCTGACCATGCTGTTCTGTCAACACTGTTCTGACAATACTATTCTGACAAAAGTCGTTCTGACATCTGAACACTTTGTACGGTCCGACTCTTGCTTGCTGTCAGAGAGGACTTCGTTCCTCAAGCATAAGTCCAGGATGTTAAGAGACTCACTATCGGAAGCTCTCTTGCTATCTGAAGCTCGTGGACTCTAACATTTTGCTTGCTATCACATAGAGGAACTTTGTCTTCCAAGCACTTGTCCATGAATGATAAGAGTGCTTTGCTATTGGATCCTCTCTTGCTATCAGAAGCTCTCTTATGGACTCTGACTCTTGTGGGCAGTATGAGCTTTGACACCTTGAGTGAATCTTCAGATTATGTTCTCATACTCCTCATGCTTGGTAGGTAACAATGTTGTTTGAATGTGTCTGTTATCCTCTTGTTACCGTTGGAAGGAACATCTTCTTAAATGCTCAGCAGGGTTGACTTGCTTTATCTCTGAAAAGTAGTCCTGACACCTCTGCTCTGACAAAGCATTCTGACTTCCGAGTATGTGACATTTACTCTTGTACTCTTGCTGACGGATGATCATCGTTCATCCGGAAGTGGCAATCTTGCTCTGCAAGTGTTAATCTCTGAAATCCAATGCCAAGAGTCTTTGCATCCGGAAGCTCAGTTGCATCCGGAAGTGTGATTAAGTTCTGCACATACTGGTTAGTCCAACATAGCAATATATATAATCAGATATAGTAAAACTATACATGTTGTGGGAAGTTTGCTATGGGAAGTAGTCTTACTTAGACTATGTTCTGACTTAGTGTAATGTCTACTGACTCTAAGGGATCTCTATTCCAATAGTCAGCTTAAGTCTCGTTAGTTTACTCTAAGTCTTCCTAAGTGACTCAGTGTGTCATTTGTTCATGCTATGTATATTAAGTCAACACATAATCACATGAAGTGGGAGTTTACTTAGTCTAGGATGTATCCAGAAGCACTTCTCCATCCGGAAGTGAATTCACTTGATGAGGGATTTAGTTCACCATGACTTGCTCTCGCTTAGTCTATTTCATTCCACCACTCAGCGCTAGTCACTGAGCTATCGGAAGCACTTTTACTTGACGTGGTGAATTCACTGACGCTTAGGGTGAAATCTATTCTATCAGTCTGCGCCAGTCAAGATCTAATAGGAAGCAACTTCACTTGATGTTGCATTTCTGCTGACGCTCGGGGTTATATCTAGTCTATCAACCTGCGCCAGTCTAAATCTAATAGGAAGTGCTTTCACTTGGCGAAGTAGACTTACTGACGCTTGGGGTAATAACTATTCTATTGCTCTGCGCCAGTCTAAGTCTAACAGGAAGCGCTTTCACTTGGGGAAGTAGACTCACTGACGCTTGGGGTAATATCTATTCTGTCGCTCTGCGCCAGTCTAATTCTAACAGGAAGCGCTTTCACTTGGGGAAGTAGACTCACTGTCGCTTGGAGTAATATCTATTCTATCGCTCTGCGCCAGTCTAAGTCTAACAGGAAGCAACTTCGCTCCCGATTGAACCATAGCTTAGTCTTAGGGTTTGTGCACCTAAAGTTCATGGACTAAGTTAAATCCCTAGTGATTTACTCGCTGCCGCTGGGGGATGACACATTTATCCGCGTGCGCGAGTCCTAGTCTATTCGGAAGTGATTCCGCATCCGTGAGCGCTAGTCTTGATTCATTCGGAAGTGAATCTGCATCCGGTTGTGACTCTAGTGCTAATACTTCTGGAAATGATCTTGCATTCACAAGTAATCCTTCCTAAGTGTTAATTATGTTCTTTTAAGTACTAGACCATATCATACCTAAGTCACCATCAAAACTTAAGATTCTAACAAAAGGACCCAATAAAGGTTGGGTACCTAAGCTTGTCTAATTTATGCAGTCTGTCTCAAGGCATCCAAGAACAAAAAGTGGAATATTGACAGTGGATGCTCGAGACATATGACTGGTGACAGAGACAAATTCAAGTCCTTGGTGATCAAAGATGGAGCCACAGTGACTTTTGGAGGTAATCAAAGTGGAAAGATCACCGGAGTTGGAGAAGTAGGACCAGTCAAGGATGTCTATCTGGTGGATGGTCTCTGTCACAACCTGCTGAGCGTGAGCCAGAGCACTGACAAAGGAAATTGGGTAATCTTTGATTCACATGAGTGCATGATAGTAGATAAGCAGGATCTGAATCTAGATAAGCCCAACCTAAAATGCAAACTTAAGGCCAATAGAAATGGAAACCTATACACTCTAGATTTATGTCAACAACTGGAGGAAAAATGCTTAATATCTAGTGATGAGAATAGTTGGCTTTGGCATAAAAGGCTAGCACATGTTAATTTTACTCAACTTGACATGCTGATTAAGAAAGAGCTAGCTATAGGAATTCCATCTTTTAAGGTTAAGCATGATTATATCTGTGAATCCTGCCAACGAGGGAAGCAAACAAAGTCCTTGTTTAAAACCAAGAAGAGAGTCTCCACCAGCAGGCCCTTGGAACTGATCCATATGGATTTGGTTGGGCCAGCAAGAGTGAAGAGCTTGGGTGGAAACCTATATGCTCTAGTTGTGGTGGATGACTATTCTAGGTTCACTTGGACAATGTTTCTTGCCTCTAAGCAAGATACTTTTGATGCTTTTGTTGTCCTGGCTAAGAAAGTGCAGAATGAGAGAGATCTCAAAATCACAGCCATAAGGACAGACCATGGAGGAGAATTTGAGAACCATAGCTTCTCTGAGCTGTGTGAGCAGAATGACATTGATCACAACTTCTCAGCTCCCAGAACTCCTCAACAAAACGGTGTGGTCGAGAGGAAGAACAGGGTTCTGACTGAGATGGCCAGGAGCATGCCCAATGAGAAAGAGGTTTCTCAAGTGTTCTGGGCGGACGCTATGAGCACTGCTTGCTACATCTCTAACAGAGCCTATGTTCGCAAGGGCTTGGATAAGACTCCCTATGAGCTATACAAAGGCAGAAAACCCAACATCAGCCACCTCAGAATCTTTGGATCAAAATGCTATGTGCATAACAATGGAAAGGTAAATCTGGGTAAGTTTGATCCAAAAGCTGATATAGGTGTATTCATAGGGTATTCCCTTAGGAGTAAGGCTTATAGAGTATACAACATGAGGACTAGAACTGTAGAAGAATCTATGCATGTTGTATTTGATGAAACTCCTACATGGGAACAATCCACAGAAGATGATGGGATACTGAACTTTCCAAAACCACCATCATCTTCACCACCAAAAGAAACACCAGCAAGCAATCCCAAAGAAGAAGATGAACCCAGTGATGAGCCTGGAGTGCAGACAGTGCCTGATGAGGTACAGCTGCCAACGGCTAGGAGACATCACAGGGATCATCCTCTTGATCAAGTGCTTGGTGATGTTTCTTCTGGTGTCAGAACCAGAAGGTAGGTTCAAAATGAAGTTGAGTTTGGAGCCTTCTTAACTCAGATCGAACCAACTTCAGTTGAACAAGCTCTTGAGGACTGCGACTGGATTATTGCCATGCAGGAAGAGCTAAACCAGTTCGAAAGAAGCCAAGTTTAGGAACTAGTCCCAAGGCCGTCTCATCAATCCATAGTTGGTACCAAATGGGTCTTCAAGAACAAACTGGATGAGACAGGTCAAATAACAAGGAACAAAGCCAAATTGGTAGCCAAAGGATATAACCAAGAAGAAGGCATAGACTATGAAGAAACTTTTGCTCCAGTCGCTAGACTTGAAGCAATAAGGATTCTTCTAGCCTTTGCATCCATGAAAAGTTTTAAATTATATCAAATGGATGTAAAGAGTGCATTTCTTAATGGTTACATTAAAGAAGAGGTTTATGTAGAACAACCTCCTGGCTTTGAGGATCACAAGCATCCTAAACATGTGTATAGGCTAAAGAAAGCTTTGTATGGCCTGAAACAAGCTCCTCGAGCTTGGTATGAGAGACTCAGCAGCTTTTTGCTGGGGAAGGGTTTCTCAAGAGGCAAACTAGACAATACACTGTTTATTCTGCACAAAGATAGAAACATGCTTATTGTCCAGATTTATGTCGATGATATTATATTTGGGGCAACTAATGAAAAATTTTGTGAAGAATTTTCCAAGACTATGCAGGGAGAATTTGAGATGTCAATGATGGGAGAACTAACGTTCTTCCTAGGCCTGCAAATTAATCAAAAGAAGGATGACATTTTCATCTCCCAAACTAAGTATTGTAGAGAGCTCCTCAAGAAGTTTGGGATGGATGAATGCAAGGAGTATGATACTCCCATGAGCACCACTGCCGCACTTGACACTGATGTAAAAGGAAAATCAGTCAGCCTGCCCATGTATAGGGGAATGATAGGTTCCCTGCTATATTTAACAGCCAGCAGGCCTGACATTCAATTTAGCATAGGCATGTGTGCTAGATTTCAAGCCAACCCCAAGGAATCACATCTAACTTGTGTTAAACGTATCTTAAGATATCTTGAGGGAACACAAGAACTTGGTCTTTGGTATCCAAGAGGTAACCAAGAGTTCTTGTGGGCTTATTCTGACGCTGACCATGCAGGTTATAAAGCTGACAGGAAGAGCACCAGTGGACAATGCGCCTTCCTTGGTGGTTGTCTGGTCTCTTGGGCTAGCAAGAAGCAAACCTGCGTGTCCTTATCATCCACAGAGGCAGAGTACATTGCTGCTGCAAGCTGTTGTGCACAAGTGCTGTGGCTGAAGAATCAACTGAGGGACCTTGGCCTGGAATTTCCAGAGGCTCCCATTCTCTGTGACAACACAAGCACCATCAGCCTGGCCAAAAACCCAGTTCAGCACACAAGAACAAAGCACATTGACGTCAGACATCACTTCATCAGAGATCATGTTCAAAAGAAGGATGTCAAGGTGCAGTTTGTTTCTACTCACCACCAGCTTGCAGATATCTTCACCAAGCCTCTAGGGGTTGATCAATTCACATACATAAGAGGTGATTTGGGAATGGTAAACCCAAATGAAGTTTAATCCTTCAAAATAGACCTGTGCTTAATTGATTAAAACCTGCAACTATACTAACTTAGGCATCGGAGTGCCAATCTTGAGTTTTGCAGGTCCCCAATGTTAAATCTTAAGCAAATGCAACCGGAAGCAAAACCACTTCCGGATGATCATTTGCTGGCGCTGAGTGTTAAATCAAAGTGAGCGGGAGCGCCAGTGTCTGGACAAAGGGACACGTCACCTCAGAAAACGTTTCATCTTCTCACACCAAAAATTGTGTCTCTTCTGACATTGTGCAGAGACACATGTCACAAAGGTGCGGCGTTTCAATTTGAATGTTTACGTTTTAACACAAAAGGTGCATATTTTCAATGAAGAGTCATCATGATCATTACATTGTTTGTCACTTCGCATATATATATATAGGCCATTGTCATTCATTTTTCACTTCTCACACAAATCAAACACCCAAAATTCTCTGAAATCATCCTTCATCATCATCGCATTCTCTTCGTCTTCTTCTACATTTCTTCTGCATACATTCCACTTAACCTAACCTACACAAAATGGCCGGCTCACACGAATCCAACCAAAACATTGAGATCCCAACCACTTCCAAGAAATCAAAATCGAAGTCCAAAACTGGGAAATCGGGGCATTCGAAATCTGGGAAATCTGGAAAACAACATGAACAATCTGGGCAAACTCAAGAACAACATGAACAGCCTGGGCATTCTGAGCAACATCATGATGAACAGTCCAAGAGAAAGGGCAAAAAGAAGGTTCAGTTTAGCGAAGAGCCCTCATCCAAGTGACAGAGAGTTGAGGATGATCCTACAGTCTACAAGGATGGGCCTTTGGAGACAGTGTCTGGGAAAATGGAGACTGTAAAACCCTACTTCAACACTGGGATGTTCATCGACTTGAACAAAATAGATGATCTAGGGTTTCCACATTTGAGGGAATATCTGGAGAAGTACATGTGCTGGCTGGGGATCAACCAGGAATACAACGTCAACGTCCTGCGTGTGTTCTGCCAGTCCCTCACCTCCAAGGCCAAGCATAAGAAGGTGGATGGGAAGGATCAGATTCGAAGAGTCACCTTCACTGCCACAGTAAGAGGGAGAACCTTTAGCTTCACTTGGAGAGACATCAACCGGCTGATGGGGATCACTGAGGGAGCAATGAATGAATGGCTGTTCCCTGAGAAACTCAGCCAGGTGGAGCTTGAAAAGGTCTATGACACCAAGGGGAAGAAGGTGTCAAGGATGTCTGACACCAACCGGCTTCTATATTATGTCTACTCCCGCATGATGACACATAAAGGGGGAAACTTCAACGAGTTCACTCTCCTGGACAACCCTTGGTTCCCCAGACTCCTCTCTCAGCAGCCAAGCAACCCTGGGCAGTTGATCAGTTTAGAGTTGCACAGGTGGATTGAAAATCAGAAGTCTGGAAACCTACCCTACCCCACTATCATCGCCTTCCTCCTAGAGAAATATTTGATCAAGTCAACATCCACTGAGAAGGAAGAGAATGTTAAGTGCGTACCTGTCAGCGCAGTTAACATCGGCAAGATGGGGATAAAGTACATCAAGCAGACCAAGGCTACTCGCTCAGGCTCTCAGGCAGGTAGTGCCTCTCAAACCACAGCCCCCTCTATATCTGGTGCAGGGGATCAAGAGGTCGACTCTCATCCTGGCACAAGCCGTGTTCCTAAGGTGACAGCCGGAGTACGGACCTTTGCTGAGGAAGTCAAGGAGGAGATTCTTTTTAGGCTAACTGATTCCTTGGTGGCTCCCCTTCGTAATGAGTGTGACACTGGATTCCAGCAGCAGGGGGAGAGAATCCTGAGGCTTGAGGACCGAGTAGGTCGAGTCGAAGCTCAACTAGCGAGGGTAGATGCCAAGTTAGACCTCATCCTCAATCACCTTCAAATCCCTCAACCACAAGGTAACTTACCACCACCTCCTCCTCCTAACCCACCTCCACCTCCTCCACCTAACCAACCATCACTCCCTCCTCCTAATACACAACAACCCCCTCCTCAGAATGACTCACATCAACCTTCACCACAAAATGAGTCTGACACTCACCACTCCTCTCACCAAACCCCCCAAAACTCACCTTCACCTAACCACTCTCCTAGCCACTCTAATTCATCTAACCCACAAAACCCCCAAAACTCCCCCAACCCACAATCCACCAACCCAACCAATCCCAACCAACTGGCCGAGCACCTTGGCTTCCACACTGCCATTCACCCCCTCAGCCAACTATATCTAAGAGATTATCCCCGCCTTCAGAGATTATCTGAGGACCACTTACCATTCACCCCTTATTCATCTACCTACCCCTTCGAAGGCCTATTCACAGATCCCTCCTGGTTCCCTAGCCCCACTCATTCACCAGTAACCTCACCCACTTCCTCACCAGCAACGTCACCATCCAGAACCTATGGCCCTGAACCTCCTCCCTCCACATCACCCAATCCTTCCTCCCTGGCCCTCGCCCTTCTTGATGATGCCAAAAGGGGGAGAGAAATCCTAACTCAACCCTCTTTATGGCTAGATGAGGATATAGCTGCTGCCCTCCGTCGAGCCATGGATTCCCAGAGATTGGGTAGTGCCGAACGTCTTATCCGTGGGGAAGCCATCCGCTTTATGGAACAACAGCGTTCAGACGAGCAAAGATCAAACTGGGCAATGGTATTGGTTGAGCAACCTGATGAGATTCCACAGCCTGAGCCTGCACCTGAGCCAGAGCCTTCATCCTCTGAGCCTCCTCCCTCTGAGCCTGTCCGAAATTTTTTGGAAGAAATTATGATGAAGTATGGGCTGAAGAGGCAAAACCATCCACCTATGGTAATAGCCAAGCCAATCCCTCCCTCTGTGCCAACCTCTGCTCCTCCTCCTCCAATAATCCCCTCATCTGAGCCAACCTCTGCTCCTCCTCCTTCAGTCGTCAGCTACAGCCAGTCTAGAAAGAAGCATCGTGCCAAAAAGGGTGTTGCTACTGCTGAGTCTTCTGAGAGTGAAGAGGAACCTCGTGGTCGCTCTGAGGACCATGAGTCAGAGAGGGTATTTGAGAGGGAAGCATCTGAGACTCAGCCATCCTCTCAAGCATCATATATTCCTCCGCCACTAAAGGAAGTAAAGCTGGAAATAGAGGATATGACTGCTGAAGAGTTCGAGAAGTATGGATGGACTGACAAGATCACATTTGGTCAGATGGCCGCCTTGATGCTGAAAGAGCAAATGCCAAGGCCTCCCAAGAAAGGAGAAAGGGCAAAGGAAAAGGAAAAGGGAAAAGGAAAGCCAAGGAAGTTGAGGACGACCCCAACTATCCGGTGTGGAATGTGAAGATTAGGGTTGTCCATTATCCCAATGGCGAGGTCGTTCCCTTCTCCGATGCAACTGGGTTCCCTGGATTTGAAGAAGTTCAAAATCTGAAGAGAGCCTTTGAGGAATCCGTTGAATCAGAGAGACTCAGAAGGGAGAAGGAAGAGGCAGAGCTTCAAAGCATAATTGCTCAGATTGACCAAAGTGAGAAGGATGCCCAGCTATCCAAACTGCAAGAGGAGTGTGAACAAAGGCAGTTGGAGAGGGAGAGGAAAAGGAGACACCAACTATAAACCTCAACCAACCCCATGCATTTTAATTTAGAAAATTTTCTTTTCATATCTTCTCATGCATAGTTTGTCTTGCATAGTTTGTTTTTGATTACTTGTGTATTTTATCCATTGTTACATATCTGACTTGTAATCTTGTGATCATCAATGATATTTGTCTTTAGTCTTTTGTACCTTATCTGATTATTACGTTTAAATCTTTCATATGAACTTAATTATATAACTTAGTTTGTCATCATCAAAAAGGGGGAGAATGTTAGAATCTTAAGTTTTGATGAAGACTAAAATATGAAAGAACAAGGTAAACACTTAGACAAAATTAGGTTAAAATGGAACCACAAGTAAGAGTACAACCGGATGTAGATTTACTTCCGGATGGACTAGGACTAGCGCTCGCGGATGAACCACTCATCCCCCAGCGGAAGCAAGTAATACACTAAGTCATAACTCAGTCTAGGAACATTAGTTGTATAAAATCCTTGAGACTAAGTTAGGATGCTTCCGGATGTGGATTTGCTTCCGATTGCTTAGTGACTAGCGCTGGCTGTTAGGTTGGACAACACTGAGCGTCAGTAAGTATAATATGATCATAACCCAACGTCCAGTGGAAGTGCTTCCGGATGTGAGATTGCTTTCGGATGTAAGAGAACTCCCCTAGACTAAGTGAACTCCCACTGCATGTGAGTATGTGCTATTATTGTTAAGACTAACGTTAAGGTGCAGTACACTGAGTGATGTTGCTTCCGGATGTGGACCTGCTTCCGCAAGCAATCAGAATGTCCGAACGTTCAGCAAGAGCAGTGCAGTGTCAGAGTGCTTTTTGGCAGAGCAGAGTTGTCAGAACTACTTTTCAGAGATAAAGCAAAGTCAACCCTGCTAAGCATTAATGGAGCATTAAATGAGCCAACGGTAACTTGGGATAAACAGCTATATTCAAACGGCTATGCCACCTACCAAGAGGGAGAATGCTTGAGGACTATATAAGGAAGCTCATCTTCATTTATGAAGATAACTTTGACATCTTGAAGAAATCTAGAGAGAGAAACTGAGAATATCCTTCAAGCAATCAAAGCTGCCCAGAAAAGCGAAAGAGCATTTAACACATTGAGAGTTCTCTTCATCTACTTATCTTGTACTCTTTGTAGTTAAGTCTCTTCAGTTATTAAGAGCATTCATTGTACTTAAGTGTGTAACATTATCCGTTCTTAAAGAGAACTAAGTTTAGAAAATCCTTTATTTGTAAAGGTTGAACCCTTGCTGGTTGTAAGGGGGAGTTAGTTAGCAAGGTTGCAAGTGAGCCTTGAGTAAAACTTGTAGTTGTAAGGTTGCAAGTGATCCCATCCAAAACTTGCGGTTGTACAGGTTCCAGGTGAACCCGTTGTAAAACCTGGGGATAGTGGAACTCAACCTGGGTGGTTGAGAACTGGACGTAGGTCAGGAAGACCGAACCAGTATAAATCCTTGTGTTGTTATTGTTTGATTTTAATTTGGTAGCACAATTCACCCCCCCTCTTGTGCATCCACTACTTTCAAAAAGGAGCACAAGTTTCGATTTTGACCATTTCAATCTAGTTTTTGCATTTTAGTGACATTATTCTCTAGAGTGTGGTACTTTTGGTCAACAAACACCAAAAGTTTGCCAAATGCATCACCATAACACGTTTTAAGCCCAATTGCACGTTTTAGCACTAAAAGGAGCACAAGTTTGGATTTTAACCATTTCAATCTAGTTTTTGCGTTTTAGTGACATTATTCTCTAGAGTGTGGTACTTTTGGTCAACAAACACCAAAAGTTTGCCAAATGCACGAATATAACTCATTTTAAGCCCAATTGCACGTTTTAGCACTAAAAGGAGCACAAGTTTCGATTTTGACCATTTCAATCTAGTTTTTGCGTTTTAGTGCTATTATTCTCTAGACTGTGGTACTTTTGGTCAACAAACACCAAAAGTTTGCCAAATGCATCACCATAACTCGTTTTAAGCCAAATTGCACGTTTTAGCACTAAAAGGAGCACAAGTTTGGATTTTGACCATTTCAATCTAGTTTTTGCGTTTTAGTGACATTATTCTCTAGAGTGTGGTACTTTTGGTCAACAAACACCAAAAGTTTTCCAAATGCATCACCATGACTCGTTTTAAGCCCAATTGCACGTTTTAGCACTAAAAGAAGCACAAGTTTGGATTTTGACCATTTCAATCTAGTTTTTGCGTTTTAGTGTTATTATTCTCTAGAGTGTGGTTCTTTTGGTCAACAAACACCAAAAGTTTGCCAAATGCATGAATATAACTCATTTTAAGCCCAATTGCACGTTTTAGCACTAAAAGGAGCACATGTTTGGATTTTGAGCATTTCAATCTAGTTTTTGCGTTTTAGTGACATTATTCTCTAGAGTGTGGTACTTTTGGTCAACAAACACCAAAAGTTTTCCAAATGCATCACCATGACTCGTTTTAAGCCCAATTGCACGTTTTAGCACTAAAAGAAGAACAAGTTTGGATTTTGACCATTTCAATCTAGTTTTTGCGTTTTAGTGTTATTATTCTCTAGAGTGTGGTTCTTTTGGTCAACAAACACAAAAAGTTTGCCCAATGCATGAATATAACTCATTTTAAGCCCAATTGCACGTTTTAGCACTAAAAGGAGCACAAGTTTCGATTTTGACCATTTCAATCTAGTTTTTGCGTTTTAGTGTTATTATTCTCTAGACTGTGGTACTTTTGGTCAACAAACACCAAAAGTTTGCCAAATGCATCACCATCACTCGTTTTAAGCCAAATTGCACGTTTTAGCACTAAAAGGAGCACATGTTTGGATTTTGACCATTTCAATCTAGTTTTTGCGTTTTAGTGACATTATTCGCTAGAGTGTGGTACTTTTGGTCAACAAACACCAAAAGTTTTCCAAATGCATCACCATGACTCGTTTTAAGCCCAATTGCACGTTTTAGAACTAGAAGAAGAACAAGTTTGGATTTTGACAATTTCAATCTAGTTTTTGCGTTTTAGTGTTATTATTCTCTAGAGTGTGGTTCTTTTGGTCAACAAACACAAAAAGTTTGCCAAATGCATGAATATAACTCATTTTAAGCCCAATTGCACGTTTTAGCACTAAAAGGAGCACAAGTTTCGATTTTGACTATTTCAATCTAGTTTTTGCGTTTTAGTGTTATTATTCTCTAGAGTGTGGTACTTTTGGTCAACAAACACCAAAAGTTTGCCAAATGCATCACCATAACTCGTTTTAAGCCAAATTGCACGTTTTAGCACTAAAAGGAGCACAAGTTTGGATTTTGACCATTTCAATCTAGTTTTTGCGTTTTAGTGACATTATTCTCAAGAGTGTGGTACTTTTGGTCAACAAACACCAAAAGTTTTCCAAATGCATCACCATGACTCGTTTTAAGCCCAATTGCACGTTTTAGCACTAAAAGAAGCACAAGTTTGGATTTTGACCATTTCAATCTAGTTTTTGCGTTTTAGTGTTATTATTCTCTATAGTGTGGTTCTTTTGGTCAACAAACACAAAAAGTTTGCCAAATGCAGGAATATAACTCGTTTTAAGCCCAATTGCACGTTCTAGCACTAAAAGGAGCACAAGTTTGGATTTTGACCATTTCAATCTAGTTTTTGCGTTTTAGTGACAGTATTCTCTAGACTGTGGTACTTTTGGTCAACAAACACCAAAAGTTTGCCAAATTCATCACCATAACTCTTTTTAAGCCCAATTGCACGTTTTAGCACTAAAAGGAGCACATGTTTGGATTTTGACCATTTCAATCTAGTTTTTGCGTTTTAGTGACATTATTCTCTAGAGTGTGGTACTTTTGGTCAACAAACACCAAAAGTTTTCCAAATGCATCACCATGACTCGTTTTAAGCCCAATTGCACGTTTTAGCACTAAAAGAAGAACAAGTTTGGATTTTGACCATTTCAATCTAGTTTTTGCGTTTTAGTGTTATTATTCTCTAGAGTGTGGTTCTTTTGGTCAACAAACACAAAAAGTTTGCCAAATGCATGAATATAACTCATTTTAAGCCCAATTGCACGTTTTAGCACTAAAAGGAGCACAAGTTTCGATTTTGACCATTTCAATCTAGTTTTTGAGTTTTAGTGTTATTATTCTCTAGACTGTGGTACTTTTGGTCAACAAACACCAAAAGTTTGCCAAATGCATCACCATAACTCGTTTTAAGCCAAATTGCACGTTTTAGCACTAAAAGGAGCACATGTTTGGATTTTGACCATTTCAATCTAGTTTTTGCGTTTTAGTGACATTATTCTCTAGAGTGTGGTACTTTTGGTCAACAAACACCAAAAGTTTTCCAAATGCATCACCATGACTCGTTTTAAGCCCAATTGCACGTTTTAGCACTAAAAGAAGAACAAGTTTGGATTTTGACCATTTCAATCTAGTTTTTGCGTTTTAGTGTTATTATTCTCTAGAGTGTGGTTCTTTTGGTCAACAAACACAAAAAGTTTGCCAAATGCATGAATATAACTCATTTTAAGCCCAATTGCACGTTTTAGCACTAAAAGGAGCACATGTTTGGATTTTGACCATTTCAATCTAGTTTTTGCGTTTTAGTGACATTATTCTCTAGAGTGTGGTACTTTTGGTCAACAAACACCAAAAGTTTTCCAAATGCATCACCATGACTCGTTTTAAGCCCAATTGCACGTTTTAGCACTAAAAGAAGAACAAGTTTGGATTTTGACCATTTCAATCTAGTTTTTGCGTTTTAGTGTTATTATTCTCTAGAGTGTGGTTCTTTTGGTCAACAAACACAAAAAGTTTGCCCAATGCATGAATATAACTCATTTTAAGCCCAATTGCACGTTTTAGCACTAAAAGTAGCACAAGTTTCGATTTTGACCATTTCAATCTAGTTTTTGCGTTTTAGTGTTATTATTCTCTAGACTGTGGTACTTTTTGTCAACAAACACCAAAAGTTTGCCAAATGAATCACCATCACTCGTTTTAAGCCAAATTGCACGTTTTAGCACTAAAAGGAGCACATGTTTGGATTTTGACCATTTCAATCTAGTTTTTGCGTTTTAGTGACATTATTCTCTAGAGTGTGGTACTTTTGGTCAACAAACACCAAAAGTTTGCCAAATGCATCACCATAACTCGTTTTAAGCCAAATTGCACGTTTTAGCACTAAAAGGAGCACAAGTTTGGATTTTGACCATTTCAATCTAGTTTTTGCGTTTTAGTGACATTATTCTCTAGAGTGTGGTACTTTTGGTGAACAAACACCTAAAGTTTTCCAAATGCATTGTAACATCCTAAAAATTGAATACAAGATTAAAAGAGTGTTTTGGAAATGATAAAAGGAGAAATTAGGAATTTTGGAATTTTTTAGGAATTTTTGGAGATTTTTGGAAATTTTGAGTAATTAAAATGCATATAATTACTAAAGAATTGAAGAGTTTGAAATATGAGGGAGTGGTAGAGCTAAAAATATTTTGAAGTTTAAGAAGATTGGAGACTGGTTTGAGTGGTTTTAAGTTAAAAAGAGTACACTATGGCAAGCTTGGGCTACAAATTACCAAAAACCACCCTTATTTCCCCCAACCAAACACGCCCCTCCTTCCATTCCCTTTAAAATTTTCGGTCTCCTTCTCCTCCCCTCTATGAAACGCGCGACGCCCCTCCCTCCCTCTTCACCATTTTTCTTCTTCCTCACACCTCACAAATCGGCCTCTCCTTCTAAAAAGCTTCCTCATTTCCGTTTCTCACCTCTTCTCCTTCATAAATCAGTGTAAATCGCGTCTGATCGGTGGTTGTTTGTGGCGAACTGGAGGTGCCATTTTCTGGCGACGGCGGGTTCCTTTTCCGGTGGCCGACGGCGGCGAGCGGTATGGGACCCATGTGTTGTCATTTTCTTGAGTTTTCTTTTGATTCCAACTTCATTTCCTTATTTTCCTTTCCTTTCTTTCGCACTAGCTCGGCCACCATCAAAGAAGAGGTGTTTTCCGGCGTCCCTAGTGGCGGCCGACGGCGGTGGGGACTCTTCCTTTCATTCTTGAACTCCGTAAGCTTTTTGTGACGCTGATTTTTAATAAAGTTTCCTCTTTTGGAAGTTAGGGATTTATGAAAAATTGGGATTGTAGGATTTTCAAGTTACCATAAGGATTATTAGTGATTAATTTAAGTTTTGTTATGGAAATTGTTGTTTATTGGAGTTGGAAAGTAGTTTGGAATTTTTAGAGAACATTTTAGGCATTTTTGAAGCTAGGGTTTGCTCACATTTGATTCCTTGGAAATTAAATAAGAATCTATCAATGTTTAAGTGGTTAAATGAATATGTTTTTAAAGGAATTAAGTTTTTGGAAGTAGGGATTAACTTTGGGAATTTTTGGAGTATGTTAGGGCTCTTTGAGTTGAAATTTGAGTTAATGGAAGATGTTTTCAATGAAGTAGTGATGTATGAATGCTTTCTAAGGGTAGTTAAGGATATTAGAATATTGGTTTATGATGGATTGGTGATGGAAAGGAAAATTTGGAAGTTAAACTTTTGATTAAATAGATTTTGTTAATGTAAAAGTATGTTTGAAAGGTAGTGGAATATTTGGGTAGTTAGGGAGCTACTTTGAATGCCAAATGAGTATAAATGGAGTAGTTTTGATAAGTTATACATGTTTTGGTGATTAGGCAAAAGTTAAGGAAAATGATAAAGTTAATGCTTTAGTAGTCAAAAGTAAATGGACAAAGGAAATGATTAAAATGTTGGATTTAAGAGGATTTGACTAGGTAAGATATGTTTTGAGTTGGTGGAAAGTTTATTGAAGTTGGGAGGTTACCTTGAGTTGTAAATTTGACACTAATATGATGGTTTGTGATTGTTTTGTAATTTATGGGCATTCTTAGTCTCATTAGGTTACTTTGAGTTGTAAATTAAGAAATGTTTATATAGGTGTTAAGAAAGTGTGGAGTAGTGCAATTGTTGGAAATTATGTTAGCCTTTAAAGTGCTTTAAAGTTGGGATTTGATGATGTGAAAGGTAGTGACCAAGATTAGTGGTTAATAAATGTTTGTTGAGGTTATATTAGGATGATGAAATATTTGTCTTAGTTGGATTGCTGTTGGTAAGGAAATTTAGTAGTTAAAGTGTTGATTAAAGGAGAAATTTAGTTAGGTAAAGGTGTGTTGGAATTGTGGTGAGGTACTTGGGAGTTAGGAAGCCATTTTGAGTGCTAAATTAATATTAATGGAGTGCTTTTGGTGAGTTTTACATGATTGGGGTAATTTTGGCCATGAGTGATGCGAAATGGTAAAGTAAGACTTTAGGAGATATAAATACTGGTTAAGGGAATTGTGGAAGTTTAAAAGGGATATAGAAAAGGGGTGAATGTTACAAGTAATTCATTACTTCAACATTGGTTTTGGAATTGTTTGAAAAGTAGGTCAAAGTCACTATTATTGTGCATTGACCAATAATTTCTCATTAGGAGGTTGTAGACGAAGGTGACTCAAGTGGAGCACGCGGAAAACAATTGCTGCTAGGATTTATGGTTATTGAGCTTGAACAGGTAATCACGCTTAACTAACTGTGATACTGAGGGTGATGGTAGTTGAGGATTTTCTGACATCCTCTTCTACTTATTTATATATATAAATAAAATGAATTCAGATTATGTTATACTTAAACGTGGGCTATAGGGTACCTTTCAACGGAACTGTACTTTATATAAATTCATATTTATATATATATTCTTTGGTATGATGCATGACACTGGTTATTAGTACCGTCGGCCGATGTAACCTATCGATATGCGCAATCGATAGGTTAATAGTACAGGTTCCTCGGATTTTAAAGGAACCAGGGACGTTTTCACTTTTAAAAGTGCTCTCCAGGGACGTTTTCACTTTTAAAAGTGCTCCCCAGGGACGTTTTCACTTTTAAAGTGCTCCCCAGAGACGTTTTCACTATTTAAAAGTGCTCCCTTTTTATGCTTTCAGACTTGAGACTGGGCACAGTGTCAATCATGTTTATTTTTGTCTATTGAGAGATGGATGCATCTATTCTGGATATATATATGGTTATATATATATATATATATTTGTAAATGTTATGTGCTGTATGCAGGTTTTGAACTGTGGTACCCTGTAGACGCTCCACTACCCCATTTCTTAGTCTCACAGTGAGTTAAGAGGTGATTACTGAGACATTGTTTTGTCTCACCCCATTCCCTTTATTTTTGCAGGTGATCATGCCCAGAGGTAGTCTGAGAGGAAGGGAAAAAGGGACCGGCCAGCTACACTGAGTCAGTGAGTAGGCCGGAGGTAAACCGTAGGGATGTATATTGCCATTTATTAGGTTGCATCCGCTTCCGCATTTGTTTGTATTGTTTGGAATGAATTGTGTTAGTTATTTCTGTTGATTGTTGGTTAATCACTGATATTGAAAGAATGTGACAGTGGTGGTCGTATCACACACTGTATTAGTGTGTTGATTGATTATATAGTGGTGAATTGACCGTTGAGAATTGTCTGCTAATGGAAAGACAATTTCTCTTTCATGATACGAATGTATCATATAATTGTGATTAATGAAGTTTGAAGGTGCTCTGTGGTACTGACATGCTTAAGTCAGATAGTAGTTTTAATAAGTTTAATTGATACAGGTGTTCTGAATAATTGTGTTACGGAAAGACCTTTTCCTAACATGGTTATATTGTTGATTGTGATTTATTGTTGTGACGAGTGTTGTTATTTTATATAACCATGTTAGATGGGCCCCACTCTGATATGGTTAACCTTTATGTAGCTTGCTTGGTTTCTTTTGCAAACCATGTTAGGTGAATCCCTTACTAACATGGTTAGGGCATCTAGTATTGATTGATATCGTTTTCTCTTTCTAACCATGTTAGATGTACTCTTGCTAACATGGTTAGACACCATTTGTATGGATTGTTTTGATTATGTGTTTTATTAGGTGGAAGTAAGTAGGTTATTAAGGTATTATTAGGAGGTATGTTTCAACTTGGTATCAGTTTTATGGTAAACGATACCCTGCCTGTTGCATTGCATATAGAATGGCAATATATATTCCTTTTCCCTTCCTAATGTGCATGATCACTAACCTTTGCTTTGAGGATATGTGCAGTGAATTTTGCGGTCAAAATTCCTATGGTGGGGAGAATTAGTATTGGTGGATTAAAGCTTTTCAGTTAAAGCTTAGGAGCTGGATGGTAATTACTAAAATGAGTTAAGTTTTAAGTATACCATGAGATTGACATGTTTAAAGCTGGAATTTGATTTGGGAGTAACTAAAATAAATAGATAGGTTGAGGTTGTTTTAAAGGTTAAGCGGATTAGTTGACTATCTTGTTTGAATTCAAAAGAAATGTTGTGAATTTAAGAAATTATTACAAGTTGTTTTATCAATGGGTAGAAAGAAGTTAAACCTTATGGTGAAGATTAAATCGATTATCGTGCGTTGGTCATTATCATTGCTGGATGGTGTGATGGTTTCAGTGAGATAGACATAGCTTAGGGAAGACACATAGATTTTGGAAATTGTGTTGACAGTGATGAAAATATAAGGATTTATTTGACAAAACAGGAGATAGAGATTCAATGTATTCGAGAGAATGATAAGGAATTAGGATGTTAACTGAATAAGGATTCTTCTCAGGGGTCTCGATTATAATTATGAGCCGGCCATAATCATAGTCGAGACATCATGAGAGACTTTATTTGGTTAAAGGAGGTAGACTTTTTGGCGAGTTGACTTCATTGAAGATAGAATGATAATATATTTGAATGTCGTGGAAAGAACTTGATTTATAAGGTTATGGGAGGATTTGAGTCGATGTTAGAACTAATAAGTTAAGTGAGAAATAATATAATGTTCATAGGAATTTATTAATGATGGGAATATTGGAAATTTATGCTTTTGTGATGAGGCTAATAAGAATAATTGGTGATTCATGTGAATTTAATTAAGGTTGTTATATGAACTAGATTTTGGGACGAGAAAACATATGACTTGTAGTATTCTAAGTGTAGTTTTGGGTTCTAGATTTGTTATATAATACCTATAAGGTAATGTAATAATGATGATGTGGCTAAATAGAAGGATTTGATCTTGAGCCCGATTTTGTGTTTAGAGTGGAATACTGTAAAATGCAAATGTGTTTGGTTTTGGGTTGTATGTAATTGTGCTTCATGATGGAGACATTTGAGAGTACATTTGGATCCGATTAGGCAAATCCTTGATTATGTAGAATTGGAAGTCGGGTGTATATTGTGGATTTTAGAATGTTATACTGGCTTGATTTTGAATTGAGAAGCATATGATTTGGAATATTCAGAGTATGGTTTTAGGTTTCTAAGGAGTGCGATTCCAAATTTTAATTCAACAGGATTAAGCAAGTTATTTATATCTCTGCATGTTTGATTCGTTTGAGTTTTGATGATAGTGCACTTTTATTAGATATCCCATTGATTAATCTTTGTTTAGGAAGATTTGAGTTAATTTGGTATTTTGAAAGAGAAACTTCTAATAATGAGATGATGTTGGTGAAAAAGCGATTAACCTAGGAATATTTCAAGTAAGAGAGAAAGTGAGAAAATTTGAGGATTATCTTGGTTATTAGAAACAATTTACAAAGCATAGTCATGTAGGTTGGCATGTGAACTTAGAATTTTATGATCACATGTTTTAAATTGTACCTAATTGTTTGGGGTTTTACTTGGCTGTTAGGTTGTGTTTATAGGAATTCTACCATTTTTACTTGGGGACGGACGAATAGGGCCTGAGAAAGGAATGAAGATGTGGTGTTTTGGTTGACGCTGGAAATTGTAAAATAATTTGGCCTGCCTTGAATAGTTAGCGATATGTGATCTAGAAAAGAAATTTCGACAGATTTAATGTTGCGAAGACTATGATTGGGCTCCAGTTTGGGAATTTAAGAGTTGGTGAGCCTTTTGTTTTGGATTCATAGGCATATGGATAATTGGTTGAATTAAATGGTGAAATGCAACCTGATTTGGTTTAGATTATAGTAGATTATTGTGATGGTGGTTTAAAGTTGAACTTTGAAATTTAGGTAGTTAAAGAAATTATAAAGGAGTTGTAGGATTATGAAATCATTAAGTCGTTGAACGGGTTATTGATTTTTATTACCTTATATGATTTTGATGGAAATTTGTAACTGTATAGTTTTGTTGGAATCACACTAGGTGGGATTTGTTTGTGAACTTGTAGATTTTAGTGTACTATAGTGATTATGGAGAGAATGATTGAGCGGAGAATTTTACATGAAAGTGGAAAGGGAGGAAATTCAGGTTATGAATTAAAGTGGAGTGAGGAGACTACTTAGGATTCAACTGTGGGTTTAACGACTTCTGAAGTTTACTGGCTATGGGAAGCGACATTAATAAAGGGAGATTGTTGATGTTAATTTAGAAAATATTGTTGATAAGCCAAAGGTTATAAATGATATAAATATGGATATGACTTGAGATAAAGGGGATTGTGAAGTTTTTCTTGGTTTATAGAGCATACAAATAATAATACTAATGGAGAATTAATTGGTACAAATGGTTGCGGCTAAAATAGGTGAAATAATGAGGTTAAAGTTACGATTATTTAGCTAGTAGTAATTAAATTAGATGTAATAAAAAGGAGTTATGATTTTGAGGATTGGACGACACAATAATGATTAGGAATGGATGGTGGACTCGAAAATTTTGATCAAAAGAGAAATACAGAATATTAAGTTCTTGATTAATGATGACTGGGGAAACTATTTGGGATTACACTGTTGTATGGATTATTGTTTAGGTTCATGGATGTAACTAGGGTGAACGATTAGTATATCCAGTGATTTAAATCGATTTAGCAGGAAATCCTGAATCATGTAGATAATTGACATTTTATTATGAGTATCTAGACAAAAGATTGAGTTGGATAGTGTTAATCACATTTAGTATTAGCAATATGTGATAAGTTGTCGTTATTCTACTAAGGGAATTAAGACGTTTCGAGTTGGTGATGGATTTTGGAATTGCGAGCATGAGTGAGTTAAATAAATATAGAAGTTTTAGCGAACTTTTAATTGATTCATTGAAATTGAATAGAATTAAGTGAGTTAGATATGGTGGGATATGTTAAGTTAGACGAGTTAAAGTAAGGAATAAATTCCTAGAGACATGTTATCTAACTGTAAGAAGTGAAGAGCTTGGAGAAGTTGGAAAGAGAGAGGGAGTAATGAAGACAATTAAAGTGTAGGCAGTTTTGATGTTAAATGGAAGGGAAACCAATTATTTGAGAAAAAAAAAAAGGGAAGATGGTTGATAGGTGACTGATCGATATTAGCATAGGTTTTGAGATTTGTTCTCATCTCTATATAAGGAATTGGCAAAATATGACTATTTGGCGAGAAATATCTTGGCTAGTGAATAAAGAATAACTCTTGTGGTCTTTTAAGTCAAGTAGTTAGACAATCAAGGTGTACTAAGATTAGCATTATGATTTAAATATTTGGAAGAAAGAGAAATGGCTTAGATTAGTTTGGCTAGAATTTGAAATTTCATTCCCTAATTCAAGTTATTAGGGATGTACTGAACGAATTATGCTATATATTAATTCATAAGGGTTGTTTGACATAGTGAATTTTGAGGGCAAAATTCCTAAAGGTGGGGAGAATTGTAACATCCTAAAAATTGAATACAAGATTAAAAGAGTGTTTTGGAAATGATAAAAGGAGAAATTAGGAATTTTGGAATTTTTTAGGAATTTTTGGAGATTTTTGGAAATTTTGAGTAATTAAAATGCATATAATTACTAAAGAATTGAAGAGTTTGAAATATGAGGGAGTGGTAGAGCTAAAAATATTTTGAAGTTTAAGAAGATTGGAGACTGGTTTGAGTGGTTTTAAGTTAAAAAGAGTACACTATGGCAAGCTTGGGCTACAAATTACCAAAAACCACCCTTATTTCCCCCAACCAAACACGCCCCTCCTTCCATTCCCTTTAAAATTTTCGGTCTCCTTCTCCTCCCCTCTATGAAACGCGCGACGCCCCTCCCTCCCTCTTCACCATTTTTCTTCTTCCTCACACCTCACAAATCGGCCTCTCCTTCTAAAAAGCTTCCTCATTTCCGTTTCTCACCTCTTCTCCTTCATAAATCAGTGTAAATCGCGTCTGATCGGTGGTTGTTTGTGGCGAACTGGAGGTGCCATTTTCTGGCGACGGCGGGTTCCTTTTCCGGTGGCCGACGGCGGCGAGCGGTATGGGACCCATGTGTTGTCATTTTCTTGAGTTTTCTTTTGATTCCAACTTCATTTCCTTATTTTCCTTTCCTTTCTTTCGCACTAGCTCGGCCACCATCAAAGAAGAGGTGTTTTCCGGCGTCCCTAGTGGCGGCCGACGGCGGTGGGGACTCTTCCTTTCATTCTTGAACTCCGTAAGCTTTTTGTGACGCTGATTTTTAATAAAGTTTCCTCTTTTGGAAGTTAGGGATTTATGAAAAATTGGGATTGTAGGATTTTCAAGTTACCATAAGGATTATTAGTGATTAATTTAAGTTTTGTTATGGAAATTGTTGTTTATTGGAGTTGGAAAGTAGTTTGGAATTTTTAGAGAACATTTTAGGCATTTTTGAAGCTAGGGTTTGCTCACATTTGATTCCTTGGAAATTAAATAAGAATCTATCAATGTTTAAGTGGTTAAATGAATATGTTTTTAAAGGAATTAAGTTTTTGGAAGTAGGGATTAACTTTGGGAATTTTTGGAGTATGTTAGGGCTCTTTGAGTTGAAATTTGAGTTAATGGAAGATGTTTTCAATGAAGTAGTGATGTATGAATGCTTTCTAAGGGTAGTTAAGGATATTAGAATATTGGTTTATGATGGATTGGTGATGGAAAGGAAAATTTGGAAGTTAAACTTTTGATTAAATAGATTTTGTTAATGTAAAAGTATGTTTGAAAGGTAGTGGAATATTTGGGTAGTTAGGGAGCTACTTTGAATGCCAAATGAGTATAAATGGAGTAGTTTTGATAAGTTATACATGTTTTGGTGATTAGGCAAAAGTTAAGGAAAATGATAAAGTTAATGCTTTAGTAGTCAAAAGTAAATGGACAAAGGAAATGATTAAAATGTTGGATTTAAGAGGATTTGACTAGGTAAGATATGTTTTGAGTTGGTGGAAAGTTTATTGAAGTTGGGAGGTTACCTTGAGTTGTAAATTTGACACTAATATGATGGTTTGTGATTGTTTTGTAATTTATGGGCATTCTTAGTCTCATTAGGTTACTTTGAGTTGTAAATTAAGAAATGTTTATATAGGTGTTAAGAAAGTGTGGAGTAGTGCAATTGTTGGAAATTATGTTAGCCTTTAAAGTGCTTTAAAGTTGGGATTTGATGATGTGAAAGGTAGTGACCAAGATTAGTGGTTAATAAATGTTTGTTGAGGTTATATTAGGATGATGAAATATTTGTCTTAGTTGGATTGCTGTTGGTAAGGAAATTTAGTAGTTAAAGTGTTGATTAAAGGAGAAATTTAGTTAGGTAAAGGTGTGTTGGAATTGTGGTGAGGTACTTGGGAGTTAGGAAGCCATTTTGAGTGCTAAATTAATATTAATGGAGTGCTTTTGGTGAGTTTTACATGATTGGGGTAATTTTGGCCATGAGTGATGCGAAATGGTAAAGTAAGACTTTAGGAGATATAAATACTGGTTAAGGGAATTGTGGAAGTTTAAAAGGGATATAGAAAAGGGGTGAATGTTACAAGTAATTCATTACTTCAACATTGGTTTTGGAATTGTTTGAAAAGTAGGTCAAAGTCACTATTATTGTGCATTGACCAATAATTTCTCATTAGGAGGTTGTAGACGAAGGTGACTCAAGTGGAGCACGCGGAAAACAATTGCTGCTAGGATTTATGGTTATTGAGCTTGAACAGGTAATCACGCTTAACTAACTGTGATACTGAGGGTGATGGTAGTTGAGGATTTTCTGACATCCTCTTCTACTTATTTATATATATAAATAAAATGAATTCAGATTATGTTATACTTAAACGTGGGCTATAGGGTACCTTTCAACGGAACTGTACTTTATATAAATTCATATTTATATATATATTCTTTGGTATGATGCATGACACTGGTTATTAGTACCGTCGGCCGATGTAACCTATCGATCTGCGCAATCGATAGGTTAATAGTACAGGTTCCTCGGATTTTAAAGGAACCAGGGACGTTTTCACTTTTAAAAGTGCTCTCCAGGGACGTTTTCACTTTTAAAAGTGCTCCCCAGGGACGTTTTCACTTTTAAAGTGCTCCCCAGAGACGTTTTCACTATTTAAAAGTGCTCCCTTTTTATGCTTTCAGACTTGAGACTGGGCACAGTGTCAATCATGTTTATTTTTGTCTATTGAGAGATGGATGCATCTATTCTGGATATATATATGGTTATATATATATATATATTTGTAAATGTTATGTGCTGTATGCAGGTTTTGAACTGTGGTACCCTGTAGACGCTCCACTACCCCATTTCTTAGTCTCACAGTGAGTTAAGAGGTGATTACTGAGACATTGTTTTGTCTCACCCCATTCCCTTTATTTTTGCAGGTGATCATGCCCAGAGGTAGTCTGAGAGGAAGGGAAAAAGGGACCGGCCAGCTACACTGAGTCAGTGAGTAGGCCGGAGGTAAACCGTAGGGATGTATATTGCCATTTATTAGGTTGCATCCGCTTCCGCATTTGTTTGTATTGTTTGGAATGAATTGTGTTAGTTATTTCTGTTGATTGTTGGTTAATCACTGATATTGAAAGAATGTGACAGTGGTGGTCGTATCACACACTGTATTAGTGTGTTGATTGATTATATAGTGGTGAATTGACCGTTGAGAATTGTCTGCTAATGGAAAGACAATTTCTCTTTCATGATACGAATGTATCATATAATTGTGATTAATGAAGTTTGAAGGTGCTCTGTGGTACTGACATGCTTAAGTCAGATAGTAGTTTTAATAAGTTTAATTGATACAGGTGTTCTGAATAATTGTGTTACGGAAAGACCTTTTCCTAACATGGTTATATTGTTGATTGTGATTTATTGTTGTGACGAGTGTTGTTATTTTATATAACCATGTTAGATGGGCCCCGCTCTGATATGGTTAACCTTTATGTAGCTTGCTTGGTTTCTTTTGCAAACCATGTTAGGTGAATCCCTTACTAACATGGTTAGGGCATCTAGTATTGATTGATATCGTTTTCTCTTTCTAACCATGTTAGATGTACTCTTGCTAACATGGTTAGACACCATTTGTATGGATTGTTTTGATTATGTGTTTTATTAGGTGGAAGTAAGTAGGTTATTAAGGTATTATTAGGAGGTATGTTTCATGCATCACCATGACTCGTTTTAAGCCCAATTGCACGTTTTAGCACTAAAAGAAGCACAAGTTTGGATTTTGACCATTTCAATCTAGTTTTTGGGTTTTAGTGTGATTATTCTCTAGAGTGTGGTTCTTTTGGTCAACAAACACAAAAAGTTTGCCAAATGCAGGAATATAACTCGTTTTAAGCCCAATTGCACGTTTTAGCACTAAAAGGAGCATAAGTTTGGATTTTGACCATTTCAATCAAGTTTTTGCGTTTTAGTGACAGTATTCTCTAGACTGTGGTACTATTGGTCAACAAACACCAAAAGTTTGCCAAATTCATCACCATAACTCTTATTAAGCCCAATTGGACGTTTTAGCACTAAAAGGAGCACAAGTTTCGATTTTGACCATTTCAATCTAGTTTTTGCATTTTAGTGACATTATTCTCTAGAGTGTGGTACTTTTGGTCAACAAACACCAAAAGTTTGCCAAATGCATCACCATAACACGTTTTAAGCCCAATTGCACGTTTTAGCACTAAAAGGAGCACAAGTTTGGATTTTAACCATTTCAATCTAGTTTTTGCGTTTTAGTGACATTATTCTCTAGAGTGTGGTACTTTTGGTCAACAAACCCCAAAAGTTTGCCAAATGGATGAATATAACTCATTTTAAGCCCAATTGCACGTTTTAGCACTCAAAGGAGCACAAGTTTGGATTTTGACCATTTCAATCTAGTTTTTGCGTTTTAGTGACATTATTCTCTAGAGTGTGGTACTTTTGGTCAACAAACACCAAAAGTTTGCCAAATTCATCACCATAACTCTTTTTAAGCGCAATTGCACCTTTTAGCACTAAAAGGAGCACATGTTTGGATTTTGACCATTTCAATCTAGTTTTTGCGTTTTAGTGACATTATTCTCTAGAGTGTGGTACTTTTGGTCAACAAACACCAAAAGTTTTCCAAATGCATCACCATGACTCGTTTTAAGCCCAATTGCACGTTTTAGCACTAAAAGAAGCACAAGTTTGGATTTTGACCATTTCAATCTAGTTTTTGCGTTTTAGTGTTATTATTCTCTAGAGTGTGGTTCTTTTGGTCAACAAACACCAAAAGTTTGCCAAATGCATGAATATAACTCATTTTAAGCCCAATTGCACGTTTTAGCACTAAAAGGAGCACATGTTTGGATTTTGAGCATTTCAATCTAGTTTTTGCGTTTTAGTGACATTATTCTCTAGAGTGTGGTACTTTTGGTCAACAAACACCAAAAGTTTTCCAAATGCATCACCATGACTCGTTTTAAGCCCAATTGCACGTTTTAGCACTAAAAGAAGAACAAGTTTGGATTTTGACCATTTCAATCTAGTTTTTGCGTTTTAGTGTTATTATTCTCTAGAGTGTGGTTCTTTTGGTCAACAAACACAAAAAGTTTGCCCAATGCATGCATATAACTCATTTTAAGCCCAATTGCACGTTTTAGCACTAAAAGGAGCACAAGTTTCGATTTTGACCATTTCAATCTAGTTTTTGCGTTTTAGTGTTATTATTCTCTAGACTGTGGTACTTTTGGTCAACAAACACCAAAAGTTTGCCAAATGCATCACCATCACTCGTTTTAAGCCAAATTGCACGTTTTAGCACTAAAAGGAGCACATGTTTGGATTTTGACCATTTCAATCTAGTTTTTGCGTTTTAGTGACATTATTCGCTAGAGTGTGATACTTTTGGTCAACAAACACCAAAAGTTTTCCAAATGCATCACCATGACTCGTTTTAAGCCCAATTGCACGTTTTAGAACTAAAAGAAGAACAAGTTTGGATTTTGACAATTTCAATCTAGTTTTTGCGTTTTAGTGTTATTATTCTCTAGAGTGTGGTTCTTTTGGTCAACAAACACAAAAAGTTTGCCAAATGCATGAATATAACTCATTTTAAGCCCAATTGCACGTTTTAGCACTAAAAGGAGCACAAGTTTCGATTTTGACTATTTCAATCTAGTTTTTGCGTTTTAGTGTTATTATTCTCTAGAGTGTGGTACTTTTGGTCAACAAACACCAAAAGTTTGCCAAATGCATCACCATAACTCGTTTTAAGCCAAATTGCACGTTTTAGCACTAAAAGGAGCACAAGTTTGGATTTTGACCATTTCAATCTAGTTTTTGCGTTTTAGTGACATTATTCTCTAGAGTGTGGTACTTTTGGTCAACAAACACCAAAAGTTTTCCAAATGCATCACCATGACTCGTTTTAAGCCCAATTGCACGTTTTAGCACTAAAAGAAGCACAAGTTTGGATTTTGACCATTTCAATCTAGTTTTTGCGTTTTAGTGTTATTATTCTCTATAGTGTGGTTCTTTTGGTCAACAAACACAAAAAGTTTGCCAAATGCAGGAATATAACTCGTTTTAAGCCCAATTGCACGTTCTAGCACTAAAAGGAGCACAAGTTTGGATTTTGACCATTTCAATCTAGTTTTTGCGTTTTAGTGACAGTATTCTCTAGACTGTGGTACTTTTGGTCAACAAACACCAAAAGTTTGCCAAATTCATCACCAAAACTCTTTTTAAGCCCAATTGCACGTTTTAGCACTAAAAGGAGCACAAGTTTCGATTTTGACCATTTCAATCTAGTTTTTGCGTTTTAGTGACATTATTCTCTAGAGTGTGGTACTTTTGGTCAACAAACACCAAAAGTTTTCCAAATGCATCACCATGACTCGTTTTAAGCCCAATTGCACGTTTTAGCACTAAAAGAAGAACAAGTTTGGATTTTGACCATTTCAATCTAGTTTTTGCGTTTTAGTGTTATTATTCTCTAGAGTGTGGTTCTTTTGGTCAACAAACACAAAAAGTTTGCCAAATGCATGAATATAACTCATTTTAAGCCCAATTGCACGTTTTAGCACTAAAAGGAGCACAAGTTTCGATTTTGACCATTTCAATCTAGTTTTTGCGTTTTAGTGTTATTATTCTCTAGAGTGTGGTACTTTTGGTCAACAAACACCAAAAGTTTGCCAAATGCATCACCATCACTCGTTTTAAGCCAAATTGCACGTTTTAGCACTAAAGGGAGCAGAAGTTTGGATTTTGACCATTTCAATCTAGTTTTTGCGTTTTAGTGACATTATTCTCTAGAGTGTGGTTCTTTTGGTCAACAAACACAAAAAGTTTGCCAAATGCATGAATATAACTCATTTTAAGCCCAATTGCACGTTTTAGCACTAAAAGGAGCACAAGTTTCGATTTTGACCATTTCGATCTAGTTTTTGCGTTTTAGTGTTATTATTCTCTAGAGTGTGGTACTTTTGGTCAACAAACACCAAAAGTTTGCCAAATGCATCACGATAACTCGTTTTAAGCCAAATTGCACGTTTTAGCACTAAAAGGAGCACAAGTTTGGATTTTGACCATTTCAATCTAGTTTTTGCGTTTTAGGACATTATTCTCTAGAGTGTGGTACTTTTGGTCAACAAACACCAAAAGTTTTCCAAATGCATCACCATGACTCGTTTTAAGCCCAATTGCACGTTTTAGCACTAAAAGAAGCACAAGTTTGGATTTTGACCATTTCAATCTAGTTTTTGCGTTTTAGTGTTATTATTCTCTAGAGTGTGGTTCTTTTGGTCAACAAACACAAAAAGTTTGACAAATGCAGGAATATAACTCGTTTTAAGCCCAATTGCACGTTTTAGCACTAAAAGGAGCACAAGCTTGGATTTTGACCATTTCAATCAAGTTTTTGCGTTTTAGTGACAGTATTCTCTAGACTGTGGTACTTTTGGTCAACAAACACCAAAAGTTTGCCAAATTCATCACCAAAACTCTTTTTAAGCCCAATTGGACGTTTTAGCACTAAAAGGAGCACAAGTTTCGATTTTGACCATTTCAATCTAGTTTTTGCGTTTTAGTGACAGTATTCTCTAGACTTTGGTACTTTTGGTCAACAAACACCAAAAGTTTGCCAAATTCATCACCAAAACTCTTTTTAAGCCCAATTGCACGTTTTAGCACTAAAAGGAGCACAAGTTTCGATTTTGACCATTTCAATCTAGTTTTTGCGTTTTAGTGACATTATTCTCTAGAGTGTGGTACTTTTGGTCAACAAACACCAAAAGTTTTCCAAATGCATCACCATGACTCGTTTTAAGCCCAATTGCACGTTTTAGCACTAAAAGAAGAACAAGTTTGGATTTTGACCATTTCAATCTAGTTTTTGCGTTTTAGTGTTATTATTCTCTAGAGTGTGGTTCTTTTGGTCAACAAACACAAAAAGTTTGCCAAATGCATGAATATAACTCATTTTAAGCCCAATTGCACGTTTTAGCACTAAAAGGAGCACAAGTTTCGATTTTGACCATTTCAATCTAGTTTTTGCGTTTTAGTGTTATTATTCTCTAGAGTGTGGTACTTTTGGTCAACAAACACCAAAAGTTTGCCAAATGCATCACCATCACTCGTTTTAAGCCAAATTGCACGTTTTAGCACTAAAGGGAGCATAAGTTTGGATTTTGACCATTTCAATCTAGTTTTTGCGTTTTAGTGACATTATTCTCTAGAGTGTGGTTATTTTGGTCAACAAACACAAAAAGTTTGCCAAATGCATGAATATAACTCATTTTAAGCCCAATTGCACGTTTTAGCACTAAAAGGAGCACAAGTTTCGATTTTGACCATTTCGATCTAGTTTTTGCGTTTTAGTGTTATTATTCTCTAGAGTGTGGTACTTTTGGTCAACAAACACCAAAAGTTTGCCAAATGCATCACGATAACTCGTTTTAAGCCAAATTGCACGTTTTAGCACTAAAAGGAGCACAAGTTTGGATTTTGACCATTTCAATCTAGTTTTTGCGTTTTAGGACATTATTCTCTAGAGTGTGGTACTTTTGGTCAACAAACACCAAAAGTTTTCCAAATGCATCACCATGACTCGTTTTAAGCCCAATTGCACGTTTTAGCACTAAAAGAAGCACAAGTTTGGATTTTGACCATTTCAATCTAGTTTTTGCGTTTTAGTGTTATTATTCTCTAGAGTGTGGTTCTTTTGGTCAACAAACACAAAAAGTTTGCCAAATGCAGGAATATAACTCGTTTTAAGCCCAATTGCACGTTTTAGCACTAAAAGGAGCACAAGCTTGGATTTTGACCATTTCAATCAAGTTTTTGCGTTTTAGTGACAGTATTCTCTAGACTGTGGTACTTTTGGTCAACAAACACCAAAAGTTTGCCAAATTCATCACCAAAACTCTTTTTAAGCCCAATTGGACGTTTTAGCACTAAAAGGAGCACAAGTTTCGATTTTGACCATTTCAATCTAGTTTTTGCGTTTTAGTGACAGTATTCTCTAGACTTTGGTACTTTTGGTCAACAAACACCAAAAGTTTGCCAAATTCATCACCATAACTCTTTTTAAGCCCAATTGCACGTTTTAGCACTAAAAGGAGCACATGTTTGGATTTTGACCATTTCAATCTAGTTTTTGCGTTTTAGTGACATTATTCTCTAGAGTGTGGTACTTTTGGTCAACAAACACCAAAAGTTTTCCAAATGCATCACCATGACTCGTTTTAAGCCCAATTGCACGTTTTAGCACTAAAAGAAGAACAAGTTTGGATTTTGACCATTTCAATCTAGTTTTTGCGTTTTAGTGTTATTATTCTCTAGAGTGTGGTTCTTTTGGTCAACAAACACAAAAAGTTTGCCAAATGCATGAATATAACTCATTTTAAGCCCAATTGCACGTTTTAGCACTAAAAGGAGCACAAGTTTCGATTTTGACCATTTCAATCTAGTTTTTGCGTTTTAGTGTTATTATTCTCTAGACTGTGGTACTTTTGGTCAACAAACACCAAAAGTTTGCCAAATGCATCACCATAACTCGTTTTAAGCCAAATTGCACGTTTTAGCACTAAAAGGAGCACAATGTTTGGATTTTGACCATTTCAATCTAGTTTTTGCGTTTTAGTGACATTATTCTCTAGAGTGTGGTACTTTTGGTCAACAAACACCAAAAGTTTTCCAAATGCATCACCATGACTCGTTTTAAGCCCAATTGCACGTTTTAGCACTAAAAGAAGAACAAGTTTGGATTTTGACCATTTCAATCTAGTTTTTGCGCTTTAGTGTTATTATTCTCTAGAGTGTGGTTCTTTTGGTCAACAAACACAAAAAGTTTGCCAAATGCATGAATATAACTCATTTTAAGCCCAATTGCACGTTTTAGCACTAAAAGGAGCACAATGTTTGGATTTTGACCATTTCAATCTAGTTTTTGCGTTTTAGTGACATTATTCTCTAGAGTGTGGTACTTTTGGTCAACAAACACCAAAAGTTTTCCAAATGCATCACCATGACTCGTTTTAAGCCCAATTGCACGTTTTAGCACTAAAAGAAGAACAAGTTTGGATTTTGACCATTTCAATCTAGTTTTTGCGTTTTAGTGTTATTATTCTCTAGAGTGTGGTTCTTTTGGTCAACAAACACAAAAAGTTTGCCCAATGCATGAATATAACTCATTTTAAGCCCAATTGCACGTTTTAGCACTAAAAGGAGCACAAGTTTCGATTTTGACCATTTCAATCTAGTTTTTGCGTTTTAGTGTTATTATTCTCTAGAGTGTGGTACTTTTGGTCAACAAACACCAAAAGTTTGCCAAATGAATCACCATCACTCGTTTTAAGCCAAATTGCACGTTTTAGCACTAAAAGGAGCACAATGTTTGGATTTTGACCATTTCAATCTAGTTTTTGCGTTTTAGTGACATTATTCTCTAGAGTGTGGTACTTTTGGTCAACAAACACCAAAAGTTTGCCAAATGCATCACCATAACTCGTTTTAAGCCAAATTGCACGTTTTAGCACTAAAAGGAGCACAAGTTTGGATTTTGACCATTTCAATCTAGTTTTTGCGTTTTAGTGACATTATTCTCTAGAGTGTGGTACTTTTGGTCAACAAACACCTAAAGTTTTCCAAATGCATCACCATGACTCGTTTTAAGCCCAATTGCACGTTTTAGCACTAAAAGAAGCACAAGTTTGGATTTTGACCATTTCAATCTAGTTTTTGCGTTTTAGTGTGATTATTCTCTAGAGTGTGGTTCTTTTGGTCAACAAACACAAAAAGTTTGCCAAATGCAGGAATATAACTCGTTTTAAGCCCAATTGCACGTTTTAGCACTAAAAGGAGCACAAGTTTCGATTTTGACCATTTCAATCTAGTTTTTGCGTTTTAGTGTTATTATTCTCTAGACTGTGGTACTTTTGGTCAACAAACACCAAAAGTTTGCCAAATGAATCACCATCACTCGTTTTAAGCCCAATTGCACGTTTTAGCACTAAAAGGAGCACATGTTTGGATTTTGACCATTTCAATCTAGTTTTTGCGTTTTAGTGTTATTATTCTCTAGACTGTGGTACTTTTGGTCAACAAACACCAAAAGTTTGCCAAATGCATCACCATAACTCGTTTTAAGCCAAATTGCACGTTTTAGCACTAAAAGGAGCACAAGTTTGGATTTTGACCATTTCAATCTAGTTTTTGCGTTTTAGTGACATTATTCTCTAGAGTGTGGTACTTTTGGTCAACAAACACCAAAAGTTTGCCAAATGCATCACCATAACTCGTTTTAAGCCCAATTGCACGTTTTAGCACTAAAAGGAGCACAAGTTTGGATTTTGACCATTTCAATCTAGTTTTTGCGTTTTAGTGACATTATTCTCTAGAGTGTGGTACTTTGGTCAACAAACACAAAAGTTTGCCAAATGCATGAACATAACTCGTTTTAAGCCCAATTGCACGTTTTAGCACTAAAAGGAGCACAAGTTTGGATTTTGACCATTTCAATCTAGTTTTTGCGTTTTAGTGACATTATTCTCTAGAGTGTGGTACTTTTGGTCAACAAACACCAAAAGTTTGCCAAATGCATCACCATAACTCTTTTAAGCCCAATTGCACGTTTTAGCACTAAAAGGAGCACAAGTTTGGATTTTGACCATTTCAATCTAGTTTTTGCGTTTTAGTGACATTATTCTCTAGAGTGTGGTACTTTTGGTCAACAAACACCAAAAGTTTGCCAAATGCATCACCATAACTCGTTTTAAGCCCAATTGCACGTTTTAGCACTAAAAGGAGCACAAGTTTGGATTTTGACCATTTCAATCTAGTTTTTGCGTTTTAGTGACATTATTCTCTAGAGTGTGGTACTTTTGGTCAACAAACACCAAAAGTTTGCCAAATGCATGAACATAACTCGTTTTAAGCCAATTGCACGTTTTAGCACTAAAAGGAGCACAAGTTTGGATTTTGACCATTTCAATCTAGTTTTTGCGTTTTAGTGACATTATTCTCTAGAGTGTGGTACTTTTGGTCAACAAACACCAAAAGTTTGCCAAATGCATCACCATAACTCGTTTTAAGCCAAATTGCACGTTTTAGCACTAAAAGGAGCACAAGTTTGGATTTTGACCATTTCAATCTAGTTTTTGCGTTTTAGTGACATTATTCTCTAGAGTGTGGTACTTTTGGTCAACAAACACCAAAAGTTTTCCAAATGCATCACCATAACTCGTTTTAAGCCCAATTGCACGTTTTAGCACTAAAAGGAGCACAAGTTTGGATTTTGACCATTTCAATCTAGTTTTTGCGTTTTAGTGACATTATTCTCTAGAGTGTGGTACTTTTGGTCAACAAACACAAAAGTTTGCCAAATGCATGAATATAACTCGTTTTAAGCCCAATTGCACGTTTTAGCACTAAAAGGAGCACAAGTTTGGATTTTGACCATTTCAATCTAGTTTTTGCGTTTTAGTGACATTATTCTCTAGAGTGTGGTACTTTTGGTCAACAAACACCAAAAGTTTGCCAAATGCATCACCATAACTCGTTTTAAGCCAAATTGCACGTTTTAGCACTAAAAGGAGCACAAGTTTGGATTTTGACCATTTCAATCTAGTTTTTGCGTTTTAGTGACATTATTCTCTAGAGTGTGGTACTTTTGGTCAACAAACACCAAAAGTTTGCCAAATGCATCACCATAACTCGTTTTAAGCCAATTGCACGTTTTAGCACTAAAAGGAGCACAAGTTTGGATTTTGACCATTTCAATCTAGTTTTTGCGTTTTAGTGACATTATTCTCTAGAGTGTGGTACTTTTGGTCAACAAACACCAAAAGTTTTCCAAATGCATCACCATAACTCGTTTTAAGCCCAATTGCACGTTTTAGCACTAAAAGGAGCACAAGTTTGGATTTTGACCATTTCAATCTAGTTTTTGCGTTTTAGTGTGATTATTCTCTAGAGTGTGGTACTTTTGGTCAACAAACACAAAAGTTTGCCAAATGCATCAACATAACTCGTTTTAAGCCCAATTGCACGTTTTAGCACTAAAAGGAGCACAAGTTTGGATTTTGACCATTTCAATCTAGTTTTTGCGTTTTAGTGACATTATTCTCTAGAGTGTGGTACTTTTGGTCAACAAACACCAAAAGTTTGCCAAATGCATCACCATAACTCTTTTAAGCCCAATTGCACGTTTTAGCACTAAAAGGAGCACAAGTTTGGATTTTGACCATTTCAATCTAGTTTTTGCGTTTTAGTGACATTATTCTCTAGAGTGTGGTACTTTTGGTCAACAAACACCAAAAGTTTGCCAAATGCATCACCATAACTCGTTTTAAGCCCAATTGCACGTTTTAGCACTAAAAGGAGCACAAGTTTGGATTTTGACCATTTCAATCTAGTTTTTGCGTTTTAGTGACATTATTCTCTAGAGTGTGGTACTTTTGGTCAACAAACCCCAAAAGTTTGCCAAATGCATGAATATAACTCGTTTTAAGCCCAATTGCACGTTTTAGCACTAAAAGGAGCACAAGTTTGGATTTTGACCATTTCAATCTAGTTTTTGCGTTTTAGTGACATTATTCTCTAGAGTGTGGTACTTTTGGTCAACAAACACCAAAAGTTTGCCAAATGCATCACCATAACTCGTTTTAAGCCCAATTGCACGTTTTAGCACTAAAAGGAGCACAAGTTTGGATTTTGACCATTTCAATCTAGTTTTTGCGTTTTAGTGACATTATTCTCTAGAGTGTGGTACTTTTGGTCAACAAACACCAAAAGTTTGCCAAATGCATCACCATAACTCGTTTTAAGCCAAATTGCACGTTTTAGCACTAAAAGGAGCACAAGTTTGGATTTTGACCATTTCAATCTAGTTTTTGCGTTTTAGTGACATTATTCTCTAGAGTGTGGTACTTTTGGTCAACAAACACCAAAAGTTTTCCAAATGCATCACCATAACTCGTTTTAAGCCCAATTGCACGTTTTAGCACTAAAAGGAGCACAAGTTTGGATTTTGACCATTTCAATCTAGTTTTTGCGTTTTAGTGACATTATTCTCTAGAGTGTGGTACTTTTGGTCAACAAACACAAAAGTTTGCCAAATGCATGAATATAACTCGTTTTAAGCCCAATTGCACGTTTTAGCACTAAAAGGAGCACAAGTTTGGATTTTGACCATTTCAATCTAGTTTTTGCGTTTTAGTGACATTATTCTCTAGAGTGTGGTACTTTTGGTCAACAAACACCAAAAGTTTGCCAAATGCATCACCATAACTCTTTTAAGCCCAATTGCACGTTTTAGCACTAAAAGGAGCACAAGTTTGGATTTTGACCATTTCAATCTAGTTTTTGCGTTTTAGTGACATTATTCTCTAGAGTGTGGTACTTTTGGTCAACAAACACCAAAAGTTTGCCAAATGCATCACCATAACTCGTTTTAAGCCCAATTGCACGTTTTAGCACTAAAAGGAGCACAAGTTTGGATTTTGACCATTTCAATCTAGTTTTTGCGTTTTAGTGACATTATTCTCTAGAGTGTGGTACTTTTGGTCAACAAACACCAAAAGTTTTCCAAATGCATCACCATAACTCGTTTTAAGCCCAATTGCACGTTTTAGCACTAAAAGGAGCACAAGTTTGGATTTTGACCATTTCAATCTAGTTTTTGCGTTTTAGTGACATTATTCTCTAGAGTGTGGTACTTTTGGTCAACAAACACAAAAAGTTTGCCAAATGCATGAATATAACTCGTTTTAAGCCCAATTGCACGTTTTAGCACTAAAAGGAGCACAAGTTTGGATTTTGACCATTTCAATCTAGTTTTTGCGTTTTAGTGACATTATTCTCTAGAGTGTGGTACTTTTGGTCAACAAACACCAAAAGTTTGCCAAATGCATCACCATAACTCGTTTTAAGCCCAATTGCACGTTTTAGCACTAAAAGGAGCACAAGTTTGGATTTTGACCATTTCAATCTAGTTTTTGCGTTTTAGTGACATTATTCTCTAGAGTGTGGTACTTTTGGTCAACAAACACCAAACGTTTTCCAAATGCATCACCATAACTCGTTTTAAACCCAATTGCACGTTTTAGCACTAAAAGAAGCACAAGTTTGGATTTTGACCATTTCAATCTAGTTTTTGCGTTTTAGTGTTATTATTCTCTAGAGTGTGGTTCTTTTGTCAACAAACACAAAAAGTTTGCCAAATGCAGAATATAACTCGTTTTAAGCCCAATTGCACGTTTTAGCACTAAAAGGAGCACAAGTTTGGATTTTGACCATTTCAATCTAGTTTTTGCGTTTTAGTGACATTATTCTCTAGACTGTGGTACTTTTGGTCAACAAACACCAAAAGTTTGCCAAATGCATCACCATAACTCTTTTTAAGCCCAATTGCACGTTTTAGCACTAAAAGGAGCACAAGTTTGGATTTTGACCATTTCAATCTAGTTTTTGCGTTTTAGTGACATTATTCTCTAGAGTGTGGTACTTTTGGTCAACAAACACCAAAAGTTTGCCAAATGCATCACCATAACTCGTTTTAAGCCCAATTGCACGTTTTAGCACTAAAAGGAGCACAAGTTTGGATTTTAACCATTTCAATCTAGTTTTTGCGTTTTAGTGACATTATTCTCTAGAGTGTGGTACTTTTGGTCAACAAACACCAAAAGTTTGCCAAATGCATGAATATAACTCGTTTTAAGCCCAATTGCACGTTTTAGCACTAAAAGGAGCACAAGTTTGGATTTTGACCATTTCAATCTAGTTTTTGCGTTTTAGTGACATTATTCTCTAGAGTGTGGTACTTTTGGTCAACAAACACCAAAAGTTTGCCAAATGCATCACCATAACTCTTTTTAAGCCCAATTGCACGTTTTAGCACTAAAAGGAGCACAAGTTTGGATTTTGACCATTTCAATCTAGTTTTTGCGTTTTAGTGACATTATTCTCTAGAGTGTGGTACTTTTGGTCAACAAACACCAAAAGTTTTCCAAATGCATCACCATGACTCGTTTTAAGCCCAATTGCACGTTTTAGCACTAAAAGAAGAACAAATTTGGATTTTGACCATTTCAATCTAGTTTTTGCGTTTTAGTGTTATTATTCTCTAGAGTGTGGTACTTTTGGTCAACAAACACAAAAGTTTGCCAAATGCATGAATATAACTCGTTTTAAGCCCAATTGCACGTTTTAGCACTAAAAGGAGCACAAGTTTGGATTTTGACCATTTCAATCTAGTTTTTGCGTTTTAGTGACATTATTCTCTAGAGTGTGGTACTTTTGGTCAACAAACACCAAAAGTTTGCCAAATGCATCACATAACTCGTTTTAAGCCCAATTGCACGTTTTAGCACTAAAAGGAGCACAAGTTTGGATTTTGACCATTTCAATCTAGTTTTTGCGTTTTAGTGACATTATTCTCTAGAGTGTGGTACTTTTGGTCAACAAACACCAAAAGTTTTCCAAATGCATCACCATAACTCGTTTTAAGCCCAATTGCACGTTTTAGCACTAAAAGAAGCACAAGTTTGGATTTTGACCATTTCAATCTAGTTTTTGCGTTTTAGTGACATTATTCTCTAGAGTGTGGTTCTTTTGGTCAACAAACACAAAAAGTTTGCCAAATGCAGGAAATATAACTCGTTTTAAGCCCAATTGCACGTTTTAGCACTAAAAGGAGCACAAGTTTGGATTTTGACCATTTCAATCTAGTTTTTGCGTTTTAGTGACATTATTCTCTAGAGTGTGGTACTTTTGGTCAACAAACACCAAAAGTTTGCCAAATGCATCACAAAACTCTTTTTAAGCCCAATTGCACGTTTTAGCACTAAAAGGAGCACAAGTTTGGATTTTGACCATTTCAATCTAGTTTTTGCGTTTTAGTGACATTATTCTCTAGAGTGTGGTACTTTTGGTCAACAAACTCCAAAAGTTTGCCAAATGCATCACCATAACTCTTTTAAGCCCAATTGCACGTTTTAGCACTAAAAGGAGCACAAGTTTGGATTTTGACCATTTCAATCTAGTTTTTGCGTTTTAGTGACATTATTCTCTAGAGTGTGGTACTTTTGGTCAACAAACACCAAAAGTTTGCCAAATGCATCACCATAACTCGTTTTAAGCCCAATTGCACGTTTTAGCACTAAAAGAAGAACAAGTTTGGATTTTGACCATTTCAATCTAGTTTTTGCGTTTTAGTGTTATTATTCTCTAGAGTGTGGTACTTTTGGTCAACAAACACAAAAAGTTTGCCAAATGCAGGAACATAACTCGTTTTAAGCCCAATTGCACGTTTTAGCACTAAAAGGAGCACAATTTTGGATTTTGACCATTTCAATCTAGTTTTTGCGTTTTAGTGACATTATTCTCTAGAGTGTGGTACTTTTGGTCAACAAACACCAAAAGTTTGCCAAATGCATCACCATAACTCGTTTTTAAGCCCAATTGCACGTTTTAGCACTAAAAGGAGCACAAGTTGGATTTTGACCATTTCAATCTAGTTTTTGCGTTTTAGTGACATTATTCTCTAGAGTGTGGTACTTTTGGTCAACAAACACCAAAAGTTTGCCAAATGCATCACCATAACTCGTTTTAAGCCCAATTGCACGTTTTAGCACTAAAAGGAGCACAAGTTTGGATTTTGACCATTTCAATCTAGTTTTTGCGTTTTAGTGACATTATTCTCTAGAGTGTGGTACTTTTGGTCAACAAACACCAAAAGTTTGCCTAATGGTGAATATAACTCGTTTTAAGCCCAATTGCACGTTTTAGCACTAAAAGGAGCACAAGTTTGGATTTTGACCATTTCAATCTAGTTTTTGCGTTTTAGTGACATTATTCTCTAGAGTGTGGTACTTTTGGTCAACAAACACCAAAAGTTTGCCAAATTCATCACCATAACTCTTTTTAAGCCCAATTGCACGTTTTAGCACTAAAAGGAGCACAAGTTTGGATTTTGACCATTTCAATCTAGTTTTTGCGTTTTAGTGACATTATTCTCTAGAGTGTGGTACTTTTGGTCAACAAACACCAAAGTTTTGCCAAATGCATCACCATAACTCGTTTTAAGCCCAATTGCACGTTTTAGCACTAAAAGAAGAACAATTTGGATTTTGACCATTTCAATCTAGTTTTTGCGTTTTAGTGACATTATTCTCTAGAGTGTGGTCTTTTGGTCAACAAACACAAAAAGTTTGCCAAATGCATGAATATAACTCGTTTTAAGCCCAATTGCACGTTTTAGCACTAAAAGGAGCACAAGTTTCGATTTTGACCATTTCGATCTAGTTTTTGCGTTTTAGTGTTATTATTCTCTAGAGTGTGGTACTTTTGGTCAACAAACACCAAAAGTTTGCCAAATGCATCACGATAACTCGTTTTAAGCCAAATTGCACGTTTTAGCACTAAAAGGAGCACAAGTTTGGATTTTGACCATTTCAATCTAGTTTTTGCGTTTTAGTGACATTATTCTCTAGAGTGTGGTACTTTTGGTCAACAAACACCAAAAGTTTTCCAAATGCATCACCATAACTCGTTTTAAGCCCAATTGCACGTTTTAGCACTAAAAGAAGCACAAGTTTGGATTTTGACCATTTCAATCTAGTTTTTGCGTTTTAGTGACATTATTCTCTAGAGTGTGGTACTTTTGGTCAACAAACACCAAAAGTTTGCCAAATGCAGGAATATACTCGTTTTAAGCCCAATTGCACGTTTTAGCACTAAAAGGAGCACAAGTTTGGATTTTGACCATTTCAATCTAGTTTTTGCGTTTTAGTGACATTATTCTCTAGAGTGTGGTACTTTTGGTCAACAAACACCAAAAGTTTGCCAAATGCATCACCATAACTCTTTTTAAGCCCAATTGCACGTTTTAGCACTAAAAGGAGCAAAGTTTCGATTTTGACCATTTCAATCTAGTTTTTGCGTTTTAGTGACATTATTCTCTAGAGTTTGGTACTTTTGGTCAACAAACACCAAAGTTTGCCAAATGCATCACCATAACTCGTTTTAAGCCCAATTGCACGTTTTAGCACTAAAAGGAGCACAAGTTTGGATTTTGACCATTTCAATCTAGTTTTTGCGTTTTAGTGACATTATTCTCTAGAGTGTGGTACTTTTGGTCAACAAACACCAAAAGTTTTCCAAATGCATCACCATAACTCGTTTTAAGCCCATTGCACGTTTTAGCACTAAAAAGAACAAGTTTGGATTTTGACCATTTCAATCTAGTTTTTGCGTTTTAGTGACATTATTCTCTAGAGTGTGGTACTTTTGGTCAACAAACACAAAAGTTTGCCAAATGCATGACTATAACTCGTTTTAAGCCAATTGCACGTTTTAGCACTAAAAGGAGCACAAGTTTGGATTTTGACCATTTCAATCTAGTTTTTGCGTTTTAGTGACATTATTCTCTAGAGTGTGGTACTTTTGGTCAACAAACACCAAAAGTTTGCCAAATGCATCACATAACTCGTTTTAAAGCCCAATTGCACGTTTTAGCACTAAAGGAGCACAAGTTTGGATTTTGACCATTTCAATCTAGTTTTTGCGTTTTAGTGACATTATTCTCTAGAGTGTGGTACTTTTGGTCAACAAACACCAAAAGTTTGCCAAATGCATGATATAACTCGTTTTAAGCCCAATTGCACGTTTTAGCACTAAAAGGAGCACAAGTTTGGATTTTGACCATTTCAATCTAGTTTTTTGCGTTTTAGTGACATTATTCTCTAGAGTGTGGTACTTTTGGTCCAAACACCAAAAGTTTGCCAAATGCATCACCATAACTCGTTTTAAGCCCAATTGCACGTTTTAGCACTAAAAGGAGCACAAGTTTGGATTTTGACCATTTCAATCTAGTTTTTGCGTTTTAGTGACATTATTCTCTAGAGTGTGGTACTTTTGGTCAACAAACACCAAAAGTTCCAAATGCATCCCATAACTCGTTTTAAGCCCAATTGCACGTTTTAGCACTAAAAGAAGCACAAGTTTGGATTTTGACCATTTCAATCTAGTTTTTGCGTTTTAGTGACATTATTCTCTAGAGTGTGGTACTTTTGGTCAACAAACACCAAAGTTTGCCAAATGCATGACCATAACTTAGTTTAAGCCCAATTGCACGTTTTAGCACTAAAAGGAGCACAAGTTTGGATTTTGACCATTTCAATCTAGTTTTTGCGTTTTAGTGACATTATTCTCTAGAGTGTGGTACTTTTGGTCAACAAACACCAAAAGTTTGCCAAATGCATCACCATAACTCGTTTTAAGCCAAATTGCACGTTTTAGCACTAAAAGGAGCACAAGTTTGGATTTTGACCATTTCAATCTAGTTTTTCCGTTTAGACATTATTCTCTAGAGTGTGGTACTTTTGGTCAACAAACACCAAAAGTTTTCCAAATGCATCACCATAACTCGTTTTAAGCCCAATTGCACGTTTTAGCACTAAAAGAGCACAAGTTTGGATTTTGACCATTTCAATCTAGTTTTTGCGTTTTAGTGACATTATTCTCTAGAGTGTGGTACTTTTGGTCAACAAACACCAAAAGTTTGCCAATGCATGAATATAACTCGTTTTAAGCCCAATTGCACGTTTTAGCACTAAAAGGAGCACAAGTTTGGATTTTGACCATTTCAATCTAGTTTTGCGTTTTAGTGACATTATTCTCTAGAGTGTGGTACTTTTGGTCAACAACACCAAAAGTTTGCCAAATCACATCACCATAACTCTTTTTAAGCCCATTGCACGTTTTAGCACTAAAAGGAGCACAAGTTTGGATTTTGACCATTTCAATCTAGTTTTTGCGTTTTAGTGACATTATTCTCTAGAGTGTGGTACTTTTGTCAACAAACACCAAAGTTTTCCAAATGCATCACCATAACTCGTTTTAAGCCCAATTGCACGTTTTAGCACTAAAAGGAGCACAAGTTTGGATTTTGACCATTTCAATCTAGTTTTTGCGTTTTAGTGACATTATTCTCTAGAGTGTGGTACTTTTGGTCAACAAACACAAAAAGTTTGCCAAATGCATCAATATAACTCATTTTAAGCCCAATTGCACGTTTTAGCACTAAAAGGAGCACAAGTTTGGATTTTGACCATTTCATCTAGTTTTTTTTTTGCGTTTTAGTGTTTTATTCTCTAGAGTGTGTGTACTTTTGGTCAACAAACACCAAAAGTTTGCCAAATGCATCACCATAACTCTTTTAAGCCAATTGCACGTTTTAGCACTAAAGGAGCACAAGTTTGGATTTTGACCATTTCAATCTAGTTTTTTTTGCGTTTTAGTGACATTATTCTCTAGAGTGTGGTACTTTTGGTCAACAAACACCAAAAGTTTGCCAAATGCATCACCAAGACTCGTTTTAAGCCCAATTGCACGTTTTAGCACTAAAAGAAGCACAAGTTTGGATTTTGACCATTTCAATCTAGTTTTTGCGTTTTAGTGTTATTATTCTCTAGAGTGTGTTCTTTTGGTCAACAAACACAAAAAGTTTGCCAAATGCGGATATAACTCGTTTTAAGCCCAATTGCACGTTTTAGCACTAAAAGGAGCACAAGTTTGGATTTCGACCATTTCAATCTAGTTTTTGCGTTTTAGTGACAGTATTCTCTAGAGTGTGGTACTTTTGGTCAACAAACACCAAAAGTTTGCCAAATGCATCACCATATCTCTTTAAAGCCAATTGCACGTTTTAGCACTAAAGGAGCACAAGTTTGGATTTTGACCATTTCAATCTAGTTTTTTGCGTTTTAGTGACATTATTCTCTAGAGTGTGGTACTTTTGGTCAACAAACACCAAAAGTTTTCCAAATGCATCACCATGACTCGTTTAAAGCCCAATTGCACGTTTTAGCACTAAAGAAG